>OZ012739.1:500081374-502833874 GCA_963859935.3 Lathyrus sativus | reverse complement strand
AGCGGATGAAGCTCAGTTGTTTGGTTTGTTTGCATCATTGTCGGTGGAGAGTAGAGGTTAGTTCGATGTGTTTCCTATAGTGTGTGATTTTCCAGAAGTGTTTTCGGAGGATATTACGGATGTACCACCGGAAAGAAAAGTTGAGTTTTCTATTGATCTAGTTCCTGGTACTAGACCAATTTCGATGGCACCGTATCATATGTCAGCATCGGAATTGGTAGAATTGAAGAAGCAATTGAATGACTTATTGGAAAAGAGATTTGTGAGACCAAGTGTTTCTCCTTGGGGTGCACCAGTATTGTTGGTAAAAAAGAAAGATGGAAGTATGCGGTTATGCATTGATTATCGGCAATTGAACAAGGTGACGATTAAGAACAAGTATCTGCTTCCAAGTGTTGCAGTGAGAATCGTGATACCAAGCTATTGATTAACTTGAATCTTAATTCTTAAAGTCACAACCGGACTTTAATTTATCCAAAGGAAAGGTCTAAAGAAAGAAATAACCTTTTGCGCGATGTAACAACAACGCTAAGAGATTCGGGGATCGGGGGTTGGTTATGCCTAGGGTAGGTATTTCACATCCTAAACATCTGTAGTATTGTACAGGAACCTTTTGTTTGTTTGTATGTTAAGTTTGCTAAATGTTTATTATGGATTGGGATTGGGTAGAATGTGAAGGTTAAGACCTAAGGATAGTTTCTAAGTTTGCTCGCAAAGATATCACACCCTCTGCCTACGTATCCTAACTAGGATAGAATCAGAGCAATCGTAATTCACCTCACTAGGGTTAAAGAACACTTGATTATGATCAAGGTTCAAAGGGGAACAAACATTACAATGCTTGTGTAGAGTTTAAGAAAACTCTCTAGATCTACATTGAACACTCAAGAAAGGGGAGTAAGTAATCATCTCCATCATTCTTACATAGAGTTAACAAACTTTATCTTATGTTCTAATTGAAAGAGCACTCCTAACAAAGGGTAAGCTTTTTAGACTTAAACAAAGTCTAATGGCTAAGTCCTAACTTAACTAAGTGTATAGATGACTTTACAAAGTCAAGGGAGGGTAATGAGCTATCTATGACCCAAAGGTCAATAGAGAGACTTTCCTTTAGAAGGGTAGAAATGAGGCAACTTGGATGAGAACTAAAGAGTTCCATCACTTGGGGAAATAACTTAACAAAGCATAACCATTCACACATGATGAATATAAGGGATATGGTTACAACCAAGAATAAGCAAGCATATTACAATAAGCAGGGATTTCAATCAGGATGAATGGTTACAACCAAAATAACGTATAAGGATATCACAATATCATGAAGGGGTTCTTACAAGACTTAAGCACAAGAGGTGAAAACCAAATACATATCTTGACAAAGATAAAGGTAACAACCATGGCAAACAAATTACAACTTGATAAATGGTTCAATATTTCACGGGGATTTTTAATGTTTGTAGAAATGAATCAATTACAATGCTTACAAGCAAAATTTGAAATCAAAATCACATACACAAAAGAGTTGACAAACAATGCTCACATCAAGTGCAAAAATCAAATTCAAGAAAAGGAATCAAAAGTTTTGAAAATGATTGAAAGAGAGGAAGGTAAAAACCCTAAAACAGTGCAAGACTTTCTAATGACATAAAGTGTTTCTAGGATGTTAGTCCTTGAATTCTTTAATCACCATATGAAAATAGGAAAAATTAGGAGCACAATGAAAAAAGAACCATTCAAAAATGAGAAGAAATGACAAAGTTATGTTGATTTGAAGTTTTGAAGAAAATCATGAAAAACTAGTATTAAAAAAGAAGGGAGTGTCCACACCAAGGGTTGAACCCGTGTCTTGTGGATCATAGGTTAAAACCTCACCATACCAACCAACGCACGCATGTGAACATTTATGGAAAAGATAAATTAAATACAGAAACATGATGAAAATTAGAAAATGCACAAAAGAGTTGTCCCGCAGGGATCGAGCTCAGGATGGCAAGGATAGAAAGCACATGAATACGCAGGCATAAACCACTGGGATGGTGATACATCCGTGTATTATGCCACCCCATTAATACTTAAACTAAACAAGTCAAGTATTTTGGGCCAGGCAAGACAAATCCAAGGCAAGTTTGTGTCAAAACGGTTTCATTCAAACTCGACCAAAACTCAACCAAATTTCACAAAATTTGAGTCTAAACCACTTGAAATTTGAAGAGGAAAATGATGGTATCATCTATTTTTCAAAATAATGTGCACATAGTAAAACACGAATGAAAATGCAGATGGAGGCTTTGAAATGCATTTTGGAAGTCATGACTTAAACTAAACAGATTCATCCCATGAGATCAACACACACAAACTCTAAACATATAGTTTATGGATTCTAGACTCAAAAAGAACTAAAAAAACTCATCAGCACAGAAACTGATATGTAGGTTGCAGCTTTTGATCAAAAGTTTGAAATGTTGTTTTAGAAAAGAAGAACATCTCATGATGTAGCATCACATGCTTCAAAACATCAACACACATCCAATGATTCACACTCTATCAAGACACGAACTCATACATACATACATAGATTGCAAGAAATCTTAAATGAAGAATGATAGCACAAGAGGTTGACTAACCTCAAAACAGAAACTGACAGTAAGTTCTTGTTTTTGTCAAATCAAAATGTCAAACAAAAATTCACAATGAAGCCTACAACAATGATACTCTCAAAACACACACACATACAGTTCTCACACCTTGACAACTTGTCCCAACCAAACAGCCTAACAAGCTTGTACATCTAAACATGATTAATTGGTTTTGCAACAGATCAAACAGCATAACAACTATACAGAAGCAGCAGCCAGTCTTTGGTCATTATTATGCCAAATCAAACATCAATTCAATACATTTCTTTAAATGAGAGTTACAACTTTATGATAGTAAACACAAACAAATTCTAGCAGGGGAACCTAGTTCCTAACAGCAACAGATGCAACCATGACTTAATCAGCATTAAACAACAAGGTTCTTTGTTTACAAACAGCAAAAAGAGCAAAATTGACAATGGTTGGAAGTAATGGGTGGTAGCAGCATTATATAGCAGTTGTTCATGAATTAGACAGCTCTAACAACACTACTGTGAATCCTAACATGACCATGTTAACATCATTCAACAATTAGTCCTAATACTTCATGCACATAACAATTCACAAGCCAATGACAATTGGTATCTTATAACAATAGTGCTATCTCTAAATGGCAGTTGAGCTTTGTTGCGGTGAAAATTGGATATCAAGCTATTGATTAACTTGAATCATATTTCTTTTACAACCGGTCTTTAATTTATCCAAAGGATAGGTCTAAAGAGAGAAAGAACCTTTTTCGCGATGTAACAACAACGCTTTAGAGATTCGGGGATTCGGGGGTTGGTTAGATCTAGGGAAGGTATTAGCACCCTAAATATCTGTAGTACTCTACAGGAACCTTTTGTTCAATTACTTGCTAGGTTGTGAAACATGCATTGGTTTAATTGGGAATTGGGATAAAAATAAAACAAAGGCCTAAGTGGTTTTCTAAGTTTGCTCGTAAAGGCGTCGCACCTTCTGCCTACGTATCCTGACTAGGATAGAATCAGAGCAATCGTAGTTCACCTCACAAGGGAACAGAACACTTGATGACGATCAGGGTTCAGGGGGGGAACAAACATGACAATGTTTGCGTGGAGTTTGACAAAACTCCCTAAGCTACATTGAAGGTGAGTAAGAAATCACGACGATGATTCTTACATAGAGTTGACGAACTCTGTCCTAGGGTTCTAGGTGAAGAACACTCCTAGTACGGGTAGGTTTCTTAGACTTCAAGCAAAGTCTAAAGGTTATGAATTAGGGTTAAAGTGACTTGACAAAGTCGAGGGTATGATTAGAATTTTGGATTTTGGTCCAAGACATTGATTGTCAATAGGACAGACATTCCTTTGGAGGACGGTATTATCGGCGATTGGACGAGCTTCGTCGCTTGGGGATCACATACAGACATTACAGGAGCAAATATTACAACATACAACTAATAAATTAATTATTACAACCATATCGAATAATTAAAAGGAAAAGCAAAAATGATAAAAAAACAGCAGTCTTAGTATGTAACGACAGTCTGTACCTGAAACGACTGTTAGCGTACAGATGAAAATAAAAGATAATAATTCAAGGAAAATATTTTAACACGTTGACAAACATATTAAAACATGATAACAATCAAAATCCCCGAGAAAACGCGAGTGGAACACTCTTAATTTTCATCTGCAACCGATTAGGGTTAATACCGTCAGTGCGCGGATCGCGCGAAATAAAAAGTGATCAAACATGAAAATTGATTACACATTATGAAAATACATATTAAAACAAGCACCACAAAAAAGGAACGGATGAAAAACGCTAAAAAATGAGGAAGTTACGATGTTTCGAAGTTTTGGAAACAGTACTGTCAGTTGGTTTTGTCAGGGCAAAAGTACACTGTCTAGGCAAATACGGTTTGTATCATAACTTTTTAACCGTTTATCGAAACGAGACAAAATTTATATGGATTTGGGGTAGAATGATGAGAGGAAGATGATGGTGGTGTTGGTTTTCTGAAATTCCTTTTCCTCTTCAAAACCCGATAGGGTACAAAATTGGACTTTTTGAAATGCAAATTGAAATGAACAGCTTGGTATACTCATGCTACAAGTCAAGTAAGGTCACATACACATCACACATATCATATATAACAGATAGCAAGCAAGTTTGAAGCCAAGGCATGAGTAAATATGACAGTTGTATGTAAGTTGCAAATCACATGACATAACAATGCATGATGAGGTGATTTTTGGTTTCTGATTGTTTTGTGTGATTCTAACCATTCTAACAGCTTAAATATATCATATGAAGTGTGTGCAGATGAAAAAGTTTAAACTGGAACACATGTATAAGCATGTAGCACTCAATTTGCAAATTGTGTTCATTATGTGTGTGTGAAGCATAATGTGATGTGAAACTTTATGCAGTCAAGTTTTTATGTTTTGAATCATTTATACACATTACATATTGTCATGTGGAGCTGTAGAAATGCTGAGATAACATGTACAAGCAGATACTTTCAAGTTGGTATGTGATGATGAAACATTTTGCAAAACATGAACACATGTGCATGATAGTGGACAGAAGAAGTTCCAGCTTAAGTTTAACCATTCTAACCATTTGGACAGCATAGGTACATGATAATAAGATGATCTAAACCTTAAAATTCCACAAAAAGCAATTGTCATGAGATTTGGCTAGTTAAATGCAAGTTGTAAACATAACAATGCACATGAAGATGCAAAACTTGACATGATGAATCCTAACACCCAATGAGCATTTAAACACATTAAACATGTTCAATATAAAGTGTCTAAGGCATTAGTTCTGACAGAAGACAAGCATAGGCAAAAAATCCAGTTTTGGTGCTTTTGTGTGTTTTTGTGATATTTTGGTTCAATGTGTGAAATTGTGATGTTGTGCTCAAATCAATCAAAGGAGTGCATATACATATTGCGAATGACATTCAAATCATGCTTGAACAATAGAAAACATCATTTCTTGTTTTGTGCAAAAATGAGCAAAGTGAGTGGATTAGTGCATTTATGTGCTTGTGTCAAATGTGAATTTCAAAACCAACTCTCAATTCAGCAATACAAGCAAGTACACAAGTTTAAAATGGTCATTGTGATGTGTTGTGACATTTGTTTTGATGGAAAAACAGTTTTTGTGCAAAGATCAAAATTGTGTGGCTTGTGTGTTTTGTGTCATTTGTGTTAACATGTGATCTTTGGTGCTGCTATGAACCACACTTCAAACAGAGTTTCATCAATCATTTTTTTTGGTGACATAGTATTATCAATTATGACAGCAGCAAGACAAGTGCACCACACTTGGCCAGAACATGAAAACAACTAGCATACAACAAGATTGGCAGCAAATGCATGACAGAACTTGGCAATAGCAGTATGAAATAAATATTAGCAGCATGTCATGTGATCAATTTGGCAAAGAAACTAAAGACACAAATTAACATCAATACATGAAGCAAACTGTTATCCAATACATGAAGCAAATCCAAACCTGTGAACAAACTAACAGCAAAATGAACTAACAGCAACAAGACACTATTCTCACAGCATACCATGAAGACAATTTTGACAACAACAACAGCATTAGTCATTATTCTATGACAGTATCATTACCATCACTCTAGCAGTCTTGGCAAGAATCCATGATTACCACATTATAGTATTGTCTCACTCTTTAAACAAGTAATAAGCATAACCGGTATCATATTGGTATGACAGGAACAAACTTTGTACCAAACACTCATGAAGGCCAAACATACACTACACAACTCTAAAAATTCACAAAAAGCACTTAAATGCATAATCCATGAAAATGAGATGCCATAGAGGATATAGATACTACATACCTGTTGGAAATCAGTTGAGTACACCAAGGATATTGAGAAACAAACAGAGATGCTGAAATCCAAATTCTTGTTGTAGGCTTTTTTGAACTTTAAGCAACAAGTCACTTTTGAGGCCAAAATGAAATCTGTTAGTTTTTGATGGATGGTGAGAGTTTAGACAGCTTACATATGTTGTATTTGAAGTGTCCAAGGGTTCAAAACATCAAGGAAGTGTTTGGATCAAGTTTTGGTGGTTTTTGAGGACATAAGTCAAAGTAAGCTTCATAGAATGTTGACTTTTTGATATGATGATTTTTTGGGTGGTTTAATGGTTGGTACACCTCATATATATGATTTAGAGAGTGTATGGATGGTTGTTTGAGGTTTGGAATGTATAGAATTCAAAGTAGCATCAAAAGTGCAAATGCTGATTTTTGGGCATTTTTGACAACTTTGGAGATTTTGCAATTTGTGAATGAGAGAGAGGTATAGTGAGGTGCTTGCTTCTAACAGGTTTTCAGAATGATGTTGAGGTCCCTAACGAGGAGTTTGTAGCCTCTATTTATAGAAAAAATGAGTGAGGAGCTTGCTTGGCTACTTTGCTTCACCATGAAGAAAGCTTGATATTTTTCCTTCCAAATGCCAACTTGCTTAGCTTTTCTGATTGCTAGCTGTTCTCTTCACTCAATTGGCAAGTTAGAATGATGTTTTTACAGAGAAATCACAGCCTAGAGGCTTGGTAGAGTGGCTGGAGCAGAAATGACTTTCCACCTCATGCTTGGAAAAGTCAAAAGTTTCAACTTAGGCAATGAACCTACCAATTTTAATTCCATGAGCTTTCCTTGCTATTTCTTTGATTCAACCTGCTTGAGATGATTAATATATCAGATAGAAGGAGTTTGTCACATTGAAATTGATCCACATGAGTGCTAGAGGTGCTTTTGCAAAATTCAACAATGTGGGACAAAAGTGACAAATTGCCAACTTTGAACACATGTATCTCTCAGCTCATAAATCCCCTTGAGATGCTCTTGTACTTTTTAGAAAGCCCTCACATAGTACTAAAACTTTCATGTTGGTCAGAAGTCTTGATTCCATTTGAAACTAGGTGAAAAATCCCCTTGAAGTTGGCTGATTTTAGGGTTCTTTAGTGTAAAACACTTAGAAAAATCCTAAGTTTTTCCCCTTTCTTGTAATGTTTTCTTCTCTAACTCAAAAACCAAGCCTTTTCTGACTATGGACCACTAGGAGACTTTTGTAGAGCTTGTCAAGAGCTTTCAAATGAGCTTTGAACCACTTCAATCGGGTGTGCGGTTAAGGAGTTAGGGTTTAGCCCCTTTCGAAACCCTAATTTACCGATTCCTCGATTATTTCTGCATCCTTGATCCGATGATCATGAAAATTGATATGCAAGTCCATTATGTCATAAGGAACAACTTTGATTCACAACTTGAAGTCTAATTCTCAAAATTTGAGGGGGTTGACTTTTCGGTCAACCGTACGATCGATCGGTGCCGATCGGGCCGCCTGTTGACATTCTGGACATCCTGAGACCCCGACACTTCTTGAATGGACTTCAATAGGTTATATAAACTTTATGGACCTCAATCCTACCTTTACAACACCTTCCAATCCCAAAGTCAAACTACAGTTGACTTTGCACTAGTTAAAAACCCTAATCGGGTGCCTGTACTGCACGGTTCTCGATTTTGGTGCGCCAACCTCAAATTGACTTGTCTCTTGACCTCATGTAATATATTTTAACCTTCTCACATCTCAAATCCATCCACAACCTTGATTAATCGCACACACCTTTCTTTGGTTTCGATCACGCGTAACCCTGATTCATCTGTAACTTGACAAAGGAAAACTGGAACTGGGTTAATGTTAAATAACCTTATGATGCATGATTCTAATATGATAATGAGGATCTAAGGTGGTCAAAATTTGGGGTATGACAGTTGCCCCTATTTAAATATCTTCATTTAGATGAGACTGAGGATGACAATCCTCGGGGAATCGTAGTGAGAGGTATTTAAATACAGAAGAACCAGAAATTTTGTCCTTTAGATCCGATGCTTATGCAAAGGACAAATACTCAAATTCTATGAGCCCTAAAATGATGCTTCTTGATGCTTGAAAATGCAAAACACACAAAATGGTAAAAAGACAAATTGTTATCCACTGGGGAACAGACTCTGGAGACTCGACACACCGGGAACGTCCTTATCGAAGGACTCGTACTGGGGAAGAGAAAAACTTAAACCTGGATATCAGATAGTTCAGACGTGACTAAATGATATCGATTGAGAATATAACTTGGATTGGAGGAACGGAACCTGACGAGGACTACCGTTTACTAGGGAAAGAATAATTCCACTGGGGAGAGAGATACATTCCACTGGGGAAATAAAGGGATTTGAGTCAAACCTTGCTGGGGATGATCAGACAAGGCCTTCCTACAGTGAAGAGTTCAAACGGGATCTTCAGGAATGGACTAACAAACAAAACCGGACACACGGGGGATACTAGTGACGACTATACCTCCGGGACCAGACTGGAAAAGCAAAGACTTGCTGGGATAATGGTGACTACCAACCCAGAGCAAAAAGATAAGGAAAATGGGGAATGCCAGCGACGACTGGACTTTAGCTGACGGGATCGGTGACGACCAAAAGAAATGCCAAATGAATAATGACCATACCAGTTACAACTGGATTTTCACGAGATTTGGTGATGACCAACCAGTGATGTCGGATAGGAATGCCAGTTACGACTGGACTTACTGGGAAATTTAAATGACAAACACAAATAACAATTTGGGTGAGAGTGCCAGTTACGACTGGACTTTGCAAGGATTTGGTGACGACCAAACTCAGGTACCAATAACAACTGGATTTAAAAGACGCCAGTGACGACTGGACTTCAATAGGGGAAGTTGGTGACGGCCAATGAAAGGGTACCAACAACAATTGGATTTTGCGATGCCAGTGACAACTGGACTTTACCGGGGAGAGGTTGGTGACGACCAACAGACACAAGGTGCCAGTGACGACTGGACTTTAAAGAGTTGTGGTGACAACCACGAGATAAAACATATGAACGCCAGTGACAACTGGATTTGTAGCAATAAACCGAGAATGAGATACCACAACACTGGGGAGAGGGGAGAGCCACACCGAATCCAGGCTGAGTGGTTCAAGTAATCTCAACTGTACTGGGGGAACGGAACTTAACCAAGTTGGCCCGTAATGTACAAATGAACACTATCTTTGACAACCCTGTTGAGGATGATTTCTTTCAAAACTTCACATAATGGCTTCTTAGTCCTGGTTGCTACATATGACCAAAGGCGAACCAAATGAACAAACTTAGTAAGTGCTTCTACTGGGGAGTGATGCAAATGCATATCAAAGCTCCCGCCACCTCGAGACATCAGGGGAGTATGATTTTGCTGAGTCTTTCACAAGTTAAAGCGTTTGTTTTTATTAACCTTTTCAAGTATTATCGTGAAAAATTCGGCCTCTTATATTTTTTCAAAATTATCATTTGATTAATAAACAGTATTTTACATAACAAAAAATGATAAAGAGGAATGGTAGTTACAACAAACGATTGGCTCAAAACTGATTTTATTTAAGAATGAGATTTCGCCAATGGCAAAACTCCATAGAACTTTTTACAAGTGAAAAATGGCAATAGTGGAAAGGTTACATTGAATCCCATGACCATTTATCCCTTAAAGACTAAAATCCGCCAACATCCTTGCTTCTGACGAGAGTGATTGGAAGTGAGTTTTCTCTGTGTAACTTGCTGCACTGGTGACAACCTTCTGGTGCAGTGAAACGCCTTTGTCCCTAATTTTTGCCTGGATCGCCCTTTCGGGTTTTCAATCCACCGGGATGCTCATTTTTGCCTAAGTCGCCCTTTCGGGTTTTCGACTTAGCGAGCTTTCAATTCTTTTCTCTTTTTCTCTTTTTTCTTTTCACCCTAACTTTTGCATAAGCCGCTCTTGCGAGTTTTCGGCTTATCGGGTTTTTCCTAGGCGTAATATTTTCTGACTGCATCAGAATTTATTGGATGAGTAAGCTGCTCTCCATCCATGGTTGTGAGAATCAATGATCCTCCTGAGAAAACTGTCTTCACAATGAAGGGGCCATCGTAGTTGGGCATCCACTTCCCTCTGGCGTCTTTATGGACTGGTAAGATCTTCTTCAATACAAGCTCACCTTCTCTGAATTCTCGGATGCGGACCTTCTTGTCAAAAGCCCTCTTGATCCTTTTCTGGTACACCTGGCCATGGCACATCGCGGATATACGCTTTTCGTCAATTAAATTCAATTGGTCAAATCTTTCCCTGACCCATTCTGCCTCTTCTAGTTTTGCTTCCATTATTACCCTTAACGAAGGTATCTCGACTTCGATTGGGAGTACAGCATCCATCCCGTATACCAAGGAGAAAGGGGTTGCCCCTGTTGAAGTGCGGACTGATGTTCTATATCCGTGTAGAGCAAACGGTAATATTTCATGCCAGTCTTTGTAAGTTTTCACCATCTTTTGTAAAATCTTCTTGATGTTTTTGTTAGCTGCCTCAACAGCTCCGTTCATCTTTGGACGGTATGGAGAAGAGTTATGGTGTTCAATCTTGAATTCATCACACAATTTTTTCATCACTTTGTTGTTCAGATTGGTTCCGTTGTCTGTGATAATTCGGTTGGGAATCCCGTATCGGCAGATTATTTCTTTCTTGATGAAGCGGGCCACCACCTGCCGGGTTACGTTGGCGTATGAAGCAGCTTCGACCCATTTGGTAAAATAGTCAATGGCGACCAGAATGAAACGGTGCCCGTTGGAAGCTTTTGGCTCAATTGCCCCAATCATATCGATGCCCCACATTGAGAAAGGCCATGGCGATGACAGTACATTCAGCAATGTCGGAGGTACATGCACTTTATCTGCGTAGATTTGACATTTATGACACTTCCTGGAGAATTGGATGCAGTCATTCTCTAAGGTCAACCAGTAGTACCCGGCTCTCAAGATCTTTCTGGCCATCGCGTACCCATTGGCATGAGTACCGAAGATCCCTTCATGGACATCTTTCATTAACAGCTCTGCTTCTCCTTTGTCGACGCATCTGAGCAGTACCATGTCATGATTTCTTTTATAAAGCACACCATTGTTGAGGAAGAACTTTGACGCTAGTCTTCTTAAAGTTTTCTTGTCAAGAGACGTAGCATCGGTCGGATATTCTTGTTGTAACAGGAAGTTCTTTATATCATAGTACCATGGTTTGTCATCTGTTTCTTCATCAATCATTTGACAGTAAGCAGGCTCTGTTTTTCGTTCAATCCGGATGAGAGTGGCATCATTTACATCTTGGACTTTCCACATGGAGGCCAACATGGCTAAAGCATCGGCAATGTGATTTTCAGATCTGGGTACATGCTTGAAGGTAATCTCATCAAAGTACTCGATCATGTCAACAATGTAAGCTCTGTATGGGACCAGGTTTTCATGTCGGGTTTCCCATTCGCCTGTGACCTGGTATATGACTAATGCTGAATCTCCGCTCACTTCCAGAGTTTTAATTTTGAGATCAATGGCCGCTTCAAGACCAAGGATACAGGCCTCGTACTCTGCAATGTTGTTTGTACAATCAAAATCCAAACGAGCCGTGAACGGCGTGTAACCACCTTCAGGATTCATTAGGACAGCGCCTACACCATGCCCGCTGTAATTAGACGAACCATCAAACATCATTTTCCAAGGGGAACTTGGTGGTGAATCTTCAACAGGATCAACCTTTTCACAATCTTTTACTAACATGACGTCTTCATCAGGAAAATCGAGCTTAACTGACTCATCGTTCTCAACTGGTTGTTCTGCAAGGTAATCTGACAAGATACTGCCCTTGATAGATTTCTGGGTCGTGTACTGAATGTCGTATTCTGATAATAACATGTGCCATCTGGCAAGCCTTCCAGTCTGAGCAGGCTTTTCAAAGATATACTTGATCGGGTCCATCTTTGCGATTAACAGAGTAGTATGGCAAACCATGTACTGTCGTAACCGTTTGGCGGCCCATGCTAAAGCACAGTATGTCTTTTCAAGGAGTGAATAGCGGCTCTCACAATCAGTAAACTTCTTGCTCAAGTAATAAATGGCATGTTCCTTTCGTCCGGATTCATCCTGTTGACCCAACATACAGCCCATGGAACTTTCTAGAACAGTGAGGTACATGAATAACGGCCTTCCTGGAACCGGAGGTATCAAGATGGGCGGTTCTTGCAAATACCTTTTGATTTTGTCAAAGGCCTGCTGACAGTCTTCATTCCAAACCACTGGTTGGTTTTTGCGTAGCAGTTTGAAGATGGGTTCACAGGTCGGTGTCATGTTGGAAATGAACCGAGATATGTAATTTAATCTGCCCAGAAAACCTCTGACCTGTTTTTCTGTTTGAGGAGCCGGCATGTCTTGGATGGCGCGGACTTTGTCTGGGTCTACTTCGATTCCTCGTTGACTAACAATGAAACCAAGCAGCTTTCCTGATCTTACCCCAAAGGTGCATTTGGCAGGATTCAACCTCAGTTGGTACTTTCGGAGCCTTTTGAATAATTTCAACAGATGTTCTAGATGATCCTCTTTATTTTGGGATTTAGCAATCATGTCATCCACGTAGACCTCGATCTCTTTATGCATCATGTCATGGAACAGAGTGACCATGGCTCGTTGGTAGGTGGCACCAGCATTTTTTAAACCAAATGGCATGACTTTGTAACAGTAGGTTCCCCACGGGGTGATGAAGGTAGTCTTTTCCATATCATCTGGATCCATTTTTATCTGATTGTAACCCGAGAAACCGTCCATAAAAGAGAACACTTCGAAACGAGCAGTGTTGTCCACCAACGTATCAATGTGAGGCAGCGGGAAATCATCCTTTGGACTGGCCTTGTTTAGATCCCTGTAATCTACGCACATCCGGACTTTACCATCCTTTTTCGGCACTGGGACAATGTTGGCTACCCACTCGGGGTATTTTGATACAGCCAAGAAACCTGCATCTACCTGCTTTTTTACTTCATCACGGATTTTGAGCGCCATGTCTGGCCTGGTTCTGCGGAGCTTTTGTTTTACTGGCGGGCACTCTGGCTTGAGCGGCAGCTTGTGAATCACTATGTCAGTGTCTAGACCTGGCATATCTTGATAGGACCAAGCAAATACATCCACATATTCCCTCAAGAGTTCTTTCAATTGTTGTTTGATGTCTGCCCCTAGGCTTGCCCCGATCTTGACTTCCTTCTTGTCATCTTCTGAGCCCAGATTAATGATCTCGATCTGCTCTTTATAAGGTTGGAGCTCTACGTCTTCGTCTTGAGTCAATCTTACCAGTTCATCAGGAATTTCAAGATCTTCGTCCTCCTCTTCAGCTTGGTAAATTGGTGAATCAAAGTCGGGAGGAGACGCCTGGTCATGGGAATCAATGGGTTTTTGAACGTGGCTGCAGATGGGAACGGTTTGATTTTATTAAAACACACAAAGATAAATGCAGCACACAAAAAGAGAAGATTGCTTTCGGTTTTATAGGATTGCCATTTTCCTTTTTAAAAGTGAAAACGAAAAAAAAGCATTAAAGGAAACGAAGGATTTAGCAAAATAGTTTACTTTCATTGATATTCTTTTGAAAATGCGGGGCCCTTACAAAATGTTCCTATGACCTTGGGCATGGTCATGGAGTTTTAAAACGACAAAACAAGATAAAGAAACAAAACAAATTACTTTAACTCGTGAAAAACTACAGGGACATCAACAGCTTCCCAGTTGTTCAAAGGGAGTTTGCAGTGATACACTAGATGCCTGACGTTTCCGCCTTCAGCTTCGTCTCCTACGACATTGACTTGGGAACCACCACTGATAAATATTTCTTGGATTGCCCTGGGTCGCTTTTGGTCTTGTGCAGTTTCTTCATGGTGAGTTGGTTTGTAACCCAACCCTTGTCGATCCATTTTAGGCTTTACCTCAATAACTTCTCCCCAACCTGCAGGAGGGCCTTCCTTGAGCGCTGCTCTGATGCTTTGAGCTGAAGCGAAAGATGGACTACCTTTGGCTACCGTGTCTTCCAACATTACCGCATTGGCTATTTCAAGGGCCTGAAATGAAGTTTCCAAAGCACCCTCTTCTGCTTCAATGTATCTGAAGGATGATACGTTACTCACCATTATGTCTTCTTCACCGTGCACAATTATCAACTGGTTATTTACCACATATTTCAGTCTCTGATGCAAAGTTGATGCTACAGCCCCTGCTTCGTGTATCCAGGGTCGTCCCAACAAACAGCTGAACGTCGGATTGATGTCCATTACCTGGAATGTTATTTCAAATACATGTGGTCCCACCCTGATAGGTAACCCTACTTCCCCGATAACGGCCCTTCTAGATCCGTCGAAAGCTTTTACGATCAAAGAGGTGGGTTTCATCTTTGCCCCTGTATAGGCCAATCTTGCGAGTGACCTGGCTGGCAATACATTCAAGGAGGATCCATTATCAACTAGGACTCGTGCCAATGTGTCTTCCTGGCATTTGATGGATATATGTAAGGCTCGGTTATGATTACGACCCTCTTTCGGTAACTCGGCGTCACTAAAACTCAGAGTATTGCACGCTGTGATATTGGCCACCACTGAGTCAAACTGCCCCAGCGTTATGTCCTTGGTTACATGGGCCTGTTGAAGTACTTTCTGCAGAGCCTCCCGATGGGCGGGAGAATTCATCAATAAAGATAGGACGGAGATTTTAGCTGGCGTTTGGTGGAGCTGGTCTACCACCTTGTAATCACTCTTCCGAATAATTCTTAAGAATTCTTCATCTTCGCCTTCAGGTCTGGGCGCTTCTTTGTTCTGAGTTTCTGCCGGGGTGGTGCCTTTTGGAGTAACTATGGTAATCTTGGGCTGGTAGATTCGACCGCTGCGGGTCATTTTGCTAGTGCCCACGATGTTTGTGACATCATCTTGTTCTTTCTTTTCTTTCCTTTCCTGATCTTTATTTCCCGGTACCACTGTCAGGCCGTACTTCCAGGGGACTGCCTTTGTATCATTGTAGGGAAACGGTCTTGGCCTTTGGATTACGACTGATCGGTGTTGATTGATTGCCGACCTGTCAAACATGGGTTCTGTATTTCTGGACGCCTGAGTCCACTTGTTTTTATTAGGTTGATCAAAAGTAGGCTTTATTACTGCAACATTCTCACTTCGGGTTTTACCACAGACTTGCAACAATCCTTCATCAATTAAACTTTGGATGTCTCCTTGCACCGTACCACAACTTGCGGCATTGTCGGAACACTTCCCACAGTTGGCGTGATTGTTCTGGATATAACCTGCTTTCACCAGTTTCTCATGCAGCGTCTTTAACGGCGTCTTGATCTCTGATACTTCAGTAATTAACTTTTCAGTGGAAGAATTACCTACAGCGTTAACCCCTCCATGGTTCGGTAGCGGGTTGCTTTTGACGTTGGGTGGAATATCTTTGAAGGACAGGATCTTTTTCTCGATCAATTCCCTTACCAAATGTTTTAAAGCAAAGCAACCCTCCAGATCGTGGCCAGCGGCTCCTTCGTGGAATGCGCAGTGGGCGCTTGGATTGTAAAATGGTGATGTTGTATCAGGGTTCAGCGGCCTCGTAGTCACTAAACCTTCCTGAACCAACGAGGGGTACAGTTCTGTGTAAGTCATGGGAATTTGAGGGATTGTCGGTTTATTTGTTTGTCTTCTGTTTAGGAAACTCTGGCGAGGTGCCGGAGATCGGGGTTGCTGATTCTGTGGAAAGGATGGAGCGTTGGGCGCTCGTTGCTGTCCTTGTTGAAATGGTTGATAACCGGGTACAGGCTGTACGGTCTGGTAATTTGGGCGAATAAATGCTGGGGTCACCGCTGCCACGTAGTGTTGTGCAGCATACTGCGGCAGGTACATCTGTCTGGGATAACTTTGCTGATTGTAACTGTGTTGTGGCTGCTGGTTATAGCCTGGGTGTGGTTGCTGGAACTGCTGATATGGTTGTCTTCGTACACGTCCCCCTCTTTCGTTCGTTATGGCATTAGTTTCCCCTTCCTTCTTCTTGTGAAAGGGATTGCCAACTTTTTTGACTTGGCTGCTTGAACTACCGGAGCTACTTGCTACCTGTAACACGGTGGGAGAACTGACTTTAAACAATGTTGCGGATAGCAAGAGTCGCCACCGACTTTTATTTTATCCATAAGGAAAGGTTATAAAAGAACAGGAAAGACCTTAGAGAATATTTTGGGTCCGGGGGGTAGATTATGAAAAGGGAAGGTGTTAGCACCCTTTTCATCCATGGTTATCCATGGGCTCTTAGGTACTTAAGTTCACTTTTGAATTGTTTTGAAAGTGTAGTGTATGAATAGAAAATTTTCAGAATAGTTAATAAATAATCCATGTAAGGATGTGTTAAGAACTTGTTTGAAAACTTGTCGAAAATTTGTTTAAGTGTGAAACAGTTTTGAAGTGAGCAAGCACCTAGGAGTAACCTACCCTAATGTTTAAAGGTCTTTCTTATTCTTTATTCTTTCCTTTAGTAAGACTATCCCTACTATAATGGAGTAGGTAGTCCTTACTTTGGATGTTAAGGGGTATGTGAGGGACGATTTGACTTTGAAGGCCATTGTGGGATGTAATAAGCACATATAAGGGACCATCATCATTTTTCGAAAGGGACTTGATTCGTAAAGGCAACCATAAGGGACTTTGATGATTTTTCTATTTGAGGGACTTGCTTTATACACCCCACTTAAATATTATTCGTAGGCAACTTGAGGGATATCCTTAGGAAGTGAGACGGCGATTAAAATCGACTTACGTGTGTGAAATGTTTAATTTAATTATCTTATATTAAAATGATCTAATTTATTTTTTTAAATATCATACATATTAGCACTCCCTAATTACTAACCATAATGATAATAATAATTAAGTAATTACAATTTACATCCAAGAGGCAATTACAAAATTATAATAAATAAAAAAAATAACAAATAAGCAAATAAAATATTAGGGTTAGTAAATAATAAGAAAAATTAAATAAGGTTAGTATAAATATAAAGTTAGTGAAAATAATTAGTTGAAACAATAATAATGAGAAAAATAGACAAAGTTAGAAAAAATAATAAGATAGAAATTTCAAAATAATAATAAGCAACAAAATATGATTAGCAATAATAATTAATTAATAACGTGATTAAACATAAGATTTGATTTTTATTTAGAAACATAAATGATTAAATAATTACTATAATATAAAGTTCTAAATATCATAAGATTTGATTTTTATTTAGAAACATAAATGATTAAATAATTACTATAATATAAAGTTCTAAATATCATAAGATTTGATTTTTATTTAGAAACATAAATGATTAAATAATTACTATAATATAAAGTTCTAAATATAACATAATTATAAATTTCTTAATCATTTACAAAAATTTAATTATCTCTAATTATATATTAACAATTATTAAGAAAAATATTTACACATTATGATGAAAACAAATTTTAACTAATCAATAATCACATTCACCAAAATTTTACATTAAGTGTTTATAAGGTTTAATTTTATTTACAAAAATTTACAAGAATTATAATAAATATGTACATAGAATCATATAGAAAATTAAAATTAGGTTTTCATATTAATTTGGAAAAAAGATGTTAATGTCATTTATTTTAAAAAAAACAGATTTTTATATTACAACAAATTTTAATAAATTAATGATAACAATAATAATAATAATGATAATAATGATAATAATAATAATAAATAATGATAATAATAATAATAATAATAATAATAATAATAATAATAATAATAATAATAAAGCAATAATGAATTTTAAATGTGCCAAATAACCCAACAATGTTGCTAACGCAGAAATGCGCTCATCGCAGCCAGATCTAAATTGGACGAAACAAAATTTATCGCAAAGAAAAAGAAATTAAGCAAAAAATAGTATTATTGCTCACACAAAAATGCGATCATCGCAACCAGATCGAACTAACACAAATGTCACGCGTCATGCACACAAATGTGCAAACATCGTATCGACATAATTCGATCAAAAATCTTATATATATAAACTCTAACAATTTAAAAATTATATATATATAAACGTAACAGCAATAGATAAAGAAAAAGAAATAACGGTAATAGATGAAGAAAAAGAAATAACGGTAAAAGATGAAGAAAAAGAAACAACAGTAATAGATGAAGGAAAAGAAATAACGGTAAACGATGAAGAAAAAGAAACAATAGTAATGGATGAAGAAGAAAACTAAATAACGGCAAACGGCACTCACTCCTCTTAGGTTTTTTTCATTCTCTCCCGTAGTTAGTCGAACTACGTTGACTCTGACTTTCCCATTGCACGAGGGAGTACGTAGGCACAGAGCGGAGATGCTCTGCCGAGTCACTTCTCTTTTCTTTTTCTTCTTGTCCCTGAGACCTTTAGCTAGGTAGTTTCAACACACCCTTTTTAGATAGACAACAATGCATGGATCCCGTCGAGTACGACGGACGTGAGGGGTGCTAATACCTTCCCCTTGCGTAACCGACTTCTGAATCCAGACATGGTTGCGATGACCTTGTCTTTTCCCTTTTTCGTCAGGTTTTTCCGATCGTTTCCTTTCCCTCTCTTTGGGATAAATAACAAAAGTGGCGACTCTTCTGTTGTTTTTCCGCCGATTGTTTTTCGCAGTTGCGACAGCTGGCGACTCTGCTGGGTAAACTGGTTCCCTATGTGAGTCAATCCTAGCGCTTGTCTGTTCATCTTTGGGTGTTGTATATATGTGCTTTATTTACTTTCGCATTTTACTTTCCCGCATTTATTTTTTGCATCATATGTCATTACTGTTGTGCTGTGGGGAGGGAAGTTCCATTGAGAGTTAAGCCAAACCCAGGCTTGAGTATACACCTAGCTTTAGTAGTGGAAAGTAGTGGTGGATGTGCATGCCATATGATATTTACCTGCAAAAAGTCAAACGACTACACAAATTTGTTAGTAATTGATTAAATGCAATGAAATGCGACGACAAATCTTAGGGCAAAATTTGGGGTATTACAGTTATTATGATAATATTTCTCACCCAACCTCTCTTTGATGTTGGCAAAAAAAATCATGAAGTTTGACTTTGGTTTGACCACAGTTGACCTCAGTTTGACCTTTTAACTGCATTGACTGCTTTTGACTTATCTGATCATCTGACTGAGCAAACTTTTGAGAAAAGTCTTGAAACTTGACATGGGGGTTCTTATACACATATAAGATGTTATGAAGCTCACTTGAAGTCTTGGAAGCCCATTTAGCCTGATTAAAGTCAAAACCCTAGTTTTGGATGCACTGCTTAGGAGGTGCATTGTCTGAGGGAATTGTCAACTCTTCTGACCAATTGTGAATTTTGTGAACCTTGTGAACCTTCTTGGAACACAAAGTCTTGTATTGTGAGGGCAAATTTTGGGGTGCAACAGCTGCCCCTGTTCAATTTTCTGAAACCTGAGGGGTTAGATTGGTATATTTGCCAGTCGTAACCTGGAAGGTTGAAGGGGATTGAACACAAAAGCCCAAAAATTTGCACTCACCAGTGCATGGAGTGATATTGATGGTTGGTCGAACATGATTGAGTGGGCTTAAAGATGCCACTAGGGGAAAGTTCTTCAGTAGTATAATGAGAGCTGTCAGGAGTCTGGAGTAATACTGATGTAACAGCATGTCTTCATGAGGATAGAGCGATCAATAATGATAACCCTAAAGCAGTCTTGAAATGATAAATCTGACCTCAGGAGGATAGAGCAATCAATAGCTCTAAAGCAGTCTTGAAGTAATAATGGCTTCAGGAGGATAGAGCAATCAATAGCTCTAAAGCAGTCTTGAAGTAATAGAATGGCTTCAGTAGGATAGAGCAATCAACAGCTCTAAAGCAGTCTTGAAATAATAATGTGATATGTCTTCAGGAGGATAGAGCAATCAATAGCTCTAAAGCAGTCTTGAAGTAATGATTTCAGGAGGATAGAGCAATGGATAGCTCTAAAGCAGTCTTGAAATAATAATGTAATTTCAGGAGGATAGAGCAATGGATAACTCTAAAGCAGTCTTGAAATAATAATGTGATATGTCTTCAGGAGGATAAAGCAATCAATAGCTCTAAAGCAGTCTTGAAGTAATGATTTCAGGAGGATAGAGCAATGGATAGCTCTAAAGCAGTCTTGAAATAATAATGTAATTTCAGGAGGATAGAGCAATGGATAACTCTAAAGCAGTCTTGAAATAATTAGATGGCTTCAGGAGGATAGAGCAATGAATAGCTCTAAAGCAGTCTTGAAGTAGTGATTTCAGGAGGATAGAGCAATGGATAGCTCTAAAGCAGTCTTGAAATAATAATGTGATATGTCTTCAGGAGGATAGAGCAATCAATAGCTCTAAAGCAGTCTTGAAGTAATGATTTCAGGAGGATAGAGCAATGGATAGCTCTAAAGCAGTCTTTAAATAATAATGTAATTTCAGGAGGATAGAGCAATGGATAACTCTAAAGCAGTCTTGAAATAATAATGTGATATGTCTTCAGGAGGATAAAGCAATCAATAGCTCTAAAGCAGTCTTGAAGTAATGATTTCAGGAGGATAGAGCAATGGATAGCTCTAAAGCAGTCTTGAAATAATAATGTAATTTCAGGAGGATAGAGCAATGGATAACTCTAAAGCAGTCTTGAAATAATTAGATGGCTTCAGGAGGATAGAGCAATGAATAGCTCTAAAGCAGTCTTGAAGTAGTGATTTCAGGAGGATAGAGCAATGGATAGCTCTAAAGCAGTCTTGAAATAATAATGTGATATGTCTTCAGGAGGATAGAGCAATCAATAGCTCTAAAGCAGTCTTGAAATAATAATGTGATATGTCTTCAGGAGGATAGAGCAATCAATAGCTCTAAAGCAGTCTTGAAGTAATGATTTCAGGAGGATAGAGCAATGGATAGCTCTAAAGCAGTCTTGAAATAATAATGTAATTTCAGGAGGATAGAGCAATGGATAACTCTAAAGCAGTCTTGAAGTAATGATTTCAGGAGGATAGAGCAATGAATAGCTCTAAAGCAGTCTTGAAGTAGTAATATGACCTCATGAGGATAGAGCAATGAATAGCTCTAAAGCAGTCTTGAAGTAATAGGATGATTTCAGGAGGATAGAGCAATCAGTAGCTCTAAAGCAGTCTTGAAGTCATGAGAGGCTATCAGGAGGATAAAATAACCCTGAGGTTACAATAAAGCAGTCCCAAAGTAATAAGAAGCTCATCAGGAGGATAAAGTAACCCTGAGGTTACAATAAAGCAGTCCCAAAGATCATAAGATTGTTTGTTGGATAATTAACCTGAAAACAAGGTAGCATTCTGTATAACAACATTAGTTTATGCTTTATGTATGCATGTATGACATGATGCACTTAGGTAATGTACTATAGACATATATGTTATGGTATGATGTAAATGATGTATGTATGCTATGACACTGCTGGAAGTGTCTGGATATCCTTGTATAACAACTGCTGGCCAAGGAAAATAAATCCCGATTCGTTGTTGAAGAATACATAACCCTCCGTCTGCTGGGGATAACAAGGTATAGATAACCTCCCATTGTTGGGGATAACAAGGTATAGATAACCTCCCGTTGTTGGGGACAGTAGGGTATAGATAACCTTCGTTTTCGTTTGATAGTAGGATAAGTATAACATCCCGTCTTCGTTCATCGTGCCCTTATTGGAAAGTAATTTCCCGTATATCCGTATGAGGATAAAAGAGATGGATATAAATTCCAGGGGAGATTAGACTTTGTGAAAATGGATTAGTCCTACTGATGGTTTGTAACTGCCTTGTAAAGATGAACCGGCGAAGCTTCGTTGAAATCCTTCCCTCGTTCGTCCTTAGTAAATACTATTACTGCATTTTCATGCATTTCTGGTAAACATCAATCATATTAAAAGCATACATGCATTTCTGGTAAACATCAATCATATTCAAAGGCATACATACATTCAAACACAACCAATGGACGTTTCGCTTATGTAAATAGGGTAAAAGTAAATCTGGATTCAAAAGATGGAATTTATTTATATCAAAAGTGACCCATACACGGGTAAGTTTGTACAAGGAGACATAAACCCTAGTAAGAGAATTTTGTCATGAAGTTTTACAAAAAGAATCAGCTATGTGGGAAATAATCCTATTGAGTTTCAATTCTACTATTGCCACTCAAGTATCTCATCTTCTTGCTGTTGAGACGGAAACGATTGGATTGAGCTTTATCTGTTTGAGCTTGAGTAAGTAGTACAACTGGTTGCAGTTTCATGAGTGATCCAAACGAGACATAGTCATACGCTTTAATCCCTAACTTTTGCCTGGATTGCCCTTTCAGGTTTTCAATCCACCGGGATACCCTTTTTTGCCCAAGCCGCCTTTTCAGGTTTTCGACTTGCCGGGTGTACATCTTTTTATATATATATCCCTAATTTTTGCCCAAACCCTTTTGGTTTGCCGGGATGCCCTTATTTTTGCCTAGGCCTGTCAACCTAGCGGGTCTCTTTTTATGCGTAGTATTTTTTAACTATGTCTGCGTTTACAGGTTGTGGGAAGTCTTCACCATCCATTGTAGTCAGTATCATGGCACCTCCTGAGAACACTGTCTTGACTACAAATGGTCCCTCATATGTTGGAGTCCACTTGCCCCTAGGATCACCCTGTGGTAATATGATACGCTTGATTACCAAGTCACCAGCCTGATATACCTTTGGCTTAACCTTCTTGTTAAAAGCTTTGATCATCCGTTTCTGGTACATCTGGCCATGACAAACTGCTGCTAACCTTTTCTCATCAATCAAATTTATCTGGTCAAGTCGAGTCTGAATCCACTCATCTTCATCCAAGCCTGCATCCTTCATAATTCTCAAGGAGGGGATCTGAACTTCAATAGGCAGAACTGCTTCCATACCATAGACTAAGGAGAATGGGGTTGCCCCCGTTGAAGTATGTATTGTAGTACGATAACCATGCAGAGCAAATGGTAACATCTCGTGCCAATCCTTGTAAGTAACAGTCATCTTCTGTACAATCTTCTTAATGTTCTTATTAGCAGCTTCAACTGCCCCATTCATCTTTGGACGATACGGAGAAGAGTTGTGATGCTTAATCTTGAACTGCATCTTCGAAATCAACAAGGTAGTATGGGTCAACATATACTGTCTTAGTCGGCGAGCAGCCCATGCCAAAGCGCAGCAAGTTTTCTCGAGCAGTGAGTATCTTGTTTCACAGTCGGTAAACTTTTTGCTAAGGTAGTATATTGCCTGCTCTTTTCGACCAGACTCGTCATGTTGCCCCAATACACACCCCATTGAGTTGTCTAATACTGTTAAATACATAATCAAGGGTCTTCCATCAACTGGTGGCATTAAAATTGGAGGTTCTAGCAAATATCTCTTGATTTCATCAAAGGCAGTCTGGCACTCATCATTCCATTCCATCACCTGATCTTTCTTCAACAACTTGAAGATTGGCTCACAGATGGTAGTTAATTGGGAAATAAATCTTGCAATGTAGTCCCAAGAAACCTCTAACCTCCTTCTCAGTACGGGGAGCTGGCATCTCTCGTATAGCTTTCACTTTTGCAGGATCCACTTCAATACCTTTTCCACTGACAATGAAACCCAGGAGCTTTCCAGATCTAACTCCAAAAGTACACTTGTTTGGATTTAATCTCAACCTGTATTTCTTCAACCTCTCAAACAACTTGTGCAGATGATCAAGATGTTGTTCTTCATTCTGAGACCTGGCTATCATATCATCCACATATACCTCTATCTCATGATGAATCATATCATGAAACAAAGCCACCATAGCACGCTGATATATTGCCCCTGCATTCTTATGCTGAGCAGTGTTGTCTAAATCAGCCCCTATCTGGACCTCTTTTCTGTTTTCTTCAGTTCCCAGATTCACAACTTCGACTGGCTCTTCATGTGGCTGTATAGCTTTCTCTTCTTGTTGTAACAACCTAGCAAGCTCTACAGGTATTTCACAATCGTCCTCGTTTCCGTCTTCAGTTTGATAGATCGGATTCTCGAAATTGTAATTGGCAATAGTAGAACTGTTATCAACTGGATCCAGAGTGGATGAGGATCGGCATTTTAGTGACGTGGGTGTGTGTAAGAACACATAGCTGATAAAGCAAAAATAAAAGAAAAAGAAAGACAAGGAACACAATATTTACGAAAACGAAACGTCCATTGATTGTATGGAATGAAGTATGCAAATGAAATGACAACCCGTAACAAGCACACCATTGTGCCCCGGGTAAGGCACATGGCTTGAAAGTTTTAATTGTTCCAGAAATTATAAATTTAAAAACATAACACAGTAATAGTATTTACTCCTGACTAAAGGAGATAGGGATAACATCTTCAGCTGTCCAATTATTGAGTCCAGCACCCACAGTAGGAAAAATCCATGCCTCCAAGTTGAAAGTGTTTACATGGCTGACAAAGTATTCTTCCTCTCCAAAGACAGTAACAACTTTTCCATTTACCGGATATCTCAACTTTTGATGTAATGTGGAGGTCACAGCACCTGCCCCATGGATCCAGGGACGACCAAGCAGAAATGAGTACGAAGAACGAATATCCATCACATAGAATGTAGCAGTAAACACCTGAGAGCCAACCTTGATTGGAAGATCAATTTCCCCATGCACTACTCTTCTAGAACCATCAAAAGCCTTTACCACAATATTACTGGGCTTCAATACCGTATCTTCAGGACTCAGCTTGTTCAGGACTTCCTTAGGCAACACATTCAGAGAGGAACTATTGTCTATCAGCACATGAGACAGGGTAGTGCCCCTGCATTCAATTGAAATATGCAAGGCCCTGTTATGATCCCTCTTGGCAGGGGTCAAGTCAGCATCAGAAAATCCTAACCCGTTGTCATAGGTCAGGTGAGCAACACAATTCTCAAACTGGTCCACAGAAATTGCACTGGGTACATGAGCCATCTTTAGAAACTTGATCAATGACTTGGCATGAGCCTCAGAACATAATAACGGGGAGAGCATAGAAATCTTTGAGGGAGTATGCCCCAGCTGATCAACAATATCATAATCACTCTTGCGAATGATTTTCAATACTTCTTCCATCTGCTTAGAGAGGTCATCAGCAGCTGGCACATCAGTAGATACAGGCTCAATAACAGGACCCTTGCCCCGAGCATCAGTGGTGGAAGTAACAGCAGGAGTAACTGCACTCTTAGAAGCAACTGGAGGAGAGAAGACTCTTCCACTACGAGTGATCTTGCTAGATCCAGCAATATTATCAATGTCAACAGGCATATCAGGTAAAGGCTCCTGCTTGACACCATGGATGTAAACATCAGACCCATAGTGCCAAGGCACAGCTTTGTCAGATGTATAAGGAATAGGACCAGGAGTGGTAATGATCAGAGGAGCTACTCTGGCTTCAGCAACAACTTTCACAGGACCTTCAGCAGTAATCTTGATTGGGCCCTGATGAGTGATTCTTAGTGGTACTTTGTCAACCATGTCAACCTCTTCAACCTTCTTACCCTGAGTCAGATGATCCACCATACTTTCTACAGATGCTGGTCTTCTTTCAAACACTATAGTATATTTATCCATGAGACGTTGAATCCTATCTCTCAAAATGAAGCAACTATCCGGCTTATAGGTACAATATAGACAATCTTCATGACAACCTGGAAAGATCCCAGCTTGTACTAACCTCTTTTTGATAACAGACAATGGTGTGCTCAACTCCATAAACAGCGAGAAGATGAGAAACCTGTGCACAATTATAAACCTGTGATGCAATGATATGGGAATGCATATGCAATGTTTTCAAGGACCGCAGGATTTAAATTTGCTTAAACAAACAAGAAAGTAACTTTTTATTAGTAATAACTTGTTTTGCCTTTTAGGCTTACAAAAAATGAAAACGAAATAAGTACAAAAGATGGGGTTTTAAGTCTCCCATGGACGTTTCCTCTTGGTGTTGAGGTATGAGTTGAGGTTTCGTTCCTCATGAAGTAGCTTTGTTAGCTCTAGGATCCTTGCTTGGCTTGCTTTGTAATGAGCCTCGAAAGTATCCCTTTTCTCTTTCAGTTGGATCCATGATCTCTGCAAGTCTTCCATATCAGTAGGCATGTCTGGGTGAAGGATGGTATAAGCTGTGTCTCCTTCAGCAACAGGTTCCATGGTAACTGGTAGGACGGCAGGATATGGCATCATGAGTGTCTGAGCACGAGATCGTACCCATCTGAGATAAGCCTCCATAGGAATAGTGTACTTAGGCTCCAGTGTCTTGCTGTCATTCCTGTTTACCTTTCCCCAAGCTCGTATGAATCTCTGACGGTAACCCTGAAGATCGTTGTCGTAGTCAAACACAATGCCCTGAATCAACATGTCATGTGGACCATCGCTCCGGGCGTAACCAAACTGTCGTAAAGCTAGAGATGGGTTGTAGGTGATGCATCCTCTTATGCCTAGAAGTGGTACATTAGGAAACTCCCCACAACGGTCAATGATGGTGACATTCTCCATAGATCTGGAGCACCAATGGATGTCTGAGTGAGAAAGTGACATGATCCTCTTGGACCATCTGAACCCTTGCTCATTCTTCATTACTGAGCGAGGAAGGTGAGAAATAAACCACCTAGAAAGTAAAGGTATGCAGCACATCAAAGTTCCTCTTGCCCTTGTAGTACGGGTGTGAAGAGAATGTAGGATGTCTCCAAGCAATGTAGGCACTGGATTGTGACTCAGGAATATGTTGATGGCATGAACGTCTATGAACTGATCAGGATTGGGGAACAACACTAAGCCATAAATCAATAAGGCTAAGATCTCCTCAAAAGCATCGTAGCTCATAGCCTTCAAGAGCATTTGAGCTTTATCCACTAATACCTTGGCAAGAATACCTTTAACTCCACTTCTCGTCTCTAGAACAATGTCAGACTTCTTCAGATGTAGAGCTGCAGCAATAACTTCTGGTTTAAGCTCCTTCTCTAAGCCTGTGAATGGCTTCTGATCAAGAACAGGTATACCCAGAAGTTTAGAGAACTCCTCCATGGTTGGAACCAGCTGATAATCAGGAAATGTAAAGCAATGGTGCTTAGGGTCAAAGAACTGAAACAACACACTCATCATGTCTTCACTGAACCCTGAAGTGACTAGATCCAATAGGTGACCATGTCTCTGGACGAACTGGGAATGATCAGACACTTGGGAAACCAACTCTTTGAGCTTGGGAGGTATCCCTACAAAGTTGATCCTGATGGTGTTTCTACGAGCAGAAGCCATGACCTGCAACAAAGAACAAAAATAAATTCCTTGGTCCTTGAAATGGTTAGGGAAAATGATATGCTTATGATGCATGATGATGTCATGATGTTATGTTCAATCACAAACATGTGGCACACACAAACAAGTCACACAACTGCCCTAGGTTTAAAGGCTTGCATGAGGTTTAAAGGTAAGTACCCTCCCCTGAAGTTAGATGGTTCATCCTGTCCTACAAAAGTAACCAGGTTCTAAGGGATATCAATATCATTGATCCTTCACAAGGGTGGTTGTTCAGAAGGCAACTTACTTGCCAACCAAAACCCTCCAAGTTTAAGATCTCAATGAGCGTAGTATCGAGTGTCAACCAACTTCAGTCTGCACCAAAGCCGGTTACCTCACTACTTTCTAAAGGCCAAGATGAGTTAACTAGGGTTCTAAAAGTCAGTTAGTGCATTGACAACATATGGCAGCCTCAATATTATCCTCAACTTGACTTAAGGAATATAAGCACCAACCACGAAGTCGCACTAACTATGGCCACCAGATCAACCGTATCGATATACGTCGTACAGTTTCCTTGGTCTATTGCCATTTACCTAAGGTACACTAGGTCCGGGTTAGGACCTTTCACACATAAGAGCACCCCCAACAATATAATAATAAAGCAAACAAGGCAAACAATTTAAAGTGATCTTAATTCCTAAGGGTACCCCTCTTAAATAAATCCCCAGCAGAGTCGCCAGTTCTGTAACACGGTGGGAGAACTGACTTTAAACAATGTTGCGGATAGCAAGAGTCGCCACCGACTTTTATTTTATCCATAAGGAAAGGTTATAAAAGAACAGGAAAGACCTTAGAGAATATTTTGGGTCCGGGGGGTAGATTATGAAAAGGGAAGGTGTTAGCACCCTTTTCATCCATGGTTATCCATGGGCTCTTAGGTACTTAAGTTCACTTTTGAATTGTTTTGAAAGTGTAGTGTATGAATAGAAAATTTTCAGAATAGTTAATAAATAATCCATGTAAGGATGTGTTAAGAACTTGTTTGAAAACTTGTCGAAAATTTGTTTAAGTGTGAAACAGTTTTGAAGTGAGCAAGCACCTAGGAGTAACCTACCCTAATGTTTAAAGGTCTTTCTTATTCTTTATTCTTTCCTTTAGTAAGACTATCCCTACTATAATGGAGTAGGTAGTCCTTACTTTGGATGTTAAGGGGTATGTGAGGGACGATTTGACTTTGAAGGCCATTGTGGGATGTAATAAGCACATATAAGGGACCATCATCATTTTTCGAAAGGGACTTGATTCGTAAAGGCAACCATAAGGGACTTTGATGATTTTTCTATTTGAGGGACTTGCTTTATACACCCCACTTAAATATTATTCGTAGGCAACTTGAGGGATATCCTTAGGAAGTGAGACGGCGATTAAAATCGACTTACGTGTGTGAAATGTTTAATTTAATTATCTTATATTAAAATGATCTAATTTATTTTTTTAAATATCATACATATTAGCACTCCCTAATTACTAACCATAATGATAATAATAATTAAGTAATTACAATTTACATCCAAGAGGCAATTACAAAATTATAATAAATAAAAAAAATAACAAATAAGCAAATAAAATATTAGGGTTAGTAAATAATAAGAAAAATTAAATAAGGTTAGTATAAATATAAAGTTAGTGAAAATAATTAGTTGAAACAATAATAATGAGAAAAATAGACAAAGTTAGAAAAAATAATAAGATAGAAATTTCAAAATAATAATAAGCAACAAAATATGATTAGCAATAATAATTAATTAATAACGTGATTAAACATAAGATTTGATTTTTATTTAGAAACATAAATGATTAAATAATTACTATAATATAAAGTTCTAAATATCATAAGATTTGATTTTTATTTAGAAACATAAATGATTAAATAATTACTATAATATAAAGTTCTAAATATCATAAGATTTGATTTTTATTTAGAAACATAAATGATTAAATAATTACTATAATATAAAGTTCTAAATATAACATAATTATAAATTTCTTAATCATTTACAAAAATTTAATTATCTCTAATTATATATTAACAATTATTAAGAAAAATATTTACACATTATGATGAAAACAAATTTTAACTAATCAATAATCACATTCACCAAAATTTTACATTAAGTGTTTATAAGGTTTAATTTTATTTACAAAAATTTACAAGAATTATAATAAATATGTACATAGAATCATATAGAAAATTAAAATTAGGTTTTCATATTAATTTGGAAAAAAGATGTTAATGTCATTTATTTTAAAAAAAACAGATTTTTATATTACAACAAATTTTAATAAATTAATGATAACAATAATAATAATAATGATAATAATGATAATAATAATAAATAATGATAATAATAATAATAATAATAATAATAATAATAATAATAATAATAATAATAATAATAAAGCAATAATGAATTTTAAATGTGCCAAATAACCCAACAATGTTGCTAACGCAGAAATGCGCTCATCGCAGCCAGATCTAAATTGGACGAAACAAAATTTATCGCAAAGAAAAAGAAATTAAGCAAAAAATAGTATTATTGCTCACACAAAAATGCGATCATCGCAACCAGATCGAACTAACACAAATGTCACGCGTCATGCACACAAATGTGCAAACATCGTATCGACATAATTCGATCAAAAATCTTATATATATAAACTCTAACAATTTAAAAATTATATATATATAAACGTAACAGCAATAGATAAAGAAAAAGAAATAACGGTAATAGATGAAGAAAAAGAAATAACGGTAAAAGATGAAGAAAAAGAAACAACAGTAATAGATGAAGGAAAAGAAATAACGGTAAACGATGAAGAAAAAGAAACAATAGTAATGGATGAAGAAGAAAACTAAATAACGGCAAACGGCACTCACTCCTCTTAGGTTTTTTTCATTCTCTCCCGTAGTTAGTCGAACTACGTTGACTCTGACTTTCCCATTGCACGAGGGAGTACGTAGGCACAGAGCGGAGATGCTCTGCCGAGTCACTTCTCTTTTCTTTTTCTTCTTGTCCCTGAGACCTTTAGCTAGGTAGTTTCAACACACCCTTTTTAGATAGACAACAATGCATGGATCCCGTCGAGTACGACGGACGTGAGGGGTGCTAATACCTTCCCCTTGCGTAACCGACTTCTGAATCCAGACATGGTTGCGATGACCTTGTCTTTTCCCTTTTTCGTCAGGTTTTTCCGATCGTTTCCTTTCCCTCTCTTTGGGATAAATAACAAAAGTGGCGACTCTTCTGTTGTTTTTCCGCCGATTGTTTTTCGCAGTTGCGACAACTGGCGACTCTGCTGGGGATTTATTTAAGAGGGGTACCCTTAGGAATTAAGATCACTTTAAATTGTTTGCCTTGTTTGCTTTATTATTATATTGTTGGGGTGCTCTTATGTGTGAAAGGTCCTAACCCGGACCTAGTGTACCTTAGGTAAATGGCAATAGACCAAGGAAACTGTACGACGTATATCGATACGGTTGATCTGGTGGCCATAGTTAGTGCGACTTCGTGGTTGGTGCTTATATTCCTTAAGTCAAGTTGAGGATAATATTGAGGCTGCCATATGTTGTCAATGCACTAACTGACTTTTAGAACCCTAGTTAACTCATCTTGGCCTTTAGAAAGTAGTGAGGTAACCGGCTTTGGTGCAGACTGAAGTTGGTTGACACTCGATACTACGCTCATTGAGATCTTAAACTTGGAGGGTTTTGGTTGGCAAGTAAGTTGCCTTCTGAACAACCACCCTTGTGAAGGATCAATGATATTGATATCCCTTAGAACCTGGTTACTTTTGTAGGACAGGATGAACCATCTAACTTCAGGGTAGGTTACTCCTAGGTGCTTGCTCACTTCAAAACTGTTTCACACTTAAACAAATTTTCGACAAGTTTTCAAACAAGTTCTTAACACATCCTTACATGGATTATTTATTAACTATTCTGAAAATTTTCTATTCATACACTACACTTTCAAAACAATTCAAAAGTGAACTTAAGTACCTAAGAGCCCATGGATAACCATGGATGAAAAGGGTGCTAACACCTTCCCTTTTCATAATCTACCCCCCGGACCCAAAATATTCTCTAAGGTCTTTCCTGTTCTTTTATAACCTTTCCTTATGGATAAAATAAAAGTCGGTGGCGACTCTTGCTATCCGCAACATTGTTTAAAGTCAGTTCTCCCACCGTGTTACAGAACTGGCGACTCTGCTGGGGATCTATTTAAGAGGGGTACCCTTAGGAATTAAGATCACTTTAAATTGTTTGCCTTGTTTGCTTTATTATTATATTGTTGGGGTGCTCTCATGTGTGAAAGGTCCTAACCCGGATCTAGTGTACCTTAGGTAAATGACAATAGACCAAGGAAACTGTACGACGTATATCGATACGGTTGATCTGGTGGCCATAGTTAGTGCGACTTCTTGGTTGGTGCTTATATTCCTTAAGTCAAGTTGAGGATAATATTGAGGCTGCCATATGTTGTCAATGCACTAACTGACTTTTAGAACCCTAGTTAACTCATCTTGGCCTTTAGAAAGTAGTGAGGTAACCGGCTTTGGTGCAGACTGAAGTTGGTTGACACTCGATACTACGCTCATTGAGATCTTAAACTTGGAGGGTTTTGGTTGGCAAGTAAGTTGCCTTCTGAACAACCACCCTTGTGAAGGATCAATGATATTGAGATCCCTTAGAACCTGGTTACTTTTGTAGGACAGGATGAACCATCTAACTTCAGGGGAGGGTACTTGCCTTTGAACCTCATGCAAGCCTTTAAACCTAGGGCTATGGTGTGACTTGTTTGTGTGTGCCACATGTTTGTGATTGAGCATGACATCATGACATCATCATGCATCATAAGCATATCATTTTCCCTAACCATTTCAAGGACCAAAGGATTTATCTTTGTTCTTTGTTGCAGGTCATGGCTTCTGCTCGTAGAAACACCATCAGGATCAACTTTGTAGGGATACCTGCTAAGCTCAAGGAGTTGGTTTCCCTAGTGCCTGATCATTCCCAGTTCAACAAGAGACATGGTCACTTATTGGATCTAGTTACTTCAAGGTTCAGTGAAGACATGATGAGTGTGCTGTTTCAGTTCTTTGACCCTAAGCACCATTGCTTTACATTTCCTGATTATCAGCTGGTTCCAACCATGGAGGAGTTCTCTAAACTTCTGGGTATACCTGTTCTTGATCAGAAGCCATTCACAGGCTTAGAGAAGGAGCTTAAACCAGAAGTTATTGCTGCAGCTCTACATCTGAAGAAGTCTGACATTGTTCTAGAGACGAGAAGTGAAGTTAAAGGTATTCTTGCCAAGGTATTAGTGGATAAAGCTCAAATGTTCTTGAAGGCTATGAGCTACGATGCTTTTGAGGAGATCTTAGCCTTATTGATTTATGGCTTAGTGTTGTTCCCCAATCCTGATCAGTTCATAGACGTTCATGCCATCAACATATTCCTGAGTCACAATCCAGTGCCTACCTTACTTGGAGACATCCTACATTCTCTTCACACCCGTACTACAAGGGCAAGAGGAACTTTGATGTGCTGCATACCTTTACTTTCTAGGTGGTTTATTTCTCACCTTCCTCGCTCAGTAATGAAGAATGAGCAAGGGTTCAGATGGTCCAAGAGGATCATGTCACTTTCTCACCCAGACATGCCTACTGATATGGAAGACTTGCAGAGATCATGGATCCATCTGAAAGAGCAAAGGGATACTTTCGAGGCTCATTACAAAGCAAGCCAAGCAAGGATCCTAGAGCTAACAAAGCTACTTCATGAGGAACGAAACCTCAACTCATACCTCAACACAAAGAGGAAACGTCCATGGGAGACTTAAAACCCCATCTTTTGTACTTATTTCGTTTTCATTTTTTGTAAGCCTAAAAGGCAAAACAAGTTATTACTAATAAAAAGTTACTTTCTTGTTTGTTTAAGCAAATTTAAATCCTGCGGTCCTTGAAAACATTGCATATGCATTCCCATATTATTGCATCACAGGTTTATAATTGTGCACAGGTTTCTCATCTCCTCGCTGTTTATTTCAGCAATGGCTCTTGAACAATCAGTTAAGGATCTCCAGGCACAGAATGCACAGTTCCAAGAGCTGATCCTGAACCTATCCAAGGGGCAGGATGAATTGAAGACACTGCTGGCCAAGAAGACTAAGAAGGCTAGAAGGTCTGCTGGGTTGCTCAACATGGGAAGAAGGTTCAAAGGTCCTGTCAAGACCAAGGAACATGTTGAAGACTATGAATCTGAAGAATCTGAGCAGGAGAGAGGCAGTCTCCACAACACTATGGGGGACTCTGATTCTGAGGCTAACTACTACCATGAGCCTAACGAAGACAAATTCAAGATGCTGGTGGATAGAATGGATGCTATGGAATTACAGAAATCATCTGGGCTGGATTTTGAGGATTTGAGCTTGATATCTGGGGTGGTCATACCCATTGGGTTCAAAGTTCCTACATTTGTTGTCTATGATGGGGTCTCTTAAAGGCAACCATAAGGGACTTTGATGATTTTTCTATTTGAGGGACTTGCTTTATACACCCCACTTAACCATTATTCGTAGGCAACTTGAGGGATATCCTTAGGAAGTGAGACGGCGATTAAAATCGACTTACGTGTGTGACGTGTTTATTTTTAATTATCTTTATTTAAAAGTGATCTAAATTTATTTTAATATTACATACATGTTGTTACACTCCCTAATTACTAACCATAATGATAATTAAATAATTAAACAACTTTACATCCCAGAAACAATTACAAAATAATAAGCAAAATAATTAAATAGCAAAGATAAATAAAATATAAATAAGCAATAATAAATAATAAAGGGGGTTAATTCTAAGTTTACTCGGCAAGACATCGCATCTTGTGCCTACGTATCCTTACGGGAGTGGAATCAGAGTAATCGTAGTTCCCCAGCAGAGTCGCCAGTTCTGTAACACGGTGGGAGAACTGACTTTAAACAATGTTGCGGATAGCAAGAGTCGCCACCGACTTTTATTTTATCCATAAGGAAAGGTTATAAAAGAACAGGAAAGACCTTAGAGAATATTTTGGGTCCGGGGGGTAGATTATGAAAAGGGAAGGTGTTAGCACCCTTTTCATCCATGGTTATCCATGGGCTCTTAGGTACTTAAGTTCACTTTTGAATTGTTTTGAAAGTGTAGTGTATGAATAGAAAATTTTCAGAATAGTTAATAAATAATCCATGTAAGGATGTGTTAAGAACTTGTTTGAAAACTTGTCGAAAATTTGTTTAAGTGTGAAACAGTTTTGAAGTGAGCAAGCACCTAGGAGTAACCTACCCTAATGTTTAAAGGTCTTTCTTATTCTTTATTCTTTCCTTTAGTAAGACTATCCCTACTATAATGGAGTAGGTAGTCCTTACTTTGGATGTTAAGGGGTATGTGAGGGACGATTTGACTTTGAAGGCCATTGTGGGATGTAATAAGCACATATAAGGGACCATCATCATTTTTCGAAAGGGACTTGATTCGTAAAGGCAACCATAAGGGACTTTGATGATTTTTCTATTTGAGGGACTTGCTTTATACACCCCACTTAAATATTATTCGTAGGCAACTTGAGGGATATCCTTAGGAAGTGAGACGGCGATTAAAATCGACTTACGTGTGTGAAATGTTTAATTTAATTATCTTATATTAAAATGATCTAATTTATTTTTTTAAATATCATACATATTAGCACTCCCTAATTACTAACCATAATGATAATAATAATTAAGTAATTACAATTTACATCCAAGAGGCAATTACAAAATTATAATAAATAAAAAAAATAACAAATAAGCAAATAAAATATTAGGGTTAGTAAATAATAAGAAAAATTAAATAAGGTTAGTATAAATATAAAGTTAGTGAAAATAATTAGTTGAAACAATAATAATGAGAAAAATAGACAAAGTTAGAAAAAATAATAAGATAGAAATTTCAAAATAATAATAAGCAACAAAATATGATTAGCAATAATAATTAATTAATAACGTGATTAAACATAAGATTTGATTTTTATTTAGAAACATAAATGATTAAATAATTACTATAATATAAAGTTCTAAATATCATAAGATTTGATTTTTATTTAGAAACATAAATGATTAAATAATTACTATAATATAAAGTTCTAAATATCATAAGATTTGATTTTTATTTAGAAACATAAATGATTAAATAATTACTATAATATAAAGTTCTAAATATAACATAATTATAAATTTCTTAATCATTTACAAAAATTTAATTATCTCTAATTATATATTAACAATTATTAAGAAAAATATTTACACATTATGATGAAAACAAATTTTAACTAATCAATAATCACATTCACCAAAATTTTACATTAAGTGTTTATAAGGTTTAATTTTATTTACAAAAATTTACAAGAATTATAATAAATATGTACATAGAATCATATAGAAAATTAAAATTAGGTTTTCATATTAATTTGGAAAAAAGAAGTTAATGTCATTTATTTTAAAAAAAACAGATTTTTATATTACAACAAATTTTAATAAATTAATGATAACAATAATAATAATAATGATAATAATGATAATAATAATAAATAATGATAATAATAATAATAATAATAATAATAATAATAATAATAATAATAATAATAAAGCAATAATGAATTTTAAATGTGCCAAATAACCCAACAATGTTGCTAACGCAGAAATGCGCTCATCGCAGCCAGATCTAAATTGGACGAAACAAAATTTATCGCAAAGAAAAAGAAATTAAGCAAAAAATAGTATTATTGCTCACACAAAAATGCGATCATCGCAACCAGATCGAACTAACACAAATGTCACGCGTCATGCACACAAATGTGCAAACATCGTATCGACATAATTCGATCAAAAATCTTATATATATAAACTCTAACAATTTAAAAATTATATATATATAAACGTAACAGCAATAGATAAAGAAAAAGAAATAACGGTAATAGATGAAGAAAAAGAAATAACGGTAAAAGATGAAGAAAAAGAAACAACAGTAATAGATGAAGGAAAAGAAATAACGGTAAACGATGAAGAAAAAGAAACAATAGTAATGGATGAAGAAGAAAACTAAATAACGGCAAACGGCACTCACTCCTCTTAGGTTTTTTTCATTCTCTCCCGTAGTTAGTCGAACTACGTTGACTCTGACTTTCCCATTGCACGAGGGAGTACGTAGGCACAGAGCGGAGATGCTCTGCCGAGTCACTTCTCTTTTCTTTTTCTTCTTGTCCCTGAGACCTTTAGCTAGGTAGTTTCAACACACCCTTTTTAGATAGACAACAATGCATGGATCCCGTCGAGTACGACGGACGTGAGGGGTGCTAATACCTTCCCCTTGCGTAACCGACTTCTGAATCCAGACATGGTTGCGATGACCTTGTCTTTTCCCTTTTTCGTCAGGTTTTTCCGATCGTTTCCTTTCCCTCTCTTTGGGATAAATAACAAAAGTGGCGACTCTTCTGTTGTTTTTCCGCCGATTGTTTTTCGCAGTTGCGACAGCTGGCGACTCTGCTGGGTAAACTGGTTCCCTATGTGAGTCAATCCTAGCGCTTGTCTGTTCATCTTTGGGTGTTGTATATATGTGCTTTATTTACTTTCGCATTTTACTTTCCCGCATTTATTTTTTGCATCATATGTCATTACTGTTGTGCTGTGGGGAGGGAAGTTCCATTGAGAGTTAAGCCAAACCCAGGCTTGAGTATACACCTAGCTTTAGTAGTGGAAAGTAGTGGTGGATGTGCATGCCATATGATATTTACCTGCAAAAAGTCAAACGACTACACAAATTTGTTAGTAATTGATTAAATGCAATGAAATGCGACGACAAATCTTAGGGCAAAATTTGGGGTATTACAGTTATTATGATAATATTTCTCACCCAACCTCTCTTTGATGTTGGCAAAAAAAATCATGAAGTTTGACTTTGGTTTGACCACAGTTGACCTCAGTTTGACCTTTTAACTGCATTGACTGCTTTTGACTTATCTGATCATCTGACTGAGCAAACTTTTGAGAAAAGTCTTGAAACTTGACATGGGGGTTCTTATACACATATAAGATGTTATGAAGCTCACTTGAAGTCTTGGAAGCCCATTTAGCCTGATTAAAGTCAAAACCCTAGTTTTGGATGCACTGCTTAGGAGGTGCATTGTCTGAGGGAATTGTCAACTCTTCTGACCAATTGTGAATTTTGTGAACCTTGTGAACCTTCTTGGAACACAAAGTCTTGTATTGTGAGGGCAAATTTTGGGGTGCAACACTACCCTTCCATTCTTCAGCCCTAGTTCCACTCGGACTCCAACGGCTACAATGTCCGAAAAACTAGCAGACACGCTGCTGATCATCTTTTCGTAGAATTCTGGTCGAACGGTATCAACAAACCAGTCGGTTAATTCCTTTTCACTTAGAGGAGGTTCCACCTGTGAAGCCGTTTCCCTCCATCGTTGGGCATACTCCTTAAAAGATTCAGAACTCTTTTGAGACATACTCAGTAACTGCCTTCGGTCTGGGGCCAGATCCATGTTGTATTTGTAATGTTTGATGAAGGCATTGGCTAAGTCTTGAAAACTGAGAATTCTGGACTGGTCTAGACCCAGGTACCATTTTGCCGGAGCACCCTTCAAACTATCTTGGAAGCAATGGATCATTAATTTGTCATCTTCTACATAAGCCGCCATTCTACGGTAATACATAAGGAGATGTGTTCGCGGGCAAGAAGCCCCTGAATACTGGTCAAAGTTTGGAATTTTGAACTTCGGTGGAATCACTAAGCCAGAAACCAAGCACATGTCTCGGGTATCAGCCCCGAAGATATCATTACCTTCCATAGCCCTTATTTTCTTCCGATTGTCTCCACACTTTCCTTCAATTTCTCATGCTCTTCGTTTTCCCCTTCGTACTCTTCCTGGTCCTCAAATACTGGCTGATGATTGTGGAACATTGGGCGCACCTGCGCTTGCACAGTAGCTTGGGTGTAAGTTGGAATGGCCTGTGGTATTTCTTCCCTCAGAGGAACGGCCTGTTGATTTACTGGTGGCGGGCGTAGAAAATCGGGATGTAGACCGTATGGCGGAGTATTGGAGATGGTAACGGCTGTTGGAGTTGGATCTATAGTTGCATCAGTAACTTCAGAAACCACGGTAGCCTGAGTATCCATTTTCGCTCTGATAACCTGCAAAGCCTCCATGATTTGCTTAATTCCTCCCCGGAGATCTCCAAGTTCATCATCAATCCTTTCAATTTCTAGGTTCTGGGCCTCCATGACCTGGCGGGCTCGAGCTCTTGTGTTGTATTTGTGCGTTGGATTCAGTGTGCTCCCCTCTGTTGAAGGATCAGACAACAGGATGAGACACGACACAGGAGACGATACTTATGCTATGTTTATGATATGCTTATGATATGCGGATGCAATATTTCGAACATTCAAGGGGTCTTAGAACGTCATTCATAGATATTAAGAACGGGAAAACAATACAGACACTTCTTTCATCCCTCTATTGGGGAGTTTTACAACAGTTGGAAATTGAAATACAACTTTCAAAATAAAGATTACAAAATAACACAAAGATCCTGAACCATCTAACTCGAAGAACTTCCTTCTCCTGGTTGACTCCTCCTTCTACCTTGACGACCCAAACCCTGGAGAGCTTCTTTCTCTTGCATGGCCAAGAAGTATTTGTTCCTCCAAGCTTTTCCTTCCTCTTCTGCTCTTATCAAAGCAGTCTGCAATTCTTTCTCAAGTGTGGACTCTGTTGAATCAGGTTCGAAACTGGTATAGAACATCTTCAAAGCAGCTTCTTTTATCCATGCTAGGTAGGAGTCTGAAACCGCCGTGTCAGGGTAATCTAAAGCAGTCATGCCCCTGACGTTGATACGGCGCCAAGCGTAGATGATTCTAGCTTTGAATTCTCGGTCTCTTCCGTCTTCGATGCAGAAACTCCTCATCAAGTTGAAGTCTGGTTCACCTCTCATTGGATGCCCCAACTGTCGGCGAGCGAGAATGGGGTTATAACTGATACATCCTTGGGTACCGATGAGTGGTATATTCGGGAAGTCTCCACAACTTTGGATCATTGGGACTCCTCCATAAATAGGGTCAAACCATTGAATATCAGTATGCTTGAGCAACAACAACCTGTCAGTCCATGGATTACTGTTTTGGGTATACGTGAGATAAACCATTGGTAGAGGAGAGCGGAGCAACACTCAACAGGTCCAGCTTCATATAGATGTCGGCGATGAATTGCATAGTAAGTGTCGGCTAGAAGAGTTGGCACGGGGTTTCTGAGCAGGAACAAGTTGATTGCGTCTTTGTTGATGAAGTGATCGTCTGATGGGAACAAGAAGAGTCCGTATGTTAGCAACACCAAAAGGGCTTCGAAAGCTTCCCAGTTCTTAGCTTCGGCGTGAAACTGTGCTTTTTCAAACAAGAACCTGGTGGGCAAACCAAAAGGGTGTCCTTGAGTGGCTATCAGGGCTCGCACTTCAGTCACTTCAAGATGAATAGCTTCGGCGATTGTTCTTTCGTCGGGAAACCCTTCCCTTCCGGAAAATGGTCTGGGAGCAACATTTAATCCCATTAGTACTGAATATTCCTCCAAGGTTGGCAACAACTGGTAATCCGGGAACGTGAAACAGTGGTACGTTGAATCGTAGAACTTTGCGAGCGCAGACAATATTTCTTCATCTACCTGAATCTCAAGTAAGGATAACATATTTCCATGTCTGGCTTTGAATGCCTCAGGATCTTCTACCATTCTTCCCAACATCTTTAGATTCTCCAAATCTGGTTGTCGGAATTTGAACTCTGCAGTTGATCTTCTCCTTGGATCCATTTTTTTAATATCTGTGAAATGAGTTTAAACCCCTTGAGTGTTTAAAATAAAATGCGGATGTAAATGCAAAAATGCGCAAAGTTTTATGGAGCTCAGACCTCGAGATTCAAAACATCACGAATTTCATTTAATTTTTCGATGTTGCATTACAAAATAGTACACATTACAAGAAAAAGGAAACAGTGCTAGATAAGGTCTTCTGACAGAAACTCTACTGTTGCTTCTGCTTTCTTCAGCTTTTCTTCTATCTCAATTTTCTCTTTCATGAGTTTTTCTATCATTGTCTTCCATGGAGTAGACTGGTTACTGAAATAGAACAGGTTCTCTTGGGTCTTCCTCTTCTTGGATGCCCTTATCTCTTCATCTCTCTCTAGGAGCTGCTTGCGGAGCGTTTCGTTCTCTTCCATTACCACCTGATACTTATACCTCCAGGACACCTCAGTCTGCTGTGACTTTCTCAAGGCAATCCTCAACTTTTCCTCCTCAGAAAAGAAGATCAATGGGCGTTCTTCTTTCAGGACCATAGGTTCTTGCAAGGCATAAGGCATCTTCAGTTGGATAGCTCTCTTCCGAACCCATTGGAGATAAGGATCAAAGGAGACGCAGTTAGGCTTTCCCAGACTTTCCTTTCCTCTCTTGTGGACATGTTTCCAAGCTTCCAAGAATTCCTTCTTCAACTCATTTTCCCCCAAAAAGAACATACTTTCTACACAAGCACTGTTGGGTCTGTCTTTTAACGGATACCCGAGCTGTCGTCGGGCGAGAACCGGACTGTAGCTGATTCCCCCATCTATAGCAAGGAGAGGTACGTTGCCGAAGTTTCCACAGCTGTCTATAATCTTTATCCCATCATAAACTCGACTGTACCATTCAATATCAGAATGAGATAAGGCCATAATCTTCTCAGACCACCATCCTTTCCTCCAGAAGACTTGAGCTTTGGGCATATGAGAATGGAACCACTTATATAACAACGGGACACAACAGACGATCATTCCCCCCTTGTGAAGATTTCTGAGATGAATGGAATGATGAGTATTACCCAGCAGAGTTGGTACCGGATTTTTCTTCAAGAAAATCTTGATAGCATTGAGGTCCACAAAATTATCAATGTTGGGAAACAGGAAGATACCATAGATGAGCAAGGCCAAGATTGCCTCGAATGTATCCATACTCAGATGATCGGCGTAGTACTGCGCTTTTTTAATCAAGAACCCAGCAGGCAAACCAGAAATTCCTCCCTTGGTGGTCATGTTTTCTTGTATATCTTTCACTCCCAAGCGTATTGCTCTGGCGATCTCTTCTTTCTTAGGGTCCTTTTCTGTGAATGGAAAAGGAGATTCTTCAAGGATAGGCAACCCGATCAGACAGGAATATTCTTCAAGTGTTGGCACAAGTTGATAATCTGGGAATGTAAAGCAGTGATAAAGCGGATCGTAGAACTGTAGCAAAGTGGAGAGGAGTCCCAGATCCATCCTCTTCTTCATCCTCAGTAGTGACAACAAATTACCGTACCTGCTCTTGAACCCTTCTACATCTGTGATAATAGCGCTCAACCTTTCAATGTCATCCAGCTTAGGACTCTTGTATGTGTACTTGATTGTTTTCTTTTTTCCTTGATCCATGATGTTTCCTAAAGTTTTAAAATAAGAGACTGAGTTCCATAAAACTTTTTATGACATGATGTTCATGAATGCATGAATGCAGCAAACACAGGTATTCACATATACACATAGATAACAGGTTCGGGTTTAGGGAAATTCAAGCATGGGGCCAAGGTCTACCCTTCCCAATAAGGAGTGTACTAGAGCTTTTTCACCTGTAGAACAAGGTTCTAAAAAGTTCCCAGAGTTCTCAACCCATCTTTCGGATATTATCAACTGCCCAAATAACTCGGGGGTCGATAATATTCTCAAGAGAGTCTCGTCCGAGTGTAGTATCGCGTATCAACTATTCGGAAATACTCCCTCATAGTCATCGCACTACATCCTAATAAGGCCAAGTGGGGTAATGTGTGTTCTAAAGGTCCTCAATGGCATGGGCCCCTTATAGAAAGCAGCATTGTTTTCACGAATACTCGATCAACAACGCTACCCTCAAAAAGGACCTCCATTGAGCGGTGGTTTTCTCAAGTTAGCTTAGTCGGGAATCAACTCCCTATAAGCCTCCTTGAATATACCACCTTCCTATCATAAGTACGCTCAAGCACGGGTATAGTGCTGTCTCATCAATTGTATTTCCCAAAAGCCAAAAGAACAAATCTGCACATATTCACAAATATTCACAAATAGCAAGTATATAAACAAAAATAGGTTAAACCCTCAAAATAAACACCTCCCCAGCAGAGTCGCCATTTCTGTTGCGGTGAAAATTGGATATCAAGCTATTGATTAACTTGAATCATATTTCTTTTACAACCGGTCTTTAATTTATCCAAAGGATAGGTCTAAAGAGAGAAAGAACCTTTTTCGCGATGTAACAACAACGCTTTAGAGATTCGGGGATTCGGGGGTTGGTTAGATCTAGGGAAGGTATTAGCACCCTAAATATCTGTAGTACTCTACAGGAACCTTTTGTTCAATTACTTGCTAGGTTGTGAAACATGCATTGGTTTAATTGGGAATTGGGATAAAAATAAAACAAAGGCCTAAGTGGTTTTCTAAGTTTGCTCGTAAAGGCGTCGCACCTTCTGCCTACGTATCCTGACTAGGATAGAATCAGAGCAATCGTAGTTCACCTCACAAGGGAACAGAACACTTGATGACGATCAGGGTTCAGGGGGGGAACAAACATGACAATGTTTGCGTGGAGTTTGACAAAACTCCCTAAGCTACATTGAAGGTGAGTAAGAAATCACGACGATGATTCTTACATAGAGTTGACGAACTCTGTCCTAGGGTTCTAGGTGAAGAACACTCCTAGTACGGGTAGGTTTCTTAGACTTCAAGCAAAGTCTAAAGGTTATGAATTAGGGTTAAAGTGACTTGACAAAGTCGAGGGTATGATTAGAATTTTGGATTTTGGTCCAAGACATTGATTGTCAATAGGACAGACATTCCTTTGGAGGACGGTATTATCGGCGATTGGACGAGCTTCGTCGCTTGGGGATCACATACAGACATTACAGGAGCAAATATTACAACATACAACTAATAAATTAATTATTACAACCATATCGAATAATTAAAAGGAAAAGCAAAAATGATAAAAAAACAGCAGTCTTAGTATGTAACGACAGTCTGTACCTGAAACGACTGTTAGCGTACAGATGAAAATAAAAGATAATAATTCAAGGAAAATATTTTAACACGTTGACAAACATATTAAAACATGATAACAATCAAAATCCCCGAGAAAACGCGAGTGGAACACTCTTAATTTTCATCTGCAACCGATTAGGGTTAATACCGTCAGTGCGCGGATCGCGCGAAATAAAAAGTGATCAAACATGAAAATTGATTACACATTATGAAAATACATATTAAAACAAGCACCACAAAAAAGGAACGGATGAAAAACGCTAAAAAATGAGGAAGTTACGATGTTTCGAAGTTTTGGAAACAGTACTGTCAGTTGGTTTTGTCAGGGCAAAAGTACACTGTCTAGGCAAATACGGTTTGTATCATAACTTTTTAACCGTTTATCGAAACGAGACAAAATTTATATGGATTTGGGGTAGAATGATGAGAGGAAGATGATGGTGGTGTTGGTTTTCTGAAATTCCTTTTCCTCTTCAAAACCCGATAGGGTACAAAATTGGACTTTTTGAAATGCAAATTGAAATGAACAGCTTGGTATACTCATGCTACAAGTCAAGTAAGGTCACATACACATCACACATATCATATATAACAGATAGCAAGCAAGTTTGAAGCCAAGGCATGAGTAAATATGACAGTTGTATGTAAGTTGCAAATCACATGACATAACAATGCATGATGAGGTGATTTTTGGTTTCTGATTGTTTTGTGTGATTCTAACCATTCTAACAGCTTAAATATATCATATGAAGTGTGTGCAGATGAAAAAGTTTAAACTGGAACACATGTATAAGCATGTAGCACTCAATTTGCAAATTGTGTTCATTATGTGTGTGTGAAGCATAATGTGATGTGAAACTTTATGCAGTCAAGTTTTTATGTTTTGAATCATTTATACACATTACATATTGTCATGTGGAGCTGTAGAAATGCTGAGATAACATGTACAAGCAGATACTTTCAAGTTGGTATGTGATGATGAAACATTTTGCAAAACATGAACACATGTGCATGATAGTGGACAGAAGAAGTTCCAGCTTAAGTTTAACCATTCTAACCATTTGGACAGCATAGGTACATGATAATAAGATGATCTAAACCTTAAAATTCCACAAAAAGCAATTGTCATGAGATTTGGCTAGTTAAATGCAAGTTGTAAACATAACAATGCACATGAAGATGCAAAACTTGACATGATGAATCCTAACACCCAATGAGCATTTAAACACATTAAACATGTTCAATATAAAGTGTCTAAGGCATTAGTTCTGACAGAAGACAAGCATAGGCAAAAAATCCAGTTTTGGTGCTTTTGTGTGTTTTTGTGATATTTTGGTTCAATGTGTGAAATTGTGATGTTGTGCTCAAATCAATCAAAGGAGTGCATATACATATTGCGAATGACATTCAAATCATGCTTGAACAATAGAAAACATCATTTCTTGTTTTGTGCAAAAATGAGCAAAGTGAGTGGATTAGTGCATTTATGTGCTTGTGTCAAATGTGAATTTCAAAACCAACTCTCAATTCAGCAATACAAGCAAGTACACAAGTTTAAAATGGTCATTGTGATGTGTTGTGACATTTGTTTTGATGGAAAAACAGTTTTTGTGCAAAGATCAAAATTGTGTGGCTTGTGTGTTTTGTGTCATTTGTGTTAACATGTGATCTTTGGTGCTGCTATGAACCACACTTCAAACAGAGTTTCATCAATCATTTTTTTTGGTGACATAGTATTATCAATTATGACAGCAGCAAGACAAGTGCACCACACTTGGCCAGAACATGAAAACAACTAGCATACAACAAGATTGGCAGCAAATGCATGACAGAACTTGGCAATAGCAGTATGAAATAAATATTAGCAGCATGTCATGTGATCAATTTGGCAAAGAAACTAAAGACACAAATTAACATCAATACATGAAGCAAACTGTTATCCAATACATGAAGCAAATCCAAACCTGTGAACAAACTAACAGCAAAATGAACTAACAGCAACAAGACACTATTCTCACAGCATACCATGAAGACAATTTTGACAACAACAACAGCATTAGTCATTATTCTATGACAGTATCATTACCATCACTCTAGCAGTCTTGGCAAGAATCCATGATTACCACATTATAGTATTGTCTCACTCTTTAAACAAGTAATAAGCATAACCGGTATCATATTGGTATGACAGGAACAAACTTTGTACCAAACACTCATGAAGGCCAAACATACACTACACAACTCTAAAAATTCACAAAAAGCACTTAAATGCATAATCCATGAAAATGAGATGCCATAGAGGATATAGATACTACATACCTGTTGGAAATCAGTTGAGTACACCAAGGATATTGAGAAACAAACAGAGATGCTGAAATCCAAATTCTTGTTGTAGGCTTTTTTGAACTTTAAGCAACAAGTCACTTTTGAGGCCAAAATGAAATCTGTTAGTTTTTGATGGATGGTGAGAGTTTAGACAGCTTACATATGTTGTATTTGAAGTGTCCAAGGGTTCAAAACATCAAGGAAGTGTTTGGATCAAGTTTTGGTGGTTTTTGAGGACTTAAGTCAAAGTAAGCTTCATAGAATGTTGACTTTTTGATATGATGATTTTTTGGGTGGTTTAATGGTTGGTACACCTCATATATATGATTTAGAGAGTGTATGGATGGTTGTTTGAGGTTTGGAATGTATAGAATTCAAAGTAGCATCAAAAGTGCAAATGCTGATTTTTGGGCATTTTTGACAACTTTGGAGATTTTGCAATTTGTGAATGAGAGAGAGGTATAGTGAGGTGCTTGCTTCTAACAGGTTTTCAGAATGATGTTGAGGTCCCTAACGAGGAGTTTGTAGCCTCTATTTATAGAAAAAATGAGTGAGGAGCTTGCTTGGCTACTTTGCTTCACCATGAAGAAAGCTTGATATTTTTCCTTCCAAATGCCAACTTGCTTAGCTTTTCTGATTGCTAGCTGTTCTCTTCACTCAATTGGCAAGTTAGAATGATGTTTTTACAGAGAAATCACATCCTAGAGGCTTGGTAGAGTGGCTGGAGCAGAAATGACTTTCCACCTCATGCTTGGAAAAGTCAAAAGTTTCAACTTAGGCAATGAACCTGCCAATTTTAATTCCATGAGCTTTCCTTGCTATTTCTTTGATTCAACCTGCTTGAGATGATTAATATATCAGATAGAAGGAGTTTGTCACATTGAAATTGATCCACTTGAGTGCTAGAGGTGCTTTTGCAAAATTCAACAATGTGGGACAAAAGTGACAAATTGCCAACTTTGAACACATGTATCTCTCAGCTCATAAATCCCCTTGAGATGCTCTTGTACTTTTTAGAAAGCCCTCACATAGTACTAAAACTTTCATGTTGGTCAGAAGTCTTGATTCCATTTGAAACTAGGTGAAAAATCCCCTTGAAGTTGGCTGATTTTAGGGTTCTTTAGTGTAAAACACTTAGAAAAATCCTAAGTTTTTCCCCTTTCTTGTAATGTTTTCTTCTCTAACTCAAAAACCAAGCCTTTTCTGACTATGGACCACTAGGAGACTTTTGTATAGCTTGTCAAGAGCTTTCAAATGAGCTTTGAACCACTTCAATCGGGTGTGCGGTTAAGGAGTTAGGGTTTAGCCCCTTTCGAAACCCTAATTTACCGATTCCTCGATTATTTCTGCATCCTTGATCCGATGATCATGAAAATTGATATGCAAGTCCATTATGTCATAAGGAACAACTTTGATTCACAACTTGAAGTCTAATTCTCAAAATTTGAGGGGGTTGACTTTTCGGTCAACCGTACAATCGATCGGTGCCGATCGGGCCGCCTGTTGACATTCTGGACATCCTGAGACCCCGACACTTCTTGAATGGACTTCAATAGGTTATATAAACTTTATGGACCTCAATCCTACCTTTACAACACCTTCCAATCCCAAAGTCAAACTACAGTTGACTTTGCACTAGTTAAAAACCCTAATCGGGTGCCTGTACTGCACGGTTCTCGATTTTGGTGCGCCAACCTCAAATTGACTTGTCTCTTGACCTCATGTAATATATTTTAACCTTCTCACATCTCAAATCCATCCACAACCTTGATTAATCACACACACCTTTCTTTGGTTTCGATCACGCGTAACCCTGATTCATCTGTAACTTGACAAAGGAAAACTGGAACTGGGTTAATGTTAAATAACCTTATGATGCATGATTCTAATATGATAATGAGGATCTAAGGTGGTCAAAATTTGGGGTATGACAAGCTTGTAACAGAATAAGCATGACATGTTAACACAAACATTCAAATCATTGATCTATGATGCTAACAAGCAATTTCATGACAGATTTCAAACATGATTTACAAGACATTAAAACATACATGGGAAAGGTACATGCATGCTTATCACAGTTGACAACACAAACAAAATATGGACATGTCATGATTAAAATCAGCCCTACTACAATGCCTTAAAATGACAGTCATTACTTCACAAAGATTGCAAACCCTAGTATACAAATCTAATGCTGACAGCAAATGATGCAAAATAAGCATGACAATGTCAATTATCTAATAAAACATGATTCAATTGATACCACATTCTCATGTCAACAAGCATAAACCAAACACAAAGCAGGAGTTCAAATCATCACAGAGGTACAGTTGGCATGACAATGTCAAGCATCAAACTTCAATGTATATATCTCATGATGGTTATAAACTTTTGACAGCAAAATAGTATTGGTCATCATGAATCAAAACAGGCCTCAACAGTATCACATGAATCATCCCAATGTCCTTACCAAGTCCAACAGAATTACACAACTTAAAAGCAAATTCAAAACAACATGGAAATGTTGATCATCATAGATCAAGATGTGTTTCAACAGCATCTAGGTGAATCACTTCAACATTGGTCATGACCATGCTAAACAACAATCAGTTTTTCAAAAACAGTTGAGATGCATTTTGGAAATCAGAGAATGAAACAGTGGCAATCCAGTTCAAAAACAGATATGCACACATTATAATCATGGTATATGCAAAGTTTTCACAGAAAGATTCATCAACAAGGCACTAGATTTAAGAATGACATATCAGCTGCAAACTCGCATGTTTGGATGGAAAGTGCTAAATTGGTTGAAATAGAATGGTAGAGTCAAACAATCAACAAAGCTTCAATACACATTCAAACAACATATCATGGATTGAACACATAGGAATTAATCTAAAATGACAGCCATAAAACTTAAGAAAACACTAGGCTGCAAAGTCAGTTTGCTTGCAGAAGAGTTAAAAGCTTGTCACATAAGCAACCAAATGCAGGGCCTTTGAATCAAAGCCCGAGCTTTGTATTCCAACAAATGTTCTTGACAAATACTCTTATAGTTCAAAACAAACTATAACAAACACATAACATGTATAAAACACCTACTTAAAACAGTTGTGAATTAAAGTAAAAATAGGTCTTGGACTAGAACTCAAACAGAAAAGCACATCAAGAGCAATATTAGGCACATTCAAAACAGTAGGTACACATAAGACATGGATATATGCATATGGTTTTAAGCCAAAACAGGAGTTAATCTAGACTGAATTCAAGCAGGAAATATCAAGCATATTTGAGAGCAAGTGTCAAGCATAATCTAATAAGATGCTCAAAAGCAACTTAACTAACACTAAACTCAAACATCCTAACTTGAACTAACAGCAACAACAACAATATGTTCATGGAAAAACTTAACACTCAAATCCAACTCCAACCATAACAGTTGTGAACTAAGTTCTCCTAGAGTTCAAACATGACTTAGGGTAATGTCTAAGGGACTTCAAAATTTGACATGTAGCAATATCATATTATGAGATGATGAACAAGATGTTTAAACATGATGATGATCAAAGCAAAATCAAATCTGGCAGATTTACACATGAACTTTCTTTGCATTTAAACACATCACACACCAAGCATGTCAATCATGTTCATGATAGTTTATGAATGAGATAGTGACTACTAACCTCTTATAGACCTCCAAGCAAACCTTGAAGACTTCCAACTGATATCCAACCAATACCTTGATGAAAACACAGTTTTTCTTGCACTTGAAGTAAATGAGTGAACTTTGTGATAGATCTCAAAACAAGTGATGCAGAGGGTATTTTAGGTTATGGAAATTTGGTACATCTTAAACCAAAGGTGTTTGGAGGGTTGAGGTGATCAAAACAGGCCTGAGCAAAGATTTATCTGATTTTGTGTGGAAAGTCAAACTTTGTTTGGTTGAAAGTTAACTTTTGAGAATATGAAGTTTTGGAATGGTTTAAGAGCTTGAACACCTCCCACACATCATTTTTGGATTGTGCAAATGGTTTTCAATGATTTTTAGTGTATGAAAATGGCTTTGAAAGGCAAACTGTTCAAGGCAGATTTTTTAGGAGCTCTGGAACCTTTTCTTCACTTACAAGTAAAGCAAGGCAAGATGAGAGAGCTATGATTTTCTCTTGGGTTTTAGAATGCTCTGGTGTGTGTTTAGCATAGAGGAAACCTCTATTTATAGGCAAGGAAAGATGAGGACAGCTTGTGAAGTATGCATTGCAAATCTTGATTTTTGGAAGGAAATCTTAGCAAATCCAATTTGTGATTTTCTCTACAGCTCTCTTGCTTGCTTCCAATTCCCTTTAGTCTCTAAAACCAGCTAGCTTGGAACTGATAGAAGTGACATAAAGAGTGAGCAAGGACAGCCCACCTGCTGCATCCCCTAACCACTCTTTCTCATGTGTAACTTTAGCATTTTTTATATTAAACAAATGGATTATGGATGGATACTTGGTTTTGCTTTGCTTTCCTTCAGATATGATTCAATCCTCCCTCTAACACATCACATCAACTGCTTTCTCATGGTTAGAAATGAAGTACATGGTTGGAAGCCAAGTCCATGTTGAGTTTTGGCAAGTTGGCAAACTAGTGCACAGGCCCAACTTGCTCCATTTGAAACTCTCAGCTCACAAGGGCTATCGAAGAGTTCTATAACTTTTTGGAAAGCCCTCATGGAGATCTACAACTTTCATGTTTTTGAAAATTTCAAATTCCAAGTGAAACTAGGACAAAAATCCCCACAAAGTTGGCTAAAAACATGCCTAAAAAGGCCAACAACTTAGAATTTTTCTAAGTGTTTTCTCCCTCTTGTGATGATTTTGGCCATAACTCCAAATCTATGCATTTTTTGCACATGTACCACTTTGAGACTTTTGTAGGAATTGCCAAGACCTTTCCAACAAGCTTTGAACCAACACAATTGGATGTGTGGTTAGGAAGTTATGGTCTTGCCCCTTTCAAAACCCTAATTTCCGATTTTTCCGATTACTCCCCAATCCTTGACCCAATGGTCATGAAACTTCATGGATATGTGTAATATGTTACTAGGAACATTTTTTCTTCATACTTTGAGGTCAAATTCCTCATGATTGAAGAGTTGACTTTTCGATCAACCGAACGATCGATCGATGACTACCGAGTCGACTGTTGAGGTTCCGGGTCTTTTGAGGCCTTGAAAATTCTTGAGTGGACTTAACTAAGCCATATGAACTTCATGGACCATGATCCCACCATTGGAACACCATTTAAATCAAAAGTCAAACTACGGTTGACTTTTCCTGATCGAAAACCCTAATCGGGGATCCTAGACTGCATTGTCTTTAATCTTTGGGTGACAACCTCAAATTGGATTCATAATTGACCTAATGGAGTACATTTGATGATGTGGATACTTATTTCATGGAGAATCAATCCAATACATTGACTGATTAAACCATCGAAACCTCGATTCTCGACTGTACGGAACCCTGATTTGCTTGTATCTTGACAAAGACCAACTTGAAATAGGTTAAGGTTAGATAATCAAATTAAAATGACCCTAGAATGGTGATGAAGATATAAGGGGTCAAAATTTGGGGTGCAACACCAAGGATCGATGATTTGATGGACCAATTGGTTGATGCGTGTGTTTTTAGCAAGATTGATTTGAGATCAGGATATCACCAGATTCGTGTGAAAGAAGAGGATATTCAAAAGACGGCTTTTAGGACACGGTATGGTCATTATGAATATTTAGTGATGCCATTCGGGGTTTCTAATGCGCCGGGTGTGTTTATGGAATACATGAATCGTATTTTTCATGATCAGTTGGACCGTTTTGTGGTTGTGTTCATCGACGATATTTTGATCTACTCTAAGTCTCAAGAGGAGCATGAAGAGCATTTAAGGATTGTGTTAAAAATTTTGAAAGAGAAGCAATTGTATGCTAAGTTGTCGAAGTGTGAATTTTGATTGTCGGAAGTAAGTTTTCTTGGACATGTTATTTCCGGTAATGGTATTAGTGTGGATCCATCCAAGATTGATGCGGTGATGCAATGGGAGTCTCATAGATCAGTTACGGAGGTTCGAAGCTTTTTAGGATTGGCGGGTTATTATCGAAGGTTTATTGAGGGATTTTTAAAGTTGGCACTTCCGTTAACGCAATTGACTTGTAAAGGAAAGGCTTTTATTTGGGATGTTGATTGTGAAAAGAGTTTCGTTGAGCTAAAGAGAAGATTGACAACAGCGCCGATTTTGATTTTGCCGAATCCGACGGAACCATTTGTAGTTTATTGTGATGGTTCTTTGACTAGTTTGGGTGGTGTTTTGATGCAAGGTGGAAAAGTTGTGGCTTATGCTTCAAGACAATTAAGAGTGCATGAAAAGAATTATCTTACGCATGATTTGGAGTTAGCGGCCATGGTGTTTGTTCTGAAAATTTGGAGGCACTATCTTTATGGTGCAAGATTTGAAGTTTTTAGTGATCACAAGAGTTTGAAATATTTATTTGATCAGAAAGAGTTGAACATGAGACAAAGAAGATGGTTAGAGCTTTTGAAAGATTATGATTTTGATTTGAATTACCATTCGGGTAAGGCAAACGTGGTGGTCGATGCCTTGAGCCGGAAGTTGTTACTTATGTCCGCATTGATGACGAAAGAATGGTAATTATTGGAGAATTTTAGAGACTTGAGTTTGGTTTATGAAATGACACCGAGAAGTGTGAGACTTGGTATGCTACATGTTACGAATGATTTTCTTGCAACCGTATGTGAAAAGCAAAAGTTGGATTTGAAGTTCGTTGATTTGATGATGAATGAGAATGAGGATTTCAAGGTTGACAACTTTGGGGTTTTGAGATTTCATGGTCGTATTTGTATTCCCGATGATGTAGAGTTGAAAAAGATGATATTGGAAGAAGGACACCGAAGTAACTTAAGTATTCATCCGGGGGAGAATAAGATGTATCAAGATTTGAAGAAAATTTTTTGGTGGTCCGAATTAAAGAGGGATGTAGCTCAATTTATGTATGCTTGTTTGACTTGTCATAAGTCTAAGGTGGAACATCAGAATCCTAGTGGATTGATGCAACCGTTGGATATTCCATAGTGGAAATGGGATAGTATATCGATGGATTTTGTTACGAGATTGCCGAATACACAAAGAGGTCATAATGATATTTAGGTAATTGTTGATAGGCTTACTAAATCTTCTCACTTTGTTCTAATTGATATTAGTTATCCTTTGGAGAAGTTAGCCGAGATTTATGTTCACGTGATTATGAAGTTACATGGAGTTCCTAAGAGTATTGTGTCGGATAGAGATCCTAGATTCACATCGAGGTTTTGGGAGAGTTTGCAAAAGGCTTTGGGTTCTAAGTTAAGATTGAGTTCGGCTTACCATCCACAGACAGATGGTCAAACCGAGAGGACAATTTAATCATTGGAGGATTTGTTGCGTGCTTGTGTGCTAGAGCAAGGTGGTGCTTGGGATAGTTATTTGTCGTTGATTGAGTTCACCTATAATAACAGTTTTCATTCAAGTATTGGTATGGCACCATTTGAGGCTTTTTATGGTCGGAGATGTCGAACACCTTTGTGTTGGCATGAATCTGGTGAGAAATCGGTAGTTGGACCGGAGATGGTGCAACAAACGACGAAAAAGGTGAAGTTTATTCGGGAAAATATGAAAGCTTTTCAGAGTAGACAAAAGAGCTATCATGACAAGAGAAGGAAAGATCTTGAGTTTCAAGAAGGCGACCATGTGTTTTTGAGAGTTACACCGGTTACGGGTGTGGGTCGTGATTTGAAGTCGAGGAAGTTGACTTCTCGTTTTATTGGTCCGTATCAGATTACTGCACGAGTTGGTGTTGTGGCTTACCGTGTGGCATTGCCTCCGAATCTTTCGAATTTGCATGATGTGTTCCATATTTCGCAACTTCGGAAGTATGTTCCGGATCCGTCACATGTTATTCCTATGGACGAGGTTGAAGTAAGAGATAACCTTACGGTGGAAGCTTTACCGATTAGGATTTTGGACCATGAAGTTAAGAAGCTAAGAGGCAAGGATATTGCGCTTGTGAAAGTAGCGTGGGGAGGCGAATCGGAAGGCAATATGACTTGGGAATTAGAGAGTGGGATGCGAGAGTCATATCCGGAGTTGTTTGGATCAGGTAATATTTTCGAAGACGAAAATTTATAAAGTGGGGGAGAGTTGTAACGCCCCGATTCTAATTTCCCATTTTTTGTTGAGTCTTTTGGTTTAATTGGGTAATTATTATTTTAAATTGTGGAATTTATGTGTTAATATGTTATGTTTGCATATTATGCTATTTTACCGATTTGGAGAGTTTTCGGGGAAAATAGATTAGAGGGTATTTTAGACATTTAGTATTTAATGTTAAGTTGGATATTTGGTGAGAAAATGGATTAATAGATGTTTTGAGAGAAATAGAATAGAAAGAAAGATAAGTGGAAAGAGGAGAGAAAGAAGATAGAAATAGAAAGAAGAGAAAGAGGAAGAAGAGAAAGAGGGAAAGAGAGGAAAAGCTTGGATTCATCAAGAACAACATCTAGGCTTCGATTTAATCGGGTAAGGGTGTGAAATCTTATTATTCTATCAATGTGTATGATTATGTATGTGTTTGTTGAATTGGTTTGGATTGTTGGAGAGTTTTTGCTCATTTTCCATTTTAGGGCAGAAATGAGTTTAATCGGTAGAATCGATGTTTTAATGGTTAAGATTGAGAATGAATGGCATAGTTTAGTCGAGGAATGTTAGGCTAAGACTACTGGAAGTCGTTGGAATTGAATCGGTTGATTTTGTGATGGTTTGATGATTTTGGACAGTTGGGGTTTTGAACATCGCAGACGTTCGCTAGTACCTTCGCTAGGCGAGCGGGTCGTGAGTGTTCGCTGTAGCGAGCTAGTAGCGAATGGTCCCAGACTTGGAAAAAATGGAAATGATCCTCTTCTCTGGTAGCGAGTGAGGTAGCGAGGGGTTCTCTAGGCGAAGCCCCAGCAAGTGAGTAGCGAGCACAACCAGTAGCTCAGGATCAGGCTTCGCTAGCACGTTCGCTAGGCGAACCTGTAGCGAATGTTTGTTAGGGCCTCGCTAGGCGAGTAGGCCAGCGAACGTGACAACAACTTGAGTGAACTTGAGATGATTGAGTCGGTATCGCATGTGCATCTGCATAGAGTCGTGAGTCGGTCTCTATGAGTTGCATTTATCATCATGAATTGTGTATTGGTAAATAAACATAATTGTAAATGTTTATGTGGAGTGATGAATGTGTTTAGTGTGAATATATACATTGTGATGTATATGAATAAATGATTAATATGCTTGGTGAATTATATATATGTTGTGATATATATATGATTGAATTGTGATGATTGTGGTGAGAAATGTGGAATATGTGTATTCTATGCTTGCTTATATATATATATATATATATATATATATATATATATATATATATATATATATATATATATATATATATATATATATATATATATATATATATATATATATATATATATATATATATATATATATATATATATATATATATATATATATATATATATATATATATATATATATATATATATATATATATATATATATATATATAATTATATGCCTTGATTATTATGATAATATTTCTCACCCTTCTGCTGTTTTATGATGCTCTATGAGGCATTGCAGAGTAGGATTGCTGGAGGTCTTTTTGTGAAGCGTGACTTCATTCTTTTTGGTCGGTTGGCTCTGATATGTAGCACCGGGTAGTTAGGATTGTATAGAATTCTTTTGTGATATGTTGTATATGTATCTTGATGACGAAACGTTTATGAAAACATGTTGAATATGGTTGAATCAAACTGGTTAATATATATATATATATATATATATATATATATATATATATATATATATATATATATATATATATATATATATATATATATATATATATATATATATATATATATATATATATATATATATATATATATATATATATATATATATATATATATATATATATATATATATATATATATATATATATATATATATATATATATATATATATATATATATATATATATATATGATCATATGTTTTGATGTTATTCAATATTTGGATTTTCCGCTTTTATTCTAAATATTGAGATGTGGGTGCAAAGACTAAGTTCCTATGTTGCAAGTTACCCCATTGTTGCATATCAATTGTTGAGCAGGTGTGGGATGTTTTAATTTCATGGATAATGTGATATACCTCTTTTATACCATGTTTTAATTTATACTCTGATGGAAATGAATTTTTAATATGTGCCTAAATGATTTAATTGATTATTTGGGGGTATAGAAAGGGGGTGTTACAACTAGAGCCACTTTCTTAGCAACCCATTGTCTCTTCTTGATAGGAGCTTCCTTCTTGGTTTTTCTTGATTCTGCCTTTTGACATGCGCTCTCTGTTTAGATTTCCTTTGATGAGGACGACTAGGAAATCCATTCAGCCAGAAACATATAGATTTAATATGACCAAGTTTTCCACAGTGGTAACACATATACCCTTGGAATTTACTCTTGACTTGGTTCCAGTTTCTGTGTGGTGGATGTTGTGACATTGGTCGTGACATCCTCTTTAACTTCTGAATCTCAGGTTGTAATCTCTTGAGTTTCAAGACAAGATTTTGTCTATCAACAAATCCCAGTCCAGACCTATTTCTTGACTTCTGACCATTCTGCAGAATCTATTCTAGAGTGTCAGTCCCAGGGTTCAACATCCTTATGGATTTGGACATTTGGTCAAGATTAGATTTCAACAGGCTGGCTTCACTTTTGAGAGACTCTATTGTTGCAAGATGTTCCATCTTCTCAGCTTCTAACTCTCTTATGAGTTTCTTCTGTTGCTCTCCTTGCTGATATAATTCTCCTCTTCTGTTGCACAGCTTCTTAAATGAATCAGCAATTTCATTATAAGTCAGCTCATCTTCACTTGAGTCACCATCAGAAATACATACATTGTTCAGAACAGTGACATGTTTAGCACCTTCTTCTTCTGTTCCACTATGAGAATCTCCATCAGACCAAGTTATTCTTAAGCCTTTTCCCTTCTTTTTGAGATATGTGGGACATTCCTTTCTAATGTGTCCATATTCCTCACACTCATGACATTGAACTCCTCTAACTTGGCTGACTTTATCTTCATATTTCTCTTTGTCAGTAGGCATGCTTTTGGTATAAGGTTTAGACTTAGCATCTATCCTTTTGACCAGTTTGTTAAACTGTCTTCCAAGCAAGGCTATTGCTTCTGATAGACTCTCCTTATTTTCACCATCTGAATCACTTACATTGTTTGAAACAGGGGCTATACTTTTGTTCTTTTTCTCTACATCCTGATCACACATGCCCATCTCAAATGTTTAGAGAGACCCTATGAGTTCATCCACCTTCATGTTGCATATGTCTTGAGCTTCTTCAATGGTTGTGACCTTCATGGCAAACCTCTTAGGCAATGATCTTAAGATCTTCATTACTAGCTTTTCTTCAGACATCTTTTCTCCCAGAGCTCCTGAGGTGTTTGCAAGTTCAAGGACATTCATGTAGAACTCATGAATAGTTTTCTCCTCCTTCATCTTTAGACTTTAAAACTTGGTTGTCAACATTTGAAGTCTTGACATCTTGACTTTAGAGGTTCCCTCATGATTTGTTTTGAGAGTATCCCACACTTCTTTAGCCAGCTCACAATGATGCACCAGTCTGAAGATATTCTTGTCTATACCATTGAATAATGCATTCAAGGCTTTAGAATTCCCAAGAGCCATGGCTGCTTGCTCTTTGGTCCATTCCTCTTCAGGTATAAGCACAGATACTCCATCCTTGTCAGTCTTCACAGGATGTTCCCAGCCAGAGGTTGCAGCTCTCCATGCCTTGTTGTCTAAAGACTTTAAGAAGGCAATCATCCTAGGTTTCCAATAGTCATAATTAGAGCCATCCAGAATTGATGGTCTATTCGTGAATCCTATGTCTTTATCCATAGTACCAGATTTTATCTCCCCTAGATCTCACCCAGAAATAACAAGCAGGGTGCCTGCTCTGATGCCAATTGAAATTCTGGCAAGCACACGATGGATGTTATTATGGAAGTTATGACATCCACTGTAACACAGACTATTGGAGTAATTAAAATGTTGTAAAGGAAAGCAGTAAATCACACCAGTAATTATTCACCCAGTTCAGTGTCAACAACGCTTACATCTGGGGGCTACCAAGCCTGGGAGGAAATTCACTATCAGTAGAATTAATTCAGAGCCAAACAACCCAGTTTGCACTCCTCACTTAAAACCTACCCAATGACACTTCAACCTAGAGACACTCTAGACCTGAGTATACCCACTCACTCCCCATCAATCACCTCAGTGATAAACAGTTCACAATTACAAAATAACGATGAAGAAACACTTAATACACACCTTGATCTTGCTTCAAAGCTTTGATCAAGAATCACACACTCTTGCTTAACAGCTTTGAGTGAGACTCAGCTTAGAACCTACTTAACCAATACAGCAGACAGTTGCTTGGTAAACAAGTATTCCTAAGACTCAATGCATACGTGAAGAACACACTTTCTTCACTCACAATACTCACGTGAAGACCAACCTTCTTCACTCACAAGGACTCTTAATATGCACTCTCTAATCTTCTGTCAAGAGCTGCTCTTCTAGGATTGCTCCTTCTGTTTTTATAGCAGCAGTCAGTCCTTGGGCCTGGGTGCACAAATTAGGTTTAGCATACCAAACCCTATTCTTCAATCATATGCACTCTTGCCATTTAATTCAGGAGCATTTGTTTCGCTTTAGGGCTTCTAAAATGTCTCCTGTCTTTCAGCTTGAGCTTCTAATAAGTTTCCTGATTTCTAGCTACCAGAAAACAAATCTGCTCGCTGGATGTCATACGGTCAGTGTCGTGACATTCTGTATGACATTCAACTTAACTATCATTTAGCTAAGTTAACTTACCCCTGCAAAATCCACATTATGTATGTACTACCATTAGTTATGACATACATACATACTCTAATGTTTTGCCATAAAATGCAGCCAATCAAAAGCACTTACAAGTGATACCACCACACTTGTCGAACCGTTGTGAGGTAAGGTGTGCTTATTTGTATGAAGCTTTCTACCACGGACCTGTGATCGCGGTTGTATCTTTGTAGTGTGCTATGTACCACAATGGTTACTTTAAACAACCATTTTTATATTCTTTAATATATAATATTTAACAATGGTTGGTCTAAACAACAGTTGTGGTATATACACCTGAGTTTATTATAAATAATGTGGAATACTTATTTCACCAACCTTCACTAAACATATAACCTTTCAATCTGAACTAAAATATTATAATATGATAAATTAAGTTATATTAGAAGAACAAGTTGACGTTTAATGCTTGACAAGAGTTCTTCAACTCCTTATAAGCATTTTTCTCTTTAACAGTTAGAACTTTGTTTAATCATCATAGTTCTTCAACCACCTCTGCCTTTACCTCTAGTTTATTTTACAAAATATTATTTACTTTGCAAACAAAATTAGAGGTGGAGAGAAGGGTGGTTGAAGAACTATGATGATTAAACAAAATATTATTTACTTTGCAAACAAAATTAGAGGTGGAGAGAAGGGTGGTTGTCCATCGGTTTTTGAATAACCGAAGGGAAATGTAGCACTGGTCATAGGTTCGATCCAAAGCAAGAGCATTTTTTGAATTTTAAAAACGACACTACTTTTTACCTCGATTTTAAATAATAACTGATGGGTAATGTCATGTTTACAAAATTTTAGTTTTAACCTTTTTTTCATTTAAATTTGCAAAGCACCAAATTTATTGACATTCAAAATCTTCCTCATCATCATCATCAACAGCAACACCAATAACAACAACAAAAACAAAATCAATAGAATACTTAAATATTAAATCTCAACAACAAAAATAACACCAACAACAATTACAATAACAACAACAAAATTCATGGAATCTTTAAACGTTAAAATTTCAACAACAACAACAACAACAACAACAAAAAATAAATAAACAAAATCAATAGAATCGTTAAATATTAAATTTCAACAACAACAACAACAACAATATTAAACATTGTACTTGATACAACTACAACTAACATTAATAAGTTGCTTTGCTAACTAAGAGCGTCTTTAATGCAGGTTTTTAATAGTTAAATTTTTTATAGTTAACGATGATTATAAAGGATTTGCATTGGAATGACTATGACATGATATTTAATTCACTAACTTTTAGTTTTCGCCAACTATATAGCTAATGTATGCTATTTTATAGTTAAAATAATTAAATTAATGGTAACTTCAATAAAAAAATAATTATAATTAAAAAATATAAAATATAGGGTTAAGTTTTAGTTTTTTATAAGCAATTATCATTAAAGTAAAAACAACTCAAATCAACTATAAATTTTTTAAATCCTACAAATCACTTTGGGCCCACAAAAAATATCTTAGTTTACCCACTTAAGATACTCTCACTAAAGATGCTCTAACATTAAACATTTTTAACAAGGAATTACTAGAGAAATATTAAATTAAGAAATCAACCTTGAAATATTTTACCGCTTTTACTTTCATTATCATTGTTTTCAATATGTTAAGTTTAAATTTTAGTACTTTGTATCCAAGATAGATAGTTGTGGCATTCACATTTTGATTGGCTAGTGAGAATTTCACGCTGATCACTAATGTTTTTTTCATGTGGATTAATGTGTTGATAATGTCTTGATCATTGTTACTTTATAAATAGACGACAAAGATTCGTTACATAATTTTTTTCAACAAATTGGTAATAAATAAATAAAAATACACTACTTTACCCCACGATTTTAAGCAAAATCGAGATAATAAGTCATTAGAAAAAGTTTTTAAAAAAATTAATGGTTGATAAAATGTAGTTGTTGGTATTCAAAGGTGTGTCCCCTAAATATTTTACCCCTCAGTTTCTAGTTTAGTCGAGGTAATAGGTCATAAAAAAAATTTAAAATGTTAAAATATAGTCGTTGAGATTTGAAGGCGTGTCCCCGAAATACTTTACCCCATGATTTTCATCTTAACTAAGATAATAAGTCATAAAAAAAATTTAAAATATATTAAAATATAATTGATGGAATTCTAAAATATGTCTTCTAGATATTTTATCCTTCGATTGTCAGCTCAACTTAGAGAATAAATAATATTTTTTTAAAAAAATTTAAAATATAATGCTTTTATGATTTGTAAATCGATTTTTTTTTAAATGTCATAAAAGTTTTATTATAAAATATCTTATTTATAGCAATGATGTTTCTTAAACTACATGTTTTTAAACCTATGAAAAATGTGAGGATATTTTACCCTAATCAAGGAACAAAGATTAAGGTAATTTGTTAAGCATAGCACTAGCTTTCAAGGTGAGTGTGCTGGTTGATCCAAACCAAAGTGTCTTGGTCCACTTTGCGGCCATCTCTCTACTCTTACTACTATCTATGTACGGCTCAAAGTTTAAGATAATTTGTTCCCCTTAATATTGCATTAGAAAAGCCAAAGTTAAACTATTGTAATGGTTCATTGACAACTAAAATAAAGAGTAATTATTATATGTGCATTATAACAACTAGTGAGTTAATTATTTGAGAATGCTTACTAGGGTTCAAGCTTTTCTAATGGCTGTCAGTTGAATCCAGCATTCAGGCCTTTTATTCTTATCCTATACCTCTGGGTCCCAAGTTACTGATTTCATCAAGATACTCTTAATTTGTTATCCTATACTAGCAAGCGCCAAATTAGGAAATCTAAACTTTCGTGATTCTAAAGATTTTCTTTAATACATATAATCTTCGACACAATCTCATGTGAATCATTTTAAGATTAAGCTGGTGTTAAATATTCACAATAAAAGCACATTGGAGATACTTGACAATTTTATACAATACTAAGTGCTTTCCAATACACTTAACATATTTTATTCACACAAAAAAGAAAGCATTCCAATTTACTTTTTTCACACTATATAATGTATCACATTGATTCAAAAGCAAACAAACCCAAATACATTCTTTAGCTTTGATTTCCTCTCCTTTTTCTTGCAAACACGTAACACGATATATTTCTAGTTATACTTCAATTTTTCAATGGATACATCCCATATACATGCTTACGCTAATTTCAGCTGCGAACTAAGAATAATACAGGCACGAAACATTGAGTTCATCAAGTCCACCAAAAACTTGTTTGCCAGGTTTTATCTTCCAATAGGAAACAACAAAAGAATTCAACTCAATAGCAAAAATGTTTCTGCCAACTTCGGACCCTTTTGGGACGAATCTTTTATTATAGATTGCTCTTGTCCCCAAGAGTTCTTGGAAAACCTTAATCAACAAAGCCTGGTATTGGAGCTAAGGCAGAAGAAGATGTGGGGGTCACAACTTATTGGAAAAGGTGAGATTCCATGGAAGGTGATTCTTCAATCACAAAATATGGAGTTAAAAAAATGGTTGAAAATGGATTTGGTGAGTGGAAGTGAGTGCAAAGAGGTTATGTTGACGACACCAGAAGTGGAAGTGGAGGTTAAAGTAAGAGTGTCTTCAGTTGCTGAGATGGAGAAGCAAAATAAAAGGAGGTTTGATAATTGGAATGAATGTGGATGTAAAGAAAGGCATGATCATAATACTTGGTGTAACGCGGATGATTGTGATATATTTGCGCTTGGTGCAGCTTTAGAGGCCTTTTGATTTTGATGCAAGATTATTCTATGAACATATATGAACTAACATCAACTAATTTTTGTATCACTATAATGAATAGTTTTTTTTTGACAAAATTATAATGGATATTGGTCCGATACGAAAATTAAAGTTTGTTTTTTGTTTTATACAAAAATCTTAATTATTTGATAGTTATACATTTGTCATGATGTGATCAATGGAGAATATTATTTTTTATTTGAATGAATGACGAATCAATACATCATATCATTTTTCATCATGTCCCAATGTTTATATTGTATCTACTTTCTGCTGCTTCAACACTTTCTGTTGCTTCCAAACACATTGTTCTTCTCCCTTCTTCCCTTTTTTGCTCCCTTCTTTCCATATCCATTAAAATCAAGCTTTGTCTATTTTTCGTTTTCTTCCTTCTATCCTTCATGGCCAGACCATTTGAGAAGATCAGTGACGTCATCGATATGAAAGAGTTGTGGAAGGTTGTTGTTAAAGTACATCATAAATGGTCGGTTGTCTCCAACAACAAGGAGTCCTTTAAAATGATCATCATTGACAAAGAAGTAAGTTTGTTTACTGAGTATTGTGTCTATTTTGATGAAGAACATGATTCATTTGTTGTTCTGATGTGGTTTGTTTTTATGTGATACGTTTTCCCAGTTCATCAAATTCAACAAACAATGGATAAATACCTCCCAGCTGTCATCTTGCTTCAATACGTGAAAGTCAAGGAAGAAGCTAATTGTAACTCCTTTGCTCTTACCATATTTCCTCAATTGTTGTGATTGAATTATTGTCTCTAACATACAAATGTAATATATAATGTAGGAAAATATCCACTATCTGTTACAAACATGTACAATGTAACCATATTGTACATCAAGTTTGATTTGTCTTGAATCAAGCGGTTTATTAATAGGTGCCAACAACACAGTCTGTTTTGTTTCATTACTACTAACAACATTTTTATATTATTTATTAACTAAGTTTTTCTAACCTTTTATTATAGCATACATACGGACTCTTTGGTTAATATTTCAGGGAAACATAGCTCTCATTCTCAAATTTATTCATAAAACTTGGACAATTCTCAACAATCTCCTATTCAAAAATTGTTTTCAAAGGCTATTGTGCTTCCTCTGAATGAGATTATTAAACTTCCTTATGTATACATTACTTCTAACTATTGTCATCCTGGTTGCCACAATATTAATATACTTACATTGATTATGAAGAGACGTGCATTTTATTGTTTCCACTTCACGCAGATTACCTTCTGTGCTACCGTGGCTACCACTGAAAAGCTAATTGCATCGCAGTACGGATGGTATTATCAAGCTTGCCATTAGGGCCCTAAGGCAGCTCGGGGTGAAAAGGCTTCATTCTTGTATAGAGCTGGCCATTCCGCTGAGGTAGAAATCTTTAGGTAATCTGATAATAGTATCATTCATCAGTTAAATTATGACCCTTGCTATGTCATTCACAAAATTACAATCTTAGCACATCATTAACATGACATTATATAGCTCTTTAACTACAACTCTATAACAATTTTAAAATCAAACCATTACCATTAACACAAAATAACCATGCTTTTGCATCACGATTTCTGAAAGCTCTTTGTTCTTTATCAGAATATACTAAAAACATATTATATTTTATGACTTACATATTTAACATGTCTCAGTACAAAGTTTTTAACTTACCTTCGACTTCCAGATGCAACGAAACCACCTAATTCATCAATATGCATTTTCATTTGCATTTTTCGTGAACCAACAGCACGTTATTAGAAATGCCATTTCTTCGTACATCTACAGAGCTTTATTAGATTCTCCATAAGATGGGTAACCTTTTGCTTCTTCATACCTGGATCTCTTGCATTTATGCATGAAACTCTGCAACAAAAATGAACATGCAGGTTCACATTAACTACTTCAAACTTCTGACACCGTACTTCCAATTGTTGTAACTTACCTAACTATTAAACTATTAAATATGAAAACTATAACTTTCAGAAAATACACAAACCAGTCTATATTTTTTACTATCTATTTTAACATTTCTCACAACAAACTATTTTAATTTACATTCAAATTCCAGATGCAGTGGAACCACTTAATCTATTAATTTGCATTTTCATTTGCATTTTCGACAAAACCAAGGGTACTTCATTACATTCTCTATTAACATAATCAACCTTTTGCTTCTTCCGACATGAAGCTCCACTATTAACCTTTTGCAAAAACAACTAACATGCATGCATCCTCAGATCAATTACTTTTTGTTAGACGACAACGACTTGTCTAGAGGGGGGAGAATAAACAGCCAAGCCAAAATCACCAAATAAATTTTGAGTTTTAAAGTTGTTTGAAAAAGAGTGCACGCGGAAGGTTTTGGTATGAATTGACAAAATTCGTCTATACGAACCTAGTTATTGGAACTCGGATATGCAAAGCCAATTATAGAATGACAAACACAATAATCGAATTTAACCTTTAATCGAGTATCACGTTATTACTCATTTAAACTAATTGACCTAGTAATGCTATTTCTAATGATAATAAGCAAAAAATATTTAACTAAGCAATTTATCAAACACTTGGTGTGCGAACGAATTTTCAGAATTTTCTTTGTGTTGTTGTTGATATGAAAACCGAGTCGATCGATTGAACAATGCGATTTGACAAATTGTGTAATGAAAAATAAAGTGAGTAAAGAGATATCGACACGATGATTTGTTTACGCATTTCCCCACTTTCGTCCTCGTGTGTGGATACGCCTGCACCTAATTTTCAATGTGAAATTAGGATACTTTCTTACTATGCAAAAAGTCGATGTACAAGAAAAGTGTTCAATAGCAACCATACAAACACTACCGGTTCTGATGTTGATTCAACCCTTTTTCTTCTTTAGATCTTGAGTAAGACCAAGACAACAATGATTGTGAATTGACTTTTCGGCATTGCTACTCCTTTGCATTCTTTATCTCCAAAGCTTTCGCGTACGATCAATTGCACCGATTTTTCCACAAGACTTCAATTAGATTCGTTGTTCTTTGTTACTTCCTTTGTGTTCTTTATCTCCAAAGGGTCCTTTGTGTACTTTATCTCAAAAGGCTTTCACAACATCGCAATCCTCTCTTGAACGTCTTTCACGAAAACCTCCAAATATATACACGATCTTGGAGAACAAACCTGCGGTTTTTCCGGATGAAGACCCCTACAAATCTCAACCCAGTACCTCGGCTACACAAGAATCCAATTGAACCTTATCAAGCCTTCGCCTAACTGGAACCCCAACAAAAGATTATTATGTGTGATTTGTCAGTGTGTAGACATAGGACGGAGGTTGAAGATGGAGTAAATGCAGGCTAATGTTATGGTATCACCGGTTTGGAATGAAGCATGAATGATGTATTTACAGTTTTGAAAGATTAGTGGCAAAGAGGTAATTTTTGGAGTAAAATAAATGAATAAATTTGACCCACTTAAATAGCATGTGTCGGCCTGAACGATGGATGTGCCGACACATACTATCAAAAATAACAGCATGTGCCAACATGAAAGGACATATGTGTCGACCCAAATCAAACAAGACTACGGTCTTATTTATGACAGTAGATGTGTCGGCCTGAAACACTTATGTGCCGACATATAATGTTGAAACTTCCCGTATGTGCCGACCGAGATAGCCAAGTGTCGACCCAACCAAGTCAGAGCATATAGGCTTTAATATTGAGTTGCATGTGTCGGCCTGAAATGTCTATATGCCGACACATGTAGTGCATTTTTGTGTAGAAATCTGTTTTTCATGTTCTTAGGCAAGTTCAAGGTGGTTTTTGATGATTCCTAATACCTCTAATGCAAGGAAGCCACACATACTCAGAGTTGTTGTCCAATATACCAAAATGAAAAGTAGTTTCAATGTTTTGACATCATACAAAACATCTCATGGCGAAGTTGCACTCACATACTCCCTTTTTTTTATGATGGCAAAACTTGCGACGATGTATTTCATGTTGTTATTGAAGGCTCCCCCTGACGTTGTGGTTCCCAACTTCATCTCGCATATAGAGCAACAATCACATATCCCCATATATATATATGTAATGATGCAAAAGTTGATAAATAACCAGAATTACAAATCAACACAAAGTAGAATTAAATAACTAAAGCAATTAAAGATAAAACTCATCAAGTTGCTACAATTGTGTCACATATATCAACCATATCATAAAAGAACTCCCGATGTTGCATAGGCATGTTCCTAGCATAGCGACAAGAACATGTCACTACTCAATCCAAGATGAAAAACGTTATCAAAGCACGAGACACGCAACCACAATAACAATTTATGCAATTAACAAGCCTAAATACAATAAACAAAATGAGCCACAAGCTTATACACTTAAGAACAAACTTATACAAATGCGAAAAAGTTAATACATGAAGTCACTATAAGTATGTACATTGAGAACACACAATGGTTGTCAATCAAAAATTTTGGAAATGGACATTCATGGTCTTCATCATTTGAGAGAATATCAAGCATTTTTAACCAATAAATAACATGCTTTAAGAAAAGTCTTACTTTCAAGGAGAAATTAAAACAATATTACCTCACTCTTGATAGGATGAACGATGCACTCACATGATGTTAAAAACTCAAAACGAAACGTTAGAGCAATAGTATAAAGTGCAAGCCACAAGATAGAAATTTAAAAGACATTGGAGATATCAATGATCCCCAATTCTCCACGAATGTTAAAAAATGATTATGTTGCAAGAGGTTTTATGAAAATATCGGCAAGTTGATTTTTACTATCAACATGCTCAAAAACAACGTCCCCTTTTTCAACATGATCGTGAAGAAAATGATGATGAATCTCAATATGTTTAGTGTGAGAATGTAGTATCGGATTCTTGGTTAGATTGATTGCACTAGTGTTGTCGCACATGATAGGAATATGTGAAAGTTTGATGTCAAAATCTAGCAATTGTCACTTAAGCCACAAAATTTGGGCGCAACAACTATCGGCGGCCACATGTTCCGCTTCGACAGTTGATAAAGCTACAAACTTGGGGTCCTTTAGCTACTGACTTGGGTCTGGGATGGTTCGCTGATACTTCGTCATAGTGAACATTCGTTGTAAGTTCGTCCAGCAAACTTACAGTCCTTTTCTTACTGCCATCTTCTTGAGATGGTTCGTTGGGGCTTCGTCATGTGTTCGTCCAGCAAACATTCATGTGCCCTTGGATAATAGGACATATTTAATGAGAATGTTATTTTTATATAAAATAATAAAAATAATTATTAGTCTTTGGATTAAAAATAAATGGTTGAGATTAAAAACTTCATTTAAGGAACATGTATGTGTCTCTTTCATCATTTATTATTCATATGAAAGAGCCACGCATGTTCATTGAATGAACTTTTTAATCTCAACTATTTATTTTTAATATAAAGGCTAATAACTATTCTTATCATTCTAATATAAAAATAACATTCTTACACACACACACACACACATATGTGTGTGTGTGTGTGTGTGTTCTGGACTGGGCCCATGCCTGAACAGGCAGGCCCAGCCCACGCTATATGGGGAAGGCCCACCAGGCCCAAATTGCCCGATGTTGAGCACAGGCGCTCCCGTCGACCAGGACGCTCCCTCCGTCGGGCAGAACAACGTGTCCTCCACACGTTCTCCACGTGCCCCCCTCCGCGGAGATCACGGGACGGTTGAACTAAGGCGAAGACCACGTGCTGGTCTTCACTATGCCATGTAAGCCCTAGCAGTCACCTGGGTTGGGCCTGACAATCCAGCCCAACACAAGTGACAGAATGCAACCACTCTCTAACTGCATGTACCAAATTAAAGATGCTCCACTCAAACTATTCTGAAAACAGTGGATCATCGACTTATCATTGTAAACAAATGAGGTCATTCTTCTGCAAAAACATCACCAAATGTTGTCTCGGGCAACTATCCCCCTTGTACTTCTCAAACCTCGATGCTTTGAAACTTGGAGGTAATATTAGGCCGGGTACCAGGCACATGTTTGAAGCGTCAAGACCAAAAGTATCTTTAACTTCCAATGCTTTGAGTTTCTCATCCAACACACGATATCTTTCAAGAAACTCAAGAGCTTTCAGGTATTTAGTTTTCATCATCTGGATCTTCCTTTGGGAATTTAGCACAGAAAAAGCAACACCCTGATAATTTGTAGTTTCAAGAGAAGAGGAATGCCCACTTTGGACAATAAATTATTCATGTAAATCCTGATTCTCAACAGAGATCTGCACAGACTGAGCTTGAGTAAGGTTGATCACTTGTGGAGGATCTTCATCAGGCAGAAAACCATACAGAGGGTTAGTCGTCACAGTAAAACCTGGTGGGGTATCATCATTCTAGAGGTTGTTCACTGACATAGCTACCAACAACTTCCAACTTGACTTTACTTCTTGACGCTGCTTGATCTTGCTTCAAATACTTTGTCGTCTTTCAACAGTCACCACTTGTTCAGAATGTGTATTGGGGAGTAAACTAGTTGGTCAAGGACAAAGGCGGAATGAGAGTTCTGGCCGGTTGAAGAATGATATGCAAAATGATGCAGAGATGTTTATGTTATGCAATACAAAAGACATGGGATCAAAGCCTTCATAAATTTTAAATAATCGTTATGTTGTTGACAGAATAAGACCAGAATTCTGCTCTAAGAAATCCAGAATACCATAACACTAAGATAATCAGAATACCAGAATACCCAAGATCAAAGGTCCACACTGGCAAGAAAACCATAATACTGGGTTGGTTGAAATTCAAGGTTTCCTGCAAAATCGATCCTCTCTCACATGTGGGTTCTAGTCTTTGACATATGGCAATCCTAGCAGGTCATCAGTATCACGGACTCTTAGGTCGAGAAACAATGATACGTTCACCATTTCTGTTTTGGAATTATCATCAATCAAGGATGCCTCAACCGACTTCCAATGAACAGTCTCCAAATTCATAAGCTCTCTAGGTCAACACCCTATCATATACATCAGACGTACAGGATAGAGTAACTCCAAAGAAAACCTCGTCTGAACTTGAATTTCGTGCCAACTATATGTAGCCAGACGCCACGCAAGTCCCACTACTCTCCTTCTAATCCTAAGTGTATTCTCAAGCCTGGGTAGTGAACTTATCTCTCATGGAACAAACCCACCCAATAGTACAGCAGCAACAGCATAATAGGATAACAATAATCAAATGAAAAAATAACATGCAAATGCAATAATATACAACAATAATGTACATAAAATCAAATAACTGCACAAAAGTAAACACCCAGTGAAACAAAACAGACAAGCGTTAGGGTTGACTCGCATAGGGAACCAGATATTCTGGGTTCGATCCCCAGCAGAGTCGACAGTTGTCGCAACTACAAAAAACACCTAACATAAAAATAGAAGAGTCTTCACTGAATGTTATTTATCTCGACGCAGGGAAAGGAAACGATTGAAGAAAACCTAAAAGAAGGGAGAAGACAAGGTTATCGCAACCTAATCTTAGGTCCGGGAGTTGGTTATGCGAGAGGAAGGTATTAGCACCCCCTCTCATTATTCGTACTCAACGGGATCCACGTTTGTCATCTAATAAAAGGGTGTGTCATCTAAAGCCTACTACTAAACAGAAATGAGAACTAAAAGAAGAAAAAGGAGACTCGATAGGATATCGCCGCCCTATGCCTACATATTTCCTCGTGCAATAGCAAAGTCAGAGTCATGTAGTTTGGAAAACTACGGGTGAAGGGGGGAGGTTGCTCGTCAAGACATCGTCGTCTTGGGCCTACGTATCCTGGTCGGTCACCAACTCTATGAGTTTTCGATCATTTATTCGGTAAAAATTCATAATAATCGGTAACACTTTCTTTCAAAGTATTGATGTTTTCTTTATTTCTATCACTTTTCGCAATTTTTCTTATCGCATTATTCGTTTGAGTACTTTTGTTATTCTGGTATTTTTTACGCGTTTTGGTAGTGTTAAATGTTTTCAGGTACAAGGTTAATGACCCGCATGACTAACACGAGAAAACGGGGTTTTTTGGAGGTCCAATGATGATTTTTTGAGAACTCAGGAGACCTGACACGGCCCGTGTCAGGTAAGAATTAAGGAGGATTTGATGGAGGCCACAGGCAGGGGCTGACATGGCCAGGCGTGTCAGCTGACACGGCCCGTGTTGGCCTAAGCGTGGAAATGTGATTTTTCAGGATTTTTGAATAAGTGACTTCCAAAGGGCATTCTGGGGATTTCACGAGGCTGATTAATTGAATTTGTGATATTTAGTCCTGTTTGGAAGGAGAGGGGAGGAACTTTTGGACGGTGCAAAGATTTGGACGGAGAGAAAATTTTGTTCGATCAAGAATTGGAAGAGGAGCAATTTTCATGAGCATCTACAATTGAAGATCAACCCTCATCCACTATCTTGTAATGTCTGATTTTATCTTGTACTTTGATTCTATTGTAAACGCTATAAGTAGCTAAACCACCCAATGTTAGGGGGTGTCCCTGAATTGGTCGTGTAATAGCATTATCCCTTTTAAATTGTAATTTCACTATTTTATGAAAATCATGGTTATCGTATAATTATCTTAACACTTTTCTTATCGAAAAATAAGATTTTTTAGGGTTGATCGTAGGTTTGGAAAAACACGATTAATATCTTTATACGATAAATTGATAGTATTATCACCTAGGAATGTGGATATACTATCATAACCAAAATGTTTTAGATAAATCATATTACTTGATATTGTTCATATACCACCAAGGAATTGGGGTATAGGGAGAATACCAAAAGGTTTTCTTGATAAGAATTTAGAGTCAACTAACCTTTAAAATCGATAATGATCAAATTAAGCAGTGATGTTATTATAAGGAAAAGTTCATACACATTCCCTAGCATGCCTTCTCATAGTTGTCCAAAGGCTTTTTATTTTATCGTTATTTTCATATATTGTCGAATTCTATTAAAATTAATTTTTAAAAAACCCAATTGATTTTTGTTCAATTTATTAAAAATAGAACTTATAATTATCACGCAGTCCGCGAGATCGATATTCGGGGAATTTATCCCTTATTACTACATCGGTTAAAATAGTACACTTGCTATTTTTCCGATCAAGTTTTTGGCGCCGTTGCCGAGAACTACCAAATTATAAGTTCATTTTTAATTCTATTGAAATTTTGTTGCTCTGCAATCAAAATTTATTTTTCTGCTAAATTTTTTTTAATTTTTTTATTATTATTACTTATATTTGTCTAACCTATGTATGCGAGGCAATCCCTCAACTCTATATTTGTTTAACGCAGAACCTAAAAGATTGTTGCACACCAGACACCGAAAAGCTAAACGTGAAACACTGACAGCTTCAAGCTTAGGAGCGGAAATTTCAGAGCACGAAGACGAAGTTGTGGTTCATTCCGAGCATACTAATTCAGGCACAGATATAGAGCCTGAAATAGTCATCATGAACGGAGATCAACCTCCAGCCGAAAGACTTCTGGGAGATTACGGAAGGGAAAATGCTCCAACATGACGTTTGACTATAGTAAATCAATCGGTGACTGTTGCACACTTTTAGCTACATCCATCAACCGTTCGACAGCTTCATAGTAGACCTTTTTCGGGAAGAATCAATGAAGATTTAAATAAACATCTTCAAAAGTTTCTAACTAGTAGCACCTCATTAAAAATTGAGGGGCATTATGAAGAAGCGAAGAAGCTGGTTATGTTTCCCTTCACCTTATCTGATGAAGCTGGAGAATGGTTTTATTTTTTACCTGTCGAGAGTATTAACACTTGGCAAGACACGGAGACAACATTTTTGAATGAATACTTTCATGCATCTGTTTATATCAGAAAAAGATATGACATAGTAAACTTTAAACAGAAGGAGGGAGAGTCACTTGGAGATGCCTATAAACGGTTCAAGAGGTGTCTGGTTGCATGCCCGACTCATAATATGGATGCAACTGAACAAATGCAGAATTCTGTAAATGGTCTAAAAATGAAGACTAAGCAACTCATTGATACAACAGTCGGTGGTTCAACTAATTTTTTAACAGCCACAGGTATCAAAAGCATTATTGAAGCTATCGCTGCAAATGAGTACTTAAAATTGTATGACCGGAGTGTAAGTCAACCAGAGAAGACCGTTGATTTGAAACTTATTGAGCAAGTGGTTAAGATGGAAGATCAAATTGCAGCAAAAGTGGAAAGAAGGTTAAAGAAGATGAGTCTTGATACTCAAACTGTGGCACAAGTCCAACCAGTTCAAGCAGTGAATTGTGAAATTTATGGGGGACCTCACTTCACCATGCACTGTGTTGCAACCGCAAAATAGATTGAGGAAATAAACTTTTTGAAGTAGAACAATCCCTACTCCAACACTTATAATCTAGGTTGGAAAAATCATCCAAATTTCGCATGGAAAGATCAACAAGGGAATGTTCCTAAACAAAGTCAAGCTCAATACCAACAGTACCAACCTCAGCATCAACAGTATCAACCACAACAGCAACAACCTTACCAACCACAATATCAACCACAGCAATAACAGATACAAAAGAAGGCGGATTGGGAAATTGCCATTAAAAAGAAGTTTGCTCTAAGCTCTCAATTCCAAGAAGAAACAAGAAGTAATCTGAGGAATACATGTGCTTCTATAAAGAACCTTGAAGTACAAATGAGTCAAATAGCACAACAATTGTCAGGATCCCAAACACCAGGTGCTCTTCCAAGTGCTACTGTGACAAATCCTAGGGATTACAAGAGTGTTAATGTTGTGACCACGAGAAGTGGAAAATCTAAGGAAGTTCCTAAGAAAAATTCTGAATTAGAAGATCAGTTGCTTGAAGTTGATTTAGAGATCAAATAAAACGAGGTAGTTAATGAAGAAGTGGTGGCACCTGAACAAGTTGTTAAAGAGAAAACCATCATTAAGCCTAAACCGATTAAGCTTCCTTATCCTCAGAGGAACAAGAAGAATGGGCAGCAAGAGAAAAATTTTGAAAAATTTCTAGAAATGTTTAAAAAGCTTGAACTCAATATCCCATTCTTGAAGGCACTCGAGTAAATACTAGCCTATGCCAAGTTCATGAAGGATATCATCTCAAAGAAGCGAATCACCGATACGGAGCCGATTATTCTAATTGAAACTTATAATGCTATTTTGCAGGGTCTGAAGATGCCGGTGAAGAAGAAAGATCGAGGCGTCGTTACTATCCTATGCACTATTGGGGATAGATCGTTCAATAGAGATCTTATCAATCAGGGAGCAAGTATTAGTCTCATGTTGTTATCCATCTACAAAAAGTTGGGTATCGGTAAGGTGCAAGATACAAGAATGACACTTCAATTTGCGAATCACTCTGTGAAGCGACCTTATGGGGTAGTGGAAGATGTACTGGTGAAGATTGATAAGTTTGTGTTTCCGGTGGATTCTGTTATACTAGAGATGCCGAAAGATGAGGATATTCCCCTTATACTTGGAAGACCATTTTTAGAGACTGGTAGAGTGCTGATAGACATGGAAGGAGGTATTATGACATTGAAGGTTTATGATGAAGAGTTGAAGATTGATGTGAGAAACACTATGAAGCACAAAAATGATTTTTGCACAAGCAGCAACATATAAGTGCTTGATCAAGTGGTTACAAATGAGAATCTTGAAGGTGTATCTCTTTCACCTTTAGAAAAAGTGTTGAGTATGTCAATTTTTGAACCAAACGAAACAATTGGCGAAAGAGAGCTGGAAGTGCTAGCCATGATGGAAGCACAACCCCCTTTGAAAGGATCTATATCACACAGGTGGGAAGATTTAAGACAGCCTCAGATTATGGAAGGGAATGAAGAGACAAAAAAGAGTACGGAGTTGAAACAACTTCCTGAAAACCTTAAGTATGTTTTCCTTGACACTGACGGTAAATGTCCAGCTATTATAAGCTCTAATCTTAAAATGATCTAAGAAGACAAGTTGGTAAATGTTCTCAAAAGATATAAGAGTGCTATTGGGTGGGCTATTGAGGATTTGAAAGGTATTAGTCCTATGATGTGCATGCATAAAATTCTCATGGAGGATGATTATAAGCCAGTAGTACAACCTCAAAGAAGACTTAATCCGGCCATGAAAGAAGTAGTCAGAAAAGAAGTTGTGAAGTTGTTAAATGCAGGTCTTATCTATCCTATATCCGACAGCTCTTGGGTGAGCCCGGTTCATGTGGTACCAAAGAAAGGGGGTACAACCGTCATCAAAAATGAGAAAACCAGTTGATCCCGACAAGAACGGTAACAGGTTGGCGAGTATGTATTGATTATAAAAGGTTAAATATTGCTACAAGGAAAGACCACTTCCTTTTTCCATTCATTGATCAAATGTTGGAAAGGTTAGTTGGTTATGATTATTATTGTTTCCTTGACGGTTACTCTGGTTACAACCAAATTTTCGTGGCACCGGAAGATCAAGAAAAGACGGCTTTTACATGCCCTTATGGTGTTTTTGCTTACAGAAGAATGTCATTTGGGTTATGTAATGCTCCTGCCACGTTTCAGAGATGCATGACTTCCATTTTTGCTTATATGTTGGAAAAACATATGGAAGTCTTCATGGATGACTTCTCAGTATTTGGCTTTTCTTTTGATAACTGTTTAACTAACCTTTCTCTTGTTTTACAAAGATGCCAAGAAAGCAACTTAATCCTCAACTGGGAGAAGTGCCACTTCTTGGTAAGTGAAGGAATAGTCTTGGGTCACAAAATTTCTCACAAAAGAATTGAAGTGGACCAAGCCAAAATGGAAGTAATATAAAAACTCCCACCTCTATTGAACGAAAAAGGTATAAGAAGTTTCTTAGGCCATGCGGGTTTCTACCGCTGGTTCATAAGAGATTTTTCAAAAATAGCCAAACCTCTAACCATTCTTTTGGTTAAGGATAAGGCTTTTGACTTTGATGAAAAGTGTGCCGAGGCGTTTGAAAAATTGAAAAATAAATTAGTATTGGCACCAATTGTGATTGCCCCTGATTGGTCTCTCCCATTTGAGATAATGTGTGATGCAAGCGACATTGCAGTAGGGGTTGTTTTAGGACAATGAAGAGATAAATTATTACATGTTATTTATTACGCTAGTCATGTGTTGAATCCGACACAGATGAACTACGCAACTACCGAAAAGGAGTTGTTAGCAGTAGTTTATGCCTTTGATAAATTCAGGCAATATCTGTTGGATTTGAAAGTTATTGTGTATACTGACCATGCTGCTTTAAAGTACTTATTTACTAAACAGGATTCTAAGCCAAGGCTCTTAAGGTGGATTCTACTCCTGCAGGAGTTTGATGTGGAGATCCGAGACGAGAGAGGATGTGAAAATATTATTGTTGATCATCTCTCTCGAATGTCGCCAATTGAAGAAACTAAGGACAATTACCCAATAAAGGATGAGTTCACATCATCGTTGTTATTGGTGTCCCCTGGTTCACAGACTATGCGAATTATCTAGTAGGCGGTATCATCCCCGACGATTTTGATGCTAATAAAAAGAAAAAGTTTTTACATAATTGCAGGTTCTGTTTTTGGGATGATCCATTCTTGTACAAAAGAATCCTAGATGGATTAATCAGGAGATGTGTTCCTGAAGACGAGTAGAGGGATGTTCTTAAAGCATGTCATAACTAAGATTATGGAGGTCATTTCAGTGGTGATTGAACCGCAGCGAAAGTTCTTCAATCAGGGTTGCATTGGCCGTCATTGTTCAAAGATGCCCAAGACATAGTCAAAGAATGTGACAAGTGTCAAAGGACGGGTAATATCTCAAAGAGAAATCAGATGCCACAAAACTCCATGATGGAATTTGAGTTATTTGATGTTTAGGGCATCGACTTTATGGGCCCATTTCCACCCTTTTTTGGTAAAAATTACATTTTGGTAGCAGTTGACTATGTCTCGAACTGGGTAGAAGTTGTGGCTATGCCAACTAATGATGCTAAAGTTGTGATCAAATTTTTGAAACAAAACATCTTTTCTCGGTTTGGAGTGCCAAGGGCTCTTATAAGTGATGAGGGAACTCATTTCCTGAATCATCTCATGGAAAGGCTACTCTTGAAATACAATGTGAAACACATAATAGCTACTCTCTACCATCCACAAACCAATGGGCAAGTAGAGGTGTCGAATCTACAACTCAAACAAATCCTAGAAAAGACAGTGCATTCCTCTCGCAAGGATTGGGCAGTGACGTTGGACGATGCTTTGTGGGTGTACCGTACTGCTTTCAAAACGCCCATAGGTATGTCACCGTACCAACTGGTTTATGGAAAAGCATGTCATTTACCACTCGAGTTTGAACACAAGGCCTTGTGGGCCTCAAAATTCCTTAATTTGGATCTTACCAAAGCAGGAGATTCTAGAATCCTCCAACTCCATGAGTCAGAAGAATTTCGGAATCGAGCGTATGAGAATGCCAAGATTTACAAAGATCAAACTAAGAAATGGCATGATTGAAGGATTCAAAAGAAAGATTTTTGGGAAGGACAGTTGGTGCTATTGTACAATTCCAGGTTGAAACTTTTTCCTGGAAAACTGAAGTCTAAATGGTCAGGACCATTCATGGTACACAAGGTGTTTCCCCATGGAGCGATAGAATTGAAAAATCAAGCGAATGGGGTTATTTTAAAGTTAACGGACAGAGACTGAAACCCTATTATCAAGGTCAGGAAAGGGGGAGTAGTGATGTTATTCATCTTACAGGATAAGATGAATGACCGTCGAGCCATGCGACGTTAAACGAAGCGCTTCGTGGGAGGCAACCCACACGTTTTTATTCTAATGTTTTTGTTTTTCTCGTTTTTGCTAGGTTTTGTCGACTCGCAGTGCACTCACATAAATAGAGAGGTCACCCTATAGAGCAGTATTTTGGAGGAAAATGTTGTATAATTGAGTGTGCTTGGGAGATATCGGAAAAATTCAGGAAAAAATATCAAAATAAGAAAAAACAAGGGCCTGACATGGCCCGTGCCAGGAAAGGTGTCTGATGTTGTTTTTGTAGGTTTTGGAGGAAAAACTGTGGGCTGACACGGCCGCTCGTGTCAGCTGACACGACTCGTTTCAGACCCACTAGGGGAAACTCTTTTGTGGAGCCAAGAAAACAACATGTTGACACGACCGCTCGTGTCAGCTAACACGGCCCGTGTCAGCCATGTTGATTGAAATTTTGAATTCTCCTCTCCCTCTTGGTGGGGCCCACATAAATTACACCACTTTATTACCCTATCTCATCATATTTTTCACCTTCTCTCTCATATTTCACATTAATCTCTTCCTTTAACCTTAAAACCTCCATAACCAAACATCAAAAGCTTCAACCTTTTCAATTTTTGCGCACCAAAACTTCATACTCCTTTCACAAGAATCGTTCACCTCTTCATCCTCGACATTATTCCAGTATTTTTTCACTAACACCCACTTTTATTTTTCGTATTTTTTTCTTCTGATTCTCAGGTACAACACGAAGATGCATCCAAGAAGGGTAGCAAGAGGAAAGCAAGCGGACAGTGAAACCATGAGGCCACGAAAATGAGCAAGTCGGGCGTCGAACACGCATGATATTATCTTTGAAAAGGCAGAACACGAGAAGCGCTACGCGTGTCATGTGAAGCGTAAGATCACGCCAACGAGATATATGTGTAACACTACTCTTTCAGAATTAGGCTTGAATGTAGAAATCGATAGAATGTTTCACAGCCTGGGCATGTTAGAATTCGTGCACTTAAAAGCATCGACGTATGAACGTATTACATTGGAGTTTCTAAGTACAATTGAATTTCATCTTGAAAAAAATGGACTGGTACGATGAAATATTTCTAGGGTACTATGCATTTTCGATTATTTAATGTTGACCATGAACTGAGTGTGGGAGACTTGGGGAGGTATCCTCCGACTTCCACTTTACGGTCCTGGAGCTGTCCCAAATACTTTTGATGCAAAATCATTCTGGATAGCTATTACAGGTAGCTCGGTTTATATTTCAAAGGGTGACAAGGCATCTGGTATTCAAAACCCTTGTTTCAAGTACGCTCAAAAAGGATTGGCGTATACTCTTTTTGGATTGGGAGATAGCACCGGGGTAGCCACCTAGAGGGAGCTATTTTTCTTATATGCGATGGCCAACTCAAAGATGGTAAGTGTGGCCGCTTTTGCAGCGGATTATCTGGTTAGACACGGTCGAGCGGCTCAAGGGGGAATTTCTGTTAGAGGTATGATCACTCAGATAGCTGAGTACTTTGGCTATGACCCCGCAGCTTTGGGTGACAGGCAAGTGACAGGTAAAAACAGACTGGATATGACGCCCCTGGTCCAACAGGGCATGATTTATGTTACACCAAACTATTATGCAGTAATGAACCATAATAGGTTGGTAATTGCCCTCCCTACTCCTAATAGAGTTAGTATTTCTGATCCAAATAATTGGATATATGACAATACTGTCCATGATGAGGACGAGTATCATCATGACCCTTTTTCTACAGGTGAACCCGAAGAGGAGGAAGCGACTGAATTTGAACAATTTGTACCTCCTTAGAAGGAGCACATGTATACTGGCGTGGGAAGCTCATCCGCCACTGACGACAATTGGTCGTGGGTGCATGGAGAAATCGGGCACCTCAAGGCTGAGCAAACCCGTCAAGCAGAGGAGCAAGCTCGCCAAGGGGCGCTCATTGACGACATGCACAACATTATGCAACAGTTGATGTTGTGTTTCCCTCCTCCTCAGTGAGGCCTTATGAGTCCCCTCTCATACGTGTTATAAAACATTAAGGTCAATGTTCAGTTCAAGTGTGTGTATGGGGGGAGGGGTTATTGATTTTCTGTTTAGTGTTTTTATCATTTTTTTATGGTATTTCACTTCTGTTTGTGTTGATTTGTTTGAATTTTTTTCTTTTGTGTTTTGTTTGTGTTAACAGATTAGAAACTTTAGGCCAGATGAATAGAAAACCTTATGGTTGAGTGGATGACAAGATACATCCATGGCTTAGTCTCCAAGAAACCCCCGGAAGTGGATACTGCTAAAGTGGATTATCGGACGTGATTTCTCAGAACGATACTGATGCAAGATTACTTCAACTCAATATGGAAATGATGTCGCACCATATGAGAGGTACCTTGGAAACTGTCAGCGAACCCAACATGGTGAGGATTCTACAAAGCCAAACACCTTATCATCATGAGAGTATCAGGTATGTCTTTGTCACTCTTAGCTTGCGTACCCGTCTGTTGGATTGTTTATATGCACACATCTACACACTGAGGCATTTTGTTTATGTTTATCCCTGAGCCTTTCAAGTCAACCCTGTATGTTATTCCTTGATTAACCCTTCGAGCCAGTATTCCCTTTTGTTTGTAATAAACCACATCATCTAACCATAAGCCCAAACACTTCCTCACCCTACTCGGATAAGTATTATGGTTTTTTTATCTGTGTAAAATCATAAGTTTGGGGTTGATATACTCGCATAAAAAAATAGGTAAGTAACTTTGGAAAAAAAAAAGAAGAGAAAAAGAATTTTAAAAAAGAGAGAGAAAAAAAAGAAAGAGAAGAAAATTGAAAGAAGGTGCTTACCTAGAGTTCCAAAAGATAGTGTATTGAACACCCTTGAGTCTAAAAATTCGAAAAGTACACGGTAGTGAGAAAGATGACAATGTATCCGAGCCAAAAAAAAATAAACCCTTTGCTTTTCCTGTTTCCTTGGTTTATCCCACCTTGTCCCTAGCCAAATTACAACCTATAAAGCCCTCACAAAGTATGTATTGTATGTTTATGAAAAGAAAATAGATGATATTCAAGTTGATGAGTAGACTTTGCATACTACGATTTATGAGCGTTGTTGCGGTTAGAATATTATATCAAATTATTAATTAATTTGAATCGCATCTTTAGTTCACAACCGCTCTTTGATTTATCCGAAGGAAAAGGTCAAAAGAGGGAAAACCTATTTTTGCATCGTAAACACAATGCGGGGAGAGACCTAGGTAAGGGGTTGGTTAAGCTTAGGGAAGGTACTAGCACCTTGAACTTCTGTAGTACTCTACAGGAACCTTTTGTTTATTGTATGCTTCTTTTTTTTTTTTTATTATCTGATTTAATATATATTGAGCTAAGGGATAGAGTGACCTAAAGACCTAAGGGTTAGTCCTAAGTTTACTCGGCAAGACGTCGCATCTTGTGCCTACGTATCCTGGATAGGGAATGGAATCAGAGTAATCGTAGTTCCCCTTGAAAGGGAGGTTAGAAACGTCTTGACTGTGGTCAAGGTTTTAAGGGGAGTAAACATATCTTAAGGACACGCTTACGTGGAGTCTTTGAAACTCCTATTTCTATGTTGAATTTGTTAATTGAAAATTACGGTTAAATTAGGTGTTCCACGGCGAGAAACCCTAAAACAGAGTACGGCGACTCTTTGACCTAATGCTAGGGTAAATGGCATTTTCGTCCACGGCAGGACGCCTAGGCTAATAGGGTTTTGAAACGGTCAAAATTAGGGTTATTGACTCAGCGGCCAAACTGTTAATCCTAATTTCTTCGGAGGGATTCTAACGGTAAAAACATGCAAAATACGACAAATTACTATTCGGCCGAATTAAAGTGCGGAAAAATAAAGAAAGTGGTAAAAAAAGTATCGCGACGATCACTCGCGTAAATTACAAATTCCCAAAAAATGCAAAATAAAATAACCGCGACCATGGCCTCGCGTAAATTACATCCATGGAACAAAAACGAACAAATGAAATAATAACGAGTTGAAACAAACAAATTAACGAGGGTTAGACAAAAATGAAACGGCTAAATCAAAACTTATTTCTTTTTGAGTTTTTATTGAGAAGAGGAGAGGAGAATTAATTTCATGCTTAAATGGAGAAACTATTCTAATTATTTACTAAAAATTTTAATAAAGAAACTGGTTTTAATTTTAATGAAAAAATGTCTTGAAAAAAATGTTTTAATTTTATCGAAAATAAATGTTTTAAATTTTAATTAAAAAGATGTTTTAAATTTTAATGAAAAAATTTGATTTAAATTCAACGAAAAAGGTTTTAATTTTTGTTTTAGTGAAAGAAAGGTCATTTTTTAATTTTTGTGTTAACTTAATGAAAAATGGTTTTAATTGGAAAAAAACTTTAATTAAGAAAAACTGTTTTATTTAGAAATATGTTTTTAAATAAAAAATGGTTTAATTTTTGAAAAAAACTTTTTAGAAAGATCTTAATTTTTAAAAAACTAATTACGTTATGTTTTTTTTTGTTGAAATAGCTTACCTAAACTTAATTGCATTATTAATTACAAACTACATAGTTAATATAAATGAAAAAATAAACAATTGAATAAAATAAAAAAACAAATGAAACGTAAATAAAAAGGCTTATGCCGTTTTCTCCATGGATGACTATCGAAACTTTTCCTCTCCTTCAATCCTTGCATGTCAATGGTTCCTTCTTCTATTTATTCTTCCCATTAATCTACAATCAATGAACAAAACAACACACAAAAATCATAAAATGTCGTAAATCAAAGGAAATAGAAAGCTTACGGTAACGGCGATGATGATGAACGAAGATCCCCTTGTTGTTGGAACTTTTTGCTCGCCGATAGCGTTTGGCCGATGATGAATTCGAGCCTTTTAGGGTTCTTCCAAAAAAATCCCCTCTTCTGATAAATCGTGAGAACGGCCGCCGTTTTTTCTTTTTTGTCTCCTTCCCCCTTTTATCAAATGCAACTCAGGTTTATATAGGTAACAAATTAGGGTTAACTCTAACCTAATACCCACTTTAAAGCCCAACTTAAATAATTAGTCAAAGCTAAAAAAAAACAAACTAAAACAAACTTAAAAGAATAAAATATTTTCTAATATTTTTAATTTTATGATTTTTGAATGTTTTTATGAATAATATGGAAAAAAAGTAAAAAAAAAATATTTTAAAAAAATAATTTAAATAAAATACGAAAATAATAATTAAATAATAAAAAACTATTTTTGTTATTTTTTTATGAAAATAGAAAAGTTAGAATAAAAATAAAAGAAACAAAACAAAAAGTGAAAAAGGTGGGATTCAAACTCTAAACCTCTCACACTCACAACTCCTTACACAGGGTGTCTTGCCAATTGTGCTATTTTATTAATTCAAAATAAAGTGGCACTAGAAACCCTGTAAACTAAAAGAGCGCGCCACATGATATTTTCTTGCAACAATTAAACAACTACACAACCCATTAGTGGTTAGTTTAAACGCAATGCAAAATAAAATGGGATGCAAGATGAAAAGACTAATCTTAGGGCAAAATTTGGGGTATTACAAGCGTAAACACTTTAACCTGGGAGATTTGGTGAGAGTGTGAAAAGCTGACAGGTGAAAAAAGTACCTTGATGTGGGAGTGTGGTAGAACGTCAATAGTCGAGAAGAAGGAAATCATTGAAAGGAACGTAAAAGATGAATCGCGAAAGATCTTAGCGGTATTATGGTAAAAGCAACAAATAATTTGAGGGAGGATGTCTTGTAGTCTCGAGCATCACTTGAGGACAGGTAATGAGATAAGTTTGGGGTTGTGATTGGTCACCAACTCTATGAGTGTTTGATCATTTATTCGGCAAAAAGTCATAATAATCGGTAACACTTTCTTTCAAAGTATTGATGTTTTATGTATTTCTATCACTTTTTGAAATTTTTCTTATCGCATAATTCCTTTGAGGACTTTTGTTATTTTGGTATTTTTTACGCGTTTTGGTAGTGTTAAATGTTTTCAGGTACAAGGTTAATGACCTGCATGATTGATGCAAGAAAACGGGGTTTTCTGGAGGTCCGATGATGATTTTTTGAGATCTCATGGGACCTAACACGACCAACCGTGTCACTTGACACAACTCGTGTCAGGCAAGAATCAAGGAGGATTTGATGGGGGCCACGGGCAGGGGGATGACACTGCTCGTGTTGGCCTGAACATGGAAAATGTGATTTTTTTTAGGATTTTTGAATAAGTGACTTCCAAAAGGAATTCTGGGGATTTCAGGAGGCTGATTAATTGAATTTGTGATATTTAGTCCTGTTTGGAAGGAGAGAAGAGGAACTTTTGGATGGTGCAAAGATTTGGACGGAGAGAAAAGTCCATCCGATCAAGAATTGGAAGAGGAGCAATTTTCATGAGCATCTGCAATTGAAGATCAACTTTCATTCACTATCTTGTAATGTCTGATTTTATCTTGTACTTTGATTCTATTGTAAACACTATGAGTAGCTAAACCTCCCAATGCTAGGGGGTGTCCCTGAATTGATCGTGTAATAACATTATCCCTTTTAAATTGTAATTTCTCTGTTTTATGAAAATCATTGTTATCGTATAATTATCTTAACACTTTTCTTATCGAAAAATAAGATTTGTTTTAGGATTGACCGTAGGTTTGGAAAAACACGGTTAATATCTTTATACGATAAATCGATTGTATTATCACCTAAGAATAAGGATATACTATCATAACCAAAATATTTTAGATAAATCATATTGCTTGATATTGTTCTTATACCACCAAGGAATTGGGGTATAGGGAGAATACCAAAGGGTTTTCTTGATAAAGAATTAGAGTCGACTAACCTTTAAAACCGGTAATGATCAAATTAAGCAATGATTTTATAAATTAGGCCTGATGTTATTACAGGGAAAGGTTCATACACCTTCCCTAGCATGCCTTCTCATAGTTGTCCAAAGGCTTTTTATTTTATCGTTATTTTCATATATTGTCGAATTATATTAAAAGTAATTTTTAAAAAACTCAATTGATTTTTGTTCAATTTTAAAAATAGAACTTATAATTATCACGCAGTCTGCTAGATCGATATTCGGGGAATTTGTCCCTTATTACTACATCGATTAAAATAGTACCACTTGCTATTTTTCCGATCATATCCTCATCTGGTATGAGAAATTAGAGCAAACATAGTTCGGCTTACTACGAGTGAAAAAAGAAAAAAAGGGTGCTCGTTAAGACTTCTCCGTCTTATGCCTACGTATTCTCATCTGGTATGAAAAATCAGAGTAAACGTAGTTTGGCTAACTACAAAAGAAAGGGATGGGTGATCGCCAAGACATCGTCGTCTTGTGCCTACGTGTCCTCATCTGGTATGGGAAATCAGGGCGGTCGTAGTTCGTGCTAACTAAGAAATAAATGGATGGGTGCTCGTCAAAACATCATCGTCTTGTGCCTACGTATCCTCATATGGTATGAGAAATCAGAGCGAACGTAGTTCGGCTTACTACGGGAAGAAAAAGGGAAAAGGATGCTCACCAAGACTTCACCGTCTTGTGCCTATGTATCCTCATCTGGTATGAGAAATCAGAGCAAACGTAGTTCAGCTAACTAAACCACAAACTAGTTAAGTATTTTTTTTATGAGTGACGTTAAGCTCTCATTCCAACAGTTAGGTTCGATGCATGTTTGTGATGGAACGGAAAAACAACGTACTTTTTTCTGAAAATGAGTATGAAAAAACAATCCCGAAGGATAAAAAGGTTTGCAATTTGCTTGTGAGTTTTAGAGAAGTGAATTGATTTGATTTGAGATTCACATTGTACTAAAGTCTAAGATATAGGAGCGAATGCGTTGCATATCGCCCCCAGACGGGACGTACACTAAACACTCTAGACAAGTAAGGAGAAACCCCTCACTCATCATTTCTTATGTGCTTAAGGTTTATGGCGCACAACGTTCATCATCTTTATTAAATGTGTTAAAGATGTTTTGAGATGAGAAGAAAGAGGACTCAAAGATTGAAAAGAAAACAACTAAGGGAAATTGAATCCTAATGTTGTCATGCACAATGGTCCTAAAGTTGTGAATGAGAGGGAAGTCTACCTAATGTTATCATACAAATGATGGACCTAAAGTTAAGGTTTGAAAGGGATTATCCTAGTTGTTATCATGTAAAGGGTTGAAAGCATAATGTCTCTCCTACCTCAAGCTTAATCGGAAATCAAGTCGAGTTAGGAATCCTAAGGGATCATGTGAACAAACACAAGTAAACATTATACTAATCAATCACAAAAGAAACGATGTCAAGATCTCAACTAAGGAACAAAACTAAGTGACTCCTCGTTCTCAACCAAAAGAACGATGTCGTGATCTCATCCAAAAGGCAAGATTGAGTGACTCCTCGCTCACCACAAAGTATGATAAAATGGTAACAAATAAAACCAAAGTATCAATTGAATTAGCACACAAGCCAAACATACACCTAGGAGTGAAAACTCCTCAATCAACAACAAGTTGTAAGAAAAAATTCTAAATCCTGAGCGTGCTTCATATCATCAACAACATGTTCTCAAACTTGACACAAAAGAGAGATTCAAAGCACCAAATACGTTTTTTAACTTCGAGGTAACCATCTAAGTACTACGATGCGCAAACAGAGCCTATTTTGATGTAGGGCTTCAGATGTACACAATATGCTTCTAACATGGATAAAATCCTAGAATGAGGCATGAAAGAGAGATAACATTGAGATTCAAGTGGTACCTAACGGAGAAGGTCTGTTGCATCTTCAACATGCACAAAGAAACTCAAGAACAATTGTAGAAGCTTCAAATGATCAATCGAATCAACAATCGGGATCAACAAATTCAAATAGATAAGGCTAAAAGAGAAGGAAGAAGATTCCAAGGTAGAAGAGAATCAAGTACATCAAGAACTAGTCAAAACGATATCAGGGACTAAGTACGATTTGCATCAAGAGATCTCATCTATCCAAACAAGGTTATGAAAAATATTCTACATAAAACCTCCACAAGATTAATTGAAACTTATATGACAAGAAAAACAATCAAAAGTCTAACCAAAGTTCAATCAACTTGTTCCACTAAAGAAAATCCAAGAGAAATGAATCAAGAATTAATTATAAGGTTTAATGAAAATTCAATTAGTTGTGACAACCAAATTAACAAAATTGAAGTCAATACTTAACACCAAATCAACATATTAAAACCAATTGAAACTATGTCCAACATCTAATGTAAACAAAGATCGAAACTAAAATCAAAATTTTAAACGAAATTCAATTCAAGATTAATTCCTGAACAAGAATAATATCAAAATAAACCAAAATCGAATTAATCAAAATATAAATTGAAATAAATCAAAATCTACCATGGGCCCTGAAGCCCACCTCATAAAAGCTACCAAAAAAATTAGAAAGAATAGAAAAAAAATAGAAAGTTACAAAAACCCAAATTCACGTGTAAAGCTCCTTTTCTGTTTTCAAACTCTTTTCCCCAAATTCTTTCCCTCATATTCGACGGTGAAATGCTCATTGTCGTTGTTGATGATGTTCCAAAAAACCAAAACTGCCATGAAAGTCGACATTTTTGGAACCACAACCACTGTTTTGGCAAGATTCTAAGGCACAACTGAGGATTGGAGTGAGGGAGAGCGACAGACGATTATCCTCCGGCGAAGGTATTCCGCGACGGCGTGTATGCAGTGCCACCTTCTAAACTTCCTTTTCCGCTCTCACCCTCTTTCACTATCTCACGAACCTTGTTCGTCCTAACTCGGTTTCAGGTTTATGTTTCTGTCTTGCTTCGTATCAATTTCAACTCTCTCCTTCTCTGATTTGTTCTGCTCTTGGGTTATGGCTTGATTTGGGTTGATGCCTCTTCTACTCGCTCGATTTCATGTTTTTGCAGTTGATTTGAATTTTGGAGTTGGGTGTTGTTGAAGATGAGTTAATGGTGAGAAGGAGTTTTGTTTATGGAGGGTTTGTGGAACAGTAGTGCATTGAAGAAGTTTGAGTTGTTTATGTAGCAGGCGGTAACCGTTGGATTGGGAATGACGGATTTCGTGGTTGAAGTTGGAGGCAGTGGTTGTGTGAAGCTCCCTGTGAAGAGGAGTGTTTTTTGTGAATCAAAATGGAGTAGTGTCATAAAGAAGGATAAGGGTCATGATGCTTCAGAATGTTTTTTTTTTGTTGCCTTGCTTGTGCGTGTCCCCCTCCCTATTTGTGTTCCTCTTCTTTTCAAGATAACACTTGCTAATGAAGTTTTTGGTACAGATTGTACAGTTTTTGGTGGCTGGTTGTCGCGCATGGCTTATAGTGGTGCAGGTTTGTTTTGCTGCATTGTTGCGTGTACGGGATGTGCAGGTCGCGAGTTTTGTTTTGCTACATTGCTGCGTGTACGGTATGTGCAGGTCGTGTGGCTTGGATAATTAAGGCTCATGTACAACTATGTATTGTTTCTTTGTTGTAACAAAAGTATTGAGTTTTTTTTTCTTTTTGCAAGTGATTTAAAAAATGCAAATGGGCTTTATGGATGGACTGAATTAAACATTTGGATTATGTTTTTTTTTGAAAATTTGGATTAGACATGAATATGATATGGATTTGGACAATAACCAGAATTTTGGAATGCACATGTAAATGAATTTGAAATAAATTGGAAATGTGAATGGATAAATAGTTCATGGAAATTGTAATGGATATTGGACTTTAAATTGGACATAAAAAGTGGTTATGAATTAAAAAATGGATATCTAAATTATAAAATATGGATAATGAAGGGTAAAATAGAATTAGATGACAAAATGGGTATTGAATAAAATACATAATGAACTTGAATAAACCCATCGCCGATATTTCCACTGGCGCACACCTTGACTAAATTCAATATAAAAAAATCAAACTTGAACCTTTTCCAGTAACTTCTGACTACAAATAAATGAACTCACTTCTTAATCACTGAACAACTAGAAATTGAAGCAACAACCATCTGAATTAATCATCTTTTGAACTTCTTGAACTAATTGAATATAAGCTTGCCAACAAACTTGAATCAATGGAATGATGAAACTTTATGCTCTCGATGCCTTTGAGAAGAATCAAGTAAACATGGTACTTAATGATCTTTAATGTGAAATTACAACAATAAGAATTCAACCCTCTGCCAAACTTGACGAAAGTATCTCAAGAAAAATAGGAAACCCTGACTTAGAGAAACTTCTGATCTCATGTCTTAGCAAACAAATGTGAAGTATGATTATGAGCTATGACCTAATGAAAATTGCAGATGATATGAAACAAAAGCCAGTTAAGGTTAAAAAAGATGAGGCAAATTTTGGGGTGTTACAATAACCTCTTGTTGTGAGCGATACGTGGGGATTTTGATGAGTGATTTAGGTTGCATGCATTTGATCCATAGATTTTTTAGTGCTTGATGGGTAAATTGAAATGCAATGCCTAATGAGTTTGCTCATATCTTAAGGATGTATTTATTTTCTTGTTTTATGTTTTTCCTTTTGCACTTTTATCTCAAACCATTTAAAAACCCAAGCTTAGAGATGTAGAGATTGTCGAACGACATTTTTCCCTCGCACCGATCCCTGTGGAGAGGACATAAATCTCTGAGGGAATTCTGCCGAAAATATTATTTTTGCTTGCCGCTTTACCGCTTCAACGGGGCAGTGATATTTGTACGATGTCATCTATACGGAGTTCTTGTTCACGCTTGGAGGAAAAGAGTGTTTTCAACGTTAACCATGGCATTCTTAAATCTTGTTAAGCTAGATGTGGCAACCGAAAAAATGGAGCATTTAGATGTGGCTAGAGTCTTGGTCAGAACACATATTTTAGAATTCATCAATAAATCAAAAAGAATCCAAATTAATAAATAGTGCATTAATATTAGCATTATAGAAGAACTGTGTGAATGTTCAAACATCGAAGGTGAAATTGCAAAATGGGAGAGTTCTGAGGAAGAAGAAGGGTATGATTCAGTAAACTCAGTAAAATCGTTCATTCCTCCTTCAACCACATCCATGGAAGACGATGAGGTAAGAAAAAAGATAGAGGAAAATTTCTAGAAATTCATCCGGGAAGTCGAAAAGGTTGAAGAAAGAAACTGTGTAGAGCTCGAGGAGTGGTCGGTATCATCAAAATTCGGAGAAGATGGAAATCATATTAATGAGGGTGTCAATAAAGATAAATCATCACAATTGAAGCAATGCATAAATGAAGAAAGATAAGAATTGATAGAAAAAATTTCAAGAAAATATAATATGTCGGAGGCAGGAGGCAAAAAGAGTAAAGAGATGAGAATGACATCAAATTTAATTGTAAAAGTAAATGAAGACAGAGAAAGAATAAATCATAAATAAAGGAGGAGGTGATGCACAAGATGGAAAATTCACTAGTGGAATTATGGAAGTAGGTGATGTGGAATGAAGTACAGTACAAGTGGAAATTTTGAAAGTAAAGAGGAAATAAAAAAGAAAAAGGAGGCGCCAAATTGCAGATGTAAAAGCCAGAAAAGCACTCAAAATCGGGTATATTTTTCTTCCGATCTGAATTTTGTGGGTAGTTAGTTTGAAAGAAATAGTTAGACTCTGCTTCGTGGAGAAGCTATTGAGGTGGCAAAAGGCGTATGGGATTTTAGAAAAGAGATAGGGTTGGTACATAAATGTGAAGAAGGAGAAAGTATGCAAGAATTGGCTATAGGACTGAAAGGAGGAAGATGAGCTACCTAATTCATTGGATCGTGTAAAGAAGGAGAGTCTAAATAAGTAGTGCTTATGAAGTTAATTTGTTACAACATAAGAGGATTAGGAGGAGAGGCTGAGTAAGAAAAGATCCATATGTTAATTCGAAACCACAATCCATCTTTTATGTGTATTCAAGAAACTAAGCTGGAAAATATAGATAAAAGGATGTGTTCCTCGTTGTGGGGATCTAGCGATTTTGAATTTGCTAGCAAACATTTATGATTTGGGACAGAAGCGAATTCAGAGTACAGAATATTAAGACTTTTGAACACATTATGTGGGTGGAAGGTCTGTGAGGAATTGATAGAAAGAAAATAAATATAGTGAACATCTACGCATCTTGTGATCGAAGAAGGAAACGAGACCTTTGGGATATGTTATCGTTAAAAGTTAATGAAAAGTTAGGAGAATGTGTTTATGTTCTTAGAGATTTTAATGCAGTAAGGAATGAATAAGAAAGAAGGGGCTCTTCAAAAAAATAATAGAAAAGAGGAGACAGAGGACTTTGTAGAGTTTATTACAAGAGCATGCCTGATAGATTTACCCCTCTATGGTAGAAAGTTTATTACACTGCCACGAGCCATATAGACATATTCTTAATTTCTGATGAGTGTTGTACAATATGGTCCAATTACTCTCAATGGGCGTTAGACAAAGAACTTTTAGATAATTGTCATATTCTGTTGTGTTATGTCATTCAAAAGTGGGGACCAAAATCATTCTGTATGCTAAACTGTTGGAAGAACTTGGAAGGATATCATATTTTTGTTAAGGAGCATTGGATAGAAATGAAAGTGGAATGAAGGGGAATGTATGTCTTAAAGGAGAAGTTAAAAGTGATTAAAGGAAAATTAAAAGAGTGGCACCAAATACATACTTAAAATCTAGAAGGAAAGATTAAGGTTGTCAAGGAAGAGATCAACAAGATGGACAAGAAAGCATAATCTGAAGTAGTAACATTATCGGGGGCTAATAGGAGAAGAGAGTTATTAGCGAAAATGCATAGATTATAAAACCTAAATTACAGTATACAATGGCAGAAATCGCGAGTGAAATGGTTGAAAGAAGGAAACGCAAACACCAAATGTTATCATGGATGTATTAACAATATGAGGAAAAACTATGAGATTCTGTCATTAGAAGTCAATGGCAGAGTAGTGAAAGAAGCTAATGAGATTAAGAGAGAAGTTCATGATTACTTTCAGAGATTATTTGTAAGCAGAAGGGTGAGGCCAGTCCCAGTTAACCTAAACTTCAAAATAATGGATGCAGCAAACAATGAATGTTTGGTAAAAGAATTCACATAACTCGAAGGGCGTGAATCAATTTGGGGTTACGATAGTTCGAAAAGTCCAGGTCCATGTGGTGTAAATTTTGGTTTTATAAAATTTTTTGGGAGGTTATTAAAGGTGACTTTATGAGGATGATGTATGAATTTCACTCAAATGTCTGGTTTGTAAAAGGAGCAAATTGTGCTTTCATGGTTCTTATACCAAAGAAAAAGAACGCGACAAAGATAACAGAGTTCAGACCGATTTCATTGGTGGGGTGTATGTACAAAATGTTATCTAAGATACTGACATACATACTGAAAAAAGTGATCATTTCTATCATTTCTGAGCCACAATCAGCATTCATTGCAAATAGACAGATTACTGATGGGATTATAGTCGCAAACGAAGTCGTAGAAGAAGCTAAGAGAAAGAAGAAAGAAGTGATCCTCTTTAAGATGGATTTCGAAAAGGCATATGACTCAGTGGATTGGAATTATCTAGGGTACGTGATGGAAAAAAAATAAGATTCCAAGAGAAATAGAAAAGATGGATCCTAGTGTGTCTAAGCTCATCAATGGTATCAATGCTAGTTAACAAAAGCCTTACAAAAGAATTCAAGATGGGTCGAGGGCTTAGACAAGGAGACCATATATCCCCATTTTTATTCTTAATAGTGGCTGAAGGATTTAATGTTATGATGAAAAAGGCTATTGAGGTGCGGAAGTATACAGGATAAAAGTTTGAGTAAGGTAATGATAGATTCACTCATTTGCAATATGAAGATGACACGTTGATAATAAGCGAAAAAAGTTGGTTGAATATCTGAACCATTAAGGTAGTACTATTATTCTTCGAATTAATGTCTGGATTAAAAGTAAACTTCCAAAAGAGCATGATTGTTGGGATCAATACTCTTCAATATTGGACAATAGAAGCTGCTAGAATTTTGAACCATGGTATTGGAGCTCTACCATTCAATTATCTGGGGTCACCAATCAGGGTGAATCCAAATCTAAAGAAGACTTGGGCACAGGTGATTAGAACACTAAAAGACAAGCTATCAAGATGAAAGAACAAACAGGTGATTTGATTTACTTGCGTATGGTGTATTTGAAAGTAAAGGAACGCCAAAATATTTCAAATGAGAAAATTTAAATTGAAAAGATCGTCGAAGAGGTAATAGTGACATCTTGGAAGTGGTTAAAATTAAAGGGTAAAATGATTGAGTGTGATATCAATCACTTGTACATATTTCCCAAAGTCTGTATAGGAATGTTAGTTGATTGAGAGGTGTCGCTACGCGAAAAATGACACAGAGTCCCCACCGGATTTTATTTATCCCAAGGAGGGAAAAGGAAATAGCGATAAAACCTTTGGTAAAAGAGCATGGTCATCGCAACCAAGTCTTAGGGTTCGGGAGTCGGTTATGCGAGGGGAAGGTGTTAGCACCCCCTCGCATCAATCGTACTCGATGGGAACCTTCTAGGTTGTTTCGCGTGAATGAGTATTTTTGTTAAGAGTTTGCTTGTTTAAGGAAAATAGGGGTTGGTTTATTTATTTTAATGCTCGCCAAGGATTGTGGCCCTTGTGCCTACGTATCCTCACTTAAAAGAAGTGAAGAATCAGAGCTCCGTAGTTCGGAGGCTTATGAAATAATTGTTTGTTGATTGATTTTATACCTTGAAAAAGGATTTTCGATTGATGCCCTAAGGCGAAAAATAGTTTGATGAGTTGATGTTATTTTTAGGTTTTTTGAAGAGAAATGGTTCTTAATTAGGGTTACATAAAAGGACTTTGGATAGAGATGAATGTTTCGAATAGCCAAGTCGAGCGCCTTGTATCCAAAACATTCGGAACGAGTGTAGGAGGATTCCATTCTCATTCCTTCTCCACCACCTTAAAATCCATGGTGTACAAACCTAACCATATATTTATTGTATTTTGAGTTTTTATGAGAAAAAGGATCACTTGATGTTGGATCAAGGTTTATTGTTTGTAAAGACATATTTGAAACGATACGGACAAGGTCGATGGCGATGCGCAAGACAATCGACTTACAAGGTTAAAAATGGCTCGATAAGATCGAGAGTTTGTTTTTTTAAAATGGTTTTTGGAATCAAAAGTCAACAAGGATAATAGCAATATTCACATACTAAAATCATGCAAACATATGGGGTTAGTCGGCTAAAAAAAATCGAGACATGCAAAAAAAAAGGAGTTCGTCGTGCGAACTCCTTGAAAAACATTTTTTTGGAGGTAAAATATCAAAAAAAAGTGAAAAAACAGTGGTGTGACACGGACGACCGTGTTGTGTGACACGTGCGGCCGTGTTGTGTGACACGGCCCGTGTCATAAAGTGCCTGCAATATGAGTTTTGAGGCTTGACAGAGGTGTGACACGGGTGGCCCTGTTGTGTGACACGGCCCGTGTCATGAGGTCTGGGCAAAAAATGATTTTTTTATGTAAACACCGGTGTGACGCGGGTGGCCGTGTCGTGTGACACGGCCCGTGTCAAGAGGTCTGGGCCTTTTACGCCATGAAATCTCAAACAGAGGCGCAGCACGACACAGCCCGTGTCAGGCTACCAGGGGAAAAAATCAACTTTTTCTTGTTTATCTTTCGTTTTTATGGTTCTTAAAAATGGTTTCTTGGTCCCCTTAGAACCTTACATGATATACTTAGTACAACAACATATAAAAGAGGAAGTAAAATGAATATAAAAGCAAAAAGTAAAGAGAGAAAGGTTTGATGAAATGGATACCCAAGAACTTTCTATCCTTCTTGCAAGTCCTCCACTGGTTTTTGTTGGATGTGCTCCCCACTCTTCACTCTATGTTGTGAAGGTTCTGCTTCTCAATGGTTCTCTTGTGCTTCTATGTCACTCTCTTTTTCTGGTTTTTCTTCCTTTCTATTTTTCTGGTTTTTAGGGTTTCTCTTGCTCTCTCTATTTTCTGGTTTTTTGTAATGTGTGTAGAATGTGTAATGAATCAATCCCTTTTTGTTTACAGCCCCCTCCTTCTTATCCATCCACTCTAGGGTTTTCTCTTCTCCCCACATATCAGATTTTTTCATGGGGTGATGTCTCTTACCACCTTTTCTCATGCCACTCTCTTTCTTTCCATTTTCATGCAAGATGCTATGCTACATTTTTGTTGTTGCACTTTGCCTATGCTGTTTTTTTTCTGCAGCACTTTGTGCCTTGCACCCATTTTGTTGGCTTGTGCTTGGACAACTCCTCTTGGTCAATGCTACTACTTTTTGACAGCATTTTGAAAATCTGATATTTAGATGTATTATCATGCTATTCTCTTGATTTTGTGACATGTAGATTTTGTGACATGAGGTAATTTGCCATCTCTTGCATGGGGTTGTTTTGCCCATGATTAAACATTGCATTCTTGGTCTTAAAACATTCCAATGTTGATTTAATTCTTGCATATTTCTTGGATGTTTGTAAGCACAATGTGAACTTGGTGTGGCATTACCATAACATGAATTTGACTAGAGACTTGAATGAAGATTAGAAATAAATTAATTTCTAAACATTACTTAGAGTTGGAAATCTTGTAACAAATGACATTCTTGTAATGTCATAAAATTTTTCTTTGTAATATTCTTGCCTCTAATTCATGAATTCATGATGGATTTCCCTAGAACCATTAAACTTGAAATGGATGAAGTCTTGAATTATGGACTTGTGATCTTGACTCCTGCTTTGCAAATTTGGACTCCACTTGATCAAGAATTTGAAACAAAGTTGGATGAAGCAATCTTGAATTTAGGCCTTGAATTTCATGTTCACTAGGAATATATCTTGAATATCCTAATATTTTTTCAAGTAACTTCACCTTGAAGAAATCGAGATGAGTAAACTTTCCAACTTAGATCAAAGCTTAGGTGATGAACCTTTTCTTCCATGTATTCCATGATAGACGAGTTATTTCATTTGAAATGGAAAATAACAAATCGATCCAATCTATACCTTATGAACCCACATGCTCGATATGCAATAGAACGATGTATGATATGGCGAATGTAGGGTATAAAGGCTAAAGGAGAAAATGAGGGTGTGACAAGAGGTCGTCAGTGGAAGACCTCTGGCTTAATTTCAAGACAGAAAAGTTGTATAGAATCTTATGCCCTTCTTCTGAGTAGATTGTCTGGATGGTTTTGTTTCTAGTGCGATCTTTGAGAGGTTCGTAGGTGTTTCAGTGTAGTTGTATTAATCGATATTTCGTGTTTTTCTAACAGTATTGGTGTGTTTTTGCATTGTTTTGGACCTGCTCCTGTCAAACAGCTTACTGTATCCTAGTGTTCGATTTAGCGTATTTGATGGTTCAATAGCAGTTCTATTTCAACAATAGGTTTGGGTGACTTTTTTGCTGGTGAGTATTTGGCATCCCTACAAATTTTTTGTCTTGTTTTTGTTTAATGGTTGTGCACGCAATGTTCAGCCTTAGAAGTGTTGGTGTTTTTCAAGTGCGACAGATTGTGTGTTTGGATTTAATCTATTCTGATATGTTTAGTGACTAATTTGTTCTTGTAGTGTTGACTTTTTGGATGTTTTGGTTTGTAATTAATCAAAACTATTTCGGTCTTGGCATTGCTTATGCCTGGTTTTATTTAATGCATTATCTTTGCCTTTTAAAAGAGAAAATTGTCAGATTATATTACTACACTAATAAGCATTATCGTGTCTTAAGAAAAGTAAGAAAAATAAAAAATATAATAATGTTTGAAATTGGGAGTGAGGAGAGAGATACTGAAACTGTGAGACCGCACGTTGAAATATTTTGCTTTGTCCGAAAAAGGACACGTGGTGGTCATCAAAGCCATCACATGGAAGACTCTTGTGATGAGACCTATAGTCTTTGGTTAAATTTAAACAAACCAATTTTTCATTTCAAACTCTAATGAATCTATCTATCTCCGATTCTTGAAATTCTAAACATTTTCTCATTCATTTCTTCGTTCATTCACACTCAATTCAAGAAAACAATGGCAAGCACGCCGGTGAGAAAGCCCCACACAAACACCTCCGATCTACTCACTTGGTCCGAAGTTCCTCCTCCGTCTGACTCCTCCACCTCCGTCTCCGCCGCCCGCTCTCGTCAGGTTACTGTTTCTTCTCATTCACACTTTCTTTCTTTCTTTCTTCAAATCTCTTTCTCTGTTTTAATCATTCATTCAATGCATTTAAATCACAGCCTTCTGATAGAATTAGCAAGGTTCTCAATAGCGACCAGCTCTCCGAAGAAGAAGCTCTCACTCTCTCCAAAAGGTACATCAATCAATTTCAGATCCGATCTTTCTTTCTTTTTTCTTTTCTTTTTTTATTTTTCCACTTTTTCCTTTTTCTTCCAATGCTCTTCGATCTGATTAAGTCATGCATCTTTTTCCGCATAGATCTGTTCCTTAATTAGAGAAAGTGTTTTTCAGGAACATTAGTTTCTTTTATGTCATGGAAATGTCGAATCTAAGCTAGGAGGAAATGGTTATTTTTCAAATGTTATTTATTTTATTTTTTGGTTGAACTTATCTTTGTTTCCATTTGGTGCATTCAGCAAGCCATGTTCAGGGTATAAAATGAAAGAGATGAGTGGAAATGGTATATTTTCGGACAATGCTGAAGATTCTGCATCCGAGCCTGGTTCTGTCAATTCAAATAACAGAACTAGCATACGCATATATCAGGTTTACTTCAATAATCTACTTGATTTTGGAACCAGTTTGAAACCTTATATGGGCATTTCTGAAACATCAAATTGAGCTTCATTCTGATTAAGATGTTTTTTTTTTTTTTGTTTTTTTTTTTGTGTGATTGCATTGCATCTCAGCAAGCAATAAATGGAGTAAGTCAGATATCGTTCAGCACCAACGAAAGTGTTAGCCCTAAGAGGCCTACCTCTCTACCTGAGGTAGCAAAGCAGCGTGAACTGAGCGGTACCTTGCAAACTGACTTAGACGCAAAGACTCAGAAGCAAACATCAAATGCCAAAACAAAGGAGCTCACTGGAAATGATATATTTGGCCCTCCTCCTGAAATTGTGCCCCGTTCCATGGCAGCTGCGCGGACTTTAGAATCAAAGGATAGTATGGATATGGGAGAACCTCTTCCTAGAAATCTGCGAACATCGGTGAAAGTTTCTAATGTAAGTGTCTTCTATTCTAGGCAAGAAAGTAATGAATCTTTGTCTATCATTTTATATTGGATGAATGTATGGCTGGAGAATTGTTTGTTTTTGTAATATATTTTCTTATGACATGGGTAATTTGTTACGTAGACTGAGTTAGGCTTTTGTGTTATTCCTAGGCTAGTAACTTTTACATGAATCTTAATGGTGATGAATTTTGACCCTGACAATCCCACCAATGTTACCTCACACTTGCCTAGAATGCAAAATTGATCAAATGTAGATTAACTTTTTTTTAATTTTTTGAGGTGGGGGTTGGTGGTAAGAATTTATTTAAGATACAACTCAGCGTTGTACTAGAGATAATCATAATACAGTTGCAGCACTTGAGGGTCAATCATGTGCATCTTCAAAATTTATTTTGCCTTTTATTGCCTTGTCTGAACATGTGCCTGTCAAATTGAATTGAAGCCAAACTGCACATGCAATGCATCCAAAACGCCCATCAGTTTTCTAAATTGTTTTTAAAGTTTCTGTGATGGTATTGTTCTTTTTAGATTACTGGGTGTTAGGGGTGGGAGTTTTAGTAATGACATAGGTATTTTTTGAAAATATTATGTATGTGTGTATGTTTTGATTGAAGGTGACACTGATTTGTTGAAACTCTAAAGTGTAGCTTTAGTCAAAATTGCGTTGGCTTTCCTCATCCTGCATAGTCCCTACTGCATAATTAGCCCAACATTTCATTGTAATATTAACTGCCACTTTGTGATAAAACACATTTCCTCATCATTTCTTTTTTGCCTCATATTTATGGTATGACTCCATTTTGACATTCTTTTTCCTGTATTTGTAGCCTGCAGGTGGGCAAAGTAATATTTTATTTGGCGAATCACCAGTTGAGAAGACATCGAAGAAGATACACGACCAGAAGTTTGCAGAGCTATCAGGAAATAATATTTTCCATGGAGATGTTCCTGCAGGATCAGCAGAAAAATCACTGAGCAGAGCAAAGCTGAGAGAAATAACTGGTAGTGACATATTTGCTGACGGAAAGCCAGAAATCAAAGAACCTGTTAAAGGAGCCCGCAAACCCCCTGGTGGAGACAGCAGCATTGCCTTACTTTAAAATAAATTTACGTAAAAACTTAGTCCCTTTGACGTAGGCACTCTATAATTATGTTTGAACTCCCCATGTTTATTAGTAGGAAGGCTCTAAGTGTGTATGAACACGTTTCTTATGAGGCAGAAAGATGATAACATAATTTCTGAATTGCACCATTTAGCTTTCCCTCAATAGAGTCATTTAAATACTGCATTTATTAGTCATAAAAAAGAAAACGACTTCACTGGGGATCGAACCCAGAATCTCTGGTTCCGTAGACCAGCGCCTTATCCATTGGGCCATGAAGTCAAGATGATTTATGATTTATTTAATTCACATAAAATTAATAAACTTAAAATCACAATAAAATAAAATTTAATTACAAATGAGCAAGTCTTGAATAATATTATAAATTTTTTATCTTAAACTGTTACATTTATTTTTGACTAATACAATACTAATCATGATTTAAAATATAAATATCATAAAATTGAATAATATGGGTTTTTAATGATTCTTTTATATAAAGATTATACTATCTAATCTTAATTTCCTATTATCTCCCTTAAATTAAGAATACAAATTTATCACTATAGGGAAGTAGGTAAGTCATGACGATTTTTACTCTTCAAATTCAAATTCTTAAACAATCTCTATTTCTTGCTCTAAATCTAAAAAAAGATGGAGAATTAAAATTCAAACCTATTTCAAACGGATTTGGATTTGGTTTGTGTATTCTCGCCCGGTCACTATGTCATTAGTAAAATTAATTTTTTTAATAAAAATATTTATCTTTTTTAAAATTAAATTATAATATAAATAATAAAATAAAACAATCTCAAATAATTTCATATATATATTTTAAATAATTAATAAATATCAAAATATTAAAACATTAACAATAAATTTGATATTTCAAATTAACAAAATTAAATAATAATGTACATAATGATATAAACAAAAGGAGTTTGGAGCAGGTACTAATATTTTTATTATTTGACTCTTTTCTGTATTTTTTAATTAGAAAAAATTCAAATGCAGATTTTTCTCATCAGCTTTAGAGCAGATTCGGATGAATATCGCAGATAGACTTTCTTCAACCTGTAAAACTACTTGTTTCTCTATCACCATTTTTTTAAAGGACTAGTTCTTGTCCATAAAAAATAAAAACTAAGAGCATGATTATGGTTTTGGGGTTGCTACACAGTTTACCGTTTTTAAAGTAAGTGTGTCAGAATCTCATTGATAATTTACATATTGCGGTTCTCAAATTACATAACGTCCACAAACCAAAGCATGTCTCTAATCTTTTATTTGATTATTTTATTTGGTTATTTTATTTAGTTTTATCAATTATATTTTTATATAATATAAATGTGAGGTGTATTGTAGAGTTTAGTAGAACTCATTTTTAAATTTTTGATAAATTATATGAATATTTAAAAAAATGTAGTTGAGTTATTTAAAAAATAAAAAAATATAATATAATGTAAAAAATTAAGTTGACTATATTTAAATAACTCAAACAAGAATGGTAGATGTGGGTGTTCTACAGAACTGTTTGAATAATTTTTCATTTAAATTTTTAACAATTATTTTATAAATTAATTTTAAAAAAGAATTTTGAAGAGAAATTATTAAAAAAAAATGTTTTATAATTTAACTTTTAAAAAAAATTTAAAGTTGATCAATAAAAAAATATAACTTTTTTGTTTTATTTTTTCCTTTCTTTATTTTAAAACTAAAAAGCAAAACTCAAAACATCCAAAATCTATTTTAGTTTTTTAAGTTCTTAAAATTTTCAAATAGAAAATAATTTCGTAAAACTAAATTATCATATAAACTTTATAATTTTTAAATTTTAAAAATCAAAAAATAATTTTGTAAAATCAAATTAAACGGATCTTAAATTATTGCATAGTGCAATTGTCGATTTATTGACACAAAATATCTATGTATGACTAATGTTATTTTCAACATCACTTTAAAATCTTCTTTAACCATATTGGTTACTAGTTCTTAATATATATTTTATGTTTGTTATAGAAAGCAAGAAAACTCGTTTTCCATTGTATTTTTAAACGGTTAAATATGTAATTAATTGTTTTATAAAAATTATATTGGATTTAAAAAGATTAAAATTGATTTAAAAAGATTAGATTAGATATTTTTGGACTTTTATAGTTTAGGATTTGCCTTGGGATGCAAGCTAACCTAAATCTATAAATAGGGAGAAACACTTATTTTGTAAATATCTCTTCTCATCTCATCATATTTTGTAATTCACAGTTTGTAGTTGCAAATGAAATAACAGGATTTCCATAATTTGTGGGCAGAGAGTTCTATGCAGAAAATTGTTCATCTTCTTCTCCAAATTTACTTTTTTTCTTTCTTTTTTCTAAATTTTTCTTTCATTGTCATTATGTGAATTGAAACAATCTTGAGATCAAGATTGATTGAGTGAAATTCTCCATAAGTTGTGGTTGAATTTCCAACATCTGGTATATAGAGCTTCGGTTACGATTCAAGGAAGAAGAATCGTGATGGCGATGAATCATCTAAACGGTCACTTTTCGGCAAACCTTCCAATTCTCAAGAAAGATAATTATGAGAATTGGTGCAAACAAATTAATGTGGTTTTCTGTTATCAAGATCTTTGGGATCTTGTGAAGGAAGGAGTAGCACCGCTTGCAGAAAACGTGACAAATCAAGAAAAGATTGCATTCAAAGAATTGAAGAAAAAGGTTTATAAAGCTCTCTTTATAATCCATCAATGTGTAGATCCAGATAATTTTGAAAATGTTAGTGATGTAGAATCAGCGAAGGAAGCGTGAGAGATTATTGAAAAGTCGTTTGGATGCGCAAAAAAGGTGAAAGAGGTGAGGTTACAAACTCACAAGACAACTTATAAATTGCTTCAGATGGAAGAAAGTGAAAGTAAAACAGATTTCTTCACTAGAGTTACAAAGCTGGTGAATCAAATTAAGGTATATGGAGAAGTGTTGACATCAAGATCAGTTGTTGCAAAGATCTTGAGGTCGTTGGCTTTAAAATTCAACCACATGGTAGTAGCCATAGAAGAGTCGAAAGACTTGTTAACATTGACGAAGGAAGATCTTCAAGGGACGCTTGAGTATCATGAACAAAAGATGGCTGTGAGAGCTGCAGGAAAGTCGAAAAGTGATATGGCTTTGCAAGCACAGTTAGAAAAGGAAAAGAAAGGCAAAGGAAGCTGGAATGAAAACAAATGTAGATAAGGCTACAACAATTCGACTGGTCGAAATTAGCAGGAAGGAAACTAGTCGAATCGAAGAAAACCCTGGAACCAAGGCAACCAAAGAGGTGGTCATTATTTTAGTGAATGTCGAGAAAAGAAGAAGAATCAAGAAACTGATGCAAAGATGGTGAAGCATGAAGAAGAAGAGATGTTGCTAATTGTCACAATAAGAGACGAAGAGAGATTCCAGGACCAGTGGTACTTGGACTCAGGATGCTTATCACACATGACTGGAAGGAAAAATTGGTTTATCAACATGAAGCCCTCGTCGAAGAACATGGTGAAATTTGAAAATGACAAATACTCTAGCAGTTGAAGGTATTTGTGATGTCTTGATTATGAGAAAAGATGGCAAGAGGTCAACAATTTCCAATGTGTTGTACATACCAGGCATGAAAAGTAATTTTCTTAGTATAGGGCAGCTAGTCGTAAAGAACTACAAGGTGTCGATCAAAGACAAGATGATGAGAGTTTTCAACGCAGGTGGTAGGTTAATCTTGAAGGCTCCAATGTCTCAGAATAGGACCTTCAAGATTGAACTCAATATGATGGAGCACAAGTGCCTAGCAATTACAACCAACAGAGATGAATGGTTATGACATTTTTGAATAGGCCATCTCAACTTCAACGACATCAGAGAGCTAAAGAGGAGAAATATGGCTTCAGGATTATCTAAAATCGACATTCCAAGTGAAGTTTGTAAATAATGTGTTCAGTTGAAACAACACAAGAATAACTTCAACAAGGATGCAGGAAAGAAGTCGAAGGCAAATCTGGAAGTCATATACTCTGATATATGTGGTCTAATTCAGGTGGATTCGATTGCAGGAAACATATACTTTGTCACGTTCGTAGATGATTATAGTCAAAATCTATGGGCTTACCTCATCAAGAAGAAAAATGATGTGATTGAAGTATTTGGTAGATTCAAATCTATGGTCGAAAGACAGAGTGGTTGAAAGTTGAAAATTCTGAGGACTGATGATGGTGGAGAGTATATGTCAAAAGAGTTCGATGCATTATGTGAAAAAGAAGGGATTGTGCATGAGGTGGTGCCACCCTACAGTCCACAGTAAAATGGAATTGCATAAAGAAAGAACAGAACCATCATGAACATGGTGAGAAGTATGTTGAATAGAAAGCATCTACACAAATGATTATGGGGAGAAGCAGTTTCGACAGCAACATACATATTAAACATATGTCTAACAAAGAAGCTTGAAGGAATCACACCAGAAGAATGTTGGTCTGGTGTCAAGCCTAGCCTCAGTCACTTGAAAGTGTTTAGATTTATAGCACATATACATGTTCCAGATTAGTTGAGAAGGGAGCTTGATGATAAGTCGAATCAGATGATCTTGATAGGATATCATTCGACTAGAGGTTACAAGTTGTTCAACCTAGTGAATAAGCAGGTAGTGATCAGCAGGGACGTGATCATAGATGAGCTTAAAGAATAAAATTGGACTCAGAATGTCAAGAAGGATTCAGTGAGAATCTCTTGTGAAAAACCATCCATTGAAGTCAAAAGATAAGTTCGACAGGAACAAGTCAAAGATGAAGCTGGCCCAAGCAGACCTCGACGAACAAGACACATGTCTGCAAGTTTGCAAGAATGTGCGATTACATCAGATGATGTGGTCGATGAAGAAGGTGAGCTGGTACACGATGCTTTCTACGTAGATTTCAAACCAATTAATGCAACTGAGGCATTGAAAGATTTAAAGTGGGTGATAGTAAGGAATGAGGAGTTAGACTCCATCGAAGTTAACAACACCTGGTCACTTGTCGACTTTTCTCAAGGCAAGAAGGCAGTTGATGTGAAGTAGATTTACAAGCTGAAGGTGAATCCTAAAGGAGAAGTAACTCGACACAAGGCGAGACTTGTGGCGAAAGGATTTCTTCAAAAGGAAGGAGTCAACTTCGACAAAGTTTTTGCACCTATTGCTAGGATTGAAACAATCAAGTTGGTTGTTGGTCTAGAAAATATGAACAATTGGCACACATGTCGGATGGACGTGAAGTGTGTATTCCTTAATGGCCCCTTAGTCGAAGAAGTTTATGTTGCACAACCAGCTGGGTTTATGAAATGAGGCGAAGAAAGAAAGGTGTACAGGCTGCATAATTCCCTGTATGAACTTAAGCAAGCTCCAAGAGCTTGGAATAAGAAAATCGACAGCTTCTTAAGGGAGAAGGAGTTAGTGAAGTGTACAACTGAGTATGTAGTACATGTAAGGAGAAGCAATAGTTAATTTCTTATACTATATCTCTATGTCGATGGCTTGTTGATAACAGGAAGTTGTAAGAAGGAGATCGAAGATTTCAAATATGACCTAAGTGAGGAGTTTAAAATGTCAGACTTGGGAAATCTCTCATATTTCCTTGGCATCATATTCTAAAAAATTGGGAGAGGTTTAATGATGCACCAAAGAAGATATGCAAGTGAAATACTCAAGAGATTTGAGATGCAAGATTGCAACCCAACTTCGACTCCAGCTGAGACCAGATTGTAACTGTCGAAAGATTCATATGAAGATGATGTCGACCTAACTCAACATAGAAGACTTATTGGGTTACTTAGATACCTTTGTCACACAAGGCCTGACTTAGCATATAGTGTGGGTATGGTAAGTATATTCATGCATAAACCAAAGGTATCACACCTAGCAACGAAGAAGCGGATACTAAGGTATCTGAAAGGGACTCTCGACTATGGCATTTTCTTTCTTATAGCTGATAAAGGAAAATAATGCAATTTAGTGGGATACAACGACTCTAGTTGGTGTAGTGATGCTAAGGATAGAAAATCCACAGCTGACTATGTTTTTATGCTAGGTGGTGCATCAGTTGGTTGGAGTTCGAGAAAGGATCCAGTAGTGGCATTGTCATCATGCGAAGAAAAATATATAGTTGTTTCTCTTTGTACATGTCAAACAACCTGGATGGTGAACCTGGTCGAAGATATCACAACGAAGAGTCATGGAGAAATTACCATGAAGATCGACAACATGTCATCTATCAACTTGGCGAAGAATTCAATAGCACACGGTCGAAGCAAGCACATCGAAATGAGGTTTCATTATCTTCGAGAGTGTCGTACCTCGAAAAATACGATCCTCGCGATGGACGCGGAAAATACGTTCGAAACAGAGTCGCCACCGAACTTTATTCATTCCAAGGCAGGAATAGGAAAATATCGATAAAACCTTTAAAGGGATAAGAACATGGTCATCGCAACCAATATTCTAGGTTCGGGAGTCGATTACATGAGGGGAAGGTATTAGCACCCCTCATGTCCGTTGTACTCAACGGGAACCTCTTGATTCGATTCGAGAGTAAAGTTAGCTATGCTTGTTTGTTTTCTTCTAAGGTTTCTCCTATAGGGGGAATGGGTGGTTTTAAGATAGGGTGCTCGCCAAGGATTGGGGCCCTTGTGCCTACGTATCTTCACTTGTAAGAAGTGGAAAATCAGATCAATCGTAGTTCGTGGGACTACGGGAAAAATGAGGGAATTGTGCTCGCCAAGATTGTCGCAATCTTGTGCCTACGTATCTTACATTCAAGAGGGAATGAAGAATCAGAGCAGCCGTAGTTCGGCTAACTACGGTAAAAGGTTAGTGTTTGGAATGAACGAGAGTTTAGGTCACATTCTAACTGCTAAACGTTGGCTTGTCTGCTCGCTAGGGGAGGCTGAAGCACGAGTTTGTTATGCGCGGAAGAAAGGATTAAACAATGTTCTTTGAGAAGAGCTGTTTTGGTTGGAAATCGCACGAGGGCGAGGAATTTAGTGTTTAGAGGATAGTTCAATCGCACGGGGGCGAAGAAGATAAGGTTGGTTAGATATTTTGAGGGAGAATGACGACTACTCGATAAACGAGACGTCAGTCTCGCAACCAATTAGTCGGGATATCGTTGGAATGCTAGATCCCAACGACACCTTTTTCATTCAATTAATTAGGAAATTGTATTTGAATGGACAGTGAATACTTGTCCAAATAGTTAAGGCGCGTGTTGTAGACGAAAGGTCGAATGACACGCTACCTAAGGCGTACGCCTCAATAGTTGTCATTCAAGAATTCAAGGAGTGCGAGACTCCAAGAACTCAGTTCTTTCGTAATTTGATTAAGAAAAATGATTTGAATTTGACGTACGGTTTAGGAACATACTAGTGTTTAGACTTGATCACACGTGAGTGAGGAACGAGGTTAAATGGGTTGAAAACTTTAGGAGGAATGACGACTAATCGATAAACGAGACGTCGGCCTCGCAACCAATTAATCGGGATATTATTGGAATGCTAGATCCCAACGACATCTTTTTCATTCCATTAATTATGAAATATGTTTGTTGGACAGTGAATATACTTGTCCAAGTAATTAAGAAGTGTTTTAGGAACGAAAGTTCGAATGGTATACCATTCAAAGTGTACACCTTGATAGTAACCATTCTCGAATTCAAGGAATGCACGACTCCAAGAACTCGATTCTTTCGTAATTTAATTAAGAAAATAGTTTGGAAATGAACGTATGGTTTATAAGAGTACGGGGGTTTAGACTCGATCGTATGAGGGTGAAAAACGAGTTTAGACGGGTTGAAAACTTTAGGAGGAATGACGACTAATCGATAAACGAGACGTCGGCCTCGCAACCAATTAATCGGGATATCATTGGAATGCTAGATCCCAATGACATCTTTTTCATTCCATTAATTATGAAATATGTTTGTTGGACAGTGAGTGTGCTTGTCCAAGTAATTAAGAAGTGTTTTAGGAACGAAAGTTCGAATGGTATACTATTCAAAGTGTACACCTTGATAGTAACCATTCTCGAATTCAAGGAATGCACGACTCCAAGAACTCGATTCTTTCGTGATTTAATTAGAAAAATATTTTGACATATATATAATGAACAATTTGAATTAAAATAATTATTACTTAATCAAAACTAGGAATATTAGACATTAGTGGAAAAAAAAATCATAATTAACTATTTTAATAATCTAAATACTATAATAATAAAAATAAAAAATAAAATTAAAACTAATAATATTGCTAATAATATTAATAGTAATAATATCACTTAAAATATCATTAATAATATCACTAATAATATATTAGTAATTAGTTTCTAAAACCAACCCATTAAATCTCATTAAATTCTAATATCAACGTAATCCTATAGGTATAACGGCTTTACTCACTCGTGGCAGCCTAAAAGCCAGCCTAAAAATCCTACTGTTCGCATGCTTTATTGGAGTAAATACAAGGTTTCGTTTCTCACAACGTGAAACTAATGTTATTGACGGAAAGAAAATGAACAAGTCAGAGTAATAAACTCTCTCGGAACACTCAAACGTCTCACTCTCTCTCACCGTTTTCTATCCGCCTCCCTCCTTTTATTCTCTCTCTTTCTCACTCAAATAAAACAAACATTCTCTCCATCTCTCTCACCGTGTTTCTTCATCCACCTTTCTTCTCTAAACATTCAACCTTCTTCTTTCTGAAATTTTATCCCAAATCAACTCACAAATCCCTAACCCCAAATCAAATTAGCAAATGAAACCCAAAATTAAAGCTCACCCGTAGCAAAGAAAACCATAAATCAAATTTCAAGTGCTACACAGAGTAATACATTCAAGCAGACAAATCATGATGCTCGAAAAAAAGCAAGCGAAATGCAAACGAAAAGGGAACTCACCAGCTTTGAGCTATTCCGACGGCGTATCTGCGAGGTAGGAGGTAAACGCTTCACTTTTCTGTTTTTCTTCTTCTTCGAAATATATTATTCTGAGTGCATATATGCGTGTTCAAACTCAAAGTTTATTCAGACTCAAATGGTGAATCTGAGAAACCTTCGTTGATATGAGCTTTGGAGTGAGGGGTTTGGGTAAGAATTTAGCAGAGCTTCGCTAGGGTTTCTCTCCTTTTTTTTTGCCAATGAGTGGAGTGGTTTTTATAGAGAATTTTAGGGTTTTTGATACGTGTTAAAATTTGAAATTTACTGAAGGAAATGCTTGGTATCGTGTGAGGTAGGACGATGAGGTGCATTTTGGTGGTACAATTCCGTTAGGTGCTAATACCACGATTTCTGATTCTCTGGGATATGAGTGATAGTGACTTCTGTGTTTTGTCTGTAGTGAGCTCCAAAATATCTACTTTTACTGAGTTTTTTTACTGTGTAAAATGGCTTTTCACTGCTTGTCAATTTGCTGATGTGGAAGTCTTTATTTTGACTTGAAATGTTTCTTGTTTTTGGTTTCTTCCTACGTGACTTATTATGCAGACCCTTTTTTATCATAATTATTGTGCTGCGAGACATCTTATAGTTTGAGTGATTTTTGCAGGGGAAGAAATGACAACTTTCTTGGCACCACCCTTCAAATGAGCAGCCTTTATACTTGTTAATGAAAACACCAGTAGACTCAATCAACAAAGTCAGCTCCAACTTCACCGCATGGGATCTTCTCATGGGATCTTCTCACCGAAAAGAATGGTTTTAGAGGCTTTAACCTTAAATTCAAAATGCTTCCATTGGCCATGAACAAAGTCCGCTTGAACATATATGTCATGTAATCAGTAGTGATGAAAGGATTGTTGATGGCAACGAGTTCACCATTGTTTCTTTGAAGAGCAACTCTGGCAACCAAACGACCAATTCTTCCAAATCTGTTGATACCGATCCTGATCTTCTTGTCAGATGCCATGATTGAGTTGAAAAGTTATGGAAAAATAGTGAATGAGGTTAGAGTGTGGTTTGGTGTTTTTTCAAGTCCTTTATGTATTTGAGTTTGCAAAATTTGGTGTGCTAATTGTTGCATCTTTTTGTTTGTGTCTAGACATGGTGTTGCTTGGAGCTATGCCGAGGCCTTGAGGTACTCTAATGATGGAGCCTAAATGGAGAGTTTGTGGAAGCAAATGAATTAATGGCTTGAATGCTTTGTCTTGCGATTTCAAGTTGTTGTTTTGAGGATATCGATTACCTGACTTTCACATGCTGATTCCCTATGACCAAGTTTCAATGATGACAGTCGGGTTCAGTTGATAATGACTTAAACATAATCTTCGGCAGTTGGCGTATGCTTTTGAATTCTCCATTTAACTTATGCTCAAGGTAAAGAATTCTCCTTTGCTCACAATGTTTCACATCTCATAGACTTTTAAAATTCTATCCCTCTCAATCCTCTTGGTATCTGGGCATGTGATTTGCTTTGTTGAATACGAGGTACGTATGATTGCTGTCAGTTGGAGGATGAAATTATCGCTGGTGGATTGAAGAGGACATTGAAGAATTGGGGTAATTTTGAGACGGATTTGGTACGGTGCAAAAACAATGGTTGCAGGTTGATGAAGAAACTCTACAGAAAATGATTGAAGGTGAAGAACACTTTTAAGTCTTGTGAATTGCTTTCCATTTTGAGTACACTCATCCATTATTCTTGGTTCATTCTTGTAGATCACGTGATGACAGTTAAAGACACTAGAGAGATGAAGGCAATTGGATGAAGCTATGATTTAAGTTTGAAAATAGACTAAAGACTTGTACCCCCCTTTCTTGATTGCAGATTTGATCAGTTCATAAATTACGTTCCTTGCAAGCCTTACAGTGAGGTCAACAACCGAAACAACAACGACAGGCACTCAGAATGACATTCCAGTCAATTTACCATTTGGTTCGGGAAGCACCTTTCCTACGGCCTTGACAGCTCCAGTGCTGCTGGGAATGATATTGAAGGAAGCGACTCTTCCACCTCTTAAGTCTTTGCTTGATGGACCATCAACATTTTGAATTTATCGCGCCTCTGTTGCAAAGACATAAAAACGGCGAAATGCCTGCAGGTGGCATCCGTTATCATTTGGTCCCATGGGCAAACGGGGATATAAAGTAATGAACAAAACAACATTGGAACTGCTGTTTATTGAAAATGCTCTCATTCCACCACCAAGAAATAAGACACCAGTTGCTAATATCACGGAAGGGAAAGCATGATAAGGTGAAGGTATGTCTCCAATGTGCCTTGGTGAATGTAACGAGACAGTCCCTTAGGATAAAACTTTTCACGTGTAGAGGAAACAGGTTTGATCTCATTAAGAAAGTACATAGCAAATTCATAAAGTAATTCCTGTGTATTTGCATTTCTTGTGCCAGGAAAAACCAGTCCAAGAGATATACAAGCTCCAGCCACAATATTGACATAGGCCTGCATAAAAGCTTCGGCATCCATATCGCCAACATCATTATCATCCCCGCTGACGTTAAAGCTGCTGACTGAAGCAAGGTTATAAGGAGAAGTGAAATGCAAGCTAGACGTATCTTGCCGTACAACAGAACCCGCACCCTTCACTTGGTAGTCCATATGCACGGCTTTCCTTTGTCAATCGTGAATGTCTTCCAAAACTTGGTCACAAAATGGTCTCACCTGCTGTTTTAATTCCAAACGATTCATGACTTAATGTGACCATTTAACTCATGGCTTGCACAAACAAGATCCTGTTATGGCCTTGAATCGTGTGCCTCTGTATCCGGTTTCGCAGGTGCTTATTTTATCTGATGCAGGGTGGGACAGATGTAACACCCTCACGATTTTGTTCAATCAAAGTGCAACAAACGCTGTCACGGGGTCTTGGTATTAAACAGAGTGAAGTATATTTTGACACACCTGTAGGTATGTGACTTACTTTCCATTGTCTTATTAATGTTTTATCACTTGTATGCTTATCTTCCTACCCCTGTCATGATCTTCAAAAGGAATTTTTCATGTGGGTAATTGTTCTCTTTAGGCTTGTATCTTTCCTCTTCACTTCATGGCATATCTATAAAAAGACCCTCTTGAATTGTATTGTTTCTGTCATTACATAATGTGTATATCTTGTAATTTCGCATTTTGAATCATTTATCAAATCTTGCTTTGATAGCAGGTACAGAGGGAACATCATAATTTGCTTATTCCACAAAGTACTTAGTTGGATTGAACTGATCACCGCTTTCTCTCGCAGCAGCTGCCACCCTTTGCTGCTCTTCGACAGTGCTAGAAGCACCGCCACCAGTTGATAGTATAGCCTCAAGGTAACCATTAATCCACTCATTGTCAGCCATTACGTAACAGTGACACTATACTATATATTGGACAATCTTCTTAAACTCAAAGGATATTTTTCTTGAATGTTGTTGCATAGGAATTGATCAACATGGCTTGTGTTTATGTAATGAAGGGAAAGGATGTTCATGTTTTGTCTGCAGAGTTAGAGAACCACATATGGTAACGAATGATGCATATTGCTCTTTTATAGTTTGTGTGTTGTGTGTTGTATGTCGAGTTCCAACTTAGCCTCCTCTAGCTCCATATCATATTGGTTAACTTTTGTTGAGAATACATCAAAGTATGAGTGAACTGCTGTCGAGTTGCCAAGGATCTGGAGCACAGATTCACGTGTGATAGCAAAATCTGGATCATAGTGCTTTGAAGATTTCCATCACATTTTGTTGACGCTAAAACTTCAACATTTTCCCATACAGTTTGAGGTTAATGGTGTTTTTCTCTGACTCTCTTGCAGGAAATTTATTGAATTGATAATGAAGATGAAGAGAGAACGAGGAGCTCAATTGAGATTTGGCATTATGGAGGCTCTTCAAATGGCACCCGTTTCACAGTGTCATTCTCTGATTTCCTGATCGAAGGAGGAACAGAGGTTCGGCCACTAGCTCCCATCTTCAGCAACCTGAAACACAGAATATTTGGTTGTTGAAACGCCGCCGCAGAATCGTTGTGATGAAAAGGGAGAGATACAGGAGGCATTAGAGAAGTAGAAGAAACTGCAAAGACAATTTGCATATAGCTCTCTACACGGAATGATGAACGAGCCGTCAACTTAGATTCAAGTGAGCTTCCTAACATTGACGATAACATGAGTGTTGCAAAGAATAAAACCATGGGGAATCTCTTCATCATTTGGACTCAATGCAGGAGTCCACAGGAACACAAAGGTATACATTGAACCTTCAAAGGGGGACTGTACCGCACCAAGCAAGGCTATTTCATCAGAAACAATGGCCACAACAGAACTCTTGAATTGGGCAATCAAACTTATGTTTTTTTTTTATCCAAGTCCAAGTGATGTACCGTAGAAACCACAAGGTCATAAGGCTGCTGTACTGTTCAAAGTCTCGAATAGCCACATAAATTAGAAAAATGGCCTTTGTAAAATTATGTACCAATAACTAAGACTATATTGCCTCTCAATTTATGCATGCAGTCTTGTTTGAATTTGTAATGGTGGTGAACTCTAGGCTTCACACTGAGAATTATAATTTTGGCTGTGAATAAGGACCACAACATGTTGCCATTTGTACATCACAATTTTAATTCTATGGTCTTTGTAATCTTGTATATAATTCCATGATATATAACTCATCATTGCTCCAGCTTATTTCCTTTTATGGCTCTCAAGAAAAGATAGAGTGATACTTGACAGTAACCATCTTCTGGCCATTAATATCTTCGGTATTCTTTGCAATAAATTTAGTTATTCTAAAAATATCTCAAAGGTCAACCATATTACAACCACCTTCAAGATTGTCAATAACTTAGGCATGGTGTGTAGGGTATACTACAATCTTAAATGCGAGAAGCAAGCAATTTCATAGCTCAAAATCATCTAATCGTGTAAACATAACTAAAACAACCAGATCACTTATTGGCTATGTACATTATGAATTTCTTGAAATGAGATTGATCTTCTTGAAATGAGATTGATCTAACGCTAAATCTGAGTTTGTCACAAACTGACTTAGAATCCAAACATAGCATGATGCTATGTCATTATGTACGTTATGCTCATTGACCATATCATGTCTGTCTGATCGTGAGAACGAGGACACACATGAGCTTGGGTACAGGGGGTTGGAGGCGCGCTCCTCCCACAATAGTTAAGCATAAATTGCCATGGATTATCACCACAATGGGTATACACAAAGTCTTTATAACGAAACCTTAGAGAGTCACGGCCAGAAATCATGTGGCAGTAGGACATTTATTAAATACCAAAGTAGGACAAATTTGGGGTATGACAGATGCCCCTATCTAATTGCCTTAAACCTGAGCGAATGAACTGCTGCATGGCGTTCATTTTAAGGTGGAAGTCAATTAGATACAAGAAGACCCCAAAATTTGTCCGGTAGAGAAGTGAAAAGTGCCATGAACAAGATAACCTGATATTCTCTGGGTTGTCGAAGCAGTCCCTCGTTCGTTAAGGTCCTTCGCGATGCCAGAGTGGTATAAACAATCCTCTTTGGGTGGTCGGAGCGGCCCCTCATTCGTTAAGGTCCTTCGATGATACCAAAGCGGTATAAACGATCCTCCTTGGGTGGTCGAAGCGGCCCCTCATTCGTTAAGGTCCTCCGATGATACCAAAGCGGTATAAACAATCCTCCTTGGGTGGTCGAAGCGGCCCCTCATTCGTTAAGGTCCTTCGATGATACCAAAGTGGTATAAACAATCCTCCTTGGGTGGTCGGAGCGGCCCCTCATTCGTTAAGGTCCTTCGATGATACCAAAGTGGTATAAACAATCCTCCTTGGGTGGTCGAAGCGGCCCCTCATTCGTTAAGGTCCTTCGATGATACCAAAGCGGTATAAACAATCCTCCTTGGGTGGTCGAAGCGGCCCCTCATTCGTTAAGGTCCTTCGATGATACCAAAGCGGTATAAACAATCCTCCTTGGATGGTCGAAGCGGCCCCTCATTCGTTAAGGTCCTTCGATGATACCAAAGCGGTATAAACAATCCTCCTTGGGTGGTCGAAGCGGCCCCTCATTCGTTAAGGTCCTTCGATGATACCAAAGTGGTATAAACAATCCTCCTTGGGTGGTCGGAGCGGCCCCTCATTCGTTAAGGTCCTTCGATGATACCAAAGCGGTATAAACAATCCTCCTTGGGTGGTCGAAGCGGCCCCTCATTCGTTAAGGTCCTCCGATGATACCAAAGCGGTATAAACAATCCTCCTTGGGTGGTCGGAGCGGCCCCTCATTCGTTAAGGTCCTTCTATGATACCAAAGCGGTATAAACAATCCTCCTTGGGTGGTCGAAGCGGCCCCTCATTCGTTAAGGTCCTCCGATGATACCAAAGCGGTATAAACAATCCTCCTTGGGTGGTCGAAGCGGCCCCTCATTCGTTAAGGTCCTTCGATGATACCAAAGCGGTATAAACAATCCTCCTTGGGTGGTCGAAGCGGCCCCTCATTCGTTAAGGTCCTCCGATGATACCAAAGCGGTATAAACAATCCTCCTTGGGTGGTCGGAGCGGCCCCTCATTCGTTAAGGTCCTCCGATGATACCAAAGTGGTATAAACAATCCTCCTTGGGTGGTCGAAGCGGCCCCTCATTCGTTAAGGTCCTCCGATGATACCAAAGTGGTATAAACAATCCTCCTTGGGTGGTCGGAGCGGCCCCTCATTCGTTAAGGTCCTCCGATGATACCAAAGCGGTATAAACAATCCTCCTTGGGTGGTCGAAGCGGCCCCTCATTCGTTAAGGTCCTTCGATGATACCAAAGCGGTATAAACAATCCTCCTTGGGTGGTCGAAGCGGCCCCTCATTCGTTAAGGTCCTTCGATGATACCAAAGCGGTATAAACAATCCTCCTTGGGTGGTCGAAGCGGCCCCTCATTCATTAAGGTCCTTCGATGATACCAAAGCGGTATCTCTGAGTGATACATTTGCTGGGGAATAGTTGAGCTAAAATTCCTATTTAAAGGAACAACGTTGTCCAAACTCTGCGGGGGAGAAATCTTCAATAAACTCTCTAAGATAACTTCTGCTTGGGGAGCCACCGGAGCAATAGTTGCTGGGGATCATCATCACCAACTGCATGGTTGAAGACTGACTTGCTGGGGAATAGAATTCCTTGGACTCACGGGGTATCAACTCTTTTCGGAGAGATACTGCTGACTTTGATGAAGGACTGGCCAAGATGCTTGCGAACTAATCTTGGATCCTGTTATGTTGTTATGCCATGCTGCTAAGGACAGTGATGTTATGCGTTATGATGCATAAACATGCAACTAAGATGCAACTGCTAAGAAATGTAAGATGCATATGCAAATGATGTGCTAATGCTTGACAATGACTATGATATGATTTTGTATGCTATGACAGTGCACATGATCAGGTACGCTGGGGATAAATTTTGTCGGGGGTATCACCAGGGACTGGATCTGGTAGTTGCCAAATGGATTTGGACTTTGGTTTTATAGGATGCCATCGAGGGTGGACTTTTAGTGGTTGCCAATGAAAACTGGACTTTTAGGGTGAATTGAAGGTGCCAATTGGAGTGGCTTTTTGTGGTTTCCAATAAAAGATTGGACTTTAAGTTCGTGCCAAGTGAGATTGGACTTTATCGTGGGGTGGTGAGAGGATTTAGACTACTCGACATCCCAAATTTAGATACTCCATGACGACCGGGGGAATTGATTGCCCCAGTTTAGTTCATGATCTCGATGCTGGGGGGAACCATCTCATACAGACCCTTTAGAACGGCAAGGCCTTTATGAAGACAAGCCGGGGCAGCTGACGACTAACTCAAAGCTTCTACCTGTTGATACGTTTCTTGGAGACCATCTATCTTCCCCAATATCTTCAAACGTCAAAACAAGTTCTATACCTTGTCAAAAAGTTATATTTTTATTTTTTTAGCTGAAGTTTCGAACACAAATTATCAAAAATAAAATTAACTTGCAGACAATCAAATAAAGTAAAAGAGTGAGCACAATTTAATGAGAAATCTCTCTTTATATTGATTTGACCCTTGAATGGGTAGATACACAAAGATGTTATCCCTCAATGAGGTGATTACAGTGCAAGAAAAAGAACATAATGGCAAAAATTAGAATTCCTTTGAGTTTTGACACTGCTATAGTCCCTATGACTTTGGAAGTCCTCAACACCTTGCTTCGTAGAAAGATGGCCGAATCAATTATGTCCCTTGATTATGTACTAGGGTCGAGCGATCATACATAATGGATACTTTGCCTTGGAATTTTGCCCCTAACTTTTGCTTGGATCGCCCTTTCGGGTTTTCAATCCACCGGGACGCCCTTTTTTGCCTGAGCCGCCCTTTCAGGTTTTCAACTCAGCGGGTCTATTCTTATTTTATCCCTAATTTTTGCCTGAACCGCCCTCTCGGGTTTTCGGTTCACCGGGATAGCCAATTTTGCCTAAGTCGCCCTTTCGGGTTTTCGACTTAGCGGCTTTATTATTCCACTTTTTTAGGCAAAGTATCGTTTGACCAAATCTGCATTCACTGGATAAGGTAATTCCTCCCCATCCATGGTTGCGAGCTTTAGGGCACCACCAGAGAATGCCTCTTTTACCACATATGGGCCTTCATAATTTGGCGTCCATTTGCCCCTAGATTCATTATACATAGCCATGATCCTCTTGAGTACTAAGTCTCCTTGCGCAAATGTCCTGGTATGTACTTTTTTGTCGAAGGCTCTCTTCATTTTTCTCTGGTAAAGCTGGCCGTGGCATATGGCCGTCAAGCGCTTTTCCTCGATGAGATTAAGTTCTTCAAACCTTGTTTTTACCCATTCGGCTTCGTCAAGTTGAGCTTCCATTAAAACCCTCAGAGAAGGGATTTCGACCTCTATTGGGAGAACTGCCTCCATGCCATAAACCAACGAGTAAGGAGTTGCCCCTGTTGAAGTTCGTACGGAAGTACGGTAGCCATGTAATGCAAAGGGTAACATCTCGTGCCAATCTTTGTATGTGACCACCATCTTCTGGATGATTTTCTTGATATTTTTATTGGCTGCTTCTACGGCTCCATTCATTTTGGGTCTATATGGTGTCGAATTATGGTGTTCTATTTTAAAGCTGGCGCACAACTCGTCCATCATTTTGTTGTTGAGATTCGACCCATTGTCAGTGATGATGCGACTGGGCACTCCATATCTGCATATGATGTTGTGTTTCAAGAAGCGGGCGACTACTTGCTTAGTAACGTTGGTATACGAAGCAGCTTCAACCCACTTGGTGAAATAGTCTATAGCCACAAGTATGAAGCGATGACCGTTTGAAGCTTTTGGTTCAATCATCCCAATCATGTCTATTCCCCACATGGAGAAGGGCCATGGTGAGGTTAAGACGTTCAATGGAGTGGTGGGTACATGAATCTTATCAGAGTATATTTGGCACTTGTGACAAGTTCGGGCATGATGGTAACAATCTGCTTCCATGGTAAGCCAATAATAGCCCGCCCTCAATATTTTCTTTGCCATGGTGTGCCCATTCGCATGAGTTCCAAAGCAGCCCTCATGAATGTCCTTTAGAATCTGTTCAGCTTCACGTTTCTCCACACATCTAAGCAAAACAGTGTCATGGTTGCGCTTGTACAACACATTTCCGCTGAGGAAGAAGTTGGATGCCAATCTTCGCAAAGTCCTTTTGTAGATACCCAGGGCTCCTTCAGGATATTCATGCTTTTCAAGATATCGCTTTATATCATAAAACCACGGCTTTTCATTTGCGTCTTTGTCAGCCGTCAGGCAATGCGCGGGCTCTTCAAAGCGTCGCAAATCAATAGATGGTCTATGATTTGGCCATATTAACTTGTACATGGATGCCAGAGTTGTCAAAGCGTCAGCCATTTGATTCTCTTCTCGAGGTATGTGAGCAAAAGTGATATCATCGAATCGGGGAAGCAATTTGGCCACATAATCCCGGTATGGAATTAAGTTTTCATGCTTGGTATCCCAATCGCCTCTTATCTGGTAAATTACTAAAGCAGAATCCCCAAACACATCGAGAGTTTTGATTCTCAAGTCAATGGCTTCTTCTAGCCCTAATATACATGCCTCGTACTCCGCTATATTGTTAGTGCACGGGAAGCAAAGCTTGGCCGTAAACGACAAGTGAAAATTTTTGGGAGATGTAATCACTGCCCCAATTCCATGTCCATAAGAGTTAGAAGCACCGTCGAACATAAGAGTCCATCGCTCCCCTGGTTCTGGCCCCTCATCTGGCCCTGGCTCTTCGCAATCTATTGCCATCATGATATCCTCATCCGGAAAGTCAAATCTCAAAGGTTGGTATTCTTCCACCGGCTGATGGGCCAAATGATCTGCTAACACACTGCCCTTTATAGCTTTCTGAGTGGTGTACTGGATGTCGTATTCAGATAGAAGCATTTGCCAACGGGCTATCCTACCGGTGAGAGCAGGTTTCTCGAAGATGTATTTGATTGGATCCATCTTGGAGATTAAGTATGTGGTGTGCGTCAACATATATTGTCTGAGTCGTCTAGCAGCCCATGCAAGTGCACAACAAGTCTTTTCAAGCAAAGAGTATCTAGTCTCACAGTCGTTAAACTTTTTGCTGAGATAGTATATAGCATGCTCTTTCTTGCACGTATCATCTTGTTGTCCTAACACGCAACCCATGGACTCTTCTAGCACGGTTAAGTACATAATGAGTGGCCTTCCAGGAACTGGTGGTATCAAGATTGGTGGTTCTTGCAAATATTCTTTAATTGCATCAAATGCCCCTTGGCATTCATCATTCCACACAACTGGCTGGTCTTTCCTGAGTAATTTAAAAATTGGCTTGCAAGTGGCTGTGAGATGTGAAATAAATCTTGCGATATAATTCAACCTCCCTAGAAATCCACGGACCTCCTTTTCAGTCTTTGGTGCAGGCATGTCTTGAATCGCCCTTACTTTATCAGGATCCACCTCAATCCCTTTATGGCTTACGATAAAGCCCAATAACTTTCCGGACCGCACCCCGAATGTGCATTTGTTGGGATTAAGTCTTAACTTGAACTTCCTCAGCCTGGCGAACAACTTTTCCAGATTACCCACATGCTCCTCTTCAGTCTGGGACTTAGCAATCATGTCATCAACGTACACTTCGATCTCTTTGTGAATCATATCGTGAAAGAGTGTTACCATTGCACGTTGGTATGTTGCCCCAGCGTTCTTTAACCCAAATGGCATTACCTTGTAACAGAATGTGCCCCATGGAGTAATGAACGTGGTTTTTTCCATGTCATCTGGATCCATCTTAATTTGATTGTAACCAGAGAATCCATCCATGAAGGAAAAAACAGAGAACTGTGCCGTATTATCTACCAACACATCAATGTGAGGCAATGGAAAATCGTCTTTAGGACTTGCTCTGTTTAAGTCGCGGTAATCCACACACATACGGACCTTTCCATCTTTTTTCGGTACGGGAACAATATTTGCAACCCATTGTGGGTATTTGGCCACTGCTAAGAACCCTGCATCGAATTGTTTTTGGACCTCATCACGGATTTTCAGAGCCATATTAGGGCGAGTTCTCCTCAACTTCTGCTTGACGGCATGACACCCTTATTTGAGTGGTAGTTTGTGTACAACAATGTTCGTATCTAGACCAGGCATGTCCTGGTACGACCATGCGAATACATCAGCATATTCTCGGAGGAGCCCTACCAGCTTTACCTTGACAACATCTTGAAGAGACGCTCCAACCTTTATCTCCCTTTTATTTTCTTCTGAACCTAGGTTGATAACCTCGACATCCTCTTTATGCGGCACAATGACCTTCTCTTCTTGCTGCAGCAACCTAGCCAATTCGTTGGGGAGCTCATTCTCGTCTTCCTCATCCGCTCGGTATATTGGACAATCAAAATCATAAAGTCCTATAGCAGTGTCGATATCAAGGACCTCGGTAGTGTCTCTGCATGTTTATGATTTATGCAGCTTATTTAGGAAAGTGAGTGTGCGAAAGAAATGCCATTAATTATGAAAAAAAAAAAGAAACGAAAGTGAGCAAAATTGAATGCAAATCAAAATTTATTCATGTTAAACATGTTTCGAAACATCAGGGGGCCCGATACAAAGCTCCGCTACGCCTTGGGCAGAGCGTAGGGGTTTTTTTGTTTTGAAAATTAATTAAAACTTTACTTTTGAGGAGGGAAAAACTGGGGTATTTCGATGGTCTTCCAATTCTTCAATTCTTCACCAGGTTCGGCTTGTCGGACCCAGCTTGCGGAGGCTTCTTTGTCATCAATCCCATCTTCAATTACCACGGCGGAGGTATGGTCGAAGATATGCCCAGCGCTTTTGAAGACTTCTGCCACAGGAGGAATCTGCTTCTTGCCACATGCAATCGTCGCAGTGTTGGATGAAGGATGGTATCCTAGCCCAAATTTGTTGAACTTTTCATCCACTTCCACCATTTTGCCCCAGCCTTGGGTGTTCCCTTTGTCTATAACCATCTTAGCTTCTTCATAAGAGGCCATTGCTGATCTTGAACTCTGACCTTCTGAAATTCGTTGCACCGCTAATGTATTCACCATTTCAAATGATTGAAAAGGCGTTTCCACCATTTCCCCTTCAACTTCGATGTACCTGAAGGATGTTAAGTGGCTAACCAAGATATCCTCCTCTCCTCCAATCTGAACTACTTTGTCATTACTGACAAATTTTAGCTTCTGGTGAAGGGTAGAGGTAACAGCTCCTGCATAATGAATCCAAGGTCTTCCTAATAGACAGCTGTACCCTGGATAAATATCCATTACTTGAAAAGTGATAGTGAAGACAGTTGGCCCGATCTTTATTGGCAAGTCCACATCGCCAATCACAGCACGCCTGGAACCATCAAAAGCTTTGACCACCAGAGCACTTGGCTTCATGCTAACTCCTTTTACTGGCATTCTCTCCAGGGTGACCTTGGGAAGCACATTCAAAGAAGAACCCGTATCCACTAAGACTCGGGATATCAAAGTGTCTTGGCACTTGATAGAAATATGGAAAGCTTTATTGTGGTTTCTCTTCTCTGCAGTCAAGTCTTCATCATTAAACCCAAGAAAGTTTCCGGTTGTTACACTGGCTATCACATCATCGAACTGGGCTACGGTGATGTCCTTAGCAATATGCGCAGCGCTCAACACCTTCATCAAAGATAACCGGTGGGCCTCTGAATTGAGTAACAACGAGAGCATGGAAATTCTGGCAGGAGTCTGGTTTAGTTGATCAATCACCTTGTAATCACTTTTTCTGATGATCTTCAAAAACTCCTCGGCTTCTTTTGGTGTTACTGCTGCTTTTGGTGATGACACCTCAACATGCGGCTCAACAATTGGTGGTTCAATTGTAGCTTTTTCTTTATTTCTAGCTGGAACTTCCACTGGTTTGGCGGCAAATAAACGACCGCTACGGGTCATTCCACTAGGCCCCACTACTGCATCGCATTTGGCGGCGTCATACTCAATCACTAGTCTCTCTGGCCCCTGTTTAAAAACTTTGGGCTCAGATTCATTGACAGGATATTCTATTACCACCGGAGCTGGTCGCGCTGCTCTTTGCCTATTGGCGTCATCTTCATCATACTGCATAACTACGGGTGCTGGTCGGGCGGGCCTCTGTTGAAAGGCTTCCGAAGGATCATACTGTAAGACTACTGGCGCTGGTCGAAGTCGCCTTGTCGGATAAGCACTTGTTTCATCATACTGAATATCAATAGCAGACACGTTCGAATCTCATTGTTCTATTTGTATTATCCCCTGCTCTAAGAACCTTTGTAGATGTTTCTTTACCACTTCGTCAGTCAAATTCTCCCCTTCCTCTTGGGGAATCATCCCACTTTTTTCAATTGTTCTCCGATAACGACCATCGGAGTACGGACATCTTCAACATTCGTAATTAGCCTCGAACCACTGTTTTCTTCCACAGCATTGACGGAAGGACCTCCATGTTTATGCAACGGATCCTTCGTAATGTTGGCCCCTCTAGGTGTAAAAGTGAGATCTTTGGATTCTATTAAGTCTTGCACCCGGTTCTGAAACGCATAGCAGTTGTCTATGGAGTGTCCAGGGGCTCCTTTATGGAACTCACAATGGGCATTGGCATCGTACCCAGGAGGATATGGAAAAATTGCTGGACGCAAATCTCGTAACGTTAAGTGTCCATTCTGATTTAGCTGAGCAAAAATTTGTCCATACGACATAGGCAACGGGTCGAGTTGCCTTCTTGGCTGTCTCGGCCTTTGCTGTCTCTGAGCCGGAGCATTCTGATATTGCGGTGGAGGAACTCTCTGATAATTATGTTGTTGATTCTGTTGTTGGGCTGGTTGTTGGTAGGGAGCTTGGGCTACTGCAGCTACTTGTTGATATTGGATATCCACCGGAGCTCTGTCCCTTTGTCCTCTCATCACGGCATTAGCCTCATCTTCCCTTTTCTTTATAAAAGGCTTTCTTCCTCCATTCATTGGGACTGCAGCCTTGTTCTTTTTCAAAGTGCTCTCGATTCTTTCACCTACTGACACTACTTCAGCAAAGTTAGGGAAACTGGACCCAAGCATGTGGTCCAGGTACTGCGGTTGTAGAGTTCCCATAAACATGTCAGTTAACTCCTTAGTCAGCAATGGTGGTTGAACACGGGCAGCCAACTCTCTCCACCTTTGGGCATATTCTTTAAATGACTCGTTGTTACGTTGAGTCATGTCTTGCAGTTGCGTTCGATTTGGTGCCAAATCAGTATTATATTGATAATGTTGTGAAAACGCATCTGCTAGATCTCTCCACGTGCTGATTTGTCCTTTTTCTAACTGCATATACCATTCCAACGATGCCCCACTGAGGCTATCTTGGAAGTAATGTATTAAGAGCAAGTCATTGTCAATGTGAGCAGCCATCTTGCGACAGTATGCTCTCAGATGGGTTTTTGGACAGCTGACCCCCTTATACTTTTCAAAGTCTGGGACTTTGAACTTCTTTGGTATTACCAGCCCGGGAACTAAGCACATATCAACAGCATCTAAGCCTGGAGTCTTCTGGACCTCCAAGGACCTAATCCTCTCTTCAACAGTTCGCAGTCTATCAGCAGAATGATCAATTGCAGCTCCCGCATTATGTTGGGGATGAGGTGGCGGAGGAGGTTGGAAGAAAGCATCATATTTTTCATCAATTTCCACTTCTGAGCCATGATGTGCGGACGTAGAATGATTAGTAAGGTCCACATGAACAGGAGGTGGGGTCTTAACAATCCCAGAAGTTCCTATATTGTCAGCCGCCTTCCTAGCATCAGCCAAAATTGCAGCATTGTCTTCCTTTTGGGCCAACGTCATCATCATCTCCAGCAGCTGGTCCATCTTCGCCCGGAGGGCGTCAATGTCGCCTCTCATGATGTTCTGAGTCTCTTCCATCTGTTCCAACGTCATTTGGTAATTGTGCCGAGTCTCGTAACGATGTCGAATAGTCAGCTTTCAGTTTTCTGAGTTTTGAAAGAAAAAAGTCCCATGAGTTGCAATGTCGGGTGAAGGTGCAAAAATGCTTATGCTTATGAGTATGATTGCATTTTTATTCTTTTTAGGGAAGCATTTATAACGATTAGTTATTTATCAGACATTCAAACAACACGAGAACAAATAAAACAAAATAACTACTCTTCATTCATTCAAATTGTTCCAACATAACAAGAGTAGAAACTAACAAGGAAAACAAGTTAGCATTCCAAACAAACAACAGGAAAATAAGACAAAGAAAACTTCAAACTTTGTTTCTTTTTGCTTCTCGCTCCTTGAGCTCTTCTTTGAACCTTGCTAACATTTCCTGGCACACATATATGAACTCGCAAATGGCCGGAGCGGTGAAGTCATCAATGGCCTCCATAGCATCTCTATGTTTCCAAACTAGATCCTTGGTCAACCAATTGCAAAATTCTATCAATCCATTTAGCTTGTTGCGGTATATGTCTCGGTTGTTCCTCATGATGTGAATGGATTGCTCATATGTGGCAACATCTTGAGCTAGTTGGTCCCTTGCAGCAGACCAAATGGCTTTGTCTTCCATAACAGCTCCTATCTTGTTCTCTTGATATTTTATGAACCTTTCGAGCTCATCTATTTTAGCACAAGTCTTATGCCAATTCTCCGGTGTTATCCGAGATGCATTTAAGGCCTCTTCCTTGAGTTGACGTTCTCTATCCTCGCCAGCTCTTGAAAGGCGTAGCGCAGCACTCAGTGTCTTAACTTCAGCTCCTAACGTATCTCTGAGCTCCTTGCTCTTCTTAGTGGCTAAAATGTACCATTGCTCATTTTCTCGCCATTTTGCATGAGCGTACTCTAGCTGCTCCTTGAGAGAATCTAAACAACTGTCAGCTTGATTGATACATACTTTGGTCCTTTTCCTCTTTCCCTCCTCTTCATCAATCCTGCTTCCCATTTCTTCAATTTTCTTATCCTTTCTTGCGATCTCATACTTCATATGATTCTTTTCATTAACCACATCCTGAAGTCTTACTTGCAAGTCTTCATTTTCTTTCCCTAGCCGGGCTATTTTGAGCCTCATCTCTTCCACTTCTTCAACTGATATGGGCACAGGCTGCGGAGTGGTGGGTCTAGGAGGTGCCTCAACAGAAAAGGGTAGCTTAACCATTTTGACCCTTTTCAGAACCCATTGTCGATAAGGCATTCTCGCCACCCCATCCCTTTTTCTCAACTCAGATCCTTTAGTATGAACTTTCTGCCAAGATCGTACAATCTGGCAGAGAAGTGAGGGATCTTCAACACCTCTCTCATGAAGGATCATTTCTCCTAGCTCTTTATCTTCAGGTTTCCCCAATATTGGATATTCAAATTGTCGTATCGCTAGTATAGGATTATAGCTTATACAACCCTTAGACCCAATCAATGGCACATTGCAGAAGCTACCACAACTCATGATGATTTCACCTACTCCCAACTTGTTAGGGTACCAAGTGATGTCTCTCTCAGAAATAGATATTAGCAATTGAGCCCATTCCCCACTGTTCAGATTAGGGATAGTAGCATGACGCTTAAATACATGAGAAGTAAGCCATTTGTAGAGAATAGGGAGGCAGAATGTCAACACCGAACCCTTTCTTTCATGACGAAGGTGCAAGGTGTAAAAAACGTCGGCCAAGAGAGGATACACTGGGCTTTGCTCTTTCTTCCAAACAGCCCAAAAAACACTGATAGCCGCAGAATCGACAAAATCTTCGAAAGTAGGGAATAATATTAGCCCATATATGATAAGAGCCAATATATTTACCAAAGCATCCCATTGTTTATTCTTCAACATCTTAATTGCCTCCTTTTCTAGCATAATACTTCTAAATCCAAAGAATTCTTCTCTTTTCTTCCATCCAGCTTTGGCTATTGAAATTGAGATTTGGAGAGCGTCTGCCAACTCCTCCACTTCTGGAGTCTGACCTATCATGGTATAGGGTGCCCTACCTTTGACAGGGAAGCCTAGAAATCCCTCAAACTCTTCAATAGCGGGTGTTAAGTAGAAATCTTGGAACAAGAAGCTTCTCATTTGCGGATCATAGAACTGTGCTAAGGCTGTAATAGCGGGAATCTGCACTTCCATTGTTAGCAGATCAATTACTTGACCGAACCTTCCTATCAAAGTCTTCTTGAAGACCGAAGGCATTTCTTTCAAACAATTCATGACTGCACTGACATCGGGTTTGAGTGCTTTAAGCTGAATAGTCTTTCTTTTTTCTGAACTCGTGGCCATTGTGAATGTATGTCAACCTGTCAATATAAATGCTTCCATGAGAATAAAACTAGTGTAAGTTATGATGCATATGTAAATGCTTATGAATGCAACAGTGCAGGATCCAGGTTATCACAAGCATCTCCCACCCTCCTAATAGGTACAAAGATAGCTCTAGATTCTTTACCCAAAATGACCCACTCACGGGATAGTTTCTACGTTGACGGATGGGGTTCTCAAGGTCATAGATACCAATGATACCACCATCACGCAACAGGCGAGCTGCATTACGATGGTAATACCAAAGGATCTCTCTCGAGAGGAGTCTTCATGCTAGGCCCACGAGAAGCGAGTCCTCGGAGACTAACACTACGCGACTACCAATATAGAAACTGGTTCTAAGAGCGGTTCCCAGAGTCACGGACCCTTCATGAATCAAATCGTGCAACAGGCTAGCTGCGTTACGATAGGATCTACGAAAAGATCTATTCTGGAGGAGCTTTCATGCTAGGCACACAAGGAGCGAGTCCTTGGGGACTAACACTAATTACTACCAATTCTAAACTAGGTTTTCTCTCTTCTTTTTCCAAAGCTCGGGTGTAGAGCTTTACTTGTGATATTTTCCCAGAATCCGACAAGTAAATATAATACAGAGCATATAATAGAAAGAGAAAGCAATAAATAAACAATAAGAGAAAAAAAAACATAAGAAAACAAATAAGAAAAAGGTTAGTACTCTCAAATCGAGTCAAGTTAGGCTTGACTCTCTCTTGCATAGGGCAATGCGTATCCCCAGCAGAGTCGCCATCTGTCGTACCTCGAAAAATATGATCCTCGCGATGGACGCGGAAAATACGTTCGAAACAGAGTCGCCACCGAACTTTATTCATTCCAAGGCAGGAATAGGAAAATATCGATAAAACCTTTAAAGGGATAAGAACATGGTCATCGCAACCAATATTCTAGGTTCGGGAGTCGATTACATGAGGGGAAGGTATTAGCACCCCTCATGTCCGTTGTACTCAACGGGAACCTCTTGATTCGATTCGAGAGTAAAGTTAGCTATGCTTGTTTGTTTTCTTCTAAGGTTTCTCCTATAGGGGGAATGGGTGGTTTTAAGATAGGGTGCTCGCCAAGGATTGGGGCCCTTGTGCCTACGTATCTTCACTTGTAAGAAGTGGAAAATCAGAGCAATCGTAGTTCGTGGGACTACGGGAAAAATGAGGGAATTGTGCTCGCCAAGATTGTCGCAATCTTGTGCCTACGTATCTTACATTCAAGAGGGAATGAAGAATCAGAGCAGCCGTAGTTCGGCTAACTACGGTAAAAGGTTAGTGTTTGGAATGAACGAGAGTTTAGGTCACATTCTAACTGCTAAACGTTGGCTTTTCTGCTCGCTAGGGGAGGCTGAAGCACGAGTTTGTTATGCGCGGAAGAAAGGATTAAACAATGTTCTTTGAGAAGAGCTGTTTTGGTTGGAAATCGCATGAGGGCGAGGAATTTAGTGTTTAGAGGATAGTTCAATCGCACGGGGGCGAAGAAGATAAGGTTGGTTAGATATTTTGAGGGAGAATGACGACTACTCGATAAATGAGACGTCAGTCTCGCAACCAATTAGTCGGGATATCGTTGGAATGCTAGATCCCAACGACACCTTTTTCATTCAATTAATTAGGAAATTGTATTTGAATGGACAGTGAATACTTGTCCAAATAGTTAAGGCGCGTGTTGTAGACGAAAGGTCGAATGACACGCTACCTAAGGCGTACGCCTCAATAGTTGTCATTCAAGAATTCAAGGAGTGCGAGACTCCAAGAACTCAGTTCTTTCTTAATTTGATTAAGAAAAATGATTTGAATTTGACGTACGGTTTAGGAACATACTAGTGTTTAGACTTGATCACACGTGAGTGAGGAACGAGGTTAAATGGGTTGAAAACTTTAGGAGGAATGACGACTAATCGATAAACGAGACGTCGGCCTCGCAACCAATTAATCGGGATATTATTGGAATGCTAGATCCCAACGACATCTTTTTCATTCCATTAATTATGAAATATGTTTGTTGGACAGTGAATGTACTTGTCCAAGTAATTAAGAAGTGTTTTAGGAACGAAATTTCGAATGGTATACCATTCAAAGTGTACACCTTGATAGTAACCATTCTCGAATTCAAGGAATGCACGACTCCAAGAACTCGATTCTTTCGTAATTTAATTAAGAAAATAGTTTGGAAATGAACGTATGGTTTATAAGAGTACGGGGGTTTAGACTCGATCGTATGAGGGTGAAAAACGAGTTTAGACGGGTTGAAAACTTTAGGAGGAATGACGACTAATCGATAAACGAGACGTCGGCCTCGCAACCAATTAATCGGGATATCATTGGAATGCTAGATCCCAATGACATCTTTTTCATTCCATTAATTATGAAATATGTTTGTTGGACAGTGAGTGTGCTTGTCCAAGTAATTAAGAAGTGTTTTAGGAACGAAAGTTCGAATGGTATACTATTCAAAGTGTACACCTTGATAGTAACCATTCTCGAATTCAAGGAATGCACGACTCCAAGAACTCGATTCTTTTGTGATTTAATTAGAAAAATATTTTGACATATATATAATGAACAATTTGAATTAAAATAATTATTACTTAATCAAAACTAGGAATATTAGACATTAGTGGAAAAAAAAAATCATAATTAACTATTTTAATAATCTAAATACTATAATAATAAAAATAAAAAATAAAACTAAAACTAATAATATTGCTAATAATATTAATAGTAATAATATCACTTAAAATATGATTAATAATATCACTAATAATATATTAGTAATTAGTTTCTAAAACCAACCCATTAAATCTCATTAAATTCTAATATCAACGTAATCCTATAGGTCTAACGGCTTTACTCACTCGTGGCAGCCTAAAAGCCAGCCTAAAAATCTTACTGTTCGCATGCTTTATTGGAGTAAATACAAGGTTTCGTTTCTCACAACGTGAAACTAATGTTATTGACGGAAAGAAAATGAACAAGTCAGAGTAATAAACTCTCTCGGAACACTCAAGCGTCTCACTCTCTCTCACCGTTTTCTATCCGCCTCCCTCCTTTTATTCTCTCTCTTTCTCACTCAAATAAAACAAACATTCTCTCCATCTCTCTCACCGTGTTTCTTCATCCACCTTTCTTCTCTAAACATTCAACCTTCTTCTTTCTGAAATTTTATCCCAAATCAACTCACAAATCCCTAACCCCAAATCAAATTAGCAAATGAAACCCAAAATTAAAGCTCACCCGTAGCAAAGAAAACCATAAATCAAAGTTCAAGTGCTACACAGAGTAATACATTCAAGCAGACAAATCATGATGCTCGAACAAAAGCAAGCGAAATGCAAACGAAAAGGGAACTCACCAGCTTTGAGCTATTCCGACGGCGTATCTGCGAGGTAGGAGGTAAACGCTTCACTTTTCCGTTTTTCTTCTTCTTCGAAATATATTATTCTGAGTGCATATATGCGTGTTCAAACTCAAAGTTTATTCAGACTCAAATGGTGAATCTGAGAAACCTTCGTTGATATGAGCTTTGGAGTGAGGGGTTTGGGTAAGAATTTAGCAGAGCTTCGCTAGGGTTTCTCTCCTTTTTTTTTGCCAATGAGTGGAGTGGTTTTTATAGAGAATTTTAGGGTTTTTGATACGTGTGAAAATTTGAAATTTACTGAAGGAAATGCTTGGTATCGTGTGAGGTAGGACGATGAGGTGCATTTTGGTGGTACAATTCCGTTAGGTGCTAATACCACGATTTCTGATTCTCTGGGATATGAGTGATAGTGACTTCTGTGTTTTGTCTGTAGTGAGCTCCAAAATATCTACTTTTACTGAGTTTTTTTACTGTGTAAAATGGCTTTTCACTGCTTGTCAATTTGCTGATGTGGAAGTCTTTATTTTGACTTGAAATGTTTCTTGTTTTTGGTTTCTTCCTACGTGACTTATTATGCAGACCCTTTTTTATCATAATTATTGTGCTGCGAGACATCTTATAGTTTGAGTGATTTTTGCAGGGGAAGAAATGACAACTTTCTTGGCACCACCCTTCAAATGAGCAGCCTTTATACTTGTTAATGAAAACACCAGTAGACTCAATCAACAAAGTCAGCTCCAACTTCACCGCATGGGATCTTCTCATGGGATCTTCTCACCGAAAAGAATGGTTTTAGAGGCTTTAACCTTAAATTCAAAATGCTTCCATTGGCCATGAACAAAGTCCGCTTGAACATATATGTAATGTAATCAGTAGTGATGAAAGGATTGTTGATGGCAACGAGTTCACCATTGTTTCTTTGAAGAGCAACTCTGGCAACCAAATGACCAATTCTTCCAAATCTGTTGATACCGATCCTGATCTTCTTGTCAGATGCCATGATTGAGTTGAAAAGTTATGGAAAAATAGTGAATGAGGTTAGAGTGTGGTTTGGTGTTTTTTCAAGTCCTTTATGTATTTGAGTTTGCAAAATTTGGTGTGCTAATTGTTGCATCTTTTTGTTTGTGTCTAGACATGGTGTTGCTTGGAGCTATGCCGAGGCCTTGAGGTACTCTAATGATGGAGCCTAAATGGAGAGTTTGTGGAAGCAAATGAATTAATGGCTTGAATGCTTTGTCTTGCGATTTCAAGTTGTTGTTTTGAGGATATCGATTACCTGACTTTCACATGCTGATTCCCTATGACCAAGTTTCAATGATGACAGTCGGGTTCAGTTGATAATGACTTAAACATAATCTTCGGCAGTTGGCGTATGCTTTTGAATTCTCCATTTAACTTATGCTCAAGGTAAAGAATTCTCCTTTGCTCACAATGTTTCACATCTCATAGACTTTTAAAATTCTATCCCTCTCAATCCTCTTGGTATCTGGGCATGTGATTTGCTTTGTTGAATACGAGGTACGTATGATTGCTGTCAGTTGGAGGATGAAATTATCGCTGGTGGATTGAAGAGGACATTGAAGAATTGGCGTAATTTTGAGACGGATTTGGTACGGTGCAAAAACAATGGTTGCAGGTTGATGAAGAAACTCTACAGAAAATGATTGAAGGTGAAGAACACTTTTAAGTCTTGTGAATTGCTTTCCATTTTGAGTACACTCATCCATTATTCTTGGTTCATTCTTGTAGATCACGTGATGACAGTTAAAGACACTAGAGAGATGAAGGCACTTGGATGAAGCTATGATTTAAGTTTGAAAATAGACTAAAGACTTGTACCCCCTTTCTTGATTGCAGATTTGATCAGTTCATAAATTACGTTCCTTGCAAGCCTTACAGTGAGGTCAACAACCGAAACAACAACGGCAGGCACTCAGAATGACATTCCAGTCAATTTACCATTTGGTTCGGGAAGCACCTTTCCTACGGCCTTGACAGCTCCAGTGCTGCTGGGAATGATATTGAAGGAAGCGACTCTTCCACCTCTTAAGTCTTTGCTTGATGTACCATCAACATTTTGAATTTATCGCGCCTCTGTTGCAAAGACATAAAAACGGCGAAATGCCTGCAGGTGGCATCCATTATCATTTGGTCCCATGGGCAAACGGGGATATAAAGTAATGAACAAAACAACATTGGAACTGCTGTTTATTGAAAATGCTCTCATTCCACCACCAAGAAATAAGACACCAGTTGCTAATATCACGGAAGGGAAAGCATGATAAGGTGAAGGTATGTCTCCAATGTGCCTTGGTGAATGTAACGAGACAGTCCCTTAGGATAAAACTTTTCACGTGTAGAGGAAACAGGTTTGATCTCATTAAGAAAGTACATAGCAAATTCATAAAGTAATTCCTGTGTATTTGCATTTCTTGTGCCAGGAAAAACCAGTCCAAGAGATATACAAGCTCCAGCCACAATATTGACATAGGCCTGCATAAAAGCTTCGGCATCCATATCGTCAACATCATTATCATCCCCGCTGACGTTAAAGCTGCTGACTGAAGCAAGGTTATAAGGAGAAGTGAAATGCAAGCTAGACGTATCTTGCCGTACAACAGAACCCGCACCCTTCACTTGGTAGTCCATATGCACGGCTTTCCTTTGTCAATCGTGAATGTCTTCCAAAACTTGGTCACAAAATGGTCTCACCTGCTGTTTTAATTCCAAACGATTCATGACTTAATGTGACCATTTAACTCATGGCTTGCACAAACAAGATCCTGTTATGGCCTTGAATCGTGTGCCTCTGTATCCGGTTTCGCAGGTGCTTATTTTATCTGATGCAGGGTGGGACAGATGTAACACCCTCACGATTTTGTTCAATCAAAGTGCAACAAACGCTGTCACGGGGTCTTGGTATTAAACAGAGTGAAGTATATTTTGACACACCTGTAGGTATGTGACTTACTTTCCATTGTCTTATTAATGTTTTATCACTTGTATGCTTATCTTCCTACCCCTGTCATGATCTTCAAAAGGAATTTTTCATGTGGGTAATTGTTCTCTTTAGGCTTGTATCTTTCCTCTTCACTTCATGGCATATCTATAAAAAGACCCTCTTGAATTGTATTGTTTCTGTCATTACATAATGTGTATATCTTGTAATTTCGCATTTTGAATCATTTATCAAATCTTGCTTTGATAGCAGGTACAGAGGGAACATCATAATTTGCTTATTCCACAAAGTACTTAGTTGGATTGAACTGATCACCGCTTTCTCTCGCAGCAGCTGCCACCCTTTGCTGCTCTTCGACAGTGCTAGAAGCACCGCCACCAGTTGATAGTATAGCCTCAAGGTAACCATTAATCCACTCATTGTCAGCCATTACGTAATAGTGACACTATACTATATATTGGACAATCTTCTTAAACTCAAAGGATATTTTTCTTGAATGTTGTTGCATAGGAATTGATCAACATGGCTTGTGTTTATGTAATGAAGGGAAAGGATGTTCATGTTTTGTCTGCAGAGTTAGAGAACCACATATGGTAACGAATGATGCATATTGCTCTTTTATAGTTTGTGTGTTGTGTGTTGTATGTCGAGTTCCAACTTAGCCTCCTCTAGCTCCATATCATATTGGTTAACTTTTGTTGAGAATACATCAAAGTATGAGTGAACTGCTGTCGAGTTGCCAAGGATCTGGAGCACAGATTCACGTGTGATAGCAAAATCTGGATCATAGTGCTTTGAAGATTTCCATCACATTTTGTTGACGCTAAAACTTCAACATTTTCCCATACAGTTTAAGGTTAATGGTGTTTTTCTCTGACTCTCTTGCAGGAAATTTATTGAATTGATAATGAAGATGAAGAGAGAACGAGGAGCTCAATTGAGATTTGGCATTATGGAGGCTCTTCAAATGGCACCCGTTTCACAGTGTCATTCTCTGATTTCCTGATCGAAGGAGGAACAGAGGTTCGGCCACTAGCTCCCATCTTCAGCAACCTGAAACACAGAATATTTGGTTGTTGAAACGCCGCCGCAGAATCGTTGTGATGAAAAGGGAGAGATACAGGAGGCATTAGAGAAGTAGAAGAAACTGCAAAGACAATTTGCATATAGCTCTCTACACGGAATGATGAACGAGCCGTCAACTTAGATTCAAGTGAGCTTCCTAACATTGATGATAACATGAGTGTTGCAAAGAATAAAACCATGGGGAATCTCTTCATCATTTGGACTCAATGCAGGAGTCCACAGGAACACAAAGGTATACATTGAACCTTCAAAGGGGGACTGTACCGCACCAAGCAAGGCTATTTCATCAGAAACAATGGCCACAACAGCACTCTTGAATTGGGCAATCAAACTTATGTTTTTTTTTGATCCAAGTCCAAGTGATGTACCGTAGAAACCACAAGGTCATAAGGCTGCTGTACTGTTCAAAGTCTCGAATAGCCACATAAATTAGAAAAATGGCCTTTGTAAAATTATGTAACAATAACTAAGACTATATTGCCTCTCAATTTATGCATGCAGTCTTGTTTGAATTTGTAATGGTGGTGAACTCTAGGCTTCACAATGAGAATTATAATTTTGGCTGTGAATAAGGACCACAACATGTTGCCATTTGTACATCATAATTTTAATTCTATGGTCTTTGTAATCTTGTATATAATTCCATGATATATAACTCATCATTGCTCCAGCTTATTTCCTTTTATGGCTCTCAAGAAAAGATAGAGTGATACTTGACAGTAACCATCTTCTGGCCATTAATATCTTCGGTATTCTTTGCAATAAATTTAGTTATTCTAAAAATATCTCAAAGGTCAACCATATTACAACCACCTTCAAGATTGTCAATAACTTAGGCATGGTGTGTAGGGTATACTACAATCTTAAATGCGAGAAGCAAGCAATTTCATAGCTCAAAATCATCTAACCGTGTAAACATAACTAAAACAACCAGATCACTTATTGGCTATGTACATTATGAATTTCTTGAAATGAGATTGATCTTCTTGAAATGAGATTGATCTAACGCTAAATCTGAGTTTGTCACAAACTGACTTAGAATCCAAACATAGCATGATGCTATGTCATTATGTACGTTATGCTCATTGACCATATCATGTCTGTCTGATCGTGAGAACGAGGACACACATGAGCTTGGGTACAGGGGGTTGGAGGCGCGCTCCTCCCACAATAGTTAAGCATAAATTGCCATGGATTATCACCACAATGGGTATACACAAAGTCTTTATAACGAAACCTTAGAGAGTCACGGCCAGAAATCATGTGGCAGTAGGACATTTATTAAATACCAAAGTAGGACAAATTTGGGGTATGACAGAGAGTAGGTAGCAGAAGGGATGATGAACTTGAAACACTGTAGAACTGAGAATCAGATTGCAAACATCATGACGAAGGGAGTGCCAGTCGAAGTGTTCAAGAAGCTAAGGTCTATGATGAATGTAGATAGTTTAGACACAACAAATTAGGTGGTATATTAAATATGTAATTCATTGTTTTATAAAGATTATATTTGATTTAGAAAGATCAGATTTGATTTAGAAAGATTATATTAGAAATTTTTGGGCTTTGGCTTGAGGTGCAAGTTGACATAAATCTATAAATAGGAGAAACTCTTATTTTGTAAACATCTCATTTCATCTCATCATATTTTGTAATTCACATTTTGCAGTTGCAAGTGAAATAACATAATTTCAACAGTTTGTGGGCTGAGAGTGCTCTACATAAAATTGTTCATCTTCATCTTCTCCAAATTTACTTTCTTTCTTTCTTTATTTCTAAACTTTTCTTTCATTGTCATTACGTGATTTGAAACAATCTTGAGATCAAGATTGATTGAGTGAAATTCTCCATAGGTTGTGGTTGAATTTCCAACATAAACGACCATCCTCACTTTGATGAGATCAAAATTTTTCATTGGGTTTGTAGTTAGTATTGTATATTATTCTCACTACTATAGACTTTTTTTTGTTGGTAAATCTTTCGACTATCATGTTTATTCCTCTAATACCATTGATTTATTCATTCATGATTTTTATCAATTTCATTGCTTGAGTTTTCTATTTTAAATTCATTGGTTCACAGTCTGCAATTTTGTGATATAATCCAACTATGTTTGATATAAAAGTTAGAATTAGTTGGTTGGTTGTTATTAGTTTGTTACTTCATGATTTAAGTAAATTACTGTAAGTATATATGTTAAATAGTCTATAGTGTAGCGGGGAAATTCATGAGTGTAAGTTACCGCACATTTATTTTATCCAAAAAAAGGAAAGGAAAAAGAGAGAACAAAACCTAAGAGTTCTAAAACAAGAACAAAAACAGAGATCTGGGTAAGGGGGTTGGTTACGCAATGGGAAGGTGTTAGCACCCAAAACTTCTATAGTACTCTATAGGAGCCCTTTGAAATATCTACTCATTTTGGTTTGAAAAAAGATTGTTTGAAAAGAGACTGGGGAGATGAGAAGAGAATTATTTTTTAAGATTTTTGTGTTTGGAGAGACTTATCGCCTCATGCCTACGTATCCACAAAGTGCAATATAGGATCAAAACTCCGTAGTTCATGGTACAAACAACAAAAATTTGTTGGTTTTGATTGATTTTAAATTTAAAGACAAGTCGTCATTTTAAGGAGAAAACTACGACTAGTCACCCACAAGTATAAGACAACATTTGCATCACCTAAAGATGGAGGGTTTTGCTTGGATTAAAATCAACAAGTCTATCACTCAACAACTAAGTGAAAAATGTGAACATCATAATACTATTGGGAATAGGAGAATTATATCTCAACTATAGACATTGACTCATGTCTAAACTTTATGAAAAGTTTTAAAATGAAAAGTGCGTAAAGGCATAAAAAGTTAGAATGAGGTTCATATTTTTTGAAGTCTTTTTGAAATTTGTCAAAATATGATTAACATTGATTCACATTTATTAAAGAAAAAAAAAGGTTTGAAAATCACTTGACAAAAGTCAAATTTTTATTATGAAAGCGGTTTTAAGTTTCAAAGCAAGAAAGTTTTTGAAAAAGGGAGGAGATTTTGAAAATTTAAAAAGGGGAGAAGATGAAGTGACTATCCTAGAAAGAAAAATAAAAGCTAGAGATAAGAAGGATCTAACCAATTGTAGTACACCTCATAGCAAAACAACTAAATACAAATATCCACAATACTCCAAGCATAGGAAAAAAGTCTTAATTCTAAGTCCAAGGGTCCAAGAATAGTCCAAGAACATAACCGCAAAGTTAAGAGCACCAAGTTTTTTAGAGGTTTAATCCTTTGTTAGTGTCTTAAACAAGATATGGTCCAAGTGGACAAAAGAAAAGAGCGAAAGCATAAACATGTGCCTAACGGATAAAGGAAAAATATCAGAAGTATAAAAAATAATATGATATGAGATTATAATAATGGAGCATAAAGATAAAAGAGAGATAGGGAGCAAGAAGGAAACATAAAAAAAATTAGTACAATGATATCATTATGAGTTAGCGATTAGTTGTTAGAGCAAATGATCAACGATGGTTAACTCATGCACTTAAGTCAAAGTTGATGAAAACTTATTAGAGGATTGATAAAATCAAAGCCTCCTAACAACAAGTTTCATAGGTGATGGACCTAAGACAAATAATCAATCATATTTGGACTTTCAAACATAAGTTTGAGCCACTAATGATCCCTTTTCGATTACGGGATAATTTAGCGCTATGTTAAGAAACCGTAATCGGTTTATGTAGAAATTACGACTATCTAAGGCTGATCAACAATAATGTTAGTCCTAGTGCATGCTAAAGAAGTGATATGTAGATCACTCTCCGAAAGCAATACCGCATGAAAAGAAAATAGGTAATGATCTCATCTTAATCAAGAACTTGAAATAAGTTTAAACGATATCAAAGATTTTCATCGATCAAAAGAAAAAAAAAAGGGAAAAGGAATGCCAAATTGGAATGCAATTTCAAGGTCATTCCGTCTTTAAGTTCATTCACTCATCTTGATGGATTAAAGCACTAAACATATCATTAACTCAAAACACCTAAAATGAATTGAACAATTCACTTTAAAGATAGATTTGAATTAGTGCATGTTTATCCAACTTTATCTACACCCAAAGTCCAATGAATTCAAAGAGAAAAAGGACCTTTAAAAGTGCATTCCAAGGCAAAAATCAAAAGGAAATGGAAGAAGAAAGAACCAAAACAGTCCCAAAACAGAGCCAAAAGGCAAAATCAACATTGGGTAATTGATTACCCTAAGCTGGTAATCGATTACCACTACTAAAACAACAACAAAATAGTCTGAATATGTGCAAAAACTTGATCAATCATTTCTTCAAACACCTCATGATCAATGATTCAATTGAGCACGAAAATTCAAGTAAAATAATAACAATCAACACCAATAGAACACAATTTGCAATATCCAAAGATCAAGCAACAAGAATAAACAATATATCATATTTTGGAAGATGTATCAAGAACAACAATGGTGGATCAAGAAATTACCACTCCAAATCTGGAAATTCTTCAAATCAGCTCCACAAAACACACTTCAAAGCCTTGATCTACTAGAATTGATGATGAAAAAGTGAATGAATGATAGTTTAGCTCAAAGATTAGTAAGTTCTAATGATGAACTTACTAACTTTCAATGGAAGAAAGAGCTTTGGTGAATTTGGTAATTGGAGAAAAATTTAGAGTCAAGAAAGAATTTGACAAGGTGAATTTGGCTATCATAAGTTTATGAAATGAGAGAAATGAGGACTCTATTTATAGGAGTTAGGCTTGGAAAATTTGGTAGATTGGAATTTGGTTTGGAATCAAAATTAGGCTTGGAATTTGAATTTGGAGGGAAATTAATAATCAAGTGGTGATCAGTGAAGGTGTATGGTGGGAATTAATTATGATGAGGTAGGGGAATTAAAATGAAGTGATATAGAATATTTTCATCTTGCAATATTTGAATTTGGTGCCAAAAATGCTGCAGAATTTGAATTTACCCAATTTTCACAAAATTTGCATAGGGTAACCGATTACCCAATATTTGTAATCGATTACCACAGACAAAAATGGTGAAAAATTGCATTTTAGATATGTTGTCTTGGCTCTGACTCGATTATTTTGCTTGTCAAAGAAGGCATGGAAATAAACACATGAACCTTGGAGTCTCTTAAATAAAAGTCAATCAAATCTTGGAAAACTCTTGATCAGATGATTTTGAAATGGTTGCAGATCAACTTCGACTTTGTTCAAATGAAATTCATTCAAGTTGAGGGACTGATATTTGATATTTTTGCTCCAAAATATTCTTGAAGAAGTTAGTAAAGGATTTTTTGGATTTTAATCAACGGTTAGTAAACATAAACATAAACAGATATCAAGCAAACAAGAAAACAAAGGAGCCCGGTGATCTCTCAAGAACAACCCTGCAGAGGAAGGCAAAAGAACTAAAGCTTACAATCTTGTTTGTGGGATGAGATGTTAATGACATGTGGGATCTTAGGGGCAAAAATTAGGGTATTATAGTTGCCCCTATTTAAGTTTCTTCTATTCGGAGATATGAAGATTGACATCTTTGTCTCAACCATATAGAAGAGACTTAAATATAACAAATAAACCCAATTTTTGGCCCTAAGAGACCACAAAATGATATGATTATACTAATGGTATGGTATGCAAACACAAGACTTCTGTGGGGAGAAAATGCCACAGTAGACAAACAAATGTTGAGGAGAAAAAGAAGAAAAGAGACTCTACAGAGGAAAATAAAAGAGCATGATCCTATTCTGATAAAGGAAAGGAAACGACTCAACGGGGGAAGGGATACCAACTTTTGGTTACTGGGCGTAGATACTCAAACCAAAGAGAACAGGTAAAATACTTTCTACTGGTTACTTAGTAGAAAATAAGTGTAATAAACACTAAAAATTTGTCATCTATCGATTACTGGAAAGAAAACAAAGAGATGTATTACTTCTTACCAGTTACTGGGTAAAAAGTAATCCACTTGTTGATAGATAATCAACTACCTGTTACTGGGTAGGAAAAGAAACAATGCCAACTACTGGTTACTGAGTAGTTTGGCGATAATAATAAACCTGAAGAAAAAGGTTACCAACTATTGGTTATTGGATAGGGTAAACAATATACCAACTATCTGTTACTAGATAGGAAAAGGAATATCACCACAAGGAGAATTACCGCCTACCGGTTACTAGGTAGAAAAATAACGGTAACTAACCAAAAGAGAGACAAATTTTACATGCTATCAGTTATTGGGTAGAAAAATAAAGGCAACAAGCTCGGGAGGAAGGATTACCTTTTACCGATTACTGGGTAAAAACAAAGGATAACCAACCAAAAGGGGTGAGAAATATTACCTACTACCTATCACTGGGTAGAAAAAATAAAGGCAATATACTCAAAAGGTGAAGAAACATTACTAGCTACCCATTACTAGGTAGGAAAATAAAGGTAATGAACTCACAAGGAATACCTGCTACCATTCAATGGGTAGGGTATTACAAATGTCAACTAACTGTCACTGGGTAGGACAAACTCAACTACCTGTCACTGGGTAGGAGAAAATAGTACATTATCAACTACCTGTCACTAGGCATCTCAACTCACACAACAAACTTCTCAAATAAAGAGACAACCATTTGTTGGGGATGAAATATCAATAACTCTGTCGGAGATCTTCAAAGGAGATACGGGCAGGTTAAATCATATAACAGACTTTTCAAATAAAGAGACAACCATCTGTTGGGGATTTCACAACAAACTTCTCATCGGGAATTCTTCCACAGAGATTCCATTTGATGGAAAAGCTGGTCAGATAAGGATCCATCATTTCACAATAAACTTCTCTGATGAGGATGAACTAGAGAAATGTCATTTATTACGAAGATACAAATAAATTTCTGAAGGTTACACAAACTCATCAAATAAAGAGGCTTCTACTTGTAATCAGGTGAGGTTTGCCTTGCTAGGGACACGCAAGCTGCTCAAATAAAGAGAACACTTCTTGTTGTCGCACAAGCAATTACCAAGACAGTGTTATCAAAACACCACTAGGGAAAATTCAAATCTTCATCTTCTAATAGGGATCAATAAACAGATTCCTGTCGAGGAAAATAAATCCTCAAAAAGAGATAAATAAATACCTTTTCATCATTCGGGTTTCACATCCCAGGAAAAATCAAAATAACCGCTGCAAGAGACCAAAGTTCAACTCAGGAATAAACTGGAGAGAAACGGTCAATCAAGACTCGACCTGATAAGGAAATATCTCACCGGGGATCCATTCCATCCAGATAAAAGTTGGGGAAGAAAGCTAAAATAAACATCTTCCACGAGGCATAATCTCAGTGGGTAATTGGAAAGGATGGACATTTTCTGCTTAGGGTCGACATTCTAATGGAAAGAGGATAAACACACTCTGCGGGGATAACAACACCGAAGAGCAAGAAAGCACCAACAGAAATGCAGAATGCAACAAAAACATGACATGCTAAACAAAATGAATGTGCATGCAATGCATATGGGTATGAATATGCTGACAAAAAGGATAAATAGAGGGTAAACAAAACATCACAACACCACTGAAATACTCGGCTAATCTCATCAAGCTGGAGACATCACTGGAGATCCTGCTAGGAATTTAACTGAAGAAATCCTGCAAGAGATAAAAAAAGCCATCAAAGGAAAATAAATCCTACTACAAGGCTCAAATACCTCTGAGGAGGGGAAATACTGCTTGGGGAAAAAACCTAAAGATCGATCTTCAATAATCATTAATTCGCAAAGGGGATAACAACATCAATTATGCTTTAAGGACAAAAGATAAACTGTTGGGGGAACATCAACCTAAATCTTCTCAACTCTTCTAGGGGATAAGAAGAATCGATTCGAACACTGATTTAAAAGGATGAAGAGATCTGCTGAGGATTGGTATCATGTAAACAACTATACAAACTCCACTAGGGAAAATACAGCTCTTCTGGGGATATAATAAAGAACTCTGAGAGAAACATCCAATTTTAAGGGAGATATCCTGGACTTGTCGGGGAAACTAAGAAGTTAATATCATAGCAAAAAGTCAAGATGTGGGGATTTTAAATCAATACTCAACAAAAGGTGAGAGAAAACCCGACAGGTGACTGCTATATCAACATTTCTTAGAAGAAAGAAACATGCTCTTTGCTTGGGAAACAATCCAAAGTAAAGATGCATAACCTCTACTAGGAATTAGGAAAGACAAATCTCTGCATGGGGATTAACATTAAAGATAGGTGACCCGTAAAACTGCTCAATTATCTGATCATAACCTAGCTGGATGAAGGAAACATACGCAGCTGGAGAAAATTTGAATCAAGACTTAGCTAGGAAAACCGAACAACACTCGTCTGGTTTTCCATAGGAACAAAACTATGCTAAGGGAATATCAACAAACTCTACTGGAGAAACCTCAACACAACTCTATTGAGGAGTTGTCTAAATTCTACCAGAGGAGCAAGAAAAAACCCTAATGAGGAAAACATCAACAAACTCTATTGGGGAGAGTATCAACAAGAAAATGAAGTTCTATAAACAAAAACGAAATAAGAATTGCAAACAAAGGGACAAAGACCCAAGTTTTATTGATAGAATGGTAGTCCGCAAATGGCGTAACTCCACAGATCATTACAAAGTTTGAAAAATGGTAAGTACAATGGAAAGTGCTACATTGAAATACAATGACCACTATTCTCCCTAAGAACTTTGAATTCCAACTGTGCTTGAGACTTCAGCTGAGAATGATTGAAGTAAAATCCTTGATATGAAATGTTGCTTCAAACGATCAAGACTGGCCAGATGCAGTTACTTGCCATAATCCCTAACTTTTTCCTAGATTTCCCTCTCGGGTTTTCAATCTACCGGGATAATTATTTATTTTTTTGTCTCTAATTTTTTCATAGACCGCCCTTATAGGTTTTCAACTTAGCGAGTTGTTCTTTTATTGTTTAGGCGAAATATTTCTTGACTGCATCAGTATTCACAAGAAGAGTGAGCTCTTCACCATCCATAGTTGTAAGAATTAATGCACCGCCAGAGAAGGCTTTCTTAACAACATATGAGCATTCATAATTAGGAGACCACTTGCTTCATGTATCAATAGTAAAAGTCGAGATCTTTTTTAGCACGAGGTCACCTTCTCTGAACACATAAGGTCGAACCTTTTTATCAAATGCTCTCATCATTTTTTGTTGATACAATTGGCCATGAAACAAAGCTGTCATTCTTTTCTCTTCAATCAAACTCAATTGGTCGTATCTACTCTGACACCATTCATCCTCAGACAATTCATCTCTCATCAAAACTCTCATTGAAGGGATTTCAACCTCTACCGGGAGCACTATTTCCATGCCATAAACAAGAGAGAAAGGGGTTGCTCTGTTGAAGTGCGGAAGGACATAGGATACCGATGTAGAGAAAAAGGGAGCATATCATGCCAATCCTTGTATGTAACAACCATCTTCTAAATGATCTTCTTAATGTTCTCATTAGACGCTTCAACAACCCCATTCATCTTGGGTCTGTAAGAGGAAGAATTATGATGTTTAATCTTAAACGCATCACGTAATTCCTTCATCATCTTGTTATTCAGATTTGACCCATTATCAGTTATAATCTTGCTCGGAACATCATACCGACAGATGATTTAGTTCTTGATAAACTAAACCACTACTTTCTTGTTCACATTGGCATATGATGTCTCTTCAACCCATTTGGTAAAATAGTTAATAGCCACCAATATGAAACGGTGTCTGTTCGACGCTTTAGGCTCAATCATTCCAATCATATCAATGCCTCACGTGGAGAAAGGCCATGGAGAAGAGATAACATTAAGAGGAGTTGGAGGCACATGAATTTTTTCAGCATAAATTTGGCATTTATGGCACTTCTTCACATATTTATAAAATGTGAGATTCCATCATCGGCCAATAGTAACCTTCCCTTAACATCTTCTTAGCCATCATATGTCCATTGACATGGGCACCAAAGGATCCTTCATGAATTTCTTTCATCAACATGTCTGCTTCCTGTATATCCACGCATCTGAGCAAGATCATGTCATAATTTATTTTATTCATTACATCATTATTCAAGAAGAAACTACCAGCCAATCTTTTTAAAGTTTTCTTATCCCTCTTGGATGCCCCAAATGGGTACTCTTGATTATGAATAAAACATTTAATATCATAATACCAAGGTTTATCATCAACAACCTCTTCAACTACGAACACATGAGATGGTCTATCAAGGCGTATAACATCAATTTTTGGCACATCATTCCACTGATTCACCATAATCATAGATGATTAAGTCTCTAAAGCATCTACCATTCGATTTTTTGCTCTTGGTATATGGTGAAACTCAACCTTATTGAAGAAAGTTGACAACCTTCTTGCATAATCATGATAAGGAATCAAATCAGGTTGACGTGTCTCCCACTCCCCTTTAATCTGATTAATCACCAGAGCTGAATCTCCATATACATCAAGGATCTTGATTCTTAAATTAATAGCTTCTTCCAAGCCCATAATACACTCTTCATACTCAGCCACATTATTTGTGCAAGTGAATACCAACCTTGCAGTGAAAAGAATATGGGAACCATGAGGGGTAATAATATTTGCTCCAATACCATTTCCATATTTATTAACAGCTCCATCAAAAATCAAACCCCAATAGGATCCAGGCTCAGGCCCTTCTTCAGGTAATGGTTCCTCACAATTTTTAACCTTTAGATACATCACATCCTCATCAGGAAAATTAAACCTGATAGGTTGATAATTGGTCGCTATTGCGAAAATCGGCGCCGGCTGAACAGAAGAGTCGCCACCGTGCGTTATTTACCCCAACGGAGGGAAAGGAAACGCTCGAAGTAAACCTACCGCAAAGACGGGAAAGGAATGGTCATCGCAACCAAATCCTGGATTCGGGAGTCGGTTACGCAAGGGGAAGGTATTAGCACCCCTCACGTCCGTCGTACTCGACGGGATCCACACTTGTTTGGTTTGTCTAAAGGATGCAAAACAATCTATCTACGGCTGCTAAATCTAAACGGGAAGAAACTGACTCGATAGAGCATCACACTCTATGCCTACGTATTCTCAAGAGATAAAGTCAGAGTCATCATAGTTCGGGAAACTACAGGGAATTGGCTCGCCAAGACTTCGCGTCTTGTGCCTACGTACTTCCGCACAGCGTGGAAGATCAGAGCTTACGTAGTTCAGGCTAACTACGGCTAGACAGGGGGTTCTCACACAGGAGTGAGAGATTGAACTGGTTTGAAAGGTACAGGAACCTACGGGAACTAGAAACTACAGTCTGGTCTCAAATGCGCCAGGGCAAGAGAAAAGGATAACGTCAGTCGTCAGCGGGAAAGTCTCGATCACACAACAGCGAAAGAACATATAGGTTAGTTGTTAGTGTGCTCGCTAGGATATCGCATCCTATGCCTACATATTCTCATCAGATATGAGAAATCAGAGCAGCTGTAGTTCAGCCTACTACAGCTAAAACCTGGAAAAGAGGGAAAACGGAAAACGGGAAAACGGGAGCTCGCTAGGATACGGCATCCTATGCCTACGTACTCTCGTCGGGCACGAGAGATCAGAGCTGACGTAGTTCGACGGGAAAAACGAATCTCAATTGCACGGGAGCAAGAGAGAGGAAACAGGGATTCGCTCGCATGAGGCGAGAACAAAGAGGAAGCAGGCCTACGCCTAAACGGGAAGGAACTCAGGACACGCACGCAAGAAGCTAAGAAGAAACTCCTCAGCTGGCGCTTCCTTTGTATCTGATGATGCAACCCATAACACTTGCTGGTTGCCTGAAGTTTTGAATACGCCAATGATGATGAACGAAGCAGCTCCGGGGCTCCTGACGTACGTGCAAGCTCCATTCCAATCTTCTCCTCTCTGGATCTTGATGATGACGCTCAAATCAAGAACAATGTAACACTTAGACCGTCATGGTTCGACTTATACGAGAAATCGAACTCTAAGAGGTAGCGTATTAATATCCGTGTCAAAGACAAGATGGAGAAATGATATAGAAAATCATTCTCTAATTGAATCGTGTCACACGGCCAGCCAAAAATAAAATCAAGAATAAAGTCAGATAGAAACTAAGATAGGAGAGAAAATGAGAGACAAGTCCGCTAACAAATGGGAATAAAAGTCTACTCCTAAAATACGGAAATTAAATTCTACTAGAAAGTATATCCTGAAACGAATTAAATCTATAAATCTCCTTAACAAGAAATTAACTAAGTCCTAAATTCTCTTAAAAGAAAATTAATACCTAAAACTATATTCTAAGTATTTAAAATATTCTAAAATATTAAAGAAAATTCTCTAAAAGAAATATAGCACTAAAACTAAATCTATTCTAGGATTTTTTAAAAAATATTCTAAACTAATATTAACTAAATCCTACAAAAAAAAATTCAATTAAAAGGTATGCAAAAATAAAAGTGCAGGGGGGTACAGGTCCAGCCAGGGGTGTGTAGAAAGAAAATAATACAGGGCCCAGCCCAATACACAAAAAATACACACAGGGAGGGGGTGAAAATAGACACGGGGGTGTTGTAATCAGCAAAACAAACAAATAAAGATTGGGCCCAGCCCAACGAACAACACACATACACAAAAAAAAACCGGGAAGGGGGAAGAAAGAAAAAACGGAGGGTGCCAGACAGAATGGGCCTTAGAGGCCCAATACCCAACCAAGCCACGTGATCCAATGATTCAGCTACCCTAATTCTCAATTTCCTCTTCACTGTTCACTCTCTCCCAAATGGCGCCCTCACTCTCTTCTCTCAGATCCCCTCTCTCCGATTCAAACTTCACCTCTCTGCTTCCAGTCCCTGCCTCACCTCAGCTTCAAACTCCATTTCGTGTTACCGACCTCAAACGCATGGATGAACCACACAAAAAGACAACAGACAAGCTGACAGACGCTTGCGAAGTTTGGAGGGTGACGAAGCTGTTCGTTGAAAACTGGTGAAGGTTTATGATGTTATCCGAAGATTTACGAGCGCATGAATCCAGATCTTGAAAGATCTCTTGACGCATGGAGTTTACCTGATGAATCTAAGAGGATCTTGGATATGGAGACGGTTGATGATGAACGCACGATGAGATTCTTCGTGGACATTGACGAATAATTGCAGATCGGCGATGTTTTGAAGTTTCAATCCAAACTCGTTTCTTATGAAGCTCAGTTTAGCGTTGGCTGTTTGTGGATCGGAGGTGATAAAGGTTGCATGTTCTTGTTACTCTTCAAGACTTCTTGACAACAAATGCAGATTCGAAGAATAGCTCGCGAAAATGTTCTTGAGTCTTGTGGTTTGACGAACTTGGATGAATGTTCATCATCTCTGATGAACTTCTGGGAACCTGGACGGAGATCCTGATGAACACTAATCTGAAAAACTTGAAGACAGATGAACATGCATGAAGATCTGGAAAATTGCGATGATAGATCTATGAAGATGATAATAGATCTATGAGGATCTTCGAATTTCTGGAGATTTGATGATGAAGAATTGATGAACTGGATATTTGATTGAAGAACTGATGACGTTTCCGGTGGATTTGGCTGTTCTCCAGTGACCGTTGCGGTGACCGGAGTTGCTTAGGGTTAGCTTGCCGGTGGAGTTAATTGGGGAGGATGAACGGAGAGGATGAAGTGTAGTTTCCCGACGAGTATTTGGCCGTGTGCGCCACCGTTGGATTTCACCGGCGAGAAACTCCGGCGTTTGCATGGCCGGAAGGGGAGAGAGATAGTGGAAGCCACGTCGTGGCTCGCATGCTGAAGGGGATGGGAACGAGGCCACGTGGTGGTGGAGAGTCTGAGGGAGTGCCAAGTGGCACTCATGCGGAGTGGGGAAAATGTGAGGTGGGGACTTCTGGGGGTTGAAACGTGGCAATGGAGAGAGGCTGAGAGAATGAACACGTGGGATCCTTTATAGATGACATGTGGCGATAATTGGACTGGGCCTCCATAGTACACCTGGCCCGCCGAATTAAGACTCTGAATTAACCACTAATGAACATGATTAAACCCAATTAAACTCATGATTAACCCTAACGAACACTTGAAACAGCAATTAAAGCTTAACTGCTAATTAAGACCATTCCAAACCTAATTAAATCTAATAAACTCAATTAAAACCCTAATTAACATCTAAAAAGGAAATTAAAATCTAATTAAACTCTATTAAATCCTAATTAAATCTAAAAGGAGGATTAACCTATGAAACTCTATTAATTTCTAAACTAATAAAAAACTCTATTAATTTCTATACAAAAAAAAAAAATAGAAACTCTATTAATTCTTATTTAAAAAATACCTATTAAAAGAAATATCCTATTAAAATCATTTTAAAAATTCTACTTAATATCTAAAAACAAGAATTTTATTAAACCTATTATCTAAAAATGATTAAAGAAATTCCTAAAAAAAGAAATTAACTAAACTATTTAAAAACATAATATCTATTAAAAAATCTAATATCTAGAAAAATCCATAAAAAAAAATCTATTATCTCACAAAAAATTCTAGGAATCATTTATTTAAATTCTAGAAATAGCTATAAAACCTATTTAAATTCTATAAAAGGCTATTAAATCCTAAAAAATGCCGACAAAGGCAAACAACCAACATAAAAAGAAGCGCGAGACCAGATCGAAGCAAGCAGTAAACCTAGACCCCAAGAACCTCCAAAATCACTGCGTAAGCCGAAAACGCCCAGGAAGCGTGTGACTTCTCAAAATAACTCCTGATTATCCGAACCGGTCTGAAACGCCTAAAAAATGCGAAAAAGGGCTGTAATCCCGATAAAATCAATATGAATGAGGAAATGCATTGTATGCGGTATGCGAATGCGAATGCAAAAATGCGTCGAACCATAAACCAAATATGGGACCCGGTTGGTCAAATTTTAGGGTGCAACAGCTGCCCCTATTCAAGCGACTTGGACCTGAATGGTTGAAGAGCGAACGACTTTCAAACATTCAAAGGTAGAAGACGGTTGAATACAAAAGAACCTTGAAATTTGCCAATCGCAGAAATAAACTGCAAAACAGCTTGAGAAATAGCTTCCAATGAATTGAAGTCTGGTTGTCACGGCAACAACTGGTCAATTATCTGATAAATTTTCTTTTTTTCGTCAATCACCCGTGTGACGCCACGGGTACTGAATCTTCGAAATAATGCTTCAGAAAGCAAACACCTTCCCATCTGCTATGGGATAAAATCTTGTCACCTCACAGTTCACGGCGAACCTGAGAAAAACTCTCATGGGGAAATTCTGAATCGACTGCCAGGCACCCATTTTCGACAACAGGCAGCAGCTTCAGAAGTTTGATATGATGACAATTTTTTTTTTTCCAGTGCCGACGTAACAACCAAATATGAAGAAATCACACCGTCGGGGGTGAAGAGAAGCTTAACCAAACAACTCTGCAGGGGAACAAACTCGAGAGCCAATAGGTAACCAACCTGGTCTATGCTTCGAAATGCGTATGTCTGATAAAGATGCAATGTCCCATACGGCATGGAAATGCTATGTATTTGTAAATGCAATGCCCCATACGGCATGGATATGCTATGTGTTTGTATAAATGCAAGTATGACAATATATGCAAATGTAAATGCAGGCTCGAGCTGCCAGAGGACACCAGGTCTAAAACCACTTGGCAAAATAAATGTCGGAAGCAAAGTCGACTCCACTGAAGGTAACCTGATATCACAGAATCATCTCAGCAATGCTGGAAAAAGGAAGGACGGCCCTGCACGGCGATATTCTTTCTAAACCACTGGTAACTTGGACTCTGTAGGGATTAACCAACCGGGGTCGATTGTGCACAGCGCACTGCTGGGAATGCCCCTTCTGTCAGGGATATTAATCTTAATCTGCTGAGAATACTCCTGATCCTCCTCCGATGCGGGATAAAATACAATCTCAACTCTCCCGGGGATAATATGTGACTTCCATCTGCTGAAGGAAAGTAATCCTGATTTAACAACATCCACAGGGAATACAAAACATTAACCGAGAACTGGTACCGATCGAGCTTCGTATCGGGGAATGTGACAACATGCGAGTCATTAGGAATTACCGTGTCAGATATTTTTTAGGCTTTTTCTGGTTTAAGGATAAGAATGGGTTATTTACAAAATGGAAAATAGGGAAAATACTAGACGAGAACTAGCATTCAAAGGATAGACTACCAGACGAGAACTGATAGCAAAATAGATTAGGTTATCGGACGAGAATTGTTTATAGTTTGATCATCAGACGCGGCTGACTGGATAATAGGTTAAGAAACAAATCACGACCAGGTGAGAACTGGTTGAAAGCTGACATGCACCAGACGAGAACTGGTATAACAATAGGTTAAAGAAACGGTGACCAGACGAGAACTGGTAACAATAACATACACCAGACGAGAATTGATGTCACAGACAGGTTAGAGAATTGATGACCAGACAGGAATTGGTTAAAAGGTAACATGCACCAGACGAGAACTGATGCCACAATAAACCACACCAGACGAGAACTGATGTTTACGGAAAGGTTGACCATACGATAATGGGTTAAACGAAAACATGTACCAGGCGAGAACTGGTAACAATAACATACACCAGACAAAAACTGATGCTTACAGAAAGGTTGACCAGACGAGCACTGGTAACAATAACATACACCAGACGAGAACTGATGTTTACGGTAAGATTGACCATACGATAATGGGTTAAACGAAAACATGTACCAGGCGAGAATTGGTATTTACAGCAATGTGGGCCAGACGAGAACTGGTTACCGGTTTGCCAGGCGAGAACTGGACTTTGGAAAATGACTTGGTTACAAAGTTCTGACACGTAACAGGTTTAAATTGTAGGATAACGATCCACAGACAACAAGACCTTTTTCAGAAGGTCAAGGTTTTTTTTGACGAGGGTAATATCACGATTCCCCGGTACTCAACTCTGGCTGGGGATAAACAGACTTGATTGAATAACTTGCCCCAGTACAATTCAATTCGCCCCAATCTAACTCTCGGGAATATCACTCTGAACAGCTTTCTACGCGACGACCTCGAGATTACCTGCCCCGTTATCTGTACGTCAAAAGGATTCAACCTCAATCAAACCATTATCAACCCAGTTGGTCTCACTATCCCTGCGGTGACTTGCCCCTGAATGAGCGTATAAGCGACTTAACCTGATCTGATTATCCACTGGAGGGTTCTACTTTCAAATCACAACATTCTAGATGATTGCCCCTGATTGGGTCTCGAGAAGATTAATTTCTGATCAACTACTTCTCAAATAAACTGCCCCTGATCAACTGAAGCTTCGGGATTTGTCCTTAGACTAACTGATTCTGAATTTACGGGAAGTCAATGCCCCGGATTCACAGGGTTTCACAACATACACCATTCTGATCTAGACTGCTGAATTGTTCAGTCCTGTTCGATTATTCCCTATTGGAATTTCCTTCATGTCAACTACTGACCTGCAAGTAAAATTGTTTAATCCCGAATGGTAATTTTAATGCAGTGTTTATGCAGATTTCGAAAAAAATTTATGCTGTCACTCATTTACGTGTCATGATTGTGAGTGACGAATGAACCAGAGTTCAAACGTAGTGCTGATGTGATCAGTGAAAAATACAACAAGGATATGATTAGCAAATCAAGAAGGAGTCAGGTTACTTAACCTTATCGTAATGCGCTTTCAGAATAAACCCTACCTCAATTAGGTCTTTTAAGGGTTGTATCGTGGTCGGACTCACGGTTCGTGAAACAAAGGATATTTGGCTCAAATTATGATTTGTACCCACCCCTTCTACGTGATGATCTCCGATCCTAAAGTTCAGTTTACTTGGCTCGAGCGCTCGCCTCTTCGAGAGGTATGTTGAATGGTAAGGACCACAGTTAAGGAACCCACAAGGTTTTTCGGAGTAACAGTTACTCCTTTTCGTTTCCGGTGTCTGTATACACGACTTGGTGACTTCACTGGGGATTTTTCTATTGATATCCTTTCTTCTTCATTCTTTTGGTTCCCTAATTTTTGCCTGGACTGACTCCTTTTGAGTTCTTTTCTCGATTTTTCTTTTGAAGTCCAGCGGGATGCCCTAATTTTTGCCTAAGTATTAGCTTTCCAGCTTTTTCTTTTTCTTTTTACTTAGCGGGCTTTCTGTTTCTTTCTTTTGGAACAAAGTCGTGTAACACTGGTTGTCTTGATTGCTCCAAAAGGTTGTAACTGTCTCACTCCTGGTTGGTGAGGTTCAACCACTGTGGTTGGCGAGATACGACCTCTTGATAGGCGTAAACTGTAATTGGTCCTCGAAAGACAACACTCCTCTGTAAGACTTGAACGCTCGGTCAAGCTAACTGACAACTACCCTGCCCCGGGTTAAGATGTGAGGATTAAAAAGTCCGAAAAAACTTCTACTTCCTGGCTCGAAGTGGTTAACAAGGGACTAACTCCTTATATCTCCAGTGTTTAGGGGATTTGAAACAATGCCTTGTACGTCATCGGCAAGGTTTTATCTGAACGCATACGATCATCGGTTATGAGTATTTAGTTTCGTCATCCTCCCTCCAATCTTTGCTAATCACAGTGATAAAGGGGAGTGAATAAAATGCAAGTGTCGGTGCAATGCAATAAATGAGCGACAGCGACATGATTAATTCAGAAAAATGCATAGTCACTTTATCAATATTACCATTCGAAACAAACAATGTTTAACAGCAAGTAGTAACTAACAGAAAGGAAACTACAAATGCAAATGATATAAAAGTCTGAGGACTGCCAATGCTGAGGGCGTCTGCCTGTCTGGATTACTGGCTTCTTGAAAACAAACTCTGACTCTACGAGCTTAGACGGCTGAGAAGTTGGTATGAACAAACAGAAATCCTTCTCGAAAGGAAATGCAGTCTTGGTCGATCAATTGTTGTACCTTCGCCTGAAAAGCTTTACAATCTTCAGTTGAATGCCCTGGAGATCCGCCATGGTAACCACACTGAACGTGGGGATTGTACCCAGGAGGGTAAGGCTCTGGAACAGGCTTAAGAGCTTTCGGTTCCACTAAAGAACTCTGGATCAAAGATGGCAGCAACTGGCTATACGGCATAGGCACTGGGTGGGAAGGAGCATTCCTTCGTTCTAAATTGTTACGAGGCCTGTTCTGATTCTGGCGTTTATTCTGATAACCTCGGCCACGAGTTCGCTGATTTGCATGAGGAGCGACATAAGGTTCCTGATAGGGTGCCCCAGGCACAACTGTCTGTCCAGCATAACAAGGCACAGGTGGTACTGATCTCTGAGAAGACGAAGAACCAACAGGTTTCAACAACTCATCCTGAGGATATTCAACATCTGGTATGATTGCATTGATCACAACTCCTTCTTCATTCTGATAGTCATACAGAGATTCAGCTTCACTAGCCTGACCGTTTGAAATAATCTGAATTTTCCCAATTTTGATGGCATGCTCAAGGCGTTCCCCCAGTACTACCAAGTCAGAGAAACTTAACGGAAGCCCAAGCAGTCTTTCGTGGTACTTATCCTGTAGTGAGTCTACAAACATGCTTGTTAGCTCTCGATCTAAAAGTGGTGGTTGTACCCTGGCAGCAAATTCTCTCCATCTCTGCGCATACTTCCTGATGGGTTCATTGTTCTCTTGAGACAACTCTTGCAACTGCATGCGATGAGGAGCTACGTCTAGGTTGTAGTCATACTGCTTCAGAAAACCTCTGGCTAAATCCACCCATGATTGAATCTGATTACTCTCTAACTGCATATACCAACGCAAAGGTGCCCCAGTCAGACTATCTTGAAAGCAATGAATCATCAACTTGTCATTTTGCACAAACGAAGTCATTCTTCGACAGAACATCACCAAATGTTGCTTCGGACAGCTATCTCCTATGTACTTCTCGAATCTCGGCGCTTTGAACTTATAAGGAAACACTAGGCCAGGAACCAAACACATGCCTGTAGCATTCAGGTTAACAGCATCTTTGACCTTCAAGGCTTTAATTTGTTCTTCCAACACTTGGAGCCTTCTATCACACTCAAGAGCTCTTGGGTCTATAGTCCCGGCTACCGGGATATCCCTTCGTGGATTCATCACAGGGAAAACAACACCTTGACTGTTGATAAGAGGAGGTTGTTCATTGCGGACAACAAACTGCTCATGTCGATCTCGGTCCGTAACAGGAGGCTGCACAAACTGGTCTGCAGTAAGGTTGTTCACTTGCGGAAAGTCTGCCTCGGAAGTAGAACCATACAGAGGGTTGGTCGTCATAGTGAACCCTGCCAAGGTGTTAGGAGACTGGAAGTTGCTTTCAGACATGGCTACCAATAACCTTCAACTGACTTCACTGCTCGATTCTGCTCAAATCTACTCAACCCCTTGGTCGTCTTCTAACAATCAACAGTTGCTTCGGCCAATCCCCGGATAATCACCTTCAGAATCAAAACAATGGCTGGATAAGAGCTCTGGCTAGCTGGAGTATGACATGCAATATGATGCAAGACGTTTATGCAAATTCAATACAATATGTAGCAAACACGAGATTACAGCCCCCACACAATCTCTGAATACTGCTGCGCTGCTGACGGAGTACGTTCGCTCTGACGAGAAGACCAAATAACGGGTAGGCTGGAAGTCAGGTTTCCTGTAAAACCCTCCCACTCACGGGTATGGACCTAAACTGACACAAGTTCGACATCCTATGCGGTCATCAGCGTTACAGACTTTCAAGACTGATGATACGATACCCAGAAGGTGTGGCATCATCATATCCTGAAGAGGCCTCACTTAGCTAAATCCCAAATGATCGGTCCCCGGAGTCGACAATCCAACTAACCAACATCCCACTCAACCCAAAGGGTTGAACCAGAAGTCAACCAGAAGAACCTTGTCCGAGTGTGGATTTCGCAGGACACTAGTACATGCAAAGCATGTATGCCCCCACTAATTTCCACTCTAAGTCTAAGGTGCACTCAAGCCTGAGTCTGGCTTCTCACTCAAAGGAACATCCCCCACCCAACAGCACAACATCAACAACCCAACAGCACAACATCAACAGATAATAGCAATACAGAAATAATAAACACCCAATAGACAAGCAAACAAGCGCTAGGATTGACTTTCTTAGGGGACGTTGGATCCCACATGCATAAGGAACCATCGCAGTCCTCAGCAGCTGGGGAACCGTTGGAGTCCCCAGCAGAGTCGCCAGCTGGTTGCTACTGCGAAAATCGGCGCCGGCTGAACAGAAGAGTCGCCACCGTGCGTTATTTATCCCAACAGAGGGAAAGGAAACGCTCGAAGTAAACCTACCGCAAAGACGGGAAAGGAATGGTCATCGCAACCAAATCCTAGATTCGGGAGTCGGTTACGCAAGGGGAAGGTATTAGCACCCCTCACGTCCGTCGTACTCGACGGGATCCACGCTTGTTTGGTTTGTCTAAAGGATGCAAAACAATCTATCTACGGCTGCTAAATCTAAATGGGAAGAAACTGACTCGATAGAGCATCGCACTCTATGCCTACGTATTCTTAACAGAGAAAGTCAGAGTCATCGTAGTTCGGGAAACTACAGGGAATTGGCTCGCCAAGACTTCGCGTCTTGTGCCTACGTACTTCCACACAGGGTGGAAGATCAGAGCTTACGTAGTTCAGGATAACTACGGCTAGACAGGGGGTTCTCACACAGGAGTGAGAGATTGAACTGGTTTGAAAGGTACAGGAACCTACGGGAACTAGAAACTACGGTCTGGTCTCAAATGCGCTAGGGCAAGAGAAAAGGATAACGTCAATCGTCAGCGGGAAAGTCTCGATCGCACAGCAGCGAGAGAACAAATATGTTAGTTGTTAGTGTGCTCGCTAGGATATCGCATCCTATGCCTATATATTCTCATCAGATATGAGAAATCAGAGCAGCTGTAGTTCAGCCTACTACAGCTAAAACCTGGAAAAGAGGGAAAACGGAAAACGGGAAAACGGGAGCTCGCTAGGATACGGCATCCTATGCCTACGTACTCTCGTCGGGCACGAGAGATCAGAGCTGACGTAGTTCGACGGGAAAAACGAATCTCAATTGCACGGGAGCAAGAGAGAGGAAACAGGGATTCGCTCGCATGAGGCGAGAACAAAGAGGAAGCAGGCCTACGCCTAAACGGGAAGGAACTCAGGACACGCACGCAAGAACCTAAGAAGAAACTCCTCAGCTGGCGCTTCCTTTGTATCTGATGATGCAGCCCACAACACTTGCTGGTTGCCTGAAGTTTTGAATACGCCAATGATGATGAACGAAGCAGCTCCGGGGCTCCTGACGTACGCGCAAGCTCCATTCCAATCTTCTCCTCTCTGGATCTTGATGATGACGCTTGAATCAAGAATAATGTAACGCTTAGACCGTCATGGTTCGACTTATACGAGAAATCAAACTCTAAGAGGTAGCGTATTAATATCCGTGTCAAAGACAAGATGGAGAAATGATATCGAAAATCATTCTCTAATTGAATCGTGTCACACGGTCAGCCAAAAATAAAATCAAGAATAAAGTCAGATAGAAACTAAGATAGGAGAGAAAATGAGAGACAAGTCCGCTAACAAATGGGAATAAAAGTCTACTCCTAAAATACGGCAATTAAATTCTACTAGAAAGTATATCCTGAAACGAATTAAATCTATAAATCTCCTTAACAAGAAATTAACTAAGTCCTAAATTCTCTTAAAAGAAAATTAATACCTAAAACTATATTCTAAGTATTTAAAATATTCTAAAATATTAAAGAAAATTCTCTAAAAGAAATATAGCACTAAAACTAAATCTATTCTAGGATTTTTAAAAAAATATTCTAATCTAATATTAACTAAATCCTACAAAAAATAATTCAATTAAAAGGTATGCAAAAATAAAAGTGCAGGGGGGGTACAGGTCCAGCCAGGGGTGTGTAGAAAGAAAATAATATAGGGCCCAGCCCAATACACAAAAAATACACACAGGGAGGGGGTGAAAATAGACACGGGGGTGTTGTAATCAGCAAAACAAACAAATAAAGATTGGGCCCAGCCCAACGAACAACAAACATACACAAAAAAAAAAACCGGGAGGGGGGAAGAAAGAAAAAACGGAGGGTGCCAAACAGAATGGGCCTTAGAGGCCCAATACCCAACCAAGCCACGTGATCCAATGATTCAGCTACCCTAATTCTCAATTTCCTCTTCACTGTTCACTCTCTCCCAAACGGCGCCCTCACTCTCTTCTCTCAGATCCCCTCTCTCCGATTCAAACTTCACCTCTCTGCTTCCAGTCCCTGCCTCACCTCAGCTTCAAACTCCATTTCGTGTTACCGACCTCAAACGCATGGATGAACCACACAAAAAGACAACAGACAAGCTGACGGGCGCTTGCGAAGTCTGGAGGGTGACAAAGCTGTTCGTTGAAAACTGGTGAAGGTTTATGATGTTATCCGAAGATTTACGAGCGCATGAATCCAGATCTTGAAAGATCTCTTGACTCATGGAGTTTACCTGATGAATCTAAGAGGATCTTGGATCTGGAGACGGTTGATGATGAACGCGCGATGAGATTCTTCGTGGACATTGACGAATAATTGCAGATCGGCGATGTTTTGAAGTTTCAATCCAAACTCGTTTCTTATGAAGCTCAGTTTAGCGTTGGCTGTTTGTGGATCGGAGGTGATAAAGGTTGCATGTTCTTGTTACTCTTCAAGACTTCTTGACAACAAATGCAGATTCGAAGAATAGCTCGCGAAAATGTTCTTGAGTCTTGTGGTTTGACGAACTTGGATGAATGTTCATCATCTCTGATGAACTTCTGGGAACCTGGACGGAGATCCTGATGAACACTAATCTGAAAAACTTGAAGACAGATGAACATGCATGAAGATCTGGAAAATTGCGATGATAGATCTATGAAGATGATAATAGATCTATGAGGATCTTCGAATTTCTGGAGATTTGATGATGAAGAATTGATGAACTGGATATTTGATTGAAGAACTGATGACGTTTCCGGTGGATTTGGCTGTTCTTCGGTGACCGTTGCGGTGGCCGGAGTTGCTTAGGGTTAGCTTGCCGGTGGAGTTGATTGGGGAGGATGAACGGAGAGGATGAAGTGTAGTTTCCCGACGAGCATTTGGCCGTGTGCGCCACCGTTGGATTTCACCGGTGAGAAACTCCGGCGTTTGCATGGCCGGAAGGGGAGAGAGATAGTGGAAGCCACGTGGTGGCTCACATGCTGAAGGGGATGGGAACGAGGCCACGTGGTGGTGGAGAGTCTGAGGGAGTGCCAAGTGGCACTCATGCGGAGTGGGGAAAATGTGAGGTGGGGACTTCTGGGGGTTGAAACGTGACAATGGAGAGAGGCTGAGAGAATGAACACGTGGGATCCTTTATAGATGACATGTGGCGATAATTGGACTGGGCCTCCATAGTACACCTGGCCCACCGAATTAAGACTCTGAATTAACCACTAATGAACATGATTAAACCCAATTAAACTCATGATTAACCCTAACGAACACTTGAAACAGCAATTAAAGCTTAACTGCTAATTAAGACCATTCCAAACCTAATTAAATCTAATAAACTCAATTAAAACCCTAATTAACATCTAAAAAGGAAATTAAAATCTAATTAAACTCTATTAAATCCTAATTAAATCTAAAAGGAGGATTAACCTATGAAACTCTATTAATTTCTAAACTAATAAAAAACTCTATTAATTTCTATACAAGCAAAAAAATAGAAACTCTATTAATTCTTATTTAAAAAATACCTATTAAAAGAAATATCCTATTAAAATCATTTTAAAAATTCTACTTAATATCTAAAAACAAGAATTTTATTAAACCTATTATCTAAAAATGATTAAAGAAATTCCTAAAAAAAGAAATTAACTAAACTATTTAAAAACATAATATCTATTAAAAAATCTAATATCTAGAAAAATCCATAAAAAAAATCTATTATCTCACAAAAAATTCTAGGAATCATTTATTTAAATTCTAGAAATAGCTATAAAACCTATTTAAATTCTATAAAAGGCTATTAAATCCTAAAAAATGCCGACAAAGGCAAACAACCAACATAAAAAGAAGCGCGAGACCAGATCGAAGCAAGCAGTAAACCTAGACCCCAAGAACCTCCAAAATCACTGCGTAAGCCGAAAACGCCCAGGAAGCGCGTGACTTCTCAAAATAACCTCCGATTATTCGAACCGGTCTGAAACGCCTAAATAATGCGAAAAAGGGCTGTAATCCCGATAAAATCAATATGAATGAGGAAATGCACTGTATGCGGTATGCGAATGCGAATGAAAAAATGCGTCGAACCATAAACCAAATATGGGACCCAGTTGGTCAAATTTTAGGGTGCAACAATAATCATCAATTGGCTGGTGTGCCAAATGATCAGCTAAAACACTTCCTTTTATCGCCTTTTAAGTTTGGTACTCGATATCATATTCTGACAACAACATTTGCCAACGAGAAATCCTCCTAGTTAAAGAAGGCTTTTCAAATATATACTTGATTGGATCCATTTTAGATATCAACCAAGTTATACAATTCAACATATATTGGGGGAGGTGCTTGGCAGCCCAAGCTAAAGCACAACATGTCTTTTCAAGCATTGAGTCCCGAGACTCACAATCGGTGAACTTTTTGCTCAAATAATAAATGGAAAATTCTTTTCTTCCAGATTCATCTTGTTGACCTAGAACACAACCCATAGACTCTTCCAGCATGGTTAAATACATGATCAAAGGTCTTCCTTCCATAGGAGGAGGCAAAATAGGAGGTTCAAGAAGATACTCTTTAATTCTTTCAAAAGCTTTCTAACAATCTTCTGTCCATACACAACCCTGATCTTTACGGAGAAGCTTGAAGATCGGCGCACATGTGGTAGGAATATTGGATATAAACCGGGAGATATAGTTCAAACGTCCCAAGAATCCTGTTACTTATTTTTCTGTTTTGGGTGCAGGAATTTTCTGAATAGATTTAACTTTACTAGAATCAACTTCAATGCCTTTCTGACTGACAATAAAGCTCAACAACTTTCCCGAACAGACACCAAAAGTGCATTTATTAGGATTCAGACAAAGCTTAAACTTTCTCAAATGTTGAAACAACTTCAATAAGTATTCAATATGACCTTCTTCAGTCTTCTACTTACAAATCATATCATCCGCATAGACCTCAATTTCTTTATGTATCATATCATGGAACAGAGTGATCATAGCTCTCCCGTACGTTGCACCAAAATTTTTCAAACCGAAGGGAATCACTCTGTAACAGAATGTTCCCCAGGGTGTAATGATCAGTGAAGGTGAGATAATACTTAGAAAGGGGGGGATTGAATAAGTATGGAAAATTAAGACTTGAAAATAATCACACAATTATTTTTATCCTGGTTCGTTTAACAACTACTCCAGTCCACCCTTGCAGAGTGATTTGCCTTTCTCAACAAGGACTTAATCCACTATTAAATCAAACTGATTACAATAGTATCACCTAAAAACAACAGTTCTTAGTCTTCTCAAGAGCTACTGATTCTAACTGAATCCTCTTAAGGAATTTCCTTTACAATCAATGTAAATTAAATACAAGAGTTTTTAATGCTTCTATAAAGCTTTTATCACAACAGTGATTTTTCTCTTAAGTTTAAGTACAATGATATTCTATGAAGAATAAGAATGAGAGCTTTTAGAATATTATGATTTCTTTTCAGCAAGTGTGTAACTGAAGAATTTAGTGAAGATCTCCTTTTATAGGCAGCTGAATCATGCAAGCTGAACGTTGAAAAGAGAGTCCCAAAAGGTCTGAGCCTTTTTGTCTTCACATCAACTGACCTTTCCTTGAAATAGATGGCACAGAAAAATCCTTTTTGTCTGTGTAAGTGTGTCTAGCACAAATAAGGAAAGAGACGTTGAATAGTTCCAACGGATATATTCTTGAAAATACTTCTTCAGTTTCAGCAAGTTCTTCAGAGTCTGAATGGATCAGAGTCTTCTAATGAGATTCAGAACTATGCTGTATCAGAGTCTTCTGCAGCGTGTGTGCTTCTAGCGTGTTGATCATCAGAGCATTTTGACACAGAACTTCAGTACTTGGCAGCGTAGGTACTTTCAGAAACTTCTGTAGATTAATGCTTTGAGAAACTCTTCAATCAATATTCTTCTATACTTCTGATGCTTCAGCTTCAGATGATTCTGATTATCTTCAGATGCTTCTGACTCAGAATGTTCTGGAGCTTCTTGCTTCAGATCCTTCTGGAGACTACGCTCAGGATCTTCTGTGAGGAGCAAACAGATTCTTCTGTAAGGTGCATCTGGCGCTTCAGAGTCAGAATAACTTCTTGTATTCAAGGCAGATTTGCTTCTAGAGAGTTAATATAATTTCAATCTGCAGTAAAACTCTCAAACAAATTTTAGAGTATATAATTCTTAAATATAAATTTCCTAACAGTTATCATCAAAACAAAGAGTAATTATTAAGAACCAATCTGTGTTCTAACAATCTCCCCCTTTTTGATGATGACAAAAAGTATCAGAAATTTTATTTAATTGAACATAAAGAATTATAACTCCCCCTGAGATGATGAATCTCCCCCTGAGTTGAATATGAAAAAGGAATAGAAACTTCCCTTTTTATCTTGAGTAATCTTCAGAGTCAGATCTTGTTTGTCTTTGTAATAATTAAGGGTCAGACTATCTTGCAGATATGAGATTCAGAGTTTGATAAAAGATAAATGATCTGAGAAACTCAGAGATTCTTTTATAGAGTGTTCTTATCAAATGTTCTGAAATAGTCAATTTAGATATTAGAAAGAGTAGATATGTCTGAAGATTCATTCTAGTGAAATTATATTAAATAGTTCAGATCTTTATTTTCTCCCCCTTTTTTGTCATAAGCAAAAAGTAAAAACTTTTAATAAAGACAAATAAAAGGAACAAGAAACAGATAATTCAATGGAGAATAACAAACTGATTCATTTAATCATAACAGAGCAAGAGTACATTGGAAAATATCAGAAGATATAACAAGAACATTCAGATGCAAAACAACAGATGCACAAACATGAGGAAAAAAATCTAAGAATGTTTTGACAAAAGCATCTTCAATAGGTCTGTGATCTCAGATGATGATTGCTCTTGCTTTGACATCCACTTAGTCATTTTCTCATTCTTCTCATCTTGTTTAGACATCCACTCTGACATGTCCTCAGATTTCTTGTCTTGCTTCGCCATCCAAGATTTTATTTCAGATTGACCAGCTTCCAGAGCAGCAATCTTGTCTCCAAAATATGGATTTTCTGTCTTTATCTCTGATGAAGTAGATGGAGGTTCTGCAGCTTGAACAGAGTCAATTGCCATAGGTTCTGGAGATCCTGAAGAGGGTTCTACCAGAGTCATAGTCAATGCATTGGCAGTTGGTTCTGGTGGAGGAGGAGGAGGAGCATCCAAACAAAGCAGAGGTTCAGTCTTGTTGGCAATCCAGAATTGAGTTCTTTCAGCTCTGAGCTTTGCATCATCTGAACAGATGTTCTTCAGATTAGAAGCTACAGTGTTGAATCTATTGAGAAAACTTTTCCAGATGATATCAGTCTCATTTGCATCCATAGTTTCAGAACATCTCTTCTGAACAGTACCTAAAGACATATGTATTTCTTGCAAAAACGTTTGAAATAAATGATCAATATTAAGTCTGGGTGGTGGTTTAAGCAAGGTTTCCAGAGTCATCTGTTTAGGTTTGGGAGTTGGTGGTATCAGTGATTTTGAGATGGAAATCAGAGGAGGGGGAACATATGGAATGAATGGAATTTCTGGTTTTTGAGGTAAGGATCTGTTTAAAGCATTAAGCAGATTTGGTTGAGGTCTTGTGCGTGGGTAAACAACATCAAAAGATGCATTGGAGTATGGTATGAAAGCAGAGTTTGATGGTTTATCAGATGCAATTGTGTTATCAGATGCAGGATGCAGAGCTGAAACAACAACTTTACCAGATGTAGCAGATATGGTGGCTAATGATTCTTCATTGTTCATAGATTGAATGTATGAAAGGATTACAGATGGAAGGGCCTGTCTGAATTTTGGTTTCAGAGGTTTCAAAGGTTCAGAAGGCTCAACTCTATCATAAAAATCTTTCAGTTTGAAACTATAAGATAAATTATGATAAAGAGAAGACACTTGGGCACAAGATATTCCAGATGATGATGGATTGGAAGTGGGAACAATCATCCCAGATGAAGTTGTAGGTGGAGGCATAGGGTTTGGAATGGTAGTTTTAGCAGGTAAGGTTGATTCAGGTTCAGGTTCATGCACAGGGTATTTGTCAGATGGATTAATGAGAAAGTCTGGATGAATTTCTGATTCAGATGAATTTGAGGATGTTGTAGGTGTACAAGAGGTAGAAGAAACTTGAAACACTGTTTTTAATGGAGTGATATCAAGAACTTCTGTCTCAGGAATATGAGAAGGTTCTGAAGGGATATCAGATTGTTGAGAAGGTGGTTCAAATGAAACAGGTGCAATAGGTTCAGAAGATGGAATGTTTGAAGGTGGTATGACAGAGTCTTTTTCTGGTTGATCTTCTGTGGTTTGTTTTTCTGGATGATCAGAAGTTTTTGGTTGATTTTCTGTTTGTGGTTGAGCAGAGTTTTGTTTATCAGAAGTTTGTGGTAGTTCTGATGGTTGTGATTCTGTTTGTTGTGGTTCTGATGGTTGTGGAACTGGTGGTGATGGACGTGGAGTGAAGTGTTTGATGTGTATCTTGGGTTGAGGTGGTTTTGATACAGAGGCAGTGGTTTGTTTTTGAGGTGAGACAGAACTAGGGGCAGCAACAGATGTTGTTTGAGTGACAGGTGGTTTGGGAATAGACTTAATAGATGAATCATTAATAACAACATTTTTAGAAATAGCAGAAGTCTTTGTACCTTTGAGTTTAATCCTCTTAGCAGATGCAGAGGCAGCTTCTCCAGAATCCTTTCTCTTTAAAAGATCCTTGGGTTTCTCAGCAATCTTAGCCTTCTTCTGGACAGGTTCAGATTCTGCTGCAGGCTGAGATCTTTTCCTCTGAAGTGGAACTTCTTCTTCTTCTTCTTCTTCTCCTGCATCTGGCAATGGTTGCTTGACAAGTTGAAACACATTGGCTGGGACAGACACTCCTTCCTTTTTGCATTCCTCTATATACATCAGAACAATATGTCTAGGTTCTTCAGCAAAGAATAGAGGAAAGTCAGATACTGGAACCCTCTTATTCAAATCAGACATATTTAACCTCTTTGGAGCAGTAGTAAGTTCATCTACAATCTTGAGTCTAAGAAGGCTTTTAGCGTTTAGAGGCTTTCCCATAATGAACTCTAGTTCCTCTGTAACACCAGCATCATACAGAGCATCCACTAAACCATTTTCAGTGAGAAGATCTGAGAGCAACCTTCCAAAAGGTATCCAAGTCCTGATCTTCTGGCCTTTTTCTTTTACAGATTCTCTAGATGCATTGATGTGATTCCACAAATGCATGAACAAAATGTAAGGAAGATCTACCTTGTTGCTCTGACTAAGGCAATACATAAAATAGATCTGTTCATTATTGACATAATCTGGGGAATTTGTTGACTTTCTGTGATGTATGCATCCCATGAAGATCTTGGCCCAGATCTTGTAATCAGGCTTCAGATCTTTGAATCTGTTAGAGGCTTGTCCAGCAGTCATAACTTCCTTATAAACTTCATCCATATCCACACGCCCAGCTGGCAGGTGGGAAACACCATCTGTTTCTTCATAACCAATCAATCTTCTAATCAGATCCTCTGTGATGATAATCTTCTTTCCCAGCACAGATGATAAAATGAACTTGGGATACACAGATGCATGAATCCAGAATTCCTTAACAAGTAGAGGGTAAACTGGTCCAAACAATCTATCAAAGTATTTCACCCAACCTTGAGCTCTAACAATGGAGCGAAAATCAAACCCATTGTCAGCCAGAGAATCAAATTCAACCATGGATTCACATAACACTTCTAATTTATCAACAGGTGTGAGGAGAGTTCTCTTTGGAGGAGTATATGGAGCAGCACCTAGGTTATCTGAAGTCACAGCAGCCATTGTAGATTGGAATTGTACAGTGGTTGATGAAGAAGACGCCATTGAAGAATGCTTTTTAGAACACTTAGGTTTTGAGTTTTTATGCAGAGAGAACAATAGATGAAAACGCATGTAAATTCTGAGAGTGAAAAGTGTGAAAGTGAATACACAACAAGTATTTATACTAATCACATAGGCACACCAAAAGACAGAAAGAACACACGTTTGAGCAGCATTAAATGAAGAGAATAAAATCATTTCAAATAATAAATGCTTCTGACAATTTTTGGGGGGAAAACCAAAATATTTACTATTCAAATTTCACCTCAAACGTCTTTCAAGTTGTGCACACGCCACCTCTTCAGATTTTGTGGGACACGTGTTTGCTTGCATGCTGTTCTGAATTCTCTCAAGAAATGAAACGTTAGCCAACGTTCAGATCTTCTAAAGATAGTTAGTTCAAATTTTCACATTAGAAATATTAATCAGAATAGAATGAATGAACAGAAGACATACTTCAGATGAATTAAGCATTTTTGCATCTGGAACAATTTGCTTCTGATAAATATCATTCTGGACAAAAATCCATACCAATATTTTTCAAAATGAAATTGAATCTATCTTCAACAAGGGGTTTTGTAAAAATATCTGCCCATTGATGATCTGTATCAACAAAGGCTAAATTTATGATTCCCTTCTGAACATAGTCTCTGATGAAATGATGCTTAATTTCTATATGTTTTGCCTTAGAATGTAAAATGGGATTCTTGGACAAACATATAGCAGAAGTATTATCACAAAAGATAGAGATGTTACTCTCAAAAATTTGATAATCTTCTAGTTGACTTTTCATCCAGAGCATCTGCGTGCTACATCCAGCAGCAGCAATGTATTCAGCCTCTGTGGTTGAAAGAGCAATTGTGGGTTGCTTCTTGCTGTATCAGGAGATTAGATTTCTTCCTAGAAATTGACAACTTCCAGAAGTACTTTTTCTTTCCACTCTGTCTCCAGCATAGTCAGCATCACAGAATCCAACTAATTTGAAATCATCAGATTTTCTGTAACACAAACCCACATTAGAAGTACCTTTCAGATACCTTAGAATCCTCTTGACAGCTGTCAAGTGTGATTCTCTAGGATCTGATTGGAATCTAGCACACAGACAAACACTGAATAATATATCAGGTCTAGAAGCAGTAAGATAGAAAAGAGAGCCAATCATACCTCTGTAGAGCTTCTGGTCTACTTTCTTACTTACCTCTTCTTTGCCAAGTGAGCTAGTAGGATGCATGGGAGTCTTTGCCACCTTGCTGTCAAACATGTTGAATTTCTTCAGAAGTTCTTTAACATACTTTGTCTGATGTATGTAGGTGCATTTTGGAGTTTGATTAACTTGGATTCCTAAAAAGAATCTGAGTTCTCCCATCATACTCATTTCAAATTCTGCCTGCATACATGTAGCAAACTCCTTTCCAAGCATAATATTTGTTGATCCAAAAATAATATCATCTACATAAATTTGGCAAATTAGAAGATCTTTCTTTATAGTTTTACAGAATAGAGTTGTATCCACTTTGCCTCTGATAAAATTCTTCTCCAGAAGAAAATTACTCAATCTCTCATACCAAGCTCCGGGAGCTTGTTTTAATCCATATAGAGATTTCTTTAATTTGAAAACATGATCTGGAAATTTTTCATTTTCAAAACCAGGAGGTTGGTAGACATAAACTTCTTCTTCTATAATACCATTAAGAAAGACACTTTTAACATCCATCTGATACAGAGTGATGTTATTCTGTGCAGCAAAAGAAATAAGAAGGCGTATAGATTCTAACCTTGCCACTGGAGCATATGTCTCAGTGTAATCAATACCTTCTTGCTGACTGTATCCTTGAGCAACCAGCCTTGCCTTATTCCTCTCAACTTCTCCTTTCTCATTTAGTTTATTTCTGAAGACCCATTTTGTACCAATAATATTAAATCCTTGAGGTCTTTGAACTAGATCCCATACATCATTTCTGCTGAATTGGTTAAGCTCTTCTTGCATGGCAATAATCCAATCATTGTCTTGCAGAGCTTCTTCTATAGAAGATGGTTCAATTTCTGACACTAATCCAAATAGTGATGCCTCAGATGATCTTAGAAAGGATCTTGTTCTGATGGGATCATCCTTTTTTCCAATAATGACATCCTCTGGATGAGAAGCTTTAATTCTGGATGATGATCCTCTGATAGTTGACTCTTCAGAAATATTTAGATTATTCATCTGAGAAGTTAAGGGAGTAGCATCTGGAGTTGCTTCTGGTTCCTTCACTTGAAGTTTGTCTGCTTCTGGAACTTCAGAGTCAATAAAGACTACTTCCCTGTCTGCAGAGTTATCAACCTGCTTTGGCTTTTCAGAGCCAAGCTTATCATCAAATCTGACATGAATGGATTCTTCCACAATCTGTGTCTCAGTGTTGTATACTCTGTAGCCTTTAGAGCGTTCAGAATATCCAAGCATGAAACACTTCTGTGCTTTGGAATCAAACTTGCCCAAATTTTCCTTAGTGTTTAACATATAACAGATACATCCAAAAGGATGAAAATAAGAAATGTTGGGCTTTTTGTTCTTCCACAATTCATAAGGAGTCTTCTTCAGAAGAGGTCTAACAGATACTCTGTTCTGAATGTAGCATGCTGTATTGATTGCTTCTGCCCAAAAATGTTTTGCCAGATTTGTCTCATTGATCATGGTTCTGGCCATTTCTTGCAAAGTTCTGTTTTTCCTCTCTACAACCCCATTCTGTTGTGGAGTTCTAGGACAGGAAAAATCATGAGCAATGCCATTTTCAGAGAAATATTTTTCAAAATTTTTATTTTCAAATTCACCACCATGATCACTTCTGACTTTTATAATTTTGAAATTCTTTTCATTCTGGACTTGCTTGCAGAAGTCAAAGAACACAGAATGTGACTCATCCTTGTGTTTTAAGAACTTTACCCATGTCCATCTGCTAAAGTCATCAACAATGACCAATCCATACTTCTTGCCTCTGATGGATGCAGTTTTCACTGGTCCAAACAGATCAATATGAAGTAGTTCTAATGGTTTAGAGGTAGAAACAACATTTTTTGATTTGAAAGATGTTTTTGAAAACTTCCCTTTCTGGCATGCTTCACAAAGAGCATCTGAAGTGAACTTCAGATTAGGGAGACCTCTGACAAGATTAAGTTTATTAATCTGAGATATACGTCTCATATTAATATGGCCCAATCTTTTGTGCCAGACCCATTGCTCTTCATTCACAGACAAGAGGCATTTAACATTTTGAACTTTAAGTTCTGAAAGATTTATTTTATAAATGTTGTTTTTCCTCTTACCACTAAATAGGATAGAGCCATCCTTCTGACTAATAGCTTTACAACATTTTTGATTAAAAGTTATATCATAACCATTGTCACTTAATTGACTTATGGACAATAAGTTATGTTTTAACCCTTCAACAAGTAAAACATTAGTAATAGAGGGAAGTTTACCATTTCCAATAGTGCCAGATCCAATAATCTTGCCCTTCTGGTTCCCTCCAAACTTCACGTCCCCTCCAGATCTAAGTTCCAGGCTTTGGAACATAGACTTTTCTCCTGTCATGTGTCGTGAGCATCCAGAGTCCAGGTACCATGATTGGTGTCCTGACCTTGCTGCTAAGAACATCTGCAACAAGAATTATTTTGTTTTTAGGTACCCAGATCTTCTTGGGTCCTTTGGGGTTAGTTGGTTTGTAGGTTTGTCTAAACTTCTGTTTTGCAACATAATGTTTATTCTGACTTGCCTTAGGTTTAAACACATAAGTACTCTTCTCAGAGCTTGTGTGTTTAATGTCATTCAAGTGACCAAATTTGAATTGAGAATACAGAGGTGTCTTCCTGATGAAAAGTTTGTCAACAGGTTTTGGATTGCTTCCAGATGAAGACTCATATCCAATGCCTCTTCTGTTGTTTCCACTAACACCATAGATCATGGAAGCCATCTTGCTTCTGTCTATGCTCTTAGTGAGAAATTTCTGAAAACTAGAGTCATATTTTTCTAAAATATTTTCACATGACTTAGTCTCAGATTCAGATTCTTGTTGAGTTCTATCAAAGTCATTTTTTATTTTTAAATTTATTTCTTTCTGCTCAACAAGTTCTGTTTTCAGAAGATCAATCTCAGATTCAAGATTGCTTTTCAGCTTCTTGTATTTGAGTTTGATGTTGTTATAACTTTTAAGAACTTCTGTTACAACTTTAATGAGTTCTTCTTTGGTAAGTTTAGCCATTACCTCTTCTGCATCATCATCAGATTCATATTCTGATTCATATCCTGAGGTACCTTCCTCTTGATCCTCTGTCCTGGCCATCAGTGCAACGTTTGCATATTCTTCTTCTGATTCAGAAGATGATTCACACTCATCTGAGTCATCCCATGTTGCCATCAGAACCTTCTTCTTTTTGTTGAACTTCTTCTTAGGTTTTTCTTTCAGAAGTTTGGGGCAGTCATTCTTGTAGTGCCCAGGTTCTTTGCACTCATAGCACACAACTTCTTTCTTAGCAGATCTTCTGTGACTAGAAGATTCCTTTCTGTTGTCAGATCTTCTGAAGTTGTTGAACTTCTTTCCCTTGTGCTTCCAGAGTTTGTTAATCCTTCTGGACAGCATGGATAACTCATCTTCTTCTTCAGAAGAAGACTCTTCAGAGCTTTCTTGAATGACCTGCAAAGCTTTAGCAGTTTTGTTAGATTTTAATGCTACAGATTTACCTTTATCTTTCTTCTGAGGTTCATCTTCCTCAAGCTCAATCTCATGGCTCCTCAGTGAGCTGATGAGTTCTTCTAGAGAGATCTTGTTCAGATCTTTGGCCATCTTCAGGGAAGTCACCATTGGTCTCCATCTGATGGGCAGACTTCTGATGATTTTCTTTACATGATCTGACGTGGAATATCCCTTGTCCAGAACTTTCAGCCCAACAGTGAGTATCTGGAATCTGGAGAACATGGCTTCAACAGATTCAGAGTCTTCCATTTTGAAAGCCTCATACTTCTGGATCAGAGCCAGAGCTTTTGTCTCTTTAACTTGAGAATTTCCCTCATGTGTCATTTTAAGGGATTCAAACATATCAAAAGTTGTCTCCCTGTTTGTGATTTTCTCATACTCTGTATGTGAAATAGCATTCAGTAATATGGTTCTGGCTTTATGGTGATTTCTGAAGTCTTTCTTCTGAGAATCTGTCAAAGATTTTCTGTCAATCTTTTTGCCATCTCCATCTGTGGGATGTACATATCCATCTATGACAAGATCCCATAGATCAGCATCATATCCTAGGATAAAACTCTCAATTTTGTCTTTCCAGTAATCAAATTTTTCTCCATCAAACATTGGAGGTTTGGTGCTGATCCTATCCCTCTCTTCATATTTATTGTTAATATTTGACATTGAATTATCAGCCATGATAACAAATAAATATATTTATCAAAGTATATCTCTTTGGATCTTTACTGACACTGTTAAGTGATAGCACACTCAGAACCGGAGCTCTGATGCCAACTGAAGGTGAGATAATACTTAGAAAGGGTGGGATTGAATAAGTATGGAAAATTAAGACTTGAAAATAATCACACAATTATTTTTATCCTGGTTCGTTTAACAACTACTCCAGTCCACCCTTGCAGAGTGATTTGCCTTTCTCAACAAGGACTTAATCCACTATTAAATCAAACTGATTACAATAGTATCACTGTAACCCGGTGAACTGACTTTAAACAATGTTGCGGATAGCAAGAGTCGCCACCGACTTTTATTTTATCCATAAGGAAAGGTTATAAAAGAACAGGAAAGACCTTAGAGAATATTTTGGGTCCGGGGGGTAGGTTATGAAAAGGGAAGGTATTAGCATCCTTTTCATCCATGGTTATCCATGGGCTCTTAGGTACTTAAGCTCACTTTTGAATTGTTTTGAAATTGTAGTGTGTGAATAGAAAATTTTCAGAATAGTTAATAAATAATCCATGTAAGGATGTGTTAAGAACTTGTTTGAAAACTTGTTGAAAATTTGTTTAAGTGCGAAACAGTTTTGAAGTGAGCAAGCACCTAGGAGTAGCCTACCCTAATGTTTTAAGGTCTTTCTTATTCTTTATCCTTTCCTTAGTAAGACTATCCCTACTATAATGGAGTAGGTAGTCCTTACTTTGGATGTTAAGGGATATGTGAGGGACAATTTGACTTTGAAGGCCATTGTGGGATGTAATAAGCACATATAAGGGACCATCATCATTTTTCGAAAGGGACTCGATTCGTAAAGGCAACCATAAGGGACTTTGATGATTTTTCTATTTGAGGGACTTGCTTTATACACCCCACTTAACCATTATTCGTAGGCAACTTGAGGGATATCCTTAGGAAGTGAGACGGCGATTAAAATCGACTTACGTGTGTGACGTGTTTATTTTAATTATCTTTATTTAAAAGTGATCTAAATTTATTTTAATATTACATACATGTTGTTGCACTCCCTAATTAAATAATTAAACAACTTTACATCCAAGAAACAATTACAAAATAATAAGCAAAATAATTAAATAGCAAAGATAAATAAAATATAAATGAGCAATAATAAATAATAAAGGGGGTTAATTCTAAGTTTACTCGGCAAGACATCGCATCTTGTGCCTACGTATCCTTACGGGAGCGGAATCAGAGTAATCGTAGTTCCCCTCAAAAGGGAGGTTAGAGACTTCTTGACTGTGGTCAAGGTCTCAAGGGGAATAAACGCATCTTAAGGACACGCTTACGCGGAGTGTAGAAACTCCAAATCTCTACGTTGAATTGTTAAGTTGTAATTAGGGTTAAATTAGGGATTCCACGGCGGGAAACCCTAAAATGAGCGCGGCGGCTCTTTGACCTAATGCTAGGGGTAAAATTGTAATTTTGCCTGCGGCGAGGCATTTGTGAAAATTAGGGTTTGTAAGGAGAAAGGGTTTGAAGTTGAGGACTATTGGCGCGACGACCAAAAGCTAGACCTAACCTTCGGATGTGTGTAGTGTGATAGAATAATTGATAAATGTGTGAAATAATTGAATCATGCAAACAGAGAATAATGTCCTAATTTAACCATGCAAGCAGAAATTTAAAGACAGAATTTAAAGAGCGATTATTAGGATTCGCGAGGTTACAACCGGGAAGCAGTTACAAAAATGACAAATGCCATAAAAATGAAATAAATAACGGTAAACGCAGTAAACTGAAAACGAGCAAACACTGTTAACGGGCAGAATTGTCAGATGGTGACGAAGTAAAGTTATGCATCTTTTTGTGGTTTTATTTTGGGATATGATCTTCAACTTAAATTAAAATGAAATTAATATTAATTTAACTCAAACCCTAAAACTATTTTTAACTTAATTACTATATTTTTTAAAAAAAGGATTTTAATACATTTATTTAAAAAATGGTTTTTATTTATTATTATAAACAGGTTTTTTTTTATTTAATATAAAAGTTTTAAATTATTATTTATTAAAAAACAATTTTAATATTAGTTTTTAAAAAGTTTAATAAAACTTAACTAATTAATTATATAAAAAAAAGAAAAAAAAGTAAAAAAAATAAAAGGGGTTGGGTCGGTCATCACTCCCGGACCCAACCCGGTTGGTGAGATATAGAAAAGGGGAAAAAAATAGGGTTTCAGAAACCCTATCCCTCGCGGCGCCGTTGTTCCTTCGTCTTCTTCCTTCGTTCGTCGCTCGCTCCTCTCATCTTCTTCCTTCGTTCGTCGTTCATCCTTTATTAACCTGAAACAAAACACGAAAATTGTGAGGAAAATGCTTCATGGCTTACATTTACGACGGCGTTTCGGTGAAGATGGCCGATGATGAAGTGAGCTGAGGCCCGAAACGGTTGATTGCCCGTCGTTTGGTTAAAACGGCGCCGGTGGTCTTTCGTTTGGTGTGATCGATGGCTGTTTGTGATGGATTTGGTTGAAAACTTCTTCTTCTTTCAATATCGCGGCCGCTAGGGTTTTGCTTGCGATTGTTGTTCGCCGTTTTTTCTAGGGTTTCAACGAGGTGATCTCACCCCTTTTTATATCTCTCTGATTTCATTTGTATTGGGCTTTGATACACGTTTTTACATTACTTTTGTGCTGAGATTTCGATTGTGATTTGCTTGATATGATTTGATTCCCTTTCCTTTTCTGACTTCGTTTGACTCTTTCTAAATCTTTGCTTCCCATTGTGACCCATTTGATAAACTAGATTGGCTTGCGAACGGGATTTACTTGACACAGTTGGATTTGCCTCGATTTGCTTTCAGAAACGGGCTTGCTTTAATCCGCTTTGGGACCAAACTTAATTGGATATCTTCTTTGAAACTGATTTGGATTCTGTTTTATGATGGTTTACTGATTCGATTTGGGATACACCTTTTGATATCTTCTGGATTTTTGCATGTGTGGTTTTGACCAAACCGGTTCATGGTGCGGATATCCTTGAGCCCTGCTCGTATTCAATTCATTTTGGGTCCAACCAAACTTGCTTCGGTCTTGGATACAGTTTGTGAATTGATATGGCTTTGTGAACTTTGTCTGCTTTTTCTTTGAACTGATACGCTTGTTCACTTGGATTTGTGAACTGATGGACTAACTGAATCATGTTTCAGTTCAACTTTCTGGTTTTCCTGATACAAATTCACTGACTTTTTTTTTCTTCTTTCAGAGGGCAACTGATGGTGTGGTTACTGACGGATCAATGCTACCGAGAATGGTCATATGGTGATGATGACCATTGGTCTGAACCTTTGAGGGATGCTATTGCCATTTGGTTTTGGTTGCGTTGCCTTAGCGATGATGACCTTTGGGTCTGAGCTGATATTTTGAGTTGATAGCTTGCACGAAATTACCAATGCTTGTAGTTCGACGTTCGGTAGGGAGTTGGTAACGGCTTCGGCCGTGGCTCTCCCAGCCACTCGAATTCTCACGCCCAATGATGGTTAAACTGAGGGCTGAATCCATGTTGATTCCTTTATTTCTGTGGCTTTTAGTGAATTGCTTATGATGAACTGATTTGTCTTTTTTTGATATAGATTCACTGGGATTAAACTCTCTGATACGCGGCGGACTTTCTGCTACCCGCTGTTGGCTTGTTTTGTTGTTTGTCGAACATGAAACTTAATGAGTTTATATGATGCTCATGAAACCTTTTTTGAGGCAGCTTCGACTGTCTTTGACATCTCGATTCTTCTTTGTCTGAACTGAAATTCACTTCTCTTTTTTCCTGAATTGATAGGTGGCTGCGAATTTGGGCTATGATGTTCATCACTAAGCCTTAGGCTTTGCATTTTGATTTTCCAATGTGACCTGGCACGAACTGAGTTGGGCATTTCCTGCTGTGGTTTGTGAATTATTGGACTTGGTCCTTCTTTTGATGCAGCTGCGGTTTGATTCTAATAATCCAGCATAGTTTACATTGCTGAAATGGTTCTTTGAATTGGCCGTATGCTTTTCGATTTTGCTGAGTATTTCTTCTGTGGTAAGAACTAGACTTGTTTCCGGGACCGTTCTGTTGTTCTGTGGTTGTGAATAATGATTTGCATGTAATTTTTAGACAGCCTTTGAAATTGATTCCTTTGATGTACTTACCATTCTATTTTTCGAGCTGGTTCAGCGGCTTGTGAATTGAAATTTCGTTCAATTTGAGCATCCTGTGAATTGTTTTATGCAATTTAGGTGCAACTTACGAACTGTTTTGGTGTTGAGTTCTGTTATGAACTTTTGTACTGATGCTGTTTTGGTGAATTTCAGGTGTTGACAAACTTTGAACACAAAGTGGCTCATACCCGTCGGCATCCGGGTTTATGACCAAATTGATTGTGCTGCTTTACCCTTGTATCAGTTTGGAAACCAAATGGGATTTATTCGATGATGGCATAGACCCTTTTTCAGTTAATCATTTATCGGCCCGAACTTCTTTTACTTCTTCATCTTTCTCGGTTGTCCCGTATGATAAGAACAGGGATCACCTGATCTGACGCCAATGGCGCGGATCGGTAACGGGGGTAGGACGCAGCTTCGGTTGTGCCACTCCCGGCACTCGATGATGACATTGTTCTGAGAGTGTCGAAAAAAATTCTAACATTTTCTGTACTGTCTGTTCTCTTTTGATGTGCAGGTTAGCTGAGGATTCATGGAGAAGTTCAAATACGAACATGAAGACCTTTAGATACTTTTAGGATTTAGGATAGATGCTTTAATGTAATCCCTTAGGATTTGAGAATTTTAATGTACTTCCTTGTAACAGTACTTTGTAAAATATGAAGCAACATCCCCATTCTTGTATGATAGCATTATTTATGAAATAAAATTCTCAAAGTTTTGAATTTATTTATATTCTATTCTTAGTTAAAAAATATAAACAAATGTGAATAAATCCACAAGTATTTAATTCATTAACATAGGCATAAAACATAAATATTTCCAAGTGGTATTTGTGATCCTAATCTCATCATCCGATTAAAATGTTAACCAATTGTTTCATAACCAAGCTCATATGGGCACCATGGTCACAACATTTTCAGCATCAACGGCAAAACTAATCGTAATTAAACTCCACTGACCAAATGCCAAATCTCAATATGATCAGAACTGGTGATTGATAAATGCCTCAAAACCATAACGCATCAAATGCCTCAGAATTTTAATAACAGCCCGTCTTCAAGGAATTGGTAGAATTTGTGTAAAATGACCAAAATACCCCTGGGACCAAATCTCTCTTTGATGTTGGCAAAAAAAATCATGAAGTTTGACTTTGGTTTGACCACAGTTGACCTCAGTTTGACTTTTTAACTGCATTGACTGCTTTTGACTTATCTGATCATCTGACTGAGCAAACTTTTGAGAAAAGTCTTGAAACTTGACATGGGGGTTCTTATACACATATAAGATGTTATGAAGCTCACTTGAAGTCTTGGAAGTCCATTTAGCCTGATTAAAGTCAAAACCCTAGTTTTGGATGCACTGCTTAGGAGGTGCATTGTCTGAGGGAATTGTCAACTCTTCTGACCAATTGTGAATTTTGTGAACCTTGTGAACCTTCTTGGAACACAAAGTCTTGTATTGTGAGGGCAAATTTTGGGGTGTAACAGCTGCCCCTGTTCAATTTTCTGAAACCTGAGGGGTTAGATTGGTATATTTGCCAGTCGTAACCTGGAAGGTTGAAGGGGATTGAACACAAAAGCCCAAAAATTTGCACTCACCAGTGCATGGAGTGATATTGATGGTTGGTTGAACATGATTGAGTGGGCTTAAAGATGCCACTAGGGGAAAGTTCTTCAGTAGTATAATGAGAACTGTCAGGAGTCTGGAGTAATACTGATGTAACAGCATGTCTTCATGAGGATAGAGCAATCAATAATGATAACCCTAAAGCAGTCTTGAAGTGATAAATCTGACCTCAGGAGGATAGAGCAATCAATAGCTCTAAAGCAGTCTTGAAGTAATAATGGCTTCAGGAGGATAGAGCAATCAATAGCTCTAAAGCAGTCTTGAAGTAATAGAATGGCTTCAGGAGGATAGAGCAATCAACAGCTCTAAAGCAGTCTTGAAATAATAATGTGATATGTCTTCAGGAGGATAGAGCAATGAATGGCTCTAAAGCATTCTTGAAATAATAATGTAATTTCAGGAGGATAGAGCAATGGATAACTCTAAAGCAGTCTTGAAATAATTAGATGGCTTTAGGAGGATAGAGCAATGAATAGCTCTAAAGCAGTCTTGAAGTAGTAATATGACCTCATGAGGATAGAGCAATGAATAGCTCTAAAGCAGTCTTGAAGTAATAGGATGATTTCAGGAGGATAGAGCAATCAGTAGCTCTAAAGCAGTCTTGAAGTCATGAGAGGCTATCAAGAGGATAAAATAACCCTGAGGTTACAATAAAGCAGTCCCAAAGTAATAAGAAGCTCATCAGGAGGATAAAGTAATCCTGAGGTTACAATAAAGTAGTCCCAAAGATCATAAGCTTGTTTGTTGGATAATTAACCTGAAAACAAGGTAGCATTCTGTATAACAACATTAGTTTATGCTTTATGTATGCATGTATGACATGATGCACTTAGGTAATGTACTATAGGCATATATGTTATGGTATGATGTAAATGATGTATGTATGCTATGACACTGCTGGAAGTGTCTGGATATCCTTGTATAACGACTGCTGGCCAAGGAAAATAAATCCTGATTCGTTGTTGAAGAATATATAACCCTCCGTCTGCTGGGGATAACAAGGTATAGATAACCTCCCGTTGTTGGGGATAACAAGGTATAGATAACCTCCCGTTGTTGGGGATAGTAGGGTATAGATAACCTTCGTTTTCGTTTGATAGTAGGATAAGTATAACATCCCGTCTTCGTTCATCGTGCCCTTATTGGAAAGTAATTTCCCGTATATCCGTATGAGGATAAAAGAGATGGATATAAATTCCAGGGGAGATTAGACTTTGTGAAAATGGATTAGTCCTACTGATGGTTTGTAACTGTCTTGTAAAGATGAACCGGCGAAGCTTCGTTGAAATCCTTCCCTCGTTCGTCCTTAGTAAATACTATTACTGCATTTTCATGCATTTCTGGTAAACATCAATCATATTAAAAGCATACATGCGTTTCTGGTAAACATCAATCATATTCAAAGGCATACATACATTCAAACACAACCAATGGACGTTTCGCTTATGTAAATAGGGTAAAAGTAAATCTGGATTCAAAAGATGGAATTTATTTATATCAAAAGTGACCCATACACGGGTAAGTTTGTACAAGGAGACATAAACCCTAGTAAGAGAATTTTGTCATGAAGTTTTACAAAAAGAATCAGCTATGTGGGAAATAATCCTATTGAGTTTCAATTCTACTATTGCCACTCAAGTATCTCATCTTCTTGCTGTTGAGACGGAAACGATTGGATTGAGCTTTATCTGTTTGAGCTTGAGTAAGTAGTACAACTGGTTGCAGTTTCATGAGTGATCCAAACGAGACATAGTCATACGCTTTAATCCCTAACTTTTGCCTGGATTGCCCTTTCAGGTTTTCAATCCACCGGGATACCCTTTTTTGCCCAAGCCGCCTTTTCAGGTTTTCGACTTGCCGGGTGTACATCTTTTTATATATATATCCCTAATTTTTGCCCAAACCCTTTTGGTTTGCCGGGATGCCCTTATTTTTGCCTAGGCCTGTCAACCTAGCGGGTCTCTTTTTATGCGTAGTATTTTTTAACTATGTCTGCGTTTACAGGTTGTGGGAAGTCTTCACCATCCATTGTAGTCAGTATCATGGCACCTCCTGAGAACACTGTCTTGACTACAAATGGTCCCTCATATGTTGGAGTCCACTTGCCCCTAGGATCACCCTGTGGTAATATGATACGCTTGATTACCAAGTCACCAGCCTGATATACCTTTGGCTTAACCTTCTTGTTAAAAGCTTTGATCATCCGTTTCTGGTACATCTGGCCATGACAAACTGCTGCTAACCTTTTCTCATCAATCAAATTTATCTGGTCAAGTCGAGTCTGAATCCACTCATCTTCATCCAAGCCTGCATCCTTCATAATTCTCAAGGAGGGGATCTGAACTTCAATAGGCAGAACTGCTTCCATACCATAGACTAAGGAGAATGGGGTTGCCCCTGTTGAAGTACGTATTGTAGTACGATAACCATGCAGAGCAAATGGTAACATCTCGTGCCAATCCTTGTAAGTAACAGTCATCTTCTGTACAATCTTCTTAATGTTCTTATTAGCAGCTTCAACTGCCCCATTCATCTTTGGACGATACGGAGAAGAGTTGTGATGCTTAATCTTGAACTGCGCACAGAGATCAGTAATCATAGTGTTGTTCAGAGAACTCCTGAGCTTCAAGATAGTTTTTCACTTCATAGAACCAAGGCTTCTCCTCTGCCCCTTCAGTGTCAATCTCATTGCAGTATGCAGGCTTCTCAAATCTATCAATGGTAATCTTGGGAGCTTCATCATCCCAGCTGATCTCAAACATAGATGCCATGGTGGCCAATGCGTCTGCCAACTGATTCTCTCTTCGTGGAATATGTCCAAAAGTAATCTCTTTGAAATGTGGGATCAAAGACAACACATGTTCTCTGTAAGGAATGAGATTATCATGCTTTGTATCCCAATCTCCTTTAATCTGACTTACTACCAGAGCTGAATCTCCATACACCTCAAGGAACTGAATCTTCATATCAATAGCAACTTGCATACCCATGATACATGCCTCATACTCAGCCATGTTATTGGTACAATAGAAACAAAGTCTGGCAGTAATCGGGGTATGACAACCTTCAGGGGAACTAATCACAACACCAACACCATTACCATGTGCATTGGAGGCACCATCAAAAACCATAGTCCATCGGGATCCTTGTTCAGGTCCGTCATATTGTCCAGGTTCTTTGGTAACAGACATAATGTCTTCATCAGGGAACTCAAAATTCATTGACTGGTAATCATCTACTGCTTGATGAGCCAAATGATCAGCAACAACACTCCCCTTAATGGCCTTCTGAGTAGTATACTGTATATCATATTCCGTCAAGATCATTTGCCATCTTGCAATTCTTCCGGAGAGAGCAGGTTTCTCAAATATGTACTTGATTGGATCCATCTTCGAAATCAACAAGGTAGTATGGGTCAACATATACTGTCTTAGTCGGCGAGCAGCCCATGCCAAAACGCAGCAAGTTTTCTCGAGCAGTGAGTATCTTGTTTCACAGTCGGTAAACTTTTTGCTAAGGTAGTATATTGCCTGCTCTTTTCGACCAGACTCGTCATGTTGCCCCAATACACACCCCATTGAGTTGTCTAATACTGTTAAATACATAATCAAGGGTCTTCCATCAACTGGTGGCATTAAAATTGGAGGTTCTAGCAAATATCTCTTGATTTCGTCAAAGGCAGTCTGGCACTCATCATTCCATTCCATCACCTGATCTTTCTTCAACAACTTGAAGATTGGCTCACAGATGGTAGTTAATTGGGAAATAAATCTTGCAATGTAGTTCAATCGTCCCAAGAAACCTCTAACCTCCTTCTCAGTACGGGGAGCTGGCATCTCTCGTATAGCTTTCACTTTTGCAGGATCCACTTCAATACCTTTTCCACTGACAATGAAACCCAGGAGCTTTCCAGATCTAACTCCAAAAGTACACTTGTTTGGATTTAATCTCAACCTGTATTTCTTCAACCTCTCAAACAACTTGTGCAGATGATCAAGATGTTGTTCTTCATTCTGAGACCTGGCTATCATATCATCCACATATACCTCTATCTCATGATGAATCATATCATGAAACAAAGCCACCATAACACGCTGATATGTTGCCCCTGCATTCTTCAAACCAAATGGCATTACCTTATAGCAAAAGGTGCCCCACTGTGTCACAAATGTAGTCTTCTCCATATCTTCAGGTGCCATCTTGATTTGATTGTAACCAGAGAAACCATCCATAAAAGAGAATACCTTATGCTGAGCAGTGTTGTCTACCAGAATATCAATATGAGGAAGTGGAAAGTCATCTTTAGGGCTAGCCTTGTTCAGATCTCTGTAGTCTACACACATACGTACCTTACCATCTTTCTTAGGAACTGGTACCACATTTGCAACCCACTGAGGATAAGAAGTTACGGCCAAGAACCCTGCATTGAACTGTTTCATTACCTCTGCTTTGATCTTTTCTGACATTTCAGGACGCATACGACGGACCTTCTGCTTCTTTGGGCGACAATCTTCTTTCACTGGCAAACGGTGAACCACAATGTCTGTATCCAACCCTGGCATATCTTCATAAGACCAAGCAAAGATCTCCACATAGTCACGTAGCATCTGAATCAACCTGCTCTTGACACTGTCCTCTAAATCAGCCCCTATCTTGACTTCTTTTCTGTTTTCTTCAGTTCCCAGATTCACAACTTCGACTGGCTCTTCATGTGGCTGTATAGCTTTCTCTTCTTGTTGTAACAACCTAGCAAGCTCTACAGGTATTTCACAATCGTCCTCGTTTCCGTCTTCAGTTTGATAGATCGGATTCTCGAAATTGTAATTGGCAATAGTAGAACTGTTATCAACTGGATCCAGAGTGGATGAGGATCTGCATTTTAGTGACGTGGGTGTGTGTAAGAACACATAGCTGATAAAGCAAAAATAAAAGGAAAAAGAAAGACAAGGAACACAATATTTACGAAAACGAAACGTCCACTGATTTTATTGAATGAAGTATGCAAATGAAATGACAACCCGTAACAAGCACACCATTGTGCCCCGGGTAAGGCACATGGCTTGAAAGTTTTAATTGTTCCAGAAATTACAAATTTAAAAACATAACACAGTAATAGTATTTACTCCTGACTAAAGGAGATAGGGATAACATCTTCAGCTTTCCAATTATTGAGTCCAGCACCCACAGTAGGAAAAATCCATGCCTCCAAGTTGTAGTCTTCATCTTGATCTCCCACAGCATTGATAACTCCTTGATTGGTGATACGAACGGCACGAGCACGACGAACAGCCTTCTGGGACTCTTCTTCCACCACAGCTTTTGCATCATTGAGGGAGGCCATTGCCATTGTTGGAGGGTTTCTGATGACCACAGGAACCTTCTTCACAGCAGGAGGAGTCACACAATCCTTAACAGCCCAGGGAACCACTTCAAATGACTGACATGGAGTTTCAATGTATTCACCTTCTACTTCCAGATACTTGAAAGTGTTTACATGGCTGACAAAGTATTCTTCCTCTCCAAAGACAGTAACAACTTTTCCATTCACCGGATATCTCAACTTTTGATGTAATGTGGAGGTCACAGCACCTGCCCCATGGATCCAGGGACGACCAAGCAGACATGAGTACGAAGGACGAATATCCATCACATAGAATGTAGCAGTAAACACCTGAGAGCCAACCTTGATTGGAAGATCAATTTCCCCATGCACTACTCTTCTAGAACCATCAAAAGCCTTTACCACAATATTACTGGGCTTCAATACCGTATCTTCAGGACTCAGCTTGTTCAGGACTTCCTTAGGCAACACATTCAGAGAGGAACCATTGTCTATCAGCACATGAGACAGGGTAGTGCCCCTGCATTCAATTGAAATATGCAAGGCCCTGTTATGATCCCTCTTGGCAGGGGTCAAGTCAGCATCAGAAAATCCTAACCCGTTGTCATAGGTCAGGTGAGCAACACAATTCTCAAACTGGTCCACAGAAATTGCACTGGGTACATGAGCCATCTTTAGAAACTTGATCAATGACTTGGCATGAGCCTCAGAACCTAATAACAGGGAGAGCATAGAAATCTTTGAGGGAGTATGCCCCAGCTGATCAACAATATCATAATCACTCTTGCGAATGATTTTCAATACTTCTTCCATCTGCTTAGAGAGGTCATCAGCAGCTGGCACATCAGTAGATACAGGCTCAATAACAGGACCCTTGCCCCGAGCATCAGTGGTGGAAGTAACAGCAGGAGTAACTGCAGCAGGAGTAACTGCACTCTTAGAAGCAACTGGAGGAGAGAAGACTCTTCCACTACGAGTGATCTTGCTAGATCCAGCAATATTATCAATGTCAACAGGCATATCAGGTAAAGGCTCCTGCTTGACACCATGGATGTAAACATCAGACCCGTAGTGCCAAGGCACAGCTTTGTCAGATGTATAAGGAATAGGACCAGGAGTGGTAATGATCAGAGGAGCTACTCTGGCTTCAGCAACAACTTTCACAGGACCTTCAGCAGTAATCTTGATTGGGCCCTGATGAGTGATTTTAATGGGACCCTTTGAAGTGATTCTTAGTGGTACTTTGTCAACCATGTCAACCTCTTCAATCTTCTTACCCTGAGTCAGATGATCCACCATACTTTCTACAGATGCTGGTCTTCTTTCAAACACTATAGTATATTTATCCATGAGACGTTGAGTCCCATCTCTCAAAATGAAGCAACTATCCGGCTTATAGGTACAATATAGACAATCTTCATGACAACCTGGAAAGATCCCAGCTTGTACTAACCTCTTTTTGATAACAGACAATGGTGTGCTTAACTCCATAACTGAATAGACATGCAGATCTTCATCAATATCTTCATCAATGGCGTTGACAGTCTTCTCGTGATTTGGCATTGGAGCTGTAATCACATTTGGAGTACCTGGTGGATCAAACTCAATTTCTCCAGCATCAATCATATCCTGAATTTTGTTCTTCAAGACCCAGCAGTTATTAGTATCATGTCCTGGACAGTTTGAATGATATGCACATCGTGCATTGGGATTGTACTTGGGAGAGGTAACATTGGGATTCTGAGGGGCCTCCCTCAGGGTAATAAGTTCAGCTTTCAACAAGTGTTGCAATGCCTGAGCCATTGACATGTTGATCTTCGTGAACTGTCTTCTAGCCCTCTGTTGGTTGCCTTGAGGCTGCTCTGTTGTTGCAGGAGTTGGATTTGAAATATGAACTGCACTAACAGACTGATGCCTTCTGTTACGATCAGGCTGACCATACACAGCATTAGATTCTTTCTTCCCAGTGGGAGGCTTCTTTGCAGCACCTGATGAAGAAGTGCCCACTTGGATCTTACCACTCTTGATACCATTCTCTACTCGCTCTCCTGTCATGATCAACTCAGTGAAGCCAGATGATGAGCTTCCAATGAGATGACTGTAAAACGGACCATTCAGCGTACACATGAACATATCAACCAACTCCCTATCAGTCAAAGGGGGTTGAACTCTTCCAGCTAAGTCTCTCCACTTCTGAGCATACTCCTTAAAGCTTTCTTTGGCACCCATAGACATGCTTTGAAGCTGCATGCGAGTGGGGGCTAAGTCAGCATTGTATTGATACTGCTTGTAGAAAGCTTCAGCAAGGTCATTCCAATCTCTGATGTTGACACTCTCCAACTGATAATACCACTCTAGCTGAGCTCCAGATAAACTCTCTTGAAAGAAATGGATCCACAACTTTTTATCAGCAGTGTGGGGTTGCATTCTTCTGACATAAGACCTCAGATGCAACTTGGGACAAGAGACCCCATCATAGACAACAAATGTAGGAACTTTGAACCCAATGGGTATGACCACCCCAGATATCAAGCTCAAATCCTCAAAATCCAGCCCAGATGATTTCTGTAATTCCATAGCATCCATTCTATCCACCAGCATCTTGAATTTGTCTTCGTTAGGCTCATGGTAGTAGTTAGCCTCAGAATCAGAGTCCCCCATAGTGTTGTGGAGACTGCCTCTCTCCTGCTCAGATTCTTCAGATTCATAGTCTTCGACATGTTCCTTGGTCTTGACAGGACCTTTGAACCTTCTTCCCATGTTGAGCAGCCCAGCAGACCTTCTAGCCTTCTTAGTCTTCTTGGCCAGCAGTGTCTTCAATTCATCCTGCCCCTTGGATAGGTTCAGGATCAGCTCTTGGAACTGTGCATTCTGTGCCTGGAGATCCTTAATTGATTGTTCAAGAGCCATTGGTGAAATAAACAGCGAGAAGATGAGAAACCTGTGCACAATTATAAACCTGTGATGCAATGATATGGGAATGCATATGCAATGTTTTCAAGGACCGCAGGATTTAAATTTGCTTAAACAATCAAGAAAGTAACTTTTTATTAGTAATAACTTGTTTTGCCTTTTAGGCTTACAAAAAATGAAAACGAAATAAGTACAAAAGATGGGGTTTTAAGTCTCCCATGGACGTTTCCTCTTTGTGTTGAGGTATGAGTTGAGGTTTCGTTCCTCATGAAGTAGCTTTGTTAGCTCTAGGATCCTTGCTTGGCTTGCTTTGTAATGAGCCTCGAAAGTATCCCTTTGCTCTTTCAGTTGGATCCATGATCTCTGCAAGTCTTCCATATCAGTAGGCATGTCTGGGTGAAGGATGGTATAAGCTGTGTCTCCTTCAGCAACAGGTTCCATGGTAACTGGTAGGATGGCAGGATATGGCATCATGAGTGTCTGAGCACGAGATCGTACCCATCTGAGATAAGCCTCCATAGGAATAGTGTACTTAGGCTCCAGTGTCTTGCTGTCAATCCTGTTTACCTTTCCCCAAGCTCGTATGAATCTCTGACGGTAACCCTGAGGATCGTTGTCGTAGTCAAACACAATGCCCTGAATCAACATGTCATGTGGACCATCGCTCCGGGCGTAACCAAACTGTCGTAAAGCTAGAGATGGGTTGTAGGTGATGCCTCCTCTTATGCCTAGAAGTGGCACATTAGGGAACTCCCCACAACGGTCAATGATGGTGACATTCTCCATAGATCTGGAGCACCAATGAATGTCTGAGTGAGAAAGTGACATGATCCTCTTGAACCATCTGAACCCTTGCTCATTCTTCATTACTGAGCGAGGAAGGTGAGAAATAAACCACCTAGAAAGTAAAGGTATGCAGCACATCAAAGTTCCTCTTGCCCTTGTAGTACGGGTGTGAAGAGAATGTAGGATGTCTCCAAGTAAGGTAGGCACTGGATTGTGACTCAGGAATATGTTGATGGCATGAACGTCTATGAACTGATCAGGATTGGGGAACAACACTAAGCCATAAATCAATAAGGCTAAGATCTCCTCAAAAGCATCGTAGCTCATAGCCTTCAAGAACATTTGAGCTTTATCCACTAATACCTTGGCAAGAATACCTTTAACTCCACTTCTCGTCTCTAGAACAATGTCAGACTTCTTCAGATGTAGAGTTGCAGCAATAACTTCTGGTTTAAGCTCCTTCTCTAAGCCTGTGAATGGCTTCTGATCAAGAACAGGTATACCCAGAAGTTTAGAGAACTCCTCCATGGTTGGAACCAGCTGATAATCGGGAAATGTAAAGCAATGGTGCTTAGGGTCAAAGAACTGAAACAGCACACTCATCATGTCTTCACTGAACCCTGAAGTAACTAGATCCAATAAGTGACCATGTCTCTTGTTGAACTGGGAATGATCAGGCACTAGGGAAACCAACTCCTTGAGCTTAGCAGGTATCCCTACAAAGTTGATCCTGATGGTGTTTCTACGAGCAGAAGCCATGACCTGCAACAAAGAACAAAGATAAATCCTTTGGTCCTTGAAATGGTTAGGGAAAATGATATGCTTATGATGCATGATGATGTCATGATGTCATGCTCAATCACAAACATGTGGCACACACAAACAAGTCACACCATAGCCCTAGGTTTAAAGGCTTGCATGAGGTTCAAAGGCGAGTACCCTCCCCTGAAGTTAGATGGTTCATCCTGTCCTACAAAAGTAACCAGGTTCTAAGGGATCTCAATATCATTGATCCTTCACAAGGGTGGTTGTTCAGAAGGCAACTTACTTGCCAACCAAAACCCTCCAAGTTTAAGATCTCAATGAGCGTAGTATCGAGTGTCAACCAACTTCAGTCTGCACCAGAGCCGATTACCTCACTACTTTCTAAAGGCCAAGATGAGTTAACTAGGGTTCTAAAAGTCAGTTAGTGCATTGACAACATATGGCAGCCTCAATATTATCCTCAACTTGACTTAAGGAATATAAGCACCAACCAAGAAGTCGCACTAACTATGGCCACCAGATCAACTGTATCGATATACGTCGTACAGTTTCCTTGGTCTATTGCCATTTACCTAGGTACACTAGATCCGGGTTAGGACCTTTCACACATAAGAGCACCCCAACAATATAATAATAAAGCAAACAAGGCAAACAATTTAAAGTGATCTTAATTCCTAAGGGTACCCCTCTTAAATAGATCCCCAGCAGAGTCGCCAGTTCTGTAACCCGGTGAACTGACTTTAAACAATGTTGCGGATAGCAAGAGTCGCCACCGACTTTTATTTTATCCATAAGGAAAGGTTATAAAAGAACAGGAAAGACCTTAGAGAATATTTTGGGTCCGGGGGGTAGGTTATGAAAAGGGAAGGTATTAGCATCCTTTTCATCCATGGTTATCCATGGGCTCTTAGGTACTTAAGCTCACTTTTGAATTGTTTTGAAATTGTAGTGTGTGAATAGAAAATTTTCAGAATAGTTAATAAATAATCCATGTAAGGATGTGTTAAGAACTTGTTTGAAAACTTGTTGAAAATTTGTTTAAGTGCGAAACAGTTTTGAAGTGAGCAAGCACCTAGGAGTAGCCTACCCTAATGTTTTAAGGTCTTTCTTATTCTTTATCCTTTCCTTAGTAAGACTATCCCTACTATAATGGAGTAGGTAGTCCTTACTTTGGATGTTAAGGGATATGTGAGGGACAATTTGACTTTGAAGGCCATTGTGGGATGTAATAAGCACATATAAGGGACCATCATCATTTTTCGAAAGGGACTCGATTCGTAAAGGCAACCATAAGGGACTTTGATGATTTTTCTATTTGAGGGACTTGCTTTATACACCCCACTTAACCATTATTCGTAGGCAACTTGAGGGATATCCTTAGGAAGTGAGACGGCGATTAAAATCGACTTACGTGTGTGACGTGTTTATTTTAATTATCTTTATTTAAAAGTGATCTAAATTTATTTTAATATTACATACATGTTGTTGCACTCCCTAATTAAATAATTAAACAACTTTACATCCAAGAAACAATTACAAAATAATAAGCAAAATAATTAAATAGCAAAGATAAATAAAATATAAATGAGCAATAATAAATAATAAAGGGGGTTAATTCTAAGTTTACTCGGCAAGACATCGCATCTTGTGCCTACGTATCCTTACGGGAGCGGAATCAGAGTAATCGTAGTTCCCCTCAAAAGGGAGGTTAGAGACTTCTTGACTGTGGTCAAGGTCTCAAGGGGAATAAACGCATCTTAAGGACACGCTTACGCGGAGTGTAGAAACTCCAAATCTCTACGTTGAATTGTTAAGTTGTAATTAGGGTTACATTAGGGATTCCACGGCGGGAAACCCTAAAATGAGTGCGGCGGCTCTTTGACCTAATGCTAGGGGTAAAATTGTAATTTTGCCTGCGGCGAGGCATTTGTGAAAATTAGGGTTTGTAAGGAGAAAGGGTTTGAAGTTGAGGACTATTGGCGCGACGACCAAAAGCTAGACCTAACCTTCGGATGTGTGTAGTGTGATAGAATAATTGATAAATGTGTGAAATAATTGAATCATGCAAACAGAGAATAATGTCCTAATTTAACCATGCAAGCAGAAATTTAAAGACAGAATTTAAAGAGCGATTATTAGGATTCGCGAGGTTACAACCGGGAAGCAGTTACAAAAATGACAAATGCCATAAAAATGAAATAAATAACGGTAAACGCAGTAAACTGAAAACGAGCAAACACTGTTAACGGGCAGAATTGTCAGATGGTGACGAAGTAAAGTTATGCATCTTTTTGTGGTTTTATTTTGGGATATGATCTTCAACTTAAATTAAAATGAAATTAATATTAATTTAACTCAAACCCTAAAACTATTTTTAACTTAATTACTATATTTTTTAAAAAAAGGATTTTAATACATTTATTTAAAAAATGGTTTTTATTTATTATTATAAACAGGTTTTTTTTTTATTTAATATAAAAGTTTTAAATTATTATTTATTAAAAAACAATTTTAATATTAGTTTTTAAAAAGTTTAATAAAACTTAACTAATTAATTATATAAAAAAAGAAAAAAAAGTAAAAAAAATAAAAGGGGTTGGGTCGGTCATCACTCCCGGACCCAACCCGGTTGGTGAGATATAGAAAAGGGGAAAAAAATAGGGTTTCAGAAACCCTATCCCTCGCGGCGCCGTTGTTCCTTCGTCTTCTTCCTTCGTTCGTCGCTCGCTCCTCTCATCTTCTTCCTTCGTTCGTCGTTCATCCTTTATTAACCTGAAACAAAACACGAAAATTGTGAGGAAAATGCTTCATGGCTTACATTTACGACGGCGTTTCGGTGAAGATGGCCGATGATGAAGTGAGCTGAGGCCCGAAACGGTTGATTGCCCGTCGTTTGGTTAAAACGGCGCCGGTGGTCTTTCGTTTGGTGTGATCGATGGCTGTTTGTGATGGATTTGGTTGAAAACTTCTTCTTCTTTCAATATCGCGGCCGCTAGGGTTTTGCTTGCGATTGTTGTTCGCCGTTTTTTCTAGGGTTTCAACGAGGTGATCTCACCCCTTTTTATATCTCTCTGATTTCATTTGTATTGGGCTTTGATACACGTTTTTACATTACTTTTGTGCTGAGATTTCGATTGTGATTTGCTTGATATGATTTGATTCCCTTTCCTTTTCTGACTTCGTTTGACTCTTTCTAAATCTTTGCTTCCCATTGTGACCCATTTGATAAACTAGATTGGCTTGCGAACGGGATTTACTTGACACAGTTGGATTTGCCTCGATTTGCTTTCAGAAACGGGCTTGCTTTAATCCGCTTTGGGACCAAACTTAATTGGATATCTTCTTTGAAACTGATTTGGATTCTGTTTTATGATGGTTTACTGATTCGATTTGGGATACACCTTTTGATATCTTCTGGATTTTTGCATGTGTGGTTTTGACCAAACCGGTTCATGGTGCGGATATCCTTGAGCCCTGCTCGTATTCAATTCATTTTGGGTCCAACCAAACTTGCTTCGGTCTTGGATACAGTTTGTGAATTGATATGGCTTTGTGAACTTTGTCTGCTTTTTCTTTGAACTGATACGCTTGTTCACTTGGATTTGTGAACTGAGGGACTAACTGAATCATGTTTCAGTTCAACTTTCTGGTTTTCCTGATACAAATTCACTGACTTTTTTTTTCTTCTTTCAGAGGGCAACTGATGGTGTGGTTACTGACGGATCAATGCTACCGAGAATGGTCATATGGTGATGATGACCATTGGTCTGAACCTTTGAGGGATGCTATTGCCATTTGGTTTTGGTTGCGTTGCCTTAGCGATGATGACCTTTGGGTCTGAGCTGATATTTTGAGTTGATAGCTTGCACGAAATTACCAATGCTTGTAGTTCGACGTTCGGTAGGGAGTTGGTAACGGCTTCGGCCGTGGCTCTCCCAGCCACTCGAATTCTCACGCCCAATGATGGTTAAACTGAGGGCTGAATCCATGTTGATTCCTTTATTTCTGTGGCTTTTAGTGAATTGCTTATGATGAACTGATTTGTCTTTTTTTGATATAGATTCACTGGGATTAAACTCTCTGATACGCGGCGGACTTTCTGCTACCCGCTGTTGGCTTGTTTTGTTGTTTGTCGAACATGAAACTTAATGAGTTTATATGATGCTCATGAAACCTTTTTTGAGGCAGCTTCGACTGTCTTTGACATCTCGATTCTTCTTTGTCTGAACTGAAATTCACTTCTCTTTTTTCCTGAATTGATAGGTGGCTGCGAATTTGGGCTATGATGTTCATCACTAAGCCTTAGGCTTTGCATTTTGATTTTCCAATGTGACCTGGCACGAACTGAGTTGGGCATTTCCTGCTGTGGTTTGTGAATTATTGGACTTGGTCCTTCTTTTGATGCAGCTGCGGTTTGATTCTAATAATCCAGCATAGTTTACATTGCTGAAATGGTTCTTTGAATTGGCCGTATGCTTTTCGATTTTGCTGAGTATTTCTTCTGTGGTAAGAACTAGACTTGTTTCCGGGACCGTTCTGTTGTTCTGTGGTTGTGAATAATGATTTGCATGTAATTTTTAGACAGCCTTTGAAATTGATTCCTTTGATGTACTTACCATTCTATTTTTCGAGCTGGTTCAGCGGCTTGTGAATTGAAATTTCGTTCAATTTGAGCATCCTGTGAATTGTTTTATGCAATTTAGGTGCAACTTACGAACTGTTTTGGTGTTGAGTTCTGTTATGAACTTTTGTACTGATGCTGTTTTGGTGAATTTCAGGTGTTGACAAACTTTGAACACAAAGTGGCTCATACCCGTCGGCATCCGGGTTTATGACCAAATTGATTGTGCTGCTTTACCCTTGTATCAGTTTGGAAACCAAATGGGATTTATTCGATGATGGCATAGACCCTTTTCAGTTAATCATTTATCGGCCCGAACTTCTTTTACTTCTTCATCTTTCTCGGTTGTCCCGTATGATAAGAACAGGGATCACCTGATCTGACGCCAATGGCGCGGATCGGTAACGGGGGTAGGACGCAGCTTCGGTTGTGCCACTCCCGGCACTCGATGATGACATTGTTCTGAGAGTGTCGAAAAAAATTCTAACATTTTCTGTACTGTCTGTTCTCTTTTGATGTGCAGGTTAGCTGAGGATTCATGGAGAAGTTCAAATACGAACATGAAGACCTTTAGATACTTTTAGGATTTAGGATAGATGCTTTAATGTAATCCCTTAGGATTTGAGAATTTTAATGTACTTCCTTGTAACAGTACTTTGTAAAATATGAAGCAACATCCCCATTCTTGTATGATAGCATTATTTATGAAATAAAATTCTCAAAGTTTTGAATTTATTTATATTCTATTCTTAGTTAAAAAATATAAACAAATGTGAATAAATCCACAAGTATTTAATTCATTAACATAGGCATAAAACATAAATATTTCCAAGTGGTATTTGTGATCCTAATCTCATCATCCGATTAAAATGTTAACCAATTGTTTCATAACCAAGCTCATATGGGCACCATGGTCACAACATTTTCAGCATCAACGGCAAAACTAATCGTAATTAAACTCCACTGACCAAATGCCAAATCTCAATATGATCAGAACTGGTGATTGATAAATGCCTCAAAACCATAACGCATCAAATGCCTCAGAATTTTAATAACAGCCCGTCTTCAAGGAATTGGTAGAATTTGTGTAAAATGACCAAAATACCCCTGGGACCAAATCTCTCTTTGATGTTGGCAAAAAAAATCATGAAGTTTGACTTTGGTTTGACCACAGTTGACCTCAGTTTGACTTTTTAACTGCATTGACTGCTTTTGACTTATCTGATCATCTGACTGAGCAAACTTTTGAGAAAAGTCTTGAAACTTGACATGGGGGTTCTTATACACATATAAGATGTTATGAAGCTCACTTGAAGTCTTGGAAGTCCATTTAGCCTGATTAAAGTCAAAACCCTAGTTTTGGATGCACTGCTTAGGAGGTGCATTGTCTGAGGGAATTGTCAACTCTTCTGACCAATTGTGAATTTTGTGAACCTTGTGAACCTTCTTGGAACACAAAGTCTTGTATTGTGAGGGCAAATTTTGGGGTGTAACAGCTGCCCCTGTTCAATTTTCTGAAACCTGAGGGGTTAGATTGGTATATTTGCCAGTCGTAACCTGGAAGGTTGAAGGGGATTGAACACAAAAGCCCAAAAATTTGCACTCACCAGTGCATGGAGTGATATTGATGGTTGGTTGAACATGATTGAGTGGGCTTAAAGATGCCACTAGGGGAAAGTTCTTCAGTAGTATAATGAGAACTGTCAGGAGTCTGGAGTAATACTGATGTAACAGCATGTCTTCATGAGGATAGAGCAATCAATAATGATAACCCTAAAGCAGTCTTGAAGTGATAAATCTGACCTCAGGAGGATAGAGCAATCAATAGCTCTAAAGCAGTCTTGAAGTAATAATGGCTTCAGGAGGATAGAGCAATCAATAGCTCTAAAGCAGTCTTGAAGTAATAGAATGGCTTCAGGAGGATAGAGCAATCAACAGCTCTAAAGCAGTCTTGAAATAATAATGTGATATGTCTTCAGGAGGATAGAGCAATGAATGGCTCTAAAGCATTCTTGAAATAATAATGTAATTTCAGGAGGATAGAGCAATGGATAACTCTAAAGCAGTCTTGAAATAATTAGATGGCTTTAGGAGGATAGAGCAATGAATAGCTCTAAAGCAGTCTTGAAGTAGTAATATGACCTCATGAGGATAGAGCAATGAATAGCTCTAAAGCAGTCTTGAAGTAATAGGATGATTTCAGGAGGATAGAGCAATCAGTAGCTCTAAAGCAGTCTTGAAGTCATGAGAGGCTATCAAGAGGATAAAATAACCCTGAGGTTACAATAAAGCAGTCCCAAAGTAATAAGAAGCTCATCAGGAGGATAAAGTAATCCTGAGGTTACAATAAAGTAGTCCCAAAGATCATAAGCTTGTTTGTTGGATAATTAACCTGAAAACAAGGTAGCATTCTGTATAACAACATTAGTTTATGCTTTATGTATGCATGTATGACATGATGCACTTAGGTAATGTACTATAGGCATATATGTTATGGTATGATGTAAATGATGTATGTATGCTATGACACTGCTGGAAGTGTCTGGATATCCTTGTATAACGACTGCTGGCCAAGGAAAATAAATCCTGATTCGTTGTTGAAGAATATATAACCCTCCGTCTGCTGGGGATAACAAGGTATAGATAACCTCCCGTTGTTGGGGATAACAAGGTATAGATAACCTCCCGTTGTTGGGGATAGTAGGGTATAGATAACCTTCGTTTTCGTTTGATAGTAGGATAAGTATAACATCCCGTCTTCGTTCATCGTGCCCTTATTGGAAAGTAATTTCCCGTATATCCGTATGAGGATAAAAGAGATGGATATAAATTCCAGGGGAGATTAGACTTTGTGAAAATGGATTAGTCCTACTGATGGTTTGTAACTGTCTTGTAAAGATGAACCGGCGAAGCTTCGTTGAAATCCTTCCCTCGTTCGTCCTTAGTAAATACTATTACTGCATTTTCATGCATTTCTGGTAAACATCAATCATATTAAAAGCATACATGCGTTTCTGGTAAACATCAATCATATTCAAAGGCATACATACATTCAAACACAACCAATGGACGTTTCGCTTATGTAAATAGGGTAAAAGTAAATCTGGATTCAAAAGATGGAATTTATTTATATCAAAAGTGACCCATACACGGGTAAGTTTGTACAAGGAGACATAAACCCTAGTAAGAGAATTTTGTCATGAAGTTTTACAAAAAGAATCAGCTATGTGGGAAATAATCCTATTGAGTTTCAATTCTACTATTGCCACTCAAGTATCTCATCTTCTTGCTGTTGAGACGGAAACGATTGGATTGAGCTTTATCTGTTTGAGCTTGAGTAAGTAGTACAACTGGTTGCAGTTTCATGAGTGATCCAAACGAGACATAGTCATACGCTTTAATCCCTAACTTTTGCCTGGATTGCCCTTTCAGGTTTTCAATCCACCGGGATACCCTTTTTTGCCCAAGCCGCCTTTTCAGGTTTTCGACTTGCCGGGTGTACATCTTTTTATATATATATCCCTAATTTTTGCCCAAACCCTTTTGGTTTGCCGGGATGCCCTTATTTTTGCCTAGGCCTGTCAACCTAGCGGGTCTCTTTTTATGCGTAGTATTTTTTAACTATGTCTGCGTTTACAGGTTGTGGGAAGTCTTCACCATCCATTGTAACTGAATCTAACTGATTCTAACTGAATCCTCTTAAGGAATCACCTAAAAACAACAGTTCTTAGTCTTCTCAAGAGCTACTGATTCTAACTGAATCCTCTTAAGGAATTTCCTTTACAATCAATGTAAATTAAATACAAGAGTTTTTAATGCTTCTATAAAGCTTTTATCACAACAGTGATTTTTCTCTTAAGTTTAAGTACAATGAGATTCTATGAAGAATAAGAATGATAGCTTTTAGAATATTATGATTTCTTTTCAGCAAGTGTGTAACTGAAGAATGTAGTGAAGATCTCCTTTTATAGGCAGCTGAATCATGCAAGCTGAACGTTGAAAAGAGAGTCCCAAAAGGTCTGAGCCTTTTTGTCTTCACATCAACTGACCTTTCCTTGAAATAGATGGCACAGAAAAATCCTTTTTGTCTGTGTAAGTGTGTCTAGCACAAATAAGGAAAGAGACGTTGAATAGTTCCAACGGATATATTCTTGAAAATACTTCTTCAGTTTCAGCAAGTTCTTCAGAGTCTGAATGGATCCGAGTCTTCTAATGAGATTCAGAACTATGCTGTATCAGAGTCTTCTGCAGCGTGTGTGCTTCTAGCGTGTTGATCATCAGAGCATTTTGACACAGAACTTCAGTACTTGGCAGCGTAGGTACTTTCAGAAACTTCTGTAGATTAATGCTTTGAGAAACTCTTCAATCAATATTCTTCTATACTTCTGATGCTTCAGCTTCAGATGCTTCTGATTATCTTCAGATGCTTCTGACTCAGAATGTTCTGGAGCCTCTTGCTTCAGATCCTTCTGGAGACTACGCTCAGGATCTTCTGTGAGGAGCAAACAGATTCTTCTGTAAGGTGCATCTGGCGCTTCAGAGTCAGAATAACTTCTTGTATTCAAGGCAGATTTGCTTCTAGAGAGTTAATATAATTTCAATCTGCAGTAAAACTCTCAAACAAATTTTAGAGTATATAATTCTTAAATATAAATTTCCTAACAGTTAACATCAAAACAAAGAGTAATTATTAAGAACCAATCTGTGTTCTAACAATCAGGTGCCATCTTTATTTAATTATAACTAGAAAATCCATCCATAAAGGAAAAGATATTGAACTTAGCAGTATTATCTACCAACAAATCAATGTGTGGCAGTGGAAAATCATCTTTCGGACTTGGTTTATTCAAATCTCTATAGTCAATGCACATTCGAACTTTTCTTTCTTTTTTTGGAATAGGCACAATATTGGCTACCCATTGAGGATATTCAGCAGTCACAAGAAAACCATCATCAATCTGCTTTTGAACCTTCTCTTTAATCTTTACAGCCATGTCAGGATGAGTTCTTCTTAGTTTCTGCTTCACAAGCAGACATTCAGGCTTTAATGGAAAATGATGCTCCACAATATCAGTATCAAGACCAGGCATGTCTTGATAATACCAAGCAAACACGTCAACATATTATCTAAGAAGCTCTACCATCCTCTTCTTAACATCTGACTGAAGCAGTGCCCCAACTTGACTTCTTTCTTATCATCATCGGAACCTAAATTAACCAATTCCACCGGATCTTCATGAGGCCGAATGTTCTTTTCCTCGTGCTCAAGCAATCGGAAAATTTCATCAGGAATCTCTTCAACATCCTCCTCTTCCGCTTCAAGCACATGGAACTCAAAGTTGGGAGAGGGCATAAAGTCATTTTTTTCAATGGGTTTAACAATCAATCTGCACAATGTTTTATGTTTGATTTTAGAATACGAACACGAAGTGCAAGTATCATGCAGATAAAAGTGATCATCACATTATTATTTTTTGGTTCTTTATGTTACCATTTTTCAGAAATAAAGCAAAAAGGGAAAACAAAATATGGATAAACAAAATAACATTTTATTGATGATGATAAAAGTTGAAACAAAGCCCTTACGAATTCACTTTCACATTGGGAAAAGTGAAAAGATTTTTGAAAGAAACAAAAACAAATTACTTTGAAACATGAACAACAGTAGGAATGTCAACAGCGATCCAGTTTTGGCATATCAACCCATGCATCACAAAGTTGGATGTTTCTTACTCTTGATCATCCTCAATAATGGCACTGACTTCATACTCAAGTCCCTTAAGTCTCGGTCAAGGAGAGTAGAAAGGTACATATGGATCTTCTGTCTCAGAATCATACCCAAGATCTTCCAAATAAGGCTCTCAGTATTCAGTAGGAATGGAATCATTTTCAGAACCATCTGAGATGTAATCTTCAGAGTCATCCTCAAGAATTGCCGTTGTAGCATGATCTTTGACATGGATGAACCCAACACTTCAAAAAACATCACGAATACTTTTTAGCTCTTTGCGGGTAGAACCAGATGTAAAACCCAAACCAGCTCTATCTTTTTTCTCAGCAACTTCAATGACTCGGCCCCATCTATCAGCTTGGCCACTCTCCAACACATGCTATGCATCTTTCAGAGAAGACATGGACACCCACATTCTTCTTAATAGCATTATCAACCACAGAAAGAGCCTGGAATGGAGTTCCAACATTATTGAAAGCATCAATATAAGAAAAAGACGACAAATTGCTTACCAACATAGCCTGTTGTCCACCAATAACAACAAGTTTACCATTCTGGACAAATTTCAACTTTTGGTGGAATGTCGAAGTGACAGCTTCGGCTTCATGAATCCATGGGCGTCCTAGAAGACATCTGTAAGTAGGATGAATATCCATGACTTGAAAAGTAATCTGGAATAAACACAGACCTATCTTGATAGAGAGATCAACCTCTCCAATCACAGTTTTCCTTGAGCCGTCGAAGGGTTTCACAATGACCCCACTGAATCTCATAGGAGTACCTTCATAAGACAATATGGATAAAGTAGATTTTGGCATCACATTTAATGATGACCCGGTATCAACTAGCACATTGGATAGAGCGTCCTTCTGGAAATTCATAGAAATATGGAGAGCCAAATTATGATTTCTTCCATGCTCAGTCAACTTTTCATCACAAAAGCTCAAATTATTACACATAGTGATATCGACAACAATGTTATCAAGCTGATTAACAGTCACATCATGATATACATAAGCTTGTTCCAATATTTTCTGCAGAGAATCACGATGAGCCTCAGAGCTCATCAGCAGAGATAAAGCAGATATTTTTTATGGTGTATGCAACAGTTGATGCACCATATTATATTCACTCTTTTTGATCAATTTCAACACTTCATCATTATCTAATTTTTGGTTCACGTCACTTGATTGACCGGATTCAACAGAAGTCTTCAACTGATTTTGCTTACCCAAAACATCTTCACTTGTCTTTGAGGGTACATTGGCAAATACTCGACCACTTCTGGTCACCTGTCTTATATCTGTAATAGTCACAACTGAGGGAAGAGAAGGAATATGAACCTCCTTTCCATCCTCTAACATAGTAGCATTGTATTTGTAGGGAACAACTTTATCTGATTCATACAATACTGGGCCAGGAAAATGGATGACCAAAGGTGTCACATCAGATTTCTGACTATTGTAAGAAATTACAACTCGTTCCGGGATGTTGAAACGCGGAACTATGACATTCACCTCATTCTCAACTTCATTTTTATTTGCAGTAACTAGAATCAAATTATGATCAATCATCTTTTATAAGTCCCTCTTTACAATCACACACCCACGAAGGTTCATAGAACAAATACAACAAGCGACATAATCATGCTCAATATCATGGAATTCGCTCAAAGTAGCGTACATATCAACAAGCGACCTTTGAATCCAGCGAATATCAAAAATGCGGTATGTAGTAGGACACCCATATACCATATTGACAGTCGTGTTACCATGATTAGGCAACAAATTTGATTGCACATTAGGATTGGTATATTCAAAAGACAGAATACCACTTTTTACAAGCTTTGCAACTTCATATTTCAGAGGATAGCATTTTTCAATATCATGCCCAGAGGCACCCTGAAAAAATTCACAATGGGAATCTAGCTTATACCACCATGGAATATCAGTAGGAACATCCGGAGGATTACGAGTCTGAACCAAATTCTTCTTTATCAAAGTCAGAAATAATTCAGTATATGACATTAGAATGGGATCAAATTTCACTTTCCTCTACACACGACCTTGTTGATTATTTTGCTGTGTTTTCAGTTGGAAACTTGGTTGATAACTTGAAGTAGCTTGAGTAGCAGGAGCGACACTGATGACGGGTGTAACAGATGCTATTTGTTGCTGACGACGACTACCATTGTTGTTCACAACCCTGCGTCTTCTACACCTCTCTTGAGAGATGACATTAGTTTCTCCATCTTTTTTCTTAGAAAAACCAACACCAAACTTCTTTGCACTTCCAAAACTACCTTCTTTTGTCAGACGTCCCTCACAGACAGCTTCCTCTAATCTCATTCCTATATTAACCATTTTCATGAAATCACTAGGAGCACTCGCAACCATCCTTTCATAGTAAAACAGACCCAAATTCTTCAGGAAGATCTTGGTCATCTTTTTCTCTTCAAGCGACAGGCTTATCTGAGTTGCAATCTCGCGCCATCTCTGTGCGTACTCCTTAAAAGTTTCTTTCTCTTTCTGAGACATCGCACAGAGTTGATCACGGTCCGGTGCAGTATCCAGATTATATTTATACTGACGGGCAAAAGCTTCTCTGAGATCATTGAATGTCTTGATTTGGGAACTATCAAGTCCCATATACCACTTCCGTGCAACATCGATAAGACTATCTTGGAAATAATGAATCAGCAGCTGATGGTTGTCAGTATGGGTAGACATATTTCTAGCATACATGACCAAATGGCTTTGTGGACAAGTGTTCCCTTTGTATTTCTCAAAATCTAGAAACTTGAACTTGGCAGGAATCTTCACATTAGGAACAAGACAAAGCTCGTGAGCATTCTTCCCAAATAACTCTTTTCCGCTTAAAGCCCTGATTTCTTTTTGCATCTCAGCAAACTGATCTTGAAAATCATCCATGCGATCAATAACATCCAAACTCGCTCAGAGCAGTGTGGAAAATTTTCTCTTCAGCATAAGGCATAGTGTGAACCACGGGCGGTGGCACAGGTATAGCAATAAGAACAATTGGAATCTTAGCATTAGAAACAATATTAACCACATGAGGTGGTACAGTCATAACAACATGAATTCTTGGAGCTTTAGAAGTAGGAGGTTGATATCCCTCTAGCACAAAATTGAGAGGCATGCCCCAAGGTAAACCAATAGGCATCTGATTCTGAGCAGCCACCAGAGCTTCCATCGAACAGTGAGTCTTTCCATACTATCCTTCATAGTTGATACCTCTTCATGGAGCTCTCGGTTCTCTTGTTGCAACTGATCCATCTTTTTCTTAAGATTAACTCAAGTGTTATAGTGATGCGACAACTTGGCTGAATGAAGACCAAAAGGAAGCAAATAAGACACCTGGAAAAGGAAAAAAAATACAACGCACAATGATGCGAATGCAAATGCAAAATGCAAATGTTTCATTCAGATTTCGAGGATCTTTAAGATATAAAGCAATTACAAACATTGTAAATAAATAACACTTTTTGAAATACTGATAAACATCTCATTTCATTGAATATTGAAAAGTGTTACACTTGGAAGTACAAGTTACATAAGATCAATGTTCAATAAGAAAAATCTAGGTCATAAGGAGCATCTGATGACGATCTGAGTTGATACTTTCTTTGGAGTCTCTTAATCTCTCTCTCATAGTTGTCCTTCATAGTGGTCTTCTCTAACACGAGTTGATCCATAATACCCTTCCAAGCACCGGAAGTAGGAGGATGTGATGATGAAGTAGTAGAGGAAAATAAATTCTCTGCATGTCTCTTCACGATGCGTCGCTCAATCAACTCAATCAAGTCATCTTTCTCCTTCATCTGCTTTTTCAATTTTGTATTCTCCTTTTCAGAAGCATGAAACTTACTTTCCCACATCTCTTTCTCTTGCTTCATTTCGGCCAAAGCATCTTGAAGAGTGTTCATATCATCAGAAGAAACAGGGAGTGGCGTAGTGACCATTGTAGTCATGGGTTTCTTAAAAGGATAAGGCATTTTGAGCTCCATAGATATTTTATTTACCCAAAGCGTATAAGGTTCCAAGGCAGTGCAAACTTGTCTTCTATGTTGGTAGAAAGAACAAATAGAAGCCTCTCATAACAAGATTTGATGCCTGGACAGTCAACTACCAAAGACACTAGCTTTCTCAAATATGTATGATCGGGAGTTTAGAAACCGTACTTCTGAGTGTTTCTCCTTCGAATATCCATAATCATAATATCTATGATGTTTGCAAAGGAAAATCTCTTAGATCCTTAAAAATTGACTGAAACAAAATGCGCATGAATGCATGAGTGCAAGATGCAACACCCACAAACAAGACACACAAAGCATGCAGGTTCAAAGGTTCGACACGAGCATGGAGACAAAGGTAAGAACCAACCCACAATGGTATGTACTAAGTTTATATCATCACCTGTAGAACAAGGTTCTAAAAAAAGTTCCCAGAGTCATAATTCCATCTTTTGGATATTATCGGCTTAAATGACTACTCGTCGGCCAACAATATTCTCAAGAGAAACTCATCTGAGTGTGGTATCACGCAACAACTAATTCAAATCTACACCCGAATACCCACCGCACTACTTCCTAGTAAGGCCAAGATGGGTTAAAGGGTTCTAAGGTCCTCAGCTTCTCAGGCTCCCAGTTCGGAAAAAGTAAAACCAATTACGACTACTCGTAAAACATCAGTAATCCCAAAGAGGCTTCCACTGAGCGGGGGATCTTAAGTCAGCTTAGTAAGGACTACTCCACGTAAGCTAACAAGACTATACCACCCTCCTATCATAAGTGCACTCAAGTACGGGTATTGGACTTATCTCACCACACAGATCAACAGGCACCAAACAGAACAAACAATAACAAACAAATCAAATAAAAAGAGATAAATAAATCAAAGTAGGCGAAACCCACTAGGAACTGGATCATCCCCAACAGAGTCTCCACTTTTCTGTAGTGGGGAAATTCGTGAGTGTAAGCTATTGATTAATATAACTAAAAAATGCAAGAGTCGTCACGACACTTTTATTTTATCCAAAAAAGGAAAGGAAAAAGAGCGAACAAAACTTAAGAGTTCTAAAACAAGAGCAAAAACAAAAATCTGAGTAAGAGGGTTGGTTACACAATGGAAAGGTATTAGAACCCAAAACTTTTATAGTACTCTATAGGATCCCTTTGAAATATCTATGATTTTTGGTTTGAAAAAAGTTTGTTTGAAACGAGACTGGGGAGATGAGAAGATAATTATTTTTTAAGATTTTTGTGTTTGGAGAGACTTATCGCCTCATACCTACATACCCACAAAGTGAAATATAGGATTAAAACTCCGTAGTTCGTGGTACAAATAAATTTTTTTTGTTGGTTTTGATTGATTTTAAATGTAAAGACAAGTCGTCATTTTAAGGAGAAAATGACAACTAGTCGCCCACAAGTATAAGATAACATTTGCATCACCTAAAGATGGAGGATTTTGCTTGGATTAAAATCAACAAGTCTATCACTCAACATCTAAGTGGAAAATGTCAACATCTTAATACTATGGGGAATAGGAGAATTATATCTCAACTATGGAAATGAATCATGTCTAAACTTTATGAAAAGTTTTAAAATGAAAAGTGCACAAAGGCACAAAAAGTTTGAATGAGGTTGATCTTTTTGAAAATTTTCAAAATATGATTAACATTGATTGACATTTATTAAAGAAAACAAAGTTTGAAAATCACTTGACAAAAGTCAAAGTTTTATTATGAAAGCGGTTTTAAGTTTGAAAGCAAGAAATTTTTTGAAAAAGGGAAGAGATTTTGAAAATTTAAGAAGGGGAGAAGATGAAGTGGCTACCCTAAAAAGCAAAATAAAATCTAGAGATAAGAAGGATCTAACCAACTTGTAGTACACCCCATAGCAAGACAAATAAGAATTACATCCATTCTGAAGCATAAGCAAGTGAGCAACCCAAATAAAGGAAAAAATCCATAATACTCCAAGCATAGGGAAAGAATCCTAATTCTAAGTCCAAGGGTCCAAGAGTAGTCCAACAGCATAACCACAAAGTTAAGAGCATCATGTTTTTTATAGGTTTAATCCTTTATTAGTGTTTTAAACAAGATATGATCTGAGTGGACAAAAGAAAAGAGCGGAAACATAAACATGTGTCCAACGGACAAAGGAAAAATATAGGAAGCATAAACAATAATATGATATGAGATGATAATAATGGAGCATAAAGATAAAAGAGAGATAGGGAGCAAGAAGGAAACATAAAAAAAATTAGTACAATGATATCATTATGAGTTAGCAATTAGTTGTTAGAGCAAATGATCAACGATGGTTAACTCATGCACTTAAGTTAAAGTTGATGAAAACTTATTAGAGGATTGATAAAATCAAAGACCCCTAAAAACAAGTTTCATAGGTGATGGACCTAAGACAAATAATCAACCATACTTGGACTTTCAAACATAAGTTTGAGCCACAAATGATCACTTTCCAATTATGGGACAAGTTAGCACTATGTTAAGCAATCGTAATCGGGTTTATTTAGAAACCACGACTATCTGAGGCTGGTCAATAATAATGTTAGTTCTAATGCATGCTAGAGAAGTGATATGTAGATCACTCTCTAAAAGCAATAGCGCACAAAAATAAATAGGTAATAATCTCATCTTCATCAAGAACTTGAAATAAGTTCAAATGGTATAGAAGATTTTCTCCGATCAAAAGAAAAAAAGAGGAAAGGAAATGCCAAATTGGATTACAAGTTCAAGGTCATTTCGTCTTTAAGTTTATCCACTCATCTTGGTGGATTAAAACACTAAACATATTATTAACTCAAAGCACCTAAAATGAATTGAACAATTCACTTTTAAGATAGATTCAAATTAGTGAATGTTTATCCAACTTCATCTACACCGTAAGTCCAATGAATTTAAAGAGGGAAATGACATTTAAAAGTGCATTCCAATGCAAAAATCAAAAGGAAATGGAAGAAGAAGAAGAAAGAACAAAACAGAGTCAAAAGGCAAAATCAACATTGGGTAATACCCTAAGTTGGTAAATGATTACCACTGCTAAAAAAACAGTAAAATAGTCTTAAAATGTGCAGAAATTTGATCAATCATTTCTTCAAACACCTCATGATCAAGGATGCAATTGAGCACGAAAATTCAAGTAAAATAACAACAATAAACACCAATAGAATACAATTTTCAAGATCCAAAGATCAAGCAACAAGAATCAACAATAGATCATATTGTGGAAGATGTATCAAGAACAACAATGGTGAATCAAGAAATTACCACTCCAAATATGGAAATTCTTCAAATCAGCTCCACAAACCACACTTCAAAGCCTTAATCTACTAGAATTGATGATGAAAAGTGAATGGATGAAGGTTTAGCTCAAAGTTTAGTAATTGGGGAAAAATTTAGAGTCAAGAAAGAATTTGACATGGTGAATTTGGCCATCAAAAGCTTATGAAATGAGAGAAATGAGGCCTCTATTTATAGGAGTTAGGCTTGGAAAATTTGGTGGATTGGAGTTTGGTTTGAAATCAAAATCAAAGCTTGGAATTTGAATTTGGAGGGAAATTAATGATCAAGTGGTGATTAGTGAAGATGTATGGTGGGAATTAATTATGATGAGGTAGGGGAATTAAAATGAAGTGATCTAGAATACTCTCATGTTGCAATATTTGAATTTGGTGCCAAAAATGCTGCAGAATTTGAAATTGCCCAATTTTCACAAAATTCGCACAGGGTAATCAATTACGCAATATTGGTAATCGATTACCACAGGTAAAAATGGTGAAAATTTCCTTTTAGATGTGTTGTCTTGGCTCTTGCTCGATTCTTTTGCTTATCAAAGAAGGCATGGAACTAAAAAAATGAACCTTGGAGTCTCTTAAATAAAAGTCAATCAAATCTTGGGAAACTCTTGATCAAATGATTTTGAAATGATTGTAGATCAACTTCGACTTTATTCAGATGAAATTCATTTAAGCTGAGGGACTGATATTTGATATCTTTGTTCCAAAATCTTCCTGAAGAAGTTAGTAAAGGAAAAACAAACATTTGTTTGGATTTTAATCAATGGTTAGTAAACATAAACATAAACACATATCAAACAAACAAAAAAATAAAGGAGCTCGATGATCTCTCAAGAACAAACTTGCAGAGGAAGGCAAGAGAACCAAAGCTTGCAATCTTGTTTGCGGGATGAGATGCAAATGACATGTGGGATCTTAGGGATAAAAATTAGTGTATTACAGTTAGTTCCAATTAATTCAATTTAATAATACACTTTCATATCTCTCCACTTTTCTTTCTCTCAACAAAGTCCAACTGGATTTGCATGAACAAATTGGTATTCTTTGTTTTGTGGTAAAAAATTGAAACTCTAGGAAGGTGACATGCAATAGTTTCAACGGTGAATGGAAGCAATGGATTCCATGTTCTCTTTCAATTTTTAATGGAAAGAAACTAAACTGTCGGAGCAAGAAAATGAGATCTCTTTTTGAATTTCAAGAACCTCTTTAGGTAGTTACTAATGACGTCTAAGAGTTTGCAGTTAAAGTAACTGAAGCTCAGCGCAATTTTCATAAATATTCCAAGAAGGATTCCAATGCGTCATATTGCATCCAATCTACAGTTGATGGTGAAAATTTTAATTGAATAGCTCCTGTTGAGTCTGCAAAAGAGGCATGGGGTATTTTTGTTAAGTACAACGACGAAGGTGAGAAGGTCAAAAGTGTAAAGTTACAGTCGTTGTGCAGGTAGTATGAATTACTCCGAATGGGGGAAACAAAGAAGGTGTTGGCATATGTATCAAAGGTACAAAACCTTATTCATTTGATGAAAGGTTATGGTGAGACCATGATAGATAAGTTTATCTTTAATAAGGTGATGAGAACCGTAATATCTCATTTGGATTATGTTATCACGACCATTCAAGAATCCAGTGCCTTGTCAACAATGAAGTTGGATGATATAGTAGGCTCGTTGGAAGCACATGAGATGTGTATTGCTGAAAGACGAGGAGTTCAAAAAGCCATTCAAGCTTTGCAGGCTCAGACTTGGAAGAAGCATGGTGGAAGTGATTGGTTCAAAGGCAATATTGGTTAAATTAATTTCAAGAAGGTCTCATGGCCTTGTGCTTATAAGCAAAAATATGATGACAAGCCTTAATCTTCTAAAAGATGAGGAGCTTCTCAACATAAAGAAAATTTTGATGAGAAAATTATGCAATGTTGGGTTGTTAGTATAACAAAGGAAAATGAGCTTATAAAGATAAAGATGGTGATGAGGAAAAGATAGCACATGATGATTCAGATGGATCTGAAACTATGATGTTGATGGCTGCAGTTTTAGATCAAAATGATAACTTAAAGAGTTGGTTCTTGGACACTGTCTTCTCAAATCACATGACAAGTCATAGGTCATGGTTGATCAAATTTGACGAGCCAAAGAGAAGCATGATCAGACTTGGTGATAATAGAGCATTGTAGGCAGAAGGAGCAGGCAACATGGTTACTACAAGAAGCAATGGTAACTTAGGTATAACTAAAGATGAACTATATGTGTCTGACATGAAGTGTAATTTGCTGAATGTTGGTCAGGTTATTGAGAAATGATTCTCAGTAACAATGAAGAATAAGGCCCTGAACTTTTTTATCCAACCAACAAGCTAGTCTTAAGGTCTTCTTTGTCAAATAATATGACCTTCAAGACTCTGATAAGCTCGACATAAGTTTAATGATTACAGGTTATGGTTGAAGGCAAACAAAGTTGGTTGTGGCATTGTTAGCTTGCCAATTCGACGACCCATGTTTTGAGGCTATTTCAGCTTGTTAAAGGACCTACAGGTCCTCCAAGGACTTAGAAAAATTGAAGTCTTGGAACTAGACATTTCGACATAAGCAGCGAATTAGCCTTCGACCGAAATTTAGAAGTGGGGACGAATTGAGTTTTTGAAATTTAAATATTGGAGGGAGTAGTTATATTTTTTTATGACTAAGAAGGACAAGTGGCGCTCATCGGACAAAAGACTGCATGCGGTGTGACACTTGTCAGAAATAGATGGCCTAATGAGGTTATTAGTAGTTACTATTATTATTATTATTATTATAAATAGGAGTCTTAGACATAAACTTAAGTGTGTTGTAATTTACTGTTGTACAAGTCACTCTTAAAATTACTCCAAGTATCTGAGTGTAGAGAAAGAGAGTATTATAGAGAATGTACGTGATGTAAGCACACCATCCTTTATCTTTTCAATGAAGTTACTTTATTTTCTTTACATTTGTCAAGTACTTTTTACTTATTTATTTCGTCTTTCCTTTTGTTCACCATTACTACTTCGACTAAGTCTTTCTCTCCCAAAAAACCTTTATCTCTTTTCCCTCTTGTAATTCTTCCTCCTTCCTTCTTTTAAACATAGTGGATAGTTCTGCCCTTTTAAATTACTTTTTCTTGGTATTATCGAAGCACATTTTTTAGATAGGTTCAAATAGAAATACCCTTTAGCACATGTCCTAGGATTTCGTATGGTCAATCCTACAAGTTAGTCAATTTGACACTAAATTGATAGACCAGAGGTTGTTTACCAAAAAACACGGTAAACAAAATGGCACACCTGGTGGGACAGTGCTAAACAAAGAAAGTTTTGAGATCATAAAACTTTAGAAATATAAGCTTTATCAACTTATCTTTAAAATACATTGTATGTTACTAAGAAGTGGCTGAATAACCACTATAAACGAAGAAAGTTTAGTAAGACGTAACACTAGGAATATGGCGACGGAATCCGTTCAGCCAATTGGCCAACAAAATGGCTCTAGTGAAGAAACAAGAAACGACGGAGCGTCGTCTTCAATACCATCGACTGGAGAGCAAGTATGTAACACCCCACTTTATCCCGTACGCGTAATATAATAGATATATAGAAACAATTCATGAAATTCATCAGAGTTCTCCAACACAGTGGGATATCACACTAAGTCACTTCATTTCATTAAAATAATCAATATTATTTAATTTTCAAGTAAGCAGCGGAATACAAATCAATTCTCCAATATAATTCTCCTCGACACGAGGTCATACAACATAAGTCCAATAAATGAAGATACGTAACAATAAATAAATAAAGTAGTTAAATAACAACGTAATCCCGTCATCCCATGTTACGTATCAGAGCGACTCCTAAGACTTGATCAAATAGCAACACACTCCAAGCACTACTCAGGTACCTGGTCACCTGTACTCCCAAGAGAGCACAGACACAACAACAAAAAGGGGTGAGAGCTACATTCAATAAATAAACGGTCAAATACACATGCTAAGGAGTAGTTACACACCACACATACAATCATACATAATTAACGCACATACACGTGCCACCTCAATCATTCGGTACTAATAGCCCACATTCAATTACAATAATGCAATGCGACTCACTGACTCGACACAATGCATGTGGTACCAACACAATCTCATACGGTTCACACTAGAACCCGATTCCCGTCGGAATCCGGATAAGTCGTATATACGTTCCTATGAACTACAACTTATCTCCACAACGACTTCCACATTGAAGTCCGGATGAAACTAGGCACCCATCATGGATTCCCACCTAGCCATCTCCACAAGACACATGATATGAAATGCATGTCAACACAATTATGCAATGTAATACATCATGCATAATTCACGATCAATCTTGATCCGCACGAGCCATCCGCTCATCGTAATCCTCTTGGGAATTACCACAATCGCACAAGATTATCCATATTTGACCATCTTGGCCCACATCTATCAAAACACCAAGACATCATTGAACCAGAACATGATTCGTTACTAAAACGTATACATAATTGACTTCTCAAACATAATTAGATATAAAAATATTGGGAAAACAATTCCATTATCTATCCTATGTTATAGCTCTGTTCATTAGCTTTCCAACGCTTCGAATGGGAATCAAAACGGACTTACGGATCCAAAGTTACGTCCAAAACAATTTCGACCGAAAACATGAACATCCGTGACGGACAGAAAGACGTTGTTACGCTCCGGAACTGATATTCACCCAATTATTCTTGCGAATCACTTACTCAAAGCACCCAAAACATCACTAAAACATTCCTAAGGTTATACGACAATAACGACACAACTTCTATGGTTTATTATGCTCATCTGCCAACATTTGCAACACATAAAACATTATTTCCTGCAATTGCTCTGAGTACTTCAGAGTTACCCACATTTGAATATTCCTATTCCTATAGGGACAACATATTACAATTTTTCCTTCAATTACACCCTACGACATTAAAATTACTCACTATCTAATATTTAACCCCTTCAGGGTCAGACATATAACAATGTCAAGGTTCTGGTCACGAAGGTTCAATTTCCCAAAAGTTTTTTCCTACAAGCACATATTAATATTCAACGATACATATCATTTGGCCATAACCTCAGATTCTTACGGTTACCTCCCTATTTTCCACAATTAACCCAAATCCCTAATAACGATATAACACATTCATTTCTACATATTTGCCCAAATCCCTAAAAGTTCAGATTTCCAGATCTACTACTCACTAGTATTCTATGACAACATCAAACATTTCTCACACGAATTCCGTATTAATTCTGGTTTCGGATACACAAAGCATCATACAAACAGTATTCAACAATAACAGAAAATTTGAGAACAAATCAAGTTACGAAAATTGGATTCAAGGATCCTCAAGAACACATAATTCCTATGAGAGAAAGGACCTCTCACTACCCTCTCATGTTAATTCACCCATATTGAAATCCATTCTCCCCCCTTACCTCGATTAATTGCTCAATCGTTGAAGAATCTTGAAGGATTGACAGTCCTAGCCTCCTTCTCTTCCTCCTTGTTCTTCTTCTCACTTTTTCTCCCAAAACCTTTCTCTGGCAGTTTATCGTGTTCTAATTCTCTTTCCCAAAAAAACTTCTCTATTTCCTTTAATCCATTATTTCTTATTTTATTATTTAAATCCTATAATAATAATAATAATACTAATATTATTCTCCCACTAATAATAATATTCATACTAATAGTAATAATATGAATAATAATAATATTCCACCAAATAATATTATTAATACGAATAATAATAATAATAATGAGAATCTCATTAACATTATTATTAATAATAGTTGGAATAATATTAATCACTATAATGCTCTCGATATCATAATTAACTTACTCCTTTATCTAGGTCCACAGTACCCCAACTAAGGTCACCTCTCTCCCTTACTCCTAACCTCATATCCTTAATTAAGGACACCACACAACTACACATCACAGAAAATACCAAAGCGACTGAATAATTTAAATGGGGTGTTACAAAGTAGGGCTCCCGGTAACGACTGTACCAACACCTTCGATACTAGGGATTGGGTTGACTGTAATAAGACCCTATAGTCAGCCAGTATTGGAGTATATCGGACCCCAAGTGTCCAATCCTCAAACACCATTAGGAGGAAGCCCACTGCCTAGACAAAATCCTCTTCCTCGGTTGGTACAGATACCCAGGAATCCAACATATGGAATGCCTACAACTATGATGCAGGGGCTTCAAAATGCTCCCCCCATCTTTTCAGATAACCCTGTGACTTCTCCGCTGCAAGGATCAGGATCTGGTGTGAACATTGGTCGAAGTTTCCAGGGACAGAGTCTAGGATATTCGACGCAAGGCCCCAACTTAACCAATACCTCAGTCGCATGCTTAAGGCAAAAGATGGATGAGAGCAACATGCAAATGGTTCAGACTTTGTCCCAGACTATGGGCGAAATCTTCCAGCCATTGATCCATAACACAACCCAAACCAACCAACAACTGACGCTGCAGTTGACACGGTTGGCTGAGTTCATGGGAGTACCCCCTGTACCCAGAAATCAAAACCCAATAGTGAACGTCCCTCGACAGGACGTAAGAAACGCAAGGGAAATACACTTGGAAAACCAGGTTAGAGTCGAACCTCCTGTAGTTGAACCAATAAGAGAAAATCAAATGAACCAGGTCCATGTTCTAGATGAAGGAAACCAAGGAGTGGTCATGATAAACTGAAACCAGGATGCGGATCACGTGGTCCATGAAGTTCGACGCAATAACATAGCCATTGACAACAATCTAGCGGCCATGGTCGAAAGGATTATGGCTCGAAATGGAGTAAACACTGGTTTTACTCGGCCAAACTTTACATCCCCGATAGTAGATTACATCCTTCAAACAGAGTTACCTCCTAGGACGAAAGTACCAAAATTTACTAAATTCTCAGGGGATACGACGGAATCTACTGTCGAACATGTGGCTCGTTATGTAATAGAAGCCGGGGAAATAGCAAATGATGAGAGCCTTAGGATAAAATACTTTCCAAGTTCCCTCACAAAAAATGCTTTCACTTGGTTCACAACGCTAGCACCTAATACCATATGTAGTTGGGCCCAACTTGAACGCTTATTTCATGAGCAGTTTTACATGGGCCAGACCAAAATTAGTTTGAAAGAACTAGCTAGCGTAAAACGTAAGTTTTCGGAGCCAATCGAAGAGTACCTTAATAGGTTTCGACTACTCAAGGCCAGGTGTTTCAAGCAAGTGCCGAAACACGAACTGGTCGAAATGGCCGCTGGAGGCCTTGATTATTCCATTCGAAAGAAGTTAGACACCCAATACTTAAGAGATATGGCTCAATTGGCCGACAGAGTTCGACAACTCGAACGTTTGAAAGATGAAAAAGCTAGATTTAACAAGAGTAAGAAAGTGGCCTTTGTCGAAATTGATGACAATATCGAAAGGGTCTGCGAGGATTCTTTGAACCTCGACGAAAATGAAGTAGACCTCTCCGAACTTAAACAAGGTCCCCCTTATTCTTGTAAAGTATTAGCACCCCCACAGGGGAAGAGTTTTGTCGAATCAGAAAGGAATGATAGATTCTCAAAGAAAACATATACCTTCGACATCACCAAATGTGATGAAATTTTCGATTTGTTGGTAAAAGATGGGCAAATGATAGTGCCACCTGGCGCTAAATTGCCATCGCTAGAGCAAAGAAAAAAGAGAGGTTTTTGTAAGTACCATAATTTTCTGGGTCATAAAACATCTCAATGTTTTCTTTTCAGGGATCTTGTTCAGAACGCAATCCATGAGGGACGCCTGAAGTTTGGGGAGAAAGCCGCCAGCCAAATGAAGGTCGACACGGACCCTCTACAAGTGACAGACACTCACTACACAGAGCCATTAGAGGCCAACATGATCGAGGTCACTGAAGGCCGCGACTTCTCAGAAAGCATGACAGAAGTTACTGATGACTTCATCAAGAATGTTGTGATGACAAAGGTCATAATGGGATTTGGTCAAGGCAGTGAAGGAGAGATGGATACCAGAAACATCGATGGGGTAGCAGACAATCCAAGATGGGAGATGGTGACCAAGGAAATGGCTGACAACTTCGTCGAAGTGGACCACGCTACTGAAGGTTTGGGTCTAAGCTTAAAGGGTTTAAATTTGGTCAAGGAGGTTGAGATCAACATGATGGAAGTTACCCAACAAGAAGGTAAAGGGGACAGTGAGTCGAACAACCAAGAGGAAATCACTAAGGAGGCTTACCTGAAGCAAGAGGAAACAATTGTGGATTTTCTTCACAGATGCCAGGGAAAGGGTTCTAGTGTGATGTTATGCCCAAGATGCAGCACGATTTTCAATAAAAAGGCTGCCTAGAGACTTGAGGGAACACGAAGGCTCAAGCAAAATAGGGACATGCCTGAATTCGATGAACGAAGCAACTTGCTGAAAAGATCTGAACCCTGCATCAGAGCCCCCAAACAAGGCCTGCTAGTTTCAAACCCTCTGTTGGAAACACCGATGGTAGGTGGACGAAACCCAACGAGGATAGACGACAAGGCCAACAAAAATGGAAGAATTTCGAAGTGAACAGGGGGTCCTCAGTTACCTATCGAAAAGAATTCCAGTCTTCAAAGATGGCCCATGTATCCGAGAATTATAAGGGGAAAAACCCCATGTCTCGATCGCAGTGGAGGCGGGAACAACGAAAAAGAAAAGCTCTTAGAGAAGCGGCGTCGAAGGACAAGGCCGAATCTAGTACTAATCTCCCAACAAAAAATCAGAGAGAGCCGCCGAAGATGTCAGCAAAACTGCCAGTGGGCAGGAAGTTATTCTCTGACTAGGTTAGAAGTCAGAGGGAGATCACTGGGGTCGATGACGAAATGACGGACAACTTCGACTCAGATTCTGACGATTTGCTAAATTTGTTGGTGAACGTAGTGTCAGTGATGCCAAAAGAATATGACAGAGTATCCGTGGTCGAAAACTGCGACACTGATGCAGACTGTGAAATGGAAGCACACAAACCCGTCTGCTATTATGTGATGAACAACGGCTGTGTCGAAGAGCAGAATGCTTTCTTCGAACGACCCACTGAGGAGATGAGGAACCATTTGAAGCCGCTCTATATTACGGCAAAAGTGGAAAATACCCCAGTTAACAAAATTCTGGTGGACTGTGGCGCAACTGTGAATTTGATGCCACATCTTCTATTAAACAAAATCGGGAAGTGCGATGCCGACACCAAGCCACACAACATGGTCCTGTCCAACTATGAAGGCAAGGTAGGCTCGACCAGGGGAGTAATCCAGGTGGATGTCACCGTTGGAACGGTAACGCGGCCAACGGTATTCATGGTTGTAGAAACTACAGCAAATTACAACTTGTTACTTGGACGCGAATGGATTCAAGGCGTGGGGGCAGTGCCATCCTCGATGCACCAAAGAATTGCAATTTGGAGGCCAGACGGCATGATGGAAAATATTGAGGCTGATCAAGGGTACTTTAAGGCACCCATCAACTATGTCGATCAAAGGCACTTCGACAAACACTTGGCTGGTATAGGTCCTTGTGGACCAGCGGACTTCGATTTCAAGCCAGACGACAAAGTATTTTGTTTATTATACTTAATCCTGTAGACGGTTTCCGTTGGGACAGAGAGGTGCCAGGAGAAAGGCTTCCATACCTTGGAACCTTGCCAGTGGACCCCACGGGATGGGGAAGTGATTTCAGTAATAATGACTAAAGCCAATGCACTTCGAAGGATTTCGGATTATGTGGCCGAAACTAGACTACAAACGGCCTCGGAGGCTGTCAAAAGCGAAATGGCCACAGAGGCCAATAAAGAAGTTCTTCACAGAGGCTACAAGGAAGGCTTCGACATGGAATTATCTGATGAAACCCATCAAGAAAGCAAAAGGCTTGACGCTATCTATGACGACGAGCCTTTGGGTTTCGAGAAAGATCCCTTGGCAGAGGATGCCAAGATGCTTGCACAGGACCCGCTAGAGGAAGTCGACTTAGGAGATGGCATTATCAAAAGGCCAACTTATATTAGTGCTAGCCTCGACACTCAATTCAAAGGTGAGGTCATCCAGCTGTTGCGAGAATATAGAGACTGTTTTTCCTGGGATTATGATGAAATTCCAGGATTAAAAAGAGAGTTGGTGGAACATAGACTGCCAATCAAGCCTGGCAAGAAACCAGTCAAACAGAGCCCAAGGCGTTTTGCTCCAGAGGTTATATCAAAAATAAAAGCGGAAATCGAAAGACTTCTGCGGTGCAAATTCATTCGCACAACCAGGTATGTCGAATGGCTTGCTAATATTGTGCCAATTATTAAGAAAAATGGTTCCTTGAGAGTCTGCATAGACTTTAGGGACTTAAACTCAGCAACTCCTAAGGATGAATATTCGATGTCGGTGGCAGAAATGCTAGTCGATTCAGCCGCCAGCCACAAATATCTTAGTATGTTAGATGGTTATTCTGGTTATAACCAAATCTTCATTGCCGAGGACGATGTTCCCAAAACAACGTTTCGTTGTCCAGGGGCCATAGGCACCTACGAATGGGTAGTGATGCCTTTTGGCCTAAAAAACGCTGGGGCAACATACCAACGAGCAATGAATTCAATCTTCCATGACTATATAGAATCTTTTATGCAGATATATATTGATGACATTGTGGTTAAATCTGTATCAAGCAAAGATCATATAGATCATCTTCGACAATCCTTCTTAAGGATGAGGAAGTTTGGCCTCAAAATGAACCCTCTAAAATGTGCGTTCTTTGTGCAAGCGGGTGACTTCTTGGGTTTCGTAGTCCACAAAAAGGGCATCGAAATAAACCAAAACAAGACGAAGGCCATTATGGAGACCAAGGCGCCGTCAAATAAAAAAGAATTACAATCCCTGTTGGGCAAGATTAATTTCTTAAGGAGGTTCATATCGAACCTAAGCGGCAAAACACAAGCTTTCTCGCTGTTGCTTCGAGTCACCAAAGAAGGGTATGAATGGAGGAAGGAACAACAAGAAGCTTTCGACAAAATCAAAAGTTATTTGACCAATCCTCCAATCCTCTCTCCACCTTGTCGATACAAGAGCATGAGGTTGTACATAGCTGCGTCACACAAGACTCTGGGAAGCATGTTAGCTCAAGAGGACGAAAATGGCACAGAAAGAGCCATTTACTACCTTAGTAGAGTCCTAAATGATTCAGAGACTAGATATAGCGAAGTAGAAAAGCTATGTCTATGTTTATATTTCTCATGTACAAAATTAAAACAATATATAAAGCCTGTTGATGTTTGTGTCTCTTCGCACTTTGATGTTATAAAACATATGTTGTCTAAACCTATTTTGCATAGTCGAATAGGTAAATGGGCATTAGCGTTAACGGAATTTTCCTTAACATATAAGCCATCGAAAGCAATTAAAGGGCAAATAGTGGCAGACTTTATTGTCGACCACTCCGTAGATACAAATGCTTTAAATATGGTCAAACTAGAACCTTGGAAGTTGTACTTCGATGGTTCCAGCCATAAGAAGGGAACTGGCATAGGCATGCTGATTATTTCTCCTGACAAAATTCCAACACAATTCAAGTATAGAATAGGTGAGCCATGCTCCAACAATGAGGCGGAATACGAGGCTTTGATAGCTGGACTTGAAATTTTGTTGGAATTGGGGGCAACTAGAGTCGAAATAATGGGAGACTCAGAGTTAGTCATAAAACAATTGACAAAAGAATACAAGTGCGTCAAAGAAAGCCTCATCGTGTACTTTGTAGTAGCAAATAGGCTATTAAAGAAATTTAAAGAGACTATTATTCGACATATACCACGACTACGAAATCAGGTGGCCAACGATTTGGCCCAAATAGCATCAGGATACAGGGTGTCCTACAAAGTTCGGTTTTGCCGACGAAGAAACCTTCGAGATCTTTACAATTGAATCGATGTCGGATGGGGACTGGAGAAGACCGTTGGTCGAATACCTCCAAAATCCTTCAAGCACCACAGAGCGAAAAATAAAATACCAAGCACTGAGCTACGTCCTCCTAGGAAACGAATTACTCAAAAGAACTCCTGAGGGAGTTTTGCTTAAGTGTCTAAGTGAATCTGAGGCGTATCTACCATTATCATCAGTTCATAGTGGAGCATGTGGGGCACACCAGGTAGGCCAGAAGATGAAATGGTTACTATTTCGCCAAGGTCTATATTGGCCTTCAATGCTGAAAGATTGTATCGAATTTGCCAAAGGCTGCCAGGAGTGCCAAATACACGTTGGCATACAACATGTTCCAGCAAGCGAGTTACACTCCATAATTAAGCCGTGGCCATTTAGAGGATGGGCTTTGGACCTAATAGGAGAAATTCGACCCGCGTCCTCGAAAAACCAGAAATTCATCTTGGTAGGGATAGACTACTTCACCAAATGGGTCGAGGCGGTACCCCTGCCGAAAGTAGACTAAGACGATGTGATTAAATTTATTCAAAAATACATTATCTTTAGATTTGGTCTGCCAGAAACGATAACAATAGATCAAGGATCAGTCTTTACTGGTCGGAAAATGCAAGAGTTTGCCAGAGAAATGAGATTCAAACTCCTTACTTCGACCCCTTACTACGCCCAAGCCAATGGCCAGGTCGAGGCAGCGAATAAGGTAGTAATTAGAATGATAAAAAAGCAAGTAGGGGGTAAGCCAAAAAACTGGCATAAAACCCTAGACCAGGTCCTATGGGCATGTCGAACATACCCCAAAGAAGCTACCAACACTACACCTTATCGACTGACCTTTGGCCATGATGCAGTATTACCAGTCGAAATTCTTGTGTAGTCGGCCAGGATTCAGAGGCATCACGAAATTCCCCGTGAGATCTATTGGGACATGATGCTCGACGAGCTAGTGGATTTAGACGAGGGAAGGTTAAGAGCGTTGGAACTCTTGAGAAGGCAAAAGAAAAGAGTGGAGAAATCCTATAACAAGAGAGTCAAATCAAAGACCTTTTTTATTGGAGATTTAGTTTGGAGGGTAATCCTGCCAATGGATCGAAAGGTCAGGACACTAGGCAAATGGTCCTCTAAGTGGGAAGGACCATTTCAAATCTCAAAAGTCTTCTTGAATGGGGCATACGAAGTCGAGGAACTTAGCAATGATAAACGAATCTTAAAAGTAAACGGTAAGTATTTGAAAAAATACAAACCAACGCTTCGAGAGGTAAACATTTCAACAGAGTAATATAAAGCTAATAAGTGTTGCACCCCAAAATTTGACCAACAATTATTTACCCATTAAGTGTTTGAAAGTTGATACCTTCATCAGAAAGTTCAAGAGATCCTCAGAGGAATTGGTTGAAACCAAGGTTGTGTGCTTCATAGCTTGAGAGTTGTGGGTGCTCCTCAGATGATTCTGAGACTTTGAGAATGAACTTGAAGCTTTGAGAAAGGTTATGAGATGTCTTGAGAGCCATCATGAAGCCCAGAGAGGTCATTGTGCAAGAATTCAGAAGATTCAACCATGAATGGTAGAATTAGGGTTTTGACTGGGTCAACCCTGGGATAACTGAAGATTTGGAGAAGGTTGAGACCTAATCCAAGGGCCATGAGATCATGGAATGATGTGTGGAGATACTATAAAGATTATTCCTAGACCAACTCATCATGATTGAGGAGTTTGAGAAGTTTTGAGTTAGGGTTTCCAGGGATTGTCAGTGAAAAAACCCTAATTTGATCCCTATCTTCCAGGCAGTTTTAGCTCAGGATATGATTGATATCTCATCTTCCCCACAACATGAATGTTGTATAGCTTGTTCTTAGCTTTAATTTGAGTGGTAGAAGTCCTTGATAGGAGTTGCAGAGCTCAAGATATGGTTTTGACAAATTACAGGTCATCTGAGGTGTGTGAATCTGGGTCCTTGAAAGTCACCCAACTTGCAGACAACTTTTGCCCTAGTAGGATGATTCCTATGATCTCTTGGTCAACATGAATGTTTAAGAGCATCTCCTTAGCTTTCTATAGAGTACTAGAAGTCCTTGATAGGATTTGTAGAACTCAACGTATGGATTGAACAAGACAGGGGTATTTTGGTCATCTGTTGATTATAGGTCATTTTTAGCAAAGACCATATCTCCTATTTCCAAGCCTCAAATGAAAAAACTCAAAACATCAAAGTTGTTCAAAATGGGATTTTAAGCCTAGAAAAGAAGTCATGAGATATTGAAAAAGCTTGTAGCAAGGATTTTCATGATTGGGTAAAAATGACCTAAAAATGACTTATAAAGTGAATGAATCCAAGTTGGAAATTGGTTTGGGAGCTCCACAAATCCAAAATGGGCCATCCAATATGTCATTTTGACTCCAAACATTATTTTAAAAACAATGGTTCAAGTAGAATTTTTATTTGAGGTCTTAAAATGGAGGTTGCTTTGTAATTTTCATTCTTGCATAATAAGGCAACTTGTAAATCTTCACATAAAGCAAAACCAAGGCATGTTTTTCACTCATTCCTTCTCAATATCTCTTGTAGGGAGATTTTAAAGCAAAATGACAAGCTTAAGGCATGAGATGAAGGGATATACAATGTATCATTTCATGAGAAATTCCATAACATTCTAGCACTTTCCATGAGTTTCTAGACTCCTCTTTTGATTGTTATAAAAAGGGTGAATCACAATGAGGAAAGGGTTGGTGAAAGTTGCTGAGTTCATTGGAGAGAGTGAGAGAGAAAGCACCATTTCAAGATTTCTTCAAAACCAAGCAAGCTCCCATTTCTTCTTCCACAAGACTCATCCATCCCAATTCTTGCAAACAGAAAGGTATCCACCATTGGAGGAGCATTTGGAGAAGATTTCAAGTACCAGATCAAGCTCTAACACCACTCACCATTGATTCTTGACAGGTTGGTAATTTTCACCATAGATCCTTTATTAGGTGCATACTGTTAGATTGCTAGGTGTAAGGATGACATGCTAGGCTAGGTGATGATTTTCTGAGGATTTGAGAGAGATCCATGGAGTTTCGTGGCAGGGTGCCAATTCTTGCAAGATTAATAATAGGCTGTTCATGGAGTTTTAATGGACATGGTATATCATAGTGTGGTTAGGGCAACATGTAGAACAAGTTTGGATCACTAGATTGGAGTTCCATCAAGGTTGATAGCAGAGGAAAAGGATGAAACCCTAATGTTCGCGCATTCTGTTAGAGTGATATGAGAGGTTTCAGTAAAAATCATGGGTATCATCGTGTTCTGGGTAATTAGTAGAGCATCTTTGCTCTTGGAAGTTTTGAATTTCATGGAACGATCAGAGAGAACGAGGCAGTTGAAGTTTAGTGCATGGAAACGGGTACGCAGAGGAAACCCTAGCTGGAGGTTGAAGACAACCTCCCAGTCGTCCGATCATCTCCAATTGTGGACTTTGTAACCCAATTGTGAGGCCACGATTCAATTTCAGAAACGGAGGGAAACATTAAGAGCAAAACGCACCGTTTGAGTAAGTGGGAGGTTCTGGGCTCAGCAAACCAATGCTATTCACACCCTACCTAGAAGCCCAATCCACAAATGAACGTGAAAAGCATGCTATTTACACCGTATCCTTTCCAATTTTCTGGTGATTTTTTCTTTTAATTTTCTGAAGCGCGTGGCCTTGATATTTGCACCCCTGGTTCCTTGGCCCATCATGATATTGAACTGGGCGCCCCTTCTAATGACACCCCCATCCCCTTTAATTCATTCTCTTTTAATTTTTTTAATTTCTTTTATTGTTTGCATTTTATAAAAATCATATAAAATTGAAAAATTAATATTTTTTCAATGCTTGTTTTTTTAACATATTCATAATCATGTCTAGAAAAATGTAAATAAATAAAATTCCATTTTATTTTTCTTTTAATATTTTTAGCATATTATTCTTGTAATTAGTCTTTTTAATTGTTTTTAGTTGATACTCAATTTTGTATAATTTCTTTTAGGACTTTCCCTTAGGATTTTTGAGCCATTCTTTTTGGCATAGTTAGATATTGAATCATAGTTCATATAGGATTTAATTCACAATTTGTAGATTAAAACTTGATTAGTTTGTTAAGCATAGACTTAGTGTACTCAAATTAGGGTTTTAGGTTGTATAAGTAGATTTGAACAATTTTGTTTTGGGGTTTATAGGCCAAATTAGTGTATGGGGAATATGTGGGTTAAGGGTAAGTATGTATAGAATCCCCTAGAATTTTCCTAGAATATTATATAGTAGTTTAGTATTTTTAACTGATTTTTGAATGTATGGATAGTATGTGTGTTGCTTAAAGGCATAGTTTGTATTGTTTTGTTTTCTTTTCTTCTCCTTTGAGTGTGTGAGCCTTGAAGATTGAGTTGAAGACCTTGTGGATCATCATTGAAGACTTTGAAGACTTTGCAGTGGAGCTTAATTAGCTTTTGTTTGTTCTGTTCATAGGATCATAAGTACATAGGTAGAGCTTTAGATAGAATACTTCCATTCAGTAAACAAGGAGTGTCTTGTTCCCCTCCTTCCTTCTCTATGACATGAAGTCCCTTAAGGGTATTCACCTCTCTCCCTTGGAGGGATTAGTGACCTTGCCCTCTGAGGTAGAACTTTGAGAGAGCCTTTCCCTCTGATGTTAAGTCCTCAATGGCATCCTTTGGAAGTCAGTGAGCACTCTAACATCCTCACCTCATCTTGTTGACTGAGTCTTGTTTGATGGAGCATTTGGGCTGTTGAAGATAAAGAAAGCAATGAAGAGCATTGAAGATTTGATTGAAGATCTAGGAGCCATTGAAGATAGAAGCTGAGGCTTTGAAGAGGATGATTCCTTGGAGATTGTTGAAGTCTGAAGACTTTGTGAAGATCAAATTGATACCTGAATATCCCTGAAGATAGTGAAGCCTGAAAGTGGAGCTGATCAAAGAAGCTGAAGCTTAAGGGAGAAGATGAGTTGATACTCATGTTGTAGGGTTGATACCTGGGAAGCAGTGGATGATTAAAGCCTGAAGACTGAGTTGCTGCTGGAGGAGCTGAAGCCTTCTTCTGTTTTCTTTTCTGTATTGTGTGTTTTGCTTGATTTGTCTGTTGCATTAGATTAAGTCCATCTAGAATAAGTTCAGGCTAAGAGCATGATTGTATTAGAGGTTGAGTTGCTCCCTCTGCTTGTACTGTTACTGTGTGGCTTTGCTTGCGGGTATTCGGTAGAGCCCAGCTCCCTTGCCCATGTGTTTATTTTGCTTGATAGCATGTTTTCATTTTGTCTGTATAATTGCAGTTTATTGTTTATTGCTTGATAGCATGTTGTTTATTTTTCAGTATGATTACTGTTATTTCATGACTGGCTTGAGGTTGAGATGAGCTTGTGGAGGCTGAAGCCCCCACACACATTTCCTCCCTCACTTGCATTGCATGCATTTTACTGTTAAGCTGATGCTTTGTCTGTTTTGGTGTATCATTGACGTGATCCCTTAGGACTCTCATTTCCTTTGATAAGGATTTGATGATAGACTGTTAGGTTGAAAGCTATGCATGACAACTTCTAGGAGTTCCCTGTTCAAACCTCAACCATAGGATGAATCCATGGCATGACAACAGTAGGACTTGATAGTCTCCCTCCTAGTTGGGCTTGTTCTCTTCTCATCTCAAAACAGTTTAAGATACAGTAATCATGAATGATTTCTTTCGTACGTTACGAGCCTTAAGCTATCTGAGAAAGGATTGTGGGAGAGTTTCGTTTCCATAGTCTGGATGTTTAGTATGGTACCCTTTGGGTGACATGTGACGCATTCACTCTCAGGTCATAGTCTCTAGTGCGGTTGAAATCGCAAACGCAATAAAAAACACTTCTTTCAGGAGATAACCCGTAGTTTCCTGAACTACGTTTGCTCTGATCTTCCATACTGTGTGGAAGTACGTAGGCATGGGATGCGATATCCTAGCGAGCAACCTTTTCCCCGTAACCCTTTGTAGGCCGAACTACGTTGACTCTGATTTCTCATTCTCTGATGAGAATACGTAGGCATAAAGTGCGACGCTTTGCCGAGTCATTTTTCTTTTCTTTTTCAGCCAGCCTTGATAGGTAGATAGATTATAACCAACCCGTCCAAGTCAACAACAAGCGAGGATCCCGTCGAGTACGACGGACGTGAGGGGTGCTAATACCTTCCCCTTGCGTAACCGACTCCCGAACCCAGACAACGGTTGCGATGACCTTGTCTTACCCTTTTTCGTCAGGTTTTTTCCGATCGTTTCCTTTCCCGCTCTGAGGGATAAATAATGAAAGGTGGCGACTCTTCTGTCATGCCGGCACCTTATTTTCGCGCAAGCGACAGCTGGCGACTCTGCTGGGGAATGCAATAATTTCCTAGGGATCCAACGTCCCGAAAGCGAGTCAGTTTTGGGATCCAACGTCCCTTAAGAGAGTCAATCCTACCGTTTGTGTGTTTACTTGTTGGGTTGCATTTATTTATCGCATTTTTACTTCTCGCACTTTATTTCCCGCATTTTATTTTCAGTATAATATGATTATTTGTGCTGTTGTGGGATGGGAGTCCTGATGAGTGAGAAGCCAGACCCAGGCTTGAGTGCACTATAGACTTAGAGTGGAAATTAGTGGGCGCGTGCTTGCTTTGCAGGCACTAGTGTCTCATGAAATCCACACTCAGACGAGGTTCATCCGGTTGGCTTCACTTTCAACCCTTTGGGTTGAGACGGTTGTTGGTTTGGTGGATTGTCGACTCTGGGGACCGATCATTTGTGATTCAGCTAAGTGAGGCCTCTTCAAAGCTTGATGATGCCACTCCTTCTGGGAATCGTATCGTCAGTTTTGAAAGTCTGTGACGCTGATGAACGCATAGGATGCCGTACCTTGAGTCAGTTTAGGTCCATACCTGTGAGCGGGTTGGGTTTATTGCAGGAAACTTAGACCTTCAGACTACCTGGTTTTCTTGACAGTGAATCAGTTATGTTCGCACCATGGTTCTCAGTTGCAGATATGTTTGTTCTTGATAGAGCAAGTTTTTGATCAGAGGATCTTATCGTCGGGTGTCTGTCTGTTCTTGATAGAGCAGGTTTTGATCAACGTATTGTCATCAGCGGTTTGTTCTTGATGGAGCAGATTTTGAGTGGGGTCTGAAGATCTCATCAGCAGATGTTATTTGTTCTTGATAGGGCAGACTTTGAGTGGGGTCTGAAGATCTCATCAGCAGCTGTGTGTTTGTTCTTGATAGGGCAGATTTTTGATTCGGGGTCTGAAGACTTCATCAGCAGATGTTTTCTGATCATGCATCTGGGGTCCTTATTATCAGCCATTTGTTCTTGGCAGAGCAGAATTTTGATCTCATGTACAGGCTCCTATCAAATGGTTATTCTCAGCAGACCAGACTAGTGGTCTTACACCGGGGTTTTCTTCTCATCAGTGATTGTTGATACAGAATCTCCACGGCAGCTATCCGGATATATTATTGCATGCCTGCATTTTGCATTTAGTTTGCATGTTCATTTGCATTCCATTAACGTGTGTCTGTGTTGCAGGTACCGTTTCCCCGATCCCGGATTTCTCGCCTTCTACTGTTATTATGGCCTCTCTCAGGAAGACTGTTGCATACAAGTTCCCGACCCCTGATGTGTCGAAACTGACTGGTTTGATAGCTTTGGCGGGTGATTCTGTGAAGGATAGGTTCAGGAAGTCTTATGGCAGGTTGCTCGGTCTGGTTTGCAAACCTTCTACGTCCGAGTTGAATGGGTTACACGCTCTTCTGCAGTTCTATGACCCTCCTCTAAGGTGTTTCACTTTTCAGGACTTCGTTCTCGCGCCGACGCTGGAAGAGTATGCTGATATGTTGGGTGTGCCTGTCAAAGGGCAGATGCCTTTTGTCCACATGGATGTTGAGCCTGATCTGGCTGGTTTAGCTTCCTCACTCCATTTGAGCGCCTCTGAGTTAGTGGTGACGAGTTGGAACAAGGTTCCTGGGTTCTCCCTGCAGTTTCTGATAGCTAAGGCTCAGCAGTGTGCTAAGGACAAATGTTGGGACACATTCAATGCCATCCTTGCTTTATGCATATATGGCATTATCCTGTTCCCCAATATGCCTGATTTCGTGGACTTTGATGCATTCCACATCTTCGCCTCAGGGAATCCAGTCCCTACTCTGATCGGAGACGTCTACCATTCAGTGCATTACAAGAATGAGAACCGGAGAGGGAAGAATGTCTCATGCTGCGTACCGTTGTTGTACAAGTGGTTTGATAGTCATTTGCCCAAGAGGGGTTCTTCCGTCTTGTCCGCAGCCATAGCTGAGTGGCCTGAGCGTCTGATGAGTTTGTCGGCAGAAGATATTGATTGGTTCGTTGACAGAGACAGGTTAGGCACCGAGGTGATCTTCAGTTGTTGTGGATTTCCTAATGTACCTCTGATAGGTAGGAAGGGTTGCATCAACTATAATCCGTCATTGCTAGTTCGTCAGTTCGCATATGCTTTGAGGACTCCACCGAAGGAGGAGGAGGTACAGGAATCTCTGTACCTCACGGGTACTCTAGAGGGGTGTCGCTACTGCGAAAATCGGCGCCGGCTGAACAGAAGAGTCGCCACCGTGCGTTATTTATCCCACGGGAGGGAAAGGAAACGCTCAGAGTAAACCTCGCACAACACGGGAAAGGTATGGTCGTCGCAACCAAAACCTGGGTTCGGGAGTCGGTTACGCAAGGGGAAGGTATTAGCACCCCTCACGTCCGTCGTACTCGACGGGATCCACGCTTGTTTTCGGGTATGGATTGTTATTCTATCTAAACTAAAGGTCTGGGGTTAAAAGAAAAGAGAATGAAAATAAAATGACTCGGCAAAGTATCGCACTTTATGCCTACGTATTCCCGCCTGGAACGAGAAATCAGAGTCAACGTAGTTCGCCTACCTACGGGAAAGGAGGGGAAGGTTGCTCGCTAGGATATCGCATCCTATGCCTACGTACTTTCATACAGCATGAAAGATCAGAGCAAACGTAGTTCGGGCCACGTACGACACAAGCTTGTCTTGGTTGATTTTATTCCTTCTGAAAAGGTTTTCTGATTAACGGTCCCAGCAGACAAAAATGACGTTTTGATGAGTTCACATTCTTTTACGGAAGAAGTGTCTTTTATTGTGTTTGAAATCTTTATGTGCTTTTCTGTTTGTTTTGAGAGAGAAGAGACAGAACTCTAACCTACGGTTGCGGGGGGAAACAAACTAACCTAATGTTATCATGCATGGGTTAAGACCTAGTGTCTATCATGCTTCTCTCTTGCACAGAGAGAAACAGAGATCCTACGGGATAGGCAGAAACAGAAACAATACCAGATATATACAATAAAGCAGTAAAATGCATGGATGCAACAATACAAGCGAGGCAAGGGAGTCCCACTCAACCTCGAACCTAGAAAACAATAGGCAAAAGTGAACAGGCTTCACTTTCAACCCAGCAGGGTAAACAGCAAACAATACAGTCAGGAAAACCAATCAATACATCAAGAAATGAAATACAGCAAAAGCAAACAGCTTCAGCAGCTCTGAATTAACATCTGGCTTCAAGTAATCTCCAATCAGCTACAGGCTTCAACAAGCATCAATCTCCATCTTCATGACCTTCAGGCAAGGGCTTTGATCATCTGTCTTCTATCTGCAATGGCTTTTCTTCAAGCTCAAACCTCCAGGATGAGGGATCAGTCACAAGAGTGAATTGGGTGTTAAGCAATCAGCTGACTACCAAGGGTGGTGAACAGACTGCTTCTAACACAAGAGACATTTTCTCTCAAGAGTTCTATCTCATAGACCCTATCACCAAGCCTTCCAAAGGAAGGGGGTGAGTGTCTTAGAGAGACTCTGAATCACAGAGAAGAATGGATGCAGACAAGGCAATCCATGTTTGAGAAACAAACTTTCTAACCTAGAGCTCTGCCTAGCTCCTAAACCCTAGTCTCCTCAGCAGCTGCTAGCAAGAACCTCCTCTCCAACTCTGGCAGTTGATCTTCAATCTCTGGATCTCCAATGGTCTTCATCTCCTCAAGTCTTCAGCTCTCCCAAGTCCCCAGACAATCCCAATACCCAAGCAAGCAAGCAATAATCCCCAGAGGGCACACCACACCAGTCAATCAGACATACACAGAGTATTAATAGCAGTAGGGGAATCCTGACTTTTCTAAGGGGATCTAATAACTACCCATAGCCCCTATAGTCCCATAGCTAAACTATTCAAACCCTAAGTCCTAAGGGAAATGAATTGATTCTCCTAAGTCATCACCTAAAACCCTAGTTTGTTCATATTATTCACACCTAAACTAAACACCTAAATTTAATTTCTAAAAATGGGAACTAAATTGTTTCTACAAGTTCAATATCCCATCTAAACAACCTAAAAAGAATGAACAAAAAATATGAAAGCATCTAGTAGAACAAAAATTAACAAAATCATGCATGAAATGAAGCTATTTAAAATGTCATTTATTTAGAGAATATGGGAAAAATATCAAATAAAAATAAAATGCAATTTTTATTTTTTTATAATTTTCTAGACATTCTAATGAAAATGATGTAAAAAGAATGAATTAAAAATGATTTTTTATCTATTTATTATGAATTTTTTAAAATGAATGAAAAAAATGAAAAGAAAATAATAAAAAAGAAGAAAGAAATAGCCAGGGGGTGAGAATAGAAAGGTTTTCACGTTCAGATTGAACTGGGCCCAATATTGGGGGGTGGCAAAAGCAAGGACTTAGGCCCGCCCGTTTCATTAAATGAAACGGTGCGTTTAGGGCACCTCTCTTCCCTCCAAATCTTCAGTATGAATTCCAGCCACACGATTGGCTCTGAGGTCAAAGGTCCAACAAGCAATGGACGGTCATGATTGCTTCTTCTTCCTTGTGTTCATGAAGCTAGGGTTTCAACTTCCATGAAAACTCCATGCACGAATCATGTTCAAGCTCTCTGTTCTCCTTCTACAGGCCACGGTTCAACTCGATCCAAACATGAAAATCACTCCAAATTTCTCCCTCTATACGTCTATGATCACAGTTCATTCTAAAATTCAGTGTATCACTCAAACCGATCGAGACAAGTTCTGGCCACCATGAAAATACTCTGGTATGCATCATCAAGATTCTCACTCAAACCTGTACTAATCTAAACTACACCTAATGGTGATTATTCTGATCTATCAAACTAACATTATAATGCACTCTACCACGAGTTCTAAGTCCTAACAGTTTCAAGCACCTGCTATGAATCATCACCAAACAGCACCAAACTCATCCTAATCGTTATACTAACAACCTAGATCACATCTAAACTAATAAAACCATGCAACTCTAACTAAATTGAGCAAGTTAGAGCAATTTGCACCTTGAGCAAGTTCTTGTGGATGATGATGAATCAGTATGAATCCAAGCCTTTGGATGCTTCAATCTGGATCTATTCTTGCAGCAAGTGATTCTGTATGCAACACCTTGATGAATTTGGCCTTGGATCTTGCTGTCCACTTGAAATTGCAATTTGGATATTGATGATTATGGTGCTCGAAAATGGATCAATTTCAATCAGATCTTTGTTGATCTTTAGTCCATGATGATGATTGAATATGGTAGAATCAATATTGGTGATGATTGATGCTGAATTTGTGAGGTTGAAGTGAACTTGCAATGAGAAAGAATAGAGAGAATTTGGGAAATTTTTGGTGAAAAATGAATCCAACCCTTGCTCAATTCTGATTTCATGAATATATAGTGCTCAAATGAACTTTCTAGAACCATCTTGCAACTTCCCTTGCATTCCAAATTGAATCCATTTTGGTTATGTTTCTTCAAATGCAAGTAACCATAAATAACTTTGATTTTTTCCACTAAGCTCAAAAATGTACTTGAACCATTGTTCTTAGAATGTGTTTTGGACCCAAAATCATATATTGGAAGTCTCCATTTGGACTTATAAATCTCTCAAACCATTTTTCACTTTGACTTTATTTAAGTTATAAGCCATTTTAGTTCAAATTTGACCAATCATGCAACTTCATGTTATGAGCTTTTCCAACAATTTGTGACCTTCTTTCTAGACTCAAAATGTCATTTGGAGCAAGTTTGATGTTGTAAGTTTTTCCATTTGAGGCCTCCTTGTATGAGTTTTGGACATAGGTTAAAATGACCTGTAATTCACAAATGACCAAAATACCCTTTGCTTGCCAAGACCATAAGTTGAGTTCCACACATCATATGAAGGCATGCCACACCATTCTAGAAATCTAAGACAATGAGGAACAATTCTTATGTTGACCAGAAATTCATTTGAAATCTCCTTGAGGGGTAAAACTAGCTTGGAAGTCAAGTCACTTTCACAGACAAAATTTCAGATACCTCAGATGACCTGTAACTTGCAAGGACCATAACTTGAGTTCTATAAATCTCCTTGATGTCTTCCACCACTCAAATTAAAGGTCTTGAGATCCTCTACAAGTTTCATGTTGGCCAAGGATCCATTTGAAGCTAGCATTTTGACTTATCTTGCTTGGAAATTTGACCTAAACTAGGGGATTTTACACAGAAACCCTAATTTAGAAACTCCTCTTCTCCTTGATTTCTCTTGAATTCTTCTTGGCATATCTCCATATCCTTCTTTATATGTCCAATGATGAATCCCACATCTCTCCACTAGACTTGAATGCCCCTTAAATCAGTCAATTGACCTAGGGTTGACCTAGGGTTGACCCAGATGAAACCCTAGTTGACTGTCTTCAACTGCAATATTTGTGATCACACCAATGACTTGTCTCCTTCTCCAAATGACTTTCTAAGTCTCTCATAATGTCTAGATACTCTCCATGCCTTCAACTCACAGCTCACAACCCTCTTGCAGACCCTCAGATACCCTCAGCTAGGAGATGGACTCAAGGCTTGATCTGCTGAACTCTTTGCTTTCAAATTCTTTCCTGATGACTTGAATGAGATTGAATTGGGATAATAACCTCTTGATAGGCTTCTAGAGATGAGAATAATGATTGGCCCCCCTGTTGTATGACTTGTTATGCTTATGCTATGCAGATGATTAGACTATGTACATGACTCTATATGCAAATGCTAATGATATTGAAACATAAACCAAGTGAATAAGGTTGGGCAAATTTTAGGGTGCAACAGCTGCCCCTATTCAAGCGGCTTGGACCCGATTGGGTGAAGAGCCCGGAGCCTTCAGACATTCGCGGTACGAGACGGTTGAATACTAGGAACCCAGAAATTTGCCAACCGCAGAAATAAACTGCGCCACTGCTTGGGGAACGACATTCATCAGATGAATTTAACTGTTACGGCAACCCACTGATCTCGTGCGACCGTGCTGGGGATAATTCGTCTGCACTTCTATAAACTGAATCGTCCACGTTAGGAATAAAACTCTTCCACGCTAGGAGTAACACCCGTCCACGTTAGGAATCATTTCTTCTGTATCTGTCCACGTCAGGACTAACCTTTTCATCTTTCCACGTCAGGAAGCCATCTTCTTTCCACATAAGGAGAACTATATCAATCTGTCCACGTAAGGACTCCAATACCACTTGACATGCCCGCGTCAGAACTCCAATCTTTCCACGTAAGGAATTCAACTTTGGTTCTGAACCTGTCCACGTCAGGACTCAACTTTCCACATAAGGAGTACATCATTCTTCCACGTCAGGAATCAACTTTTCTTTCCACGTCAGGAATACAAGCCTCTTTCCACGTAAGGAATGCTATCCGTTTTCCACGCAAGGAAACATAACTTTTCCACATAAGGCAACCAATTCCTTCCGATTTGTCCGCGTCAGGACTACATTTTTCCACGTAAGGAATGCCATCTTAATCTGTCCACGTAAGGACTCCACTCTTTCCACGTTAGGAATCACCTCTTAATCTGTCCACGTAAGGACTCCAATCTTTCCACGTCAGGAATGTTGTCATTTCCACGTAAGGAAACTATCTTTTTCCACGTAAGGAATCCTCTTCTGATATGTCCGCGTAAGGACTACATCGTCCACGTTAGGACCCACTTTTCCACGTTAGGAATAATAATAATTTCTTTGATTTGTCCATGTCAGGACACTGATCTCGTCTTGATTTGTCCATGTTAGGACTCAGGCGTCTTCGACCTGCTGAGGAAATAAGACTTGTCCACGTAAGGACTCACACCCTTGTCTGATTTGTCCACGTCAGGGCACCAACACAAAGAGTAATCACTTTTGTCAACGTCATGACCTCCCATTCCACTAATTTCGAGAACCCGAATCTGTCCACGTTAGGACTAACACACCTCACCAATCCGGGGAAATAAACCTGTCCACGTTAGGACGCCCACTTCTGAAGAAATCCCGTCAATATAGGAATAAATTGTCCACGTCAGGACTTAGTTCTCCAATGATCCTCACCCACAAACTTCTTAGCACTGACGTGACAGCGACTTTGAGATGAACTCTACTGGGGATGTCTGGAAACCAAACTATCGGACGCCTGTTCTGATAACCGGCGGTGGCCTCCGAAATTCTGATTCGTGGAACCCCTGATGACAACTAATTCTGCCTGGGAATAAAGAGAAACTTATCCTGGTAACTCTGTGGGGAATACTGCCGAAACTGACATTATCATTGGATGTCTCATGCCGAGATCTTGACTGTTTGGTAGTTCATTTGAGCAAGAGTTCTCTCCACCTGAATTGCTAGAGTACAGAAATTGCTTCAGCAAAATAAACGCTGAAGATAATGCCGACTCCGCCGGGGATAGCCAGATGCTACAGAATTATTCCAGCAAAATAAATGCTGAAAGGGTGAAGTCAACCCTGCTGGGAAATTGGGAACTCAAACCGAGCACCCTGTTGAGGTAACCCCCTGCTGGGGAAAATAACCTTGCTGGGGAATAGCAAATGTGCATAGTACGATCGGACTTTCTGCTGGAGAGTGAATTGATATTACACAGTATCCCTGCCAAAATAAATGACAGGACCCACCATCAACTCTGCTTGGGATAGTCTTAATCTTCGAGTTCCACTGGAAGGAATGAAAACACTTGCAAAGAGAATTCCGCTGGGGATGGGATGATTCTCTTGGGGTGAACTCCACCAACTTCGCTGGGATAGAGTGCATAACCCTGCGGGGAAAGATGGACCTGTCTGAACACAGCCTTACGATCTTGGAATCGCCAAACTCTATTGAGGACGAATAACTTCTCTGGAGCACGTCCTTTGGATAAGCTACGGCTAGCTGGGGAATTCTATCCTTCTTCAGGAAGAACATGCATGACCTGCGTGGGGACTAAGTTTTTCGTTATCGCAATCTTTTGATCCTCTTCCTCGTATGGTTATGAAACCTGCAACAACACAAACAAGACACGACAGGCCTATGCAATCAAATCAATTCAGGTTAGTGACGTTATACTCAGTTAATTCAAAGCTTTAACAATTGTTGGCAAGGGCCAGTGATGTTATACTCATGCTAGCTTCACTAAACTTAGGCGTTTTATCATGCACAAAACAGTAAAGAACCAGCATCAAGTACTGAATAACATATTTTATTGATCGGGCCCCTGAATGGGCGGAGTTTTATACATGGGATGTAACTCCTGAAAAGAGGAAGCTACGCAAAGCAAATATACAAGTATGCAAGTATGCACAAGAAGCATGAATATTGACAACTTAAATTTGTACACATGTCGGCAACGGGATGCGGATGAACACCACGAACTGATCCTCCCATGACTCGCCCGACTCTAATGCTTTTCCCGGTATCCTCACTTCTGAAGAGATTGTATCCGATAACTGGCTCCTCAAATATATTCTCCCGCATTGATGCTCATTGAATTCGGACTGCAGTCATTTGCTTTTCAAATCCCTAACTTTTGCGTGAACCGCCCTTTACGGGTTTTCAGTTCACCGGGATACCCTTTTTTGCCGAAGCCGCCCAGTGTAGGTTTTCAACTTCGCGGGTGTACATTTTTTCAATTTTATCCCTAACTTTCGCCCGAACCTTTCATTCTGTTTTTGGTTCGCCAGGATGCCCCATTTTTGCCTGGACTCTCTTTTTCTGTCCAGCGGGTCTATTTTAAGCAAAGTATTTTTTAACTGCGTCCGAATTCACAGGTGACACAAAGTCTTCTCCGTCCATGGTGGACAACAATAAAGCTCCTCCTGAAAAGACTTTTCTGACAACGTATGGCCCTTCGTAGTTGGGGGTCCACTTGCCCCTGTGATCTGCTTGCGGCGGGAGAATCCTTTTCAGCACAAGGTCGCCCGTCTGAAAGCTTCGCGGATGTATCTTCTTGTCGTACGCTTTCTTCATTCGGCTCTGGTACAAACGACCGTATGCTAGAGAAGCTAGCCTCTTCTCATCCATCAAGCTCAGTTGATTCAATCTGTTCGTTACCCATTCTGCCTCGTCCAGCTGAACGTCTCGCAATACCCTCAGAGAAGGGATCTCAACTTCCAATGGTAATACCGCTTCCATTCCGTATACCAACGAGAACGGAGTTGCCCCGGTTGATGTGCGTACCGTCGTACGATAACCGTGCAAAGCAAAAGGTAGCATTTCATGCCAATCCTTATAGGTCACCACCATCTTCTGGACGATCTTCTTTATATTCTTGTTGGCCGCCTCAACAGCGCCATTCATCTTGGGTCGGTAAGGAGAGGAGTTGTGATGTTCGATCTTGAAATTCTGACAGAGCTCCTTCATCATTTTGTTGTTCAGATTTGAACCATTATCCGTGATTATCCGCTCGGGAATCCCATATCGGCAAATGATATCTCTTTTGATGAATCTGGAGACCACTTGCTTCGTTACATTCGCGTAAGATGCCGCTTCCACCCACTTGGTGAAATAATCGATTGCTACTAGGATGAACCGATGCCCGTTAGAAGCCGTCGGCTCGATCTTTCCGATCATATCGATTCCCCACATCGAGAATGGCCATGGAGATGACATCACATTTAGAGGACTTGGAGGCACATGGATCTTATCAGCATATATTTGGCATTTGTGACACTTCCTCGCGAACTTGAAACAATCAGTTTCCATCGTCAGCCAAAAGTAACCTGCCCTCAGCAGCTTTCTCGTCATAGCATGCCCACCAGCATGCGTGCCAAAGGTACCTTCGTGAATTTCCTCCATGAGAAGCTTTGCCTCTTTCTCGTCTACACAACGCAACAGCACCAAATCATGGTTCCTTCTGTATAAGACGCCATCCGGGTTCAAATAGAAATTACCCGCTAATCTCCTGAGAGTCTTCTGATCTTGACTGGATGCCCCAGCTGGATACTCTTTATTCTTCAGGAAATTAAGGATATCAAAATACCACGGTTTGTCATCAGATGCTTCATCAATAGCAAATACATAAGCTGGCCTGTCCAACCGAGAGATAGTGATTTGGGGAGCTTCGTTCCAGAAGTTGACCTTGTACATGGAAGACAAAGTGGCCAGGGCGTCAGCCATTTGATTCTCTGCCCGCGGTACATGATGCAATTCAACCTTGTCGAAGAAAGGCAACAATCTCCTTGCATAATTCATGTAATGTATCAAATTAGGCTGCCGTGTCTCCCATTCCCCTTTGATCTGATTCACCACCAGAGCTGAGTCTCCGTATACGTCTAGATGTTTGATTCGCAAATCAATGGCTTCTTCAAGCCCCATTATACAAGCTTCGTATTCGGCCTCATTGTTGGTAACGGCAAAGGTCAATCGGGCAGTAAACGGGATGTGCGACCCGTGTGGCGTGGTGATGATTGCCCCTATTCCGCTACCGTAAGCATTCACAGCTCCGTCAAATATCATCTTCCATTTGGACCCCAACTCTGGTCCCTCGTCTGGCAACGGTTCTTCACAATCTTTCATCTTTAGGTACATGATATTCTCGTCAGGAAAATCAAACCTCATTGATTGGTACTCTTCAATAGGCTGCTCCGCCAGATACTCAGACAGCACACTCCCCTTTATAGCCTTTTGCGAGACGTATTGGATATCATATTCAGTCAAGACCATCTGCCAACGGGCAATTCTACCCGACAACGCTTGCTTTTCGAATACATACTTGATAGGATCCATCTTCGAGATGAGCATGGTTGTATGATTCAGCATGTACTGCCTCAAACGCTTGGCGGCCCAGGCTAGCGCACAACAAGTTTTCTCCAGCATTGAGTATCGAGATTCGCAGTCTGTAAATTTCTTACTCAAGTAGTAGATCGCATGCTCTTTTCTCCCTGTCTCGTCGTGTTGACCGAGAACACAACCCATGCTGCCCTCAAGAACCGTCAAATACATGATCAAGGGTCTCCCTGCCACCGGGGGTATCAAAATAGGAGGCTCCTGCAGATACTTCTTTATTTTATCGAACGCCTTTTGACAATTTTCGTTCCACGTTACAGCTTGATCTTTCTTTAGCAACTTGAATAACGGTTCACACGTAGCAGTTAGGTGAGATATGAACCGAGCGATGTAGTTCAACCTCCCTAAAAACCCGCGCACCTCTTTCTCTGTTTTAGGCGTCAGCATTTCTTGAATCGCTTTTATTTTAGCAGGATCGACCTCTATTCCTCTTTCGCTTACGATAAACCCCAGCAGTTTACCCGATCTCACCCCGAAGGTGCATTTATTAGGGTTCAGCCTCAGCCTGAACTTCCTAAGTCTTTTAAACAACTTCAGCAGATTCACCAGATGCTCTTCCTCCGTCTGGGATTTGGCAATCATATCGTCAACATAAACTTCGATCTCTTTATGCATCATGTCATGGAAAAGAGTCGTCATCGCACGCTGATATGTTGCCCCAGCATTTTTCAAACCAAAGGGCATCACTTTGTAGCAAAATGTTCCCCACGGCGTTATGAAAGTAGTCTTCTCCATATCCTCTGGCGCCATTTTAATCTGATTATAGCCTGAAAAGCCATCCATGAAGGAGAATACGGAGTACTGGGCAGTATTATCAACTAACACGTCAATGTGAGGAAGTGGAAAATCGTCTTTTGGGCTTGCTTTATTCAAATCTCTATAATCCACGCACATTCGAACCTTGCCATCTTTCTTTGGCACTGGTACGATGTTGGCAACCCATGAAGGATACTTCGTCACAGCCAGGAAACCAGCGTCCCACTGTTTCTGCACCTCCTCTTTGATCTTCATTGCCATATCTGGTCGCGTTCTGCGAAGCTTTTGTTTGACCGGCGGGCAATCTTCTTTCAGTGGCAGGCGGTGCACAACCATATCTGTATCGAGCCCTGGCATATCTTCATACGACCAAGCGAATACATCACTATACTCTCTGAGCATTTCAACCAGTCTTCGCTTGATATCGCTCTGCAGCGCGGCTCCTATACGAATATTCTTCTCAACCCCTTCCGACCCCAAGTTGATAATTTCGATGACCTCGTCGTGAGGCAGAATGGCTCTTTCCTCTTGCTTTACTAACCAAGACAGTTCTTCAGGAACGTCGCTATCTTCGACAACCTCTTCTTCAGCCTGAAACACCGGGTGCTCAAAGTCGGGACGAGTCATAGGTGGTTCAAGGATGTCATCTGAAAATGTTATCCTGCAAAAGGAATGGTTAAGTGCTTCAAAATGCGTATAAAGCGAGTAACCACATTGCCATTTTATTGAAAAAATATAAAACAAGAAAGACAGGGATTACGGTATTTGCACATGAAAAACGCCATTTATTTAATGATTAACGCGCAATGTTTATAACAACACAGCCCTAAGCAAATCCTGATGCCCCGGGCAAGACATCAGATTATTCAACAATTAATAAAGCAAAGCATTACTGTTTAAAAGTCACAGGAACAAGCTCCTGAATAGACCAGTTGCACAGTCCTTGTCCTGGCGTGCTTGGCTGAATCCAGGCATCCATATCACAGTCGCTGTCTCCTTCATCAGACTCTGAAGCAGCATTGACAGTTTCATGACACACTCCACTGGCAGAGATGGTAATTGGCTTTCTGAAACGGGGGGCCCCCACGGAAGGAGTTGATGACGACGGTTGGTACCCCAGTCCGAACCGGTCCATCTTCACAGGAATGTCCAACACTTTGCCCCAGCCCTTGGCTTCTCCTGCTTCCACTAGAGCTTGAGCTTCCTTATACGATGAGACAGCTATCTCTGGCACTTTGCTCGGCCCGGGACCTTTGTCCTTGATGCGCAAACCTTCGAATGCCTGGCATGGTGTCTCGTGGATCTCCCCGTCGACTTCCACATATTTAAATGAAGATAAATGGCTGACCAGGATGTCTTCTTCTCCGCACACGGTGACTACACTGTCTCCGACCATATATTTTAACTTCTGATGCAGGGTAGACGTGACGGCCCCTGCCCCATGAATCCAGGGTCTTCCAAGCAAGCAGCTATACGCAGGCTGTATATCCATGATATAAAACTCCGTTGCAAACACTTCCGGCCCCACTTGCAGAGGCAAGGTAATCGATCCGAAGACTGTTCTCCGCGTGCCGTCAAATGCTCTGACTACCAAATCACTGGGTGTACACAAAATCCCTCGAACATCCAGCTTCATCATCGCCTTCTTGGGTAACACATTCAGAGATGACCCGGTGTCAACCAATACGTGCGACATTACTGATCCTCTACACTCAACAGATACGTGTAATGCCATATTATGATCTCTCCCTTTCGGAGTCAAGTCAAAATCGGTAAAACCCAGACTGTGGCCTGCATTCACATGTGCCAATACTCCTTCTAGCTGATTTACGGAGACATCTTGGGGTACAAAAGAAGTGTCCAGGACTTTCAGCAAAGCATTTCTGTGAGCTTCCGAACACAGCAGCAATGACGAGATGGATATTTTGGACGGTGTCTGCTGCAGATGCTCCACAATCTTATAATCACTTTTTCGAATTAAGCGCATGAACTCTTCTACATCCTTCGATGCTGCTTCTTTTTCACTTGCTTGTACCGGAACATTTTCAACCACTTTCCCTTTTCCTTTCGCTAGTCTTTCAGCCTCCACTTCAGGAGATATAAAGATCCTGCCACTCCTCGTCATGCCTCCTGAACCAACAACATTATCCACAATCTCCGCTGGCTGCTTGTTAACATCAATCTTTATCCCATCACAATACACCTCTAACCCATATGACCATGGGACTGCTTTCGTGTTCTCGTACGGGATTGGCCCGGCCTTAGTTATGGTGATCGGTGGTCGCTGAGCTGGTGCTGCAATAGTGATCGTCTTCCGAGGAATCGTTACTGTGGCCACATCACTCCGATTATCCACTACTACCCCTGCAGGCCCTTCAGTTGCCGCTCGATCAAACTGCAATATGCCCTCATCAATTAAAGCCTGAATGCCTTTCTTCAAATCCTCACACCCCCCAGCTAGGGTCCAACAATCTAAGCAATACTCGTTACATCCTGGGTAAACACCTCCTTGTAACAGTCGGCTCTTTATCTCGCTCAGCGGCGTCTTCAAATCTTCCACATTCATAATCAGATTCAGACCTTCCTCAGTCAGAACGGCGTTCGCCCCATGATTAGGCATGGGTTTCTGGACTATATTCGGACCTGCCGTTCCGAAATTGATAGTCTTGTTGTCCAAAAGATCCTGCACAACGTGCTTAAAAGCGTGGCAACCTTCTATATCGTGGCCCGGAGCCCCAGAATGAAACTCGCAGTGCCTGCTTGCATTGTAACCAAACGGGGGAGCTCCCGTTATCGGCGCCAGAGTTCTTTTCTCTACCAGGTTTAATCCCAACAATGTCTGCAATAAATCGGCATAGGTTGAGGGAGGCTTCTCAAACACTCTTCTCGGTTTACTACCCTGGAATCTTCGTTGAGCCTGCTGTGCCCCTTGCTGAGGCTGCTGCTGCTGTGGCATTGGTTGCTGCTGAACCGGTTGTTGTTGCTGGAGTGGTTGTTGTTGATATGGGATAGTAACACTCGCCACCTGCTGCGGCTGACGATATTGACCTCGTCCCCTGCCTCGGCCCCGGCCTCGGCCTCCAAATACTGCGCTTGCCTCGCCCTGACGGCGCCCACCATAAGCTTTCCTATTACTGCCAGATGCGGTTGATTCCTCGACTTGGAACTTTCCTTGCTTAATGTTACGTTCAATCTTTTCCCCCATCAGAATCAGGTCTGAAAAACTGGCCAGAGACGTATGAAACAGCATATCATGAAACAGCCCTGTGAATGTGCCGACAAACATGTCATTCATTTCCTTATCTTCTACAGGAGGACGGACCCTGGCAGCCATATCGCGCCACCTTTGCGCGTACTCTTTAAAACTCTCCCCCTTCTTCTGCGAAAGCCCGGCCAACTGGACCCGATTGGGCGCCAGGTCGCTGTTATACTTGTAATGGGCTACAAATGCCTCTGCTAATTGCTTCCATGTCTTGATATCAGTTGGCTCCAACCCCATGTACCACTCTAGGGAAGGACCCGATAGGCTATCCTGAAAGAAATGCATTAGCATTCTTTCATCAGTTGAGTATGCAGACATCTTTCTGTAATAAGCTCGTACATGCACTTTCGGACATGTGTCTCCTTTGTACTTGTCGAACGCAGGAGCTTTGAATTTAATTGGCACCCTCAAGCCAGGTACCAAGCCCATGGTTGCCATGTCCAATCCCACAGCACTTTGATTTAAGACTCCCTTCATCTGCTCTTCCAGCATTCTAATCTTTTGGGAATCATCCATCGGCCCTTCAAAACCTCCTCCGGAGAAGGCGTCCTCCTGCTGATCTTCTTGCCACATACCGTTTCCAGCTCCGTACCCATCATATCCATTATTACGTCCAGCTCTGATCTGATTCATCCCCGGACCTCGGCCTCTGTTGCCGTACCCTTGAACACCTCCAGCAGGACCAAAAGCCATAAATCCAGTACCGTTTCCGTTTCCAAAGCCTCCGTAACCCTGATTGACCATACCATAACCATCTTGCCCAAAGCCTTGAGCATTAAAGCCATACTTCCCAGTGTTATCGAATCCCTGATCATTGAACCCGAATCCAGCATTGACAAAGCCATTGCCTCCTAGATTGTCTCCCAAATTGACATCACCCAGCCCAACATTATGGACAGCAGTCTCATTTCCAACTCCGACGTTACCATTTGCAGCAGCGGTAGCGTTATTGACATTAGCAGCAGGTGTATTGATTACAGGCGGAGCCACTGGCGTGGGAGTGCCGTCTCCATGAGCAGTATCGACCCGGACAGACTTATGATCTTCATTACCATGACCAGCGCTTCGGGCCAACAGAGGCTGGACCATGGCCTGCAAATTCTCCTGCCCTTTTGTTATAGCTTCCATGGTCTGCATGAAGAGGGCGAGCTTCTCGCGCACATCTTGCATCTCGTTCTGCATTTGGTCCATGATTTTTCGACAATTGGAGCGTGTAGAATAGCGGTGCGGATGTTGATCTGCAATCCTGTTAAGTACCTGTTAAAAGCGGGAAATAAGACACTACTCAAAGATTACCTGTAATGCAATATGAATGCAATGCAATGTGTCTGTGCATTAGGGAAGTTCATTCCCCCAGTTCTAGTGCGAAGGTGCCGGTGCAGTGACAGTGTTGACAATAGGAATATCGGAGCTGAATCATAGAAAGCCTCATATATTGCAGGGAGAATCAATAAGCCCAGGGTACAATATCACTGAGAGTACAAAGAAGGCATGACCTCAACCAACAATCCTGGTGATGGTCAGCACTATGCAAATAAAGCATACAAGTTACTACATGAAATGATCAAATCCTCCCAAAAGTCTGGTACTCCTCTATCAACTTCTTGGTCTCCGGATGGCTTGGTCGATCAAGCAGCCCTTCAACAAGCTGGTTTCTCCTCTTAAGGACACGGCGTACGTCTTCAGCAGTTTCTTCCCATGTTGCTTCTCCGAAGCAATCTTCTAACTTTCGCTTCTGAGACACTGCTTCATCTCTGGATTTGATTGCCTTGTTCAGTGCATGTTGGACACTATACCGGGTCATCACTTCCTCCTCGCACTTCTTGATGCTAGACTTCAACTTCTCTTCGAGGTCGGAAATTTGCTGCTTCAGCTTATCTTCCCTCTTCTTATTGTTGGTGAGTGTGGCATTCCAAGTCTTATTGCAAGAAGAGATCTCTCGGTGAGCGATGTCAAGCGCCTTCTTCTTGGATTCAAGCATGTCATGGGAGCTTCTGAACTCTTGCCCCAGACGTTCGCGCTTCTTCTTTTCTTCAGTCAACTCAGCCCCTAACCTGTTTAACAGCTCGATCTGTTGTTGGAAAGCATATACGGCCTTATTTTTCTCGCTGCGTGCCTGGGCTAACTCTTGCTCTAACCCTTCATTAATCTTCATTAAGGCTTCTTTTTCTCTCACAATTTGCTCGTACGCCTCCCTAGAAACAGTAGTTGGCTCTTCTGCCGGAATAAGAGCGAGGATTGGTGCGTCTGGAAATGGCATCTTCAACTGACTTGCTCTTTCCTGGATCCAGACCCTGTAAGGTGCATAGGCCTGACAGTCATTCTTTCCTAACAACGGCTTCCCTCTGCGGTTAATACGCGTCCAGGCATGCTGCAGCTTGGCTAGTAACTCCCCTTTCACGTCACCGGTGAAGTACAGAGATTCCTGTACTTCTTCCTCCTGAGGTGGATTCTTCAGTGCGTATCCGAACTGGCGAATGAATAGAGAAGGGTTGTAATTGATACACCCTTTTCTTCCTATCAACGGCACATTAGGGTACCCAGAACAACTGAAGATGAGCTCAGATCCTAACAGGTCTTGATCAAACCACTCCATATCTTCCGACGATAGCCTCATCAGGCGCTCTGGCCAACCAGCTGGGACTGTAGTCTCTGCAACAGATCTTCTCTTAGGAAGGTGACTCTCAAACCACCTACTCAACAAGGGTACACACAGATGAACATTCTTCCCTCTTCCCTTCTCATTCTTGTAATGCAGTGAGTGGTAGAGATCTCCGAGTAAGGTAGGTACAGGATTACCAGCGGCAAACAAGTAGAAAGCATCAAAGTCCACAAAATCCGGTATGTTGGGAAACAAAACTATGCCATAAATGCACAAAGCCAACACAGCATTGAAAGCAACCCAGCACCCGCTCTTGGCGTACTCTTGGGCTTTACCAACTAAGAACTGGAGTGAGAAGCCTGGAACTCCACGGGAAACAGTAGTCACCAGTTCAGAAGCATCAATATGCAAAGCTTTTGCCAAGTCCTCCGGCTTGGGCTTGGCGTCATAATGAATGAATGGAACCTGGTTCTGTACGGGCAGCTCAACATACTCAGCGTATTCCTCCAAGGTTGGTCCCATAATAAAGTTAGAGAACGTAAAGCATCTCAAAGCAGGGTCGTAGAATTGCATCAGAGCATACAGCCCATCCAACTCTACCTCTGTAGGTTTACACACCAATCTCAATAGTCTACCATAGCTCATCCGGAAGCTCCTACGAACACCCTCATCAGCAAGAGAGATCAACCCAAGTAGAGGAACAATATCAGGCGTAGGCAATTTGTAAGCAACCGTTCTCCTTAAGCTAGTCATGATCAAAACTCAGAAGTCTGGGCACTAGAACTAGGGAAATGCAAATGCACCTGCAGCACAGACACACGTTAGTGAAATGCAAATGGTAATGGATATGCAGTGATGCAATGCAAGTAACATGCAACAGGGACCAAAGCTGTAGCTGAATAGCCTGAACCCAATCAAGAAAGGTCTCAGATAGACCATCCAGAAGTCCTCAAGCCCTGGTCTCAGATATACCTCAAACAAAGCTCCAATATTGGTCTCTGATAGACCCCATAATCATAACCTGAATGGTCTCTGGCAGACCTCAGATCATATCCCCCGCTGGTCCCTGACAGACCTCAGAACACATCTCCAAATAGTCTCTGACAGACCTCGGAACACACCAACTGGTCTCTGACAGACCTTAGAACCCTCCATAAATATCCAAGATCCTGATCAACAAACCGGTGGTCTGAAGGTCTAGTTACCTGCATAACCCTGAATCCCCTCACAGGTGGGTGGCCCTATAACTGGCACAAGGTACGGCATCCTATGCGGTCGTCGGCGTCACAGACTTTCAGGGTTGATGATACGATTCCCAGAAGGAGTGGCATCATCAATTCCTGAAGAGGCCTCACTTAGCCAACTTCCAAATGATCGGTCCCCAGAGTCGACAATCCAACTAACCAGCAACCCACGCCAACCAAAGGAAGGGGCAGGAGGCCAACCAGAGGAACCTCGTCTGAGTGTAGATTTCATGGGACACCGAAGCAAGCAAAGCAAGCGGGCGCCCACTAATTTCTACTCTAATTCTAGGTGCACTCAAGCCCAGGTCCGGCTTATCTCTCAATATCAGAACACCCGTCACACCCCAGATACAACAACAATAATCAATATATAAAGCTGAAAATACAAGGTTAGAAATATAAAATAACTCCATGCAAAATCCTCGACGGGAAAACAAGCGTTAGGATTGACTCTCTTAAGGGACGTTGGATCCCAAATGCATAAGAACTATCGCAGTCCTTAGCAGCCAGGGGACGTTGGATCCCCAGCAGAGTCGCCAGCTGCTGGGGATGACCCAGACAGCTAGGAAGAAAACCTAAGGCGAGACTCGCATAGGGAACCATCGCAGTCCCCAGCAGAGTCGCCAGCTGTCGCTACTGCGAAAATCGGCGCCGGCTGAACAGAAGAGTCGCCACCGTGCGTTATTTATCCCACGGGAGGGAAAGGAAACGCTCAGAGTAAACCTCGCACAACACGGGAAAGGTATGGTCGTCGCAACCAAAACCTGGGTTCGGGAGTCGGTTACGCAAGGGGAAGGTATTAGCACCCCTCACGTCCGTCGTACTCGACGGGATCCACGCTTGTTTTCGGGTATGGATTGTTATTCTATCTAAACTAAAGGTCTGGGGTTAAAAGAAAAGAGAATGAAAATAAAATGACTCGGCAAAGTATCGCACTTTATGCCTACGTATTCCCGCCTGGAACGAGAAATCAGAGTCAACGTAGTTCGCCTACCTACGGGAAAGGAGGGGAAGGTTGCTCGCTAGGATATCGCATCCTATGCCTACGTACTTTCATACAGCATGAAAGATCAGAGCAAACGTAGTTCGGGCCACGTACGACACAAGCTTGTCTTGGTTGATTTTATTCCTTCTGAAAAGGTTTTCTGATTAACGGTCCCAGCAGACAAAAATGACGTTTTGATGAGTTCACATTCTTTTACGGAAGAAGTGTCTTTTGTTGTGTTTGAAATCTTTATGTGCTTTTCTGTTTGTTTTGAGAGAGAAGAGACAGAACTCTAACCTACGGTTGCGGGGGGAAACAAACTAACCTAATGTTATCATGCATGGGTTAAGACCTAGTGTCTATCATGCTTCTCTCTTGCACAGAGAGAAACAGAGATCCTACGGGATAGGCAGAAACAGAAACAATACCAGATATATACAATAAAGCAGTAAAATGCATGGATGCAACAATACAAGCGAGGCAAGGGAGTCCCACTCAACCTCGAACCTAGAAAACAATAGGCAAAAGTGAACAGGCTTCACTTTCAACCCAGCAGGGTAAACAGCAAACAATACAGTCAGGAAAACCAATCAATACATCAAGAAATGAAATACAGCAAAAGCAAACAGCTTCAGCAGCTCTGAATTAACATCTGGCTTCAAGTAATCTCCAATCAGCTACAGGCTTCAACAAGCATCAATCTCCATCTTCATGACCTTCAGGCAAGGGCTTTGATCATCTGTCTTCTATCTGCATTGGCTTTTCTTCAAGCTCAAACCTCCAGGATGAGGGATCAGTCACAAGAGTGAATTGGGTGTTAAGCAATCAGCTGACTACCAAGGGTGGTGAACAGACTGCTTCTAACACAAGAGACATTTTCTCTCAAGAGTTCTATCTCATAGACCCTATCACCAAGCCTTCCAAAGGAAGGGGGTGAGTGTCTTAGAGAGACTCTGAATCACAGAGAAGAATGGATGCAGACAAGGCAATCCATGTTTGAGAAACAAACTTTCTAACCTAGAGCTCTGCCTAGCTCCTAAACCCTAGTCTCCTCAGCAGCTGCTAGCAAGAACCTCCTCTCCAACTCTGGCAGTTGATCTTCAATCTCTGGATCTCCAATGGTCTTCATCTCCTCAAGTCTTCAGCTCTCCCAAGTCCCCAGACAATCCCAATACCCAAGCAAGCAAGCAATAATCCCCAGAGGGCACACCACACCAGTCAATCAGACATACACAGAGTATTAATAGCAGTAGGGGAATCCTGACTTTTCTAAGGGGATCTAATAACTACCCATAGCCCCTATAGTCCCATAGCTAAACTATTCAAACCCTAAGTCCTAAGGGAAATGAATTGATTCTCCTAAGTCATCACCTAAAACCCTAGTTTGTTCATATTATTCACACCTAAACTAAACACCTAAATTTAATTTCTAAAAATGGGAACTAAATTGTTTCTACAAGTTCAATATCCCATCTAAACAACCTAAAAAGAATGAACAAAAAATATGAAAGCATCTAGTAGAACAAAAATTAACAAAATCATGCATGAAATGAAGCTATTTAAAATGTCATTTATTTAGAGAATATGGGAAAAATATCAAATAAAAATAAAATGCAATTTTTATTTTTTTATAATTTTCTAGACATTCTAATGAAAATGATGTAAAAAGAATGAATTAAAAATGATTTTTTATCTATTTATTATGAATTTTTTAAAATGAATGAAAAAAATGAAAAGAAAATAATAAAAAAGAAGAAAGAAATAGCCAGGGGGTGAGAATAGAAAGGTTTTCACGTTCAGATTGAACTGGGCCCAATATTGGGGGGTGGCAAAAGCAAGGACTTAGGCCCGCCCGTTTCATTAAATGAAACGGTGCGTTTAGGGCACCTCTCTTCCCTCCAAATCTTCAGTATGAATTCCAGCCACACGATTGGCTCTGAGGTCAAAGGTCCAACAAGCAATGGACGGTCATGATTGCTTCTTCTTCCTTGTGTTCATGAAGCTAGGGTTTCAACTTCCATGAAAACTCCATGCACGAATCATGTTCAAGCTCTCTGTTCTCCTTCTACAGGCCACGGTTCAACTCGATCCAAACATGAAAATCACTCCAAATTTCTCCCTCTATACGTCTATGATCACAGTTCATTCTAAAATTCAGTGTATCACTCAAACCGATCGAGACAAGTTCTGGCCACCATGAAAATACTCTGGTATGCATCATCAAGATTCTCACTCAAACCTGTACTAATCTAAACTACACCTAATGGTGATTATTCTGATCTATCAAACTAACATTATAATGCACTCTACCACGAGTTCTAAGTCCTAACAGTTTCAAGCACCTGCTATGAATCATCACCAAACAGCACCAAACTCATCCTAATCGTTATACTAACAACCTAGATCACATCTAAACTAATAAAACCATGCAACTCTAACTAAATTGAGCAAGTTAGAGCAATTTGCACCTTGAGCAAGTTCTTGTGGATGATGATGAATCAGTATGAATCCAAGCCTTTGTATGCTTCAATCTGGATCTATTCTTGCAGCAAGTGATTCTGTATGCAACACCTTGATGAATTTGGCCTTGGATCTTGCTGTCCACTTGAAATTGCAATTTGGATATTGATGATTATGGTGCTCGAAAATGGATCAATTTCAATCAGATCTTTGTTGATCTTTAGTCCATGATGATGATTGAATATGGTAGAATCAATATTGGTGATGATTGATGCTGAATTTGTGAGGTTGAAGTGAACTTGCAATGAGAAAGAATAGAGAGAATTTGGGAAATTTTTGGTGAAAAATGAATCCAACCCTTGCTCAATTCTGATTTCATGAATATATAGTGCTCAAATGAACTTTCTAGAACCATCTTGCAACTTCCCTTGCATTCCAAATTGAATCCATTTTGGTTATGTTTCTTCAAATGCAAGTAACCATAAATAACTTTGATTTTTTCCACTAAGCTCAAAAATGTACTTGAACCATTGTTCTTAGAATGTGTTTTGGACCCAAAATCATATATTGGAAGTCTCCATTTGGACTTATAAATCTCTCAAACCATTTTTCACTTTGACTTTATTTAAGTTATAAGCCATTTTAGTTCAAATTTGACCAATCATGCAACTTCATGTTATGAGCTTTTCCAACAATTTGTGACCTTCTTTCTAGACTCAAAATGTCATTTGGAGCAAGTTTGATGTTGTAAGTTTTTCCATTTGAGGCCTCCTTGTATGAGTTTTGGACATAGGTTAAAACGACCTGTAATTCACAAATGACCAAAATACCCTTTGCTTGCCAAGACCATAAGTTGAGTTCCACACATCATATGAAGGCATGCCACACCATTCTAGAAAGCTAAGACAATGAGGAACAATTCTTATGTTGACCAGAAATTCATTTGAAATCTCCTTGAGGGGTAAAACTAGCTTGGAAGTCAAGTCACTTTCACAGACAAAATTTCAGATACCTCAGATGACCTGTAACTTGCAAGGACCATAACTTGAGTTCTATAAATCTCCTTGATGTCTTCCACCACTCAAATTAAAGGTCTTGAGATCCTCTACAAGTTTCATGTTGGCCAAGGATCCATTTGAAGCTAGCATTTTGACTTATCTTGCTTGGAAATTTGACCTAAACTAGGGGATTTTACACAGAAACCCTAATTTAGAAACTCCTCTTCTCCTTGATTTCTCTTGAATTCTTCTTGGCATATCTCCATATCCTTCTTTATATGTCCAATGATGAATCCCACATCTCTCCACTAGACTTGAATGCCCCTTAAATCAGTCAATTGACCTAGGGTTGACCTAGGGTTGACCCAGATGAAACCCTAGTTGACTGTCTTCAACTGCAATATTTGTGATCACACCAATGACTTGTCTCCTTCTCCAAATGACTTTCTAAGTCTCTCATAATGTCTAGATACTCTCCATGCCTTCAACTCACAGCTCACAACCCTCTTGCAGACCCTCAGATACCCTCAGCTAGGAGATGGACTCAAGGCTTGATCTGCTGAACTCTTTGCTTTCAAATTCTTTCCTGATGACTTGAATGAGATTGAATTGGGATAATAACCTCTTGATAGGCTTCTAGAGATGAGAATAATGATTGGCCCCCCTGTTGTATGACTTGCTATGCTTATGCTATGCAGATGATTAGACTATGTACATGACTCTATATGCAAATGCTAATGATATTGAAACATAAACCAAGTGAATAAGGTTGGGCAAATTTTAGGGTGCAACAAGGGGGATTTGTTGTCCAAGCTTCAGCGTGCGTGGAACAGCATCAGCAAAAGAGGAAAGCCTTTGTTGGGAAAGAGCAACAGCCAAGCCTACCCTCCCTATTCAACTTGGATCAGAGCCAGAGCCAACGCTATAGGGATGCCATTTCCTCATGTCAGACCAGAGAGTCCTCCACCAGTCGAAGAGCCTACCACTGTGTCCATTCATCAGCACAACCAGGTACTGGCCGAGCGGGATGAACTGAAGCGGGCGAATGCAGAATTAGAGAAGGAGTTAGCTCAGCTTCGAAGTGAACGGAACGAAGCCGTGCATGCTCTCAGAAAGCAAACAGAGTCGGTGAACCAACTGGGTGCAGACTTGGCAAAGCAGATTGCTGATCGGGAACGCTTGGGTCAAGACTTCAGGGCTGCTAATGATGTACTAGCTACGAAGAAGCAGCATCTGGAGGAGGCATATCGGAGGATATCTAAGTTCGACCAGCATTGGAAGACCTCCATGGCCACCAGGAAGGAGCGAGAGGACAAGCTGATGCTGCAGATCTCTAAGCTGGAAGCCGAAGCCAAGGACAGTGAGCGGAGGTTTGATGAAGAGACCGCCCGCAGATACGCCGCTGAAGCTCGACTCAACAAAGCCCTTGCTAACCTGAAGGAGCATAAACTGATGTTTGAGTCTAAGAAGCAGAAACTGGAGGATTGCTTTGGCGAAGGAGCTTGGGAAAGTTCAGTTCAGGGGCTTCAGCATACCATCATGCAGAGGGAACTACTCGTCGAGGGGTTGCTCACTTTGCCAAATCATCCAGAGACGAGAGAGTTATTAGCAGAGTATCGCGCCCGTGGCCGTACTTGACTAGTTGTATTCCTGTTGTTTTGATCTTCGATGTATGCTGACCATCACCAGACTTGTTGGCTGAGGTCATGCTGTTGATTTGTTTTGTACTCGCTGATACTGTGTATTGCCTTGACAGGCCTTTCCATATATATATGAGATTGATGTTTCCATGATTGGGCTCGGATTTCTTCGTCTTCTTATTATTATCAGCACTGGCACTAAGGCACTAGGATCGGGGGGAAACCTCCCACGCACACAGACACGCGCATGCATTTGCATGAAGCATATTTGCATGGCGTACATTTTGTTATCTTTCCTAACCTTTAATGTTGACAGGTTTTGCAGGTTCACAGGTTCCGAGCTGTTTCCGGTCTCCAGGATTGATCAAAGACTCATCCACCGTTACTCGACTCGCGCTAATCAGACAAGGATCATGGACCAGGTGCAGTCAGATGTTCAAGAGCTCCGTGAACGGATGGATCGTTTTATGGAACTAATGCAGGTAGTCGCTAATGGTCAGGACCAGCTTCGTACTTTGGTTCAACCTCTAATATCCAGGGTTGATAGTAATGGCATACTTCATGGGGGGGGTTGTGCCTACTCCTCCTCTAGTGGATGCTCCACAGAATGTTGTTCCTGTTGCAGGGGGCAACGGCAGTGCTAACGGCAATCTGATGACTAATATCGGACTCAATGCGGCAGGCGTCGGCAATGGTAGTCTGGGAGCCAATGTTAACATAGGGCCGGTCAACGGCAACGCTGGTGTCAGAAATCTGTTGGTGCCTCAACCGTGGCTTGAGGACCATCAGGATGACGTATTTTCTCAGAGAGGTGTAGAAGCAGAGTTGAATGTTGAAGCTCGACTCAAGTTCAAAGCGCTGGAAGACAAGATGAGAGACATTGAAAATCAGAATACATTGGGCGTTGATATGTCCAAGCTCGGGTTAATTGCTGATTTCAAGGTGCCTCACAAATTCAAGGTGCCTGCCTTTGAGAAGTATAAGGGTACTACTTGCCCTCGTGTTCACCTTCGATCTTATTACAGAAAGATGTCTGCTTATTCTGACGATGAGAAGTTGCTGATGCACTTCTTCCAAGATAGTCTTTTTGGTCCATCACTCGAATGGTATATGGGTTTGGAGCCCGCTACTGTGCGTACCTGGAAAGACCTCGCAGAAGCGTTCGTCCTCCACTATCAGTACAATAGCGACCTGTCTCCCAACCGAGTTCAGCTCCAGAATCTCTCACAGCGGAACAATGAAAGCTTTAAAGAGTACGCCCAGCGGTGGCGTGAATTGGCTGCTCGGGTTCAACCGCTGATGGTTGAGCGTGAGCTAGTGCAAATGTTCGTGGCTACCCTTCCTGGAATCTACTATGAAAAGCTGGTCAGTGGCATGTCCGGGACTTTCTCGGCTCTCATCACTATGGGCGAGCATGTCAAGAACGGAATAAAGATTGGAAAAATTCAAGGCGAATCATCCTCAGCTGGAGGAGGTGGTAAGAAACCCTACACTGGCAAGCGTCGAGAAGGAGATGCCAGTGCTGTCACTAATGCTCGGAGAAAGGGCAAGGGCCCTCAGCAGCAGATCGCTAGCATAAATATCCCAGCTGCTCCGCCGCAGCAGCAGCAGCCTCAGCAGCAGAATCAGCAGGGGTATAGGAAATATCAGAACCGGACTCCTTTGGCAAATCGTCATTTCGAAGCTCCACCTATGTCGTATGCGCAGCTTCTGCAAACGTTGCTCCAGCTTCAGCTAGTTCAAAAAAGGAAGTTGGCTCCCTTAACAGGGGCACCACCACCGGGGTATGATGCAAATGCTACTTGTGATTTCCATACTGGGGCACCGGGCCATACGATTGAGAACTGCAAAGCTTTTAAGCACAAAGTGCAGGACTTGGTGGACGCCAAGGTTATTAACTTTTCTGATAGCGTGCCCAACGTCACCAAAAACCCCATGCCTCACCATAGGGGAGGCGGAGTGAACGCCGTCATCACTGAGGAGAGTGCAGACTTGCTGACTGATGTCAAAGACTTGAAGACGCCACTTAGTTTTGTCAAGGCTAAGTTGCTGAAGAAGGGCTTTTTTCCTGGATGCGGAGAGTTATGTATGGCTTGTGCTACACTTCCTGATGGGTGTGAGCAGCTGGTAGAAGGTATCCAAAGTCTGATGTCTGAGGGTATTTTGCAGTTCAGCCGGAGCATTGAGGGTGTATCAGGGGAGGTCGTGCTAAAGCAGGCAGATGAAGTTGCTACCATTACCATTCCTCGTCAACCTATTACTATTTCTGCGCCCCGACCGCCTACAATCACTATTACCAGGGCCGGGCCAATCCCATTCGAAAGCACTAACACCGTCCCATGGCATTACGGCGCCGAAGTCTATTGCAATGGTCAGAAGTTAGAGCTGGAGCCATACGGATCGGCTGTGCAGAATCTTGCCGGAGTCAGTGGCATTACTCGAAGAGGTAGAGTGTTTGCGCCAACAGAGGTTGCAGCAGAGAAAGTGGTCAGGGCCGATGCTACTGACAAGGGTAAAGGCAAAGCTGTCGAAGAGGTCCCTTCTGGGGCAGAGAAAGATTTGCTAGTTAAAGATGCTGAAGAGTTCATGCGATTAATCAAGAAGAGCGACTACAAGATTGTAGATCATCTTCATCAAACTCCGTCAAAGATCTTTATTCTTAACTTGTTGCTGTGTTCTGAAGCGCACCGCAACGCGTTACTGAAAGTATTGAACGTTGCCTATGTGCCGCAGGAGATATCAGTAAATCAGCTAAAGGAGGTGGTAGCCCATGTTAACGCTGGCAATGGGCTGGGATTCACAGATTTAGAGCTGACTCCTAAAGGGAGAGATCACAACAGCGCCTTGCACGTCTCGATAGAGTGCAGGGGCACTATCATGTCGCATGTCCTGGTGGATACGGGTTCGTCGCTTAATGTGCTTCCGAAGAAGGCATTAATGAAGTTGGACACTCGTGGATTGCTTTGCACGCCCAGTGACCTGGTAGTGAAAGCCTTTGACGGAACTAAGCGCCATGTTTTCGGGGAGTTGACCCTGCCGATTCAAGTTGGTCCGGAGACGTTCAATACGGTTTTTTATATCATGGATATCATGCCTGCCTACAGTTGCCTCTTAGGTCGGCCATAGATTCATGTTGCTGGTGCCGTGACATCCACGCTGCATCAAAAGCTCAAATACGCTGTCGGGGGAAGCATAGTAACCGTCTGTGGTGAGGAGGACATTATGGTGAGCCACTTGTCATCCTTTAAATATGTTGAAATGGATGGCGAGATCCATGAAACTTTCTGCCAGGCATTTGAAACCGTCAAGGTGAAAGAGGTAGCTCCTGTCGTCATAGAGAAGCAAGAGATGAATCTCTCCTCATTCAAAGAAGCTCGAGTCGTCGTCGAAGCCGGTTCCACCCCAGGCTGGGGGCATGTGTTGGAGGTACCGATCAAGCAGGATAAGTTTGGATTGGGGTATTCTCCTGAAGCTGAAGCTTCATCTTCTTCGTCTTCGTCTCGTGGGAAGGGGCCGATCCTATTCACCAAGGGCGGAGTGATTTTTGAAAACATCAATGCAGCGTCTGAGGACAACGGGGATAGCGATTGTGATCTTGACGCCTGGATTCAGCCAAGCAAGTCGGGCGAGCGCCTCAACAATTGGACCATCAAGGAGATTATCCAGCTGACAAGTGAAGAGTAATGATTTGCTTTTTACAATCTTTGTACAACCCTATGTCCTGCCCGGGGCATAGTGGTTTTATTGTCAGGGCCTTGTTGGATTATGTACATGCATTTTGTTAATAAATAAAAGGCGTTTTCTTCGTACTCAAATATTGTGTTCTCTGTTACTCCTGTTTTATGTTTATTTTGAAAAGCAGCAAAATGGCAACGGGGTTTGTGCTAACCTGCATATTCTTGCTTTAAACTTAACCCTTGTTATTGCAGGATCCACGTAACAGATGACATCGACTCTGGACCCTCTACGGCTCACTACGATTTCGATTGCCCGATATATCAAGCCGAGGATGAGATTGATGAAGACGCAGACCTTCCGGAAGAGTTGGCCCGCTTGTTGAGACAAGAGGAAAAGGTTATTCTGCCTCATGAGGAGGATATTGAGATCATAAATCTGGGTTCTGAAGAGCTCGTCAGAAATGTCAGAGTAGGGGCTGCACTGCAAAATGATGTCAAGCATAGACTGGTCGAGATGCTTCGAGAGTATAGTGACGTCTTTGCTTGGTCATACGAAGATATGCCCGGACTTGACACAGACATCGTGGTTCATCGCTTGTCGTTACGAGAAGATTGCCCTCCCATCAAGCAGAAGCTCAGGAGGACGAGACCAGATATGGCTGTAAAAATCAAAGAAGAGGTCCAGAAGCAGTTGGACGCAGGATTTCTAGCCGTTACCACTTACCCTCCGTGGGTCGCCAACATAGTGCCTGTATCGAAGAAAGACGGTAAGGTACGCATGTGCGTCGATTATCGGGATTTGAATAGGGCGAGCCCTAAGGATGATTTCTCGTTGCCTCATATCGATGTGTTGGTCGACAACACAACCCAGTTTTCCGTGTTTTCGTTCATGGATGGCTTCTCCAGTTACAATCAGATTAAGATGGCACCGGAGGACATGGAGAAAACGACGTTTATTACCCCCTGGGGAACATTCTGCTATAAGGTAATGCCCTTCGGTCTGAAGAACGCAGGGGCCACCTACCAGCGAGCAATGGTAACTTTGTTTCACGATATGATTCATCATGAGATCGAGGTTTATGTTGATGACATGATTGCAAAGTCCCAAACGGAGGAAGAGCATCTGGTCAACTTATTGAAGCTTTTTGAAAGGCTTAGGAAATTCAGGCTGAGGCTGAATCCTAACAAGTGCACTTTCGGAGTGCGGTCCGGAAAGTTATTGGGGTTTATCGTTAGTGAACGAGGTATTGAAGTTGATCCTGCGAAAATAAAAGCTATTCAAGAAATGCCAGCGCCGAAAACAGAAAAAGAAGTTTGTGGTTTCTTGGGCCGAATAAACTACATTGCAAGGTTTATTTCTCAGCTCACGGCCACTTGTGAACCGATGTTCAAGCTGTTAAAGAAAGATCAGGCGATTACTTGGAATGAGGATTGCCAGAAGGCATTCGACAAAATAAAGCAGTATCTTCAAGAACCTCCAATCTTGATACCCCCAGTGGCGGGACGACCATTAATCATGTACCTGACGGTTCTGGAGAATAGTATGGGGTGTGTTCTCGGTCAGCACGACGAGACGGGCAGAAAAGAGCATGCCATTTATTATTTGAGTAAAAAGTTCACTGAGTGTGAATCTCGATACTCGATGCTGGAGAAGACGTGTTGTGCATTAGCTTGGGCCGCCAAACGTCTACGACAGTATATGCTCAATCACACCACTATGCTAATTTCGAAGATGGATCCGATCAAGTACGTCTTCGAGAAGCAGGCTCTTTCGGGCAGGATTGCCAAATGGCAAATGGTGTTAACGGAATATGATATTCAGTACGTCTCCCAGAAGGCCATTAAGGGAAGCGTATTGTCTGATTACCTTGCCGAATAGCCAATCGAAGACTACCAGCCGATGAAGTTTGAATTCCCTGACGAGGATATTATGTTTCTCAAAGCGAAGGATTGCGATGAGCCATTGCCCGATGAGGGGCCAGACAGGAAGTCTCAGTGGAAGTTGATATTCGACGGAGCGGTTAATTCCTATGGAAGTGGTATCGGGGCTATCATCACGACTCCTCACGGATCCCACATCCCGTTTACTGCGAGACTGACGTTTCTAGTTACCAACAATGAAGCAGAGTATGAAGCATGTATTATGGGTCTAGAAGAGGCAATTGATTTGAGAATCAAGAATCTAGACGTGTATGGTGACTCAGCGCTTGTAATCAATCAGATTAAAGGGGAGTGGGAAACTCGTCAAGCTAATTTGGTGCCGTACATGAATTATGCCCGGAGGCTGCTTCCTTTCTTCGATCGAGTGGAACTTCATCATGTACCCCGGGCTGAAAATCAGATGGCTGATGCCTTAGCCACGTTGGCTTCAATGTATAAAGTCAATTTTTGGAATGAGGCTCCGAGAATTGTTCTTTCGCGTCTTGATAGGCCGGCATTTGTCTTTGCAATCGAGAAGGCCGATGACGGCAAGCCATGGTTCCACGATATCCAGATCTTCCTTATGACTAAGGAGTATCCTGCGGGTGCGTCAACCCAGGATAAGAAGACTCTGAGGAGGCTATCTGGAAACTTTTATCTCAATCCTGATGGAGTGTTGTATAAGAGAAACCACTATCTCGTGCTACTCAGATGTGTAGATGAGAAAGAGGCGAGTATGCTCATGGAAGAAGTCCATGAGGGCACATTTGGTACGCACGCCGGCGGGCATGCCATGACGAGAAAGATCCTGAGAGCAGGGTATTACTGGCTGACTATGGAGTCGGATTGCTTCAGATTCGCGAAGAAATGTCATAAATGCCAGATTTATGCTGACAAAGTTCATGTGCCGTCGTGCCCATTGAATGTCATGTCCTCCCCTTGGCCGTTCTCCATGTGGGGCATCGACATGATAGGCAAGATCGAGCCCACTGCATCCAATGGTCATTGTTTCATTCTGGTAGCCATCGACTACTTCACCAAATGGGTGGAGGCAGCCTCGTACGCTAATGTGACCAAGCAGGTGGTAGCTAAATTCATAAAGAGGGACATCATCTGTCGCTATGGAATTCCCGAGCGGATCATTACCGATAATGGTTCGAATTTGAATAACAAGATGATGAAGGAGCTGTGCCAGAGCTTCAAGATTGAACACCACAACTCATCTCCTTACCGGCCGAAGATGAATGGCGCCGTCGAAGCCGCCAACAAGAACATCAAGAAGATTGTTCAGAAGATGGTTGTGACATACAAAGATTGGCACGAGATGCTGCCGTTTGCCTTGCACGGTTATCGTACGACGGTGCGTATGTCGACCGGGGCAACTCCTTTCTCCTTGGTGTATGGTATGGAAGTTGTCCTACCGTTAGAAGTGGAGATTCCTTCTTTGCGAGTTTTGGTTGATGTAAAACTCGACGAGGCAGAATGGATTACGAATCGTTTGAACCAACTCAGCCTGATGGACGAGAAGAGGTTAGCATCGATTGCATTTGGTCGCCTGTACCAAAGCCGAATGAAGAAAGCTTATGATAAGAAGGTGCGTCCTAGAAGCTTTCAGACGGGTGATCTCGTCCTGAAGAAGATCCTTCCGCCACACTCCGATCACCGGGGCAAGTGGACTCCGAATTACGAAGGGCCGTATGTCGTCAGCAAGGTCTTCTCGGGAGGAGCTTTGTTGTTATCCACAATGGATGGTGAAGATTTTGCATCCCCGGTGAACGCGGACGCAGTTAAAAAATACTTTGCTTGAAATTGACCCGCTGGACGGAAAAAAGAGAGTCCAGGCAAAAATGGGGCATCCTGGCGAACCAAAAACAGAATAAAAGGTTCGGGCAAAAATTAGGGATATATTGAAAAAATGTACACCCGCGAAGTCGAAAACCTACACTGGGCGACTTCGGCAAAAAAGGGTATCCCGGTGAACTGAAAACCCGTAAAGGGCGATTCACGCAAAAGTTAGGGATTTAAATAAGCAAATGACTGCGTTCCTCGTGTGGACTTTCATTGCTTAGTGGTTTGGAGGACCTGAGGGCCGTCTATCTGAATCAATCTCTTCTGAAGCTGAAGCGTCGGAGAAGTATCGAAGTCGAGTGGGTCTTAGAGGGATCAACTCATGGTGTTCGTCTACGCCTCGTTGCCGACATTTGTATATACTTATGTATATTTATGTTTTATTTTTGCGCGGCTTCCTCATTCTAGGAGCTTGCCTCTGTTGTAAAACATTTTTTGCCCATTCAGGGGTCACCATCAATAAAATGCATATTATTCAGCAATTCTGCTTGCCTGTTTAGCATTTATCTGTTTTGTTTGCGAATAAAAACGCCGATGTTTCTGATAAAATGCGCATACATAAACTTACGGGCCTAGGCCCATTGATTGTTGAAACAATTAATTACCTGAATATTGTCACGAAATAATAACCTTGATAGGCCCTTTCAAGAGGGTATCTTGTCTGTTTGTTTGTGTTGTTGCAGGTGTAGCGCCTTCCAGAAGATGTGTCGTGCGCATCCCCGAAGCAGGGCGAGCCCTCCTTCTCCAGCAGTGTTCAGTAGCCTCTCCTCCGCAGAGTATGAATGCGAAGCCGTGAGCGTTGATATGTCTCCCCAGGCAGAGGGGATTCTCCTCTCCCAAGCAGACGCATCCTGAAGGAACGTCACCTCATCAGCTGAGTCAAGCACCGAAGAAGGATGTCTTCTTTCCCCAGCACCGGGTCACAAGTGCAGATTTCGTAGAAATGTTCGGGTGCCGAAGCTCATGTGTCCCCAGTAAAGTCGCCGCAGCAGGTGTTTCCCCCAGCACCGGGTCACAGGTGCAAGTCTTGTAGGAAGTTGTTCGTATGCCGAAAGAGGCAGTAACTGATGGTTCCAGACTGAAGTCTCCAGCGGAATTGAGGTTCCCCACCAAAGTCGTATTCTCTCCCGAAGTTGGATGATTCCCTCTTCCCCCAGCGGAGCGTGGAGCAGCTGAAGCTGTTTCCCCACATAGTTGTTATCCCCAGAAAAGTAGCCAGGGCGGCCACGCAGTTCACTCCTGCGATTGACATCGCTTTCCCTCAGCAGGTTCGGGTTCTCGTAGAGCTTCGTTCCCCTGCAGCAATCAACTGAAGTTATTTCCCTGCAGCAGTCGACCGAAAGACCACTTCCCCAAGCGGAGTCCGATTGATATTGGCGTGTCCACGTTCTCCTCAGCAGGATAATTCCTCTATCTGAGTAGTTCTTTCTCCTTGACAGGAGAATTCTCCTTCGGCATTTATTTTGCTGACGGGATCGCATCATTGTGCATGATTGCATAGCATTTAGCATAAACGCATAAGCATTTCCACCGTGTGGGGCATGGCGCCGAAGCATAGGCATCATGCGCATGATCTAGGTTATTATCATTCTTGTTTTACAGGTGTGCCACCGAAGGATCAGTTGCTCAGGATGATTCCTGATATTCTCCCCCAACGAGGTCGTTTTCTTAAGATGATTCTTAAGACCCCGGTGTAATCCCCACAGTCGCTCGCTCAAGATGATTTTTGAGATCCCCAGCGAAGGCTTCAGTTCAAGACGATTCTTGAATTCCTCAGCAAGGCCGTGCGCTTAAGATGATTCTTAAGCCCTCAGCATAGTTTCCCGAGTTGGTTGCTTAGGATGATTCTTGAGCTCACCAGTAGCGTCCCCAGCAAGAGTTGCCCAGGAGGATTCCTGGAATACCCAGCAGAATGAAGTCGCCGGAAAGGTTATCAGTTCAGGATGATTCTTGAAGGTGCCCGATGGAGCTGTTTGTTCAAGATGATTCTTGAAGTCCTTAGCAGCGTGATATGTTTGCTCCAACAATGATGTCTAATCTGAAGATTGGCTTCGTAAACGCCTGAAGGTGATACCAGAATGTTCCTGTAGACTCAGATTTCCTTGTTGATGAATCAACGTTTGTCTGAAGACAGAATTCAAAAGTTTGTAAATGCAGCTTTTATGTACAAGGTGATCCGTGTTGGCCTGAAGACCACGTCAGTTGTCCTGAGGCGACGATTGATTGCGATCAAGTGAATAGTGTTTCTTCTGACTGAAGTCGAAGATGTTTCTCCAGCTGAAGCGGAGTTTTGCCTGAAGGCAAAATGTTTGAATCCCCGTAGAGTCATGAATGGCTCAGGATACCACTTCTCTGACTGAAGTCACAGATTTCCCAAGCTGAGGCGAAGGTGCCTGAAGGCAAGGTTATCCCCAAGGTTATGAATGACCTAGGATTCACTTTTCGGACTGAAGGCCGAAGTATATCCCTGATTGAAGTCTCGGACACTCTATAGCAGAGGCGGAGTTGCCTGAAGGCAGATCCATGTATCCTTGAAGGCCAAGGATCATTTCTTTAGACTGAAGTCGAAGATACCTCCTGCAGAGTTGCCATCCTTGAAGGCCAAGGATGCTTATCTTCAGAAATACTTGAAGATCTTTTCTAGCTGAAGCTGGAAGTGGCCAGGGGCCGGGGTTTCGTATATCTTTAATGTTGAAGTTCTACGGTGAACTCAGTATGCAGTAGTATGTGAATATTCGTTATGGTTCTGAGGGTGAACCCCAGATCAGAGTGTGCTTGGTTGAGTCTCTCATTCCCAGCAGAGTAGTTTCGAATGCGCAAGTGTACCTTTTGTTCCATTTACCAGGGGTGAACCCCAGGTCAGAGTCGTTCAGTGTTGTATTTTCTCCAGTGGCGACGCGGGGTATTTTGATTATCCGACGGCGAGGTCAGATTATGTTTGTGTTCGACGGCGAGGTTGAATGTTTGTTTCTGGCGGCGAGGTCAGATCATGTTTGTGTTCGACGGCGAGGTTGAATGTTTGTTTCTGGCGGCGAGGTTGGACGTTTATTCGACGGCGAGGTTGGATGTTTGTTTTGACGGCAGTGTCAGACTCTTTAAATCCCCAGCAGAGATGATGTTTGTAGGACGGCGATGTCGAGCGGCTCTCAGAGCGATGTTTGTTTCCGACGGCGATGTCAGATTCAGTTTTCCAGCGGCGATGTTGGGTATGTCAGATGGTTTAGCCTTCCAGCGGCGAAGTTGGGGGTTGTGGTTGTCTGAAGGCCATATCAGAAGAAGTTAACGTGGATAACTGACGGCGATGTCAGATCAGTATTTCTCCAGCTGGTTGTTGAGCTGCTAGCATTGCAGTATTCGAAGAGATCCTCCGAGGAATTGGTTGAAACCAAGGTTGTGTGCTTCATAGCTTGAGAGTTGTGGGTGCTCCTCAGATGATTCTGAGACTTTGAGAATGAACTTGAAGCTTTGAGAAAGGTTATGAGATGTCTTGAGAGCCATCATGAAGCCCAGAGAGGTCATTGTGCAAGAATTCAGAAGATTCAACCATGAATGGTAGAATTAGGGTTTTGACTGGGTCAACCCTGGGATAACTGAAGATTTGGAGAAGGTTGAGACCTAATCCAAGGGCCATGAGATCATGGAATGATGTGTGGAGATACTATAAAGATGATTCCTAGACCAACTCATCATGATTGAGGAGTTTGAGAAGTTTTGAGTTAGGGTTTCCAGGGATTGTCAGTGAAAAAACCCTAATTTGATCCCTATCTTCCAGGCAGTTTTAGCTCAGGATATGATTGATATCTCATCTTCCCCACAACATGAATGTTGTATAGCTTGTTCTTAGCTTTAATTTGAGTGGTAGAAGTCCTTGATAGGAGTTGCAGAGCTCAAGATATGGTTTTGACAAATTACAGGTCATCTGAGGTGTGTGAATCTGGGTCCTTGAAAGTCACCCAACTTGCAGACAACTTTTGCCCTAGTAGGATGATTCCTATGATCTCTTGGTCAACATGAATGTTGAAGAGCATCTCCTTAGATTTCTATAGAGTACTATAAGTCCTTGATAGGATTTGTAGAACTCAACTTATGGTTTGAACAAGACAGGGGTATTTTGGTCTTCTGGTGATTATAGGTCATTTTTAGCAAAGACCATATCTCCTATTTCCAAGTCTCAAATGAAAAAACTCAAAACATCAAAGTTGTTCAAAATGGGATTTTAAGCATAGAAAAGAAGTCATGAGATAATGAAAAAGCTTGTAGCAAGGATTTTCATGATTGGGTAAAAATGACCTAAAAATGACTTATAAAGTGAATGAATCCAAGTTGGAAATTGGTTTGGGAGCTCCACAAATCCAAAATGGGCCATCCAATATGTCATTTTGACTCCAAACATTATTTTAAAAACAATGGTTCAAGTAGAATTTTGATTTGAGGTCTTAAAATGGAGGTTGCTTTGTAATTTTCATTCTTGCATAATAAGGCAACTTGTAAATCTTCACATAAAGCAAAACCAAGGCATGTTTTTCACTCATTCCTTCTCAATATCTCTTGTAGGGAGATTTTAAATCAAAATGACAAGCTTAAGGCATGAGATGAAGGGATATACAATGTATCATTTCATGAGAAATTCCATAACATTCTAGCACTTTCCATGAGTTTCTAGACTCCTCTTTTGATTGTTATAAAAAGGGTGAATCACAATGAGGAAAGGGTTGGTGAAAGTTGCTGAGTTCATTGGAGAGAGTGAGAGAGAAAGCACCATTTCAAGATTTCTTCAAAACCAAGCAAGCTCCCATTTCTTCTTCCACAAGACTCATCCATCCCAATTCTTGCAAACAGAAAGGTATCCACCATTGGAGGAGCATTTGGAGAAGATTTCAAGTACCAGATCAAGCTCTAACACCACTCACCATTGATTCTTGACAGGTTGGTAATTTTCACCATAGATCCTTTATTAGGTGCATACTGTTAGATTGCTAGGTGTAAGGATGACATGCTAGGCTAGGTGATGATTTTCTGAGGATTTGAGAGAGATCCATGGAGTTTCGTGGCAGGGTGCCAATTCTTGCAAGATTAATAATAGGCTGTTCATGGAGTTTTAATGGACATGGTATATCATAGTGTGGTTAGGACAACATGTAGAACAAGTTTGGATCACTAGATTGGAGTTCCATCAAGGTTGATAGCAGAGGAAAAGGATGAAACCCTAATGTTCGCGCATTCTGTTAGAGTGATATGAGAGGTTTCAGTAAAAATCATGGGTATCATCGTGTTCTGGGTAATTAGTAGAGCATCTTTGCTCTTGGAAGTTTTGAATTTCATGGAACGATCAGAGAGAACGAGGCAGTTGAAGTTTAGTGCATGGAAACGGGTACGCAGAGGAAACCCTAGCTGGAGGTTGAAGACAACCTCCCAGCCGTCCGATCATCTCCAATTGTGGACTTTGTAACCCAATCGTGAGGCCACGATTCAATTTCAGAAACGGAGGGAAACATTAAGAGCAAAACGCACCGTTTGAGTAAGTGGGAGGTTCTGGGCTCAGCAAACCAATGCTATTCACACCCTACCCAGAAGCCCAATCCACAAATGAACGTGAAAAGCATGCTATTTACACCGTATCCTTTCCAATTTTCTGGTGATTTTTTCTTTTAATTTTATGAAGCACGTGGGCTTGATATTCGCACCCCTGGTTCCTTGGCCCATCATGATATTGAACTGGGCGCCCCTTCTAATGACACCCCCATCCCCTTTAATTCATTCTCTTTTAATTTTTTTAATTTCTTTTATTGTTTGCATTTTATAAAAATCATATAAAATTTAAAAATTAATATTTTTTCAATGCTTGTTTTTTTCACATATTCATAATCATGTCTAGAAAAATGTAAATAAATAAAATTCCATTTTATTTTTCTTTTAATATTTTTAGCATATTATTCTTGTAATTAGTCTTTTTAATTGTTTTTAGTTGATACTCAATTTTGTATAATTTCTTTTAGGACTTTCCCTTAGGATTTTTGAGCCATTCTTTTTGGCATAGTTAGATATTGAATCATAGTTCATATAGGATTTAATTCAAAATTTGTAGATTAAAACTTGATTAGTTTGTTAAGCATAGACTTAGTGTACTCAAATTAGGGTTTTAGGTTGTATAAGTAGATTTGAACAATTTTGTTTTGGGGTTTATAGGCCAAATTAGTGTATGGGGAATATGTGGGTTAAGGGTAAGTATGTATAGAATCCCCTAGAATTTTCCTAGAATATTATATAGTAGTTTAGTATTTTTAACTGATTTTTGAATGTATGGATAGTATGTGTGTTGCTTAAAGGCATAGTTTGTATTGTTTTGTTTTCTTTTCTTCTCCTTTGAGTGTGTGAGCCTTGAAGATTGAGTTGAAGACCTTGTGGATCATCATTGAAGACTTTGAAGACTTTGCAGTGGAGCTTAATTAGCTTTTGTTTGTTCTGTTCATAGGATCATAAGTACATAGGTAGAGCTTTAGATAGAATACTTCCATTCAGTAAACAAGGAGTGTCTTGTTCCCCTCCTTCCTTCTCTATGACATGAAGTCCCTTAAGGGTATTCACCTCTCTCCCTTGGAGGGATTAGTGACCTTGCCCTCTGAGGTAGAACTTTGAGAGAGCCTTTCCCTCTGATGTTAAGTCCTCAATGGCATCCTTTGGAAGTCAGTGAGCACTCTAACATCCTCACCTCATCTTGTTGACTGAGTCTTGTTTGATGGAGCATTTGGGCTGTTGAAGATAAAGAAAGCAATGAAGAGCATTGAAGATTTGATTGAAGATCTAGGAGCCATTGAAGATAGAAGCTGAGGCTTTGAAGAGGATGATTCCTTGGAGATTGTTGAAGTCTGAAGACTTTGTGAAGATCAAATTGATACCTGAATATCCCTGAAGATAGTGAAGCCTGAAGGTGGAGATGATCAAAGAAGATGAAGCTTAAGGGAGAAGATGAGTTGATACTCATGTTGTAGGGTTGATACCTGGGAAGCAGTGGATGATTAAAGCCTGAAGACTGAGTTGCTGCTGGAGGAGCTGAAGCCTTCTTCTGTTTTCTTTTCTGTATTGTGTGTTTTGCTTGATTTGTCTGTTGCATTAGATTAAGTCCATCTAGAATAAGTTCAGGCTAAGAGCATGATTGCATTAGAGGTTGAGTTGCTCCCTCTGCTTGTACTGTTACTGTGTGGCTTTGCTTGCGGGTATTCGGTAGAGCCCAGCTCCCTTGCCCATGTGTTTATTTTGCTTGATAGCATGTTTTCATTTTGTCTGTATAATTGCAGTTTATTGTTTATTGCTTGATAGCATGTTGTTTATTTTTCAGTATGATTACTGTTATTTCATGACTGGCTTGAGGTTGAGATGAGCTTGTGGAGGCTGAAGCCCCACACACATTTCCTCCCTCACTTGCATTGCATGCATTTTACTGTTAAGCTGATGCTTTGTCTGTTTTGGTGTATCATTGACGTGATCCCTTAGGACTCTCATTTCCTTTGATAAGGATTTGATGATAGACTGTTAGGTTGAAACCTATGCATGACAACTTCTAGGAGTTCCCTGTTCAAACCTCAACCATAGGATGAATCCATGGCATGACAACAGTAGGACTTGATAGTCTCCCTCCTAGTTGGGCCTATTCTCTTCTCATCTCAAAACAGTTTAAGATACAGTAATCATGAATGATTTCTTTCGTACGTTACGAGCCTTAAGCTATCTGAGAAAGGATTGTGGGAGAGTTTCTTTTCGATAGTTTGGATGTTTAGTATGGTACCCTTTGGGTGACATGCGACGCATTCACTCTCAGGTCATAGTCTCTAGTGCGGTTGAAATCGCAAACGCAATAAAAAACACTTCTTTCAGGAGATAACCCGTAGTTTCCCGAACTACGTTTGCTCTGATCTTCCATACTGTGTGGAAGTGCGTAGGCATAGGATGCGATATCCTAGCGAGCAACCTTTTCCCCGTAACCCTTCGTAGGCCGAACTACGTTGACTCTGATTTCTCATTCTCTGATGAGAATACGTAGGCATAAAGTGTGACGCTTTGCCGAGTCATTTTTCTTTTCTTTTTCAGCCAGCCTTGATAGGTAGATAGATTATAACCAACCCGTCCAAGTCAACAACAAGCGAGGATCCCGTCGAGTACGACGGACGTGAGGGGTGTTAATACCTTCCTCTTGCGTAACCGACTCCCGAACCCAGACAACGGTTGCGATGACCTTGTCTTACCCTTTTTCGTCAGGTTTTTTCCGATCGTTTCCTTTCCCGCTCTGAGGGATAAATAACGAAAGGTGGCGACTTTTCTGTCATGCCGGCACCTTATTTTCGCGCAAGCGACAATAAGTAGGGCCATAAATGGCATCAATAAAATGTGCCAAAAATGGCTTAGTCTTTACAAATACAACAATAGAAACATGACTTACAAAGGCCAGAAAATAAACATTAAACATTCTAGAAATCTAAAAAGGAAGGTTGGCCTTTATCTTAAGGTAGCTTGCCTTCTGAGCGTCGAGACGACTCTGGCAAGAAGCTTTGTCGGTTTTCATTTGCGCAATCTCAGCTTCAAGTTGTCGAGCCTCCTCGGCAAAAAGGACGGTATGATCAAGCTCTGTCGACAAGGAAGAATCATCGAAGGAAGACAGCTCAGCGTTTCTCTTCTGAGCTTTGGCTATCTTGCTGCGAAGTTTTCTCATTTTACGCTCCCAACAAGCGATGCTCGTTTCGTTCTCAGTAATCTCCTTTTGATTCTTGGCCTTTGCTCCTCCAGCGCTGCAATTTTGTCCTCACAATCTGCAACGGCAGTCCAAGCAGCAGCCTCACTACCTGACTTCTCAGATATATCCTTTTCGAGCCGAGGCAAGACCCCAAAGTCAGTGTGAACCTGGTCGATCAATGTCCCAATTTCTTGGATTACGGCCGCAGCCTCAGCAGAGATCGACTGAAGGTCCACTTGCTGTAGGAGAGCTTTCAAAGAAAGGTAATGGACTGGACCCATTTGCAAGAGAGAAAAGAGGTCCCCTTTGAAAATCTTGTTCTTTACTTTCTCAAGAGCATTGTTGATTGGAGTTGAAGTTGGACCTTCAGAGGTCGAAGTGCTTTGGGATTTGCCTGAGGAACTATTTCGCTTACGGAGGAGGAGTTGGATGTACTATCGACGGTCAGACGCTTTTAGAGCATCAAGTTCTGCCGCAGTAAGATCTGTCGCACTCTTGGCAGGCATCGCTTCCGCTTTTGCAGGGGTGTTAGCAGGAGCAATTGGAGCTGTTTCAACAGGCTTAGCTTGCTTGATGGGAGGACCCTCGACAGCAGTCTCTTTAATTAGGACAGCATGGGTAGTATCCTCTGCCTCGTCTTCTTCGACGTCTTCCTCACTAGACTCTTCCAACTCAGATTGATGCATGATTCCATCTGTCGTACCCTTTTCCTCCACAGGTTTGTCATCAACCTCCATTGTGGTACCCTGAGGCGAACCATCAGCAGGATTTACGCCCTCATCCAAAAAGTTCTCTTCTTCACCTGCTTCGATGGGATTCTGGGAATTGTTCCCCTCGTTATGATCAGACCCATCGGTTTGAGATTGTTGGGTAACAGCTTTTAAAGGAGATGGCAGGGGAACCACATGAATCTCAGGTTTATTTATTTCCCCAAGAGAACTCACACTAGAACCTAAGTCCGAAGAAGGACGATAGGTGCGCTCACCTCGACTTTTCAAAGGATAAGCCTCAAGAAGAGATTTAGTTGGGATGCTTTCTGTCATCACAACGTCAGCCTGAAAAGAAAGAATCTAAACATGAGAAAAAGAATCCGAAAGCAGTTTGAAGTTCAGACAGAAAGCAGTCGAAGATAGGAGTTGGACCTTAGGGCCTTCATCAGCCGGACTGGAGTTGTCGCTTTCAACAGTAGTAGTTTGGGGAATTGGGGTACCTTCGACAGAAGCCTTACCAAGGTCTGCACAATGAGTTTGTGATTCATGGATTTGAGTCGATGGAGGATCTGAGTCAGTAGCGTCGAGACCGCGGACAACCCTTCGCCGCCTTTTCATTGGAACCTCCTCTGGAGGAGAACCGTCTTCATCTTCTGAGTCAACGATGACTAGGGTGGCGCCCCTCTTTAATTTTTTCTAAGGGGTAGGTGGTTTCTGGCTTACCTAAAAAAGCATCGGGAAAGTGTGAGGTTTTTAAACCCAGAATGTTGAAAGGATTAAGATGGTGCATTAATATTACCTTCTGACCCTCGACGGAACTTTCAGTCTTTGCCGAAATGGCAGTCTTTTTGGGAGCAGCTGCAAAAGACAAATGACAGTGACATCCGTTAGTAACGATAAAGCTTTGTTTAAGAAGTCTAAAACGAAGAAGAGTCGACCTTCGAAAATGTCGGATTCGATGCAAACATCTTCGATATTAATATGAAGGTGCCCTTTGAAAGTATCGACGGTATGTTTAGTCGGAACCACCCGCTGCGCTTTAGGCTTCGACTGTTGTCTGAGGATTTTTATAGGATCCTCACAGATGAACCAATCTGGAAATGGAGGGGCAAGGGCCACTCCAAAATCAGCAGATGGAAATCGAGGAATCTTAGGGGGAAATAATTTGAAAGCCATCTCATACCGTTTCTCATAGAGGATGGATGAAGGAATTTTTAAATTCTCCATCTTTTTTAGAAATTTTTCCCTCAAAGTGACAGCAGCCTCGCGGACGGTTCGACTAATATCATCTGGTCGATAAGCAGTTTCAAAGTATTTTTGGAAGGCTTGTATCTCCTTTATGTGAGTGGACCTACCTTTCTTGGTTTTTTCCTGCACATCAACGAAAGTGTGATCAATCATTCGAGTAAGACTGGCAGCATCAAGAAATTCAGAAGAATAATGACTGGACCACCAGTTATAAAATTCTGGGGAACAGAAATAAGAGGGTTCAAAATAGAGTGGGGTAAGTAAGGATTTATGGGCATGGCGCACCAATTGGGTCGAACATTCGATGGGGTTAACGATGTGGAGTGGAAACATAATATGAGACTTTTTCTCATATAAACACCTAGGCAGAGTTTGGATAAGCCCAAACTGTCTCGACACCAGATTTGGTTGATAAGCTATCAAGGAAGCTTGCCCTTTTGTCAGATTGAGCTTGTGGACAAGCAGTCGAGGCGTAAGGAATTGCTCCCAAATCAGCTTCGATTCTTCTTCCTGTCTCTTGAGCAAAGCTGGGAAAGGCCTAGTGAACCATTCAGAGCCGCATTTCCATTCTGCAAAGGGAGCCATCCCAGGTGTGAAGACATAAGTGTAACACCCATTTTAATTATTTAGTCACTTTATTATTATTTTAAAAATTATATGTTGGTGTGCCCTTTGGTGGGGGTGTATTTGATGATGTTTGGTGGGTGTCCCTAATGTGGGAGGACTATTGGTGATATTTTGGTGTGAAATATAGTAATATAAAAATAATAGTAATATTGGTGGGGTGTTATTATTATTATTATATTTATTATATTTGTTACTATTATTAATATTATTATTATTTTGGTGAAATAATAATATTAGTATTATTATATTATTATTATATTATTTTTATTAATATTATTATTATTATTGGTGTGATAATATTATTATTATTATAATTATAATTATTGTTGGGTGTATCACTATTATTATTATTATGTTGAATATTACTATAATATTATAATAGTATTATATTATATTATATTATTATTATTATTATAATGATTATTATAATTATTATTATTAGAATTATTATTGGGAATATTAGTGGTTGGAATAAGTAAAATAAGAGGTGAAAGGGTTATTGGGAAGTTAGAATGGAAATATGAAAAGTCACGATAGAAACCGTGAGGAAGGAAATATGAAGGGGTAGCAAGGAGATATTAGAAAAGTTGGAATGGAGAGGAAAGGGATTACCATAGGCGTGGGATATTGGTGTGATAATAATAATAGTATTATTATTATTATTATTATTACTATTATTATTATTAGTGTTATTATTATTATTATTATTAAAAGTATTATTATGATTATTGGAGAGATAATAATATTATTATTATTGTTATTATTAATAGTATTATTATTATTAAGATTATTATTATTATTATCATTATTATTATTATTAGAATTATTAATATTATTATTATTATTATTATTATTATTATTATTATTATTATTAATATGTGGTATTATTAATATTAGTAAGATTATATTAGTATTATTATTATTATTATTAAGATTATTAATATTATATTATTTTATTAGTTATTATTATTGGGATTAGAATAATTAAAAAGGGAAATAGAATATGAGGGGTTAGGAGAGTTACGATACATTTTAGAAAATTGAGAAAAAAAGAGCGATAGAAAGAGAGAAGGGGAAAGAACGAGGAAAGTGAAAAAGAACGAAGGAAAAAGGGAACGAAGAACGGAAGAGGAAGGAGAAGGCCAAGAGACCAATTCTAGGAGGAATTCTATCGATCGACCAATTGTCAAGGTAAGGGGGGAGAAACTTGATTGGGAATGGTTTATACATGTATAGGGTAGTTGGGGATTCCTTAACCCCGTAGGAAATTGATCCATATATGATAATATATATTGTTATGTTATGATTGATGATGATTGTTGTTAATTATATAGTAATCGTTAATGAATTGGTGTTTTGGGATGATTTGGCATATAGGGCATATAGGGTGTTTTACAGTTTTTAGGGAAAATTCTCTATGGCAGTAATCGTTAATGAATTGGTGTTTTGGGATGATTTGACATATAGGGCATATAGGGTGTTTTACAGTTTTTAGGGAAAATTCTGTATGACAGTAACCGTTAATGAATTGGTGTTTTGGGATGATTTGGCATATAGGGCATATAGGGTGTTTTACAGTTTTTAGGGAAAATTCTGTATGGCTTTTGAGGTATCGATAAAGTGTGTAGGTGATGATTTTGGGAATAGGAATTAGAAGCCTATTGGTTACGGTAATGTGCAAGATTGGTACTAGAATAGACTGAGGATCTGAGTTGAGATGATAGGTACAGTTTGGCCTTGATGCACTGTAAGAATGATGAGTGTGGGAACTAACTTGTGTACTTGGTGATAGTGTATGTTTCCCGTAATAATGACTGGTGGACAATTAGTTGATGTATATGTATGTAGTGATCAGTAGGATCGCGTACCCCCGAGTGGTGGGATATGTTATATCTTGGTGTTAAAGTATGAACTTGTTTACTATCTGGTTGATTTATATGGTGTTGGTGTATGTTATATCTGTACATATGTGCATTGGTGTATGATGATATGATCAGGAGGATCGTGTGCACGTTGAGTGCCTAAATATATTAGTTATGCATTGGTGTGTGCATATCATGGTGTTTTGGTGGGATGAATCATGTCTCAGGAGGAGCGTAAGTGATTCATCCGTACTCCTTTGTGGAGAATGGTGGGGGATAGATCATGTCTCAGGAGGAGCGTAAGTGATCTATCCAGGTTCGATTGAATGAACCAACGAGTCGGTACCGCATGCATGGTGTTGAGTTGCATTTTGCATTATAATATGTTATATTGTAATTTGAACAGTAGGTTCGTCATATGGTGTTGTTAGGGGTGAATCTTGGTGTGTTGGTGTGTTGTACTACCTTATTTACATGTATTACATTACCATTATATTTTTGATCATGTTTTCTCACCCCTTTGTTGTTGTTGTGTCTGTGCTTCTTCGGAAGTACAGATAATCCAGGTGCTTAGCTAACTTGGATATTGGTGTGATTGTCGAGTCTAGGATGCTCTGATACGTAGCATGGGACTTGGGCGTTTTTATTTGTTTTATGTTGAACTGATATTTTATTTCCCTGTGAACGTATCAAACTTTTATTGAATTTTATTATTTAATAGTCCGCTGAAGTTGGAGATAAACTTTTTATAAGGAAACGTTGTTTTTATATGACATCCCACTTGGGAGAATTGGAACTCTGATTTTGTTTATTTATAATGTTTATTAATTTAATTGATTTTGGGAAGTGGGGTGTTACAATTGGTATCAGAGCAGGTCGGTCCGTCCGGCCAATGTTGTCTAGTGTTGTTGTTCCCTGGTATGCGACATGTGTGTAAAAACACTGTCGGTACATGTTGTTGTTTAAACTTTGTCGGTAGAAGTGAAATGATTCCAGTGGGGGAGAAGTTGGTATTTCTCCGGAATACTGCAGTGTTGTGGCTTAATGTGTTACGCTCTTATAGTTTGGTAAAGATGGTTTATACCCCATCATGATTTTCGGCTGTCTATTGACAAATTGAGGAACTGATCATCCTCAATCTCTTGTTAATAGTAGACGAGATTGTGTTGGATGGGATAGATGTGTCTTGCAAGCTTAGGTGGTGTGAGCAATGAATTGTCTTGAGTTAAGCTAAGTGCTTAAGGGATTATTTTGAGGAGTTGGCGTAAGACGGTGTTGAGGTGTGTATTTTGACGGAAACTTTGAATGTTAAGAAAAGTGAGAAATTGGGGTTTATCACTTAATTGTGATTGTCCGGAAGTTTTCCTGAGGAGGTAAATAGTTTACTATCGGAATGTGAAGTAAAGCTTACACATTGACTTCGTTCTTGGAACTAGTCCGATATGGGTGACTCCATATTGTGTGTTTGCATTGGGATTGAGAAAGTTAAAGAGTCAACTTGAAGACCTGCTGGAAGAGAGGTTCTTTTGTTTGAGTGTGTTACCATAAGGTGCACCAATTTTGTTGGTTAGACAGACGGAAGGTTTTGTGAAGCTTTGGGTGAACTATGGATAAGTGAACAAGGTGACTATCAAGGATAAGCGTTCGCTTCCAAGAGTTGATGAGTTGATGGATCAATAGGTTGAAGGATGTGAGTTTTCCATGGTCGTGTGAGCTCGGGTAGAGCTATTGAAATTTTCTATGAGATGGTGAAGTATTGACATGGAATTAAGCTATTTATTGATGAAGTGTGTTTGAATGTTGTGGTAAGGACGGGCGGTACGGTCCGTGTTTCTGCCAGAACTCACAACTTGTTTGTCCGTTTGGCATGGGATCTTCTTTAATTATTTGAGCAAGGCAATGGTTATGTTAATCAGTGATATTTTAAGACATTCGAAGAGTATAGAGGATTATGTTGAGCATAAGGAACTTGAGTTATCAGTGTTGGAAAAGAGTAGTGATATACTTCTGGGAGGAAAGTTTTGCCGAATCCGACATAACTATTTGTTGCGTTTGTGATGCTTGTTGATATAATTGAGGATTTGCTAAAGGCAACTTCAGCAAGTTTTAATTATGCTTTAAGGCAACTTGAATTACGTAAGAAGAATTATCTGACCAGTGTTCTAGAGTTGGTTGTTGTTGTAGTTGTGCCGGAGTTGGAGGCTGAAATCGTTTAATCTGAGATTTTGTGAGAAATCGATGCTTTACGGAAGAAAGTCGGATTATATTGCGTAGTGGCGTCAGGTGATGTTAAGCCGTGATTGAGTATGCTTGTTTTATCAAATTTGGTTGGTTTTGTAAGTTTTTGTATTTTTGGAGATTTGAAGGTTTAAAAATCGGATTGAAATCGGACGTCGTAGAAATCATGTTTAATGGTTCTAATTCGAGGCTATATGTTAGGTGAGTATGAGTATGTGTTTGTTTCAAAGAAAGGAATTGAATCGGTCGAATTTTCGGACAAGAATGCAAAATCCCGTAGCAGTTTTTCGGCAAAATTCTGGTTTTTCGGAAAACTTCGAAAATTCATAACTCTTGAACCGTATGTCCGTTTTGACCCCCGTTTGAAGCGTTGGAGAGCTAACGAGATGCTCTTTCTGGGAAAAATGGTTTTTATGTCAGTGGATGATCCAATTATAGCAGAATATTCGAAACATGTAATTTGGTCAACTTTTACCGTCGTGATCGGGTGCGTTTGATGTGTTATCTTACTGTATGTTTTCGGTATATACCGTGGTAGCTGATGCTTCGATTTGGAAACCTTGCTTGTACCGAGGAAAATGGCGAAAAGAGTTGGAACCGGTTGGGAAATTTTGTGATGCGAGTCTGGTCTGTGAAGAGACTTCTTATGGAGTTAAGCCTTGTATGTTAGACCGTACTAGTAGTATTCTTGAGGAGATTCGAGGAGGTCAGAAATCTGGATTGAGTTGGTGAATTAGTTGAAATTGATAAATCAGAGTCGAAGAGTGGATTGTCGGGTTTGTAGAAATAGTACCATGATATGTTGTGATGGGGTATGTGGACCGGATGTTGTTGAGGGGAGTAGGAGTACTCGTGAAGAAATACATTGAGGTAGATGGAGTGTTCATCCCGGTGCTATGAAGAAGTAACCGAATTTGAGTAGATTGTTTTGGTGACCATAGATGAGGAGAGGAGTGGTTGAGGTTGAATATACTGGTTAGAATTGTTGGAATTCGAAGAGTGAACATCAGAGACTGTTGAGTCTGATGCAGCCGTTGAATATTCCAAAGTGGAAATCAGGTAGTATTTTCACGGATTTGGTGTTGAGATTTCCAAAGAATTGGAAAGACATAATTTTAATTTGGGTTGTTGTGAGTGGATGAACTATTCCGTGTTAAGGATATATGAGATACATATTGAGGAAGTAGTGAAGTTGGATGAGATACTGTCGAATGTTGTGTTAGATTGAAATTTGAGGTTTATATTGAGATGTTGGAGGGGCTTACAGGAAGCTTCAGGTACTAAGTTGAGGTTGAGTTCGGCTTACCATTCGCAAACTGATGGTCAGTCGGAGAGGACTATTCAGTCGCTTGAAGATTTGTTGAGAGCTTGTGTGTTAGAAGAGGGTGGTGCGTGGGATACTCATTTACCATTGATTGAGTTCACGTACAATAATAGTTACCATTCGAGTATTGGAATGGCACCCTTTGAAGCTTTGTATGGGAGGAGGTGTAGGACTCCTCTGTGTTGGTATGAGACCGGTGAGAGTGTGGTGCTTGGACCAGAAATTGTTCAGCAGACTACTGAGACGATTCAGATGATTCGTGAGAAAATGAAAGTGTCTTAGAGTAGGCAGAAGAGTTATCATGATAATCGGAGGAAAGAGTTGGAATTCTGTGTAGGTGATCACGTATTCCTAAGAGTTAACCCGATGACTGGTGTGGGTCGGGCGTTGAAGTCCAAGAAGCTGGATCCTAAGTTTATTGGACCTTATGAAATTTTGCAAAGAGTTGGTGTTGTGGCCTATAGGGTGGCGTTGTCGCCGGAGTTGTCGAATCTACATGATGTGTTTCATGTGTCGCAATTGTGAAAATATGTTTCTGATCCATCTCATGTGATTCAGAGAGATGATGTTCAGGTTCGGGAGAATCTTACTATTGAGACGATGCCGTTGAGGATCGAGGACCGTAAGATGAAACAGCTCCGAGGGAAAGAGATACCTTTGGTGAAGGTAGCTTGGGGAGGTGCTGCAGGAGGCAGTGTGACCTGGGAGTTGGAAAGCAGGATGCGAGAAGCGTATCCGGAGCTATTTCCATCAGGTAATTTTCGAGGACGAAAATAATTAAAGTGGGGGAGAGTTGTAACACCCATTTTAATTATTTAGTCACTTTATTATTATTTTAAAAATTATATGTTGGTGTGCCCTTTGGTGGGGGTGTATTTGATGATGTTTGGTGGGTGTCCCTAATGTGGGAGGACTATTGGTGATATTTTGGTGTGAAATATAGTAATATAAAAATAATAGTAACATTGGTGGGGGTGTTATTATTATTATTATATTTATTATATTTGTTACTATTATTAATATTATTATTATTTTAGTGAAATAATAATATTAGTATTATTATATTATTATTATATTATTTTTATTAATATTATTATTATTATTGGTGTGATAATATTATTATTATTATAATTATAATTATTGTTGGGTGTATCACTATTATTATTATTATGTTGAATATTACTATAATATTATAATAGTATTATATTATATTATATTATTATTATTATTATAATGATTATTATAATTATTATTATTAGAATTATTATTGGGAATATTAGTGGTTGGAATAAGTAAAATAAGAGGTGAAAGGGTTATTGGGAAGTTAGAATGGAAATATGAAAAGTCACGATAGAAACCGTGAGGAAGGAAATATGAAGGGGTAGCAAGGAGATATTAGAAAAGTTGGAATGGAGAGGAAAGGGATTACCATAGGCGTGGGATATTGGTGTGATAATAATAATAGTATTATTATTATTATTATTATTACTATTATTATTATTAGTGTTATTATTATATTATTATTAAAAGTATTATTATGATTATTGGAGAGATAATAATATTATTATTATTGTTATTATTAATAGTATTATTATTATTAAGATTATTATTATTATTATCATTATTATTATTATTAGAATTATTAATATTATTATTATTATTATTATTATTATTATTATTATTATTAATATGTGGTATTATTAATATTAGTAAGATTATATTAGTATTATTATTATTATTAAGATTATTAATATTATATTATTTTATTAGTTATTATTATTGGGATTAGAATAATTAAAAAGGGAAATAGAATATGAGGGGTTAGGAGAGTTACATACATTTTAGAAAATTGAGAAAAAAAGAGCGATAGAAAGAGAGAAGGGGAAAGAACGAGGAAAGTGAAAAAGAACGAAGGAAAAAGGGAACGAAGAACGGAAGAGGAAGGAGAAGGCCAAGAGACCAATTCTAGGAGGAATTCTATCGATCGACCAATTGTCAAGGTAAGGGGGGAGAAACTTGATTGGGAATGGTTTATACATGTATAGGGTAGTTGGGGATTCCTTAACCCCGTAGGAAATTTATCCATATATGATAATATATATTGTTATGTTATGATTGATGATGATTGTTGTTAATTATATAGTAATCGTTAATGAATTGGTGTTTTGGGATGATTTGGCATATAGGGCATATAGGGTGTTTTACAGTTTTTAGGGAAAATTCTCTATGGCGGTAATCGTTAATGAATTGGTGTTTTGGGATGATTTGACATATAGGGCATATAGGGTGTTTTACAGTTTTTAGGGAAAATTCTGTATGACAGTAACCGTTAATGAATTGGTGTTTTGGGATGATTTGGCATATAGGGCATATAGGGTGTTTTACAGTTTTTAGGGAAAATTCTGTATGGCTTTTGAGGTATCGATAAAGTGTGTAGGTGATGATTTTGGGAATAGGAATTAGAAGCCTATTGGTTACGGTAATGTGCAAGATTGGTACTAGAATAGACTGAGGATCTGAATTGAGATGATAGGTACAGTTTGGCCTTGATGCACTGTAAGAATGATGAGTGTGGGAACTAACTTGTGTACTTGGTGATAGTGTATGTTTCCCGTAATAATGACTGGTGGACAATTAGTTGATGTATATGTATGTAGTGATCAGTAGGATCGCGTACCCCCGAGTGGTGGGATATGTTATATCTTGGTGTTAAAGTATGAACTTGTTTACTATCTGGTTGATTTATATGGTGTTGGTGTATGTTATATCTGTACATATGTGCATTGGTGTATGATGATATGATCAGGAGGATCGTGTGCACGTTGAGTGCCTAAATATATTAGTTATGCATTGGTGTGTGCATATCATGGTGTTTTGGTGGGATGAATCATGTCTCAGGAGGAGCGTAAGTGATTCATCCGTACTCCTTTGTGGAGAATGGTGGGGGATAGATCATGTCTCAGGAGGAGCGTAAGTGATCTATCCAGGTTCGATTGAATGAACCAACGAGTCGGTACCGCATGCATGGTGTTGAGTTGCATTTTGCATTATAATATGTTATATTGTAATTTGAACAGTAGGTTCGTCATATGGTGTTGTTAGGGGTGAATCTTGGTGTGTTGGTGTGTTGTACTACCTTATTTACATGTATTACATTACCATTATATTTTTGATCATGTTTTCTCACCCCTTTGTTGTTGTTGTGTCTGTGCTTCTTCGGAAGTACAGATAATCCAGGTGCTTAGCTAACTTGGATATTGGTGTGATTGTCGAGTCTAGGATGCTCTGATACGTAGCATGGGACTTGGGCGTTTTTATTTGTTTTATGTTGAACTGATATTTTATTTCCCTGTGAACGTATCAAACTTTTATTGAATTTTATTATTTAATAGTCCGCTGAAGTTGGAGATAAACTTTTTATAAGGAAACGTTGTTTTTATATGACATCCCACTTGGGAGAATTGGAACTCTGATTTTGTTTATTTATAATGTTTATTAATTTAATTGATTTTGGGAAGTGGGGTGTTACAATAAGCGCTTCGTGAACATCTGGACGAAGCCTGAGAGGTTGGCTCGAAGTGTCTGCCCTTCTTCGCTGAGAGTAAGCTGAACCAAGCGAGGCCATTCGACTTGCCTTCCAGAGATCGAAGGAGACCCTTCATCGACTTCACCCTTATTTGGTAGGCTGCCTTCGAAGGTGGCGTTTAACCACAATTGAAGTAACCAAAACGGCCCCGACATTACCAAGTTTCTGTTACTCTCAGGGTCATTCAGTTTGCCGGCACTTTCGCTTAAGGCTTCGTATAGACTTGCAAGGATCATTTTGCTCAAACATATTTCTCTCTTTTTATGCAGCTGGTTCGCCAGTGTTAAGTATTTTCGTGCCACCTGCAAGGATTTAGTACAGAAAATACAACGAGACAACCACATGGCCAAAAAAGGCTATATGTTCCTCGTCTCTAACAGCGGAATTATTCTTATCATGATAATGGTTGATGAAATGGGTGTAAGTGTGTTTGATGGTTGAGAAACCAATGGTGTCTTGGCTATCAGCTTCAGGGTCGTAAACCAGCCCATGGGGTTTCAGCCCTACAATGGCAGCAACGTCGAACAAAGTAGGTGTCATCATCCCACATGGAAGATGAAAAGTGTAATGTGTGTTGTCCTAAAAGAATAAAGACGTAACCAACATCAGAGGGCAGTAGTTGGGACCTACTTTCGACATCATAATAAGGTCGTATATGCCCATGTCTTTCCAGTCTTAAGCTTTTGCCTTTTCTACCTTCTTCAACCAGTTGAGGTAGAGTTCAAAATCCTTGAAATATGGCGTAGCCCTAAATAATCTTGCGCCATCATGGAGGTACTTGAGATCTACATTGTAAACATCCAAGCTATCTGGATTATCCAAGGGAACCTTTTGGGAGTCTTTTTTCCCTAGAGGTTTGGTTTTTCGGTAAGAAGGAAAAAACTCATTCAAAAGGGAATAGTTTAAACCTAAGGGGGATAGAGGCTCAGACATAGCCAATGGTTTGTTCACAACAGTAATGGGTATGATTACCTGGGATTTGTAGATATGGCGTTTCTCCTCCAGTAAAGGCTCACGAACGAGTTGCTGATTTTTCGTCACCTTCGGGCCGCTCAGAGCAGCAAAAGGGGGAAGGATGGAAGAAGAGGTTTGTTTGTGGGACTGGGTTTTTTTTTCTGGGACCTTATTTCAGGCATGATGAGAGTTGAAGGAGTGTCCTTGGAAGGAAAAATTGTGGGAAGAAAATGCGAGGAAATGTTGTAAAAAGATTGAGAAGGTAAAAGTAAAAAAAGATGTTTTGAAAAGTTATTTATAAGTGAAAGAGGAAAATCAAGAGTTTGTTTTTCTCATAAGTGGCTGGGGTTAGTGGGCCACGTGTATACTCAGGATGAGTTATTAGGGGTGGCGGTTGTAACCTATGCTCTGTAGGAGTAATGATGGCTCACGATTCTGGTGATTCTCGAGAAATTTGCCATGATGTTCATGACGTCAGAGATCGTGCATCAAGGTGGCATAACAGTTCCTTTTTGCGTGAGATTGTGGATATGTCCTTTCCCATTACCTTCCAGCTTCCTAAGCTCGAAGCAGTTGAAGTGGGTCAACGATCAGGATACAGTCGAAGGTAAACGGCGTCGAAGTTGGATGTTGTCAAAAAATGTACTTTTGATAGTGTCGAAAACTACATTTTTGGGGGGCAATTTGTTAGCTCGCCAATTCGACGACCCATGTTTTGAGGCTACTTCAGCTTGTTAAAGGACCTACAGGTCCTCCAAGGACTTAGAAAAATTGAAGTCTTGGAACTAGACATTTCGACATAAGCAGCGAATTAGCCTTCGACCGAAATTTGGAAGTGGGGACGAATTGAGTTTTTGAAATTTAAATATTGGAGGGAGTAGTTATATTTTTTTTATGACTAAGAAGGACAAGTGGCGCTCATCGGACAAAGGACTGCATGCGGTGTGACACTTGTCAGAAATAGATGGCCTAAGGAGGTTATTAGTAGTTACTATTATTAATATAAATAGGAGTCTTAGACATAAACTTAAGTGTGTTGTAATTTACTGGTGTACAAGTCACTCTTAAAATTACTCCAAGTATCCGAGTGTAGAGAAAGAGAGTATTATAGAGAATGTACGTGATGTAAACACACCATCCTTTATCTTTTCAATGAAGTTACTTTGTTTTCTTTACATTTGTCAAGTACTTTTTACTTATTTATTTCGTCTTTCCTTTTGTTCACCATTACTACTTCGACTAAGTCTTTCTCTCCCAAAAAACCTTTATCTTTTTTCCCTCTTGCAATTCTTCCTCCTTCCTTCTTTTAAACGTAGTGGATAGTTCTGCCCTTTTAAATTACTTTTTCTTGGTATTATCGAAGCACATTTTTTAGATAGGTTCAAATAGAAATACCCTTTAGCACATGTCCTAGGATTTCGTATGGTCAATCCTGCAAGTTAGTCAATTTGACACCAAATTGATAGACCAGAGGTTGTTTACCAAAAAACACGGTAAACAGGCATCTGATATTTGGTCATTTATATTTCAGACCCCCCAATCAACTTGTGACATAAGAAATGGTGTTTGGTATTCCAAAACTATCAATGCTTGAGAAATTTTGTGAAGGTTGCTTGGTGGTAAGAAATCATTAGTGGTGTCCTACAGGGAGACTGAAAAACAAGGTTCCAGAAGAAGTCCATAGTGGTAAGAAACCATTAGTGAATTGCTTTGAACTATTTGGCTCAATTTTTTTACAAATATGTACCACAAGACTGGAACTTATAGATTGTTCAATCCTATCAATAAGAAGATCATAATTAGTATAGACATCATTATTAATGAAAATGATGCAAGGAATTAGACATCAAATGGCACAAGTAACAAACCTTTGTTGAACTTAAGGTTGGAAGAAGAAGAAGAAGAAGAAGAAGAAGAAGAAGAAGAAGAAGAAGAAGAAGAAGAAGAAGAGAAGAAGAAGTGGAAGAAGAAGAAGAAGAAGAAGAAGAAGAAGAAGAAGAAAAAAAAAAAAAGCAAAATCACACCATGTTAGCTCGTAATTTTGGCGTCTGGTTTGAATTAGTGGAATAAATAAGGGAAAGAGAATTTTTGTGAAGTTATGGCAGACTTCGACAGGGCAATGTAATTATGGAAGTCTAGTCGAAGTGACCCTTGTGCAAGAAGGAAGGGTTGATTAGATTTAGGAAAATTTTCTAATTTTAAATATGTAGTTCGACGAAGACGCTACTGATGGTGTCTTCGACTTGAAGTTTAAAGAGAAAACACGTAGAGCACGCTAAGGAAATGAAGACATGTCGAGTGCCACTTGTCTTGATTTTGGAGAAAAACTATTAGAGGCAGTTATTTCGATTTATTATAAATAAGAGATCTTAGTGTTAGGGTTGCGTGTGTGATCAAGTTTATACAAGTCACTCAAATTACTCAAAGTACTCGGTGTGTAGAGAAAAGAGTTATTGAGAAATGTATGTTTGATGAAACGCCATTTTCTTGCATTTTAATCAAATTCAGTTTATGATTTTGACGAGAAATTTATCTTCTTTATTACACAAGTTTCTTTCAACGCATTTTACAGCACTTTCGGTTACTTTCTTGCAACGTACTTTCTTTTATTATCGAAGTAAACTATTTTTCAAACATGAATATTGTCGAAGTGTTCATTGTCTCTCAAACTTTAGTTTAAAAAGAATTCACACATGTCTTAGGATTCACTAGTTAATCTTAAAAGTTAAACAATATTTAGAAACCACCGGTTGTTTACCAATCTTCACGGTAAACACACACTAAATATTGTAACTTTTAATTTCACTTGACTTATTTACCCTAAACATTGGAACTTTTATCATCTTCTTTTTTTTATAACTTCTATCTGATATGCTTATGATTAACTTTACTTTGCTCTTTTTTCATCGTCAAAACCACAAAATACTTTATGACCTGCACACATAGAATCACACTTATTTTTTCTAATGTTAATGGTACACCGCTCCAAGTTCAACATTACTTACTTGACTTTTTTATTCATATTTTTTCTCTTTATTAATCTAGAGATTTGAACTTTTTCAATTCAAAATATTGTTATTATCTCCTTGATTTTCTATTGTATATGTTATACTCTCTTTTTAATAATTAAAGTGATTGTTTGACTTTTTTTGATATATAAACCACAAGCCAATCATCATAATTATTTTTTTCTCTAATATTTCCTTAATTTTCTCCTTGATTATTGCCTTGATCTTTCCCTTGATTTTTTATCATCAATGTTTATAATTAAATTACTTTTATCATGGTTTAGAGTTTGTTGCACTTGTGGTACTATAGTCGTATTTTCTGGTATAGTCAGAGTGCAATATCTTGTGACATGACCATATTTCCCATAATTATTTCACAAGAGATGAAAACTCTTGTATTACGTTAAACCATTTTTCATATAAACATATTTAATTTATGATGAAGAGACTCAAATCAATCTGAATGCATATTCTTGTAAAGTTATCATAAAACACTTCTATTGTTCAAATGTTGACTTTCACATGGCAATCTACCATTGCTCCTAAGAGTCTGTTCTTCGGAAAAAAAACTTCTCAATGTCTTCATACAAGTCAAATTTCACCTTGTAGTATTCATGACCTATATCAATTATATCAAACCCTGATGGTTTTCAAGTTGCCTTAAGTTTATCCATAACCATTAGACTCTCTCAAAACTTTGATAATCACATCCTCTCGTTTTCACAACCCTTTTTTTATCAGTATCCAAGAAACACTTATGTTACAAGACATTCCACTCTTGTAACACTATTTTGAAAAGATTATTCTCCAACGAATTCATCTTCTTCAGCATTGGAAGTGGATTTTAACCTCCCATGATCTTGTCACAAAAAATACCTCATGCTGAAGAATATTGTGCAATGATTTATGTGTTTTTGTCGAGAACTCCATAAACCCTAGAAGAGGATCGTTGAGACATGTTGTAAAATGTCTTTAATAGCTCTCTCATACTCAAGAGATTGTAATGAAGAATAAAAGTATATAACATACTAGGAACAAAAAATTTAGATTCATCTTTCAACACGATAAAAACTCATTCTTTCACTAAAATTGGAGTGTCGTTATTGTGAGACTCAAATATCATGGTCACTATATACTTAAATTTCATCGACATGGTGACATGGTGCTTAGAATGTACTCTAACCCCTTTTATCTTATTGATAAGATTTATGAAACCAAAAAAAATAATATTTTCCTACAATTTCTAAACTGAACATTTTATACTTTTCTAAACAAGACATTTTATATTGTAATTTGAAATTTTAGGCTTTCTCTTCTATTTTATGTTACGATTCAATATCACCCACATTTATGTAATAATCTTCGCATTGTAGTTTGGACTTTAAGTCATTCTCGACTCTTTTATGTTGACAATTTAAATATGAATCGCACTTCTTTGATAGCCTTGACATTTGTTATTTTGCAAAAACGTTAAATAATTGATTTCTTAATAAATTTGGTGAAGTGTCAATTGGTCCCTTAAGCCAAAAAGAGAAAAAAGAAAGATTTTTATTACATTGAACGTATATCGAATTGATAAAGTGCAAAACAATGATTCAACCCAACAAAAAAAAAATTAGGGGAAAAAATAACAAAATTCGACTTCACTAGGGATCGAAACCAGAATTTCGGGCCCCGTAACCCATAGCCTTATCCATTGGGCCATCAAATCAATATGTTTTACAATTTATTTAATTCACATAAATTAATAAACTTAAAATCACAATAAGATAAAATTTAATTACAAATGATAATATTATAAAAAACTTTATCTTAAACTGTTACATTTCTGTTTTACTAATACAATACTAATCATGATTTAAAATGTAAATATCATAAAATTGAATAATATAGGATTTTAATGATTCTTTTATATAAGGATCAGCAGAAAAATCACTGAGCAGAGCAAAGTTGAGAGAAATAACTGGGTGTGACATATGTGCTGACGGACAACCAGAAATCAAAGAACCTGTGTGGTGGAGACACCAGCATTGGCTTGCTTTAAAATAAATATACGTAAAAACTAAATATACGTAAAAACTAGTCCCTTTGACGTAGGCATTCTATAATTATGTTTGAACTCCCCATGTTTATAAGTAGAAGGCTCTAAGTGTGTTCGATTTTCAGCATTTTAGGATTTCCAAATTAATCTATGAACATGTTTCTTAAGACGTAGAAGATGATAACATGAATTCTGAACTGCACCATTTTCGAGCTTTTCACTGGGGATTGAACGTAAAATCACAATAAAATAAAATTTAATTACAAATGAGCAAGTCTTGAATAATATTATAAAAAACTTTATCTTGAGCTGCTACATTTCTATTTTACTACTACAATACTAATCATGATTTAAAATGTAAATATCGTAAAATTGAATAATGTTAAAGGTGCTTTCCCTCAGGGGATCATGTAAATACTGCATTTTATTAGCCATAAAAAAAACAACGACTTCACTAGGGATCGAACCCAGAATCTCTGGTTCCGTAGACCAGCGCCTTATCCATTGGGCCATGAAGTCGATATGTTTTATGGTTTATTTAATTCACATAAAATTAATAAACTTAAAATCACAATAACATAAAATTTAATTACAAATGAGCAAGTCTTGAATAATATTTATAAAAAACTTTATCTTGAGTTGTTACATTTCTATTTTACTAATACAATTCTAATCATGATTTAAAATGTAAATATCATAAAATTGAATAATATAGGTTTTTAATGATTTTTTTATATAAGGATCAGCAAAAAAATCACTGAGCAGAGCAAAGCTGAGAGAAATAACTGGGTGTGACATATGTGCTGACGGACAACCAGAAATCAACACCAGCATTGCCTTGCTTTAAAATAAATATACATGAATTTTGAACTGCACCATTTTCGAGCTTTTCCTCAGGGGAGTCATGTAAATACTGCATTTTAGCCATAAATCAACACCAGCATTGCCTTGCTTTAAAATAAATATACATGAATTTTGAACTGCACCATTTTCGAGCTTTTCCTCAGGGGAGTCATGTAAATACTACATTTTAGCCATAAAAAAAATAACGAATTCACTGGGGATCGAACCCAAAATCTCTGGTTCCGTAGATCAGCACCTTATCCATTGGGCCATGAAGTCAATACATTTTACGGTTTATTTAATTCACATAAAATTAGTAAACTTAAAATCACAATAAAATAAAATTTAATTAAAAATGAGCAAGTCTTGAATAATATTATAAAAAACTTTATCTTGAGCTGCTACATTTCTATTTTACTACTACAATACTAATCATGATTTAAAATGTAAATATCATAAAATTGAATAATGTGGATTTTTAATGCTTCTTTTGTATAAGGATCAAAAGTAAAATCACTGAGCAGAGCAAAGTTGAGAGAAATAACAAGGTGTGACATATGTGCTGACAGAAAGCCAAAAATCAAAAAAGATGTAGAAGATGATAACATGGATTTTTATAGCCATAAAAAAAATAACGACTTCACTGGGGATCAAACCCAGAATCTCTGGTTCCGTAGACCAGCGCCTTATCCATTGGGCCATGAAGTCGATATGTTTTATGGTTTATTTAATTCACATTAAATTAATAAACTTAAAATCACAATAACATAAAATTTAATTACAAATGAGCAAGTCTTGAATAATCTATAACTATATATAAAGGGGATACATCTATAACTATATATAAAGGGGATACAAGTTTTTGGTGTGGCTTATTTTTGTTCCAAAATTACCCTTATTTAATTGTAATATTTCCATAATTATCTATGCAGTTTGTTTTAATTACAATCATGTGTGAGCAAGAATCTCAACCGCTCAACCAAAACGAAAACCGCCGTACACAGACATTTAAGTGTGAAACAACTTCTCTTTATTTCAATAGCAAAACAAAAGTAACTACAAAACTTGGTAGATAATCCTGAATAACAATGGAGTAGACTCTTATCGTTTTTTTTCTTCTTTTTTCTTATCTACATATTATCCTTTCCTTTCTCCATCCCTCTAATTTTTTTTTCATGTTTTCACTTTTTAATTTTCTTTTAGATATGTTCTTAAACATGATAAGGTCAAAATATTAAATTATTTAATATTATCATTTTTGTATATGTTCATGTATGTTTTATTGGTTTATTCAATTTAGTTTAATTTTGTTTTGTTCTAATGTGTAGCTTTTGATTTTAGTATCTGAGTAAAAATACATTGCTCTAATTTTATAGGTTTTGATGAGATTGTCATTTTTCTGTGACTAATAATTTAAGAATCATATATATTTTCATCATTTTAGTGTTAATTTAGGAATCATATATATTTTCACCATTTTATTGTTAATTTAGAATATCATATATATTCTCACCATTTTAGTGTTAATTTAATAATCATACATATATTTTCACCATTTTCATAATTACTCAGTTTCTTTCTTGGTCAATCTCTACCTTCTCTCCTTCTGCATTTTTCTTTCAGTTTTCACAATTACTCAGTGTCAATCTCTGTTATGGTTAGCTTTATGCATTTTCATTTTGTAGGATAAGCGGATAATGTCACAATAAAACCATGGCAAAGATAAAAAAAGGTTTATGATTAATTTGTGGACATGAGTGAAGTTAATATTTGTTTTGGTGACATGGTAATATATTTTGATATGTTAGCATGCATTAAATAGTATTAGAATTGACCATTAAAATCTTTTTATGAAATTGAATGCATTTTTCTAATTTTTTTTTTTAAATTTCCCTTACAAATTGTAACTGTTTCTAACATTGTTAACTGTTGAAACTTAAACTGTATAACTCTACTATTTCAGATGCACGACATTTGTTTCCATGTCTTTCATTTCCAAACCCATGATAATAGTAACTTAATGCCACTGTAAATCATTTTTGGATGTTTGGATGTTATATATATTTTTTCAGTTTCACATTAACTGAAGGCATAGATTATATATTCTGCATTGTTCAAATTATTGTGCTTTCCTTCTCCACACATGTAAGTCATGTTTGTGTATCTATAGATTAGGTGTGGTTTGTGTCAATTTGGATGCTATATTCACCAAAGTATGATATGAGAACTAACCATTTACATTGATGTCTATGAGGTGAATTAAATTTAATTGAATTGCGTTGAAGAAAATAGTTTTGATTTGATGTTACAGGAAGTGATTGAAGAAGAAAATTTATGAGAAATCATCTTCTGATGATATATCGGTTTTTGATGAATTATTTTTGCAATGATAGTTCATGGATACCCAATTTAACCATAATACCACTAAGAAAATGTAAAAAAAAATAATAATATAGAGATAATTGATTATATTTGTTGCATTAAATTATGTGTCTACAATATACACAAAATGAAAGGAGTTGTATTATGTCTTCTCATACAGTTTTCCTTTTAATTATAGGGATTGTTACAACTATTTATTAAAATAAGACCTACAATTTACCAATATCGAAGGTTACGAGGAAAAAAAAAGTATGCTTTTGTTATCCTTAATGGTATTTATTAAGAAAAAAGGTAAGTTTTTGCTTGCTACCCTTAACAATAGTAGTTATTACATAAGACCCTCACTATTTTTTCCTACAAGTACAAGTAGTAGTTGCAAGTATGTTTTGTATTATATCAAAAAGACAAAGGTAAAATGGTTCATTGCATCCTTTTATATCTATTAATCATTTAAGAAGAGAGCGAAAACTTAGAAAATATTAGAAACTTTCTTATTCTTGCTCAGTAGACAATAATATTTTCGTAGTTTAATTATCATCAGTTGTCTTTATGGTATATTGTTATTAATTTTTAAAACTTCTATTATTTTTACTGTACTTTTTATTCTATTAATTATTATTATATTGGTTTTTTTTTATTCTTTTCTATTCCCTTCTTATTTCCTTTTTTTTCTTCTGAATTTTTAAGATAGTTTAATCCTTTTTTTTCTTTATATGTTGCGAAGGAGTTGTTCATATTGTTGAGGTATTTTTCAATACATTTTTTTACCCTCTATCTATTATATTTTTTTTAAAACTTTTTTACTATTGTGTATTTCAATTCTTTTGTTTTGTATTTTTTTTTAATTATATATTTTTATAGTTTATACAATAATAAGGAAGTGAGGGAAATTTCCAGATTCTTTAGGAATTTAAGAATTGTGATGCAATGTTCATGAAGTTGAATTTTAAATTTGAGATTTTCTTTCATTTATGAGATTAAAATTAATTTAATTATGTTAGAATAGAAAAAGAAGTTTTAAATGTAAGATGATCATTAGTACAAAATAATAACCATCATCATATAATAAAGATTAAAAATAAGTCATTTATGTGCTAATCATAACTACAAAATAATGACAATGATTCATTGTAGTAATAGTTTTTTTTTATAACAATCCTTTTTTTTTTCTTTAACAATTATATTAAAGTTTTAATTGACAAGATTGAAATAGTATAAAGATAAACACTAGGATTTTTTAACCAAATCATCCTTCACTAAAGGTTTTGTATATTTAATGTATAGAGTCAATGTTAATCTAATATTTTCATGTCTAAAAAATTTTTTTAGAAATATTTCCTTTTACAAGTACATATACATGAATATTTATTTTAGAGACATATATGAATATTTATATGTGAGAGAGATAGAGATAGAGTCTAAATAATATAGTATCTTTAGAAAACATATGTTTTTTTAATAAATAAAGTAATATTATTCATAAAGGTATTAGGGATATCCTAACCCATTTACAAAGTTCATCATATACTATATCCTCCTAGATACAAAAAGATGTAAAATAATTTTTGATTTTGACGGCTGATCAGAACCTGAAGTGGGTCAGAGACAACGTCGGTAATACTGAGTGTGAGAGATGATGAAGAGGGTGAAGAGGGTGTACCTACAACGCAATCTGATGCTAAAGTAAGAATTGGGAAAAAAAATGCAAGTACAGAGTATGTGTGTATTAGGATGAATATTGAATACCTGACCCTCTCAAATGAGAGGGTTTTTATAGTGCCAACAACACTTTGCCACTTTTTTTTTAAATTATAAACAATATATTTTGTTTAGTTTTAATTTTAATATTAATTATTTATATGATAAAAAATGTAACATATATTTATATTTTTTGTTTACGAAATATTTATATGATTGAGGAACATTTTATGGTATAACTGATAAAATAGGAAAACAAGAGACCTAAAATTAAAGTATTAAGATTTTATAGATTTCCAATTCAATTTATATCAATGTTTGGTCTCTATGATTAAAATATGAGAAAAAAGAAAATGTATTGAGAGTGTACTATTTTTAAACCCTAAAAATATATATTAACATCTATGTTTTATGTCATAACCAAATTATAAATACCCTCTCTTTAGCTGAAATGATATATCATTTTCGTCTAATATACTTTTTGAAGAACTAATAGAGCAATAAGGATTTTTTTTTAAAGCTAATGAACCAAAATAAATTTTGAAATCAAATGTATGATTAAAAAGATATTAAATATTTCATTTAAAATAGAAAAAAAAACTATTTTATAGAGAGATATTTCAGGATGTGTTTGTAGTTTTTTAAAGCTTAATAGCACATTGATAAAAGGATGTATGAATAATTAATTCAAATCTTTAACAGATAAAAAAATACTATATTACACTAATTACTATTAATTTCACTATTTTTTTCTCTAAAAAAAATTCTAATATGAGACTCTTACATTTTTTATTTAATACGCAAAACAATGGCAGAAAAAAGAAACTTCTTAGAATAAAGATTTAATGTTCGGCCTTCCTATTAAAGAACGTTATTGATTATACAATATAAATAGTACTTTGTATTATTCGGTTATTTAATATATTTAGAATAACTTTGTTTATAATTTTCAAAATGTAATAATATTATTAGCATGTTTAGACTACATATTTTTTTATCTAAATTTTATTTAATTCGGTATGTTCAAAATAATAGTAGCATTAATATATAGTTAATTCACTAAAGTATTTTTAGTATATATACATTTATCATACTGATTTTAAGACTGTTTGAGGGTATTTAAAAATATTATTTTTAATTAATCGTAAGTATGATAAATACTTCATACAAAATATATACACGTTTATTTTCCTATGTTGTGCGCATTAAAAAAAGCGGACAGACGGGCACTCCCGTGCCCGTCTGAACGCTAGTATTTATAAAAAACTTTATCTTGAGCGGTTACATTTCTATTTTACTAATACAATACAAATCATGATTTAAAATTTAAATATCATAAAATTGAATAATATGGGTAAATACCATGCATTTTATTAGCCATAAAAAAAATAACGACTTCACTGGGCATCGAACCCAGAATCTCTGGTTCCGTAGACCAGCGCCTTATCCATTGGGCCATGAAGTCGATATGTTTTCCAGTTTATTTAATTCACATAAAATTAGTAAACTTAAAATCATAATAAAATAAAACTTAATTAAAAATGAGCAAGTCTTGAATAATATTATAAAAACCTTTATCTTGAGCTGCTACATTTCTATTTTACTAATACAATACTTATCATGATTTAAAATGTAAATATCATAAAATTGAATAATGTGGGTTTTTAATGATTCTTTAATATAAGGATCAGCAGAAAAATCACTGAGCAAGCAAAGTTTAGAGAAATAACTGGGTGTGACATATGTGCTGACGGAAAGCCAAAAATCAAAGAACCTGTTAAAGGTGCCCGCAAACCGGCCCACTGGTAGAGAAACCAGCATTGCGTTGCTTTATCAGTGGAAGGCTCTAAGTGTGTTCGGTTTTAAACATTTTAGGGTTTCCAAATTAAACTATGAACATGTTTCTTAAGACGTAGAAGATGATAACATGAGTTCTGAACTGCACCATTTTCGAGCTTTCCCTCAGGGGAGTCATGTAAATACTGCATTTTATTAGCCAGCTTTCCCTCAGGGGAGTCATGTAAATACTGCATTTTATTAGCCAGCTTTCCCTCAGGGGAGTCATGTAAATACTGCATTTTATTAGCCATAAAAAAAATAACGACTTCACTGGGGATCGAACCCAGAATCGCTGGTTCCGTAGACCAGCGCCATATCCATTGGGCCATGAAGTCGATATGTTTTACGGTTTATTTAATTCACATAAAATTAACAAACTTAAAATCACAATAAAATAAAATTTAATTACAAATGAGCAAGTCTTGAATAATATTATAAAAAACTTTATCTTGAGCTGCAACATTTCTATTTTACTAATACAATACTAATCATGATTTAAAATGTAAATATCATAAAATTGAATAATGTGGGTTTTTAATGACTCTTTTATATAAAGATAAGTAGACAAATCACTGAGTAGAGCAAAGTTGAGAGAAATAACTAGGTGTGACATATGTGCTAACGGAAAGCCAAAACTCAAAGAACCTGTTAAAGGTGCCCGCAAACCCCCTAGTGGAGACACCAGAATTCCCTTGCTTTATCAGTAGAATGCTCTTAGTGTGTTCGGTTTTAAACATTTTAGGGTTTCCAAATTAATCTATGAACATGTTTCTTAAGACGTAGAAGATGATAACATGAATTCTAAACTGCACCATTTTCGAGCTTTCCCTCAAGGGAGTCATGTAAGTGCAGCATTTTATTAGCCATAAAAAAAAATAACGACTTCAATGGGGATCGAACCTAAAATCTCTGGTTCCGTAGACCAGCGCCTTATCCATTGGTCCATGAAGTCGAGATGTTTTACGGTTTATTTAATTCACATAAATTTAATAAACTTAAAATCACAATAAAATAAAATTTAATTACAAATGAGCAAGTCTTGAATAATATTTATAAAAAACTTTATCTTGAGCTGTTACATTTCTATTTTACTAACACAATACTAATCATGATTTAAAATATAAATATCATAAAATTGAATAATGTGGGTTTTTAATGATTCTTTTATATAACGATTAGCAGAAAAATCACTGAGCAAAGCAAAGTTGAGAGAAATAACTGGGTGTGACATATGTGCTTACAGAAAGCCAAAAATTAAAGAACCTTTTAATGGTGCCTGCAAACCCCCTAGTTGAGACACCAGCATTGCCTTGCTTTATCAGTGGAAGGCTCTAAGTGTGTTAGGTTTTAAACATTTTAGGGTTTACAAATTAATCTATGAACATGTTTCTTAAGAAGTAGAAGATGATAACATGAATACTGAACTGCACCATTTTCGAGCTTTTCCTCATGGGAGTCATGTAAATACTGCATTTTATTAGCCCTAAAAAAATAATGACTTCACTGGGGATCGAACCCAGAATCTCTGGTTCCGTAGACCAGCGCCTTATCCATTGGGCCATGAAGTCGATATGTTTTACGGTTTATTTAATTCACATAAAATTAGTAAACTTAAAATCACAATAAAATAAAATTTAATAACAAATGAGCAAGTCTTGAATAATATTATAAAAAACTTTATCTTGAGCTGTTACATTTCTATTTTACTAATACAATACTAATCATGATTTAAAATATAAATATCATAAAATTGAATAATGTGGGTTTTTAATGATTCTTTTATATAACGATTAGCAGAAAAATCACTGAGCAGAGCAAAGTTGAGAGAAATAACTGGGTGTGACATATGTGCTTACAGAAAGCCAATACATTTCTATTTTACTAATACAATACTAAGCATGATTTAAAATATAAATATCATAAAATTGAATAATGTGGGTTTTTAATGATTCTTTTATATAACGATTAGCAGAAAAATCACTGAGCAGAGCAAAGTTGAGAGAAATAACTGGGTGTGACATATGTGCTTACAGAAAGCCAAAAATTAAAGAACCTTTTAAAGGTGCTCGCAAACCCCTTAGTGGAGACATCAGCATTGCCTTGCTTTATCAGTGGAAGGCTCTAAGTGTGTTAGGTTTTAAACATTTTAGGGTTTCCAAATTAATCTATGAACATGTAGGCTCTAAGTGTGTTAGGTTTTAAACATTTTAGGGTTTCCAAATTAATCTATGAACATGTTTCTTAAGACGTAGAAGATGATAACATGAATTCTGAACTGCACCATTTTCGAGCTTTATAAAAAAAATAACGACTTCACTGGGGATCGAACCCAGAATCTCTGGTTCCGTAGACCAGCGCCTTATCCATTGGGCCATGAAGTCGATATGTTTTACGGTTTATTTAATTCACATAAAATTAGTAAACTTAAAATCACCATAAAATAAAATTTAATTACAAATGAGCAAGTCTTGAATAATACTATAAAAAACTTTATCTTGAGCTGTTACATTTCTATTTTACTAATACAATACTAATCATGATTTAAAATATAAATATCATAAAATTGAATAATGTGGGTTTTTAATGATTCTTTTATATAAGGATTAGCAGAAAAATCACTGAGCATAGCAAAGTTGAGAGAAATAACTGGGTGTGACATATGTGCTGCCGGAAAGCCAAAAATCAAAGAACCTGTTAAAGGTGCCCGCAAACCCCCTAGTGGAGACGGAAAGCCAAAAATCAAAGAACCTATTAAAGGTGCCCGCAAACCCCCTAGTGGAGACACCATAATTGCCTTGCTTTATCAGTTGAATGCTCTTAGTGTGTTCGGTTTTAAACATTTTAGGGTTTCCAAATTAATCTATGAACATGTTTCTTAAGACTCAGGGGAGTCATGTGGGGATCGAACCCAGAATCTCTGGTTCCGTAGACCAGCGCCTTATCCATTGGGCCATGAAGTCGATATGTTTTACGGTTTATTTAATTCACATAAATTTAATAAACTTAAAATCACAATAAAATAAAATTTAATTACTAATGAGCAAGTCTTGAATAATATTTATAAAAAACTTTATCTTGAGCTGTTACATTTCTATTTTACTAATACAATACTAATCATGATTTAAAATATAAATATCATAAAATTGAATAATGTGGGTTTTTAATGACTCTTTTATATAAGGATCAGTAGACAAATCACTGAGCAGAGCAAAGTTGAGAGAAATAACTGGGTGTGACATATGTGCTGACGGAAAGCCAAAACTCAAAGAACCTTTTAAAGGTGCCCGCAAACCCCCTAGTGGAGACACCAGAATTGCCTTGCTTTATCAGTGGAATGCTCTTAGTGTGTTCGGTTTTAAACATTTTAGGGTTTCCAAATTAATCTATGAACATGTTTCTTAAGACGTAGAAGATGATAACATGAACTCTGAACTGCACCAGAATCTCTGGTTCCGTAGACCAGCGCCTTATCCATTGGGCCATGAAGTCGATATGTTTTACGGTTTATTTAATTCACATAAATTTAATAAACTTAAAATCACAATAAAATAAAATTTAATTACAAATGTGCAAGTCTTGAATAATATTTATAAAAAACTTTATCTTTAGCTGTTACATTTCTATTTTACTAATACAATACTAATCATGATTTAAAATATAAATATCATAAAATTGAATAATGTGGGTTTTTAATGATTCTTTTATATAAGGATTAGCAGAAAAATCACTGAGCAGAGCAAAGTTGAGAGAAATAACTGGGTGTGACATATGTGCTTACAGAAAGCCAAAAATTAAAGAACCTTTTAAAGGTGCCCGCAGACACCATAATTGCCTTGCTTTATCAGTAGAATGCTCTTAGTGTGTTCGGTTTTAAACATTTTAGGGTTTCCAAATTAATCTATGAACATGTTTCTTAAGAAGTAGAAGATGATAACATGAATTCTGAACTGCACCATTTTCGAGCTTTCCCTCAGGGGAGTCATGTAAGTGTAGCATTTTATTAGCCATAAAAAAAATAACGACTTCACTGGAGATCGAACCCAGAATCTCTGGTTCCGTAGACCAGCGCCTTATCCATTAGGCCATGAAGTCGATATGTTTTACGGTTTATTTAATTCACATAAAATTAGTAAACTTAAAATCACAATAAAATAAAATTTAATTACAAATGAGCAAGTCTTGAATAATATTATAAACAAATTTATCTTGAGCTGTTACATTTCTATTTTACTAATACAATACTAATCATGATTTAAAATGTAAATATCATAAAATTGAATAATGTGGGTTTTTAATGACTCTTTTATATAAGATTCAGTAGACAAATCACTGAGCAGAGCAAAGTTGAGAGAAATAACTGGGTGGGACATATGTGCTGACGGAAAGCAACAGGTTCCCGCAAACCCCCTAGTGGAGACACCAACATTGCCTTGCTTTATCAGTGGAAGGCTCTAAGTGTGTTCGGTTTTAAACATTTTAGGGTTTCCAAATTAATCTATGAACATGTTTCTTAAGACGTAGAAGATGATAACATGAATTCTGAACTGCACCATTTTCGAGCTTTCCCTCAAGGGAGTCATGTAAGTGCAGCATTTTATTAGCCATAAAAAAAAATAACGACTTCAATGGGGATCGAACCCAGAATCTCTGGTTCCGTAGACCAGCGCCTTATCCATTGGGCCATGAAGTCGAGATGTTTTACGGTTTATTTAATTCACATAAATTTAATAAACTTAAAATCACAATAAAATAAAATTTAATTACAAATGAGCAAGTCTTGAATAATATTATAAAAAACTTTATCTTGAGCTGCTACATTTCTATTTTACTAATACAATACTAATCATGATTTAAAATGTAAATATCATAAAATTGAATAATGTGGGTTTTTAATGATTCTTTTATATAAGGATCAGCAGAAAAATCACCGAGCAGAGCAAAGTTGAGAGAAATAACTAGGTGTGACATATGTGCAGACGGAAAGCTAAAAATCAAAGAACCTTTGAAAGGTGACCGCAAACCCCCTAGTGGAGTGACCGCAAACCCCCTAGTGGAGACACCAGCATTGCCTTGCTTTATCAGTGGAAGGCTCTAATTGTGTTCGGTTTTAAACATTTTAGGGTTTCCAAATTAATCTATGAACATGTTTCTTAAGACGTAGAAGATGATAACATGAATTCTGAACTGCACCATTTTCGAGCTTTTCCTCAAGCGAGTCATGTAAATACTGCATTTTATTAGCCATAAAAAAAGTAACGACTTCACTGGGGATCGAACCCAGAATCTCTGGTTCCGTAGACCAGCGCCTTATCCATTGGGCCATGAAGTCGATATGTTTTACGGTTTATTTAATTCACATAAATTTAATAAACTTAAAATCACAATAAAATAAAATTTAATTACAAATGAGAAAGTCTTGAATAATATTGATAAAAAACTTTATCTTGAGCTGTTACATTTCTATTTTACTAATACAATACTAATCATGATTTAAAATGTAAATATCATAAAATTGAATAATGTGGGTTTTTAATGACTCTTTTATATAAGGATCAGTAGACAAATCACTGAGCAGAGCAAAGTTGAGAGAAATAACTGGGTGTGACATATGTGCTGACGGAAAGCCAAAAATCAAAGAACCTTTGAAAGGTGACCGCAAACCCCCTAGTGGAGACACCAGCATTGCCTTGCTTTATCAGTGGAAGGCTCTAATTGTGTTCGGTTTTAAACATTTTAGGGTTTCCAAATTAATCTATGAACATGTTTCTTAAGACGTAGAAGATGATAACATGAATTCTGAACTACACCATTTTCGAGCTTTTCCTCAAGGGAGTCATGTAAATACTGCATTTTATTAGCCATAAAAAAAGTAACGACTTCACTGGGGATCGAACCCAGAATCTCTGGTTCCGTAGACCAGCGCCTTATCCATTGGGCCATGAAGTCGATATGTTTTACGGTTTATTTAATTCACATAAATTTAATAAACTTAAAATCACAATAAAATAAAATTTAATTACAAATGAGAAAGTCTTGAATAATATTGATAAAAAACTTTATCTTGAGTTGTTACATTTCGATTTTACTAATACAATACTAATCATGATTTAAAATGTAAATATCATAAAATTGAATAATGTGGGTTTTTAATGACTCTTTTATATAAGGATCAGTAGACAAATCACTGAGCCGAGCAAAGTTGAGAGAAATAATTGGGTGTGACATATGTGCTGACGGAAAGCCAAAACTCAAAGAACCTATTAAAGGTGCCCGCAAACCCCCTAGTGGAGACACCAGAATTGCCTTGCTTTATCAGTGGAATGCTCTTAGTAGAACATGTTTCTTAAGACGTAGAAGATGATAACATGAATTCTGAACTGCACCATTTTCGAGCTTTCCCTCAGTGGAGTCATGTAAGCGCTGCATTTTATTAGCCATAAAAAAAATAACGACTTCACTAGGGATCGAACCTAGAATCTCTAGTTCCGTAGACCAGCGCCTTATCCATTTGGCCATGAAGTCGATATATTTTACGGTTTATTTAATTCACATAAAATTAGTAAACTTAAAATCACAATAAAATAAAATTTAATTACAAATGAGCAAGTCTTTAATAATATTATAAAAAACTTTATCTCGAGCTGTTACATTTCTATTTTACTAATACAATACTAATCATGATTTAAAATATAAATATCATAAAATTGAATAATGTGGGTTTTTAATGATTCTTTTATATAAGGATTAGCAGAAAAATCACTGAGCAGAGCAAAGTTGAGAGAAATAACTGGGTGTGACATATGTGCTGACGGAAAGCCAAAAATTAAAGAACCTTTTAAAGGTGCTCGCAAACCCCCTAGTGGAGACACCAGCATTGCCTTGCTTTATCAGTGGAAGGCTCTAAGTTTGTTAGGTTTTAAACATTTTAGGGTTTCCAAATTAATCTATGAACATGTTTCTTAAGACGTAGAAGATGATAACATGAATTCTAAACTGCACCATTTTCGAGCTTTCCCTCAGGGGAGTCATGTAAGTGCAGCATTTTATTAGCCATAAAAAAAATAACGACTTCAATGGGGATCGAACCTAGAATCTCTGGTTCCGTAGACCAGCGCCTTATCCATTGGGCCATGAAGTCGATATGTTTTACGGTTTATTTAATTCACATAAATTTAATAAACTTAAAATCACAATAAAATAAAATTTAATTACAAATGAGCAAGTCTTGAATAATATTTATAAAAAACTTTATCTTGAGCTGTTACATTTCTATTTAACTAATACAATACTAATCATGATTTAAAATGTAAATATCATAAAATTGAATAATGTGGGTTTTTAATGATTCTTTTATATAAGGATCAGCAGAAAAATCACTGAGCAGAGCAAAATTGAGAGAAATAACTGGGTGTGACATATGTGCTGACGGAAAGCCCAAAATCAAAGAACCTTTGAAAGGTGACCGCAAACCCCCTAGTGGAGACACCAGCATTGCCTTGCTTTATCAGTGGAAGGCTCTAAGTGTGTTAGGTTTTAAACATTTTAGGGTTTCCAATTTAATCTATGAACATGTTTCTTAAGACGTAGAAGACGATAACATGAATTCTGAACTGCGCCATTTTCAAGCTTTTCCTCAGGGGAGTCATGTAAGTGCTGCATTTTATTAGCCATAAAAAAAATAACGACTTCACTGGGGATCGGACCCAGAATCTCTGGTTCTGTAGACCAGCGCCTTATCCATTGGGTCATGAAGTCGATATGTTTTACGGTTTATTTAATTCACATAAAATTAGTAAACTTAAAATCACAATAAAATAAAATTTAATTACAAATGGGCAAGTCTTGAATAATATTATAAAAAACTTTATCTTGAGCTGCAACATTTCTATTTTACTAATACAATACTAATCATGATTTATATAAGGATCAGCAGAAAAATCACTGAGCAAAGCAAAGTTGAGAGAAATAACTGGGTGTGACATATGTGCTGACGGAAAGCCAAAAATCAAAGAACCTTTGAAAGGTGACCGCAAACCCCCTAGTGGAGACACCAGCATTGCCTTGCTTTATCAGTGGAAGGCTCTAATTGTGTTCGGTTTTAAACATTTTAGGGTTTCCAAATTAATCTATGAACATGTTTCTTAAGACGTAGAAGATGATAACATGAATTCTGAACTGCACCATTTTCGAGCTTTTCCTCAAGGGAGTCATGTAAATACTGCATTTTATAAGCCATAAAAAAAGTAACGACTTCACTGGGGATCGAACCCAGAATCTCTGGTTCCGTAGACCAGCGCCTTATCCATTGGGCCATGAAGTCGATATGTTTTACGGTTTATTTAATTCACATAAATTTAATAAACTTAAAATCACAATAAAATAAAATTTAATTACAAATGAGCAAGTCTTGAATAATATTTATAAAAAACTTTATCTTGAGCTGTTACATTTCTATTTTACTAATACAATACTAATCATGATTTAAAATGTAAATATCATAAAATTGAATAATGTGGGTTTTTACTGACTCTTTTATATAAGGATCAGTAGACAAATCACTGAGCAGAGCAAAGTTGAGAGAAATAACTGGGTGTGACATATGTGCTGACGGAAAGCCAAAACTCAAAGAACCTATTAAAGGTGCCTGCAAACCCCCTAGTGGAGACACCAGAATTGCCTTGCTTTATCAGTGGAATGCTCTTAGTGTGTTCGGTTTTAAACATTTTAGGGTTTCCAAATTAATCTATGAACATGTTTCTTAAGACGTAGAAGATGATAACATGAATTCTGAACTGCACCATTTTCGAGCTTTCCTTCAGGGGAGTCATGTAAGAGCAGCATTTTATTAGCCATAAAAAAAATAACGACTTCACTGAATCTCTGGTTCCGTAGACCAGCGCCTTATCCATTGGGCCATGAAGTCGATATGTTTTACGGTTTATTTAATTCACATAAATTTAATAAACTTAAAATCACAATAAAATAAAATTTAATTACAAATGAGCAAGTCTTGAATAATATTTATAAAAAACTTTATCTTGAGCTGTTACATTTCTATTTTACTAATACAATACTAATCATGATTTAAAATATAAATATCATAAAATTGAATAATGTGGGTTTTTAATGATTCTTTTATATAACGATTAGCAGAAAAATCACTGAGCAGAGCAAAGTTGAGAGAAATAACTGGGTGTGACATATGTGCTTATAGAAAGCCAAAACTCAAAGAACCTATTAAAGGTGCCCGCAAACCCCCTAGTGGAGACACCAGAATTGCCTTGCTTTATCAGTGGAATGCTCTTAGTGTGTTAGGTTTTAAACATTTTAGGGTTTCCAAATTAATCTATGAACATGTTTCTTAAGACGTAGAAGATGATAACATGAATTCTGAACTGCACCATTTTCGAGCTTTCCCTCAGGGGAGTCATGTAAGCGCTGCATTTTATTAGCCATAAAAAAAATAACGACTTCACTGGGGATCGAACCTAGAATCTCTAGTTCCGTAGACCAGCGCCTTATCCATTTGGCCATGAAGTCGATATGTTTTGCGGTTTATTTAATTCACATAAAATTAGTAAACTTAAAACCACAATAAAATAAAATTTAATTACAAATGAGCAAGTCTTTAATAATATTATAAAAAACTTTATCTTGAGCTGTTACATTTCTATTTTACTAATACAATACTAATCATGATTTAAAATATAAATATCATAAAATTGAATAATGTGGGTTTTTAATGATTCTTTTATATAAGGATTAGCAGAAAAATCACTGAGCAGAGCAAAGTTGAGAGAAATAACTGGTGTGACATATGTGCTGACGGAAAGCCAAAAATTAAAGAACCTTTTAAAGGTGCTCGCAAACCCCCTAGTGGAGACACCAGCATTGCCTTGCTTTATCAGTGGAAGGCTCTAAGTTTGTTAGGTTTTAAACATTTTAGGGTTTCCAAATTAATCTATGAACATGTTTCCTAAGACGTAGAAGATGATAACATGAATTCTGAACTGCACCATTTTCGAGCTTTCCCTCAGGGGAGTCATGTAAGCGCTGCATTTTATTAGCCATAAAAAAAATAACGACTTCACTGGGGATCGAACCTAGAATCTCTAGTTCCGTAGACCAGCGCCTTATCCATTTGGCCATGAAGTCGATATGTTTTACGGTTTATTTAATTCACATAAAATTAGTAAACTTAAAATCACAATAAAATAAAATTTAATTACAAATGAGCAAGTCTTTAATAATATTATAAAAAACTTTATCTTGAGCTGTTACATTTCAATTTTACTAATACAATACTAATCATGATTTAAAATATAAATATCATAAAATTGAATAATGTGGGTTTTTAATGATTCTTTTATATAAGGATTAGCAGAAAAATCACTGAGCAGAGCAAAGTTGAGAGAAATAACTGGGTGTGACATATGTGCTGACGGAAAGCCAAAAATTAAAGAACCTTTTAAAGGTGCTCGCAAACCCCCTAGTGGAGACACCAGCATTGCCTTGCTTTATCAGTGGAAGGCTCTAAGTTTGTTAGGTTTTAAACATTTTAGGGTTTCCAAATTAATCTATGAACATGTTTCTTAAGACGTAGAAGATGATAACATGAATTCTAAACTGCACCATTTTCGAGCTTTCCCTCAGGGGAGTCATGTAAGTGCAGCATTTTATTAGCCATAAAAAAAATAACGACTTCAATGGGGATCGAACCTAGAATCTCTGGTTCCGTAGACCAGCGCCTTATCCATTGGGCCATGAAGTCGATATGTTTTACGGTTTATTTAATTCACATAAATTTACTAAACTTAAAATCACAATAAAATAAAATTTAATTACAAATGAGCAAGTCTTGAATAATATTTATAAAAAACTTTATCTTGAGCTGTTACATTTCTATTTAACTAATACAATACTAATCATGATTTAAAATGTAAATATAATAAAATTGAATAATGTGGGTTTTTAATGATTCTTTTATATAAGGATCAGCAGAAAAATCACTGAGCAGAGCAAAGTTGAGAGAAATAACTGGGTGTGACATATGTGCTGACGGAAAGCCAAAAATCAAAGAACCTTTGAAAGGTGACCGCAAACCCCCTAGTGGAGACACCAGCATTGCCTTGCTTTATCAGTGGAAGGCTCTAATTGTGTTCGGTTTTAAACATTTTAGGGTTTCCAAATTAATCTATGAACATGTTTCTTAAGACGTAGAAGATGATAACATGAATTCTGAACTGCACCATTTTCGAGCTTTTCCTCAAGGGAGTCATGTAAATACTGCATTTTATAAGCCATAAAAAAAGTAACGACTTCACTGGGGATCGAACCCAGAATCTCTGGTTCCGTAGACCAGCGCCTTATTCATTGGGCCATGAAGTCGATATGTTTTACGGTTTATTTAATTCACATAAATTTAATAAACTTAAAATCACAATAAAATAAAATTTAATTACAAATGAGCAAGTCTTGAATAATATTTATAAAAAACTTTATCTTGAGCTGTTACATTTCTATATCACTAATACAATACTAATCATGATTTAAAATGTAAATATCATAAAATTGAATAATGTGGGTTTTTAATGACTCTTTTATATAAGGATCAGTAGACAAATCACTGAGCAGAGCAAAGTTGAGAGAAATAACTGGGTGTGACATATGTGCTGACGGAAAGCCAAAACTCAAAGAACCTATTAAAGGTGCCCGCAAACCCCCTAGTGGAGACACCAGAATTGCCTTGCTTTATCAGTGGAATGCTCTTAGTGTGTTCGGTTTTAAACATTTTAGGGTTTCCAAATTAATCTATGAACATGTTTCTTAAGACGTAGAAGATGATAACATGAATTCTGAACTGCACCATTTTCGAGCTTTCCTTCAGGGGAGTCATGTAAGAGCAGCATTTTATTAGCCATAAAAAAAATAACGACTTCACTGAATCTCTGGTTCCGTAGACCAGCGCCTTATCCATTGGGCCATGAAGTCGATATGTTTTACGGTTTATTTAATTCACATAAATTTAATAAACTTAAAATCACAATAAAATAAAATTTAATTACAAATGAGCAAGTCTTGAATAATATTTATAAAAAACTTTATCTTGAGCTGTTACATTTCTATTTTACTAATACAATACTAATCATGATTTAAAATATAAATATCATAAAATTGAATAATGTGGGTTTTTAATGATTCTTTTATATAACGATTAGCAGAAAAATCACTGAGCAGAGCAAAGTTGAGAGAAATAACTGGGTGTGACATATGTGCTTATAGAAAGCCAAAACTCAAAGAACCTATTAAAGGTGCCCGCAAACCCCCTAGTGGAGACACCAGAATTGCCTTGCTTTATCAGTGGAATGCTCTTAGTGTGTTAGGTTTTAAACATTTTAGGGTTTCCAAATTAATCTATGAACATGTTTCTTAAGACGTAGAAGATGATAACATGAATTCTGAACTGCACCATTTTCGAGCTTTCCCTCAGGGGAGTCATGTAAGCGCTGCATTTTATTAGCCATAAAAAAAATAACGACTTCACTGGGGATCGAACCTAGAATCTCTAGTTCCGTAGACCAGCGCCTTATCCATTTGGCCATGAAGTCGATATGTTTTGCGGTTTATTTAATTCACATAAAATTAGTAAACTTAAAACCACAATAAAATAAAATTTAATTACAAATGAGCAAGTCTTTAATAATATTATAAAAAACTTTATCTTGAGCTGTTACATTTCTATTTTACTAATACAATACTAATCATGATTTAAAATATAAATATCATAAAATTGAATAATGTGGGTTTTTAATGATTCTTTTATATAAGGATTAGCAGAAAAATCACTGAGCAGAGCAAAGTTGAGAGAAATAACTGGTGTGACATATGTGCTGACGGAAAGCCAAAAATTAAAGAACCTTTTAAAGGTGCTCGCAAACCCCCTAGTGGAGACACCAGCATTGCCTTGCTTTATCAGTGGAAGGCTTTAAGTTTGTTAGGTTTTAAACATTTTAGGGTTTCCAAATTAATCTATGAACATGTTTCCTAAGATGTAGAAGATGATAACATGAATTCTGAACTGCACCATTTTCGAGCTTTCCCTCAGGGGAGTCATGTAAGCGCTGCATTTTATTAGCCATAAAAAAAATAACGACTTCACTGGGGATCGAACCTAGAATCTCTAGTTCCGTAGACCAGCGCCTTATCCATTTGGCCATGAAGTCGATATGTTTTACGGTTTATTTAATTCACATAAAATTAGTAAACTTAAAATCACAATAAAATAAAATTTAATTACAAATGAGCAAGTCTTTAATAATATTATAAAAAACTTTATCTTGAGCTGTTACATTTCAATTTTACTAATACAATACTAATCATGATTTAAAATATAAATATCATAAAATTGAATAATGTGGGTTTTTAATGATTCTTTTATATAATGATTAGCAGAAAAATCACTGAGCAGAGCAAAGTTGAGAGAAATAACTGGGTGTGACATATGTGCTGACGGAAAGCCAAAAATTAAAGAACCTTTTAAAGGTGCTCGCAAACCCCCTAGTGGAGACACCAGCATTGCCTTGCTTTATCAGTGGAAGGCTCTAAGTTTGTTAGGTTTTAAACATTTTAGGGTTTCCAAATTAATCTATGAACATGTTTCTTAAGACGTAGAAGATGATAACATGAATTCTAAACTGCACCATTTTCGAGCTTTCCCTCAGGGGAGTCATGTAAGTGCAGCATTTTATTAGCCATAAAAAAAATAACGACTTCAATGGGGATTGAACCTAGAATCTCTGGTTCCGTAGACCAGCGCCTTATCCATTGGGCCATGAAGTCGATATGTTTTACGGTTTATTTAATTCACATAAATTTACTAAACTTAAAATCACAATAAAATAAAATTTAATTACAAATGAGCAAGTCTTGAATAATATTTATAAAAAACTTTATCTTGAGCTGTTACATTTCTATTTAACTAATACAATACTAATCATGATTTAAAATGTAAATATAATAAAATTGAATAATGTGGGTTTTTAATGATTCTTTTATATAAGGATCAGCAGAAAAATCACTGAGCAGAGCAAAGTTGAGAGAAATAACTGGGTGTGACATATGTGCTGACGGAAAGCCAAAAATCAAAGAACCTTTGAAAGGTGACCGCAAACCCCCTAGTGGAGACACCAGCATTGCCTTGCTTTATCAGTGGAAGGCTCTAAGTGTGTTAGGTTTTAAACATTTTAGGGTTTCCAATTTAATCTATGAACATGTTTCTTAAGACGTAGAAGACGATAACATGAATTCTGAACTGCGCCATTTTCAAGCTTTTCCTCAGGGGAGTCATGTAAGTGCTGCATTTTATTAGCCATAAAAAAAATAACGACTTCACTGGGGATCGGACCCAGAATCTCTGGTTCTGTAGACCAGCGCCTTATCCATTGGGTCATGAAGTCGATATGTTTTACGGTTTATTTAATTCACATAAAATTAGTAAACTTAAAATCACAATAAAATAAAATTTAATTACAAATGGGCAAGTCTTGAATAATATTATAAAAAACTTTATCTTGAGCTGCAACATTTCTATTTTACTAATACAATACTAATCATGATTTATATAAGGATCAGCAGAAAAATCACTGAGCAAAGCAAAGTTGAGAGAAATAACTAGGTGTGACATATGTGCTGACGGAAAGCCAAAAATCAAAGAACCTTTGAAAGGTGACCGCAAACCCCCTAGTGGAGACACCAACATTGCCTTGCTTTATCAGTGGAAGGCTCTAATTGTGTTCGGTTTTAAACATTTTAGGGTTTCCAAATTAATCTATGAACATGTTTCTTAAGACGTAGAAGATGATAACATGAATTCTGAACTGCACCATTTTCGAGCTTTTCCTCAAGGGAGTCATGTAAATACTGCATTTTATAAGCCATAAAAAAAGTAACGACTTCACTGGGGATCGAACCCAGAATCTCTGGTTCCGTAGACCAGCGCCTTATCCATTGGGCCATGAAGTCGATATGTTTTACGGTTTATTTAATTCACATAAATTTAATAAACTTAAAATCACAATAAAACAAAATTTAATTACAAATGAGCAAGTCTTGAATAATATTTATAAAAAACTTTATCTTGAGCTGTTACATTTCTATATCACTAATACAATACTAATCATGATTTAAAATGTAAATATCATAAAATTGAATAATGTGGGTTTTTAATGACTCTTTTATATAAGGATCAGTAGACAAATCACTGAGCAGAGCAAAGTTGAGAGAAATAACTGGGTGTGACATATGTGCTGACGGAAACCAAAACTCAAAGAACCTATTAAAGGTGCCCGCAAACCCCCTAGTGGAGACACCAGAATTGCCTTGCTTTATCAGTGGAATGCTCGAAGTGTGTTCGGTTTTAAACATTTTAGGGTTTCCAAATTAATCTATGAACATGTTTCTTAAGACGTAGAAGATGATAACATGAATTCTGAACTGCACCATTTTCGAGCTTTCCTTCAGGGGAGTCATGTAAGAGCAGCATTTTATTAGCCATAAAAAAAATAACGACTTCACTGAATCTCTGGTTCCGTAGACCAGCGCCTTATCCATTGGGCCATGAAGTCGATATGTTTTACGGTTTATTTAATTCACATAAATTTAATAAACTTAAAATCACAATAAAATAAAATTTAATTACAAATGAGCAAGTCTTGAATAATATTTATAAAAAACTTTATCTTGAGCTGTTACATTTCTATTTTACTAATACAATACTAATCATGATTTAAAATATAAATATCATAAAATTGAATAATGTGGGTTTTTAATGATTCTTTTATATAACGATTAGCAGAAAAATCACTAAGCAGAGCAAAGTTGAGAGAAATAACTGGGTGTGACATATGTGCTTATAGAAAGCCAAAACTCAAAGAACCTATTAAAGGTGCCCGCAAACCCCCTAGTGGAGACACCAGAATTGCCTTGCTTTATCAGTGGAATGCTCTTAGTGTGTTAGGTTTTAAACATTTTAGGGTTTCCAAATTAATCTATGAACATGTTTCTTAAGACGTAGAAGATGATAACATGAATTCTGAACTGCACCATTTTCGAGCTTTCCCTCAGGGGAGTCATGTAAGCGCTGCATTTTATTAGCCATAAAAAAAATAACGACTTCACTGGGGATCGAACCTAGAATCTCTAGTTCCGTAGACCAGCGCCTTATCCATTTGGCCATGAAGTCGATATGTTTTGCGGTTTATTTAATTCACATAAAATTAGTAAACTTAAAATCACAATAAAATAAAATTTAATTACAAATGAGCAAGTCTTTAATAATATTATAAAAAACTTTATCTTGAGCTGTTACATTTCTATTTTACTAATACAATACTAATCATGATTTAAAATATAAATATCATAAAATTGAATAATGTGGGTTTTTAATGATTCTTTTATATAAGGATTAGCAGAAAAATCACTGAGCAGAGCAAAGTTGAGAGAAATAACTGGTGTGACATATGTGCTGACGGAAAGCCAAAAATTAAAGAACCTTTTAAAGGTCCTCGCAAACCCCCTAGTGGAGACACCAGCATTGCCTTGCTTTATCAGTGGAAGGCTCTAAGTTTGTTAGGTTTTAAACATTTTAGGGTTTCCAAATTAATCTATGAACATGTTTCCTAAGACGTAGAAGATGATAACATGAATTCTGAACTGCACCATTTTCGAGCTTTCCCTCAGGGGAGTCATGTAAGCGCTGCATTTTATTAGCCATAAAAAAAATAACGACTTCACTGGGGATCGAACCTAGAATCTCTAGTTCCGTAGACCAGCGCCTTATCCATTTGGCCATGAAGTCGATATGTTTTATGGTTTATTTAATTCACATAAAATTAGTAAACTTAAAATCACAATAAAATAAAATTTAATTACAAATGAGCAAGTCTTTAATAATATTATAAAAAACTTTATCTTGAGCTGTTACATTTCTATTTTACTAATACAATACTAATCATGATTTAAAATATAAATATCATAAAATTGAATAATGTGGGTTTTTAATGATTCTTTTATATAAGGATTAGCAGAAAAATCACTGAGCAGAGCAAAGTTGAGAGAAATAACTGGGTGTGACATATGTGCTGACGGAAAGCCAAAAATTAAAGAACCTTTTAAAGGTGCTCGCAAACCCCCTAGTGGAGACACCAGCATTGCCTTGCTTTATCAGTGGAAGGCTCTAACTTTGTTAGGTTTTAAACATTTTAGGGTTTCCAAATTAATCTATGAACATGTTTCTTAAGACGTAGAAGATGATAACATGAATTCTAAACTGCACCATTTTCGAGCTTTCCCTCAGGGGAGTCATGTAAGTGCAGCATTTTATTAGCCATAAAAAAAATAACGACTTCAATGGGGATCGAACCTAGAATCTCTGGTTCCGTAGACCAGCGCCTTATCCATTGGGCCATGAAGTCGATATGTTTTACGGTTTATTTAATTCACATAAATTTAATAAACTTAAAATCACAATAAAATAAAATTTAATTACAAATGAGCAAGTCTTGAATAATATTTATAAAAAACTTTATCTTGAGCTGTTACATTTCTATTTAACTAATACAATACTAATCATGATTTAAAATGTAAATATAATAAAATTGAATAATGTGGGTTTTTAATGATTCTTTTATATAAGGATCAGCAGAAAAATCACTGAGCAGAGCAAAGTTGAGAGAAATAACTGGGTGTGACATATGTGCTGACGGAAAGCCAAAAATCAAAGAACCTTTGAAAGGTGACCGCAAACCCCCTAGTGGAGACACCAGCATTGCCTTGCTTTATCAGTGGAAGGCTCTAAGTGTGTTAGGTTTTAAACATTTTAGGGTTTCCAATTTAATCTATGAACATGTTTCTTAAGACGTAGAAGACGATAACATGAATTCTGAACTGCGCCATTTTCAAGCTTTTCCTCAGGGGAGTCATGTAAATACTGCATTTTATTAGCCATAAAAAAAATAACACCTTCACTGGGGATCGGACCCAGAATCTCTGGTTCTGTAGACCAGTGCCTTATCCATTGGGTCATGAAGTCGATATGTTTTACGGTTTATTTAATTCACATAAAATTAGTAAACTTAAAATCATAATAAAATAAAATTTAATTACAAATGGGCAAGTCTTGAATAATATTATAAAAAACTTTATCTTGAGCTGCAACATTTCTATTTTACTAATACAATACTAATCATGATTTATATAAGGATCAGCAGAAAAATCACTGAGCAAAGCAAAGTTGAGAGAAATAACTGGGTGTGACATATGTGCTGACGGAAAGCCAAAAATCAAAGAACCTTTGAAAGGTGACCGCAAACCCCCTAGTGGAGTTACCAGCATTGCCTTGCTTTATCAGTGGAAGGCTCTAAGTGTGTTAGGTTTTAAACATTTTAGGGTTTCCAATTTTATCTATGAACATGTTTCTTAAGACGTAGAAGACGATAACATGAATTCTGTACTGCGCCATTTTCAAGCTTTTCCTCAGGGGAGTCATGTAAATACTGCATTTTATTAGCCATAAAAAAAATAACGACTTCACTGGGGATCGGACCCAGAATCTCTGGTTCTGTAGACCAGCGCCTTATCCATTGGGTCATGAAGTCGATATGTTTTACGGTTTATTTAATTCACATAAAATTAGTAAACTTAAAATCACAATAAAATAAAATTTAATTACAAATGGGCAAGTCTTGAATAATATTATAAAAAACTTTATCTTGAGCTGCAACATTTCTATTTTACTAATACAATACTAATCATGATTTATATAAGGATCAGCAGAAAAATCACTGAGCAAAGCAAAGTTGAGAGAAATAACTAGGTGTGACATATGTGCTGACGGAAAGCCAAAAATCAAAGAACCTTTGAAAGGTGACCGCAAACCCCCTAGTGGAGACACCAACATTGCCTTGCTTTATCAGTGGAAGGCTCTAATTGTGTTCGGTTTTAAACATTTTAGGGTTTCCAAATTAATCTATGAACATGTTTCTTAAGACGTAGAAGATGATAACATGAATTCTGAACTGCACCATTTTCGAGCTTTTCCTCAAGGGAGTCATGTAAATACTGCATTTTATAAGCCATAAAAAAAGTAACGACTTCACTGGGGATCGAACCCAGAATCTCTGGTTCCGTAGACCAGCGCCTTATCCATTGGGCCATGAAGTCGATATGTTTTACGGTTTATTTAATTCACATAAATTTAATAAACTTAAAATCACAATAAAACAAAATTTAATTACAAATGAGCAAGTCTTGAATAATATTTATAAAAAACTTTATCTTGAGCTGTTACATTTCTATATCACTAATACAATACTAATCATGATTTAAAATGTAAATATCATAAAATTGAATAATGTGGGTTTTTAATGACTCTTTTATATAAGGATCAGTAGACAAATCACTGAGCAGAGCAAAGTTGAGAGAAATAACTGGGTGTGACATATGTGCTGACGGAAACCAAAACTCAAAGAACCTATTAAAGGTGCCCGCAAACCCCCTAGTGGAGACACCAGAATTGCCTTGCTTTATCAGTGGAATGCTCGAAGTGTGTTCGGTTTTAAACATTTTAGGGTTTCCAAATTAATCTATGAACATGTTTCTTAAGACGTAGAAGATGATAACATGAATTCTGAACTGCACCATTTTCGAGCTTTCCTTCAGGGGAGTCATGTAAGAGCAGCATTTTATTAGCCATAAAAAAAATAACGACTTCACTGAATCTCTGGTTCCGTAGACCAGCGCCTTATCCATTGGGCCATGAAGTCGATATGTTTTACGGTTTATTTAATTCACATAAATTTAATAAACTTAAAATCACAATAAAATAAAATTTAATTACAAATGAGCAAGTCTTGAATAATATTTATAAAAAACTTTATCTTGAGCTGTTACATTTCTATTTTACTAATACAATACTAATCATGATTTAAAATATAAATATCATAAAATTGAATAATGTGGGTTTTTAATGATTCTTTTATATAACGATTAGCAGAAAAATCACTGAGCAGAGCAAAGTTGAGAGAAATAACTGGGTGTGACATATGTGCTTATAGAAAGCCAAAACTCAAAGAACCTATTAAAGGTGCCCGCAAACCCCCTAGTGGAGACACCAGAATTGCCTTGCTTTATCAGTGGAATGCTCTTAGTGTGTTAGGTTTTAAACATTTTAGGGTTTCCAAATTAATCTATGAACATGTTTCTTAAGACGTAGAAGATGATAACATGAATTCTGAACTGCACCATTTTCGAGCTTTCCCTCAGGGGAGTCATGTAAGCGCTGCATTTTATTAGCCATAAAAAAAATAACGACTTCACTGGGGATCGAACCTAGAATCTCTAGTTCCGTAGACCAGCGCCTTATCCATTTGGCCATGAAGTCGATATGTTTTGCGGTTTATTTAATTCACATAAAATTAGTAAACTTAAAATCACAATAAAATAAAATTTAATTACAAATGAGCAAGTCTTTAATAATATTATAAAAAACTTTATCTTGAGCTGTTACATTTCTATTTTACTAATACAATACTAATCATGATTTAAAATATAAATATCATAAAATTGAATAATGTGGGTTTTTAATGATTCTTTTATATAAGGATTAGCAGAAAAATCACTGAGCAGAGCAAAGTTGAGAGAAATAACTGGTGTGACATATGTGCTGACGGAAAGCCAAAAATTAAAGAACCTTTTAAAGGTGCTCGCAAACCCCCTAGTGGAGACACCAGCATTGCCTTGCTTTATCAGTGGAAGGCTCTAAGTTTGTTAGGTTTTAAACATTTTAGGGTTTCCAAATTAATCTATGAACATGTTTCCTAAGACGTAGAAGATGATAACATGAATTCTGAACTGCACCATTTTCGAGCTTTCCCTCAGGGGAGTCATGTAAGCGCTGCATTTTATTAGCCATAAAAAAAATAACGACTTCACTGGGGATCGAACCTAGAATCTCTAGTTCCGTAGACCAGCGCCTTATCCATTTGGCCATGAAGTCGATATGTTTTATGGTTTATTTAATTCACATAAAATTAGTAAACTTAAAATCACAATAAAATAAAATTTAATTACAAATGAGCAAGTCTTTAATAATATTATAAAAAACTTTATCTTGAGCTGTTACATTTCTATTTTACTAATACAATACTAATCATGATTTAAAATATAAATATCATAAAATTGAATAATGTGGGTTTTTAATGATTCTTTTATATAAGGATTAGCAGAAAAATCACTGAGCAGAGCAAAGTTGAGAGAAATAACTGGGTGTGACATATGTGCTGACGGAAAGCCAAAAATTAAAGAACCTTTTAAAGGTGCTCGCAAACCCCCTAGTGGAGACACCAGCATTGCCTTGCTTTATCAGTGGAAGGCTCTAACTTTGTTAGGTTTTAAACATTTTAGGGTTTCCAAATTAATCTATGAACATGTTTCTTAAGACGTAGAAGATGATAACATGAATTCTAAACTGCACCATTTTCGAGCTTTCCCTCAGGGGAGTCATGTAAGTGCAGCATTTTATTAGCCATAAAAAAAATAACGACTTCAATGGGGATCGAACCTAGAATCTCTGGTTCCGTAGACCAGCGCCTTATCCATTGGGCCATGAAGTCGATATGTTTTACGGTTTATTTAATTCACATAAATTTAATAAACTTAAAATCACAATAAAATAAAATTTAATTACAAATGAGCAAGTCTTGAATAATATTTATAAAAAACTTTATCTTGAGCTGTTACATTTCTATTTAACTAATACAATACTAATCATGATTTAAAATGTAAATATAATAAAATTGAATAATGTGGGTTTTTAATGATTCTTTTATATAAGGATCAGCAGAAAAATCACTGAGCAGAGCAAAGTTGAGAGAAATAACTGGGTGTGACATATGTGCTGACGGAAAGCCAAAAATCAAAGAACCTTTGAAAGGTGACCGCAAACCCCCTAGTGGAGACACCAGCATTGCCTTGCTTTATCAGTGGAAGGCTCTAAGTGTGTTAGGTTTTAAACATTTTAGGGTTTCCAATTTAATCTATGAACATGTTTCTTAAGACGTAGAAGACGATAACATGAATTCTGAACTGCGCCATTTTCAAGCTTTTCCTCAGGGGAGTCATGTAAATACTGCATTTTATTAGCCATAAAAAAAATAACACCTTCACTGGGGATCGGACCCAGAATCTCTGGTTCTGTAGACCAGTGCCTTATCCATTGGGTCATGAAGTCGATATGTTTTACGGTTTATTTAATTCACATAAAATTAGTAAACTTAAAATCATAATAAAATAAAATTTAATTACAAATGGGCAAGTCTTGAATAATATTATAAAAAACTTTATCTTGAGCTGCAACATTTCTATTTTACTAATACAATACTAATCATGATTTATATAAGGATCAGCAGAAAAATCACTGAGCAAAGCAAAGTTGAGAGAAATAACTGGGTGTGACATATGTGCTGACGGAAAGCCAAAAATCAAAGAACCTTTGAAAGGTGACCGCAAACCCCCTAGTGGAGTTACCAGCATTGCCTTGCTTTATCAGTGGAAGGCTCTAAGTGTGTTAGGTTTTAAACATTTTAGGGTTTCCAATTTTATCTATGAACATGTTTCTTAAGACGTAGAAGACGATAACATGAATTCTGTACTGCGCCATTTTCAAGCTTTTCCTCAGGGGAGTCATGTAAATACTGCATTTTATTAGCCATAAAAAAAATAACGACTTCACTGGGGATCGGACCCAGAATCTCTGGTTCTGTAGACCAGCGCCTTATCCATTGGGTCATGAAGTCGATATGTTTTACGGTTTATTTAATTCACATAAAATTAGTAAACTTAAAATCACAATAAAATAAAATTTAATTACAAATGGGCAAGTCTTGAATAATATTATAAAAAACTTTATCTTGAGCTGCAACATTTCTATTTTACTAATACAACACTAATCATGATTTAAAATGTAAATATCATAAAATTGAATAATGTGGGTTTTTAATGACTCTTTTATATAAGGACCAGTAGACAAATCACTGATCAGAGCAAAGTTGAGAGAAATAACTAGGTGGGACATATGTGCTGACGGAAAGCCAAAACTCAAAGAACCTGTTAAAGGTGCCCGCAAACCCCCTAGTGGAGACACCAGAATTGCCTTGCTTTATCAATAGAATAGCTCTTAGTGTGTTCGGTTTTAAACATTTTAGGGTTTCCAAATTAATCTATGAACATGTTTCTTAAGACGTAGAAGATGATAACATGAATTCTGAGCTGCACCTTTTTCGAGCTTTTCCTCAAGGGAGTCATGTAAATACTGCATTTTATTAGCCATAAAAAAAGTAACGACTTCACTGGGGATCGAACCCAGAATCTCTGGTTCCGTAGACCAGCGCCTTATCCATTGGGCCATGAAGTCGATATGTTTTACGGTTTATTTAATTCACATAAATTTAATAAACTTAAAATCACAATAAAATAAAATTTAATTACAAATGAGCAAGTCTTGAATAATATTTATATAAAACTTTATCTTGAGCTGTTACATTTCTATTTTACTAATACAATACTAATCATGATTTAAAATGTAAATATCATAAAATTGAATAATGTGGGTTTTTAATGACTCTTTTATATAAGGATCAGTAGACAAATCACTGAGCCGAGCAAAGTTGAGAGAAATAACTGGGTGTGACATATGTGCTGACGGAAAGCCAAAAATTAAAGAACCTTTTAAAGGTGCTCGCAAACCCCCTAGTGGAGACACCAGCATTGCCTTGCTTTATCAGTGGAAGGCTCTAAGTTTGTTAGGTTTTAAACATTTTAGGGTTTCCAAATTAATCTATGAACATGTTTCTTAAGACGTAGAAGATGATAACATGAATTCTAAACTGCACCATTTTCGAGCTTTCCCTCAGGGGAGTCATGTAAGTGCAGCATTTTATTAGCCATAAAAAAAAATAACGACTTCAATGGGGATCGAACCTAGAATCTCTGGTTCCGTAGACCAGCGCCTTATCCATTGGGCCATGAAGTCGATATGTTTTACGGTTTATTTAATTCACATAAATTTACTAAACTTAAAATCACAATAAAATAAAATTTAATTACAAATGAGCAAGTCTTGAATAATATTTATAAAAAACTTTATCTTGAGCTGTTACATTTCTATTTAACTAATACAATACTAATCATGATTTAAAATGTAAATATCATAAAATTGAATAATGTGGGTTTTTAATGATTCTTTTATATAAGGATCAGCAGAAAAATCACTGAGCAGAGCAAAGTTGAGAGAAATAACTGGGTGTGACATATGTGCTGACGGAAAGCCAAAAATCAAAGAACCTTTGAAAGGTGACCGCAACCCCCCTAGTGGAGACACCAGCATTGCCTTGCTTTATCAGTGGAAGGCTCTAAGTGTGTTAGGTTTTAAACACTTTAGGGTTTTCAATTTAATCTATGAACATGTTTCTTAAGACATAGAAGACGATAACATGAATTCTGAACTGCGCCATTTTCAAGCTTTTCCTCAGGGGAGTCATGTAAGTGCTGCATTTTATTAGCCATAAAAAAAATAACGACTTCACTGGGGATCGGACCCAGAATCTCTGGTTCTGTAGACCAGCGCCTTATCCATTGGGTCATGAAGTCGATATGTTTTACGGTTTATTTAATTCACATAAAATTAGTAAACTTAAAATCACAATAAAATAAAATTTAATTACAAATGGGCAAGTCTTGAATAATATTATAAAAAACTTTATCTTGAGCTGCAACATTTCTATTTTACTAATACAATACTAATCATGATTTATATAAGGATCAGCAAAAAAATCACTGAGCAAAGCAAACTTGAGAGAAATAACTGGGTGTGACATATGTGCTGACGGAAAGCCAAAAATCAAAGAACATTTGAAAGGTGACTGCAAACCCCCTAGTGGAGACACCAACATTGCCTTGCTTTATCAGTGGAAGGCTCTAATTGTGTTCGGTTTTAAACATTTTCGAGCTTTTCCTCAAGGGAGTCATGTAAATACTACATTTTATAAGCCATAAAAAAAGTAACGACTTCACTGGGGATCGAACCCAAAATCTCTGGTTCCGTAGACCAGCGCCTTATCCATTGGGCCATGAAGTCGATATGTTTTACGGTTTATTTAATTCACATAAATTTAATAAACTTAAAATCACAATAAAATAAAATTTAATTACAAATGAGCAAGTCTTGAATAATATTTATAAAAAACTTTATCTTGAGCTGTTACATTTCTATTTTACTAATACAATACTAATCATGATTTAAAATGTAAATATCATAAAATTGAATAATGTGGGTTTTTAATGACTCTTTTATATAAGGATCAGTAGACAAATCACTGAGCAGAGCAAAGTTGAGAGAAATAACTGGGTGTGACATATATGCTGACGGAAAGCCAAAACTCAAAGAACCTATTAAAGGTGCCCGCAAACCCCCTAGTGGAGACACCAGAATTGCCTTGCTTTATCAGTGGAATGCTCTTAGTGTGTTCGGTTTTAAACATTTTAGGGTTTCCAAATTAATCTATGAACATGTTTCTTAAGACGTAGAAGATGATAACATGAATTCTGAACTGCACCATTTTCGAGCTTTCCTTCAGGGGAGTCATGTAAGAGCAGCATTTTATTAGCCATAAAAAAAATAACGACTTCACTGAATCTCTGGTTCCGTAGACCAACGCCTTATCCATTGGGCCATGAAGTCGATATGTTTTACGGTTTATTTAATTCACATAAATTTAATAAACTTAAAATCACAATAAAATAAAATTTAATTACAAATGAGCAAGTCTTGAATAATATTTATATAAAACTTTATCTTGAGCTGTTACATTTCTATTTTACTAATACAATACTAATCATGATTTAAAATGTAAATATCATAAAATTGAATAATGTGGGTTTTTAATGACTCTTTTATATAAGGATCAGTAGACAAATCACTGAGCAGAGCAAAGTTGAGAGAAATAACTGGGTGTGACATATGTGCTGACAGAAAGCCAAAACTCAAAGAACCTATTAAAGGTGCCCGCAAACCCCCTAGTGGAGACACCAGAATTGCCTTGCTTTATCAATGGAATGCTCTTAGTGTGTTAGGTTTTAAACATTTTAGGGTTTCCAAATTAATCTATGAACATGTTTCTTAAGACGTAGAAGATGATAACATGAATTCTGAACTGCAGCATTTTCGAGCTTTCCCTCAGGGGAGTCATGTAAGCGCTGCATTTTATTAGCCATAAAAAAAATAACGACTTCACTGGGGATCGAACCTAGAATCTCTAGTTCCGTAGACCAGCGCCTTATCCATTTGGCCATGAAGTCGATATGTTTTACGGTTTATTTAATTCACATAAAATTAGTAAACTTAAAATCACAATAAAATAAAATTTAATTACAAATGAGCAAGTCTTTAATAATATTATAAAAAACTTTATCTTGAGCTGTTACATTTCTATTTTACTAATACAATACTAATCATGATTTAAAATATAAATATCATAAAATTGAATAATGTGGGTTTTTAATGATTCTTTTATATAAGGATTAGCAGAAAAATCACTGAGCAGAGCAAAGTTGAGAGAAATAACTGGGTGTGACATATGTGTTGACGGAAAGCCAAAAATTAAAGAACCTTTTAAAGGTGCTCGCAAACCCCCTAGTGGAGACACCAGTATTGCCTTGCTTTATCAGTGGAAGGCTCTAAGTTTGTTAGGTTTTAAACATTTTAGGGTTTCCAAATTAATCTATGAACATGTTTCTTAAGACGTAGAAGATGATAACATGAATTCTAAACTGCACCATTTTCGAGCTTTCCCTCAGGGGAGTCATGTAAGTGCAGCATTTTATTAGCCATAAAAAAAATAACGACTTCAATGGGGATCGAACCTAGAATCTCTGGTTCCGTAGACCAGCGCCTTATCCATTGGGCCATGAAGTCGATATGTTTTATGGTTTATTTAATTCACATAAATTTAATAAACTTAAAATCACAATAAAATAAAATTTAATTACAAATGAGCAAGTCTTGAATAATATTTATAAAAAACATTATCTTGAGCTGTTACATTTCTATTTAACTAATACAATACTAATCATGATTTAAAATGTAAATATAATAAAATTGAATAATGTGGGTTTTTAATGATTCTTTTATATAAGGATCAGCAGAAAAATCACTGAGCAGAGCAAAATTGAGAGAAATAACTGGGTGTGACATATGTGCTGACGGAAAGCCAAAAATCAAAGAACCTTTGAAAGGTGACCGCAAACCCCCTAGTGGAGACACCAGCATTGCCTTGCTTTATCAGTGGAAGGCTCTAAGTGTGTTAGGTTTTAAACATTTTAGGGTTTCCAATTTAATCTATGAACATGTTTCTTAAGACGTAGAAGACGATAACATGAATTCTGAACTGCGCCATTTTCAAGCTTTTCCTCAGGGGAGTCATGTAAGTGCTGCATTTTATTAGCCATAAAAAAAATAACGACTTCACTGGGGATCGGACCCAGAATCTCTGGTTCTGTAGACCAACGCCTTATCCATTGGGTCATGAAGTCGATATGTTTTACGGTTTATTTAATTCACATAAAATTAGTAAACTTAAAATCACAATAAAATAAAATTTAATTACAAATGGGGAAGTCTTGAATAATATTATAAAAAACTTTATCTTGAGCTGCAACATTTCTATTTTACTAATACAATACTAATCATGATTTATATAAGGATCAGCAGAAAAATCACTGAGCAAAGCAAAGTTGAGAGAAATAACTGGGTGTGACATATGTGCTGACGGAAAGCCAAAAATCAAAGAACCTTTGAAAGGTGACCGCAAACCCCCTAGTGGAGACACCAGCATTGCCTTGCTTTATCAGTGGAAGGCTCTAATTGTATTCGGTTTTAAACATTTTAGGGTTTCCAAATTAATCTATGAACATGTTTCTTAAGACGTAGAAGATGATAACATGAATTCTGAACTGCACCATTTTCCATGTAAATACTGCATTTTATAAGCCATAAAAAAAGTAACGACTTCACTGGGGATCGAACCCAGAATCTTTGGTTCCGTAGACCAGCGCCTTATCCATTGGGCCATGAAGTCGATATGTTTTACGGTTTATTTAATTCACATAAATTTAATAAACTTAAAATCACAATAAAATAAAATTTAATTACAAATGAGCAAGTCTTGAATAATATTTATAAAAAACTTTATCTTGAGCTGTTACATTTCTATATCACTAATACAATACTAATCATGATTTAAAATGTAAATATCATAAAATTGAATAATGTGGGTTTTTAATGACTCTTTTATATAAGGATCAGTAGACAAATCACTGAGTATAGCAAAGTTGAGAGAAATAACTGGGTGTGACATATGTGCTGACGGAAAGCCAAAACTCAAAGAACCTATTAAAGGTGCCCGCAAACCCCCTAGTGGAGACACCAGAATTGCCTTGCTTTATCAGTGGAATGCTCTTAGTGTGTTCGGTTTTAAACATTTTAGGGTTTCCAAATTAATCTATGAACATGTTTCTTAAGACGTAGAAGATGATAACATGAATTCTGAACTGCACCATTTTCGAGCTTTCCTTCAGGGGAGTCATGTAAGAGCAGCATTTTATTAGCCATAAAAAAAAATAACGACTTCACTGAATCTCTGGTTCCGTAGACCAGCGCCTTATCCATTGGGCCATGAAGTCGATAAGTTTTACGGTTTATTTAATTCACATAAATTTAATAAACTTAAAATCACAATAAAATAAAATTTAATTACAAATGAGCAAGTCTTGAATAATATTTATAAAAAACTTTATCTTGAGCTGTTACATTTCTATTTTACTAATACAATACTAATCATGATTTAAAATATAAATATCATAAAATTGAATAATGTGGGTTTTTAATGATTCTTTTATATAACGATTAGCAGAAAAATCACTGAGCAGAGCAAAGTTGAGAGAAATAACTGGGTGTGACATATGTGCTTATAGAAAGCCAAAAATTAAAGAACCTTTTAAAGGTGCCCGCAAACCCCCTAGTGGAGACACCAGCATTGCCTTGCTTTATCAGTGGAAGGCTCTAAGTGTGTTCGGTTTTAAACATTTTAGGGTTTCCAATTTAATCTATGAACATGCTTCTTAAGACGTAGAAGACGATAACATGAATTCTGAACTGCGCCATTTTCAAGCTTTTCCTCAGGGGAGTCATGTAAATACTGCATTTTATTAGCCATAAAAAAAATAACAACTTCACTGGGGATCGGACCCAGAATCTCTGGTTCTGTAGACCAGCGCCTTATCCATTGGGTCATGAAGTCGATATGTTTTACGGTTTATTTAATTCACATAAAATTAGTAAACTTAAAATCACAATAAAATAAAATTTAATTACAAATGGGCAAGTCTTGAATAATATTATAAAAAACTTTATCTTGAGCTGCAACATTTCTATTTTACTAATACAATACTAATCATGATTTAAAATATAAATATCATAAAATTGAATAATGTGGGTTTTTAATGATTCTTTTATATAAGGATTAGCAGAAAAATCACTGAGCAGAGCAAAGTTGAGAGAAATAACTGGGTGTGACATATGTGCTGACGGAAAGCCAAAAATTAAAGAACCTTTTATAGGTGCTCGCAAACCCCCTAGTGGAGACACCAGCATTGCCTTGCTTTATCAGTGGAAGGCTCTAAGTTTGTTAGGTTTTAAACATTTTAGGGTTTCCAAATTAATCTATGAACATGTTTCTTAAGACGTAGAAGATGATAACATGAATTCTGAACTGCACCATTTTCGAGCTTTCCCTCAGGGGAGTGATGTAAGCGCTGCATTTTATTAGCCCTAAAAAAAAATAACGACTTCACTGGGGATCGAACCTAGAATCTCTAGTTCCGTAGACCAGCGCCTTATCCATTTGGCCATGAAGTCGATATGTTTTACGGTTTATTTAATTCACATAAAATTAGTAAACTTAAAATCACAATAAAATAAAATTTAATTACAAATGAGCAAGTCTTTAATAATATTATAAAAAACTTTATCTTGAGCTGTTACATTTCTATTTTACTAATACAATACTAATCATGATTTAAAATATAAATATCATAAAATTGAATAATGTGGGTTTTTAATGATTCTTTTATATAAGGATTAGCAGAAAAATCACTGAGCAGAGCAAAGTTGAGAGAAATAACTGGGTGTGACATATGTGCTGACGGAAAGCCAAAAATTAAAGAACCTTTTAAAGGTGCTCGCAAACCCCCTAGTGGAGACACCAGCATTGCCTTGCTTTATCAGTGGAAGGCTCTAAGTTTGTTAGGTTTTAAACATTTTAGGGTTTCCAAATTAATCTATGAACATGTTTCTTAAGACGTAGAAGATGATAACATGAATTCTAAACTGCACCATTTTCGAGCTTTCCCTCAGGGGAGTCATGTAAGTGCAGCATTTTATTAGCCATAAAAAAAAATAACGACTTCAATGGGGATCGGACCTAGAATCTCTGGTTCCGTAGACCAGCGCCTTATCCATTGGGCCATGAAGTCGATATGTTTTACGGTTTATTTAATTCACATAAATTTAATAAACTTAAAATCACAATAAAATAAAATTTAATTACAAATGAGCAAGTCTTGAATAATATTTATAAAAAACTTTATCTTGAGCTGTTACATTTCTATTTAACTAATACAATACTAATCATGATTTAAAATGTAAATATAATAAAATTGAATAATGTGGGTTTTTAATGATTCTTTTATATAAGGATCAGCAGAAAAATCACTGAGCAGAGCAAAGTTGAGAGAAATAACTGGGTGTGACATATGTGCTGACAGAAAGCCAAAAATCAGAGAACCTTTGAAAGGTGACCGCAAACCCCCTAGTGGAGACACCAGCATTGCCTTGCTTTATCAGTGGAAGGCTCTAAGTGTGTTAGGTTTTAAACATTTTAGGGTTTCCAATTTAATCTACGAACATGCTTCTTAAGACGTAGAAGACGATAACATGAATTCTGAACTGCGCCATTTTCAAGCTTTTCCTCAGGGGAGTCATGTAAATACTGCATTTTATTAGCCATAAAAAAAATAACAACTTCACTGGGGATCGGACCCAGAATCTCTGGTTCTGTAGACCAGCGCCTTATCCATTGGGTCATGAAGTCGATATGTTTTACGGTTTATTTAATTCACATAAAATTAGTAAACTTAAAATCACAATAAAATAAAATTTAATTACAAATGGGCAAGTCTTGAATAATATTATAAAAAACTTTATCTTGAGCTGCAACATTTCTATTTTACTAATACAATACTAATCATGATTTATATAAGGATCAGCAGAAAAATCACTGAGCAAAGCAAAGTTGAGAGAAATAATTGGGTGTGACATATGTGCTGACGGAAAGCCAAAAATCAAAGAACCTTTGAAAGGTGACCGCAAACCCCCTAGTGGAGTTACCAGCATTGCCTTGCTTTATCAGTGGAAGGCTCTAAGTGTGTTAGGTTTTAAACATTTTAGGGTTTCCAATTTTATCTATGAACATGTTTCTTAAGACGTAGAAGACGATAACATGAATTCTGTACTGCGCCATTTTCAAGCTTTTCCTCAGGGGAGTCATGTAAATATTGCATTTTATTAGCCATAAAAAAAATAACGACTTCACTGGGGATCGGACCCAGAATATCTGGTTCTGTAGACCAGCGCCTTATCCATTGGGTCATGAAGTCAATATGTTTTACGGTTTATTTAATTCACATAAAATTAGTAAACTTAAAATCACAATAAAATAAAATTTAATTACAAATGGGCAAGTCTTGAATAATATTATAAAAAACTTTATCTTGAGCTGACACATTCCTATTTTACTAATACAACACTAATCATGATTTAAAATGTAAATATCATAAAATTGAATAATGTGGGTTTTTAATGACTCTTTTATATAAGGACCAGTAGACAAATCACTGAGCAGAGCAAAGTTGAGAGAAATAACTAGGTGGGACATATGTGCTGACGGAAAGCCAAAACTCAAAGAACCTGTTAAAGGTGCCCGCAAACCCCCTAGTGGAGACACCAGAATTGCCTTGCTTTAACAATAGAATAGCTCTTAGTGTGTTCGGTTTTAAACATTTTAGGGTTTCCAAATTAATCTATGAACATGTTTCTTAAGACGTAGAAGATGATAACACGAATTCTGAACTGCACCATTTTCGAGCTTTTCCTCAAGGGAGTCATGTAAATACTGCATTTTATTAGCCATAAAAAAAGTAACGACTTCACTGGGGATCGAACCCAGAATCTCTGGTTCCGTAGACCAGCGCCTTATCCATTGGGCCATGAATTCGATATGTTTTACGGTTTATTTAATTCACATAAATTTAATAAACTTAAAATCACAATAAAATAAAATTTAATTACAAATGAGCAAGTCTTGAATAATATTTATATAAAACTTTATCTTGAGCTGTTACATTACTATTTTACTAATACAATACTAATCATGATTTAAAATGTAAATATCATAAAATTGAATAATGTGGGTTTTTAATGACTCTTTTATATAAGGATCAGTAGACAAATCACTGAGCCGAGCAAAGTTGAGAGAAATAACTGGGTGTGACATATGTGCTGACGGAAAGCCAAAACTCAAAGAACCTATTAAAGGTGCCCGCAAACCCCCTAGTGGAGACACCAGAATTGCCTTGCTTTATCAGTGGAATGCTCTTAGTGTGTTAGGTTTTAAACATTTTAGGGTTTCCAAATTAATCTATGAACATGTTTCTTAAGACGTAGAAGATGATAACATGAATTCTGAACTGCACCATTTTCGAGCTTTCCCTCAGGGGAGTCATGTAAGCGCTGCATTTTATTAGCCATAAAAAAAATAACGACTTCACTGGGGATCGAACCTAGAATCTCTAGTTCCGTAGACCAGCGCCTTATCCATTTGGCCATAAAGTCGATATGTTTTACGGTTTATTTAATTCACATAAAATTATTAAACTTAAAATCACAATAAAATAAAATTTAATTACAAATGAGCAAGTCTTTAATAATATTATAAAAAACTTTATCTTGAGCTGTTACATTTCTATTTTACTAATACAATACTAATCATGATTTAAAATATAAATATCATAAAATTGAATAATGTGGGTTTTTAATGATTCTTTTATATAAGGATTAGCAGAAAAATCACTGAGCAGAGCAAAGTTGAGAGAAATAACTGGGTGTGACATATGTGCTGACGGAAAGCCAAAAATTAAAGAACCTTTTAAAGGTGCTCGCAAACCCCCTAGTGGAGACACCAGCATTGCCTTGCTTTATCAGTGGAAGGCTCTAAGTTTGTTAGGTTTTAAACATTTTAGGGTTTCCAAATTAATCTATGAACATGTTTCTTAAGACGTAGAAGATGATAACATGAATTCTAAACTGCACCATTTTCGAGCTTTCCCTCAGGGGAGTCATGTAAGTGCAACATTTTATTAGCCATAAAAAAAAATAACGACTTCAATGGGGATCGAACCTAGAATCTCTGGTTCCGTAGACCAGCGCCTTATCCATTGGGCCATGAAGTCAATATGTTTTACAGTTTATTTAATTCACATAAATTTACTAAACTTAAAATCACAATAAAATAAAATTTAATTACAAATGAGCAAGTCTTGAATAATATTTATAAAAAACTTTATCTTGAGCTGTTACATTTCTATTTAACTAATACAATACTAATCATGATTTAAAATGTAAATATCATAAAATTGAATAATGTGGGTTTTTAATGATTCTTTTATATAAGGATCAGCAGAAAAATCACTGAGCAGAGCAAAGTTGAGAGAAATAACTGGGTGTGACATATGTGCTGACGGAAAGCCAAAAATCAAAGAACCTTTGAAAGGTGACCGCAACCCCCCTAGTGGAGACACCAGCATTGCCTTGCTTTATCAGTGGAAGGCTCTAAGTGTGTTAGGTTTTAAACACTTTAGGGTTTCCAATTTAATCTATGAACATGTTTCTTAAGACATAGAAGACGATAACATGAATTCTGAACTGCGCCATTTTCAAGCTTTTCCTCAGGGGAGTCATGTAAGTGCTGCATTTTATTAGCCATAAAAAAAATAACGACTTCACTGGGGATCGGACCCAGAATCTCTGGTTCAGTAGACCAGCGCCTTATCCATTGGGTCATGAAGTCGATATGTTTTACGGTTTATTTAATTCACATAAAATTAGTAAACTTAAAATCACAATAAAATAAAATTTAATTACAAATGGGCAAGTCTTGAATAATATTATAAAAAACTTTATCTTGAGCTGTAACATTTCAATTTTACTAATACAATACTAATCATGATTTATATAAGGATCAGCAAAAAAATCACTGAGCAAAGCAAAGTTGAGAGAAATAACTGGGTGTGACATATGTGCTGACGGAAAGCCAAAAATCAAAGAACCTTTGAAAGGTGACCGCAAACCCCCTAGTGGAGACACCAGCATTGCCTTGCTTTATCAGTGGAAGGCTCTAATTGTGTTCGGTTTTAAACATTTTAGGGTTTCCAAATTAATATATGAACATGTTTCTTAAGACGTAGAAGATGATAACATGAATTCTGAACTGCACCATTTTCGAGCTTTTCCTCAAGGGAGTCATGTAAATACTGCATTTTATAAGCAATAAAAAAAGTAACGACTTCACTGGGGATCGAACCCAAAATCTCTGGTTCCGTAGACCAGCGCCTTATCCATTGGGCCATGAAGTCGATATGTTTTACGGTTTATTTAATTCACATAAATTTAATAAACTTAAAATCACAATAAAATAAAATTTAATTACAAATGAGCAAGTCTTGAATAATATTTATAAAAAACTTTATCTTGAGCTGTTACATTTCTATTTTACTAATACAATACTAATCATGATTTAAAATGTAAATATCATAAAATTGAATAATGTGGGTTTTTAATGACTCTTTTATATAAGGATCAGTAGACAAATCACTGAGCAGAGCAAAGTTGAGAGAAATAACTGGGTGTGACATATGTGCTGACGGAAAGCCAAAACTCAAAGAACCTATTAAAGGTGCCCGCAAACCCCCTAGTGGAGACACCAGAATTGCCTTGCTTTATCAGTGGAATGCTCTTAGTGTGTTCGGTTTTAAACATTTTAGGGTTTCCAAATTAATCTATGAACATGTTTCTTAAGACGTAGAAGATGATAACATGAATTCTGAACTGCACCATTTTCGAGCTTTCCTTCAGGGGAGTCATGTAAGAGCAGCATTTTATTAGCCATAAAAAAAATAACGACTTCACTGAATCTCTGGTTCCGTAGACCAACGCCTTACCATTGGGCCATGAAGTCGATATGTTTTACGGTTTATTTAATTCACATAAATTTAATAAACTTAAAATCACAATAAAATAAAATTTAATTACAAATGAGCAAGTCTTGAATAATATTTATAAAAAACTTTATCTTGAGCTGTTACATTTCTATTTTACTAATACAATACTAATCATGATTTAAAATATAAATATCATAAAATTAAATAATGTGGGTTTTTAATGATTCTTTTATATAACGATTAGCAGAAAAATCACTGAGCAGAGCAAAGTTGAGAGAAATAACTGGGTGTGACATATGTGCTTATAGAAAGCCAAAAATTAAAGAACCTTTTAAAGGTGCCCGCAAACCCCCTAGTGGAGACACCAGCATTGCCTTGCTTTATCAGTGGAAGGCTCTAAGTGTGTTAGGTTTTAAACATTTTAGGGTTTCCAAATTAATCTAGGAACATGTTTCTTAAGACGTAGAAGATGATAACATGAATTCTGAACTGCACCATTTTCGAGCTTTCCCTCAGGGGAGTCATGTAAGCGCTGCATTTTATTAGCCATAAAAAAAGTAACGACTTCACTGGGGATCGAACCCAGAATCTCTGGTTCCGTAGGCCAGCGCCTTATCCATTGGGCCATGAAGTCGATATGTTTTACGGTTTATTTAATTCACATAAATTTAATAAACTTAAAATCACAATAAAATAAAATTTAATTACAAATGAGAAAGTCTTGAATAATATTGATAAAAAACTTTATCTTGAGTTGTTACATTTCTATTTTACTAATACAATACTAATCATGATTTAAAATGTAAATATCATAAAATTGAATAATGTGGGTTTTTAATGACTCTTTTATATAAGGATCAGTAGACAAATCACTGAGCCGAGCAAAGTTGAGAGAAATAACTGGGTGTGACATATGTGCTGACGGAAAGCCAAAACTCAAAGAACCTATTAAAGGTGCCCGCAAACCCCCTAGTGGAGACACCAGAATTGCCTTGCTTTATCAGTGGAATGCTCTTAGTAGAACATGTTTCTTAAGACGTAGAAGATGATAACATGAATTCTGAACTGCACCATTTTCGAGCTTTCCCTCAGTGGAGTCATGTAAGCGCTGCATTTTATTAGCCATAAAAAAAATAACGACTTCACTAGGGATCGAACCTAGAATCTCTAGTTCCGTAGACCAGCGCCTTATCCATTTGGCCATGAAGTCGATATATTTTACGGTTTATTTAATTCACATAAAATTAGTAAACTTAAAATCACAATAAAATAAAATTTAATTACAAATGAGCAAGTCTTTAATAATATTATAAAAAACTTTATCTTGAGCTGTTACATTTCTATTTTACTAATACAATACTAATCATGATTTAAAATATAAATATCATAAAATTGAATAATGTGGGTTTTTAATGATTCTTTTATATAAGGATTAGCAGAAAAATCACTGAGCAGAGCAAAGTTGAGAGAAATAACTGGGTGTGACATATGTGCTGACGGAAAGCCAAAAATTAAAGAACCTTTTAAAGGTGCTCGCAAACCCCCTAGTGGAGACACCAGCATTGCCTTGCTTTATCAGTGGAAGGCTCTAAGTTTGTTAGGTTTTAAACATTTTAGGGTTTCCAAATTAATCTATGAACATGTTTCTTAAGACGTAGAAGATGATAACATGAATTCTAAACTGCACCATTTTCGAGCTTTCCCTCAGGGGAGTCATGTAAGTGCAGCATTTTATTAGCCATAAAAAAAATAACGACTTCAATGGGGATCGAACCTAGAATCTCTGGTTCCGTAGACCAGCGCCTTATCCATTGGGCCATGAAGTCGATATGTTTTACGGTTTATTTAATTCACATAAATTTAATAAACTTAAAATCACAATAAAATAAAATTTAATTACAAATGAGCAAGTCTTGAATAATATTTATAAAAAACTTTATCTTGAGCTGTTACATTTCTATTTAACTAATACAATACTAATCATGATTTAAAATGTAAATATCATAAAATTGAATAATGTGGGTTTTTAATGATTCTTTTATATAAGGATCAGCAGAAAAATCACTGAGCAGAGCAAAATTGAGAGAAATAACTGGGTGTGACATATGTGCTGACGGAAAGCCCAAAATCAAAGAACCTTTGAAAGGTGACCGCAAACCCCCTAGTGGAGACACCAGCATTGCCTTGCTTTATCAGTGGAAGGCTCTAAGTGTGTTAGGTTTTAAACATTTTAGGGTTTCCAATTTAATCTATGAACATGTTTCTTAAGACGTAGAAGACGATAACATGAATTCTGAACTGCGCCATTTTCAAGCTTTTCCTCAGGGGAGTCATGTAAGTGCTGCATTTTATTAGCCATAAAAAAAATAACGACTTCACTGGGGATCGGACCCAGAATCTCTGGTTCTGTAGACCAGCGCCTTATCCATTGGGTCATGAAGTCGATATGTTTTACGGTTTATTTAATTCACATAAAATTAGTAAACTTAAAATCACAATAAAATAAAATTTAATTACAAATGGGCAAGTCTTGAATAATATTATAAAAAACTTTATCTTGAGCTGCAACATTTCTATTTTACTAATACAATACTAATCATGATTTATATAAGGATCAGCAGAAAAATCACTGAGCAAAGCAAAGTTGAGAGAAATAACTGGGTGTGACATATGTGCTGACGGAAAGCCAAAAATCAAAGAACCTTTGAAAGGTGACCGCAAACCCCCTAGTGGAGACACCAGCATTGCCTTGCTTTATCAGTGGAAGGCTCTAATTGTGTTCGGTTTTAAACATTTTAGGGTTTCCAAATTAATCTATGAACATGTTTCTTAAGACGTAGAAGATGATAACATGAATTCTGAACTGCACCATTTTCGAGCTTTTCCTCAAGGGAGTCATGTAAATACTGCATTTTATAAGCCATAAAAAAAGTAACGACTTCACTGGGGATCGAACCCAGAATCTCTGGTTCCGTAGACCAGCGCCTTATCCATTGGGCCATGAAGTCGATATGTTTTACGGTTTATTTAATTCACATAAATTTAATAAACTTAAAATCACAATAAAATAAAATTTAATTACAAATGAGCAAGTCTTGAATAATATTTATAAAAAACTTTATCTTGAGCTGTTACATTTCTATTTTACTAATACAATACTAATCATGATTTAAAATGTAAATATCATAAAATTGAATAATGTGGGTTTTTAATGACTCTTTTATATAAGGATCAGTAGACAAATCACTGAGCAGAGCAAAGTTGAGAGAAATAACTGGGTGTGACATATGTGCTGACGGAAAGCCAAAACTCAAAGAACCTATTAAAGGTGCCCGCAAACCCCCTAGTGGAGACACCAGAATTGCCTTGCTTTATCAGTGGAATGCTCTTAGTGTGTTCGGTTTTAAACATTTTAGGGTTTCCAAATTAATCTATGAACATGTTTCTTAAGACGTAGAAGATGATAACATGAATTCTGAACTGCACCATTTTCGAGCTTTCCTTCAGGGGAGTCATGTAAGAGCAGCATTTTATTAGCCATAAAAAAAATAACGACTTCACTGAATCTCTGGTTTCGTAGACCAGCGCCTTATCCATTGGGCCATGAAGTCGATATGTTTTACGGTTTATTTAATTCACATAAATTTAATAAACTTAAAATCACAATAAAATAAAATTTAATTACAAATGAGCAAGTCTTGAATAATATTTATAAAAAACTTTATCTTGAGCTGTTACATTTCTATTTTACTAATACAATACTAATCATGATTTAAAATATAAATATCATAAAATTGAATAATGTGGGTTTTTAATGATTCTTTTATATAACGATTAGCAGAAAAATCACTGAGCAGAGCAAAGTTGAGAGAAATAACTGGGTGTGACATATGTGCTTATAGAAAGCCAAAAATTAAAGAACCTTTTAAAGGTGCCCGCAAACCCCCTAGTGGAGATACCAGCATTGCCTTGCTTTATCAGTGGAAGGCTCTAAGTGTGTTCGGTTTTAAACATTTTAGGGTTTCCAAATTAATCTATGAACATGTTTCTTAAGACGTAGAAGATGATAACATGAATTCTGAACTGCACCATTTTCGAGCTTTCCCTCAGGGGAGTCATGTAAGCGCTGCATTTTATTAGCCATAAAAAAAAATAACGACTTCACTGGGGATCGAACCTAGAATCTCTAGTTCCGTAGACCAGCGCCTTATCCATTTGGCCATGAAGTCGATATGTTTTACAGTTTATTTAATTCACATAAAATTAGTAAACTTAAAATCACAATAAAATAAAATTTAATTACAAATGAGCAAGTCTTTAATAATATTATAAAAAACTTTATCTTGAGCTGTTACATTTCTATTTTACTAATACAATACTAATCATGATTTAAAATATAAATATCATAAAATTGAATAATGTGGGTTTTTAATGATTCTTTTATATAAGGATTAGCAGAAAAATCACTGAGCAGAGCAAAGTTGAGAGAAATAACTGGGTGTGACATATGTGCTGACGGAAAGCCAAAAATTAAAGAACCTTTTAAAGGTGCTCGCAAACCCCCTAGTGGAGACACCAGCATTGCCTTGCTTTATCAGTGGAAGGCTGTTTCTTAAGACGTAGAAGATGATAACATGAATTCTAAACTGCACCATTTTCGAGCTTTTCCTCAGGGGAGTCATGTAAGCGCTGCATTTTATTAGCCATAAAAAAAATAACGACTTCACTGGGGATCGAACCTAGAATCTCTAGTTCCGTAGACCAGCGCCTTATCCATTTGGCCATGAAGTCGATATGTTTTACGGTTTATTTAATTCACATAAAATTAGTAAACTTAAAATCACAATAAAATAAAATTTAATTACAAATGAGCAAGTCTTTAATAATATTATAAAAAACTTTATCTTGAGCTGTTACATTTCTATTTTACTAATACAATACTAATCATGATTTAAAATATAAATATCATAAAATTGAATAATGTGGGTTTTTAATGATTCTTTTATATAAGGATTAGCAAAAAAATCACTGAGCAGAGCAAAGTTGAGAGAAATAACTTGGTGTGACATATGTGCTGACGGAAAGCCAAAAATTAAAGAACCTTTTAAAGGTGCTCGCAAACCCCCTAGTGGAGACACCAGCATTGCCTTGCTTTATCAGTGGAAGGCTCTAAGTTTGTTAGGTTTTAAACATTTTAGGGTTTCCAAATTAATCTATGAACATGTTTCTTAAGACGTAGAAGATGATAACATGAATTCTGAACTGCACCATTTTCGAGCTTTCCCTCAGGGGAGTCATGTAAGCGCTGCATTTTATTAGCCATAAAAGAAATAACGACTTCACTGGGGATCGAACCTAGAATCTCTAGTTCCGTAGACCAGCGCCTTATCCATTTGGCCATTAAGTCGATATGTTTTACGGTTTATTTAATTCACATAAAATTAGTAAACTTAAAATCACAATAAAATAAAATTTAATTACAAATGAGCAAGTCTTAAATAATATTATAAAAAACTTTATCTTGAGCTGTTACATTTCTATTTTACTAATACAATACTAATCATGATTTAAAATATAAATATCATAAAATTGAATAATGTGGGTTTTTAATGATTCTTTTATATAAGGATTAGCAGAAAAATCACTGAGCATAGCAAAGTTGAGAGAAATAACTAGGTGTGACATATGTGCTGACGGAAAGCCAAAAATTAAAGAACCTTTTAAAGGTGCTCGCAAACCCCCTAGTGGAGACACCAGCATTGCCTTGCTTTATCAGTGGAAGGCTCTAAGTTTGTTAGGTTTTAAACATTTTAGGGTTTCCAAATTAATCTATGAACATGTTTCTTAAGACGTAGAAGATGATAACATGAATTCTGAACTGCACCATTTTCGAGCTTTCCCTCAGGGGAGTCATGTAAGTGCAGCATTTTATTAGCCATAAAAAAAATAACGACTTCAATGGGGATCGAACCTAGAATCTCTGGTTCCGTAGACCAGCGCCTTATCCATTGGGCCATGAAGTCGATATGTTTTACGGTTTATTTAATTCACATAAATTTAATAAACTTAAAATCACAATAAAATAAAATTTAATTACAAATGAGCAAGTCTTGAATAATATTTATAAAAAACTTTATCTTGAGCTGTTACATTTCTATTTAACTAATACAATACTAATCATGATTTAAAATGTAAATATAATAAAATTGAATAATGTGGGTTTTTAATGATTCTTTTATATAAGGATCAGCAGAAAAATCACTGAGCAGAGCAAAATTGAGAGAAATAATTGGGTGTGACATATGTGCTGACGGAAAGCCAAAAATCAAAGAACCTTTGAAAGGTGACCGCAAACCCCCTAGTGGAGACACCAGCATTGCCTTGCTTTATCAGTGGAAGGCTCTAAGTGTGTTAGGTTTTAAACATTTTAGGGTTTCCAATTTAATCTATGAACATGTTTCTTAAGACGTAGAAGACGATAACATGAATTCTGAACTGCGCCATTTTCAAGCTTTTCCTCAGGGGAGTCATGTAAGTGCTGCATTTTATTAGCCATAAAAAAAATAACGACTTCACTGGGGATCGGACCCAGAATCTCTGGTTCTGTAGACCAGCGCCTTATCCATTGGGTCATGAAGTCGATATGTTTTACAGTTTATTTAATTCACATAAAATTAGTAAACTTAAAATCACAATAAAATAAAATTTAATTACAAATGGGCAAGTCTTGAATAATATTATAAAAAACTTTATCTTGAGCTGCAACATTTCTATTTTACTAATACAATACTAATCATGATTTATATAAGGATCAGCAGAAAAATCACTGAGCAAAGCAAAGTTGAGAGAAATAACTGGGTGTGACATATGTGCTGACGGAAAGCCAAAAATCAAAGAACCTTTGAAAGGTGACCGCAAACCCCCTAGTGGAGACACCAGCATTGCCTTGCTTTATCAGTGGAAGGCTCTAATTGTGTTCGGTTTTAAACATTTTAGGGTTTCCAAATTAATCTATGAACATGTTTCTTAAGACGTAGAAGATGATAACATGAATTCTGAACTGCACCATTTTCGAGCTTTTCCTCAAGGGAGTCATGTAAATACTGCATTTTATAAGCCATAAAAAAAGTAACGACTTCACTGGGGATCGAACCCAGAATCTCTGGTTCCGTAGACCAGCGCCTTATCCATTGGGCCATGAAGTCGATATGTTTTACGGTTTATTTAATTCACATAAATTTAATAAACTTAAAATCACAATAAAATAAAATTTAATTACAAATGAGCAAGTCTTGAATAATATTTATAAAAAACTTTATCTTGAGCTGTTACATTTCTATATCACTAATACAATACTAATCATGATTTAAAATGTAAATATCAAAAAATTGAATAATGTGGGTTTTTAATGACTCTTTTATATAAGGATCAGTAGACAAATCACTGAGCAGAGCAAAGTTGAGAGAAATAACTGGGTGTGACATATGTGCTGACGGAAAGCCAAAACTCAAAGAACCTATTAAAGGTGCCCGCAAACCCCCTAGTGGAGACACCAGAATTGCCTTGCTTTATCAGTGGAATGCTCTTAGTGTGTTCGGTTTTAAACATTTTAGGGTTTCCAAATTAATCTATGAACATGTTTCTTAAGACGTAGAAGATGATAACATGAATTCTGAACTGCACCATTTTCGAGCTTTCCTTCAGGGGAGTCATGTAAGAGCAGCATTTTATTAGCCATAAAAAAAATAACGACTTCACTGAATCTCTGGTTCCGTAGACCAGCGCCTTATCCATTGGGCCATGAAGTCGATATGTTTTACGGTTTATTTAATTCACATAAATTTAATAAACATAAAATCACAATAAAATAAAATTTAATTACAAATGAGCAAGTCTTGAATAATATTTATAAAAAACTTTATCTTGAGCTGTTACATTTCTATTTTACTAATACAATACTAATCATGATTTAAAATATAAATATCATAAAATTGAATAATGTGGGTTTTTAATGATTCTTTTATATAACGATTAGCAGAAAAATCACTGAGCAGAGCAAAGTTGAGAGAAATAACTGGGTGTGACATATGTGCTTATAGAAAGCCAAAACTCAAAGAACCTATTAAAGGTGCCCGCAAACCCCCTAGTGGAGACACCAGAATTGCCTTGCTTTATCAGTGGAATGCTCTTAGTGTGTTAGGTTTTAAACATTTTAGGGTTTCCAAATTAATCTATGAACATGTTTCTTAAGACGTAGAAGATGATAACATGAATTCTGAACTGCACCATTTTCGAGCTTTCCCTCAGGGGAGTCATGTAAGCGCTGCATTTTATTAGCCATAAAAAAAATAACGACTTCACTGGGGATCGAACCTAGAATCTCTAGTTCCGTAGACCAGCGCCTTATCCATTTGGCCATGAAGTCGATATGTTTTGCGGTTTATTTAATTCACATAAAATTAGTAAACTTAAAACCACAATAAAATAAAATTTAATTACAAATGAGCAAGTCTTTAATAATATTATAAAAAACTTTATCTTGAGCTGTTACATTTCTATTTTACTAATACAATACTAATCATGATTTAAAATATAAATATCATAAAATTGAATAATGTGGGTTTTTAATGATTCTTTTATATAAGGATTAGCAGAAAAATCACTGAGCAGAGCAAAGTTGAGAGAAATAACTGGTGTGACATATGTGCTGACGGAAAGCCAAAAATTAAAGAACCTTTTAAAGGTGCTCGCAAACCCCCTAGTGGAGACACCAGCATTGCCTTGCTTTATCAGTGGAAGGCTCTAAGTTTGTTAGGTTTTAAACATTTTAGGGTTTCCAAATTAATCTATGAACATGTTTCCTAAGACGTAGAAGATGATAACATGAATTCTGAACTGCACCATTTTCGAGCTTTCCCTCAGGGGAGTCATGTAAGCGCTGCATTTTATTAGCCATAAAAAAAATAACGACTTTACTGGGGATCGAACCTAGAATCTCTAGTTCCGTAGACCAGCGCCTTATCCATTTGGCCATGAAGTCGATATGTTTTACGGTTTATTTAATTCACATAAAATTAGTAAACTTAAAATCACAATAAAATAAAATTTAATTACAAATGAGCAAGTCTTTAATAATATTATAAAAAACTTTATCTTGAGCTGTTACATTTCAATTTTACTAATACAATACTAATCATGATTTAAAATATAAATATCATAAAATTGAATAATGTGGGTTTTTAATGATTCTTTTATATAAGGATTAGCAGAAAAATCACTGAGCAGAGCAAAGTTGAGAGAAATAACTGGGTGTGACATATGTGCTGACGGAAAGCCAAAAATTAAAGAACCTTTTAAAGGTGCTCGCAAACCCCCTAGTGGAGACACCAGCATTGCCTTGCTTTATCAGTGGAAGGCTCTAAGTTTGTTAGGTTTTAAACATTTTAGGGTTTCCAAATTAATCTATGAACATGTTTCTTAAGACGTAGAAGATGATAACATGAATTCTAAACTGCACCATTTTCGAGCTTTCCCTCAGGGGAGTCATGTAAGTGCAGCATTTTATTAGCCATAAAAAAAATAACGACTTCAATGGGGATCGAACCTAGAATCTCTGGTTCCGTAGACCAGCGCCTTATCCATTGGGCCATGAAGTCGATATGTTTTACGGTTTATTTAATTCACATAAATTTAATAAACTTAAAATCACAATAAAATAAAATTTAATTACAAATGAGCAAGTCTTGAATAATATTTATAAAAAACTTTATCTTGAGCTGTTACATTTCTATTTAACTAATACAATACTAATCATGATTTAAAATGTAAATATAATAAAATTGAATAATGTGGGTTTTTAATGATTCTTTTATATAAGGATCAGCAGAAAAATCACTGAGCAGAGCAAAGTTGAGAGAAATAACTGGGTGTGACATATGTGCTGACGGAAAGCCAAAAATCAAAGAACCTTTGAAAGGTGACCGCAAACCCCCTAGTGGAGACACCAGCATTGCCTTGCTTTATCAGTGGAAGGCTCTAATTGTGTTCGGTTTTAAACATTTTAGGGTTTCCAAATTAATCTATGAACATGTTTCTTAAGACGTAGAAGATGATAACATGAATTCTGAACTGCACCATTTTCGAGCTTTTCCTCAAGGGAGTCATGTAAATACTGCATTTTATAAGCCATAAAAAAAGTAACGACTTCACTGGGGATCGAACCCAGAATCTCTGGTTCCGTAGACCAGCGCCTTATCCATTGGGCCATGAAGTCGATATGTTTTACGGTTTATTTAATTCACATAAATTTAATAAACTTAAAATCACAATAAAATAAAATTTAATTACAAATGAGCAAGTCTTGAATAATATTTATAAAAAACTTTATCTTGAGCTGTTACATTTCTATATCACTAATACAATACTAATCATGATTTAAAATGTAAATATCGAAAAATTGAATAATGTGGGTTTTTAATGACTCTTTTATATAAGGATCAGTAGACAAATCACTGAGCAGAGCAAAGTTGAGAGAAATAACTGGGTGTGACATATGTGCTGACGGAAAGCCAAAACTCAAAGAACCTATTAAAGGTGCCCGCAAACCCCCTAGTGGAGACACCAGAATTGCCTTGCTTTATCAGTGGAATGCTCTTAGTGTGTTCGGTTTTAAACATTTTAGGGTTTCCAAATTAATCTATGAACATGTTTCTTAAGACGTAGAAGATGATAACATGAATTCTGAACTGCACCATTTTCGAGCTTTCCTTCAGGGGAGTCATGTAAGAGCAGCATTTTATTAGCCATAAAAAAAATAACGACTTCACTGAATCTCTGGTTCCGTAGACCAGCGCCTTATCCATTGGGCCATGAAGTCGATATGTTTTACGGTTTATTTAATTCACATAAATTTAATAAACTTAAAATCACAATAAAATAAAATTTAATTACAAATGAGCAAGTCTTGAATAATATTTATAAAAAACTTTATCTTGAGCTGTTACATTTCTATTTTACTAATACAATACTAATCATGATTTAAAATATAAATATCATAAAATTGAATAATGTGGGTTTTTAATGATTCTTTTATATAACGATTAGCAGAAAAATCACTGAGCAGAGCAAAGTTGAGAGAAATAACTGGGTGTGACATATGTGCTTATAGAAAGCCAAAACTCAAAGAACCTATTAAAGGTGCCCGCAAACCCCCTAGTGGAGACACCAGAATTGCCTTGCTTTATCAGTGGAATGCTCTTAGTGTGTTAGGTTTTAAACATTTTAGGGTTTCCAAATTAATCTATGAACATGTTTCTTAAGACGTAGAAGATGATAACATGAATTCTGAACTGCACCATTTTCGAGCTTTCCCTCAGGGGAGTCATGTAAGCGCTGCATTTTATTAGCCATAAAAAAAATAACGACTTCACTGGGGATCGAACCTAGAATCTCTAGTTCCGTAGACCAGCGCCTTATCCATTTGGCCATGAAGTCGATATGTTTTGCGGTTTATTTAATTCACATAAAATTAGTAAACTTAAAACCACAATAAAATAAAATTTAATTACAAATGAGCAAGTCTTTAATAATATTATAAAAAACTTTATCTTGAGCTGTTACATTTCTATTTTACTAATACAATACTAATCATGATTTAAAATATAAATATCATAAAATTGAATAATGTGGGTTTTTAATGATTCTTTTATATAAGGATTAGCAGAAAAATCACTGAGCAGAGCAAAGTTGAGAGAAATAACTGGTGTGACATATGTGCTGACGGAAAGCCAAAAATTAAAGAACCTTTTAAAGGTGCTCGCAAACCCCCTAGTGGAGACACCAGCATTGCCTTGCTTTATCAGTGGAAGGCTCTAAGTTTGTTAGGTTTTAAACATTTTAGGGTTTCCAAATTAATCTATGAACATGTTTCCTAAGACGTAGAAGATGATAACATGAATTCTGAACTGCACCATTTTCGAGCTTTCCCTCAGGGGAGTCATGTAAGCGCTGCATTTTATTAGCCATAAAAAAAATAACGACTTCACTGGGGATCGAACCTAGAATCTCTAGTTCCGTAGACCAGCGCCTTATCCATTTGGCCATGAAGTCGATATGTTTTACGGTTTATTTAATTCACATAAAATTAGTAAACTTAAAATCACAATAAAATAAAATTTAATTACAAATGAGCAAGTCTTTAATAATATTATAAAAAACTTTATCTTGAGCTGTTACATTTCAATTTTACTAATACAATACTAATCATGATTTAAAATATAAATATCATAAAATTGAATAATGTGGGTTTTTAATGATTCTTTTATATAAGGATTAGCAGAAAAATCACTGAGCAGAGCAAAGTTGAGAGAAATAACTGGGTGTGACATATGTGCTGACGGAAAGCCAAAAATTAAAGAACCTTTTAAAGGTGCTCGCAAACCCCCTAGTGGAGACACCAGCATTGCCTTGCTTTATCAGTGGAAGGCTCTAAGTTTGTTAGGTTTTAAACATTTTAGGGTTTCCAAATTAATCTATGAACATGTTTCTTAAGACGTAGAAGATGATAACATGAATTCTAAACTGCACCATTTTCGAGCTTTCCCTCAGGGGAGTCATGTAAGTGCAGCATTTTATTAGCCATAAAAAAAATAACGACTTCAATGGGGATCGAACCTAGAATCTCTGGTTCCGTAGACCAGCGCCTTATCCATTGGGCCATGAAGTCGATATGTTTTACGGTTTATTTAATTCACATAAATTTAATAAACTTAAAATCACAATAAAATAAAATTTAATTACAAATGAGCAAGTCTTGAATAATATTTATAAAAAACTTTATCTTGAGCTGTTACATTTCTATTTAACTAATACAATACTAATCATGATTTAAAATGTAAATATAATAAAATTGAATAATGTGGGTTTTTAATGATTCTTTTATATAAGGATCAGCAGAAAAATCACTGAGCAGAGCAAAGTTGAGAGAAATAACTGGGTGTGACATATGTGCTGACGGAAAGCCAAAAATCAAAGAACCTTTGAAAGGTGACCGCAAACCCCCTAGTGGAGACACCAGCATTGCCTTGCTTTATCAGTGGAAGGCTCTAAGTGTGTTAGGTTTTAAACATTTTAGGGTTTCCAATTTAATCTATGAACATGTTTCTTAAGACGTAGAAGACGATAACATGAATTCTGAACTGCGCCATTTTCAAGCTTTTCCTCAGGGGAGTCATGTAAGTGCTGCATTTTATTAGCCATAAAAAAAATAACGACTTCACTGGGGATCGGACCCAGAATCTCTGGTTCTGTAGACCAGCGCCTTATCCATTGGGTCATGAAGTCGATATGTTTTACGGTTTATTTAATTCACATAAAATTAGTAAACTTAAAATCACAATAAAATAAAATTTAATTACAAATGGGCAAGTCTTGAATAATATTATAAAAAACTTTATCTTGAGCTACAACATTTCTATTTTACTAATACAATACTAATCATGATTTATATAAGGATCAGCAGAAAAATCACTGAGCAAAGCAAAGTTGAGAGAAATAACTAGGTGTGACATATGTGCTGACGGAAAGCCAAAAATCAAAGAACCTTTGAAAGGTGACCGCAAACCCCCTAGTGGAGACACCAACATTGCCTTGCTTTATCAGTGGAAGGCTCTAATTGTGTTCGGTTTTAAACATTTTAGGGTTTCCAAATTAATCTATGAACATGTTTCTTAAGACGTAGAAGATGATAACATGAATTCTGAACTGCACCATTTTCGAGCTTTTCCTCAAGGGAGTCATGTAAATACTGCATTTTATAAGCCATAAAAAAAGTAACGACTTCACTGGGGATCGAACCCAGAATCTCTGGTTCCGTAGACCAGCGCCTTATCCATTGGGCCATGAAGTCGATATGTTTTACGGTTTATTTAATTCACATAAATTTAATAAACTTAAAATCACAATAAAACAAAATTTAATTACAAATGAGCAAGTCTTGAATAATATTTATAAAAAACTTTATCTTGAGCTGTTACATTTCTATATCACTAATACAATACTAATCATGATTTAAAATGTAAATATCATAAAATTGAATAATGTGGGTTTTTAATGACTCTTTTATATAAGGATCAGTAGACAAATCACTGAGCAGAGCAAAGATGAGAGAAATAACTGGGTGTGACATATGTGCTGACGGAAAGCCAAAACTCAAAGAACCTATTAAAGGTGCCCGCAAACCCCCTAGTGGAGACACCAGAATTGCCTTGCTTTATCAGTGGAATGCTCTTAGTGTGTTCGGTTTTAAACATTTTAGGGTTTCCAAATTAATCTATGAACATGTTTCTTAAGACGTAGAAGATGATAACATGAATTCTGAACTGCACCATTTTCGAGCTTTCCTTCAGGGGAGTCATGTAAGAGCAGCATTTTATTAGCCATAAAAAAAATAACGACTTCACTGAATCTCTGGTTCCGTAGACCAGCGCCTTATCCATTGGGCCATGAAGTCGATATGTTTTACGGTTTATTTAATTCACATAAATTTAATAAACTTAAAATCACAATAAAATAAAATTTAATTACAAATGAGCAAGTCTTGAATAATATTTATAAAAAACTTTATCTTGAGCTGTTACATTTCTATTTTACTAATACAATACTAATCATGATTTAAAATATAAATATCATAAAATTGAATAATGTGGGTTTTTAATGATTCTTTTATATAACGATTAGCAGAAAAATCACTGAGCAGAGCAAAGTTGAGAGAAATAACTGGGTGTGACATATGTGCTTATAGAAAGCCAAAACTCAAAGAACCTATTAAAGGTGCCCGCAAACCCCCTAGTGGAGACACCAGAATTGCCTTGCTTTATCAGTGGAATGCTCTTAGTGTGTTAGGTTTTAAACATTTTAGGGTTTCCAAATTAATCTATGAACATGTTTCTTAAGACGTAGAAGATGATAACATGAATTCTGAACTGCACCATTTTCGAGCTTTCCCTCAGGGGAGTCATGTAAGCGCTGCATTTTATTAGCCATAAAAAAAATAACGACTTCACTGGGGATCGAACCTAGAATCTCTAGTTCCGTAGACCAGCGCCTTATCCATTTGGCCATGAAGTCGATATGTTTTGCGGTTTATTTAATTCACATAAAATTAGTAAACTTAAAACCACAATAAAATAAAATTTAATTACAAATGAGCAAGTCTTTAATAATATTATAAAAAACTTTATCTTGAGCTGTTACATTTCTATTTTACTAATACAATACTAATCATGATTTAAAATATAAATATCATAAAATTGAATAATGTGGGTTTTTAATGATTCTTTTATATAAGGATTAGCAGAAAAATCACTGAGCAGAGCAAAGTTGAGAGAAATAACTGGTGTGACATATGTGCTGACGGAAAGCCAAAAATTAAAGAACCTTTTAAAGGTGCTCGCAAACCCCCTAGTGGAGACACCAGCATTGCCTTGCTTTATCAGTGGAAGGCTCTAAGTTTGTTAGGTTTTAAACATTTTAGGGTTTCCAAATTAATCTATGAACATGTTTCCTAAGACGTAGAAGATGATAACATGAATTCTGAACTGCACCATTTTCGAGCTTTCCCTCAGGGGAGTCATGTAAGCGCTGCATTTTATTAGCCATAAAAAAAATAACGACTTCACTGGGGATCGAACCTAGAATCTCTAGTTCCGTAGACCAGCGCCTTATCCATTTGGCCATGAAGTCGATATGTTTTACGGTTTATTTAATTCACATAAAATTAGTAAACTTAAAATCACAATAAAATAAAATTTAATTACAAATGAGCAAGTCTTTAATAATATTATAAAAAACTTTATCTTGAGCTGTTACATTTCAATTTTACTAATACAATACTAATCATGATTTAAAATATAAATATCATAAAATTGAATAATGTGGGTTTTTAATGATTCTTTTATATAAGGATTAGCAGAAAAATCACTGAGCAGAGCAAAGTTGAGAGAAATAACTGGGTGTGACATATGTGCTGACGGAAAGCCAAAAATTAAAGAACCTTTTAAAGGTGCTCGCAAACCCCCTAGTGGAGACACCAGCATTGCCTTGCTTTATCAGTGGAAGGCTCTAAGTTTGTTAGGTTTTAAACATTTTAGGGTTTCCAAATTAATCTATGAACATGTTTCTTAAGACGTAGAAGATGATAACATGAATTCTAAACTGCACCATTTTCGAGCTTTCCCTCAGGGGAGTCATGTAAGTGCAGCATTTTATTAGCCATAAAAAAAATAACGACTTCAATGGGGATCGAACCTAGAATCTCTGGTTCCGTAGACCAGCGCCTTATCCATTGGGCCATGAAGTCGATATGTTTTACGGTTTATTTAATTCACATAAATTTAATAAACTTAAAATCACAATAAAATAAAATTTAATTACAAATGAGCAAGTCTTGAATAATATTTATAAAAAACTTTATCTTGAGCTGTTACATTTCTATTTAACTAATACAATACTAATCATGATTTAAAATGTAAATATAATAAAATTGAATAATGTGGGTTTTTAATGATTCTTTTATATAAGGATCAGCAGAAAAATCACTGAGCAGAGCAAAGTTGAGAGAAATAACTGGGTGTGACATATGTGCTGACGGAAAGCCAAAAATCAAAGAACCTTTGAAAGGTGACCGCAAACCCCCTAGTGGAGACACCAGCATTGCCTTGCTTTATCAGTGGAAGGCTCTAAGTGTGTTAGGTTTTAAACATTTTAGGGTTTCCAATTTAATCTATGAACATGTTTCTTAAGACGTAGAAGACGATAACATGAATTCTGAACTGCGCCATTTTCAAGCTTTTCCTCAGGGGAGTCATGTAAGTGCTGCATTTTATTAGCCATAAAAAAAATAACGACTTCACTGGGGATCGGACCCAGAATCTCTGGTTCTGTAGACCAGCGCCTTATCCATTGGGTCATGAAGTCGATATGTTTTACGGTTTATTTAATTCACATAAAATTAGTAAACTTAAAATCACAATAAAATAAAATTTAATTACAAATGGGCAAGTCTTGAATAATATTATAAAAAACTTTATCTTGAGCTACAACATTTCTATTTTACTAATACAATACTAATCATGATTTATATAAGGATCAGCAGAAAAATCACTGAGCAAAGCAAAGTTGAGAGAAATAACTAGGTGTGACATATGTGCTGACGGAAAGCCAAAAATCAAAGAACCTTTGAAAGGTGACCGCAAACCCCCTAGTGGAGACACCAACATTGCCTTGCTTTATCAGTGGAAGGCTCTAATTGTGTTCGGTTTTAAACATTTTAGGGTTTCCAAATTAATCTATGAACATGTTTCTTAAGACGTAGAAGATGATAACATGAATTCTGAACTGCACCATTTTCGAGCTTTTCCTCAAGGGAGTCATGTAAATACTGCATTTTATAAGCCATAAAAAAAGTAACGACTTCACTGGGGATCGAACCCAGAATCTCTGGTTCCGTAGACCAGCGCCTTATCCATTGGGCCATGAAGTCGATATGTTTTACGGTTTATTTAATTCACATAAATTTAATAAACTTAAAATCACAATAAAACAAAATTTAATTACAAATGAGCAAGTCTTGAATAATATTTATAAAAAACTTTATCTTGAGCTGTTACATTTCTATATCACTAATACAATACTAATCATGATTTAAAATGTAAATATCATAAAATTGAATAATGTGGGTTTTTAATGACTCTTTTATATAAGGATCAGTAGACAAATCACTGAGCAGAGCAAAGATGAGAGAAATAACTGGGTGTGACATATGTGCTGACGGAAACCAAAACTCAAAGAACCTATTAAAGGTGCCCGCAAACCCCCTAGTGGAGACACCAGAATTGCCTTGCTTTATCAGTGGAATGCTCTTAGTGTGTTCGGTTTTAAACATTTTAGGGTTTCCAAATTAATCTATGAACATGTTTCTTAAGACGTAGAAGATGATAACATGAATTCTGAACTGCACCATTTTCGAGCTTTCCTTCAGGGGAGTCATGTAAGAGCAGCATTTTATTAGCCATAAAAAAAAGAACGACTCCACTGAATCTCTGGTTCCGTAGACCAGCGCCTTATCCATTGGGCCATGAAGTCGATATGTTTTACGGTTTATTTAATTCACATAAATTTAATAAACTTAAAATCACAATAAAATAAAATTTAATTACAAATGAGCAAGTCTTGAATAATATTTATAAAAAACTTTATCTTGAGCTGTTACATTTCTATTTTACTAATACAATACTAATCATGATTTAAAATATAAATATCATAAAATTGAATAATGTGGGTTTTTAATGATTCTTTTATATAACGATTAGCAGAAAAATCACTGAGCAGAGCAAAGTTGAGAGAAATAACTGGGTGTGACATATGTGCTTATAGAAAGCCAAAACTCAAAGAACCTATTAAAGGTGCCCGCAAACCCCCTAGTGGAGACACCAGAATTGCCTTGCTTTATCAGTGGAATGCTCTTAGTGTGTTAGGTTTTAAACATTTTAGGGTTTCCAAATTAATCTATGAACATGTTTCTTAAGACGTAGAAGATGATAACATGAATTCTGAACTGCACCATTTTCGAGCTTTCCCTCAGGGGAGTCATGTAAGCGCTGCATTTTATTAGCCATAAAAAAAATAACGACTTCACTGGGGATCGAACCTAGAATCTCTAGTTCCGTAGACCAGCGCCTTATCCATTTGGCCATGAAGTCGATATGTTTTGCGGTTTATTTAATTCACATAAAATTAGTAAACTTAAAATCACAATAAAATAAAATTTAATTACAAATGAGCAAGTCTTTAATAATATTATAAAAAACTTTATCTTGAGCTGTTACATTTCTATTTTACTAATACAATACTAATCATGATTTAAAATATAAATATCATAAAATTGAATAATGTGGGTTTTTAATGATTCTTTTATATAAGGATTAGCAGAAAAATCACTGAGCAGAGCAAAGTTGAGAGAAATAACTGGGTGTGACATATGTGCTGACGGAAAGCCAAAAATTAAAGAACCTTTTAAAGGTGCTCGCAAACCCCCTAGTGGAGACACCAGCATTGCCTTGCTTTATCAGTGGAAGGCTCTAAGTTTGTTAGGTTTTAAACATTTTAGGGTTTCCAAATTAATCTATGAACATGTTTCCTAAGACGTAGAAGATGATAACATGAATTCTGAACTGCACCATTTTCGAGCTTTCCCTCAGGGGAGTCATGTAAGCGCTGCATTTTATTAGCCATAAAAAAAATAACGACTTCACTGGGGATCGAACCTAGAATCTCTAGTTCCGTAGACCAGCGCCTTATCCATTTGGCCATGAAGTCGATATGTTTTATGGTTTATTTAATTCACATAAAATTAGTAAACTTAAAATCACAATAAAATAAAATTTAATTACAAATGAGCAAGTCTTTAATAATATTATAAAAAACTTTATCTTGAGCTGTTACATTTCTATTTTACTAATACAATACTAATCATGATTTAAAATATAAATATCATAAAATTGAATAATGTGGGTTTTTAATGATTCTTTTATATAAGGATTAGCAGAAAAATCACTGAGCAGAGCAAAGTTGAGAGAAATAACTGGGTGTGACATATGTGCTGATGGAAAGCCAAAAATTAAAGAACCTTTTAAAGGTGCTCGCAAACCCCCTAGTGGAGACACCAGCATTGCCTTGCTTTATCAGTGGAAGGCTCTAAGTTTGTTAGGTTTTAAACATTTTAGGGTTTCCAAATTAATCTATGAACATGTTTCTTAAGACGTAGAAGATGATAACATGAATTCTAAACTGCACCATTTTCGAGCTTTCCCTCAGGGGAGTCATGTAAGTGCAGCATTTTATTAGCCATAAAAAAAATAACGACTTCAATGGGGATCGAACCTAGAATCTCTGGTTCCGTAGACCAGCGCCTTATCCATTGGGCCATGAAGTCGATATGTTTTACGGTTTATTTAATTCACATAAATTTAATAAACTTAAAATCACAATAAAATAAAATTTAATTACAAATGAGCAAGTCTTGAATAATATTTATAAAAAACTTTATCTTGAGCTGTTACATTTCTATTTAACTAATACAATACTAATCATGATTTAAAATGTAAATATAATAAAATTGAATAATGTGGGTTTTTAATGATTCTTTTATATAAGGATCAGCAGAAAAATCACTGAGCAGAGCAAAGTTGAGAGAAATAACTGGGTATGACATATGTGCTGACGGAAAGCCAAAAATCAAAGAACCTTTGAAAGGTGACCGCAAACCCCCTAGTGGAGACACCAGCATTGCCTTGCTTTATCAGTGGAAGGCTCTAAGTGTGTTAGGTTTTAAACATTTTAGGGTTTCCAATTTAATCTATGAACATGTTTCTTAAGACGTAGAAGACGATAACATGAATTCTGAACTGCGCCATTTTCAAGCTTTTCCTCAGGGGAGTCATGTAAATACTGCATTTTATTAGCCATAAAAAAAATAACACCTTCACTGGGGATCGGACCCAGAATCTCTGGTTCTGTAGACCAGTGCCTTATCCATTGGGTCATGAAGTCGATATGTTTTACGGTTTATTTAATTCACATAAAATTAGTAAACTTAAAATCACAATAAAATAAAATTTAATTACAAATGGGCAAGTCTTGAATAATATTATAAAAAACTTTATCTTGAGCTGCAACATTTCTATTTTACTAATACAATACTAATCATGATTTATATAAGGATCAGCAGAAAAATCACTGAGCAAAGTTGAGAGAAATAACTGGGTGTGACATATGTGCTGACGGAAAGCCAAAAATCAAAGAACCTTTGAAAGGTGACCGCAAACCCCCTAGTGGAGTTACCAGCATTGCCTTGCTTTATCAGTGGAAGGCTCTAAGTGTGTTAGGTTTTAAACATTTTAGGGTTTCCAATTTTATCTATGAACATGTTTCTTAAGACGTAGAAGACGATAACATGAATTCTGTACTGCGCCATTTTCAAGCTTTTCCTCAGGGGAGTCATGTAAATACTGCATTTTATTAGCCATAAAAAAAATAACGACTTCACTGGGGATCGGACCCAGAATCTCTGGTTCTGTAGACCAGCGCCTTATCCATTGGGTCATGAAGTCGATATGTTTTACGGTTTATTTAATTCACATAAAATTAGTAAACTTAAAATCACAATAAAATAAAATTTAATTACAAATGGGCAAGTCTTGAATAATATTATAAAAAACTTTATCTTGAGCTGCAACATTTCTATTTTACTAATACAACACTAATCATGATTTAAAATGTAAATATCATAAAATTGAATAATGTGGGTTTTTAATGACTCTTTTATATAAGGACCAGTAGACAAATCACTGATCAGAGCAAAGTTGAGAGAAATAACTAGGTGGGACATATGTGCTGACGGAAAGCCAAAACTCAAAGAACCTGTTAAAGGTGCCCGCAAACCCCCTAGTGGAGACACCAGAATTGCCTTGCTTTATCAATAGAATAGCTCTTAGTGTGTTCGGTTTTAAACATTTTAGGGTTTCCAAATTAATCTATGAACATGTTTCTTAAGACGTAGAAGATGATAACATGAATTCTGAGCTGCACCTTTTTCGAGCTTTTCCTCAAAGGAGTCATGTAAATACTGCATTTTATTAGCCATAAAAAAAGTAACGACTTCACTGGGGATCGAACCCAGAATCTCTGGTTCCGTAGACCAGCGCCTTATCCATTGGGCCATGAAGTCGATATGTTTTACGGTTTATTTAATTCACATAAATTTAATAAACTTAAAATCACAATAAAATAAAATTTAATTACAAATGAGCAAGTCTTGAATAATATTTATATAAAACTTTATCTTGAGCTGTTACATTTCTATTTTACTAATACAATACTAATCATGATTTAAAATGTAAATATCATAAAATTGAATAATGTGGGTTTTTAATGACTCTTTTATATAAGGATCAGTAGACAAATCACTGAGCCGAGCAAAGTTGAGAGAAATAACTGGGTGTGACATATGTGCTGATGGAAAGCCAAAACTCAAAGAACCTATTAAAGGTGCCCGCAAACCCCCTAGTGGAGACACCAGAATTGCCTTGCTTTATCAGTGGAATGCTCTTAGTGTGTTAGGTTTTAAACATTTTAGGGTTTCCAAATTAATCTATGAACATGTTTCTTAAGACGTAGAAGATGATAACATGAATTCTGAACTGCACCATTTTCGAGCTTTCCCTCAGGGGAGTCATGTAAGCGCTGCATTTTATTAGCCATAAAAAAAAATAACGACTTCACTGGGGATCGAACCTAGAATCTCTAGTTCCGTAGACCAGCGCCTTATCCATTTGGCCATGAAGTCGATATGTTTTACGGTTTATTTAATTCACATAAAATTATTAAACTTAAAATCACAATAAAATAAAATTTAATTACAAATGAGCAAGTCTTTAATAATATTATAAAAAACTTTATCTTGAGCTGTTACATTTCTATTTTACTAATACAATACTAATCATGATTTAAAATATAAATATCATAAAATTGAATAATGTGGGTTTTTAATGATTCTTTTATATAAGGATTAGCAGAAAAATCACTGAGCAGAGCAAAGTTGAGAGAAATAACTGGGTGTGACATATGTGCTGACGGAAAGCCAAAAATTAAAGAACCTTTTAAAGGTGCTCGCAAACCCCCTAGTGGAGACACCAGCATTGCCTTGCTTTATCAGTGGAAGGCTCTAAGTTTGTTAGGTTTTAAACATTTTAGGGTTTCCAAATTAATCTATGAACATGTTTCTTAAGACGTAGAAGATGATAACATGAATTCTAAACTGCACCATTTTCGAGCTTTCCCTCAGGGGAGTCATGTAAGTGCAGCATTTTATTAGCCATAAAAAAAAATAACGACTTCAATGGGGATCGAACCTAGAATCTCTGGTTCCGTAGACCAGCGCCTTATCCATTGGGCCATGAAGTCGATATGTTTTACGGTTTATTTAATTCACATAAATTTACTAAACTTAAAATCACAATAAAATAAAATTTAATTACAAATGAGCAAGTCTTGAATAATATTTATAAAAAACTTTATCTTGAGCTGTTACATTTCTATTTAACTAATACAATACTAATCATGATTTAAAATGTAAATATCATAAAATTGAATAATGTGGGTTTTTAATGATTCTTTTATATAAGGATCAGCAGAAAAATCACTGAGCAGAGCAAAGTTGAGAGAAATAACTGGGTGTGACATATGTGCTGACGGAAAGCCAAAAATCAAAGAACCTTTGAAAGGTGACCGCAACCCCCCTAGTGGAGACACCAGCATTGCCTTGCTTTATCAGTGGAAGGCTCTAAGTGTGTTAGGTTTTAAACACTTTAGGGTTTTCAATTTAATCTATGAACATGTTTCTTAAGACATAGAAGACGATAACATGAATTCTGAACTGCGCCATTTTCAAGCTTTTCCTCAGGGGAGTCATGTAAGTGCTGCATTTTATTAGCCATAAAAAAAATAACGACTTCACTGGGGATCGGACCCAAAATCTCTGGTTCTGTAGACCAGCGCCTTATCCATTGGGTCATGAAGTCGATATGTTTTACGGTTTATTTAATTCACATAAAATTAGTAAACTTAAAATCACAATAAAATAAAATTTAATTACAAATGGGCAAGTCTTGAATAATATTATAAAAAACTTTATCTTGAGCTGCAACATTTCTATTTTACTAATACAATACTAATCATGATTTATATAAGGATCAGCAAAAAAATCACTGAGCAAAGCAAACTTGAGAGAAATAACTGGGTGTGACATATGTGCTGACGGAAAGCCAAAAATCAAAGAACCTTTGAAAGGTGACTGCAAACCCCCTAGTGGAGACACCAACATTGCCTTGCTTTATCAGTGGAAGGCTCTAATTGTGTTCGGTTTTAAACATTTTAGGGTTTCCAAATTAATCTATGAACATGTTTCTTAAGACGTAGAAGATGATAACATGAATTCTGAACTGCACCATTTTCGAGCTTTTCCTCAAGGGAGTCATGTAAATACTGCATTTTATAAGCCATAAAAAAAGTAACGACTTCACTGGGGATCGAACCCAAAATCTCTGGTTCCGTAGACCAGCGCCTTATCCATTGGGCCATGAAGTCGATATGTTTTACGGTTTATTTAATTCACATAAATTTAATAAACTTAAAATCACAATAAAATAAAATTTAATTACAAATGAGCAAGTCTTGAATAATATTTATAAAAAACTTTATCTTGAGCTGTTACATTTCTATTTTACTAATACAATACTAATCATGATTTAAAATGTAAATATCATAAAATTGAATAATGTGGGTTTTTAATGACTCTTTTATATAAGGATCAGTAGACAAATCACTGAGCAGAGCAAAGTTGAGGGAAATAACTGGGTGTGACATATATGCTGACGGAAAGCCAAAACTCAAAGAACCTATTAAAGGTGCCCGCAAACCCCCTAGTGGAGACACCAGAATTGCCTTGCTTTATCAGTGGAATGCTCTTAGTGTGTTCGGTTTTAAACATTTTAGGGTTTCCAAATTAATCTATGAACATGTTTCTTAAGACGTAGAAGATGATAACATGAATTCTGAACTGCACCATTTTCGAGCTTTCCTTCAGGGGAGTCATGTAAGAGCAGCATTTTATTAGCCATAAAAAAAATAACGACTTCACTGAATCTCTGGTTCCGTAGACCAACGCCTTATCCATTGGGCCATGAAGTCGATATGTTTTACGGTTTATTTAATTCACATAAATTTAATAAACTTAAAATCACAATAAAATAAAATTTAATTACAAATGAGCAAGTCTTGAATAATATTTATATAAAACTTTATCTTGAGCTGTTACATTTCTATTTTACTAATACAATACTAATCATGATTTAAAATGTAAATATCATAAAATTGAATAATGTGGGTTTTTAATGACTCTTTTATATAAGGATCAGTAGACAAATCACTGAGCAGATCAAAGTTGAGAGAAATAACTGGGTGTGACATATGTGCTGACGGAAAGCCAAAACTCAAAGAACCTATTAAAGGTGCCCGCAAACCCCCTAGTGGAGACACCAGAATTGCCTTGCTTTATCAATGGAATGCTCTTAGTGTGTTAGGTTTTAAACCATAAAAAAAATAACGACTTCACTGGGGATCGAACCTAGAATCTCTAGTTCCGTAGACCAGCGCCTTATCCATTTGGCCATGAAGTCGATATGTTTTACGGTTTATTTAATTCACATAAAATTAGTAAACTTAAAATCACAATAAAATAAAATTTAATTACAAATGAGCAAGTCTTTAATAATATTATAAAAAACTTTATCTTGAGCTGTTACATTTCTATTTAACTAATACAATACTAATCATGATTTAAAATGTAAATATAATAAAATTGAATAATGTGGGTTTTTAATGATTCTTTTATATAAGGATCAGCAGAAAAATCACTGAGCAGAGCAAAGTTGAGAGAAATAACTGGGTGTGACATATGTGCTGACGGAAAGCCAAAAATCAAAGAACCTTTGAAAGGTGACCGCAAACCCCCTAGTGGAGACACCAGCATTGCCTTGCTTTATCAGTGGAAGGCTCTAAGTGTGTTAGGTTTTAAACATTTTAGGGTTTCCAATTTAATCTATGAACATGTTTCTTAAGACGTAGAAGACGATAACATGAATTCTGAACTGCGCCATTTTCAAGCTTTTCCTCAGGGGAGTCATGTAAGTGCTGCATTTTATTAGCCATAAAAAAAATAACGACTTCACTGGGGATCGGACCCAGAATCTCTGGTTCTGTAGACCAGCGCCTTATCCATTGGGTCATGAAGTCGATATGTTTTACGGTTTATTTAATTCACATAAAATTAGTAAACTTAAAATCACAATAAAATAAAATTTAATTACAAATGGGCAAGTCTTGAATAATATTATAAAAAACTTTATCTTGAGCTACAACATTTCTATTTTACTAATACAATACTAATCATGATTTATATAAGGATCAGCAGAAAAATCACTGAGCAAAGCAAAGTTGAGAGAAATAACTAGGTGTGACATATGTGCTGACGGAAAGCCAAAAATCAAAGAACCTTTGAAAGGTGACCGCAAACCCCCTAGTGGAGACACCAACATTGCCTTGCTTTATCAGTGGAAGGCTCTAATTGTGTTCGGTTTTAAACATTTTAGGGTTTCCAAATTAATCTATGAACATGTTTCTTAAGACGTAGAAGATGATAACATGAATTCTGAACTGCACCATTTTCGAGCTTTTCCTCAAGGGAGTCATGTAAATACTGCATTTTATAAGCCATAAAAAAAGTAACGACTTCACTGGGGATCGAACCCAGAATCTCTGGTTCCGTAGACCAGCGCCTTATCCATTGGGCCATGAAGTCGATATGTTTTACGGTTTATTTAATTCACATAAATTTAATAAACTTAAAATCACAATAAAACAAAATTTAATTACAAATGAGCAAGTCTTGAATAATATTTATAAAAAACTTTATCTTGAGCTGTTACATTTCTATATCACTAATACAATACTAATCATGATTTAAAATGTAAATATCATAAAATTGAATAATGTGGGTTTTTAATGACTCTTTTATATAAGGATCAGTAGACAAATCACTGAGCAGAGCAAAGATGAGAGAAATAACTGGGTGTGACATATGTGCTGACGGAAAGCCAAAACTCAAAGAACCTATTAAAGGTGCCCGCAAACCCCCTAGTGGAGACACCAGAATTGCCTTGCTTTATCAGTGGAATGCTCTTAGTGTGTTCGGTTTTAAACATTTTAGGGTTTCCAAATTAATCTATGAACATGTTTCTTAAGACGTAGAAGATGATAACATGAATTCTGAACTGCACCATTTTCGAGCTTTCCTTCAGGGGAGTCATGTAAGAGCAGCATTTTATTAGCCATAAAAAAAATAACGACTTCACTGAATCTCTGGTTCCGTAGACCAGCGCCTTATCCATTGGGCCATGAAGTCGATATGTTTTACGGTTTATTTAATTCACATAAATTTAATAAACTTAAAATCACAATAAAATAAAATTTAATTACAAATGAGCAAGTCTTGAATAATATTTATAAAAAACTTTATCTTGAGCTGTTACATTTCTATTTTACTAATACAATACTAATCATGATTTAAAATATAAATATCATAAAATTGAATAATGTGGGTTTTTAATGATTCTTTTATATAACGATTAGCAGAAAAATCACTGAGCAGAGCAAAGTTGAGAGAAATAACTGGGTGTGACATATGTGCTTATAGAAAGCCAAAACTCAAAGAACCTATTAAAGGTGCCCGCAAACCCCCTAGTGGAGACACCAGAATTGCCTTGCTTTATCAGTGGAATGCTCTTAGTGTGTTAGGTTTTAAACATTTTAGGGTTTCCAAATTAATCTATGAACATGTTTCTTAAGACGTAGAAGATGATAACATGAATTCTGAACTGCACCATTTTCGAGCTTTCCCTCAGGGGAGTCATGTAAGCGCTGCATTTTATTAGCCATAAAAAAAATAACGACTTCACTGGGGATCGAACCTAGAATCTCTAGTTCCGTAGACCAGCGCCTTATCCATTTGGCCATGAAGTCGATATGTTTTGCGGTTTATTTAATTCACATAAAATTAGTAAACTTAAAACCACAATAAAATAAAATTTAATTACAAATGAGCAAGTCTTTAATAATATTATAAAAAACTTTATCTTGAGCTGTTACATTTCTATTTTACTAATACAATACTAATCATGATTTAAAATATAAATATCATAAAATTGAATAATGTGGGTTTTTAATGATTCTTTTATATAAGGATTAGCAGAAAAATCACTGAGCAGAGCAAAGTTGAGAGAAATAACTGGTGTGACATATGTGCTGACGGAAAGCCAAAAATTAAAGAACCTTTTAAAGGTGCTCGCAAACCCCCTAGTGGAGACACCAGCATTGCCTTGCTTTATCAGTGGAAGGCTCTAAGTTTGTTAGGTTTTAAACATTTTAGGGTTTCCAAATTAATCTATGAACATGTTTCCTAAGACGTAGAAGATGATAACATGAATTCTGAACTGCACCATTTTCGAGCTTTCCCTCAGGGGAGTCATGTAAGCGCTGCATTTTATTAGCCATAAAAAAAATAACGACTTCACTGGGGATCGAACCTAGAATCTCTAGTTCCGTAGACCAGCGCCTTATCCATTTGGCCATGAAGTCGATATGTTTTACGGTTTATTTAATTCACATAAAATTAGTAAACTTAAAATCACAATAAAATAAAATTTAATTACAAATGAGCAAGTCTTTAATAATATTATAAAAAACTTTATCTTGAGCTGTTACATTTCAATTTTACTAATACAATACTAATCATGATTTAAAATATAAATATCATAAAATTGAATAATGTGGGTTTTTAATGATTCTTTTATATAAGGATTAGCAGAAAAATCACTGAGCAGAGCAAAGTTGAGAGAAATAACTGGGTGTGACATATGTGCTGACGGAAAGCCAAAAATTAAAGAACCTTTTAAAGGTGCTCGCAAACCCCCTAGTGGAGACACCAGCATTGCCTTGCTTTATCAGTGGAAGGCTCTAAGTTTGTTAGGTTTTAAACATTTTAGGGTTTCCAAATTAATCTATGAACATGTTTCTTAAGACGTAGAAGATGATAACATGAATTCTAAACTGCACCATTTTCGAGCTTTCCCTCAGGGGAGTCATGTAAGTGCAGCATTTTATTAGCCATAAAAAAAATAACGACTTCAATGGGGATCGAACCTAGAATCTCTGGTTCCGTAGACCAGCGCCTTATCCATTGGGCCATGAAGTCGATATGTTTTACGGTTTATTTAATTCACATAAATTTAATAAACTTAAAATCACAATAAAATAAAATTTAATTACAAATGAGCAAGTCTTGAATAATATTTATAAAAAACTTTATCTTGAGCTGTTACATTTCTATTTAACTAATACAATACTAATCATGATTTAAAATGTAAATATAATAAAATTGAATAATGTGGGTTTTTAATGATTCTTTTATATAAGGATCAGCAGAAAAATCACTGAGCAGAGCAAAGTTGAGAGAAATAACTGGGTGTGACATATGTGCTGACGGAAAGCCAAAAATCAAAGAACCTTTGAAAGGTGACCGCAAACCCCCTAGTGGAGACACCAGCATTGCCTTGCTTTATCAGTGGAAGGCTCTAAGTGTGTTAGGTTTTAAACATTTTAGGGTTTCCAATTTAATCTATGAACATGTTTCTTAAGACGTAGAAGACGATAACATGAATTCTGAACTGCGCCATTTTCAAGCTTTTCCTCAGGGGAGTCATGTAAGTGCTGCATTTTATTAGCCATAAAAAAAATAACGACTTCACTGGGGATCGGACCCAGAATCTCTGGTTCTGTAGACCAGCGCCTTATCCATTGGGTCATGAAGTCGATATGTTTTACGGTTTATTTAATTCACATAAAATTAGTAAACTTAAAATCACAATAAAATAAAATTTAATTACAAATGGGCAAGTCTTGAATAATATTATAAAAAACTTTATCTTGAGCTACAACATTTCTATTTTACTAATACAATACTAATCATGATTTATATAAGGATCAGCAGAAAAATCACTGAGCAAAGCAAAGTTGAGAGAAATAACTAGGTGTGACATATGTGCTGACGGAAAGCCAAAAATCAAAGAACCTTTGAAAGGTGACCGCAAACCCCCTAGTGGAGACACCAACATTGCCTTGCTTTATCAGTGGAAGGCTCTAATTGTGTTCGGTTTTAAACATTTTAGGGTTTCCAAATTAATCTATGAACATGTTTCTTAAGACGTAGAAGATGATAACATGAATTCTGAACTGCACCATTTTCGAGCTTTTCCTCAAGGGAGTCATGTAAATACTGCATTTTATAAGCCATAAAAAAAGTAACGACTTCACTGGGGATCGAACCCAGAATCTCTGGTTCCGTAGACCAGCGCCTTATCCATTGGGCCATGAAGTCGATATGTTTTACGGTTTATTTAATTCACATAAATTTAATAAACTTAAAATCACAATAAAACAAAATTTAATTACAAATGAGCAAGTCTTGAATAATATTTATAAAAAACTTTATCTTGAGCTGTTACATTTCTATATCACTAATACAATACTAATCATGATTTAAAATGTAAATATCATAAAATTGAATAATGTGGGTTTTTAATGACTCTTTTATATAAGGATCAGTAGACAAATCACTGAGCAGAGCAAAGATGAGAGAAATAACTGGGTGTGACATATGTGCTGACGGAAACCAAAACTCAAAGAACCTATTAAAGGTGCCCGCAAACCCCCTAGTGGAGACACCAGAATTGCCTTGCTTTATCAGTGGAATGCTCTTAGTGTGTTCGGTTTTAAACATTTTAGGGTTTCCAAATTAATCTATGAACATGTTTCTTAAGACGTAGAAGATGATAACATGAATTCTGAACTGCACCATTTTCGAGCTTTCCTTCAGGGGAGTCATGTAAGAGCAGCATTTTATTAGCCATAAAAAAAAGAACGACTCCACTGAATCTCTGGTTCCGTAGACCAGCGCCTTATCCATTGGGCCATGAAGTCGATATGTTTTACGGTTTATTTAATTCACATAAATTTAATAAACTTAAAATCACAATAAAATAAAATTTAATTACAAATGAGCAAGTCTTGAATAATATTTATAAAAAACTTTATCTTGAGCTGTTACATTTCTATTTTACTAATACAATACTAATCATGATTTAAAATATAAATATCATAAAATTGAATAATGTGGGTTTTTAATGATTCTTTTATATAACGATTAGCAGAAAAATCACTGAGCAGAGCAAAGTTGAGAGAAATAACTGGGTGTGACATATGTGCTTATAGAAAGCCAAAACTCAAAGAACCTATTAAAGGTGCCCGCAAACCCCCTAGTGGAGACACCAGAATTGCCTTGCTTTATCAGTGGAATGCTCTTAGTGTGTTAGGTTTTAAACATTTTAGGGTTTCCAAATTAATCTATGAACATGTTTCTTAAGACGTAGAAGATGATAACATGAATTCTGAACTGCACCATTTTCGAGCTTTCCCTCAGGGGAGTCATGTAAGCGCTGCATTTTATTAGCCATAAAAAAAATAACGACTTCACTGGGGATCGAACCTAGAATCTCTAGTTCCGTAGACCAGCGCCTTATCCATTTGGCCATGAAGTCGATATGTTTTGCGGTTTATTTAATTCACATAAAATTAGTAAACTTAAAATCACAATAAAATAAAATTTAATTACAAATGAGCAAGTCTTTAATAATATTATAAAAAACTTTATCTTGAGCTGTTACATTTCTATTTTACTAATACAATACTAATCATGATTTAAAATATAAATATCATAAAATTGAATAATGTGGGTTTTTAATGATTCTTTTATATAAGGATTAGCAGAAAAATCACTGAGCAGAGCAAAGTTGAGAGAAATAACTGGGTGTGACATATGTGCTGACGGAAAGCCAAAAATTAAAGAACCTTTTAAAGGTGCTCGCAAACCCCCTAGTGGAGACACCAGCATTGCCTTGCTTTATCAGTGGAAGGCTCTAAGTTTGTTAGGTTTTAAACATTTTAGGGTTTCCAAATTAATCTATGAACATGTTTCCTAAGACGTAGAAGATGATAACATGAATTCTGAACTGCACCATTTTCGAGCTTTCCCTCAGGGGAGTCATGTAAGCGCTGCATTTTATTAGCCATAAAAAAAATAACGACTTCACTGGGGATCGAACCTAGAATCTCTAGTTCCGTAGACCAGCGCCTTATCCATTTGGCCATGAAGTCGATATGTTTTATGGTTTATTTAATTCACATAAAATTAGTAAACTTAAAATCACAATAAAATAAAATTTAATTACAAATGAGCAAGTCTTTAATAATATTATAAAAAACTTTATCTTGAGCTGTTACATTTCTATTTTACTAATACAATACTAATCATGATTTAAAATATAAATATCATAAAATTGAATAATGTGGGTTTTTAATGATTCTTTTATATAAGGATTAGCAGAAAAATCACTGAGCAGAGCAAAGTTGAGAGAAATAACTGGGTGTGACATATGTGCTGATGGAAAGCCAAAAATTAAAGAACCTTTTAAAGGTGCTCGCAAACCCCCTAGTGGAGACACCAGCATTGCCTTGCTTTATCAGTGGAAGGCTCTAAGTTTGTTAGGTTTTAAACATTTTAGGGTTTCCAAATTAATCTATGAACATGTTTCTTAAGACGTAGAAGATGATAACATGAATTCTAAACTGCACCATTTTCGAGCTTTCCCTCAGGGGAGTCATGTAAGTGCAGCATTTTATTAGCCATAAAAAAAATAACGACTTCAATGGGGATCGAACCTAGAATCTCTGGTTCCGTAGACCAGCGCCTTATCCATTGGGCCATGAAGTCGATATGTTTTACGGTTTATTTAATTCACATAAATTTAATAAACTTAAAATCACAATAAAATAAAATTTAATTACAAATGAGCAAGTCTTGAATAATATTTATAAAAAACTTTATCTTGAGCTGTTACATTTCTATTTAACTAATACAATACTAATCATGATTTAAAATGTAAATATAATAAAATTGAATAATGTGGGTTTTTAATGATTCTTTTATATAAGGATCAGCAGAAAAATCACTGAGCAGAGCAAAGTTGAGAGAAATAACTGGGTATGACATATGTGCTGACGGAAAGCCAAAAATCAAAGAACCTTTGAAAGGTGACCGCAAACCCCCTAGTGGAGACACCAGCATTGCCTTGCTTTATCAGTGGAAGGCTCTAAGTGTGTTAGGTTTTAAACATTTTAGGGTTTCCAATTTAATCTATGAACATGTTTCTTAAGACGTAGAAGACGATAACATGAATTCTGAACTGCGCCATTTTCAAGCTTTTCCTCAGGGGAGTCATGTAAATACTGCATTTTATTAGCCATAAAAAAAATAACACCTTCACTGGGGATCGGACCCAGAATCTCTGGTTCTGTAGACCAGTGCCTTATCCATTGGGTCATGAAGTCGATATGTTTTACGGTTTATTTAATTCACATAAAATTAGTAAACTTAAAATCACAATAAAATAAAATTTAATTACAAATGGGCAAGTCTTGAATAATATTATAAAAAACTTTATCTTGAGCTGCAACATTTCTATTTTACTAATACAATACTAATCATGATTTATATAAGGATCAGCAGAAAAATCACTGAGCAAAGTTGAGAGAAATAACTGGGTGTGACATATGTGCTGACGGAAAGCCAAAAATCAAAGAACCTTTGAAAGGTGACCGCAAACCCCCTAGTGGAGTTACCAGCATTGCCTTGCTTTATCAGTGGAAGGCTCTAAGTGTGTTAGGTTTTAAACATTTTAGGGTTTCCAATTTTATCTATGAACATGTTTCTTAAGACGTAGAAGACGATAACATGAATTCTGTACTGCGCCATTTTCAAGCTTTTCCTCAGGGGAGTCATGTAAATACTGCATTTTATTAGCCATAAAAAAAATAACGACTTCACTGGGGATCGGACCCAGAATCTCTGGTTCTGTAGACCAGCGCCTTATCCATTGGGTCATGAAGTCGATATGTTTTACGGTTTATTTAATTCACATAAAATTAGTAAACTTAAAATCACAATAAAATAAAATTTAATTACAAATGGGCAAGTCTTGAATAATATTATAAAAAACTTTATCTTGAGCTGCAACATTTCTATTTTACTAATACAACACTAATCATGATTTAAAATGTAAATATCATAAAATTGAATAATGTGGGTTTTTAATGACTCTTTTATATAAGGACCAGTAGACAAATCACTGATCAGAGCAAAGTTGAGAGAAATAACTAGGTGGGACATATGTGCTGACGGAAAGCCAAAACTCAAAGAACCTGTTAAAGGTGCCCGCAAACCCCCTAGTGGAGACACCAGAATTGCCTTGCTTTATCAATAGAATAGCTCTTAGTGTGTTCGGTTTTAAACATTTTAGGGTTTCCAAATTAATCTATGAACATGTTTCTTAAGACGTAGAAGATGATAACATGAATTCTGAGCTGCACCTTTTTCGAGCTTTTCCTCAAAGGAGTCATGTAAATACTGCATTTTATTAGCCATAAAAAAAGTAACGACTTCACTGGGGATCGAACCCAGAATCTCTGGTTCCGTAGACCAGCGCCTTATCCATTGGGCCATGAAGTCGATATGTTTTACGGTTTATTTAATTCACATAAATTTAATAAACTTAAAATCACAATAAAATAAAATTTAATTACAAATGAGCAAGTCTTGAATAATATTTATATAAAACTTTATCTTGAGCTGTTACATTTCTATTTTACTAATACAATACTAATCATGATTTAAAATGTAAATATCATAAAATTGAATAATGTGGGTTTTTAATGACTCTTTTATATAAGGATCAGTAGACAAATCACTGAGCCGAGCAAAGTTGAGAGAAATAACTGGGTGTGACATATGTGCTGATGGAAAGCCAAAACTCAAAGAACCTATTAAAGGTGCCCGCAAACCCCCTAGTGGAGACACCAGAATTGCCTTGCTTTATCAGTGGAATGCTCTTAGTGTGTTAGGTTTTAAACATTTTAGGGTTTCCAAATTAATCTATGAACATGTTTCTTAAGACGTAGAAGATGATAACATGAATTCTGAACTGCACCATTTTCGAGCTTTCCCTCAGGGGAGTCATGTAAGCGCTGCATTTTATTAGCCATAAAAAAAAATAACGACTTCACTGGGGATCGAACCTAGAATCTCTAGTTCCGTAGACCAGCGCCTTATCCATTTGGCCATGAAGTCGATATGTTTTACGGTTTATTTAATTCACATAAAATTATTAAACTTAAAATCACAATAAAATAAAATTTAATTACAAATGAGCAAGTCTTTAATAATATTATAAAAAACTTTATCTTGAGCTGTTACATTTCTATTTTACTAATACAATACTAATCATGATTTAAAATATAAATATCATAAAATTGAATAATGTGGGTTTTTAATGATTCTTTTATATAAGGATTAGCAGAAAAATCACTGAGCAGAGCAAAGTTGAGAGAAATAACTGGGTGTGACATATGTGCTGACGGAAAGCCAAAAATTAAAGAACCTTTTAAAGGTGCTCGCAAACCCCCTAGTGGAGACACCAGCATTGCCTTGCTTTATCAGTGGAAGGCTCTAAGTTTGTTAGGTTTTAAACATTTTAGGGTTTCCAAATTAATCTATGAACATGTTTCTTAAGACGTAGAAGATGATAACATGAATTCTAAACTGCACCATTTTCGAGCTTTCCCTCAGGGGAGTCATGTAAGTGCAGCATTTTATTAGCCATAAAAAAAAATAACGACTTCAATGGGGATCGAACCTAGAATCTCTGGTTCCGTAGACCAGCGCCTTATCCATTGGGCCATGAAGTCGATATGTTTTACGGTTTATTTAATTCACATAAATTTACTAAACTTAAAATCACAATAAAATAAAATTTAATTACAAATGAGCAAGTCTTGAATAATATTTATAAAAAACTTTATCTTGAGCTGTTACATTTCTATTTAACTAATACAATACTAATCATGATTTAAAATGTAAATATCATAAAATTGAATAATGTGGGTTTTTAATGATTCTTTTATATAAGGATCAGCAGAAAAATCACTGAGCAGAGCAAAGTTGAGAGAAATAACTGGGTGTGACATATGTGCTGACGGAAAGCCAAAAATCAAAGAACCTTTGAAAGGTGACCGCAACCCCCCTAGTGGAGACACCAGCATTGCCTTGCTTTATCAGTGGAAGGCTCTAAGTGTGTTAGGTTTTAAACACTTTAGGGTTTTCAATTTAATCTATGAACATGTTTCTTAAGACATAGAAGACGATAACATGAATTCTGAACTGCGCCATTTTCAAGCTTTTCCTCAAGGGAGGCATGTAAGTGCTGCATTTTATTAGCCATAAAAAAAATAACGACTTCACTGGGGATCGGACCCAAAATCTCTGGTTCTGTAGACCAGCGCCTTATCCATTGGGTCATGAAGTCGATATGTTTTACGGTTTATTTAATTCACATAAAATTAGTAAACTTAAAATCACAATAAAATAAAATTTAATTACAAATGGGCAAGTCTTGAATAATATTATAAAAAACTTTATCTTGAGCTGCAACATTTCTATTTTACTAATACAATACTAATCATGATTTATATAAGGATCAGCAAAAAAATCACTGAGCAAAGCAAACTTGAGAGAAATAACTGGGTGTGACATATGTGCTGACGGAAAGCCAAAAATCAAAGAACCTTTGAAAGGTGACTGCAAACCCCCTAGTGGAGACACCAACATTGCCTTGCTTTATCAGTGGAAGGCTCTAATTGTGTTCGGTTTTAAACATTTTAGGGTTTCCAAATTAATCTATGAACATGTTTCTTAAGACGTAGAAGATGATAACATGAATTCTGAACTGCACCATTTTCGAGCTTTTCCTCAAGGGAGTCATGTAAATACTGCATTTTATAAGCCATAAAAAAAGTAACGACTTCACTGGGGATCGAACCCAAAATCTCTGGTTCCGTAGACCAGCGCCTTATCCATTGGGCCATGAAGTCGATATGTTTTACGGTTTATTTAATTCACATAAATTTAATAAACTTAAAATCACAATAAAATAAAATTTAATTACAAATGAGCAAGTCTTGAATAATATTTATAAAAAACTTTATCTTGAGCTGTTACATTTCTATTTTACTAATACAATACTAATCATGATTTAAAATGTAAATATCATAAAATTGAATAATGTGGGTTTTTAATGACTCTTTTATATAAGGATCAGTAGACAAATCACTGAGCAGAGCAAAGTTGAGGGAAATAACTGGGTGTGACATATATGCTGACGGAAAGCCAAAACTCAAAGAACCTATTAAAGGTGCCCGCAAACCCCCTAGTGGAGACACCAGAATTGCCTTGCTTTATCAGTGGAATGCTCTTAGTGTGTTCGGTTTTAAACATTTTAGGGTTTCCAAATTAATCTATGAACATGTTTCTTAAGACGTAGAAGATGATAACATGAATTCTGAACTGCACCATTTTCGAGCTTTCCTTCAGGGGAGTCATGTAAGAGCAGCATTTTATTAGCCATAAAAAAAATAACGACTTCACTGAATCTCTGGTTCCGTAGACCAACGCCTTATCCATTGGGCCATGAAGTCGATATGTTTTACGGTTTATTTAATTCACATAAATTTAATAAACTTAAAATCACAATAAAATAAAATTTAATTACAAATGAGCAAGTCTTGAATAATATTTATATAAAACTTTATCTTGAGCTGTTACATTTCTATTTTACTAATACAATACTAATCATGATTTAAAATGTAAATATCATAAAATTGAATAATGTGGGTTTTTAATGACTCTTTTATATAAGGATCAGTAGACAAATCACTGAGCAGATCAAAGTTGAGAGAAATAACTGGGTGTGACATATGTGCTGACGGAAAGCCAAAACTCAAAGAACCTATTAAAGGTGCCCGCAAACCCCCTAGTGGAGACACCAGAATTGCCTTGCTTTATCAATGGAATGCTCTTAGTGTGTTAGGTTTTAAACCATAAAAAAAATAACGACTTCACTGGGGATCGAACCTAGAATCTCTAGTTCCGTAGACCAGCGCCTTATCCATTTGGCCATGAAGTCGATATGTTTTACGGTTTATTTAATTCACATAAAATTAGTAAACTTAAAATCACAATAAAATAAAATTTAATTACAAATGAGCAAGTCTTTAATAATATTATAAAAAACTTTATCTTGAGTTGTTACATTTCTATTTTACTAATACAATACTAATCATGATTTAAAATATAAATATCATAAAATTGAATAATGTGGGTTTTTAATGATTCTTTTATATAAGGATTAGCAGAAAAATCACTGAGCAGAGCAAAGTTGAGAGAAATAACTGGGTGTGACATATGTGTTGACGGAAAGCCAAAAATTAAAGAACCTTTTAAAGGTGCTCGCAAACCCCCTAGTGGAGACACCAGTATTGCCTTGCTTTATCAGTGGAAGGCTCTAAGTTTGTTAGGTTTTAAACATTTTAGGGTTTCCAAATTAATCTATGAACATGTTTCTTAAGACGTAGAAGATGATAACATGAATTCTAAACTGCACCATTTTCGAGCTTTCCCTCAGGGGAGTCATGTAAGTGCAGCATTTTATTAGCCATAAAAAAAATAACGACTTCAATGGGGATCGAACCTAGAATCTCTGGTTCCGTAGACCAGCGCCTTATCCATTGGGCCATGAAGTCGATATGTTTTACGGTTTATTTAATTCACATAAATTTACTAAACTTAAAATCACAATAAAATAAAATTTAATTACAAATGAGCAAGTCTTGAATAATATTAATAAAAAACTTTATCTTGAGCTGTTACATTTCTATTTAACTAATACAATACTAATCATGATTTAAAATGTAAATATCATAAAATTGAATAATGTGGGTTTTTAATGATTCTTTTATATAAGGATCAGCAGAAAAATCACTGAGCAGAGCAAAGTTGAGAGAAATAACTGGGTGTGACATATGTGCTGACGGAAAGCCAAAAATCAAAGAACCTTTGAAAGGTGACCGCAACCCCCCTAGTGGAGACACCAGCATTGCCTTGCTTTATCAGTGGAAGGCTCTAAGTGTGTTAGGTTTTAAACACTTTAGGGTTTTCAATTTAATCTATGAACATGTTTCTTAAGACATAGAAGACGATAACATGAATTCTGAACTGCGCCATTTTCAAGCTTTTCCTCAGGGGAGTCATGTAAGTGCTGCATTTTATTAGCCATAAAAAAAATAACGACTTCACTGGGGATCGGACCCAAAATCTCTGGTTCTGTAGACCAGCGCCTTATCCATTGGGTCATGAAGTCGATATGTTTTACGGTTTATTTAATTCACATAAAATTAGTAAACTTAAAATCACAATAAAATAAAATTTAATTACAAATGGGCAAGTCTTGAATAATATTATAAAAAACTTTATCTTGAGCTGCAACATTTCTATTTTACTAATACAATACTAATCATGATTTATATAAGGATCAGCAAAAAAATCACTGAGCAAAGCAAACTTGAGAGAAATAACTAGGTGTGACATATGTGCTGACGGAAAGCCAAAAATCAAAGAACCTTTGAAAGGTGACTGCAAACCCCCTAGTGGAGACACCAACATTGCCTTGCTTTATCAGTGGAAGGCTCTAATTGTGTTCGGTTTTAAACATTTTAGGGTTTCCAAATTAATCTATGAACATGTTTCTTAAGACGTAGAAGATGATAACATGAATTCTGAACTGCACCATTTTCGAGCTTTTCCTCAAGGGAGTCATGTAAATACTGCATTTTATAAGCCATAAAAAAAGTAACGACTTCACTGGGGATCGAACCCAAAATCTCTGGTTCCGTAGACCAGCGCCTTATCCATTGGGCCATGAAGTCGATATGTTTTACGGTTTATTTAATTCACATAAATTTAATAAACTTAAAATCACAATAAAATAAAATTTAATTACAAATGAGCAAGTCTTGAATAATATTTATAAAAAACTTTATCTTGAGCTGTTACATTTCTATTTTACTAATACAATACTAATCATGATTTAAAATGTAAATATCATAAAATTGAATAATGTGGGTTTTTAATGACTCTTTTATATAAGGATCAGTAGACAAATCACTGAGCAGAGCAAAGTTGAGGGAAATAACTGGGTGTGACATATATGCTGACGGAAAGCCAAAACTCAAAGAACCTATTAAAGGTGCCCGCAAACCCCCTAGTGGAGACACCAGAATTGCCTTGCTTTATCAGTGGAATGCTCTTAGTGTGTTCGGTTTTAAACATTTTAGGGTTTCCAAATTAATCTATGAACATGTTTCTTAAGACGTAGAAGATGATAACATGAATTCTGAACTGCACCATTTTCGAGCTTTCCTTCAGGGGAGTCATGTAAGAGCAGCATTTTATTAGCCATAAAAAAAATAACGACTTCACTGAATCTCTGGTTCCGTAGACCAACGCCTTATCCATTGGGCCATGAAGTCGATATGTTTTACGGTTTATTTAATTCACATAAATTTAATAAACTTAAAATCACAATAAAATAAAATTTAATTACAAATGAGCAAGTCTTGAATAATATTTATATAAAACTTTATCTTGAGCTGTTACATTTCTATTTTACTAATACAATACTAATCATGATTTAAAATGTAAATATCATAAAATTGAATAATGTGGGTTTTTAATGACTCTTTTATATAAGGATCAGTAGACAAATCACTGAGCAGAGCAAAGTTGAGAGAAATAACTGGGTGTGACATATGTGCTGACGGAAAGCCAAAACTCAAAGAACCTATTAAAGGTGCCCGCAAACCCCCTAGTGGAGACACCAGAATTGCCTTGCTTTATCAATGGAATGCTCTTAGTGTGTTAGGTTTTAAACCATAAAAAAAATAACGACTTCACTGGGGATCGAACCTAGAATCTCTAGTTCCGTAGACCAGCGCCTTATCCATTTGGCCATGAAGTCGATATGTTTTACGGTTTATTTAATTCACATAAAATTAGTAAACTTAAAATCACAATAAAATAAAATTTAATTACAAATGAGCAAGTCTTTAATAATATTATAAAAAACTTTATCTTGAGCTGTTACATTTCTATTTTACTAATACAATACTAATCATGATTTAAAATATAAATATCATAAAATTGAATAATGTGGGTTTTTAATGATTCTTTTATATAAGGATTAGCAGAAAAATCACTGAGCAGAGCAAAGTTGAGAGAAATAACTGGGTGTGACATATGTGTTGACGGAAAGCCAAAAATTAAAGAACCTTTTAAAGGTGCTCGCAAACCCCCTAGTGGAGACACCAGTATTGCCTTGCTTTATCAGTGGAAGGCTCTAAGTTTGTTAGGTTTTAAACATTTTAGGGTTTCCAAATTAATCTATGAACATGTTTCTTAAGACGTAGAAGATGATAACATGAATTCTAAACTGCACCATTTTCGAGCTTTCCCTCAGGGGAGTCATGTAAGTGCAGCATTTTATTAGCCATAAAAAAAATAACGACTTCAATGGGGATCGAACCTAGAATCTCTGGTTCCGTAGACCAGCGCCTTATCCATTGGGCCATGAAGTCGATATGTTTTATGGTTTATTTAATTCACATAAATTTAATAAACTTAAAATCACAATAAAATAAAATTTAATTACAAATGAGCAAGTCTTGAATAATATTTATAAAAAACATTATCTTGAGCTGTTACATTTCTATTTAACTAATACAATACTAATCATGATTTAAAATGTAAATATAATAAAATTGAATAATGTGGGTTTTTAATGATTCTTTTATATAAGGATCAGCAGAAAAATCACTGAGCAGAGCAAAATTGAGAGAAATAACTGGGTGTGACATATGTGCTGACGGAAAGCCAAAAATCAAAGAACCTTTGAAAGGTGACCGCAAACCCCCTAGTGGAGACACCAGCATTGCCTTGCTTTATCAGTGGAAGGCTCTAAGTGTGTTAGGTTTTAAACATTTTAGGGTTTCCAATTTAATCTATGAACATGTTTCTTAAGACGTAGAAGACGATAACATGAATTCTGAACTGCGCCATTTTCAAGCTTTTCCTCAGGGGAGTCATGTAAGTGCTGCATTTTATTAGCCATAAAAAAAATAACGACTTCACTGGGGATCGGACCCAGAATCTCTGGTTCTGTAGACCAACGCCTTATCCATTGGGTCATGAAGTTGATATGTTTTACGGTTTATTTAATTCACATAAAATTAGTAAACTTAAAATCACAATAAAATAAAATTTAATTACAAATGGGCAAGTCTTGAATAATATTATAAAAAACTTTATCTTGAGCTGCAACATTTCTATTTTACTAATACAATACTAATCATGATTTATATAAGGATCAGCAGAAAAATCACTGAGCAAAGCAAAGTTGAGAGAAATAACTGGGTGTGACATATGTGCTGACGGAAAGCCAAAAATCAAAGAACCTTTGAAAGGTGACCGCAAACCCCCTAGTGGAGACACCAGCATTGCCTTGCTTTATCAGTGGAAGGCTCTAATTGTATTCGGTTTTAAACATTTTAGGGTTTCCAAATTAATCTATGAACATGTTTCTTAAGACGTAGAAGATGATAACATGAATTCTGAACTGCACCATTTTCGAGCTTTTCCTCAAGGGAGTCATGTAAATACTGCATTTTATAAGCCATAAAAAAAGTAACGACTTCACTGGGGATCGAACCCAGAATCTCTGGTTCCGTAGACCAGCGCCTTATCCATTGGGCCATGAAGTCGATATGTTTTACGGTTTATTTAATTCACATAAATTTAATAAACTTAAAATCACAATAAAATAAAATTTAATTACAAATGAGCAAGTCTTGAATAATATTTATAAAAAACTTTATCTTGAGCTGTTACATTTCTATATCACTAATACAATACTAATCATGATTTAAAATGTAAATATCATAAAATTGAATAATGTGGGTTTTTAATGACTCTTTTATATAAGGATCAGTAGACAAATCACTGAGCAGAGCAAAGTTGAGGGAAATAACTGGGTGTGACATATATGCTGACGGAAAGCCAAAACTCAAAGAACCTATTAAAGGTGCCCGCAAACCCCTCTAGTGGAGACACCAGAATTGCCTTGCTTTATCAGTGGAATGCTCTTAGTGTGTTCGGTTTTAAACATTTTAGGGTTTCCAAATTAATCTATGAACATGTTTCTTAAGACGTAGAAGATGATAACATGAATTCTGAACTGCACCATTTTCGAGCTTTCCTTCAGGGGAGTCATGTAAGAGCAGCATTTTATTAGCCATAAAAAAAAATAACGACTTCACTGAATCTCTGGTTCCGTAGACTAGCGCCTTATCCATTGGGCCATGAAGTCGATATGTTTTACGGTTTATTTAATTCACATACATTTAATAAACTTAAAATCACAATAAAATAAAATTTAATTACAAATGAGCAAGTCTTGAATAATATTTATAAAAAACTTTATCTTGAGCTGTTACATTTCTATTTTACTAATACAATACTAATCATGATTTAAAATATAAATATCATAAAATTGAATAATGTGGGTTTTTAATGATTCTTTTATATAACGATTAGCAGAAAAATCACTGAGCAGAGCAAAGTTGAGAGAAATAACTGGGTGTGACATATGTGCTTATAGAAAGCCAAAAATTAAAGAACCTTTTAAAGGTGCCCGCAAACCCCCTAGTGGAGACACCAGCATTGCCTTGCTTTATCAGTGGAAGGCTCTAAGTGTGTTCGGTTTTAAACATTTTAGGGTTTCCAATTTAATCTATGAACATGCTTCTTAAGACGTAGAAGACGATAACATGAATTCTGAACTGCGCCATTTTCAAGCTTTTCCTCAGGGGAGTCATGTAAATACTGCATTTTATAAGCCATAAAAAAAATAACAACTTCACTGGGGATCGGACCCAGAATCTCTGGTTCTGTAGACCAGCGCCTTATCCATTGGGTCATGAAGTCGATATGTTTTACGGTTTATTTAATTCACATAAAATTAGTAAACTTAAAATCACAATAAAATAAAATTTAATTACAAATGGGCAAGTCTTGAATAATATTATAAAAAACTTTATCTTGAGCTGCAACATTTCTATTTTACTAATACAATACTAATCATGATTTAAAATATAAATATCATAAAATTGAATAATGTGGGTTTTTAATGATTCTTTTATATAAGGATTAGCAGAAAAATCACTGAGCAGAGCAAAGTTGAGAGAAATAACTGGGTGTGACATATGTGCTGACGGAAAGCCAAAAATTAAAGAACCTTTTAAAGGTGCTCGCAAACCCCCTAGTGGAGACACCAGCATTGCCTTGCTTTATCAGTGGAAGGCTCTAAGTTTGTTAGGTTTTAAACATTTTAGGGTTTCCAAATTAATCTATGAACATGTTTCTTAAGACGTAGAAGATGATAACATGAATTCTGAACTGCACCATTTTCGAGCTTTCCCTCAGGGGAGTCATGTAAGCGCTGCATTTTATTAGCCATAAAAAAAAATAACGACTTCACTGGGGATCGAACCTAGAATCTCTAGTTCCGTAGACCAGCGCCTTATCCATTTGGCCATGAAGTCGATATGTTTTACGGTTTATTTAATTCACATAAAATTAGTAAACTTAAAATCACAATAAAATAAAATTTAATTACAAATGAGCAAGTCTTTAATAATATTATAAAAAACTTTATCTTGAGCTGTTACATTTCTATTTTACTAATACAATACTAATCATGATTTAAAATATAAATATCATAAAATTGAATAATGTGGGTTTTTAATGATTCTTTTATATAAGGATTAGCAGAAAAATCACTGAGCAGAGCAAAGTTGAGAGAAATAACTGGGTGTGACATATGTGCTGACGGAAAGCCAAAAATTAAAGAACCTTTTAAAGGTGCTCGCAAACCCCCTAGTGGAGACACCAGCATTGCCTTGCTTTATCAGTGGAAGGCTCTAAGTTTGTTAGGTTTTAAACATTTTAGGGTTTCCAAATTAATCTATGAACATGTTTCTTAAGACGTAGAAGATGATAACATGAATTCTAAACTGCACCATTTTCGAGCTTTCCCTCAGGGGAGTCATGTAAGTGCAGCATTTTATTAGCCATAAAAAAAAATAACGACTTCAATGGGGATCGAACCTAGAATCTCTGGTTCCGTAGACCAGCGCCTTATCCATTGGGCCATGAAGTCGATATGTTTTACAGTTTATTTAATTCACATAAATTTAATAAACTTAAAATCACAATAAAATAAAATTTAATTACAAATGAGCAAGTCTTGAATAATATTTATAAAAAACTTTATCTTGAGCTGTTACATTTCTATTTAACTAATACAATACTAATCATGATTTAAAATGTAAATATAATAAAATTGAATAATGTGGGTTTTTAATGATTCTTTTATATAAGGATCAGCAGAAAAATCACTGAGCAGAGCAAAGTTGAGAGAAATAACTGGGTGTGACATATGTGCTGACAGAAAGCCAAAAATTAAAGAACCTTTGAAAGGTGCCCGCAAACCCCCTAGTGGAGACACCAGCATTGCCTTGCTTTATCAGTGGAAGGCTCTAAGTGTGTTCGGTTTTAAACATTTTAGGGTTTCCAATTTAATCTATGAACATGCTTCTTAAGACGTAGAAGACGATAACATGAATTCTGAACTGCGCCATTTTCAAGCTTTTCCTCAGGGGAGTCATGTAAATACTGCATTTTATTAGCCATAAAAAAAATAACAACTTCACTGGGGATCGGACACAGAATCTCTGGTTCTGTAGACCAGCGCCTTATCCATTGGGTCATGAAGTCGATATGTTTTACGGTTTATTTAATTCACATAAAATTAGTAAACTTAAAATCACAATAAAATAAAATTTAATTACAAATGGGCAAGTCTTGAATAATATTATAAAAAACTTTATCTTGAGCTGCAACATTTCTATTTTACTAATACAATACTAATCATGATTTATATAAGGATCAGCAGAAAAATCACTGAGCAAAGCAAAGTTGAGAGAAATAATTGGGTGTGACATATGTGCTGACGGAAAGCCAAAAATCAAAGAACCTTTGAAAGGTGACCGCAAACCCCCTAGTGGAGTTACCAGCATTGCCTTGCTTTATCAGTGGAAGGCTCTAAGTGTGTTAGGTTTTAAACATTTTAGGGTTTCCAATTTTATCTATGAACATGTTTCTTAAGACGTAGAAGACGATAACATGAATTCTGTACTGCGCCATTTTCAAGCTTTTCCTCAGGGGAGTCATGTAAATACTGCATTTTATTAGCCATAAAAAAAATAACGACTTCACTGGGGATCGGACCCAGAATATCTGGTTCTGTAGACCAGCGCCTTATCCATTGGGTCATGAAGTCAATATGTTTTACGGTTTATTTAATTCACATAAAATTAGTAAACATAAAATCACAATAAAATAAAATTTAATTACAAATGGGCAAGTCTTGAATAATATTATAAAAAACTTTATCTTGAGCTGCAACATTCCTATTTTACTAATACAACACTAATCATGATTTAAAATGTAAATATCATAAAATTGAATAATGTGGGTTTTTAATGACTCTTTTATATAAGGACCAGTAGACAAATCACTGAGCAGAGCAAAGTTGAGAGAAATAACTAGGTGGGACATATGTGCTGACGGAAAGCCAAAACTCAAAGAACCTGTTAAAGGTGCCCGCAAACCCCCTAGTGGAGACACCAGAATTGCCTTGCTTTAACAATAGAATAGCTCTTAGTGTGTTCGGTTTTAAACATTTTAGGGTTTCCAAATTAATCTATGAACATGTTTCTTAAGACGTAGAAGATGATAACATGAATTCTGAACTGCACCATTTTCGAGCTTTTCCTCAAGGGAGTCATGTAAATACTGCATTTTATTAGCCATAAAAAAAGTAACGACTTCACTGGGGATCGAACCCAGAATCTCTGGTTCCGTAGACCAGCGCCTTATCCATTGGGCCATGAATTCGATATGTTTTACGGTTTATTTAATTCACATAAATTTAATAAACTTAAAATCACAATAAAATAAAATTTAATTACAAATGAGCAAGTCTTGAATAATATTTATATAAAACTTTATCTTGAGCTGTTACATTTCTATTTTACTAATACAATACTAATCATGATTTAAAATGTAAATATCATAAAATTGAATAATGTGGGTTTTTAATGACTCTTTTATATAAGGATCAGTAGACAAATCACTGAGCCGAGCAAAGTTGAGAGAAATAACTGGGTGTGACATATGTGCTGACGGAAAGCCAAAACTCAAAGAACCTATTAAAGGTGCCCGCAAACCCCCTAGTGGAGACACCAGAATTGCCTTGCTTTATCAGTGGAATGCTCTTAGTGTGTTAGGTTTTAAACATTTTAGGGTTTCCAAATTAATATATGAACATGTTTCTTAAGACGTAGAAGATGATAACATGAATTCTGAACTGCACCATTTTCGAGCTTTCCCTCAGGGGAGTCATGTAAGCGCTGCATTTTATTAGCCATAAAAAAAATAACGACTTCACTGGGGATCGAACCTAGAATCTCTAGTTCCGTAGACCAGCGCCTTATCCATTTGGCCATAAAGTCGATATGTTTTACGGTTTATTTAATTCACATAAAATTATTAAACTTAAAATCACAATAAAATAAAATTTAATTACAAATGAGCAAGTCTTTAATAATATTATAAAAAACTTTATCTTGAGCTGTTACATTTCTATTTTACTAATACAATACTAATCATGATTTAAAATATAAATATCATAAAATTGAATAATGTGGGTTTTTAATGATTCTTTTATATAAGGATTAGCAGAAAAATCACTGAGCAGAGCAAAGTTGAGAGAAATAACTGGGTGTGACATATGTGTTGACGGAAAGCCAAAAATTAAAGAACCTTTTAAAGGTGCTCGCAAACCCCCTAGTGGAGACACCAGCATTGCCTTGCTTTATCAGTGGAAGGCTCTAAGTTTGTTAGGTTTTAAACATTTTAGGGTTTCCAAATTAATCTATAAACATGTTTCTTAAGACGTAGAAGATGATAACATGAATTCTAAACTGCACCATTTTCGAGCTTTCCCTCAGGGGAATCATGTAAGTTCAACATTTTATTAGCCATAAAAAAAAATAACGACTTCAATGGGGATCGAACCTAGAATCTCTGGTTCCGTAGACCAGCGCCTTATCCATTGGGCCATGAAGTCAATATGTTTTACGGTTTATTTAATTCACATAAATTTACAAAACTTAAAATCACAATAAAATAAAATTTAATTACAAATGAGCAAGTCTTGAATAATATTTATAAAAAACTTTATCTTGAGCTGTTACATTTCTATTTAACTAATACAATACTAATCATGATTTAAAATGTAAATATCATAAAATTGAATAATGTGGGTTTTTAATGATTCTTTTATATAAGGATCAGCAGAAAAATCACTGAGCAGAGCAAAGTTGAGAGAAATAACTGGGTGTGACATATGTGCTGACGGAAAGCCAAAAATCAAAGAACCTTTGAAAGGTGACCGCAACCCCCCTAGTGGAGACACCAGCATTGCCTTGCTTTATCAGTGGAAGGCTCTAAGTGTGTTAGGTTTTAAACACTTTAGGGTTTCCAATTTAATCTATGAACATGTTTCTTAAGACATAGAAGACGATAACATGAATTCTGAACTGCGCCATTTTCAAGCTTTTCCTCAGGGGAGTCATGTAAGTGCTGCATTTTATTAGCCATAAAAAAAATAACGACTTCACTGGGGATCGGACCCAGAATCTCTGGTTCTGTAGACCAGCGCCTTATCCATTGGGTCATGAAGTCGATATGTTTTACGGTTTATTTAATTCACATAAAATTAGTAAACTTAAAATCACAATAAAATAAAATTTAATTACAAATGGGCAAGTCTTGAATAATATTATAAAAAACTTTATCTTGAGCTGCAACATTTCTATTTTACTAATACAATACTAATCATGATTTATATAAGGATCAGCAAAAAAATCACTGAGCAAAGCAAAGTTGAGAGAAATAACTGGGTGTGACATATGTGCTGACGGAAAGCCAAAAATCAAAGAACCTTTGAAAGGTGACCGCAAACCCCCTAGTGGAGACACCAGCATTGCCTTGCTTTATCAGTGGAAGGCTCTAATTGTGTTCGGTTTTAAACATTTTAGGGTTTCCAAATTAATCTATGAACATGTTTCTTAAGACGTAGAAGATGATAACATGAATTCTGAACTGCACCATTTTCGAGCTTTTCCTCAAGGGAGTCATGTAAATACTGCATTTTATAAGCCATAAAAAAAGTAACGACTTCACTGGGGATCGAACCCAAAATCTCTGGTTCCGAAGACCAGCGCCTTTTCCATTGGGCCATGAAGTCGATATGTTTTACGGTTTATTTAATTCACATAAATTTAATAAACTTAAAATCACAATAAAATAAAATTTAATTACAAATGAGCAAGTCTTGAATAATATTTATAAAAAACTTTATCTTGAGTTGTTACATTTCTATTTTACTAATACAATACTAATCATGATTTAAAATGTAAATATCATAAAATTGAATAATGTGGGTTTTTAATGACTCTTTTATATAAGGATCAGTAGACAAATCACTGAGCAGAGCAAAGTTGAGAGAAATAACTGGGTGTGACATATGTGCTGACGGAAAGCCAAAACTCAAAGAACCTATTAAAGGTGCCCGCAAACCCCCTAGTGGAGACACCAGAATTGCCTTGCTTTATCAGTGGAATGCTCTTAGTGTGTTCGGTTTTAAACATTTTAGGGTTTCCAAATTAATCTATGAACATGTTTCTTAAGACGTAGAAGATGATAACATGAATTCTGAACTGCACCATTTTCGAGCTTTCCTTCAGGGGAGTCATGTAAGAGCAGCATTTTATTAGCCATAAAAAAAATAACGACTTCACTGAATCTCTGGTTCCGTAGACCAACGCCTTATCCATTGGGCCATGAAGTCGATATGTTTTACGGTTTATTTAATTCACATAAATTTAATAAACTTAAAATCACAATAAAATAAAATTTAATTACAAATGAGCAAGTCTTGAATAATATTTATAAAAAACTTTATCTTGAGCTGTTACATTTCTATTTTACTAATACAATACTAATCATGATTTAAAATATAAATATCATAAAATTAAATAATGTGGGTTTTTAATGATTCTTTTATATAACGATTAGCAGAAAAATCACTGAGCAGAGCAAAGTTGAGAGAAATAACTGGGTGTGACATATGTGCTTATAGAAAGCCAAAAATTAAAGAACCTTTTAAAGGTGCCCGCAAACCCCCTAGTGGAGACACCAGCATTGCCTTGCTTTATCAGTGGAAGGCTCTAAGTGTGTTAGGTTTTAAACATTTTAGGGTTTCCAAATTAATCTATGAACATGTTTCTTAAGACGTAGAAGATGATAACATGAATTCTGAACTGCACCATTTTCGAGCTTTCCCTCAGGGGAGTCATGTAAGCGCTGCATTTTATTAGCCATAAAAAAAATAATGACTTCACTGGGGATCGAACCTAGAATCTCTAGTTCCATAGGCCAGCGCCTTATCCATTTGGCCATGAAGTCGATATGTTTTACGGTTTATTTAATTCACATAAAATTAGTAAACTTAAAATCACAATAAAATAAAATTTAATTACAAATGAGCATGTCTTTAATAATATTATAAAAAACTTTATCTTGAGCTGTTACATTTCTATTTTACTAATACAATACTAATCATGATTTAAAATATAAATATCATAAAATTGAATAATGTGGGTTTTTAATGATTCTTTTATATAAGGATTAGCAGAAAAATCACTGAGCAGAGCAAAGTTGAGAGAAATAACTGGGTGTGACATATGTGCTGACGGAAAGCCAAAAATTAAAGAACCTTTTAAAGGTGCTGGCAAACCCCCTAGTGGAGACACCCGCATTGCCTTGCTTTATCAGTGGAAGGCTCTAAGTTTGTTAGGTTTTAAACATTTTAGGGTTTCCAAATTAATCTATAAACATGTTTCTTAAGACGTAGAAGATGATAACATGAATTCTAAACTGCACCATTTTCGAGCTTTCCCTCAGGGGAGTCATGTAAGTGCAGCATTTTATTAGCCATAAAAAAAATAACGACTTCAATGGGGATCGAACCTAGAATCTCTGGTTCCGTAGACCAGCGCCTTATCCATTGGGCCATGAAGTCGATATGTTTTACGGTTTATTTAATTCACATAAATTTAATAAACTTAAAATCACAATAAAATAAAATTTAATTACAAATGAGCAAGTCTTGAATAATATTTATAAAAAACTTTATCTTGAGCTGTTACATTTCTATTTAACTAATGCAATACTAATCATGATTTAAAATTTAAATATAATAAAATTGAATAATGTGGGTTTTTAATGATTCTTTTATATAAGGATCAGCAGAAAAATCACTGAGCAGAGCAAAGTTGAGAGAAATAACTGGGTGTGACATATGTGCTGACGGAAAGCCAAAAATCAAAGAACCTTTGAAAGGTGACCGCAAACCCCCTAGTGGAGACACCAGCATTGCCTTGCTTTATCAGTGGAAGGTTCTAAGTGTGTTAGGTTTTAAACATTTTAGGGTTTCCAATTTAATCTATGAACATGTTTCTTAAGACGTAGAAGACAATAACATGAATTCTGAACTGCGCCATTTTCAAGCTTTTCCTCAGGGGAGTCATGTAAATACTGCATTTTATTAGCCATAAAAAAAATAACAACTTCACTGGGGATCGGACCCAGAATCTCTGGTTCTGTAGACCAGCGCCTTATCCATTGGGTCATGAAGTCGATATGTTTTACGGTTTATTTAATTCACATAAAATTAGTAAACTTAAAAATCACAATAAAATAAAATTTAATTACAAATGGGCAACTCTTGAATAATATTATAAAAAACTTTATCTTGAGCTGCAACATTTCTATTTTAATAATACAATACTAATCATGATTTATATAAGGATCAGCAGAAAAATCACTGAGCAAAGCAAAGTTGAGAGAAATAACTGGGTGTGACATATGTGCTGACGGAAAGCCAAAAATCAAAGAACCTTTGAAAGGTGACCGCAAACCCCCTAGTGGAGTTACCAGCATTGCCTTGCTTTATCAGTGGAAGGCTCTAAGTGTGTTAGGTTTTAAACATTTTAGGGTTTCCAATTTTATCTATGAACATGTTTCTTAAGACGTAGAAGACGATAACATGAATTCTGTACTGCGCCATTTTCAAGCTTTTCCTCAGGGGAGTCATGTAAGTGCTGCATTTTATTAGCCATAAAAAAAATAACGACTTCACTGGGGATCGGACCCAGAATCTCTGGTTCTGTACACCAGCGCCTTATCCATTGGGTCATGAAGTCGATATTTTTTATGTTTTATTTAATTCACATAAAATTAGTAAACTTAAAATCACAATAAAATAAAATTTAATTACAAATGGGCAAGTCTTGAATAATATTATAAAAAACTTTATCTTGAGCTGCAACATTTCTATTTTACTAATACAACACTAATCATGATTTAAAATGTAAATATCATAAAATTGAATAATGTGGGTTTTTAATGACTCTTTTATATAAGGACCAGTAGACAAATCACTGAGCAGAGCAAAGTTGAGAGAAATAACTAGGTGGGACATATGTGCTGACGGAAAGCCAAAACTCAAAGAACCTGTTAAAGGTGCCCGCAAACCCCCTAGTGGAGACACCAGAATTGCCTTGCTTTATCAATAGAATAGCTCTTAGTGTGTTCGGTTTTAAACATTTTAGGGTTTCCAAATTAATCTATGAACATGTTTCTTAAGACGTAGAAGATGATAACATGAATTCTGAACTGCACCATTTTCGAGCTTTTCCTCAAGGGAGTCATGTAAATACTGCATTTTATTAGCCATAAAAAAAGTAACGACTTCACTGGGGATCGAACCCAGAATCTCTGGTTCCGTAGACCAGCGCCTTATCCATTGGGCCATGAAGTCGATATGTTTTACGGTTTATTTAATTCACATAAATTTAATAAACTTAAAATCACAATAAAATAAAATTTAATTACAAATGAGCAAGTCTTGAATAATATTTATATAAAACTTTATCTTGAGCTGTTACATTTCTATTTTACTAATACAATACTAATCATGATTTAAAATGTAAATATCATAAAATTGAATAATGTGGGTTTTTAATGACTCTTTTATATAAGGATCAGTAGACAAATCACTGAGCCGAGCAAAGTTGAGAGAAATAACTGGGTGTGACATATGTGCTGACGGAAAGCCAAAACTCAAAGAACCTATTAAAGGTGCCCGCAAACCCCCTAGTGGAGACACCAGAATTGCCTTGCTTTATCAGTGGAATGCTCTTAGTGTGTTAGGTTTTAAACATTTTAGGGTTTCCAAATTAATCTATGAACATGTTTCTTAAGACGTAGAAGATGATAACATGAATTCTGAACTGCACCATTTTCGAGCTTTCCCTCAGGGGAGTCATGTAAGCGCTGCATTTTATTAGCCATAAAAAAAATAACGACTTCACTGGGGATCGAACCTAGAATCTCTAGTTCCGTAGACCAGCGCCTTATCCATTTGGCCATGAAGTCGATATGTTTTACGGTTTATTTAATTCACATAAAATTATTAAACTTAAAATCACAATAAAATAAAATTTAATTACAAATGAGCAAGTCTTTAATAATATTATAAAAAACTTTATCTTGAGCTGTTACATTTCTATTTTACTAATACAATACTAATCATGATTTAAAATATAAATATCATAAAATTGAATAATGTGGGTTTTTAATGATTCTTTTATATAAGGATTAGCAGAAAAATCACTGAGCAGAGCAAAGTTGAGAGAAATAACTGGGTGTGACATATGTGCTGACGGAAAGCCAAAAATTAAAGAACCTTTTAAAGGTGCTCGCAAACCCCCTAGTGGAGACACCAGCATTGCCTTGCTTTATCAGTGGAAGGCTCTAAGTTTGTTAGGTTTTAAACATTTTAGGGTTTCCAAATTAATCTATGAACATGTTTCTTAAGACGTAGAAGATGATAACATGAATTCTAAACTGCACCATTTTCGAGCTTTCCCTCAGGGGAGTCATGTAAGTGCAGCATTTTATTAGCCATAAAAAAAAATAACGACTTCAATGGGGATCGAACCTAGAATCTCTGGTTCCGTAGACCAGCGCCTTATCCATTGGGCCATGAAGTCGATATGTTTTACGGTTTATTTAATTCACATAAATTTAATAAACTTAAAATCACAATAAAATAAAATTTAATTACAAATGAGCAAGTCTTGAATAATATTTATAAAAAACTTTATCTTGAGCTGTTACATTTCTATTTAACTAATACAATACTAATCATGATTTAAAATGTAAATATCATAAAATTGAATAATGTGGGTTTTTAATGATTCTTTTATATAAGGATCAGCAGAAAAATCACTGAGCAGAGCAAAGTTGAGAGAAATAACTGGGTGTGACATATGTGCTGACGGAAAGCCAAAAATCAAAGAACCTTTGAAAGGTGACCGCAAACCCCCTAGTGGAGACACCAGCATTGCCTTGCTTTATCAGTGGAAGGCTCTAAGTGTGTTAGGTTTTAAACATTTTAGGGTTTCCAATTTAATCTATGAACATGTTTCTTAAGACGTAGAAGACGTTAACATGAATTCTGAACTGCGCCATTTTCAAGCTTTTCCTCAGGGGAGTCCTGTAAGTGCTGCATTTTATTAGCCATAAAAAAAATAACGACTTCACTGGGGATCGGACCCAGAATCTCTGGTTCTGTAGACCAGTGCCTTATCCATTGGGTCATGAAGTCGATATGTTTTACGGTTTATTTAATTCACATAAAATTAGTAAACTTAAAATCACAATAAAATAAAATTTAATTACAAATGGGCAAGTCTTGAATAATATTATAAAAAACTTTATCTTGAGCTGCAACATTTCTATTTTACTAATACAATACTAATCATGATTTATATAAGGATCAGCAGAAAAATCACTGAGCAAAGCAAAGTTGAGAGAAATAACTGGGTGTGACATATGTGCTGACGGAAAGCCAAAAATCAAAGAACCTTTGAAAGGTGACCACAAACCCCCTAGTGGAGACACCAGCATTGCCTTGCTTTATCAGTGGAAGGCTCTAATTGTGTTCGGTTTTAAACATTTTAGGGTTTCCAAATTAATCTATGAACATGTTTCTTAAGACGTAGAAGATGATAACATGAATTCTGAACTGCACCATTTTCGAGCTTTTCCTCAAGGGAGTCATGTAAATACTGCATTTTATAAGCCATAAAAAAAGTAACGACTTCACTGGGGATCGAACCCAGAATCTCTGGTTCCGTAGACCAGCGCCTTATCCATTGGGCCATGAAGTCGATATGTTATACGGTTTATTTAATTCACATAAATTTAATAAACTTAAAATCACAATAAAATAAAATTTAATTACAAATGAGCAAGTCTTGAATAATATTTATAAAAAACTTTATCTGGAGTTGTTACATTTCTATTTTACTAATACAATACTAATCATGATTTAAAATGTAAATATCATAAAATTGAATAATGTGGGTTTTTAATGACTCTTTTATATAAGGATCAGTAGACAAATCACTGAGCAGAGCAAAGTTGAGAGAAATAACTGGGTGTGACATATGTGCTGACGGAAAGCCAAAACTCAAAGAACCTATTAAAGGTGCCCGCAAACCCCCTAGTGGAGACACCAGAATTGCCTTGCTTTATCAGTGGAATGCTCTTAGTGTGTTCGGTTTTAAACATTTTAGGGTTTCCAAATTAATCTATGAACATGTTTCTTAAGACGTAGAAGATGATAACATGAATTCTGAACTGCACCATTTTCGAGCTTTCCTTCAGGGGAGTCATGTAAGAGCAGCATTTTATTAGCCATAAAAAAAATAAAGACTTCACTGAATCTCTGGTTCCGTAGACCAGCGCCTTATCCATTGGGCCATGAAGTCGATATGTTTTACGGTGTATTTAATTCACATAAATTTAATAAACTTAAAATCACAATAAAATAAAATTTAATTACAAATGAGCAAGTCTTGAATAATATTTATATAAAACTTTATCTTGAGCTGTTACATTTCTATTTTACTAATACAATACTAATCATGATTTAAAATGTAAATATCATAAAATTGAATAATGTGGGTTTTTAATGACTCTTTTATATAAGGATCAGTAGACAAATCACTGAGCCGAGCAAAGTTGAGAGAAATAACTGGGTGTGACATATGTGCTGACGGAAAGCCAAAACTCAAAGAACCTATTAAAGGTGCCCGCAAACCCCCTAGTGGAGACACCAGAATTGCCTTGCTTTATCAGTGGAATGCTCTTAGTGTGTTAGGTTTTAAACATTTTAGGGTTTCCAAATTAATCTATGAACATGTTTCTTAAGACGTAGAAGATGATAACATGAATTCTGAACTGCACCATTTTCGAGCTTTCCCTCAGGGGAGTCATGTAAGCGCTGCATTTTATTAGCCATAAAAAAAAATAACGACTTCACTGGGGATCGAACCTAGAATCTCTAGTTCCGTAGACCAGCGCCTTATCCATTTGGCCATGAAGTCGATATGTTTTACGGTTTATTTAATTCACATAAAATTAGTAAACTTAAAATCACAATAAAATAAAATTTAATTACAAATGAGCAAGTCTTTAATAATATCATAAAAAACTTTATCTTGAGCTGTTACATTTCTATTTTACTAATACAATACTAATCATGATTTAAAATATAAATATCATAAAATTGAATAATGTGGGTTTTTAATGATTCTTTTATATAAGGATTAGCAGAAAAATCACTGAGCAGAGCAAAGTTGAGAGAAATAACTGGGTGTGACATATGTGCTGACGGAAAGCCAAAAATTAAAGAACCTTTTAAAGGTGCTCGCAAACCCCCTAGTGGAGACACCAGCATTGCCTTGCTTTATCAGTGGAAGGCTCTAAGTTTGTTAGGTTTTAAACATTTTAGGGTTTCCAAATTAATCTATAAACATGTTTCTTAAGACGTAGAAGATGATAACATGAATTCTAAACTGCACCATTTTCGAGCTTTCCCTCAGGGGAGTCATGTAAGTGCAGCATTTTATTAGCCATAAAAAAAATAACGACTTCAATGGGGATCGAACCTAGAATCTCTGGTTCCGTAGACCAGCGCCTTATCCATTGGGCCATGAAGTCGATATGTTTTACGGTTTATTTAATTCACATAAATTTAATAAACTTAAAATCACAATAAAATAAAATTTAATTACAAATGAGCAAGTCTTGAATAATATTTATAAAAAACTTTATCTTGAGCTGTTACATTTCTATTTAACTAATACAATACTAATCATGATTTAAAATGTAAATATAATAAAATTGAATAATGTGGGTTTTTAATGATTCTTTTATATAAGGATCAGCAGAAAAATCACTGAGCAGAGCAAAGTTGAGAGAAATAACTGGGTGTGACATATGTGCTGACGGAAAGCCAAAAATCAAAAAACCTTTGAAAGGTGACCGCAAACCCCCTAGTGGAGACACCAGCATTGCCTTGCTTTATCAGTGGAAGGCTCTAAGTGTGTTAGGTTTTAAACATTTTAGGGTTTCCAATTTAATCTATGAACATGTTTCTTAAGACGTAGAAGACGATAACATGAATTCTGAACTGCGCCATTTTCAAGCTTTTCCTCAGGGGAGTCATGTAAATACTGCATTTTATTAGCCATAAAAAAAATAACAACTTCACTGGGGATCGGACTCAGAATCTCTGGTTCTGTAGACCAGGGCCTTATCCATTGGGTCATGAAGTCGATATGTTTTACGATTTATTTAATTCACATAAAATTAGTAAACTTAAAATCACAATAAAATAAAATTTAATTACAAATGGGCAAGTCTTGAATAATATTATAAAAAACTTTATCTTGAGCTGCAACATTTCTATTTTACTAATACAATACTAATCATGATTTATATAAGGATCAGCAGAAAAATCACTGAGCAAAGCAAAGTTGAGAGAAATAACTGGGTGTGACATATGTGCTGACGGAAAGCCAAAAATCAAAGAACCTTTGAAAGGTGACCGCAAACCCCCTAGTGGAGTTACCAGCATTGCCTTGCTTTATCAGTGGAAGGCTCTAAGTGTGTTAGGTTTTAAACATTTTAGGGTTTCCAATTTTATCTATGAACATGTTTCTTAAGACGTAGAAGACGATAACATGAATTCTGTACTGCGCCATTTTCAAGCTTTTCCTCAGGGGAGTCATGTAAATACTGCATTTTATTAGCCATAAAAAAAATAACGACTTCACTGGGGATCGGACCCAGAATCTCTGGTTCTGTAGACCAGCGCCTTATCCATTGGGTCATGAAGTCGATATGTTTTACGGTTTATTTAATTCACATAAAATTAGTAAACTTAAAATCACAATAAAATAAAATTTAATTACAAATGGGCAAGTCTTGAATAATATTATAAAAAACTTTATCTTGAGCTGCAACGTTTCTATTTTACTAATACAACACTAATCATGATTTAAAATGTAAATATCATAAAATTGAATAATATGGGTTTTTAATGACTCTTTTATATAAGGACCAGTAGACAAATCACTGAGCAGAGCAAAGTTGAGAGAAATAACTAGGTGGGACATATGTGCTGACGGAAAGCCAAAACTCAAAGAACCTGTTAAAGGTGCCCGCAAACCCCCTAGTGGAGACACCAGAATTGCCTTGCTTTATCAGTAGAATAGCTCTTAGTGTGTTCGGTTTTAAACATTTTAGGGTTTCCAAATTAATCTATGAACATGTTTCTTAAGACGTAGAAGATGATAACATGAATTCTGAACTGCACCATTTTCGAGCTTTCCCTCAGGGGAGTCATGTAAGAGCAGCATTTTATTAGCCATAAAAAAAATAACGACTTCACTGGGGATCGAACCCTGAATCTCTGGTTCCGTAGACCAGCGCCTTATCCATTGGGCCATGAAGTCGATATGTTTTACGGTTTATTTAATTCACATAAATTTAATAAACTTAAAATCACAATAAAATAAAATTTAATTACAAATGAGCAAGTCTTGAATAATATTTATAAAAAACTTTATCTTGAGTTGTTACATTTCTATTTTACTAATACAATACTAATCATGATTTAAAATATAAATATCATAAAGTCCACGAAATCAGGCATGCTGGGAAATAGGATAATGCCATATACGCATAAATCAAGGATGGCGTTGAAGGCGTCCCAACATTTGTCCTTAGCACACTGCTGAGCCTTAGCTATCAGAAACTGCAGAGAGAACCCTGGGACCTTGTTCCAGCTCGTCACCACTAACTCAGAAGCGCTCAAATGGAGTGAAGAAGCTAAGCCAGCCAGATCAGGCTCGGCATCCATATGGACAAAAGGCACCTGCCTTTTGATAGGCACACCCAGCATATCAGCATACTCTTCCAATGTCGGTGCGAGAATGAAGTCATGAAAGGTGAAACACCTCAAGGGGGGGTCATAAAACTGCAGAAGAGCATGTAACCCGTTCAACTCGGACGTAAAAGGTTTGCAAACCAGACTAAGCAACCTGCCATAAGACTTCCTGAACCTGTCCTTCACAGAATCCCCTGCCAGGGCTATCAAACCAATCAGCTTCGACACATCGGGGGTCGGGAACTTGTACGCAACAGTCTTCCTGAGAGAGGCCATGATAACAGCAGAAGGCGAGAAATCCGGGATCGGGGAAACGGTACCTGCAACACAGACACACGTTAATGGAATGCAGATGAATGCGCAAACTAATGCAAAATGCAGGCATGCAATAATATATCCGGATAGCTGCTGTGGAGATTCGGTATCAACAATCACTGGTGAGAAGGAAACCCCAGTGTAAGACCACTAATCTGATCTGCTGAGAATAACCATCTGATAGGACCGAGATCAAAATTCTGCTCTGACAAGAATAAGCGCCTGATAATAAGGACCCCGGGTGCAATATCAAGGAATATCTGTTGATGAAGTCTTCAGACCCCAAATCAAGATCTGCCCTATCAAGAACAAATACACAGCTGCTGATGAGATCTTCAGATCCCACTCAAAATCTGCCCTATCCAGAACAAACCACTGATGATAATACCCTGATCACAGCCTGCTCTATCAAGAACAGACAAACACCCGACGATAAGATCCTCTGATCAAAAACTGGCTCTGTCAAGAACATATCTGTAACTGAGAACCCCACATAACTGATTTACTGTCAAGAAAACCAGGTAGTCTGAAGGTCTAAGTTTCCTGCAATAAACCCAGTCCCGCTCACAGGTATGGACCTAGACTGACTCAAGGTACGGCATCCTATGCGTTCATCAGCGTCACAGACTTTCAAAACTGATGATACGATTCCCAGAAGGAGTGGCATCATCAAGTCTTGAAGAGGCTTCACTTAGCTGAATCACAAATGATCGGTCCCCAGAGTCGACAATCCACCAAACCAGCAACCGTCTCAACCCAAAGGGTTGAAAGTGAAGCCAACCGGATGAACCTCGTCTGAGCGTGGATTTCATGAGACACTAGTGCCTGCAAAGCAAGCACGCGCCTACTAATTTCCACTCTAAGTCTATGGTGCACTCAAGCCTGGGTCTGGCTTCTCACTCATCAGAACTCCCATCCCCCAACAGCACCAATAATCATATTATACTGAAAATAAAATGCGGGAAATAAAGTGTGAGAAGTAACAATGCGATAAATAAACGCAACCCAACAAGCAAACACACAAGCGGTAGGATTGACTCTCTTAAGGGACGTTGGATCCCAAATGCATATGGACAGTATGTCCCCAGCAGAGTCGCCAGCTGTCGCTTGCGCGAAAATAAGGTGCCGGCATGACAGAAGAGTCGCCACCTTTCGTTATTTATCCCTCAGAGCGGGAAAGGAAACGATCGGAAAAACCTGACGAATAAGGGTAAGACAAGGTCATCGCAACCATTGTCTGGGTTCGGGAGTCGGTTACGCAAGGGGAAGGTATTAGCACCCCTCACGTCCGTCGTACTCGACGGGATCCTCGCTTGTTTGTTTACTTGGACGGGTTGGTTATAATCTATCTACCTATCAAGGCTGGCTAAAAAAGAAAAGAAAAATGACTCGGCAAAGCGTCGCACTTTATGCCTACGTATTCTCATCAGAGAATGAGAAATCAGAGTCAACGTAGTTCGGCCTACGAAGGATTACGGGGGAAAAGTTGCTCGCTAGGACGTCGCATCCTATGCCTACGTACTTCCACACTGTATGAAAGATCAGAGCGAACGTAGTTCGGGAAACTACGGTTTATCTCCTAAAAGAAGTGTTTTTTTTATTGTGTTTGCGATTTCAACCGCACTAGAGACTATGACCTGAGAGTGAATGCGTCGCATGTCACCCAAAGGGTACCATACTAAACATCCAGACTGTGAAAAAGAAACTCTCCCACAATCCTTTCTCAGATAGCTTAAGGCTCGTAACGTACGAAAGAAATCATTCATGATTACTGTATCTTAAACTTCTTTGAGATGAGAAGAGAACAGGCCCAACTAGGAGGGAGACTATCAAGTCCTACTGTTGTCATGCCATGGATTCATCCTATGGTTGAGGTTTGAACAGGGAACTCCTAGATGTTGTCATGCATAGGTTTCAACCTAAAAGTCTATCATCAAATCCTCATCAAAGGAAATTAGAGTCCTAAGGGATCATGTCAATGATACACCAAAACAGACAAAAGCATCAGCTTTAACAGTAAAATGCATGCAATGCAAGTGAGGGAGGAAATGTGTGTGGGGCTTCAGCCTCCACAAGCTCATCTCAACCTCAAGCCAGTCATGAAATAACAGTAATCATACTGAAAATAAACACCATGCTATCAAGCAGTAGACAGTAAACTATAATCATACAGATAAAGGAAATGAAATGCTATCAAGCAAAATAAACGCATGGGCAAGGGAGCTGGGCTCTACCGAATACCCGCAAGCAAAGCCAAGCAGTAACAATACAAGCAGATGCACTCATGCTCTTATACTGAACTTATTCTAGATGAACTTAGTCTAATGCAGCAGACAAATCAGACAAAACAATCAATACAGAAAAGAAAAACAGAAGAAAGCCTCAACTCCTCCAGCAGCTACTTAGTCTTCAGACTTCAGAGATCATTTGCTTTCCAGGTATTAACCCTACAACATGAGTATCAACTCATCTTCTCCCTTGAGCTTCAGCTCCTTTGATCAGCTCTACCTTCAGGCTTCACCATCTTCAGGGATCTTCAAGCATCAACTTGATCTTCACAAAGTCTTCAGACCTCAACAATCTTCAAGGAATCATCCTCTTCAAAGCTTCAGCTTCTGTCTTCAAGGGCTCAAATGCTCCAGCAAACAAGATTCAGTCAACAAGATGAGGTGAGGATGTTATAGTGCTCACTGACTTCCAAAGGATGCCATTGAGGACTTAACACAAAAGGGAAGGCTCTCTCAAAGTTCTACCTCAGAGGGCAAGGTCACTAATCCCTCCAAAGGAGAGAGGTGAATACCCTTAAGGGACTTTATGTCATAGAGAAGGAAGGAGGTGAACAAAACACTCCTTGTTTATTGAATGGAAGTGTCCTATCTAGGGCTCTGCCTATGCACCTATAAACCTATAAACAAAACAACAAAAGCTATCTAAACTCCTCTGCAAGGTCTTCAAAGCTTCCATGATGATCCATAGGGTCTTCCACTCAATCTTCAAGGCCCACACACTCAAAGGAAAAGAAAAACAAACACAACAATACAACTTATGCCTTCAAGCAACACACATACTATCCATACATTCAAGAATCAATGAAAAATATAAAACACCATACAATATTATAGCAAAATTCTAGGGGATTCTATACATACTTACCCTTAACCCATATATTCCCCATACACTAATTTGGCCTATAAACCCCAAAACAAAATTGTTCAAGTCTACCTATACAACCTAAAACCCTAATTAGAACACCTATATGTCTAACAATGAAACTACATCAAATTTTAATCTACAAATCAAGAGATAAATCCTACATGAAACTAGGGTTCAATACCTAACTATGCCAAAAAGAATGGCTCAAAAACCCTAAGGGAAAGTCCTAAAACAAATTGTACAAAATCAAGTATCAACTAAAACATATTAAAAATACTATTTACAAGAAAATATGCTAAAAAATATTAAACTAAAAATAAAATGGAATTTTATTTTTTCTTAATTTTCTAGACAAAATCATGATTATGTGAAAAAAAGAAGAAATGAAAAATATTGATTTTTGGATTTTTTATGAATTTTATAAAATGCAAAGAATTAAAAGAAATTAAAATAAAAGAATTTAAGAAATAAATGGGAGGGGGGGTATCAAAAGTAACACGCCCCAGTTGTTTTCATGATGGGCCAAAATCCTGGGAGGTGGGAATAGAAACATATGATGAGGCCCAGCTTCATCAGTGAACCAAAACGGTGCGTTTGGTTAAGTTGTGCGCTGCGTTTTGATGCTTCAGTCTCCCTCCATTTCTGAAATCAAATAATGGTCGTGCGATGGACTGAATTAGTCAAGCTTTGGGGATCATCCAACGGTGGCCTTTCATCGTCCCCAACTCAACCCTAGGGTTTGCAGAAACCCTAACCCCATGCAAGGATCTTCTTCAAGCTCGTTCTCACTGATTACCCAATGAAACCACAAACTTCCAACGGCAAAAATGTTCTATTAATCCCCAAGAACACAATGATATCAATAGACTTCCTTGAAACCTCTTGAATCATCCTAACAGAAAGCACGAAAGTTGGGGTTCCACCATGATTTCCTGCTATCAACCTTAACCAAGCTCAAACCTAATGATGTAAATTTGTTCCACAGGTTATCCTAGCCATTCTACACTACATTATATCCATTAATGCACACACAATAGCTTGCTATCAATTCTGCAAGAAATGGTACCCTGCCTCGAAACCTCATGAATCTTCCTCTAATCCTCAGAAAATGGTCCTCTACCCTAGCTTAACCAGTCTAAACCTATAACTATGGTGGAATGCACATAAATTAGGTGATACGAGCAAGATTACCAACCTGTCAAACTTTAATGGTGGATATGGTTTCCCTACAATTCAATGTCTGCAAGCTTCCTTGATTAATCTCCAATGGCAGATATGAATTCTGTATGCAACAAGATGGATGAACAAGGCTTGAATCTTGTGTTTGATCTCAATATGCACTTCTTGCAAATTCTTCAAAACAGCTTCAAACTTCCATGGATCTTCCTCTATCTCAGTATGCAATCAATCACAATGATAAGAAGAATATGTTTGTGGAGGAGAAATGAATGGAGATGGAAGAGAATGAAGGCTTGATGTGAAATTGCAAATGGAAGAATCTTACTTTTTCACACTCTAATCTCACCACTCACCAACAATGATCACCAAACCTGGCCCAATTGTGATTCACTCTTCTTATAGCAATCCATGGAATGATCTAGATCCATCTAGAAACTTGTGGAAAATGCTAGAAAGTTTTAGAATTTCTCCTTTAATGACATGTTGATCATACCATCTCTCATGAGTTAGGCTTGTCAAATTGGCTTCAAAATCTCATTACAAGAGATATTGAGAAAGAATGAGTGAAAAACATGCATTTCCTTGCCTTTTGTGAAGTTTTGTTTAGGTGCCTTATTATGCAAGAATGAGAATTGCAAAGTAACCCCCATTTCTAAGCTTCAAATCAAAATTCTACTTGAACCATTGTTTTTAAAATATTGTTTGGAGTCAAAATGACATATTGGATGACCCATTTTGGATTTGTACATCTCCTAAACCAAAATTAAATTTCAACTTTTTCAACTTATAAGCCATTTTTAGGTCATTTTCACCCAATCTTGTAAATCATTGCTACAAGCTTTTTCAATAACTCATGACCACTTTTCTAGACTTAAAATCCCATTTTGAACAACTTTCATGTTTTGAGTTTTTCCATTTGAGGTTTGTAAATAGGAGATATGGCCTTTGCTTAAAATGACCTATAACTGCCAAATGACCAAAATACCCCTGTCTTGTTCAAACCATAAGTTGAGTTCTACAAATCCTATCAAGGACTTCTAGTACTCTCTAGAAAGCTAAGAAGATTCCCTTCAACATTCATGTTGACTAAGATATCATAGGAATCATCCTACTAGGGCAAAAGTTGTCTGCAAGTTGGGTGACTTTCAAGGACCCAGATTCACATACCTCAGCTGACCTGTAATTTGTCAAAACCATAACTTGAGCTCTGCAACTCCTATCAAGGACTTCCACCACTCAAATTAAAGCTAAGAACAAGCTCTACAACATTCATGTTGTGGGGAAGATGTGATATCAATCACATCTAGAGCTAAAACTGCCTGGAAGATAGGGATCAAATTAGGGTTTTTTCACTGACAATCCTCAGAAACCCTAACTCAAAACTTCTCAAACTCCTCAATCATGATGAGTTGGCCTAGGAATCATCCTTATAACATCTCCATACATCATTCCATGATCTCATGGCCCTTGGATTAAGTCTCAACCTTCTCCAAATCTTCAGTTGATCTAGGATTGACCCAGTCAAAACCCTAATTCTACCATTCATGGTTGAATCTTCTGAATTCTTGCACAATGACTTCTCTGGGCTTCATGATGGCTATCAAGACATCTCATACACTTTCTCAAAGCACCAAGTTCATTCTCAAAGTCTCAGGATTATCTGAGGAGCACCCACAACTCTCAAGCTAGGAGACACACAGCTCTGGCTTCACCCAATTCTCTTGAACTTTCTGATGAAGGTATCAACCTGCAGACACTTGATGGATAAATAATTGTTGGTCAAATTTTGGGGTGCAACAGCTGCCCCTATTCAAACGGCTTGAACCTGACTGGGTGAGAAGCGAACGGCTCTCAACCAATCAAGGTGCGAGACGATTGAATACCGGTAAACCCGAAAATTTGCCAACTGCACGAGCACACAATACTCTGTGGGGAACAAATCTTCGAATACTGCAACACTAGCTGCTCAACAACTAGTTGGAGAGATACTGAACTGACATCGCCGTCAATTATCCATATTAAATTCTTCTAATATTGTCTTCAGACAACCACAACACCCAACCTCGCCGCTGGAGAACTGAATCTGACATCGCCGTCGGAAACACACATCATTTGGAGACACTGGACATCGCCGTCGTACAGACATCATCTCTGCTGGGGATTTAAAGAGCCTGACCTCGCCGTCAAACGTTCAACCTCGCCGTCGAACAAACGTCCAACCTCGCCGTCAGACAAAACATAGTCTGACCTCGCCGTCAAATCCAAACGTTCAACCTCGTCGTCGAACAAACATCCAACCTCGTCGTCGGACAAATGATGATCTGACCTCGCCGTCAAATCCAAACGTTCAACCTCGCCGTCGAACAAGCATCCAACCTCGCCGTCGGACAAATGATGATCTGACCTCGCCGTCAAATCCAAACGTTCAACCTCGCCGTCGAACAAGCATCCAACCTCGCCGTCGGACAAATGATGATCTGACCTCGCCGTCAAATCCAAACGTTCAACCTCGCCGTCGAACAAGCATCCAACATCGCCGTCGGACAAAACATAATCTGACTTGGGGTTCACCCCTGGTAAATGGAACAAAAAGGTACACTTGTGTATTTGAAACTACTCTGCTGGGAATGAGAGACTTAACCGAGCACAGTCTGATCGGGGGTTCACCCTCATAACCATAACGAACATCGGAATACTGCTGCACACTGCCCCACCGTAGAACTTCACCATTAAATATGTATGAAACCCTGGCCCCTGGCCACTCCAGATCCGCTGGAGGATCTTCACGTTCTTCTGAAGATAGATGAAACCCTGCCCGTCGGCTATTCCAGCTTCAGCTAGAAAAAAATCTTCAAGTACTTCTGAAGATAGACATCCTTGACCTTCAAGGATGTAATCTTTGCCCGTCGGCAACTCTGCAGGAGGTATCTTCGACTTCAGTCTAAGGAAATGGTCCTTGGCCTTCAAGGATACATGGATCTGCCTTCAGGCAACTCCACCTCTGCTATAGAGCATCCGTGACTTCAGTCAGGGATATATTTCGGCCTTCAGTCCGAAAAATGAATCCTAGGTCATTCATGACCTTGGGGATAACCTTGCCCTCAGGCACCTTCGCTTCAGCTTAGGAAATCTGTGACTTCAGTCAGAGAAATGGTATCCAGAGCCATTCATGACTCTACGGGGATTCAAACACTTTGCCTTCAGGCAAAACTCCGCTTCAGCTGGAGAAACATCTTCGACTTCAGTCAGAAGAGAAACTATTCACTTGATCGCGATCAATCATCACCTCAGGACAACTGACTTGGTCTTCAGACCAACACGGATCACTTTGTTGTATCTACAAACTCTGGAACCTTGTCTTCAGCCACCCGTTGATTCATCAACCAGGAAATCTGAATTCACAGGAACCTCTGATACCGCCTTCAGGCGCTTATGAAGTCAATCTTCAGATTAGACATCACTGTTGGAGCAGACATATCACGCTGCTAGGGTTTTCAAGAATCGTTTTGAACAAACAAACTCCGTCGGGCACCTTCAAGAATCATCCTGAACCGATAACCATTCTGGAGACTTCATTCTGCTGGGTATTCCAGGAATCTTCCTGGGCAACTCTTGCTGGGGGACGCTACTAGGGAGCTCAAGAACCATCCTAAGCAAACCATTCGGGAACCTGCACCGAGATCTTAAGAATCACCTTAAGCATACGACCCTGCTGAGGAATTCAAGAATCGTCTTGGACTGAAGACTTCGCTGGGGATCTCAAAAATCATCTTGAGCGAGCGACGGTGGGAATTACACCGGGGTCTTGGGAATCATCTCAAGAGAGCGACCTCGTTGGACAGAATATCAGGACTCGTCCTGAGCAACGGGTCTTTTGGTGGAACACCTGTAAAACAAGAATGATGATAACCTAGATCATGCTTATGATGCATATGCTTCGGCGCCATGCCCCACACGGTGGGAATGATATGCGTTTATGCTAACTACTATGCAATCATGCACAATGCTATGCAACGTTAAATGCTATGCAGTGTTAAATGCCATGCAGCCATGCACAATGATGCGATCCCGTCGGCAAAATAAATGCCGGGGGGAAGTTCTCCTGTCAAGGAGAAAGAACTGCTCAGATAGAGGATCATCCTGCTGAGGAGAACGTAGACGCGCCAATATCAATCGGACTCTGCCTGGGGAAACGATCTTCCGTTGACTGCTGCAGGGAAAACAACTTCAGTTGATCTGCTGCAGAGGGACGAAGCTCTACGAGAACTTGAACCTGCTGATATCCATTGCGAGAATGAACTGCGCGGCCGACTGGGTTACTCCTCTGGGGATAACCACTATGTGGGGAAACGACTTCAGCTGTCTCACACTCCACTGGGGAAAAACCAATCATGATCTGATCAACTTCCAAGGACTCGGCTCTCTTGGGCATCTGCAAACTCGGCTGAGGAAGGAGAAGTCATTCTGCTTCGCTGGAGAGGGTGCGACTCTGGGGAAATACAGCATCAGCTGTTCAATGCTCTGCTAGGGAAAATCCACTCATGGTCCCAACTGCTTCCAAGGATTCTGCTTTTCGGCGGACTCAGCCGGGGAGAGAAATCATTCTACTTCACTGGAGAGTACGACTCTGATGAGGAATTTCAATTTCACTGGGGAAGAAAGAATCATCTGACTTCGGGGGAGAGTACAACTCTGCAGGGGAATACAACATCGGCTGTTCCAACACTCTACTGGGGAAGAGGGAATCATCCAACTTCAGGAGAGAATATAACTCTGACGGGGAATCTCAATTCCGCTGGAGACTTCAGTCTGGCACCATTAGTTACTGCATAATTTGGCATGAGAATAGCTTCCTACAAGACCTGCACTTGTGACCCGGTGCTGAGGGAAGAATCTTGCTGCGACGACCTTACTGGGGAAAACACGAGCTTCGGCACCCGAACATCTTTATGAAATCTGCACTTGTGACCCGGTGCTAGGGGAAGAATCCTGCTTCAGCGACTTTACTGGGGAAAACACGAGCTCCGGTACCCGGACATTTCTACGAAACCTGCACTTGTGACCCGGTGCTGGGGGGATACGAGCTTCGGCCCTTGACTCAGCTGATGAGGTGACGTTCCTTCAGGATGCGTCTGCTTGGGGAAGAGAATCATCTCTGCCTGGGGAGACATGTCGATGCTCACTATTCTGCGTTCAACTGCTGCGGTGGAGAGACCACTGAACACTGCTGGAGAAGGAGGACTCGTTCTGCTTCGGGGATGCGCACGGCACGTCTTCTGGAAGGTGTTACACCTGCAACAACACAAACAAACAGACAAGATACCCTCCTCAAAAGGGCCTATCCAGGTTATTATCTCGCGACAATATTCAGTTAATCAATTGTTTCAACAATCAATGGGCCTAGGCCCGTAAGTTTATGTATGCGCATTTTATCAAAAAACATCGGCGTTTTCATTCGCAAACCAAACAGGTAAATGCTAAACAGACAAGCAGAATTGCTGAATAATGTGCATTCTATTGATGATGAACCCCTGAATGGGCAAAAATGTTTTACAACAGAGGCAAGCTCCTGGAATGAGGAAGCCGCGCAAAAATAAAACATAAATATACATCAGTATATACAAATGTAGGCAACGAGGCGTAGACGAACACCATGAGTTGATCCCTCTAAGACCCACTCGACTTCGATACTTCTCTGACGCTTCAGCTTCAGAAGAGATTGATTCGGATAAACGGCCCTCAGGTCCTCCAAACCACTAAACAATGAAAGTCCACACGCGAAACGCAGTCATTTGCTTATTCAAATCCCTAACTTTTGCGTGAACCGCCCTTTACGGGTTTTCAGTTCACCGGGATACCCTTTTTTGCCGAAGCCGCCCAGTGTAGGTTTTCGACTTCGCGGGTGTACATTTTTCAATATATCCCTAATTTTTGCCCGAACCTTTTATTCTATTTTTGGTTCGCCGGGATGCCCCTTTTTTGCCTGGACTCTTTCTTTTTTGTCCAGCGGGTCTCTTTCAAGCAAAGTATTTTTTAACTGCGTCCGCGTTCACCGGGGATGCAAAGTCTTCACCATCCATCGTGGATAACAACAAAGCTCCTCCCGAGAAGACCTTGCTGACGACATACGGCCCTTCGTAATTCGGAGTCCACTTGCCCCGGTGATCGGAGTGTGGCGGAAGAATTTTCTTCAGGACGAGATCACCCGTCTGAAAGCTTCTAGGACGCACCTTCTTATCGTAAGCTTTCTTCATTCGGCTTTGGTACAGGCGACCAAATGCAATCGATGCTAACCTCTTCTCGTCCATCAGGCTGAGTTGGTTCAAGCGATTCATAATCCATTTTGCCTCGTCGAGCTTTACATCAACCAAAACTCGCAAAGAAGGAATCTCCACTTCTAACGGTAGGACAGCTTCCATACCGTACACCAAGGAGAAAGGAGTTGCCCCGGTCGACGTACGCACCGTCGTACGATAACCGTGCAAGGCAAACGGCAACATCTCGTGCCAATCTTTATACGTCACAACCATCTTCTGAACAATCTTCTTGATGTTCTTGTTGGCCGCTTCAACAGCGCCATTCATCTTCGGCCGGTAAGGAGATGAGTTGTGGTGTTCAATCTTGAAGCTCTGGCACAGCTCCTTCATCATCTTGTTATTTAAATTCGAACCATTATCAGTAATGATCCGCTCGGGAATTCCATAGCGACAGATGATGTCCTTCTTTATGAATTTAGCTACCACCTGCTTGGTCACATTAGCGTACGAGGCTGCCTCCACCCATTTGGTGAAGTAGTCGATAGCTACCAGAATGAAACGATGACCATTGGATGCAGTGGGCTCGATCTTGCCTATCATGTCGATGCCCCACATGGAGAACGGCCAAGGGGAGGACATGACATTCAATGGGCACGGCGGCACATGAACTTTATCAGCATAAATCTGGCATTTATGACATTTCTTCGCGAATCTGAAGCAATCCGACTCCATCGTCAGCCAGTAATACCCTGCTCTCAGGATCTTTCTCGTCATGGCATGCCCGCCGGCGTGCGTACCAAATGTGCCCTCATGGACTTCTTCCATGAGCATACTTGCCTCTTTCTCATCTACACATCTGAGTAGCACGAGATCGTGGTTTCTCTTATATAACACTCCATCAGGATTGAGATAAAAGTTTCCAGATAGCCTCCTTAGAGTCTTCTTATCCTGGGTTGACGCACCCACAGGATACTCCTTAGTCATAAGGAAGGTCTGGATATCGTGGAACCATGGCTTGCCGTCGGCGGCATCCTCGATTGCAAACACAAACGCCGGTCTATCAAGACGCGAAAGTACAATTCTTGGAGCCTCATTCCAATAATTGACTTTATACATGGAAGCCAACGTGGCTAAGGCATCAGCCATCTGATTTTCAGCCCTGGGTACATGATGAAGTTCCACTCGATCGAAGAATGGAAGCAGCCTCCTGGCATAATTCATGTACGGCACTAAATTCGCTTGACGAGTTTCCCACTCCCCTTTAATCTGATTGATTACAAGCGCTGAGTCACCATATATGTCTAGATTCTTGATTCTCAAATCAATTGCCTCTTCTAGACCCATAATACATGCTTCATACTCGGCTTCATTGTTGGTAACTGGAAACGTCAGTCTCGCAGTAAACGGGATGTGGGATCCGTGAGGAGTCGTGATGATAGCCCCGATACCACTTCCATAGGAATTAACCGCTCCGTCGAATATCAACTTCCACTGAGACTTCCTATCTGGCCCCTCATCGGGCAATGGCTCATCGCAATCCTTCGCTTTGAGAAACATAATATCCTCGTCAGGGAATTCGAACTTCATCGGCTGGTAGTCTTCGATCGGCTGTTCGGCAAGGTAATCAGACAATACGCTTCCCTTAATGGCTTTCTGAGAGACGTACTGAATATCATATTCCGTTAACACCATTTGCCATCTGGCAATCCTGCCCGAAAGAGCCTGCTTCTCGAAGACGTACTTGATCGGATCCATCTTCGAAATTAGCATAGTGGTGTGGTTGAGCATATACTGTCGTAGACGTTTGGCGGCCCAAGCTAATGCACAACACGTCTTCTCCAGCATCGAGTATCGAGATTCACACTCAGTGAACTTTTTACTCAAATAATAAATGGCATGCTCCTTTCTGCCCGTCTCGTCGTGTTGACCGAGAACACACCCCATACTATTCTCCAGAACCGTCAGGTACATGATCAATGGTCGTCCAGCCACTGGGGGTATCAAGATTGGAGGTTCTTGAAGATACTGCTTTATTTTATCGAATGCCTTCTGGCAATCCTCATTCCAGATAATCGCCTGATCTTTCTTTAAAAGCTTGAACATCGGTTCACAAGTGGCCGTGAGCTGAGAGATAAACCTTGCAATGTAGTTTATTCGGCCCAGGAAACCACGAACTTCTTTTTCTGTTTTCGGCGCTGGCATTTCTTGAATAGCTTTTATCTTCGTAGGATCGACTTCAATACCTCGTTCACTAACGATAAACCCCAATAACTTTCTGGACCGCACTCCAAAAGTGCACTTGTTAGGATTCAGCCTCAGCCTGAACTTCCTAAGCCTTTCAAACAGCTTCAACAAATTGACCAGATGCTCTTCCTCCGTTTGGGACTTTGCAATCATGTCATCAACATAGACCTCGATCTCATGATGAATCATATCATGAAACAAAGTTACCATTGCTCGCTGGTAAGTGGCCCCTGCGTTCTTCAGACCGAAGGGCATTACCTTATAGCAAAATGTTCCCCAGGGGGTAATAAACGTCGTTTTCTCCATGTCCTCCGGTGCCATCTTAATCTGATTGTAACCGGAAAAGCCATCCATGAACGAAAACACGGAAAACTGGGTTGTATTGTCGACCAACACATCATATGAGGCAACGGGAAATCATCTTTAGGGCTCGCCCTGTTCAAATCCCGATAATCGACGTACATGCGTACCTTACCGTCCTTCTTCGGTACAGGCACTATGTTGGCGACCCACGGAGGGTAAGTGGTAACGGCTAGAAATCCTGCGTCCAACTGCTTCTGGACCTCTTCTTTGATTTTTACGGCCATATCTGGTCTCGTCCTCCTGAGCTTCTGCTTGACCGGAGGGCAATCTTCTCGCAACGGCAAGCGATGAACCACGATATCAGTGTCAAGTCCGGGCATATCTTTGTATGACCAAGCAAAGACGTCACTATACTCTCGAAGCATCTCGACCAGTCTATGCTTGACATCATTCTGCAGCGCAGCCCCCACTCTGACATTTCTGACGAGCTCCTCAGAACCCAGATTTACGATCTCAATATCCTCCTCGTGAGGCAGAATAACCTTCTCCTCTTGTCTCAACAAGCGGGCCAACTCTTCCGGAAGGTCCTCGTCTTCATCAATCTCATCCTCGGCTTGATAGATCGGGCAATCAAAGTCGTAGTGAGTCGTAGAGGGTCCAGAGTCGATGTCATCTGTTACGTGGATCCTGCAATAACAAGGGTTAAGTTTAAAGCGAGAATATGCAGGTTAGCACAAACCTCGTTGCCATTTGCTGTTTTTTTCTGAAATAAACATAAAACAGGAATAACAGAGAACACAATATTTGAGTACGAAGAAAACGCCTTTTATTTATTAACAAAATGCATACACATAATCCAACAAGGCCCAGACAGTAAAACCACTATGCCCCGGGCAGGACATAGGGTCGTACAAAGATTGTAAAAAGCAAATCATTACTCTTCACTTGTCAGCTTGATAATCTCCTTGATAGTCCAATTGTTGAGGCGCTCGCCCGGCTTGCTCGGCTGCATCCAAGCGTCAAGATCACAATCACTATCCCCGCTGTCCTCCGACGCAGCGTTGATGCTCTCGAAAATTACTCCGCCCTTGGTGAATAGGATCGGCCCCTTCCCACGAGACGAACTGCCAGAAGAAGATGAAGCTTCAGCTTCAGGGGAATATCCCAATCCAAACTTATCCTGCTTGATTGGTATATCCAAGACATGCCCCCAGCCTGGGGTGGAACCGGCTTCGACAACGGCCCGAGCTTCCTTAAACGAGGAGAGATTCATCTCTTGCTTCTCTGCGACGACAGGAGCTACCTCCTTCACCCTGACGGTTTCAAATGCTTGGCAGAGGGTTTCATGGATCTCGCCATCCATTTCAACATATTTAAAGGACGACAGGTGGCTCACCATGATGTCCTCCTCACCACAGACGGTTACTATGTTGCCCCCGACAGCATATTTAAGCTTTTGATGCAGCGTGGACGTCACGGCACCAGCAGCATGGATCCATGGCCGACCTAAGAGGCAACTGTAGGCAGGCATGATATCCATGATATAGAAAACCGTATTGAACGTCTCTGGACCAACTTGAATTGGCAGGGTCAACTCTCCGAAGACGTGGCGCTTAGTTCCATCAAAGGCTTTCACGACCAGATCACTGGGCGTGCACAGCAATCCACGGGTATCCAACTTCATCAGTGATTTTTTCGGAAGCACATTAAGCGAGGAACCCGTATCCACCAGGACATGCGACATAATCGTGCCTCTGCACTCTATCGAAACGTGCAAGGCGCTGTTGTGATCTCTTCCTTTAGGAGTCAGCTCTAGATCTGTAAATCCCAGCCCATTACCAGCATTAACATGGGCCACCACCTCTTCGAGTTGATTTACTGATATCTCCTGCGGCACGTATGCAGCGTTCAATACCTTCAGTAACGCGTTGCGGTGCGCTTCAGAGCACATCAACAGGTTAAGAATAGAGATCTTAGACGGAGTCTGATGAAGATGATCTACAATTTTGTAGTCGCTCTTCTTGATTAAACGCATGAACTCTTCAGCATCTTTAACCAGCAAGTCCTTCTCTGCCCCAGAAGGGACCTCTTCGACAGCTTTACCTTTACCCTTATCCACAGCGTCAGCCCGGACCACTTTCTCTGCTGCAACCTCTGCTGGCGCAAACACTCTACCGCTTCTAGTGATACCGCTGACTCCGGTAAGATTCTGCACAGTCGATCCGAACGGCTCTAGCTCTATCTTCTGACCATTGCAGTAAACTTCGGCGCCGTAATGCCATGGAACGGCGTTAGTACTTTCGAATGGGATTGGCCCGGCCCTGGTGATAGTGATAGTAGGCGGTCGGGGCGCAGAAATAGTAATAGGGTGACGAGGAATAGTAATGGTGGCAACTTCATCCGCCTGCTTCAGTACGACCTCCCCTGATGCACTCTCAACGCTCCGGCTGAACTGTAAAATACCCTCAGACATCAGACTTTGGATACCTTCGATCAGCTGCTCACACCCGTCAGGAAGTGTAGCACAAGCCATACATAACTCTCCACATCCAGGAAAGAAGCCCTTCTTCAGCAACTTAGCCTTGACAAAACTCAGCGGCGTCTTCAAATCTTTGACATCAGTCAGCAAGTCCGCACTCTCCTCAGTGATAACAGCATTCACTCCGCCCCCCTTATGATGAGGCATCGGGTTTTTGGTGACGTTGGGCGCGTTGTCAGAAAAGTTGATAACCTTGGCGTCCACCAAGTCCTGGACTTTGTGCTTAAAAGCTTTACAATTCTCAATCGTATGGCCCGGTGCCCCAGTGTGGAAATCACAAGTAGCATTAGCGTCATACCCCGGTGGTGGTGCCCCTGTTAAGGGAGCCAACGTCCTCTTTTGAACTAATTGGAGCTGAAGCAACGTTTGCAAAAGCTGTGCATACGACATAGGTGGAGCTTCAAAATGACGGTTTGTCAGAGGAGCCCGGTTCTGATATTTCCTGTACCCTTGGTTATTCTGCTGCTGAGGCTGCTGCTGCTGCGGTGGAGCAGCTGGAATATTTATGCTAGCAATCTGAGGTTGAGGGCCCTTGCCCTTTCTCCGAGCATTAGTGACAGCACTGGCATCTCCCTCTCGACGCTTGCCAGCGTAAGGTTTCTTGCTACTTCCTCCAGCTGAGGATGATTCGCCCTGAATTTTTCCGATCTTTATACCGTTCTCAACATGCTCGCCCATAGTGATGAGAGCCGAGAATGTTCCGGACATGCCACTGACCATCTTTTCATAGTAGATTCCAGGAAGGGTAGCCACAAACATTTGCACTAGCTCGCGCTCAACCATCGGCGGTTGAACCCGAGCAGCCAATTCACGCCACCGCTGGGCGTACTTTTTAAAGCTCTCATTGTTCCGCTGTGAGAGATTCTGAAGCTGGACTCGGTTGGGAGCCAAGTCGCTATTGTATTGATAGTGGAGGACGAACGCTTCTGCAAGATCTTTCCATGTGCGCACAGTAGCGGGCTCCAAACCCATATACCATTCGAGCGATGGACCAGAAAGACTGTCCTGGAAGAAGTGCATCAGCAACTTCTCATCGTCAGAATAAGCGGACATCTTTCTGTAATAAGATCGGAGGTGGACCCGGGGGCAGGTAGTACCCTTATACTTCTCGAAGACAGGCACCTTGAATTTGTGAGGCACCTTAAAATCAGCAATCAACCCGAGCTTGGACATGTCAACGCCCAATGTGTTCTGATTTTCTATGTCTCTCATCTTGTCTTCCAGCGCCTTGAACCTGAGTCGAGCTTCAGCATTCAACTCTGCTTCTACACCTCTCTGAGAGAATACGTCATCCTGATGGTCCTCCAGCCACGGTTGAGGCACCAACAGATTTCCTGCACCAGCATTGCCGTTGACCGGCTCTATGTTAACATTGGCTCCCAAACTACCATTGCCGACGCCTGCCGCATTGAGTCCGAGATTAGTCATCAGATTGCCGTTAGCACTGTCGTTGCCCCCGGCAACAGAAACAACGTTCTTGGAGCGTCCACTGGAGGAGGAGTAGGCACGGCCCCTCCATGCAGTATGCCATTACTATCAACCCTGGAGATCAGAGGTTGAACCAAAGTACGAAGCTAGTCTTGACCATTAGCAACTACCTGCATCAGCTCCATAAAACGGTCCATCCGTTCACGGAGCTCTTGAACATCTGACTGCACCTGGTCCATTATCCTTGTCTGATTAGCGCGAGTTGAATAGCGGTGGATGAGTCTTTGATCAATCCTGGAGACCGGAGACAACTCGGAACCTGAAAAACCTGTCAACAATAAAGGTTAGGAAAAGCAATAAGATATACACCATGCAAATATGCTTCATGCAGATGCATGCGTGTGTCTGTGTGCGTGGGAGGTTTTCCCCGATCCTAGTGCCTTAGTGCCAGTGCTGATAATAATAAGAGGAAGAAGAAATCCAAGCCCAATCATGGAAACATCAATCTCATATATATATGGAAAGGCCTGTCAAGGCAGTACACAGTATCAGCGGGTACAAACAGATCAACAGCATGACCTCAGCCAACAAGTCTGGTGATGGTCAGCATACATCAAAGATCAAAACAACAGGAATACAACTAGTCAAGTACGGCCACGGGCGCGATACTCTGCTAATAACTCCTTTGTCTCTGAATGATCTGGCGAAGTGAGCAACCCCTCGACGAGTAGTTCCCTCTGCCTGATGGTATGCTGAAGTCCCTGAACTGAACTCTCCCAAGCTCCTTCGCCAAAGCAATCCTCCAGCTTCCGCTTCTTAGACTCAAACATCAGCTTATGCTCCTTCAGGTTAGCAATAGCTTTGTTGAGACGGGCTTCAGCGGAGTACCTGCGGGCGGTCTCTTCATCAAACCTCCGCTCACTGTCCTTTACTTCGGCTTCTAGCTTAGAAATCTGCAGCATCAGCTTGTCTTCTCGCTCCTTCCTGGTGGCCATGGAAGTCTTCCAATGCTGGTCGAACTTAGATATTCTCCGATATGCTTCCTCCAAATGCTGCTTCTTCGTAGCTAGTACATCATTAGCAGCCCTGAAGTCTTGACCCAAGCATTCCCGATCAGCAATCTGCTTTGCCAAGTCTGCACCCAGTTGGTTCACCAACTCTGTTTGCTTTTTGAGAGCATGCACGGCTTCGTTCCTCTCACTTCGAAGCTGAGCTAACTCCTTCTCTAATTCTGCATTTGCCCTCTTCAGTTCATCTCGCTCGGCCAATACCTGGTTGTGCTGATGAATGGACACAGTGGTAGGCTCTTCGACTTGTGGAGGACTCTCTGGTCTGACATGAGGGAATGGCATCCCTATAGCGCTGGCTCTGGCTCTGATCCAATCTGAATAAGGAGGGTAGGCTTGGCTGTTGCTCTTCCCCAACAAAGGCTTTCCTCTTGTGCTGATATTGTTCCACGCATACTGAAGCTTGGACAACAAATCCCCCTCTAGGATACCTGTGAGGTACAGAGATTCCTGTACCTCTTCCTCCTTCGGTGGAGTCCTCAAAGCATATGCAAACTGACGAACTAGCAATGATGGATTGTAGTTTATGCAACCCTTCCTACCTATCAGAGGTACGTTAGGAAACCCACTACAACCGAAGATCATCTCGGTGCCTAACCTGTCTCTGTCAACGAACCAATCAATGTCTTCTGCCGACAAACTCATCAGACGCTCAGGCCACTCAGTTGTGGCTGCAGACAAGACAGAAGAACCCTTCTTGGGCAAATGACTATCAAACCACCTGTACAACAACGGTACGCAGCATGAGACATTCTTCCCTCTCCGGTTCTCATTCTTGAATGCACTGAATGGTAGACGTCTCCGATCAGAGTAGGGACTGGATTCCCTGAGGCGAATATGTGGAATGCATCAAAGTCCACGAAATCAGGCATGCTGGGAAATAGGATAATGCCATATACGCATAAAGCAAGGATGGCGTTGAAGGCGTCCCAACATTTGTCCTTAGCACACTGCTGAGCCTTAGCTATCAGAAACTGCAGAGAGAACCCTGGGACCTTGTTCCAGCTCGTCACCACTAACTCAGAAGCGCTCAAATGGAGTGAAGAAGCTAAGCCAGCCAGATCAGGCTCGGCATCCATATGGACAAAAGGCACCTGCCTTTTGATAGGCACACCCAGCATATCAGCATACTCTTCCAATGTCGGCGCGAGAATGAAGTCATGAAAGGTGAAACACATCAAGGGGGGGTCATAAAACTGCAGAAGAGCATGTAACCCGTTCAACTCGGACGTAGAAGGTTTGCAAACCAGACTAAGCAACCTGCCATAAGACTTCCTGAACCTGTCCTTCACAGAATCCCCTGCCAGGGCTATCAAACCAATCAGCTTCGACACATCGGGGGTCGGGAACTTGTACGCAACAGTCTTCCTGAGAGAGGCCATGATAACAGCAGAAGGCGAGAAATCCGGGATCGGGGAAACGGTACCTGCAACATAGACACACGTTAATGGAATGCAGATGAATGCGCAAACTAATGCAAAATGCAGGCATGCAATAATATATCCGGATAGCTGCTGTGGAGATTCGGTATCAACAATCACTGGTGAGAAGGAAACCCTAGTGTAAGACCACTAATCTGATCTGCTGAGAATAACCATCTGATAGGACCGAGATCAAAATTCTGCTCTGACAAGAATAAGCGCCTGATAATAAGGACCCCGGGTGCAATATCAAGGAATATCTGTTGATGAAGTCTTCAGACCCCAAATCAAGATCTGCCCTATCAAGAACAAATACACAGCTGCTGATGAGATCTTCAGATCCCACTCAAATCTGCCCTATCCAGAACAAACCACTGATGATAATACCCTGATCACAGCCTGCTCTATCAAGAACAGACAAACACCCGACGATAAGATCCTCTGATCAAAAACTGGCTCTGTCAAGAACATATCTGTAACTGAGAACCCCACATAACTGATTTACTGTCAAGAAAACCAGGTAGTCTGAAGGTCTAAGTTTCCTGCAATAAACCCAGTCCCGCTCACAGGTATGGACCTAGACTGACTCAAGGTACGGCATCCTATGCGTTCATCAGCGTCATAGACTTTCAAAACTGATGATACGATTCCCAGAAGGAGTGGCATCATCAAGTCTTGAAGAGGCTTCACTTAGCTGAATCACAAATGATCGGTCCCCAGAGTCGACAATCCACCAAACCAGCAACCGTCTCAACCCAAAGGGTTGAAAGTGAAGCCAACCGGATGAACCTCGTCTGAGCGTGGATTTCATGAGACACTAGTGCCTGCAAAGCAAGCACGCGCCTACTAATTTCCACTCTAAGTCTATGGTGCACTCAAGCCTGGGTCTGGCTTCTCACTCATCAGAACTCCCATCCCCCAACAGCACCAATAATCATATTATACTGAAAATAAAATGCGGGAAATAAAGTGTGAGAAGTAACAATGCGATAAATAAACGCAACCCAACAAGCAAACACACAAGCGGTAGGATTGACTCTCTTAAGGGACGTTGGATCCCAAATGCATAGGGACAGTATGTCCCCAGCAGAGTCGCCAGCTGTCGCTTGCGCGAAAATAAGGTGCCGGCATGACAGAAGAGTCGCCACCTTTCGTTATTTATCCCTCAGAGCGGGAAAGGAAACGATCGGAAAAACCTGACGAATAAGGGTAAGACAAGGTCATCGCAACCATTGTCTGGGTTCGGGAGTCGGTTATGCAAGGGGAAGGTATTAGCACCCCTCACGTCCGTCGTACTCGACGGGATCCTCGCTTGTTTGTTTACTTGGACGGGTTGGTTATAATCTATCTACCTATCAAGGCTGGCTAAAAAAGAAAAGAAAAATGACTCGGCAAAGCGTCGCACTTTATGCCTACGTATTCTCATCAGAGAATGAGAAATCAGAGTCAACGTAGTTCGGCCTACGAAGGATTACGGGGGAAAAGTTGCTCGCTAGGACGTCGCATCCTATGCCTACGTACTTCCACACTGTATGGAAGATCAGAGCGAACGTAGTTCGGGAAACTACGGTTTATCTCCTAAAAGAAGTGTTTTTTTATTGTGTTTGCGATCTCAACCGCACTAGAGACTATGACCTGAGAGTGAATGCGTCGCATGTCACCCAAAGGGTACCATACTAAACATCCAGACTGTGAAAAAGAAACTCTCCCACAATCCTTTCTCAGATAGCTTAAGGCTCGTAACGTACGAAAGAAATCATTCATGATTACTGTATCTTAAACTGCTTTGAGATGAGAAGAGAACAGGCCCAACTAGGAGGGAGACTATCAAGTCCTACTGTTGTCATGCCATGGATTCATCCTATGGTTGAGGTTTGAACAGGGAACTCCTAGATGTTGTCATGCATAGGTTTCAACCTAAAAGTCTATCATCAAATCCTCATCAAAGGAAATTAGAGTCCTAAGGGATCATGTCAATGATACACCAAAACAGACAAAAGCATCAGCTTTAACAGTAAAATGCATGCAATGCAAGTGAGGGAGGAAATGTGTGTGGGGCTTCAGCCTCCACAAGCTCATCTCAACCTCAAGCCAGTCATGAAATAACAGTAATCATACTGAAAATAAACACCATGCTATCAAGCAGTAGACAGTAAACTATAATCATACAGATAAAGGAAATGAAATGCTATCAAGCAAAATAAACGCATGGGCAAGGGAGCTGGGCTCTACCGAATACCCGCAAGCAAAGCCAAGCAGTAACAATACAAGCAGATGCACTCATGCTCTTATACTGAACTTATTCTAGATGAACTTAGTCTAATGCAGCAGACAAATCAGACAAAACAATCAATACAGAAAAGAAAAACAGAAGAAAGCCTCAACTCCTCCAGCAGCTACTTAGTCTTCAGACTTCAGAGATCATTTGCTTTCCAGGTATTAACCCTACAACATGAGTATCAACTCATCTTCTCCCTTGAGCTTCAGCTCCTTTGATCAGCTCTACCTTCAGGCTTCACCATCTTCAGGGATCTTCAAGCATCAACTTGATCTTCACAAAGTCTTCAGACCTCAACAATCTTCAAGGAATCATCCTCTTCAAAGCTTCAGCTTCTGTCTTCAAGGGCTCAAATGCTCCAGCAAACAAGATTCAGTCAACAAGATGAGGTGAGGATGTTATAGTGCTCACTGACTTCCAAAGGATGCCATTGAGGACTTAACACAAAAGGGAAGGCTCTCTCAAAGTTCTACCTCAGAGGGCAAGGTCACTAATCCCTCCAAAGGAGAGAGGTGAATACCCTTAAGGGACTTTATGTCATAGAGAAGGAAGGAGGTGAACAAAACACTCCTTGTTTATTGAATGGAAGTGTCCTATCTAGGGCTCTGCCTATGCACCTATAAACCTATAAACAAAACAACAAAAGCTATCTAAACTCCTCTGCAAGGTCTTCAAAGCTTCCATGATGATCCATAGGGTCTTCCACTCAATCTTCAAGGCCCACACACTCAAAGGAAAAGAAAAACAAACACAACAATACAACTTATGCCTTCAAGCAACACACATACTATCCATACATTCAAGAATCAATGAAAAATATAAAACACCATACAATATTCTAGCAAAATTCTAGGGGATTCTATACATACTTACCCTTAACCCATATATTCCCCATACACTAATTTGGCCTATAAACCCCAAAACAAAATTGTTCAAGTCTACCTATACAACCTAAAACCCTAATTAGAACACCTATATGTCTAACAATGAAACTACATCAAATTTTAATCTACAAATCAAGAGATAAATCCTACATGAAACTAGGGTTCAATACCTAACTATGCCAAAAAGAATGGCTCAAAAACCCTAAGGGAAAGTCCTAAAACAAATTGTACAAAATCAAGTATCAACTAAAACATATTAAAAATACTATTTACAAGAAAATATGCTAAAAAATATTAAACTAAAAATAAAATGGAATTTTATTTTTTCTTAATTTTCTAGACAAAATCATGATTATGTGAAAAAAAGAAGAAATGAAAAATATTGATTTTTGGATTTTTTATGAATTTTATAAAATGCAAAGAATTAAAAGAAATTAAAATAAAAGAATTTAAGAAATAAATGGGAGGGGGGGTATCAAAAGTAACACGCCCCAGTTGTTTTCATGATGGGCCAAAATCCTGGGAGGTGGGAATAGAAACATATGCTGAGGCCCAGCTTCATCAGTGAACCAAAACGGTGCGTTTGGTTAAGTTGTGCGCTGCGTTTTGATGCTTCAGTCTCCCTCCATTTCTGAAATCAAATAATGGTCGTGCGATGGACTGAATTAGTCAAGCTTTGGGGATCATCCAACGGTGGCCTTTCATCGTCCCCAACTCAACCCTAGGGTTTGCAGAAACCCTAACCCCATGCAAGGATCTTCTTCAAGCTCGTTCTCACTGATTACCCAATGAAACCACAAACTTCCAACGGCAAAAATGTTCTATTAATCCCCAAGAACACAATGATATCAATAGACTTCCTTGAAACCTCTTGAATCATCCTAACAGAAAGCACGAAAGTTGGGGTTCCACCATGATTTCCTGCTATCAACCTTAACCAAGCTCAAACCTAATGATGTAAATTTGTTCCACAGGTTATCCTAGCCATTCTACACTACATTATATCCATTAATGCACACACAATAGCTTGCTATCAATTCTGCAAGAAATGGTACCCTGCCTCGAAACCTCATGAATCTTCCTCTAATCCTCAGAAAATGGTCCTCTACCCTAGCTTAACCAGTCTAAACCTATAACTATGGTGGAATGCACATAAATTAGGTGATACGAGCAAGATTACCAACCTGTCAAACTTTAATGGTGGATATGGTTTCCCTACAATTCAATGTCTGCAAGCTTCCTTGATTAATCTCCAATGGCAGATATGAATTCTGTATGCAACAAGATGGATGAACAAGGCTTGAATCTTGTGTTTGATCTCAATATGCACTTCTTGCAAATTCTTCAAAACAGCTTCAAACTTCCATGGATCTTCCTCTATCTCAGTATGCAATCAATCACAATGATAAGAAGAATATGTTTGTGGAGGAGAAATGAATGGAGATGGAAGAGAATGAAGGCTTGATGTGAAATTGCAAATGGAAGAATCTTACTTTTTCACACTCTAATCTCACCACTCACCAACAATGATCACCAAACCTGGCCCAATTGTGATTCACTCTTCTTATAGCAATCCATGGAATGATCTAGATCCATCTAGAAACTTGTGGAAAATGCTAGAAAGTTTTAGAATTTCTCCTTTAATGACATGTTGATCATACCATCTCTCATGAGTTAGGCTTGTCAAATTGGCTTCAAAATCTCATTACAAGAGATATTGAGAAAGAATGAGTGAAAAACATGCATTTCCTTGCCTTTTGTGAAGTTTTGTTTAGGTGCCTTATTATGCAAGAATGAGAATTGCAAAGTAACCCCCATTTCTAAGCTTCAAATCAAAATTCTACTTGAACCATTGTTTTTAAAATATTGTTTGGAGTCAAAATGACATATTGGATGACCCATTTTGGATTTGTACATCTCCTAAACCAAAATTAAATTTCAACTTTTTCAACTTATAAGCCATTTTTAGGTCATTTTCACCCAATCTTGTAAATCATTGCTACAAGCTTTTTCAATAACTCATGACCACTTTTCTAGACTTAAAATCCCATTTTGAACAACTTTCATGTTTTGAGTTTTTCCATTTGAGGTTTGGAAATAGGAGATATGGCCTTTGCTTAAAATGACCTATAACTGCCAAATGACCAAAATACCCCTGTCTTGTTCAAACCATAAGTTGAGTTCTACAAATCCTATCAAGGACTTCTAGTACTCTCTAGAAAGCTAAGAAGATGCCCTTCAACATTCATGTTGACCAAGAGATCATAGGAATCATCCTACTAGGGCAAACGTTGTCTGCAAGTTGGGTGACTTTCAAGGACCCAGATTCACATACCTCAGCTGACCTGTAATTTGTCAAAACCATAACTTGAGCTCTGCAACTCCTATCAAGGACTTCCACCACTCAAATTAAAGCTACGAACAAGCTCTACAACATTCATGTTGTGGGGAAGATGAGATATCAATCACATCTAGAGCTAAAACTGCCTGGAAGATAGGGATCAAATTAGGGTTTTTTCACTGACAATCCTCAGAAACCCTAACTCAAAACTTCTCAAACTCCTCAATCATGATGATTTGGCCTAGGAATCATACTTATAACATCTCCATACATCATTCCATGATCTCATGGCCCTTGGATTAAGTCTCAACCTTCTCCAAATCTTCAGCTGATCTAGGATTTACCCAGTCAAAACCCTAATTCTACCATTCATGGTTGAATCTTCTGAATTCTTGCACAATGACTTCTCTGGGCTTCATGATGGCTATCAAGACATCTCATACACTTTCTCAAAGCACCAAGTTCATTCTCAAAGTCTCAGGATTATCTGAGGAGCAACCACAACTCTCAAGCTAGGAGACACACAGCTCTGGCTTCACCCAATTCTCTTGAACTTTCTGATGAAGGTATCAACCTGCAGACACTTGATGGATAAATAATTGTTGGTCAAATTTTAGGGTGCAACAGACTTCACTGGGGATCGAACCCGGAATCTCTGGTTCCGTAGACCAACGCCTTATCCATTGGGCCATGAAGTCGATATGTTTTACGGTTTATTTAATTCACATAAATTTAATAAACTTAAAATCACAATAAAATAAAATTTAATTACAAATGAGCAAGTCTTGAATAATATTTATAAAAAACTTTATCTTGAGCTGTTACATTTCTATTTAACTAATACAATACTAATCATGATTTAAAATGTAAATATCAGAAAATTGAATAATGTGGGTTTTTAATGATTCTTTTATATAACGATCGGCAGAAAAATCACTGAGCAGAGCAAAGTTGAGAGAAATAACTGGGTGTGACATATGTGCTGACGGAAAGCCAAAAATCAAAGAACCTTTGAAAGGTGACCGCAAACCCCCTAGTGGAGACACCAGCATTGCCTTGCTTTATCAGTGGAAGGCTCTAAGTGTGTTAGGTTTTAAACATTTTAGGGTTTCCAATTTAATCTATGAACATGTTTCTTAAGACGTAGAAGTCGATAACATGAATTCTGAACTGCGCCATTTTCAAGCTTTTCCTCAGGGGAGTCATGTAAATACTGCATTTTATTAGCCATAAAAAAAATAACGACTTCACTGGGGATCGGACCCAGAATCTCTGGTTCTGTAGACCAGCGCCTTATCCATTGGGTCATGAAGTCGATATGTTTTACGGTTTATTTAATTCACATAAAATTAGTAAACTTAAAATCACAATAAAATAAAATTTAATTACAAATGGGCAAGTCTTGAATAATATTATAAAAAACTTTATCTTGAGCTGCAACATTTCTATTTTACTAATACAATACTAATCATGATTTATATAAGGATCAGCAGAAAAATCACTGAGCAAAGCAAAGTTGAGAGAAATAACTGGGTGTGACATATGTGCTGACGGAAAGCCAAAAATCAAAGAACCTTTGAAAGGTGACCGCAAACCCCCTAGTGGAGTTACCAGCATTGCCTTGCTTTATCAGTGGAAGGCTCTAAGTGTGTTAGGTTTTAAACATTTTAGGGTTTCCAATTTTATCTATGAACATGTTTCTTAAGACGTAGAAGACGATAACATGAATTCTGTACTGCGCCATTTTCAAGCTTTTCCTCAGGGGAGTCATGTAAATACTGCATTTTATTAGCCATAAAAAAAATAACGACTTCACTGGGGATCGGACCCAGAATCTCTGGTTCTGTAGACCAGCGCCTTATCCATTGGGTCATGAAGTCGATATGTTTTACGGTTTATTTAATTCACATAAAATTAGAAAACTTAAAATCACAATAAAATAAAATTTAATTACAAATGGGCAAGTCTTGAATAATATTATAAAAAACTTTATCTTGAGCTGCAACATTTCTATTTTACTAATACAACACTAATCATGATTTAAAATGTAAATATCATAAAATTGAATAATGTGGGTTTTTAATGACTCTTTTATATAAGGACCAGTAGACAAATCACTGAGCAGAGCAAAGTTGAGAGAAATAACTAGGTGGGACATATGTGCTGACGGAAAGCCAAAACTCAAAGAACATGTTAAAGGTGCCCGCAAACCCCCTAGTGGAGACACCAGAATTGCCTTGCTTTATCAGTAGAATAGCTCTTAGTGTGTTCGGTTTTAAACATTTTAGGGTTTCCAAATTAATCTATAAACATGTTTCTTAAGACGTAGAAGATGATAACATGAATTCTGAACTGCACCATTTTCGAGCTTTCCCTCAGGGGAGTCATGTAAGAGCAGCATTTTATTAGCCATAAAAAAAATAACGACTTCACTGGGGATCGAACCCAGAATCTCTGGTTCCGTAGACCAGCGCCTTATCCATTGGGCCATGAAGTCGATATGTTTTACGGTTTATTTAATTCACATAAATTTAATAAACTTAAAATCACAATAAAATAAAATTTAATTACAAATGAGCAAGTCTTGAATAATATTTATAAAAAACTTTATCTTGAGTTGTTACATTTCTATTTTACTAATACAATACTAATCATGATTTAAAATATAAATATCATAAAATTGAATAATGTGGGTTTTTAATGATTCTTTTATATAAGGATTAGCAGAAAAATCACTGAGCAGAGCAAAGTTAAGAGAAACAACTGGGTGTGACATATGTGTTGACGGAAAGCCAAAATTTAAAGAACCTTTTAAAGGTGCTCCCAAACCCCCTAGTGGAGACACCAGCATTGCCTTGCTTTATCAGTGGAAGGCTCTAAGTGCGTTAGGTTTTAAACATTTTAGGGTTTCCAAATTAATCTACGAACATGTTTCTTAAGACGTAGAAGATGATAACATGAATTCTGAACTGCACCATTTTCGAGCTTTTCCTCAGGGGAGTCATGCAAATACTGCATTTTATTAGCCATAAAAATAATAACGACTTCACTGGGGATCAATCCCAGAATCTCCGGTTCCGTAGACCAGCGCCTTATCCATTGGGCCATGAAGTCGATATGTTTTACGGTTTATTTCATTCACATAAAATTAGTAAACCTAAAATCACAATAAAAAAAAATTTAATTACAAATGAGCAAGTCTTGAATAATATTATAAAAAACTTTATCTTGAGCTGCTACATTTTTATTTTACTAATACAATACTAATCATGATTTAAAATGTAAATATCATAAAATTGAATAATGTGGGTTTTTAATGATTCTTTTATATAAGGATCAGCAGAAAAATCACCGAGCAGAGCAAAGATGAGAGAAATAACTAGGTGTGACATATGTGCTGACGGAAAGCCAAAAATCAAAGAACCTTTGAAAGGTGACCGCAAACCCCCTAGTGGAGACACCAGCATTGCCTTGCTTTATCAGTGGAATGCTGAACTGCACCATTTTCGAGCTTTCCTTCAGGGGAGTCCTGTAAGTGCATCATTTTATTAGCCATAAAAAAAATAACGACTTCACTGGGGATCGAACCCGGAATCTCTGGTTCCGTAGAACGGCGCCTTATCCATTGGGCCATGAAGTCGATATGTTTTACGGTTTATTTAATTCACATAAATTTAATAAACTTAAAATCACAATAAAATAAAATTTAATTACAAATGAGCAAGTCTTGAATAATATTTATAAAAAACTTTATCTTGAGTTGTTACATTTCTATTTTACTAATACAATAATAATCATGATTTAAAATATAAATATCATAAAATTGAATAATGTGGGTTTTTAATGATTTTTTTATATAACGATTAGCAGAAAAATCACTGAGCAGAGCAAAGTTGAGAGAAATAACTGGGTGTGACATATGTGCTTACAGAAAGCCAAAAATTAAAGAACCTTTTAAAGGTGCCCGCAAACCCCCTAGTGGAGACACCAGCATTGCCTTGCTTTATCAGTGGAAGGCTCTAAGTGTGTTAGGTTTTAAACATTTTAGGGTTTCCAAATTAATCTATGAACATGTTTCTTTAGACGTAGAAGATGATAACATGAATTCTGAACTGCACCTTTTTCGAGCTTTTCCTCATGGGAGTCATGTAAATACTGCATTTTATTAGCCATAAAAATAATAACGACTTCACTGGGGATCGAACCCATAATCTCTGGTTCCGTAGACCAACGCCTTATCCATTGGGCCATGAAGTCGATATGTTTTACGGTTTATTTAATTCACATAAAATTAGTAAACTTAAAATCACAATAAAATAAAATTTAATTACAAATGAGCAAGTCTTTAATAATATTATAAAAAACTTTATCTTGAGCTGTTACATTTCTATTTTACTAATACAATACTAATCATGATTTAAAATATAAATATCATAAAATTGAATAATGTGGGTTTTTAATGATTCTTTTATATAAGGATTAGCAGAAAAATCACTGAGCAGAGCAAAGTTGAGAGAAATAACTGGGTGTGACATATGTGCTGACGGAAAGCCAAAAATTAAAGAACCTTTTAAAGTGGCTCGCAAACCCCCTAGTGGAGACACCAGCATTGCCTTGCTTTATCAGTGGAAGGCTCTAAGTTTGTTAGGTTTTAAACATTTTAGGGTTTCCAAATTAATCTATGAACATGTTTCTTAAGACGTAGAAGATGATAACATGAATTCTAAACTTCACCATTTTCGAGCTTTCCCTCAGGGGAGTCATGTAAGTGCAGCATTTTATTAGCCATAAAAAAAATAACGACTTCAATGGGGATCGAACCTAGAATCTCTGGTTCCGTAGACCAGCGCCTTATCCATTGGGCCATGAAGTCGATATGTTTTACGGTTTATTTAATTCACATAAATTTAATAAACTTAAAATCACAATAAAATAAAATTTAATTACAAATGAGCAAGTCTTGAATAATATTTATAAAAAACTTTATCTTGAGCTGTTACATTTCTATTTTACTAATACAATACTAATCATGATTTAAAATATAAATATTATAAAATTGAATAATGTGGGTTTTTAATGATTCTTTTATATAAGGATTAGCAGAAAAATCACTGAGCAGAGCAAAGTTGAGAAAAATAACTGGGTGTGACATATGTGCTGACGGAAAGCCAAAAATCAAAGAACCTATTAAAGGTGCCCGCAAACCCCCTAGTGGAGACACCATAATTGCCTTGCTTTATCAGTAGAATGCTTAAGACGTAGAAGATGATAACATGAATTGTGACATATGTGCTGACGGAAAGCCAAAAATCAAAGAACCTATTAAAGGTGCCCGCAAACCCCCTAGTGGAGACACCATAATTGCCTTGCTTTATCAGTAGAATGCTTAAGACGTAGAAGATGATAACATGAATTCTGAACTGCACCATTTAAAATAACGACTTCACTGGGGATCGAACCCAGAATCTCTGGTTTCGTAGACCAGCGCCTTATCCATTGGGCCATGAAGTCTATATGTTTTACGGTTTATTTAATTCACATAAATTTAATAAACTTAAAATCACAATAAAATTAAATTTAATTACAAATGAGCAAGTCTTGAATAATATTTATAAAAAACTTTATCTTGAGCTGTTACATTTCTATTTTACTAATACAATACTAATCATGATTTAAAATGTAAATATCATAAAATTGAATAATGTGGGTTTTTAATGATTCACTACAAGAAAATTGGCAAATTGCGACGGTTCATTTTAACATATTACGAAGGTTTTAACCGTCGCAATTTGTAAGTTATGACGGTTTCAACCCCGTCGCAGAAACGTGCGTCGCGAGGCCGTATTGCGACGGTTGTGAAAACTGTCGTACAAACCGTTGTTATTTTCACGACGGGTAGCTAACTGTCGTAATTTCCATATTGTGACGGTTTTCAACCGTCGTAATTATATTTACTAATTCTAAATATTATTTATTTTCACGACGGGTAGCTAACTGTCGTAATCTCCATATTGTGACGGTTTTCAACCGTCGTAATTATATTTACTAATTCTAAATATTATTTATGCTAGTTGCGACGGTTTAAACCGTCGTAATTTTATCTATAGAATTTTTTTTTTAATATTCTATTTTTATTTAAATTACTTTCATCTCATTTTTTTTATAATAGTTTTTTTAATTTAAACTATTATTGTTTTTTGGTAATATATCAAATATATAAAGACTCACATATAACAAATATATAAATTTATATAACTTAAAAAACAATTGATATTTCATTATATCACTTTTCTAAATAACTTATTATATTTTCTACTAAATATATACTTATGAATATCTAAATGACCAAATGTCTTAATCTATAACTTCATATATACAATATAATCAATATAATTGTACAACTGAGGATGATCCAAGATATTCTGCCCAATTTTCCACACCAAGTGATGATCCAAGATTTTCTACTGATGGCTGAAGAATTCTTTGGTATGATTTTGCCTTCGAGGATAGACATGAACATCTACAAAAGCTTAAAAATTACTTCCAGTTAGCACCAATAAAGAAAATCAGCACCAATAAAAAAAATCACTTGTGGTCTTCTAATATCATCATGAGCCTTTCATAATCAGTTTTGTATACAATATCTAAGATAAAAAATAAAAAACTTTGAAAAAGAAAATACGTCCCTTAAATGCAATGATAGTATTGATCCACACCCTCCAAATTTTTCATTTGAACAGCCATAAAACACCTCCTTTATACCTGACAAATTATTGAATTAGAAAGGATAACATTAAGACAAATACTTATATAGATTGAACAATTGATTATATGAAGGAAAATACCTAAATTTGATAAAGCAGATGCGCACATTATGCATGGTTCACAGGTAACATAAAGACTGCAGTTTGAGAATTTTTTAGCAACTCCAGTCATTGAAAGTCCATTTTTCTGCCACTGTTCTAGAAGCACATCTATAGCTTCCATTTCTGCATGTCTTGTAGCCTGTAAAATATTGATTTAGTAATAATAACAAAATTATTAAGTAATATTAATGTCTCTGTATCTTAAAACACTAAACTTCCAGAATCGAAATTTCCCAAAAGCTTCCAACTTAGAAATGTATAAATTCAATGGTAATCCATAGTTCTAAACTATTGATTATCAAAGGATGTGCTTTTAAGTATGAAGATGACCATAGTAAAAACAAAAATGTGACATAGATCAGATTACATTTCGTGTCTCGGTAGTTCGATTTCTTCCTGAGGCTATAACCTTGCCATCCTCAACAATTACACAGTTGTCAAGAGATATTAAAGTTTACATGAATATAGTAGTCAATGATCAAATTCACTTTAACCAGTTTGACACCAAACAAATGACAGGATCAACACCCGAAAGTACAAGTAAATGTTGAATGCAAATTGTTTTCATGGTTAAAGGATAAAGCAATATACTATAATTATCAAACAAATTAATCTCTGATTTTGAATGCAAATCCATTCAATGATAACCACAAGTAGAACAACAGGGCAAAAGAATAGGGCATTCCTAGCAAACACCCCGATTTCCACATAAAATACTACTACATCCCAAAATGATAAAATAATTTCTATCAACCATCTAATGGCAAACTGAGATACCATACAGATTGCATTTCCATGACTTGATGCAAACATCCAGCATCAGGGATCAATGTTGATACTGGCCATTACACTATCCTAACACTTTCTAATCTTAACAATAACATCAATCAATGACAAGTTATACTTCCGGTGGCATTCAAGCATTTTTAAATTGCAAAGGTAGCTTACCCAACAGGTACTTCAAGGGCATCCATGGCTAACTTTGCCTGTCACATGAAATAAATGGAATTCAATTCTACAAAATAAAAGGTGTGAGAACACACATTAGAATCTAGACTACATGGTCCATAAATGGAAAGCAAAATCAATACTTAGCAAAAAGATGCCATGCAATTTCTCCACTCACAATAAGCACCTTACATTGTTTTAAATTTAATAAGTTAGGAAGAACAGAAGTTAAAGAAACCCCATAATCCACTACACTATATTGTTATTTTATGAAACGCATCAGTTGAGTTTAGTGTCCATGAAAACACAGCGCAGCTAGATGCATTATGCAGAAATGAGTGGTGAATACAAGGATGCCTTAAAAATTTTACCTGCTGTATTGCAAGTTCCATGAATACAAGAGTGTCAGGAGAGCTCATCTTAAGCTGATTTGGAAGGAACACAATGATGCCAATAACAATGGTTCAGGGGAAATTTTATCTTGTTCTAGATACAACGATTACAATATCACGAATTATCCAATATCGACATAAGTTTTTGTTGCGTTATGCATTCACATAGTACAAGTTGCAAATTAACTATCACGTATAAATATAAAAGCTCTACATGGTCGTCAAAGTGGTTCTTTAAACGAGTTCAAAGGTTCGATAACACTAACACCAAACTGTAACAAGATGAGCTAGCTTAACCAAACTGCTAATGTATCAACTGAACCAAACATTTTTTATCTGAAACGTTCAAAATATGTTTGTTTTGGTTTTTTACTAGTTCGTAAGCTTGTTTCGAAATACAGATAAAACACAACATTCAATGTCAGCCTTGTTCATGCATTAACACAGAAAAGAACTAAACATTAAGTTGAATTCTTTTATATAAGGATCAGCAGAAAAATCACTGAGCAGAGCAAAGTTGAGAGAAATAACTGGGTGTGACATATGTGCTGACGGAAAGCCAAAAATCAAAGAACCTTTGAAAGGTGACCGCAAACCCCCTAGTGGAGACACCAGCATTGCCTTGCTTTATCAGTGGAAGGCTCTAAGTGTGTTAGGTTTTAAACATGTTAGGGTTTCCAATTTAATCTATGAACATGTTTCTTAAGACGTAGAAGACGATAACATGAATTCTGAACTGCGCCATTTTCAAGCTTTTCCTTAGGGGAGTCATGTAAATACTGCATTTTATTAGCCATAAAAAAAATAACGACTTCACTGGGGATCGAACCCAGAATCTCTGGTTCTGTAGACCAGCGCCTTATCCATTGGGTCATGAAGTCGATATGTTTTACGGTTTATTTAATTCACATAAAATTAGTAAACTTAAAATCACAATAAAATAAAATTTAATTACAAATGGGCAAGTCTTGAATAATATTATAAAAAACTTTATCTTGAGCTGCAACATTTCTATTTTACTAATACAATACTAATCATGATTTAAAATGTAAATATCATAAAATTGAATAATGTGGGTTTTTAATGACTCTTTTATATAAGGACCAGTAGACAAATCACTGAGCAGAGCAAAGTTGAGAGAAATAACTAGGTGGGACATATGTGCTGACGGAAAGCCAAAACTCAAAGAACCTGTTAAAGGTGCCCGCAAACCCCCTAGTGGAGACACCAGAATTGCCTTGCTTTATCAGTAGAATGCTCTTAGTGTGTTCGGTTTTAAACATTTTAGGGTTTCCAAATTAATCTATGAACATGTTTCTTAAGACGTAGAAGATGATAACATGAATTCTGAACTGCACCATTTTCGAGCTTTCCCTCAGGGGAGTCATGTAAGAGCAGCATTTTATTAGCCATAAAAAAAATAACGACTTCACTGGGGATCGAACCCAGAATCTCTGGTTCCGTAGACAAGCGCCTTATCCATTGGGCCATGAAGTCGATATGTTTTACGGTTTATTTAATTCACATAAATTTAATAAACTTAAAATCACAATAAAATAAAATTTAATTACAAATGAGCAAGTCTTGAATAATATTTATAAAAAACTTTATCTTGAGTTGTTACATTTCTATTTTACTAATACAATACTAATCATGATTTAAAATATAAATATCATAAAATTGAATAATGTGGGTTTTTAATGATTCTTTTATATAAGGATTAGCAGAAAAATCACTGAGCAGAGCAAAGTTAAGAGAAACAACTGGGTGTGACATATGTGCTGACGGAAAGCCAAAAATTAAAGAACCTTTTAAAGGTGCTCCCAAACCCCCTAGTGGAGACACCAGCATTGCCTTGCTTTATTAGTGGAAGGCTCTAAGTGTGTTAGGTTTTAAACATTTTAGGGTTTCCAAATTAATCTATGAACATGTTTCTTAAGACGTAGAAGATGATAACATGAATTCTGAACTGCACCATTTTCGAGCTTTTCCTCAGGGGAGTCATGCAAATACTGCATTTTATTAGCCATAAAAATAATAACGACTTCACTGGGGATCAATCCCAGAATCTCTGGTTCCGTAGACCAGCGCCTTATCCATTGGGCCATGAAGTCAATATGTTTTACGGTTTATTTAATTCACATAAAATTAGTAAACTTAAAATCACAATAAAATAAAATTTAATTACAAATGAGCAAGTCTTGAATAATATTATAAAAAACTTTATCTTGAGCTGCTACATTTCTATTTTACTAATACAATACTAATCATGATTTAAAATGTAAATATCATAAAATTGAATAATGTGGGTTTTTAATGATTCTTTTATATAAGGATCAGCAGAAAAATCACCGAGCAGAGCAAAGTTGAGAGAAATAACTAGGTGTGACATATGTGCTGACGGAAAGCCAAAAATCAAAGAACCTTTGAAAGGTGACCGCAAACCCCCTAGTGGAGACACCAGCATTGCCTTGCTTTATCAGTGGAAGGCTCTAATTGTGTTCGGTTTTAAACATTTTAGGGTTTCCAAATTAATCTATGAACATGTTTCTTAAGACGTAGAAGATGATAACATGAATTCTGAACTGCACCATTTTCGAGCTTTTCCTCAAGGGAGTCATGTAAATACTGCATTTTATTAGCCATAAAAAATCCAAATTAATCTATGAACATGTTTCTTAAGACGTAGAAGATGATAACATGAATTCTGAACTGCACCATTTTCGAGCTTTTCCTCAAGGGAGTCATGTAAATACTGCATTTTATTAGCCATAAAAAAAGTAACAACTTCACTAGGGATCGAACCGGTTCCGTAGACCATCGCCTTATCCATTGGGCCATGAAGTCGATATGTTTTATGGTTTATTTAATTCACATAAATTTAATAAACTTAAAATCACAATAAAATAAAATTTAATTACAAATGAGCAAGTCTTGAATAATATTTATAAAAAACTTTATCTTGAGTTGTTACATTTCTATTTTACTAATACAATACTAATCATGATTTAAAATATAAATATCATAAAATTGAAATATGTGGGTTTTTAATGATTCTTTTATATAAGGATTAGCCGAAATCACTAGTTCCCGCAAACCCCCTAGTGGAGACACCATAATTGCCTTGCTTTATTAGTAGAATGCTCCTGGGGATTCAACCCAGAATCTCTAGTTCCGTAGACCAGCGCCTTATCCATTGGGCCATGAAGTCGATATGTTTTACGGTTTATTTTATTCACATAAATTTAATAAACTTAAAATCACAATAAAATTAAATTTAATTACAAATGAGCAAGTCTTGAATAATATTTATAAAAAACTTTATCTTGAGCTGTTACATTTCTATTTTACTAATACAATACTAATCATGATTTAAAATATAAATATCCTAAAATTGAATAATGTGGGTTTTTAATGAGAAAAATCATAAATATATGTAAAAACTTAGTCCCTTTGATGTAGGCATTCTATAATTATGTTTGAACTCCCTATGTTTATCAGTAGAAGGCTCTAAGTGTGTTAGATTTTCAGCATTTTAGGGTTTCCATTTTCGATTGAGCTTTCCCTTAGGGGAGTCATGTAAATACTGCATCTTATTATCCATAAAAAAAATAACGACTTCACAGGGGATCGAACCCAGAATCTCTGGTTTCCTAGACCAACGCCTTATTCATTGGGCCAAGAAGTCGATATGTTTTATGATTTATTTAATTCACATAAAATTAATAAACTTAAAATCACAATAAAATAAAATTTAATTACAAATGAGCATGTTTTGAATAATATTATAAAAAACTTTATCTTGAACTGTTACATTTCTGTTTTACTAATACAATACTAGTCATGATTTAAAATGTAAATATCAAAAAATTGAATAATATGGGTTTTCAATTATTCTTTTATATAAGGATCAGCAAAAAAATCACTGAGCAGAGCAAAGTTGAGAGAAATAACTGGGTGTGACATCCATTTTCGAGGTTTCCCTCAGGGGAGTCATGTAAATACTGCATTGCATTTTATTAGCCATAAAAAAAATAACGACTTCACTGGGGATCAAACCCAGAATCTCCGGTTCCGTAGACCAGCGTCTTATCCATTGGGCCATGAAGTCGATATGTTTTACGGTTTATTTAATTCACATAAAATTAATAAACTTAAAATCACAATAAGAGAAGTAACTGGGTGTGACATATGTGCTGACGGACAACCAAAAATCAAATAAACTGTTAAAGGTGCCCGCAAACCCCCTGGTGGAGACACCAGCATTCTGAACTGCACCATTTTCGAGCTTTCCCTCAGGGGAGTCATGTAAATACTACATCTTATTAGCCATAAAAAAAATAACGACTTCACTGGGGATCAAACCTAGAATCTCTGGTTCCGTAGACCAGCGCCTTATCCATTGGGCCATGAAGTCAATATGTTTTATGGTTTATTTAATTCACATAAAAGCAATAAACTTAAAATCACAAAAAAATAAAATTTAATTACAAATGAGCAAGTCTTGAATAATATTATAAAAAACTTTATCTTGAATTGTTACATTTCTATTATACTAATACAATACTAATCATGATTTAAAATGTAAATATAAAAAATATAATAATACGGATTTTTAGTGATTCTTTTATATAAGGATCGGTAGAAAAATCACTGAGCAGAGCAAAGTTAAGAGAAATAACTGCGTGTGACATATGTGCCGATGGAAAGCCAAAAATCAAAGAAATTGTTAAAGGTGCCCGCGAACCCCCTGGTGGAGACACCAGCATTGCCTTGCTTTAAAATAAATATACGTAAAAACTTAGTCCCTTTGACGTAGGAATTCTATAATTATGTTTGAACTCCCCATGTTTATCAGTAGAACGCTCTAAGTGTGTTAGGTTTTCAGCATCTAGTTCCGTAGACCAGCGCCTTAATCATTGGGCCATGAAGTCGATATGTTTTATGGTTTATTTAATTCATATAAATATAATAAACTTAAAATCACAATAAAATAAAATTTAATTACAAATGAGAAAGTTTTGAATAATATTATAAAACTTTATCTTGAATTGTTACATTTATGTTTGACTAATACAATACTAATCATGATTTAAAATGTAAATATCAAAAAATTGAATAATATGGGTTTTTAATGATTCTTTTATATAAGGATCAGCAGAAAAATCACTGAGCAGAGCAAAGTTCAGAGAAATAACTGGGTGTGACATCCATTTTCGAGCTTTCCCTCAGGGGAGTCATGTATATACTGCAATGCATTATGCGCTGACGGACAACCAAAAATCAAAGAGCCTGTTAAAGGTGCCCACAAACCCCCTGGTGGAGACACCAGCATTGCCTTGCTTTATTAGTGGAAGGCTCTAAGTGTGTTCGGTTTTAAACATTTTAGGGTTTCCAAATTAATCTATGAACATGTTTCTTAAAATGTAGAAGATGATAACATGAATTCTGAACTGCACCATTTTCGAGCTTTCCCTCAGGGGAGTCATGTAAATACTACATTTTATTAGCCATAAAAAAAAAGTAACGACTTCACTGGGGATCGAACCCAGAATCTCTGGTTCCGTAGACCAGCGCTTTATCCATTGGGCCATGAAGTCAATATGTTTTATGGTTTATTTAATTCACATAAAATCAATAAACTTAAAATCACAAAAAAAAAAAATTTAATTACAAATGAGCAAGTCTTGAATAATATTATAAAAAACTTTATCTTGAACTGTAACATTTCCATTATTCTAATACAATACTAATTGATCTGACCTGATCAGGAGGGGATCACGGACTGGCCACACTCTGTTGGGCTGCTACCTGTTCACCGGGGTGAGAAAAAGGAGGGGGGTGTACCTGCAAGACACTCCGATGCCCAAGTAAGAAGTTGGACAGAGAGGAAGCAATAGTACAGAAAAAGGGGCAAGAAGAGTTACCTGACCCTCTTGAAGAAGAGGGTATTTATAGAGAGACCCCAGCGCTGGGCCAACGGTCATTCGAGGTGGGCTGGATGACCAGGCCCAACCCTAATGACTGCTAGGGCTTACGTGGCGTAGTGAAGACCAGGACGTGGTCTTCGCCCTAGTTCAACCGCTCCTAGATCTCCGGAAAGTGGGTTTGACCTGCTCTTTCGGAGGTGGGCAGTTGGCCGGCGACGTGTCCCCGCGGAGGGGAGCACGTGGAGAACGTGCGCCGAGCACGTTATTCTCCCCGCGGAGGGGAGCCCGGGCGGTCCTGCCCGTCCGGCGTGGTGGACGACAAAGGGTTGTGGAGACGTTGCTTGTGTTCGGCGGCTTGCCCTGCTCGTCTCGAAGGGGCGCGTGCCTGGCGTGCCCGGTTCGCTTGTTGGGCCGCACGCGGTATTGGGCCTGCCGAGGTTAGGCCCATACCGGAACAGGAGCCCCCCAAGTCGAAGCTCTGGGGAAAGAGCGAGGACTTAAGGTCGTCGCATCTGGAGCGGACACTCGCACGAAGATCTCCGGTCGTCGGCAGAACGGGGAGGAGGCAGGCGAAGGGACGCGACTGTCAGGTTGCCGCCACGTGTCTTGTGTTAAGCGGTCGTAGGGGCGGCTACCCTATGTCATTAATGAGCCTAGGGTCGCTTCGAGTCCCGCGCCGGGTTATAAATATGGAGGTCCCCGCTCATTCTGTTACTTTTCCCTCTGCTAAGCTTTATCGTCTCTGCTCGTCCGCCGCTTACCGCCGATCGCCGCCGTACCGTTGATCTTTTCTTCTGTCCGCCGCCGTTACAAGTGAGTTCCTCTTTTCCCTCCCTTTTTATTTCCGTCGTTTAATTGGAACGTGTGGTCGGGGCGTGATGAACGCCCCGAGGAGGGACGCGAGTTCCGCCGCGTCTGGCGAGTTTTCTGATGAATGTCCCGGGGACGGTAGGCTGGTTCCGATGAATGCCCCGAGGACGGGAGCTTTTTCTGATGAATGCCCCGAGGACGGGGGTTTTCTCCGATGAATGCCCCGAGGACGGGGGCTTTCTCCGATGAATGCCCCGGGGAGAAGTACCTTCTCCGATGGCCGTCCCGAGAGGGGGCGAGGGGTCGTTCTTTGATCCCCGAGGAGGGTAGACGGGGAGCGAGTGTTTGCTCGTCGCTTCCCGGCCTTTGTCGCCCTTTCACTTGACTTGCGGTGGAAGGGTGGATTTGATCCTGGCTATCGAATTCACCGTTGTCCTCTGCTTTCAGGTGTAGATGTTGGCTCTGGTGCTGGGGGTAATGGTTGAAGACAATGAACCCGAGGTTCCGGAGTATGACGACGAGCGTATTGCCCCGTCCGAGGAGTGGGCGGCCGAGGAGCCACTTTCTACCCCTTCTTGCTTTGTGGCCGACGCGTCCGACGTGTACGCCACGGTCGAGGACACGCCCATAGGAGAAACACAGCACTGGCAGGTGTACCGGCCAAAAGAACATCACCGAATTTGTTCGCGATATGGGCGGCGGATGTTCCCGATGCATGAATTCTATTTTAAAGAAGCTCGGCTCCGGTTACCGTTTTCCGCCTTCCATCTGGGGCTTTTTGACTGGATGCGTCTTGCCCCGTCCCAGCTGCACCCCAATGCTTTGGCTTTCATCCGGGCTTTCGAGGTGGTGTGTTTCTACCTCTCGGTGGAGCCGACGGTGCCGTTATTTTTCCGTATCTTCCATTTGCAGCGGCAGACGGTGCGCGGTCGCCACGGATGGGTCTCTTTCAAGCAATCGACCAAAATTTTCAAAGCGTATAGCGATTCTGTCAAAGACTTCAAAAATCGGTTCTACCTCGTCAAACCGATCACGCAGCACGGCTCGGACACTCTCTTCGACGAGGGCGAGCGAACGGTAGATGGCCAGCGGTTCCGCGCGTGGCTTCCTAAGATACATCTACTGTGGACTGCGGAGCATTTCAGCCGAGGGACGGATAGGTATATCGTCCGGGCGGGGACCCTCGAGGAGAAAGACATGGCCGCCTATTTGAAAATAATTGCCTTTGTGCGGTCTCTCCCTCCGTCGAAGCTGGTGACGCCCGACGGTCGGTATATCCTTGACGCTCAGGGGAACATACGCACCAAGAAGCGTTTGATAAATACTAAGACTTTGCTCGGTTGTGCGACCGGGGCGGCCGCTCTGGATTATCTAGGTAGGGATGTTCGTTTCCCCCCCGTGGTCGGGGTTTTTGATCGTCGCTAACCCATTTCTTTATTTTTGCAGCGAACATGTCTTCCGTCGATGAGCGGGTGAAGCAGTTGCGCGCTGCTAGGAATGTCGTGGCCCCGAGGACGAGGGTGAGTCAGCTGGTCGGACAGGAGGTCGCGACGCAGGGGGGGCAAACTTCGTCCTCGTCGCCTCAAGAGAGCCAATCTCCTGTGTCTCAAGGATCGTCGAAGAGGCAAAGGTCCGAGGAGCCTCGGGTGGTGGATCTGACGGTCGGCGCCGTCGAGGAAGGTTATGTCGTCCCTCCCTGCCACCAGCATCCGGGATATTTTCATGGTGCCCGTTCTCCCACTGTTTCCGCCGGGGAGGTGAAGGTTGTTCGTCAGGCTGATCGAGAGACCCGTCGATGTGTCCTGGCTGAGGACTTGGCCGCAATGATGCGGACGTTCACGACGGCTCTCGTGCTGAACAAGGAGGGCTGCTCCGCTGCTGAGCTATCCAAACTGCAAGGGGATCTCACTTTCACGCAGTCGCGGTTGGCCAAGCTCACTGAGGAGTTGGAGAAGAGCCAGAAGGATGTTGCCGAGCAGCGGAAACGGGCAGAGGGTGCTGAGGGGAAGGTGACTTCGCTGGAGGAAAAACTGGGGACAGCGACGGCCGAGGTGCAGGCGCTGAAGGTTCGCACGGAGGTTTTGGACAGCGTTGTTCGTCCGGCCGAGGACGAGACTGACGGGGATCGACAGTTAATCACCCGTGCTGACCTGATCGCTCGTATCCGGGTGTTGGAGAGCGATTGTCTGGAGGCTGTTGAGGTCGGGTTCAAGAATGCCGTCGAGCAGATTCAGGTCGCCAACCCTGGTGTCGTGCTGGCCGTGGACGGGATAGGGCCGTACCATGAGATTGTTGATGGGAAGGTGATCGATCCCTATCTTGTTATCCCCGAGGAGGAACCCGTGGCTGCTGACCGGGCGGACGAGGAAGCATAGGTTGTCGGGCCTGCGTGCTCGTTGTTTTTGTGGCCTGCGTGCCGACGTTTGTTATCTCTTTTCTTTGGGCCTGCGTGCTCTGTATTTGTACCATTGACTACTGGGCTGGTGCCCGCTTTTGTTTAATATATTTATCGTGGATTTTCTAAGTGTGCGCTCGTTATTTGCATGTCGTTTTATGCTCGTTTTTCGTATTTGTTTGAATGCTTCTGATGTGTATGACATTTCTTGTAAATTTTCTAAGTGTGCGCTCGGTGTGTTTAGCTCGACAATTTTGTTACCGGTAGTGCAGGGAACTGGCCGGTTTGGCAGGCGATGTAGCCGGGCCGTTTCGGGGGTAGTTTTCCCCGGGGCGTGGACGGCCCATCGCAAGCTGGGTGTCCTGCCTCTTTTGGTACGGCGGCGAGGAGCCTCGGTCGAGGTATTCCCTGCCGAGCAAGGCCTTCTGCCCGCGCACACTAGAGGCAGGGCTTGCTTTTCTTTGGTCGCTAGTGGACGCGGAGGGTGTGCGGTGGTACCATGTCGCCCCCCCCCCCCCCCAGTGGTCGGGACGATGGGTCGTCGCGGGCAATGTTTTAACTGTAGTACCGCTTAAGTTTCGCGGCGTTCCATGGTCGAGCTAGTTGTTCACCGTGTAGGTTTTCGAGGTAATAAGCCCCGTGCTCCGTTTTGTCCCGGACTTGGTACGGGCCTTCCCAGTTCGCAGCCAGTTTGCCCTCGTGGGAGTCTTTCTGGTTTCTGCGTAGAACTAAGTCGCCTGTTTGAAAGTCGCGTTTTATAACTTTGTTGTTATGGCGAAGTGTGACTTGTTGCTTCAGCCGGGCTTCCCGGAGAGCTGCTCCTGAGCGGATTTCTTCGACGAGGTCGAGCTCTTCTCGGAGGGAGTCGTCGTTGTCGTCGGTGTCCAGGGGAGCTTCCGTTCGTCTGGACGGTTCGCGGATTTCGACCGGTATCACAGCCTCGGTTCCGTACGTGAGGCAAAATGGGGTTTCCCCCGTGGTTGAGTGAGGGGTAGTACGGTATGCCCAGAGGACGCTGTGGAGTTCTTCGACCCATGCTCGTTTGGCGTCGCCGAGTCGTCGTCTGAGTCCTCTGAGTATAACTCTGTTTGCCGACTCCGCCTGGCCGTTTGTCTGAGGATGTTCGACCGAGGCGAAGTGATGTTTGGTTCCGAGTTTGGTGACGAAGTCGCGGAAGTTTTTGTCTGTGAATTGTATGCCGTTGTCGGTGACAATGGCGAGCGGTACCCCGAATCTGGCGAGGATGTTGCGTTTGTAGAATCGGAGTATGTTGTGGGCGGTGATTTTGGCCAGAGCTTCGGCCTCGATCCACTTGGTGAAGTAATCGACTCCCACGATGAGGTACTTGTTCTGGTATAAACCGAGGGGGAAGGGCCTGAGGATGTCCAGCCCCCACCAAGCGAATGGCCACGGAGATGAGAGCGACGTGAGGTCAGTTGGGGGGCGAGGTGCATGTCCCCGTGTCGTTGACACCTATCACATTGTTTGACATGTTCCTTCGCGTCGGACTGCATTGATGGCCAGTAGTAGCCTGCGCGTAGGGCCTTGCGCGCTAGGGATCTGCCGCCGAGGTGCTGCGCGTTGATACCTTCGTGGATTTCTTCCAGAACGGTCGTACTCTAGGACTTATCTATGCATTTGAGGAGTGGGATTGCGAAGCCTCGGCGGTATAGTCGTCCCTCGAGGAGGACGTACGAGCAGGCTCGTCGTTTCGTCGCGTTGGCCTCGCTAGAGTTGGCCGGCAGACGGCCGGTGCTGAGATAGGTGTGGAGGGGGGTCATCCAGCAGTCCGCGTCTCCAATGGCGTTGATGTTGAGGGGTGTGGTGGTCGGGCTGGTACTTGGTTGGGACAAGATTTCTTGAATGACCGATTTGTGGCCGCCTCGCTTTTTGGTGCTTGCCAGTTTGGAGAGGATGTCGGCGCGGGTGTTCTGCTCCCGAGGAACGTGCTGAATTTCTGCTGAGTCGAACCCTCTCAGTTTTTCATTGATGAGCGTGAGGTATCCGGTGAGGGTGTCGTTTTTTGCTTGGTATTCGCCTCGGACTTGCGAAGCGACCAGCTGGGAATCCGTGTAGATTCGGATGTCCCTGGCTCCCAGGTCGGATGCTAGGCGAAGGCCGGCGAGAAATGCTTCGTATTCGGCCTGGTTGTTAGTCGTTGGAAAAGCTAGTGTGAGGGAGACTTCGATGACCGTACCCTCGTCGTTATCGAGGACGATGCCGGCGCCGCTCCCCGAAGAGTTGGAGGAGCCATCCACAAAGATGGTCCAGAGGTGGTTCCCGGCGGTATGGTCGGGGGGCGTGGTCATCTCAGCGACAAAGTCGGCCAAAGCTTGAGCCTTGATGGCGTGCCGGCTCTCGTAGGTGATGTCGAACTCGGAGAGTTCTAGCGACCATTTCAGCATGCGTCCAGCCATGTCGGGGCGGCCGAGTAGCTGGCGGATGGGTTGGTCGGTGCGGAGCACGATGGTGTGTGCTAGAAAATAATGTCGGAGTCGGCGTGCCGCTGTCACGAGGGCCAGGGCGACTTTCTCGATCAGCTGGTATCGGACCTCCGGGCCGTGGAGAGCTTTACTAGTAAAGTAAATGGGCTTTTGTCCTTCTCCGGCTTCGCTCACGAGGACGGCGCTGACGGCTTCGTTGGAGACGGCCAGATATAAATACAGGGTTTCGCCCGTCGCGGGGCGCGTCAGCACTGGCGGTTCGGATAGGACGCGTTTGAGGTGGCAAAGGGCTTTCTCACACTCGTCCGTCCATTCGAACTTGGTCTCTTTCCTGAGCAGTTTGAAGAACAGGAGGGCGTGTTGGGCCGATCTCGCGATGAATCGCGAGAGGGAGGCTAATACGCCGTTGAGGGACTGTATGGCACGCTTTGTGGTCGGCGTGGTTATATTGGAGAAGGCGTGGCATTTGTCCGGATTGGCTTCGATCCCCCGTTCGGTCAAGTAGTAGCCGAGGAATTTACCGGCGCAGGCGCCGAAGGTGCATTTCTCCGGGTTAAAACGCATGCGACATGATCTCGCGGTCTCGAAGACCTTCTGGAGGTGTGCCGCGTGGTCGTCCTCCGCGCCGGATTTGACGATCATGTCGTCCATATATACTTCGAGCATGTCCCCGATTTCGTCGTGGAAGACATGGTTCATCATCCGCTGGTACGTGGCCCCGGCGTTTTTGAGGCCGAAGGGCATCACGTTGTAATAGTAATTGCCCGACGCCGTCATGAAGGTCGTGGCTTGTTTGTCGTGTTCGGCCATCGGGATCTGGTTGTATCCCGAGTATGCGTCCATGAAGGATAAAAGTTTGAAGCCCGCAGAGTTGTCGACGAGCTTGTCGATATTGGGGAGGGGGTAGGCGTCCTTAGGACATGCCCGGTTGAGGTCAGTGTAGTCAACACACATGCGCCATTTTCCATTATTCTTTTTAACGAGTACAACGTTGGACAGCCAGGTGGAATACCGGGCTTCCGAAATAAAATTTGCCTCTAAGAGGTCTTTTACAGCTTGTTCGGCCGCTGCCGATTTTTCGGGGGACTGGCGACGTCGGCGTTGTACCACGGCCTTTGCGGTTGGGTTGATGGACAGCTGGTGGCAGGCGACCTCGGGGTCGAGTCCCGGCATTTTCGCGGCGCTCCAGGCGAAGAGGTCGGCATTCTCGCGGAGGCAGGCTTGGAGCTGACGTTTCGCGAGGTCTGGGAGTCCTGCGCCTATCCTCACGGTTCTGCTCGTGTCTTCCCCGAGGGGAATGAGCTCGAATTCTCCATCCGGGATGGGGCGCGCTGGGTGTGGGGGCTGCCCGTTGACTTCGTCGGTCTTTGCTTTATTGTCGAGCTCGTCGGTGAAGCGACTGTCGAGCTCAACGGATCCGACCAGCTCTGTTGGTTTGTCCTTTGGTGTAGCGCTTGACGCTTTCTTTTTGGTCGGTGGAGCGATGGAGTCGAGGCCTTTCAGCGCGACTTCGAAACATCTTCGGGCAGCTTCGATGTCTCCGTTGAGGGTGACCACGGCTCCCTTTCTCGTGTAATATTTCATCTTCAGTTGGACGGTGGAGGGTACCGCGGTGAGTTCTGCTATCGTCGTCCTGCCCAGGATGCAGTTATAGAGGGACGGGCATTCGATGACTAAGAAGCGGACGCTGATGTCCCTGGCCGTTTCCTCTTCTCCGAAGGTGACTTTCAATTCCACGTATCCCCAAGGTCTCGTCGTCGTCCCGTTGAACCCCTGGAGGTCGGAGCCTACGTAGGGGGAGAGGTTGGATTCGTCGAGCTGGAGAGTTGTGAACAGATGTGAGTACATTATGTCAACCGAGCTCCCGCCGTCGACGAGGAGGCGCCTGACATCGAAGTTTGCCATTCGGGCACGTATGAGCAAGGGTATGTTGGAATTGGGAGATCCCCCGGGTAGTTCCTCGAGGTAAAATGTGATCGGGTTGGAGCGGCCCCGGAATTTGTCGAGCGTGCTCATCTTGCCGGAGTTGCTCGCGATGAGTTCGTCAAATTTCCTTTTCACAGATCCTATGGACAGACTCCTCGTGGCTCCATCAGAGATGACCATGGCTCTGGGGAAGTATTCCCATCGGCTGGTTGGTCGGATTGGGTCGTCGACTAGGCTGGGTCCTTCGGGGATGCCGAATTCTCTGCTCGCGAACCAATCCTCGAGGCGGCTAACGCACAACGCGACCTGGAGTCTGCCGCTGTCCTCTGGAGAGGGAAGTTCCTCGATTTTCTTAGCTTCCGGAGCCTCTGACCTGGGTGGTTCACCTCCTCGGGTGTATCGCTTTAGGTGCCCGTCTTTGATTAGGATTTCGATCGCATCTTTGAGATGGATGCAGTCTTCCGTCACGTGCCCGTGGGTCCTGTAGAATCGGCAGTATTTTGACTTGTCCACGTTGGGTTTGGGCGGTGTTGGTCGCGGAAAACGGACACCTCCCTGAACAAACTCGGTTTTAGCGCATTCGGCCAGTATGCGTTCGCGTGAAGCGACCAAGGCTGTGTACTCTGTGAATCTTCCTGCCGGGCCGCGTGGTTCGCGTTGTTAGCGGGGCTCGCGGGGGCGGTCTTCCCGACGGCGGTCCCCTCCTCGTCGATGGCTCGAAGCTCCGTCGTCTCGGTGCCCGCGGGGGGCCTCTCTGTCTCGAGTGTCGCGAGCGGAGTTGGCCGCTTGTGTTTCCTCGAACCGGATGTAATGCGCGGCTCTGTCGAGGAAATCTTGGAGGGACGTGGGCCGGTGTATGCCTACGGCCTCGTAGAATTTGGAGTCGTGGCGCAGGCCTTGTTCCATTAAGTAGCGTTTCATTTCGTCGGAAGTTGTCACCTGCACGGCTTCCCGAGTAAACCTTTCGATGTATTTCCGGAGAGGTTCGTCGGGGCCTTGGATGATTGCCCCGAGGACTGCTTCCGTCTTCGGGTGACGTCGGGACGCCGTGAAGTGTTTGGAGAACAGGTCCTTCAAGACCCTCCACGACGTAACTGATTCGGGCTCCAGACTTTTGTACCAGGTCATAGCGCCTTTCCTCAGAGTCGTCGGGAAGAGTCTGCATTTGATAGCTCCCCGGACGTTTCGGTAGTCAAGCATAGCCTCGATATCTTCCAGGTGATCGTCCGGGTCGGAGGTGCCGTCGTATGTCGACAGCGTCGGTGGTTTCTCCATCCCCTGGGGTATGGGGGCTGCCATGATCTCCCGGGATAGCGGGGTGCGGTAGTCATCCTCGTCGCTGTGCGCCGGGGATCTGTGGGGAGATGAGCCGTTCACGGTGTGCCCCGGGTTTTGGGTCCTCGATCTCCTGCCTGAGTTCTCGCCTCGGGGTTCCTCGGTTGGGATCGTCGCGGCGTTCTGGTTCCTCCCGCGACCGTGTCTCGCCGGGGATCTGGTGCGTTCTCGTGTCGCCTGCGGGCGGTGTCTCTCCAGCCGTGGTCGGCGGTTCCTGGGTCGAGGTGAGGGGCTCCTCGAACCTCCGTTCTGGTTTTCCCGCTGGGGGTATCTCGGAGGGTCGATGCGTTCTAATGCCCCAATTCTCGCATTTTGTTGGAACAGCAGCTGGTTCGTCTGGTTGATGGCTGTAAAGAGAGCGGCCACCGTCGGGTCTGCTCCCGCCGGGATGGGAACGGGGTGGAATGCTGGCGGGCTCGGGGGGCGGTGGTCGGCCTGTAGGGGCCGTTCCTCGGATGATGGTGAAGCAGTTTGCCCGTCCCTTTCATCGGCTTCCGTCGGACGTGTCGTTCCTGTCTGCTTCCCGTTGGTGGCGACGTTGAGCGCAAGGTCGTGCGGAGTGTCATCGCGGCGTGGGCTAGCCATGATCGTGGAGGTTTGGTGAAACTTTTGGTTTTCTGCTCGGAGTAACGGGGAAGTTTCAGATTCCCACAGACGGCGCCACTGATCTGACCTGATCAGGAGCGGATCACGGACTGGCCACACTCTGTTGGGCGGCTACCTGTTCGCCGGTGATGAGAAGGAGGAGGGGGTGTACCTGCAAGACACTCTGATGCCAAAGTAAGAAGCTGGACAGAGTGGAAGCAATAGTACAGAAAAGGGGCAAGAAGCGTTACCTGACCCTCTTGAGGAAGAGGGTATTTATAGAGAGACCCCAGCGTTGGGCCAACGGTCATTTGAGATGGGATGGATGACCAGGCTCAACCCTAATGACTGCTAGGGCTTACGTGGCGTAGTGAAGACCAGGACGTGGTCTTCGCCCTAGTCCAACTGCTCCTAGATCTCCGGAAAGCGGGTTTGACCTGCTCTTTCGGAGGTGGGCAGTTGGTTGATGACGTGTCCCCGCGGAGGGGAGCACGTGGAGAACGTGTGTCGGGCACGTTGTTCTCCCCGCGGAAGGGAGCTCGGGAGGTTCCCGGAAGCAGGTTGTTCTCCCCGCGGAGAGGAGGAACCACGGCCGTGCTTTGGTGAGCCGGGGATGGTTCTGCTCGTCTGGTGCGGTGGATGGTGAAAGGTTGTTGGGGGGACCGCTTTGTGTTCGGCGGTATGCCCTGCTCGTCCCGAGGGATGCACGTGCCCGGCGTGCCTGATTCGCCTGTTGGGCCGTACGTGGTATTGGGTCTGCCGAGGTTGGGCCCATACCGGAACACTAACTAAACAATTAGATCCATAACACAATACCTAATTCGACATACTAATTTGATGCTAGATACTAGAACTGACTTCGACTACAGTACGTAAACACTTCGACCTCAGCATGTGAACAATTTTCGACTTCAGCATGTGAACAATCTTTGACTTCATATTTGTCTCCTGTCGAAACACATGAAAATTATCCCTCGACAGAATTAGAGTTCGATTCAAAATCTCAAAAAAAAATCATAAAACATTCTCTTTTGATTATAGTTATCTTTCGTCTACCGACCTATATTCAAAATTATTTCAACATAACGACCTCTAAAATTTCCTCTTCCATCGATGTTGAAATTTTTACGGCCCCTATATTTTCCCATTTCATTATATTCAACTATGTTGCTGAAATTCATACGACTCTTTGAAACTTTTTTAACATTCTGTTAACACAACTTTTAATACTACTTAACAACTTTGCTATTATTAGAGTGTCATTATTGTGAGACTCAAATATCATGGTCACTATATTTTTAAATTTTATCAACATGGTGACATGGTGCTTAGAATGTACTCTAACACCTTTTATCTTATTGATAAGATTTATAAAACCAAAAAAAAAAAATATTTCTACAATTTCTTAACTAGACATTTCGTATTTTTCTAAACTAGACATTTTATATTGTAGTTTGGAATATTAAGTTTTCTCTTCTATTTTATGTTACAATTCAATATCACCCACATTTCTGTAATAATCTTGGCATTGTAGTTTGGACTTTAAGTCATTCTCTACTCTTTTATGTTGACAATTCAAATATAAATCACACTTCTTTGATAGCCTTGACATTTGTTATTTTTCCAAAAATTAAATAATTTATTTCTTAATAAATTTGTTGATAGTGTCAATTGTTCTCTTTCAAAAAGAAAAAGAAAAAAAAAACTTTTATTACATTGAACGCAGGCCCAATGGATAAAGTCCAAAACAATGACCCAGCCCAACAACAAAAAATGAGAAGAAAAAAAAACAATGAAATTCGACTTCACTGGGGATCGAACCCAGAATCTCTGGTTCCGTAGACCAGCGCCTTATCCATTGGGCCATGAAGTCATGTTTTGACAGTGAAAAATATTCTATAGTACTTATCAAATATTTAATGTTCACAATAGTTGATACTTCAACTTTAACCATGGCGTATAATTGTATCTCATGACCCAGTCAACTTCTGTTCTGCACCGGCATACTTTCCCCCAACAAAGAACATACACCACCATTACTTAGTATCTTGTCTCTTTATCTTGTCGGATAACAATCAAAGTAATATGAAAAAGAAACAATCTTTGCGAAACAAAGCCACCCACTTTGTATCTCTCCTTCTCAACCCCATCTCTGATCCTGATTCTCACCAACACCCTCCATCTTCTTCTTCTGTAAGTTCTCTTTTTCATTTCAAACTGAATTTAATCCTTAGCTCCAACTGTACATGTTTTTTTAGATATGTCTTAGGTTGTTTTTGGCATTTTTTGTTTCAAACTAAAATTAAGGTTACCATTTTGTTTCTTATCAGGAAGAAAAAGGTGAGTTTAAAATAAGTGATGAAGAGGGTAATAATAACACTCATGATTCAGTTGATGGACCTGATACTTCATCGTTCACTGCATTTCTCTATTCTTTAGTGTCTTCTTCAGACTCTAAAGAGGGTGCTAACTCTAATGAACAGAAGAATGATGATAAAGGTAAGAATAGCCCTTTAACTGATTCAGCTATGAAGAATAATGGTGGGAGAAAAAGTTTGTTTTCTAGAAGTAAGCAATCAGTTGGTAGTGCTATTCGCCGAGCTGCCAAAATCGGTGGATTTCGCAATCACGATCGAAAGGATAATAATGATAATGATCTTGAAGTGAAACATCAAGTTATGAGGAAAGAATCAGTGCCTGTGTCTTTGGATGATTTGCCACGAATTTCTGAACCTTCGGTTCTGGTTTCCGAAAGTATAAGGAATGTTCTCTATGCTTCTCTTCCACCTCTTATGCATGGAAGGAAATGGTTGTTGTTATACAGGTATCATCTGAAGATGAAGATTCAGTGCTATTTATCATTAATTTTATTAATTGATATGATCGTTTCTTTATCAATTTCAATACATTTTATGTAGCACTTGGAGGAACGGTATATCACTTTCGACTCTGTACCGCAGAAGTGCGTTATGGCCTGGATTGAGTTTGCTGGTACAACTTAATTATCCTCAAGTTTATGCTGTCTAATTTTAAGGCCATAGCTTGATAATTCCAATGCTTCAATATGGATAGGCACATTCTTCTTTTCTTGTCTAAATTATCATTGATATATGCATCATTCTGTTGTTTAAGCTGTTAGGCCAATTTCTTTGTTTTTCAATCATGAATGTGAGTGATTTCATTCTATAGGTTGTTGGAGATAAAAAAGGAGCAGTGTTTGGAAGCTTGGTTGAAACACCTCTCAGACCATCTAACAAGAGGAAATACCAGGTCATGCCAAAACTCGTTTATCATATAGACGGGTAGTGTCTTCGGGATAATCATGAAATGATGCTACTTGTTATTTTATCTTGTTGACAGTAGATTTTGTACAGGGAACAAACAGTACTTTTGTTTTCACAAATATCTCCGGTCATCCTATCATATATCGTCCAACAGGTAAGCACTTCTACTTGAGTTTAGAGATTCAATAGAGTAATTCTGTGACACTAAAACAATTCATGTTTGGCTTGGTTTGGTTTTGTTTGGACTTTAGAATGCTGCTTCTCTTGACTAGATAATCTAACCACACAAAAATTGCAGGGATAAACCGATATTTCACACTTTGCAACACTGACTACATAGCGATTGGAGGGGGAGGTCATTTTGCACTTTATCTGGACAGCGATCTGTAAGGACTTCGTAATTTTATTGATCCCTTACACATTTCATTGAAAAATTAATTTTATTGATCCCTTACATATTTCATTGAAAAGTTATCAGACTGATTTTGTTATTTTAAAGATTGAATGGTTCCAGTTCAGTATCTGAAACTTTCGGGAATCCTTGCCTTGCAAATTCTCAGGACTTTGAAGTGAAGGAAGTAGAGGTACACAATAAGCTTCCTTCCCTCTCGTCACATATGCACTCACACACACACTCAGTGCCACCTCGTTTGCTTTATCTGTTTTTTCCAAATACAAGCTAGTTGTTAAGTTTGCGATCCATGCAGTTATGGGGCTTTGTACAGACTTCAAGGTATGAGGAAGTGCTTGCATTAAGCAGAACTGAGGCACCAGGGATCTGTCGGTGGTAAACGAGGCTGAACATTTAGCTAAGGAACAACAATGTAGTGATAACAGAGAAAGTTTCATGTCTCCAACTGTTTTAATTAACAAACATGTCTGTAAATATTTACACAGCCTATGTATATAGTCTATTCACGCGAAAAGATGCAAATTTTGTACACGATAAAAGTTGCAAGTTTATTTGTTTTAGCAATTTCAAATGCTAATGATAGATAGAAAAAAGAAATAATTGTGTCCCATGTAGAAAGCATTTAGAATGTGATGGGAAAATGTAAGCATTGAGACATGTTAAAAGCCAACTTTTAGTATCTGAAAAAAGTAAACATAACATTGTTACATTATTAGCCTGTTGTAAAGCTCTAAAACCTTAAAGTTTGGTTGTGTACTAGGTTCGTGAAAAATGAAAACAACTCCAACTCTCTTTACATTTTTGAAATTTTACTTAACAATCCACCATGGCCTTCAGAGGGATCCATTTTCGGACTCAGCTATTTTGGTATCGGCTGCATCCTTGTATGCATCTGAATGAACTCCAAGCGCGGCACGACCAGAAGGATCAAGATTTTTGGACCATGCTGCATCCCATTCCACAGCTTTTGCAGTACTGCATGCCACACTAGGACCTCCTGGAACTGTCGACCTGGCAGCATTCTGTTCAAATGAAATGATTCAACATAGTCAATAAGTGGTTTGGCATAGTTGGAATTCGCAAACATGTCCAAGGTCTGATGAAAAATGTATTATTATTGTTTTTATGATTAATAAAAACTATAAAATTCACCTTTGGAAATAACTTCTCAAAAATTGTCCTATAGTGGTAACCCTCTTTTGTAGTAGGAGTGTTTTCAGGGTAAACAAAGTTGGCATGCTTCAACATTGCATCTGTGACCTAGTCATTTATCAAGATAATATAAGGACAGAAACAAGGATAATGTCATTGAATTCTATATAATTAGCTATTCAATTCCATGTATGGATTAGAACCTACTTGTGCACTAGCATGATCCTTCAAACCATCAATCCAACTGTATCCGACACCATCACTGAACTGTTCCTTCTGTCGGTACAATATGTGCTGGAAAAATACAAGAACAATATTATTTCATAAACTCTTCAAGACTTAGGAATAGGCATAATGCAGAACAGCAGAAGTTGCAAACCTTTGGCAAATATGGTTTCTCATCGTCATCAAATGCATTGCGCACTATCCATTTCTCTATCCTTTTAAGATCAGGCTTTATCTGAGCAATTTGTCATAAATTTAACGAGGTGATTAGAACATGATTAGAACATGATACATGATCATCAAAAGAAGAATTTGAACATTTAAACTAAAGCAAAAAGGTATAATGACATTTAAATTTATTTTACAGTAACTCAACATAATCTCAATCAACAATGCATGTAACCCAATTGGAACTGTTATGTTGCATGGACAAGACAAGATGAACAATAAGGGGGAAAATGTAAAAGTAAAGTACCATTTTCCATTCCGGATCGATGGCCATGGCTGTGCTGATAAAGTCTTTATCCAAGAACGGTACACGTGCCTCTATACCCCAAGCGGAAGTTGATTTATTGGCTCTAAGGCAATCATAAAGATGAAGTGCTTTAATCTGTCAAATCATCAAAACAACCAAAAACATGAATAAACAGGTAAAAAAGTAATCAAAATATGGGGCATAATGGTTATGGTATATTACTTTTCGACATGTTTCTTCATGAAGCTCTTGCTTGTTAGGTGCCTTATGGAAATACAGGTAACCTCCAAATATTTCATCTGAACCTTCTCCGGAAAGAACCATTTTCACTCCCAATGATTTGATTTTCCTAGACATGAGAAACATTGGAGTACTTGCTCTCACAGTTGTTACATCATATGTTTCGGTATGGTAAATGACTTCCTCGAGTGCATCTATACCTTCCTGATACAAAAATCAAATATTACCCGAGTTAGTAATAAGAATCTCATCTGCATAAGGTAAACAATGATCAGATGATGATTGAGACGGTTACCTGAACCGTGAAATGAAGTTCGTGGTGACGAGTGCCAAGATAATCTGCTACCTCTTTTGCAGCTTTCAAATCCGGAGAGCCCTGAATGATGGAAAAAGCATGTCATGAAGCATATAATGCTAATGTACTACTAGACCTGAACGGTGGATAATACAACTCATTTTCACCTAACATGGGAAATAATTATGACCTTTAAACCAATGCAGAAAGTATGTAACTGCGATCCCCACTGACGAGCAGCGTCTGATTGCGCCAAATATCGATTGGCCACCGCAGCAACAAGTGATGAGTCCAATCCTCCAGACAAAAGAACTCCAAAAGGCACATCAGTCATCAGTCTTTTAACTACAGCCTGCATGATATCACAGTTAAAATAAGTACATAGTTAAAAGGGGTGTTAGTAAGATTATCCGTTAGTTAGTATGTGGCTCAAGTACACCAAACTAAGTCACTACATGTAAAAGGAGAGCCAGTGTTGTCAATCGTGGATAGCAAAAAATAGATGTTTGTTCAAATTCCGCTACACAACAGTGCTATAGCACACCACTATAATCCCTATTGGACAACAGTTTATATTAAGTAGACAAGTAGTGAATTGCAAAACAATAGTAATTTGTTCAAATTCCTCTATACTATAGTGTTGCTATTTAACAAAGCAGAGTAGAACTGAATCTTCTAAGCTTAAAACGGTGATGAAAGTCAATGGATAAGACAGTAATAGCTCACCCTCTCAAAGGTCTCACGTAAAACAATTGGATCATAGGGTGTTGATGGAATTTGCTCCGAGAACCATGTTGGATTGTACCACCTTCTTAATCCTCCTGCAAATACAACAATTTTTAACATGATACTTAAATGACTATTGTATGTTAGTGTATAATGTAGACGGTAAAAGGAGAAACAAATTGGAAATTGAATTACAAGAATAATGATGAACAGAAAATAGAATAGATGACATTATCTGTACCCTGTTTGCTGGAATATATATGCCCCGGAGGAAAAGATATTAATCTCTCACAGTCGTCAACCAGAGCTTTCATTTCAGACGCAAACCATATTGATCCTGCAAATAAATCAGCACTTCAATCAATAATATATCTACCTCAATCATTTGATAAAAATGCAAGAACAACAACCATGCCAAGCTACGGAAAAAAAAAACATTTGTATACCCAGGTGAATATGTTCCACAGCATAAGAAGGATTGAATGATATAACAAAGTAAATCCTTATGTTTATACATATATGTAGCAGAATATTCATCCATAGTTTATAAGAAATTAGTTTGTGCTAATTAAATTGTACATTGTATACACAAATATGGTGTAAAAGAAATTAGTTTGTGCTATAAATGTTTAATTAAATAGTAAATTGTTGACACAAACATGGTCCAAGATGAAAATGTAAAATGCTACAAGAAAAAGGAAGATATATATTATACCATCATGGCCCCAACCCAAGTAAAGAGGGGTAATTCCAATAGCATCACGAGCAGCAATAAAACTTTTATCTTTAGTGTCAAGTAGCACGAATGAGAACATTCCATCCAGCATATCAACAAACTCTTCACCATGTTCTTCATACTAATATAATAATAATAGAGTCAGAATATCACAAAAATAAAACAATCCACCTTTATAGCACCAACACATTTGAACATAGGTATGTCGGGTGAGTCACTCGCCAGCACGGACACAACACAGACACACATTATTAAGTTCAATTTATTCATTTTTTTCAATTTATTACCAAAGTCGAAGTGTCAGTATAGGTGGCTGCCGAAGTGTCAGTAAAATAATAACAGAAAATGAAACTCATTCCAAAAACTTACAAGATGAGCAATGACTTCACAGTCACTACCAGTTCGAAATTGATGAGAAGACAGTTTCTGTTTCAATTTCTTGTGGTTGTAGATCTCCCCATTTACCTAAAACATCATCCATATCCAAGTCATTAAAAATGTTTCACTGTAACCCTAACTACTTCTAAAGCCGCACATCTTAACTACAAAAATAGCTGCATGCAACGGAATGTAATATTTTGTAATGAAACACTGAATTTCAAACAATAAAAAAGAATATAGAGAGATAAAAGTAGATAGATAAATACATACGGTGACAATAATGGTTTTGTCTTCGTTGTAAAGAGGTTGATCTCCAGAAGTAGGGTCAACAATGGCAAGGCGTTGATGAGCAAGGTAACAGTCTTGATGACAATGCAAACCGCTCCAATCGGGGCCTCTGTGTTTCAATCTGCGAGAGAGTTCGATGATGCGGGCGCGTTTGGAGATAGAGTTGTCGACGACACCCAATACTGCTAAGATTCCGCACATGACGGCTACTAAGAACAAAACAAGGTTGAATCTGAGGAAATGAATATTTTATAAAGAAAAGTACTATGGGATACTGTTTTAGTATTTATATATACTCGTTTTAAGGCACGCTTTTAAATAAATGTCAAATGTTTAATTATAAAAAATTACGATAATTCACGTTGGTCGGTGATATTAAAAAAACATTAATTTTAGTCTCTTAAAATAGAAACTTTGAGTCTTTAAACAAACTATAATCTAAAATCTATACTACTTTTTAGATTAGGTGAAACTTTTCATCCATGTATTCACCATATTACTTCTTATGTGTTATGTGAATGAATTGAAGATTTTTTTAAAGCAAAATATGGATTAAATGAGTATTAGGAGTAGTCAAACTCGATTAAAAAAAATTGAGGAGAACTAATTTCAGTTTATTAAACTAAATAATGTAAAAGTTGCGATGTTGTAAAAAAAATTTGTACTTTTTAGCCTCGATTCTGCATAAAAGTGTTTGCAAGTGTTTATTCCAATCAATTTGCTTTTAAAGAAGTTAACTCCAAGCCCCGAAACAATTTCGAACCCTCTTAAAACTGCTTTTAGAGACCACAAGTGCTTCCAACTTCCTTTCCTAACTAATAAAGTGTCGTCAACAAACTGCAGGGCATCCACCACACAATGATCATTCACTTTAAAATCAGAGAAACCACCTATCTCGTGAGCCTTTTTTACCAAACCAGACAACCCTTCAGCAACTATAACGAATAGAAAAGGCGATAGCGGGTCGCCTTGTCTAAGCCCTCTTTTCACTCTAAACTCACTAATCGGATTTTCGTTAACCAAGACGGACATATAGCTCGAGAAAATGGTAGTCTCCATCTATTTCAGCTAAAGATTACCAAACCCCATCATTCTCATCATATATTTAAGATAATCCCAATTCACTTTATCGTAAGCCTTTTTGAAGTCCACCTTGAAGAGTAAGCATTCCTTCTTCTCCTTCGATGTGAAATCCACTATTTTGTTTGCCACCACAACTTCATTCATCAACTGTCTACCTGGAACAAAAACGCTATGAAAAGGCGATATAATGGATCTAAGAACCTTTTTAATTCTAGATGCCAATAGTTTGTATATCGCCTTATGGAGACAACCAACCAAACAAATGGGCTTGTAGTCATTGAGATCCAATGAGTTTGCATTTTTCGAAATCATAGTAAAAAAGGAAGAAGATATAGACTTAGACAACACAGCTTGATCGTAGAAATCATGAAAGAAACGAGTGAAATCATCTTTTATAATATACCAACATTTCGTGATGAAGAAAAAATTGTAACTGTCGGGTCTCGGGCTCGTCGACTCCTATTGTATCCATCTAATCATTTTTAATCCTTATTGTGCTCATCTATTGGGATGTTGTAAACATTATAACTTCATTTAAACTAATGTAATGTAATGATTATAACTCTTGGAAACTTGCGCTTCAAAATCCTAGGGTTTAAAATTACAAGAGTTTAATGGAGATGCACTCACATTGCAAAAAAGTTTTATCGTCTCATTCAATAAAAATTTATCACTTTACTATGTCATACAAATAATTTAAAATTCAGTCAAATTTGACGGAATACATGGTCGGCATTAGTTGACAATATAAAATTAATTTACATTGTCGGTGCATCATCCCTTTTCTCAAATTATAACCTTGTCCATGTTAAATTTGCAGCGACGTTTTTCTTGGCGGGTCTTGCTTTTCATCTTTTTTATGGCATCTTTCATCTTTTCATCATTTGTAGAGATACATATATCTTCTCCTCTAACAGAGACAAAAGGAAGGTCTTATGTTGTCTCTTTTTTTCTTAAAGCAACAAAATCTAATAATTTTCAAGTAATCGACAATTAGAATCAATCATCTTTAACTGGTAAGGACTTTTCTTCTTATGTAGTTTTGATGAATAAATTATTTATTTCGTGTCATTCATCTACTTCGCAAATGTTAATTAAATATTTCTAACATGGTTATGAACAAAATTAAAAATCACTAATTTTCGCTTCTTTGGTTTTCTTCTTTTCATTTTGATAATTTTATACCCATAAACACGGACAACGAACTCAATACTCTCACACACCAAACATGTTTGTTTTAGGTGTCAGTCCTATAGTAATGGATTTTATTAGTGATACCATTTCCCACAAACATGTCCATAAATCTTGGCAACTAATGGACCAAACAATTTAACACTTTCGCTTACGTTGTAATTGGTGTTGGAAAATGGTTTCACAAATCTACAGTATATCATGAAAACAACACAGTAACTAGCTGTCATTACTGTCCCAGGAAAATTTTTACCTATTTAGGGTTCCACTATGTGTACCGACTTTTTTAACTTCTTCACAAGAACTTCTAGCCATATTGCGACTGTTTTGTATAGAACTACAACACCAAATCACTTTGAAAATGGTGAATGCTTTAATGGATGGTTTACCTGGACCAATTGACTCACCTAGGTTTGGAATTTGTTTTGATGAAATTAAATAGTATTACACATTTCCATTTGACATTGTTGTACAAAAGAAGTACGGATCTTTGAAATATGAACCAGTTCCCTAGAACTTTTGTAGGTTAGTTCTAAACTAGGGTTCATGATCCAAAATCTAGTCTCCATTCAACACATGAGAATTTATTAACTAAGAGAGCATGTTTTACAAAACCAGCATATAGGGCTCATGATAAATCAATGTATAGAATACATCAAAACACAAACCACTATGACATTTTTCTACTGCTTAGTTGCAAGATGATCTCCAAACTTCCTTTCCTCTGGTTTAATGAATGGGTCATGAAAAATACAACAAAAGATATTAATCTCAATCACGTAACAATATCTTTAGCAAATCTCTTTACCTTTCATCGAATTTAGTTTACAACATTATAACTTAGAGAGTTTTTTATTTTACATTTGTCCAATTTTAATTTATGTTTTTTCCTTTTTCTTGTTTCCATTTATGTGTTACACTGCTCTAACAATATTGCCACTAGTGAATCACTGTTCTGCATCTATCCTGGAACATTCAAACAAAATTTTAAATTAAAATGTTTATTCTTTGGTCATAATAGTGTCCCTGAACTCTAATCTTTCGAGGATAAATTGATACAAATCAGAATAGTAAAGGAGAAATTTTGAGAGGAGATAAACAAAAATTAAAGAAAATAGAAAAAGGAAGAGACTTAGAAATAAACACAAATACATAAGGTTCAAACATCTAGTTTCAACAAACTCTACCATTTTTTACCATCCAACATAATCATATACAAACTCAAACACCTTATTTGTAAACTCAATCTTAGTATTAAGTCAGAATTAAAAATTAGTTAAAAAAGTAGAGGAATAGACAAGAAGGAGGGAGCATAAACCTTTCACAACCTTCAAACTATCATTCACTGTTTACTTTCTACGATCAATCATTCAGTCGCCACTTGCACGCGAGCAGATCGCTACCATAATTCTCTTTCGTCTCTCAAATAGCTGGGAACATACGTTGTTCACACTACCACTCACTGTTTACTTCTAGTGACCACTCATTCGGATGCGAGCAGATCGTCACCACATGCCTTTTTTGTCCTCAAACCGTTGTGAACATACGTTGATCACCTTCGCACTACTGAATCTAACTCCAGCAAAGCCACCATGCAAACCACCATGCCTCTGTCGTGATCGCCACCCTGCGTAAAACATCAATGGAGACATTATACCTTCAATTCCTCAAGAGAAAACCCTTTACCAGCCCTAAGTTTCATGTTATATTTCTGAGTTTGTCCATGAACAATAGGCCTGAGAGGTCCGGCAGTAGGCCTGGGGAAAATCTTAACAGCTTTCTTCTGACGAGCTGAACGATACACCATCCACAACAAGTCAGTGAAATCCCTTAGTCCAACTGCTGGAGCTTCAGCTTGTTCGGGGATACCCTATCATTTAAATTTAACATCGACAGTAAATAAAAAAGATGTTAGTTAACAAAATATAATAATGATACACAATAACCTTTTATCCGTTCCATTTTTAAGTTCCTGAATATAATCAAAATCATAACCCCGGAAGTTCAATATAAATACACAGATTGTTATATTTAGGGCCTCACTAAGTAATTCTGTTTGTATACAGGTATGCTAGAGGCATGTTAGTAAAATCATTATAAATGTAGAGTTTTGTGGAAATAGTTATTTCTTTTGTGCCAGTAAGTCAATCAAAATTTAAAATTGAGTCCAACACGGTGGATTCTCTAAAAGCCTTCCAACAAACAAGTTAAAGCGGAGTCCAATACAGTGGATTCTCTAAAAGCCTTCCAACAAACAACAAGTTAAAATGGAGTCCAAGTCCAACGCAGTGGATTTTCTAAAATCCTTCTAACAAACAACGAGTTACCAGATTAACAGCAAAAACATTCATACTCCAAACGGAAAAGCAAGATTCGGTGGGTGCAGACTTACAGAATAGAGATACTCAACAGCTCTTTCAGGATTGTTATACGCAGCACGAAGAGCTCGGATCACAGTATCCCGATCCCAACTTCCTCCCCCCATTTCTAGAATCTGCTGAATAGTTGATTCTAAATTACTTCCAGCGAGGAGATTAGATTCTGCTTGGCCATATGTGTTAGACACCTCACTGCCATAAACAGTATACATGCAAAAATCGTGAGTTCACAAAAAAGATAATAGATAGAGCTGCAGTACATATTTTTTTCAGAAGAAAAGTAACAGATGGTCAGAATAAGAGAATAGGCAGTGATAACAATATGACACTATCTCCATAAGAAGGGAGCCACAACTGGTGCGGCCTCAAGGTTGCCACAAATTATCAACAATATTTATTTGCTAACAAAATTTTAAAAGCCATTATAGAGAAAATGCCACAAAATTTCAATAGCGAACACTATAATTTCACCACAATCTTGTACTAAAGTAAAGTAAATGAGTATGGAAAAAATGATGACAGTCATCAGAGTAAAAGGACGCCCACACATTCCTCCCCCATTTCTCGGTGGCAGCAAGAACTTGTAGTATCTTCCTCCGGCCAAACCTCCGACAGCGTCATCAACTTATCAATATAAACTCAAGTACGTAATGTGATGACAGTTTGTAGTTTCTGTAAATCACAGTCAACATTTGCATTGGGAAGCGATTTAAGTCACAAAAGCTAAACCAAACATAAACTGATTCTGCAGATATTTCCAAAAAAATCACTTTTGACAAACACGTGTTCGGTTACAAAACTCACAAACTCCAACTAATTGAAACCCTTTTTTCTTTCCCACTCCACGCTCCTAAAGATTCAACCTATTTTCCATATTCAAGTAATAATTTAGCAAATAACAATTAAGCAAAGCGCCAAACTAATAAGAAAAATCAAACAAATTAAGTGTAAATAAATAATACCACTAACCAAAACATAAATTATGATAAGCTTGACGAACAGCACGCTTTGAACATCTTTGACTGCAAGAAACCAAACAATGAAAAAGACAACTTAATTAACTAATCAATCAATCAACAAAATGGCAAATCAGCTTAATACCACTGAACCAAAACACTAAACCAGAACCGAGTTACTAACACAACTGGGTTTAACCTCTGCATCAAATCAGCTTCTCTATCAAATCAGATGCTTCTTGAATGGTTGTGATGTTTTCAGAGTTATCATCCTCAATATTGAGCCCAAACTCTTCCTCTAATCCCATCACTATTTCAACCTGCAATATCACAAAACCCAAGCTCTAACATAAGCAACACAAACATCCAAACTCTTCCTCTAATCCCATCACTATTTCATTGATAGAAGAAGAGATCAGTCGACTAAAATAAAATATATGGCAAAGGAAAATGACGAAACATTCATAAAGCCTCGAAGGGCAAATCAAAATACAAAAGCCCAGAGGGCGAAGTTCACAGTCATAGCAAAAGGGGAGGACAAAGCCGCACTCCCCAAAACAAAAGATTACATAATTGCATCCTTATCGGATGACTAACAGAAACACGAAACAACATCTAGCGGCCGGGTTCTCCTTCCCGTCTTCATTTGCTTCTACTCTGTCTAGAGACCACCAGACACACCATCAACGGGTACCTTGATCATAGGTTAAAGATACCTAAAACAGAAAATAGAACAAATTAGAAAGAAAAAAAAACCTTTAAATCATAATTAGAATTATAAGAAAAAATACCCTTCAAATGCTCCACGAATTCAGCCTGACCATCAATGTCATCAATGGATATCAAAAAGTTCTTTTGGAATTCAGTAGTTTTCTCCGCAAGATTATAAATTGTGGCAGGATCAATATTCAAGTCGCGGCGAAGAACACTCCAAAATTTGTGATAGAGTTTCGTATCAAATTTAGGAATGTCTGAGGGTGGTGGTACAGCACTGGTGATTGAATCAGAAACCGGTAAATTAGATGGCCCTTCCGCATTAGATGGAGCAGTTGTGGTTTGAGTTGGGGACCTACTCCTATCCCTACTAAAACTTTTTGTAATTAATGAAGGGATTTTGAGTTCCAGCTCGAAGAACAACGTCCTGACCAAATCCTTCAACTGATAACCAGGAGCCTATTATAATAAGTTACCAAAAGTTACAGAAAATAAAACGAACTTCATTATTATTATCAATGTATCAAATTATAAGAATAATACTATATGAATAAGCCAAGACACAAGAAGAAACAAAAAACAACTGCAGCCACCTCCAGGAGCCTGTATGAATAAGCCAAGAGGTGGTGTGCTGCTGCCACCTCCTCTACACTAAGAAAAAATAAGCCACAATACAATACTAAACAGCCCGATTAGCACACCAGACTTGAGACTAACTAGACTCCAACAACATCGGTATCGAACGACCGCACCAAGAAACCTGAGGCAAAACTAGATTCTGCAACAACCAGCAGATACCTTACCAACAACACACCACCTCCGCCCAAAATTCAACTTTAACATCACCAGCTCGATCAAAATCTGAAACTCCTGATAGTGCTACACCAGAAAACACCAGCATACATACTGCCACTATAACGTAGAGGCCTAGACAGCGGAATTTGCAGCAATAAAGAAACATAAAAAAACTTACAGCTTTGAATTGTTTCAAGTGCTGGAGTCTAAGAGCCAAATCTTTCAACGATTTTGGATGAATGTTGGGCAAACCTCTTGGATTGAGGATATTGTTCAGTTTGTCTCTTGCCATATTCCAAAAATCCAGGGATTTGAAATCACGTTGTTCGTGTAAGCTGCTGAGTTGAATGAAATGATTCAAAAGGGTCCGATCTGAGTTTTCGGTCCATTCATTTTCATTCTCCAGTCTTCTGTTACTCATTTTTATCTTCTTTCTCTGAATAAAAATAACAAATTTGCAACAAATTAACAAAAAATCCAGATTAATAAATCAACACAAAATCGAAAACAAGATGAAATACCTGTTGAGAAGGTTGATTAGAAGATGCACAAGATGAAGTTGTTGTATGGGTAGGTGGAAGAGAAATACTTCTCTTCATTGTAGAAATAAATTTGGCAAATTGAGATGGGATTGATGTTCTTCACGACTGTTGCGTCTTTCCTCTGGCCACCGCACCTCCCTTCGTGCTCAAACTATCATCACCAATAAGGTCCGATTTCTTTATTTTCATGCGTGTTAGTGGTCTGATTTCTTTTTTTTCCTCTGTGTGTTTTCCTCACTGCATTTTTTTACTGGCCTCCATGTGTGTTCTATGTTACTTGCTTAATGTGAGATTAGGTTTCCATGATTTTTAATAATGATTTATTTATTTAATAGTATGAATATTCATAATTTATTTTCCCACCTCAATACTTTCTTAGAAACCTTTGATAAAATGATGATTTATTTATTAAATACAAAAAAAAAGGTTTTTATGTGTCAAATTAGATGTTTAAAAAAGATTTAATTTTGACTTGTTTCTAAGATTGAGTTTAAAAAGAAGGTGTTTGAGTTTGTGTATGATTATGTTAGATGGTTAAAAATGATAGAATTTGTTTAAATTAGATGCTTGAACCTTCTGCATTTGTGTTTATGTTGGAACTATAATAATTATAGTAATAGAAATTGAAAAGTGAATTTGAAAAGATTCATTTTAGTCCCACATTGGATGTTGGAATTATATTAATGGGAATTGGAAAGTGAATTTGAAAAGATTCATGTTAGTCCCACATTGGATGTTGGAATTATATTAATGGGAATTGGAAAGTGAATTTGACAAGATTCATTTTAGTCCCACATTGGAGGAATGGAAATATCAGCCTCACTAGCTACCTATAAGTAAAGGGTAAAAATTCAGTAGTGAGCACTCTGGATTTCACAAATTCACACGAATTTTGATTTCCCTCTCTCTCCCTTAATTCTCTTCATCTAAACAATTTTCTTTTCTTGGTTTTTTTGACTGGCTATTTCAGCCAGATACTGGACTGGCTATTTTCGCCAGATAATTTAGAAAGGTGTATTTCTAGAGCGATTTATCAGTGTGCAACTGATAATCGTAATTTTGAACGGGCTGTTTTATCCTGGAGGCGTCGTTTTGAACGGGCTGTTTTATCCTGGAGGCGTCGTCGTAAATCGACTGCTTTGCATATTTTGGCAGTACGGCGAAACGTCTTAAAGAAAGCGACCTAGTACGCGACTCGTCCCGATAATTTCCTTGTGCCAATATTTCAAATCCGAAAACAACAATTTTAAGACGTTTTCATAACTGCCATGGCTACTGAGGAAATTATGGGTACTACTGCGGCCGCTTCGGTCTCTGACAAACCTTTCAGGTTTGAGGGTTCCAATTTCAAACGTTGGCAAGCTAAGATGAAATTTTTCTTAACTCTGAAAAAGGTTGCCCACGTTCTGACTGAGGATATCCCGGTTGTCCCTTATGCATCATCTGAATTACCTAATGGTAACACACTTGCAGATTCAGACAGGACTTCCAAAACGCCTGAATCAGATGCTGCAAAAGCTAAGTCTGCAGCAAATGATCTACAGCTCTGAAAAGAAATCGCCTTATGGCACGAGAATGATTATCTGTGCAAAAATCACATTCTGAACAACCTTGCTGATGATCTGTACGACTACTACAGTAGCTACAGAACTGCTAAACAGGTATGGGAGGCTCTGAAAAGGAAATATGATACTGAAGAAGCAGGTGCGAAGAAATTTGCTGTCAGCCGCTACTTGAACTACAAGATGGTGGATGAGAAGTCGGTGGAAACTCAAAGCCACGAAATTCAGAAGATTGCTCATGAGATTATTACAGAAGGTATGCCCCTTAATGAACAATTTCAAATTGCTGTAATTATTGACAAACTGCCCCCTGGTTGGAAAGATTTCAAAAATATACTTCGTCACAAAACAAAAGAATTTTCAATCGAGAGTCTGATTACTCGCCTCCGAATTGAAGAGGAGGCTCGAAAACAAGATCAGAAAGAAGAAGTCTTAGTTGTTTATGACAACAAAAAGAAGTTTGGTGCGGTTCTGAAGCCTACGGGCAAACCTTTAAAGAATCAGAACCGCTGTGCTATGAACCGAACTAAGAATGGGAGTCCCTCTAGGGCCCCATCGGCTCCGTTTGCTAGGCAACAACCACCACCTCAAAGAAATGATGCTCCGGTTTTCTCTTGCTACAATTGTGGGAAACCGGGCCATATGGCAAAGAAATGTAGGAGCAGGCCTAAACCTGCAGCTGGCTCAAATACACAGGTTAACCTGACTGATGAGCAACTAATTGCCATGATCACTGAAATCAACATGGTTGGTGGAAGTGACGGTTGGTGGATAGACACTGGCGCCACTCGTCATGTCTGCTATGATCGTGCTATGTTCAAGACATACATGAATACTGAAGATAAGAAAGTGTTGTTGGGAGATGCTCACACCACTAATGTTGAACTGAAGTTCACTTCAGGAAAGACTTTGATCTTGAAGGACGTCATGCATGTTCCTGAAATTAGGAAGAATCTTGTTTCTGGGTTTCTTCTGAATAAGGCTGGGTTCAGTCAAACTTTAGGGGCAAATTTGTACACCATCACTAAGAATGGTATTTTTGTGGGAAAAGGGTACACCACTGATGGCATGTTTAAGTTGAATGTTGATTTGAATAAAACTTCTCCTTCTGTTTACTTTTTGTGTGATTTTAATATTTGACATGGTAGACTTTGTCACGTTAATAAACGAATCATTTCTAATGCAAGCAACATAGGCCTAATCCCTAAACTAAATATTAATGATTCCAATAAATGTGAGTTTTGCAGTCAAGCTAAAATAACAAAGATTTCACATAAATCAATAATAAAAGAATCGGATCCCCTAGATCTTATACACTCTGATATATGTGAATTAGATGGAAGTTTAACTAGAAATAATAAACGTTATTTTATCACTTTTATTGACGATTGCTCTGATTATACTTATGTATATCTAATGAAGAATAAAAGTGAAGCGCTTGACATGTTTAAGGTGTATGTAACTGAAATTGAGAATCAATTTAACAAGAAGATTAAGAGACTTCGCAGTGATAGGGGAACCGAATATGACTCTAGCTTGTTTAATGATTTTTATGTTGAACATGGTATTATACATGAAACGACTGCTCCATACTCTCCTGAAATGAATGGTAAAGCAGAAAGAAAGAATAGAACTCTTACTGAACTTGTAGTTGCAATCATGTTAAATTCTGGTGCTGCACCTCACTGGTAGGGGGAAATTTTATTGACTGTTTGCTATGTCCTGAATAAAGTTCCCATGTCGAAAAGTAAGATCTCACCTTATGAGATATTAAAGAAAAGACAACCAAATTTGTCTTATTTGAGAACTTGGGGTTGCCTGGCTTATGTCAGAATTCTGGATCTGAAACGAGTTAAACTCGCTAGTAGAGCCTATGAATGCGTATTCATTGGGTATGCAGCAAACAGTAAGGCATACAGGTTTTATGACCTAAATGCCAGAGTAATCATAGAATCAAACGATGTTGAATTCTTTGAAGACAAATTTCCCTTCAAATCGAGAAATAGTGGGGGCACACAATCGAGTCACATTCCTGTGATAAAAAGCACTGAAAGCAGCGACAAAGTAGAAACAGAACTTCGAAGAAGTAAAAGAGCAAGAGTTGCTAAAGAATATGGGCCCGATTATGTGGCCTATAATGTAGAAGAAGATCCAATAAATCTTCAAGAAGCACTGTCATCTATGGATGCAGACTTATGGCAAGAAGCCATTAACGATGAGATAGATTCTCTAGAATCTAACAAGACCTGGCACTTAGTAGACATACCACCGGGCTGCAAACCAATTGGTTGTAAATGGGTTTTGAAAAGGAAACTAAAACCTGATGGAACGATTGAGAAATACAAGGCTCGTCTTGTAGCCAAGGGTTTTAGACAAAGAGAAAATATAGATTTCTTCGACACCTTTTCTCCGGTCACTAGAATTACATCCATTAGGGTACTCATTTCAATAGCATCTATTTATAACTTAATAGTACACCAAATGGATGTTAAAACAGCCTTTTTAAACGGTGACTTAGAAGAAGAAATCTATATGGAACAACCAGAAGGGTTTGTAATCCAAGGTCAAGAAAGCAAGGTCTGTAAGTTAGATAAGTCTATGTATGGACTAAAACAAGCCCCTAAACAATGGCATGAAAAGTTTGATAACTTAATGATAATTAATGGGTACAAAGTGAATGAAAGTGACAAGTGTGTTTATTATAAATCTGAGAATCGCATTTGTACTATCATATGTCTATATGTAGACGATCTACTTATATTTGGATCAAACGTTCAGGCCATTAATGATATGAAATCATTGTTATGCAATAACTTTGATATGAAAGACCTCGGAGAAGCAAGCGTGATCCTGGGCATCAAGATCACGAGATCCGAACAAGGAATTTCTTTGGATCAATCTCACTATGTGAAGAAGATCTTAAAGAAATATAAATACTTTGATTGTAAACCTGTATGCACCCCGTATGATCCAAGTGTGAAACTGTTTAAGAACACTGGAGAAAATGTCAAACAAGCATAATATGCGAGCATCATTGGCAGTCTTAGGTATGCCACTGATTGTACTAGACCCGACATTGCATATGTCGTAGGATTGTTGTACAGATTTACAAGTAGGCCGAGTAACGAGCATTGGCAAGCTATTGAGCGAGTAATGAGGTACCTTAAAAGGACTGTGGACCTCGGCTTACACTATCAAAAATTTCCTGCTGTACTAGAAGGGTATAGTGATGCAGATTGGAACACCTTATCGGATGATTCCAAAGCTACTAGTGGTTATATATTTAGTATAGCCGGAGGAGCTGTATCTTGGAAATCAAAGAAACAGACCATTCTGGCACAGTCCACAATGGAGTCTGAGATGATAGCATTAGCTACAGCTAGTGAAGAAGCAAGTTGGTTAAGATGCTTGCTAGCTGAGATCCCTTTATGGGAAAAACCTATACCAGCTGTGTTGATCCACTGCGATAGTACCGCGGCTATTGCAAAAGTTGAGAACCGTTACTATAATGGTAAAAGACGTCAAATTAGAAGAAAACATAGCACTGTTAGAGATTGTATATCTAAAGGAGCTGTGAGAGTGGATCATGTACGCACTGATGAGAACTTAGCAGATCCTTTGACGAAAGGATTAGCTAGAGAGAAAGTCCATAATACATCCAAAAAGATGGGACTAATGCCTATGAAGCAATTAGTTACTCATGATGGTAACCCGACCTAAATGACTGGAGATCCCAAGACTTAGGTTCAATGGGTAATAACAAGTTGTGAGTAATATGAAAATGATCATGCAAGTAAAGCATGAATCCTGAAGTAATGACAGGATGAGATAATAGAAACTCTTAATGATATCTATTCTCTGTATGAGGGAGTACCTAGGCTACAGGAGTACTCTTGATAGATTCACCTATGTGACTGTGGAACTGAGGCCGGTTCCTATGGAATTTCGAGGCAGAATTCCTAGAGCATTCACTAAACCGGGATACACGTGCAAGGCCACTAAAGCACGGGCTACAAGAATACACCTTACGAAAAGGTTGTGTGCGGGTCTGATGTCCGAGATAGAGTTCAAGACAATAGTGTCACTCTTGTTGAATCAGAATCCTACTCGCTACGCTAAGGTTCAAGTCGTAGACACCTTTGCTTGTGCACAATCTTAGAAACGTTTGACGGACTTCTAAAATTTCCTTTAAATTCAAGTGGGGGATTGTTGGAACTATAATAATTATAGTAATAGAAATTGAAAAGTGAATTTGAAAAGATTCATTTTAGTCCCACACTGGATGTTGGAATTATATTAATGGGAATTGGAAAGTGAATTTGAAAAGATTCATGTTAGTCCCACATTGGATGTTGGAATTATATTAATGGGAATTGGAAAGTGAATTTGACAAGATTCATTTTAGTCCCACATTGGAGGAATGGAAATATCAGCCTCACTAGCTACCTATAAATAAAGGGTAAAAATTCAGTAGTGAGCACTCCGGATTTCACAAATTCACACGAATTTTGATTTCCCTCTCTCTCCCTTAATTCTCTTCATCTAAACAATTTTCTTTTCTTGGTTTTTTCGACTGGCTATTTCAGCCAGATACTGGACTGGCTATTTTCGCCAGATAATTTAGAAAGGTGTATTTCTAGAGCGATTTATCAGTGTGCAACTGATAATTGTAATTTTGAACGGGTTGTTTTATCCTGGAGGCGTCGTCGTAAATCGACTACTTTGCATATTTTGGCAGTACGGCGAAACGTCTTAAAGAAAGCGACCTAGTACGCGACTCGTCCCGATAATTTCCTTGTGCCAATATTTCAAATCCGAAAACAACAGTTTATTTCTAAGTCTCTTCCTTTTTCTATTTTCTTCAATTTATATCTTGTGTTTCTCCTTTCAAAATTTCTTCTTTACTATTCTGATTTGTATCAATTTATCCTCAAAAGGTTAGGGTCAAGGGACACTATTGTGACCAAAGAATAAAGATTTTAATTGAAAATTTTGTTTAATTGTTGCAGGATAGTTGTAGAGCATGATAGATAGGTAGATGCAGGGCAATGATTCACTAGTGGCAGTATTGTTGGAGAAGTTAGCACATTAATGGAAACAAGAAAAATGCAAAAACATAAAGTAAAATATGACAAATGTAAAATAAATAAACAAACTCACTAAATTATAATGTTGTATACTAATTTTGATGAAATTGAAGATTATTACATATTTCCATTTGACATTGTTGTACAAACGAAATATGGATCTCTGAAATATGAACCAATTCCCTAGATCTTTTGTAAGGAAGTTATAAACTTGGGTTTATGCTCCATAATCCATATTCCATTCAACGCTTGAGAATCTATTAAATAAGAGAGCATGTTTTTCCAAAACAGCATACGTGGCTCATGATAAATCAATGTTTAGATTACATCAATACACAAACCAATATGACATCTTTTCTTCTACTTAGTCGTAGGATGATCTCCAAACTTCCTTTCCTCTAATTTACTGAATGGGTCCTGGAAAGTACGATAGAAGAAGTTAATCTCAATCACGTAACAATATCTTTAACAAATCTCTTCACCTTTCATCAAAATTAGTTTACATCATTATTATTTAGAGAGTTTTTTAATTTTTACATTTTTCCAATTTTACTTTATGTTTTTGCCTTTTTCTTGTTTCCAATGACGTGCTACACTACTCCAATAATACTACCGCTAGTGAATCACTACTCTGCATCTACCCTGCTGTGCATTTATCTTGCAACAATCAAACAAAATTTTCAATTGAAATGTTTATTATTTGGTCACAACAGATTCCCTTGACCCTAATCTTTTGAGGATAAGTTGGTTCAAATCAGAATAGTAAAGGAAAAATGTTGAGAGGAGAAAAACAAAATAGAAATTGAAGAGAAAAAAAAGGAAGAGATTTAGAAATAAGCACAAATACAGAAGGTTTAAGCATCCAGTTTAAACAAATTCTACCATTTTTAACCATCCAACATAATCATATACAAACTTAAACACCTTCTTTGTAAACTCAAACTTAGTATCAAGTTAAAATTAAAAATGAGTTAAAGAAGTAGAGGATTAGACAAGAAAGAGGGAGCACAAACTTTTCACAACCTTTAAATTAGGGGTGCTCAAATAAATCGGTTATTTAAATAATCCATATCCATATCCAAATCCGGTTATTAAAAACCGGTTAATTATTAGTATGGTTTTAACCAAATCCATATTTTGGATATATTTTTAATATGGTTTTAACCAAATGCATAATTTGGACATCCATATCCAAAATAAAAACCAAATTAGTCAATTTTTTTAATTAATAAAAACCTTTGAAAATTTTTTTTTAATTAATTTTTTTCAGTAAATAAAATTTTTTTACAAAAAATTTTAAAATATTATTTATTTTTAAAATTTTAAAATAACTATTGTTTTTTTTAACATCAATATTTTTTTTAAAAAAAATATTATGATTTTGAAAAAATCAATTTTAAAATAAAATTAATTCAAAACTAATTATAAAATTGGTTATGGATATAATCGGTTTATAACCATTTTAAAAGATAAAAACCGGTTATGAGATTTGGTTTTAATAACCAGTTATAACATATGGATTATTTATGGTTATGGATTGGTTATGGACATTAGACATATGAGCATCCCTACTTTAAATTATCACTTACTATTTACTTTCGTCGACAATTCATTCGACCTCCATCTACACGGGGGCGGAAAGCTACCATAATTCTCTTCCGTCTCTCAAACCGTTGAGAATATACGTTGTTCACACTACCACTCATTGTTTCCTTCTTGTGACCATTCATCCTCCCACCACCTGGATGCGAGTAGATCGCCACCACAAACCTTTTTCATCCCTTAAATCAATGAGAACATACATTTATAACCTTCATGGTGCTTAAGCTAACTCCAAAAAAGCCACCACGTGCACCGCCCCCATATATTAAGAACACCGTGTCCTTCCTTCGGCCATCACACCTTCCTCCATACTCAAACTATCACCACCACTAATGTCCGATTTCTTTATTTTCCTCTGTGTGTGTGTGTTAGTGATCTGATTTCTTTTGTTTCCTATGTGTGTTTTTCTCACTGCATTTTTTTCCCTCCATGTGTGTTCTATGTTACTTGCATAATATCAAAATTATTGTTATATTCTAGTGGGCCCCTTTGGTTCACATTTTTTCATGCTTGTAGGGTAGTTATAATATGCACAAGATGTGTGCCTAGGTGGCTATATATATATATATATATATATATATATATATATATATATATATATATATATATATATATATATATATATATATATATATATATATATATATTTCTTTGTACATTTCTCTAATCATCAATCAATGAAGAATATTCCTTTTCTTTTTCAGTTACTTGATATGGTATCATTCACCATTTAGATATAGGTTTTCCTTCTTTTTCATTGCTCACCATGCCGCCACGCCAAGCTCCTCAACCCAATGACCCAATTTTGGATCAAACCAGTCCCTTCTTTGTTCATTCTAGTGATGGTCCATCTTCTTTTTCCATCACCCCTGTCTTGACTGGTTCCAATTATCACTCCTGGGCTAGATCTATGCGTCGTGCTCTTGGTGCGAAGATGAAATTTGAGTTTCTCGACGGTTCCATTCCAATGCCGACCGACTCTTTTGACCATCTCTATCGTTCTTGGAATCGGTGCAATATGCTCATTCATTCTTGGATTATGAATTCAGTAGATCCCTCCATAGCTCAATCCATTGTATTCATGGAGAACGCTGCTGATGTTTGGCTCGACTTGAAGGAGTGTTTCTCACAAGGGGATCTCGTTCGTATTTCTGAACTTCAGCATGAGATCTACTATCTCAAGCAAGAGTCTCGTACGATAACAGAATTCTTCTCTGAACTTAAAATTTTATGGGAAGAACTTGAGATATACATGTCAGTTCCTACGTGTACATGTCGTGTCAACTGCGCATGCGATGCTATGTGCACGGCTCGCCGCAACCATCAATTACTCCATTTAATGCGTTTTCTTACTTGTCTCAATAATAACTTTGGGGTTGTGAAATCTCAGATTCTCATACTTGATCCCTTACCATCTATCAACAAAATTTTCTCCATGATTCTCCAACATGAGCGCCAGAGTATTCCTAACCTTTCTGATGATTCTAAGGCCCTCATCAATGCCACTGAGTCAAAGAAAATGCATCAGAAAACTAGGAGACTTTATACCAGGTCCAAACCTTGTATTTTCACTTATTGCAACAGGACTGGACACACTATCGAGACTTGTTACAAGAAGCATGGTCTGCCTCCTCATTTACAGAGATCTACTTCTTTCGGTTCTCATGACATTGCAAGTGAAGCTAGCACATCTGCAATCTCTGATACAACACATGACAACAAAAGTACTCCTCTTTCTCTGACCCATGAGCAATATGAGAAACTTATCCATCTAATTCAAGGTTCTGGTTTCAATCAACAACTTGGAATGGTTGCTTCTAATCAGGTTCACTCAATTCCTTCAGTTGGTCATACACCAGGTGATCCTCCAGGTAAATTTTCTGTTCACAGTGTGTCTATTTTTCATTCTTCAATTCATAACACAAATCTTGGCTCTTGGATCATTGATTTAGGGGCCAGTCATCACATATGCTCATCACTACACTGGTTTCATTCTTATAATGAAATCACTCCAATGATCATAAAGTTGCCTAATGGTCAGCATACCGTCACAAAATTCATGGGCACTGTCACATTTTCCCCTGGTTTTACTATTTTAAATGTCCTCTACGTGCCTGAATTTAATGTCAATCTGGTTTCTGTTTCTGAATTGTGCCATAATTTAAATTGTTTGGTGTCTTTTGCTAGTTTGAAGTGTCTTATTCAGAAACAGAAATCCCTGAGGATGATTGGTTCAGCTGAGAGACTTGATGGATTATACTACCTTATCATGACAAACAAGGAACCTACCTCAAGCATAAACACTCTTCACATACCAGATAGTGCCTTGTGGCACTTTAGACTAGGGCACCTTTCACATTCTAGATTGTTAATCTTAAGAGATCAGTTTCCCTTTGTTATTAGTGATAAAGATGCAATATGTGACATCTGTCATTTTGCTAAACATAGAAAATCTCCTTTTTCTTATAGTACAAGCAAGGCTTTAAATCCTTATGATCTTATTCATTTTGATATTTGAGGGCCTATTTCAACTCCATCCGTTTGTAACTATAGCTATTTTCTAACTGCTGTGGATGACAATACTAGATACACATGGATAATTTTGATGAAACATAAAAGTGAAACAAGAGAACATGTCAAAAATTTCATCAAACAAATTGAAACCCAATACAACCACTCTGTTAAGGTTGTTAGAACTGATAACGGACCTGAATTCCTTATGCCTACTTACTACACCTCTAAAGGAATCATCCACCATACCATTTGTGTTGAAACCCCCCAACAAAATGGGAGAGTCGAACAAAAACATCAACATATCCTAAATGTGGGTAGGGCACTCCTTTTTCAATCAAAATTACCCAAACAGTTTTGGAGTTATGATGTGTTCATAATAAATAGAGTGCCTAGCAAAATTCTCCAAAACAAGTCTCCATATTACCTTATACACAATCAACTTCCTGACCTTCACTCCTTAAGAGTTTTTGGATCCCTTGTGTATGCTTCAACTTTACAGTCTGGCAGAACTAAGCTAGACCATAGAGCCAGGAAATGTGTGTTTCTAGGTTACAAGGTCGGAGTGAAAGGAGCCATTCTATATGATTTGCACAACAGAGACATTTTTGTTTCTCGAAATACAACTTTTCATGAGCACATTCTTCCATACCAGTCCCCTCATAATAACAATCAGTGGACATATCATTCACCCAGTCCCTCGACTACTGAATCGGACCATTCTACTGTCCATGACTCACCTTTGACAATTAATCCCAACCAATCCTATACATCCTCACCTATCCAATCTGAGTTAAATGTTGGCTCATCTCCCAGTCCAACAAACTCAGTGAGGCAGAGAAAACCTCCCTCCTATTTGCCTGGTTATGTGTGTGATACTCCATCAAGCACCTCAGCTTCCCTAGCCATTTCAGGTAGTTTATATCCTATTTCTTCTTTTCATTCACTTACACATTTGTCTTCTTCTCACAAGGCATTCAGTATGTCTATCACACACATCACTGAGCCACAATCTTATTTAGAGGCAACCAATTCACCTTGCTGGTTAAAAGCTATGAATGCTGAATTAGATGCCCTTCACAAAAATGGGACTTGGATTCTTGTTGATCTTCCTTATGGAGTGAAACCTATTGGTAACAAATGGGTTTACAAGATCAAGTATAAATCAGTTGGCACCGTTGAGAGGTATAAAGCCCGACTCGTTGCAAAAGGCTATAATCAAGTGGAAGGTCTTGATTTTTTTTGATACTTTCTTGCCTGTAGCAAAGCTGACCACAGTAAGAACTTTACTTGCAATTACAGCAATTCAAAATTGGCACCTCCATCAATTGGATGTGAATAACGCTTTCCTCCACGGAGACCTTCAAGAAGATGTTTATATGACTGTTCCAGAAGGCGTGAAAGGATCAAAACCTAATCAGGTTTGCAAACTGTTGAAAAGTTTGTATGGTCTCAAACAAGCAAGTCGTAAATGGTACGAGAAGTTAACTCACTTGTTGCTTCAGGAAGGCTACACTCAATCTACTTTCGACTATTCTTTATTTACCTTAAACAAAGATAATTCTTTCATTGCTCTTCTAGTATATGTCGATGATGTGATTCTTGCAGGGAACTCTTTAAAGGAATTTAAAAGAATCAAACTCATCCTTGACGAAGCTTTCAAAATAAAAGATCTTGGTCAGTTGAAGTATTTTCTTGGACTAGAAGTAGCTCATTCAAAGGCTGGAATCACAATTTCACAAAGGAAGTATTGTTTGGATCTACTCAATGATTCTGGTCTGCTTGGTTCTAAACCGGCATCTATTCCCCTTGATACTTCAGTCAAGCTGTACAATGATGATTCAACACCGCTTGAAGATATTTCTTCATACAGAAGATTAGTTGGCAAGCTTCTTTACTTGAACACAATAAGGCCAGATATTATTTTTGCCTCACAAACTCAGTCAATTCATGCACTCACCTACTGCTGTACATTACAAGGTAGCATGTAGAGTTGTCAGGTACCTCAAACAGAATCCTGGCCGTGGCATTTTATTTGACAGAAACTCTGACCTGCAAATTCTTGGCTACTCGGATGCAGACTGAGCAGGTTGTTTGGACATACGACGTTCCATTTCTGGCCATTGTTTTTTTCTAGGCAAATCCTTGATATTCTGGCGTGCGAAGAAACAACCCACTGTGTCAAAGTCCTCTTCTGAGGCAGAATATCGAGCCTTATTGTTCGCTGCTTGTGAAATACATTGGTTGTTATATTTACTTAAAGACTTAAATGTGTCGTGCACCAAGATTCCCTTATTGTACTGCGACAATCAAAGTGCAATCCATATAGCGTCAAACTCGGTCTTTCATGAAAGAACAGAACATTTGGATATTGATTGTCACCTTGTGCGTGAGAAAGTGCAAAAAGAGATACTTAAGCTTATTCCTATCTCATCCTCTGAACAATTTGCGGATTTTCTCACAAAAGCTTTGCCTCCACCAAAATTTCACTACTTCATTTCCAAACTCAACATGATAAATATTTATCATGCTACAGTTTGAGGAAGGCTATCAAAATTATTGTTATATTCTAGTGGACCCCTTTGGTTCACATTTTTTTCATGCTTGTAGGGTAATTATAATATGCACAAAATGTATGCCTAGGTGGCTATATATATATTTCTTTGTACCTTTTCCTAATCATCAATCAATGAAGAATATTCCTTTTCTTTTTAAGTTACTTAATATGACAATAATTTTGATACATAATTTTGATACATAATTGAACCAAAGGGGTCCACTAGAATATAACAATAATTTTTATACATAATGTGAGATTAGGTTTCCATGATTTTTAAGAATGATTTATTTATATAATAGTATAAATATTAATAATTATTTTCACACCTCTATACTTTCTTTGAAACCCTTGATGAAATAAAGATTCAATAATCATTTATTTATTAAAAACAAAAAAGGTTTTTTTACGTCAGACTAGATGCTTATAAATAATTTAATTTCGACTTGATATTAAGATTGAGTTTACAAAGAAGGTGTTTGAGTCAGACTAGATGCTTATAAATAATTTAATTTCGACTTGATATTAAGATTGAGTTTACAAAAAAGGTGTTTGAATCAGACTGAATGCTTATAAATAATTTAATTTCGACTTGATATTAAGATTGAGTTTACAAATAGGTGTTTGAGTCAAACTAGATGCTTATAAATAATTTAATTTCGACTTGATATTAAGATTGAGTTTACAAAGAAGGTGTTTGAGTTTGTATATGATTATGTTGGATGGTTCAAAATGATAGAATTTGTTTAAACTATACGCTTGAACCTTCTGTATTTGTGCTTATTTTTAAGTTTCTTCCATTTTCTATTTTCTTCAAGGGTCAAGGGACACTGTTGTGACCAAAGAATAAACATTTTAATTGAAAATTTTGTTTGATTGTTGCAGGATAAATTCAAAGCAAGATAGATGCAGAACAGGGTAGATGTAGAGCAGTGATTCACCAATGGCAGTATTATTTAAGCAATGTAGCACATAAATAGAAACAAGAAAAGGCAAAAACATAAAATAAATAAATAAAAAACTCTCTAAATTATAATGTTGTAAACTAATTTTGATGAAATTGAAGATTATTACACATTTCTATTTGACATTGTTGTACAAAAGAAATATGGATCTCTGAAATATGAACCAATTCCCTAGAACTTTTGTAGGTTAGTTCTAAACAACAGTTCATGCTCCAGAACCCAGACTCCATTCAACGCCTGAAATTTATTAACTAAGAGAGCATGTTTTGCAAAAACAACATTCAGGACTCATGATAAATCAAGTTTAGATTACATCAAAACATAAACCGCTATGATATCTTTTCTACTACTTAGTTGTAGGATGATCTCCAAACTTCCTTTCCTCTGATTTTGTGAATGGGTCCTGGAAAATACAATAGAAGAAGTTAATCTCAATCGTGTGACAATATTTTTTTTAAAAAGAAAGCCATGATATTATTGGATAGGAGAAACATAACTCAACCTCAAAACATTAGAAAATAAACCAATCAAAAAAGCAAAGTAACTTTTACAAATGCTTTTTCTTGGAATTTGGTTTTCAATAGTCTTGGTTATGTCCATCTAAGCAACCTCAGCGTGGCAGAATGACCATTTTGTTGATGTAATTGTAAAGTGGACAATCCCAAGTTTGGCTTTGGCCAATGACAGTGAAATAAAAACATGTTGGAGCAAAAAAAAAAATCATAGACAAAATGATTGATTTGGGAAACCTCGCACATTTCAACTGGTAAAAGATTAAGATACCAACACAACACTTCTTAAATTCGGATTGGGCCAAACTTAATCTTGCAAAACCAACTTCTTAACATTTGAATTTGACCTAACTCAATCATTGGAAAGTGTCTTATAAATTTAGGATAGGAGCTCAATGACCCCAATGGTGTAAAGGAATAAAGAAATTCGAATTCAAGTCCTTGCATTCAACATTCATGACTAAGCTAGACAAAACTTTCAAAAGAAAAGGATAGAATTGAACAACATAAAATAAAGAACTAAATCAAACATGGTTCTTTTGTATAATCTTCTAAATTCTAATGTTATTATCGTCTCAGATTCCGGAGCTAAGTTAATTCTTCAGAGGAAGAATACCGTTAGAGAACAAACAAATACATTTATCCATAAATCCATAAGGCAGAAGCAAGAATTACATATTCTATGGGGACATATCATAAAATTGGATAGATCAACAAAACCCAAATTTTCAATTTAAAGCAAAAATCAAACGGAATTAAATGAACATGATTCATGTCAGATTTTTTTTACTATAGCAGATAACATAATGAAATTGAAAACTACCCACCCAAATTACACAAACAAGTCTCTAAATCCAACCCATCACCCCAAATGAAATTGATTAAATTCCTGAAAACCCAGATCATAAATCAGCATTTAAATCCATAAAAACTAATCCTTTTTAACAAATATAAAACAGGATGAATTAACGGCACAAACGAGTCGGAAAGAATAGAGAGGAAGGGAATTACATTCTTGACCAAGATGAAGTTAGCGACGGCGACTGTGGCCACTACGCCAGCGAGGATGGCCGTCGGACCTGTAAGGAGACTCCACTTCCGATAGATCATCTTTTTCTTCTTCTTAATTCTTCTTCCGATTTCGTTCTATTCCCCCAATGAAATTGAATTGGGGCTTTTGTTATTCTATTTTATTTGTCTGACCCAATATATTTGTATTTTTAGAAATTAAGCAAAATAGATCCTATATATGTTAAATAATCATCTCGCTGTCAAAAGTAATAATACTAAATAACTTTATGACATTATTTTCAGTCTATTTTTTATAAATTTTTACATATAATTAAATTTTATTTTTATATTCAGATTTAAACAAAATTTAATATAATAATATTAATAAAATTATATATATTTATTTTAATACGTCAATTACATAGGCTTAAAAAAATTATTATTTATAATTTAACTATTTAATAAAATTAACGATGAATAGAGTGAGAGTCTTTTTTGATCTTTTAGTTTTTATTTCTTTTTAGGTTATTTGAATTAATCTTTTAGTTTATAGTTTTTACTGTCACTTTTTTTTCTATTTATACTCTTATTATTTTAATAAAAATTTATTTATACCTTCAATTTGATATTATATATCTGCTATATTTATTCATACCTACAGTCTTTTATATATATAGTCAACTCACAAGATAAAAGAAGATGCAATTTACATAATAAATTCAAAATAATGATAATTTTCAAAATAGTAAAATATCGAAGAAGAATAATCGAAATCAATTAATCGAAGAAAATTTAAAATATCATTGCAATTTTATTGTAAAATATTATAAAATAAAATTATTATTTATTTTAGATTAATACAACTTAATTCAAAATTACAATATTATTAAATTTCATTAAAAAATATATCTATATTGATGCTAACCTTAATTTTTCATATATATTAAAAATGTTTTGTATGTTTTTATTAATTATTTTTATTAAATAAAAAATAATTTAATAATATAATTTAATAAAATAATAAAATCACTAATTTCTTAATTTAAAATGTTCTATTTTGTCCTTATCAATAGTAAATTTAACAAACATTATTAGTCATCGATTAGGTTATCTGCTATCAATTATTAGTTATCTGTGAAACATAGTCTAATTCAACATATGTACTATTTAAATTAAATTAATATAAGTGGTAGTGAACAATAAATATCCAAAACAACATTTATTTATATTTCTTTATATTAACTCGTAAACAAAATTTTGACTATTTAATAAAATAAGTTTATAAAAAAATTAGAATGTTTTCTATTAAAAAAATCAGAATTAGTCTAATCTGTATAGTGGCGTGACTTATTTTCATATATCATTTGTATAAAATAATTTCAAAAATATTTAAAATAACTTATACTATAATATTGAATAATCTAAGTATTAAGTTAAATCACAAAAATATTTTAAATAACTTGTATGAGAGTGATAAGTTGTTGGTTTTTTATTAAACCACGTTGTCACCCTATTAAAGGTTTAAATTCAAAATTAATTTATACGTATATTCATTTTTTTTTCTTTAACTTAATTGTTTTTCATGAGTTACTTTCTAAATTTTTCTATTTTGAAATATAAAAGTAATATGATACCTAACATTCATTTAAACTATTGTATTTATAATTTTATCATTTGTTGTAAAATTATTTAAATCCCTGGTTAAAAGAAAAAAAACCGCATAAATTTCATGTAAGTTTGTAACAACAGCAATCACAATTCAATAAGAACAATATCAAACATTATAAATAAAACTTATGCATAATCACAAGATATAAAATAAAATAGATATACAATCAAGCATACTTAAGAAACCGACAGAAAAATAGGTTAGTGAGTGTTTTTCCCGTGGTAAAACAGAAACTATAAGCAAATAAAGGAGAAATTTCGTAACAGTTTCATATTGCATTGCATGATACCTATTCTCCTTAGCAAATTTTGTATAATGTTGTCTTGTTCTTTTTAAATAGGAAAACAAGAGCTTTAAATCAATCCTTGTAGATTTGTGGCCCACGCCCTAAAAATATTGCATGCTTTTCAAACTCTATTTCAAAAATAAAATCAATGTGTGTGCTCATATCCAAAATAATTTCGATTAAGCAAACAAAGTTACAATGACAAGAATTCGTTCCAAGAATTTTACTTTCCAGAGAGACACTTGAGAATATATATCGCCTAAAGAGTTCATAAAGCTTAAACAATCTTCACCTTTCAAGATCTAATACTAAGTAGTAGTAAACCATTTGCCTACAACAGATTTTTCACCTACAACAGATTACTATTGACAATAAACGAGTTAACTTAGAATAATTTTAAATCGGGCTTTACAAGTTGCAATGGCTTCTTCGAAGAATGTCAAGTTTATAATGTGCAGCAACAATGGTTATCACTACTAGTGCCGGGTCATGCTCTCACCAAGGTCTTCCTATCCCGGTAAGCCTGCGCGTCAATTCAATATCCTTTTTCACTGAGATAGCCAAAAAAATCAAATAACAGATATTAGTAAGGTAGGTGCTAAAAAAAATTATTTTTGAGGGAAAGTTATAATAAGCAACTTATACACAGGAATAAAATGATCTTCCGCAAAATATCCACTATACTAGCTAAACAAACAACTACACTGCTGCAATTTTCCACTTTCTGGCCATAGAACATCGGAAAATCAGAGGAAAAAAATAGAAAATTGAATCAACTTACTAAGGGTAACACGCTTTGCATGAAGTGCGCAGAGCCATCCAGCTTCAAACATTCGAACTAGGCAATCCTCAGCTGCCTACAGAATTTTCATTGTTAAGAGCTAGTTAAGAATAGCACACAAATTAAGAATTACAATTAATATAAAATTCTTCATTAAATTCTTATTATGCCCTTTTCCTCTTTAACCACTGCTTATCACACTTTTCCCTTCCAATTATCAGAATTATACGTCAGAGAGAAAAGAGTGATGAGAGAAATTGATGAGTGTGAAAATAATGTGTATTGTGTTCTAATCTCTAGAGCTTAAGTCCACCTATATATCAAGGAGCAATATTTAAAATAGTAACAGAATCTGATATAGTTTGTGTACAGAATCAGATATAATTTCTGACAAGCACCTATCTGTTCACTTAGCTATTACTAGCAGTTCATTATCTAGATATGCAAGACAAGTTATCTATTATAGAATGTGATTGCATTCAAGTGATTCAGCAAACACCGAGTACTACTCTAATATACTTCTCCCTCAAGCTCGAGGAGGCTGTGTGAGGGATTACAAATCACGCATTCTGAGCTTGGATGTGAAATCAAATCATGATTCTGGTAGGTGAGAGAGATTTAGTTAGCTGGTTAACAACTAAAGATAAAGTATTAACAAGAACTTAACAACTTCAAATATGCAAAATACGAAAAACAAATTCTTGAACAAGTGCCGAGACATAAACACTAAAATTAAGTAGTCAAATTCTAGACATCTAATCAATCATCAACAAAGTGCTCGCTAATCCCACCAATCTTACAAGCAATATCGTCAACCCTGCTACCAGATTGTGATTCTGCCTATGCATAAGATAACATAGCTTGTAAGATCACAATTTTAACTATCTTGCCTGCCAGCCATATCACTTCTCTCATATTTGATATTTTCCCAAAAATATCACCTCAGCTCCTGTAACCCTTGTCGAAATGAGCTTGCTCACAACCATTAACCCGCATACTACATCCATGAGCAATAGTAAGTAGTAACATATTCCTACAATCCCCAAACACTAATATCCTTTCTTTAACAAGACACTCAAAGAGTTAAAAGAGACCTATTAAGCATACTACCATTGCTCTTCAATCACTTCAAAAACTTAACCACCTTCAAGAATCATACACCCTATCTTTAACTCCCACTCGTATCAACATTTTTCCACATCTCACAAACAACTCTTTAATTATTTCCACATGTACTTCAAAAAGCTATGTGCAATGTGAACATTGAAAATTTTCATTGAGGCTAAATTGCTAGCTCTAGAGAAGAATCAACCATGGGTTCCCGCCTTCTCTTCCACAGGTTAAGAGAGCAATAGCCTATAAATGGTTGTTCCATGGAACCATTGGAAGATATAGTGTGAATTGCTATAGGATTTAACCAAACAACTAGATATTTATTTTGAGATTTTCAGGTCATTGGTGAAAATGGCCACTGTTTGGTAGATAAGAATTCATTGCATTACAAATACAAATAAAATAACAATATTGTTATGCTCGGGGCATATAGCATGTAAAATCTCAATCTTTGATAATCAATGCACAATTCGTAAAATCTCAATCTTCAATACTCTTCTACTAATTATATAACCATATAAGAATGCACATAAAATAAATATACATAATATCATATAAGATTATAATCAAATGAATAATTATTCTAAATAACAAATTTTTAATACGTCAACAGCATATAAATCGAAGTTAAAACTAATTTTAGCGAAAACTAAAATGAATATGAAAAAAGTTACCTACCTCTTGAAGTGATAACAATGCTTCAGGCGTCCAGCGTGTAACCAATGAAGATACTTGGCTTGTAATTTCCCTGACCTGCATCAACCAGAGAAAAATCAAAATCATCACTGTAGCCGCAATTTCACAATATTTTATAGCTTAGTAATAGTAAAACCTAATTAATACTATATAACAAATGTATCTAACATTTACGCGCATATAAGTGAGAGAGCTTACACATCTTACGAATGGAGCATATGGTATAAGTAATTTGAAAGTTTTTTGGAATTTCCTGATCTCACGAAGCGCTACGGTTCCAGGTTTATTACGTCTTTTCTTCCTTTCCTGATTCTCACGTGCTGCGTAATTTTTAAGTGATTAAACAAAAAATCAACTGAGAAAGAAAATATAACTGTAAATTTGCGAATTGAAGAGGAATTAATGAATAAGCGATTGTTTTGGAGAATGAAGAAGGGGTTTTTTTGAAGTTGGAACTTACCGTGACGTGGTGTTTGTTTAACTCTTGCCATTTGATTCTGCTGCAACAAATGAACTTGAGGCAGCCGCGAATTTCAGATTTTGCTTTTTTTTTTTCTTAGCTTTTTAGCTTTAAGTTTGTGCACACAAAAAGCGACTTTGTTTTCTTTTCTGTCTCAACGGTAAATAAAGGATGGAGAGCTATAACGGTTACTTTGAAGGGCTAGTTTGGTCATTACGAAGTCAAAAACCAAAAGTGTTAAACAACTTCCGCTAAAACACATTTTCTATTGAATTACATTGTAAATCATAATCCGAGATTACATTTTCTTAAACTTTATCTCTAAAACTAAGGTTAAAATAAGATCTTTTATAAAAATAAAAATAAAATTACAAAACATGGAGAAATTTTTAAAATATTATTAATTATTTATATGTATTAAAATATTTTAAAGTATTTTTTAATAGTTTGAAACAAATAAAATAACATTTTATTACTACTCACTTAATTTATTTTTTACCGGTTCCTCTCTCCTAATCGTAATTATGGGAAATTGTATCAAAATTATGTCAATTTTAAAGTTATTCACCACTAAATTAATTAATAATTGATAATTATTTTTCTATTAAAAAAAATAGATAATACTCCTCTTTAACCACTAGTCTCTCGTCAAAATAAATAATAAATTCTATTAAAGAAGTAATCATATGAAAAAGACACGTTTAAAATAAATATAACATTAGGTTTATTTTAAAATTTAATTTATATTTTTTTAGAGAGAAATTTATTCCAAAATTATTTTTATCACTATTATTTAATTTATACTTTTAGAAATAAATATTATCATATTTTATTTTATTATTACAAATGAATTTGATAATGTTATAGTATTTTAAAATTTGAAATTGTTATTATTGTTCAAAATTTCTTAATATAGTTAATTTATTTCTTCACTGAAAATTAAAATCTTAAACTAGTCTAGTAAAAAATAAAAGTATTAGTTTAATCTCAGATTAAAAAAAAAAAACAAGAGTATCAATTAGTCCTAACAAAAACAAAACAAATACTATATTGGTTCCTTGAAAAAACAACATATTTTATGTGAAAAAAAAGTATATAAGTTTTTAATTTAATATTTAAGGACTAAACTGTCTTCCAATGTTTCTAAGCACCTAAATATCTCACATTTCTTTTAAAATCATGTGTATTGTTAAATGACACATTGATTCTCAATACAAATTATTAATTTTAATGATATTTATTTTTTTAATTTGATTAACAATTACGCGTCTATAACAAAAAATCATCCAACTACATGTCAGTGCATACGCACGGATTAATTACTAGTTTCTTTTAAAATCATGTGTATTGTTACATCACACCTTGATTCCCAAGTCATGATTAAAAAATGAGAAGAAGAAAAAATAATTGGATTAAAAAGTTGACATTGAGACTAACATGTTTCGTTTTATATTTCTAAAAAAACTAAATATTATTTTTCTTTAAAAGCTAAAATGAATTTTGAAATATTTATAAGGAGAAAAGTATTAGAGTTTGGACTAACACAACCCTACAAAATCGGTTAATAAGGTGAGGGGTGTCACTCTATATAAACTATTTCAATGCTCTATCTCCAATCAATGTGGGACTTTAGGATCTTCCTAATATATTGGAATGATAGGCCTTGCCTTTCTATTGATTTTGAATGATATATATACAACCAGGACTATTTAATGATAATAATAACAATGATATTCTAATATATCCACAATGATATCCTAATAATAATAATAATGATATTCTAATATACCCCCGTAGTCGAAACGGGAGGCTGACGAATGTTGAGACTATCACGAAAATCATCAAAGAGTTGCAACGGAAGTCCTTTGGTGAAGATGTCAGCGATTTGGTAACGTGAAGGGACGTGTAAGACCCGTACTTGGCCGCGGGCGACTTTTTCACGCACAAAATGTATATCCATCTCGATGTGTTTGGTACGCTGATGTTGGACTGGGTTGCCAGATAGGTAGACAACACTCACATTGTCACAATAGATTATAGTTGTTGTTGTGACTGGGCAATGTAGTTTTAACAGTAAGTTTCTAATCCAACAAGATTCAGATACTACATTGGCGACTCCGCGGTACTCGGCTTCGGCACTGGACCGAGAGAGGGTGTGCTGGCGTTTGGCAGATCATGAGATTAAATTGTCACCAAGATAGACACAGTAACCAGAGGTGGATCGCCTGGTGTCTGGGAAGCCAGCCCAATCTGCATCAGTGTAAGAAACCAATTTGCTGACAGAGGAGGGATGCAAGTGAAGGCCGAAATCAATAGTGTCGTGAATATACCGAATTATACGCTTCAGTGCTGACATATGTTGTGTTTTTGGGTCATGCATGAATAGGCATACCTGTTGTACTGCATAAGAGATATCGGGTCTTGTGAAGGTTAAATACTGCAATGCTCCTGCAAGACTCTGATATTCAGTTGGGTCATGATATGGATTCCCGGAAGAGCCACTGAGTTTTGCCTTGGTGTCGACTGAAGTGGGTGATGGTTTGCAAGAGGACATGCCTGCTCGTTCTATAATTTCCTCTGCATATTTTCTTTGAGACAAGAAAAGACCACCTGTATGATTGGTGACAGATATTCCCAGAAAATAACTTAGAGGATCCAAATCCTTCATGGCGAATTAAGAACTAAGTTTAGACATAATAGAGTCACGAAGAGCAACGGACGAAGTAGGGAGAATTATGTCATCCACATATAGAAGGATATAAGTAGTATCAATACCGCGATGAAAAACGAATAAGGAATGATCAGAGATGCTGTGAGAGAAACCCAATGTGGCAACATAATCATTGAATCTTTGGTACCAGGCACGAGGTGCTTGTTTTAGACCATAGAGAGACTTTTTGAGTAGACAAACATGTTCAGGATATTGTGGATCGCGGAATCCAGGAGGCTGGTGCATATACACTGTTTCATCCAGATTTTCATGCAAAAAGGCATTTTTGACATCTAGTTGGTGGAGACACCATGATTTGGATATTGCAATGCTAAGTACCATGCGAATAATGGTCGGTTTGACGACAGGGCTGAAGGTTTCACCATAATTGACACCTGATTGTTGATTAGCACCATTACCTACAAGACGAGCTTTGTATCGCTCAAAAGACCCATCAGATTTCTTCTTGTGCCTGAAAATCCACAAACTTCGAATAACATTAGCATTAGAGGGACGAGGAACTAATTCCCACATCTTATTTTCAATAAGAGCATAATATTCGTCTTTCATGGCCATTTTCCAATTAGGATCTCTTAATGCATCAATTGGATTTGTAGGCAAAGGAGAGACTGATTGGTGGGTTGATGTGTGTAGGTTGAAAAGCTTACGGGGTTTTACAATTTTGTGTTGTGACCGGGTTGTCATTTGAGGTGAATGAGGTGCAGGAGGGGAAATGGGTGTCGGAATAGGTGCGGAGGAGGTGGTAGGTGCTATTTTTGTAGATGAAGTTGTGGTTTGGGAGGGAGAATGTGTTTGATCCGTGGATGTAGTTTGTTGGGCCGAGGGGGTTGTTGAGAGGGGAGAGGTTGTTTGATGCGTGGTTGGAGGGGGGGAGTTTGTTGTGCTACTGGTGATGGCGGTTGGGTGACAGTTATGTTGGGAGAGGGGGGTGATGGAGATGTGGTGTACAAGTGTGAGGGAAGAAGGGTGATTATGCCGTCATCTAAGAAGTTATAGTTAGTCGTTATAGGAGCATTCATGGTGGAAAAGGGAAACATATTTTCCTCAAAAATGACATGCCGAGAAATAATGATTTTATGACTTGACAATTCGTAACATTTATAACCTCTGTGATTAGACGGATATCCTAGAAAGACACATGGTGTAGACCGAGGTTGGAGTTTATTCCTAGTGGTGGACGGAATCAAGGGATAACAAAGACATCCAAATACTCGGAGGTGTGAATAGGACGAATCTTTTTGGTAGATAATTTTGGTGGGTGATTGGAGAGTGAGTTTCTTATTTGGAAGTATGTTGTGTAGGTAAGTGGCCATTTGGAGAGCATGGTGCCAGAAAACCGGTGGAATAGAAGCATGAGCAAGGAGGGTTCGGATTATATTATTGATTGTACGAATTTTTCTTTCGGCTTTTCCATTTTGTGGGGAGGTATGAGGACAAGAGAATCGAAAAGACATTCCATTTTGTTCACAAAACTTATGAAAGAGAGCATTATCATATTCCTTTCCATTGTCACATTAAAAATATTTTATTTCACGTTCAAATTGTGTTTTAACGTGAGCACGGAATTGTAAGAAAATGGAATGTACTTGTGATTTGTTTGACATTGGAAAAGTCCACAAAAAATTAGTAAAATCATCAAGAAATAAAACATAGTAACGATGCCCTCCGGAGCTTAATACCGGAGACGTCCAAAGATCGCTATGAACAATGTCAAAAGGCATACAAGTAAAAGATAAGGAATTATAAATGGGCAATTTTATTTGTTTCCCAAGGGGACAAGAGTGACAAAAGAAATCATTTCGAAACTTGTTACATAGCAAAAGTTTGTTTCGATGAAGAGAATTTAAGATAGGAGCTCCTGGATGTCCTAAACGACTATGCCATAACTCGTTAGATGAAGCAGCAAAGGCGGATGGTGGTAGTGCTGTTGTGTTTGGTCTTGTGGGAATAGGGTAGAGGTCGCCAGAACTATTACATCTCATTAAAAGCATTCCTGTATGAAAATCCTTTACAGAAAAACCTAGATAATCAAATTCAACAGAAACATCATTATCGATTGTAAATTTTCTGACAGAAACAAGGTTTTTGATAAGTTTCGGTGCATGCAAAACATTGTTTAAGGTTAGGGAATTAGGTAAAGATGCATGACCACAACCAATTACAGGTATATGATGACCACTGCCAACAGTAATATTATTACTCATATTAAAATAAGATGTGAGATTACCTCCATTGCCCGTCATTTGAGAAGTCGCTCCGCTGTCCATATACCATTGATCATCAGGAGGAGAGATGGAGAAAGTATGCATAGCAGCTTGGATGTCTGTCAGAGCATAAGAAGATGAACTTTGCTGACTGTTCATGTGAGGTGGAGCAGTTGCCATGTTAGCTTGCTGAGGTTTAGGACCTAGTATGCCTGATTGTTGATGGGGAGAAACCGTTGTCGGATATGGACATGGTGGAGTGGCCCATGGCTGCCATGGATATGCCCACTGTTGCTGCTGTCTGGGATAAGTGGGAGTGGTCCACTGAGGTTGCTGATAGTGAGACTGACGCCACTGATGTGGTTGTGGCTGGGAACGACCTCCACCACGACCATTGCTTCTGCTCCTGCCACGACCTCCACCGCGACCATTGCTTCGGCCACCACGACTAGCACCATTGTTGTTGCGATTGTTATGCTGTTGAGATAGAGTGGTTGAGGCCGCGGTATCATCAAGAGATGATACGAAAGCAGAGTTGCTGCTAGAATTTGCTGCTTTCTTTGCTTTGGATGTTTCTTCCAATATTATCATAGAACAAGCTTTGTAAAAAGGTGGAAGAGAGTCTCCATGACAGATTTGTGAACCCACCGTGGCATACACATCTTTCAAGCCAGAAATGAGTTGAAGAACAAGCCTTTCGTTAGACACGGGAGCACCGATATTAGAGAGTTGATCAGATAGGGATTTGAGATGTTGGCAATAGGTGGAGGCATCAGGAAATTGCTCCATATGAACATTAGAAAACTCTTGCTCGACGTAGAGAGCCCTAGAATTTTTATTGTCATAAAAAATGTTGAATAGCCTGTTCCATGCATTTTCTGCGGTTGAATCGCGCTCAATGATGGTGTGGAGAAGATCATCAGAAATTGTGCCATAAATCCATTGAAGGACAACAACATCAAGACGTGCCCAAAGAGTAGGATCGGTGTCTTTGAGATTAGAAGAGGGTGTGGTTTCGGTTGGAATGATATGATCAATGACTTGGTGAACACGAGCATGGATTTTGAAGAGTTCAGACCAGGTGTTATATTGACCTTTTTTCAATACTTAGGGTAATTTTGATAAAGTTGGTGATGTTAGAGATGGTGAATGCGGGATGAGTGGGAGGATTGGTATTTTGCGTGGTTTCAGAGTTTTTGGAGGGGGATGATCGTTTGGTGGAAGATGATTGGTCGGTGCTCATGATGAGAGAAGCGTGGGTGAAATGAGAGAAAGAGGAAGGTTGCGTGGCTGGTTATGTGAGAAGAGCGGTGGCGCAAGGATTAGGGTGTAGGATCAGTACCTGATGCTTACTGATACCATATTGATTGGAGATAGAGCATTGAAATAGTTTATATAGAGTGACACCCCTCACCTTATCAACCGGTTTTGTAAGGTTGTGTTAGGCCAAACTCTAATAAAAAGTATATTTTCACTAAAAAACAATCAAGGTCAAATATTAAATGTTTTTTATTTCTAAATAAAATATAATATAGTGATATTAAAATAACTTTTTATTCACTTTTTTATTAGGTTAACTGTGATTTTTCTTTTATTTATGAATTAAGTAACAATAATTTTGTAAGAACTCATGATAAGTTGTACAATTTAATATCGACAGTTTTCTTGGGCCATATTGATCTCTAAAGAAAGAATGGTGCTCCAAAAAAAATGAGAAACATTGTTGACCTAAGCAACATTTTCTACTATGTTTGTCTTTGCGCATCTACAAAACTTATTCTTCAAAATTGCTCTCACTTCTTCAATTATAAAGAACCACATAAAATCTTTCTACATCCAAGGTAATCAAATCCTTTGTGGAGGTAGTAAACATTGTGTGTAACATCCCCCAAAGTCAACTTATAGTTCCCTGTTTGAAATGGGATCATCTAGTCATCATCATATCAAAAGAAGAATATTTGTTGGAAGAATTTTATGGTCGAAAAGGTTCACATCGCTCATGGTTGTAAACGTACACGCCAAGCTAGCAGCTCAATGGCATTCTATTGGAAAATTGGGTATAACATGTCTAGGAAAGGGGTTTTATTAGTTTTATTTTTCATGCTTAGAAGACATGCAAGGATTCAGGTCTTTGAACTCGTGGAATTTGAATCTAGTGGTTCTCAAACTTTTCCCTTAGAAAAAAAGATTTTATCCCGTCTAATGTTAATCAAAACTCGACCGAGATTTGGGTAAGAATTCATGGCTTATCCCAAAAGTATTTAAGGACAAAATCATCTTTGTTATTGCAAGCAATCTTGGTACATCTATTTGCATAGACTCCACATCAAGTAAGTCATCATTTGATCGAGCTTTTGTTCGCTATGTTAGAGTTTTGGTAGACATTAACAAGGTCAAAGAGTTGAGTTATAAAATCCTAGTTGGAAGGGTAAGGTTTGTTTTATTTGTAGAGAAAAAATATGAAAAGCTCCCAGAGTTCTATAATTATTGCAGTGCAATTGATCACTCAATTGGAGTTTGTAGGAAGAGAACTAGAAAGACCATGGGCAATTCCAAAACTAAAGCAAAAGGTGAAATGCAAAAATTGTATGCCCATGTGTTTCTTTCATATTTATAATAGATTCTACCCAATTAGGTATTATAATTATTTCTGCTTCTACTTGCCACTCAAGAAGAAGAAGGCTTTGGATGGAACTTCCTAATTTTTTGGCCATCCATCTTGTGCCACACCGTTTCTTTGAATATTTTAATGCAATTGTTGGATCTAGTGAGTATAGAGGAAATTTCACACCTAAGATAACTCACATGAAGGGTTTCAAAACTTGACCAGATCAAATAATATCATTGATATTCCTACGAAAGGGTACCCTTTAATTTGGTTCAATGGCTGACATGACAATAGTTTAGTGGAAAGAAGGTTGTATAGGGTTATTTGCAACCGAATATGATTAACCTAAAGCACAATATTAAATATAACAACTCTTACTTAGCTTATATTTGATCACTTCCCTTTACTATTGAAGGCTAGATTTTCCCGTCAAAATCATGTTTCTCAATTTAATTTCTCAGTATGTAGACAATACAAGGAGTTCATTGCTAAATGTTGGTCTACAACTGTCATTGGCTGCCCAATGTATATTCTTAGCATGGAAATTCAATTATTTAAAAATAGTCTCAGAGCTTGGAATATAAAGGTTTTTAGGGACAAAACATAATAGGTGTTCTGGTAAGAAGTACAAGTATGTGTGTTACCCCTGCAAGAGCATGGGTAATCAAAGGCGTTAGTAGATATATTATGTTGTACGGTGTTTAGGATTTTACCAGGGCGGAGAGAACCCATATATGGTGGTGTCTATGGTAGTTTAGAGGACATGCTTACGTGAAGTGAAAGGCTTTGTATATGCGTTAAGTGCTTAGGTATAAGCGTATGACTTATGATCTGTATCAGTTATGATATGTCATTCTCCTGATGGGGGGAAAGGTATTTATATAGGCTTCTTTGGGCCTATTATTTCCTTGGGAAGGCTCCCCACCCACCTCGTCAATGGTGGTCTATTAAATCCCTATTTTCAAGGGAATGTGAGTCATTTACTGACCTCGACTTCTCTCTGCCTAAGAAACGTCTTATCCCACGTTTCCCATTACTAGGTGACATGAAAGTGTTGGGGAGGGGTGTGAGGAGGTACCTCTTAGAGAGCAACACGTGATCATCGCCCTTCCTGAAAGACGACTTATGACCTTCGCCTTAGCCAAGTCTTTTACAAATATAATACTACATAGTCCCTCAAGTACGAGGCCATTGATAGAGGACTACGTGTTTTTAGACCATGGTGTAAGGGAGTACCTCGAGACCCTGAATTTCTTTATATGACGTGGTAGGCATGTTAAGCTCGGGTTTTTTAAGAGACGTCATATTGTTTGGTCCGCCAAAGGAAACTCTAAGGCCCTCAGGCGAGAGTCATATGTAGCATGGCTAATGACATTATAAGTCCATCAGGTGAGGCAGGTGAGGCGTTGGGCCTCTCGGACGGAACTTTTATCAAGCGCTCATATAAGACTTGTGAATAAGTCTCTTATGCTATACTTTGGCCGCGCCTTTGGATAAGATTTATATATTTAGTCCCGCTGAGGAAACTCCTTGGAGCTCGTGATAATTGTTTTTGTTATACATTTGTCTATAATTGGAGGCTATATTTTTTAAATGAAGTTATAATCAAACAATAGTGAACAACATGATAATCAACTATCTCCATCTCAAGCTCAAGGTAACCAATTGTTCTTTCCCACTTTCTTTTGTTCACTACTAATTATGCTAATTATTAAATCATAGTGAGGCACTTCGAATCGTGGAGATAAGGTTACCAATTACATGTTGTCTCATTTGTTTGCAATGAAGCTTCAAGAGGCACTTTGAGTAACTATTGTTTTGATTAGCTCATAAGCTAGATGATACTGCCTTAATAATATTTTTTTCTTTAAAATTTTACTTCATTCAAATATTGGTCACTTTATCATGAAAGATTCTTGAAAAATGCATTATTTTTATTACTTTTTAGCCTCAAATATGGAGAAAAAGTATTTTAAAAAAATTAAGAGAGCTTATCTTGGTGTAAGGGCAAAGATGAAGGAAGAAAATATATATAAAGAGACATGTAGAATGAGCCCATCATCTGTAATGGTAATCATTGGAGAAAAACTTATAATAGAAATTACAGAGTTGGTGTGTAGAGATGACATGGTTATTCCTTTTCTAAGTTGTGTTTATGGTAGAATGAACAAATGGTGATGTCATCTCAATCTTCAAAAGTTACTTCTTAGAGCATACACATCGCCGGCTATATGTCATGCCTACACAAAATCTAAAGCTATTGTTGTCAGAGTTATAAGATATTTGACAATGAAAGAACGTTGTTACATAAACAATGTTTCTTTGCCAAGAAGCGTTTCTTTTTCTTTAGTTTGTTTAAAAATTAATATAAAAACCAATGCTTCTTTGTAATATGAGATATATTGTGTGATTGGTGAGACCCACTTTAAAGTTTTTGACTAGTTATATGAATATTTAAAAAATGTATATGGATTGTTTAAATAGTTGGGAAATATGAAATAATATACAAAATTTAGCATGGTCCATTTAAAGAAGAAAATGGGTTCTTTGAATGTGAATGCTCTTAACTAGCTGAATTTCTTTGCTCTTTTAGTTGAGTTTGCAGTGTACCTATTGATAAATCTCCTCGCATTAATTGGGAAATAATACTTGTTATTTACAAAAAAAAAACAACTTTGTTAGTTCTAGTAAACATGCTTATAGCAACAAGTTTATCTTGTATGTCACAACTATGATTAAGCGATGTTTATTTTTTTTAGTTGTCTAAGCAATTATACTAATGGCTAACCAACATATAACATCACATCATTCATTCATGGTTTGTCGTTTTGACATATGAAATTCCAAGCTCGTATTAAATACGTTATGTTTTTCTGCAAGCGGTGAACATAAGATTGCAAGAGCAGACAAAACTAAGCCAATACATGAAGTAACAAAGAGAAATGTCCCACATTATTTTATTTAGAAAACATATTAATGTATATAAAGGTTATACATAATACGTTATTCAATTGAAAAGATACCATATGAATATGGGTCAAAAATATTGGGCCCAATATATTTCATTAGATTTTTTAATTAATTAATTTAAAAATAAAAACACAAATAAAATATTATTAGTTAATTAAATAAATTATCTTAGTAAATATTGTCAAGTCATTAGAAATAATCTTTTTAATCATAATCATCACTGCCACGTCTCTAAAACTGGAGGAGAACAGTTAAATTCTAAAGGATATAAAGTCGAGGAACTAAAAAGTTACTTTTTAAAACGGGGGACCAAAAATTATAACCCGTAAAATTAGGGGAGTCAAAAGTGCATTTATGCCTATTTTAATTATTCTCACTAATTTCCCTTATTTTATTATTTATAATCATTTAGCTCATTACTTATAAATAATCACAACTCTTCGTATTTTCTATTATTATTCTATTTTATTTTTATTAAAATCGCAATAATAACACGAGTTAAATCACAAGGCACACCAAAAATTCAATTAAATTTTTTAATAAAACTCCAATAAATCTTGATAAAATTTTTGGGGTGTTCAACTCTCCCCTCCTTACAGAATTTTCGTCCTCGAAAATTTACGTGATAAAAACAATTTTGGATAAGACTTTGTCATTTGACTCTCCAGCTTCCAAGTAACGCTACCATCTTGTAAACATTAGAGTCAGAGTCTGATAAAAAGTGGATTTGGTTATAGAAGTTGGAAAATATGTTTGAGCACTGGTAAGGTGGATAGAAATCTATGGATAATATATTAACATAAGCCTCTTCATTGAGGGGACTCACTAGGAAGAGTTGATTCTTAAAGTGTTTCACACTATCTGAGTAAACGTCGCACATTCCAGTGCTTCATACTATTTGAAAAGATGGAAGAAAATCCTCAAGGTCAACACACTCCTTTTTTATTCACACAAGTATTGAAAGACCTTAACGTAAGTCCAACTCACTAGGTGTAGTTGCAAAGGGGTTATTAACAAGTGGTTAAGAACGACAATCTCAAAATAATTAAAAAGGGGGACAAAGACCTATCAAAGTAAACAAACATTCGTGAATAGGAATGACACACACGTCATACTTATTGCATACCCTCATTTCTTCACCAGGAATAAGAACTCCAAAATCAGATGAAGGTCAAACCTCAGTAAAAGCACAATCAAACCGCCCTTGCTAACGAAAGTGGAAACGGTGTCGTCCGACTTCTCCTGATCTACCCACATCGACAAATCATCCTTTTTTTTGCCTTACTGATCATGGTAGGGGGATTTCCATTGTAAGGAACATGATCAAGCAAAAAAGAAAATTATGAAGAAAAAAAACAACATAATTCGCATTAAAAAAAGTAAAAAATAAGCACCCTGTTTAAACATGCCAACAATAGAAGTTCCAATATCATAAACCTATTATCCATAAACCCTAATAAAGAGAGCATAAACAAGAAGAAGGAAAATATTGATTTTACCTTGAAGAAATGAAGTTGATCGCCTACATGTTGAAGGCACCACTGAACAAAATGTCATAAATTAACATAATAAGACAATTCAGCGCAAACGAGCTCAAATAAAGAAGGAAGTTAATGATACAAAAGAGGAAGAGCTCCTACAATTCACAAATGACAAAAAATGGAGAAACAATACACTCAGAACTCTTTATACGTTCCATAACCAAATAGGACCATATGATCCGCTACATTAGGAAGCTCAAGCCACACCTCAATAGTCAGAATCTACTCGTGAGTTGTTCGAAACACTCGAGTATCTTAGGATAAAAGATTCATTAAAATGCTACCCAATATAGAAAAGACATTTAATGCACATGTTCCCAACTAAAATTACGTCATAACAAGGCTATTCACCTGCTCCTTCCAACGACAGACCTAGGGGTGTATATGACAAACCCCAAGAGCTTGGGGACAATTGTTCTAGGTCGATAACAAGGTTCATAGCCAAGAGCTTAAGAACGACATCAAGTGAAAAGGCGCACAGAACAAATGATCTCTCATTCCACTAAGGGTAGATAATTCCTCATCGAGACCAATGTTTTAAAAACTGGATCGGTCATCAAATCGGTGAAGGTACTGGGTCGCTGGTTCATTGGTCGAACCACTGGGTCATTGGTCGAACCGCATGACTAAACCAGATTAAATCGGATAACTCAGATGAATAAACCAACCTCTATAAAAAAAACTATATATTGAATAAATCGATCGAATTGGATGACTTGGTTTCTAAAAAATATCATGACACCTACAATATTTTAAAATATCATAACTTCACAAGCTAATTCTTTAAATTCAAACTCTTGACGTAGTCATCACGCATGAAAAAATAGTACAAAATACAAATCTAAATAAATTTTGAACAATATCGGATTACAAAGAAGAAAATTTGTTCCAAATAAGTTTTGAATAAAGTGTACTTATATTTTAATTTTATTAGAAAAAATAAATTATCAAAATGATGTCGTTATTATGAAGAAAAAAAAACATGCATTTAAACTGTCGGTTTTCCAAAACTTTTGGTTCACCGGTTTTTAGCGATTTTGGCCAGTTCTGGCCGGTTCCCACTTGTTCAATAACATATCCGATCCAACAATCAGACCAGACCTGTGACCTCTCCGGTTCCCGATTCGACCGGTCTGACCAGTCGGTCCGGTTCGATTTTTAAAACATTAATCCATACGCATCGATCGCCATATGATTAAATCTAACAATCATTCGTACAACACATGTTCCTTCACGCAGACGATTTAAACTGTTCCCTCTATATAAGAAAAAAAAGTGTATCATTACATATATTCAAATCTATTATCACTATCACTTTACTCGTTATTCTCTCACTAACTTAAACATTAAAGTATTAATCTTACCCGTCAATTCCCTTCAACCTTACCAAAACCTACTCCACCGATTCAAAATCTCATCTTACAATTTCATAAATTATTTATGCCTAACAAAAACTATAATTTAAATGGAAAGTGTAAATAATAGTAGTATTGGTTTAGTATCGTCGATGAAGCTAATGTAGGCCTAAAGAAATATGGGCAAAGTTGACATTTCCCAAAAACAAAAACAAAAAACAAGAGAATTGCAAGGGTTGTTCATTTCTGCGTGAGTGAAGTCGTGAGAGAAACTGAGAAGTGCAGAGAAGAGAATCATGGGAAGCAGATTAGGAAGAAGAGTGATACACTTCGCAAACCTACCAATCAAGCTTCTCATGCCATCTTCATTCACCAACATCCAAGAAATCGCCCTCAAAACCATTCCTTCAGCCTCCAAGATCGAGATCAAACGCGTTCTGGAATCTCTCTACGGCTTCGAAGTTGAAAAAGTTCGAACATTGAACATGGACGGAAAGAAGAAGAAACGCGGCGGCATTTTGATCGCAAAACCTGATTACAAAAAGGCTTACGTAACCCTAAAAAACCCGCTTTCAATTAACCCTAACCTTTACCCGATCCGAGTCATTGAAGAGGATAAAAAGAGCTTGAATAAACAGGCTATGGCTAGCGTTGTTGAAGAAGCACCAAGCAAATCCCACTGGCTCGATGAGAACAAGGAAGCTCAACGGTTTAAGCCCCAAAACGGTTATAACCGGGGACGGTTCGATAGTTCTGGTTCAAACCGAGGTTCCGGCTCGAACCAAGGACGATTTGATAGTTCCGGTTTGAATAGGGGGCGGTTTGATCGTTCCGGTTCAAACAGGTCTGATGGTTCTGCTGCCAAGTTTCCCTGGACTAACATGAGGTCTGGTAGGAGTACTGCCACTAGGTAGTTTTTTTTTCTTTCTTATGTTGGGTTTTGTATGATGAAATTTGGTGGTTTTATTGGATTTTTGTTGATTAGTGATGAAAGTGCTCTTTTTGATTCAATAATTTTTGAGATAAAACATTTGAGCACCAACTGTTTGTATTAATTACTGATAGCAGGTACTAGTTTATGCAAGCTGTTATTAAATTTAAAAAACATGTTCAACTGAATTGGAAATGGATACATTGCTGTTATGAAATGTTCAACAAGATTTTATTGGTATTTAGTAAATCAATCAATAACTCTAGATTTTGCTTGTTCTAATATAGCTTGTTTTTCATTGATGTTGTTGTTGCTATGCATTGTACCAGTAGTTTGTTTGCAATATATGGTGTGTAATATGTTTAACTTGATAATCTATTTAAAGGGTTAAATAAGAACGAAACTGACTATTGAAGGGTTAATAAATTTATGGTTTATTCGAACAGTACATAGGCTTGATGAGATTATCAGAACATAATCAGTCAGAGAATATAAATTCCTTTGTTTTTGTAACAATTTTGGGTTATTTAGTTGATGTTTTTCTGCTTTGATATTTTAACTTGGTTTTATTTGTCAACCTTTTAGTCTTAATTTTGATTTGTTCTGTATCTGCTTAGTTCCTTTATTATCCAGTCATTGGATTTATAAAGTCTTCCCAAGTTTATAAAATTAAATTAAGTTTTTCCAACTAGATTCACTGTCTTTGAGATTATGCCAGGTCTGCCATGGTTTGGACTTTGGAATGCTTTGCATTTTTTCTTTCAATTCCTCCTTGTAGATTGATACTATAGATTGGATCATCTTAAATACCATCCGACCCACTTATCATCTGATTATCAAGTCCTTTGGGAGTGATGACATGAGTGATAATAAGAGCGGTAATTAAGTATCATGATGTCATCATGATGTTGATGACAGGTCCTTGGATAATCCTGGTAGAATAGGATTTAGGAGTCTTAAAGAATCGTGTTGGTTATTGAATTTCTGGTTTTTGTGGAATTACATATTTAATCTAATATGTCTTGAGTTAATAGGAATTGCCAATGGCTTGAATTTTTCCTGGAAACCAAGCCATCATAGTTTGGTTATTGAATATGATTCGAAATCTGCTGGGGAGTTAATCAGGGTGCGAAATCAGTTGTGTCACTCATATGCGTCTCTCATTGATTGTGTTAGAAGGTTCATAGTTCTACCTTGAATTTCAGTAAAATCAAAATGAAGCTCTAACTTGAATCTTAACCTTTAGTCACACTTTGATAGATGGGAATGCCTATGCAATGTGAATACTGTTTGTAAAAGTTGGAGCTTCATTGGATTTTGCCTAAGATTTTGAGTCAGTTTTCTTAATTGCATGCCACCAATCAAATTGCGTATGTAATGTTTAGTATTTTGGATAGATGTCCCTTCATTTGGAACTGCATCAGGAACAACATTTGCTTATTGTTTTTGAAAATATCAATGATTGCAACACAGAAACAATTGCATTTGCAATTACAATCTATAACCATGCCATTGGGGTTTGGTAACTTTAGTTTATTAGGTTATTCTCCAATTCCATCCCCTTGTTTATCTTCCTCCAATTTAGACTCTATCCTGATGAATGCTTTGGCTCAACACTCAACTTTTCATATACGCATTGCAACTCGTTGAAATAGTAACTATCTTAGTTAGTATGTGGTTTGACAACTCCAGTTTTCTGGTGTTTGAACTTCACTGCCAATTCAATTGATTTTTTGATAGTGAATATAAACTATCCTTTATGAATTTTGGCAGCTCTGTCCTTTATGAGTTTTATTGAACTATCACTGAACAGTTGCTCAGATTGTAAGACAGAACTCCACTTTGTACGTTTGGTATCAAAAAGTGTCCCGAGCCTAAAATATGTTGCCCTTACCAAAATGGTTATCGGTAGGTTTCAGATGCCCTTGAATACAGAGTTCATTGATTCAACGAGGTTTGTTGTCGTGCGGCCTCTTCTTGGCCATTGTCGTATGCCCTGATCCATTTCTCTAGTTGAATATTGTCGATCCATTTTAATGCATCTGCATTTGTCAATTTGATTTCGTCACCGTAGTGTTTGAAGGAAGACTCTGTTAATGCATGTCCTGCGTTTATAACCTTCTTCCGCAGCGTCTTGTCCTTGATCTCTCACATGAAATTTTGAGTTATGTGTCTTATGCAATACACATGCATTGATGAAGGATTCTGTCATCCGTTATCAAGATTCTTGTATGCACTCTCGATTGATGAATGTCTATTAGAAATCAAACATAAGTTAGGTTGGAGAGACACGTGTAATTGTAGATTTTTTAAGACAAAACTCCAATCCCTAGTAGTTTCCTTTTCAACTAAAGCGAACACGATTGAAAGAATGTTGTTGTTGCCACCTTGTGCCACTGCTATGAGTAGCGTGCCTTTATATTTTCCGTACAACCATGTTCCATCAATTTGAATAATAGGTTTTCAGTACGCAAAATCTCTGATACATGGTTCAAACGCCCAGAAGAGTGTGGAAAATGTCATTTCCACTGACACAAGTCCCGTTTGGGGTATACGCCGACAATGTCTCTAAGATGGCAACAGTCCCTGGAGCATATTGTTTAAGCGCCACCAAGTATTTTGGAAGTTCTTTGTACAACTCCTCCCAATTTTCGGACATCGTTTTGACCGCCTTAGTCCTAGATATCCATGCTTTCTTGTACGACAGAGTATAGTTGTATCTTTGAACCATATGCGAGATTATGGTACTCACCTTCAAAGAAGAATTGTCGCTAATAACTGACAGAATTTCATTGCATATCAACTGAGAGTTGAGTTTGTGATGATCCTGCATTGGATTCGTGATTATACAAGCGTGCTCTGGACCCATAGACCCTATCTTTCATGAATCGCTTCTTTTCCGGTAAGATGTTGTCTATCGAAACGGGCACACCTCGTTACGACAATATATCTTATACAGAGTCGGATTCGTTCGGTCGACTCTATAATTTGCTGATAATTCCATGTGATATTGTTTTATAGCTCGAACACAATATTCTTTTGTACGAAAATTGTCTCCCTTTTTTAATATTCCTTCTGTTTGCATGTATGGATTGTAAAAAATATCTGCTGATGGTTCATCTGCACCTAAGTTCAGGCTTGTCATCTGTGGAGGTGGACAATAAACATGACTGACCGATAATATGTCTTCCTCGTGGTCGGCAGTAGAATTGTTTACCATTTCATCAACAAGTACCTCAACTTCTTCTTTTTCGTTCACGACTTCGACTTCAGCTTGTTCGTCGTCAGATTCACAAAAAACCTGAGAAGGATCAATAATTTAAGATTGTTGTTGTTATTGTAATATAATATAAAGCTCAATATCATTGAAATCAGAATACTCATGACTGAGAAACATATTATGAACATCTTCATCATCTCGAACCTTTAATTGAAAAAATTTGCATTGGTTGTCAGCAAAAAATACTGAATTCTTGTAGATGATCTGGCCAACTAGACCACATTGTAATTTATTTTCTAATCGCGCCTTCAAATTGAAAATATTTGATCTTCTGTTAATTGAAAACCTAATAACATCGGTATTTCGAAAATTGAAACCCAGTTACATTATAGTCAAATATCTCACAATTGAGATGCGCACTGATCATGTATTGAGGTGTTTGAGCCATAACAAAATTTTTAGAATAGTAGTGTATGATAAAATGATAGTGTAATAAAATATTAATTTCAAGTGTATTGATAGACGTCTAGTTTTAATATATTATTTCTGTATGGATCTTATTTTTTAAAATAAATTTATTAACTTTACAGACATTAATCTTGTATATCTTCTTCCATGAAATTGTCTTGTCTCGTTTATATCTTCTTATCACATCCCATGCACCAGTTTTGTCTTCCTTGATATTCTTTTATATCCTTCCATGTATTAGTCATGTCCCATTTATGACTACCAAGACCCTGTTAATGTCTTCTTATGACTTGCATACCTATATAGCTCTCACATGCCTACACTAATGTTTACTTATCATAAAAGTCTTGCATGCCAACAAGAATCTCACACAAGGTACAAAAATACACTATTCTTTATCAAACTTCTTACATGTATTGCATGCATATCTTATATCACATGGGGTACACGAATTATTGCTACTTTATCACACTATTCATTATCACATGCATGCACACTTCTTACAAGAAAGGCTTGCATGAGTTGAACGCTTCATAGAGATTCCTTGCATGCTTCTTTATTACACTATTCATTATCACATGCATGCACACTTCTTACAAGAAAAGCTTGCATGATTTGAATGCTTCACATAGATTCCTTGCATGCTTCTTTATCACATTACTCATTATCCCATGCATCATATGCTCTTCATTTTGTAAGAGAATCCTTACATTGTGTAAAAGATTCCTTACACAATATATTCTTCATTTTGTTTTACACCTATGCGCCATATGAGATGGCGTGTGTGTACAATTTACACACCCATGCGTCATATGGGATGGCGTGTGTACAAACATCACTCCCATGCGCCATATGGTATGGCGACAAGTTTGAAACCTCATGCAAAAACCTAGACTTCACGTGCAAAGAATCATCCACTATATATATGGTATTAAAAATAACTCTTCCCATCCCAACATTTCATTTCTAGCAAGCCAAGTATTTCAGCAAGCAACAACCTATTCCCATCACAAGCTATATTCATTCTAATCCATAAAGATGTCTCTACTCACTATGGGGAACGAACACAGAGGAACAATTGAGAATATCGCAGAATTTGTAAGTGTTTTGCTTTATTTGTTTTGTCTCCCCTAACTTAGTTGTTTTTCTTTATAACTAAGGTTATTTATATTCTTTGTCAGAATGTAATAATATTTCGTTGTCGTGTACATGATTATATACCACACGACCCATTCATACAAGGATACCTTGAATCGCGTGGCTTCGGTGATTTGATAAAAATCACTTCATACTCATATAACCTCAAATTTATTCTAGCTTTGCTAGAACTTTGGAGACCAGAGATCCACACATTTCACCTTCCTTTCGGTGAATGCACCATCACACTGGAAGATGTCTATATGCTATTGGGCCTACGCATCGATAGTAAGGCTGTTAACGACAAAATTGGTGTTGATAACCAAATTTGCGAAGATTTGTTGGGTGCCCCTCTTTGTGTCGAAACACCTCAGCCACAACGTGCAGGTCAACCAAGGGGTCAAAGTATTAATTTAAAATACCTAAGAGAACATTATAAAACTATCATATTAAACGAGGAATTCACTGAGTATGACAAGATAATTACAACTCGGTGTTATATTATGATCTTGTTTGGACATTTTTTTATTCCAGAAAGTACTAGAAATACTGTAAATATTATGTATTTGCTGTTGTTACGCAATATTAATAAAATATGCACATATAGTTGAGGTTTAGCTGTTCTGTCCCATCTATATAGTTCATTGTGTAAAAATTCAAAAAAAGTACTTGAACGTTTTATGGTTGCGCCTTTCTACTTCAAGCATGAGGTTAGTCTAGAATGTCGACACTAGCTCCGGTCAACTCGCATCCATAAACATTCTCCTACACAAACAAGTAAGTTTATTTTGAAATATCAAACATATATACTTTGATGAAACATTTATTTGTAACTAATTTATTCATCTCACTTTTTCTTAGGTGGTTAGTTCTGAGAATGACTTACCAACGATGTCCTAGAAACTCAATAATTGTGTACCACAATCTTTAGAACACATTGACCCAGATGATGTAAATTATTCTTACGCTACTATAAATTTGGCTACTAAATTACCACACTGTAATTTTTCTCATTAAATATTTTGTTCATGCAGTTTGCCTGGAGGTCGTGTGTGGGTCTCGACCATCATCCAAACGACGATGGTGTTACAGTGTGGACAATAAAAACACCGATCATTCGACTCACTACAGTGGATATGCACTAAGTGATCTGGTGAAACTGCAGTTCGACATGCATCAAGATATTTCAGTCGCTCCGACGTCTTTGGGAGACTGACATCAATTGAGAATGGATGCACAATGGGGTCTAAAAGATTGGAGAGACTTTGCTAAGGAGATGTATCGATATTGGAAGCGACGTCGCCATTTCTTAAACGAGCCTGTTGTGGAAGGGGTTAGACCAAGTCATCAATATATGATTTGGTTTAGGTTGATTACAACAACACAACAATTTGTGTCTGAGCCGACATATTTGATAGGTTCGCGCCAATGTGCTTCTTTCTCATACACACAACAACAAACACTTGCCAACAACAAACACCGCACCACACCCAACAACCACATCTACCAACTCAATCAATCTTCCAGATTCGCAACCCATTCACACCACCCATCAAATCACAACAACAAGAGCCTAACCCTTACCGCCAACATCCAAATACCGAAACCACATCTGCCTATAGCCCTGATAACTTTCGATTCCACCCAGCCCACTATAGCCCCCCACAAATGAACACACAATTGTCTTACCACCAAAACACCCAACCACTATTTGACTACCTAACCCCATAACAGCCATTGCATCGTTTCCAAAACGATTTAATGTGCCAATTCGGCCAACCATACCATCCACATCTAACCCAACTCCCCGTCTAAACTTCGAAAACATGGGCATGGAACTAAATTACGGAAGCGCCATTGACAGCAACCCCCCGACTATTAGGGACAAATGATTCAAAAAATTTCAAATACGCCAGACCGCTCTCAACAAATACCTTTTTCGCAGAACAATACGCAAAGACCAAAAACACCTCAACAAAATCGTGGTAGACCTCGGAGACACGCTAATGCGTCGGGATGTGGAATCGGAGGCACGCTAATTCGTTGGAATGTGGAATCGGAGGCGTTTTGATCAGGCTGATCATTAATTTTTTCTTCATTTCTTGTAAAATTTAATGTATTTTTATAATATTTATAATTATTTCTTATATACTATTACAAAAATTATAAAAAAAATAAATAAAGGGAGGATGCACCATCTCATACGGTGCGTGAACTCTAAATTTAGAGTTTAGGTTTTGTAAACTAGGTATAGACACTATATGGTATGACGTATTTATCCAAATTCAAATGCATTCGTCGTATCATATGACACATCAACGTAGAAAATATGTCATTTTCGTAATTTTTTTCAAAAATATGATTTTTCTAATATTTTTTTTGAATATATATATATGTTATTCAAAAAAAAAAAGAAATTCACATTATCACATTATAAAATATTTCACTTTACATGTGCATCAGATAGAAAAACAAATCAAAAAAAAAAAAAGCCCTTGGGGTTAGGGCTGTTAAGGTTTCTGGTAGGATACAAAAGTAAATTGAAAGAAAGAAGGGGTTGAAATTGGTAATTAGAGAAAAAAGGTGCGCGGTAGACTAGTCATCATGATGAGCATATATATAGTGATTGTTCTTGAAAATTGCAACAGGTGGTGATTATTGTCAACTGCATTTTCTCCCTCTCTTCTGTTTCTCTCGAGTTTTGAGAGATTCAGATTTAGATCTGATCCAAATTCGCGTTACTCACGTTTCTCAAACAACAAAGGAAAAAATAAAATCCAAAAAAAGAAACAAAAATGGCGACCGTGTCCGCTCTTGCCAAATACAAGCTCGTTTTCTTAGGTGATCAATCCGTTGGGAAAACCAGCATCATCACTCGCTTCATGTATGATAAATTCGACAATACCTATCAGGTTATTCCATCGTTCTTTTCTTTTCTAATTTATTCTTATTGGAAGATTTCGTTGATCGATTCTCTGTTTCGATTTTCATTCCAATATCACCAATTCCGTTGCAATCAATCTCGATATGTTTTTAACTGTTGATCTATTATTTCATCTCATGGCAAATTAGATAATGCGTTTATGTGATTTTATTTTACTAGGATCATGGATCAATATGAGATGTAATAGAAGAACTATTGCGGTTTTAGTCATGTAGTTTATCCAATTTTGAGATTGTTTTCTATGAATGTTTATCATGAACAGTGATAATAGATAGATCTAATGATATATGTTGATTTTGATGCATTGCAAAAATTGTTTCAGTTAAGAATTAAAATAGTTGCTTGTAAATTCCTTGTTGCATTACTCGTGCATTGATCATATCGGAAGGATTATGTTTAAGTTTATGAAGTGCTAGATTGGGAAGAATTGCTTTGAGTGATTGTGAAATTATTTTTAAGGTTTAAATATGTTGTATAATTTGGCCATTATAATAAAAGTAATATAAAATGATTGAATATAAGGGGGCCGATGTAAAATACATATTGTTGTTTAATAAATTTAAATAATAAATTTTTATTTATAATAATAGTGAACAAATAGAGTAAATTTTAACTATTCCATCTATATTATATAAATTTTTTATGCTAAAATAGTTTATTTTTTTATATTTTAATTATAAAACATGGGTTCTACACTTGAATTTTACATTTTTGCTAAAAAAATTAAAAATCAATGTTAAAAGGATAAATAAGTTGTTAAAAATAAGTTAAACTCTCCTGTTTCACAAATTTTCAACACACAGAAAAAGTACCGCATCAAGATTTGATATCTTAGATTGAATTTTACATTTTTGCTTAAAAAATTAAAAAAAATCAATGTTAAAAGGATAAATAAGTTGTTAAAAATAAGTTAAACTCTCGTGTTTCACAAATTTTCCACACACAAAAAAGTACCGTATCAAAAACACAAATTTTTCACACACAAAAAAGTACCGTATCAAGATTTGATATCTTAAGCCGTAAAAATATCACCGGATCGTTCTACCAATTCAGATAAGTTGTAAATTAACTACATGCATGTTATTATTATAAATATACTTATAGCAAATTATATATTTTAATTAAAATTTTAAAAAAAATTGAGAATTTTGAGGGGGCCATGGCCACCCCCTGTCACTATGATGTTCCGCCAATGAATATAGTGCCGTCGTCTATGTGAATCATATTTATCAGATACTATGGTATTAGATACGACAATATGTTATTGCTTGAAAAAATTAGGATAAGATGCATTCAGGATACTTCATTTGTAACGCTCATGGTTTATGTCAGTTACCAACTTATGTTACTTAAAATAGAAATAATGCATTTCTTTTTCGTGTTGTTTTAGTCTCAACGCTTGCAAAATAGAAGTAATGCTATTGACAAATTTCTTGATCATCTAAATTTCAGGCTACTATTGGTATTGACTTTTTGTCAAAAACAATGTACCTTGAAGATCGCACAGTTCGTTTGCAGCTTTGGTAGGCAGTATTCCTCTTCAAGTCATATAACATCATCGGTCTATTTATATTTGTTTATTTATAATCTAAAAGCTATAGTAGATTTCACATTGTGGTGTAGACATTATTTTACCCGTTGTTTTTGCATATTTTGAGTGTAGTCTATTTTAACTACACAGGGATACTGCAGGACAAGAAAGATTTAGAAGTCTCATTCCAAGCTATATAAGAGATTCTTCAGTCGCAGTTATTGTATATGACGTTGCCAGTAAGTATTGTTCTTTTAAGAAAGAAAGAAAAATTGGAATAGTTGTTTTCTAAGTCTTCGTAGGTTTTCTTGTGACATAAGTATTCTATAAGCTATTAGTTAATGTTTTTATTCATGGGTTTAATACTCATTTTGGAACATGGAATATAGGCACAAACATTGGTAGATGAATAAAAAATAGTAGAGTAGAAACCATGATTATAAGAACTAAGAAGGATAAATTTTATGTACTGGTCAAAAACTAGATGAGTAGACGAGAGTACTAAAGAACTAGGCATGCTCTAATTCCAGATTTAAAACACATGAAAAATAAAATCTGGAATTCCAGATTTAAAACACTTGAAAAATAAGATCTGGAATTAAGCAGGACATTATTATATACAGGTATTGTATGAAAGAGGTTGTGGATACTAAAATGTTACCATAGCTCTATAGTTTAGAGTGGAATGAGAGGCTTTCAATGTTACAGGTGCAATACAAGATGAAGTTCTTACAGGATTTAAATGGTTTAGATAAGGAAACATTATACGTTAGAGTTTCCTGAAAAACAATCTAAATTGTTATGTGAATATGGTAGCTAAAAGGCGTGACCGTCTGAGAGTGTTCAAAGGGTTATAGTTTATGCGAAGTAAACATTACTTTATGTTGTTATAATTATTGGTTTTCCCATGGTTAACACTTATTTTAGGAAAAAAGAAAAAGAACGTGAACTACAGAGTCATATTAGAAGAGAGTTTGACCATCCAACATTGGTTTTACTTATGATATCTTAGTAAAGAGAAAATAATAATAAGAATAGTCAAGTTAGCATATCCTAAGTGAGAATACAGAAAATCTCTTTATGACTATAGGTGGGTGGGCTCCAAGAGTCAAATCTTGTATTTTTATGTTGATTCTGGAGATGCTTACCGAACACATCCAAGCGACAGTGTCATTGTGCTTTATTGTGTGTGGCTTTTAGTTGGAGACTCAAGAAGAGAGTAATAGGAAGTCAGTGATATGGAGTCAGTACTAGAAACACAGGGCTTCCTCCAAAGTTAAAATAAGTTTATGACATTCAAGTTTAGTAAGAGGTATGAATTTAGCTTAGATGTGAAAATTGGAGAAAATAAAATACTACAGGTCAGTATCAGAAAAGCGTTGAAAACGTCAGCTCCCCATTCTCTACCTCTCTTACTAAGTTTTCTGTTGTATACCCTTTCTTTATGCTCGGTTTGCTTGCGGAGTCAGCGGTGCTTAGATTTTTTAGCTATCTATGAAGCATAAATCAAATTATAATCATTAAATTTCTTAGCAAAAGCTGTTCTGATGCAGACAGGCAATCATTTCTTAACACTAGCAAGTGGGTAGAGGAGGTACGTACAGAACGAGGCAGTGATGTTGTAATCGTTTTGGTTGGAAACAAAACTGATCTTGTTGAAAAAAGGTGAGCAGGGTGTCTACCAGTCTGGACATAGTGTTTTTCTCATAAGTTACATATCAGCCTGTTTGCTAACTTGACATGCCTTTCAGACACACTTTTTTTTTAATGTTAAGACACTTGATTTTGAAATTTTCTTACTGTTTCATACTATGTTTGTAATAATTCTTCTTTGGTTTTTGAAATTTTTTTGTGAAAAAATGTTGGTTAATTTTGAAAATAATTCTTGTTCTGTTTGCATATTATTTTGCTAATAAATAGATTATGTAACACTCAAAATTAGGACAGGTTTACCAAAATTGTCCTGCCTTGAAGTTGTTTTTTCAAAACCATGTTTGAAAGGTAAATTTATAGGTACATGATGATAAAATTTCGTTATTGGGCAAAGACATTTTCAATTAGCTTACACATGACGTTTGCAATTTTCCATATAGTACTAAATTTCTACTTATTTATGCAAGGAAATTACAATGTCTTTTCTTTCACTTTTCTTCTCATCATATTTTGATTTTTCTCTCCTCTTCTGTCACATGTCCATACAATCCTTCTAATACTAAATGACAATGTTTTCATTACACTCATAATGCAATTATAATGCTTAAATAGGCAAGTCTCTATAGAGGAAGGAGATGCCAAGTCACGCGAAAGTGGGATCATGTTTATCGAAACCAGTGCAAAAGCAGGATTTAATATCAAGGTGAGATTTGATTAATTCTCCAAGTCACCATATAATTTTTACTATTTGTTGCTTTGGAATTCTGAACTATGTCTTCTAAAAAACATAGAATGATTCCCTGCTGCATTTTCGTAAAATGTTAAAGCATGCCATTCAGGGATTTCAAATTGTGATCGGCTGTCTTAGCTCTTGCATTAGTTTATCGTATCCATATTAACTCAAGTGAATAAAATGTCACAGCCTTTATTTCGAAAGATTGCTTCTGCTTTGCCCGGGATGGAAACTCTTTCTTCAACAAAGCAAGAAGATATGGTTGATGTAAATTTAAAGTCCACCGTGAATTCATCCCGCACGGAGCAGCAGGGAGGAGGTTGCTCGTGCTAAACAAGTGCTATTCAAAAGGCCAATATTTGTTACTTTGGCACAATTATTGGTTTGGCTACTAAAATGGAAAAATGCACCTAGGCAAAACGTGCTTTTGTATCAATGTTCTTCAGTTTAGTTTGGTAGGGGCTAGCACTTAAGCAGTAACGGTTTCCATGTAAGATAAAAAAAGAATTCGGCAATTACTTATTTTATTTTCTTATACAGTTAGTCCTTTTATGTAAGAATGCAGATAATAAAAAGATCTTAACATTGTTTACAGAGGCATCATCAATTTCTGTGGTATGGATGCTTAGATAAAGCTTCAAACTGGAGATTTGTTTGGTAACATTTTAATGACTAAAACGATTACATGCTTAATTGCAGAATACAATAAACAGTGAAATTACATACAAATAAGAAAAAAATATGTAAAATTTTGTTTGAAATACTGGTTTTACACAATGAGTTGCTTTATAATAAATAAAAAAACTGACAAATTCCCCTTTAAATTAAACACATCAATTTTTTCAACCAATTTTTGTTACTTTAAATAAGTATTTACAGTATCTTGTATTTTTAAGACAAAAATTTCTTTGTAGTTTCTTTAAACAATGCCAATTACTTGGTAACATAATCCTAAAAAAGCATCGTGACTTACATGGTTTCATCAGGTGAGTTTCAATAACAATTGACTTTAAAGGATGGCAGAAATTAATCACCGTTTATTCCTTGCACCTCAAGTCCAAATAAAGTTATTTTTTTTGGTAGGGTTCTATTTAGAATTTTTCACCTAAATAACCAACATTTTACCTCCTAATAACCAATATACCCAACATTTCAACATATATATCAATTTAACCATTTTTCACGTTTTTTTCTTTACTTTTGTATAGGGGCGCCATAGGTGTTGGAGTCACCTTTATAAATTATAGGTTATAAATTATAGGGGGCGCCATGAGTGTTGGAGTCATCCTATAATTTATAAGAGTCCTTTGGAGGCACCCCTTATAAGTTTTTCAAATTAATTTTTAATATTTAAAATGTTTAAAAATATTTAATAAATAATATTTAATAATTAAAAAATATTTAATAAATTATATTTAATATTTTCATTAATAATATTTAATAATATTTAATATTTTCATTAGTAATAAGAATTTCTAAATAATATTTATATTTGTTAGTAATTAATAAATAAATAATAATTAATATTTTCATTAATAATATCCAAATAATAAATAAAAATAAAATTGTATTTAATAAATTAAATATTAAATAATAATTAAAAAATTCATTTAATCACAAATGGGAGAGATATGGTACACTAATTTCTACTACTAGGTCGGTGTAAATGTCCGCCCGTATCGCATCCTCGATTACGTACATTTCTTGGTGGTCTTTGTGGTGGAGTCTGGTCCACCGTGTCGTCTTCAAGAAATTGGATCACCTTACGATAGTCTGCCTGATCGTAAGGTGACACGGCTGTAAATGTTTGGGTGGGTAAGGGACACGGCTGTAAATGTTTGGGTGGGTAAGGGTTGATTGGGTGTATGATATTGTGTGTTAAATTGGTTTGTTGTATCACAGGAGTATGTTTGTTATGGTGGTGGATATTGTTGGTATTGGGACTGTGAATAAGTTTGTGTGAATGGGGTGGATTGAGTAGGGGTATGTTCATGGATTTGTGGTTGTGTGAGTGGGGGTTGGGTTGGCGGTTGGAAATGAGGTTGGGTAGGTTGTTGGGGACTGGGGACTACACTGCACTAACTCCGCTTCAAGACATAGATGAGGAGACACTACCATTAAGTCATATGTATTGTCCTCCCCAACACCTGACGAACTTGCAATTGAGTGGAGACGATACTTCCTCAAATGTTTTCTATAATCCTTCTCAACAAATTGAAGGTGTTTTGAAAGTGGAAACCAGTACCGAACAAAAGAAGAGTGCATGAAAGCTATAAGAAAGTTTCATATGGATAACTTCGTTGATTTTTACATCAATCGGAACGACTCAAAACACTATGTCGTAGTTTGTCGTAACAGAAGTTGCAAGTTTCGGTTAGTAGCGTCCTATCGGAAAAGAAGTGATTGTTGGGTTATAGGTTCGATGGATCCACCCCATAGTTGCACAACCAACATCAATCGGCAAGATCATGGAAAACTAAGCTCTCAATTGATATCCCAAGAGATTTTGCATCTTGTGGGCGTAGATCCATCTGTGAAGGTGAGCACAATTATCTCTCATGTTGTTGCACGGTTCAACTATACCCCATCGTACAGGAAAGCTTGGATTGGAAGAATAAAAGCTGTTGAACATGTATATGAGAATTGGGAAAAATCTTACAATCAACTACCACATTATTTACTAGCACTTCAAAAACATGTTCCTGGTACGGTTGTAATATTGGAGTCACTACCAGCATACACTCCTGAAGGAACATGTGTTGATAGAAGTAGGATATTCTCTCGTCTCTTTTGGGCATTTCAACCATGTATCAACGGTTTTGCGTTCTGCAAACCGATTATTCAAGTCGATGGAACATGGTTGTATGGAAAATACAAAGGAACATTGTTGATGGCGGTTGCACAAGAAGAAAATAATAATATATTTCCAATTGCCTTTGCCCTGGTCGAGGGTGAGAAATCTTCTTCAGAAATCTCAGAACACATGTCACTCCACAACCCAACTTATGTCTGATTTCCGACAGACATGCCTCTATTGTGAGCGCCTACAACAATCCTGCTAATGGTTGGCACAAGCCTCCTTCTGTCCATGTCTACTGCATAAGACACATTGCTCAGAATTTTATGCGGCAAATGAAAGATAGAAATCTCCGTAAAAAAGTTGTGAATGCTGGGTATGCCTTAAACCAACCATCGTTCATGTATTACCGCGAAGAAATAAGATTTTCAAGCGCGGAAGCATTAAGGTGGGTGGATAGCATTCCAATCGAGAAATGGACAAGGTCTTTTGATGGAGGATGCAGATGGGATCACATGACCACAAATCTTGTAGAATCCCTAAACGACGTATTTAAGGGAACTAGGAACCTCCCCATCACTGCGTTGGTAAGAGCAACCTATTACAGATTGGGGTCACTTTTTGCGGCAAGAGGCAAAAAATGGAGCGCGGTTGTGGAATCAGGGCAAATATTCAGCGAATCATGTATGAAATATACGAAGGATGAAACTTCTAAGGCGGCCTCACATCGAGTTAGACCATTTGATCGTCACGATTACAACTTCATTGTTGATGAGACAATGGATCACAACGAGGGTCGGGCAATGGGACACTACAGGGTGAAACTTCATAAAAATTGGTATCTACAATAACAGTTTTCCAGTGGTAGCTAGTGAGAAATATTGGCCAACCTATCATGGAGACACAATCTACCACAACGTAAATATGAGACGAAACAAAAAGGGCCGCCCCAAAAGCACGAGAATTACAACTAAAATGGATACAATTGAGAAAATGGAAAGACTATGCAGAATATGTCGTCTTCCCGGGCATACTAGGAATAATTGTCCAAATGTTGGAACAAGTTCTAGATATATTTAATTTGGTCATTAAAAAAATGTGTAACCTTGGAATTTAATATTTATAACAACTTCTGATTACCACATAAACAAATTGAAATATTTAATATTTATAACAACTTCTGATTACCACATAAACAAATTGAAATACTTCTAGATTATTACAACATAAACTAAGATATAACAACAATCAAAGTAATATCATCAGTTCCGAACATCATAGACCTAATTGCGTTCTCATCTCTAATTCGCACTCACTCCCGCCGTATATTTCCGTCTTCAACAGAGAAGTACGAGACAAGTCTTTCAATACTCCTAATGTTTTCACCATTTGAAATGTCTCCTTCTAACCATCGATTCAAATTTGTTCGTAGTTGCTCTAAACTCTGGATGTTCCAAAACAACATCCTTATCGGAGGCTTCGTTCTAAGATACATGACTCACTCTCCTAAATTTGGATGAAACAATGTTAATTTAAATGAAACAAGTCTAACTATTTATACAAAAAAAATTTTGTTTAAAATAGTATTAAATATTAATTATATTAGAATTAAAAAATTAAACAAAATAAAGGGGCTCCAAAGGGGATGGCGCCCCCCTTATAAATTATAGGGTGACTCCAACATCCATGGCGCCCCTGTACAAAAGTAAAAAAAAAAACGTGAAACATGGGTAAATTGGTATATATGATAAAATGTTGGGTATATTGGTTATTAAGAGGTGAAATGTTGATTATTTAGGTGAAAAATTCTTTTTATTTAATGGTCGTGCTATAAATCTTTTTTTGGGTAGGTTTCCATTTAATGTTCCTGGAAATATCTACTACTATAAACCAATAGATTGTCTGATTTGGCGGGAAATTTAATAGACAGCTTGTCTGTCGTTTGCAATTATGTGCATTTTTCATGTAAAAAAAGTTTACGTGTAATTTCAAGAAAATTATCGAGTGTATTACTTGTAATATAAAGTAGTCAATATAAAGTATAGTTAGTAGACAAATTAGGTGAAGTTTTGTAATCAATATTTTGTCAGTTTATTAAAATAATAACAATTTGAAATATGAAACACTTAAAATGAGAAATATGACACTGAAAGAGTAAATAACAGAGGAGCTTTAGGATAAGGTTAATCTACATTTTTGTGCCAAATAGCATTTCCCAAATATCATCTTCAACATAACAAAGAGCTCTATTACAATTCATAAATGCTAAAATTAAACAACCGTAGAAACATAGAAGTGTACGCTTAACCACGAGGAAGTAAAGATTGAACCTTTAAATAAGAACAAACCCATCAGCCTTCTGCCTGACCCTCAATGTCAGATATATCAATACTAATGTTCCCAAACTTGACCTGCAGGGTAATTGATCGATTTAGTGAATTGCTCAAATCTAGACAAAATCATGAATGCTCATCTTAAACAAAATCAGAAAACAGACACTGGAGAAACATGGCAATAGTATGACAGTTCCTTGGAAAAATTAATTAGTGCATTATTTCCCACTGCGTGGAGTCCACTCATAACTTGTTAGTGTAACACTAAAGAAATAGTATATTTGACAAACAATTAATTGGAATCTTTCGCCTAAAATGAAACACATGTTATACAATGCACAACACAACAACAGGTGCAACAGCAGCAGCAGCAACATCAACAACAACAACAACAACACCGACCATCTATCAAAGTTATTGGCTGTTTGCATAAAATTACATAAACATAAGAAAAAGAGTTTGATATATTAGGACTTCTATTTTCTTATTGAAGAACTTCAATTGTCTACTACTATTATGAATATATCATAAAATAAGAGCATATATGCAATCTAATAATTTGTTATAATCATGAAAATAAGTTCTAGATGAAAAATTTTACCGGGACAAAATGGAAAATACGCACAAAATAATAGCCAATGTTTTGGTATTGGAGTTGAGTTATCATTGAATTAAGCCATCATATCTTAGTTGTATTATGTTTTTATTGCTGTTTCTTTTTCTTGCAAACTTTCTTCTATTATGAACTATGAAGCACAACATCTCCAACACGACTCCGACATTGACACGGAGACACCAGTAATAATTTGAAAAAATGAATAAATTAAGCATAATCACAAGTGTCGGTGCAAGTGTTCGACACACCGTCACGGACACGCCTTTTTTTTTAGGTGTCGGTGCTACATAGATTATGAATATTTTATGTGGTATGTTGTTAGTGTAAAACTTTATTACATATGCATTCAATCAGATCTCTTCATATAGATATTTACTAAGATATTTTAGAAATTAACATAACAAAGTGGCATTATCATGTGATTTGATTGAATGTTGTGTAAAACAGTTTTATACTACCAGTGCATTGTAACTAATCTCAAATAATAATAGTTAAGTAAAATAGACAATAACTAAGATAAAATGTGTATGATCGTGTGGATAGCTATGAGTATATGTCAAGCTTTACTTTTTGATCCGCTTTTTAACTTACAATATTGAAAACAGGAGCGCAACTTTTCTGGAATCGAATGAGGTAGAGCGCTTATATCTTCTCCATTTGTTACTCGGCAAATCATGTAACTTTTCAGTGACTGGTTTATCTGTGAATTTGTGAAATAAGAAATTTAATTAAAAATGTAACTAGATCCCAAACCTGCTTGGTTCTGGACACAATTATGAGCACAAGTCAAGAAAAAGAAGAGAGCAATTGATAGTTTAATCAGGGCAAAACGAATTCAAGATGAAATATAAAGAATTATCATAATATAGCATGTCAGGCTGTGAAGTCTTATCAATGCGATTAACAATGGAAAACAAAAAGACTATGGTGGACAATTTGAATTTTGAATGGAAGATACCCTTGTCTTCAAGTTCAAATAAACCATTTCTACTACAAGTTTTTCATATGCTTTATCAATTGCATTAGCCAGTGCAAGAACAAAACCCACTTATATTACTTTTGAAAAGGCAAACAAACCAGAAATCTTATAGTTGATTTACAGGACCGGACAGAAGTTATCTAATTGGCTAAAAACATGCTTTAATTCTTTAATATGACATAGAGTAGCAGGTTAGCTATTCCTCATTACATGATACTATGAGAAGATTTATCTGTTTATGATTCTAATGTTATAAACACATATTTCTTTTGTCAATCCAGCAGGTTGGACAATATTTCTTTCATCTATAAACTATTCTGATTGCTTAGTGAAAATAATCATCTCCCAACTATCTAGTCGATTCCAGTAAAGAGAACTACTTAGGCTTATCAGAATTGAAAAATATTAAGAAACTCAAGAACAGTAAAATACCTCTTGGATTGTTGAAGCTCCCAAGACTCTGCATAAGTTTTGCCCCTACTTTTAGACTTGATTCTCTGCACAGTACACTCTGCAATGTGGCAAAATATCAACTCTCGTATAAGGATAACGACAGATATACATAGAGATTAGAGAGACTAGACACACGCATATATGTGTAAGGGTAGTATGTTATCCGCAGTTTGCGAAATCTATCCTGTACAGGAGGTGAACTTATGAGACTTACTGTTGGCGAGTTCCCAGTTTTAAAACTTTCAACTCCCTCTTCATAGGATTCAGGGGAAACTGAGTTTCCATTTACACTAGGTATATCAATTATGCACTGGGTATAGATATCTTTGCTCTTCATTTGAAAATCAATGTTGTTTTGACAATTAGTATTAGTGTCTAAACACATTCCGCTTTTAGCTTGACTAGGAACCTCTACAATGCTTAAGAAGGCTAGTGGTGAAGCACTGTTTGCCTTTTCATCTTGGACCTGCAAAAAAGAAAAGCACCCCAGCTTCTGAAAACATATTGAGGTATTTTCAAATGATCATTTATGACAAAAATTGGTTCAAGCAGTTAAAATAAGAAATTCAATTCAAATAAGAACCACAGAAAAACATTTTATGTGTCCCTTTGGTCCTTGTCATTTTGAGAAAAATAGTCCAAAATAACAAGGGGACTAGCTAACTCAAAACTAATGGAAATTCAGGTCCTATAGCATAGCAGAGTTACCAACCGTTACCATTAAGCACACACAACATGTCAAAGAATTAGGTCACTGTATGGAGAGCAACGTTGTCAAATAGTGACACTATAGCATAGCAGAGTTTTAACAACCCGATGTTGTTCCACAGTACACAATTTAGTGTGCAGTTGTCAAAAAGAGGCTGTAGCACTGCTATGTATCAAAATTTGAACAAACTACTATTTTCAATGATCTGCAATTCACAACAATGATGTAAAGAAGAACTAACCTGTGAACCATGCAATCCGTCAGGAAATGAAGTTTCTTCAACCAGAATCGGCGGCATATCTGAACGAAAAACCAAACAAAGAAATCAGCTCCGAGAACCGTAAATACTAAATTAATTAAATTAAATTAAATTACCTAGAGGAAGCTGTGAGTTCAGATCATGAACATTTGGTTTATTTAACTTCAAACAAGAACAACCTACAGGTACGTTTCCATTCCCCTCTAGAAACTCCTGAATTTGACGTTGTTTCTGCAATGAAACCGCAAAATCAAAACAAGTTTCTAAACCAATCACAAAATACAAAGAAACTATAAATAATTGAGAATAAACTAACATTAAATAAATAAAAAATGCAACTGATCAACTAGTAAGAACTTTCAATTCAACCGAATGTGATCTAAAATAAAGCGTCCTCAATCTTCAATCCGTGAATCTGATGCAAAATTCAAAGTAAATCAACTTGAATTTCGAACTGTAAACAAATAAAAGAAAATCGTGTGGTTTAGTTTCAGTTCCACTTCCACTTCCACACACATGACTCTCGTTCACATTTTTTTCCAGCTGTTTTTGTTTTTGTTTTCTTTCACGGCATTACGCATAAACGTCGATTTCATCACTCACAAGTCACAACGCAAGTTGTTAAAAGAAAGAGAGGGAAAAAAACAATAAACAAGTTGAGATTCCGATTCGGTTGAAAGTCGCGAAGTAAATTCAGAATGTGGATAAGAATAACTGAAAATGAGGTTGAAACTGAAATTGAAGGTTAGAGAGTGAGAGAAAGAATGTTACCTGACAGGAGGAGGGAGAATCGACGGCCATCGTCATGGAGGAATGACTGAGTATCCGGCGGAGACAATGACGAAATGCGACGGAGATATCCGCGGCGGGATTAGAACGTTAGGACATCGGAGAAGAGTGAAGAGATGAAAGTTTTGTTTGATTTTGTAGTTTAGTTTAGTTTTGGTTAATAACTGTAATAAAAAGTACACCTATACCTACAGTTCAGTTGCTGGGTTCCGAATAAGACTTCGACTATCACGACAAACCCTTCTATTCATCCGTGACCAAAACCACCTTTCCTTTTCACCTATTTTTTGTTTATTATATATAGTATTAATAAATAATAAATTTTAGAAAAGAAGAATAAATTAATGAAATGACGAATGAGGATTAGAAAGTTTGTGTTAGTTGGCAACAAAATGGAAGGGTAAAATAGACTCATCAGTGTTTGTTTGTTGGAAAATGAATAAAAATGCAATGCATGTGAGGAAGGAAGTGGGGGAAAATATTTTGGCCTAGGGTGGGAGGGACAAAGACAAAAGTGAGTAGAAAAGAGTAGTCACAGGTTTGTTAACTATTCCAACATCAGTTTCAATCTGCATGCCCGTGGGTAGATTCTCTTCTCAACGAATAAAAATGGTACTTGTACTAAGATTTAAGTTTTGCAGAATAGATCGAAATTAGTTTTTCTTTTCATACAAATTAAATATTCAAGTTTTGAGCATTTCAAAGAAACATAATTGAAATTTAAAAACGAAAATTAATCAGAGCTCTCGGGAAAAAGAAAATAAGTATACTATTGTTTTATTAACTGATGCATTAATGATAATTGAATTCTTCAAACTACAATTTGAAGTTTGTTTCATAATGAAAAATGTTACTATTGAAAATTTAAATTAATTGAAATTAATTGTTGTGTCGGTGGTAGGGCTGGAAATGAGTCGAGTCGAGTCGAACTCACCTCAGCTCGGCTCGACTCGTTAAGAATTGTTCGAATTCGAGTTCGAGTTCGAGTTTGACACGAACTTTTTTTAAAACTCAAACTCGACTCGTTATAAGTTCACGAACAGTTTGGTTCGACTCGTTAGGTTCATCTCATTAGGTTCAGCTCACATGGTTCACGAACTTAAAAACTATTTTTTTAAATATATATATTTTTTAATATATTTGACATTTTAAATAAATATATATATTTTAAATAAAATATTAAAATAAAATAAAAGTTATTATATTGAAATTTAACTTTATCTTCGAAATCTACTAATTCAAAATCTACACAACTTTCAAGAGATACATTTGAGAGTCTAATTCAAAAACTACTAAATTGAAGATTAAATTTGTCTAAGATTTGAAGTAAATATTTAAACCTAATCTTAAAGACAGTATAATTCTTTTCATATGTAATCGAGTTGACTCATGAACCTAACGAGTCGAACTATGTATAGTTCAAGTTCAGCTCATTTAGTTAACGAACTTAATTTTTCGCTCATACTCAACTCATTTGGTTCATGAACCTAGTTCAACGATTTAATTGTCGAGTCGAATTTCGAACTATCTTCGAGTTGGTTTGGTTCATTGTCAGCCATAGTCGGTGGTACCACTGACAAAGTTTGGTGATTGCACCGCCATGAAAGTTTTACCCCATACCCCTACACTTATACCTATACCCCTACATTAAAAAATTTTGGACCAAAATATCCTCGTATAAAAATTTATTATTTTTTAATTTTTTTATATTTTTTTATTTGTTTACCGGAAGACTTTTTGAAAGTCTTCCGGTTCACATTTTTTTAGTATGTTTACCGGAAGACTTTTTGGAAGTCTTCCGGTACATATTTTTTTAGTTTGTTTACCGGAAGACTTTTTTGGAAGTCTTCCGGTTCATTTTTTTTTTTAATTTGTAATTAATATTTAAGATTTATTAATTTTATATAAAGACCAATTTAGTAAATTTTTGAATATTATACTTAAAATATAAAAAATCTATAAATAAAGAATCATTTTCAGAATATTTTCTATTTGATATAATTATTAGAATACAATGAGATTAAAATCATTTATTTTAAATGATCATAATAGTAAAATTTTCTCAAATATCTTATTAATCTTAAACATTAATAAATAAAATAAATTTAAATATAGGATATAAGTTTACATTATTCAATATATTTAATCAAATGAAAACATATGTGATAAATAAATAATGTATTTTAACTTAAAATGATCACAATAAGTTAACTAGCAAAATAATATAAGTAATAAATTAATAATGTATTTTATTTAAAACAATCACAATAATAGAATACGCAAATAATGTGTTTTATTTATAGGACTGATATAGTTTTATTGATTATTTAATTTTAAATACTACTATGAATATATTATTTAATCTATACTTTAGAACTCACATAATTATAAATATAAAAAATATTGTTTTATTACCCATATTTTTATTTAATTAAAAAAATAAGAATATAAATTTATTATTTGTTTTTCATTTTCGTTTGATCTTTTTTTTATTTATAAATTTTTTGCATATTCTATATTGTGCTTACTTTAAATAAAATATATTATTTATTTTATTAAAAATATTAAATAAAATGAAATAATTAAAAAGATCAAACAAAAATGAAAAACAAATAATAAATTTATATTCTTATTTTTTTTAATTAAATAAAAATATGGATAATAAAACAATATTTTTTATATTTATAATTATGTGAGTTCTAAAGTATAGATTAAATACTATATTCATAGTAGTATTCAAAATTAAATAATCAATAAAACTATATCAGTCCTATAAATAAAACACATTATTTGCGTATTTTATTATTGTGATTATTTTAAATAAAATATATTATTAATTTATTACTTATATTATTTTGCAAGTTAACTTATTGTGATCATTTTAAGTTAAAATACATTATTTATTTATCACATATGTTTTCATTTGATTAAATATATTAAATAATGTAACTTATATCTTATATTTAAATTTATTTTATTTATTAATGTTTAACATTAATAAGATATTTGAAAAAATTCTACTATTATGATCATTTAAAATAAATGATTTTAATCCTAGTATTCTAATAATTATAGTAAATAGAAAATATTCTGAAAATGATTCTCTATTTATAGATTTTTTATATTTTAAGTATAATATTCAAAAATTTACTAAATTGGTCTTTATATAAAATTAATAAATCTTAAATATTAATTACAAATTAAAAAAAAAAATGAACCGGAAGACTTCCAAAAAAGTCTTCCGCTAAACAAACTAAAAAAATATGTACCGGAAGACTTCCAAAAAGTCTTCCGGTAAACATACTAAAAAAATGTGAACCGGAAGACTTTCAAAAAGTCTTCCGGTAAACAAATAAAAAAATATAAAAAAATTAAAAAATAATAAATTTTTATACGAGGATATTTTGGTCCAAAATTTTTTAATGTAGGGGTATAGGTATAAGTGTAGGGGTATGGGGTAAAACTTTCAATTGGTCTTTATATAAAGTTAATAAATCTTAAATATTAATTACAAATTAAAAAAATATGAACCGGAAGACTTCCAAAAAGTCTTCCGGTAAACAAACGAAAAAATATGAACCGGAAGACTTCCAAAAAGTCTTCCGGTAAACATACAAAAAAAAATGTGAACCGGAAGACTTCCAAAAAGTCTTCCGGTAAACAAATAAAAAAATATAAAAAAATTAAAAAATAATAAATTTTTATATGAGGATATTTTGGTCCAAAAATTTTTAATGTAGGGGTATAGGTACAAGTGTAGGGGTATGAGGTAAAACTTCCCACCGCCATATATCTAGGCCCATTATTTAAATAGCTGGACTTTAATTACTAGGCCCGTTCTATAACTTTTATTTAAGGATAAAAATGCATCCTACATATAACTCAAATAGATTGATACTAGTAAGGATTTCATTTTTTTTATACTAGCATATTATGAAAGTGAAAGAACATTGTTAAAACCACATGTATGAATGTTTGTGATTTCATTGATAATACTCCATATAACATTTTATTACTTATATATTGTGTTAGATTGGGATAATATTTCACCACCTTCCTTGTATTATCGGAAGGATTTCTCACCAAAATCAACTCAACCAAGAGAAAGTTCAAAGAGTTTTTAAAGGTTGAAGGGAAATTGCGAATAAATAAAATAGATATAATGAATAAAAAATTTTTAAAAAATTATTTACAATGGATTCTTACAAATAGTCATAAGTCAAAGATTGTTTGATAACTTCTTGTATCATGTAAATGTATTGATCCTAAGCGTTAGACAGACGAACGATAACACACATTCATTTCAAAAGTAGATAATTCAGTCAATACTAATCAATTTAGATCCATCTTGTATAATTTCAGCTACAAAATTTTGACTAAAATTGCATTGAATAGGTAAAAAAAAAAAAAATTGCATACACAATATTATCTCTCTTTTTTAAATAAAATGTTGCGAATAGAATGTCTTGAAACAAAATATAAATAGTTTTTTTATAGACAAAAAACACACAAAGGTTAGGGTTAACAAAGAAAACAAAGGAAAACAACAAGGATTGATTATAAACTGTTATTCTTTGATTTCTCTTTCAAACAAGATTACAAGTATACAAGAATAACAATAATAATCTCTCTCTTTTGAATTAGGATTTTATCTTCCTATTTTTTCTTATACCAAAATGAGAGACTAACATGCTATTTATAAGAGAAATATCACACTAACCTAATGAACTTTTAAGCAATTACCCATTACAAGCTAACTTAGGGTACAAACTAACTTAACCAATTGGGCTCACAAGCAAGACTCAATTCAACATGCTAACAAACCTAGCAATATTGACTAATGCATGTTAGAACAAACTTTGACTACAACACGCATTACTCGCGAACAGACTTCGACCATACTAGAGTTCAGTCCAATATCTCACAAATCTCCACCTGAATCTAACTCTATAACATCAAGAAACTAACTTTCTGCATGCAGCTTTATCAACTGCATACAATGGAAAAACTTGCAACTAGGCAACGTCTTGGTGATCATATCAGCAGCATTATAATCTGTCGAAACCTTCAGCATTTGGACTTTTCCACGCTCGATTACCCCTCTGACGAAATGCAGTCTCACATCAATGTACTTGGTTCGCTCATGATAGGCTGAATTCTTCGACAGGTATATTGCACTTTGACTATCACATTTAACAGTGATAACTCGACCTTGAAGTTTCAGCTCCTTTGCAAAACCTTCAAGCCACAATACTTCCTTCACAACTTCAGTTAGGGCGATATATTCTGCTTCAGTGGTTGATAAGGTAACGACTTTCTGAAGTGTAGCTTTCCAACTGATTGTTGTTCCAAACATAGTGAACACATATTCAAAAATAGATTTCCTAGAATCCATACAACCTGCATAATCAGAGTCGATATATCCTTCAATTGCTGCTTTACTATCTTCACCCAATGCTCCACCATAAATGAGGACTCTATTCAGAAACTCATTTACGTAGAATCCACTTCAATGTTTGCTAGTGAGCCTTTCCAGGATTTGCCATGTACCTGCTTACAAGACTTACTGCATATGTTATGTAGGGTCTAGTACAGACCATAGCATACATCAAAAAACCCACTAAATTAGCATATGGAATGTTATTCATATAAGTTCTTTCAACATCAGTGCTAGGACACTGATCTATACTCAGCTTGAATTGAGGATTTGTCAGAGTCACAACAGGATTTGAATTCGATATACCAAACTTTTCAAGAATCTTCTGTAGATATGCCTCTTGAGATAAGCATAATTTCGATTGCTTTCTATCTCTTCAGATGTCAAGCCCAAGAATCCTGGACGCAACTCCCAGATCCTCCATGTCGAACTCCTTATTGAGTTCAACCTTCACCCTCATTACATCTTCGACATTGTTGCTTACTATTAGAATATCATCCACATAAAGCAACAAAATAACAAATGAATTACTAGGTCAAAATCTGAAGTAATCACAGTGGTCGAACTGACTTTTAATGAAACTTATGTGTGCCATGAACTTGTCAAATCTCTTATTCCACTGCCGAGGAGATTGTTTCAGTCCATATAAAGATCTCTTCACTTTGCACACAAGATCTTCCTTCCCCCTTTCAACATACCCTTCAGGTTGTTTCATCAGGATTTTTCATCTAAATCACCATACAAGAACGCAGTCACATCCATCTGTTCCAGTTCAAGGTCGAACTGTGCCACTATGGCAAGCAACATTCGAATGGATATGTCGAGACTATGCCACAACAGATAAGCTTTTGTCAAAACAACCTCCTCCCAAAACACCTTCTTCAATCTAGCACTAACCAACATGCATCTAACCCTTTCAAGGATTGTTCAATTGAATCTCTCAGCTAAGCTATTTTGTTGAGGAATATCTACTACAACATAGTAATTGTCGAACGCTTCCTTGCAGAACTCAAGGCCTTGCCGATTCTCAACCTCTTAACCTTTTTGGCAATTTGAGTTTCAACTAGAACCTTCCAACTTTTGAAATTATCAAAAGTTTCATCCTTCGTATTCTGGATGAATACCCATAACTTTCTGGAATAGTCATTAACAATGGATAGAAAATATCTTGCACCTGAGTGTGAAAGATTCCTTGCAGGCCCTCAAAGATTAGCATGAATGTAATCCAGGGATCTATGTGTTCTTTGCTTTCCTTTGTTAAACTTCGCCCTACAAGATTTATCAAATACACAAGATTCAAAAAACTCCAACTTTTCCCTCCTAGCAGGTTCTGCTTCCCTAATTCGACCATGCCTATTTTGCTGACATGGACCAATCTCATGTGCCATAATTTTGTCTTCGACACAGGTTTCATGGATGCAACATGGACCAATCTCATGTGCCATAATTCTGGTATTCGACTCATCTGATGTTTTGTGGTTTCAAGTGACAACTCAAGTAAAGAGTGAATTATTGATTCAGATTGCACTTGGTGCAAGGTATTTTCTATCCATCGTTGATGACTATTCTAGAAAGCCATGGGTATTCATCCAGAAGATGAAGGATGAAGCTTTTGAGAATTTCAAAAGTTAGAAGGTTCTGGTCGAAACTCAAACTGGTAGAAAGGTTAAGAGGTTGAGAACCGACAATGGCCTTGAGTTCTGCAATGAAGCGTTCGACAGTTACGGTGTTGAGTATAGGATTTTAAGGCATAAGACTGTAGCATGTACTCCTCGACAAAATGGCTTAGCTGAGAGACTCAATCAAATAATCCTTGAAAGGGTTAGATGTATGTTGGTTAGTGTTGGATTGAAGAAGGTGTTTTAGGGGAGGTTGTTTTGACAGAAGCCTATATGATAAATATATGTCCCTCGACTGCCTTCAGAATGAACACACCTAAAGAAGTTTGGTCGGGACATCCACCTAGTCTCGACAGACTGAGAGTATTTGGCACAGTTTGACCTTGCCACAGTGGCACAGTTCCATACGAATGTTGCTTGCCACGGTTGCACAATTCGACCTTGAAGTGGAGCAGATGGATGTGAAGATTGTGTTCTTGTATGGTGATCTAGATGAAACAATTCTTATGAGGCAACCTGAAGGGTATGTCGAAAAAGGGAAGGAAGATTATATATGCAAGTTGAATAGATTTATATGGATTAAAACAATCTCCTCAACAGTGGAATAGGAGTTTCGACAAGTTCATGGCACACATAAGTTTCATTAGAAGTCAGCTCGACCGCTGTGTTCACTTCAGATTTCAACCTGGTAATTCATTTGTTATTTTGTTGCTTTATGTGGATGATATTCTAATAGCAACCAACAATGTCGATGATGTAATAAGGGTGAAGGTTGAACTTAATAAGGAGTTCGACATGAAGAATCTGGGAGTTGCGTCTAGGATTTTTGGGATTGACATCTGAAGAGATAGAAAGTAGTCAAAATTATGCTTATCCCAATAGGCATACCTGCGGAAGATTCTCGAAAAGTATGGTATGTCGAGTTCAAAGTATGTAGTGACTCCGACAAACCCTCAATTCAAGCTGAGTATAGATCAGTGTCCCAATATTGATGTCGAAAGAGATTATATGAATAACATTCTATATGCTAATATAATGGGTTCTTTGATGTATGTTATGGTTTGTACTAAACCAGACATAGTATATGCAGTAAGTCTTATAAGCAAGTACATGGTGAATCTTGGAAAGGCTCGCTGGCAAGCATTAAAGTGGATTCTAAGGTACATAAATGGGTCTTTGAATAGAGTCTTATTTTATGGTGGAGCATTGGGTGAAGATAGTAAAGCAGCAATCGAAGGATATGTCGACTCTGATTAGGCAAGTTGTATGGATTCCAAAAAATCTATTTCTGGATATGTGTTCACTATGTTTGGGACAACAATCAGTTGGAAAGCAACACTTCAGAAGGTTGTTTCCTTATCAACCATTGAAGCAGAATATATCGCCCTAACTAAAGTTATGAAGGAAGCATTGTAGCCTGAAGGTTTTGCAAAGGAGATGAAACTTCAAGGTTGAGTTATCACTGTTAAATGTGATAGTCAATGTGCAATACACCTGTCGAAGAATTCAGCCTATCATGAGCAAACCAAGTACATTGATATGAGGTTGCATTTCGTCAGATGGGTAATCGAGCATGGAGAAGTCCAAATGCTGAAGGTTTCAACAAATCATAATGCTGCTGATATGATCACCAAGACATTGCCAGTTGCATGTTTTTCCACTGTATGCAGTTGATAAAGCTGCATGAAGAAAGTTAGATTCTTGATGTTATAGAGTTAGAACCAAGGTGGGGATTTGTGAGATATTGGATTGAACTCTAGTATGGTCGAATGGTAGCTTCTGGTTCGACAGGAATTAAGCATGAGGTCAAAGTTTGTTCGCATGCTGTTGTCGGAGTAATACATGTTGTAGTCGAAGTTTGTTCTAACATGAATTAGTCAATATTGCTAGGTTTGTTTTCATGTTGAATTGGGTCTTACTTGTAAGACCAATTGTGTAAGTTAGCTTGTACCCAAAGTTAACTTGTAATGGATAATTGGTAAAAAGCCTATTAGGTTAATGTGTTAGTTTTTTTAGAAATAGCATGCTAGTCTCTCAACTTGCATAAGGAAAAATAGGAAGATAAAATCCTAATTCAAGATAGAGAGATTATTTGTTATTCTTGTATACTTGTAATCTTGTTTGATAGAGAAAGGAAAGAATAACAATTTATAATCAATCCTTATTGTTTTACCTTGTTTCATCTTATTTTCTTTGTTAACCCTAACCCTTGTGTGTTTCTTGGCTATAAAGAAACCGTTTATATTTTGTTTCAAAGCATCCTATTCACAACAAGCTCTTTCGATTTTAAACATATTTTTTGTGGATGCATACTCAGGTTACAACCAAATGCATATAGACCCAAAAGATATCAAAAGGAAAGAATGCATGATTGAATTTGAAAAATATTTCTGCAATGTGATGCCACTCAAACTCAAGAACTCACGGGAACCATGCCAAAAAAAATGATACAAAATGTTTCCATAAACAAATAGGAAACGTAATTGAAGTTTACACGAATGATATGATAAAAAAAACTGAGATAGGAAATAAACCACCCTCATGATTTTGCCGAAATATTCAAAGATATGTAAACCACAAAATAAGACTCAACCATGAGAAATGGACATTTAGAACATGATTTGGGAAAATTCTCAAGTTTTATCTCAATAAAAGAAGGATAAAAGACAATCCTAATAAGTGATAAACCCTAACCAAACCTCCAACTCTGAATTTCATAAAATTGATTCAAAGCCTAATGATATGTTAACCATGCTCTATTGGTTCACATCAAAGTCTACCATTTTACTTGCTAATAAAGAAAATAAGTGACATTTGAATAGAGACGAATGTGAGTAGGCCATACCACAACTTAAGTAAGTCTTCTCCCAACCTTCTGTATTGTCGAACCATCCAAAAGTGAAACTCTCAATCTATATCTAGCAGTATTTGCAGAATAAGTCAATGCCCCCATGGTCGCAGAATGAACCCATATTCCCATTATATTTTTACACAAGAAAAAAAGAGAAAAATCCTGATATAATATCCTTTAAAATCATAAAATCATACAAATATTCCACCCTCAAAGATTGCTGAGCAGTTGTGTTTCAAATACTAGTGTCAATAATTTTCTACTTGGTGATCAAGTCTCATCATCTTAATCCCAAATAAATCTCGAACTCTAAAAGGTCTCCTAGAAGCTTTCAGATCTCCTCCACAAGATGCACATTAATTTTCTTCCTTTCACAAGAAGATAATACTTTTACTCTGATTCATTAACATCTTACACAATCATATTCCTCATATATTTCAAGACACCTACCATCAAAACCCAAATTTTCTTGCACAAGTCATTGAAAATATTATAAAAGTCGGGTGTCTTGGCATCCCATCAAAGCTCACCGACTTCAGTGAAGTATTTACATCCAGTGTTGTTCAAAGTCTTAGAGCCATGATATATATGTATTCTAGGAGGGACGTCTTCCTCCCAATGGGTCATAAATCATGAATGTAAACCACATTGGTTCCAAGCACCTTGATAACAATCTCAACAATGAAGAAACTTCTATTTGATCCAACAAAGAGGAGGTTTCAACATCTTACCCTCGAGAGGAATCACTCATGCTCCCATTATATTGATCTCAAGATCATCTTATGATCCTAAAGTAGGTTAAAAAGAAGTAGTACCAAAGTCTATCTCTTTTGGGACTCTAGTTTTTTTTTAGCATTAATCTCATAAAGATCACATTGGGCATACCTTTTATCCTATATCAACTCATAGTTAATAGGAAAAAATATTTTTATTTATCTATTGGAAAATTATCTAACCAAGAAGTTCATTGGCTTTAACGCTGGTGTGAGATTGAACCAAATTATTGGTGTTAATGAAAGGGGTTCGATCAAAGATCGGGAGGAAGAACATGCAGATGAATACTTATCAACTATAAAGCCCTCAAATAAGCTAGTGAATTCATATTAAGTTAAGTGGATGCTAGTTCTATGTAGTTCATAAGCCCTCTCAGTCAAACATTGCAGACCTAGGGGGAGTAGGAATTCGATTGCTCATGCAACACCTAACACATTGTTGAGAGATACCAAATGTTTAAGCCTCTTCAACGCTACAATACAACTCTCATAAGACATTTGAGTTAATATGAGATTGTCATAAACAAGCCATGATGACCATTCCCACTCAAACTAAGAAGGTATCTCTAGTTGACTGAAACAACAAATGAGGAGCCTCTTCAAAATCTCCTTCAAATGACACAGTGAAAATCGCCTAGGGAATGGTCAAAAAGGACTAACTTCAATGACACTAAACCACACACAATCAACATGACACTTTGTGTTTGTGAAATATCTAAGAAAATCCTTCTCTGATTGTTCAGACCCATATGTTACTCTATGTTAGGCTTTAGTTAAATCCTCCTCTGATTGTTCAAGTATGAATGTTTCCCCCATCTTAGACTGCATATGATACCTCTTTAGATTGCACCTATTTTGTCAAAATGTTCCATATGAACCAAGACTCCATAGAAATCCCCTCAAGCCATCCCTTCATCCTCAGAACAAGTCTCTACTATCCACTTCCTCATTCTAACAACTCAGAGGAGAATTATTTTGGATTGAGCTTAAGCTCAAACCATCGTATAACAACCCATAAATCGACCCTCATCCTCAACACTCAGCGAAGACTAGGACAAAGACAAAGGACTCGACTCCAAACAAAGATCCCAAAGGCCATAAATTGTCATAGTTTCCACATAGCTCTGATTTCCTTAAACATCTATATAAATGCTCTGAAATCATAATCAAAGATATATAACACCCGATCTCAATACCTCTTATTTGAATGTTAAAGTGTTTTCTAAATAATACCTTTCATTGATAATCAATCTAAGATATTCATTTGCTCTCTCACCGCCTTCAAGTATCATTCATCAAAATCTAGTGTATAGTTACATGTTTTTTTTAATTGTTGTGGACTTGAATCCATATTTATCTATGTATTATTGTTATATTTGTACTATATCTAATAGGTTCGATTTCAACTTTTATTCGTCCTAAAGAAGGAAAAATATTGTCATCACTCACATTTTTACTTGAAATTAAGTTATTGAACTCGCATTTTAATTAAAAATGAATTGTTTAAAAGAACCTAAATTAAAATTTGATTGACTTAAAGAAATTTTAAATAAATAAAAAATTCAGCCAAAGTAAAAATTAAATAAGAAAAGAAAAACAATTCTGGTCTAAACTTGAACTACCGCATTATCTAAGTGTTGGTTAGACGTATTAAAATGCAGATTTGAGTAACCTAATATCTAGTAATAGCCCCATACTGCTACATACTATGAATATGACCAATCACCTATGTTAGTTTTCGTGACACCAGATGATAATAATTGATTTTTGTAATGCTAATTTAATGCAGGTGGTGGTGTCTCTAAACCGATTTACTACAATAATACAAATCCCACTCGATGAGTATCAGTCACAAAATGCTTTTAGTAGTCACGTTTCAATATCAATCTCTTTCTCTATTAATTTTATTAGGATAATTGTCTTACCAGCTAGATTAACTAACCGAAATTTAATACTCAAGTCACAAACAATAAATACAAATCCATAATGATATAGGAAAATAAATTCAGTCACGATATTTGAACTACATCTTGAATAGTAATAGTATTTCTTTAAATATGACAGCTGCTAAAGACTATTTGAAAGAATATGAATATAATTGTTTTTCGTGATCTGTGTGTTACTGTTTCTTGTGTGTACTCGTTCCTTCTCATATTTCAGATGCGAAGCAAATGCAATTATCAAGAAATCTCATATTGCTCACTCAATTATTTTCATGTATAGTTAAACGAATTTTTCACTGTTCTACCCTATTTTAAAATAATATATCTCATTATATCTCAGTTTAAAATTTATTTATAAAAATATCTTCTTTTTGTGTGGGTTCGTCTACTCAGTGGAGGAACTAATGCAAACGCAAATGAATCAAAAGTGAATTTGTCCATCCAATAGACGAGCTTGTAAAGAAGTTATTTATTTATTTATTTATTTAATAATTTATGTATTAATTTTGTTTATTAAAAATTATATAAATAAAATGTTAATAATTATTATTAATGATGATAAAAGATAAATATTAATAATTTTTTAATGTTAATAATTTTTTACACTTAATAATAATAAATGTTAATAATTTTTTAATATTAATAATTTAATGAAAATCTGTGTTTTAAAATGGAAAAAAATCAGAGATCTGTGTTTTAATTTTTATACTTAATTTTTTCCATTTTTACTTAATAATATCAGAAATATGTTAATAAGAGATCATTAATTCTCTTAATTTAATAATGATAAATATTAATTCTCTGTTTTTTAATAAGAGATCTGTAAAAAATTATTAAGTGTAAAAATTAATTCTCTGATATCATTAATTATTATTTTACTTAATAATGATTTGTTAATAATTTAATGTGTAAAAAATTAATATGGAAAAAATCAAAGATCTGTGTTAATAATTTTTTTGTTTTTTCATTTTAAAACACAGATTCTCATTAAATTATTAACATTAAAATATTATTAACATTTATTATTATTAAATGTAAAAAATTCTTAACATTAAAAAATTATTAACATTTATCTTTTATCATCATTAATAAAAATTATTAACATTAATATTTTTACTTATATAATTTCTAATAAACAAAATTAATACATAAATTATTAAATAAATAAAACAGAAAAAAAAACAACTTCTTCACAAGCTCGTTCACTAGATGGACGAACTCACTCTTGGTCCATTTGCGTTGCACTAGTTCGCCCACTGAGTGGACGAACCCACATAAAAAGGGGGTATTTTCATAAATAAATTTTGGACTGGGGTATTATGGGATATATCATTTCAAAACAGGGTAGAACAGTGAAAAGATCTTAGTTAAACATGTATGTTAACTTCACACCACATTTTATACTCAATTTTGATATTTTACACTTTTAACTATATTTATATGATGTATTTTTTTAAAACTTTTATAAAATTTATAAAATATAATATAAAATATTTTTTAATTTATTTAATAGTCATGTTATTAATCAACTTTATTGTTACATTAACCACAAAAATATACATTATTAACCATTTATTTTACTTAGAACTCATTACTTATTATCACCACTTTATTAATCAATAAAATACATAATAAATAACATTAAATTATAAATATATTAATAAATCCTTACATTTTATTAACTTTTATTTTATGACTCGGATTTTTGAGAACCGCCATCGGGTAAGAGGAATCATTTTTTATCATCGAGGTAGGGCACTATCCTTGCGGCAGTACCGCCCCCATCTACTAAGTATCTACCGGTTGGGTACCCGACAGGGCCGGCCCAATCAATCTGGAGGCCCTGTTTTAATTTAATAAATAGGCCTAAATCTAAAATATATATATAATTTAATAATAAAAAAATACACTAAAAATTCAAAGTATTGTTTAAACTAATAATATCTTTTTATACAATATAAAGTTTCTAACTACTTAAAAAGAGCCTTCCTCCTAACACTTTTTGAAGCAAATTCATCAACCAAATCTTCATATTTTACTGTCTCCAAAAGATCATTTTCAACTGCTATCAACGCCAATCCGTTAAGTCTTTCTTGTGACATGGTAGACCGCAAGTAAGTCTTTAACAACTTTAATTTTGAAAAGCTTCTTTCTGCAGAAGCAACTGTCACAGGAATAGTCAACAAAATTCTATATGCAATAACTGTATTAGGAAAACAATCCAAGCCTTTTGAAAATAATAATATATCAGTAGGTCTTATGATTTCTTCAGGCAACATTTGTCTTAGTAACTTTAATTCCTCAAAAAATTCATTCCCGTCAATGTCAGATTGCTCATTATGTTTCAGTACTCGTTCAAAGTTACTACAAAAAGACTTCAAAGTTGCATCATCCAATGATTGTAACTTGTGAGAAGTAAACAAGAAACCAAAAATACTTTCATACTCTTGGTATTGCTCAAATCTCTTATTAAGAGAAACAACAGCTTGATCAACAAGGTAAAGAAAATAATTAACCCTGAAAGATTCCTCTTCAGATAGCTCGACTGCTGGTGTATTCAAATTCTCATCAAACTGTCTTTTTCTTTTAATTATACGCCTTTGAGGAAATATTGGAGCGATATTCAATTCAACCGCAATTTCCTTAGCATTAACCAATGCCTTATGAAAACCTGTTTCTCTATATCCTTCAAAAAATGAAATCAACTCCTTTATTTTTTCCATAGCAACATCAATAAGCATATCCTTTTCCTGTAAAAGCTTGCTAACAAAATTAATTGCAGATAATATTTCAAACCAAATAATTATAGCCATCAAAAATTCAAAATCACCAAGCTCATTAGTTGCTAAGGATTTAGCTTCATTTTGTATCTTAGGATCGAGATCATGTTCTGACACTTCAAGTAAAGCTTCTGTAAAATCTGACATTTGAGTTCTTATAGCTTTGACACTTTCAACACGACTTTCCCAACGAGTGGATGATAATGATTTTGGAGTCAACCCTTTTACATTATCTTTCAAAATTTGCCATCTCTTTGTTGAATTAGCAAAAATTGTGTAAATGCGTTGAACAACTCCAAAAAAATTCCTAGCTTTATTACAAGAGTTAGCCATATCACACAATGTCAAATTAAGACTATGACAACCACAAGGAGTATAAAAAGCTCTTGGATTTATGTCTAAAAATCGCTTTTGTACACCTTGATGTTTTCCTTTCATATTTGACCCATTATCATAACCTTGTCCTCTTACATCAAATAGGTCGAGACCAAGTTCTTTCAATTCATTTTGTAAAACATCAAAAAGCCCTTGACCAGTTGTATCATTCACATTCAAAAATCCTAAAAATGATTCCTCAATGCTAATAGAAGTTGAAGAAACATCCACATATCTTATTATCAAAGACATTTGCTCTCGGTGACTAACATCCGGAGTACAATCAAGTATTACTGAGAAATACTTTGCTTGTTTGATTTTTCTAATGATTTCAATTTTAATTGCAGAACCAAGTAATGAAATCAACTCATTTTGTATTTTATGTCCAAGATAATGAGTGTGAACTTTTTGAGTTGTAACACGTCTAACATGTTCTTGGATAATTGGGTCAAATTCAGCTAACATTTCAATCAAACCCAAAAAGTTGCCATTGCTATCTTCGTACAACTTTTCCTTAGAACCACGAAATGCCAAATTATGTTTAGCAAGAAATTTCACTATTGAAATAACTCTTTTTAAAACATTTTTCCAGTGATCCTTTTCTTTCTCAATTAATCTTTGAGTCGTTTTATCAATAGTTTGAAATTTCTGCAACCTTTGACGATACTCATACCAAGTAGTCATATTCTTAACATGTTCCATGCCTAACTCGTGCTCTTTAATTCTTGCACCAACATGTGACCAATCACTATAACCCTCATTTGCTAATTGTCCCCTACCAATCCCATTTTTTAAAACTTTACAACAGAAACAAAATACTCTATCAAGCTCTTTTGAATAAACAAGCCAATCTCTATCACACTTCTCTCCATTTGCTAAAGCTCTAGTATACAAATTAGTCGTAAAGCGTCGATTCCAATTATCTCTAGGACCCCTCACAATAGAATTATCCCGTTTAGGCCCTTTCATAACTAATAAATCAATCATTTTAGGTTGAAGACGATCCCAATTTCTTGGATCAAATATATCGTAATCAACATCATCATCATCATCATCATCATCATTAACTTCCTCAAGATTATCATCATCATTATTAACTTCATCATCGATAGGTACACTATCAGCATTATCATTTTCAATAGGCACACTATCAACATTATCATTTTCAATGGGCACACTATCAAGAATTTCAACATTAGTATTATCAACATAATGACTTTCATTTGGAACTTGTGGTTCTTTTATCAAAAATTTATCAAGAGCTCCTGCTTGAGATTGAATTAACTCTTCAATTTTTTTCCTTTTCTTACGTTTATCATTTCCACATTCATACTTTCTATTCTTAGGAGGCATAATAGGAGGCATAGTAAAAAAAAACCTGGAATATCTCACAATGTCTTGTGTCCGCCAATGATCAACTCTGCAATATTTACTAGCAATCGATCTATTTGTAGCCTCGTTGTTAAATTAAGTTCCTACAATAAATTATTAATTAGTGCAAGCAAAAATAGTACCAGAAAAAAAAAACATGTTTGTAATCATCATAAAATGGGATTATTATTTATTAATAATACTTTAATTATATTATCACTATTTTTACTAACACTACTATGAAATATACAGAAAATAAAATGCTCCAAAATTAATTATTTTTAATTTAATCTTACTGTTGTTGATATTTTCTATTACAATTAATTCTAAATTTTAGATTCTATCATAAACTATTGTCTATTGAGATAATTGAATGAGTCACACACATAGAAATGACATACTCTTGACACAACAATATAAAAAGCACTTCTTTGACAGCTTGCAATCTTTCTATCACACTTCTTTGACAACTTGCAACCTTTCTACTTTTCAAATTTCAATTAGTTTTTAATATGAACTAATCAAAACTCAAAAGTATAAAGTAATAAAAAAATACAAAATAATCTCATAACTCATTATTCTACTTATACCATTTATTTGACAGCTACTACTCGGCACTCACTATTCTCTATTCATTTCTCCATCTCTATTCTTTTCTTCTTTCTTCTTTGAAACCTAACTTAACTCATTTCTTCTTTTCTTTTTACAGTAAAATTAACTCAACCAATTTTAGAATTTTAGGAGAAAAAAAACACAATAGAGCCATGGGAGAAAGAATCATAAACCAAGAAACACATACAAGTTTCTATCTATGTATGTTCTTTCTTTAATTTTATATTTTTTTTCTTTCAAAACATGAAGATAAACTACTTTGATTTGAACAAACTTACCGATTAAACTGCACTGCCGTCGTCTCACACTCTCACCGTCGTCGTTTTGTTTTTTTCTTTCTAATATTGTTTTGTTTTTGGTTTATTATGTGATGTATATAAACAACTTTGTTTTGGGTTTCTTTAATGCCGACGTTTCATTTTCCTTGGCGTCTTTTCGGTTTTAGGTTGCGTTTGGAATGAGGAAAAATAATATATATTTTAAATTTTTTCATATTAATTAGATTTCAAAAAAAAAAAAATAGGCCCCCAAAATTTTGGGGCCCAGTTCCATAGAGCCTGTTGCGCCTGTGAAAGGCCGGCCCTGGTACCCGAGACACACCAGTTTTGTCAAGCTGAAGTAATGCTTATATAATCTATTATTTCAACATCATCATATTTACCTCTAAAGAATGGAGCTTCCTAAGACTAGGTGAAGATGACTTATTCAATAATTCGTGCATAAGGGTAAGGAACTTTGGATGAACTAATGCGAATGGGTGTAAGCCTCGCAGCTCGGAAACACCCAGTGCTGACCACATTGAGTGAATGGGTACGAAAGAAAACAATTCTTCCCATCACTCCTTCCTTGGATTAGTAAACTACTATCGATAATTCGTGGAGGGTTCTTCAAGGGCCCTGACCGATAGGAATCAAGGATGAGTCTCTACATCTATCTTATATCTGTTCATTTAGGATTAAGAAGGCTTTAGGAAGACAATGAGATCTCAGACTTTCCTGAAAGCTTAGTAAGGGAGTTTCGCGCCTAGGAGGGCAGCGCGCTTTGGGATGCAGAGGAGCGAAGCGACTTATATAGAAAGCATGAACCACCTCGAACTCACTCGATTGATGGTTCATGGTTCTACGTAATTAGTAGGATCGAGTTTCTACTCCAATCTAAGGTTTTTAGGGTTGTGAACTCAAGAGTACCCGTACGAGTTCTTTGATCGAATTGAGGGTGACTTCTTCCCTTTCGCTGACTAAGGCGCTTCGCTTGTGCATTTTCAACATCCATAGCTTATGACTATGTCGGTGAAAAAGGTCCCTATTTTCTATTTCAAAGAACTAATTATGATCTGAGACTCTCTATCTATTGTCTAACTTTCGGCATCTTTATTTACGAGGAATTTCGATCTATGGCAATTTCTTTGTAGTATTTGTAGTAACAAGGTCAGTTAAAGCTGTCAGATATAGGAGAGACTGCCTACTTCAATCAAGTTCAAGGCAGGCTAACTCCAAAAACTGAAAAACCTCGTTGCATAACCAACTATTTTGTCCATATAACATAACATCAACATATGAATCCTTGAGAAAGCCTGGGATGTTAATAGCCTCGTCCCCAATCACTTGAGAGTCTTTCTACTACTTCCTTGCTTACCTGGCTCACTTTGCAACAGCAGGAATAGTGGCCTTTCCGCTGCTAGGTCTTTCACCCTACGCCAACCAAAAAGGCAGGTTCATCAACCCTGCGAGGGTCATTATTTCGCTCTCCGGTCGCTCAGTGCCACTATTGGTGCGAGTTGTAAGGAAGGAGTCTTGGTCTCGAGTTTAGTTGGGCGTCATTTAATTCTCATAACGGGAGTGAGTGCACCGAGAGTTCGTTCCGCCCCTTGTCCCCGAATATGGGTAATATGTTCTAAAAAATTCTAAGACGTTTTTATATTTAAAAATTCATTAACAAAATTATGGTATGTAATAATGAATCTTATATATATCATTAACCATAGTTTATTTATTACATAAAACTATTTTTAATGTCTGAGTATTTAATAATCAAGTTATGACATATATAATATATTAACTAATTTATTACACTCAATTAATCAATTTTTTCTTCCAATTTTCAATGCTAAGACAATTAACTAAATTAGGGATGTACATGGATCAGTTTGGGTTGGGTTTGACTAAAACTAAAACTCAATATATATGGAGTATATCGGTTTGAGTGAGCTAAAATAACCACCCCAACATCATTGGATCGGTTTGGGTAAAGCCATAAATTTGTGGATTGGATTGGGTTGGATAATGAGTCACCCAAATTTTTTTTTCCTTATATAATTATAAGTGATGTGTCATATTGTTTTCAAAATTTGCCTCAGCTATTTTTTTCTTGAAAAAAAGTTTAGCCATATTAGTGCTATTTTTTTTAAAATCAAATGTTTAAACATTCTATAAAATTTATTTTAAAAAAATATTTTCAAAAATCAAAGTGTATTAAGAAAGTGCAATATAATAAATAATTCAAACAATTTTGCTATTTTTACACCAAGGTGTACACCTACACCGTATGAATAGTGCAAATATATTAAAAAAATAACAAAGTGTACAAGTTTGCCACTTAATGTTGAAACACCATTTTTTACCGTGGGCCATAGTCAAATGAAGAAATTTATTGTTTCTCTCTCTTAAGCTCAACCACATGCTGTACTTTATAACATAAAATATGCTAACTCATTCTTCTTCTTGCTCTTGATCATTCACGCTATTCTTTAGCAGCTCTTCTCCAACTCGTCTCTTTATTTCATCTGCAACTTTTCTTTTCATTTCATCTCCAACTTTTTCTTATTTAGCATCATTATGTTATGAAGATGACGATTTAACTCACTAAGTTTCTAGATTCATGATTGTTCATATGTTTTTAGATTTAGCACAATATTAACCTAGTTTTCTTTATTGTTATTGATTTCATGTTTATTCACGATTATTCATTAATCATGTTCTAAAAAGTATTGTCCTACTTTACTCACACCATTAACCATGTTTACCTCCTGCTAAACGATTGCATATATTTACCCATGCTGGTTTGTTAACCAATTTGGGAAATGAATTAACCAACTTTTGTCACACCATTAACCAACTTCATAATAAACGGTGTTATAAACCTGCCCACATGTATGAGTGTTTATTAACCAAGTTATAGAAAATATTAACCATAATTTTGAACTATATTAACCAACATTGTTATAAATTTATACTATACATAATATTGACATTTATGTGCAGTTTTTAAGTCATAATGGACAATTCAAGCATTTTGATAGAATATGATAGTAATCAAAGGAAAGATGTAGAAGTTGATCATGACGATGGTGATGAATCACTTTGGGTTCCTGCAATTGGGATATGTTTTTCATGTCTAGAGGAAGTTAAAACATATTATCAAGAGTATGCTTTGAAAAAAGGGTTTGGATGGAGGATTAGACCATCGAAAAAAGGAGACGACGGGGAGCTCAATTACCTGATACTTTCATGTTCAAGAGAAGGGTCTAACATTTCAAAAATTTCATGCACGTAGTGAGAGCATACATGCTTTATTTGATGGATATATCAATTCTACAACAAGTCTAAATTAGTTTGTGAAACAATATGATAATGCTCTTAGAAGTCGGGCAGAAAAGGAATTTAAAGCTGATTTTAATTCGATGGACACAACAATTCCATGTGGTTCAAACTCGTCCATTGAGAAGCAATTCCAAAGTGAGTTTACTAATGCTAAATTCAAGGGAATTCAAGTGGAATTCATATCTAAGATGAATTGTTCTGCCTCATTAAATAGTGTGGAAGGTTGCCTTACTACGTATCATGTGTTAGAGGAGATATTAGTTGGAGACTTACGCAAAGAGCGAGTCTTAAAAGTTGTGCTTAATAAGGAAAACCATGATTTCAAATGTGAATGCTCATTATTTGAGTTTCGAGGTATTGTATGTCGGCATGTGTTATCCGTGTGTAGTCAGGAGAGGATTATAGGTCTTTCAGACAAGTATGTTTTATCAAGATGGAAGAAAAACATTAACAGGAAGCATTCATATATCAAGACTAGTTATGGTTTAAGGAGATGAAGCCACAAATGGACAGGTTTGACAAATTATGCAAGCATTTTTATGAGGTTGCTGAAGTAGCTGCTGAATCAGAAGAGACTATCGAAGACCTCCATGACATATTACGTTTGTTTAACTCTAATATTTCCACAAAGGATAGTACACTTATTGAAGAAAATGGTGATGAGGATTCTAATGCAATCAATAGTAATATAATTCACAGTCCAAAACATGTCAAGAGAAAAGGTTGTCCTCAATCTAAAAGAAAGACATTCGTCGCTGAAACGATTACTAAGAGGTCAAGGAAGCGAACAAAAAAAAATGATCACATTGAGCTTACTACGGTATGTCTATTTTCATGCATAAATGATATCTTATACAAATGGTTATGTATATGGAATCTAAATATTTTGTTTCTCTAACTGTAGGAGTGCAACATTGGAATGGTGGGAAATCAATTTGGAAGTAATGTTTGCGTAGAATCATCTCTTGAGGTTGTTAGTGGAGGAAATTGCGTAGATTTGACTATTGTGGTGTGTGTCCATTAAAAAATTAAATTAAATAACGTTTGAAATCATATGTACTATTTGAGGAATTTGTTGTATTTTAAATTTGAGGAATTTGTATGTACGAGTTGCGGAACATATGTAGTTGTTGCAGATAAATTATGTGTAATCATTGTAATACTAACTTATTATGTATTTGATTTTATACACATCATATTTTATATTTTTTCTATGTTATTATACAGGTTGGAAATTGTATGTCATTCATGGATCTTTTGACAACATGTGAAACACCCTTGACGGGTTCATCCCAAGTTTGTACAAATTTATGATGATCTTTGGGAATTTTTGGTTATTGACTAGTGGCATGTGCATTTTGGGAAGACTGTCACATATCTATACTATTTTGGTAAATTTAACATGATGACATTGTTAGACTATGGCAAGGATCTAGAAGGGGGGGGGGGGTTGAATATATCCCAATTAAAAGTTTGAGTCGGCGCTACCAATTTAAAAATTGTTTTTGAAAATATGTTTTAAGTGCGGAAGCGGCCGAAGAAAATATAGTCTAAAACGAACGGTTATTGGAAAACCGGATATGCGATAAGCCTTTGGATTAATGACAATATGGAAGAGAGAATCAAAACACTAATCACACTTATCAATGATCTAATTTACTTGTTAGGATTCCTAGTTCCAATTATTTAAAGAGCAAACCAAAACTAGATACACAAATAAGATAATTTTGGTTTAGGCAATTTGTCGAACACTTGGCGTGCAAAAACACTCCAAGTGATATTTATGTTGAGTAAGTGATTCCAACTAGCCTAGTACAATGTCTTATTGTACTTTGGATTCAAAAATAGAGTTTTAACCTCTTACTCAATTGATATCACAGTTTGACAATAGTGCTTATACAAAAATCATTTATTTTTAAGCTAAAACGAAAATGTTGAAAAATAAAGAAGACAAGTATTTGGTGAGGCAGTTCCCCTGCCGTCCTCGCTTCGGGGTACGTCTGTCACACCCTCATTTTCGCTTTTAGCCTTTATACCCTACATTCGCCATACCATACATCATTTTATTGCATATCGAGCATGTGGGTACGGATTGGGTCGATTTGTCATTTTCCATTTTTCAAATGAGATAACTTGTCTATCTTGGACTACATGGAAGAAAAGGTTCATTATCTAAAGTTTGATCTAAATTGGAAAGTCTACTCTTGTAGATTTCTTCAAAGAGAAGTTACTTGATGAAATATTAGGATATTCAAGATATATTCCTAATGACCATGAAATGCAAGGCATAATTCAAGATTGCTTCATCTAATTTTGTTTTAAATTCTTGATCAAGTGGAGTTCAATTTTGCAAAGCATGAGTCAAGATTACAAGTCCATAATTCAAGACTTCATCCATTTCAAGCTTAATGGTTCTAAGGAAATTCATCATGAATTCAAGATTAAAGGCAAGAGTATTACAAAGAGAAACTTTATGACATTACAAGAATGTCATTTGTTACAATGTATCCAACTCTAAGTAATGATTAGAATTTATTTCTAATCTTCATTCAAGCTTCTAATCAAATTCATGCCACACCAAGTCCACCTTATGCTTACAAACATCCAAGAAATATGTAAGGATTAAATCAACATTGGATTGTTTTAAGACCAAGACTATGCATGTTAATCATAAGCAAAATAGTCCCATTGCAAAAGTGACAAATTTCCTCATGTCACAAAATCTACATGTCACAAGACCAAAGGCATAACATGTGACAATGCTTCTACACATCAGAATTTTCAAAATGCTGTCAAGAATTGGTAGCATTGGCCAAGAGGAGCTGTCCAAGCACAAGCCAACAAAATGGGTGCAAGGCACAAGGTGCTGCAGAAAAATAGCATAGGAAAGTAGTGCAGAAAATGCAGCATAGCACCTTGCATGGAAATGGAAAGAAAGAGAGTGACATAAGGAAAGGTGGTAAGAAACATTGCCCCATGAAAAATCTGAAGTGTGGGAAGAAGTGAAAACCCTAGAGGAGCTGAGATAAGAGGAGGGGGCTGTAAACAAAAAGAGGACTCTTCATTCATTCAAGATTCATTCTACACACATTGGCAAAAAACCAGAAAATAGAGAGAGCAAACAAAACCCTAAAAACCAGAAAAATAGGAAGCTTTGCAAACAAGAAAAAGAGAGTGATATAGAACCAAGAGGATCATAGAGAAACAAAACCTTCACAACATAAAGTGAAGAGGAGTGAGGTACATTCAACCAAGACCAAGGAGGACTTGCAAGAAGGATAGAAAGTTCTTGGGTATCCATTTCCTCCAACCTTTCTCTCTTTACTTTTTTGCTATTTACATTCATTTTGTCTACTCTTTTTGTATTGTTGCATTGTATGTTTCATGTAAGGTTCCAAAGGGACCAAGACACCGTTCTTAAGAAACCACAAAAACGAAAGAAAAACATAGAAAAGTTAGTTTTTTTTACTCTGGTAGCACGACACGGGTCGTGTCACACAACACGGTCACCCGTGTCACACAACACGGGCCGTGTCACACAACACGGCCACCCGTGTTGCACTTCTGTTTGACATTTTAACATCCAAAAAACCCCAGACATCACAACACGGGCCGTGTCGCACAACACGACCACCCGTGTTGCACCCCTGTTTGCCCTAAAACTCATCTTTTTCAGACATCACAACACGGGCCATGTCACACAACACGGCCACCCGTGTTACACCACTGTTTTGCTACTTTTTTCAATATTTTACCTCCAAAAAAATCCGTTTTTATTGCATGTCTCGATTTTTTTTATGCGAATAACCCGATATGTTTGTATATTTTAGTATGAATGTTGCTATTGTCCTTGGTGACTTTTGATTCCAAAGACCATTTTCAAAAACAAACTCTCGATTTTATCGAGCCATTTTCAACCCTTGTAAGTCGGTCGCCTTGTGCGTCCGCCATCGACCTTGTTCATATCACCTCAAATACTTTTACAAACAATAAACCTTGATCCAACATCAAGTGGTTCTCTTTTCTCATAAAAAATCCAAAACACAATAACATAAACAATTAGAATTATGCACCACGAACTTTAAAGTGGTAGAAAAGGAATGAGAATGGAGTCCTCCTACACTCGTTCCGAATGTTTTGGATACAAGGCGCTCGACTTGGTTATTCGAAACATTCATTTCTATCCAAAGTCTTTTGTGTATAATCCTAATCAAGAACAATTTCTCTTAAGAAACTTAAAAATAACATCAACTCATCAAACCTATTTTCGCCTTAGGGCATCAATTCAAAAACCCTTTTTCAAGGTATAAAATCAACCAACAAACAACAATTTCACAAGCCTCCGAACTACGGAGCTCTGATTCTTCACTTCTTTTAAGTGAGGATACATAGGCACAAGGGCCACAATCCTTGGCGGGCATTAAAATAAATAAACCAACCCCTCTTTTCCGTAAACAAGCAAACTCTTAATAAAAACACCCATTCACGTTAAGTAACCTAGGAGGTTCCCATCGAGTACGATGGATGCGAGGGGGTGCTAACACCTTCCCCTCGCATAACCGACTCCCGAACCCTAAGACTTGGTTGCGATGACCATGCTCTTTTCCCAAAGGTTTTATCGCTATTTCCCTTTCCCTCTGTGGGATAAATAAAATCCGGTGGCGACTCTGTGTCATTTTTCGCGTAGCGACAACGTCTGCCCTCAATTCTAAAATCATAATTTAGATAGATTTAATAGATATCACCTATTGAATGTAACAATTTATACAAGGATTGAACAACAAATATACAACAGAAATCTCAAGACGCTCAATGTTGCTTTCACTCCTTGCCCCTTGATTCAATATGAATCAAGTCCTCCGATCATTGTTGATAGACCTCCGATTCCAGCCACCTTATTGAATAACCCTTAGTTGTTCAAACCTTCGGCTCTGGATGATCTCAACTGCAACGAATCGAACCCGAGATCTTCCCTTCAATATCATTGAATCCGCTACTAGACTGTTGAAGAACACCTCTTCACAATCACCTTCACTCAGTTGACCCTTGATGAAGAATCTCGTCCAAAAACCCCCAAAATTCAAACCAATCTTGGAGGATAAAATCCTAACAGTTTTATTCAAGAAAGAACCCGTTACAAGCTTCAACCCGAACTAGATTACCCAATCTAAGCTTTGAACCTTATCACCTTTAATCACTCACAATGCACTTCAAAAATGTCTGTGTGTAATTGATGTGTTGTGAGATGTTGAAGATGAAGATGATGAATCTTGGACACCTATTTCACTCTTCCTTATTCTTGAACACATGAATCAGTTTTTATCAAATGTTAAAATGACATAAGTGGTTAAACTTGTATATATAGTACCAGACCAACCAAAGACATAACATCTTTTCAAATAATTGAGGGAATCACTTAAAAACTGCATTTTCGCGCGAACGGTCGACCACAGCAGGTCTGTGCGTCGACGCATAGCCTGCGCTTTTGGAAATCTGCAAAATGTATCAGTATGCGTCGACCATACAGTCGGCGTGCACTGACCCGTTGAAAAGTATTTTCTTCATGCGCCGACCCTATGGTCGACTCAAACCTTCATGCGCTGACCAGTAGAAAAATGCACTGATGCATGCGGCGACCCTATGGTCGACTCATGCCCTGCAAACCTGCAAAAATTGATACTCTTGTGGTTTTTCATGCCTCTTGTCACGAGCACATTTTATCTACACATATTATATTTATTATAACAGTTTTTAGACAAATATAAAAGGATATGGTAGGTGATACGTTGCATTTGTTTGGTAGAGTTGGAATTTACAATTGCCAATTCATCCATGGTTGTAATTCGTCATCATCGAAACCTATATCGAGTGATGTCTTGCAGACTCGTGTGATGTGTGGTGATTTTCCTTCACATTCTCCCCCTTTTTTATGATGACAACCTGTATACAACCAAAACAACCAAAAACACAACAATATGCAATGTATACACAAGCTCCCCCTTTCTTTTGTAATTTTAGGCTGCAAAACAAACAACCCTCAACTGTTGTGAACATCCTGGCTTGGCTTTGGTGCTTGCTACATGTTCTTCTCCCCCTTTGACAACATCAAAAAGAGAAAGAGAACTTGTCAATTAACAAAAACATACAGTAGGTGATAGCTAGTCAATTACCAAACTTCACACATAAGAGTGATAATGAACAAAAACTGGAATTAATAGATAATAAAGTGAGTACATGCAAATGGGCGAATATTCAGGCAAACATAACACGAAATAACGGAAAATACATAGTGAAAAAAAAACATGCAACTATGTAACTAATATCCCCGGCCCCGACCTCGGCCCCTCCTGGTATGCAACATCTGGATTGCGGTGAGGATCCGAGAAGTCCATAAACGCTTCCACGGACATGTTGAGGTGATGGAGACTGTCAGTGATTTCCATGTCTTGCCTTTCATTGGATGCAAAAAGAGCTTCAAAGCGGGAATCCATCCTAGTTGAAAATGAATTTAACCTTTCATTTTGAGTACGAAGCTCAGCTCTGATTTGTTTCATTCGCATATCTTGACTCCTCATGAAGGTCTGTTGATCTAACTGCATGGACTGCAGCATATTAAGTATTTCAGAGTTGTCCGATGGTGGAGGAGGTGATGAGTGTTGAGAAGGTTGATGATCTTGAGGGTAGTCGTGGTATGGATCATAAAATCTACCCAGGGTGGTCCAGCCTGTGTACTGCCACCATCCCATCCCTGATTTGTGTAACCTTCTTCATGTTCTTCAGATGGAGCCGAATGCTGGAGCCAATCAATATTTGGAATCTCATGTTGAACCGGCGATTGATAATAGTCTTGCGTCTCGCATACGGGTTCTTGTACCTCTTCCGCTGCATTTTCTTCATCATCTTCCTGTTCACCTTGTTCTTCGCTTTCTTGTTCAGAACTGTCATCAGATTCATGAGTCACCCAAGGAATGCTTACTCGACGGACAAACTTGTATGTTTGTCGTTCATCACACCAAAAATATCCCATTATGGCGAAGGTTTTGGTACTGAATTCTTTGCCAGAGGATACTGAAACACAAGGAAATGATGGGTATGCAACATTTGCTGCGGTGAGAACCTCCGAAATAAACGACCCATAAACTAGAGCAGTGCCTCGTCCTGAATCTCTCAGAGCAAAAATCCTGCTTGCGATATAATATGGCCAGTTTATTTTGGTTTTATGTTTTAAAATATATATGAGATGTACCTCAGCTTGTTCGACTCGGGACATGCCACATTTTTTCGGTCGCAGGATGCGAGCGACAATCCACTGAAGGATGTGCTCCCCTATTTGGAGTTTGCCTGTCGTAACCGTTCTAGGAAAGGCATCACTATTGACAATAGCATCTGAATAGGGCCTTTTGAGCATGTCATTCAGAGCACTCTTAAACTCGCATCCCGACATCGTGCGAGAGTCTGTTACCTCATGACGAGGTGGTGCATCAACAGCTACAGTCAAATCAAAATACTTATTCCAGACTTCAGAATTTACGTTTACCAGTTTATTGCCGACAGAGGTGTGGAAATATTGACTTTGAAAGTTGTCACGCAGACTAGTGTAGAACACCCGGACTAAATCCTCACTGTATTTTGTGTTGCATTCCAGAAAGTTGAAAAACCCCTGAAACTCCAGCAGAGACATAATTTGGGTGAGATGCATGCGCTCCGCCGTTGCCTTGTAGAATGCATGCTGCAGAACGACTGCTCTTTTGCTGATATTCTTGTTGAAGTTTTCAACCGCAGGTGGAGGAACTAGTGAGACAGTGGTAACGGGTACTGAAGCGGATGATGAGGCCCTTGATCTCTTTCCGGTATTTTTGCGAAATAGAGAAGCCATTGATGATGATTTTTGGAGATTTTGTAGTGATTAACTGCAATGCCTTTGGAGAGAGTAGTTGGAGATGAGTGGAGAAGATGAGAACTATCCCTTTTTATATAAGAAGGTTTAGGGTTTTGGTAAGAGGGAGGAGACAAGGGGACACAATAGATGTCTAGATGGAAGTTACAAGAAAATGCACTTTCAAATCATAGTAAATGTTTACTGCACATTTAATGGAGAAGTGAAGAGATGGAACGGTTTTCAAAAGCAAAAAAAATTTTGGGTTTTTGTGCGAGCCGTCGACCATAACCCCTGCATGCGTCGACGCATACTGTGTGATTTTTGATAATTTTGAAAGTATACAGCATGCGTCAACCGCTGCCCTGTTTTGATCGACTCATAGTGATCAAAAACTTAGTTTTTCATTTTATGTCATGTAGAATGCCACACTTGATGCCTATTTACACTTTCACAATATAATTTGCATCCAAAACACATAGTATTTGCAGCAAATGTCATATATATAAATACCATGATAGTCAAACGATATACTAGTTCAAGTCATGAATGTTTAGAGAGAGAGAGAGAGAGAGAGAGAGAGAGAGAGAGAGAGAGAGAGAGAGAGAGAGAGAGAGAGAGAGAGAGAGAAAGGAGCAATATCACCTCTATACCGACAACACTTGATAACAACACACTTGTGCTTGCAACAACACTCAACTTGTTAGAAGTACAAGAGTATAGTTGTAAATCGAGTAATACGAAACTAGCAATCATTAAACCCGATCAGAAATGTCGAGAATGTCAAGTTCTCGACGGATATGAAAGAAAGGTTCAGTGGCTAGCAGCTTTGTGAAAATGTCCGCTAGTTGATTTTTGGTGTCAACGTGTTCAAAGACAACGTCACCTTTCTCTACATGATCCCTCAAAAAATGGTGTCGAATTTCTATATGTTTGGTACGAGAATGTAACACCGTATTTTTGGTAAGGTTTATAGCACTAGTATTGTCACAAAATATTGGAACACATTCTAGTTTTAAATTGAAGTCCAATAGTTGCTGCTTAAGCCATAGGACTTGCACACAACAACTACCGGCGGCTACGTATTCCGCTTCGGTGGTTGACAGAGCAACAAACACTTGTTTCTTGCTATGCCAACTGACCAAGGAATTTGAAAATAAGTGACACGTACCGCTGGTACTTTTCCTATCCGATTTGCAACCGACAAAATCGGAATTGGAGAAACCTACCAATGAGCAATCATTACCTTTGGAATACCACAGTCCATACTTCGGAGTACCAGATAGGTATCGAAGTATACGTTTGACAGATTTTAGGTGGGATTCCTTAGGACATGATTGGTATCTGGCGCACATGCACACGCTAAACATAATGTCGGGACAAGAAGCAGTAAGATATAGAAGAGAGCCAATCATACCTCTATACCTTTTTACCTCAACGTCCTTACCACTTTCATCTTTACTCATATTTACACATGTTGGAATATGAGTGTCTATGGCTTTTGAATTTGCTATGTCAAATCTCTTGAGAAGCTCCAAATAATATTTTATTTGGCTCACGAATGTTCCTTCTTTTAGTTGCTTGATTTGCAAACCGAGAAAGTATGTGAGTTCACCCATCATACTCATCTCGAATTCACCCTGCATAAGCTTAGAAAACTCTCTCACGAGACTCATGTTAGTAGATCCAAATATGATATCGTCAACATAAATTTGTACAAGAATTAAGTGTTTTCCTTGACGTTTAATGAAGAGAGTAGTGTCAACCTTTCCTCTTGAGTAACCTTGATCAAGTAAAAATTTACTTAGTCTCTCATACCAAGCTCTAGGAGCTTGTTTGAGACCATATAAAGCCCTTTTCAGTTTGTAGACATGATCAGGATACTCATGAGACTCAAAACCAGGAGGTTGCGCAACATAGACTTCTTCATTTATGTACCCGTTAAGGAACGCACTCTTAACGTCCATTTGAAATAACTTAAAATCCTTCGCACAAGCGAAAGCAAGCAAAAGGCGTATAGCCTCGAGTCGGGCAACCGGCGCATAAGTTTCCTCATAGTAGATGCCTTCCTCTTGGTTATACCCTTGCGCGACTAATCGCTCCTTGTTGCGAGTTATTACTCTGTTCTCGTCCAATTTATTTCTAAACACCCATCGGGTGCCGATTACTCGATGACCTCGCGGAGGAGGGACAAGGTCCCAAACCTCATTTCTAGTGAACTGATTTAGTTCCTCCTGCATTGACAAAAACTAGTGTTCATCGAGTAGGGCTTCCTTAGGGTTTTTAGGTTCTATTTGTGAAACGAACGCGGAGTGATAACAGAAATTACTTAGCTTCGATCGAGTTGTTACACCCTTTGTGATGTCTCCGAGAATGTTGTCAATTGGATGATCTTTGGGAGACTTCCAAGCTTGAGGGAGATCATCGTTTGAAGGCAGATGAACTTCCTCGGTTACCTCATGGTGTACATCTTTATCCTCCTCAACTTTGGCTTCGTCAGGTTGATCAATCCCCGTCTCGCCACCTTTGAGTATGTCTTCCGTAGATGTACCTGCACCATGCACAACACTATCCTTTCCGACATTTCTCGGATATGACTCATCAAAAGTAATATGCACAGACTCTTCTACAGCAAGTAATCGTTTATTATATATTCTATATGCTTTACTCGATTGAGAGTGTCCGAGGAAGATACCTTCGTCGGCCTTGGAATCAAACTTGCCCAAGTTTTCCTTTCCATTGTTTAATACAAAACATTTGCAACCAAACACATGCAGGTGAGAAACATTTGGCTTTCGCCCTTTTAAAATTTCATACGGTGTTTTATTTAGAATGGGGCGAATAAGCACCCTATTCAAAACATAACACGTCGTACTAATGGCGTCGGCCCAGAAATATTTCGGTAAACCACTTTCGTTAATCATTGTTCTTCCCGATTCTTCTAAAATTCGGTTTTTGCGCTCCACAACCCCATTTTGTTGAGGGGTGCGTGGAGCGGAGAAGTTATGATCTATACCATGGTTACCGTAATATTCTTCAAATAAGTGATTTTCAAACTCACCTCCATGGTCGCTTCTAATTGATACAATGTTTGTATTTAACTTATTTTGGGAAAGCTTAGCAAACCTTTCAAAAGCGGCAAATGTATCACTCTTACTTACTAAAAAGATGGTCCAACAAAACCTAGAAAAGTCGTCCACTATTACGAACCCGTAATAGTTTCCTCCTAGACTTTTAATCCTAGACGGCCCAAACAAGTCCATATGAAGAAGTTTGAGAGGTCTCGTTGTTGAAACGATTTTTTTGGATTTAAATGAGATCCTCATTTGCTTCCTTTTTTGACAAGCATCACAAAGGTGATCCTTGGTGAACTTTATTTAGGGAAGTCCTAAGACTAAGTCTTTTGAGACTACCTTATTTAGTAAGTCAAAGTTAACATGCGCTAAACGCCTATGCCATAGCCATGAGTCTTCACTAATAGTTATGAGGCATTTGTCGCTTATTAACGATACTTCATTTAAGTCAAGCATATATACGTTGTTTACTCTAAAACCATTAAACATATTCTTCTTATCATTATCATGCACAATTTTGCAACAATCTTTTGAAAATGATACGTTGTATCCTTATGTTTAAGGCCCTCGACAAGCAACACGTCAGAAATCGTAGTAGAAGAGGGATTACCTACACTACCTTTACCTAGTATTGCTTCGCGGTTGTTATCACCATAAGTTACATACCCTTTCTTCTTAGCCACGAAGTCTATGAATAAGGATATGTCTCCAGACATGTGTCTTGAGCATCCACTGTCGAGAACCCATCTTCTCTCGGTGGTCTCGACACATTTTACCTATCAAAACATAATTAGCAAAAGGAGGTACCCAATGGCATATTGGGTCCTAATATGTTAGCGACAAGATGGTTGCGTTTGGGCAACCATTGATAGATGCCTTTAGGAACCAAAAATCTCCTAAATCGGCATTTAGCAATGGAATGGCTTTTCTTGCAACAATATAAGCATGCAAAATCGACTTTAGAATCACTTTTACTTGCTTGATCCCTAATTACATATGCATATTTTTAATATGGGTTTATCATACTTTTTCTAAAATCCTTTCTATCAATAGCAAATGTAATTTTAGGCTCAAGTGCCTTGTTTAATTTGGCCTTAAGGTTTCTAACTTCACCTTGCCAAATATGACAAGTATCACATCCAAAGTCGAAAGGATTTCTATGGTCCTCACAATCCGATTTATTGCCTTCCACAATGGAAGCCTTAAGGTCCTCTAGTTTCTTTTCGGACTCTTTAACTTTGTGCTCTAAGTAAGTAAAAATCCTTTTATTAGAGGCAAGTATCTTAAAGGCTTCAGTTGCTTCATTGTGTAAAGCATTAGATGCGGTTTGTAATTCTGAATGCGACATATTTGAGGACTTCTCATATTTAGAGTGACGTACGTGCTTTTTCTTATTTTTCTGATGTGCGGAAAGGCATAGATTCACGGACTCTTCTTCATCACTAGAGCTTTCATCAGAGGAGGAAGAGTCGATATCGCTTTCCCAAGCTACGTACGTTCTCCTTGGCTTTGATGATTTCTTGTATGACTTTGATGATTCCTTTTCCTTTGCCTTTTTGTTCATCGGATAGTCCGATTTATAGTGACCGGGCTTCCTACACTTGTAGCACGTCCCTCTAGTCTTTTTACCTTTTGAGTCATCATCTTTGGAGTACCTCGATTGTTTCCTGAAGTTTACCAAGTTCTTCTCGGAATGTTGGATGCCGTTCTTTCTCACGTAACGGTTGTAACGTTTAACGAACAACCCCATATCTTCGCTCTTGTCCTCTTCGTCTTTGTCGCTTGAGGAATAATCACTTTGCTCTTTTGCTTGAGACTTCGAGGAGGAAGTCTTAAGAGCTATCGATTTCTTTTCACTCACCTTCGTTTTGTCTTTTTTTTCCTTCTTTTTGCGTTGGTCTAGGCTCAAGAGTACCTGTTCATGCTCTTGTAGTTTGCCAAACAATGTTGTTAAGTCTAATAAGGTAAGATCATGTGCTTCTTTGATGTCGGTCACTTTCGGCTGGCATTCCCTGTTAAGACATCTCAAGATCTTATTAGTAGCAACATCATTGGAAACAGGCCTACCTAATGAATGTAAACGATTGATGAGATGAGTAAATCTCTTTTGCATGTCAGCAATGGTTTCCCCTTGCTCCGTGAAAAAGAGATCAAACTCTTGTGTTAATGTGTTGATTCTAGCCAACTTAACATCGTTCATCCCCTCATGGGCGATTTGTAGTGAATCTCACATGTGTCATACCCCAAATTTGTCCTACCTATTTCAAAATTTTCATTTGATCGACTTTATTTTTTTTTAATTTGCATTGCTTGTGCAGTTTAATGTATGTTTTACTTTTTTGTCCAATAAATTTGTGACACGTGGCATTATTTGTATTTATCATTTTTTTTAAATTAGATTAATTAGAATTTACTTTAAAATTTATTAATTAGATCAATTAAAATTTACATTAGGTTTTAGAATTAAATTAATTAGAATCTAATTAATTAATTAGAATTAGTATAGATTAGTTTAAAATAGAAAGAAATTAAAAGTTAAAAGAAAAAGAAAACAGAATTAAGTTAAAAGAAAAAGAAAACAGAATTAAGTTAAAAGAAAAAAGAAAAAGAAAGAGGGAGGCGGGAGAAAAATTGAAATTAGGGTTATGGATTGGAATTATAAAGAGGACTCATTACTGTTCATGAGGGGAGAGGAGAAACGGCCGCAGCCACCCACACACAGCCGCCAAACCCTAAAAATCGGCCACCAACCATCATCATCATCTCAACGCCATCACCGTCTTCCCGACCACCCTTTCTTCATCTCCCTTCGTCTCTCAAAACTCACATTGCGGTAGAACTTCTTCTTCCCCGAAACCCATAACTAATAACCTCACCAAGTCCGAGCACCACCGTTCAAGCTCGCACCAAATCCGTCGTCCAAATCCCACAAATGTCAAATCTACTGTGAACCTTTTGAATACACCGTGAACCTTCAAATGACTTCCTTTACGACAAACCTTAATCACCGAAAAACAAAATCCAAACTCACCACTACATTCATGCATTCACCAGCTATGTTCATGGTTCCGTCATCCAAAGCGACAATAAAAGTGACTCCAATGTAGAGGTAATTTGAATTCCCCGCTGGGTTGATTTGGTCTGTGCGTTAATTTCCTCGTTCAACAAATTCAGTGTTTCAAAGTCGGCGTCTGTTTGGTGGAAACAGAGCAACAACATCTTAGAAAGCTCAAACATTAATTGGTTATCACAGCTTTGATGTCGTCGGTTTCTAGTTTTTGAAGCCAAAACACAGTAGCGCTCTGTTACTTCAATAATATCCGCATTCTACAATCAACTCGGTGCAAGCTATGCAAATCGTGTTTCGTCTTTGTCTGTTATAACTGAAACTTCTAGTAGTGAAAGTGGGCATCCAAGAGGAATGGAGTGGTCTAAGTTCTCGGAGATACTGAATGTTCGACCGTCACCCATTGATAGCAGCCATCATCTTCCAACTATCTCATAACAACAATAATCCAGTGTCGAAGTCGGTATCATTCTGAAATAATAGGTAACCAACGTCTATAGCTCGGAAACAACAGCCTTTATATCCGAATGGCAACAAGCATCAGCAGTGATATCTCCCACAATAACAATAACTCAATTGTTATTGTGTTACATGCTGTGAGGTCATAAAGATATGGTAATGCTGAAAGTAATGACACAATGTTGTTGACAGTTTCATACGGCTGTGAGTTTTGCTGATTCAAGATTTAGATCCAATTTGGTTCACGCCAAATTCTACCTTGCGAGGTGTCCATCTTCAACCACATTCAGTAGCAGCGGCAACTATTTATGATCTTTCGCGTTGTCAGTCTTGGCTATGGTGTCGTAACTTGCAACAATATTTCCACCTCGCCTCACTTCAATCAAAGCTTTCAATGTCCATAATCTACTCAAATGTCATAAATACAACAACGTATTCGATATTGTAGAACAAAAACATTGAAGAAGTGGCGTCGGTTCGCTATTTTGGTCATGAGCTGCACCATATTGACTGTTTGTTGAATGATGACTCAGCCGCAACAACAAGATCGCGTCTCTTAGAAACGACATCTTCGCAGCTGACGTTCAAGTTCAACGGGAGCAGACCTTTGTTGGCAAAAGCGAAACTGAGACGACTTTCCATTATGGTGACAACCACATCTTCAATAACCGACAAGTTCCTGCAACAACAACTTCAAAGCCTCAAAGACTTACCAATAGCAACGTTAACCACATCATTTAAGGCTTTTTTTTGTGGCAGAATGTTGCTGTTGTAATGTTCGGGCGTATTCTTCTTTTAATATTGCCCATTTCATTCTTCATGTCTACTTTTGGTTTTTTTTATGACAGGAGAAAGATTTTGCATTCTAAAGGACTGGATGCTGGAAAGGTTTGAAGAATTGAGATTTAAGTTCGATTCATGTGACAAGCGTATTAGCAGCAAGATGTTGCGTTGTTGACTCGGGTCTGCAGTTCAGAAAATTGTGTTTCAGTTAGGGTGCAAACAACAATGACGTCTCAAAGGGAGTTCCAGCTTGACGTTTCACACGATGCCATGCTGACAGTTTGTGCGGACTCGATTCGGCGCAGATCTGCAACCACAGTAGTTTCAGTTGACTGATTTCAGAATTGGTTTTGCAGTTTGGATATTATCCACTCTGCGTCGTGCTGTTGACTTTGCAACTCAAGCTACACCATGTCTAAACACAGTAGCAACCCCGCAGTATGTTACGAGATAAACAGCCCAGCAAAGATTCCTACCATAATAGTCGTTTCGCATCCGGTAAATGTTATGCATTTTGCTATTGCTTCTGAGTTTAGTGTTGGATCCAATGTTGTTAAGATGTTATTGTTTGTTATTATTGATTTACTGTAATTGCCGTCAATTGGGTGTATTATGCAGCATGGCGTATTTCAATTCATGTCGCACATGATGACGTTGTTATCTTGTTTTGACTGCTGCCACAATTCGGTTTCCATTGCAGTACTTTGTTTTTTTTTTTAAATGTATATAGTTAATTTGGTTTGATATTTTTCTTGATAAATGTTTGTCACCATTCTTTCAAAAGTGGGGTATTGGATTAATTGGTTTTGGTCTATCTAGTACGGTCATGTTCAGTTAGAAGAATATATATAATTTTCAGATTGCCTTGTTATTTTTAAACTAACTGACTAGTTTTATGCAGCTTGTGAATATTAATGATTAAATAGTGTTTTAATGTTGTGTTATGTACTTTTCATACGTAATGTTATTATTATTTTTTTTGTACCGACGACTAACATGATTAGTCATACAGGGAAATTGCTATTGAACTTATGTTGATCTTGCACCGATATTATTACCACAACATCCAGTTTGTATATTGATACAAATTGATACATATTATTTCGGTTGTTAAGTCTAATTTTGTATCATTAAGATTGACTTTATTTCGTTGGATTTAGTAATTTCATACAGTTATATCACCAAACAATTATTATACATTAATCGGACAATTTTACTGCATGGCTGTTAGATACAAATCGATTTTGCAGCACATTGTGACAAATTCGAATCGATTCATCTTATGTGTTTGCTTTTATGTTATTTTATCCCCATTTGAACAAATGTATCCCAACTCCTACAAAATGTAATATATGATATCGCTTTATGATTTATTCATGCTTTAATACTTTAAAAATCATTTATAAAAATAATTCTCGATTCGTCGAGCCATTCTCTACCCATGTAAGTCGAGTGCTTTTAAAGTCTCGCCATCAACCTTTGGTCACAGACACAACATTTTAAAGCTTAATCCTGGGCTTCCTTACAGTGATACCTATTTGATCAATTATTTCTAATTGGTCACTTAGAAGACTAGCCCACTTTGCTAGTGTACACGTTAAAACTCTAAAGCCTCGACTCGCATCGAGCATTTTCTTCTAATCAAATTAAAATACTTAGTAAATACTTAAATACAATTTCAATAAAAGATGAAAAAGGGAGAGTTCCAAGTCTTTGGTTCTCTCTCCCAATTGTTTGGGTCCGAGAAGTCTTTCTTAAGCTCGAACAATTGTCTTCTAAAAACCATAAACAAATTCAAATATATTTTCTTAAAAATACATAGATGAAAAAGAGAGAGCTCCAAGTCTTTGGTTCACTCTCCCGATTATTTAAAATCTGAGAAGTCTTTCTTGAGCTTTGAATAATCGTCATCCGATTAATACACTCTAATATTATTAAACATCTTTCATAATATTAGATGAGAAAAGGAGAGAGTTCCAAGTCATTGGTTCACTCTTCTGATTATTTGAGGTCCGATAAGTCTTTCTTAAGCTTCGAGTAATCCTCATCTGTTAAAATATTTTAACCACATGCTATCTTTCGAGTGTCATTCAAACAATTCCTTTTGCGATGAAAAAGAAAGTGTTCCAAGTCTTTGGTTCGCTTTCCCGATTACTTGGGTCCGAGAAGTCTTTCTCAAGCTTCGAGTAATCGTCATCCGATTCACTCACTCGTATCCAATTCCATTAACACTCAGATGAAAAAGAGAGAGCTCCAAGTCTTTGGTTCACTCTCCCGATTACTTAGGGACCGAGGAGTCTTTCTCGAGCTTCGAGTAATCGTCTTCCGATTAACCCACTCGAACCACATTCTATCCTTTCGCATTTGAGGTTGAAAAGAGAGAGCTCCAAATCTTTGGTTCACTCTCCCGATTACTTGGGTCCGAGAAGTCTTTCTTAAGCTTCAGGTAATCGTCACCTCTAGTTAAACATCCAATACATCTAACCAATCTCTTTTTTTCGCCCCGTGCGACCAAAACCCTAAAACCTATTCAAACATATCTTCTTGTCTAGAACAAAATACTTAACCAATCAAACTCTATTCCTCGCCCCCGTGCGATCCACAACTCAAACAACTCTTTACCAAGAACATTGTTTAGTCCCTTCTTCCGCGCATAATAAACTTGTGCTTTAGCCTCCCCTATCGAGCAGACAAGCCAACGTTTAGCAGTTAGAATGCGACCTAAACACTCATTCGTTTACCAAACCCATAAACCGTAGTAAGCCGAACTACGGCTGCTCTGATTTCTCTTTTATCAATGAGAATACGTAGGCACAAGATTGCGATGATCTTGGCGAGCACAATCCCCTCTTTTACCCGTAGTCCCCCGAACTACGAATGCTATGATTTTCCACTTCTTACAAGTGAAGATACGTAGGCACAAGGGACCCAATCCTTGGCGAGCACCCTATCTTAATAATCACCCCTTTTCCTATTAGCAAGCAATCCCTTTAGAAGATACACGAACATAGTTAGCTTTCTCTCGCGAATCGACTCAAGAGGTTCCCGTTGAGTACAACAAACGTAGAGGGTGCTAATACCTTCCCTCTATGTAATCGACTCCCGAACCTAGAATATTGGTTGCGATGACCATGTTCTTATCCCTTTTAAGGTTTTATCGATATTTTCCTATTCCTTCCTTGGAATGAATAAAATTCGGTGGCGACTCTGTTTCGAACAGTATTTTCCGCGTCCATCGCGAGGATTGTATTTTTCGAGGTACGACAGATGGCGACTTTGCTGGGGAAAATGCATAGCCCTATGATAGAGAGAGTCAAGCCTAACTTGACTCGATGGCGACTCCACAAATGACTATTGTCACTTATCATCTCAAGTATACTGATCTTCACAAGATCACTTGAGGAACCACTAATTCTAAAGTAGAATGTTGTTTGGCCGGAGATTACAATGGTGCTTTCTAGCAAGGTAATTACTCCAAGTTAAGCACATAGCAAGTAATGAGTAACAACTCCTTGCTTCCTAATGCATAAACTAATCTAATGATGAATCTCTAAGAGATTATAAGAACATAGTTTCCATATTGCTTAAAAGTTTTTCTGAGTGTGAGCACTAAGGCTTCTTTTCATATAAGCTTTTCTTCTTTCTTTCTTTCTTTCTTTCTTTCTTCACTTCTTTCTTTCTTTACTTCCTGCTTACTAGCATGGTAAAATTTGAATGAATCAAATGTTATTTCTTATAGTGCATCTTAACAGCAACAGCGTTGCTTGACTCAGCAACCCAACAACTTTTTGATCAAATGATTCTTCTTTTTTATATTGCAGCCAATAAAGTTGTTGTGAGGATATAGTTGTCCTTTCTCATTCCAACGGTCATATCCCAACGGATAGAATAACTCATGTGTTGGAACATTTACCTTAGCTTGTAGCTTCAATATATTTAATCCTTGGAAACTACGCTTGAACAGTACCAATGTCTTTACCACATTTGAATAATTGCATACGTTATACTTCAATCTTCTTGATTCTTCTGATGATTCGTCTGATGAGTAGTTCAGAACTACTTTGGTATGAAAGCTTCAGCATCAGAGTTGTTAACTCAAGCATATGTTTATCAGATTGAATAGCAGCAGCTTATCTGATATAACACGTCTTGCATCTGGATGAATCTTCTTCTGACACAATCTTCCACTTCAGAATCTAGTCTTCATCATTCCAAGAACTAAGTTTCCTCTGAAACAATCTTGAGAATCTTCATGACTAATTCTTCAGAAACCATGTCTTTAGAATCTTCAGAGCCTTGACCTTCAGAACAGTTCTTCAGAGTCTTGACCTTCAGAACACTTCTTCAGAGTCTTGACCTTCAGAACCTGTCTTCAGAGTCTTCAGAGTCTTGACCTCAGAACCCATCTTCAGAGTCTTGACGCACTTGGTCTTCAGAGCCTTCAGCCTTCAGAACTTAAAGCCATCAGAGTCTTCAGAGTCTTTAGAGTCTTCAAAGTCTTTACCTTCAGAACTTCAAGTCATCAGAGTCTTCAGCATGTTCTTTAGAGGACTCACTCTTCAGAGATGCTCGTTAGCTTCCAGATCAGATGCATAACTCAGAGCAGAATCCACTGATGCATTGCAACTGCAATATCCAACATCCTTGATTCTTTACTGAACATGATCAGATGTAGAAACAAACTTGCTTCTTTACTGAGCTTCATTTGCTTTCAGATCAGATGCACTTCTTCAGATCAGAATACACAGGCGCATTGCAACATCAATATACAGCATCCTTGGTTCTTACTGAATGTGATTAGATACATAAGCAAACTAGCTTCTCACATGCGTTTCATAACGTCACACTAAGTAACTCCATAAGTTACTAGCTGCACATGTTGCTTCTGTTTGTTTGGTCTAATATATTTAATTTAATATGACCTGCACATAACAAACATTAAACCATAAAATGGTTCTTTCACAAATACTCAATTGTTATCATCAAAACATAGAGATTATCCTGTAGAGACAAATCTTGCTCTTACAATAAGTGGTTGAACTTGTATATATGGTACCAGACCAACCAAAGACATAACAGCTTTTCAAATAATAGAGGGAATCACTTAAAAACTGCATTTTCGCGCGAACGGTCGACCACAGCTGGTCTGTGCGTCGACGCTTAGCCCGCGTTTTTGGAAATCTGCAAAATGTATCAGTATGCGTTGACCATACAGTCGGCGTGCGCTGACCCGTTGAAAAGTATTTTCTTCATGCGCCGAACCTATGGTCGACTCAAACCTTCATGCGTTGACCAGTGGAAAAATGCACTGATGCATGCGCCGACCCTATGGTCGACTCATGCCCTGCAAACCTGCAAAAATTGATATTCTTGTTGTTTTTCATGCCTCTTGTCATGACCACATTTTATCTACACATATTATATTTATTATAACAGTTTTTAGACAAATATAAAAGGATATGGTAGGTGATACGTTGCATTTGTTTGGTAGAGTTGGAATTTACAATTGTCAATTCATCCATGGTTGTAATTCGTCATCATCGAAACCTATATCGAGTGATGTCTTGCAGACTCGTGTGATGTGTGGCGATTTGCCTTCACAGACATGGTTTTTAAAACATTTTTTAATCTTGTTCAAAACATTGCATACACTAACAATAGTTACATTTGGTGGTGCAGGTGGAATATTCAAGTTCAATGTTGCAAGATTGTAAATATACTTTTGGATTGTAAATTTACTTTTGTCATTATAACAATTGTACTAAACTTTGTTGGTGTATATAATATATAAAAATTTTTTGTTAACACAGTCTCCGACTTGGTTAATACATTATTGGAACTTGGTTAATACATTATCAAACTTGGTTAACGCAATCCAGACTTTAAAACAAGGGAAATTATTAAAAACAATCTTGATTAATACATTGCTAGAACTTGGTTAATATATTGTCAAAATTGGTTAACGCAGTCCCAGACTTCAAAACTAGGGAAACTGTTTAAAACAAATTTGGCTAATAGATTGCTGGAACTTGGTTAATACATTGTCAAACTTGGTTAACACAATCCCAAACTTCAAAATAAGGGAAATCGTTTTGTCCCAGACTTGGTTAATACATTGTTGGAACCTGGTTAATACATTGCTGGAACTTGGTTAATACATTGTCAAACTTGGTTAACGCAGTCCTAGACTTCAAAACAAGGGAAATTGTTTTGTTCTAGACTTGGTTAATACATTGTCCCAGACTTGGTTAATATATTGCTGAAACTTGGTTAATACATTGTCAAACTTGGTTAACGCAGTCCCAGACTTCAAAGCAAGAGAAATTGTTATCTCAGGCTTGGTTAATACATTGTTGAAACTTAGTTAATACATTGCTGGAACCTGGTTAATACATTGTCAAACTTGGTTAACGTAGTCCCAAACTTCAAAATAAGGGATATTGTTTAAAACAAACTTGGTTAATACATTGCTAGAACCAAACTTCAAAATCAAACTTGGTTAATGCAATTTCAAACTTCAAAATAAGGGAACCAAATGATGAACATAAACACAATAACACAATAAACAATAATGCAATTTCAGACTTCCAAATAAGGGAACCAAATGATACTTCAAAATATTCAACACATTAACAATTTAAATACAAAATGAACTACAAATTCTACAATTGTGCCAAACCTTAAAATTGTGCCAAATTCTACACTATAACACATCATAATTCTACCATACCTATTTATCAAATTTCTACAACGCTAATGCATTACAAATTCACTCTAGTTCTTTTTCCACGCTTCCTTGGTTTCTTCCTTATTCTTGTAGCAATGTTAGATTTAGACTTTGATAGGTTTTCTTCAACAACGGCATCATCATCATTATGTGGAGTGTTATGTCTTACATCTCCATCCGAAGTCTCTACTGCATCTTCAGTGACAAAGTTAATAAGTTGTCGATCATTTTGAACATCCTCATCCTGAAATAGAGTGTTAACTCTTGCCTCTTTCATCATCCTCATTTCCTCCTCAAGAACTGCTATCCTCTCTTTGAAATCTTTATTATCATCTACCGATCTTTGATAATCATACACATTCACAAATTGTTGTCCTTGTTCAAACAAAGCAGTATTGACTATGTCATATTTCAGTTCTTCCTCTGTTGCAACCACTCTATCAATTATCTAACAAAAAAAACAATCAAGTCAAACATGTGACAACAGAAAAGCTATTTTCCTCAAATCAAACACATAAAATCTTACCATATTTTTGTCAAACGCTTTTTCAATGTTTTTCTTCTGCATAGTTATAACTGGCCAATTCAATACACGTGGAAACGAAAACGTAGTAACAGCAGGTGCTTCCCCAAAGATAAGTGGTTGAATGCCCAAATCTATAACAAATATTACAAGATGTAAATTTCAAAACTTTCAATATTCAAAACACATGATGAAACTATAAACTTATATATGAAGATTTACTTGCAATATGGCAGCACACCCGTTTAAATGTCTTTGTGCCTTGTTTTTTCCCTCCTTCACCACAACTGAAGACTCACATAAACTAGAAGCTACAAAGTTATAAACAGCAAGTCCCCAACTAAATGTATCAAGTGAGTCAAGATCATCCAATTGCTTAATAAATCTGGTAAAGACCTTATTCCCTGTTTTGGGAAAGTAAAACTCCGCAAATGCAAGTAATATGTAAAGTCTAACAAAATTAACTAATTTTTTTTGGGGAACGAAGTTGTTTGCGAATATTGTGACTAGTTACCTCAGCCCCTTTAAATATATCTAATGTTTGACTTTGTTGGTTTTCTTCTATTACTAGAGACTTACCAACAATAGATAATCCAAGTGCAAAACAAATATCAACTGGAGTAAAGGGAACTATCCTATCCCTAACCCTAAATCCCCACTCCATACGTCTCACATACTTACTAATTTCCATAATAAACCACCTGAGATTGAGAAGTTGTTAGAAATATTCATTGCCCATTTGAATGGGGTGCATTCGATGTGGGCTCGTTGACCTGGTGTTAACTTTTCACTGATGATGCTCAAATTCACCGGAATACAACTATGCCTCATTCGTACCTTAAATTCACAAAAAAACTTAATTAATTTCAGTGATAAATAAGATCTAGTATTCCAACCAGAATAACAAAACTAATAAAAAAAGAAAAACTTACATCAATTTCATTTAGATTTCTTGGTGATGCCATAGTTTCAGCAATAAAGAACTCAGCCTGATAAAATTCAAAACCAAATAACAACACTATCAGTAACATAACAAGAAATCTATTACAACCTAGAATTGAGAAATATATTACAATAACCTAAAAATAAAAAACCCAAAACATTAATCCTCTTTCAATTCCCTCATTGAACAACAGAACTATCAGAACGTTAAAAAAATTAAGATAATGTTGTTATCTTGTTAGAAGAACACATTTTCTAACAACACTATCAGAACTTCACAAAAAATTAAAAGGAAACACATTTTCATGTGAGAAGAACATCTAACCTTAAGATACCAAAGAAATTGTTTATTCTTCGCATGTTGAAGGCCGGTTTTCATGGTGTATCAAGGTATCACCGATTCGTCATGGTGTGGAGGCCGCCGTTGGGATGAACAGTGTAAATAAGAAAGATTATCTTTTGAGAGGAGAGGATTCAGATTCAGCGTGAGAGAGAGCAATAAAGTCAATATTCATTTAACCTAGCACTCAAAATAAAGTTACTGAATTGCCCTTATATATTAAGTAAATTACAAAAAAACCAGTACATTGGAAAAAGACATACGGTGTAGGTGTACACTCTTAGTGTCAAGGTATCATTTATGTAATTCAAATCATGTCTCACAAAATAATAGCCTAAAATTAAGGAAACAAAATATGAATACATCAAAGCCACCATTCACCAAATTATATATAAAAAAAGAAGTCTTGACTTCAACATTAATATCTTCAATCGAATTCCAATGATAAATATATAAAGAGAATTTTTTATGACACCTTAAGTGTTTCTAATGTACCACATGAATTTCCACATATGCCCCCGTTTTCAGAGATGCATCTCCGGACGCACCTCTTGCGCACTCAAATAAGGTCATTATGTGAGGTTCCATACATGGTGAGTTATTTTTATTCCGGAGATGCATCTCCGAAATATTTTAAGAAAAACCATAATTATTTATTAGTTCAGTAGAAATTCCGGAGATGCATCTCTGGAATTATGGACGACGTTTTGATCTGTCACCTATGCATGTTAGATATTTCTGGAGATGCATCTCTGGAAATTTCAGATAAAAGAACCAACTGCATGATTACACAACCATTGTTGCCATAGTTGGTTTTTTAACCAAAACCCTTCATCAAAAAACCCTTTATTCTCAATCCATTTTTTCACTTCAAATCTTCATTCTTTTTGTTCATCACCTCATAGAGAGCAAAAGAAGATAGAATTTCATGTAAATATTCTTCTTTTCCCTCTGCATTGCTCACATTAATCGACCTTTTTTCTTAAAAAAAGTTGCGTTGTGTCTAAAACATGTATGAACTTGTCCGAAGATGCATTTTCAAAAGTTGTATGTGTTCATTTTTTAAGTTATTATTCAGCAATAACACTTATGTATGTATTGTTATGGTTTTAATTGTTTTTCATTAGATACGGTGCACCTCAATGTTTTCCTAAAACAAGTTGTTTCTCCAAATGTCCAATGTGTTGTTGTTTCTCTGAATGTCCAAGGTGTTGTTGTGAAGGCAGTAGATGTTGGCAACCAATTTAAATACAAGCAAGAGTTTGAATCTCGTGATCAAATACTTCAATGGATTCATATAGAGGCATCTAAACTTGGAATTAGTGTGGTTATTAGACGGTTCGATAATGGTTTGGATAGAAGATTAGCTTTTGTAACAATGATGTGCAAAAGAAGCTGGAAATATAGAACTCTTATCCAGAATTTTAAAAGAGACGACAACGATACAAGAAAATGTGATTCTCCGTTTAAGATTTGTGGTTACATGATGACAAAAAAAATTAGATATTTAATGTTATATGTGGTTTGCATAATCGTGATTTGTGCTTAAAATTAGTTGGTCATCCTAGTGTCTGTCAGCTCAAGCTGGAAGAGAATGAATGTGTTGCTAGCATGACCTTGAGTCTTGTTCAACCAAAAAATATACTTGTGCCATTGAAATGAAAACGATCCAAAAATATATTAAATATCAAGCAAGTGTATACTATTCGCTACATCACTAACAAAACGTTTATGGGGGATAGAACTGAGATGCAACAACTCTTGAAACTATTGGATGATGACAGTTATGTGTCTAGGTAGCAAATATGCGACGATGGAGTTACTATTAGATATTTTTTTAGACTCATCCTGATTCCATAAAGTTGTTCAACATATTTCCTACAGTACTCATACTTGTTTCAACCTACAAGACTAACAAGTATAGACTTCCATTATTGGAGATGGTTGGTGTTACCTCAACTGAGAAGACATATTCTGTTGGTTTTGCATTTCTTGAGTGTGAAAAAAGGACAATTTTACTCGGGTATTAGAGTCGTGTCAGGAACTGTTGTAGGTACAAGGTGAGATGCCTAAAGTGATTGTTACCGACCGCAATACTGCATTGATGAATTCAGTTACAAAGGTATTTCCTTCTTCTTATTCATTACTTTGTAGGTATCATATAACAAAGAATGTGAGAAGTCGTGTTAAACCCGCAGTAAAGACGAAACAAATAGAGTTCGGAGATGGAAAAAAGGTGAAGGCGGGTGTGGTTATGGAAAAAATAATGGATGCATGGAATCGTATAATAAATTCTTCCACAAAAAAACTATATGTTGATTTCGTTATGCATTTTAGGAAAGTGTGTGAAAAGTATCCAAATTTGTTGAAATATGTTGAAAGCACAATTCTTGATCAGGTGAAGGAGAGAATTGTTTGTGCATGGACTGATAATGTTATACCCCTTGGAAATACAACAACTAACTGAGTTGAGTCTACCCATGCTACTTTGAAATTTTGGTTGGCAAATAGTAAGGGGATTTGTGTGGAGACTAGGACTCCGTGAACAGAGTTGAGTTTGCCTTTGAATATCTCTATTTTGACCGAATGGGAAGTGATACAAGAGATATTTTTAAAAATAGATGACAACACAAAACTCCACATCAAATAACAACTGAGGAAGATTTCCTATCTGAAAACCACCAACATTAAACCGCCCTCTCAACCCATAAAATTAAAAGGTGCTCCAAATAAAATGAAGTATGCACCAAATGATAATTTGAATACACTACCCCATTCATATTTTGAACATGTTGACAAATTTTTTCCTGACTCACCGATTCCAAAGTCTCAAAAAAGTGTTGTCAAAGAAACTCGCATTAGCAAACCACCTCTGATGCCGCCTCCACCAAAGATTTCATTCATCGACGAGATGTCAGTTTTTATGCACAAATATATCGAGTGGATCGTCAATATTGTGGGGGATGGTGATTGCGGTTACCGAGCCTTTTAGGCTTTACTCAGTAAAGGAAAAGATAGTCATGCATTTGTCTTCCATCAACTTATCTAAGATTTGAAAACTCCTAAATCATCATACACACAATTGTACGGAAAGAAATAAAAAATTTATGCGGTTTATGAGTCTCTTGTTCCTTGCTTGAGCGGTCCGGCACCAGAGACAAAATGGATGTGCTTCTCTAAAATGGGTCACCTAATAGCATGTGTGCATGATAGAGTGTGTGTTAATCTGACATGCTATGGTTTTAGTGGACAGTTCATTCAACCACAAAATCGGAGACTTGGCCGGATCATTTTATGGAAAGGATGGAAGAATTCGAGAAATTAAACAACATTGAAAAAGAATCAAATGCATAAAAGTTCAAGGGGGTACCACATATAGATTTAGCCGGTGACATTTGTTTCAATTTGTTTTAATTTTTTATTTAAGCGGACAAATGATTTTATGTAATTGTGTCTCAATATAAATGAATGAAGTGTTATGTATTCATCTTTTGTTCATATTTTGGATTTATGCATTTTTTTATCTCCCCCATAACAACTCTTATGTTTTTATAAATGAAAAGAAAAGGTTTTGTTACAGGGTTCTTGTGTGATAATGATTCAGGAGAAGTTGCGGAGATGCATCTCTGGAGCAAGATAATAGGGTGTGGTTTTTGAGATATCTTTGGAATTAATATCCCAGTTAACAAGTGGTCCATATTGATCTACGACTTCTATAAATTTCGGTGTTCTTATGTTACAATTCACACAAACTGAAAAATATCTCAAATTTCACAAATAAACGTCTATTGGTATATCACAAATATCTCCTTCTCCAGCTCTACACTCGGGCGAACATTCAAGCTCACCGAATTTACCTCCCTTGAAGATATCAAAGATGAAATCTACCATATCCTACCTTATAGAGACAACCGAAAGATTGTGAAGCTCAAGTACCGTTCACCGTCGATTGATAACGGAGGGAAAATTGAGTTCAACAAATTTGAGCTCAAGACGTAAGCGGATGTTAGGGCTATGTGGAATACGTATTTCCGTTTTGAAACAAAAGTTCTGCTCGAGTTGGAAGCGACGTTACAAAGATCGATCGAAGATATTCCGAAGATGTGCAAACACCCACCAGGATATTGAAGTGCAATATTGCATTTTATGTTGAAATCATCATTATAATTCTTATTTTATGTTATGAGTGTCAATTTTATTTTGAAGAGTTATTTTTCTGTTGAATTTGATACTGACGCGTCTTCGAAAATGCAACTACGGAATTATTTCAGAGATGCTTCTCCGGAATAAAGTAAACAAAAAATAGGGCATAACTTAGAATAACCTACATTGTGTGTGTGTGTGTGTGTGTGTGTGTGTGTGTGTGTGTGTGTGTGTGTGTGTGTGTTGGGGTACGTCCGGAGATGCATCTCCAAAAATGGGAGATATTTTTGAAAACTTATATGGCGTGGTAGAAACACTTAGGGTGCCTAAGAAATTTTCTATATAAATATTACTTCATATATCAAGTCATTAAGAGACCTAAGAAAATAAAAATATATAGTTGCTAATGATATATTTTTTTTGGATTGAGTGAGTTGAGTGGATTTTGTAGGTCGGGTATGGGTTTACTCGAAACCCATATATTTTGAATGGTTTTTCATTTTCTAAAACCATATTGACACACTTACCCATTCAAACCCTCCCTTTTTAATCAATTTGAGTGGGTTTGACCGAATTTTATGGATTTATCCAATCCATATACACCCTTAAATTAAATTATATATTGTATTAGCCATATTTTTATATACCATTAACCAAATTTTTTTTTAAAAAAATCAAAATTGTGAATATTACTGTTTATTATATTTGAGAACAATAATATATGGTGTAGGTGTATAACCGAGTATCAAAATAGCATTTTTCATATTTAAAATCTAATTATTATTCTAGTAGTGAATGAAGTGAGTTAAATAAGAAGAACTCGTATTTTATTTAAATTTCATATTTCGTATTCATTATAAAATGCATCGTATTCTATATATCGTATTCTATATATCGTATTCTATATAGTTAAAAAGTTCATCATGAATTCTAAGTTAAAAAGATAAAAATGTTAAATTATTAATTTATTTGTAAAAAAATCTAATTTAAAATATAAAAAGTGAAATTTAATATTATATAAATAAAAAATAAATTTGACAAATTAGATGATAAAATAACAAAAAAAAAAATATCTACCTGTGTGAAAGCATACCCACTAAAAAAGAAAAGAAGAAAAAAATCCAAAAATAAAACTCACAAATTTTATTATTCAACTTGTAATTTTTATAATGATAAATTTACAAATTTTCCTGTACAATTGCAATTCTTAAGAAAAAAATTGAAAATCATTCAAACTATAATTTTTGAATCGAAAAATTAAAAACTCTTTCAATTACAATTTTTGTACGGAAAATTGCAAACTCTCACTCAACTACAATTTTGATATGGAAAAATTATAAACTCTCTAAACTATAACTTTTGGATAGAAAAATTGCAAATCCTCTCAACTTCAATGTTTGGCCGAAAAAGTTGCAAACTCTCTTAAATGCAGTTTTTGAACATAAAAATTGTAAACCCTCACAATTATAAATTTTAAACTAAAAAATTGTAAATTCTCTCAACTATATTTTTTTGGAAGCGAGGATAATAATTTAGATGAATGGTGTAATGGTGACCCATGTCAATTTTACTATGTCCTACTGTGGCACCAATATAAGTCTATATGATAATATTCATTTCTTAGGTATATATAATTGGCATGTTAAATTTTCTCACTTGATAAAGGATAATAGTTGAATTAAGATAAAAAAAATTTTAAAAAATACTTAAATATATATTAAACTATTTTCTCAATTACAGGATAATCATGTCAAATAACAATATCACACAATATGTCAATTAGTTACATAATAGAAAGAGAATAGAAAATTATTTTAATAAAAAAAATATGTTGAAAAAAATGATTGGATTTTATAAAACATGTCTTTAAAAATAATTTTTTATTTATTATAATTTTAAATAAAACTATTGATCGGTAAAATAACTTTTGTTCTGGAAATTAAGCAATCAATTATCAAGAATATTTCGGTTCCTATAAAGTATCCATAGTCCTAGGTGATATCTACTACAGAATGATCAAAAGCAAAGCATTAACAACGGCGGTCCAGCCTAATCGTTAATCGAAAATCTACCGTGTTGGTCCGACAGGGCAAGCATTAAGTATAGTTGGATATCAAATCAAGTATGAAAAAAAAATGTTATTGCAATACTAATATCAGAGTCATTACAGATTCACATCAGGGACACCCCCTAGCATTAGGGGGTTTAGATACCCATAATGTTCGAAGAAAATACAAAGTAAAAACTAGACATTATAAGATAATAGGTTTATTTGATCTTCAATTGCTTTCGCTCATGAAAACCTTCAGTTTCCCAATCACCTTGATCTCTCCAATCTTAATCGTGTAATTCATCTATGGCCAAAAAGTCCATTTTCCTTCTCAAAACACGTCTTAAATACTCTCAGGTCCAACACAGTAATAGGAAAATATCCAAAATACCCTTAGGGATCACAAAGGTCACAAAAACAAGAAAATTGGAAGATGAAACGCTTCAGCCAACACGGGCGGCCATGTTGGCCCCCTGGATGTTTGATGAAAACATTGTCTGCTCCAGACTTGTTGACACGGGTCGTGTCAGCCCACTATCTAATACTTTGTTTTCTTTCTCTTGATACCCTCCTGACACGGGTCGTGTCAGGTGACACAGGTGGTCGTGTCAGACCACTACTTCCTTTCAAAAACTCTTCTGAATTCCTGCTGTTTTTCCTGGTTTTTGCTCTGGTTCTTCTTGATTGCTTACCTGAACCTAAAAACAATGGAAATACCAAACCAACGCATAAAATGCGATAAAAGGAAATAAAATGCAACTAAAGGTATAAGATAATTAACTAAAAATAATGGTAAAATAACGTATAAAAACCACTGATCAAACTCCCCCAAACTTAAACCATTGCTTGACCTCAAGCAACAAGCTTGGATGAATAATTTTTTTCCAGATCAAACGGTACACATCAAATAAAAGATTTGTGAAGGTAAGGTGTATCGATACTCATACGTGAGTTTTTGTTCCGATCGGCTAAAACTAGTTCTCTTGGTAATCGTCCGTTAACAAAGGTATTACACAAACACATACCGCGGTAAAACCACATACCTAAATCTACCTTTTAGTCACCTCTCTAACTATGCTTTGGGCTTAAGTCTTTTCTTCGATTTTCTAGCCCTTTCATTCGGATAATCAGATTAAGGCACTTTTGATCGCTTTCCCTCACATGTATAAGATTTGATCGAGACTTTTTCGAGGAACGTTTATTCTTTTTCTCGCACATTGACGTTTATTAGTCCACTTTGTGACAAATATATAAATTCAACCGTCGTTATGCTAAGTAACCAGGTGAGGGATACCCAACTTAGAAGGACCGGTTGTCTTTACCATCATTATTCATCATTTTTTTGTGTGCCATAAGTCATTCTCTCAATCAACTTGATATATGCAATTCTCTTTAATCATGCCGGACCACCACTATAAACTAGTTGAAGAATACTTCTCAAATCCAAGTACTATGGCACAAATCTACATATTGGACTCGTTTCCTTACTACGGAGAATCTAGGGTGTTCAGGTAATACCTCAATTTCCAAACTTTCCCAAATTCCCTAGTTTTAACTCCTCTTCCCTCAAACTCTATATACTTTCCTGACTACTTCACGCATCACAGTATTCACAATAAAAATTTTTACAGTCCTCATTCGGGGAGAGTTCAAAGCGATTTTTAAACAAAAGCACACCAACACAATTAAAATTAAAAATACTTAAAATGAAAACTCAAAACAGTAAAAACTCCCCCAAACTTGAACTAAACTTTGTTCTTAATGTTTTAGAATAGGAGTGGGAGAGATGTACTCACAGAGATCCTTACTCAGGAGTTGGATGGTAATGCAACACTTTAGCTTGCACTTGTAAGGTCTCATTTATTACTTGCAAACGAAACAAAATAACAACAAAAAGAAAATGCTCAGTCATTAAAAATGTGGGTTGCCTCCCACGTAACACTTCGTTTAAAGATGCATGACTCGAAGAATCACTCTCTGTTAAGGTGGCATATATGAAATAAAGAACTCATCATTTTCTTTCTTTCTTTTGTTTGGTAGCAATCCCATGAACTTGAGGTATTGATGATGTTGCTTCTAAATCATTTTCAATTGGATTTTTGTGAACAAGACATAAATGAAATCCAATACTTTATCAATTTCTTGTCTTTCATCTGCCTTGTTAAAATAGTTTTTAGGAATACTATTTTCTTGAAATTTTTCTTGTTAGATGTCTACATCTACACAATTTGTTACATCTGTATTTTCATCCAGCACTAGATCATCTTCAAGTTGTCTTCTTTCTTCTTCCTTGTATTTCTTGTTTACCTTAAATTCTTCTATTTCTAATGCATCTTTTTCGTCTAATGTCATGCCTTGTTCTTCTTCATTCACACATTCTTCTTCCAACCTGAACTCTCGCCAAATAAAAGTATCTGGATAAAAGTTAGCTTACTCACATTCATTCATAAGGATTCTTACCTCCCTCCTATATGCTTAAAAAATTTAGTAGCCTCTTCCAAAGTGATTCACGAATCAGATGACCAACATGTAGGAGATACAAGTGGAAATGTATAAAAAATATTCATAGCTACACAACTCAGACACTTTATTAATCAGACACTATAGAAGAATTCATGAAGCAACAGTAATATGATTTTTTTATAATAAAATAAAATAAAAATAAAACTAAATTTTAATTTGCGGAGCAACACAATTTTAACTAAAATAAAACTATAAAATCTATGATCTTTGGCCGTCCCCGGCAACGGCGCCAAAAACTTGATCGGTAAAATAGCAAGTGTACTATTTTGCCAATGTAGTAATAAAAGGGAATTTCTCCGAATGTCCATCTCAAGGACTGTTTGACGATATAGAGTTCTGGTTTTATTATAGTTAAACAAAAGCTTTGGGGTTTTGAAATTGTTTTGTTTAATTATAAAAATATTTGCAAGTAAAAGAGGGAAATTGACTAAGTGGTTTTAAAATATATGAGTAACATGCTAGGGAAAGTGTGTGATCCGACTCAGTAACAACTCTGAATTAACACTGCAACAAGTTATTGTAACTAACTAACTACCGATTCTTTAGATTGTTTACTCCTAAGTCCTTAGTGAGAAAACCTTTAATCATCCACCCTAATTCCTATGTCCATAGAGAATTATAAATGAAATTAAGCAATCAATTGTCAAGAATATTCCGGTTCCTATAGGGTATCCCTAGTCCTAGGTGATATCTACTATAGAATGATCAAAAGCAAAGAATTAACAACGGAGGTTCAGTCTAATCGTTAGTAAAAAATCAAACCTTGTTGGTCCTACATGTCAAGCATTAAGAATAGCTAGAGATCAAATCAGTTATGAAAACAAAGGAAATGTTATTGTAATACTAATATCAGAGTCATTACAAATTCACATCAAGGACAACCCCTAGCATTAGGTGGTTTAGCTACTCATAATGTTCAAAGAAAATACAAAGTAAAAACTAGACATTACAAAATAATAGGATTCTTTGATCTTCATTACTTCCGCTCATGAAAACCTTCAGTTTTCCAATCACCTCGATCTCTCCAATCTTAATCGTATAATTCTTGTCTGGTCAAAAAGTCATGTTTTCCTTCTCAAAACACGTCTTAAATACTTCAAGGTCCAACACAGTAATAGGAAAATACCCAAAATACCCTTAGGAATCACAAAGGTCACAAAAACAAGAAAATTGGAAGATGAAGCGCTTCAGCCAACACGGGCATGTCAGCTGACACGGGCGGCCGTGTTGGCCCCCTGGATGTCTGATGAAAACATTGTCTGCTCCAGACTTGCTGACATGGGCCGTGTCAGGTAACATGGGAACTCGTGTCAGTCCACTGTCTAATACTCTATTTTCTTTCTCTTGGTACCCTCCTGACACGTGCCATGTCAGGTGACACAGGTGATCGTGTCAGGCCATTGCTTCCCTTCCAAAACTCTTCCAAAATCCTGGTGTTTTCCTGGTTTTTTCTCTGGTTCTTCTTGATTACTTACTTGAACCTAAAAACAATGGAAATACCAAACCAACGCGTAAAATGCGATAAAAGGAAATAAAATGAAACTAAACGTATAAGACAATTAACTAAAACTAATGGTAAAATAACGTATAAAAACCACAGATCAACTATCAATTGTAATAAATAAGAAACTTAACGATGATATACAAATATTATACCATCAAAAATTCTAATATCGATAGAGTATTAAAATCATAATTTTCTCAAGTACATCGAACAAATATTATTTTAATAATAACACATCGATATAGTAAAATTATTATCAATATAATATTTATTATAATTAAAATTAACTTAATTATTTTATTAAATAAAATTTGTACAATTGTATATGCGATAGATAAGTTAGAATCATGCAAATTAAAAATATTATATTTTATTCAACCTTACAAAATTGGTTTGTAACTGTTAGGGAAGATTTTCACTAGGGAGCATTGAACATTATGAGACTTTTCTTTCTAGAACATTACCTTTGTGAGAGACACACCACATACTCACCAAAACACTTAAGGTTATAGGTGTGTAGATTCTCCCACTTATAAATGTTCAAGTCATCACATTCATATCTAATATGGGACTATTATCCACACTACTCACACTTGTTATACTTAACACTCCCCCTCAAATGTGAGTCTATCCATATTGTTTCCACAATGCTCCCATTAAGTAAAAGCTTCAACTGTGCAACTGCATTTTCTGTTGTGTGTTTCTTACTCACCAACATTGTACCGCCGTTGACACTCTTCAACGGGACACCTCCTAACCACCACTCGTGGGGAGTACTTTTGATACAAGTGAGTCGGTCATTCACTCAAGTCAGACTCTAATACCACTGTTAAGAGAGATTTTCACTAGAGTACTAAACATTGTGAAAATTTTTCCTTTCTAAAGCAACACATTTATGAGAGACACACACCACATACTCACCCAAAATCTTAAGGTTATAGGTGTGTGAGTTCTCCCACTTATAAATGATCAAGTCACCACATTCCTATCCAATGTGGAACTATTATCCATACTATTCACACTTATTATACTTTAAGGTGAGGGGAGTCACTTTATATAAACCACTACTAGAAAATTCACTTTTAGTGACTGAAAAATTTTGGTCACTCTAGTGACCGAATCAGCCACCAAAATTAGACATCATGTTAGTACAATTTTAAAATTCACTAAATCGGTCACTAGATACAATTAGCCACCGAATTTGCGACTGATATCTTGTGACCATAATTTTTAGTCTCAAATAATCGTTTTCATATAAATTAATTCATAAAAAAATTCAGTGACCGAAATTTTGGTCACTAATTTTTTTTTCATTATTATGTTGCTTCCCTCTCGATTTCTTCTTTTATTTATTTTTTAAATTTTTTAGTCAAAATTTTACATTTTTATTGTTTTAACAAATAAAACATATATTTATATAAATAATTAACTCATACAAATTTATTAATTTAGATAAAATATAATTTTAATAACAATTAATGTAATAATCTTTTTAAATAATATTTAAAAATTTTATTTCAGTAATAATATATACATTTCAAATGTAAATTAAACAACAAACACCAAATGGCTTAGTAGACACCCGAAAGCCTCACAAAGGAAAGTGTATTAGTTTGATTCTTGCTAGAGACAAAACTTTTTGTTTTATTTTAAGTTTAAAAAAAATGAAAATGGTCACTAAAATCTGTCACTAATTTGAGTTGCTAAAATCGGTCACTAAATTCGTCTCTAAAGGTTAGCCACTAGCACTTTTCCAACCGAAATTTGGTAGTCGTGTTATTGGTTTCTAAACGTTATAGTGACTGATTTTTAGACTTTTTTCGGTCTCTAATTCGGTCACTAAACACAAATTTGTTAGTAGTAACCAATGTGGAACTTAAAAGCTTCCTAATACACTTTCTCATGCCTAACACTCTTTCAAGATCGGTGTTTAAATATTAATGATGTACATCCCATGGTCCGATCGATAGGTTCTGATACCAATTAATGGATTTAAAATAAATTAAATCGACAATCGCTAAGTATAAACTATAGCATATTATTGAATCAAAGAATAATCAATTATTATAAGAACGGTGTACCTTATTAAATTGGAGAGGTTGTCGTCGTAGAAAGTAAATATAAGATAATTACTACCCTCATTCTCGTCAAAGGTTTTAATGGGGTAACACTTAAATGACTAAATGATTCAGGACATATACCTCTTATTTGGCTTAACTAAATGATTCAATCCATCACGGTTCATTCTAACACAAAACTCAATCAAATAAGTCATCAATAATTTGTTTAATAACAACTTACCATACTATAATTAATTAATAATTGATTATGTCAATCTATAATTGATTAATTAAATAATTAATCTAACACGACAAGGTAGTGGGTTGAGAAAACAAAGAGTACGATGACGACGATCACAATGAATATGAAAAGATAGTGAAGATTGATGGATGATGGCGACTCTCACGACGATGGGAGAGCCATATGCGTACGACAAGGTAGTCGGTTAAGAAAACAAAGAGTATGACAGCGCCAACGACAATGAATATGAAAGCAAAAAATAAAATAGTGAAGATTGACTAATGGTGGCAACTCTCGCAACGGAAGAAGAGCCATTGGAGTATGCCAGAGTAGTGGGTTGAAATTGGTTTATTTTGCTAGATTGAAATAGATATATTTTAGTTTTAAAAAATAGATAGACACATAAAAATTTTCATATTGCAAGATAAATCTAACGAGCACCAGCACCATTAAGCCAAATTTACGGTACCTTTTGGGCGTTAAAAGAAGTAAATCTCATTCCAGATTTCATATACAGTCGTTGTTGTAACACCTTAAACCCCGATACTTATATATTAAGTTTTACACAATAATCTAAGGTGTCACCAACGATAAAACCCTTAACAAAACAAACATTTAACAATCAACAAAACATTGCAACGGAAATACTAACGTCAATCAACATCTGTCATCGCACGCTTACATTCACTTAGGGTATCATTGCGGCAATATCGTTCCTATTTCAATTTAAATAAAACAGTCACAATAAGACATTTAGTCTCAAACTTCCACTTAAATAAAATACTCTAAAAACAAGAGTTCCCAAAAGCAACTCTCAACAACTCCAACATATAACTAATTAAAGGTTTAAACTCCAACAAAACATAATAATCAAATAGCATTCCTGACCCTAATGTTGCATAATCATAGCAAGACTTCTAACAACAAAACCCAAACGAAGTAACTTGAGGAGTTAACTTCCACTTACATCAACAAACTATAATGTTGAGTATCTGCAAGATGTCCATGGTGGACAACATGAAAGCAAATGGGGTGAGAAACAACAAACCAATCTAAACAGTGTGAAGAATACTAAGGTATAGAAGACATCACAAAACACACACTCAAGTACATAATTAGCAACCACATAGTTTCACACCCTTCACAATAACATGTGCAAATTCACAACCAATCAACAAAATCATGAATTATCCGCTACATATACTATCATGTTTGCAAATGTACTCTACAAGTGACTCATTATGCATGTGCTATCATTAATGAACACTCAGGTTCATCTCGCTCCCGATCCCCGTCATAGGACCAAAGCACGCCAAATTGTTATCATCACCCTAGGTGACGCTTCACCGATTCCCACAAAAAACTTACTATTTGCTCCCAATCCCCACCATAGTACCAGAGCACACCGAAATAGGATCGAAGCCTGTAGACCATGATGCATGACTCTCAACAACATACATTTTCATCATATGGTTCACCAAAAGAATCATCATACGCATCTCACCATTTATGCACAATATTATTCATCATAAGCAACAATCAAATAATGTTACAACATCAACTCAACAATTGTAACTTCATATACATTTATTCATGTTACTTCACCAACACAACGACACATCATCGTATAACATAACGATTCGCTAATCGATCACACAAGTCAAGTCAAACATTGCCACGGTAGGTACATAATTATATTTTAAATTATTCACAAAGCATCACCATGAGGTAGCTCTGCGTGTTAGCTTTCCAACACTTCGAACGACGTCTTGTTTGGACTTACGAAACAGAAGTTACAGCCAAAATCGATAAAAGAGTCAACCATCCAAAACAAGGACCAATCGATTGCTCCAGGGGGAACAATCAATTGGCTCAACTCACTACCATCGTATTTTTCAAAATTGTGAGTGAACCAATCGATTGTCCTGAGGAGGCCAATCGATTGGTCTAAGCTAATTTTGTTCAAAAACCCAAATTTTCTCACGTACAATAAGGTTTCTTACTTTTAATCACCTAAAAACACCCTAACACCTAAACAACTTATTTCCAAAAATTAACAATGAATCATGTCATCATAATCGTTAACATATTACAACACTTATTCCATCATCATCATAGCAATTTCATCATCAAATTTAAAAGCAATTTTCATCAATTCATGAATAAAACTCAACATTCAAGCATTTATCCATGGCAGAAAATTATAGATACATGATTATAATCATTCAAACATCGATTCAATCATAACATTACATATAAATTCAAGATCAACAATCCATTTTCAAAGATTCATCATAAGAAATTCATAAGAAGAAAAATTTAAGAACCCTAATGAGGTTAAGGACTCCTCATCTCTACCCCATCATGCAATACACCTAATTGATAGCCCTTTCTCCCCCCTTACCTTGAATTTTCAGCAAATGATAATGAATCAAGTAACTTATATGGCTTCTCTCTTCAAATTCCTAACTTTTGCTCTTCTCCCTTCCAAAAGCTCTTTCCCTCCTTTTTCCTTTTTTTCTTTCAAATTTCACGTAATGACAATTTCTCCCAAAAACCTAGCTTCTCTCCTAACTTTTAGAATATATAGTACTTCGGTCACTTTTACTTAATTATTATTTTTGCCCAAATGAATCTTAGATTTTCTCCTTCATCCCAAACTCTCCTCAAATCCCTCGATTGATCCAAAACTCATATTTTCTCCAATTTCTTGTTTTATCAATAATAATAATAATTAAAATTCTACTTATTATAATTATTTTTTAATTCACTTTACCTTCTCACCACTCTCTACTATTTCTACCACACTCCAACAACACATATTCAAATTAGTTATTTTAAATCAACCAACATCAAATAATTACTTAAAATAAATTTAATAATTCAATCAAATAATTTAATTGAATTCAGAATGTTACAACACGTAATATTAAAGAAGTCCAAAGTCATTGCTAAACTTCTTCTAATCTTCTTTATGCAAGTTTTTTTAGAAGATAAACATTAATATTAATATTTAATATTATTATTATCCTATTAAATTTAGGAGAAGACTTAAATACAATTCATTAAATGTGAGTTTTCCTATTTTTCAATGAAAATATGATAAATATATAATTTCTTATTATACATCTTTTTTCCTATTTTTCTTCTTAAACGATATTTAAATACACTTGTTATATTTTTATTTAAAAATAGTAAAAACCACGTCTAAGAATATCTAAGTTTCCTGAAATAGGATTCGGTACCTTTGATGTTTGGAAACTTTGATTCCTTTAGTGTATATTTGAATGATTAAATTTATCTCTGCATCACACTTTTCCTCAACTCTATCATCATTGATCAAATTATCTTTATATAGTTATATCCATATCTCAATAAAAGATGGTAATCTAATTTTTACCGTGGAATTTCAGGTTAAACCAACCATCATCACAAACTGAAGAATTAGCTTCTCCTTTTGTACAATACTTCAATTCTATGGACTTCCCATCGATTTTATTCAAGATGCATGAATTTATTCTTTAGCTTGAGCTTTGAATATCTTCAACATAAGCAACCATTGAATCCTACTAGTTCAGTCACCTATATACACACAAAAGAATATAAAATTTGTTTGGGTTTCAATTTCAAACAACTACAACTGGCATTAATCACTTCAGAAACAATGCTCCATGACTCAATACATTAATCACATTGTGAATGCTTTTTGTTGATCACACTTCCCAAAAAGCTCTTGTAAAACAAAATGTAGAAAATAATTCATGTCCCTTTTATATAAGCATCTTTTGTGAGTACAAAAAGGTGCTTAAAGGAACTACCATTGCATTGTGTTTCTAACTAATTGAACATTTAACAACCATGAACGCATTGTGCGTGAAATTTTCACAGTATGTACACTGTTGTATCTGTTATACGAAAAGTTAGTGAAAAAATCAGTGCTTTCACTATCAACTGTACATACCAACCACCTAGTATACATTTTCACAACCGTATACTGTCATGAAGGTATCACACCTCAAACAGTTTGATTAAGGGAAAATGGTAAAAAGAAAATAAGTTATAACCAAACAGATGAACAAGACAAGTCCAAAATACTCAAGAACCTAAAACTCGTAAGACTCTACTCTGTCTAGTTTCTGTTAACGCTCTCATAGAACAAAATATAGCCATGGTCTGTATTATTGTTGAATTCTTGTGTTGACCCAAAGAATGTCTGAACAGAAGCTTCGTCAACCGCCTCAACAGTTTCGTCGTCAAAACATAACCAGTGGTTATGGTTTTTGACAAGGCAAACATAATGCCCGTGGTTGGGCCCACTCCCAACATGGACAACTACTGCAAATAGAGAATACTCAATATCTGCTTCTTCGTCTGTATCACTCAACCTGAGCTCAAGGGGAAAAACCACACGGTAAGACAGTTTCTTGTAGCGGCCCAGCTGTTCCATGTACTTAAACCGCTTAAGATGAATGACTAAAACACGAGGCGGTCTCTTTATCTTCATCCTCTTTTGAGCTTCTTGCAAACTAATCCAAAGAAAGTTTGCATCTCAGTTATTAATAGAACATGAAAAGCAAAACAGACGAGTACATGCATTTTATTACAGATTATAAAGTTCCTGCATATGACGTGGTCAAAACCATAAACCCAGAAAGCATTACAATACTAGTAAATAAACATATATAGCACTCTACTTTCAATTAAAATAACATAGATTGCAACAATCAATACATAATAGTGAAGCCATTTGACATCTTTGCATCATCATAAAAAACCATCTTAATAAAAGTAGTAAAATAGTCAGCTACAAAAACAATTTAAAATAGCAGAACTGGCCCTTTACCATCACAAACTATTAACTAATTAAGTAGATACAGCTGATGCTGCAAAATTAATGTTTATGTAATTATAAAATAAAAATTTGTGGCCAAGAAAGGAATAAATGATATATACCTGCAGCACTTGTCACAAAAAAATTTGTCTTCAGCATTCAAAGTCTCGGTTGAACTGAAATTTTTCAAACAACTTGTAATGGAACTGTTTTGTTCAATATCAAGACTCAAGTCGAAAAATGTTTCATCCCTAGCCGTTACTGTTTCGCATTGCAAGCACCTTGTCTCATTGGTAAGTATTCCCTGATCAAAGCAATTTACAACAGTGAGATTCCATAATGTAAATTTAAAAACATTGTTTTGTCATCATTATGGAGCGACGTAGTAGCCCCCTACACTGATTGACCGAATAACAAGTACACAATGTATGGTTGCCCCAAGCTTTGCTACAAGCAACATGCTAAAATTGAAATTTTGAATTGCCAAATCACCTGGAAATTTTTGTGCACCCAAGTAGTAGCTAAAGGCGGCTCTTTTTTAGCACCATTAGCTAAACCATTCTTTGGTCCATTCGAAATCTTCTCCGAAGGTAGTAATGTCTCTTGATTGTCTTTTGCAGTTTGGGCCTCTTTTTCCAGAATGTCAACAAGTTCATTTAACAAATAGTTTAAGAATTCGTGGGCGTCCTACCAAAAATGAGAAGATTCATAATGACAATGTTGCTTTTTAATCTTTATACAGATTATTTTTTAAAGAAATACATTAATAAGAGACATCATACAACAAACAGAACATTTGAATAAAAAGGAATAACATTCACTTGTGAAACAACCTCAGGTGAGGAAAGAGACATCTTGTAAGCAAATAGAGATATAGAACAACATTGTTTGAACTAAAAAAGAATATTATTCAACCTCACTGAAAGCATTAAGGAAACATAGGTTTTAAAAGGTTGCAGTTGCATTTCATGAAACTCAATAAAAATCACTTTCTAATGTTCCATTTCAGGTAGAGAGATTTTCATATAATCATATAGTATCAATACACTGTGATCAAGTCAATAAGTTCTCATATTATGAAACATAGTTATAACTTGTAAAGAATTTCTTTGCACTAAAATATGTTAAGCTCAATGGAATATATTGCAACCTTCATATATGACCGCCTAGCTGACGGACCATCAACCTAACCATGATATCAAATTTAACTATGTGCTCAAAACCATTTTGCATCGGGTGTAAGTGTGATACAATGATACAACAACAGTTTCTTGGACGAGACCAATGATATACCAATTGAAAAATTGTGACTTTGCTAGCATCTCTAGCTAAATTTTATATTAAAACCAATTGCAACTGAGGAACAACTAAGTGGGGATATTCAGAAAAGAAGCATGTATTATAAACATAGCCAAACACTGTACAAGTGTACAAACTAATATTCTATTCATTACTTCCAAAGGAAAGTTAATAATTTATAGAACAACCACGCCTTTTAGTTTTGTGCTCATTCTAGTAAGTTTAAACATGTACCTGGTGCATATAGCTACGGAAGAGTTCATTCTGTTTTTTCAACCTCTGTACAAATCGTTTGGGAGCAATTACGCCTGTTTTCCTCTTCTGGGAACTTATCTATATTCAAAAGAAGTAACATGGTAAATTCAAAACCATGAAAGTAATAAACAAGCAGATGAGTGCATTAATTGGACATCTGAAGCAAACATTGAAGATATACAAAATATAGATACTCAAACACACAACAATCAGATTTAGGCAAGCATACAGTCACCTTTGCCAATTTTTTATATCTCAAAGGATAATCACAAAGAAGAAAAAAACAATAGAAATAGGTATTATAAAAAGCAAACTGCATATATTTAAAGCAATTTTTCAAAAGAGAAATAATAAAACATGTATACTCAAGTATAGTTTATTGATGATTTAGCTAAGGACGCAATCACCAGTGTCTGCGAATCCCTCATTCGAGGGAGACAAAAAAGAAAAACACACAACAGATAACAAAAAGTATCATAAATGCTAACTAAGGGAACATATTTTATGCCTTACAGTATCTAGTCATGTTTTAATAAACTTCACAAATAGTAGAATATAAAACTTCCTGGTTAAAATTTGGAGAGAAGAGAAAAGGCTTCGACAAAAACGTATAAAATGAATTATGGGTGTTTGTGTTTGCCAGGTTACAGTGTGACGTTTTGCCAAGTACATGGGGTGTCTAAATCAGGACTATACACAATGGTATGGAGATTCAAGAGAAATGGATATAAAGAAACGTATGTTCTTAGCACAATTTACAAATGATCATATGTTATTTTAGGATGGTCGCAAGGGCTACTTGATAAACTTTGGGGCATTCTTATAGTTTTTTTAACATGATATGGGATAAAAATTATTTGGTCTAAGTGTGGTTAAAATTTTTACTAATTTGGTGAATTGGATTCTTTCATCCATAACATGTAACATCAACACCATGTACCTTATTCACAAACAATGAAGCCAATATAAATTAAATTCTATAATGATAAATAACAATTTAGGCAATCAAATATATGAATAGGTCTCATTCAAGAAACATCAAGAATTTTTAATTGTAAATTTGTTACCTGCAAAAATAAGTCAGCTAAGCAAGTCAAAAGATTTTCCTCTGCATCTGTTATATTCTTGTTTTTTCCATAATATTGTAGCAATTGTTCTCGAAATGGAACACAGAAGTATAGAGCCTACAGAACAAGAAAGAATAGTGTTAGGAAAAAACCACAAATTTATGTTACAAGGTTTACAAACTAACATACTCAAAAGATTTATGGTATCCAAAAACAGTTGTATAGGGTTGAAACTTGAAAGTACTCCACAAAGCAAGTTTGACATATTCAGTTATCATTGTCTAGATATTTTAGATATGCAATAGCTAATAACATCTAGGTTGTTAATCTCGGATAACGGCGCGTAGCGCCTGACCCTCAAAATGCTATAGCGGCATAGCGAGATGACCATCAATATAAGTTCCCATCAAAATCAAATTATAAATGTACTCAAAATGACTAAAACAAATTCTAAACGTAAACAAAATGACTAAATCACATCCGCATCTGTCTCATCTTCACTTCTAAATTCCACCATATTAATATCATCTTGCTCATCATTTGATTAAATCTTTTCTTCTTCCACCTCCAACTCCTCATCTCTAATAGACACTAATGTAGCAAGTCCAAAGTAATGTCTAGTAGCTCTTGCTTGTGTTACGCTTGCAGAAGATGATGCCATGATTGCTAATAAAAGAGAAACAGAGCAGCACAGCAAAACAGAGACAAAGGAGAAATCAGTTGTGAATGGCTGCGAAAGGAGTAGAAATAGATGAATTTGTGAAGAATGGTGATGATTTTGGAGGAACGATGGATGGCTTACTGATTCGCAAAGAAGAATGTCAAAGAAGTTGTGCGTGGAAATTTGGCAAAGAAGTTGTGCCTAGAAATTTGGCAAAAATGCAAACATGCGAGTGAAAACACTTGACAACTTGACCTTTAAAAAATTCCAATTTACAAATTTACCCTAATCTTCACAATAGTGGTGTTTGCGCCCAAATGTGTGGTGAGGTCCCGTTCCGCTATAGCGCTATCGACAACCTAGAATAACATTGATTCTAGTATCCTTTCCAATAGTGAACCAAAATCTTTGCTACTCATCGGCCAGACCTCATAAACGGGAAAACAAAAAATATTCACAGATTCAATACCCAAATCAATAAAAGTAAAAATAGGCAAACCATTTTTTCAGTCAATGAAATCAAATTACTTACTCAAAGTTCCAAATGCAACATAATCATTGAGGCAATGGAAGGAAAAGCACAAAAGGCTTATCTTTATTTCCTCATTGTCAATAAAATTTCATTTAAAAATTCAGCAAAACAAAACTAACAAGTTCCCGCATTCAGAGAAGTAATCAAATCAACGATAAACCTAGGGACATGGCCGCAAAGAACCACGGGAAATCAAAGCAACTAAGTGATGAATTTCTAAATAACCAGATCAAAATCCGAATCTAGAAGAAAAAGAAATAAGATTGATAACGAAAACCTGCAAAACGCTGTTGCAATAACAAGTATTGCCGAAATTCTCAAGGCCAAAGTAATGTTCTCCTTCAGGAAAATTGTCACCAAGAGCCTTCTCAAGTTTGGAACCAGAACCACCCATAAGCGCGTTAAATCGATCACACGGACTCAGATCTTTCTCCGGTTCAACTCAGTGAAATGAATCGGAGTTCATTATTCCCTCTCACGCACGAAACTGCGTCGTTTTAGTTTGATGCAGAACAGAGAGAAAATCGATGATGATATTGATTTTTTGAATTGAAACTTGAAAGTAACAAGGAGGAAGAAACAAGGGTTTCGTTAGCGGAAAGAAAATGCACGTGCAGAGTAGAATGCAGAAAATGGAGAAGAGAACGGCGTTTTGAAAAGAGAGACAATGTTACCCACAGATATGCATATATATATATAAGTGATTACGGACAATCCATTATTTTCCTACGGGTTCGCTACAATATCCGAGATCGTGGAAAACGGTTTCTAATTCTCATCCAATTCATTTTCAATTTTTTTTTCATTTGCATTGCATGACAAAGTAATGCTATTTTTTAATGAAAAATGACATTTTAATACACAATACGCCATATATTATTTATTTTCTTAAAAAAAGTTATATACTAATAAAGTGATATGTTTGTAATCCATATGCGAATTTGTATACCGACTATTTAAAGTATATTATTGTAAGAGAATTTTATGAGATGATAAAGAAGTTTTGGTTTTGAAAATACAATAGAGATTATTTTATTATACTAAATGTTATAGGCTGGTATGCGGTCTAGACCGACTCAATTTGCATCAACTTAATATTTTTAAAGTGTTCGTTGTGCCACTAATAGGTGGATCTTCTGCACCGGAGCATATCTACCATCCTCTAAACCACAAGATTTCAACTATAGATCATTTGCATTTTATGTTAAATAATTTAGAGACAATTACAATAATATTCCATATATAAGTGTGACTCTGAGTCACCTCCATGTATAGCTCAATTCACACTTACAAGGTCAGTGTTTAGGATAGCCATACTAGACATTTGTCTAGGGCCTCAAAATTTATTTTCTTATTTAAAAAATTATTTAATAGGATTCAATTTTCTTACTACTATTATTAATTTGTTCCTTAGAATAGTTACACTTATTATTAACTTATTAATATAATATTAAGTATCTATTTACATTTTTACCTGACTATTATAAATTTTATGAATATGTAGAAGAATATGTAGAAATGACTAAAGTCATTGTATTATTGTTTATATACTAATTTATTTTTAGCATTATATCATTTATTAATATAAACTCTCACTATCAATTTTTAATAGCATTGTGATCTCACTTTTCTTCTGAAGTAGAAAGAGAAAAAGTATTGCAAAAAACATAGATTTTATTTTATCTAACATTTTCTTATTTAATTTTTATGTAAAATCTTTATATTCATTTAATTGTTTTATTTTTGGTATTTTTTTAATACATTTTTGTTCATTATAGAATGCTTAGTATTTCACTTAAAGTATTTTAAAAATTTGAATAAAAAAATATATAATTATAGTTAAAATAGTTGAAAGTTTAATTGAAATATTGAACAAAATTGACTATCATATTTAATAAATAATTTTGTAATTAAAGAAAATATAAATGTTAATTTTAAATGAAAATATTACTTTTTGAAAAAAAAATTATTATTAACAATTTATAAATTTTTATTATGAACTTCGCCTTAGGCCTTGATATTGGTTTGGCCAACCCTGCACACTTGTAAATTCCACATCAATTTCTTAGTGATTTGAGTATCAAATTATTAACCTTTGGTAGGTTCCCTCACCGTCTATCGGATAACCATTTCATCTGCATCGGAAACTTTTCATTATGGTCTTCATCATCAAACCATTCACTCTCTGTTCTAATTTAAGACAATGGTCTTGTATGTTTGAATCAAGTTTCTTCGATTCTCTCGAGTCTTTTCATTCTCTCGATTGTAACTACTTTTGGTTGTATATTTGATGGATGGTTTATAATCAACTTGTGGTCACACATCTAGATCCTTCAAGACCATGTTACGCTAGTTCTTGACGATTTTCCTAATCAAGACCCAAAGGTTTCAACAAAGAATTCTCAACATCAGGTACTTGTTCCTCCACATTTAGTTACCGCAAGTATCGCTAATTATAGTCCCTCGCTCTAAGAGAATCAACTTTCATCACAACGTGCTTAAATTCCTCAACAACATACTTAGCTTCCTCCATCACACCCTCAAATTCCTCCAACACGTTCACAAGTATGGAAACTTCGAGAGGATGATCTTATCTCCACATCCATATGTAGTTGCTAGCTTGGAAATTCTAGTTGAAGAAAGTCAATAAAGAATGGTAGTAACAATGTTGGGAATTGCTAAGTGTGAAGAGCTTCAACCAAAGGCTTCGACATATTAACTATGTCAACTAAGATGGTTTGACTAACCTATTAGTTGAGTCTATGCAAAGACTAATTTAGAGCAGTCTCAGAAACATATCCACAAGATTAAGATCTCTCTCTCCCTCTCTTCGAAACATGTCCAAAATGTTGAAAGGATTTGCATAAGTCAGCTCTTCGACAAGGTCGAGATCGACACGTCTACCAAATATTAGGGGCTTAGAATATTCTCAAGCCCAAAGACTATCTAATATTAGAGATGTTCCAACAACACTATAGGAGTAAACGAAAGACTCTTGACAGAGGCAATTAAGAGGTTCAAAATAGTTACCAACACATTAATCAATATGATGGTTGGTTTTAAGCCGTTTTATATTTGAAGACGCATGGAAGCAAGTTATAGAGATGAAGTCTATGTAATATGATACATGTTAGATCCTTAGGATTTATTTGTTGTCGACAAATACTATTTTAGTATTATATAAGTAAATCTCAATGTATGGGATTGAGGTCGGAAGTTTATATTCATTCTCTATAGAACTAAGTATACAAGTCATATAGAGAAACAATTTGTGAGAAATGCATGCGTCTCGTCCATCTTTTAAAGTCTTTTAATTTAAAGCATTTATTCTTGTTGTGAAATGATGTCGTCAATAACAGAACAAAGTTATGAGATAAAGATTGAGTTTCTTGAACAAACACAAGAAACCCTATTAGGTTTTATAAAGGAAAAGAGAAGAAGGAAGAAGAATATAGAATTGGTTAAATTTGTTTTACTATTCACTTTCTCAATAAGGGTTCAAAGATTACAAGTGAATACCAAAAATTAACCTCTCACAACAACGTGAGAGAACTAGTCTATTTATAAACTCCTAAGCTAACTTTAATTACAAGCTAACTTAACAATTGGGCTTACTGGCAAGGCCTAATTCGACATGCTAACAATCCTAGCATTTCAGCAGCATTGTCATCAATTGAAACCTTCAGCACTTGGACTTCTCCATGCTCAATTTTCTCTTCAACAAAGTGCAGCCTCACATCGACGTGCTTGGTCCGCTCATGATAGGCCGAATTCTTTGATAGATGTATTGAACTTTGACTATCACAATTAACAGTGATAACTCGACCTTGAAGTTTCAACTTCTTAGCAAAACCTTCAAGCCACAATGTTTTTTTCACAGCTTAAGTGAGGGCAATATATTCTTCTTCAGTGGTTGATAAGGAAAAAATCTTCTGAAGTGTCGCTTTCCAACTAATTGTTGTGCCAAGCATAATCTCGACTACTTTTTATCTCTCCGGATGTCAATCCCAATAATTCTGGAGACAACTCCTAAATTCTTCATGTCGAACTCCTTATCGAGTTCAGCCTTTACCTTCATAACATCTTCGACATTGTTGTTTGCTATGAGGATGTCATCCATATAATGCAACAAAATAACAAGTGGATTTCTAGGTTGAAATCTGAAGTAAACACAGTGGTCGAAGTGGCTCCTAGTGAAACTAATGTGTGTCATGAACTTGTCAAATCTCTTATTCCTTTCCGAGGAAATTATTTCAGGCCATACAAATACCTATTCAGCTTGCACACCTTTCCTTTTTCTACATACCCTTCAGGTTGCCTCATTAAGATCATTTCATTTAGATCATCATACAGTAAGGTTGTCTTCACATCCATTTGTTCAAGTTCTAGGTCGAACTTCACCATCATAGCTAACAACATTCTAATGGATATATGCTTTATAACATATGAGAACACATCATTGAAGTTGACACCTTCTTTCTGAGTGAACCCCCTAACAACCAACCGTGTCTTAAAGCGCTTTGATATCACTCATTTGATTCCTTCCTTAACCTTAAAAATCCACTTACAACTGACTAACCTAGCTCCTGCAGGTTTCTCGACAAGCTTCCAAGTGTTATTATCATGAAGATATTTCATCTCATCATTCATGGTTTTCAATCATTTATTCTTGTCTCGAATCCTCATAGATTCCTTATAATATCTAGGTTTTTCATCAAGGACCTCACTTGTAGAAATTAAGGCATAAATTATGAGATCTACATAAACAAGTCTTTGAGGTGGCTTGATGACTCTTTTTGACCTGTCTCTTACCAACAGGTAGTCATTATCAGTCTCCTCATCTTCGACAACAACTTTTGCTTCTTCTTTGACTTCATTTGGGCCATGCAATTTAGCATTACTATGCTCCACCTCAACAGGAATTTCTCCTTGTTACAGCTCTTCTTCAGAAATCAAACTTTGACCAATGTCATCAGTTTTCTTGAAAGTCATCTCAGCTTCATTAAAAACTATATCTCGACTTGTGGTACACCTCTTGTGACCTGGCTCTAGAAACCACAACCTATAAGATTTGAATTCTTAATGGTATCTAAGGAACTTACATTGGTGTTTCCAAAATGACGAATCTTTACGGACATCTCATCCATCGTCCCTCTAGAAAAGTTTGAAGTTTACAAACGCCTCTCAAAAAGAGGAAAATCAAGATCAGGGTTTTATCCTCGACGGAGTTGCTACCTCCAAAAATTGAAATAAGAACAGGAATCCCTTTTCTCCAGCGAAGTGTTTCCTTCAAAACCTCCAGCGATACTTCCATTCCCAGATTGGCCAAGTATTCGATGTTGATCATTAGTTTGGGTAACGTGTTTGTTTTGTCAACATAAGCATTCATCATGCACGATTAATATTCATATTCATATTGCACATCTCATTCACTCCGGTCATATTTATCCCCAAGTGATCAATGTCGTCTCTCCTAAGAAGTCTCGGAGGGAAGTATGATGAAAATCCTTCAGCAAGTGGCATCTCAATAGAGAAATTTGCAAACATCTGCATTTCAGACAATGGTGTTACCCGACAAGTCTAACACTAGATTGTCAATTCCTCCTATGCCATCTCTCCGAAGAAGTCTCAAAGAGAAGTATGATGAAGTCAAATTTTCATCAAATGGCTAACTCTCAGTAAATCTCGGCGAGAAGTTTGGTGAAGACCATCACATGTCGTGTCTCTTTCTGTCCCGCAAGATAACTAGGCCGCATCTCCTCGAAGATTCCCGATGAAGTTATTGATCCAACAAGTGATCACCTTTCCAGAGCTTGTTACCTCAACCTTTTAAGAGAAAGACTTGATAAGAAGAAACGAAGACCAGTTCCTTGGTTTAAAAAAAAAACCAAGATCGAGGGGAAGCTTATTTCAGAAACGAAGACCAGTTTCATGGCTCATAACTAGAAACGCGGGGAAGTTTTACCCTTTCTAAGTAGGATTACTTAGTTAAAGAATATGAGTAAGAATGTTCATACAGTAGGAACCTGTTGCCATTCAAATTATCAGAATCACAGTCATGTCCCCCCAGTAGAGTTGTTATCTCCCCAATTAGTAAAGATACTTCTTTGATTCCCAATAGGTTGCATCCTTCGTCTTAATTTGTGTTCCTTAGTGGAGTTAAACCTAAAAATCAAGTTAATATCAGTCTCCTGTGATGTCAATGCCACAAGTCTCATGTACGCGTTCACTGTCAATAGTGGCATCTTAGGATCCAAAATTTTGGGTATTCTGATATTTAATCCTCTTCTACCTTGAATATCTGAATGTCTTCACCATTCAAACCTTTAGGTCTAAGAAGATTAAACAGGGGCATTTTTCATACCCTAATTTTTAACCCTAAGATACCCACATCATTTGCATCTCATACATACACTTTTATGCATCACTAACCCATATTTAGAAATTCAAGATTGTTGTTTCTTCATTATGATCACCAATTAGGGGTTTTTAACCCTACAAAGGATTCAGGTAAAGGATCAATCAAGAGTTGGCATGATCTTCAACTTATAAAGTCCCTCAATCATCCATGGAGATAAAGAGATCTTATTCACCAAGAATCAAGGACAATATTACATCATTTCAAGTTGGTCAGGCCTCAAGATCATCTGTGTCACCAAATTAGGGTTTTGATCTAACCCAATCCCAATGATGACTTAAGAAGAAAGACACGATCCAAGACCTCAAGATTTGTTTCAAGGACCTCAAATAAATCATATTAGTTCATTCACATGATTGGATTGATCCAAAGAACTTGATTCATAAACAATACAAGAATTCAAACCCATCTGAGGCACAAACTAGGGTTTTGATGAAAAGTCAACCATTTCTTTGACTTTTGAACAAGACATGACCTCTAACTTTGAGATATGATTCAAGACACTCAAATATACCCTTGTAGTCCATTCATAAGTTTAAAATCACCTTGGGGTTTTTCATTCATCAAAAATCAGGAATTAGGGTTTCTCTGCACAAAGTTCATCTGATACACAAAGTCAAAGTTTGACCTTTTAAGCAAAAATGATGATCATAAGCCATTTACAAGAAAAATGATCCATTGTTGCATTTGAACAAGGATTGATCAAGAAATCAAGGTTACTTGCAAAAGGGGCAAAGCTGAAGAAATTGCAAATTTCACTAAGTTATGGAAAAACATGATTGTTACCTAACTTTACAAGGCCATAACTTGTCATCCAAACAACCATTTTTTGCACTCTAGAGCTCAAATGATAGATCTTATTCCATAATACAAGATTGATAGGCTGAACCACATCCAAAAACCTCATGGGTTTCAAGTTATGAAGTGATAAAAAAAATGGATTTCAACACTTAAGCAAATTCTGCCTAAGGTAAAATAAGTCAACACATCCAAATGTGGAAGGATTTTTCACCATGATCCAAGATAAATCGGGTTTAACTATGGACACCAAAGTTGAAGTACATCATCCCAACTTTCCAAAGAGCCCAAGAGCATGAGGAAACTCCACTTGAGCAAAGAGCTATGAAGGTTGCAAGACACCTTGCTGCAACTGTTTTGCAAGACAATTTTGGACATTTCTTGCTAGCCACGATTTTGGAGTCAATTGAAATGATCACTATGCAAATCTAATTCAATGAGAATCTGATGAATCACAACAAACCTGTAAAGTTAGGCTAAAGAGTTAAGAGATCCATCCATTGGATTAATGGATTTTGTCACATTATGCCTTGAATTCAAAGGGAATTTATGTGCAATAGTGCACATTCAACAAAGTCACTCTCCTCAATCAAGATTCATGCATAAACAACAATAAAAACATCTGAGGAATGTGGAATTGGTCAAAAGTTATCTATGCTACTTGGAAGTGATAGTGTACCCTGGCATGGAAGTAATGGTATCTTGCCAACAACATTGAATGAGCTCTTATACTTCATCCATGCACTATTCCTTAAAAAACAAACTTGCTCACCTATAAATAGAGATCACTTCTGGACATTCAAGACACCCCAAAAACACAACACTTATTTTCCCTTCTTTCTTGCTTTTGCTCCAAATTTTTAAGTTTTTCAAAAGTAAGTGGCAAATTCTCTAAACCAGAGCTTCTTGGCTCAAACCAATGATCTAAACACATTACAAATCATCCCTTGAAGGCATTCAAACCTTCATCTTCATCTCAAACCACCAAAATCAGAAATTCAACTATCAAAACCTCATATCTTTGACTTTCTGCATTTTCAAAGCCATGTCTTGATTCAGTCCATTTAAAACCATTCAAAACTTCAAACACACTCTCAATAACATCCTTAAACTGTTCCAATAAAAGTTTCTCAACTGTAACATAATTTGGTGGAGTTTCCATTTTTGTTACTTTTGGAAAATTTGCAAGAAGGAGCTAGATTCTATCCTAGAGTTTTCCCTTTGATCCCAAGCATCCAAGGAGCTTCTATAAGGTGTATTAGTGGTGTCCAAAGCATTGGTTTACTTCTGCAACAAGTTTCTTGCAAATTGACAAGTGAGCTTCAAGAGGTCAGCTTCCTAAAACCTTGAACTTCAAGAAACATGCTTTGATTTGATGTAAATTGATCATGACCATGTCATACATGTCTTACTTGTTGTGATTGAACTAATTTATCATGTTGTTATTGATTATATAGAGTTGTAGCATAAAACTTGCAAAAACATAGCCATTTTGAAACCACTATTGGGTTTTAAAATGTAGATATTTTTAGAAAAATCTAAAACCACCATTGAATTCATCATGAAATTCTAGACAGGGTCCATCTTTATTTCATCCATTTTTCATGGAGAAACGAAGAAGTTATGCCTTTCTTGCAAATGAAGGACAACTAGGTCCTCTTGGGCAAGAACCAGGCCACAGGCGCCCTTTGTCTGGCCAAGCCTAGGTCATTTTCCCCCTTATCAATTAATGGGTGTGGTTTGATATACGGATGTATCACCATCTCAGTGGTTAGTGCATGCATGTTAAGTGTGTTTGTGTGTGCAAGAGCGTGGGTTCGACCCCCCCTTTTGGTATTTTTTTTCAAAAACTTGTCATTTTTTCATATTTTCACATTATTTTGATATTTTTGTATATTAATTTCAAATATTTGTTTTCACACTTAAAATTAATTATTTTTGAATGATTTTTTGCACACTTGTCATTCACACATTTTATTAATTTAATCCACACAAAAATTCAAAAAAAGATTTAATTTTAATCACTTTTTATTAAAACGGAATTAATTTTTTTAAAATTATTAAAAACCCTAAAAAATTGGTTTTCTTCTTGATTGTTTTTAAACCTATCACATCTTGATCTTTATATGGATAAAACACAATATTTCAAACTTTGTTTTAAGATCATAACATGTTTATTTTGACTTATACATCAATTATGTCATGTTTAAATTCATTTGAAAAACACCTTTGATCAATTCTTTCAAAATTAGGGTTTTTACTTGAATTTAATCTTTCAAACTTCATAACATCATCTTGAGTCTCTATTAGACTTTAAGAGCCAACCCCATATGTAAATAAACCATCTGGGCCTCTGCTACAGTATAAGTCTCATTGCGCTTTTCAAAATCACGATGTGGTCACCGTTTTCATAATAATTTATGGGCCTCTACTATAGTATAAGTCCCTCCTCTTAGTGTTCAAAATCACTGTACTTTCAAATTACTAAATCATCTGGGCATCTGCTAGGAGTGTAAGTCACAACATTTTTCTTTCAAAATCACCCTCTGTTCTTTTCAAAACAAGATAATCATCTTGGTCCTTTTCTAGGAGTGTAAGTCTCATTCCTCTTTATATTTTCAAATCTCCTTCATATTTTTAAAACTTCAATCTTTATACTTGTGCATATCTTGTTAATTTTCCCTTAGCATTTAAATTATCCTTAGTTTAGACTAGTTTAAACAATAGGATTCTTTCAGTCATTATAACTTAGTTCAAAAAACTAGTTCCCTATCGTACAAAGGAATTCTTCTCCCCAGTACAATCAACCTCCTCTTGGGATTTGCTCAATTTACTTAACCTTGAAATACTGCATAAGAAAGAGAGGATTATTTTCTGGTGAAACCTCTTGTTTAAACCCTTTTAACCATAGAAGATTTCAACAGAGAAAGGATTATTTCCCAGTGAAATCTTTTTGGAACTCTTCTTAGACTTGGAAAGTCTCAATCCCCAACCTCCTTTTGGGCTTCATACAAGGACCCACGGGCTTCCTAAAAACATATGATAGATCCTAGACAGCTTTATCAATACATAAAATCCAGGAAAGTATAAACCTCTAGGACATTCAATATCATCCTTTAAGCATTTTCTAATCCTTAACAAGGTTTAGGTTTCACTTAAAATCCCCATCCAGTGTCAGTAAATCCCTAGAAGAATTAAAGCCCTTGTGGCATTTAAACTTTCGTCTAATCTTCAGCAAGAGTCAGTCTCCACTTAAATTCCCTCAGCCTTCTCTTAGGCTTCATATAATTTTTCCCCAGTCAGCCTCAATCTTGGGATTTGTACAAGACAGATATAACACCCTCCATTTGAGTCAATTTTCAGTTCTTTCAGCTTCAACCTTGGGCTTTGATCAAGGCACAAAACTCAACATCTCCACGGATGAGACCATGAGTCCTCTCTGTAGCTCCTTCTGATCAAACCGATATTTCAGACTCTTATGGTCACTGAATACCTCAAACCTCGAACTATACAAATAGTGCCTCCAGATCTTCAACACGAAAATTACTGCAGCCAACTCAAGGTCATGAGTAGGGTAATTCCCTTCATGCACCCTCAGTTGTCGCGAAGCATACGCTACCACTTTACCATCTTGCATAAGAACTCCGCCTAATCCCATCTTAGACGCATCACAATACACCATAAAAGGTTCACTCGGAGTCGGCAACACTAACACCGGTGCCGTAGTCAATTTCTTTTTCAGTTCCTCAAAGCTTTCGTCACAAGCAGCATCCCACATGAAAACTTGATTCTTTCTCGTTAACTGCGTCAATGGCAACGCCAAGTTAGAGAACCCTTCAATAAATCTTCGGTAATAACCTGCAAAACCCAAAAAGCTTCTAATTTCCGTCGCTGTCTTCGGCGGTTCCTACTGCAACACTGCACTCACTTTCGATGGGTCCACCGATATACCATCACCAGATATTACATGCCCCAAGAAACTCATTGTCTTCAACCAGAACTCACACTTTGATAGCTTAGCAAACAACTTATTATCTTTCAGCACCTGCAAGGCAATTCTCAAATGTCCTGCATGATCTTCCTTAGACTTAGAATAAATCAGTATATCGTCAATAAACACAACAATGAACTGATCCAAGTAAGAATGGAAAATTCGGTTCATATACTCCATAAACACTCCCGGCGCATTAGACACCCCAAAAGGCATTACAGCATATTCGTAATGTCCATATCGAGTTCTAAATGCCGTCTTTTGAATATCACCTTCTTTCACTCTAATCTGATGGTAACCCGATCTCTAGTCAATTTTACTAAACACCCTAGCTCCCACCAACTGATCCATCAAGTCGTCAATCCTTGGATGAGGATATTTATTCTTAATGGTCACTTTATTCAACTGAAGGTAATCGATACACAGACGCATACTGCCATCCTTCTTCTTTACCAACAACACTGGGGCTTCCCACGGCGACACACTCGGTCTGATAAACTTCCTATCCAACAATTCTCCAATCTGAGATTTCAATTCAGCCAATTCCACTGCCGACATCCTGTATGGCGCCATAGATATAGGTCTCGTACCAGGAACAAGATTAATACTAAATTCAACTTCTCTCGTCGGAGGTAATTCCGTAATGTCATCAGGAAATACTTTAGGAAATTCATTCACCACAGCCAACTCTTTCACTGATGTCTTGCTGTCAACAGACAATGATGCAAATAAAGCAAACATCTTAGCTTCGTCCTCCAACAGGGTCCTCAATTCCTTATTAGACAAGGAATCTGCCAATGCTTCCTCTTCTGGAGTAAGGAACAATAACACCTTCCGAAAACAATCGATGTAGACTCGGTTGAACTCCAACCAGTTCATACCCAAAATAACATCCAAATTACCAAGTGGTAGACAAATCAGATCTATCCCAAAGTCTCTACCAAAAATAGTCAGTGGACACTTCAAGCACACTAAAGAAGTAGTCACTGAACCAATAGAGGGAGTTTCAATAGTCATCCGTCGATCAAGAGTAGACGACACCAATCCTAACCTCTTAACACAATCAATAGAAATGAACGAGTGGGTTGCACCCGTATCAACAATAGCAATCAAAGGAATATTATTGATGAAACAAGTACCTTTGATAGAATGCTCTTCACTGGCAGCTTGAGTTCCCACTACAGCAAACACTTTACCACTGGCTGAGATGCCTGAGACTTCTTCAGCTTCTCGCAATGCGTACTGATATGACCTTTCTCACCACATTTATAACAGGTAGGCATAGTGGCTCTGCAATCAGCTATTTTATGGCCTGGCTTACCACACCTGAAGCACTTCTTCACCTCCTTAAGACATTCATTAGCACGGTGACCCGCGCCACCGCACCGGAAACATTTCAAATCAGCAGATGTCTTCCCTTCTCTAGACTTCTTATCAGAAGCAGCCTTATGATAACACGAAATCGTATATATATTTTGATGCATAATTCAACTAAAGTTTAACTGTTTTCGATCCGATTTCGGGTTATTTCCGTGTTGTTTGTCTGATGTTTTGCAGGTATTTGATGATCATGTCTAAACAAGGCAATATGAAGAAAAAAAGCAATCTCAGATGAAATACAGACGAAAACTGGGTGAAAACATCATGAAAAGCGCAGAATGCTGATTTTGCTGCTGTGACGACCGTCACAGCTCCATGACGACCGTCACACCTTGTGACGACCGTCATGCAGGCAAAAACGCCCCACTTCAGTTCCACGTAAAAGAAGCAGTTCCAAGTCCCAAATAGTGGACCACTACTCCCTGATTATTCTGCCTCAAAGTCCACCCTCTTCAATTATAACCGTTAGAATTCCATTTCTATAAAAAGGGAAGAAGGGGACCTCAGAAAGGGAGCCGCATTCATACAACGAAGTGCTGCCAATTTATTTCCAGAGCAACCTTTCCAGTTTTTATTCTTATTTGTTTCTCCTTTTCTTTTTCTGCATTCCTTTCATTCTTCTGTAATTTCTATTTCCGTTGTACGATCAAATTGGCATAAAGACCAGAATCCTGCCAACATCTGTGGAGGATCTGCCCAAAGGCCAATTGGAATATTTACAGGTTTCTCATTTCAATCGTAATTCCAGTTTTATTATGATGCATGCTATTATTTATTGTTTTTATTTATGTTTTACCTTTCCCAAATCCATGTCTAGCTAAATTTAAGTAATCGATATGTAGTAATAATTCGAAAGGGATTTGATAATAACTGGTTGAAAATTCTCTTTTCAAAAGTAATTTATGGTCTGAGTGTTTAAAATTAATTTACTGAATAAACTTCGTCGCGAAAGCGAGAACTTATTTAAAAGTAGTTTTGCCACGAAAGTGGGAAATTAATTAAGATACGAACCAACAAGCGAAAGCTGCGGCAAGATCAGATAGTAAACACTAGTCACTCATTTTAATAACAGCGAAAGCACTTTAAAATGAATTAGAACTTAGAGATTTCCAAAAAATAATTTTAACCCCGAATGGGATACAAAAGTGTACGTTTGGCCCTTAGAATTATGATTAGCGTCAATAACCATCGTGAGGCGAGAGTCTTCAAATCACCATTTTCTGCTTAAATAAACTCTAAAAATTATTTCATACACCGGTAACTTGTCAAATCCCCGAAGAACACAATTACTGCATATCGATTCAATTAATTATAATCTAAGTAACATTCTTAGTTCCTTTTAGTGACAAATCTTATTCCCTTAAACATATTCTACCTAGCTAAACATAGTAACTCCCGAGAACACTAGTTTGATTACGAGTCCCTGTGGGATCGATATCTATTATTACTACGCGATAGACTGTGCACTTGCAGTTAGGTTGTATTAGACATAGAAAGTCAGATCAAGTTTTTGGCGCCGTTGTCGGGGACCCGTTTAGTCAATAGTGTAACCTTCTGTTACGCCGTATAGACTAGGTTAACAATTTTCATTTTTCCTTTACTAGTGTTGTCGATTGTATGCCAAGTGATCGCTCACAAGGCGATATCTTGAAACCTTCAGTCGCAGAACTAGAACGCTTCTTACATCTAAGAAGCCGAATCATTGAGTACCAACTCAAACATAACATTCCCGATCCTCTCACTCCCATTCCCAAATCCGAAGAAGAATCAAACATGGCTGAAGGACCTCCAAACAAACCGCTGAAGGCATACGCTACGCCCTCTCAGATGGAGCCTAGAAGTAGCATTGCTGCCCCAGCTATTACCCGAAATGATTTTGAGCTGAAACCATCATTGCTGTCAGTTGTACAACAAAACCAATTCTCAGGAAACACAACTGAGGATCCGAACGAACATCTAACGAAGTTTGTACAATACGCAGACACGGTGAAAGCAAATGGAGTAACTCCAGACGCGATAAGACTTCGTCTTTTCCCATTCTCTCTTAGAGACAGAGCGTGGACACGGTTACAATCTTTACCATCCAACTCCATTACGACGTGGGAACAATTGAAGAACGTCTTCTTAGCGAGATATTTTCTGCCAAGCAAAACTCCTATGCTTAGAGCTCAAATCAACGGATTTCGACAAAAAGATACTGAATCTCTTTACGAAGCATGGGAACGATTCAAAGATATGATGAGAACATGTCCTCACCACGGTCTAGAAGACTGGGTGACAATCCATACTTTTTATAATGGGCTTTTATACAATACTAGATTGACAATAGACGCTGCCTCGGGCGGTGCACTTATGGATAAGCCATACGACGAAGCCTATCAATTAATCGAAAACATGTCTCAAAACCATTGCCAATGGGGAGGTGAACGCACTCAAAAAGAGAAAACCACAGCGAAAGGTGGGATGTACGAGATCAGCAGTCTTGAAAAGTTCAACGCTAAAGTAGATGCTCTAGCACAGAAGATTGATAGTCTGACCGTTAACCCCACTGCAATCGTCGCTGCCGTAACTCCAAATTGCGAGTTATGCGGAAGCACCACTCATAATGCGCCCGAATGCCCATTGCTGGCCGGAATCCCACCAGACCAAGTAAATTATGCTCAAGGAAATCCTTACGCAAATACCTATAACCCAAGTTGGTGAAATCATCCAAACTTTTCTTACAAAAGCGAAAATGCATTGCAAATGCCTACTGCTCCGCCAGGATATCAGAAACCAGCTGCTGCTCAGACTGCACCTAGGAAATCAAACCTCGAATTGATGATGGAAAAATTCATAGCTACTCAAGCTCAAACAAACAAAGAATTCCTGAATCAAAACATACACACTAGCGAGCAAATTAAACAGTTGACCGGAAAAGTAGACGCTTTAGCCACCCACAATAAAATGTTAGAAACACAGATATCACAAGTGGCTCAACAACAAGCCTTTGTTGCCGCACCCGCTGGCACATTTCCTGGACAACCCGAACAGAATCCAAAAGGCCAAGCAAATGCTGTAATACTAAGAAGTGGAAAAGAATTGGACGAACCGATGGATCCGAGGACCGAAAACTCAGCCATGCAACAAAAACCAACTGAACAAGCAGAAAAGGAATCCGAGTTAGAAAAGAAGGAAGACAACGAGAGGGAGGATACCGCAAGTGAAAAAACTCAAGCACCTCCAGCGCCATATAAACCACCTATTCCTTATCCTCAAAGACTAATAAACTCCAAAACTTCAGGACAATTTAAGAAATTTGTAGAGCTCCTTAAACAGCTGAATATTACTATTCCTTTTACAGAAGCGATAACTCAAATACCGTCATACGCTAAATTTCTCAAAGAAATCCTGTCGAATAAGAGAAAGATCGAGGATAACGAAACAGTTACACTTACTGCAGAGTGTAGCGCCATTATTCAAAACCGCATGCCTCCTAAATTAAAAGACCCAGGTAGTTTCTCCATACCCTGCGTCATAGGAAAGTTCGTAATAGACAAAGCTCTATGCGATTTAGGAGCCAATATCAGTGTTATGCCTTTATCTATATGCAAAAAGCTGAATATGGGAGACCTCAGACCAACCAAAATGTCCGTACAATTAGCTGACCGATCAGTAAAATACCCCGTCGGAATACTGGAAAACGTTCCAGTACGCATAGGACAATTCTACATCCCAACCGACTTCATAATCATGGACATCAAGGAGGACACTGTTACCCCAATTATCCTAGGAAGACCATTCCTAGCTACAGCCAGAGCAATTATAGACGTGAAGAAAGGAAGGCTGACATTCGAAGTAGGAGAAGAAAAGATAGAGTTCATTCTCACCAAGTTCTTACAAGCACCAGCCATAGACGATACCTGCTATTTAGTAGATGAAATTGACGAATGCATAAGAGAACTTGAAAATGAAGAGACCACGTATTCAAAAATAATAAAGATTCAAATACCCGATATTTCTGAAGACGACGATTGGCGTAAACCGTATAAAGACGACAGCCTAAGCGAAAGCTTAGCACTGATCCCAAACCATATGCCAGGTCCGAAGAACCCATCTTTAGAACTTAAAACACTACCCAAAAATCTTAGATATGAATTCTTAGACGATGAACTAAAAAGACCAGTGATAGTCAACGCCGACTTAGGACAACCAGAAACCGAAAAGCTATTAGAAGTCCTAAAGAAGTACCCCACCGCGTTAGGCTATAACATAAGCGATCTAAAAGGTATAAGCCCTTCAATCTGTATGCATCGAATTACGATAGAGGAAGACTCTAAAACCTCTAGAGAGCATCAGAGAAGACTGAACCCCATCCTAAGCACTGTAGTCAGAGATGAAGTAAAGAAATTGCTAGATGCAGGAATCATCTATCCAACCTCTAATAGTGGGTGGGTTAGCCCAGTTCACGTCGTACCGAAGAAAGGAGGAGTCACAGTAGTTAAAAACGAAAAAGGCGAATCAATAACAAAAAGAGTCGTGACTGGAAGCAGGATGTGTATTGATTATAGGAAGCTTAACAAAGCCACACGAAAAGATCACTTCCCGTTACCCTTCATAGACCAAATGTTGGAAAGATTAGCCAAACATTCATATTTCTGCTATCTAGATGGTTATTCAGGATTTTTCCAAATTCCCATTCATCCGGATGACCAAGAAAAGACTACATTCACATGTCCTTATGGTACTTTTGCTTACTACCGAATGTCGTTCGGACTCTGTAATGCTCCAGCAACCTTCCAAAGATGCATGATGGCAATCTTCGCAGATTTCATAGACGACATCATGGAAGTATTTATGGACGATTTCTCGGTATGCGGACAAAGTTTCGAAGGATGCCTACAAAACTTAGAAATGGTATTAGAACGTTGTGTAAAAGTGAACCTCGTCCTAAATTGGGAAAAATGCCATTTTATGGTCCGACAAGGAATAGTTCTAGGACATGTCATATCAGATAAAGGAATTGAGGTCGACAAAGCTAAAATAGAGATTATCAAAGATCTCCAACCTCCAAAGTCCGTACGATAAATACAGAGTTTTCTAGGACATGTCGGTTTCTACAGAAGATTTATAAAAGATTTTTCAAAAATCACAAAACCTTTGACCGACCTGTTGATGAAAGATGCTGAGTTCGTCTTCGACGACGACTGTCTAAAAGCATTCGAAACATTAAAATCAGCCCTTATCACTGCACCAATTATGCAACCACCCGATTGGCGACTACCGTTCAAAATCATGTGTGATGCGAGTGATTATGCCGTAGGAGCAGTTCTAGGACAAAGGAAGGACAAGAAACTCCATGCCATCTACTACGCCTGTAGAACCTTAGATCCTGCCCAAATGAACTACGCTACCACAGAGAAGGAACTTCTAGCAGTTATATTTGCGCTTGACAAATTCCGTTCTTACTTAGTAGGAGCAAAAATTATTATATACACAGACCACGCTGCCATAAGGTACCTAATAAGCAAAAAGGATGCCAAACCAAGACTATTGAGATGGATCCTGTTACTACAAGAGTTTGACTTAGAAATCAAAGATAAGAAAGGAACCGAAAACGTTGTTGCAGATCACTTATCTCGAATAGAAGGCATCAGACACGAACCATTACCGATAAACGACAATTTCCCGTACGAACGTCTGATAGCCAAATTAGAAAGTGACATACCCAACTCAATCTCGGAAGATCCAGAATTCGAAAAAGCCGTAGAAGCCGTCTATGCTCAAGTCACATTACCTTGGTATGCTGACATCGTTAATTACCTCGCTGCAGACGTGCTTCCACCGGATCTCACTTATCAGCAAAAGAAGAAATTCTTCCATGATCTGAAACACTATTATTGGGATGAACCTCTACTCTTCAAGAGAGGGGCCGATAACATATACCGTCGCTGTGTCCCAGAGGAAGAAATAGAAAATATCATTTCCCAATGCCATTCAGCACCATATGGTGGTCATGCTAGTACATCCAAGACGTGCACTAAGATTCTCCAAGCCGGCTTATTCTGGCCTAACCTCTGGAAAGACGTTCACATCGTTGTGCTAAAATGTGATCGATGCCAACGAACTGGCAACATCTCACGACGCGATGAAATGCCTCAGAAAGGAATCTTAGAGGTAGAAATCTTTGACGTATGGGGAATAGATTTTATGGGACCATTCCCACCTTCTTTTGGTAATAATTACATACTCGTAGATGTAGACTATGTGTCTAAATGGATAGAAGCCATTGCTGCTCCAACAAACGATGCACGAGTAGTAATCAAACTCTTCAAAAACACAATCTTTCCTAGATTTGGTGTACCCAGACTCGTCATTAGTGACGGCGGATCTCACTTCATATCGCGAATATTTAATAAACTTCTCTCTAAATATGGAGTCTGACACCGAGTAGCTACACCTTATCATCCGCAAACTAGCGGACAAGTAGAGGTCTCGAATAGAGAAATAAAACAGATATTGGAAAAGACTGTCGCTACCTCAAGGAAAGATTGGTCATCAAAGCTACAAGAAGCTTTATGGGCTTATAGGACCGCCTTTAAGACACCAATAGGTACTACACCCTACAAATTAGTTTACGGTAAATCCTGCCATCTCCCTGTAGAATTAGAACATAAGGCCTTCTGGGCCATTAAGACACTCAATTTCAACTACACCGAGGCCGGAGAAAAGCGAATCTTGAACTTACACGAATTGGAAGAACTTCGATTAGACGCTTACGAAAATGCCCGTATCTACAAAGAACGAACTAAAAAGTGGCATGATAAACGTTCAGTCAAGAAACAATTCAGTGTGGGAGACATCGTATTGCTATTCAATTCACGATTAAAACTCTTCCCAGGTAAACTAAAATCTAGGTGGTCTGGACCTTATGAAGTGACTAAAGTCCTTCAGAGCGGAGCTGTTGAAATTACCGATAAAACGAATGCACCGTTTATCGTAAACGGGCAACGTCTAAAACATTATAATAAGAACGAAAACAGCCCTCAAGTCTGCAGTATAGCATTGCTTGAGCTTCCGGCTCAAACACCCGAATAGCTTGTCACCAAGCTATCGTCAGGCTTTAGATGTTAAAAACAGCGCTTACTGGGAGGCAACCCAACTTTTCCCGCATTTTTCCTCGTTACTGTATTTCATTTTTATTTAAAATTTTACTTTGAAAATTTAACAAAAATTCTAAACTTATAATTACTACTATTTTCTACTTTCGTTTGTTTTCATATTTTTATTTTTATTATTTTTCTCTTTTTGTCCTTTGTTTTTACCGCTTTTTGTTTTTAAAAATTCTGACTTCAAACTTCTGTTTTAAACTTTTCAAGATTTTTAAAAGTCTTCAAAACATTCCTCCTGTTTTCTCCGACTTACCTGCGAGTATGGCCGAGTACGACTTCACAAAGGTTCATTTTCGAGGACTAGCTCAAAAGGCAAGATTTGCAGCACTAACGGAAAGAGAAATCGCCTTAACGCTGTATTACGATAAGTCTACCATGGATAAACTAGGAATCACGGATATCATTCAATACCTGTTTAATCAACTGGGTTGGGAGAACACTGCTTTGAAAACACGTTTTGCTACCTATAAGGATCTCACCTATGAATTCCTTAGTTCATTCAGATACATACCCAACTATGGTTTTGGATCCAACACAAAGCTGATTACCTTTCGAATGTTTGGAATGGACCAAACCCATAGCCAGATGTCACTAGCTAACCTCCTAGGATTTCCTAGCGGACCGCATGTGTTCATCAGTGCAGAAGATGACGATATCGATTTTGAACTCGACCAATTCTGGGGTAGAATCACAGGCGACTATCACCCTGAACCAGACAAAATGTATAATGATGATATTCATAACCCAGCTTTCAGATACTTCCACAAGATACTAGCTCACACCCTTTTTGGGAAAGAAGAAAATATTACCACAGTATCTAAAGAGGAGTTATTCATCATGTTCTGTGCTTCCCAGGGACGTACAGTAAATGCAGTGCCTTTCATGATGAGATCTTTCAGACGCCTCACGCAGGAACCTCAGTCACCTATTCTTATAGGAGGCCTCGTGATAATGATTGCCCACGAGCTTGGCCTTAGATTCCATTTAAATGCAAGCGCTCGTTTTGGCACCATCCGACCCATGAATATACAGTTCTGCTTTAACAGGCGCATTTTAGGAACTATGGGACCTGGACCTTATGAGTACCTCATTAATGAAAAACCTGTCCAGCTATTCACACTACCTGATCATCAGATGACAAGTATCCACAACAAGGACAACTGGCTTTATGAATTGGATGAGCCTATGGGACCTCCTTCACCTCAGTCAACACCACAGAACTATATGTACGACAGTGACCACATCTCTGAGGCACACGACTATATGTACTATGAGGATGTTGTATCAGAAGCTGAAGTAGACCCTATGACTCCTCCGCACTACAACACCTATCCCGAGCCTATCCCTGAGGAGACCACCGACAAAATGGATATTGTTCTACTCCGATTGGACAATGTTGATGCAGCTCTGACTACTGTAAAAGACGACATCGCAGGCATACACAGCGAGCTGGTAGTCTTCATGGACTTAGTCTGTGATCAGCTCGACTACTACGCATGGAAGTTTGATGAGTTGAAGGCACGAAAAGACTAGATACTAGTTTTAGCATCAGATTTAGTTTAGTTTGGTTTAGTTTAGTTTCGTTTAATCATTTGGATTTTTCGCATTGTTAATTTCTTTATGTACTACATACAATCATTTCAATTTCTTGTTATTTCAATTATAGTCTTTATTCAATTATTTTGTTTTTACGTTATTCTTTGTTTATTGGCTGCTATAATACATTGCCATATCAATACTAGGCCTAAAAGTCACTACAAGAACACCCTCAGAGCAAAATTCTGCATTCTGCAGATTTTGCTGCTGTGACGACCGTCACAGGATCCTGACGAGCGTCACGCGGGTGACGATCGTCACACACACGTGACGACCGTCACGAACCCAAAACTGCTATCTAATATAACAGGGGTTGCATTTTCTCTCCCACTACCCTCCTTTCAACTTCCAATCATCAGCACTCCTACCCCACTCCAATTTTTCGTCTTCCCCACATTGCACCATATATTTCAACTCCCATCTCAACTTCCTACCACACTTCTGTCAATTTTTTCCCACTTTGCAGAACCACCCCAATCCTCAGACCCACCTCAATCTTCCAACAATGGCGAGAACTACCGAAACCCCAGACATCAGTAACATTGTGTTCAGCGAAGGTGACTTGGGCGAAAGACAGCGGGCCAACTACATCGCATTCCATCAAAGGTCACTCCAGCCGACTCATTATCCACACATTCAATCGCTCACGGAGCTCGGACTCCTTGAAGGCGTCACTTGGATGCTTCAAAGAGCCGGCATCTGGAACCTATGCACCAATCCACTGCCGACGTACAAACAACTCACTCTCGAGTTCCTGAGTTCGTTTACCTACGTCACTTCCAGCGGCGACCTCAGCCAACACTCCGGTGCCGCATGCTTCCGGATGTTCGGCACAAACTACCAGGTGAACCAGAACCAAATCGCCGCCATCTTACAACTGCCTCGAGGCGACAATGCTCACCGCCGCCTCACCGATCAGTTCCAGCATGAAGCCTTCGCGTTGTGGTACCAGTTGACCGACATAAATGCCGATGGTTGGGACTCTCTGCACGCTACGCATATCCATAACCCGACCATCCGATACTTTCACCGAGCATTGAGCAACACAATCTTCGCCAGGGACAACAACCATAAGGTGAACTCGAAAAAGCTCTTCTTGCTCCACTGCGTCTTCAACAACGAGCCTGTCAACGCCGCTCCGTTCCTTCTGGCCCATATTCAGGCCAATTGCAACCGTGGCTTCAAGCCATTTTATTTTGGCGGGATTGTCACTGCCATTGCACTTGGGCTGAACCTAGGTGACCGCCTCCAGCACCTCCATGCCATCCCCTCGGTGTTCCTTGACACCGACCACTGCAGAGCCTCCCACCTTATCCGTTCCAGAGCTGACGGCAAGTACCACCCGGTAGTGCGTGGCAAAACCGTCCGAAGCATCATCCTTTCATCACGTACCCGGACACACCCAGAGGATCGTACCAACTGGTTATTTGACCTCACTGTCCCTCCTGCTGCCGCTGCTCCAACTCAGGACCACACCCAAGGTTCTGATGACGAAATCCAAGCTGAGTTGGACAGGTCAGAGCAACCGGAGGCATCGCAGCCTCCTCCTTCCGAAGGTACATCCTCCCGCCGCCGCCGCCATCGTCCAGTGCCCGACTACACAGAAGAGGACCTTCGCCGCTCTCTCGACCAGCAGGCCCAGATACTCGCTATGCTGCAGCAGCAGAATCAGCGAGCAGACCAGTTCGAAGCTTGGCATCGGACCCAAATGCAGCAACTTCACACCGGCCAGGCAACCATTACTGAGAACTTGGCGAATCTGACTTTGCAGGTCGAAGGACTCCGTGACACCATCTACCACACCGGAGCCATGAGTTATGAGGACCGAGTCGCCCTGGCCAGAGTCAGAGGACGCCAGCACGGACGTGACTGAGGCAGCGGACGTGATTAGTTATCATTTTCCTTATTTGTTTACTATATTTCCAGTTTATTTGTACTTTCATTTCCGTTGTATCTCCCTCTCGCATGCTTCCAAATCAGTGGGGACACTGATTGAGATAGTGTGGGAGCGGAGCGTTTATTTCCATTCCATTGTACTTTGAATTTCGTAATTTCTATTTAAACGTTTTCTATTTTTAGCAAATAAAGCTCGTTTATATATCCTTTTTCCGTTACGCAAACATCCCCACGTTATTCGACGTAAACAACAAATTTTTTTCGTTCGTTCCTCAAAAGCAAAAGCATCACGAGAATGCACCCGAGTTCAAACCAAGTTTTGAAACTCCGAGGAGACGACAATTCTAACAAAACCAGTACCATCTTGACACCTTAGATCTCCGGTTTATGCGAGTCGGTTTCACTACCTACGTGTACCAAAGTCTCAAGTGTCTACGCAAACTCAACCCCAAGTAGTTTATACTAGCAGTCAGCACCATCCTAAAACACTTCTAAGCAAGCCACCGATGCAAATAAGTGTATGATCTCCAAAAAGATGAAAAATCATGAAAAGAAAGCTAGATAGCCCAAAAATATAAGACACGTTTCCTTCTAAGTTAGGTGCTCCTCACCCGAGCATTTAGCCCAACGGCACGAAAACTCATTGAAAAATAAATGAAATAAGCTTATGATCAATAAAGAAGATCAAAAACAGAAATGAGATCATATTCACTAACATGTCGACTTGCCATGAAAGTGTATGGACAACGGGCTTAATGTGATTGCGCTAGAACAAACAGGGTGAACTTGCCGCGAGGACCTTGACACCAAGCTACAGTAGCATGACTGGGACCGATTTGCATAAGAAGGAGACCTCCGAAGACTTGTAGTCCAATGTCGTCATGGCACTCATTTTGTTTTTACTAAGAATCCCGTTTTTTCCAATTTTGCGAACGAAGAAGTTGCCTCGTGCTTGCCGACTTTTTCATGTTTTACTTGAGGACAAGCAAAGATTCAAGCTTAGGGGAGTTTGATAACACGAAATCGTATATATATTTTGATGCATAATTCAACTAAAGTTTAACTGTTTTCGATCCGATTTCGGGTTATTTTCGTGTTGTTTGTCTGATGTTTTGCAGGTATTTGATGATCATGTCTAAACAAGGCAATATGAAGAAAAGAAGCAATCTCAAATGAAATACGGACGAAAACCGGGTGAAAACATCATGAAAAGCGCAGAATGCTGATTTTGCTGCTGTGACGACCGTCACAGCTCCATGACGACCGTCACACGGGTGACGACCGTCACACCTTGTGACGACCGTCATGCAGGCAAAAACGCCCCACTTCAGTTCCACGTAAAAGAAGCAGTTCCAAGTCCCAAATAGTGGACCACTACTCCCTGATTATTCTGCCTCAAAGTCCACCCTCTTTAATTATAACCGTTAGAATTCCATTTCTATAAAAAGGGAAGAAGGGGACCTCAGAAAGGGAGCCGCATTCATACAACGAAGTGCTGCCAATTTATTTCCAGAGCAACCTTTCCGGTTTTTATTCTTATTTGTTTCTCCTTTTCTTTTTCTGCATTCCTTTCATTCTTCTGTAATTTCTATTTCCGTTGTACGATCAAATTGGCATAAAGACCAGAATCCTGCCAACATCTGTGGAGGATCTGCCCAAAGGCCAATTGGAATATTTACAGGTTTCTCATTTCAATCGTAATTCCAGTTTTATTATGATGCATGCTATTATTTATTGTTTTTATTTATGTTTTACCTTTCCCAAATCCATGTCTAGCTAAATTTAAGTAATCGATATGTAGTAATAATTCGAAAGGGATTTGATAATAACTGGTTGAAAATTCTCTTTTCAAAAGTAATTTATGGTCTGAGTGTTTAAAATTAATTTACTGAATAAACTTCGTCGCGAAAGCGAGAACTTATTTAAAAGTAGTTTTGCCACGAAAGTGGGAAATTAATTAAGATACAAACCAACAAGCGAAAGCTGCGGCAAGATCAGATAGTAAACACTAGTCACTCATTTTAATAACAGCGAAAGCACTTTAAAATGAATTAGAACTTAGAGATTTCCAAAAAATAATTTTAACCCCGAATGGGATACGAAAGTGTACGTTTGGCCCTTAGAATTATGATTAGCGTCAATAACCATCGTGAGGCGAGAGTCTTCAAATCACCATTTTCTGCTTAAATAAACTCTGAAAATTATTTCATACACCGGTAACTTGTCAAATCCCCGAAGAACACAATTACTGCATATCGATTCAATTAATTATAATCTAAGTAATATTCTTAGTTCCTTTTAGTGACAAATCTTATTCCCTTAAACATATTCTACCTAGCTAAACATAGTAACTCCCGAGAACACTAGTTTGATTACGAGTCCTAGTGGGATCGATATCTATTATTACTACGCGATAGACTGTGCACTTGCAGTTAGGTTGTATTAGACATAGAAAGTCGCGATCACCTTATGCTTTCCCTTATCAGCAGGAACACTGTAAGGAGTACCACCAAATCTCTACTTACCTTTACGGTCATTCACAGCCTTATAATATGCAATCCTGGCCCGGTAATCATTATCATAGATCCTGCTTCTGCTTACCAGCTCAAGATAATTCTTGATCTTCTGATAAGCAATTGCCAACTTAACTTCTGGACGTAGCCCATTCTCAAATTTCAAACACTTAGAGGTCATCGCATCTTCAGTATTGTAATGAGGACAATACTGCACCAGCGCCTCAAACTTCGCAGCATACTCTACTACGGTTAGATCACCCTGCTTCAGTTCTAGGAACTTTATCTCCTTAGCACTTCGTATGTCTTCCGGAAAGTACTTCTCCAGAAAACCCTTTTGAAATACATCCCAAGCGATCGCAGTTCCTGCAGTTACCCATCTCTGGCGACTGTTGTCCCACCAAGCCTCAGCTTCACCTTCCAGCATGTGAGTACCAAACCTCACCTTTTGCTCATCGCTACAACCCATCATCCTGAAAATTTTCTCAATCGCCTTCAGCCACTTCTGTGCAGCTTCAGGATCCAAAACTCCTCCTTCAAACGTCGGCGGCTTGTTACTCCGAAACTGTGCCAAATCCCCAAATTACGCACCCGCAGCTTGGTTCTGACTAGCAACCACATGCGCCATCGCTTGCATAGCAGTAGCCAAAGTATCATCGTTCCTTCCTGCCATACTGCTCAACAATAACAACACCAGGTTAAAAGATACACAATCTCTATCCTAAGGACAAACTCAACAACTACACTGGTCGAATGAACCAACCTCCTCAGATACCAATTGTAACACCCCACTTTCCAAAATTAAAATAAAATACGATTATTCCACATAAACATCAGTGTCTCCCCTCATCAAGTGGGATATCACATCACATCATCCATAATACTCTTCATTAAAAGGTTTTCAAACAAAACAGCGGAATGATATTCAATTCATCATCCTCGGCCATCCGCCGAATTACATAAAAAGATTTCATTAAAATGTTCATCAACATGATACGTCACAGGAAATAAAACAAGTTCAGCATAAAAACAAATAAACACCCAAGTTTCGTGCTACGTATCAGAGCATCCTAAGCTCGACTCGCACACCAATATTCAAGCAAGCTAAGTACCTGGATTATCTGTACTTCCAAAGAAACACAGACTATAACAACAACAAAGGGGTGAGAAAACATGATCAAAATTATCGGTAATACAGTACATGAAATAAAGGTAGCAATCATATAAAATATCACCTAACATTCATCAAAAACGACCTACTGTCCAACAACAACACAACACACCATAATGCAAATATGCAACTCAACACCATGCATGTGGTACCGACTCATTAGTTCATTCAATCGAACCCCGACTAGATCACATACACCCGTCCTTGGCCATGATCTATCCCCACCATTCACCATAATGGAGTACGGATGAATCACCTACACTCCTCTTGAGCAATGATTCGTCCCACCAACACCATGATATGCATAACACCAAATGCACAACAAATGAACTCAAGCACACAAGGTGCACACGATCCCCTGATCACATCACCATACATCACACATACACATTGTTCATCAATTAATTATTTTAATTAAAGTCACACGATCCCTCATATCCCATCACCATATGTAACGCCCCGATTCTGAATTCCCATTTTTATTGAGTCCTTATTTGATTTATTTAAGTAATTATTTTATTATGTGGAATTTGTGTGTTAATATGTTATGCTATTTTTGCCTACTTTGTGAGTTTCGGGTAAAAATAGGTTGGAGGGTATTTTGGGCATTAGTAGTAATGTTAAGTTGGAATATTTTGTGAGAATTAATTGGTAAGTGTGTGGAAAGAATTTGAGAGGAAAGAAAATAGAATATGTGATATAGAGAGAAAAGAGAAAGATAGAAACATTAAGAGGAAAACAAGAGAAAGAAAATAGGAGGAGAGAAAAGAAGAGAAAGTGGAACAAAACCTAGAATTATCAAGAATCAACCTTAGCTTGCGATTAATCAGGTAAGGATGAGAAGTTTTATCATCTTGATAATGTATGTAATCATGTATGTGCTAGATTGGATTTGTTGGATTGTTTTCTATGTTTCCATTTTTAGGTCGGAAGTTGGTTTAATCGGTAGGAACTGAGTTTTATCGGTTAGAATTTGGAATAAATGGTGTAGTTTAGTCGGGTGATGAGTGGGCTATGCTACTGGAACTGGTTTGGATTTAATCGGTCGATTTTTGAGGTTTTGGTGATTTTGGGACAGTTGGGATTTTCTGGTTTCGCAGGTTCGCCAGGCGAAGCCCAGCGAGTGGGCAGCGAACCTATGGCAGTGGCCAAGATCAGTCTTCGCTGGCATGTTCGCCAGGCGAAGGTGGTAGCGAAGGGGTTCGCCAGGCGAATCCCAGCGAGTAGGCAGCGAATCTATGGCAGTAGCTTTTGTTTGGCTTCGCCAGCGAGTTCGCCAGGCGAATGGCAGCAAGCCTTCGCTGGAGGGCTTCGCCAGGCAAAGGTTAGCGAACTTGACAACATGTTTTCTTTTCTTGTGTTTCCTATCCGTGGGTTGGTTGTGTGGCTTGATTGCGATCATTCCTCATCTGAGATGACTAATTATATGTTGTTATGTACGCTGTGGGTAGCCGTATGGCGTGAATCCTAGTTTGTGATTTGTGAAGTGTGAAATGTGGCCGTTTGGCAATTTTGTGCATTTACTTGAATTGAATAGAAATGCATGGTGAGATTGATTGTGAATGTGAACCATGTATGAAATTGGTTTGAATGGGTGATATATATATATATATATATATATATATATATATATATATATATATATATATATATATATATATATATATATATATATATATATATATATATATATATATATATATATATATATATATATATATATATATATATATATATATATATATATATATATATATATATATATATATATATATATATATATATATATATATATATATATATATATATATATATATATATATATATATATATATATATATATATATATATATATATATATATATATATATATATATATATATATATATATATATATATATATATATATATATATATATATATATATATATATATATATATATATATATATATATATATATATATATATATATATATATATATATATATATATATATATATATATATATATATATATATATATATATATATATATATATATTTTGTGATACATATATTTTGAATGCATAATGGATATATGCGATGAATGCATGAGTATGTTTGTAAACATGTATGCATTTCAAGAGTGTCATGAGTCATGTTGCATGTGGAGCATCATGGTATGCATTCTTGTGTTGATTGATTCCTCGGTGAATCTGTAGAACCTCGTGTGCCCTTGTGGGGTGTGAGCGATGGTTATTTATTGATTCTTCGATGAATCTGCAGAACCTCGTGTGCCCATGTGGGGTGTGAGCGATGGTTATTTTTGGTTCTTCAATTGAACCTGCTGAAATGAGTCGGTACCGCATTTGCATCTGCATATAGTCGTGTGTCGGTTTCTATGAGTTGCATGTTGACATCTGTGCATGATGTATGGTGAATAAACATGAATGTAGATGTTTGTGTAAATTGTTGATAATTGGCATGAATGGAAGGCTTGAAGATACATGTATGTGTGAATATATATGTATATGTGTGTATGTTTATGAATTGATATAAACATTGTTGATGCATATTGTATATGCTTGGTGCTCTATTTGTAAATAATTTATTGTGAATACATTGCGATGTACGATGTAGTGAGATGAGTTGCGGTGAGAACACGGAAGACGTTATTAGACGTTATGTGTGTGTGTGCGTGTGTATACATACATATATATATATATATATATATATATATATATATATATATATATATATATATATATATATATATATATATATATATATATATATATATATATATATATATATATATATATATATATATATATATATATATATATATATGCATTATGTATTATGATATCGTTTCTCACCCTTCCGCTGTTTTATAATGCCCTATGAGGCATTGCAGATTAGATTGCTGGAGTTTTTGTGAAGCGTGACTTCATTTGTTTTGGTCGGTCGGCTCTGATATGTAGCATCGGGTAGCTAGGGATTATTTTGATTCTTTTGTGATACATCTATGTTTGTATCTGCTGATGAATGTTGATGAAACATGCTGATGAATATTGTATATATTGATGATATTGTAAATCAACTTGAATGATGTATATGTATGTGATTACATGTTTTGGAGGTTATGGAATATTTAGATGTTTCCGCCTATGTTCTAAATATTTCCCTTGTGGGTGTTACCCCGTTGTTGCATATCTGTTGAGCAGGTGTTGCATATGTTGAATTTTTTGTATAATGTGATATGCCCCTTTTATACCGTGATTGTAATTATACTCTGATGATATATTGATTACATGCCTAAATGATTAATTGTGTTTATTTTGGGGTATAGAAAGGGGGTGTTACACCATACCCCATACCTATCTCACACCTCAATCTACTTGTTTTAATTAAGTTCAATCACTACATAATTTCACCTCTTAATGTCAAGTATACACTCTTCACCACCAATCACCATATATATATATACTGGTCACAACTCAAGGAATACTATAAAACAATAGAACCACCTCACCGTACAAAAATCACAATTTGGTGTCATGCTCGCTGGCTCATTCGCTTAGCGAAGTCCTAGCGAACGCTCGCTAGCTGCTCGCCTAGAGAACTCCCTAGCGAAGGTAGACAGTGGCTACCGGAAGCCTTTGCTACCCATCTCGCTTAGCGAAGCCATAACGAACACTCGCTACTAGCTCGCCTAGAGAACTACCTAGCGAATCGCTCGCTAGCTACTCGCTTAGCGAGTTCTGCGATCTCTCAAAATCCTCACAGTCCATAACTGTTATCTTGCTCAAATTCAAGCCTATCATTCTACTTCTATCTTCAATCATATCAATACTACAACCAATAAACACTACTCTATCATTTCCTATCAATTTTAACTCCAGAACCCACACCTATGTTCATCCTCAGAACTACAGAAGTTACTCAGAACTTCCCCAATCTCACAACAACACGTACCCAAAGTCATCAATGGAAGCCATGCTCATAAACACATCAATGCACAAACAATTCGTTATACCAACAACTATAATCATCAACATTTCAATATATCATTCATATTCACCAAACTCCTACGGGGTTAAGGAATCCCCTCTACCCTGTTCATGCAATTTACCAATCTTAACCCGTTTCTGCCCCTTACCTCGATTAATGCTCCGATTGACGAAGAACTCTGAAGAACTGTTAGCCTTAGCCTTCTTCTCTTCCTCCTTGTTCTTCCTCTTTCCTCTTCTCTCTAAAACTGACTTATCGTGTTCTAACTCTCTCATTTCCCTCAACCTCTTCTAATACCCCTTTAATCCTTATTTTATTAATGATAATAATAATAATACAAATAATAATAATGATAATAATAATAATAATAATAATAATAATAATAATAATAATAATAATACTAATTATTAGATTATCATCATTATTGATTATATTATATTATTATTAACTCTACATTTTATTAAATAACTCCTATAACTCAAGGACACCCCCCTACGCGCTCAGATACACTCTCCCACAAAGGACACACCAAAATAAAATAACACCAAAAGACTAGATAATTAAAAATGGGTGTTACAAAAAAGAGAGAGAGTCAAGCCTTTTATTCGCTTTCTCGATTGCTTGGGCCCGAGAAGCCTTTCTTAAGCTTCAGCTAATTGTCACCTCTAGCTAAACATCTGATAAATCAAACCATGTTTTCTCGCCCCCGTGTGATCAAACCCTAAAACATATTCAAACCGATTTAAATATATTCTCTTCTCCAAACACATAAACATCCAAAACATCAACTTATTTAATCTCATTTTTCTCGCCGCCGTGCGAACTGTCAAACCTTTTCATAAACTTGAGATATGGTGTCTTGAGAACGACACAAGATATTGCTTCGTCCGTAACCTACTCGAGTCAATATAAGTGGCGTGTTCCCCATGAATGTCGATATATAGAAATCCATTCAAAGTGGTGCAAACGTCATCTCTTCACTAGTTTAGATAAAGTAATATTTTCTGTCGAATACGTGTTAGATGTCAAATTTCACTTATTTGATCTATCAAAAGTTGGCATTTTTCACTCATTTTTGTCAATTAAGTGTAGAAAACCACTCTTGTTTTGTTTGGTTTGCAATATAGTGTGAAAAGTTCTTGGTACCTTTGATTTGTGTGTTATTGTGCAGGAATTAGGCACAAAACAAGTGAAGAGTAAGACACAAGAAATGGGCAAGGAAACCAAGACAAGATGCAAACCACCAAAATGTTGTCATGCTCACTAGGCGAAATCAGAGCTGCTGGAAGAAGCTGGAATCTGTCATGCTCGCCTGGCGAAGCCCAGCGAGTGCCAGCGAAGGTTCGCTTGGCGAGTGCTGGCGAGCCAGAGCAAGTAATTCAACTTAAACTCCCAGACCAAAAGGACATAAAGTTCGCCTGGCAAGTGGAGCCTGCGAAGGTTCGCCTGGAGAATGATTCCTTCGCCTGGCGAAGGTACGATGACTCAGAAGGGCGGTTTGCTACTGAAGGCACTTTGAAGTGCCTTGTTTCTGTTGTTCGCCTGGCAAATGTCCCTGTTCGCCTGGCGAATGGGCGAAAACAGAACATCTTTTTGTGCTATATTTACTGCTTTTTAGGTCATAACTTAGGGACTTTTAATTATTTTCCATCTTGTAACATTGGGGAACATCATAACAGAGAGAGAGAAGTAAAACCCTAAGAGGGAGGAGGTAAGATCTTCGATCTCTTGTTGGGGTTTGGATTGTAATCTTTTGATACCTTATGTATTTCATCTAATATATGTTTGTGAACTTATTTTGGATTCTCTATTGATTGAATATCTTTGATTATGTATTTATGGGTCTTGACAAAACCTTTTCACATCTTTAATCTCAGATTTTCTTCTATCAATGAACAAACTTTTGACATGGTTTTGAAGTTGATATTCATGTATCTTCTATGGTGTTGTGTTGATTAAGTAGCATGGGTAGCATGGGTAGGATCAATATGATATTGTGTGGGTATGTGATAATAGTGATGAAGAACGATGTTCACCGACATTTGGCGGATTAGATGAATACATGTAAAAAGGGTTAAGCGTGTGTACGTATTCTGATCATTGTATTTTATGCAAAACAATAGTTTATCTGATATGGGTTTCATTCTTGTTTACCTGTTAATCTTTGATTTGAATCGTAATAGAGATATACTTTTCGGATCTGGATCTAGGATGATTGCCTGTTAGGTCCTAAACGCTAGAGATAAATTTAGGCTTAGCATTTGCGTGAGTATCAGATCTTAATGCTCTGTGTTGTGTTTTTGTTGGGTGAGAGATCACCAATGAGACAACACGGTTTTTCTCTCGACGCCACGTTAGAGATAAGCTTTGTCTTGAGTGATACGTAAGGATATTAGACGAATGATTGTGTTGTGTTTAATTTGATCAGAAGAATGCATGTGTTATCAATTGATGAAATCCAATCCCAACAAGGCTCCGTTTATATTTCAGTCTTTATTTATATTTTCTGTTTTTATTTATGGTTCCCTGAACCTTTTTAACCAACCCTGTTGAATAATAAGCTTAGAAATATGGAAATCGTTGAACGACGTTCAAATCGCACTGATCCCTGTGGAGACGACAAAACTGAGTTACTTAATATTTTTTGCTTGCTGCTTTACCGCACCAACAATACGACTAAGTATCTTTCGTTAAGTCAAACCGGCAACCGTAGTTTGAACTACGGACGCTCTGATTTCTCGTATGTTAACGAGAATACGTAGGCACAAGATTGCGATGATCTTGGTGAGCACAACCTTTTCCTTTCTCCCGTAGTCCCACGAACTACGATGCTATGACTTTCCCATTGCACAAGAGAGTATGTAGACACAAGGGCCCCAATCCTTGGCGAGCACTCTTTTCTAAAACCACCCATTCCTCCTCAACAATCTAAACCTTTTATCTTACCTTTACACCTTTTATCTTGGAAGAACACAAATAAACTAGACTAACATTTCTCACGAATCGAATCAAGAGGTTCCCGTTGAGTACAACGGACATGAAGGGTGCTAATACTTTCCCCTCGCGTAACCGACTCCCGAACCTAGAACTTGGTTGCGATGACCATGTTTTTCCCCTAAAGGTTTTATCGATATTTTCTTTTCCCTCTTATAAATAAATAAAATTCGATGGCGACTCTGTGTTTTCCGCGACCATTCGCAAAGGATCGTGCTTTTTTTAGGTACGACACTATGCATCAAACCTTTTAAATTTAATTTATTGTTTATTTAATATTTTTTTTAGTTATAATTAAACTTTTCTTCATTTAGTTTTAGTCAATAGTAAAATCAAATATATTTAATTATTTTTCAACTTTTCAACTTTTAAATGATTTTTCAAATATATTTTGAATATTATAATCGTTTATTTACCAAAATTTCATATATTTTTACAAATTCCAAATATTTAAAATAAAATACCAAAATTGGATATAAAAACCATATTTTAATTTAATTTTGTGCCATTAAAGTTTTTATAATGTTTTAATGACTCCTATATCACTCAAAAATACAAATAGTAAATAACAAAGTCGAATAATCTATAAATGAAATTATGGCCGACCACTAGTTAAGTCTTGAACTGAGTGCTCACTAATCCCTGGGATGGGAATACCTTAACCTTCTCTCTCTCTGTATCAATCATCTTCAATTCTTTCCATTTCTCTCTTGCAATTTCTTTCCTTGCGACTCCTTTGAATTTTCTTAGCCTAAGACTTACCATAAACATGTCTATTCCGAACCTAGATTCACATCACCTGCAGCAAGATCCTAATAGCAACGCCGATCCTCAGGTTCCGCTTCAGAACCTATCCCTGGTTCGGACCAGAATCGATTCTCTACGAACATTCCTCTCCCAATCCATCAACGCCAACACTCCCTTCACCAACGATCAAATAACCGTCGTCTCCAACCAGATCGTCTCCGCCATCAACCACACCATAGTCAACGCTGCCGCACTTGTCTCTTACTATCAAAATATCACCGTTCCCGCAGCCTCCGTCCGCTTCAGACCAGAACCATCCGCCGTGGATAACGCCAAACAACATATGCTCGATTCAAAAATTGAACCACCTGACAACAACTACCTCACCGGGGATGACTCCGATTCCGACTGCGAAATCGTCGAGCTCGACGCCGTCGAACTGTTCGCGGAACATCTCCATTTCTGCGAGATTTGCGGGAAAGGTTTCAAGCGCGACGCAAATCTGCGGATGCACATGAGAGCGCACGGGAACAAGTTCAAGACGCCAGAAGCGTTGGCGAAGCCTTTAGACGGAAGCGCACGCCGCGGTTCGCGGTTCTCGTGTCCGTTCGAAGGATGTAACAGAAACAAAAAGCATGGGAAGTTCAAGGCGTTGAAATCGGTGATTTGTGTTAAAAATCATTTCAAGAGGAGTCATTGTCCGAAGATGTATTCGTGTGATCGGTGTCATAAGAAGAAGTATTCGGTGCTTTCGGATTTGAAGAGCCATATGAGACAGTGTGGTGGAGAGCGTAGGTGGAAGTGCTCATGTGGGACCACGTTTTCTAGGAAGGATAAGTTGTTTGGACATATTGGTCTGTTTGAGGGTCACATGCCTGCTGTTGTTTTGGAAGATGAGGAGGAGAAAGGGAAACAAGTTGTGGTGCAGGAGAGCGAAGGGGATTTGGATTTGGATATCCATATGGATGAAGACTTCTTTAATGATTTTGGGTCTATTGATAACTATTGTTTGAGGGAAGTTTTGGGATTTTCTGATAGCTAACTAGTTTCACAGAATGGTTTCTTGTGGGTTTTGTTAGATTGGATTCAGACATTACCCAATTTGGGTATTTATTCTATCCTAGTAGGATATTTGTATTTATGTCTTAGTTAGCTTCTGGTTCTACCATGGCCAAAATTGATTTTGATCGAGCTTGTCTTTATGTTAGCGTTGGATTTGTCGATCACAGTGAGTCCCATCACTTTGCCAATTATAGTTTGGGCATGATCAGACTGAATAAGGGATGTGATGAGACGCAATAGAAGTATTTTAGACTCTTTCAAAAGGGGTCCATTTTGTAAATTGATTAGTAATTTCAGTAAAAAGTGAGTTTAAAGCATGTTGTCTAATTTTGTTAAACGTATATGGAGCCATCTCAAGAGCTTGCTTAGAGTATAAAGTGCAATCTATATTTGAGTTATTTTGTGGATTCTATTAAGCTACCTTATTTTAAAACAACTCATTCATTTTTAATTTTAATAGTACAAGAATTCATACTGAGATGCATAACTTTACTTCAAATATTAGTCTTTTATTTATATTAAATTTTATTTAAAATATTAAATTTAACTGATTTTAATTAATATTAACATAGATAAAAGGGTATGGCTTAATTGTAACTATGGTCCTCTTATTTTGTAATTTTTTGAGTTTTAATTCCCCCATTTTAAAAACCACGATTTTTGTTTCTTTTTTAAGTTTTGAGTTTGATTTTAGTCTCATCTCCAATTTGAGACTTTTTTTATTGAGGTGGCGCTATTTAAGATGATGTGTCAATGCCAAATCATTAAGCTTAATATGTATTACTTTATCCTGGTTCCTCCTTTCTAATGGTTGCAATATTAATCATATTTTTTTCTCCTTTATTTATTAGATCAATGATCTTCATAGAATATAACAATTATTTGAATTTATTTTTAATTTTATTTCTTTAGTTCTAACTGCTACTCTTAGAGTAGAGTAGAAAAGGAACATTTAATATTTTGTTTGTGTTTAGGGTTGACTCTTTATTTTCAAACAATATATGTGAAAAAGAATAATATTATACACATAATCTGATTTAAATGATATACATGAAACAAAAACATAATGATTAATTGAATATAGTTAAACTTAAAAGGATGCATAATGCATTTTTCTTAAGATAACATCAATCAACCAACGTTACTAAGCAAACACTATAGTAATATAAACTAACAATGACACGAGTGTTAGAAATATAGCTTGCAAAATATGACTACTGTTGTTTTGTATTGGCAAAAATTATAGTTATATCCGTCTCTCTCGATTTTAAGGAAAAAACTGTCTTCAATAATAGCTCAACAAGTAGAATTATCCCTTATAAGGTAGGTTATGACTTTTGATGTTGTAAACACATGAAATGGAATAATTTAACTAATGAAAATGATACAATTTGATAATCATTTATATTGTTCTCTAAGGTTATAACTCTGTAAGTTTAGAAAGATTTGAGAAAGTTCAAAATCCATTTTTATTGCAGAGCTAATAGTATATGTATAGAAAATATATCATTAAGAGTTTGTAAAACAACATCATTCAAACTAAGAAACTCATTTCAATTGGCTACAAATTTCTCCTTCACTTGCTCATTTAAATGGTGAAAAGATGAGATGGATAGCATAGCATAACAATAGATGGTGTTTCATAGTAGTCTTACATTATTTTCTTTACAAATGTTTTTAGTGTTTATATATCTTACACAAACACAACAAATTGATTGTGTGTTAGAAAGATGGATCAAAGACATGGGCCAAAAAGGCCAGACCCAAAGTGTTTTATTTAAAATTTTGATTAATTAATTAATTAATTAATTAAAATAATATTAATAAATTAATCATCTTAGATAGCGCCACATCATCTTAGATTAATGACTTGGCATTTACACGTCACCTTTGATAGCGCCACATCATTAAAAAAAATCTCAAATTGGAGAGGAGACTAAAATCAAACTCAAGATTTAAAAAAAAAAAAGGGCCAAAATTATGGTTTTTAAAATGGGAGGATCAAAATCCAAAAAAGTGCAAAATAAAGGGACCATAATTGTAATTAAGCCAAAGGGTTTAATATGTATGAGGTCCCTATGAATATGACAACTTTCAATTATAGTCTCTCAAAAAAATTTCTTCAAACAATGGTCTCCATAAAGATTTCCGTCATGAAAAATGGTCCCTCCTGTTAGTTTCCTCTAACGGAGGGTGATGTGACATGCCACTGAGATCCTTGTCATGGCCACGTCTAATTGAAATGGAAGAATTGTTTTGTTATCATAAATAGCAGAGGAATAACGTGTGAACTCTAATCCATCTTCCTCTTCTTATTATTCACCATCTTCATATTCCTCTTCTTATTCATTCATATCGTTCTTCTTCTTCTTCTTATCCCCTCAGCCATCTCAGAAAATGTCATCTTCACCTAGGTTAAGCAAATGAGTTTCTTACTATTCGACTAGTGTGACAAATTATGGAGGGAAAAGGTGTGGATGCAATGGCGTTATTATTTAATACACGTGCAAGAATGAAAAGAACAAAGGTCGACTGTTTTGGAGGTGTCAGTATTGGAAAAATGAGGCAACCTGCAATTTATTTATTTGGGATGATGAAATTGCAAAAGTCAAGGATGATGAGGAATACACAAATTCATAATGGAGGAAGGACGATATCAATGTGATGGAAATGCAAGCTTTAAAAACTCTGAAAGAGCTCTACAAACCATCCATGGAGAAGAACAAGAGGTTGAAGTCGAAGATTAAGGAAAAGACATTTTGGGGGAAGCTGAAGACATTATGTGTTGCAGTTTCAGTCTTGTTCAATTTGTATTTTTTAATTAGGTGTAATTGTTGATTATGTGTAATCTTCTGTAATGTTTGTGTAACTGTTAATGTTGTATAAGTGATCTGTTGTTAAATGTAACATGAATTGGTTTTGTTTGAAATACAAATTGGTATGTTCTATTTGTAATTTATTAGTAGTTCATTTAGTATTGTTCAATGAGTATGTCGAATATGTAGTTTTAGTTATATAACATAGTTTTGACACAACCTGACCTATAAAATGGACATAATATTAGTGTATAAAATTGAGTGTATAAAACTGACTGTATAAAATTGGACATAGTTTCAGCCAATTAGTATTGTTCTGTATGGTTAAAATTGAGAGTTCTGATTGTTGTGGTGAGAATAGGATATCAAATTATTAATTAATTTGAATCACAAATCTTTAATTCACAACCGGTCTTTGATTTATCTGAAGGAAAGGTCAAAGAAAGGAAAAACCTATTTTTTGTATTGTAAACAATGCGGGAAGAGATCTAGGTAAGGGGTTGGTTAAGCCTAGGGAAGATATTAACATCCTAAACTTCTGTAGTACTCTATAGGAACCTCTTGTTTAAAGTTTACTATATTGCTTGATTATCTGCTTTAGGGTATATGCTAAGGGTTAAAGGTGAAAGAGAGACCTAAGGGTTAGTCCTAAGTTTACTCGTCAAGATTCGCATCTTGTGCCTACGTATCCGAGGTAGGGGATGAAATCAGAGTAATCGTAGTTCCCCTTGAAAGGGAGGTAGAGAAACTTCTTGACGGTGGTCAAGGTTTCAATGGGGAATAAGCGTTCTTAAGGAAGCGCTTACGTGGAGTGTGGCGACTCCTATCTCTACGTTGTAATTGAATTGAAATTAAAAAGGGTAAAATAGGTATTTCACGGCAGAAACCCTAATATGGAGTACAAAGACTCCTTATCCTAAAGATAGGGTAAACGGTAAAACTTCTCCACGGCGACACGCCTAAAAATAGGGTTTAAATGGTGAAAAAGTCAAAAGTAAGGACTATTGACACATCGGTCAAACGGCTAGACCTAATCCTTCGGAAGGGATTTAACGGAAATAAAAATAATAAAAATACGATTAAGCGGCAGTATGAAAATACGGGAAAGGTACGAAAACGGTAAAGGAATTGCACAACGACGATATCCTCGCATAAATTACAACCCAAAGAAAATAAAATGCGGAGAGTAAGGGAATTGCAAAGTGACAATATCCTCGCGTAAATTACAACCATAAAATGAAATATGAAAAATAAAGTATTATAACAGTACAACTGAGAAAGCAATGAATGGACCGACATAAAAATTATACGAGAATAACCGGCAAGGTTTAATGTGAAATTGAAAGCGCAACGTTAGACGATTTTAGAAAAGAGATTTAAACTAAATGAGGAATTTACAAAAAAAAAAAAAGAGTTTGAATTTAAAATGTTAATTTTTAATTTTGTTTACTTTTAATGGATTAATAAAAATCTTATTTTTTTTCAAAAAAGATTTTTTCAATTGAGAATGTTGAATTTTAAAGAAATGTTCTAATCAACTTTTAAAAAAAGGTTTCAAGTTAACTTTAAGAAAATGTTTTAAAAAAAGGGTTTTAATTTTAACAAAGGATTTTAATTTTAATTTTTTTTAAACAAAGGCTTTCATCTTTAAAAAAAGAGTTTTAGTTTAGGAAATGTTTTAATTAAAAAAAAAAGATTTTAACTTAAGAAATGTTTTAATTTAACCTAATTAAACTAAATTATAAAATAAAAATAATAAAAAAAGTTTTAACTTTATGAAATGTTTTATCAACCTAATTAAATCAAAATATAAAGTTAAAATAAAAATGAATGAATGGTTTTAATGAATCTAATTTTCTTAAACTATAAAAATATAAAATAATACTAATAATAATAATAATAAAACAATGAAATAAAGAAAAAGAAAAAGAATATAAAGCGATTGAAATAAAAATGGGGGAGGGGGCGCACAACTTCTCCATTGTTGTTCTTTTGAAGTTTTTCGTTCATTCCTCCCACCATTCTTGCTCTTCCCGGTAGGGTTCTGAAAACACAAAGTAAACGAAAAAAAACTTGTTAGTATCAAAATTGTTCACCTTTTTCGCCTCGTTTTCCTTATTTTTCTGCTGATTGAACTTCCGTTTTTCTTCCCCCTTCTGGATTTCCTTTTTTATATTAGTTGTTTGCCTTCAAATTATGTTTGTACTTTTATATTAATGAAATGAGCATTGCGACTTTTGATTCAATTCATTTTGTCTATTTGGTTCCATCTTTATGCTTTATCTTTTAAAATATGCATTTTTGTTCAAAATTTTGATATGCAAAGATTGGAGAGAGGATGACGAAAATGTTATACCCATAACTGTTGTCGATATACTTTCAATCAAACTTTGTTGACGATGTAAGGTATTATTTCAATCCCCAAACACTGGAGAAATAAGGAAGTTATTTCCTTGTCACCCCTTTGAGCCAAAAAGTTGGAGTTTCTTTCTTTACAAAAAACCCGCAATCTTAACTTGATCAAATTTCTCCGTGTAAATTTACCCGCTTACACTCAAGCAACTAAATTCGCTCGATTACGTTCCACCGATCAAAATCATCCGATTAAATTCAAACGACTAAATTCCTCTGATGAAACTCATCTAAATAAATTCCTCTGATTAACTTCATCCAATTAAAATTATCTGATTAAGCTTTGACGTTCCAAATTCTAAATTCGGTAATTAATCATCTTGCACGACTTAAATCTGACGTAACTGATGAGTTAAAACAAGTCCCTTTTGCCCTTCATAGATTAAATTGCACACAACGTGATTTTTCTGCAAATAAAACCAACAGACTGGACAAACTGGTTAGCGGTCAGTTAAAATGCGATGCAGAATGAGATGAGATGCGAAAAGAACCTAATAATCTAAGGGTAAAATTTGGGGTGTGACACTAATCAATAGATTAATAAAATTCACATTGAGACTACATCAGTACAATATTACAGGTTCATTAACTTAAAATTGAGAGTACAAAAATATTCACATTGAGAAACTTAACATTGAGAAACTGATTAAAATATTTCACATTGAGAAACTGATTAAAATATTTCCCATTGAGAGTACAACAGAATTCATTAACTTAACATGCCATAACAGGTTCAAAAGAGTACATTAGTACAATATTACATTACATCAAAAGAACATGATTTGTTCAAAATGCTACATCAGTACATCACATTGACCAAAAAAGTACATTACATCAAAATATTTGTTCCTAAACAAATCCATCTGACAAAAACTAATGCTTCATTGGGTTTGACCTTTGCCATTGGTGTTGTCTTCTTCAGTTAGATCCAAAGGGTCATTGGGTTTCTTCCCAGGACCAGGAATATTGTTTGTTTTCAAGGTCCTCAATCTTTCACTATGCCTTTTTTCTGCTGCAACATTGGTCTGAGTCTTGTACCTGCTCTGGATCTTAAACTTAGGTGGTTCACTTGAACTTGGCCTTGAAATATTTGTTCTAATACCATGTGGTTTGAAAGGCTTATTCTTGCATATTTTGGGTTGCTTACCAAGGAAAACCTTGACATTACTTTGTTTTGGTGCAGTTGCCTTGAGAGGTGATTTGTCAACCCTTAAAGGTTGTATACCCAAGACCTCATCGCCTTCTAATAATGCAGCCAAAGTTTCATCCAATGAAGCAGGTGTAGCATTATTGGTTGGCTCACATGGTTTAGTTACCATTTCATCAATTGGATCAGTTGGGTCACATAGTTCAGTGACAGTTGAATCAGTTAGATAGTTGGATCAATTGGATCAGTTAGCTTACATGGTTCAATGACAGTTGGATTAGTATTATCCTTTCCCCCATTAGCCTTACTTGACTTTCATTCATTGACAGAATCCATTCCTTCATTGACACGTGACTTTCCCTCATTGACACATGATTGTCCCTCCTTGGCACTTGACTTTTCCTCCTTGGTAGTTGACTTTCCCTCATTGGCATCTGACTTTTCCTCCTTGGATGTTAACTCTCCCCCCTTGGCACCTGACTTTTCCTTCTTGGCACTTTATTTTCCCTCTTTGACAGTTGACTTTGCCACCTTGACAATTGACTTTTTCACATTGACAATTGACTCTCTCTTCTTGACACTTGATTTCCCATCCATGACAGCAGCTTCCTCAATTACAACTTGTTCCATATTAATAGATGCATATTTGACAATTCCCTCATTCACCTTTGTCTTCTTTGTTCCTCCCTTAGATGTACAATTGGTGGTTGATCCCTTAGGCCTCCCCTGCACAAAACAAACAAATAATTCACATTGATACCATTGCATAAAATACATGTATAAGAAATCATTAAATGTCAGATTTAAGTTAAACAATACCCTTTTTTTGGGTGCCAAATTGACCTTGCTAGTCTGACTTGCTTGTGTAGGTTAGTCTTGAGTGGCTTGGTTTGGCATGTCTTGAGTGGCTTGGGCGGGTAAGTCTTGAGTGGCTTGAGTGGTATTACCAGAGGGAACAACCACAATTTTCTTGTTCTTCTTGCAGGTCCTTTTGTTGTGACCTAGTTCAAAACAAGCCTTGCACATATGGCTTGTATTGGTCCTTTGCCACTTTTCCTGGTTCGCTTCATCTGGCTCTCTCCTTCTAAGTTTATAGGGCCTACCTGGGCCACGTTTGAACATAGGGGAAAACATGGTTTCATCTGATGTTTTTGGCCATTTGTTTTGGCCATTCAAAGGGGTAATAACTTCACTATAACATTTTTCATAAGTGCTTTTGTGGTAACACTTATGCACATATTGCATAGGGTCATCCACTTTCCTAAGTATGATAGCCACATCATGTCTAAAAGGAATCCCAACAAGATCCCAAAAGTTGCATGAACGTGACTGTTTCTCTAAATCCACTACAAAACTATCAGTGAACAAAACATGCGTGACTTGAAAGGTTAACCTACCAACATAGGTTGTTGTCCAACTAGCGTTTTTTTCAATCTCTCTATATAGTCTCCTTAATGGTTTTGTCATTATTTTCCCTTTATAACTATCTACTTTTTCTCTAAGTGTGGAAAACCTCCCCATTAGGTAATTCCTAATCCACTAAAACATTGTAATGATTGGTTTGTCTCTTCGTAACAGAATGGTTGCATTGAAAGACTCACTTAAATTGTTCATTAAGACATCACACTTTGAGAAAAAGGGAAAAACATGCTTACACTTTGGAAGTTGTTGCGAGTTGGATATTCAATTCTTTTTTAAATCATTTTTGTGAAAATGAAGTATTTATAAGACAAAATTGAAGTTAATATGTTTAATTACTATGATTGATGCAACTCCGTTGCGATGATACTCTAAGTGAAAGTGTGCATGCAATGACAGGTGTTGGATGTTGTTTTATTTCCTGCGCCGTGTTTTCAAAATGTCTATGTTTGGTTGAAGTGTTGTCGTTGGTGACACCTTAAATTATGACGAAATAACTTAAAATCTTCCACCAAAGAAGCTGCTTCAACTTGAATAGAAATATCAATCCAACAGAAGATCACCCTCCAAACTTAGGGTGTGACATTACGGTACAGAAACATACATATGGTTTATTCATCTTCACAAAAGCACATATGACAAATCAGATTGTGACTTTCAGATAAAACTTTATTTGTGAGTTTCTTAATATATCCCATTAAATTACAATTTTTACATGTTAGCATTATCTATATTTAAATAAAAATTAATAATATCAATAATTAATTTCACAAAATCTAAAATGGAATAAATTGTTTGATTAAGGCAGCTCAGTTGAGTTGTCGTTGTGTAGGCATGGCCAATCCAAAATGTATCGAGGTCCAAGATGAATTTTAAAATGTCACATCTAATATATATATATATATATATATATATATATATATATATATATATATATATATATATATATATATATATATATATATATATATATATATATATATATATATATATATATTGAAATTAAATTATATATTAATTTGTTATAATTAAATTTATTTAACATGTTTTAGTTGATAATAGAATCATTATATCCAATCTTAATTGGAAAAATAGTTGATCTTAAATAAACTTTTTCTTATATTTAATTTATTTATTATTTATTCTTTTAATTTAGATTAAATTTTTCGCTAATTTGAGATTAAGGTTGAAACAATATAATGAAACAATATAAATATTGAATAACAGAAAGAAAAAATTGGAGACAAAAGACGGTAGCCTCGGTCGCCAAAATCGTGTGTAAAAACATCCGATAAAAAAACGCGAATTTGAATTTACAACATTTCATTAGTTCATCTTTAATAATATTTAATAATATAAACTACATCTATTGGACTACTAAAAAAAATGGAATAAGTTATTATATTTGTCTAAAATTTTATAACACACTCTTAAATAGATTCTTAAATTTGAATATTTCAGAAATATCTGAGTATTAATTTTGTTTTCATATTTCTTAAATAGATTTGGTAGAGATTAAATTGACGACAGGACATGCGTTCGCAGTTGCATCACTTCCTCGATCGTCAGCGTATATTCTCACATGATTCATAGTAATTCATAAGTGTAACAAACAATTAAGAGAAATAAAAGAGTAATTTGACTAGGAATATTCTTGCTCACGAGTGTAACGCCTATGATCTCTCGTCTGTTTTGAATAATTCCTGCTTATTCAAATTATGATATGTTTAATTTTTTGAAAGCCAAGTCAAATGTATTTTGTAGAATCAAAATCGTTCTCCTTATGATACGACTTCGTCTTTCTATATATAGCAGATTTATTAAATGACACTCCTTGAACAAGCGAGAATAAATTATTTTTAGTGAACAGTGTCACTGAAAATGGCGGTTTCTTTAGAAGCTTTGGCCATGGCAGGTGTTAGTTGTGTGAAATTTGGCATGAGTGTTGAAGAATGGGAACGCAGAGATTTGGATCCATATCCACCACCGCATTTACTAGCTGAAGAAGAAGAAGGTGAAAGTAGCATCGATGAAGAAGAGTGTCGTGTCACATTCACCAATCATGAAGAAAAAGGGAAGAGAAAGCAGGAATTAAGAAGGGTGGAAAAATGCTCCAGGACTATTAAATTAATGGCTAGAGCATTTGGAATGTTATTATCATTATTTTGTCTTATAAGAACAAGAGATTAGGGTTCTTATTAATCTTTTTAATAATATACTGTTCATATTAGTAGGCATTTATCCAAGTTAATGTAATTTGACATTTATCAATGGTAACCAAACTTGTTATTAACACCCGGGTTGGCATTTGGCATAGTGGTGTAGGATTGGATACGAGTATATGTTTTTTTCGAGATTTCAAATTCAAACTTTATCAGGTTAAATAACTCGTGTGTTAAATCCATACAAAACTTTACTCCATCTTTAAACAATTCCAATCCCAATCCTGTAACTGGACAGTGAGATTAGTATACAAAACTTAAAAAAATCTTATATGCTTCATTGTATGGTTTATAGAAACCTAAAGTTACGTACCTCCTTAATTAAAAAAGCATGTTAGCTATATAGATAATTGTATTCTATTTTTTCTTTTTCTTTTTTTCGGATTAACTAGAGACAACCAGCAGTTATAGTTATGGTCATTAAATTATGAGAATTTGGTTTTAATTATTTGAAAGGTTTGTATTTGAGTTGTGCACTCTTGTACTTTTTTTTATTTGATTTTGCGCTTATATATATATATATATATATATATATATATATATATATATATATATATATATATATATATATATATATATATATATATATATATATATATATATATATATATATATATATATATATATATATATATATATATATATATATATATATATATATATATATATAAGCGCAAAATCAAATAAAAAATTACAAGAGTGCACAACTCGAATACAAACATAACATCCGACAAAAAGAATGTAATTCTTTGAGAATGTAACCCATATTTGTTGAATATTAAGTTTTATCATGTTAAATACATAATTATATTTGAATGGTATTAAAAAAATTAGTAAGATAAATTGGTGAACCTTTATTTTTTTTATAGGCAAATACTTATATTCAAAGTGAAGAGAGGTATTAGGGATATCTTAACTCAACTTACAAAAGGCTCAAATAGAAATACTCCTAAAAAAAATAGGAACACAACAACAACAAATATTACAACCCTATATAAAGTTAGTAGAACATTTGGTCCATTCATAGAGATTACACTTAGGTCTACCATTGTAACAAATGGTCACCCACCACCACGATGTAGTAATCGGTCTTTAAACAATTTCTTCCGCATTATCAATAGTGTCATTAAAATTAATTTGATTTCGACACCACCAAATACTCTAACAAGTTGCAAACTAAATTATATAAGCAAAACGACTTCTCGCTCTCTTTTTTATTTTGACAAACCACTTCAAAAAATGATTTATATAGCTATACTCAACAAGAGGTTCAATGTCCACCCAATTCTCAACCGATTTTCATACAACACATAATCGTAAGCAACCAATGAAAAGATGATTTATATCTTCTTCCACATTAAAACAAAACACACATACTTTTTCATGAGAGTTTGAAATAATACCTCTTGCAAAGAGTTTTTCCCGAGTCGGTAATCGGTCCAACAAGAACCTCCACCCGAAGATCTTAATTTTTAAAGGGATATTGGTTTGCCACAACACCTTCAAGACTACCTTTAAGTTCTCACCTACCTCCTCCAAGGGGTGAGCTTGCGACAAAATCTTGTAGCAGGAACCAACAGAAAACTCATGAAAAATACCATAAGACCAGTGGAAAGAATCAGGCATACCACGAGTTGGTTTGAACTCAGACAGTAGATGTAGCAGCTCATTAAATTCATCTTGCAAACTAGTAGCTTCATCCAAGGAATTAACATCAAGCTCCCAACTCCAATAATCTCCCACCCAAACACCCATCTCACTAACCAATTCCTCTTTTTTAGACGAAGCTTCAAACAGAGTAGGAAAAAGGCCACATAATTTGACTTTGCCAAGCCAGCCAAATATCCAAAAAGGAACTGTCGCACCATTACCAAGCTTGCAAGATAAATGATTGATAAACCCTGTCGCATCTGTAGCATCTCCTAAAGCCATAACATCCCTCCATCATAAGGATTCTCCACCAGCCACACTATGTCTAACCTTCCCAATGATTCTCTTTATGGTATTCCCATATCTCAAATCGATAATTCCCCTCCAAACCGCATCCGATTCAGACAAAAATCTCCACAACCATTTCGAAACCAAAACTCTATTAAATAAGCCCACATTCTTAATTCCCAAACCACCAATTTCCTTGGATTTATAGATTTTTGCCCAACTAACCCAAGATATTTTACACTTACAACCCGAGCCAGATCACAGGAATCGACATTGAATGGATATTAGAACATTAATAACTTTAGCCGGCGCAATAAAGAACGAAAGGTGGTGGACTGACAGGTTTGTTAAAACCAAATTGATGAGGGTAACTCTACCCGCGATTGACAGCAATTTCCCTTTCCATTTCGACAGTCTTGCACGAAAACAATCAATGACTGGATTCCAAAAGGAGATCCTCCTGTGATTTCCCCCAACGGTGATGCCCAGAAATTTAAAAGGAGGAAGCGCATATTTACAGACGAGAAAATGGGTTGCAGCGCTAAGAAAATGATCATCGACAGTGATACCGTATAAACAACTTTTCCAGAAATTTATTTTTAATCCTAAAACCATTTCAAATCCCCTCAACACCACCTTTAAACCCCAAAATCTCGACCAAGAACTGTTAGGAAAGATTTTCACTAGGGAGCATTGAACATTGTGAGACTTTCTTTTTCTAGAGCAACACCTTTGTGAGAGACACACCACACACTCACCCAAAACCTTAAGGTGATAGGTGTATGGGTTCTCCCACTTATAAATTCTCAACGTTTCATATTTCTAGCCAATATGAAACTATTACCCATACTACTCATACTTATTATACTTAACACTCTCCCTCAAGTGTGAGTCTATCCACAATGCTTCCACAATACTCTTCTTTAAGCGAAAGCTTCATCCACATACACTTGTACCGTCGTTGACACTCTTCAACGGGACACTCAACCCACCGCCTGTGGGGATATTTTCGATACAAGTGAGTCAGTCCTTCGCTCAAACCAAAGGCTCATGATACCACTGTTGGGGGCGGTTTAAAACTAGGGAGCATTGAACATTATGGGACTTTCTTTTTCTAGAGTAACATCTTTGTGAGAGACATACCACATACTCACTCAAAACCTTAAGGTGATAGGTGTATGTGTTAGACGATGGCACGAATCTATAAGGGGGGTTGAATAGATCCCTTATTTAAAAAATGAGTTGGTGCTACCAATAAAATGGTTTTAAAAAATTTGTTTAATTTGCGGAAGCGACTGTGGAAAAGTTACCGTCTATAACGAACCGTTACTAGAAAGCCGAATATGCGTCTAGCCTATGGAAATTTATAATGAGATATGAGAATCACCACGCTAGTCACACTACCAATTTGATTTAGATCACTACTTGGTATGACTAGTTCCAATGCCTTAAAATGCCAACAAAATAAATGGACAACACACGAGAATTTTGGTTTAGACAATTTATCAAACACTTGGCATGCAGAGCACTCAAAGTGAGTTCAGCTTTGAGTAAGTAGCTCTAGTTTCCTTGTACAATAAACTATTCTACTAGAGTCAAAATTAATTCAGTACTTACTCAAAACAGTCCTAAATTCGATATAATTGTTTGTACGAAAATCTCAGAAATATTAAGCAAATGTAAAAGCGTAATGTAAAAGGTACAAGGATTTGTTGAGGCAGTTCCTCTGCCGTCCTCGCTTCGGGGTACGTCTGCCCTCAATTCTAACAATAGAATTGAGCTCGTATAATATAAATGTAACCTGCTGTAGAATCGTTTATACAAGAATAAAATAGCAAATACACAAACAAACTCCCTTGTTGTTGAAGATGCTTTCTCTTCTTGTCCCTTGATTCGAGTTAAATCAAGTCCTTCGATAGCTTGTGGATGAACCTCCGATTACAGCTCTTTGTTTGAACAAACTTACATCTTCAAACCCTAGCCCGGCTGATCTCAAACACTCGCTAATCAAACCTGAACTTCTCCGTCACAATTCATCGATTACGGCTACTAGATCGACGGAACCCACCGCTCCTCGATCACCTTCGCTCATCTGAATATATGTTGAGAAAATTTATACCAAAACCCCCCCAAATGCAGAGAATCTTGGAGGATAAAACCCTAGAGGTTTTATTCAAGAAAAACCTGCCAAAATCTCAATCCGAACCAGATTCTCAATCAACAGCTTCGGACGTTATCACTTCAAACAATCCATAATGCACAACAAAGATTATTGTGTGTGATTGTTGTGGTATGAAATGTAGAAGATGAAGATGATGAGAACTTCAATTGGCACCTCTTTCACTTTTCTTGTTTTCTAATTGATTCAATTGATATGAAATGAAATGAGCAACTTTCTATCAGATCAAAAATAACTGACAAAACCACTTTTCAAAAATGATAGACAGACTAAAATTATGCAGCAAACAGCGAACGGTCGACCCATACAGAGGGAAGGTTTGACCTGAGCTACCCCAAGCAAAACAGACTATGCAAAATAACCTGCTATGCATCGAGCGGAACAAGGTTATGCGTCGACGCAAAGCCTGAATTTTTTGACAAACAGAAATTATAACAGTATGCGTCGACCGGTAGGTCGACCATACCTATCCCGAGAGTTTTTCAAAATTTAGACACTTGTTATGAGTCGATCGGAGCAGGTGTGGTCGACTCAAACACTTGTATTTTTAGAAATTGCATAATCTTGATGTTTTTGACATACTTAGATGATACCTATGACGACCAATGGGATTTTAACTCGTATGACGCATATTCTAATACTACAAAGTGCAGTACTAGAGATGCGTTGTGCAAGCAAATGAAACATGACAAATATGGTATGCTTGTGCATTGCGGTGATAACGCCAAACATCTCTTCTTCCATGCTACTGAGTTTTGACATCATCGAAACCCGGATATCTAGTATATGAGGTTTTGCCCTCACATACTCCCCATTTTTGATGATGGCAAAAACACATGGAACCCATTTGTATGATGTGCGGCATTATCCTCCCCCTTGCTTAATGCCTTCATTTGCGATGTCTTCATTTGAAATCTTTTATGGTTCTACTACCAACTTGACACGTTTTCTCCCCCTTTGACAACATCAAAAAGAAAGAAAGTCTGGTTAAACAAAAATTGCTCATATCAAAACAAGGACAACAGGATAAACATTAACAATTATCCACACATGACAATGTTAATGATCAAGAATCAAAATAGATAAAAGAAACCATATACGATAAAACAAATAATAATTGTTGCTAAGAGATAACATATAAGTACAAAATGCAAGTCATTACCACAATTAAAATGTATTTAATACAACGCAAAGAACATGACAACATAAAAAGATGAAATGCAAGGATGCAGAATGCATAGGTTTCAATGTCTCCTCCCCCTGAACGGTTGGCCTCTTCCATGATATGGATATGGAGGAGGCAGTTGAGCGTTGGCCATGTCGGTAAACTCTAAAACAACATTGTTCAATGTATTGAGACTGTTGGAGATGACCCGGTGCTGACTTTCAGATGATGCAACTAGATCATCAAACCGTTGATTAATGTTTGAGGAGAAGGTGTTGAAGGTTTCAGTCTGCGTCTCGAATTGGCTCTGAAGTTGTACGAGACGCTCATCCTGAGCATTCATGAAGGCACATTGCTCTAATTGCATGTCCCTCATTATTTCTAGAAGTTCTGAAGAATGTTGTTGCAGGGGATTTGTTGGCTCCTCATAGCCCCACTGTGGAGGCTCCTCATAGCCCCAATGTGAATATTCTTCATGACCCCACTGTGGAGTTTCCTGAAACTCTGAGTATTGTGGAGGCTGATAGTTTTCACGCAATTCCGTCCACCCAATATTTTGCCATTGACCCCAACCTTGATCACTTCCTTGATCTGCATTAGGAGTTTGATCAGCCCAACTCACAGTTATGTGATTGATAACTTCCATTGGTTGTCTATCACTGTCTTCATTTTGTTTTTCTCCATCTTCTTCTTCATCTTCCTTATCACTCCCATCGGAGTCTTCTAACCGAGAAGTAGTGGCTTTAACAACAAATTTGTAACGCTTTTCATCATGAAGCCATATATAACCTATCATGGTAAGAGTCTTCTGACAGAACTCTTGATCCGGGGTGAGAGATTTATATGGAAACTCTGGAAGTGCAATTTTAGCATTAGTTAGGATCTCTTGAATAACTGACCCATAAGAGAGAGCGGTACCACGCCTCGAGTCCCTAAGAGCATAAATCCTACTCGCAATGTAATAAGGCCAATCGATTCTGATCATTTTATTCAAAATATAAATCAAATGGACTTCAGCCTGATTCACTCGAGAGAAGCCACCTTTCTTAGGCCGCAGAATGCGAGCCACAATCCATTGCAAGATCCTATCCATCGGTTTCAATTTCCCGGTAGTGACGGTTTTTGGAAATAAGTCACTTGCCACAATGTCAGCAGCATATGGCTTTTTCAACATCGAGTTCAAAGCTGCTTTGAACTCATAGCCCTCAACTGTGCGGACATCAGTGACCTTAACGGGAGGCTTATCGGAAACTGGAGACTTATCAAAAAAATTCAACCAAACAACATCATTAACAACCACTTTTGTATTCCCTAATTTAGTGTGAAACTCAGAACCTGGAAACTTACCATGAAGGCACGTATAGAAGATCCTCACAAGGTCTTCACTATACTTCGTATTGCATTCTAGGTATCGATTAAATCCTTAAAAATTAAGCAAACTGATCACCTGCGGAATATGCATTCGCTCAGCAAAGAGGCGATAATAAGCATGTTGCTTCACCACATATCTTTTGCTGAAGTTTTTGGCGAAGCTTTCGGTAAATTCTGGAGGAACTAGTGATGCGGCGGAAATCGGAAGAGACGCAGAGGAGGAACCCCTTGTAGATCATTTACCTGTAACTTTCCTTGTAGCCATGGTTTTTGATTTCAAAGAGATGAAGAGAAAATGGGTTGATGATGATTGCAAAGATTTGAGAAGATTCTTGAATGTGGAGAGAGGTCTAAGACTTTGACCCTTTTTGTAGTATCTATTAGGTTTTGGGAAGAGGAGAGTGATAGAGTATAGGTGACAAGTTACAATGCAAATGTAATGATACACATTAAATGAGTCATAGAGAAAATTGAATAGAGAGGAATTTTGAACGATTTAAAAAAAATTGACAGTTTTCGCGCGATGCGTCGACGCATACTGTGTTAAAAAGTTCACGTTCAAAAATTAATATGTATGCGTCGACCGGTAGGTCGACCTGAGCATACCCGAACAATTTTCAATTTTGGGGACACTTTTGTGAGTCGACCGGACCTTGTTTAGGTCGACTCAGGCAGGCAAAACAAGCAAAATTTCACATTTATGATCATATATGCAACAAAAGGACATAAATAATCAGCCACAACAAATTTCAAGCATTCAAAAGGACAAGATACATATAATATGACATATATGATAAATGTAACACATAATTTGATGCACTTTATAAACATGAGAATCGAGAGAGAGAGAGAGAGAGAGAGAGAGAGAGAGTTGAGGAAAGATATTACCTTCATTCCAAATGTTGCTAGATGAACGCACACATATACTTTCAACATCTTCAATTTGTTAGATATCCGATAATCAAAGTAGATATAAACATAGATATAGAAAAGATGTGCAAGAAATTTTACTAAACACTATCCAAAATATCAAGTATACCTAGTTCTCGTCGGATATGAAAGAAAGGCTCAGTAGCAAGAGGTTTTGTGAAAATATCCGCTAGTTGATTTTTAGTATCAACGTGTTCAAAAAACACATCGCCTTTCTCCACATGATCCCTAAGGAAGTGGTGTCGTATTTCGATATGCTTTGTGTGTGAATGCAACATGGGATTCTTGGTAAGATTAATGGCACTTGTATTGTCACAAAAGATCGGAGTACGCTCAAGTTTGAGATTAAAATCTAGCAATTGTTACTTAAGCCATAAGACTTGAGCGCAACAACTATTGGCGGCAACGTATTCCGCTTTGGCGGTTGACAAAGCAACAGAAACCTATTTCTGGCTATGCCAGCTAACCAAAGAATTTGAAAATAAGTGACAAGTACCACTGGTATTTTTCCTATCCGATTTGCACCCGACAAAATCTTAATCGAAGAATCCAACCAAGGAACAATCGTTTCCCTTGGAATACTATAACCCATACTTCGGAGTACCCGAAAGGTATCAAAGTATGCGCTTAACTGCTTTAAGATGGAATTCCTTAGGAGAAGATTAATATCTTACGCACATGCAAACACTAAACATAATATCAGGTCTAGAGGCGGTAAGATAAGAAGAGAGCCGATCATACCTCGATATCTTTTTACCTCTACATCCTTACCATTTTCATCTCTACTGAGATTTGCACAAGTCGGCATTGGTGTGTCAATGGCTTTGGAATTTGTCATGTCAAACCTTTTGAGAAGCTCAAGGCAATATTTTGTTTGACTTACAAAGGTTCCTTCCCCAAGCTGCTTGATTTGTAACCCGAGAAAATATGTGAGCTCCCCCATTATACTTATCTCGAATTCACCCTGCATTAGGTTAGAAAACTCTCTTATGAGATTCATGTTCGTTGATCCGAATATAATGTCATCAACATAAATTTGCACCAAAATTAAGTGTTTTCCTTGACGCTTAATGAAGAGGGTTGTGTAGACCTTGCCTCTTGAATACCCTTGATCAAGTAGAAACTTGCTTAGGCGCTCATACCAAGCCCTAGGGGCTTGCTTAAGTCCATACAAGGCAGGTTTTAACTTGTATACGTGATCGGAATATTCATGAGACTCAAAACCCGGAGGTTGGGCAACATAAACTTCTTCATTTATATAACCTTTAAGGAATGAACTTTTTGCATCCATTTGAAATAGCTTAAAATTTTTTGCACAAGAGAAGGAAATTAAAAGGCGTATAGCCTCGAGTCGGGCAAGCGGCGCATAAGTCTCCTCATAGTCGATGCCTTCCTCTTGGTTATACCCTTGCGTGACTAAATGTGCCTTGTTGCGAGTTATTACCCCATTTTCATCCAATTTGTTCCTAAACACCCACCGGTGCCAATTACTCGATGACCTCGTGGAGGAGGGACAAGGTCTCAAACCTCATTTCTTTTGAACTGGTTAAGTTCCTCTTGCATAGATAAGAACCAATGTTAATCAAGTAAGGCTTTTTTAGGGTTTTTATGTTCCATCTGAGAAACAAAAGCGAAGTGATAACATAAATTACTTATCTTAGACCGAGTCGTCACCCCCTTTGATATATCACTGAGGATATTGTCGATAGGATGGTCTTTGGAAGACTTCCAAGTTGGAGGGAGATCATCTTTTGTAGACGGATGAACTTCCTCGGTTTCTTCATGGCGGTCATCTTTCTCCTCCTCAATTTTGACTTCGTCGGGTTGATCAATTCCCGGCTCGGCACTATTGAGTATGTCTTTTGTAGATACACCTGCACCATGAACAACACTACCTTTTCTAACATCTCTCGGATAAGATTCATCAAATGTTACGTGTACAGACTCTTCAACGGTAAGTAATCTCTTATTATAAATTCTATAGGCTTTACTTGACTGAGAGTATCCGAGGAAGATACCTTCGTCGGCCTTGGAATCAAATTTACCTAAGCTTTCTTTTCCATTATTCAACACAAAACACTTGCAACCGAAGACATGAAGATGAGAAACATTTGGCTTGCACCCTTTTAAAAGCTGATACAGTGTTTTGTTTAGAATAGGGCGGATGAGCACCCTATTCAATACATAACATGTCGTACTTATGGCGTCAGCCCATAAATACTTAGGTAACGCACTTTCATTGATCATTCCAAAACACGATTTTTGCGCTCCACAACCCCGTTTTATTGAGGGGTACATGGAGCGGAGAAGTTGTGATCAATTCCATGTTTACCACAATATTCCTCAAACAACTAGTTGTCAAACTCACCTCCATGGTCACTCCTAATTGCTACGGTATTTGTGTTTAATTTATTTTGAGAAAGCTTAGCAAATATTTCAAAGGTTGTGAATGTATCGCTCTTGCTAGCCAAGAAGATAGTCCAACAAAATCTAGAAAAGTCATCAACTATTACAAAACCGTAATAGTTACCACCTAGGCTTTTAATTCTAGATGGCCCAAATAAATCCATATGGAGAAGCTCGAGAGGTCTCGCAATTGAAACAATATTTTTAGATTTAAAAGAGATTCTTACTTGCTTTCCTATTTGGCAAGCACCACAAAGGTGATCCTTGGTAAACTTAATTTTGGGCAGACTTATGACTAGATCTTTTGAGACTACTTTGTTAAGCAAGTCAAAGTTGACATGTGTTAAACATCTATGCCATAACCATGAGTCCTCACTCATTGTCATGAGACATTTGTCACTTGTCAAAGATACTTCATTCAAGTCCAGCATATAGACATTGTTTACTCTTAGACCATTAAACACCTTCTTCATTTCATCATTATGCACAATTTTGCAACGGCCTTTTGAAAAAGATACATTGTATCCTTTGTCGCATAATTGGCTAATGCTAATGAGATTATGTTTAAGGCCCTCGACAAGCAATACATCAGATATAGTAGTAGAAGAAGGATTACCTACACTACCTTTTCCAAGTATTGCACCATGATTGTTGTCTCCATAGGTTACATACCCCTTCTTCTTTGCCACGAAGTCAATGAAGAGAGATATGTCTCCTGTCATGTGTCTTGAGCAGCCACTATCGAGAACCCATCTTCTCTCGGTGTTCTCAAGACGTTGTACCTATGAAAAAACAATTAACAAGAGTAGGTACCCAATGGCTTATTGTGTCCTAAGTTGTGAGTGACAAAATGGTCGCATTTAGGCAACCATTGATAAATGCCTTTAGGAACCAAAAATCTCCTAAAATGGCATTTGGCAATGGTGTGGCCTTTCTTGCAACAATATAAACAAGGAAAGTTAACTTTTGAGTTACTTTTGCTATCATGATCTCTTACAACATACGTGTATTTTTGATATGGATTAACCATACTCTTCCTAAAATTAAATTTATCGATGGCAAAAGTAATTTTGGGCTCTAGAGCCTTGTTAAGTTTGGCGTTTAGGTTTCTAACTTCATTTTTCCAAATGTAACAAGTATCACACCCATAGTTAACAACTCTACTTCTTAGGTCCTTACAACCTGCTTTTGTACTTTCCACTATGGAAGCTTTTAGTGCCTCAAGTTTATTTTCGGACTCACGAATCTTTTGCTCTAGGTGAGAAAAATTTTGGTTATTTGAGGCAAGCCTTTTAAAGGCTTCTTTTGCTTCACAATGCAAAGTATTAAAAGCAGTTTGTAATTCAAAATGAGACATTTTAGAGAAATTTTCATACTTGGCATGTTGTACCTGTTTGTTTTTGTTCTTTTGATGGGCGAAAAGACAAAGATTTATGGATTCACCTTCATCACTTGAACTTTTATCCTCGGAGGAATCACTATCGCTTTCCCAAGCTATATATGCTCTCCTTGGCTTAGATTGCTTCTTTTGTGATCTACTTGTTTCCTTCTCTTTGCCCTTTTCGTTCAAGGGACAATCCGGTTTGTAGTGTCCAGTCTTTCCGCAAGTATAACATGACCCTCTTGTCTTGTTTCTCTTAGTGTCATCATTTCTAGAGTACCTTGATTGTTTCCGGAAGTTGACAATATTTTTCTCGGAGTGTTTGATGTCATTCTTTTTGACATAGCGGTTGTAACACTTTACAAACAACCCCATGTCCTCACTCTTGTCATCCTCTTCGTCGTCACTCGAAGTGTAATCACTATGCTCCTTAGGTTGAGACTTTGAGGAAGAAATCTTGAGAGCAATAGACTTCTTTTTAGTATTTTTTGTTTTATCCTTCTTTTCCTTCTTTTCATGTTGCTATAGACTTAGAAGCACTTGTTCGTGCTCTTGTAGCTTTCCAAACAATGTTGAGAGATACAAAATTGTGAGGTCGTTAGCTTCTTTGATGGCAGTTACCTTCGATTGTCATTCCCTGTTAAGACATCTCAAAATTTTGTTAGTAGCAACATCATTGGCAACTGGCCTACCTAGTGAGTTCAATCTATTGATAAGATGAGTGAATCTCTTTTGCATGTCCGTAATGGTTTTCCCTTGTTCCATGTAAAAGAGATCAAACTCTTGTGTTAGCGTATTAATTCTCGCTAGCTTAACATCATTGGTTCCCTCATGATCAAACCCTTGTTACATATTGGTGTTGCTTGCTGTATGCAACCATTTAGGGGTAGCATGTGAATCTGTCATGCTTATGTTGCTGCTATTAATGTAGTGTATGTGTGCAATAATGTGCAACTACATGTTCTGACATGATAACCACATGTTCTGACATGATGTGTTTATGGGGAACCTTGGTTACTCTAGTTATCTGAGTTACTAGTGAGGCTCTTGTTGCATGTGCTTCTAATGTTTGTTTGTCTTGTGATTTGGGTTTTCCCCTTGAGAGGGATGTATGAACTTGGAGATTTCATGGTTTGGAATTTCTGGTGATTTGGATTTTCCCTTGAGGGGGAGTATTTGTTATGTGTGACAGAGGGAGTAATGGACCTATTTGAGGTTGTTGTGTTGGAGTCGTGTTGATGTGATGTCAGACCACATGTCTTGACATCTTATCATGTTTTTTCATGTAGCTTGTGTTTTATTTTTGTGGTGTTATTCCTCTTCTCCAGAATTATTGTGCAAAGGTTGCTTTAGCCAAAATTTGCCAAAGGGGGAGATTGTTAGGTCTGTGATTTTATGATTGGCAATATCTTTGGTAAAACATGTTTAATTTGAAAAAACATGTATCACAGCCAGATGTTGAGCAAGATGTCATGACATCTTGACCAATTGGTACAATAGAGTCTGCTGTTATTTTTCTTGACAGATGTTGTGACATGTTATACCATAACATCAGAAAAGTTCTGCATTTTAAATCCTAGAAGATTTGATTTTAAAATATGAGATTCTGGATGATTTTAGTTCTCATATAGACACAGGTAAGCAAGGATATTTTAGGAACATTGCAGATTTGGTTTGGTTTCATAAGAAGGATCTTGGAGACTTTTTAGGAAACTTTGTATTTTGTTTTTATTATTGTGCAAGAAATTATGCTAATGACTGAAAGCTAATTCCTGATAATTTGCGCTTCAAGAAGCCCAAACCCACGAGGTCTGAAGGTTATTTAAAGAAAAGAGCTAAACCTATTGCAAATTGGACATTGGAAAATTTGGGAGAATTAGGATTAGTCGTGTCTTGGTGGTGTTTTAGGGTTTAGTATGTTTTGTTTGTATGTCACTCTTGTATCAGGTTTGATGTATTGACTTGACTGATTGTTCATTCTAAAGATTTTAAGCAAGAGTGTATTGTTCTTAGTTGAAGCTTTTAAGTAAACTAAGTATTATCTTGGAAGTGTGTCACTTCTATTTTAGTGTTGTTGAAGTGTCACTGGTTTGTGACTGGTAAGAAGTGGGAAGGGTTTGTCATATCTAGGAGTTCCTATTTAGAAGTTAGCATGGGTAGTGATTAGGTGATAAGTTGTAAACGAGGGAGTTTAGCTTTGAACTAATACTATTATAGTGGATTTTCTTCCTGGCTTGGTACCCCCAGATGTAGGTAAGTTGCACTGAATTGGGTTAACAACTACCGGTGTTATTTATTCTTATGCAATTTACCTTCTACATTTAATTGTTTTCTGTCAGCATATGATGTCTTAACATCTGTCTTGACATTGTGTTTTGGTGTTGGGACATCAGTCTTAAAGTGCCAAAATTTCACCTTTGGTGGAGGGATTTATTGGAGGCGAGAGTTTTAGTTCCGGGGGGGGGGGGGGGGGGGGGTTATCAGTCTGATTTCCTGCATGTTGGAGGATGGCAATAATATCCTATTTTGGTTTATGAAATAGGTGGGAGTAGAGTATTTTATATTGATGTTCTCGCGGCTCTCCGAGGCGTCAAATACAAAGTATTGTGTGGTTTCTGAAATGGGGGCCTGGGTGGAGGAGGTTTAGCATTGGAATATTGGGTCTGCAGCAGAGAGTAACATTCTGCATGAGGAAGTTAATGGAATTCTATAGGGTTTAGGTGAAGTGGCACCGACTGTGGGTGTTGCAGACTCTTTCTCGTGGCCTTCTGGTGAGTGTAATTCATTTACTATGAAATCTTGCTATCATCATTCCGTTTATGCTGGCTGGCAGGATGCATTGGATACCTCATCCAAGGTGGTATTGAATTTGATGTGGAATACCAAGATGCCTCTGAAAGTCAAATTATTCAGTTGGAGATTAATTCTTGATAGATTGCCTACAAGAGCAAATTTGTTAGCAAGATGGATTATTTCAAACATTCATGAACATGTTTGCATTTTAAGTTTTAATGCAGCAGAAGATATATCTCGCGGTTTCTTCTCTTTCCCGATTATCATGATTGTTTGGAAGAAGGTGGTAGATTGGGTAGGAATCACTTGGTTAAATGAAGTTAATTGATGTCAACTTGTTTTGGCTTTGGTTTTGTGCTTGATTGTTAAATGTAGTTCCTTTTCTGCTTGCTTCATTTGGTATATTACTTGCAGGTGTATATGGAGGAGTATAAACCAAATTCTATTCAATGATGAGATTTGTAGTGTTGCTGTAATTTTTAACAGAATCTTCTTGTTTACTTAGAGGTGGTTGGATGTAGGCATTTTACGGTCAAAAAAACTGTAATTTTTATGATTGGTATAAGTGTCCTATTGACTTATTGTAGGCTTTCATTGTAATGGTTGAAATGATATTTGTATTCCTTTAGTTGGGTTGGGTGGTCCATTGCCATCCTTTAATATATATTCAGTTGCTTATTAAGAAAAATGTTAAATATACAACACCCCCTGTAATGTTAGTGAGTTTCGGTTTATCCCCTGTAAAAGAATATTTTTTTATTTCCCCTTGTAATGTGAAGATTCCCTCACTATGACCCATGAGTGCACTATTTGCTAACATGACGTGTATATGTGTCATTTAATTTAATTTTTTATTTTTATTTTTTTAAATCCACGTGAGCAAATAGTACAAAATAATTTTAAAAAACTTCATGTGGCATTTTTAAATTTATTTTTTATTTTAACTTTTTATTTGAAGTTTTAAAATTTTTAGCTTTTTTTTTTTTATTTTTTTGTTATTTCGAGGGAGGTAAATTAAAAATCGCTCATATTACAGGGGATAAAATATATTTTTGCTATTTTAAATGTTTTTTAATGGGTTTAAAGGTAGTGCACTATCAGTGTAAGACAGTTTTACACATGCAACCAGTCAAAATGTCTATAATTGTCATGTAATATCAGTATTTTTAAACTAAATATTTGTTTTTTCTGATACATGGTTGTGATTGATTGACAGTGTAAAATATTTTCCACTGTCAGTGTATTTTTTTCTCTTTTTCAATTGTTATCATTTTAGTATTCACACAACACTTGTAGCATCAAAAAAAAAAAGAGATCAATGAAAAAAACTTTGATATGCTGCATATGAAATACTTCGTAGCCGAGGCACTCTGTTGATTAGTATCAATATGTCACAATGTTTATTGAGTGTAGCATGACCCCCCCCCCCCCCCCCCCCCTTTTAATTTAGTTTCTTTCTTTATTTATTTTTTAGAGTTTGGTTTATGTCTTTTTTTTTGTCGGATTAGATTTAGGGAAAAATACAGTACTTTCCTTAAAGCTTATTAAAATAACACTTACATCCCATTTAGTTTTAAATTATGCACTAACCTCCCTTGAGGTTTATCAAAACAATGCCAACACCCCCTCTAATTTTTAGTGACAACAATAAATCGTAGATATATATGACATTTATCTATAGTTTTTTTATCACTAAAATATTCCATTGGTATATCTAAACTTAGGGTTATGTTGATAATCTTAGAAGCGTATGGTGCGGTCAACCCCAAAATGGGAGCAATACAAGCGCTATTTTAGTGACGCCAGATCTATTTTAGTGGCACTTATATGCTGAAAAAGCATACTAGAAAATACAAACAAACAAAAAAACTTAAACTTGATGAAGTCAAACTCAATATTTTACTAGCAACGAGCTGCAAATTTGGTGTTTTTGCTACATACCTCCTGTAACACCCCAAATCTAAACTTGCGGATAACAGGAAAAACAACAATTCATATAGCAAACAAAGCACAGCAGCGCAAACATTGACTGCATGACGGTCGTCATGAGCCTGTGACGGTCGTCACACGGGCAAAATTCCTCACATCAGAGATGTTACACTTCAACCTGACGGACAACAATCATTATGCAACAACTTGCAATTATCATACGTAGCACGAAATTAGATAAACAATCACCAATGTATTACTTAACCATTTAATCATAAAACAACTCGTCATTACTTTCAGTGTAAGTTCGATAAAGTATACAACATGTTCTCTTAAAACAATTTAATAAAAACATCGTAACAAGTTCAATCAACAATAACATCGACTAAAATAATAACAGCAATCGTCCATCCCCCCGAGAGTGCTACATATCAGAACGACCAACGACACCTTAATGGGAACTACGCTCTATTCCTGACTACCTGCAAATTACCACCAGAGGAGGTAACATACAACGTAAAGGGGTGAGATATCAATAATATAACATAGAGCATGATAGAAAACATGCCAGAAACTCATCACAACATTATAAGTTTCGAAACCATAAACATCATCGACAACAACTGCAACAATCCATATCTCACGTAAAACAACATTAATATACAACTAACATAATTATGCAACTTCATGTGACTCAACAATGCGACTCAACTGTGCATATGCATGTGGTAACAATTTTCCATCAAGGGCGCCAATACAGGCCATCGCAGAATTTGCCACTAAGGGCCGCCAATACAGGCCATCGCAGAATTTGCCACTAAGGGCCGCCAATACAGGCCATCGCTAATATGCTATGCCATGAAATACCTCTATTATGGACCACAAAATCACCGACTATGCAACAAGGCATCAAGCCTACAACAAAACGTCCATAACAGAACATTGCTATTTCATATGCATCATATGTTCATCATCCCAACTATTCCTGTAAAGGAACATTATGACATCGTATCAACAATTAAGAATTCAGCATATTATCGTAATTACAACATTACGACGTTTTCTCACACAATTAATTACAAATCAATCACAACCAGGTAACTGCCCTTTTTGGCCCATTAGGGAAAACCATTAGAGCGTTGTACGAATAACCGTATAGCATATTCGTTCTACGTATTTGCCCATAAGGAAAACCTTAGAGCATCGCACTAATAACTACATAACACATTCATTCCTACATAGAAATCTTGTCCCATTAGGGAAACCTTTTCCTTAACATTTATCGATTAACGAAACTATACCTATGACTCGATTCCCTACATGAATTCTATCATACTCCCGGTTATAGAATTGAACCCCACCCTTACCTTAGAATTGAGGCCAATTCCATGCTTTCCGATTCCACTTCTGCTCTACGGTGATTTTTCTGCAAAAATCTTCCGAATTCGCCGATGGATGATTCTTCGCTCTCCACTTCTCTCAATGTGTAACTTCTCTTTTCCGTCTTTCCTTTCCCAAAAAAATGATGTAATTGAGGGTAAAAGAGTCTACGAGAATATATTTTTGCTACAAAATCTCATTCCACCAGAACACGTTCAAATTCTGCATAACTGCAGTTTTCGCTCGTGTGACGGTCGTCACACCCCTATGACGGTCGTCATAGCAGAAAAATTTCATTTTTTTCCAGATAGAACATCTTTTTAGCTTTCCAACGCTTCAAACGGGGGTCAAATCCGACTTACGGGTCAAGAGATATGAATTTTCGAAGTTTTCTGACAAAACCAGAATTTTTCCGACAATTCGACCGATTCAATTCCTTTCTTCGAGACGAACTTATACTCAAATACGACTACGACGCAACGAGACATGGCAAAGTCATAATTAGATTTAATCGAAATAAAACGGGCGTTACCACTCTCCCCCACTTAAAAGAATTTCGTCCTCGAAATTACCTCGATTCAACCAACTCCGGATACGACTCTCGCATCCCAATCTTCCAAATTACCTCTACCAAAGAATCCTTTTACCTCGAAGTTGCTTCTCGTCCATCAACTTGAACTAGCAATGCCTCAACAATCAAATCATCCTTCACTTGTACACTATCCATCTGAATCAATGTACTTCCTCAGCTTGGACACATGAACACATCATGCAATTCCCACAAGCGACAGCGGTAAAACAGCCTAGCATGCTACTTTCTCCATGCTTCCGCTGCGCCACTCTGATACAGATAAACAAAACATAGTGGTATTTCCGAGACCTCACGCTCGACCAACACCATTTACTATCGTAACTCTCAAAACACATCTTATCTTGGATCCTTTTAATCTTTTCAATCGTCTCTTACACAATCTCATGTCCGAGCACAACACTCTTGCCGGACATACATCAACATAACTCAACAAATCCTCTACATACTGAATAGTTCTCTCTGTCTGCCCATCCGTCCACGGATGCTAGAAAGAATCCAACTTCAACATAACATTCAAACGTCTGCAAAACTCTCCTAAAATCTCAATGAAGAACTCAGGTTCCCATCTGACACAAAATTCGACGGCACCTCATACAACTTCACAACTTCATCGATACACATCTCAGCTAGCTTCAACATAGATTGGTTCTCCATCATTGGTAGGAAATGGGTTAATCTTGTCAATTCATTCATAACCAACCAAATCGAATCATATTCCTTCAAATTCTTTGGAAAACCCGTCACAAAATCCATGGAAACACTATCCAATATCCATTCTAGAGTTTCTCACGGTTGCATCAACCCAACAGGTTTCTAATGCTCAACTTTCTACTTCTGACAAGTCAAACATGCATACACAAATCGTGTTACATCACACTTCATACCAGGCCACCAAAACAGATTCTTCAAATCACTATACATATTCGTCGCTCCCGGATGAATACTCAACTTACTCCTGTGGCTCTCTATCTATGGCCACCAAAACAATTTCATTAAATTCGGTCGCATCCTCATGGCACTTGGATGGATACTCCATCTATCTCAAGGCACTTCTTCAAGAGTATTCTTACTCCACTCAACAACATTTTTCTGCCCAGGATACTTCGCTAGGCGAATCTCTCAGCGAACATGACAATCCGGATTTCTATTTTTGACCGTTAAACGACTTCCGTATGTCCGATTTCATTTCCGTAAAACGCTGTGATCTTAGAATTCGACGTACAACAACAATTTTACACTTAGGAAACCATTCGGCACAGTTTCAACTTGAAATATTTTAAACCTCAAGTACACCAATATTGCTTTCCACGCCCAACCTCTTCTCACAATCACCAGAAATCACTGTCCACCCTCTATTCGACTTCACAATCTGATGCCTTAGAATACACCCCAGACACAAGTCTCAAAACCACTCAATCAAATTAATTTCTCGACCATCCAAACAGACATACAATGTGGAGTTCTCAATATCGGACTAGTTTTCGTAACTAAGTTGACCACAAACTCCATCACGACATATCGCGATACCACTTCCACAAATCCGAAAATCAACTCTTCGACTTTGATTCATCGACTTCAACCAATCTACCAACTCAAACCAGATTTTCTGATCTTCTCGAATCTCCTCAAAAATACTACTAGTAAGTTCTAACACACACGGCTTAACTCCATAACAAGTCTCTTCACAGACCAAACTTGTATCGCCAAACTGCTCAATCGGTTCTAACTCTTTTCACCATCATCATCGTTACCGGTGAGGTTTTCAAATCAAAGCATCAGCTACCATGTTATATACCGAAAACACATAGTATGATAACACATCAACCGCACCCGTTCACGACGGTAAAATTGCCAAAATGACACGTTTCGAATATTCTGCTATAATTGGCTCATTCACTGACTCCAAAACCATTTTTCCTAGAAAGATCATCTCGTTAGCTTCCCGTCACTTTGAATAGGAGTCAAAACCGACATACGGTTCAAGAGTTATGAATTTTCGAAGTTTTCTGAAAAACCAGAATTTTGCCCAAAATCTGCTGCGGGAATTCTGCATTTTTGCCCGAAAATTCGACTGATTCAATTTATTTCTTCGAAACAAACATATACTCATACTCCCCTAACATATGGCATTGAATTAGAACCATCAAACACGATTTCTACGACGTCCGATTTCAAACCGAATCTTAGATCCTCAAATCTCCAAAATGCCAAAACTTGCCAAATCAACCACATTTTATAAAACAAGCATACTCAATCACGACTTAACATTACCCGACACAACTACGCAATCTACTCCGACTTTCGTCTGTAAAACATCGCTTCCTCACAAAATCTCAGATTAAGCAATTTTAGCCTCCAACTCCGGCACAACTACAACAACGACCAACTCTAGAACACTGGTCAGATAATTCTTCTTACATACTTCAAGTTGCCTTAAAGCATAACTAAACTCGCTGAAGTTACCTTTACTATATCTCCCAATGCGATACAACTCCGACCACCAATAACGGACTAGTTCCAAGAACGAAGTCGATGTGTAAGCCTCACTTCACATTCCGGTAGTGATTCACTTACCTCCTCGGGAAACTGCCGAACAATTATAATTAATTGGCAACCCACCAACTTCCCCACCTTCATCAACTCTCGAATTCAAATCATAATACACATCTCGGCACCTTCTTACATCGACCGACTCTTCAAACAATTCTTGAGCACTTAGCTCCACTCCAACCAATTCACTGCTCACGCCACCTAAGCTCGCAAGACACGTCTATCCCATCCAACACAATCCCGTCTACTATTAACAAGGGATTAAGGGTGATCATTTCCTCAATTTGTCAATAGACAGCCGAAATCATGACGGGGTATAAACCATCTTTACCAAACTATAAGAGCGTTCAACTTTCCACTGAGCTACAACTCCACACTTGCAGCCTTCCGGAGAAACACCAATTTCTCCCCCACTTGAATCATTCTCACTCCTGCAGACAAGGCTAGACAACGAACATGTACCGACAGTGTTTCACACACATGCCACATACCAGGGATTAAATAACAACATTAGACAACTTGGCCGGACGGACGGACCTACTCTGATACCACTAATGTAACACCCCAAATCTAAACTTGCGGATAACAGGAAAAACAACAACTCATATAGCAAACAAAGCGCAGCAGCGCAAACGTTGACTGCATGACGGTCGTCATGAGCCTGTGACGGTCGTCACACGGGCAAAATTCCTCACATCAGAGATGTTACACTTCAACCTGACGGACAACAATCATTATGTAACAACTTGCAATTATCGTACGTAGCACAAAATTAGATGAACAATCACCAATGTATTACTTAACCATTTAATCATAAAACAACTCGTCATTACTTCCAGTGTAAGTTCGATAAAGTATACAACATGTTCTCTTAAAACAATTTAATAAAAACATCGTAACAAGTTCAATTAACAATAACATCGACTAAAATAATAACAACAATCGTCCATCCCCCCGAGAGTGCTACGTATCAGAGCGACCAACGACACCTTAATGGGAACTACGCTCTATTCATGACTACCTGCAAATTACCACCAGAGGAGGTAACATACAACGTACAGGGGTGAGATATCAATAATATAACATAGAGCATGATAAAAAACATGCCAGAAACTCATCACAGCATTATAAGTTTTGAAACCATAAACATCATCGACAACAACTGCAACAATCCATATCTCACGTAAAACAACATTAATATACAACTAACATAATTATGCAACTTCATGTGACTCAACAATGCGACTCAACTGTGCATATGCATGTGGTACCAATTTGCCATCAAGGGCGCCAATACAGGCCATCGCAGAATTTGCCACTAAGGGCCGCCAATACAGGCCATCGCTAATATGCTATGCCATGAAATACCTCTATTATGGACCACAAAATCACCGACTATGCAACAAGGCATCAAGCCTACAACAAAATGTCCATAACAGAACATTGCTATTTCATATGCATCATATGTTCATCATCCCAACTATTCCTGTAAAGGAACATTACGACATCGTATCAACAATTAAGAATTCAGCATATTATCGTAATTACAACATTACGGCGTTTTCTCACACAATTAATTACAAATCAATCACAACCAGGTAACTGCCCTTTTTGGCCCATTAGGGAAAACCATTAGAGCGTTGTACGAATAAACGTATATCATATTCGTTCTACGTATTTGCCCATAAGGAAAACCTTAGAGCATCGCACTAATAACTACATAACACATTCATTCCTACAGTGAAATCTTGTCCCATTAGGGAAACCTTTTCCTTAACATTTATCGATTAACGAAACTATACCTATGACTCGATTTCCTACATGAATTCGATCATACTCCCGGTTATAGAATTGAACCCCACCCTTACCTTAGAATTGAGGCCAATTCCACGCTTTCCGATTCCGCTTCTGCTCTACGGTGATTTTTCTGCAGAAATCTTCCGAATTCGCCGATGGATGATTCTTCGCTCTCCACTTCTCTCAATGCGTAACTTCTCTTTTCCGTCTTTCCTTTCCCAAAAAAATGATGTAATTGAGGGTAAAAGAGTCTACGGGAATATATTTTTGCTACAAAATCTCATTCCACCAGAACACGTTCAAATTCTGCATAACTGCAGTTTTCGCTCGTGTGACGGTCGTCACACCCTTATGAAGGTCGTCATAGCAGCAAAATTTCATTTTTTTTCCAGATAGAACATCTTTTTAGCTTTCCAACGCTTCGAACGGGGGTCAAATCCGACTTACGGGTCAAGAGATATGAATTTTCGAAGTTTTCTGACAAAACCAAAATTTTTCCGACAATTCGACCGATTCAATTCCTTTCTTCGAGACGAACTTATACTCAAATATGACTACGACGCAACGAGACATGACAAAGTCATAATTGGATTTAATCGAAATAAAACGGGCGTTACACCTCCTCCACGTCAAAAGTTGTTATGTAATTAAATTATTGCGAAATAGGCTTAGTTACTTACCAACAGTTACATCGACTTTTTGCCTTACCGCTTCCTTCAATCCAAGGTGGCCTACACCCATCTTATATTTCGAAAATTCTCCATGGATGGCATCAACAACTTCAACACTTGCAGAAAGCTTATCAATACATGCATAAAGACCATCCAACAACTTATTATCATTCTCAATCATTAGATTGCTATAAAAGTACTTCAGATTAAGATAATACCTAGTTGCATGTAACAGATGATGAAGCTGAATACTTGATCTTCTATTAATAATATCAATGATTTATTTGTACTTACATTCATTGTTGTTGAAGTTTTTCGAATGAACTCCTTGACTTCCAACATTGCAGGATAGATGCTACCCATGAACGACTTTTTTATCATCAACAAGTCTAAGTACTTTTACAAGAGGCTCTATAGCTTTAAGAGTATACACAATATCCTCCCAAAATGAGACTTGAAGTACAATAATAGCTACCTTCTTTCCTTTCACCTCCTTAATTGTATTCAAGTTCAACCATTCTTCATAAGCGAACATGGTTCTAACTTTTGTCTTTAAAGTGTGCAATATGTGCAAAGTAAGAAAGTTTGTGGTAAACCTTGCGACTCCACTTCTAACCAAATCAATTTCTAATTTCATCCTCATTAAGTTTAAAACCAAAAAATGGTTGTAAATAGTCATTCCTTTTTTGTATAACCTTCTTGACTCTAGGAATTTTTCTAGCATCAAATCTAGACACTGAGCAGCACATGGAGTCCAAAATATTTTTAGTCTTGATACTTGAAGATGTTTATCAGGCAAGACATAATTGCTTCCATTAATGGTAACTAGCTGCACAACATTACTTTCACCAATCTCTTCTACAAAACTATCCAAAAGCTCAAACAACTTTTGTTCAGTTTTTATGCATGCTGAAGCATCAAAACTTTTAACAAACATTGTACCTGCTAGATATTTGACCAAAAAATTGATCAATGTTCTTCCCTTTGTATCAGTCCAGCCATCATACATTATGGGACAACTATATTTTACTTGTTCTTGCTTATTAGTACTCAACATCTCATGTGTAAGTTTCAGCTCATCTTGAAGTAATGGAAATCTCAACTCATAGTAGCTTGGAGGATTCAAATGTGTATCATACACACCAATTCCTTCAACCATCAATTTGATACTTTTTAAATTTGCAACATTGAAAGCAATTTCATGTCGATAAAAGAAACGAGCTATGTATTGACAATAACTCGCGCTTGCTTTCTTATTACAAGCATCATTCAAGCTTGTTTGCTTTCCCTTTTTCAAATTTTCCTCTAGTTTTCTATAGTAAATTACACCCAATAGGACTTTTGTATTCTTCTTGGCAGCCGTCACATTCCCCTCTTAAGCCAGCTTTTTTTTGCTTCAAATCCTAGATATGTCTAGCAGTCGTGATGCCTCATCATCATCTTCATGCACTTCACCTGGAATAAATTTCTTTGCAGTTAATTTTTCATCTTCATGCTTTTGCAAAATCAACTTAACGTCTTCGGGTGTTTGGGAGCGAGACTTTACATTTCCTTTTATTCCTAATTGATGTTGCTTAGTCCTAGAAATTCCCTCGGTAAAATATAAGCGTGTTTATTCAATTTCTTCATTGTCCTTAAATAAATCTTTTTCGTCCATGTAATGAGTATCGACGCTCAAGACACTGTCATTAGTGATCCCCTTGAAACCTAAAATCCTAATTATAAAAATATTCTGAATATTAAAAATTGATAATGAAACATTTGACATTAAAACTTTGAAACTTAAAAAGGCAAGGATGGGTTCTCATTATTTTATTGGGAAAATTTCTCAAGGATGGATTGCAAGAGTAGAAAATTATTTAGGTTTAAGTTTTGTGTTCTTAAATAATCATATAACTGAATATTTATTTTTTTATCTAATTTTTTGTTTTGTTTTATATCAGACATTTGATATTCCTCAAGATCAAATAAAACGAGGATCCACAATATTTTCTCTTCTCTAAGATATCCAACATTTATTTTTTTCATCGACAACTATGATGATGAAGAACAACATTTTTAGTTTAATATTTAGTGTAAACAATGTAATATTCTATGTAAACAATTTAGTTTGTAAATGATGTATACACACACACACACACACACACACACACACACACACACACACTATAACAAATAACGCTTTTTATGACAAAATTTTCACAACGAACAATATAAAATCGAGGATGTATATATGTAAAGGGAGCGCCTTGTTTTTTTTCAAAAAAAAATCAATATGTTACCACATTTCTTTTTAAAGGCGACATAACAATATGCTCAGGGGTTGAGATTCGATTTCCAGCACATGCAGTTTTATAATTTATATGAAATTAAAAGGCGCCTTTAATTTTTATAGATTTTATATGCAGTTTTATATTCTTTGGTATGTTATTATTGTTGTTGTTCTTGTTGTTGCTTTGGTCCATTAATGTTGTTCTTGTTATTTTCTTTATATTTTATATTCCCTTAGTGTCTACCTTATTCACTTCTCAAGCCCTAACAAAAGAACATTTCTTCTCTACCAGAAAGAACACTTATTCTCCAAGGAGCCCTAGCGAACGAAAAAACTCTCTCACCATTATTCTCCGGTATGTTATTGTTGTTGTTGTTCTTGTTGTTGCTTTGATCCATTAATGTTGTTCTTGTTATTCTTTATTACTGTTGTTGTTGTTGAGAAGATTTATTTTTGTTGGTTATGTTGTTGTTGTTGTTGTTGTTGTTATTATTGTTGTTATTTTTTTCTTAATATTTTCATTAATCAAAAGGAAAGAGTACAAGATTCTTGAATTACATAATTTTTTTAACATCAGAACAATATCCTCTAGCACTACAGAAATCTTCCCAATCTACAACTCGCTCCTCACTACCCTCATTTGAGTCATAGTAAATAATCTTCCTCAACACCTCTCTTCTTCTTCAACATCTTCTTCTTGGTCTTCCTCCCCCTCAGTGCATCCCAGACAGTAGTCAATCTAGATAGTTGAACCTCTTTAGTTGACTGATAATGATGTTGTACTTTGGTGATGGTCTTGCTCTCAATAACAACTTCTGTTGAGATAATGCTTTTAGCCTTTTCAGATGGAGAATCCATGTTGCTATAGGAAGTTAAGAAGAATAGGTTGAAGATGAGAAAATTCAATATATTAAAGTGTGCAATTATAGAAGAGGTTGAAGATAAAATTTCTGGTGATTTAAAGCTTGCAATGATTACTTCTGATGGTTCATATTATTGAATGACGTGTGACCATCTTGAGAAATGAAAAATTTCAATCATTATATAGTCATTTCTCTCTTTTGGGGAGAGCAAAGGTTGTTATTGTTTTTTAATCAAAATACAATTTTTCCACACACTTTTCATTTGCAAAGAGAGTAGTGCATCATATATTTGCAAATGGTTGTCATGTATGCCTAAATTTAATGTAATTACTTGGAGTACCTAAGTTTATTATGTCAATTATTCTAACACTATATGGTCAATTGTTCTTCAAGATAAACATCTTTCTGATAGTATTGATGAAAAGAAAGCATCTGAATAATTGAAAATGAGATATGAGAAAAGTAGTGAGTAAATATTTTATATCCCTTTAAAATTTATAATTAATTATTTTACTCCTTTTTAATCATTGTAACATATATATATATATATATATATATATATATATATATATATATATATATATATATATATATATATATATATATATATATATATATATATATATATATATATATATATATATATATATATATATATAATTAGAATAATTAAAAATGACATAAAAAATATAATTATGTATTAATAAAAATAAAATATAATTATAATTATTTTGACTTTGATCAATCTCAATTTTTTAATGTATTGGATTTTTATTATAACATTTTTGTAATTTATTTTATAGTATTTTTTATATTTATTAATATTAATATAAAAATAAATTACAAAATATGAGATTTGTGTTATAGAGTTTGCTGCTCCTGCACAAGACTTTGTTATTAAATCGAGAGATATATGACGTTAGTTTGAAAAATATAAAAAAAAAACTTATTATTAGGGTTCGAACTCATTGTTCTTTAAACTATCACCTCGATTATTTTTAAATTGAATTATAAAGTAATAGTGAAATTATTGTATATTTTAAAATAGAGAGGATGTCAGTGTAGTTTTCTCTTAAATTTATGCATGTTCTGACTCTTAATTTTTTTTATAAATGATAATTTCATAATGATTTGTGTCTTTGAGTTAATGGTGTCAAGATAAACTCAAATGAATAACATTTTCTAATATTACTTACTTTTCTTCTTTTCTTTTCAAAAAATATTCCATTTTTTGTAAAATAAATATCTTTCTTTGAAGATACCAATTCAAAAAGAATTACCTATATATGGTATATGATGAAAGATAGATATGTCAAATTTTTCCCATTTACCTATTTTAGTCAGACAATTATTATCCACGTCCGTTGCTAGAAATAGCCGCTCGTGCAATCATGGTCAGAGATTTGAACCTGAATCAAAGTCCAAAGCTTAATAGGAAGAATTTCACTTTTTTCCCTTTTCAGTTACACAAAAAGCCCGTGAACACATTAACTAACCTTTTAGCAGCCAAAAAAGAACCTTGTGTTATATAACACACTCTTATTACTATATATACATACAATGCACGCACGCTAATGTTTTGTGCCAAAAACAATTCATTTGTTTATTTCTCTGCGTTGTATCGAAATATGTCCGTTGAAGCACTTGCAATGGCTGGTGTTGATTACAGGGAAATGGAGCAGAGGTTTAAAAAGATAATAACAGAGTCACCAAAGGCTAAACGTGAGAGTGAGGTTAGTTTGAGTAATCATCGGGTAATTGGGAAGGATGATGAGTGGGTGAAATTGAAGATGCGGGAATGGGCTGCAGCTGTTGCATCAAACAATGAAACCAATGCTAATCGTAGAGTTTCTGAGATACTTCTTATCATGAATAATCATCCTCACAATCACATGAGACGGAATTAAGCCAGATGTTTGTCCTTAATTTTCGTTGTAACTTTATTTGTTCTTTTTGGATATCATAGTCCATGTATTCTTTTGTTGTAATTTTATTTATTGTTTTTTTTCTTCCTATTATTCATCGTGGATGTGATCTTATTTTTTATGTATTGTAATAAATTTTGATACCTAAGTTAAATGTAAACTTTGAACTAAGATTTTTCATATTTTGAATTTTGTTAGTTATCTTCTCACCTATATTATCTTTATCGAAAAAAGTTATTGATCCCGAAACAAATTTTTGGTGTTGTTTTATTTACTTTATGATTCATGGTCAGTCCAGTATAAAACCTCAGTCTAATTTGAAGAATAGCTAATTTAAAATTCTAATTTGGTTCGAAATTATTTTGTACAAAATCTTTATTTGTATTATAGACTAAACGTTTGAAACCATGTTCACTGTTTGTTTTAAAGATTAATCTCTCGAGGTTATGTTCGTTATTTGGCATGAAGACTAACCATCTCATTCCACTATTCATTATTTGGTTGAAAATTAACCTGAAATTTTATTTTTCTTATATAAGGGGATTGTGGGCTTAGCCTGTGAAGAAAAGTTCTTTTTGACCTTGATTATAATTTTGATGAAGACAAATATATCAACAAAAAGAAGACAATAGTTTGTCTAAGAAGAAAAACATTGAAGGCTAGCAAATATAAAATAAAAGATTCAAGATGGTTAAAATATGCATTACAATTCATATTATATAGTATCTTAATGGCTCATAAATTATTATGCATAATCATCTCGAAATTTCTTACATTATATTGCATTAAGCCTTTTGATCCATGTCATAAAAAATAAGTTTTTAGCACTTTCATCACAGGTGTAACATGTTACACAAAACCTGTAATCAGTTACTTGTACGAAATTTTTATTTTATTTTTTAACAGTTGCAACTGTAACCGGTTACAGGTACAAAAACTTATTTTTTTAATAACATTACAAGGTGTAACCGGTTACAACATTATGGTAACCGATTACCACTAAACCAGAATGCTTTTATCTGAACTAGCACGAGTCTAAAAAGTTGCAAATCTTCATAGAATTGTTTTCAAACATATGCGTCAATTTATAGAGGTATTTTATGATATATATATATATATATATATATATATATATATATATATATATATATATATATATATATATATATATATATATATATATATATATATATATATATATATATATATATATATATATATATATATATATATATATATATATATATATATATATATATATATATATATATATATATTCATACATCAAAATTCAAAATCATCTATTGCATACATCATTCAATAAACTCTTTCAAAATGTAGTTTTCAAATCAATTCAAATAAAGTTGTCACATCATTTAAACACTCGATTTTTAAAAAAAATTATTTATTTATTTTTTTAAAAAAATTAATTTTAAAATTAATTCTTAAAAATATTTAATTTTTAGAAAATAATAATTAAAAAAACTAAAATATTTTATTTCAAACTAATTAAATTTTGAAACTAATTAGATTTTGAACCCCTTAGTTAAGCCCCATAAAAAACAAAAATATGAGGGGGCTTAAAAATAAGGAGCCAAAAAAATATTAATGTAGTAGGGGGCCTAAAAAAAATGGGTCAACCACTACAAACAAAACTGCTTGTTGCCACATGATATTCACGTCACAATGTGAAAAATCACGTCAAAAAGTGATTTTAGCGACGTGATCATTCACGCGGCAGGAGCACGTGTGGCAACTCTGTTGCCACGTGATTTTCACATCGTAAAAATCTTAACAGAAGTTGCAGGTGTAGCAGCATAGCATAAGGGTGGCAGAAATTTGTAAGAACGTTGCTACGTGATTTTCATGTGGCAAGTTGCGACGTGATATTCACATGACAAGTTGCGAAGTCAATTTTTTGTGGCTAGTTGCGACAGAAATATCGCGTGGCTAAGTCTTATTTTTTTTTATTTAAAAAATTATATTGTTTTATTACGTTTGTTATTTTAAATTAAATTGAATACTTTATATTTTTAAATACAAAATTAATAATAAATTTTTTTAATAATATTTAAATTAAAAAATTAAAAAAATATAATTAATACCAAAATTAATAAATATAAATAAATATCAAAATCAATTATAAAATTTTTAAATAAAAAGTTTATGATATACTAAAATGTAATTAACATTTTACAAAAATAAAAAATTAAAGTTAAAATAAATCTTTCGGATCAATCCAGATCGGGAAAGTCGTCAAGGTCAAAATCCTCGTCATCCTCATCATCCATCTGTTGTTCATCACCAACTCCTTTATTTCCAGCGAACGCTTAATTACCGCCACCTTGTGATTGCATAAATTGTTCAATCATCTCCTCCATATCAGTTTGCCTTTTCACCATTGCCTTTATTTGACGTCGTTGCTCCTCTATTTGGGCCTTTAGTGTCGCCTCACGTTTCACCGACTCACATCTCTCCTCATGTTGTCTTACTATTTATAGCATTTCGGGTGTCAATTGTGGTGGATGTGACGTTCCTTCACCATCTCTAACTCTTTGAAATAAAGTTCTATCCCCTTTTCTCATACCGCCGGCCAAAGTTCCAGCACCAAATAAATACCAATTATGCCTTTTCACCAGTTACTAAACCTCAAATATAAAAATTCACTTGTAGATTAAGTGGCTCAGAACCTCTCAGAGTATATTGAGGATTTTCTACTACAAATTGTGTGAGCAATACCTGATAATCCTCTTACACATACGATAAAAAAAAATTAAGTTAAATATAGCTTAAATAATTTAAGTTAAATTAAATAATAGATATAGCCACGTGATTTTCACGCCACAATATCTCAGTTGCCACATGAAAATCACGTCACAAAATTGTCATTAAATAAAAAATATATAAACAATTTAAATAAAATAAAATGACTTACCAAAGCTTTTTTGGTGTGTTCGTCAACAAACTCCCCTAATTTTTTTGTTCTAGTCTTTACAACCAGCTCCCTCATGAGTGGAGGTCTCCCCAAACTTTTTTCCTAAATAATAAAATTAACTTTAATTAAAAATATATAATAATTCATAATATAACTTATAATAGTAGTAATAATTACCATGCGTCGAGCATGTTCGACAACACTTATACTTTCCACTGCATTAAGGCTACCCCTTTTTCAGATGCTCTCATTTTCTTTGCTTTTTCAAATCTTTCCTTAAAACCAGAATTTGTATTCCAATAAATAAGAATTTCATCGAATATTTCTTTGCCTATCCAATTGAGACGAATATTTTCACGTTCCCAGTGAAGTCGAACTGATGTTCTGCCAAAATAATTTTTCAAACCTCTTTCTCATTCATTTTTTTCCATGTACACTTTTCCTACAATGTTGTAAGACATTCAAATAAAATAGTTAGATAATTATAATAAAAAAATAATTTAAACAAAAATAAGTTAACAAATAAATTATATAACTTAACAAAAATATATTAATTATACTTGAAATAAGTTAAACCAAGCTTCTTTTTCGTCCTTATTAATGTCTCTAAATCTCCTCTAAGTTTTTTTTTTTTTTATAATTTTGCTGAATTACTTAACTTATACACTAGGCAGCAGTCCGACTCGACTCAAAATTAAACATCAATAATTTAAATTAGTATGAAATATAGGTCAATATGAAAAAAATGGAAACTTGTATACTTAAATAAAAATTTAAAACTTACGAATTTTCGCTGGGCCTAATATAATATCTTCCTTCAATGATATGAACCACCTCATGATTGTCAGCCTCCTTTTAATTATCACCCTCCTCATCATCCACCTCATGATCGTCTTCACCTGTCTCCTCGTGATCATCCTCACGTGTAGGTATATATGTGGATGGTATGGGTACTTGTGTGGGATGTGCGGTGTGGGATCCTCCAAACTATGTGAAGGATGAGGGTACCTGTGGGGGAGTTAGAAAGCTAGATCTCTTAGACTGTATGAAGGATGGGGGCACCTGCTGGTAGGAACGTGGAAAGCTAGATCCCCCAGACTGCATGAAGGATGAGGGTACTTGTTGCTGGTATGGATAACTAGGGCCACCAATCTGCTGATATGGATAACTAGGGCCCCCAGATGGGCTAATAAAAGCTGAAGCCCTAGATGGGCTAGTAAAAGTTGGATCTCCAGATGGGCTAATAAAAGTTGGATACTCCTTAGGGGAGAGTAATGTCATGAAAGGCTGAGAATTGGCCATGGACATATGATCTACCTGACTCTGCGGGGGAAGACACATGGTCGACTAAGACCGGGGTGGCATTTTACCTATTTATAGAGAATACACATTTAATATATATTCATCAACAAAAATAATAAACCTTAAGAAACATAATATCATCAATATATATCCCATTAACACATTCAATACAAGGTTTCATCAAGTAAAATTACAAAAACAATTTATTCAAAATCTTCATGCTCTTCATCCATATTGTTCTCATCATCTTATATGATATTATCCTCGAAACCAAATTCTTCATGCTCTTCGTCCACATCATTTTCTACCAACAATATAGACGCATCAACTTGATGCCCCTCAACCATTGTATCAGACAAAATTATAATTTGTTCAACTACAACCACACCATTAATTTGTTCAAATTCATCAACTTAGTAAGCAACATCTTCCACTAGATCTCCAGTTTCAATATGACCCAATGGTTTTGTTTTGATTACAACAAACCACCCTTGTTTACGTGGCACAAATGAAGGATAAGGAACATAGTAAACTTGCCTCATAATATGTGACATTATGAAAGAGTCATACTCTTTGTACCTTCAGTCCATTCAAATCTCAACAGTACCATATGTCTTATCTATTTTTGTGCCTTTGACAGATGGATTGTACCATTCACAATAGAATAAGACTAATTTATTTTCTGAGTCCAAGTAAATTTATACCAACTCGTAGATATGTTTAACAAAGCCATAGAAGTCGTCCTCACCACCATCAGTAACTCCTTTTACAAATACACCACTGTTTATGGTTTTATCCCTTCAGTCCATGTCTCAGTGTGAAATTTATATTCATTTGCAAAGTATGTGTGTCATTCATTTGCGTTTTGAATAGGGCCTTCAGACAAGTTTCTTAAATGGAGTATTTCTTGAGTCGGTGCAACAATGCATGCCAATTTCTCCTTGAACCATGCTGGAAAATGAGCATGTATGTGACTAGAGGTTGCTTGTACACCGGTGCTATGAAAAAAGGAGGTGTTAAATTCCTTATAAAGAAACACACTATTAGTTTCAAGGTAATAAGTTTTGTATACATACTGTAAAGAATATTAAACAGTTGGGGTACACTTACTCAAGATATGGTTTAACTTCGACGCAGTTAATCAAGACATGAACATGTGCAGATTGCATTTCTTTTTAGGTCAGCCAATGCACACCCTTCTTTCCAAAGGGACGACCTGGAAGCCCGAAGACTGATAAGGTAAATTGACTTCTTTTATTAACATTTACATGATTCCTTATAATTCTTGGAGTTAACATCAAGTGATTGAAATAGTGACTGCAAATGTGATATGCAAGTAAAGCGCACATAGTGATCCTTCAACTTTAACTTTATTTTTCACCGATCGCTTTGAATCACCCATGAACCTTTCAAACAGATACATCCGTCTATATTGAACAGAGCCACCAAGAAAAGCTCCATATGCAAGATGTACAGGTAGACGTTCCATAGAGCTAAAAAAACCAGACGGAAATACTTGTTCCAACTTACAGAGAATGACTGGAATATTTTGGTCCAACTTAACGATGTCATCCACTCTTAAAGCAGACGTACAAATATCTCTAAAAAATTGACTAGTTTCAGTTAATGGATTAAACACATGATTGTGTAGTGAACCGAATGCAATTGGAAGCAACCGTTCCATAAAAACATGGCAATCATGACTTTTCATACCATGCAACTTCTTAGTGTTAACGTCGGCACACCTTGCCAAATTTGAAGCATAACCATCGGGAATTCTCAATTCTTTTAACCATCGACAAACCGCTTTAACTTCTTGGGAAGTTAGACTATAATTAGCCTTGGATTTTAATAATTTTCCATTTGGTTGACGCTTCAACTCCAACTCTTTTCGATTACACCAAATTTATATGTCTTGTCTAACCTTCTCATTGTCTTTAGTTTTGTTTTTAACATCCATCACTGTGTTAAATACATTATCAAAAAAGTTCTTCTCAATATGCATAACATCAAGATTATGGCGTAACAAGTTATCTTTCCAATATGGGAGGTCCCAAAATATACTTTTTTTTGTCCAATTGTGTGTGACCCCATATCCTTGAATTCTACATGCTTTACCAGTATCTGGGAATTTTGGTAGTTCATAAACTTGGTTCTATACTTTACCTGGTGACAATCGAGGCATAGGCAAATCTGTTACTCATTCGTCTTTTTTGAAATCAGTCTTGTTTCTTCTATAGGGATGATTTCTTGGTAGGAATCTATGGTGACAGTGAAACCATAAACTTTTCCCCTCTTTTTTCAAAGAAACGCCTTGGTGTTCCCCATGCAATGCAGACATCCCATTTTGTCATGCGTACCCCATCTAGACAACATGTCATATGTTGGAAAATCGTTAATAGTCCATATAAAGGCAACTTGCATAGTAAAGTTTTGTTTACTTGATATATCATAAGTTCATTCTCCAATCCACAACCTCTTCAAATCATCAATTAAAGGTTATAAGTACACATCGATTCTAGCTTTTGGACTCAATGGTCCTGGAATGAGGAAGGTTTAAATCATGTAGGTTTTTTCATGCACATCTCAGAAGTGAGGTTGTAAGGGGTTACAATAACTGGCCAACAAGAATATCCACTTCTAGACGCTTAGACACATGGAGTAAACCACCAGAGCATAATTCAAGCCTCACATTTCTAGGTTCTGCGGCAAAATCAGTATGTATGCGATCAAAGTGCTTACATGCCTCACCATCAGATGGATGTCGCATAGTTCCTGAACTTGTTTTGTTTGTATGATGCCATGTCATTTGACTTGCATTGTGCATTGAAGCAAACATTCTTTTCAACCTTGGTATTATCGAAAGATAAAACATGAACTTCACTGCTATACGTTTTTGCTTACGGACAATTGCTTTACTACAAACTTTATATCTTGGACTCTTACAAAACTTACATTCCTTCAGCGCTCCATCATTAGTACCAAATTCATTGTCATAAAACAACATGCAACCACTAACGCAACAGTCAATCTTTCTTACTTCTAAATCCAACTTCGACACCAACCTTTTTGCGTCATAAAAACTTGTAGGCAAGTTGTCGTTCGTAGGAGTTGCATCGAGCATCATTTTTGCGAAGAATTCCAAAAACTGATCAAGAACATTCCAATTTGATTTGGCAGCCAATAATTTCACACACATTGATAACTCTGAGTCAGACGAGCCCTCAAACAACGGCGTATTCATCTCATTCAACAACTGATAAAATCTTTGCGCTTCCTCATTCGGTAACTCTTCCCCATCAAAATCTTCAAGTTCGTCATAGGTCACGTTCACACCAAAAGCATCGTCCACCATCTCACAGATCAGATTAAAGTTTTCCCCATGTTCCATCGGTGATCGACTATTTGAAGCATGTGTGTTATTGGTCTCTAGTATGCTACTCGACAGTTCTTCTCCATTATATGTCCAAACCAAATAATTTTCAATGAAACCCCTTCTCTTCAAAAGACGTTCTACTTCCTCTAGGTCACTAATTATAGGTCTGCATTCAAATTTAAGACAATGACATCTAATTCTTCCTTCGCTTCGACGACATTCCTGAGAAAATGCCCATGTGATAAACCATTTAACTCCCACCTCAACATTTGATTTAAGTCTGCGTCTTCCTTAATACAACCTATCATACATCCAACTATAATAGTACCTATAATATTTCATACTACACATTTATACAATCATTGTCTTTTTAATTCCAAATGCCACTACAACAAAAATGACTTTTGGCAACAACTCAAAACCACAACCTAAAGTGCAATAACCGTAGCCTAAGACTTTAGGGGACGGTTTATCACGCGTGGAATAAACGGCTGTTGCCTATTCCTTTAGAGCACGGTTTTTTATTTATTTTTAACCACAGATTCAAAACATCGTCGCCTAAATCATCAAATTCCACAGTTTTAGTTGTAGTTTTAGGCCGCGGTTTTCTAGTAACAACACAAAATAACCGTCCCCAAAATATGAATATACAACGGTTATAAAAAAGCAACAAATTAAAACCGTAGCTACTTTATGATTTCATTTAAAGAACCGCGCCTAAAACTTAGGAAAAGTCCACGGTTTTTAATAAGCAACCCTTAAAAAACGTTGCCTATGAATTGAAAAATATTTGGTAATTAAATATTAACTTTAAACTTAAAGATATAATTACTAAAAAAAATTCCTATTCATTTATATGGTGATATATTTCAGCCATAAACCTTCATTTTATTCTAATATGGTATAAGTCAATATTATTAATTAAATGAGAAGAAACACATGTATAAATTAATCAAAACATATCAATATGAAGTATTAATAAGATGAATTGTAATAAACACTTTGAAATATAAGAACAAGTATTTTCAAAATAAATCCAAACTCTTTGAAATATAATAAACTAATTAGGTGGTTTATGTAACTCCATAAATCCAAACTCTTTTAAATATAAACTAATTAGGTGGTTTATGTAACTCCATAAAACAAAAAATAATTATCTATATTTGAATCAGTGAAGGTCTTCATCATATTCATTATACTGAGGATCATGATCATAATCATCATCTTGAGAACCGTCAACTTGATCATATTGAAGATCGTCATCTTGATCATATTGGAGATCGTCATCATCTTGGTCATAATGAAGATCGTCATCATCTTGAAGATCATCGTCATCTTGGAGAACGTCATCTTGTTCATCTTGAGGATCATCTTCATTTCTAACCTGTAAATATGAAGAATTTTTTTTATAAATTAATATAAACACTAAAAAACCACCTTTTTAAAGACAAATACATGATGTTCATTATATCCATCCATGTTTCAATAATCACATAATAGTTCACAAAATCACTTCATCCATGTTTCAAATTAACATTCAAATTATAGTTTAATTTTACTAAAACAGTACATCACCTATATTACGTAATATTATCTACAATTAAAAATTAAAATATTTTTGTTTAAATTAAAAATAAAATTTACAAAAAAATCACGAGGTAAATTTGGAGGAATTTTTTTTATTGAATCAATATAAAGTACTATAGCTTGAAGTACTTTACACGTTCATGCCAAGTTTATACACATGAAACTTAATTAAATCAAATCAACAAATTATGGTGGGTGGGTAGCTATAACACATCTCACTTTATAATTTTCAACTTAATAGCACAGATTTTTCAGACCAAACAAACACTAAGGCCAACATAACAAACAAACACTTTGAAAAATGATGTTATCATTGATTTCGATTTCGTCACTAATATCATATTAGTAGCAAAATTTGGTAAGAAAATACTAACTAATCCTAGGGGAGAACTCGATATAAGCAACATAAATCAGTATACTAAAGAAATACCAACTCAACACTTAGTAAAATAAATGCCAATTTTAATTAATATCAATTGTAGTACCTTTTGATGATCAGCAGGAGCATAGGTTGATGTCGATGAGCACGGTGTTGGAATATTATCATTGTGCAAGACTTCTCTCATCTTATCATTTACTTCCTCTTCACTTAAATGTGGATTTTGTTGCATATACATGCTTTTCAAAAGGGCCTCCATTGCTCCCATCTTTTGTTTCATGTCAAAAATTTTACCATCATATTACATTTTTAATATATCAACCAATTTCAGGAATTTTGATAAAACATTAACTACAAGTATTAACTAACTTAAAATTATTCTTTGACATAAACTTATATTAACTAAAAATTACTTTTAATACAAACAAACTTTCTACTATTTTTTAATTATTCTTAATATATGTATATAACTACAAATAAATTTCATACTATTTTGTTTTTAATAAACTTAAATAAAAATTTCATACAATTTTCTTTACACTAAAAATTTAATGAATATATAAAATAACATAGAATTAGTAAACATATAATATAACATAATGCATAACATATAATCATAATATAACATATAATACATAACATATATCAAGACATATAATACATTGATATCATATAATATAACATATAAGATAATTAATATAACATATTTTATTTTTTATAAAATTATATAATAAATTTTTTAAGATAAACATAAATATTTTGTTATTATTTTAACTATACATTTAATAAACATATAACGTATAATATATATATATATATATATATATATATATATATATATATATATATATATATATATATATATATATATATATATATATATATATATATATATATATATATATATATATATATATATATATATATATATATATATATATATATATATATATATATATATATATATATATATATATATATATATATATATATATATATATTTCTAGTTTTATAGAAAAATATAATATCAAATATTATCTTTTCATTTAAAATATGATATAATATATTACTAAAAATAATATTCTATTTTTATTCAGTTTTTAAAAATATTATTCTATTTTAAAAATAATATATTATTCTGTTTTTAAACATATAATATATTATATTTTTGATTTTGTTTTTATTTACAATATAATATAGTATTTGTTTAAAAATTATAATATAATATATTCTGTTTTTATTCTGTTTTAAAAAAATATTATTCTATTTTAAAAATAATATATGAAAAATATTATTCTATTTTAAAAAAATAATATTCTATTTTTAAATTTTTTCTCATATGCTACCTTTGCAAGCCTGATTCCATTTACTTTTTTTATTTTACTTTTTGTGTTGCGACGTGATTATCACGTCACAACCTCTACTACCTCTATAAAACTTGAAACCATTTACTTTTTTATTTTACTTTTTGTATTGCGGCGTGATTATTACGTCACAACATTTTTATTAATTATTTTGCTTGCATTCTCCATGTGTTTGTGTCAATTTCAATACTTAAAAAAATAAAACATGTAGCGACGTGAGACGTGATTATTGCGTCGCAACTCCTTTTTTTCCACGTGATTTTCACGTCACTATATCATGTGGTTAAAAAGAATTTTTCTTATAGTGAACGAAGAGCCTGAATATTAAGGTTTTGTTATATAGAACTATCTATGTGTATCTCACCTCAAAATATACAATTTTTAGAACCTTAAAAATATTTTATTAAAATATTTTTTTATTTGATATTAAGATTTGTCTTAATATAATTTTGAATATGAAATTATGACTATAAAATAATAATTTTGTGTTGCCACTAGTTAAAAAACATTACTTTATATAAATTTGATTTTTGAATTTGAGTTCTTAAATTTGAATACATATCTATGTATGAAAAAAATTAGATTTTATCGAAGTTTTTTAAAATATTTGATAATCAGAAATTTATATCAATTTAAAAAATAAATGATATGTTAAAATCATATAATCCGACTAATGACTCACGAGTCACAAGTCTAACCAATTGCCGGACTAGTCAATAGTTGAGTTTTAAAACATTGATCTATACTTCACCATTACTTCAGAAAATAAGGTATCATATAGACAACAGATGAAATCATTGACGCGTTGGCGCACTCGTTGACTACTTGCAATTCAACAAAAAAAAAGTAAAAAAAAAGTCATACCTATTCGCCTTATGGATTTGATTACCTTTGATTTATATGTTCATATTTGTTTTTGTGAAATGACATTCCCGTGCTAGCGCCTCAAGCTATTTCAAAAATGATCACATTTAAAATTAGGATTCAATGTTCAAAGTTGAAACACAGTCTGATAATTAACAATAACGGGTATTTTGAACATGTTTCTTGCATGCATATGTACAGTTATGACGTAATTGCTGAGCTGCATAACAATGTAATGTGCCAATGCAACACATCCGTGAATTCTTTCATTTCTAGTCGCACAAACGTTTTTTTTTCTATACTAGAATTTCCTAAACGTGCTCAATTACTTGTTTTTGGTTGAAATGAGATATCTGTGACAACATCAAAAATGTTGATAGAAACTTATGGTTCCCTCTCATCTTCCACCCGACAACTCGATGGCTTCTTGGTTATGAATTGAATCTTCTCCCCATGCAAATCTTCTTTGCAGTCTCTCCGAGTCTTGCCTCCGACTAACCTCCACGTGCTGCCATTCTTCCCACCTTTCAGTCAGCCCTTCTCCCTCCAACATTCTTACAACCTCTGACATTGCCGGACGATCCTCTGGCATACCTTGTGCGCACAGTAATGCAACTTGTACTATCATTTCAACCTCTTCTATGTTGTACTCTTTTTTAAGGTTGCTGTCAACAATGGCGTCTAGTTTTTTCTCCCGCTGTAGCTTCTTCACCTAAATAAAACACAAGTATAGAAAAACAGAAGCCTATAATTATTCATACAAATAAGAAACAACCACAAAAGCAGAAAGAGGACAAGCAAGGACTAAAATGATGTTCTCACATGGTCAAGCAATAACACATCATCTTCATCTTCCAAACGCGAAAAGTCAATTGCACGTTGACCTGTAACAAGCTCCAAAAGCATAACCCCGTAACTAAAAACATCTGTCTTTTCTGAAGACTTTCCGGTTGACAAGTATTCAGGAGCTATATGGCCCATTGTCCCACGAATTTGAGTTGTCACATTAGTCCGTCGAACATCAACCAGTTTTGCCAAACCAAAGTCATCCACAACTGCTTCAAAATCTCCATCGAGTAATATATTTGTAATTAAAATGGATTTAGCATATTTAATACTCACTATCTACATTTTGATTTTTAGAAATAATTAAAATCAATAACGTATGGTACAGTTATTCAATATTGATAATACATTTTAAGTCAATATACTTAAAATGTAATTCGACTTAAAATGTACTTGCAAAAACTTGAATAACAACTATCATATAGTCGCGTTTAAGTTATTATTTCTAAATAACTTAATAATAGATTTGATGTTTCCCTCATCAAATGTATAGAGCACCGAAGCCCATGGTGCGTAATATGAACGATCGAACAAGATGCATAGACAATACAATAGTCTTTCAATTAACCTTTTGGTGACAACTTACATATGGTGAGATGTCCAATCAATTCATTTTATGATGGAATTATATATAAACTCGCCTAGACTCAGATAGTTCTTAATTCTCAAGATAAAGATTTCAGTTCTTAATCCTCATATTTGTGATGATATCTCTCTTGTGCCTGTCTGTCCGCTTATTTTTCTATGTTGTGCGCATTAAGAAAATATGCAAGTAACTTCGCACATAATATACACACGTTTATTTTCCTATGTTGTGCGCATTACAAAAAGCGGACAAACGGGCACGGAAGTATTTATCATACATATGTAATCCAAAAAACTTTTTTGTTAATGCGCATAAAAATATAACAGATATTTTTTGTTAAAATAAATCTTTTTAAAAATACAATATGTGGGTAATATCGTTTTAAGGATTGTTGCAAAAAATATCGTTTATACTTTTAAGGATTGTTGCAAAAAATATCGTTTATATTTTTATGCGCATTAAAATAGCCTTAGTTATATATCTCAGAAACTATATATCATATACTTTGTGATTTAGCCTTAGGTATAATTCTCATTTAGTCTTAATTTTGTATGAAGTATTTATCATACTTACGATTTATTAAAAGTAATATTTTTAAATACCCTCAAGCAGTCTTAAAATCAAGATGATAAATATATATATACTAAAAATACTTTAGTGAATTAACTATATATTAATGCTACTATTATTTTAAACATACCGAATTAAATAAAATTTAGATAAAAAAATATGTAGTCTAAACATGCTAATAATATTATTACATTTTGAAAATAATAAACAAAGTTATTCTAAATATATTAAATAACCAAATAATACAAAGTACTATTTATATTGTATAATCAATAACGTTCTTTAATAGGAAGACTGAACATTAAATCTTTATTCTAAGAAGTTTCTTTTTTCTGCCACTCCATTAAGGCTTATTTTTGGTGATTATACAATGATCACCGTCTAAGCTATGTAATTTGTATTTGTATTTTCAAAAATGTTTATTTTCAAGTATTAGTTGGTGATTATGCAATGATAATGACTAAATACTACGATATATTTTTTCTATTGTATGGTTTATGGACAAAATTACACTATATATGCATTATATTAAATTTATGATGATTTTAGTTAAGTTAAATCTAATTTTTATAATTATAAATAACTTGAATATGAGTCGTTGGTTATTTTTGTTCTTTAACCATCATTAACTTCCATTAAAAAAAAACTTATGGAAAATTTAACACATATAACTCTTCTTTGCATGATGATTTTTTTCTTGCAATTTTTAAAGAATTTTGAAGAGTGTTTGCTGGTGATCATACATAGAAAATAGATTAATTAATTTTTTTCATTATAGTTTGTTAAAAATGAATTTACACATATGTATGTATTTTAATTGATGATTGGTTTTGTTAAGTTACATTTATAATTATTTTGGTGTATTATCCACAAGGTTTTGTCTTATTTAGAAGTCATGCGTAGAAAATATTGTTGTTAGATTTCAAATTATTTTCTTTTCCAAGATGATTTTTCACCATTGACATAGGGATTGTTATTCAACTGTTTTTGAATTAATTTATTGATGGAGGTATAATTATTATTAGAATTTAATTGAGATGAAGTAAACAATGCAAACTTTAAAAACCGCTATATTATGCATGTTGTGCCACATATTGATCTTTTTAGGGATAATAAAGAGGATGACATATTACACTATATTATTTTAAAATAAACTATACTTTTGCAAAGTCACACTTGGCGTGCACTCACTATATTACATTATATTATTTACTATTAAAATTTACTTCATTTATTTTGCAGTAAAACAAGAGATATTTTTTATTTCGATTTCATGGTTGACCTTCCTATTAAGCAACAATGTCACTTAAAATCTCTGTTAATGTTTATGTTATTAGTTTAATAAATGTGAAAAATATTTTTTTTCTTCTTACAACTAATAGAAGAAAAAATGTAGATATTTCCATTAATTAGAAATCATTATAATGCAGGTATTCAATCTATTATTAATCAAAATTATTCAAAATTACTACTATTTTTTCTTCTAGTCTTTATCTTTAGATAGTACTAGTTAGACGCTAAAATCACCTTCAATAAATAACTAGGTGAATAACTATTTTTTATATTTACACGTAGTTGCATTATGATTTTGATTTTTATAAATATATGATTTCCATATCTATTATTAATGATTTCAAGTCATGCTAAAACACTAGTACTTTAAATCAATTTTATATTTACTAATTTAAATGTTTTATTTAAATATTATTTACATTTTTATTTATAAAATACCAAAAAAAATTTGTTTATAATAGGCTTAATTGCAACTATGGTCCCCCTATTTTGTATTTTTTTGGGTTTTGGTCCTACCATTTTAAAAATTATGATTTTGGTCTCTTTTTTAAGTTTTGAGTTTGATTTTAGTCCCCTCTCCAATTTTAAATTTTTTGTAATGATATGACACTATTTAAGATGACTTGTCTAATGTCAGGTCATTTTTAAAAAATTAATTTAAGACTTTTTTTATTGACTAGGATAATTAACTTATTAATATTATTTTAATTAATTAATTAATTAATTAATTAATGATTAATATTTTATAATTAATTAATTAATTAAAATTTTAAATAAAACTCTTTGGTCCTTTAGTTATTGACCCATGTCTTTGGTCCATCTTTCTAACCCACAATTGAATTGTTATGTCTTATACAAAAATCAATGTGGGACTTTTAAAAGACATTTTATACTACAACATTATCTCATTATTCTTCATTGCAGCAACTTCTCCTTGTTCTCAAACTCGTGTCCATTGCAACAACTTATGCTTCTTTTCCATAGTGCAAATCTATTGTTCTTCTTCAATCCATGTTAGCTGTGAGGTAATCGTCCTTGATTTTGATTTCTGTGTTACATTAGTTTCAGTATACATTTGATGCACATATAGTTTACCATTTGGAATTAGTTTTTGATTTACCAGACATTGATAGGGCCAAAGTATATGCTGGTTAGGACTAGGGAATGACTCTCTCTGGGACAATGAACCAGGCCAATTGACAGTTAGGCTTCAACTGATCACTACGCCAGAAATGAGTTTTAGCAGCGCATACAAAGACAACGCTTTTTATAAAAGCGCTGCTAAAGGGTGAGTAAAAAAAAAGAAAAAAAATTGCCTATCAAAGACAGCGCTTTTAAAAAAGCGCTGCTAAAGGGGGACCCTAAGAAAGCGCTTTTTAAAAAGCGCTGCTAAAGGGGTACCCTAAGAAAGCGCTTTTAAAAAGCGCTGCTAAAGGGGGACCCTATGAAAGCGCTTTTAAAAAGCGCTGCTAAAGGGGGACCCTTAGAAAGCGCTTTTTTCTATAAAGCGCTGCTATATGGCATTGCTAAGGCACCCTATGAAAGCGCTTTTTAAAGCGCTGCTAAAGGCCTTTAAAAAGCGCTGCTATAGGTATTAGTATTATAATTTTAAAATACCCTCAAGAATTTAGAAAGAAACAGAACAGTCGCATACATTTCTTTTCTTCTTTCTTTCTCCTCTGGCGAACGAACTTGCCCTATTCAAACATTCTGTTGCCGTCATCCTCCGTCCGACCGTCGCCCTCTTCCGTTGGATTGCGCCGCCGTTCACCGTCCGTTTTCGAGTGCATCCGTCCGTCTGCATTGCATTTCCACCATTGTTACGGTATGTGAAGCTTTACTATGGTTTTCTTGTTTATTTATCTTTTCACCATTGTTGGTATTTGAAGATATAAATGGTTTTTCTGTTCTGATGATATAGATGGTTTTGTGTTATTGGGATATTTAAGGTTTTGTGTTATTGTCTCTTTGTTGTTATTAAGATATTGAAGGTATATGTATATGGCATTGCTGAGTTATAATGGTTATATGTATTGATCAAATTCTTTAAAGGTTTGCTGAGTTAAGCATTTATGTGTTATTGTCTCTTTGTTGTTATTGAGATATTAAAGGTTTTGTGTTATTGAGATATTGAAGGTTTGATATAGTTGTTGCAATGCGAAGGTTTGTTGTTATTGAGGCATTGAAGGTTTAATATTATTGTTGTTGTTGTTGTTTTTATTGAGTTATTGAAGGTTTAGTGAAGGTTTTTAGTGTTGTTTTACATTGAAGGTTTGAGGACATGCAAGTAAATTTGAGTTCAAGTATGATATTTGATATGATATTAACACTAATGTTGTTGGGTTTGTGTAGATATGTTACGTATACTATTGTTTTTGTTGTTGTTGTTGTTAAAAGCCTAAACTCAAAATGTTTTATGTGTTATTGTTTTTCTATTGTTATTTTGGGATTGAGATTGATGTTGTTTTTATTTTGTTGCTATTTTGAACTTAGATGGATAATTCATCTAGCACCACTCATACAAATGAGTTTTCTTCTAATTTGAATATAACAAAAATATTAGATAATGATGGCTAAAAATATTAATGTAACTTGATAGAGCATATTTTTTTTAATAGTTTGAAAATTCGTATTTTTTAAGAGAGTAGCCAACATGAATATGGTTTTATATGATATGGTTTTATATGTTATTATGGTTTTATATGTTGATGGTTTTATATGTTGATATGTTATTATGGATTTCTCAATGTTTATATGATATGTTATTATGGTTTTATATGTTTAGTTAGGATTTCTCAATGTTTAGTAAGGGTGTCATTTTGGTTTAAGGATTATCTAGTATTTTTAATATGATTTGTTTTGGTGGATTATCTAGTATTTTTGTTTTGGTTAATTATTAATATGGTTTTAATAAAATTTATATTTTGTCTGCTATAGGGGTTACCTGTGAATAGCAAAGTTATGATCGTTTCCAAGCATCCTACTGTGTAGCATTCTTAGAAGTTAGTGATTTCTTTACAGGTATTCTATGTTTTGTTTAACTTTCATAGTTTAGTGTAGATTACTCAATTAGTATGGATAAAAAATGGATGTCTGGTAATCGATTGTCAAAAGAGTACGAGAATGGGGTATCGAAGTTCGTTAAATTCGTTGTTGAACACGCCAAAGACCCCATTAGGATCATATGTCCTTGCTTAGGATGCTGTTATGGGCGTCGAGTTGACGCCGTTCAGTTGGAATCTCATTTAATGAGACATGGAATTGATCGAAGTTACATATGTTGGACATTACATGGTGAGATAAGTAACGAGAATGTTGAACCCCGGAATAATACGACATGTGCTTCAAAGGACAATGGCAGGGATACATATGATTGTGATCGAGTCGAAGAGATTGCAGAAGCACTTGAAGAAGATCTTCAAGATTGTCCCAAGATGTTTGAGAGGTTGGTAAGCGATGCAGAGAAACCGTTGTATAAAGGTTGCACTACTTTCACAAGATTGTCCGCGGTATTAAAGTTGTACAATTTAAAGGCGGGTAATGGATGGTCGGATAAAAGTTTCACAGAGTTGTTAGCCCTACTTCAAGAGATGCTTCCGGAGGATAATGTTCTTCCCAATCGAACCTATGAAGCTAAAAAAATGTTATGCTCTATTGGCATGAGCTATGATAAGATACATGCTTGTCCAAATGATTGCATTTTGTTTCGAAATGAATATGCATCATTAAACGAGTGTCCTAAATGCAGTGTATCTCGGTATAAGAAAAAATTATCACCAGCAAAAGTATTATGGTATTTTCCTATAATTCCGAGATTCAGACGCATGTTTCATAGTGAAACAGATGCAAAACACCTGACTTGGCATGCAGATGATAAAATTGTAGATGGAAAGTATCGACATCCGGCAGATTCACCACAGTGGATGAAAATTGATAATGATTATCTTGATTTTGGAGAAGAAGCTAGAAACCTTCGCTTGGCATTATCGACTGATGGAATGAATCCACATGGTCTGCAGAGTATCTCACATTCCACCTGGCCTGTAATTATTATGATTTATAACCTACCTCCATGGCTATGTATGAAGCGTAAGTACATGATGTTATCTATGTTAATTTCTGGCCCTAAACAACCAGGGAATGACATAGACGTATACCTGACACCTCTAATCGAAGACTTAAAGAGTTTGTGGGAGAACGGTGTGGAGGTTTATGATGGATATAGGAAAGAAAGTTTCAATTTGAGGGCGATGTTGTTTGGCACAATTAATGATTTCCCAGCATACAGAAATCTATCGGGGTATAGCATTAAAGGTCAATGTGCGTGTCCTATCTGTGAAGAAAACACAGATTGGACGCGGTTGGAATTTGGTCAGAAGAATGTCTTTCTTGGTCATCGTAGATTCTTAAATTCTAGTCATCACTACCGTGGGTGGAGAGAAGCATTCAATAGAAATTCAGAACAACGTAAAGCTCCACCTACATTAACCAGCGAACAAATTTTTGAAAAGGTGAAAGATGTGAGTACTAAGTTTGGCAAGCCTTTTGCTCATACGTTTGTCACGCGTGGGTGGAAGAAGAGGTCAATTTTGTTTGAGTTGCCGTATTGGAAGTCGTTGTATGTAAGACATTTTCTTGATGTTATGCATATTTAAAAAAATGTATTTGAAAGTGTTATTGGTACGTTACTCAATATACAAGGAAAGTCTAAGGATGGCCTTAAAGCAAGAAAGGACTTGGTAGCAATGGGAACAAGAAATGAATTAGGACCCTTGAAGAAAGGAAATCGCACATATCTACCACCTGCTGCTTATACTTTATCTAGAAAGGAGAAAAAGATACTGTGTAAGTTTCTGAGTGAAGTTAAAGTTCCAGAAGGATACTCTTCAGATATTAGAAGACTTGTTTCTATGAAAGACCTCAAGTTAAAGAGTTTAAAGACACATGATTACCATGTTATAATGGAACACTTTCTACCAATAGGTATACGTTATATTTTTCCAGAAAAAGTGAGAGGCGCAATAACTAAATTGTGTTTTTTCTTTAGGTCAATCTGTAGTAAGGTGATAGATCCTGCGATCTTACCAACATTGCAAAGAGAAATAGTTATTAATTTGTGCGAGCTTGAAATGTATTTTCCTCCATCATTTTTTGACATAATGGTACATCTAGTTGTTCATCTTGTGAAAGAGACACAACTGTGTGGACCTGCCTATATGAGATGGATGTACCCTGTTGAACGTTATATGAAAATATTGAAAGGGTATGTGAAAAACCGAAGTCGACCAGAGGGATGTATTGTTGAACGATACATTGTTGAAGAAGCTATTGAGTTTTGTACTGAATATTTGTCCAACGTTCAATCCATTGGCCTCCCAAAATCTCATGTTGTTGAAAAAATAGTAGGTAAACAGTTAATTGGAAATAAAGTTGTGACAATTTCAAGGGATGAACGGGAGCAAGTGCATTTGTATGTTCTGCACAATGACATTGAGGTTGAGCCGTATGTTGAAATGCACAAGGACGTTCTCCGAGGTTTAAATCTGAATAGAAATGAAAATTGGATAGTACGTGAGCACAATCGAAGTTTTATAACATGATTCAAGGAGCATATTTTTTCAAAGTTTTATTCTGATCCCGCTTCAATAACATAAAGGTTGAGATGTTTAGCATATGGTCCAAGTTTGCATGTGTTTTCTTATAGCGCATACGCAATTAATGGATACACATTTTATACCAAGGAACAAGATGATAAAAGTACAATGCAAAATAGTGGTGTCATCGTGCTTGCCGAAGCAATGCATATTTCCTCGTATTATGAGGTTATCGATCGCATTTGGGTGTTTGATTATGAGAAGTTTCAGATTCCTATCTTTGGATGCAAGTGGGTTGAAAATAATAGTGGCATACGAATGGATAAATCAGGTTTTTTGAAAGTGGATCTTAATAAGGTGGGGTACAAAGATGAGCCTTTTATTCTAGCCACGCAAGCTAAACAAGTGTTCTATGTCACTGATCCGACAAGTACGAAATGGTCTATAGTTCTTTTTTCCAACAAAGTAATCAATGATAACATTGGAGAAAAGGGGGATGTTGATGTTGAGAATGAATCTTATATTATAGATGATCCAGATAAGAATATTAGAGCGGACGAATCATATATTAGAAATGATCATAACGAGGGAATTTGGATCAATCCATCTGTCCGTGTTGTTAAGAGACAAGTAAACCCCGTTAAAACGAAAAAAAGAAAGAGATGTTAAAGGTACTTGTAACAAATTATTTCTTATTTATACCATGTTTTTCTTACTTACACATTTCTTATGTATATATTTGTTATTTACATATTTGCATGTCATTCATTTGATACTTTGGTTTTTCTGAATTACAGGTATATATATTATGGCCAGCAACGAGGAAACATCACATGATGGAAAACAAACAACAAAAGACGTGGAAGGCGATATTAAAAGAGGCATAACAATTATGAAAAAAATTATTCGTGCGAGAGATAAAGGAGTAAAGTATGATGTCCATTGGAATGAAAGAGATCAGTTAGTTGAGCCTAACGGTGCGTTGCTAACAAGTTACATCGGAGCACTTGTACGTTCGCAAGTTCCAATTACTTGCGATAATTGGAGAATTGTTTCATTACAACCGGCTAAAGATAAGATTTGGACCGAGATTCAGGTATGATATTTGATTATTTTTAATTATGTTGACAGTTACGTCTTTAAATTAATTATATTAACATGTTATGTATGTGTGTTTGTTTGCAGAGATCTTTTAATATTGAAGATCGTAGGAGAAAATATTGTATTCAATTGGCCGGAAAACGCTTGAGGGGATTTAGATCGTTTTTAACAAACAAGTTTCTAAAAGATTCTGAAGGAAACTTTGTTGACTCGGAGCGTCCAATGAAGTACGCGGATTTGATTTTGGAGGAAGAATGGGAGACGTTTGTTGCAAAGCGAAGAACAAAAGAATTTGAAGTAAGTACAACTTATCATGAACTATGTATAGTATATATACTTCTTCCACAAGAGTTCTGATAAACTTGTTTTTTCAGGTTGTTAGTGGCGTAAGTCATCAACGGGCATCAAATCCCGCATATCCATACAGAAAGGGTCGTTTGGGATATGCACAATTAGAACAAAAAATAGTAAGTACATATAAATGCTTTAATATGATATATTTACAAAAAAATAGTAAGTATATATAATAGGATATAATGCTTTATTATCCGTCTTAATGCGTAGTTGGAAGAGGAGAAGAGTGATGCGACATCTCTTCCAGACCATGTTGTATGGAAGGCTGCCCGCTTGGGACGAGATGGAGTCGTTCAGGAAGAAGTTCAACAAGTCTTTGAACAATGTGTAAGTACAACGTTATCTTTGCAAGTAACTGATCAAAAGTGTATAATATATTTATATATGTTTTTATCTATATTTCAGGAGACTCTATCCCAGACCATAACTCCCGCTGAGGCGATGATTGCAGGAGCTTACTGAGCCGGGTGCTGAATATTCCTGAGTATTCTGGGCGTGTGAGGGGTAAGGGATTTGGTGTCACTCCATCCAAACTGTATAAGCAGCCAAGGAAAAAAAATCCAACCAATAAAGAAGTGATGGATACTTTGGAGGAATTGAAAGCGCAAATCCGTAAATTACAGAAGGATAAGGAGAGATACATGTCGGAAAGACGTGCTCTAGAGGGTAAAGCTACTAGTGACAAAGATAGTATCGGTTGTCCGCAGAAGCTTCCAGAGGTAATTGTATATATTACATTGAAATTAATTTAGCACAGTTTACTTAATTGACACATTAACTGATCATTATTTGTTTAGGGCATTTCACTTTGCCGGCTATATTTATCGTCACCTACTCATCGAATGGTTGGCAAGGGAAAGGTGCATAACTTTCTGGGAGACTTACTTCACCACAAACCGCTCCCTTCTAGATTTTTGAAAGTATCTATTGATATTGCATTAGAGGGGGGTGCGTTGTTGCCTATACCAGATGATATTTCAGGCGCAACAGTGGTGGGAGACGCAATAGGAGCGTATGTGGCATGGCCGGCAAATCTCATTTGCATAGATGATGAGGTAGGTTGAACCTTTTAATACTCAAATGTTTTATGATCCATACATGAAAGTTATTCTTACATTTACATTTTCTTATTTACATGATGATCTTAGACTCCTACAAAATCCAAATCAAAAGATGATAGAATTATTGTGCGGGATACCGATTCAGCTGCATCAAAGAAACAGGTACTACTACAGTTACATGATTATCTTGTTATACATTAATTACTGAACTTATATATGACTTTTAGGTTCATGATCAACAGTCACAACAAGTCAGCAAGGGTAAGATGCCTGAAACTTCCAAGGTGCCCAGAAAAGCATTTGTTCCTCGATATAGGATGTGCCTTGAAACATATGTGGGAACATCAGATGTGCCTGAGGGTGGCATCCGTCAAATACATATGGACGCAGGTATTTTCGGTTTTGAATATCCCGAAACAATTGCTAAGGAGGATTTTGATCAGGTTTTCAACCATTCTGAATTGGGCGTCGGTGTTATGCATTCATACATCAGGTACTTCGATCCATTTTAATTAAATAATTGAACATTTTAAAATTTGCTCGTTTAACTGAATATTCTAATGTTGATTATGTTTTTTTAGGTTCTTGTATGACAAGTTGTTGGTCCCGAATGAATTGACTTCAGTATTCGCATTCTTATCTGCTAGCTGTGTCAACTCACGGATAATAGACCAGACACCAGATACAGTCAAAGAGTACACAGTGCAGAGATTTATGTGCGCGACTACGGAGAAGTTGCTCTTGTTGCCATATAATATTGGCCATGGGTTAGATTTTATTCTAAATTCCTTTATTATAATTGTTCGATTTTTCCCTTTCTATATAACATTTCCGTCTAAACTGTTGTCTTATTTTATAGTGGACATTGGTTGTTGGTCGCGATTAATCCGAGGAAAGAAATAGTGTATTATATATATTCATTGGATGGCAATACAACAAAATATGAAAATCTGAGGAACATGGTTGATACGTAAGTGATGAGATATGTTGTTGTCTTTAATTATATATCTTTATTTATTATGTGACATTGTTCTAAATATGCGTTTATATTATGTTAGAGTTATACAAATATTCAGAGCACAAAAAGATGCAACGGTGCCAAAAAGCAAGGCTAACAACATCAACTGGATCAGAGTGGAGGTATATTTTCGCATGTTTGACTGTTATAGTGGTTCTACTTGATAAAACTATTTAAACTATATATCCTGATAAATGTTCGTTTGTTTTTTCCATTTACAGTGTCCTCGGCAGCGCAATGGTATTGACTGTGGATATTTTGTATTGCGCTTTATGAGGGAAATTATTCTTTCTGGTCAACTTGAGATTCCAGTCATGGTATGGATCAATTCATTATATAAGTTATATGATTCATTTTGATAATTATCCGATACTTCATCTGAGTAATTAGTTTTAAAATTAAATCTTGCATGTTCTGTTATATTATGTAGTATTTTGATGAATTCAAGTGCGCTACTTACACGAAAGCAAAATTGGAAGAAATTAAAGAGGAATGGTGTCAATTTATTCTTGGGTTGATAATTGTATAAAGTTATCGGATTGGAAGAATTGTAATTATATGTAAATTGAATGTATTTGTGATGTTGTAATTCTGAGGATCGAATTTTGTTGTAACATATTTAAGCAGGTTTATGTGTATTAAAATGTTTATGAACAAAGTGATGAGTTACAATGTATCAAAAGTTTTGAATTGTATATATAAGACCAAAGTTTTGAATTGTATATTTAAGGCCAAAGTTTTGAATTGTATATATAAGGCCAAAATGTTGAAATAAATGCCTGGATTATAAGCAGGTTTGTGTAATATAAGCAGGTTGTTGGTAAATATACAAAACAGGGTGAATATTTTTTTTAAATTTTTTTTTAAAATCTGGGACATGCTTTTACAAAAAAGCGCTGCTAAAGGTCACAAACATTGCGCTACAAAAGTGCTGCTATAGGTTTGGAAGGGGGGGGGGGGAGGGAGTCTACGACAGCGCTTCTAAAAAGCGCTGCTAAAGGGGGGCTTTGGTAGCGCTTTGTAAAAGCGCTGCTAAAGGTGGGCTCTAAGATAGCGCTTTGTGAAAGCGCTGCTAAAGGGGGAATGGTTGGGGGGAATATGCAGCGCTTATGAAAGCGCTGCTAAAGGGCTATAAAAGCGCTGCTAAAAGTGCTGCTGCAGGGAGCCTTTAGCAGCGCTTTTTCCATAAAAAAAACGCTGCCTTTACCTTTAGCAGCGCCACTTTTGGCAGCGCTTTAAAGCGCTGCTAAAGGCAAAAAAAAGCGCTGCTAAAGGTAAAAAAAAGCGCTGCTAAAGGTCTTTTTTGGCATAGTGGATTCGAATTATTAATCTTGTTGTTTCAGACTTTCTTGTTGGATGAAAATTCCTCTGTAACTTTGCCTCAGCCTGCAAAACTCATTAACACAACGAAAAATAATTCTAATAGTTGCTTTAACGTGTATGAGTTTGAAGGTGCTAAATTCACTTCTGTAGAGGATCAAATCACTATGAATTTTATCAATAATTTAAACCTAGTGAGATCCTCACTTTTGACAATGTTGATCCATGGTATACGAAGGCTTAGGGATGAGATAGAGTATGTTCTACAAGATCTCAAACGCAATGTGCTGCCAGAGGATGGAAATCACACACTACCACGATCACCGTCACAAGGGCTTTCTCAAAAAAACATATTGGTGTTTCTATTTGTCATCATTTGGTTCATTGCAATATTGGTGATACTTTTCTGCAGTCCTGATGCTGATTGTAAGCTAATGGCAAATTAAACCATTCTACTGAAGTGATACAATATATGTTCTTAACTTGAGGTAATTTGAACTGTTTTCAATTTGTATTAGTCTTTTGACTGAAGGTTTTATACATGTATTAACATACTTTGATGGTGTGGTTGATTACTGCTGTTAGTAGGTGTTAGGCACCTCATTTGATACTTACAAAATCTTAATTGTGTTTGTGAGGTTTGTGTTGACAGTGGTTGCAATGATGCTGTAATTAAATATAAACGTTTTGGCAGTTATTTTAAGAAGCATGTGTTGTTCTTGCTTTTATGAGCCAATAAATCATTAATAAGAAATTGCTTATTACATTTTACAATTATTAATATGATCATTGATGGTTTAATTTTAGTAGGTAGCTAGTTCTGGTTTGTACGGTAGAAGTGCTTAATATTGTAGTATAAAATGTCTTTTAGAAGTCCCACATTGATTTTTGTATAAGACATACAAGTGTTTATAAAACTGAAACAAACACAACAATTCAATTGTGGGTTAGAAAGATGGACCAAAGATATGGGCCAATAACTAAAGGCCCAAAGAGTTTCATTTAAAATTTAAGTCTTTATAATATTAGCGGCCATCCCAATTATTTTATATCAATGTTGATTGCTTATATCAATGTTGATGATAACCTCATAAAATTAATGAGCAGAGTTTAATCATGTGAAATTATTTTACTTACGTCACTTCACTTAACAAAGTGATGTATGCATGGATTATTTACTATGTTAACGACGTTTATTTAAGGCTTAACGAAAAAGTGAGTAGATTACATTTGGGTCTTAATTGACCTGAACTATTTTGATAAAGAAATTGTGTCATCTCTTTTGTTTTTAGCACCAGTTTAATTAAAACGTTTGACCATCTCAGCCACATAAAAAATATGAACCGGGGTTCGAAGAAGGGGAAGGAGTCGGAGTCTACGACCCGAAAGCGATAGAGCTAGAGCTAGAGCTAGACCTAATGGAGGAATTATTGGAAAACATACTTTGGGCTCCTAGACTGTGGCGCCCTGGTGCTTTCTCTTTGACGAAGGGTCCAATTAATTGAGATTTCCCTATGGGGAAGGGTCATTTCAGGACAAAGATGATTATGATGAAAAGGGTGAGAATGATTCGGAGTTCTTGCAGGATGGAACCATGCAGGACCAGACACGAGTGAGATCTTCCAACGAACAAGGCTTTTTTCACATAAGCCATTTCATATATGAGGCAATCTAATCCAAATCAAAGAAAATACTGACTACCTTTATTGATGTATCTAGAGAATATTCATTTCACACTAAATACTTTATATTAGAAATTTTAATTACTCTATCAATCTTTATATTAGAAGGACTAAATCTATTCAGAAAGTTATACAGAGACTAAATACACTAAGCAAACTGATCCAAAACCAATGAAGAGGTAGTGAAATGCATTCCTTATTTAGCTTAGAGTATCAACCAACAACATTATAACTTGTGAATGAAACTTCTTAAAGTTTTGACTTTGTTCTCAAAACAGAATCAAATTTCTCTGATGCTTCCTCGTACTTGGCATTCCATCAGCATTAATTTTTTAGTCCTAATCTAAATTAGAATTTCATATGGAAAATGTAATACTTCAGGCATGTCTATCTTATCTTTACAAGAAAAAAAAGTCACGAATCCAATATTCCTTATTTTAATATGCAAATGAGTAATAAAGGAAAAGGATTAACTAAATCTAGTTCAACATTATGATTTTAGTATGTAACCGTGTTTATATGTTGCAAACCAAATTTCATAAAATGACATATGTGAAATAATAATTCTAAAGAAATTGCACTTACTCTCCATTGCAGTTTGGAAAAAAGACAATTTTGATCAAGATCCGATGCCGCATATTCGACCTTGTATAATAGATTCAGTTACGAAGTATAAATGCAGACCATTTAACAATATAGATCATATGACTGCGGCAGACGAGGGATTTCCTAACTAATAAAATGTCACAAATATGATTGTGTAAAATATGAGATACTTTTGAAACTAAAAACAGTATTGGAATTTCTCATTGAAAGCATTATCAAAACATACCTAGAGCAATATCACCATGTGTGCCAGCAAAAAAAGCCATAACCCATCTGAGATACTTTTAAAACTAAAAAAAGTATATTAAAATTTCATGTTGAAAGCATTATCAAAACATACCTGGAACAATATAACCATGGGTGCCAACAAAAAAGCTATTTTTCAGCATACCGTGCAACACCAAATTCAGCAATTTTTTCATAATCTTCATCAAGCAAGATGTTGCTAGATTTTATATCCCTATGAATAACAAACAGGTGGAAAACAATCATGGTGCAAGTAGCAAATCCCTTTTGCACCTCCCAATGCAATTTTATATTTGTGATTCCAATCCCATGCAACCTTCTCATCTTTTATTTTTCTATGAAGAGCTTCAAAAAGATTACCATTTGGCATATACTCAAAAACTAAAACGTTGGTTCCTCCTTTAAAAAAACAAGCATAGACCATCACCTAAAATCTCCATTTCTGCAGCTAAAATCCTCATACAATCACCTTTCTCTAGTTGCTTCACAACCACTACCATCTCGTTTCTTCAATGCGTCTCAATAAACCTTTCCGTTACCACCATGGCCAATTAAATTATCTTCGTTTCATCAATATCAATATCCATTGTTGAAAAGACGATAGTTTCCATTTTTTACTTGCTTCCTTGACAATTTTTGTAATTTTTTGCTCTTCGAATCCCGATGCTTCTACACATCAAAACCACAGCGACAAAGATAACAACAATGAACAAGAGCATTACATATTTATAACCAAAGAGAGTTCTTCAATGACCATGATCTTTATCACAAATGTTTAAATTAGAATTTGTTGAACTTTTTGGAATTTTCTCAACACATGAATGAACCTTTGTTTCCAACAAAAACAGCAGTGTGGATGTTGAACATTTGGATTCGATCACATCTCACACATTATGGATCAAAAGTGTATCAAGTTCATATTTAAAATGTTGAGATTAATGATCATTATAATGAATGTGATTATTAGCCATTAGTCTTGAGTCATGATTGTAGGTGAAAAGTCATTTAAGTAGCTAAATGGATTATTTGAAAAGCTTATAATGCATTATTAAAAGTAGAGGTTGGTAGTAACAACTTGCTTTGAGCGATTATATGATATCACTAATCTCAAAGTACTAAAGTCATATATATTTAATATCAAACTTCAGAATCATAAGCTCAATTTTGACGAAATAAGTTTATGTTTGGATAAACAACTTAATTAAGGGGTTCTCATAAAATGTTTGGGTATAAACTAGTCTCTATGACGGAAATAAACTAAATTTAAAATGTTCTCTTACAAACTATAAGCAAGTTTCATAAACTATGATGGAGAGCATGTTAAAATAAGCTAAAAACAGGAGATAGACATGTGATATGCTAGGGCTAGACATGTGATATGCTAGGGTTGATCAAATTGTGATAAATCAATTAAAACATACCCTTACCTTTCAATACAATAACTAACTTGAAGAAGATATGTTAGTAAGCCGCGACAAAACAGTATCGAAAGATGCTGATACTGACTATTCACTATTTTTGAGATAAAGAACAAATTGTGATTAATTCATGTCGTGATGAACGCAATCAGTGTTGCAACACCTATACCGACCAAAATGACAAAAACTGTTGTCGTTTTAAACCTTGCTTATCTCAAAGCTATACCAAACCACCATCTATCTAATTCTCTCAAATAAAAAACTTTCATACTGAAAAGAAAAGGGAAAAATTGAAAAGCACATCCCTGGTGGCAATGATTTGATGACCAGGATGAGATGACGGTTGACGCTCAAAAAAGGAAGGTTTTGAGAAATGGGTATTTGAACTCTTTGAATTTGTGAAAAGAAGAAAAGGAGTGAGTGGCAGCTTTGAGCAAAAAATGCATGTGAACCAGACAATTTCCTTGGTTTAATTAAAGTTATAGAAGTGTTGAGCTAACACAAACACTAGTAGACTCCAAATTATTGTATTAAAGTTCCACATTGCCGAGTTAGCAATGAAGCAGAAAAGATGTCAGGTATAAAACACATAACTAGCCTTGATTTCAAATCATACCTTTCTCGGCCTTTTGGCTAAGATCAAGTGTAGTATCTGTTCTTATCAGTTTAATATTTGATATGTGGGCCAATGGTTCACATGATATTAAATTTATTTTTTAAGGGGAGAGTCCACTACAATAGCTTGCTATTGGGTCTCTCAAGTGTCGCTTTTGCGTTGCACTATTGCAATAGTCTGGCACACGCCACCAAACATAGTTCAAAATTTTGTTATCTCTACTTCTGCAGGATGCAGGGCAAGATATTAGTGAGAACTTCCACTTAAAATAATAGTGAGCTATCAGTTGATTTGGATTCATACCCTTGAAGCCTACTTCACTCTTGCAAGTTAAGTATAACACTATAGGATGAAATAGGCTTTAAGGCTACGAAACCAAAAGAGTGTAGTATGGATTAATAGGTCCATAAACATCTAAGTGGACCAATGCAATTTTTTCATAACCAACCTTTTTGGCACCATCACTCTATCACAATACAAATACATCAAAGACCTAAAGAAGCAAACATTGTCAATGCTAATCCCATAAATTATCATTCAATCAATATATGAAGAACATTCATAAATTACCATTTCGTCCACAATTGGTAAGAATGCGACAGAATCATCCTGCTAAATTAACTCCTTAGTCACCTAAATTGTATGCTTTCTTGTGCCCACACAAAGGAATTATTTCTTATTAAATATTCCAAGAAATGATTTAATGACATTGATTGCATTCTCGATGATAAATGATTCATCAAATCTTTTTTGTAACTCCTTCAACTCTTAACTCAAGCATATTTAGATACACAATCCTCTCTAACTGATTGAAAATATTTAATTGTTAACCCGAGAACTCTAACAGTCCCTCAACACTAAGGGATACAAACCTTCTCAAAAACAGATAGTTAATTAATGTTTACCAATGAAGTTGTTATTCAACGCATGTTGAATAAAAAAATTCACACTTTGGTTAATTAAAGCTGCAACAATTTTGATTGTTCTACCATAACAAGCAGCTCTCAATTTTATATAAAAAAATAGTTTTCACTTGAACTGAGCTAGCAATTCAACAAAAAAAAAAGAAGAATTATTCCGTAGCATTTAAAGAAACATCTTTCCATACCAAAATCTTTGTCAAGCAGGGTACTAGAACATGAAACATTATATGTCATCAAACTAATAAAATATGTAGTTTTTGCTGTTAATGTTTTTTAAACAATGACATAACTTGCTCTCAAATGTCATTGTCTTGATGTTTTATCACTCAATGATTTCTTTGTTTCATGAGCCCTCTTAAGAAAGACTCGCCTCATATGTTTCTCAGCTGCCACTCCTTTGAGGATTTAGGACTTGGTTGTCTTGATGTATTTCATAATTCTGCACATATGGGTTTTATTTATAGCATTTCATAAAACTCTAGATTAAGTCTTATTCTATAAGATGTTAACAAAATTTGGCTGAGTTTTAAATAAAAAATGAGATGCCATTGCAGCAGACAAAAGCTTAGGTGTGTGACCACCGAGAGTATGAAAAGTTGTTGCATAAATCAATCTACCAGAGGTCTCTTGCAGCATAACTAGAGGATAAAACACTGCCAAGATTTAATTTAAAGTTAAGAGTCATTTAAAGGACTATTGAATAAAAACAGACAATATTTCATACAAAAAGTACAAACATGCAGACCATAGCCAACAAAATGGCCATAAGAGGTAGGCAATGCATGATGTTAAATATAATTCATTGTGTAAACAGATTTGATTTGATATGATTAGATGTCATATGATTAGATTAGATTTGATATCATATGATTAGATTTGATTTAGAATATTTTGGGCCTTTTATGTTTTGGGCTAGTGTAAACCTAAAACTATAAATAGGGTGCCTTGCTTTGTATTCTACATCACAACAGAACAGATTTCACAGTTGCAGTTAGCAAGTGAAAGTTCAATAAGAAATCCCACAGTTGTGGGTAACACATTCTCTCCAAATACTTCTTCTCTCATTCTTCTCTTTCTTGTTTGTTATTCTTCTTCTCTTTTTTTGTTCTTAATAATTACTTGTTATTACCATCATTATCATATAGTGGGTTTGTTCATCAATCTTGAGATCAAGATTGAAGGGAATTCTTCATAGGGTGTGAGGTGAATTTCCAACATCTGGTATCTAGAGCTCCAGTTAAGAGATTCAAGGAAGGAAGATAGTGATGGTGATGAACTATCCAAACGGCAACTTTCCGGTGACCCTGCCAATTCTCAAGAAAGACAATTATGAGAATTGGTGCAAGCAGGTTAAGGTGATCTTCTGTTATCAAGATCTTTGGGATCTTGTGAAGGACGGAGTAACATCGCTGGTGGAGAACGCAACGGAGGCGGAAAAGGCAGCGCATAAAGAATTGAAGAAGAAGGATTATAAAGCACTCTTTATAATTCATCAATGTGTTGATCCTGATAACTTTGAAAAGGTTAGTGATGTTGATTCAGCAAAAGAAGCATGGGAGATTCTTGAAAAGTCGTTTAGAGGCGCAGAGAAGGTGAAAGAGGTGAGGTTACAAACTCACAAGAGAACCTATGAGTTGCTTCAGATGGAAGACAACGAAAGCATTACAGATTTCTTCACCAGAGTTACAAAGTTGGTGAATCAAATCAAAGCATGTGGAGAAGCGCTGACGATGAAAGCAGTTGTCTCAAAAATTTTGAGATCGTTGGCTCCAAAATTCGACCACGTGGTAGTTGCCATAGAAGAGTCTAAAGATCTGTCAGTGTTGACGAAGGAAGAGCTTCAAGGGACTCTTGAGTCTCATGAACAGAGGATGGCTGAGAGAGCTGCAGGAAAATCGAAAGATATGGCTTTGCAGGCACAGACGGAAAAGGAGAGAAAAGGCAAAGGTAGCTGGAATGGCAACAAAGGAGGAAACCATTCGAATCAAAAGAAACCTTGGAACCAAGGCAACCAAAAAGGTGGTGCTGCAGGTAAAGGAAGAGGTGGTGATCGAAAGACAGACAAAAGCCACATTCAATGTTTCAATTGCCAGAAGTATGGTCATTATGCTAGTGATTGTCCAGAAAGGAAGAGAAATCAAGAGACTGATGCAAAGTTGGCGAAACATGAAGAAGAAGAAACGTTGCTAATGGTTACAACAAAAGATGAAGAAAGATTCCAAGATCAGTGGTACTTGGACTCAGGATGCTCATCATACATGACTGGAAGGAAAGATTGGTTTGTCAACATGAAGCCCTCGTCGAAGAACACAGTGAAGTTTGCAAATGACAACACTCTAGCAGCTAAAGGTGTTGGTGATGTTCTGATTATGAGGAAAGATGGCAAAAGGTTAACAATTTCCAATGTGTTGTACATACCAGGCATGAAGAGTAACTTGCTCAGTATAGGGCAGCTTGTCGAAAATAACTACAAGGTAGTTGTCAAAGACAAGATGATGAGAGTTCTCGACGCAGGTGGTAGATTAATCTTGAAGGCTCCAATGTCTCAGAATAGGACCTTCAAGATTGGACTCAATGTGATGGAGCATAAGTGTCTAGCAACTGCAGCCAGCAAAGATGAGTGGTTATGGCATTTTTGACTAGGTCATCTCAACTTTAATGACATCATAGAACTAAAGAAAAGAAATATGGTTTCAGGATTACCAGAAATCGACATTCCAAGTGAAGTCTGTGAGGAGTGTGTTCAGTCGAAACAACACAAGAATAGCTTCAGCAAGGATGTAGGAAGGAAGTCGAAGGCAATACTTGAAGTCATATACTCTGATGTATGTGGTCCAATCCAGGTGGATTCGATTAGTGGCAATAGATACTTTGTCACGTTTATAGATGATTACAGTCAAAAGTTGTGGACTTACCTCATCAAGAAGAAAAGTGATGTGATTGAGGTATTTTCCAGATTCAAGTCCATGATCGAAAGAAAGAGTGGTCGAAAGCTGAAAATTCTGAGGACTGATGGTGGTGGAGAGTATGTGTCGAAAGAGTTCGATACACTATGTGTAAAAGAAGGGATTGTACATGAGGTGGTGCCACCCTACACTCCACAGCAAAATGGGATTGCAAAACGCAAGAACAGAACCATCATGAATATGGTGAGAAGTATGTTGAATGGAAAGCATCTACCCAAAGAATTATGGGGAGAAGCAGTTTCGACATCAACATATATATTGAACAGATGTCCGACGAAGAAGCTTGAAGGAATCACACCAGAAGAATGTTGGTCTGGTGTCAAGCCTAGTCTCAGTCACTTAAAGGTGTTTGGATCTATAGCACATAGACATGTGCCAGATCAGTTGAGAAGGAAGCTTAATGATAAGTCGAATCAGATGATCTTGATAGGATATCATTCGACAGGAGGTTACAAGTTGTTCGACCCAGTGAATAAGCAAGTAGTGATCAGCAGGGACGTGATCATAGATGAGCTTACAAAATGGGATTGGACCGAGAATGCCAAGAAGGATTCAGTGAGAATATCTTGTGAAGAACCAGCCACTGAAGTCGAAATAGAAGTTTGACAGGAACCAGTTGCAGATGAAGCAGGTTCAAGCAGACCTCGACGAACAAGACACATGCCTGCAAGGTTGCAAGAATGTGTAATCACATCAGATGATGTAGTTGATGAAGAGGGTGAGCTGGTACATTATGCTTTCTATGCAGATGTCGAACCAGTCAATGCAGCTGAGGCATTGAAAGATTCGAAGTGGGTGAAAGCAATGATTGAAGAGTTAGAGTCCATCGAAGTCAATGATACCTGCTCACTTGTCGAATTTCCGCAAGGCAAGAAGGAAATTGATGTGAGGTGGGTTTACAAGGTGAAGGTAAATCCTAAAGGAGAAGTAACTCGACACAAAGCGAGACTTGTGGCGAAAGGATTTCTTCAGAAGGAAGGAATCGACTTCGATGAAGTATTCGCACCTGTTGCTAGAATCGAAACAATCAGGTTGGTTGTTGGTCTAGCAAATATGAACAACTGGCACACATGTCAGATGGACGTGAAGTGGGCCATGATGAATGTAGACAGTTTAGACACAATGAATTAGGTGGTGTGTTAAATATAATTCATTGTGTAAACAGATTTGATTTGATATGATTATATATCATATGATTAGATTAGATTTGATATCATATGATTAGATTTGATTTAGAATATCGTGGGCCTTTTATGTTTTGGGCTAGTGTAAACCTAAAACTATAAATAGGGTGACTTGCTTTGTATTCTACATCACAACAGAACAGATTTCACAGTTGCAGTTAGCAAGTGAAAGTTCAATAAGAAATCCCACAGTTATGGGTAACACATTCTCTCCAAATACTTCTTCTCTCATTCTTCTCTTTCTTGTTTGTTATTCTTCTTCTCTTTTGTTGTTCTTAATAATTACTTGTTATTACCATCATTATCATATAGTGGGTTTGTTCATCAATCTTGAGATCAAGATTGAAGGGAATTCTTCATAGGGTGTGAGGTGAATTTCCAACATCACTGTTGGACTTTCAACTAGGGAGCATTGAACATAGTGGGACTTTTTTCTAGAGCAACCTTTGTGAGAGACACACCACATACTCACCCAAAACCTTAAGGTTTTGGGTGAGTATGTGGTGTGTCTCTCACAAATGTTGCTCTAGAAAAAAGTCCCACTATGTTCAATGCTCCCTAGTTGAAAGTCCAACAGTGGTATCAGAGCCTTTGGTTCGAATAAAGGGAACGACTTACTTGTATCGAAAGTATCCTCACAGGTTGTGGGTTGAGTGTCTCGTTGAAAGTGTCAACGGCGGAAAGTATCCTCACAGGTTGTGGGTTGAGTGTCTCGTTGAAGAGTGTCAACGGCGGTACAAGGGTGCAGTTGCACAGTTGAAGTTTCCGCTTAAGGGAGAGCATTGTGGATAGACTCACACTTGAGGGAGAGTGTTAAGTATTAACAAGTGTGAGTAGGGTGGATAATAGTCCCACATTGGATAGAAATATGGTGACTTGAGCATTTATAAGTGAGAGAACCCATACACCTATCACCTTAAGGTTTTGGGTGAGTATGTGGTGTGTCTCTCACAAAGGTTGCTCTAGAAAAAAGTCCCACTATGTTCAATGCTCCCTAGTTGAAAGTCCAACACATGATACAGTTTGAACTAGAAGATATGAACGGACGTCGCCAAAGAACCTGTAATAAGAGGTAGGCAATGCATGATACTTGGTTGTTTCAGGGTTACTACGGCTATCAAATGGAAATAATACTAGATTCAAAGATACTCTTTTTCTCCTTTGACAGTGCATTTAACATTTGACAGATTTTCTCTCCAATGTTCCTATTTAGCAGCAGTCTGAATGCTCTTATTACACTATAGCAGCACGTGCTCTGCTGTCACTGACTCCGTGTTACAGTCAGTACCAGTGTGCACCCTTTTGTCGGTCAATCTTGTTAGAATACAGATTGGTGTTTAATCATATCTCTATGTTTTGATGATAACACTAATAAAATTTTGTATAAGGAAAATATATACTCTAATTTTTTTCTAGTATTTTTGTTTTAGAATTTATTTTAAATACTCTGAAGGAAGCAAAATACATCTGAACGCTCTCTATGCTAAGCATCAGAAGCATCAGAAGCATGACATCAGAAGATTCTGAGCGCTGTCAGAAGACTCTGAAGCTAAAGCATCAGAAGCATGTCATCAGAAGATTCTGAGTGCTGTTAGAAGAATCTGAAGCTGAAGCATCAGAAGCATCTGAAGCATAGATACAAGACTTTGAATGAAGAGCTTCAAGCATTGTTTATCAGAAGACTCTGAATGTACTGTTTGCTGCAAGTACAAAAGATCTGATCTCAAGACTTTGCTCTGAATAATTTACACGCTGAAGCACATCTGGTTGCAACACTCTGATCTAGTAAAACTCTGATACATCATAGGCTCTGATTATTCAAGACTCTGATGTGAGTAACTGTGAGAAAGAAGATTGCTGAAGAAGAGTATTTTCAAAGATATATCCGTTGGCATTTTTCCCAACAACTCTTTCCTCTTTTGTGATAGACACAAGATCACAGACAAAAAGGATTTCTCTAAACGTTCTATTCCTAAGAAAGGTCAAGTCAGAAGAAGACAAAATACCACAGCTACTTTACAGTACACGGTCTCCCAAGTTGGCTACATCTTGGATTTCTTTGGCTATATAAGAAACACTTCACCAAAATTCTCAAGTCGACGCAATTAACGAATTTAACAATATTACAACATGCTGAATAATTATTCAAAGCTCTCTTACAATTCTTATTTCAATTCTTGAATAGTTCTTTTGTTCTAAATCTTAAGTGTAAATCACAGTTGTGATACAGCTTACTTAGAAGCATTATAAAACACTTGTATATTTACATTTGATTGTAAAAGGTTCCTTAAGAAGATCAAGTTGTGGTCAGAATTTCTTAAGAAGGCTAAGACAATTGTTCTTAGTGTTTACACTGTAATCTGTTTGATCATAGTGGATTAAGTCCTTGTTGAGAAAGGCAAATTATCTTTGATAAGGTGGACTGGAGTAGTTGAGTTCAACGAACCAGGATAAAAATCAAGAGTTGTGTTATTGCCTTATAATTTTCCAAACCCTTATTCAACCCCCCTTCTAAGTGTTTTTCCCACCTTCAGTTGGTATCAGAGCTCCGGCTCTATAGTGCTAATCACTTAACAGTGAAAGAGAAAAGACCCGTGGGAAAACTCTTACTATCTTTGGTTGAATCATCATGGCTAATGAAACATCAACTTCAACACCTTACAACAAGTATGAAGAAAGAATCAACACAAAACCTCCAATGTTTGATGGAGAGAAATTTGACTATTTGAAAGATAGACTTGAAAGTTTCTTTCTAGGTTATGATGTTGATCTTTGGGACCTATGGTCACTGCGCTGAAGATGGCAAAGGATCTGAACAAGATCTCTCTGGAAGAAATGATCAGCTCCTTGAGGAGCCATGAGATTGAACTTGAGGAAGATGAACCTCAAAAGAAAGGTAAGTCTGTTGCCTTAAAATCTAAAAAATTTGCTAAAGCGTTGCAGGTAATAGAGGAAAGCTCTGAAGAATCTTCTTCTGAAGAAGAAGATGAATTGTCCATGTTGTCCAGAAGAATATACAAACTCTGGAAGCATAAAGAAAAGAAGTTCAGAAACTTTAGGAAGCCTGATCAAAGAAAAGAATCTTCTAGTCACAGAAGATCTGGAAAGAAGGAGGTTGTCTGCTATGAATGCAAGGAACCTGGGCACTACAAAAATGAATGCCCAAAACTTCTGAAGGAAAAGCCTAAAAGGAAGTTTGACAAGAAAAAGAAGGTTCTGATGGCAACCTGGGATGAGTCAGATGCATCTGAATCTGAATCTGAGTCAGAAGAAGAATGTGCCAACATGGCACTGATGGCAGGTGTAGAAGACCAGGATGAAGAATCATTTGGATCTGAGTCTGAATCTGATTCTGATGCAGAAGAGGTAATGGCTAAACTCACTAGAGAAGAACTTATCAAAGTTCTATCTGAAGTTCTGAAGAGCTATAATAGTATTAAGCTCAAGTACAAGGAGCGTCAAAGCAATCTTGTATCTGAGAATAATCTTTTAAAATCAGAAGTTGCTGAGCTCAAAGAAAATAATTTTAAAATGAAAAATAATTTTGAAAAAGCTCAACTTGATTCTGAATCTGAAACTAAGTCTAAATGCAAAAATATTTTAGAAGAATATGACTATAGCTTTCAGAAGTTTCTGACTAAAAGTATAGATAGAAGCAAGATGGCTTCAATGATCTATGGAGTTAGCAGAAATAACAGAAAGAGAATTGGATATGAATCTTCCTCTGAAAAGGATTTAAATCCAATACCTGTTGATGAACTTATTATTAAGAAGACTCCTTTATACTCTCATTTTAAGTTTGGTCATTTGAATGATATTAAACACACTCGTTCTGATCAGAACTTTCATGTGTTTAAATCTAAAGTTAGTCAGAACAAACCTTTTGTTGAAAAACAGAAGTTCAGACGAACTTTCAAAACAACTAACCCAAAAGGACCCAAGAAGATCTGGGTACCTAAAAGTAAAATAATCCCTGTTGCAAATGTTTTTAGTAGCAAAGTCAGGACGCTAGTCATGGTACCTGGACTCTGGATGCTCACGTCACATGACGGGAGAAAGGTCTATGTTCCAAAGCCTAGAGCTTAGATCTGGAGGAGACGTGAAGTTTGGAGGGAATCAGAAGGGCAAGATAATTGGCTCTAGTACTATTGGCAATGGTAACCTTCCTTCCATTTCAAATGTCTTACTTGTAGAAGGATTAAAACATAACTTATTGTCCATAAGTCAATTAAGTAACAATGGTTATGACATAATCTTTAATAAAAAATGTTGCAAAGTTGTTAGTCAAAAGGATGGCTTAGTTCTCTTTAATGGAAAAAGGAAGAACAACATTTATAAAATAAATCTTTCAGAACTTAAGGTTCAAAACGTAAAATGCCTTATGTCTGTCAACGATGAGCAATGGGTCTGGCACAGAAGATTGGGACATATTAATATGAGACGTATATCTCAAATTAATAAACTCAATCTGGTCAAAGGACTTCCTAAGTTGAAGTTCAACTCAGATGCTTTTTGTGAAGCATGTCAGAAAGGTAAATTTTCTAAATCTTCTATCAAAAGCAAAAATGTTGTTTCAACCTCTAGGCCATTAGAGTTACTTCACATTGATCTGTTTGGACCAGTGAAAACTGCATCCATCAGAGGCAAGAAGTATTGACAGGTCATTATTGATGACTACAGTAGGTGGACATGGGTAAAATTCCTAAAACACAAGGATGAGTCACATACTGTGTTCTTTGACTTCTGCAAACAAGTCCAGAATGAAAAAGATTTCAAAATTGTTAAAGTCAGAAGTGATCATGGTGGAGAATTTAAAAATAAATCTTTTGAAAAATATTTTAAAGATAATGGCATTGCACATGATTTCTCCTGCCCTAGAACTCCTCAACAGAATGGAGTTGTAGAGAGGAAAAATAGAACATTGCAAGAAATGGCCAGAACCATGATCAATGAGACTAACATGGCAAAGTATTTTTGGGCAGAAGCATTAAACACAGCTTGTTATATTCAGAACAAAGTGTCTGTAAGGCCTCTTCTTTTGGAGAAGACTCCCTATTGTCGCTACTGCGAAAATCGGTGCCGGCTATGACAGAAGAGTCGCCACCGTGCGTTATTTATCCCAAAGGAGGGAAAGGAAACGCTCAGAGTAAACCTAACGCAAAACGGGAAAGGAATGGTCGTCGCAACTAAATTCCTGGATTCGGGAGTCGATTACGCAAGGGGAAGGTATTATCACCCCTCACGTCCGCCGTACTCGACGGGATCCACGCTTGTTTTCTGTCTAAGGGATTGTTATTCTATCTACTCTATAGGTCTGGGTTAAAAAGAAAAGAAAATGAGAAAAGAGACTCGATAGAGCTTCGCCGCTCTATGCCTACGTATTCCCTCGTGCAATGGGAAAGTCAGAGTCTACGTAGTTCGGCTAACTACGGATGAAGGGGGGAAGGTTGCTCGCTAGGATACGACATCCTATGCCTACGTACTTTCATATAGCATGAAAGATCAGAGCAAACGTAGTTCGGGCTACGGAAGACACAAGCTTGTCTGGCTGTTTTTTATTACCTTATGAAAGGGTTTTTCTTGATTAAGAGTCCAAGCAGACAAAAATGACACTTTGATGTTTGTTTTGAATCTTTTACGAAAGAAGTGTTTTTTAGTTTGTTTGCAATCTATGACGCACTAGAAACTATGATTTGAGAGTGCCTACGTCGCGTGTCACCCAAAGGGTGCCACACTAAGCAGCCAGACTACTGGAAAGAAGCTCTCCAACAACCCTTTCTCAAATAGCTTAAGACTCGTAACGTACGACATCGATTAACCTTATTACTGTATTTTTGAGTTATTTTGAGATAAGAAGAGAAAGAAGCTCTAAAAAGCCTAGGGTTGAAAAAGGGGATAAAAACTAACCTAATGTTGTCATGCATGGATAAGAATCCTAATGTCTGTCATAATTCCCTCCTGCACAGAGGAAATCAGAGATCCTAGGGGATAAACAGAAAAGAAAGCAAGCAAATACAGTATAATGCATGCAATGCAGCAATACAAGCGAGGCAAGGGAGTCCCGCTCAACCTTGAACCTGGGAAAACAACAGGCAAAGTGAATCAACATTCAATTCAAACCTAAAGGGGGCAAGCTGCACAAACCAACAAACAATACAGAGAACAAAAACCAAAGCAGAGGAGGCAGCCCAAGCAGCAGCATCAAACTCCTACAGCAAACAGCACAAGCAGTAGCTCTGACAGCAACAACCTTCATCTTCATGAATGCTCCTATCCTCAAGCTTCAATAAACTTTAAATCTTCAACAAGCACCAAGCTTCAAAAAGCTTCAAACTTCAACAAGCAACCAGCTTAAACCAGCAAACTTCAACCAGTAAACAACTTCAACAAGCTCCTAACTTCATCTTCAACAAGCAGCAAAACCCTAGCTTCAACAAGCACAAACTTCATCTTCAATAAGCTTCAACAAGCAACCTCCAAGGGAGAATCAAGTAATAAGATCAAGTTGAAATGTTAAGTAACTTAATGACAACCAAAGGAAGCCACTAAGAACTTAACATTATAAGAGAATGGCATCCTCAAAGTTCTACTCTTAAAGCATGCCATTCATCCCTCCAAAGGAGAGATGCGACTTCTTTAAGAGGACTTCATTTCATTGGATTGAATGGAGATGAACAATATACTCCATGTTTGAAGAAACAAGCAAAACTAATCTCATGCTCTTCCTAAAACCCTAGTTTTCCCTAAGCTCCTAACAAGCACTCCACCAAAGGACAAGGCCTCAACTCCAAGCTTCTTCAAGCACTCCACATCAACATAAACATGTCTTCATCTTCATTCAAGCACAAGAGCACCACCACCCTAATCTAAGGGGAACTATTGAATTAAACTAGTCAAGTTAGTGCATTAGAAACACCTAGAAGTTAGTCTTAAAACTAAATCTAATTAAAATACCAAAAATGATTGTAAAATCCTATAAAAAATTCTAAGGGTTCCTAAACCTCTTAAGAATCACTCCATACAAAAACCAGGGGGTTAACCATTCATTAAGACCTAAAAGTATGCCCTAAACCTAAGGGTACTATCTTAAAACCCTAAAATTACAACACCTAATGTTCAATGTTCAAAACAACCTAAAATTATCTCACAAAAATGTGAGAAAATTGCTAGAGGTACATGCATATCTAAGATAACTATACCAAAAAGAATCAACTCAAAAATCAACACCAATCTCCCATACTAAAATTAGCAAGATGACATACCAACCATATCCAAAATAAAAGCAATTAAAATTCAAAAAATGAAATTAAAATATAAAATGCATGAATTAATAAAATTCTAACCCTATTAACTTATAGACTCTTTAAGGAGTCAGGGGGAAAAAATCTAACCTAAAAAGACTAATTTTTCTATTTATTATGATTTTATTTCTAACTATATGCAAAACATAAAAATGAAAGAAATATGAAGAAAATTAATAAAACTGCGTGTGAAATAGCAATATTATCATGTTGTTATCCAGACCTGGGCCTAAAGTGGGGTGCGCGTATCAAATGAGTAACTAGGCCCAAGAAAAATTAAAACAAATCAGAAAAAAGAAAGGAAAATGGAGAAACTTGTGTGGCAAATAGCAAGACGTTCATTTTCACAATGGGCCCAAAAGCAGGGTGTTGATAGCAAGAAAAATATTAGGCCCACCCAACTCAGTTTAATGAAATGGTGAGTTTCATCAACTCACTCTCTTCAGAAAATGAAATGAAATCCTGGTCGTGTATTCATGCTTCCAGTCAATAGTCAAATACGAATCAATGGTAAGAGATTCATCTTCTCCAATTTTCAAATATGAGAGGGAAAGCTTGGGACGGTGGCCTGAGCTACAGAGCCACCGTCGTCTCCGGTGAGAGGTCCCCAAAACGCACCAAACTTGACACTTAAACATCCTATCCCACTCAGAATTTCGCCCTGAACTCAAATATGCCTTCCAAATTCATTGATTCTCACTCCAACTCAAAAACCGATCGAAAGTTTCAGAAGATCACCCCAAATCCAATGTCACAATTCTTGAAATTAAAGTCATCAATGTGAACCACACGTATCAGGCATCAAATCTTGCTATCCAGACGTGATCAAAACCTCAAGAATCTCAAGATATATGCTTCAACAGAAATGGTGTCATGCCTAGTTTGGTCTCTAATCACTCAATTCTTGCACTGAAATCCATCCTAGCATCATCACTAATCTATCCTCATGCCAAATCCTAATCAATTATCTCTATTCTAAGCCATAGGTTGAAAGATGCATACCTGGAAAAAATGGATGAACAGAAGGTGTTATTGCTCTATTCAAGCTCCAATTCTTTCCAGATTCACTCAAGAACACTTCCCCAAGCTTCTGAAACAATCAATTTGCTTTGAAATCCCCTTAATCTCCAAAATCGATTCTGATATGCAGTTGAGAAATTTCAATGGCTTCCTCTCGATTCTATTCAACTCTTGCCCAAAAAACTTGCTGAATACATTGCAAATGTTATATAGAAGTGGATTAGAACTCTCTAGAACTTCTGTAACTAACTGAATGAGATTTTGAATTTCTCATTCTCTTCCAATTTCTCATATGTAACAGTCATGAATGTGCCCTGTTCTCATCCTGATTTCACTTGAATTTCTCCTCTTATGACATTTAGAATTGAATGGGAGTGATAGATCCCTTGCTTTTGATCCTATGGTGTGTGATTGAAGTGTTGCTTCAACCTTAAGTTACAAAGTGGAAATGCTTGAAAATGGCCTCAAATGCAAAACGTAACAATGTCATCATTCTTAAAATGTGTTTTCTGATAAAAATGACCTATAACATGACCTTGTTTGGACACCAATCATTAAATTCCATTTTTTGGCCTTTTAATGCTTTTAATTTCTTCCTTTTTAAGCCATTTCAAATGATTTTGTGTTCCAAGCCAAACCAAACTCTCATGACCACTTGGTTGCACTCAAAACATTATTTTGAACAAGTTCCATGTTGAACAATTTTCCATTTGAAGCTTGCAAGTTGGAGTTATGGACCTATGATGACAAATGACCTATAATCACCAATACCCAAAATACCCCTGGCTTGCAAAGATCATAACTTGAGTTCTATAGATCCCCTTGAGTACTTATAGTACTATATGGAAAGCTAAGAGGATAAGGAACAACATTAATGTTGACCAAAAGTCCATTTGAAAACTCCTTGAAGGGCAAAAGTTGCTTGGAAGTCAAGTGACTTTCATAGATAAATTTCATAGTCATCTGATGACCTGTAACTTGCAAGGACCATAACTTGAGTTCTATAAATCCCCTTGAGTACTTCTAGTACTCAAATTAAAGGTATTGAGATGCTCTACAAGTTTCATGTTGGCCAAAGATCCATTTGAAACTTTTATTTTGACTTATGTGGCCTTGAAGTTAGGCACTAAACAGGGGATTTTACACTGAAACCCTAATTTAGAAACTTCCCACATTCTTAATTCTTCTTTGCTTAACCTTGGAACAACACCACACATGTATCAACATACCAATCCATGAACCCCATGACCTCAAAGTAGTCTTTGATGCCCTTCAATTACTCAATTGACCTAGGATTGACCCAGATGAAACCCTAGTTGACTGCACCTCAACTGTGGCTCTGGAACTTGAATCAATGACTTGTCTCAGCTTCAATAGGGCCCTCTAGGCATTCCAGGAGATCCATACACACCTCAAATTCACATTCCCTGTTTCACATCCCACTGATGATTCCCAATATTCCTCAAGATAGGAGCAAAACCCACATGTAGGCACTCAAACTTCTCAAGACTTCAACTCTTGATGACTTTGATGACTTCTCAATCTTGGATAACACCTCTTGCTAGGCTCTTCTGATAAGAATCACACTTGATCCCCTGTTGGATGAGTGATATGCTATGATATGAAAATGATTAGAACTATGTGAATGATGTAACTATGCAAATGAAATGCAATGAAACATAAATCAGGCAAGAAAAGGTTGAGCAAATTTTGGGGTGCAACAGCTGCCCCTATTCAAACGGCTTGGACCCGACTGGGTGAAGAGCGAACGGCCTTCAAACAATCGAGGTACGAGACGGTTGAATACCAGGAAACTCAGAAATTTGCCAACCGCAGAAATAAACTGCACTGCTTGGGGAGCGACATCCCCTATCTGAATCTGGTTGTTATGGCAACAACTGATCCAACGTCTGATAATAATTCTTATTTCAACTTCAACCAACTATGTAACGCCACAGGTACTGAACAATTTTTGCAAAACACCTCCGTCCACAACTGGACTAACCTTGTCAACACAAGAAGAGAAACAAATTCGTCAACACGAATAGAGATTCTGTCGTCACAGGAGTAACCTTGTCCACATCTGGACCCAAATTTCGTCAAATCACGAATAAATACAAATCTGTCCACGTCAGGACTCACATTTCGTCAACCCGAAGAAATCTCAACAACACAGGAATAGAACTTTGTCCATGTTAGGACGCTTGTTTCGTCAACACGAAGAAATCCCCTCAACAAGAGCAAAACTGTGTCCACGTTAGGACACACACTTTGTCAACACGAAGAAATCCCATCATAAACTTGTCCACATTAGGACTCAAATTTCGTCAACCCGAAGAAATCCTATCGTCATAGGAATAAAACTTGTCCTCATCAGGACTCCACATTCTGTCAACACGGAGAAATCCTGGCGACTTCGCTGGGGATGAGTTGTCCGCATCTCGTCAACACGAGGAGATCCTATCAACATAGGAATAAATTGTCCACGTCAGGACTCGCATCTCGTTAACACGAGGAAATAAACCCGTCACCATGAAGAGAAATAAATTTGTCCACGTCAGGATTCCATCTCGTCAACACGAAGAACGGTAAACTTGTCCACGTCAGAACTCGCATCTCGTCAACACGAGGGAAGGTAACTTGATTTGTCCATGTCAGGACTCACATCTCGTCAGCACGAGAAAATCCTATCAACATAGGAGTAAATTGTCCACGTCAGGACACCGTTTCGTCAACACGAAGGAAGATAAATTTGTCCACGTCAGGACTCGCACATCTCGTCAACACGAGGAACTATAAACTTGTCCACGTCAGGACGCACATTCCGCCAATACGAAGAAAGATATCTGCTGGGGATAAATGGTCCACGTCAGGACACCATTTCGTCAACACGAAGAGTAACCAATTTGTCCACGTCAAGACTCCACATTCCGTCAACACGGAGAAATCAAATCTGCCCACGTTAGGACTAGCACATCTCGTCGACACGAGGAAATAAATCTGTCCATGTTAGGACTACACTTCGCCAACACGAAGAAGTCCCGTCAATACAGGAATAAATTGTCCACGTCAGGACTCATATCTCGTCAACACGAGGAACTCCTATCAACATATGCAATAAAATTTTGGCGACTTCCGGGGCGAAGACTTCTGTCAACCAGTAGGAAAATACATCAGTTTATCCATACGGGAAGATACTCTGAATATCGTTTCTCTGCTTATCTCTGCAGTAGCTAACTCCATTGGTCCCAACCCACAAACCTTTTAGCACTGACGTGACAACGACTTTGAGGAGGACTCTACGGGGGATATTTAGAAACCAAACTGTCGAACGCCTGTTTCGATAACCGGTGGCAGCTCCTGAAATTTTGATTCATGAAACCCTTTGACGCTGACGTAACAGTAAATTTGAAGAAAATAATCCGCTGGCCGGATAAGAGGAACTTCAACAAGCAACTCTGCGGGGAAAATAGTAAGATGAACCGTATCATCACACGTCTCACGGCGAGACCTCGAATACCTGGTAATAGATCTGAGCTAGAACTCCATACTCCTGCTGAGAAAACACACCTGAAAACGAAAGGTTAACCACCCTGATTTATGTTTCAAAATGCGTATGTTTTAAAATGGCGTAATGCTCTGTACGGCACGGAAATCCTACGCGTTTGAGTAAATGCAAATATGACGATATATGCAAATGCAAATGCAGGCTCACACTGTCGGGGCCACTCTGATAATGATGTCTCAACAACATGAATGCTGAGGATAAAGCCAACTCCGCTGGGGAGAACAAGTATCATAAGGTATTCCGGTAAAATAAATGCCGGAAACACAGTCAACTTTGCCGGGGGGAGATTAAACATCAATTTCCACTGGAAGGAAAGGACAAACACCCTGCTGGTGAACAAACTTAGCTGGGGAAGAAGCGACACTTCTGGGCAAAGCACACTGTCTGGGCACAATTTACACATACAGAGTTACCACTCCGCTGGGGACAATCATCCCGACGGAGGCAAGACGACCTGTGGGGCGCAAGAAAACCATCCTTCGCGGATATAAACCTTTCGAACCAACAACTTGGTTAACTATTGCGGGAATCTCCCATGCTGGAGATTGAACGTGCACATCTTCGATTCGCTGAGGAGCGCAACCTATGTAGGGGACATTGATTTTGACTTGCTGGGGTTAATCCTATGGACGGCTTTCCATGAGGACACTCTCCTGGGGAAAATAATTCCCTCCTTCGGGAAGGGATGAATGTCATTTCAACTCTCTGGGGATAAGCTGCGACTAGCTGAGGAATGACATCTACTGGAGTCAGGTCTTACGTCAAGCGACCTTGGCTGGGGGAATACAATTCCTGACTGTTTGCTCCAAAGGTAAGAACCCTGCAAAGCACAAACGAGACAAAACAGGCCTATACAACAGAATCTATCCGGGTTAGCATCTGTGACATTACTTCAGTCAATTCGAAGTTTTAGCAATTATTGGCAAGGGCCAACAAGATTATGTAAGTGCAAGTTTATCAAAAACATCGGCGTCTTTCACAAACAAAACAGTAAAGAATAAGCATCAAGTACTGAATAACATGTTTTATTGATAAATGGCCTCTGAATAGGCAAAGTTTTGTACACTGGATGCAACTCCTGAAAAGAGGAAGTTACGCACAAACACACATAAATATATGCACAAGAAGCATAAAGAAAATACAAAACAATATTTGTATACATGTCGGCAACGTCGCACAAACAAACACCATGAGCTGATCCTCCTATGACTCGCCTGACTCTGCGCTTTCCCGGTACTCGATCTTCGGAAGAGATTTTTTTTGGATAGACGGCCCCCAGGTACCCCCAAACCACTAAGCAATGCCATATCAAATCCGGACCGCAGTCATTTGCTTTTTCAATCCCTAACTTTTGCGTGAACCGCCCCTTGCGGGTTTTCAATTCACCGGGATACCCTTTTTTGCCGAAGTCGCCCTTTTTAGGTTTTTGACTTCGCGGGTGTACATCTTTTCAATTTTATCCCTAACTTTTGCCCGAACCTTTTATTCATTTTTTATGGTTCGCCGGGATGCCCCATTTTTGCCTGGACTCTCTTTTTACTGTCCAGCGGGTCACTTTCAAGCAAAGTATTTTTTAACTGCGTCCGAATTCACAGGGGACGTAAAGTCCTCACCATCCATGGTGGATAGCAACAAGGCTCCTCCAGAGAAGACTTTTCTGACAACGTAGGGACTTTCATAATTGGGAGTCCACTTGCCCCTGTGATCTGATTATGGTGGGAGAATCTTTTTCAAAACAAGATCGCCCGTCTGAAAGCTTCGAGGGCACACCTTCTTATCATAAGCTTTCTTCATCCGGCTCTGATACAGCCGACCGTATGCTAGAGAAGCCAGTCTCTTCTCATCCATTAAGCTGAGCTGATTCAGTCTATCTTTAATCCATTCTGCCTCGTCGAGTTGGACATCACGTAAAACCCTCAGGGAAGGAATCTCGACCTCCAACGGTAACACCGCCTCCATCCCGTATACCAATGAGAAAGGGGTTGCCCCGGTTGATGTGCGTACCGTTGTACGATAACCGTGCAAAGCGAAAGGTAACATCTCGTGCCAATCCTTATACATCACAACCATCTTCTGAACAATCTTCTTTATGTTCTTATTGGCCGCTTCGACAGCGCCATTCATCTTGGGCCGGTAAGGAGAAGAGTTGTGATGCTCAATCTTAAAATTATGACACAGCTCTTTCATCATTTTATTATTCAAATTTGAACCGTTGTCAGTGATAATCAGCTCAGGGATTCCATATCTGCAGATAATATCTCGTTTGGTAAATCTGGCTACCACTTGTTTGGTCACATTGGCATATGATGCTGCTTCCACCCATTTTGTGAAGTAATTGATTGCCACCAAAATGAACCGGTGTCCGGTTGATGCCGTGGGCTCGATCTTGCCAATCATATCAATCCCCCACATCGAGAAAGGCCACGGTGATGACATCACATTCAGAGGACTTGGAGGCACATGGATTTTGTCTGCATAAATCTGGCATTTATGACACCTCTTTGCAAACTTGAAGCAATATGTTTCCATGGTTAGCCAATAATAACCTGCCCGCATCAACTTTCTTGTCATAGCATGCCCACCAGCATGTGTACCAAATGTACCCTCATGTATCTCTTCCATGAGCAACTTCGCCTCTTTCTCATCTACACAGCGTAGCAACACCAAGTCGTGGTTTCTTTTGTACAGGACACCGTCCGAGTTCAAATAGAAATTGCCAGCCAATCTCCTGAGAGTCTTCTGATCTTGACTGGATGCTTCAGCCGGATACTCCTTGTTCTTCAGGAAATTCTAGATGTCAAAATACCAGGGCTTACCATCGGGAGCCCCGTCAATGGAAAATATGAAGGCAAGCCTATCAAGCCGAGAGATAACAATCTGGGGAGCCTCGTTCTAGAAGTTAACTTTATACATTGAAGACAATGTCGCCAGGGCGTCGGCCATTTGATTTTCTGCTCGCGGTACGTGATGCAATTCCACCTTGTCAAAGAAAGGCAACAATCTCCTTGTATAATTCATATAGTGTATCAAATTGGGTTGACGTGTCTCCCATTCTCCTTTAATCTGATTCACCACTAGAGCTGAGTCTCCGTATACATCCAGGTTCTTGATTCTCAAATCAATGGCTTCTTCCAGACCCATGATGCAAGCCTCATATTCAGCCTCATTATTGGTAACAGGAAAAGTCAATCGGGCAGTAAAGGGGATGTGCGACCCATGAGGAGTAGTGATAATTGCACCTATTCCGCTACCATAGGAATTAACTGCTCCGTCAAATATGAACTTCCATTTGGAACCCAACTCTGGTCCTTCGTCCGGCAACGGTTCTTCACAATCTTTCATCTTTAGGTACATGATATCCTCGTCAGAAAATCAAACCTCATCGATTGGTAGTCCTTAATAGGATGCTCAGCAAGGTACTCTGACAGAACGCTACCTTTAATAGCCTTTTGCGAGACATATTGGATATCGTATTCTGTTAACACCATCTGCCATCGGGCAATTCTTCCGGAGAGTGCTTGCTTCTCAAACACGTATTTGATTGGATCCATCTTTGAAATTAGCATGGTTGTATGATTCAGCATGTATTGCCTCAAACGTTTGGTGGCCCAGGCTAGCGCGCAACACGTCTTCTCGAGCATTGAGTATCTGGACTCACAGTCGGTAAACTTCTTACTCAAATAGTAGATCGCATGCTCTTTACATCCGGTCTCGTCGTGTTGACCGAGAATACAACCCATACTTTCCTCAAGAACCGTCAAATACATAATCAAAGGTATCCCGGCCACTGGGGGTATCAAAACAGGAGGTTCCTGCAAGTATTCTTTTATCTTGTCGAACGCCTTTTGACAATTTTCATTCCAGGTCAACACCTGATCCTTTTTCAACAACTTGAATAACGACTCGCATGTCGCAGTTAGGTGAGATATGAACCAAGCAATGTAGTTCAACCTCCCTAAAAACCCACGCACTTCTTTTTCTGTTTTAGGCGTCGGCATTTCTTGTATAGCTTTTATCTTTGCAGGATCAACCTCTATTCCCTTTTCGCTCATAATAAACCCCAGCAGTTTACCCGATCTCACCCCAAAGGTGCACTTGTTAGGGTTCAGTCTCAACCTGAACTTCCTAAGTCTTTTTAACAGTTTCAGCAGATTAACCAAATGCTCCTCCTTTGTCTGAGATTTGGCAATCATATCATCAACATAAACCTCGATCTCTTTGTGCATCATGTCATGAAAGAGAGTCGTCATAGCATGTTGATATGTTGCCCCAGCGTTCTTCAATCCGAAGGGCATCACTTTGTAGCAAAATGTTCCCTAGGGAGTAATGAAGGTAGTCTTCTCCATGTCTTCTGGTGCCATTTTGATCTGATTATAGCCTGAGAAGCTGTCCATGAAGGAGAATACGGAGAATTGAGCAGTGTTATCAACCAGCACATCAATGTGAGGAAGTGGAAAGTCGTCTTTCGGGCTCGCCCTATTCAAATCACGGTAGTCTACACACATCCGCATTTTACCGTCTTTCTTCGGCACTGGTACTATATTAGCGACCCATGACGGATAAGTTGTAACGGCTAGGAAACCAGCATCCCACTGTTTTTGCACTTCCTCTTTGATTTTCATAGCCATGTCTGGTCTGGTTCTTTTGAGTTTCTGCTTAACAGGCGGACATTCCTCTCGCAACGGCAGACGGTGCACAACCATGTCCGTATCCAACCCAGGCATATCCTCGTACGACCAAGAAAATATATCACTATACTCTCGTAGTATCTCAATCAACCTTTGCTTGATGCCGCTCTGCAGCGCAGCCCCTATACGGATATTTCTCACAACTTCTTCCGACCCCAAGTTGATAATCTCAATTTCCTCCTGATGAGGCAGAATGATTCTCTCTTCCTGTTTCAACAAACGAGTCAGCTCCTCTGGCAAGTCGCTATCCTCAACAATCTCTTCCTCTGCTTGGAATACCGGGTGCTCGAAGTCGAAACGAGTCATAGGCGGTTCGTAGAAGATGTCATCTGAAATATTAGTCCTGCAAAGGAAATGGTTAAATGCTTCAAAACGCAAACAAAGCAAATAACCACGTTGCCATTTATTGTTAAAGTAAAACAAGAAAGACAGGGATCACAATATTTGAATATGAAAAATGCCTTTATTCCATGATTAAAACAGTGCAATACACATAATCAAGTTGCCCTAAGCAAAATCACTATGCCCCGAGTAGGACATAGGATTATTCACTAATTGACAAAACAAACCATTACTGTTTAAGAGTCACTGGGACAATTTCTCAGATGGACCAGTTGCAGAGACTTTGTCCTGGCACGCTCGGCTTGATCCACGCATCCATATCGCAGTCACTATCTCCGTCTTCAGCATCAGAAATAGCGTTGATTGTCTCAAAGCACACCCCGCTTGGCGTAATCGTTATCGGTCCTTTGAACTTGGGCACTCCTGAAGATGACGCTGACGTCGTCGGTCGATACCCTAGCCCAAACTTGTCATTCTTCACGGGGATCTCTATCACCTGCCCCCAACCTTTAGTCTCACCAGTCTGCACTAAAGTTTGAGCTTCCTTGTAGGATGACACTGCCACCTCTGGCATTTTGCTGGGACCCTAAGCTTTGTCTTTAATCCGCAACCCTTCGAAGGCTTGACAAGGTGTCTCATGTATTTCTCCGTCAACCTCAACATATCTGAACGATGACAGGTGACTGACCAAAATGTCCTCCTCCCCGCAAACGGTAACAACACTATCACCCACCATGTACTTCAACTTCTGATGCAATGTGGACGTTACGGCCCCTGCAGCGTGGATCCATGGGCGCCCAAGAAGGCAACTATAAGCTGGATGGATATCCATGATGTAGAATTCGGTATCAAAAATTTCTGGCCCCACCTGAAGCGGTAATGTTATTGACCCAAACACTGATCTTTTCGTCCCGTCAAACGCCCTCACAACCAAATCGCTGGGAGTGCAAATAATTCCCCGTATGTCCAATTTCATCATGGCTTTCTTTGGCAATACGTTCAACGACGATCCAGTGTCCACCAATACACGCGACATTACGGTGCCCCGACATTCCACCGATATATGCAAAGCCATGTTGTGCTATCGACCCCTGGGTGTTAGATCAAAATCTGTGAAACCCAGGCTATGTCTAGCATTGACATGTGCCATTATCCCCTCTAACTGATTTATAGAAACTTCTTGAGGCACAAATGACGTATCCAGAATCTTTAGCAAGGCGTTTCGGTGGGCCTCGGAACATAACAACAACGACAAGATAGAAATCTTCGACGGCGTCTGCTGTAGGTGTTCAACAATTTTGTAGTCGCTTTTGCGAATCAGTCTCATGAACTCCTCTACGTCCTTGAGTGATGTATCCTTTTCTTTCAACTGAGTAGGCCCGCTTTCATTTACTTTGGCTTTGCCTTTGGCCAATCTCTCTGCTTCTATTTCAGGTGAGGTAAAGATCCTTCCGCTATGGGTCATGCCCCCCGTTCCAACGACATTATCAACAGCCCCAGCTGGCTGGCTATTCACCACAATCTTTTCACCGTTGCAATATGCTTCTAATCCGTATGTCCACGGAACAGCTTTCGTACTCTCAAAGGGAACAGGCCCTGCTTTGGTAATCGTAATAGTTGGCCGCTGGGCGGACGCCGTTATCGTTATAGTCTTCCTCGGGATCGTCACCATTGCAATATCATTTTGCTTATCACATAATGCCTCCATAGGCTTCTCAACCGCAGTTCGATCAAATTGCAAGGTCCCTTCGTCGATCATGGCCTGAATGCCCTACTTCAAATCAGTACAACCCTCAGGCTGGGTCCAACACTCTAAACAGTATTTATCACAACCAGGGAATACTCCCCCTCTGAGCAACCTTCTTTTCACCTCACTCAATGGTGTCTTCAGTTCGTTAACATCCATCACCAAGTTCAAATTTTCTTCTGTCAAGATGGCATTTTCCCCATGATTAGGCATAGGCTGTTGTACAATATTGGGCCCCACCTGGCCAAAGTTGATGGCTTTACTGTCCAACAAGTCTTGAACTTTATGCTTGAAAGCATGACAAGATTCTACATCATGTCCGGGCGCCCCGGAATGGAATTCACAATGCTTATTAGCGTCATACCCATAAGGAAGTACCGGTCCTGTAGGTGGTTCCAATGTTCTTTTCTCGACCAAATTCAACCCCAGCAGTGTCTGAAGAAGTTCTGCGTACGTGGATGGAGGCTTATCAAATACCCTATTCGGCTTTGCATTCTGAAACCTTCTCTGACCCTGATTCTGCCTTTGCTGTTGTTGTGGTTTCTGTTGCTGTTGCTGTTGTTGGCTTGGAATAGTAACACTGGCTATTTGTTGAGGTTGAATGTACTGATTTCTGCCTCTGCCCCGGCCTCTGCCACCAAATACAGCGCTTGTATCACCCTGTCGTCTTCTGCCGAACGCTTTTCTCGCACCCCCAGCTGAAGTAGATTCGCCTGCCTGAATCTTTCCAATTTTAATTCCATTTTTGATCCTTTCTCCCATAAGGATCATATCGGAGAAGCTACCCATCGAAACATTGAGTAACTTGTCATAGTACATTCTTGTAAATGTCCCCACAAACATGTCATTCATCTCCCTTTCAACCAAAGGAGGGTGCACCCTAGCTGCCATATCGCGCCACCGCTGCGCGTACTCTTTGAAACTTTCACCACTTTTCTGCGACAGACTCTGCAACTGAACTCTGTTTGGCGCCAAATCGCTGTTATATTTGTAATGCATAACAAAAGCATCAGCCAACTGCTTCCAGCTTCTAATCTGAGTGGGCTCCAGTCCCATGTACCATTCCAACGATGGTCCCGATAAGCTATCCTGAAAGAAATGCATGAGCATCCTTTCATCATTGGAATATGCAGACATCCTTCTATAATAAGAACGTACATGGACCTTTGGGCAGGTATCCCCTTTGTATTTGTCGAATGTTGGAGCCTTGAATTTTAATGGCACCCTCAGCCCTGGTACCAACCCCATAGTAGTCATATCTAACCCAGCGGAGTTCTGATTAACCACACCTTTCATCTGCTCTTCTAGCATTCTGATCCTCTAAACAGGGTCAATGGGGCCCTCAGGTCCCATACCTCTTCCTGAAAAAGCGTCGTCCTGGTCATCCACGTTCCAGTCATTGCCATACCCATCGTAACCCATGTTACGGCCAAATCTTTGCTGATTGAACATATGACCCTGTCCTCGGTTGTCGAACCCTTGATTGACCCCAGCAGGTCCAAAACCATTGTTGAAAGGAAATGCTCCAGCGCCGTTGGTATTCACGTTACCGAATCCACCATTACCGTGGTCATACCCCTGATTGTTGCCGTAACCGTCATTACCAAAGCCTTGATCGTTGAACCCGAAGTTCCCGTCCTGAATGACATTGCCATACCCATTGTTTCCAAAGCCAGCATTGTCACCGAATCCTTGATCGGCATCCCCAGTGTTGCCTTTGTTGTTAACAACATGCCCATCACCATCATTTCCAGTATTGCCATTACCAGCGCCAGCACCTGCACCAGTACCAGTGTTTCCGTTGACAGTCACAATAGGTGGAGTAACTACCGGTATCTCATCCTCCCGGCGAGGAGTTCCAACAGAATTGTGGTCAGTATTGCCATTTCTGTTTGTCCGCGTCAGCAGCGGCTGCACCAAGGTCTGAAGGCTCTCCTGGCCCTTGGCCATGTTCTCCATAGCTTGCATGAACAGAGTCAGCTTCTCACGGATTTCCTGCATCTCGACTTGAACTTGATCCATTGCTTTCTTACAGTTGTTTCTGGTTGAGTAGCGGTGGATTCTTTGGTCGTCAATCCTGAAAAACCTGTGAGATGCAGGAAATAAGATATAGATTCAACAAGTAACTGGCAATGCAAAAATGAATATGCAGATGCAATATGTGTCTGTGCGTTAGGGAGATCAACCCTTGATTCTAGTGCCAAAGTGCTAGTGTAGTGCCAGTGAAGTAAAGTGCTAAGAAGCCTAGATCCACTCATGGAAGAAACATCTCATATATTGCTGAAAAGCCCATCAAGGCAGAAATACAATATCACTGAGTGTACAATAACAAGAAGGCATGACCTCAACCAAAAATCCTGGTGATGGCCAGCACAATGCAAATAAAGCATATACAACAGTGCATAAGGTAATCAAGTGCGACCATATGCCCGATACTCCTCTAACAATTTCTTAGTCTTGGGATGATCCGGCTGGGAAAGCAACCCTTCAACGAGCGAGTCTCTTTGCCTGATAACACGCTGGAGATCCCCAATGGATTCCTCCCAAGCACCCTCTCCAAAGCACTTCTCCAGCTTCCGCTTCTGGGATGCAGACTCTTTCTTACGCTTGACAACTTTGTTCAACGAATTCTGAACGTCGTATCTCCGCATAACCTCTTCTTCAAACTTTTTCTGGCTAGCTTTCAACTGATCTTCCAGTTCAGAGATCTGCTGCTTCAGTTTGTCTTCTCTTTCTTTGTTGTTGGTTAATGTAGCGTTCCAAGTTTTGTTGAACGCAGAGATCTCCCGGTAGGCTATATCAAGTGCTTTCTTCTTAGACTCCAGCATATCATGGGAGCTCTTGAAATCTATCCCCAAACGTTCACGCTTCTTTCGTTGTTCAGTCAGTTATGTGCCTAATTGGTTCACCAGCTTTGTTTGCTGCTCGAAGGAATATACGACTTCATTCCTTTCGCTCCTGAGTTGCACTAGCTCTTCTTCCAACTTCTCGTTGGCTTTCATCAGCTCTTCTTTCTCCTTCACAACCTGTTCATATCTCTCAATAGACACAACATTTGGCTCCTCAACCACGAGGGGAGCAGGAGGTAATACTGCAGGAAACGGCATCAGCGCCTGCTTTGCCCTATCTTGGATCCAGACTTGGTACTGAGGATAGGCTTGACTATCATTCTTACCCAACAACGGCTTCCCTTTATTGCAGATGTTATTCCAAGCATGCTGAAGCTTGGATAACAATTCTCCACTCAGATCACCTGTGAAGTACAGAGATTCCTGCACTTCCTCCTCTTTTGGCGGGCTTCTCAAAGCATAACCGAATTTCCTGATCAACAATGTCGCATTGTAATTAATACACCCTTTTCTCCCAATCAGAGGAACGTTAGGATATCCTGTGCAGCTGTAGATAATCTCAGATCCTAGTAAATCCCTATCAAACCAGACAACATCTTCTGAAGAAAGCCCCATCAGACGCTCAGACCATTCCACCGTAGATGCAGACTCAGCAAAGATACCCTTCTTGGGCAGGTGGCTATCAAACCACATATACAACAAAGGCACACAACAAGAGACGTTCTTGCCCCTCCTATTCTCGTTCTTATAATGCAGAGAGTGATAGAAGTCTCCAATCAGCATAGGCACAGGATTGCCTGAAGCAAATATATGAAATGCATCCAAATCAACAAAGTCAGGCATATTAGGGAACAGTACAATGCCATAGATACACAAAGCAAGGATAGCATTAAACACAATCCAACAGCCACTCTTGGCATACTCTTGTGCTTTCCCAACTAAGAACTTGAGAGAAAAACCAGAAACTCCATTCCACGAGGTTAACAGCAACTCTGAGGAGTCTAAATGCAAATCAACAGCCAAATCCTCCATCCTGGGCTTAGCATCCATATGAATGAAGGGTACCCTGTTCTGAATGGTTAACTCCAATCTCAGCATATTCCTCCATGGTCGGAGCCAGAATGAAGTCAGGGAAAGTAAAACACCTCAGCGGGGGATCATAGAACTGCATCAGCGCGTACAATCCGTTCAGCTCATACGTGGATGGTTTGCAAACCAACCTAAGCAGTTTCCCATAACTCTTCCTGAAACTTCTCTTCACATCATCATCAGCCAAGGATATCAAACCAAGCAAAGAAGAAACATCTGGAGTAGGCAACTTGTATGCCACAGTCTTCTTCAAAGTATCCATAATAGCGGCAGACAGAAATTCGGGCAACTAGAATCAGAGGGTATGAAATACGCCTGCAGCACAGACACACGTTAATGATATACAAAATGAGTATGCAACAATGCAATATGCAAACATGCAACAGGGATCAAGTGATATATTGCTGAAGAGATCCATCCACAATATCTGTCTCAATAGACCCGTAATACTGCTCAAACCTGGTCTCAACAGACCCATAACAATGCTCCAACCTGGTCTCAACAGACCCATAACACTGTTCTGATGAAGAACCCAAGTAACCACACATAATGATCCAATATCAAGAAAACCGGGTAGTCTGGAGGTCAAGTTTCCTACATGCCCCAATCCCTCTCACAGGTAGGTGTCCTATCAACTGACACAAGGTACGGCATCCTATGCGGTCGTCGGCGTCACAGACTTTCAAGACTGATGATACGATATCCAGAAGGTGTGGCATCATCATGTCCTGAAGAGGCCTCACTTAGCCAACTTCCAATTGATCGGTCCCCAGAGTCGACAATCCAACTAACCAACAACCCCCTCAACCTAAAGGGTTGAAAAAAAAGTCAACCAGAAGAACCTCGTCCGAGCGTGGATTTTGCGGGACACTAGTACATGCAAAGCATGCACACGCCCACTACTTTCCACAACTAATTCTAGGTGCACTCAAGCCCAGGTCCGGCTTATCTCTCAATCTGACCCCCTACCCAGCATAACAACAATAATATAATGCTGAAAGTAAATACAGAAAGGTAAATCCATACAAAACCCACGACGGGAAAACAAGTGCTAGGATTGACTCGCGTAGGGAACCGTTAGAGTCCCCAGCAGAGTCGCCAGTTGTCGCTACTGCGAAAATCGGCACCGTCTATGACAGAAGAGTCGCCACCGTGCGTTATTTATCCCAAAGGAGGGAAAGGAAACGCTTAGAGTAAACCTAACGCAAAACGGGAAAGGAATGGTCGTCGCAACCAAATTCCTGGATTCGGGAGTCGATTACGCAAGGGGAAGGTATTAGCACCCCTCACGTCCGCCGTACTCGACGGGATCCACGCTTGTTTTCTGTCTAAGGGATTGTTATTCTATCTACTCTACAGGTCTGGGTTAAAAAGAAAAGAAAATGAGAAAAGAGACTCGATAGAGCTTCGCCGCTCTATGCCTACGTATTCCCTCGTGCAATGGGAAAGTCAGAGTCTACGTAGTTCGGCTAACTACGGATGAAGGGGGGAAGGTTGCTCGCTAGGATACGACATCCTATGCCTACGTACTTTCATATAGCATGAAAGATCAGAGCAAACGTAGTTCGGGCTACGGAAGACACAAGCTTGTCTGGCTGTTTTTTATTACCTTATGAAAGGGTTTTTCTTGATTAAGAGTCCAAGCGGACAAAAATGACACTTTGATGTTTGTTTTGAATCTTTTACGAAAGAAGTGTTTTTTAGTTTGTTTGCAATCTCTGACGCACTAAAGACTATGATTTGAGAGTGACTACGTCGCGTGTCACCCAAAGGGTGCCACACTAAGCAGCCAGACTACTGGAAAGAAGCTCTCCAGCAACCCTTTCTCAAATAGCTTAAGGCTCGTAACGTACGACATCGATTAACCTTATTACCGTATTTTTGAGTTGTTTTGAGATAAGAAGAGAAAGAAGCTCTAAAAAGCCTAGGATTGAAAAAGGGGATAAAAACTAACCTAATGTTGTCATGCATGGATAAGAATCCTAATGTCTGTCATAATTCCCTCCTGCACAGACGAAATCAGAGATCCTAGGAGATAAACAGAAAATAAAGCAAGCAAATACAGTAAAATGCATGCAATGTAGCAATACAAGCGAGGCAAGGGAGTCCCGCTCAACCTCGAACCTGGGAAAACAACAGGCAAAGTGAATTAACATTCAATTCAAACCTAAAGGGGGCAAGCTGCACAAGCCAACAAACAATACAGAGAACAAAAACCAAAGCAGAGGAGGCAGCCCAAGCAGCAGCATCAAACTCCTACAGCAAACAGCACAAATAGTAGCTCTGACAGCAACAACCTTCATCTTCATGAATGCTCCTATCCTCAAGCTTCAATAAACTTTCAATCTTCAACAAGCACCAAGCTTCAAAAAGCTTCAAACTTCAACAAGCAACCAACTTAAACCAGCAAACTTCAACCAGTAAACAGCTTCAACAAGCTCCTAACTTCATCTTCAACAAGCAGCAAAACCCTAGCTTCAACAAGCAACCAGCTTCAACAAGCACAAACTTCATCTTCAATAAGCTTCAAAAAGAAACCTCCAAGGGAGAATCAAGTAATAAGATCAAGTTGAAATGTTAAGTAACTTAATAACAACCAAAGGAAGCCACTAAGAACTTAACATTATAAGAGAATGGCATCCTCAAAGTTCTACTCTTAAAGCATGTCATTCATCCCTCCAAAGGAGAGATGTGACTTCTTTAAGAGGACTTCATTTCATTGGATTGAATGGAGATGAACATTATACTCCATGTTTGAAGAAACAAGCAAAACTAATCTCATGCTCTTCCTAAAACCCTCGTTTTCCCTAAGCTCCTAACAAGCACTCCACCAAAGGACAAGGCCTCAAATCCAAGCTTCTTCAAGCACTCCACATCAACATCAACATGTCTTCATCTTCATCCAAGAACAAGAGCACCACCACCCTAATCTAAGGGGAACTATTGAATTAAACTAGTCAAGTTAGTGCATTAGAAACACCTAGAAGTTAGTCTTAAAACTAAATCTAATTAAAATACCAAAAATGATTGTAAAATCCTATAAAAAAATTATAAGGGTTCCTAAACATCTTAAGAATCACTCCATACAAAAACCAGGGGGTTAACCATTCATTAAGACCTAAAACTATGCCCTAAACCTAAGGGTACTATCTTAAAACCCTAAAATTACAACACCTAATGTTCAATGTTCAAAACAACCTAAAATTATCTCACAAAAATGTGAGAAAATGTCTAGAGGTACATGCGTATCTAAGCTAACTATACCAAAAAGAATCAACTCAAAAATCAACACCAATCTCCCATACTAAAATTAGCAAGATGACATACCAGCCATATCCAAAATAAAAGCAATTAAAATGAAAAAAATGCAATTAAAATATAAAATGCATGAATTAATAAAATTCTAACCCTATTAAATTATAGACTCTTTAAGGAGTCGGGGGGAAAAAATATAACCTAAAAAGACTAATTTTTCTATTTATTATGATTTTATTTCTAACTATATGCAAAACATAAAAATGAAAGAAATATGAAGAAAATTAATAAAACTGCGTGTGAAATAGCAATATTATCATGTTGTTATCCAGACCTGGGCCTAAAGTGGGGTGCGCGTATCAAATGAGTAACTAGGCCCAAGCGAAATTAAAACAAATCAGAAAAAAGAAAGGAAAATGGAGAAACTTGTGTGGCAAATAGCAATGGCTTCACGTTTATTTTCACAATGGGCCCAAACGCAGGGTGTTGATAGCAAGAAAAATATTAGGCCCACCCAACTCAGTTTAATGAAACAGTGAGTTTCATCAACTCACTCTCTTCAGAAAATGAAATGAAATCCTGGCCGTGTATTCATGCTTCCAGTCAATAGTCAAACACAAATCAATGGTAAGAGATTCATCTTCTCCAATTTTCAAATATGAGAGGGAAAGCTTGGGACGGTGGCCTGAGCTACAGAGCCACCGTCGTCTCCGGTGAGAGGTCCCCAAAACACACCAAACTTGACACTTAAACATCCTATCCCACTCAGAATTTCGCCCTGAACTCAAATATGCCTTCCAAATTCATTGATTCTCACTCCAACTCAAAAACCGATCGAAAGTTTCAGAAGATCACCCCAACTCCAATGTCACAATTCTTGAAATTAAAGTCATCAATGTGAACCACACGTATCAGGCATCAAATCTTGCTATCCAGACGTGATCAAAACCTCAAGAATCTCAAGATATATGCTTCAATAGAAATGGTGTCATGCCTAGTTTGGTCTCTAATCACTCAATTCTTGCACTGAAATCTATCCTAGCATCATCACTAGTCTATCCTCATGCCAAATCCTAATCAATTATCTCTATTCTAAGCCATAGGTTGAAAGATGCATACCTGGAAAAAATGGATGAACAGAAGGTGTTATTGCTCGATTCAAGCTCCAATTCTTTCCAAATTCACTCAAGAACACTTCCCCAAGCTTCTGAAACAATCAATTTGCTTTGAAATCCCCTTAATCTCCAAAACCGATTCTGATATGTGTCGCTACTGCGAAAATCGGCGCCGGCTGACAGAAGAGTCGCCACCGTGCGTTATTTACCCCTCAGAGCGGGAAAGGAAACGCTCGAAGTAAACCTCGCAAAAAACGGGGAAAAGGTATGGTCATCGGAACCATAGCCTGGGTTCGGGAGTCGGTTACGCAAGGGGAAGGTATTAGCACCCCTCACGTCCGTCGTACTCGACGGGATCCACGCTTGCTTGGTTTGTCTACTGGATGCAAAACAATCTATCTACGGCTGCTAAATCTAAAGGGAAGGGAATTGACTCGATAGAGCGTCGCACTCTATGCCTACGTATTCTCAAGAGAGAAAGTCAGAGTCAACGTAGTTCGGGACTACAGGGAAAATTGGCTCGCCAAGACCTCGCGTCTTGTGCCTACGTACTTCCACTGGATGGAAGATCAGAGCTTTACGTAGTTCAGACTAACTACGGCTAAACAAACATTCTCACACAGCAGTGAGAAAAACAACTGGCTTCACAGGGTCGGGAACCTATGGTCAAAACTATGGCTCGGTCTCAAATGCACTTGGGCAAGAGAGAAAAAGGGTTACGATTAGTCGTCAGCGGGAAAGTCTCGATCGCACAGCTGCGAGAGAACAAAAGTCAGTCGTTAGTGTGCTCGCTAGGATATCGCATCCTATGCCTACATATCTTCGTCTGGTACGAAGAATCAGAGCAGCTGTAGTTCGGCTACTATCGGACCACAGCTCAAATCTCGTTTTATTAATCTCTGAAAAAAATGATTACAATGGGTTGATACTGAAATAAATCTCCTAAGAACACTATCTTGAAAAGTCGAGTGAAAATAGCCCCCTAACAAATGGGCCTCTAATTCTATCCCTAAAAGTCGAAAAATAAAGTCTAAGAAAATATCCTAAAAGAAAATGCTTTAAAAAATATTAATCCTGCTTTTAATATTTTTTCTCTTTTTTTTTCCTTTTCTCTTTAACATATTTTTTCATATTTCTTATTGAATATTTTTTTCTCTGTTTTTCTAAATATTTTCTCTACATTTTCCATATTTTCTCCATTTTCTCAAATATATTTTCTTTTCACCATTCTCATTTCCTTTATTCTTTTTCTTTCATATTTTTTCTATATTTATTTTTCTTTTCACTTCTTTTTCCTCATTTTTCTTTTACTATTTCCTCTTTTTATTATTATTTTTTTATATGGAATATGCATAAAAAAATGTAAAAGAAAAAAAAATAAAAGAAAAAAACATAAAAGGGGGGGGGGGGGGGAATACTGAATTACAAGGGATTACACAAAGAGTAAAATAAAAAATTGAAGGGCCCAGCCCAATCTTCTTCAAAAAACGCAGCAGGGGGTATGGTGTGAAATGGTAGTGTACTGGGAAACACCTTGGGCCCAGCCCACTCGTCAGAAAAAACGTGGGGTGTGTTTGGAGAAAAAACTGATTGGGCCTGAGGCCCAATCTCTCCAGCCTGATCTCTTCCTCCTTTCACCTTCAGAGCAAACCCAAAGAACCCTAGCTCCTTCCTCTCTGCTCACGGCGCCGCCGTCCACACTATTCACTCTCTGAACCACCTCCATCTCTGAGCCTTCTCCTTCCAAACCACTCAAGCTCTCCACCATTCTTCCCTCTCTCCTCTCAAACAGAAGAGATGTCAACAGAAACTAGGAATTTTCGTTGAAAACGTTCCCTCTTCTTGATGAGAAATATGGACGCTCTGAGAACACAACGCTGGATACTAAGGTCGTCAAGGATCTTCGTAGATCACGACTCTCAACGATGAACGTCGTCATTGATTCCTGATGGTCCGTTCAGCATTTGATGAAGATCGATGACGCTTCGGTAGCTTCTGGAACTTTGAATCTTGAAGGATGAAGGCGTTGATGATTTGAAAAACCTTCTGGAGATCGACGAGTGTTGATGAAGACTTGCAATATTCTTGCGCTTCTGGAGAAATCTGAAGATGGTGAATGATGAAGATCCTGTTGATCTGTTGAAGATTGACGGAATCTGGAGAACTGATCCTGGAGACTCATTCCTAATAGTTGAAGGTTTTTTGAGGACGGAGATGAATCTTGGTGAAACTGCAACCGTTCTGGAAATCCATGTGGATCTTGCTGAAGAACTCGTTGAAGTTCTTGAAGTTGTTGATCGAAAACTGGAAAGGATGAGTGTACGATGAAGAAGGGAGAAAGATGAATGGTCCTGGGTTTTTCTGGGTTTCTTGATGAGTTTTCTGGTGGCGGTTGGTGGTGGAGACACGGGGAAGAAGATGAAGATCAAGGAGGGTTTTCTGGGTTTGATGGTCGCCGGTGAGGGTTAGTGGTGGCCGGAGAAGGAGGTTTAGGTTGGAGAAGATGAAGATGAAAAGTGATCTGGGGATTTAGGGGGCTCCGGTGAGGGTTGGTGGTGGCCGGAGTACATGCACGGCGGCCGGTGGGAATTCCCGGCGAAGTGCTGTGGTGTGGACGCGTGGTGCAGTGGGTGGAGGGTGAAAGTGCATGCGTGCCACGTGGTGGCAGCGTGGCTGAGAGAGAGAGAGAGGGTCTGGGGGTACGTGGCATGGCATGAGATGAAAACGTGGGCCAGCCTCTCTTGGACACGTGTGCAGCTGCTATTTAAAGCTGAAACCTCTTCTGGGACGTTCTAGAGACTTCTGGTGAATACTGGAAGTTGCTGGACGATGGCTGAATACTCTAGACCTTTTTCTGGACGAATTGGGCCTTCTTGGACAATAAAAAACACTAACTGGGCCTTGGCTGGATCACTGGGCCTGCGAAAAAACTGAAGAAAACTCACAAAAACTGTATTAGAAGTTAATGGAAAATGAATCTAATTAATTATTAAAACTAATCTAATTAAATTCTGTAAATCCTAATTAAAACTCTAATAAAACTATATTAACTTCTAAAAAAAGACTATCACAGAAAATAAAATGAAAAATCTATATATTTCTTAATTTCTATTTAAAAAACTATATCAAAAAAGATCAAAACTATTAAGACTATTAAAAATCTATTAAATTCTATTAATATTCTAAAACTAATATTACTATATTATCTAAAAATATAAAAATCTATTAAAACCTATTAAATCCTAAAATGAATTTAAAATCTATTATATTCTATAAAATGCCAAAAATTGATTTAAAAATAATTAAAAATATCAAAAATTCTATTAAATCCTAAAAAATGATTTAAAAGCTATTTATTTTCTATAAAATTCTATATATGAATTAAAATCTATTTAAAACCCTAAAAAAAATCCTATAAAATCCAGAAAAAACACAATAATTCCCAGAGGGACAAAATGAGCACCGAACGACACAAAAATAATCGGTAAAAATAAACGGGCACCGAAATATCCCAAAAATACGGTTTTACTGATCAAAAACACCTGAAACACGAGACGGGAGCTGTGATCCCTGATAAAATCAAAACAAATGAACAATGCAGTGTATGCAATATGCAGATGCGGATGCGGTTATGCGTCGAAACATCGAGCCAAATGCGGGACCCGGTTGGTCAAATTTTGGGGTGCAACAGCTGCCCCTATTCAAGCGGCTTCGACCTGAATGGGTGAAGAGCGCTCAGCCTTCAAACATTCAAGGTAGATGACGGTTGAATACAAATGGAACCCTGAAATTTGCCAACCGCAAGAATATACTGCAAAGCTGCTTGAGGAAAAGCTTCCAATAAACTGAAGTTTGGTTATCACGGCAACATCTGGTCAATTTTCTGATAAAATTTTCTTCTCCTTCTCAACACCTGTGTGATGCCACAAGTATTGAAATAATGCTTCATAAAGCAAACACCTTGATTCCCATCTCTCTCATGGGATCAAATCTGGTCAACTCACAGTTCATTGCGAACTTGAGGACAATTCTCCTGAGGAAATTCTGAATGGAACTGCCTGGCACCTGTTTTGACAAAGGGGGCAGCTTCAGAAGTCTGATATATGTCAATCTTTGTTGTTGTTGTTGTTGTTGTTGTTGTTGTTGTTTTTTTTCCGATGCTGACGTAACACCCAAATATGAAGAATCACTCCGCTGGGGGAGACAAGAAGCTGAACCACACAACTCCGCAGGTGAACAAATTCGAAATCCAATAGGTAACCATCTTGGTCTATGTTTCGACATGCGTATGCTTGATAATGATGCAATGCCCTATATGACATGGATATGCTATGCGTTTTGTTTGAAAATGCAAGGTCCAGACGGCATGGATATGCTATATGCTTGTATAAACGCTATGACTATATATGCAAATGCTAATGCAGGCTCGAGCTGCCAGAGAACACCAGGTCTGAAAACCACTTGGCAAAATAAATGCCGAAGGAAACGTCAACTCTACTGGGGATAACCTGAAGTCACAGAACCATCTCAGCAAAATAAATGCTGGAAACGAGAAATCAAATCCGCTGGGGATAACTGCCCTGCTGGAGAACTGAAAAGGCAACCCTGCTTGACGACTTCACTGGGGAAAGAAAGAGAACTCTGCTCGGGGATGCTTTCTTCAAACCATTGACAATTGATTGCGCTCTGCGGGGATTGACCCAAACTGAGGTTGATTACGCGCAGTACACTGCTGGAAATGCTCCCACTATCAAGGATATCAATCTTAATCTGCTGAAGATACTCCTGATCCTACTCTGATACGGGGTAAAAGACAATCTCGACTCTTCCGGGGATAATAAGCAACTTTCATCTGCTGAAGAGTGGCAATTCTGATTTAACAACATCTGCGAGGAATTCAAACACTACTCGGAACACTGGCATCCGTCGAGCTTCGTATCGGGGAACATGACGACATGCGAGTCATTGGGAAATACTGTGTCAGATACCTTTAGGTTTTTTTTGTTTTTGGTTTAGAATAAACATGGATTATGTACACAGTGAAAGATATGGAAAATACTAGACGAGAACTAGCATTCAAAGGTAGACTATCAGGCGAGAACTGATAGGAAAATAGGTTATGAAAATTGATTTTTTGTGTTTTGAACATCAGACGGGCTGACTGGGTAACAGACTGAGGTATAGACAACCAGGCGAGAACTGGCTGAAAGCTCACGTACACCAGGCGAGAACTGGCATAACACTTGAAGAAACGGTGACCAAACGAGAATTGGTTACCAATAAACTGCACCAGGACGGGAACTGCTGCTTACAATAAACTGCACCAGGACGGGAACTGATGCTTACGGAAGGGTGGGCCAGACGAGAACTGGTTACCGATTTGCCAGGCGAGAACTGGACTTTGGAAACGACTGGTTACTGACACGCAACAGGTTTAAACTGCGGGATAATGATCCAACGACAACAAGACCTTCTTATCTGAAAGGTTTTCGATAAGGGTATTGACATGATTCCCCGATACTCAACTCCGGCTGGGGATAAACAAGCTGGTTTGAATGACTTGCCCCTGGTACACTCAGCTGGGGGATAAAAGACTGGCTTGCACAACTTGCCCCGGTACAATTCACCTTGCCCCAATCTAACTCTTGGGAATATTGCTCTGAACAGCTTGCTACGAGACGACTTCGAGAATATTTGCCCCGGTATCTGTACAACAACAGAATTCAATCTCCAATTAAACACCTAACAACCCAGTTGATTTCAACATTCTCTGCGATGACTTGCCCCTGAATGAGCGTTCTAGCGACTTAACCCGATCTGATTATCCATTGGAAGCATCTGCTTTCAAATCTTAGCGCTCTGCATAATTGCCCCGGATTGGGTCTTGAGAAGACTCCTTCTGATCAACTACTTCTCAAACAAACTGCCCCTGCTCAACTGGAACTTCGGGACTTGTCCTCAGACTGACTGATACTGAACTTACTGGAAGATAATGCCCCTGATTCACTAGGCTTCACAACATACACCATTCTGGTTCAGACTGCTGGATTACTCAGTCCTATTTGATTACTCCCTGGTGAAATTTCTTTCATGCCAACTACTAACCTGCAATTAGAATTGTCTGTTCACGAATGGTAATCTTAATGCAGTGGTTATGCAGATTTTGAAAAAATTTGAGCTGTCACTCATTTACATGCAATATGATTGAGAGTGACGAATGAACCAAAGTTCAAACGCAGTGCTTACGTGGTCAGTGAAAATACAACAAGGATGTGACTAGCAAGTCAAGAAGGAGTCAGATTACTCGACCTTATCGTAATGCGCTTCAGATTTACCCTACCTCAATTAGGTCTTTTGAGGGTTGTATCGTGGTCGGGTTCACGGTTCGTGAAACAAAGGATATTTGGCTCAAATTTTGATTTGTACCCACCCCTTCTACGTGATGATCTCCGATCCTAAGGTTCAGTTAACCTGGCACGAGCGCTCGCCTCTTCGAGAAGTATGTTGAATAGTAAGAACCACAGTTAAGGAATTCACAAGCTTTTCTTCTAGAGTGATAGTTACTCCTTCTTCGCTTTGGTGTCTGTGTACACGATTCTGTGATTTTGCTGGGGAAAATTTCTTTTTAATCCCTTCTTTTTCATTCTTTTGATTCCCTAATTTTTGCCTGGACTGACTCATTTTGAGTTCTTTTCGATTTTTCCGATTTCTTTTGAAGTCCAGCGGGATGCCCTGATTTTTGCCTAAGTATTAGCTTTCCAGCTTTTCTTTCTTTTTACTTAGCGGGCTTTCTTTCTTTCTTTCTTTTGGAACAAAGTCGTGCGACACTGGTTGTCTTGATTGCTCCGAAAGGATTGTAACTGTCTCACTCCTGATTGGTGAGATTTGACCTCTTGAAAGTATAAACTGATTGGTCCTTGAAAGACAACACTTCTCTGTAAGACTTGAACGCTCGGTCAAGCTAACTGACAACTACCCTGCCCCGGGTTAAGATGTGAGGGTTTTAAAAGTCCGAAAAAACTTCTACTTCCTGGCTCGAAGTGGTTAACAAGGGACTAACTCCTTATATCTCCAGTGTTTGGGGAATTTGAAACAATGCCTTGTACGTCATCGGTACGGTCTTATCTGAAAGCATACGAACATCGGTTATGAGTTTCAGTTTCATCATCCTCCCTCCTAACTTTGCTAGTCACAGCAAAAAAAGTGGAGTGAATAAAATGTAAGTGTCAGTGCAATGCAATAAATGAGCGACAGCGACATGATTAATTCAGAAAAATGCATAGTCACTGTATTATTATCACCATTCAAAACATACAATGCTTAAAAAAGCAGGTAGTAACTAACAGAAAAAGAAACTACAGATGCAAATGATAGTAAAAAGTCCGAGGACTGCCAATGCTGAGGCGCCTGCCTGTCTGAACCACTGGCTTATGCTGGGGAACACCCTTCTGAGTCGCGAGCTTAGACAGCTGAGCGGTTAGGGATGAACAAACAGAAATCCTTCTCGAAAGGAAATGCGATCCTGATCAATCAACTGCTGTACCTTCGCCTGAAATGCTTTACAATCTTCGGTTGAATGCCCCGGAGAGCCACCATGATAACCACACTGCACGTGGGGATTGTACCCAGGAGGGTAAGGTTCTGGAACTGGCTTAAGAGCTTTCGGCTCCACCAAAGACTTCTGGATCAAAGATGGTAGCAACTGGCTATACGGCATCGGCACTGGGTGAAAAGGAGCATTCCTTCGTTCCAAATTGTTGCGAGGTCTGTTCTGATTCTGACGCTGATTCTGATAACCTCGGCCACGAGTTCGCTGATTTGCAATGGAAGCGACATAAGATTCCTGATAGAGTGCCCCAGGCACGGCCGTCTGTTCAGTATAACAAGCCCCGGGAGGTACTGATCTCTGATAAGATGATGAACCAACAAAATTCACTGATTCGCTTCGAGGATATTCAATCTTTGGCATGACTGAGTTGATCACAACTTCTTCTTCACTCTGATAGTCACAAGGATATTCAGTTTCACCAGCTTGATCATATGAAGTAATCTGAATTTTCCCCATTCTTATGGAGTACTCAAGGCGTTCTCCTAATGCTACCACGTCAGAGAAACTTGCCGGAATTCCGAGCAATCTTTTGAAGTACGGATATTGTAGGGAATCCACAAACATGCTTGCCAGCTCTTGGTCTAACAGCGGGGGACGCACTCTAGCAGCAAATTCTCTCCATCTCTGAGCATATCTCCTGATAGGTTCATTGATCTCTTGAGACAATTCTTGCAAATGCATGCGATAAGGAGCAATGTCTAGGTTGTAATCGTACTGCTTCAGAAAAGCTCTGGCTAAATCCATCCATGACTGAATCTGATTCCTCTCTAACTGCATATACCACCTCAAAGATGCCCCAGTCAGACTATCTTGAAAGCAATGGACCATCAACTTATCATCTCGCGCAAACGCAGTCATTCTTCGACAGAACATCATCAAATGCAGCTTTGGACAGCTATCTCCCGTGTACTTCTCAAATTTCGGCACTTTGAACTTGTAAGGCAACACCAGGTCAGGAACCAAACACATGCCTACAGCATCCAGGTCAACAGCATCTTTGGCTTTCAAAGCTTTCATTTGCTCTTCCAACACTCGGACTCTTCTAGCCTTTTCGAGAGCTCCTGGATCTACCATCCCAGTTGCTGGAATATCTCTTCGGTAATTCATCACAGGGAAAGCAACATCTTGATTGTTGACAGGAGGAGGACGCTCATTCTGAGCAACAAACTGCTCATGTCGATCTTGGTTCTCAACAGAAGGCTGTACAACTTGGTCTGCAGCAACGTTGTTCACTTGCGGGAAATCTTCCATGGAATCATACAGAGGGTTGGACGCCATAGTGAACCCTGTCAAGGTGTTAGGAGACTGGAAATTGCCTTCAGACATGGCTACCAATAATCTTCAGCTGACTTCGACACTTGATTCTGCTCAAATCCACTCAACCCCTAGGTAAGTCTTCTGACAATCAACAGCTGCTCAATCCAAACTCCGGGTAATCACCTTCAGGAAACAAAGGCTGGATCAGAACTCTGGCTAGCTGGAGGATGATATGCAATGCAACACTGATATGCATATGATATGCAAAATGCAGCAAACAATGGGACCACAGCCCCCACACAAAATCTGAATACTGCTGCGCTGCTGACGGAGACGCTCTCTGAAAAGAAGACCAATATAACGGGTAGGTTGAAAGTCAAGTTTCCTGCACAAAAAACCCCCCCACTCACAGGTATGGACCTATATCTGACAAGGTACGGCATCCTATGCGGTCGTCAGCGTCACAGACTTTCATGAGGAATGATACGATTCCCAGAAGGAGTGGCATCGTCATCTCATGAAGAGGCCTCACTTAGCTAACTTCCAATTGATCGGTTCCCAGAGTCGACAATCCTCACGTCTGGACTCCCCTCAGATCCTCAGGACCGGAAAGGAGCACCTCTGCGAGAACCTCGTCCGAGTGCGAATTTTCGTAGGGAACTGCGCCTGCTCAGCAGACAGGTTCGTCTACTACTTCTCCGCAACTATATCTAGGTGTATACTCATACTCGAGCCCAGGTCCGGCTTATCTCAATCATAGAACACCCGTAACACCCCAACAGCAACAGATAATATCGATAAATAAGCCCCAAATAGACAAGCAAACAAACGCTAGGATTGACTCTCTCTTAGGGACGTTGGATCCCAAATGCATAAGAACCATCGCAGTTCTTAGCAGCCAGGGGACGTTGGGTCCCCAGCAGAGTCGCCAGCTGCTGGGGATTGCCCCAAACAGCCAGGAAAAAACTCAGGCGAAGGGAACCGTTGGAGTCCCCAGCAGAGTCGCCAGCTGTCGCTACTGCGAAAATCGGCGTCGGCTGACAGAAGAGTCGCCACCGTGCGTTATTTACCCCTCAGAGCGGGAAAGGAAACGCTCGAAGTAAACCTCGCAAAAAACGGGGAAAAGGTATGGTCATCGCAACCATAGCCTGGGTTCGGGAGTCGGTTACGCAAGGGGAAGGTATTAGCACCCCTCACGTCCGTCGTACTCGACGGGATCCACGCTTGCTTGGTTTGTCTACTGGATGCAAAACAATCTATCTACGGCTGCTAAATCTAAAGGGAAGGGAATTGACTCGATAGAGCGTCGCACTCTATGCCTACGTATTCTCAAGAGAGAAAGTCAGAGTCAACGTAGTTCGGGACTACAGGGAAAATTGGCTCGCCAAGACCTCGCGTCTTGTGCCTACGTACTTCCACTGGATGGAAGATCAGAGCTTTACGTAGTTCAGACTAACTACGGCTAAACAAACATTCTCACACAGCAGTGAGAAAAACAACTGGCTTCACAGGGTCGGGAACCTATGGTCAAAACTATGGCTCGGTCTCAAATGCACTTGGGCAAGAGAGAAAAAGGGTTACGATTAGTCGTCAGCGGGAAAGTCTCGATCGCACAGCTGCGAGAGAACAAAAGTCAGTCGTTAGTGTGCTCGCTAGGATATCGCATCCTATGCCTACATATCTTCGTCTGGTACGAAGAATCAGAGCAGCTGTAGTTCGGCTACTATCGGACCACAGCTCAAATCTCGTTTTATTAATCTCTGAAAAAAATGATTACAATGGGTTGATACTGAAATAAATCTCCTAAGAACACTATCTTGAAAAGTCGAGTGAAAATAGCCCCCTAACAAATGGGCCTCTAATTCTATCCCTAAAAGTCGAAAAATAAAGTCTAAGAAAATATCCTAAAAGAAAATGCTTTAAAAAATATTAATCCTGCTTTTAATATTTTTTCTCTTTTTTTTTCCTTTTCTCTTTAACATATTTTTTCATATTTCTTATTGAATATTTTTTTCTCTGTTTTTCTAAATATTTTCTCTACATTTTCCATATTTTCTCCATTTTCTCAAATATATTTTCTTTTCACCATTCTCATTTCCTTTATTCTTTTTCTTTCATATTTTTTCTATATTTATTTTTCTTTTCACTTCTTTTTCCTCATTTTTCTTTTACTATTTCCTCTTTTTATTATTATTTTTTTATATGGAATATGCATAAAAAAATGTAAAAGAAAAAAAAATAAAAGAAAAAAACATAAAAGGGGGGGGGGGGGGAATACTGAATTACAAGGGATTACACAAAGAGTAAAATAAAAAATTGAAGGGCCCAGCCCAATCTTCTTCAAAAAACGCAGCAGGGGGTATGGTGTGAAATGGTAGTGTACTGGGAAACACCTTGGGCCCAGCCCACTCGTCAGAAAAAACGTGGGGTGTGTTTGGAGAAAAAACTGATTGGGCCTGAGGCCCAATCTCTCCAGCCTGATCTCTTCCTCCTTTCACCTTCAGAGCAAACCCAAAGAACCCTAGCTCCTTCCTCTCTGCTCACGGCGCCGCCGTCCACACTATTCACTCTCTGAACCACCTCCATCTCTGAGCCTTCTCCTTCCAAACCACTCAAGCTCTCCACCATTCTTCCCTCTCTCCTCTCAAACAGAAGAGATGTCAACAGAAACTAGGAATTTTCGTTGAAAACGTTCCCTCTTCTTGATGAGAAATATGGACGCTCTGAGAACACAACGCTGGATACTAAGGTCGTCAAGGATCTTCGTAGATCACGACTCTCAACGATGAACGTCGTCATTGATTCCTGATGGTCCGTTCAGCATTTGATGAAGATCGATGACGCTTCGGTAGCTTCTGGAACTTTGAATCTTGAAGGATGAAGGCGTTGATGATTTGAAAAACCTTCTGGAGATCGACGAGTGTTGATGAAGACTTGCAATATTCTTGCGCTTCTGGAGAAATCTGAAGATGGTGAATGATGAAGATCCTGTTGATCTGTTGAAGATTGACGGAATCTGGAGAACTGATCCTGGAGACTCATTCCTAATAGTTGAAGGTTTTTTGAGGACGGAGATGAATCTTGGTGAAACTGCAACCGTTCTGGAAATCCATGTGGATCTTGCTGAAGAACTCGTTGAAGTTCTTGAAGTTGTTGATCGAAAACTGGAAAGGATGAGTGTACGATGAAGAAGGGAGAAAGATGAATGGTCCTGGGTTTTTCTGGGTTTCTTGATGAGTTTTCTGGTGGCGGTTGGTGGTGGAGACACGGGGAAGAAGATGAAGATCAAGGAGGGTTTTCTGGGTTTGATGGTCGCCGGTGAGGGTTAGTGGTGGCCGGAGAAGGAGGTTTAGGTTGGAGAAGATGAAGATGAAAAGTGATCTGGGGATTTAGGGGGCTCCGGTGAGGGTTGGTGGTGGCCGGAGTACATGCACGGCGGCCGGTGGGAATTCCCGGCGAAGTGCTGTGGTGTGGACGCGTGGTGCAGTGGGTGGAGGGTGAAAGTGCATGCGTGCCACGTGGTGGCAGCGTGGCTGAGAGAGAGAGAGGGTCTGGGGGTACGTGGCATGGCATGAGATGAAAACGTGGGCCAGCCTCTCTTGGACACGTGTGCAGCTGCTATTTAAAGCTGAAACCTCTTCTGGGACGTTCTAGAGACTTCTGGTGAATACTGGAAGTTGCTGGACGATGGCTGAATACTCTAGACCTTTTTCTGGACGAATTGGGCCTTCTTGGACAATAAAAAACACTAACTGGGCCTTGGCTGGATCACTGGGCCTGCGAAAAAACTGAAGAAAACTCACAAAAACTGTATTAGAAGTTAATGGAAAATGAATCTAATTAATTATTAAAACTAATCTAATTAAATTCTGTAAATCCTAATTAAAACTCTAATAAAACTATATTAACTTCTAAAAAAAGACTATCACAGAAAATAAAATGAAAAATCTATATATTTCTAAAAATTAAAAACATCTTAATTTCTATTTAAAAAAAAGAACTATATATGAAAAATCTATTTATGAAAAATCTATTTATTATTCTAAAAAATGAAGATTACAACTATTTAAAATCTATTAATTTCTACATTACTCTTTATTGTTTAAAAATATTAAACTCCACCTAATATGCTCTAAAAAAAATGCCATTAAATTCTATTAATATTCTAAAACTATATTACCCTATATTATTTAAAAGACAATCTATATTATCCTATTTATATTCTAAAATGATTAAAAAAAGCTAGTTATTTCTATAAAATTCTATATATGATTTAAAAAGAACTAAAAATATCAAAAATTCTATTAAATCCTAAAAAATGATTTAAAAGCTATTAATATTCTATAAAATGCTATAAAATCCAGAAAAATCACAATAATTCCCAGAGGGACAAAATGAGCACCGAACGACACAAAAATAATCGGTAAAAACAAACGGGCACCGACATATCCCAAAAATACGATTCTACTGATTAAAAACACCTGAAACACGAGACGGGAGCTGTGATCCCTGATAAAATCAATACAAATGAAAAATGCAATATATGCGATATGCAGATGCGAATGCGGTTATGCGTCGAAACATCGAGCCAAATGCGAGACCCGGTTGGTCAAATTTTGGGGTGCAACAATATGCAGTTGAGAAATTTCAATGGCTTCCTCTCGATTCTATTCAACTCTTGCCCAAAAAACTTGCTGAATACATTGCAAATGTTATATAGAAGTGGATTAGAACTCTCTAGAACTTCTGTAACTAACTGAATGAGATTTTGAATTTCTCATTCTCTTCCAATTTCTCATATGTAACAGTCATGAATGTGCCCTGTTCTCATCCTGATTTCACTTGAATTTCTCCTCTTATGACATTTAGAATTGAATGGGAGTGATAGATCCCTTGCTTTTGATCCTATGGTGTGTGATTGAAGTGTTGCTTCAACCTTAAGTTACAAAGTGGAAATGCTTGAAAATGGCCTCAAATGCAAGATGTAACAATGTCATCATTCTTAAAATGTGTTTTCTGATAAAAATGACCTATAACATGACCTTGTTTGGACACCAATCATTAAATTCCATTTTTTGGCCTTTTAATGCTTTTAATTTCTTCCTTTTTAAGCCATTTCAAATGATTTTGTGTTCCAAGCCAAACCAAACTCTCATGACCACTTGGTTGCACTCAAAACATCATTTTGAACAAGTTCCATGTTGAAAAATTTTCCATTTGAAGCTTGCAAGTTGGAGTTATGGACCTATGATCACAAATGACCTATAATCACCAATACCCAAAATACCCATGGCTTGCAAAGATCATAACTTTAGTTCTATAAATCCCCTTGAGGACTTATAGTACTATATGGAAAGCTAAGAGGATAAGGAACAACATTCATGTTGACCAAAAGTCCATTTGAAAACTCCCTGAAGGGCAAAAGTTGCTTGGAAGTCAAGTGACTTTCACAGATAAATTTCATAGTCATCTGATGACCTGTAACTTGCAAGGACCATAACTTGAGTTCTATAAATCCCCTTGAGGACTTCTAGTACTCAAATTAAAGTTATTGAGATGATCTACAAGTTTCATGTTGGCCAAAGATCCATTTGAAACTTTTATTTTGACTTATGTGGCCTTGAAGTTAGGCACTAAACAAGGGATTTTACACTGAAACCCTAATTTAGTAACTTCCCACATTCTTGATTCTTCTTTGCTTAACCTTGGCACAAAACCACACATGTATCAACATACCAATCCATGAACCCCATGACCTCAAAGTAGTCTTTGATGCTCTTCAATTACTCAATTGACCTAGGATTGACCCAGATGAAACCCTAGTTGACTGCACCTCAACTGTGGCTCTGGCACTTGAATCAATGACTTGTCTCAGCTTCAATAGGGCCCTCTAGGCATTCCAGGAGATCCATACACACCTCAAATTCACATTCCATGTTTCACATCCCACTGATGATTCCCAATATTCCTCAAGATAGGAGCAAAACCCACATGTAGGCACTCAAACTTCTCAAGACTTCAACTCTTGATGACTTGGATGACTTCTCAATCTTGGATAACACCTCTTGCTAGGATCTTCTGATAAGAATCACACTTGATCCCCTGTTGGATGAGTGATATGCTATGATATGCAAATGATTAGAACTATGTGAATGATGTAATTATGCAAATGAAATGCAATGAAACATAAATCAGGCAAGAAAAGGTTGAGCAAATTTTGGGGTGCAACACCTATGAATTGTAGAGGAATAGAAAGCCCAACATTTCTTATTTCCATCCTTTTGGATGTATTTGCTTTATGTTAAATACTAAAGAAAATCTTAACAAGTTTGATTCCAAAGCTCAGAAGTGTTTCATGCTTGGGTATTCTGAACGCTCTAAAGGCTACAGAGTATACAATACTGAGACACAAATTGTAGAGGAATCTATTCATGTTAGATTTGATGATAGGTTTGACAATCAAAAGCCAAAGCAGTGTGATAATTCTGCAGATAGAGAAATTATTCACACAGACTCTGAAGACTCAGAGGCAGATAAAGATAAAGTGAAAGAACCAGAAGCTACGCCAGATGCAACTCCCTTGGCAGCTCAAATGAATAATTTAAATATTTCTGAAGAACCATCAGTTAGAGGATCATCCAGAATCAAATCTTCACATCCAGAAGAAATGATTATTGGAAAGAAGGATGACCCCATCAGAACAAGGTCTTTCATCAGATCATCTAGAACTTCCTTGTTTGGTCTAGTTTCAGTAATTGAACCAACTTCTGTAGATGAGGCTCTGCAAGACAATGATTGGATACTTTCAATGCAAGATGAGCTATATCAATTTACAAGAAATGAAGTTTGGGATCTAGTTCCAAGACCAAAAGGGTTCAATATAATTGGAACAAAGTGGGTCTTCAGAAACAAACTCAATGAGCAAGGAGAAGTTGAAAGAAACAAGGCAAGGCTCGTAGCTCAAAGGTATAGTCAGCAAGAAGGAATTGATTACACAGAGACTTATGCTCTTGTGGCAAGGTTAGAATCTATTCACTTACTTATATCTTTTTCTGCACAAAATAACATCACTCTATATCAGATGAATGTTAAGAGTGCCTTCTTAAATGGAATTATAGAAGAAGAAGTTTATGTACACCAACCTCCTGGATTTGGAAGTGAAAAATTTCCAGAACATGTTTTCAAACTTAAGAAATCTCTATATGGTTTAAAACAAGCTCCCAGAGCTTGGTATGAGAGATTAAGTAATTTTCTTCTGGAGAAAAACTTTATCAGAGGCAAAGTGGACACAACTCTTTTCTATAAAACATTTAAGAAAGATCTGTTAATTTGTCAAATATATGTAGATGATATTATATTTGGATCTACCAAAATTACGCTTGGAAAGGAGTTTGCTCAATGTATGCAGGCTGAATTTGAGATGAGTATGATGGGAGAACTCATATTCTTTCTGGGAATTTAAGTAAATCAGACTCCAGATTGCACTTACGTTCATCAGACTAAATATGTAAAAGAACTTCTGAAGAAGTTTAACATGACTGATAGTAAGTTGGCAAAGACTCCAATGCATCCAACAAACACTCTGGGTAAGGAAGAGGTAAGTAATAAAGTAGATCAGAAACTCTATAGAGGTATGATAGGCTCTCTTCTTTACTTAACTGCTTCTAGACCTGACATTCTATTCAGTGTGTGCTTGTGTGCTAGATTCCAATCAGATCCTAGAGAATCACACTTAACAGCTGTTAAGAGGATTCTAAAGTATCTGAAAGGTACTACTAACGTGGGTCTGTGTTACAGAAAATCTGATGAATTTAAACTAGTTGGATTCTGTGATGCTGACTACACTGGAGATAGAGTTGAAAGGAATAGTACTTCTGGAAGCTATCAGTTTCTTGGATGAAATTTTATCTCCTGGTATAGCAAGAAGCAACCAACAATTGCTCTGTCAACTACAGAAGCAGAATATATTGCTGCTGCTGGATGTAGCACACAGATGCTCTGGATGAAGAGTCAACTAGAAGACTATCAGATATTTGAGAGTAACATTTCTATATTCTGTGATAATACTTCTGTTATATGTTTGTCTAAAAATCCAGTTTTACACTCTAAGGCAAAACATATAGAAATTAAACATCACTTCATCAGAGACTATATTCAGAAGGGAATTTTGAGTTTAAACTTTGTTGATACAGACCATCAATGGGATGATATCTTTACTAAACCCCTTGCTGAAGATAGGTTTAAGTTTATTCTGAAAAATATTGGAATGAATTTCTGTCCAGAATAATATTTGATAAGAAGTAAATTTCTCAGATGTAAAATGTTTAAGACTCTAAAGTATTTCATCTGTTATTTATTCATTCTCTTAAATTATTATTTGATCTGACAAGTCTCATAGGATCTGAACGTTGGTTAACGTTTCATTTCTCAATGAGATCTCAGAAGCACATGCAAGCAAACACGTGTCACTCTGAATCTGAAAAGATGGCGTGCACAAAACTGAAAAGACGTTTGAGGTACTATTTGAATATTTGGTTTCTTGTTTTTCCCCTCAAATTGTCAGAATCATTAATGTTTTGAAATGATTACATTCTTTTTATTAAATGCCATTAAATGCTATTTGTGAACGTGCTGAACATGTGACTCTTGTTGTGCCCTAATTGTCTCTATAAATACCACAATTCACAACTTTTCACACTTTTCACTCACAAACACTTGTATGCATTTTTGTCTCTTGCATTGCTTCCATCTTTCTTGCAAAATCAAAACTGCTCGTAACCCTAAAACTGCATCTCCAACAATGGCTTCATCTTCATCAACATCAGCTCAGTTACAGTCAACTATGGCAGCTATTTCATCTTCAAACATGGGTGATATTCCTTTCAGAAATCCTGTTAGAACTACTCTCACTCCAGTTGAGTCGCTTGAAGTTTTGTGTGAACCTTTAGTGGATTTTGCTTCTCTGACTGATAATGGATATAATCTTTGTTCCATCATTGATGCTCAAGGATGGACCAAGTACTTTGACAGACTTTTTGGACCTGTCTACCCTGTATTGGTCAAGGAGTTCTGGATTCATGCTTATGCTTACCCTAAGTTCATGGTGTCTTATGTTCTGGGCAAAGAGATTGTAATCACTGAAGATCTAATAAGGAAACTTGTTGGATATGAAGAGACAGATGGTGTATTTCGTTTATTTGGGCGTGTCAACATGCAGGATGTTTACTCTGAAGTGATGGTTTCTGGAAATCCATCTAACAGATTCAAGGATTTAAAGCCTAATTACAAAATCTGGGCTAAAATTTTCATGGGCTGTATTCATCACAAGAAGTCTACAAACTCTCCTGATTATGTGAACAATGACCAACTTTACTTCATGTACTGCTTGAGTGAGAGCATGAAAGTGGATTTGCCTCACTTACTTTTTACTCATCTGTGGAATCATGTGAAACAGTCAAGAGAAGAAATGAAGACAAAGGGTCAGAAGACCAGAAATTGGATATCTTGTGGAAGGTTAATCTCAGATATTCTGACAGAAAATGGCCTGGTGGCACATTTACATGAAGTTGGAATGAAATCAGAACTTGCAACTATTCTTGGTAAAGTCATGAATGCTAAAAGTCTTCAGAGGCTTAGAGTCATTGATGAACTTACTTCTGCACCTGAGCAGCTAAAACCAGAAGAAATCAGCAAAAGAAGGATTCTGGTAGATAATTTTCCAACCTTCTATGCTGAAGAACCCAAGGAAGTTATTATCAAGTTTGTTGGCCAGTGTATGGAACAAGGCATTCCTATTCCAGAAGGGTTTCTAAACCGTGTTCCTATGCCATATTTTTATACAAAACACAAGAGGCAGAGGACCCTAGCTTTAGAAGAAGAAGAAAAAGTTGCAGGTACACCTCAGAAGAAGCAGAAAACTTCTGAAGAACCTCAGAAGAAGGAAAGAACTTCTAACGTGCCTCAGAAGAAACAGAAATTGTCTGATGAATCTCAGAAGCAACAAAATACTTCTGAAGAACCCTAGAAGAAGAAAAAGAAGAGAAATTTTTTTGGAGAAGCTCCTTCTGTACCTATCAAATGCATCAAGACATCAGGTACTAAATCATCTTTACCCTCTATTTCTAAAATTGCAAATAATTTATCAACTGTTAGTTCTAATCCCCCACTAACTACCACACAAAATCCAAATTCATCTGTACCACCTTCTACACCTTCAGAACCAACTCCAATTGTTTCTGAAATACCACAACCATGCTCTGAACCACCACAACCACATATTCCAGATTCCACTCCAAAACCATCTGAACAAATAACTTTTGATACTCCACAAACAGAATCTAAACAAGTTATAGAACCTACACCAGCTCCACAACCTCAATCACCCATTCCAGATCAAATCCCTCAATCTCAAGCTGAAATACCCCAACAACAAACAGTAGAATCTGTTACAACTAATTATGTACAACAACAAGAAGAACCACAAATTCCCCAACCAGAAGAACACTCTATTTCTAATCCTACACCAGTTCAACCATCATACATTTCTGACAATGATATTCTTGACATACCACCTTTGAATGTCATGATTACTATTTCTTCAACCTCATGTCATTCTACAGAGTCTAGTCAGTCCACTGAATCTGACATTCACCCTGATTTTCAAGCAATGATAACTCTTCCATCCTCTCCTCAACTAGAACAAAAACAAACCTCTAATTTTGTTTTGTCTGATTCTCTCAAACCTTTATCCTCAAAACATCTTCCTTCTGGTTTAAAAATTAAAAACTTCTACACCATAATAGAACCCTCTGAACCTACCATTCCTTTTAAACCTACCTCCACATTAATCCTTCCCTCTGTCCTCCAAGAATACCTAACACAACAACTTGACCTCATTCCATCTGAAATCATTCTGTCACCCAACACCATTTTCAAACCTTATGATTCAACACCTTTTGATGTTATTCCATCTAACTACCGAATTAAACCACACTTATTTTTCAGAAAACAAAAAATCACAACTCCATCTATTCCAACTTATCATTGTCCATTATTCATTATTCCAACCTTTACCATTCCACCCCCATCAGAACAACCCAAACAACCTAAACCATCACCTCTGGAAGCCTATCTCAACCCTAAACCTAGGCTAAACGTTGATGGATTATTTGCTACTTTCAAAAAGGAAGTAAGGATGAGCTTAGATTCTGTTAAGAAGAGATGCTTATCCATCATGAACTCAGATGACTCTGATGCTATCTGGGATAGATTTATCTCCAGATTCAACACAGTAGCATCCAATCTGAAGCATGTTTGTTCTGATGATGCAAAGACTAGATTTGCTGAATTCACCAGAACTACATTATGGAATGTGAAAAGATCTCCTACATTGCTTCTGGAAGATGCTCCTCCTGTTTCTCAAGTGTCTGAATCTGTTGAAGAACCTACTCTTGAAGTCATTCCTGAAGACAATTCGTTAGCTCTAACAGCTATTGAAAAAGAATCTGCCTCTGCAATGATTGTTGACTCTGCTGTTATTACTACGTCTGGATCTGCTCCCTCCACTTCTTCTGAATTAAAGAAAGAGAACCCAGAATTAGCTGACAAGATTGTTGTGCTAGAGGCTGGCCAATCAGAGATTAAGTCATGGATGGCTAAACAAGACGAGAAGACTGACAACATTCAGAAGTGGATGTCAAAGCAAGAGGAATTTTCATCTGAAATAACCAACCTTCTGAAGTAATTGTTGTCTAAGCATACTTAGTGTTATTTGTGTTTATCTGATGTTTGAGCACAAGTTTGCATTTGTTGTCTGTTTTGCTTATTATCTGGATATTTTGAATATATTAGATATTTTGAATCTGAATGCTTTTATCTGATGATAACCTTTCTCTCTAATTCCTTTATTTTTGTCTTTAAATAATTTTCTTTTTGATTATGACAAAAAGAGGGAGAAAATGAAACTCTGAATGTTCATATAAATAGTCACCTAAATGAATTTCAGACATAATAAATTTTATCTAACACTGAATTTTAGTGTTTAAGAACTCTATTGTATCATCTGACAAAATTCACTTAAGTAACTCTGAGATCCCCATATCTAATTTTATTCAATCAGGCTCTAACTCTAAAACGTTCATCCTAATCAAGATCTGATTCTGAAAAGAATACTCGTGCAAAAAGGGAAGTTTTCTATTCCTTCTTAAGTATTCAATTCAGGGGGAGATTCATAATCTCAGGGGGAGTTATATTTATTCCTTTTTTAAACAAAATTTCATATGTTTTTGTCATCATCAAAAAGGGGGAGATTGTTAGAACACAAATTGGTGTTTAATTATATCTCTATGTTTTGATGATAACACTAATAAAATTTTGTATAAGGAAAATATATACTCTAATTTTGTTCTGGTATTTTTGTTTCAGAATTTATTTTAAATACTCTGAAGGAAGCAAAATACATCTGAACGCTCTCTATGCTAAGCATCTGAAGCATCAGAAGCATGACATCAGAAGATTCTGAGTGCTGTCAGAAGACTCTGAAGCTGAAGCATCAGAAGCATATCATCAGAAGATTTTGAGTGCTGTTAGAAGAATCTGAATCTGAAGTATCAGAAGCATCTAAAGCATAGATACAAGACTTTGAATGAAGAGCTTCAAGCATTGTTTATCAGAAGACTCTGAATGTACCATTTGCTGCAAGTACAGAAGATCTGATCTCAAGACTTTGCTCTGAATAATTTACACGCTGAAGCACATCTGGCTGCAACACTCTGATCTAGTAAAACTCTGATACATCATAGGCTCTGATTATTCAAGACTCTGATGTGAGTAACTGTGAGAAAGAAGATTGTTGAAGAAGAGTATTTTCAAAGATATATCCGTTGGCATTTTTCCCAACAACTCTTTCCTCTTTTGTGATAGACACAAGATCACAGACAAAAAGGATTTCTCTGAACGTTCTATTCCTAGGAAAGGTCAAGTCAGAAGAAGACAAAAGACCACAGCTACTTTACAGTACACGGTCTCCCAAGTTGGCTACGTCTTGGATTTCTTTGGCTATATAAGAAACACTTCACCAAAATTCTCAAGTCGACGCAATTAACGAATTTAACAATATTACAACATACTGAACAATTATTCAAAGCTCTCTTACAATTCTTATTTCAATTCTTGAATAGTTCTTTTGTTCTAAATCTTAAGTGTAAATCACAGTTGTGATACAGCTTACTTAGAAGCATTCTAAAACACTTGTATATTTACATTTGATTGTAAAAGGTTCCTTAAGAAGATCAAGTTGTGGTCAGAATTTCTTAAGAAGGCTAAGACAGTTGTTCTTAGTGTTTACACTGCAATCTGTTTGATCATAGTGGATTAAGTCCTTGTTGAGAAAGGCAAATCATCTTTGATAAGGTGGACTGGAGTAGTTGAGTTCAACGAACCAGGATAAAAATCAAGAGTTGTATTATTGCCTTATAATTTTCCAAACCCTTATTCAACCCCCTTTCTAAGTGTTTTTCCCACTTTCAAATCTTACACAAGTTGGGAAATACATTGTCCCTACTACTACTAGTAGTTGAGTCCCGCATCGAAAGAAGATGAAAGGTATCGAGAAAAGCTAAGAGTATAAAAGAATTTGAATACCATCATTGCAACATACTTACCTGGATGAGGTCAATGGTTGATCATGAAGGGCCATGGCGACATAGGAGAGTGACCTCCATTGCACTTAAGAGGGATGATGTCCTAAGGTCTACCCAAGTGGTGGAACCTACATCATAATTTGTGGTGTTGGGGCCAGCGTTTGCGCGGCCCCTTCCTATTCTTATATCAAATTTTATACTTTTTTTACTTTTCTGATCCTGATTCTATATATAAACAGAAAGCTGGGCAAGAAATTAGTGAACTATCATTTAAAATTAATGTTCTCTTTTTCTGTTGACAATTTACAGCAGAAGTTGGAACATGGTATCTTAAATGTTATAACCTCTCAAAAATATTGTGGTTGATGTTACAATGCCTTCACTGGATATATAGAAGGATTAAATGTATTCAGAAAGTTATATGAAGACTAAATACACTAAAAAAAATGATCCTAAGCCAATAAAGTAGTGAAATGCAGCACATGTAAAGTGAATATATATATATATATATATATATATATATATATATATATATATATATATATATATATATATATATATATATATATATATATATATATATATACACACACACACACACACACGGTTTAGCTTAGAGTAACAACAAGCAACATTATAACTTGCCACTGCTGCTTTGTTAGGTTCTGGATTTGTTCTTCAAACAGACTCAAATTTTTCGTATGCTTCCTGGTTTGTACTTAGCATTCCTTCTGATTTAATCCAAGAACGTAATGGACGGCGATATTATCAGGAAGATACCATCCATTTTCTTATCTTCGAAATTAAAGCATTTTTTCCTCTCAAACTAGGTGTTACAGATTAGAATTTCTTATGGAAAATGTTTTGTTTCTACATGTCTATCTTGTCTTTACTAGGACAAAGTCACTAATCCTATAATACTTATTTTAATAAGCAATTAAGCAATAAAGAAAAAGATTAACTAAATCCGCACAGTGATTTTTGTATGTATGTCTGTTTATATGTTGCAAATGCAAACTAAATTTCATAAAATGCACAATAATGAGATATGTGAAATACAAATTCTAGAGAAGAAATTGCACTTAATATCTATTGCATATTGAAAAATATATTGCCACTCAAAAATGTCAAGGGCAAGATAAAAGAAGGAAAGCTGTTCAGAAAAATGAAAAAAGGACAGAGAAAACAATTTTGAGTCTGGAATTGAACAACCATGATGTAGGTGTATCGTCTCAAGAAATCCTCAACGGAATCAAACAAGGAATTGATCAACCTAAAGCGGCAGTCCAACTACAGTGGAAGATCTACATTTGACTTGGAAGACATCAAAGGGTCACCCTATAGACAACATACTTGGGGATATCATAAAAGGCATGACTACACGCTATAAGATAAGTAATTTTTGTTATCATTTTGCTCTCATATCCTAATTAGATACTAAAAATGCAAAATATGCATTGCTTGATGAGTATTCGCTTTTGGCTGTTGCACCCCAAAATTTGACCAACCAGTTCTCGTGCTTGGATTTTGTTTTCTTTGCATTTTTTTGCATCTCTGCATATCATAGCATTTGTTCTCGAAGCATGAGATCAAGGTATTGATGCGCCTCAGAGTTCGTTTTTATGCAAAAAGTCCAGACAGCGAGCATCAGAGGCTCCGACATTTATTTTGCCCAGCAATCGAGCGGTCAATTTTATTTTTTTTTGTAGGATAATTTCAGCTCAGGAAGCAGCATTTAGGCTATCTCAAGCATTCTCATGGTTATAATGTTCAAAGGAATGTTTCAAAAGCTGAACAGAGCTCAAAACGGTTAAAAACAGACAAAGGTGCAGATTTCCCTCCAAAAGGCGTCAAAATTCAAATTTTGAAGGTGTTAACTGATCAACCAAATGGTTAACCGATTAACCAAAGCAAAATTAGGCCAGATGCGAATTTTTTAAGGTGTTAATCGATTAACCCAAATGGTTAATCGATTAACCAGTGCAAATTTCAGCTTTGCACGTGAATTTCCAAGTGAAGCCATTTTGGGGTCCAATTTGATCACATAAGCAGTGGATTTTACACTTACGAAGGATCTAGAACCACTTCAAATTTTGGTTAATTTCATTTTCTCTCCAAATTCCCATTCCTAATCCCATTCCAAGTTTCATAAACCACATTCTAAACCCCATTTGAATCCTAACCTAAGGGGTATTTAAATGATTTGCTTCAAACCTCACACATACAATCCTCATAATTTCCATTTCATTTCAGAATTCATATTCACTATCTCAATTTGCTCTCAACTTTTCCATTCCCACACTTCACTAAAGCTCTTCTCACATTGGGTTCTTTGATTCTCCATTGGAATCATTGAATTCTAGAGCTTAAACCTTCATCCATCATCCTCGTTGAATTAATTCCTCCATTCAATTTTCGTGCAAGCTTGGATCTGAATTTTGAAGTGGATCTAGAAGTGATTATTTGGATTATTTTTGCTTAATTTTGGTGGATCTTCATTGCTACTATGAGAAATCAATTGGATCTTGAAGGATTTTTGGATTTCTAGCTTGAATTTGTTCAATTGAAGTTGAATCAACATTAACCGAAGCAATTCTCCGCTTCATAGGTTAGAATTCTAGATCCATTATTATTTTGAGCTTATTTGCATAATTACCATGTGGATATTCATTTTTGATTGACTTTTGGTTGATTTGATTCATGTGAATTATGATCTTGTTGTTTAAATGTGTTTACATTTTTATTGGATCATTGATTTCTAGTTTAAATTCGTGCTAAATTGATTATGTGATCATCTGGATTATTGGAGAAGTGATTAATTGCTGAAAAGTGCTTTTGAGCTGCTGTTTTCTGCTGCTGGTACAGTGTTAATTAGTTAACCAATTGGTTAATCGATTAACCAGTACAAATATTCAAATTTTCAAACATTTTTCAAGGGTTAATTGATTAACCCCTGGTGTTAATCGATTAACACTGTGTTGGCAGGTCTGTTTTGCTGTTTTTCAGGGTTGTTTTGGTACCGTTTCACTTCGAATCTTCATGGATCAGTATGATGCATTAGGAGTGAGATGTTTTGGATATATGTTGTTGTTCTTGATTGTTTAATCATGATTTCTTTGACGCGCGTGCTCGATTTCCGCTTGGATGCATACTCTCGTATATGTTGTTCAAAGTGATGTTTACCTTTGGTTTTGCTTGAGTATGAAGAATTGTGGTTGAGATGTGCATGTGGTGGTTGTTGTCCCACACTTTTTCCTCCCATTTTTCTTCGATAATTGATGGTCGATGGTCGTAGGAGCTTGCTTCTCCCATTTCATCTCATCCTCGCATCTTTTTTGCTTGCATTTTCATGTTTGTTTGTCTTCTTGCATTTCTCTTTTTGTCTTTCATCTTTGTGATTGCATCTAACAGGTTGAGATGGGCTTGTGGTGGCTGCTGCCCCACACTTTGTTCCTCCCTCTATCTTCATATTTGCATTGTTTACATGTTTGCATTTTTAGTTCATCTTATGCTTCCTTCTTTGCCGTGTTCCCTTAGGACCTCTAATCTCTCTTGTTCAAGATTGATTATGATAGACCTTAGGTTTGAACCCATGCATGATAACATTAGGCAGCATTCCCTTTTCATCACAATCATAGGTAAAATTTGTATGAGAACACTAGGTTGGGGTTTAGTCTCCCTTTAGAGCGTGTCTCTCTTTTCTCATCTTCAAACATCTTCAAAACACATAATAAAGGATAATGAATGTTGTGCGTTACGAGCCTTAAGCATTTGGGAAATGATGATTGGGGGGCCTCCTCTCAATTATCTAGAGTGTTTAACGTATGTCCTTTGGACGATATGCGACGCATTCGTTCCTAAGTCATAGTCTTTAGTGCAACATGAATTACAAACAATTCAATTCACTTCTTCATAAGAGACTAAAAAACAAACATCAAACTTTTTATCCTTCGGGATTAATGGAAAACCTTTTTCATAAGGAGAATTTTGTTAACTCTTGGTTCTACCGCAAACAAATAATGTAACACCCCCTTCTATACCCCCAAATAATCAATTAAATCATATAGGCACATAATAAAATTTCATCAGAGTAAAATTAAACATGGTATAAAAGAAGTATGTCACATCATACACAAAATGAAACATACAACACCTGCTCTATAAAAGACATGCAACAGTGGGGTAGCTTTCAACAGAGGAACTTAGTCCTTACACCCACATCTCAATAATTAGAATTAAAAGCGGAAAATCTAAACATTGAATCAGTTTAAACATGTAATCATATAAATACATATCATCTAGTTTGATTCACCATATCATTCATGTTTTACATAAACATTTGTCAGCAGATACATATACAAATGTATCACAAAATAATTCTATACAATCCTAGCTACCCAGTGCTACATATCAGAGCTAATCGACCAAAAGAATGAAGCTATACTTCACAAAAGACCTCCAACAAACCTAATTTGCAATGCCTCATAGAGCGTTATAAAACAGCAGAAGGGTGAGCAATATTATCATAATAATCAATGCATATAATCATATATAAATGCACAAGTACAGAATACATATGTTTCACATTCCTCACCATAATTCATTATACTCATCATAATATATTTATAAATAAGTATGGATAATTACCAAGCATATTTCATCATGCCTACATCCAACATTCCCAATTCAACAATTCACGCACATATGCATACTTTCATACAACAAGCGTATATATGCCATGTGACTCATATAAACCCATCAATTCCTACAAATCCCCATTTGGGATTATAGATATATCGCTTATACCCCCACCAGGAACAACATCTCGGTCATTCTACCCTAGTGATTATTCCACTAGGAATGACACCTTGTGATTCTACCCTAGTCATTACTCCACTAGGAACAACATCTTGTCATTCTACCCTAGTGATTACTCCACTAGGAACAACATCTTGTCATTCTACCCTAGTGATTACTACACTAGGAACAACATCTTATCATTCTACCCAAGTGATTACTCCACTAGGAACAACATCTTGTCATTCTATCCTAGTGAGTACGAGTCTTGCACATATACATATTTCCAACATCATCATCATATTTACCAAGCAATGCACATATTTTCACAATATATTCTCATGCATTCTTCACATACAATCGCATAAAATCAATATGCATTCACAATATTGTTCCAAACGGCAACAAACCTCATCAAAAATCATCATGCATTTTTAATCAATTTAAACAATGCATTATATATGCCAAAGGCCACATTTCACAATCGATTCCACAATCTAGGATTCACGCCATACGACTACCCACAACATATCACACAGCAGCACACAACTATTCATCTTGATAAGGATTGAACACGATCGAACCAAACAATCAACATTGGATGGAAAACACAAGGAAAATAAAATGTTGTCACACTCATTGGCTTGCTCTCCTAGCGAGTTCATGGTGAATACTCGCTACCTGTTCGCCTAGCGAACAAGCTCACGAAGGCAAACAGAAGCTATTGGAAGGGTTTGCTACTGGCTCGCTAGAGCCTCGCCTAACGAACAACTCGCTACCTCACTCGCTACTAGCGAAGAGATTCATTTCCATTCTGTCCAAGTCTGGGACCATTCTCTACTAGCTCGCTTAGCGAACACTCGCTACCTGCTCGCCTAGCGAACGTCTGTGTACTCCAAAACCCTCACTGTCCATAACCTTATAAACTCCCAAAATCACCCGATTCAATTCCAACGATTTCCAGTAATCTTAGCCTAACACTTCTTGACTAATCTATACCATTTATTCCAGATTCTAACCATTCAAACCTCGGTTCTATCGATTAAATCCATTTCTGCCCTAGAATGGAAAAAGATGGAAAACCTCCAACAAATCCAAACACACACATACACAATCATATACATTGGTAAGATAATAACATTTCACACCCTTACCTTGATTAAATCTAAAGCTAGAAGTTGTTCTTGAGCTCTCCAGGCTTTCCCCTCTTTTCCTTCTCTTTTCTCCTCCTCCTCTTTCTTTCTCTTCTATTTCTCTTATGTTTCTATTCTTCCCTTTTCTTTCCACTTTTCCTTATATGTCTTTCTATTCTATTTTCTTCCATCATATTTCTTCTCTCAAATTATCTATCAATAATTCTAATAATTAAAACAATCCCAATAAATCATTTAATTAATATAAATAATTAATTAATAAAAAATTGGGCTGTTACAACCCTCCCCCACTTTAGGAATTTTCGTCCTCGAAAATGTTACCTGATTCAAACAACTCTGGATAAGACTCCCTCATCTGACTCTCAAGTTCCCAAGTCACATTTCCATCAGCCGGTCCTCCCCAAGCGACCTTCACCAAAGCAATCTCTTTTCCTCGAAGTTGCTTTAATTCCTGATCCTCTATCCGCATAGGTGATGTCTTTACAGTCAGGTTATCTCTCACCTGCACATCATTTACTTGGACTATATGAGATGGATCCGCAATGTATTTCCTCAACTGAGATACATGGAACACGTCATGGAGATTAGCAAGCGACGGTGATAAAGAAACCCGGTAGGCTACCTCTGTTATCCTCTGCAAAATCTGATAAGGACCAATGAAACGCGGCGTCAACTTACGCGACTTCAACGCTCTACCAACACCAGTTATAGGAGTAACCCGAAGAAACACGTGATCTCCCTCTTGAAATTCAAGTGTTTTCCTCCTCTTTTCATGATAACTCTTTTGACGACTCTGAGAAATCCTCATCTTCTCTTGAATCATTTTAATCTTATCGGTAGTCTGCTGGACTATCTCGGGTACAACCACAAAACTCTCTCCCGACTCATACCAACACAATGGCATCCTACACCGTCTACCGTACAATGCCTCAAACGGTGCCATACCAATACTCGAATGAAAACTGTTGTTGTAAGTAAACTCAATCAAAGTTAAGTAGCTATCCCAAGCTCCTCCCTTCTCCAATACACAAGCCCTCAAAAGATCCTCAAGTGATTGAATCGTTCTCTCAGTCTGACCATCAGTCTGTGGATGATAAGCTGAACTCAAATGTAACTTCGTACCCAAAGCACTTTTCAAACTCTCCCAAAATCTCGAAGTAAACCTCTGATCTCTATGCGACACAATGCTAGACGGAATACCATGTAAAACGACAATCCTTTCAATGTACAACTTTGCCAATTTCTCCAACGGGTAACCCATTCGCATAGGAATAAAGTGAGAAGATTTGGTTAACCTATCTACAATAACCAAAATAGCTTCAAAGTTACTCGGCGTCCTAGGTAAACCAAACACAAAATCCATAGATATGCTATCCCATTTCCACTCAGGAATAAACAACGGTTTCATCAAGCCCGACGGTTTCTGATGCTCAATCTTTGACTTCTGACAAGTCAAACAAGAATACATAAACTCGGCAATATCCTTCTTCATACGAGGCCACCAAAATACTTTCCTCAAATCTTGATACATCTTAGTAGCACCCGGATGAATACTCAATCCACTATGATGCCCTTCTTCAAGAATGCTCTTCTTCAGCTCAACAATATCAGGTACACAAACTCTATCACGACACCTCATAATACCATTTTCATCAATCCGAAAATCACCACCTTGACCTTGATTGATCAAAGTCAACCGATCAACTAAATCCAAATCAGATTTCTGTCCTTCTCGAATATCGTCAAGAATACCACTAGTAAGCTTTAACATACCCAGCTTAACTCCGCAAGAAGTCTTCTCACACACCAAACTCAAATCATGAAATTGCTCAATCAATTCCAACTCTTTTACCATCATCATCGACATATGCAACGATTTCCTACTCAACGCATCAGCTACCACATTCGCTTTACCCGGATGGTAATTCAACCCAAAATCATAATCTTTTAGAAGTTCTAACCATCTTCTTTGCCTTGCATTCAATTCTTTCTGATCAAAGAGATACTTCAAACTCTTATGATCATTAAACACCTCAAACCTCGAACCAAACAAATAATGCCTCCAAAGCTTCAGCACAAATACAACGGCGGCCAACTCTAAGTCATGCGTCGGATAATTCTTCTCATGCACTTTGAGTTGCCTCGAAGCATAAGCCACAACTTGTTTATTTTGCATCAACACACCTCCCAAAACCATCAAAGAAGCATCACAATACACAACAAACGGTTCTGCTGGATTCGGCAAAATCAAAACAGGAGTTGTCGTCAATCTTCTCTTAAGCTCTTGAAAACTCTCTTCACACTTTGCATCCCAAATAAAAGCTTGACCTTTCCTAGTCAACTGCGTCAACGGCAATGATAACTTGGCAAATCCTTCAATGAATTTCTGATAATAGCCTGCTAAACCAAGAAAACTTCTAATCTCAAAAACTGATATCGGAGTCTCCCATTGCGATACCGCTTCCACCATCGACGGAACAACTGCAATACCTCTACTCGAAATCACATGACCAAGGAAACTCACTTCCTTCAACCAAAATTCACACTTAGAAAGTTTAGCATACAACTGCTTCTCTTTCAACATAGATAACACGATCCTTAGATGCTCGACATGTTCTTCTTCACTCTTCGAATAAATCAAAATATCATCAATGAACATAACCACAAACTTGTCCAAATAAGGATGGAAAATCCTATTCATGTACTCCATAAACACACCTGGTGCATTAGTCACACCAAATGACATCACAGAATACTCATAGTGTCCATACCTCGTTCTAAAAGCAGTCTTCTGAATATCCTCAGCCTTCACACGAATCTGATGATATCCAGACCTTAAATCTATCTTACTGAATACATTTGCACCAACCAACTGATCCATCAAATCATCAATCCTCGGAAGTGGATACTTATTCTTGATAGTCACCTTGTTGAATTGTCTATAGTCCATACAGAGTCTCATAAAACCTTCTTACTTCTTAACCAACAGCACTGGTGCACCCCACGGTGACACACTCGGACGAATAAACCTTTTCTCAAGTATGTCCTCCAGTTGACTCTTCAACTCTTTCAATTTCGATGCGGACATACGATACGGAGCCATTGATATTGGACTAGTTCCAGGAATTAAGTCGATCGCAAACTCCATTTCTCATTCCGGCGGTAAATCTCTTATCTCATCAGGGAAAACTTCCGAAAAATCATGGACAATTGGTAAAGCATCAATCGCTCCATTCTCACCAATGTTCAAAGTTTCCATCAACATGAATACCTTCGCACCATCTTGCACTAATTCCTTCACTTGCTTTGCAGTCATAAACAAATCTCCCTCATCACCAGGTTCAGGAAAAATAACTGTTTTGTCAAAACAATTAATATAGACACGATTGGATTCCAACCAATTCATCCCAAGAATAACATAAAGTTGATCTAAGTGAATACAAATTAAATCAACTCCAAAGTCTTTACCAAAGATACTCAACGGACAATTCAAACACACATACGGGGTAGTTACCAAACCCATATCAGGAGTATCAATAACCATACCTCCACTCATAACAGACAACTCAAGATTTAATCTCTTGACACAATCGAAGAAAATAAAAGAATGTGTAGCTCCAGTATCAATTATAGCGACCAAAGGTATACCATTAATGAAGCACGTACCTCAGATCAATCGATCATCACTAGCAGTCTCCGGTCCTGATAGAGTAAACACTTTCCTGCTCCCTTGAGTCTTCTTTTGCTTGTCACACTTGGTACTAATGTGCCCTTGCTCACCACAGTTGTAGCAAGTCACATTTGCACCACTTCTGCACTCAAAAGCCTTATGGCCCGACTTTCCACACTTGAAACACTTCTGCTCAACACTCGTGCACTCAGGAGTACGATGTCCTTCAACACCACATTTAAAGCACTTCATTGGAGTGGAAGCTCCTCCCCCACTTGATTTCTTGCCGTAACCAGCTTTCTGTTTCCCCTTATCAGCAGGAGTCACATACGGCTTCCCTCTGAATTGACCCTTTCCTTTCTTATCATGTAAACTCTTGTAGTGACTAGACCGAACCCTACTATCTTCATCATAAATTCGAATTTTGTTCACCAACTCAAAAAATCGCCTAATTTCCTGATAACCAACGACTTGCTTGATTTCAGGCCTCAAACCATTCACAAACTTGAGACACTTGGATCTCTCGGCATTGGTATTGTTGTAATGAGGACAAAACTTAATCAATTCCTCAAACCTTGCTGCATACTCGGCTACAGTTGAGTTACCCTGCTTCAGCTCAAGGAATTCAATTTCCTTCTTACCACGCACATCTTCTGGAAAATACTTCTCCAGAAATGCCTCTCTAAAAACATCCCAAGTAACCACAACCTCATCTTTCTCGAACCTCTGGCGAGTGTTAATCCACCAGTCATCAGCTTCCTCTTCGAGTATATGAGTGCCAAACTGCACCTTCTACGCATATGAACAATTCATAACTCGAAAGATCTTATCAATTGCTTTCAGCCAAACTTGTGCTTTGTCAGGTTCATGGGTTCCCTTGAAAATTGGTGGATTGTTTCTTTGAAACCTTCCGTAAGCACGAAACTCATCATAAACATTGTTTCTAGCATTCACATTGGCTTGAGGATTCTGCCCAATCGCTCCAGCTAACGTCGTCAAAGCCTCAGCAATCGCTTCATCATTCCTACCGGAGACCATCATTTTGAATCCCAATAACAGAACTTCATAAGAACAAACAATATCGATAGTGTCATACACACAATCAGATATACATAGGGAATAAACACATTAACAACTTGGCCAACTGGCCGACCTGCTCTGATACCACTTAATGTAACACCCACTTCTATACCCCCAAATAATCAATTAAATCATATAGGCACATAATAAAATTTCATCAGAGTAAAATTAAACATGGTATAAAAGAAGTATGTCACATCATACACAAAATGAAACATACAACACCTGCTCTATAAAAGACATGCAACAGTGGGGTAGCTTTCAACAGAGGAACTTAGTCCTTACACCCACATCTCAATATTTAGAATTAAAAGCGGAAAATATAAACATTGAATCAGTTTAAATATGTAATCATATAAATACATATCATCCAGTTTGATTCACCACATCATTCATGTTTTACATAAACATTTGTCATCAGATACATATACAAATGTATCACAAAATAATTCTATACAATCCTAGCTACCCGGTGCTACATATCAGAGCTAACCGACCAAAATAATGAAGCTATACTTCACAAAAGACCTCCAGCAAACCTAATCTGCAATGCCTCATAGAGCATTATAAAACAGCAGAAGGGTGAGAAATATTATCATAATAATCAATGCATATAATCATATATAAATGCACAAGTACATAATACATATATTCCACATTCCTCACCATAATTCATTATACTCATCACAATATATTTATAAATAAGTATGGATAATTACCAAGCATATTTCATCATGCCTACATCCAACATTCTCAATTCAACAATTCACGCACATATGCATACTTTCATACAACAAGCGTATCTATGCCATGTGACTCATATAAACCCATCAATTCCCACCAATCCCCATTTGGGATTATAGATACATCGCTTATACCCCCACCAGGAACAACATCTCGGTCATTCTACCCCGATGATTATTCCACTAGGAACGACACCTTGTCATTCTACCCTAGTGATTACTCCACTAGGAACAACATCTTGTCATTCTACCCTAGTGATTACTCGACTAGGAACAACATCTGGTCATTCTACCCTAGTGATTACTCCACTAGGAACAACATCTTGTCATTCTACCCTAGTGATTACTCCACTAGGAACAACATCTTGTCATTCTAACCTAGTGAGTACGAGTCTTGCACATATACATATTTCCAACATCATCATCACATTTACCAAGCAATGCACATATATTCACAATATATTTTCATGCATTCTTCACATACAATCGCATAAAATCAATATGCATTCACAATATCTTGCCAAACGGCAATAAACCTCATCACAAATCATCATGCATTTTTTATCAATTTAAACAATGCATTATATATGTCAAAGGCCACATTTCACAATCGATTCCACAATCTAGGATTCACGCCATACGGCTACCCACAACATATCACACAACAACCCACAACTATTCATTTTAATAAGGATTAAACACGATCGAACCAAACAATCAACATTGGATGGAAAACACAAGGAAAATAAAATGTTGTCACACTCGCTGGCTTGCTCGCCTAGCGAGTTCATGGCGAATACTCGCTACCTGTTCGCCTAGCGAACAAGATCGCGAAGGCAAACAGAAGCTACTGGAAGGGTTCGCTACTAGCTCGCTAAAGCCTCGCCTAGCGAACAACTCGCTACCAGCAAAGAGAGTCATTTCCATTCTGTCCAAGTCTGGGACCATTCGCTACTAGCTCGCTTAGAGAACACTCGCTACCTGCTCGCCTAGCGAACGTGCTAGCGAACGTCTGCGTACTCCAAAACCCTCACTCTCCAGAACCTCAGAAACTCCCAAAATCACCCGATTCAATTCCAAAGATTTCCAGTAGTCTTAGCCTAAAATTTCTCGACTAATCTATACCATTTATTCCAGATTCTAACCGTTCAAACCTCGGTTCTATTGATTAAATCCATTTCTTCCCTAGAATGGAAAAAGATGGAAAACCTCCAACAAATCCAAACACACACATACACAATCATATACATTGGTAAGATAATAACATTTCACACCCTTACCTTGACTAAATCGAAAGCTAGAAGTTGTTCTTGAGCTCTCCAGGCTTTCCCCTCTTTTCCTTCTCTTTTCTCCTCCTCCTCTTTCTTTCTCTTCTCTTTCTCTTATGTTTCTATTCTTCCCTTTTCTTTCCACTTTTCCTTATATGTCTTTCTATTCTATTTTCTTCCATCATATTTCTTCTCTCAAATTATCTATCAATAATTCTAATAATTAAAACAATCCCAATAAATCATTTAATTAATATAAATAATTAATTAATAAAAAATTGGGCTGTTACAGATAACACCTAAGTCTCCAATGGTCGAGCTGCATACACCTAACTGCTAGAACTAAGGTTTAACCCTACTCGGGTAAAACATTTGAACCAGCCTATGGTCTTGTTATCCCGAACTACGTTTGCTCTGATTTCTCATACCAGATGAGGATACATAGGCACAAGACGACGATGTCTTGGCGAGCAACCTTCCCCACCTTCACTCGTAGTTTTCCGAACTATGTTGACTCTGACTTTCCCATTGCACGAGGGAGTATGTAGGCATAGAGCGGCGATGCTCTATCGAGTCTCTTTTTCTTTTCTTTTGTCCCTGTGACCTTTAACGTAGATAGATACACACCCTTAGATAGACAACAAGCGTGGATTCCATTGAGTACAACGGACGTGAGGGGTACTGATACCTTCCCCTTGCGTAACCGACTCTCGAACCCAAGATTTGGTTGCGATGACCTGTCTTTTCCCGTTTTCATAGGTTTTCTCTGATCGTTTTCTTTCGCTCTCTTTGAGATATATAACGAACGGTGGTGACTCTTTTGTCTTCCGCCGGCTTTTTTTGCAGTAGCGACAATTGGCGACTCTGCTGGGGACTGCAATTGTTCCCTATGCGAGTCAATCCTAGCGCTTGTCTGTTGTGTGTCTTTGGGTGTTTACTTTTGTGCAGCTTTTGCTTTATGTACATTATCTGTTGTATATTCTTGCACTTGCATTTTGTTATCATATTATGCTGCTGTTGTGTTGTGGGGTGGGATTGTTCCATTGAGTGAGAAGCCAAAACCCAGGCTTGAGTGTACACATAGCATTAGAGTGGAGAGTAGTGACAGACCTATATGTTTGGCATGCACTAGTCCTCATGAAATTCGCGTTCAGACGAGGTTTTCTTTGAAGACATCTCATCCAGCTGGTCAGGAACGGGATGTTGGATCTGAAAATTTTCGACTCTGGAGACCGATCACTTGGGAGTCAGCTAAGTGAGGTTGTTCCGTTAGACTATGATGCCAAACCAGAAATGATGAACTTATCATCGTTTCTCGAAAGTCTGTGACGCTGAAAACCGCATAGGATGTCGAACCTTATCAAATATTAGGTCCATACTTGTGAGAAGGATTGGGTTATGCAAGAAACTTGACTTTCAACCAACCCGGTATTTTGGTTTTCTCTTCAGAGAGGACTTTTGAACTTGTCCAGTCAGTAGCGCATCAGTTATTCATAGCTTTGTGGAAGCTTTGATCCTTTGTTTATTGCATTAGCATTTTTCATTGCATTGCATTTGCATCTCATTTTTGCATGTCCATCCTCAGCCGGAACAGGGAGTTCACCCATCTTTTGTCCAACTCGTAGTTGATTTCCCGACATTCGCATTGGACTTGAATTAGCTTTTGGAAGGATCATGAACTCAGGAGAGCAGAATCAGGTTGTCACAAGGGGAAAGTTTGAATTGATGAAGAATCAGTTGGGTCAACTCATGGAGACCATGACAACTATGAAAAGAGGAGAGGACAATATTCAGAGGACTGCAGTGAACAATGTTGCTCAAGCTCAGCCTGTGCAGATTCCTGTTGAAGAGCATACCACTGTCCAAAATAGGGGTTTGTCCTCTCTCCATGACTCGGACTATCCGAATTTCACTTTCTTTGTGCCATATTATCAAAGGGTCGTTCCGAAGATTAATGCTAATGACCCACAGACTGTTGAGCTTATGAGAAGATGTCGTCTGTTGGATGAAAAGCTTGACGCCCTGATGAGTCAGGATACTCTTAATCTGAATGCTTCGAGCATGTGTTTGGTGCCAGGTCTTGTGATGCCTACGAAGTTTAAGACGCCAAATTTTAAGAAGTATAAGGGGGATAGTTGTCTGAAGCAGCATTTGGTGATGTTCTGCAGAAGAATGACATCGTATGTCCACAATGACAAGCTTATGATTCACTGTTTTCAGGACAGTCTGAGTGGAGCACCGTTGAGTTTGTACATGCAGTTGGAAAGTGTTTGTGTTCGATCATGGTCATATTTAGCAATGCCTTTGTGAAGCAGTACAACTACAATCTCGACATTACCCCCAGTCGCATGCAGTTGCAAGAATTATCTCAGGTGGACAACGAATCCTTCAGAGGGTATGCACAGAGATGGAGAGAGTTGGCAGCTCGTGTTCAACCACCACTTTTGGACAGAGAACTGGTTGACATGTTCATGGATACTTTGCAAGGTCATTACTTTGATAAGATGATCGGTAGTGGAGCATCAAATTTTTCTGACTTGATGATAATGGGGGAACGTATTGAGAGCGGACTCAAGAATGGAAAGATTCGAGACATCTCAGATATCTCAATTTATGAAAATGAATCGGTTTTCAGTTCTCAAGAAGAATGGGAGAAAGAAAGTGATTCCATCCTTGAATCTCCAGTACCTCGGATTCAGTTTTCAGACGTTTCGAGTGTTCAGAGTCAACGATCATATCGTCATCAGTCGGGTCAGCACGCCTGACGAATACTAAGGAAACTAGAGAGGCATTTTACTCAATTGCCGATATCGTACAGTCAGTTGTTGCCGGATTTGATCAAGGGTGGATTGGTAGTGCCAAAGAAGATTAATCCTACAATTCCTCCATATCCGCCAGGTTTTGATGTCAACGCCCACTGTGAGTACCATGCTGGGACACATGGGCATTCAACCGAAGACTGTAAGGTGCTTAAAAGCCAGGTTCAGACTCTGCTGGACTCCAACATGTTCTCAATCATGCCCCAGGGTATTCAGATCAACGATCCTCCTTCATCCAGTCATGTGGGTTCAGCAGTTCATGTTATGGAGGAATTTACCGAGAGCAGATGTTCAGAAGAGTATCAGATTGACCTCGACGAGCAATTCTGAAGATGGCTGGTTCAGTAGCAAGTCAAGATTGGAAAGCTCGGTTCCCTGAAGCTGGCAATTTTATTTTTTTATCATGTCATTGCTTTGCATTTGTAGTTTCTTTTCTGTTTAAGTGAAAATCTCATTTGTAAAACTTGTTTGTTTTCAATTGATATTGATAATGAAATTAATATGCAGGTTTTGATTAAATCCATCTGTGTTCACTCTATGCTTTTATTGATGTCAAACACTTGTTTAAGCGGAATCCGAGGGAGGATGACGAAATTGAAAGACGCGCAAGCTTCCGAATGTATGCTTTTGAAATCAAACCTTGCTGATGATGGACAGACATTGTTTCAATCTCCTAAACACCGGAGATGTAAGGATGATAATCCCTTGTCAACCCCTTTGAGCCTAGTAGTAGGAGTTTCTTTCCGAAAAACGAAAAAAAAACCCTCAATCTTAACCTAGGGCAGGGTAGGTGTCAGCTAATTTGACCGAGCGCCAAATTGTAAAAGGAGTGTTCCCGTTCTAGGATCAATCACACCTCTAGAGGTCGTGCCTAAAAAGAAGAAAAAAACCACAGTGGTTATCCCTCACCGAACAAAGAGTGAGACAGTCACAATCCCTTTTTCAAACAAGTCAGACAAGCCGGTGTCACATGATTTGTTCCGATAAAAAAAAAAGAAGAAAAAAAATCAAAAGAAGGAGCCCGCTAAGCCAATAACTTGAGAACAAGTGGCTTAGGCAAAAATTAGGACATCCCGCTGGACTTTGGAATCAAAAGAAACTCAAAAGAGTATGTACAGGCAAAAAAATAGGGAAATAAAAAAGAATGACGAAAAACAAGTCGTGTGACTCCAGGCACCAAAGACGAAAAGTGAGTGACTGTCACTCTAGAAAACTTGTGGTTTCCTGAACCATCACTCTTGTCATTCGACCTTTAAGAGGTGAGCGCTTGTGTCGAATTAGATGAACGTATGATTGAAGAATATCAAGGAGAATGAGTGGGTTAAAATTGTTAGACGATGGCGCGGATCTAGAAGGGGGGGGGGGGGGGGGTTGAATAGATCCCAATAAAAATTTGAGTTGGCGCTTACCAAAAAATTGGTTTTAAAAATGTTTTAAATGCGGAAGCGGTCGAGGAATTATCACGTCTATAACGAACCGTTATTAGAAGACCGGATATGCGTATAGCCAAAGGATTAAGATAGGAAACACTTAGATTCAATGCACTAGTCACACCAATCAATTGATTTCACTACTTATTAGTATAGCTAGTGCCAATGCTTAAAACAACCCACAAAACAGAGCAAGTAAAATTAAGCAAACTTGGTTCAGGCAATTTATTGAACACTTGGTGTGCGAAACACCCCAAGTGAATTTTGGCTTAAGTAAGTAACTCTAAAATCCTAGTGCAAAGGTTTATTGCACTAATGTTTACACAGTACCAGTTACTTACTCAATTCAATATTCAAATCAATAAAAATGCTTAAACTAAAATCACTTAATTTTTAAGCTGAAAGTGAAATGCTGAAAAATAAAGAACACAAGGATTTGTTGAGGCAGTTCCCCCGCCGTCATCGCTTCGGGGTACGTCTGCCCTCAATTCTAAAACTAGAATTGAGATTGCTTGTAATAGATATAACCTATTGTAGAGTAGTTTATACAAGAGTTGATAAGCAATAATACAAACAATCCTTATTGATGTAGGTAGTGCTATCACTTCTTGCTCCTTGATTCAAGATGAATCAAGCCCTTCAATTGTTGTGAATTGACCTCCGATTCCAGCCCCTTTGCTGAATAACTTTCAGTTCTTCAAACCCTCGGCTCGGCTGATCTTAGACACCAACGAATCGAACCCGGAAATGCCTTCAACACTTCACAACCCCAGCTACTAGATTGATCAAACCTTCCGTTTATCAATCACCTTCGTATCGCTTGAATGTTGATCGAAACAATCCGTATCAAAAACCCCCCAAATTCTTCAAATCTTGGAGGGCAAAACCTTCAGGTTTTATTCAAGAAAAACCTGCCCCAAATCTCCACCCGAACCGGATCTTCAATCCACGGATTCGAACCTTATCACCTTGAATGAGACACAATGCACTGCAAGAATTCTTGTGTGTAATTGTAGTGTTGTGTGTTGTTTGAGGATGAAGATGAAGAGAAAAGCTGGCACCTGTTTCACTTTTCTTGTTCTTGACAATTTACTCAAAATGAAATTGTTAATGTGTTAAAATGATCAAACTTCTATTTATAGTAATAAGCAAATCAACCAACAAAACAAAAATACAAAAACAGATAGAAAATACTTCACTGGCTGTGTCAACGTGTGAACGTTCGACCATAACAGGTCTATGCGTCGACGTATAGACTGCATATTTAGACAGATTTGAAAAACTAACAGTATGCGTCGACCATAGGTCGGCGTGCGCTGACCAGTGGGAAATGCAAGTCTCCATGCGCTGAGTGAGTGGTCGATGCATGGTGTGGGAACTTCATGCGTTGACCCTTTGGTCGACGCATGGTCTGTGTGCGCTGACCAGTGGGAAATGAGATGAACCATACGCTGACTGTATGGTCGACTCATGGCTTCAAAATCTGCAAAGATAAGAATTTTGTTGTTCCGTGCACTTTGTTGCGACCAAACATTCTTTTCATATATTGCCAATGAATTATAATCGTTTAGAAAAGATATAGGAGGGATGTGATATATAGAGTATTGCATGACGATTCCGATTCATCTGAGGTTGTGCTTTGTCATCATCGAAACCTGAGAACGTATGTTGTGAGACGGTTTGCCCTCACATACTCCCCTTTTTTGATGATGACAACCTGTGTGAAGCTTAGCGAACACAACATGCAATATCTTAGACATAATAGTAAGCTCCCCCTTTCTCTTGCATTTAGAGCTGTTGTGATCTTGGCTTTTCTCCCCCTTTGACAACATCAAAAAGAAACAGAGAGAGGTAAAGCTTTGACAAATTTAATAAGATAACAAATTTCTGAACAGGTTATAATGAATCATGTACCAATATCCACACAAAATATTGACAATGAATATAAAATGATAGATTAAACCAAATTATGAATACATAAAGTCTTAAAATGAAGGCACCAAAATATGAAAGCAACATAACATGAAGACAACATAACAAAGCAACACAAAGAACAATCAACAACAAAAAAAACATAAGACTAATATCCTCGTCCCCGTCCACGTCCACGACCACGCCTATCATAGTAATAGGGATGACGTTGAGGGTCGGCCAAGTCTATGAACTCTGTAGTGATGTGGTTCAAGTAGTCGAGATTGTCGGATATGGCGCGTTCTTCAGCCTGATGAGAGTGAACAAGGATCTCAAATCGAGCGTCCAGTTGCGTGGAGATACCATTTAGCCTTTCATTTTGATTATGTAGCTCAGTACAAATTTGTTCCAACCGTTCATCTTGACCACGCATAAAGTTTTGCTGTTGCTCCTGCATCAAACTCATAAAGCTTTGTCGATCCAATTGCATTGACTGCAGCATGGTGAGAATATAAGAGTTGTTGGACTGTGGAGGAGAAGGTGGTGCTGGTGTGCCTGCATATCTTTCTTCATAAGGCTGATAAAATCTTCCCATAGTGGTCCAGCCAGTGTATTGCCACTCGCCCCAACCCTGATTCGGAGTTTCTTCTTCTTTTTCAGCCTGAGATGTGTAGGGAACCCAGTTGGTATCGGAGTAGGGATGTTGTTCTGATCGTTGATATGGTTCAGGAATTTCATGCGGTTGTGCTTCTGCATGGTCTGCTTATTCCTCTTCTTCTTCCTGCTCATCTTGCGCTTCTTCTTCACTTTCTGAGCTGTCATCAGATGCCTCAGCCACTTGAGGGATATTTGCTTTTTGAAAGAAACGGTAGCTGTTTCTTTCGTTACACCAGAAGTAGCCCGTCATAGACATGGTTTTTGTACTGAATGCATTGTCGGAAGATAGAGATATGGATGGAAACGAAGGATAGGTAATTTCGGCGGCAGTGAGAATTTCTGAGATAAAGGATCCATAGGCAAGGGTGGTGCCTCTGCCGGAGTCTCGCAACGCAAACATGCGACTTGCAATATAATAGGGTCAGTTGATTCTAATCAAATTCTTCAAAATAAAAATAAGATGTACCTCAGCCTGTTCAACACGAGATAGGCCTCCTTTCTTTGGCCGCAAAATTCGAGCCACAATCCACTGAAGAATGCGCTCTTCGGGGCATAATTTTCCAGCAGTAACGCTTCGTGGGAACGCGTCACTGTTCACTATGTGGTCTGGATACGGCCTTTTTAGCATACCATTCAATGCCGTTTTGTACTCATATTCAGGCACGGTGTGAGAGTCGGTAACCTCACGAAGAGGATCTTCATTTGCAGGCACATTTAAATTGAAATACTTAGACCATACTTCAGAGTTCAAATTTACCTTAGCTGTGTCGATTTTGGAATGACAGTTCGCACCTTCGAACTTACCATGCAGACACGTATAGAACACACGAATCAAATCTTCACTATATTTGGCGTCACATTCAAGAAATTTGCCGATACCTTGATATTCCAACAAGAGCATTACTTGTTCTAAATGCATGCGCATTGTCGTTCCTTTGTAGAATGCATGCTGTTTGACGACTGATCTTTTGCCAATGTCTTTGTTGAAGGTGTCGACAAGAGGTGGAGGAATGAGTGACACTACAGTAACGGGTATGGAGGAGGATGTTGAAGCTCGTGAGCGTTTGCCGGTATTTCTGCGAATGAAGGAAGCCATTGATGGAGATTTGAATGTTTGGTAGAGGTAGATAACAGGGATTTTGAAAATGATATTGAAGTGATTTGGAGAGAAGGAAGATTGCCCTTTTATAGATGGAGATTTAGGGCTTTGGGAAGTGGAAGAGACAAGGAATATTAGGAGTGAGTAGGTGCAACTTACTAGAGTTTATGAGTAAAAGTGCACATTTAATGAGATGAAGAATGATTAATGAGGAAGATGGAACGAAAATCAGAAAAATAAAACTGAATTTTTACATGAACCGTTGACCATAGGTCTGCATGCGTTGACGCATACTGTTGTATTTTTGATAAATACAAAAGTGAACAGCGTGCGTCGACCTCTGCCCTGTTTTGGTCGACTCATGGTGAGTAAAAATGCAGATTTTTGATTTGTGCATATGTAATGCTGCTTTTGATGTCTACCTATGATGCCACACAATATTTAACAACCAAGCAATTTATCATACAGAGAAAGATGTCATACATGTGCAACATATGTCAAACGATACAATTATTAATCATGCAAATTATTAGAGAGAGAGAGAGAAGAGTGGAACAGTATCACCTCTATACCGAAGAGCTTGGTAAACATATACTTGTGCTTGCAACAAAAACTCAACTTGTTAGAAATACAAGCATAAAAAAAACAACAAGATAGGCAAATTATAACCCTCGATCAGAGATATCGAGAATGCCAAGTTCTCGACGGATATGAAAGAAAGGCTCAGTCGCTAGCGGCTTTGTGAAAATGTCTGCTAGTTGATTCTTTGTGTCAACATGTTCAAATATAACGTCACCTTTCTCTACATGATCCCTAAGAAAATGGTGTCAAATTTCAATATGCTTGGTGCGAGAATGTAGCACAGGGTTCTTGGTCAAGTTAATGAAACTTGTATTGTCACAAAAAATTGGAATAAGTTCTAGTTTTAGATTGAAATCCGATAATTGTTGCTTAAGCCATAAGACTTGAGCACAACAACTACCGGCGGCAACGTATTCCGCTTCGGCGGTTGAAAAGGCAGCTGAAACTTGTTTCTTGCTATGCCAACTAACCAAAGAGTTCGAAAATAAGTGACAAGTACCATTGGTGCTTTTCCTATCCTATTTGCACCCGGCAAAGTCGGAATCAGAGAAACCTACCAAAGAACAATCATTTCCTTTAGAATACCATAGTCCATACTTCGGAGTACCGGATAGGTATTGAAGTATTAGTTTTACAACTTTTAAATGGGATTCCTTGGGACATGATTGGTATCTTACGCACATGCAGACACTAAACATAATGTCGGGTCTAGAAGCAGTAAGATAGAGAAGAGAACCGATCATACCTCTATACCTCTACATCCTTACCGCTTTCATCTTTGCTTAGGTTCGCACATGTTGGCATAGGAGTGTCTATGGCTTTGGAGTTTGCCATGTCAAATCTCTTGAGAAGCTCCAAACAATATTTTATTTGACTCACGAATGTTCCTTCTTTAAGTTGCTTAATTTGCAATCCGAGAAAATATGTGAGTTCACTCATCATACTCATTTCGAATTCACCCTGCATAAGGTCAGAAAACTCTCTCACGAGATTCATGTTAGTAGATCCAAATATAATATCGTCAACATATATATGAACTAGTATCAAGTGCTTTCCTCGACATTTAATGAAAAGAGTCGTGTCAACTTTTCCTCTTGAGTAACCTTGATCAAGTAAAAATTTACTTAGTCGCTCATACCAAGCTCTAGGAGCTTGTTTGAGTCCATATAAAGCTCTTTTTAATTTGTAGACATGATCAGGATACTTATGAGATTCAAAACCTGGAGGTTGAGCAACATAGACTTCTTCATTTATGTATCCGTTAAGGAATGCACTTTTGACGTCCATTTGAAATAACTTAAAATCCTTTGCACATGCAAAGGAAAGCAAAAGGCGTATAGCCTCGAGTCGGGCAACAGGAGCATAAGTTTCCTCACAGTCGATGCCTTCCTCTTGGTTATACCCTTGCGCGACCAAACACGCCTTGTTTCGGGTTATTACCCCGTTTTCGTCCAATTTGTTCCTAAACACCCATCGGGTGACGATTACTCAATGGCCTCGCGGAGGAGGGACAAGGTCCCAAACCTAATTTCTAGTAAACTGATTAAGTTCCTCTTGCATTGATAAAAACCAGTGTTCATTGAGTAGGGCTTCTTTTGGGTTTTTAGGCTCTATTTGTGAGACGAAAGCGAAGTGATAACAGAAATTACTTAGCTTAGATTAGGTTGTAACACCCTTTGAGATATCTCCGAGAATGTTGTCGATTGGATGATCTTTTGAAGATTTCCAAGCTTGAGGAAGAGCATCACTAGATGATGGATGATCTTCCCTCGATTCTTCGTGTTGTACATCACTTTCCTCCTCAACTTTAGCTTGGTCGGGTTGATCAGTTCCCGGCTCGGCCTCCTTGAGTATGTCTTCCATAGATGTACCTGCACCATAAATTAAACTACCTTTTCCGACATCTCTCGGATAAGATTCATCAAATGTTACATGTACCGATTCTTCTATAGTAAGTAATCTTTTATTATAAATTCTATAGGCTTTACTAGACATAGAGTATCCAAGGAAAATACCTTCATCAGCCTTGGAGTCGAATTTGCCCAAGTTTTCCTTTCCATTATTTAACACAAAACATTTACATCCAAAAATATGTAAGTGGGATAAGTTTGGCTTCCGTCCTTTCAAAAGCTCATACGGTGTTTTGTTTATAATGGGGCGGATGAGCACCCTATTCAAAACATAACATGATGTACTAATGGCGTCGGCCCAAAAATATTTTGGTAATTTACTCTCATTGATCATTGTTCTTCCCAATTCTTATAAAATACGGTTTTTGCGCTCCACAACTCCGTTTTGTTGAGGAGTACGTGGAGCTGAGAAGTTATGATCAATACCATGATTACAACAATATTCTTCAAATAAACGATTTTCAAATTCACCTCCATGGTCACTTCGGATTGAAACAATATTTGTGCTAAGTTTATTTTGGGACAGCTTGGCAAATCTTTCGAAGGCGGTGAATGTATCGCTCTTACTAGCTAAGAAAATGGTCCAACAAAATCTAGAATAGTCGTCCACTATTACGAAACCGTAATAGTTTCCGCCTAGGCTCTTAATTCTAGAGGGCCCAAATAAATCCATATGGAGAAGCTCGAGAGGTCTTGTAGTAGAAACAATATTTTTTGATTTAAAAGAGATCCTCGTTTGCTTTCCCATTTGGCAAGCATCACAAAGATGATCCTTGGTAAATTTTATTTTGGGGAGTCCTAGAACTCGATCTTTTGAAACCACTTTATTTAGCAAGTCGAAGTTAACATGTGCTAAGCACCTATGCTATAACCATGAGTCTTCACTCATTGTTATGAGGCATTTGTCACTTGTTAACGATACTTCATGCAAGTCAAGCATATAGACGTTGTTCACTCGAAATCCATTAAACATACTCTTCTTATCATCACTGTGCACAATTTTACAACAATCTTTTGTGAAAGAGACATTATATCCTTTATCGCACAATTGACTGATACTAAGTAGATTATGTTTAAGTCCTTCGACAAGCAACACATCCGATATAGTAGTGGAAAGAGGATTACCTACACTACCTTTACCGAGTATTGCGCCACGATTGTTATCATCGTAAGTTACATATACTTTCTTCTTTGCCACAAAGTCAATGAAGAAGGATATGTCTCCTGACATATGCCTTGAGCATCCACTGTCGAGAACCCATCTTCTCTCGGTGGTCTCGAGACATTGTACCTGTTAGCAATAATCAACAAGAGGAGGTACCCAAAGGCTTATTGGGTCCTAAGTTGTGAGTAACAAAATGATTGCATTTGGGCAACCATTGATAAATGCCTTTAGGAACTAGAAATCTCCTAGATCGACATTTAGTAATGGAATGTCCCTTTTTTCAACAATATAGACATGAAAAATCAATATTAGAATTACTTTTGCTATATTTTTCTCTTACAATATACTTGTATTTTTGATATGGGTTAACCATACTTTGACGAAAATTTGATTTATCGATAGCAAAGGTAATTTTGGGCTCAAGAGCCTTGTTGAGTTTGGCCTTTAGGCTTCTAACTTCACCTTGCCAAATGCAACAAGTATCACACCCAAAGTTGATAATTTTACTTCTAAGGTCCTCACAACCCGCTTTGGTACTTTCCACCATAGATTCCTTTAACGCCTCAAGTTTCTTTTTGGATTCTTGTATTTTATACTCTAAATGAGCAAATATTTTTCTATTTGAGGCAAGCCTTTTAAAGGCTTCTTTGGATTCTTGGTGCAATGTATTAAAGGCGGTTTGTAATTCAATGTAAGACATACTAGAAGAATTTTCGTATTTAGAGTGTCGTACCTGTTTCTTCTTTTTCTTTTGATGAGCGGAAAGGCAAAGGTTTGCGGGTTCATCTTCATCACTTGAGCTTTCATCATCCGAGGAGTCGCTATCACTCTCCCACGCTATATAGGCTCTCCTTGGTTTTGATGACTTCTTTTGTGACTTGCTTGATTCCTTTTCTTTGCCCCTTTTGTTCATCGGACAATCCGATTTGTAATGACCGGGCTTACCACATGTATAGCATGATCCTCTAGTTTTGTTTCTTTTAGTATCATCACCTTTAGAGTTCCTTGATTGTATCCGGAAGTTTACTAGATTCTTCTCGGAGTGTTGAATGCCATTCTTTCTCACGTAGCGGTTGTACCGCTTTACGAATAGCCCCATGTCTTCACTTGTATCATCTTCTTCGTCCTCACTAGATGAATAATCAATAGGCTATTTGGATTGAGACTTCGAGGAGGAAGTCTTTAGAGCAATGAATTTCTTCTCAACAACCTTTGCTTTATCCTTCTTATCTTTCTTTTCATGTTGGTCAAGGCTTAAGAGTACTTATCTGTGCTCTTGTAGCTTTCCAAATAACGTTGTTAGATCCAAAATAGTAAGATCATTTGCTTCTTTGATGGCGGTCACCTTGGGCTACCATTCCCTGTTGAGACATCTTAAAATTTTGTTAGTAGCAGCGTCATTGGCCACCGGCCTACCAAGTGAATGTAATCTATTGATAAGATGAGTAAATCTTTTCTGCATGTCCGCAATGGTTTCCCCTTGCTCCATGTAGAAAAGATCAAACTCTTGTGTTAGTGTGTTAATTCTAGCAAGCTTAACATCGTTAGTTCCCTCGTGGGCAATTTGTAAAGAATCCCACATGGCTTTCGCCGTTAAGCAATGGGAAACCCGATAATATTCGTCAACACATAATGAAGATATTAGAATATTTTTGGCTTTCCAATCATAGTTGTATTTCTTTTCATCATCCTCTGTCCATTGTGCTTCGGGCTTAGGCACTATTTCATTATTTGCATTGGTCATAGTGATTTCTATAGGACCATAGAGAATAACATTTCATACTTTTCTATCTATGGAATTTATGTGCACCCGCATACAGTCCTTCCAATAACTGTAATTTTCCCCCATTGAAAACTGGAGCTCTATTATAGGCCCCTTTAGGTTCGTTAGCCATTTTCTATCAAAGTTATATTTGAAGCACGGAGTGAACCGGTGCTCCTGATACCACTTGTTAGACGATGGCGCGGATCTAGAAGGATGGAGGGGGGGGGGGGGGGGTTGAATAGATCCCAATAAAAATTTGAGTTGGCGCTTACCAAAAAATTGGTTTTAAAAATGTTTTAAATGCGGAAGCGGTCGAGGAATTATCACGTCTATAACGAACCGTTATTAGAAGACCGGATATGTGTATAGCCAAAGGATTAAGATAGGAAACACTTAGATTCAACGCACTAGTCACACTAATCAATTGATTTCACTACTTATTAGTATAGCTAGTGCCAATGCTTAAAACAGCCCACAAAACAGAGCAAGTAAAATTAAGCAAACTTGGTTCAGGCAATTTATCGAACACTTGGTGTGCGAAACACCCCAAGTGAATTTTGGCTTAAGTAAGTAACTCTAAAATCCTAGTGCAAAGGTTTATTGCACTAATGTTTACACAGTACCAGTTACTTACTCAATTCAATATTCAAATCGATAAAAGTGCTTAAACTAAAATCACTTAATTTTTAAGCTGAAAGTGAAATGCTGAAAAATAAAGAACACAAGGATTTGTTGAGGCAGTTCCCCCGCTTTCATCGCTTCGGGGTACGTCTGCCCTCAATTCTAAAACTAGAATTGAGATTGCTTGTAATAGATATAACCTGTTGTAGAGTAGTTTATACAAGAGTTGATAAGCAATAATACAAACAATCCTTATTGATGTAGGTAGTGCTATCACTTCTTGCTCCTTGATTCAAGATGAATCAAGCCCTTCGATTGTTGTGAATTGATCTCCGATTCCAGCCCCTTTGTTGAATAACTTTCAGTTCTTCAAACCCTCGACTCGGCTGATCTTAGACACCAACGAATCGAACCCAGAAATGCCTTCAACACTTCACAGCCCCAACTACTAGATTGATCAAACCTTCCGTTTATCAATCACCTTCGCACCGCTTGAATGTTGATCGAAACAATCCGTATCAAAAACCCCTAAATTCTTCGAATCTTGGAGGGCAAAACCTTCAGGTTTTATTCAAGAAAAACCTGCCCCAAATCTCCACCCGAACCGGATCTTCAATCCACGGATTCGAACCTTATCACCTTGAACGAGACATAATGCACTGCAAGAATTGTTGTGTGTAATTATAATGTTGTGTGTTGTTTGAGGATGAAGATGAAGAGAAAAGCTGGCACCTGTTTCACTTTTCTTGTTCTTGACAATTTACACAAATTGAAATTGTTAATGTGTTAAAATGATCAAACTTCTATTTATAGTAATAAGCAAATCAACCAACAAAACAGAAATACAAAAACAGATAGAAAATACTTCACTGGCTGTGTTAACGCGCGAACGGTCGACCATAACAGGTCTATGCGTCGACGCATAGACTGCATATTTAGACAGATTTGAAAAACTAACAGTATACGTCGACCATAGGTCGACGTGTGCTGACCAGTGGGAAATGCAAGTCTCCATGCGCTGAGTGAGTGGTCGACGCATGGTGTGGAAACTTCATGCGCTGACCCTTTGGTCGATGCATGGTCTGTGTGCGCTGACCAGTGGGAAATGAGATGAACCATGCGCTGATTGTATGGTCGACTCATGGCTTCAAAATCTGTAAAAATAAGATTTTTGTTGTTTCGTGCACTTTGTTGCGACCAAACATTCTTTTCATATATTGCCAATGAATTATAATCGTTTAGAAAGGATATAGGAGGGATGTGATGTATAGAGTATTGCATGACGATTCTGATTCATCTGAGGTTGTGCTTTGTCATCATCGAAACCTGAGAACGTATGTTGTGAGACGGTTTGCCCTCACAAAAATAAACTTTGAGCCTTATATCCTTTCTTTCGAACCGTGAACGTGACCACGTTATAACCTTCAAAAGTCCTAATTGAAGCAGATTTGTTTCGAAAGCATACTTCGGTAAAGATCGCGTTGAAACTGACTCCTAAAAGGATTCCTCCTACCCTATGGGTATTGATGTTGGCATTCTGATAAGGGATTCGTTCGCTATATGTCACACAAAAATTTCCAGTGAACAGACTTGGATTTCAAAACTGTCATATGCATTGTATTAATATATCTTTTGTGCAGAACAATTTGTTTTACTTGCGAGTAAGCACTTGACATCAGGAGAGTTTCCACAGTGGAAAGTTTGATCAGAATAAGATGCAGAACGCCTGAATACTCCGTTGAACCGGGGTAAGTGTTAAGTGCAAATTTTACCTATTTTTGTATATAAGTTTTGTTGCACTTAACGTTACTTTATGTTAAAATCGTTCGAATAAACCCCGCTTTGTTTATAAATGCGTTTACTTTACGTTATAGTGTATATATTATGTTTTCCTGTAAATATTATTGAGTTTAATTGAATTTCATTCATTTTTGTAGGTAATAAAGCATTGATGTTGGAGCATTGTTAGATAGAGCATTGAATAAGCTTTCCAAAGCTTCGAACCGGGCGAAAAACGGAGTTACGATTAAAAAGTTATGATCGAAACAAGAAATAGTTTGCTGTCATGTTCGCTGGGCTGTTCGCTAAGCGAACAGCAGTTCGCTGGCCACTCGCTAAGCGAGTACTGGGACCCATTTTTGTCTATTTAAGTGATTTTTCAGCATTTTTTAGGGTATGTTGTTTGGGAACTTTTTACCCCAACTTCATCCAACACATTCTTGAGTAGATTTAGCTTAGAAACAACATTGAAGGGTGCATCTTGACGATCCGGAGTCGAATCCACTTCAATCGGAGTTGACAGACCGTGAGATTTGTATTCTTCTTCCTTCCTCTCTATGTATTTTTCATTTGTTGGGGTTTTGTATGTAAGTTTACCTTGATTGTATGTATATTTATGGATCTTTGTATAAAATCTCTTTTACAACTCTTTATCGATGGTTATCTTGATTTTTTACTTAATGGGTTTGGATTGCTATAGAGATATACGGTTCAAACTCGATCTAAGATGAACATCTGTTAGATTCTAAATTCTAGAGATAGATTTAGGACTAATATTCACGTGGGTATCGATTCTTAATGCTCCGTGTTGTCGAGTTGTGTGAGAGATCAACAATGAGACGATACGGTTGATCTCTCGACTTTGTGTTAGAGATAAACTCTGTTGTGAGCGATACGTGATTATATTGACGAGCGAATTAGGTTGCGTGCATTTGATCCATATATTTTTTAGTACGTGATGGGTATAACGAAATACAACTCCTGAAGAGTTTTCTCTTTTCTTAAGAATGTACTTATTTTCTTGTTTTATGTCTGTTTTTCCTTTTGAATTTTTATCCCAAACCATTCAAACCCAAGCATAGAGACGTAGAGATTGTCGAACGACATTCTTTCCCTCACACTGATCCCTGTGGAGACGATAAATCCCGGAGGAAATTCTTCCGAAAATAATATTTTTGCTTGCTGCTTTACCGCTTTAACAAAATGGCGCCGTTGCCGGGGATTGGTTTTGATATTGAGTTGCATTGCGATAGTTTCTATATTTCTAAGCTTTGCACATAATTGTATATATATATATATATGCTTGTATAGATACTTGTTTTGCTTTTGTCTTCTATTATGTTTGTTTAAGTGTTGTATATATTTTGTTCTCGTAACATTTGTTCAAGTGGTTGGTTAGGACACTTGCTTTTGGTTTGCGCGGTGAGACATCACATGGCATGAAGGAAGGAAGTTACTAGCTAAGCACAATAAAGGCGTCGAGCTTACGACGTAAAACAAGCATGTTTTTTTCCATTTTTGTTTCGTTATTACTTTTTCCTTCTATCTTAGGTAGTGTGGTGAACATTCATTAAACAAGTTGTTCTTGGATTATTCGTAAAATTCTCAAATCTTCACTTTACAACTTGTTTAATCCATTTTCACTCGGTATTTTATTGTTGTTTGGACTCAAATTTTTGTTTGGTAGCTTGAGGTATTTGAGGTGATTTTCCAAGTTTGAGTGTTTCAACTTGCGAATGCGTGGTAATGATAGTGTTTAAAGTTTTGTACACGTTCAAGATATGTGTTTATCGCTTTCTAGGCTTTAGCATATTCATGATACTTAGACTTTTCACAATTTCCATGCCATTCATTCTTTTGTATACTTGTTCATTTTATGAATCACTTTAGTTCTCACCTTTTTGTGAGGAAGCCTTTCGTTGTTCATATATGCTCGGAGTACCAATATTCTTGTTTTAACTGGATTTTATTATGCTTAATCTTTTGTTTGTGTTGATTATATGAAAGTATGAAAAGGATTAAGGCACTTGTTTCATTTTGAGCACAACTACCTAGCCAAATAGTCAATTCACCTTGTGAGTGTGTGATCATTTGTAACCCCTTTGAGCCTTTGGTCATTATCCATGTTGTTTGAGTTTTATTCTTGTCTATGAGTATCAAATTCATTTTTTGTGTGGATCTTGATTGTTGTTTTTTCTTGAGCCCTCAACTTTGTGTTGTTGTATGAATTTTTACCTTGCCTTAGAAAGTAGGGAGTATTCACATGATGATGTGGTTGAATTCAAGTTGGGGAGATGATGATCATTCACTTGTGTTGTTGATTGCTATGAGGTTGAAAAATAGAAAAGAAAAGAAAAATAAGAAAAATATGAAAAAGAAAAGAAAAGAAAAGAAAAGAAAAATTGAAAAAGCTTAGAAAAAGATAAACAAAAAGAGTAGAATAATGTTGTGCTAATAAGTTCTATGTGTTTGGTATAACACTTGGGATTTTGGAAGAAGTTTGATTGGAATTTTGGTGTTTGAAACTTTGTGAGTTTATCACTCCCTTAGGTTTAGGCAAGTTTTTGTTTCGATTAGCTTTAGGAATTATCCCTTGTTTGTTCACCCGACCACATTACAACCCTGAAAGTCCTTTTGATTCTTGCTTTTGTGTTTTCAACATGATTTTTGGATGATTGCATAATTTAGTCTTTTGTTTGCAAGATTATTGTGTGAGTGAAAAAAGCCCTCATTTTGTGTTTTTCATCTACCGATGATTGTTTTTGCTAGGTGTGATTCACATTTGAGCTTGTGTTGTTTTAGAATGTTTGGCATGACTTTTGTATTTAGCATTTGTTTCGTGATTATGTTATCGTTGAAGTTTAGTGGTAAGTATTCACTTTGCGTGTATCAATTTTTGATTGAACCATTGCATTTGTTTTCCGTTTGTCAAAACTTGTTGTTACGTGATTTCTTGGATTTCGCTTTTGTTCCTTTAGTTGTCGACTTTGTTTGAGGACAAACAATTAGGTAAGTTGGGGAGAGTTGTTAAGTGCAAATTTTACCTATTTTTGTATATAAGTTTTGTTGCACTTAACGTTACTTTATGTTAAAATCGTTCGAATAAACCCCGCTTTGTTTATAAATGCGTTTACTTTACGTTATAGTGTATATATTATGTTTTCCTGTAAATATCATTGAGTTTAATTGAATTTCATTCATTTTTGTAGGTAATAAAGCATTGATGTTGGAGCATTGTTAGATAGAGCATTGAATAAGCTTTCCAACGCTTCGAACCGGGTGAAAAACGGAGTTACGGTTAAAAAGTTATGATCGAAACAAGAAATGGTTTGCTGTCATGTTCGCTAAGCGAACAACAGTTCGCTGGCCACTCGCTAAGCGAGTACTGGGACCCATTTTTGTCTATTTAAGTGATTTTTTAGCATTTTTTAGGGTATGTTGTTTGAGAACTTTTTACCCCAACTTCATCCAACACATTCTTGAGTAGATTTAGCTTAGAAACAACATTGGAGGGTGCATCTTGACGATCCGGAGTCGAATCCACTTCAATCGGAGTTGACAGACCGTGAGATTTGTATTCTTCTTCCTTCCTCTCTATGTATTTTTCATTTGTTGGGGTTTTGTATGTAAGTTTACCTTGATTGTATGTATATTTATGGATCTTTGTATAAAATCTCTTTTACAACTCTTTATCGATGGTTATCTTGATTTTTTACTTAATGGGTTTGGATTGCTATAGAGATATACGGTTCAAACTCGATCTAGGATGAACATCTGTTAGATTCTAAATGCTAGAGATAGATTTAGGACTAATATTCACGTGGGTATCGATACTTAATGCTCCGTGTTGTCGAGTTGTGTGAGAGATCAACAATGAGACGATACGGTTGATCTCTCGACTTTGTGTTAGAGATAAACTCTGTTGTGAGCGATACGTGATGATATTGACGAGCGAATTAGGTTACGTGCATTTGATCCATATATTTTTTAGTACGTGATGGGTAGAACGAAATACAACTTCTGAAGAGTTTTCTCATTTCTTAAGAATGTACTTATTTTCTTGTTTTATGTCTATTTTTCCTTTTGAATTTTTATCCCAAACCATTCAAACCCAAGCTTAGAGACGTAGAGATTGTCGAACGACATTCTTTCCCTCACACTGATCCCTGTGGAGACGATAAATCCCGGAGGAAATTCTTCCGAAAATAATATTTTTGCTTGCTGCTTTACCGCTTCAACAGTAAGCTATATCAAATGATCACATCATGGGAGTCAGTTATTTGAAAGTCAGTTAATCTGGGGCAATTAGGTCGAGACTCGATAAATCTCTCGAAGTCAGCCCGGGGCACTTCTCCACAAGTCAGCCAATCAGGGGCAAAGTTACTTCAAGGATGGGACAGGTCACCCTAAGATCACATAGTGTAACTCCTTATCCAGAAGACAATTAATCTGAAGCACCTCTTCGAGGTTCAAAACGTTGAGGAAGTTCATACCAAACCATTAGGGTACAAAGATTTCAAGTCTCCTCGTGAGGAAGTTTTTACAAAGATCCCCAAAGGCTGGGGCAAAATTTGGAAACAGAAGGAATTGTTCCTCTCCATATCTTCAGAGCCATTCAGAGTTATTCAAGCAGGTGCAGTCAACCTTCAAGTTCAAGACGAATGTCGGGAAGTCATGTTACCATTCCTTGACTCTTCAACCAAAAAAACCCTTGAATCCAGACCAGACATTTTCCAACATCAGTCGTACCTGACCCGTCACAGATAACCTAAAGCCCAATTCCTATTGGCAACCATCAGGAAGCTCAATCCCTATTGGCGCGTCATTCCAAAATCCAATTGCTACCCAGGAAAGTTATTTTCCAGAAGGCCATCCATGGCTTGTTTTCCCAGTATGAGTCCGATCATACTTGGTGCGGTACCTCTCCCCGGCGGAGTTAGTCTCTTCTCTCTGTCATTTATTTTACCGGAGTGGTTCCTTTGCATTTGCATGTTGCATAGCATCCTCCCAAATGCGTAGCATTTCCATTTCGTATGGAGCATTACGCCATTTTCAAACATATGCATCTGAAGCATAAGCCAATTTTGTTAGCCTTCTGTGGCAACTTGAATCAATCTTCAGTCAAGACAGGGGCCTTTATCCAACAAATTTGTTCAGACGGCTCATCGGTTTACTGTCTCTCAGGTTTCAGAGTATACGTCGGTAATGCTTTTTCCATCAGCCCTCTGATGGCGACACCCCCAACAGATTTTCTTTCCGTCAATTCCTATTGACAATGTGTTTCCCCAGCAGGTTTTTCCTCCCGTCAATTCCTATTGACGATATGTGATTTTTCTTCCTGTCTATCTTTAGACGATGTGATTTCAGATACGATTTTCTTCCTGTCTATCTTTAGACGATGTGATTTCAGATGGTTTCCTTCCTGTCTATCATTAGACGATGTGATTTTGCTTCCTGTTTATCATTAGACGATGTGATTTTTCTTTCTGTCTATCTTTAGACGATGTGATTTCGGATATGGTTTTCTTCCTGTCTATCATTAGAAGATGTGATTTCGGATTGGTTTTCTTTTTGTCTACCTTTAGACGATATGATTTCGGATTGGTTTTCTTTCTGTCTACCTTTAGACGATGTAATTTCGAATATGATTGTCTTCCTGTCTACCTTTAGACGATGTGATGATTTTGGATATGGTTTGTTTCCCGTCTGCCATTAGACGATGGTACTTTGGATATTTTTCTTCCTGTCTACTTTTAGACGATGTGATGATCTCAGCTTCGTGTTGAGCCGGCCTTCGGGTTCGATGCCTGTTTTTATTTAACAGATGCCTAGCGGTGATGTCAGATGTTCCTTATCAATTGTTATTGATTCGACCTTCGAGTTTGATGCCTGTAGTGTTATACAGATGACTGATGGTGAAATCAGATGATCTTTCCGACTTAGTGTCGTTGCCTGCGTGTTAGCAGATGTCTCTTCCGACTGCGTGTCGTTGCTTTTTGATTGGTAATCAGTTAGCTTGTTATCGTTGCAACTATCATACAGTTGTTTCCGAGATTTTTTCCAATAATCAGTTTGACGGTTTCTTTTGCGGTTGGAGAATTTCTGGGTTCTTTGGTATTCAACCGTCTTTTACCTTTATCATTTGAAAGCCGTTCGCTTTTCACCCATTCAGGTCTAAGTCACTTGAATAGGGGCAGCTGTTGCACCCCAAAATTTGACCAACCAATTCTCGTGCTTGGATTTTGTTTTCTTTGCATTTTTTGCATCTCTACATATCATAGCATTTGTTCTCGAAGCAGGGGATCAAGGTATTGTTGTGGCCCAGAGTTCGTTTTTGTACAAAAAGTCCAGACAACGAGCATCAGAGGCTCCGACATTTATTTTTCCTAGTAATCGAGCGGTCGATTTTATTTTGTTTTGTAGGATAATTTCAGTTTAGGAAGCAGCATTTAGGCTATCTCAAGCATTCTCATGGTTATAATGTTCAAAGGCAAGTTTCAGAAGCTGAACAGAGCTCAAAACGGTTAAAAACGGACAAAGGTGTAGCTTTCCCTCCAAAAGGCGCCAAAAATTCAAATTTTCAAGGTGTTAACCGATTAACCAAAGCAAAATCAGGCCAGATGCGAATTTTTGAAGGTGTTAATCGATTAACCCAAATGGTTAATCGATTAACCAGTGTAAATTTCAGTTGTGCACGTGAATTTCTAAGTGAAGCCATTTTGGGGTCTAATTTGATCACATGAGCAGTGGATTTTACACTTAGGAAGGATCTATAACCACTTCAAATTTTGGTTAATTTCATTTTCCCTCCAAATTCCTATTCCTAATCCCATTCACGTTTCACAAACCACATTCCAAACCCCATTTGAATCCTAACCTAAGGGGTATTTAAATGATTTGCTTCAAACCTCACACATACAATCCTTATAATTTCCATTTCATTTCAGAATTCATATTCAATCTCTCAATTTGCTCTCAACTTTTCCATTCCCACACTTCACTAAAGCTCTTCTCACATTGAATTCTTTGATTCTCCATTGGAATCATTGAATTCTAGAGCTCAAACCTTCATCCATCATCCTCATTGAATCAATTCCTCCATTCAATTTTCGTGCAAGCTTGGATCTGAATTTTGAAGTGGATCTAGAAGTGATTATTTGGATTATTTTGGCTTAATTTTGGCGGATCTTCATTGCTACTACAAGAACTCAATTGGATCTTGAAGGATTTCCGGATTTCTAGCTTGGATCTGTTCAATTGAAGTTGAATCAACATTAACCGAAGCAATTCTCTGCTTCATAGGTTGGAATTCTAGATCCATTATTATTTTGAGCTTATTTGCATAATTACCACGTGGATCTTCATTTTTGATTGATTTTTGGTTGATTTGATTCATGTGAATTATGATCTTGCTATTTAAATGTGTTTACATTTTGATTGGATCATTTATTTCTGGTTTAAATTCGTGCTAAATTGATTATGTGATCATCTGGATTATTGGAGAAGTGATTAATTGCTGAAAAGTGCTTTTGAGCTGCTGTTTTCTGTTGCTGGTACAATTTTAATCGGTTAACCAATCGGTTAATCGATTAACCAGTACAAATATTCAAATTTTCAAACATTTTTCAATGGTTAATCGATTAACCCCTGGTGTTAATCGATTAACACTGTGCTGGCAGGCCTGTTTTGCTGTTTTTTAGGGTTGTTTTGGTACCGTTTCACTTCGAATCTTCATGGATCAGCATGATGCATCAGGGGTGATATGTTTTGGATATATGTTACTGTTCTTGATTGTTTAATCATGATTTCTTCGACGCGCGTGCTCGATTTCCGCTTGGATGCATACTCTCGTATATGTTGTTCAAAGTGATATTTACCTTTGGTTTTGCTTGAGTATGAAGAATTGTGGTTGAGATGTGCTTGTGGTGGCTGCTGTCCCACACTTTTTCCTCCCATTTTTCTTTGATGATTGATGGTCGATGGTTGTAGGAGCTTGCTTCTCCCATTTCATCTCATCCTCGCATCTTTTGTGCTTGCATTTTCATGTTTGTTTGCCCTCTTGCATTTCTCTTTTTGTCTTGCATCTTTGTCATTGCATCTAAGAGGTTGAGATGTGCTTGTGGTGGCTGCTACCCCACACTTTGTTCCTCCCTCTTTCTTCATATTTGCATTATTTACATGTTTGCATTTTTAGTTCATCTTATGCTTCCTTCTTCTTCTTTCTTTGCCATGTTCCCTTAGGACCTCTAATCTCTCTTGTTCAAGATTGATTATGATAGACCTTATGTTTGAACCCATGTATGATAAATATCATTCCCTTTTCATCCCAATCATAGGTGAACTTTGCATGAGAACATTAGGTTGAGGTTTAGTCTCCCTTTAGAGTGTGTCTCTCTCTTTTGCGTGTTCATGTTAACTCCGTTGACAAAGTTATATGGGACGCTATCCAAAATGGTATGAACGAAATAACCATGACTAATGTGAAGGGTGTCGAATTACCTAAACAAGAAGCACAATTGGGGGATGCTAATGATTGGAAATTTTGGTCACATGATTGGAATGTGAAAAACATCCTCACATGCGCTTTAGGTGTTGATGAGTTTTATCATGTTTCTCATTGATGAGCCTAGAAGATCTTGATATCATTATGGTGAAGTGGGTCACTATAGACCAGAATGTCCTATGAGAAAGAAAGATAAACAAAAGAGTCACCACGAGACTTCTAGCAAGACTAGGAGAGCATATGCCAATTGGGAGAGTGCAGGTGAGTCCTCTAGTGATGAAAGCACAACTTTAAGTGTCGAATCAACTCGAATTTGTCTTATGGCAAAGGGGATGGAGAAGAAAAATGTAAGTATCTCTAAGCTTGAGTATATAAATAATTCATCGTATTTAGAATTACAAAGAGCCTTTGATGATCTTCATAGAGAACCTTAGGAGCTTTTAGCAAGTTAGCTTCACATGAAAAAGTGATTTTAAATTTGGAAGCTAAAGTTTTGGAATCCGAAAGGAATTTCGAAGCTATTAAAAAATCTATGATAGATATTTAACGTGACAAGAATGAGGATATAAAACCTCTTAGGTTTGGCTGTGAACATTGTCATAATAGACAAAAGGAAGTGAAATCTATTCAAGTCAAATTAGATGATGCCTTGCAACATAAAATGGTGTTTGTTATTGATTCTCTAAGGTTGAATATTCTTTGAACCATTCTAAAAAGAATCGTAGATATATGTATAAAAATTCAAATAACAAGGACATGTCTCATAAAAACCTATCTTATCATTATTGTTGCAAAAAATGACATACCATTGAAAGATGCAAATTTATGCAACTCTTTGTTTCTAAAGGAGTTGTTCGATGGTTGTCTGAGTGAAACTTTGATCTCACTCACTATCAAGGACCCAATGACAATTGGGTACCTATCTCCTTTGTTTAAATTTTCAAGTTGAATGTCTTGAATCCACCAAAAAAATATGGTATCTCAATAATGGATGTTCAAGACACATGACATGTGATATATCCCTCTTCATTGAGAAAAAAACAATAATAGAGACAAAGAGAAAAAAAAACTCAAGTTTCAGAGGTAAGATGAATAGCAACATGTACAACAAAGATTTAGGCAAATTAAAAGTTCAAAAGACAAGACACCAAAATCAGGATTTAAACACAGTCAAAAGCATAACAATTAAATTTAATATGAATATCATGAGTTAACTAAAATGGAACGAATGAATTATCAAGATTAAATTAATAATAAAACCTAACTAAACTTTAAAAAAAAGTTAATCAATTAGGTAAAACCTAATCAAAAACTAGTTGATTAATCCTAGATAATTAAATTTATATAATTAAATTTATATAATTAAATTCTAATTAAAACTAATTAAACCTAATTACAAAAACTAGTTAAGAACTAAAACCTAATTCTAAATAAAAACTAGTTAATAATTCTAAGTAAATTTTTAAAAAACTAAACTAATTATTCCCTACTAAAACTAGTTAATTAAAACCTATCACCTAATTTAAATAATTCTGATTAAAACTAAATAAAACTTAAATAAAAAAAAGACTAAAATAATTTGATAAAGAAAAACTAATTAAAATTAAATGACAGGGAGGGGGTGACAAGTGAAACTCGTATCCCAGCCCATTATGCAAAAACAAAACTCTCTAAAATATTAATATGGAATAAAATTAAAAGAAAAATGAAGTAACAAGTATATTCAGCATTTAGTGAATATATTCAGCATTCAGTGAAAAGGGTTAAGTCGGTTATCACAATCACACGAACCCACGAAAACGGTTAAGCCGAACCCACGAAAACGGTTATCTTCATCTCACGGTAGGTCTCTCAAAAGTTGCTTCGCGCCTTCGCAGTTGAATATAAATTTGATTCAATGGAATCAATAGCCTCAAACTTACCTCATTGCAAAAAGGCACCAAGAAGGTATGCGTGGTTTCCTTTTCTTTAGTTTTCTTATGATTTGTTCTCTTTTTCTTTCGCTTTTTTTGTCAATAGTTCAGAGTTTCGTTGTTGGTTTGTGAGTTAAGGGTGGAGTGTTGTTAGATAGTAGTGTTGAGAGAATGTGAAGAAAATGAAAACTGGATTTCATACATCATCTTTTGAGATATATACAAACCCTAAACCTTAATCTTGTATAATGTTGTTGTCCACTTCCTTCTTTAATTGTTAACCGAGTATGAGTTAAAGTTTTTGTGTTTATTTTAAATTTTTCAAGATTTTATTATGAAGAATGATTTTATTTGTCTTTAATTTTTTCTTGTCAGTAGTTTTAATTCCGACACTGAAGCATCAGAATCTTGTAATATTCAACCCATGAAACGGCGTAGAAAGGTTGGTTTCAATCTCTTTTGATTTTTGAACAAATATTGATGTTATTATTTGCCTTAACCTTGTAATTTTTTTGTATGTTTCTGTCAGGTGCTAAAGAAATTGGCCAGACCTTCTCGATTTTGCAAAATGGAAGCACAGGTTAACGAAACACTGATTAACGAAGCACAGGTATGTCTTATTTTATTTTTGAGTGAGAGTAATGCATATTAGAGCATTTGGTTTTTAAAGTGACAGAATTTGAAGTGTACTGGATGAGACAATATCAGAGGGTGTAGCTGCAATAAAATAGGAAGAAACTAACTTGAATGCAATACTAATAATCATAGCCATAACCAAACACATATTAAAAACACTAACACTGAAACTAGTTTAAAGCAGATCAACACAGTTATGAGGTGGTTTCAATCTCTTTTGATTTTTGAACAAATATTGATGTTATTATTTGCCTTAACCTTGTAATTTTTTTGTATGTTTCTGTCAGGTGCTAAAGAAATTGGCCAGACCTTCTCGATTTTGCAAAATGGAAGCACAGGTTAACGAAACAGCGATTAACGAAGCACAGGTATGTCTTATTTTATTTTTGAGTGAGAGTAATACATATTAGAGCATTTGGTTTTTAAAGTGACAGAATTTGAAGTGTACTGGATGAGACAATATCAGAGGGTGTAGCTGCAATAAAATAGGAAGAAACTAACTTGAATGCAATACTAATAATCATAGCCATAACCAAACACATATTAAAAACACTAACACTGAAACTAGCTTAAAGCAGATCAACACAGTTATGAGGTGGTTTCAATCTCTTTTGATTTTTGAACAAATATTGATGTTATTATTTGCCTTAACCTTGTAATTTTTTTGTATGTTTCTGTCAGGTGCTAAAGAAATTGGCCATGGCCAGACCTTCTCGATTTTGCAAAATGGAAGCACAGGTTAACGAAACACCGATTAATGAAGCACAGGTATGTCTTATTTTATTTTTGAGTGAGAGTAATGCATATTAGAGCATTTGGTTTTTAAAGTGACAGAATTTGAAGTGTACTGGATGAGACAATATCAGAGGGTGTAGCTGCAATAAAATAGGAAGAAACTAACTTGAATGCAATACTAATAATCATAGCCATAACCAAACACATATTAAAAACACTAACACTGAAACTAGCTTAAAGCAGATCAACACAGTTATGAGGTGGTTTCAATCTCTTTTGATTTTTGAACAAATATTGATGTTATTATTTGCCTTAACCTTGTAATTTTTTTGTATGTTTCTGTCCGGTGCTAAAGAAATTGGCCAGACCTTCTCGATTTTGCAAAATGGAAGCACAGGTTAACGAAACACCGATTAACGAAGCACAGGTATGTCTTATTTTATTTTTGAGTGAGAGTAATGCATATTAGAGCATTTGGTTTTTAAAGTGACAGAATTTGAAGTGTACTGGATGAGACAATATCAGAGGGTGTAGCTGCAATAAAATAGGAAGAAACTAACTTGAATGCAATACTAATAATCATAGCCATAACCAAACACATATTAAAAACACTAACACTGAAACTAGCTTAAAGCAGATCAACACAGTTATGAGGTGGTTTCAATCTCTTTTGATTTTTGAACAAATATTGATGTTATTATTTGCCTTAACCTTGTAATTTTTTTTGTATGTTTCTGTCAGGTGCTAAAGAAATTGGCCAGACCTTCTCGATTTTGCAAAATGGAAGCACAGGTTAACGAAACACCGATTAACGAAGCACAGGTATGTCTTATTTTATTTTTGAGTGAGAGTAATGCATATTAGAGCATTTGGTTTTTAAAGTGACAGAATTTGAAGTGTACTGGATGAGACAATATCAGAGGGTGTAGCTGCAATAAAATAGGAAGAAACTAACTTGAATGCAATATTAATAATCATAGCCATAACCAAACACATATTAAAAACACTAACACTGAAACTAGCTTAAAGCAGATCAACACAGTTATGAGGTGGTTTCAATCTCTTTTGATTTTTGAACAAATATTGATGTTATTATTTGCCTTAACCTTGTAATTTTTTTGTATGTTTCTGTCAGGTGCTAAAGAAATTGGCCGGACCTTCTCGATTTTGCGAAATGGAAGCACAGGTTAACGAAACACCGATTAATGAAGCACAGGTATGTCTTATTTTATTTTTGAGTGAAATTGAGAGTAATGCATATTAGAGCATTTGGTTTTTAAAGTGACAGAAATCATGATTAAAACCGAATCATTAGATCTATGTCCAGATTTTAGGGTTTTATTTGATGTCTTTCATAATCTTACTTCACACTGACAAACTGTTCTTCATGCTGTTAACTGATGAAGACCTTATGTAGTGTTGGTTTCTTTCTCATTTTATAAGACATAGTTTTTAGTATCCGAGAGAACCGCAGGAATTTCCTGATTGCTATAAACTTTATGGCCCTATCAAAGAGAGGTATGTTTAGAAATATTACTAAAAGATGCCTACATGACAAAAAGAAACCTTCTACCTTTTCCCTTGAGCAATTAAACAAATTCAGCCAATTTCACTAATCATCCACAACACATTGACATACACATCTTCAACTAAAACTTACTAAGTCAATATAGAAAACCCATTGAGAATATTAATGTTCTAACCAGCAGCAATGTAGCGTTCACATTGTTGAATCAAATTGGTGAACCTAGAATCTTGAGGTGCAAACTGAGGTACCTTTTTCAAGTGCTACCTTAGCAGTATGATATTCTTCAAGATTAATACAAACAGTCCTACAAAACACAAAAACAATTCAATTCAAAAAAACAGCACAGAGAAACAAGTTCAAATTATCCTATAATTAAAATTATATAGTAGGGTTTGATAGAGTCCATACATACCCCTTGCGGATATAAGATTTTGATAAAGTAGGGTTTAGTTGAATAGCCTTATTAGTATCAGAAACAGCTTCTGCACAAGATAGAATAGTTAGTAAGTGAATGAATGCGATAAAACAAAGAAAGAAAGGGTTTTGGTTATTATGGACCAGTGAAAGCGTTGAGTGTGATATGTGCTTGAGCTCTGTCGGCGAAGAGATTAGCGTTGGTAGGATCGAGTTGAATGGCCTGAGAATAGAGATCAACTGCTAGGGACATAGTGTTTCTATCACAGTGCCAGTTTCTATCACATCTCTACTGGGACATGGTGTTTTTCTGGACTTATCTAATGGTATAAACACTTGACAGGATGTTTGAGAAAGCATATGTAAATGAACTAATAACATGTCAACAAGCTATTTTCAATACGCTTTTGAAGATAAATAATGAAAACAACTTATAGCTTACATAAATTGTTTACCATATTTAATTTTTTACTATAGAAACAGATTAAATGTAAGTACTTATTTGATAAGTGTTTATCCTATAAGCCTTCAATTAGATTATATGGAAGCTTGCATAGTTATAGATGCATCGCTTACAATGATGCAGAGTGTGATGCATAGCTTGCATAACAAGAACTATAGAATATCCCAACTAACTCAACAATGCTAGTGTTCTTCAGTCTTATTTTCATCACACTTTTTATCCTTTAATAGTTATTATATACATGATTATAATGTTTGTATTTCTGAACAACTTCCCTGCATAGGTTCAGAATTCTCCCGAAGATGTTGACCCTTGGATATTGAAAATGGATGTTTCAGATGAAGTTGTGAAAACCATTTTAATTCTTGCTTCAGAAGACGCCCACTATAAATATAGTAATACATTTACAATGATGGAATCAAGCTTTGTGTCATATAGGTTACTGAAGGAACATTCAGTACAGCTGACTCCAACACAGGTACAAGTATATATCAGTATTTGCATAATTTGATCCCTCATCCTTTGTATATATATAATTGTCTATTATATAAAAAATACATATCTTTTACAATTATATTTTATTGGAAGGTCTCGGTCGTGCTAAACAATATACTTGAAGACTTTAAATCTTATTGTGCACTAATGAAGAAGGGGATGAAGGGTGTGTGTTTCGACTATGACACTGGTTCCGCTGAGCGAGATAGTTGTGCTATGGTAAATGCATTTATTTGCTAAGTAAATTGTAATACTTTATTTTTGTTGCTTATTCTCAAATGTCATAAATTTGCAGGAGGCTATGTTTGCCCTGAAGAATAGGTACAAAAATGTTAGTAGAAATTTCGAGATCTTGAAAAGATTATTTTCGGAAATATACAATGGTCCGGTTTCTTCTAAAAGTACTGGCAAAAGGAAATCAAGTCAGACATCTGTAAAAAACAAAATGTCTGAACAATATTCACCGAAAATGATTTCTTTGAAAGAAAGAATAGAAAGTGAAGTTTGTTGTTTAGCTGAACATTTTATCCACCATTTATTAGTTACAGTGTTTCAAGATCAAAACAAACTTGTCCTATTTTTGAGCTATAAAATAGGTAGATTTAAAAGAAAAATTCTGAAACTGTGTTGAGAAGCCCACTTATGTGAAGCCAACTTATGTACTGTACTTATAATTAGTTAATGGAATTTATGTTTTATGCAAACTTATGTATTTTATATTAACCACTTATTGACAGTTTGAGTTAGAGTCTTATCAGTAAAATTATTTGAATTTAAAATGACATAGTTTTATAGTCTTCAATTTAAGAAATTAAGGAATCCCACTTAAATACTAGACTAGAAGAAAGATTAGTGCACCAAAAGGTGTAATGAGAACAGTAATGGATAAAATTGAAAATAAAAAATCGTACACCAAAAATAATTAGTGCATTGATAAGTAATCATAGATTGTAGATTACAAACTTAATAAAATTTCAAAAAAATTCTCTATACCCGAATCAACAGTGTGTTGAACTTTAAGTTCACTGGACTTGACATCGCTAAGTGGAAAAGTTGTTATAAACTGATCGAATCAACAGTGTGTTGAACTTTAAGTTCACTGGACTTGACATCGCTAAGTGGAAAAGTTGTTATAAACTGATCGGGTTCTTCGTCAAGTAAATGTTCAGCACTCATATTAGTCTTCTCATTACAATCCTTCTCAAAAACAATATTTAGAAATATAATGTTGGAAAACTATTTCTTATAAAAAAGATCAAATACAAAAAAATTAATATAGAACTTGATATATAATAAACCATCTAAAACATTGACACTCATTAGCATGTTTTTTTCTTCATAAAAGGATCCAACATTACCCTTTCTTTTGTAATGTGGAAGAAAGCATGGAAATTGGTGCTAATAAAAAGCAAGATGATCCTAGCCGCGAGAAAATGATGGAGTTTTCTGCCAAGCTGTTGAATAATCCAAGGATACCAACAAATGGAGTCTTGTTACTGTTAAGGGAGGATTTAAGAGGATAAAGCGAAGTCCAATGACTTAGTTAGTGAAATTTCAAAGAGTAATTATTAAGAGAGTTTGAATTAGAAATGTCAGATCAAATAGATATTTTTATTTACCAAACAAATTTTTTCATATTCACATTTCAAAAGCAATTTTTAAAAACTAGTTTATCATACAATTTATTTTTTGTTAATTCTCTTCGGGGTAATGTTTTTTTTTTTAAAATTCAAAAGCAATTTTTGTTAATTCTCTTAAAATCCAGGAGATATAGTTTTCACAAAAATAAGGTGAAATTATAGTATAATTAGCTGATTTCGGGGCTGGTATGAAAACATGAGTAAAATTATTACTGTAGTGTTTGTTTGAAATAATTGATTATAGGCATTGTACTGCAAGTCAGATTCATTTTAAAAGTGATATGTTCCCTTTGAAAATGCTAGTGTATTTTAGGTTAAACCTAACAATGATTCTAAACATCTTCATATGACCTAATAAAAGTAAATTTTGTAAAATCGTGTCTGTATTTGTTGTTTCTAATATGAGTTAAAATTATGGTATTCTTTTTAGTGACAATTTGAATAATAGTCTTAGAGTTCAACATGTGAAACTTACAGCTCCATTATGTAACAGAGAAGTTAGAAGCCTAATTAATTCAACATGGTGACAGAAACGAGTGATTTTTTTTCTAACAAAATTGATGAGTTATAGTTGAACAATGTCTATAAGTTGGATACTCACACCTGCATATATTAAATAAAGAAGAATATGTTGAGGTGTATAAACTGTGTTAGTAGCAATAAAGTCCCCATTCTTGTGATCTGTTCCATAGTTTTGGCACCATGTTCCTTATTTCTTAGAAATCTAGGTTGAGAGAAATGCTAGAAAGAAATAGAAAATGGTGAGTTAGTTTCCGTAAAACTGAATTGTAAAACCTTGATTGATTAGCTGAATACAATCTCTTTTATAGAACCATAACAAGATAATGAAAGGATACATAAGAAAACAATAATTACTCTTAAGCACATGGGTTAGTCGATTCTAAGGGACGGGGGACAACCTTTGGATTGTATTGGTAAGTTGACTATTTTTTTTTTCAAATATTAAACCAATTTTACCGTACTCAACTGCAGTTTAAGTTTTATGAGATTTTATTTTTTACATGCGTTTTTTCTAATTTCCATTCTAGATTTAGGAGCAGCTATTGAAATTAATCTAAACTTGGATGGGCAACAAATACATTTGCTGCTTCCAGTTGTGAAGGTCGTAAGCCATATTTCGCACAACCACAAACCCAATTATCTAAGTAAAGTACATAATATATTAGACACTCTTACCAAGAAGGTAAGTCAATTTTATGGTTTTCTTCACCAATAGAATTTCAAAGTTATTGTACATAGTTTAATTTTTAATTGTTGTTATTAGCAAATAATTTGAAAGTCGTACAAATTAGATCTTCATCATCCTATACTGAGGGCTCAGGAAACAAGTTGCTTTTGGCCCCAATTTGTTGTATGATTGTTGTACATTACCATACATCTCATTATGTCCACAAGCAATTTGGAGAACTTGAGGAGATAGATGTGAATTAGATAATATGGAAACTACCCAAATACAAAAAAAAGAAGAAAAAATAGGATAGTGTGAATCTCGTTAATCCATTCATGTGTGTCACTAATTAGATGATGATGCATGTTACTACCTTATAAGAGACGTAGTTACTCCCGCCGTTTACCTGCGCTTGGTTGAATTTCTTCACTTGGACATTCAGAGCACTCGACAGAAATCACATTGCGTCAACATCCGCAAAGACCATCACAATGTTTTGTTTAATAAAACAGTCGAAATTCCTTTGTCCGTACCAGTTTTGTGTTGACTGCTCGATGCGATGCCCAGGGAAGAGGCCTAAAGGACTCATTCTCAATCCGTTTCCCAACCGAAACGCGAGAAAAGCCGACGGGTTCGGAACTGGGACACCTGTGCCCAACCATCCTAGCCAATCCGTTTCCTGAGGTTACAAATCCATTTTGTCGACTTCCCTTGCCTACATTGTTCCATTGACCAGAGGTTATTCACCTTGGAGGTCTGATGCGGTTATGAGTACGACCAAGCATGGAAGCCCCTACCGACCCTTGAAAATCTGGAGCATGGTTGATAAACCCGAGAGACATGTAGATATTGTTATGGTTGATCAACCCGATACTTCTTACTCTAGGGATGTAAATTCCTTAGTACAGGTTGAGGCTAGGGTTTAATGAAAGAAGTTGGTTGAGCTTTAACAATACAAAACCAATGGTTGATTTAAAAAGAGGTTGGTTGAGTTTTAACAATACAAAACCAATTTCAAAACAAGTGCGGTGCAAAGCTTTAACAGCACAAAGATAAAAGAGTTTGGAAAAGAGATTGAGTACCTTAACAATTTTAGTTAATATTATTCCCATTCCTTTGGATTTTAGCAACAACTTTAAGTAATCAATCACGGTGAATACCTCAAGTGATGTGTGTGATAACATGTGTATACAAACAAAGTGAGTATACCAAAGATATCAATGTATAAATTTAAGTGTTGGAGGTTATGAATAAAAGGGATGACATACCTTGATCATATGATGTATGTATGAGTATGATGTGATGATGGATGGATAAATACACTCATGCATACCCTCATGCATGTATATATATATATATATATATATATATATATATATATATATATATATATATATATATATATATATATATATATATATATATATATATATATATATATATATATATATATATATATACACAAAGATAATAACATAACCAAAGATTAAATGTACAAGGATGTGAATCAACAAGTATATGTACAAGTATATAAACAAGAAGAGATCATAGCAACAAGATTATATCAACATGGTATTGCTAAAAGATCAAGAGATCAAGAGATCACAAGATTAGGGTTTTAGGGTTTTAGTTATGTACACCTAAACCTAAACAAATTAAAGTTGATTAAACAAAAACCCTAAGTAATTTGACTAGGGGAACATGTTAACGTATTCAAGGGGAGCTTATCCTAACCCTAATTGATTCACACAAAAATATACAAGTCAATGGACAAAATTTTATTTAAAACATCTCGAAGAAAATCATTTTTTAAAAAGGTATTAAAATAATATTTTTTGGGTTGATTAAAAATTAGTCAAAATAAAATATTTTTGGACTTTTGAAAATATATTCATAAAATATACCCCATAAATAAGGAGTGTACAAAAAATCATTTAAAAATAAGTTGATTTTATAGGTTAAATAAATTACCAAAGTTGTGAATAAAAACAACAAAAATAGTGATGTTGAAGATGAAAGGCTAGAAAATATTTGGCGGGAGATGTCTATGGCAATCAAACACCATAATTTCCTTATTGGAACTCTTAAGCTCATTAAGGCGATCAAACACAATAAGTTTCACATTGTTATCACTCTGAGAAATCAATAACTGACAATAAGTACTGGAAGCAACTTTAATTTCAGTAGGTTCATAAACAATGATAGTAGAATTTGCATTCAAAAAAGATATAATAATCTTCTTATATTTTCTCTTGTCTGGGTCGACTTCATTTCCTCGTTGGCTCACAAGGATCATCGTCAACACGAGGGTTGATTCGTATCAAGAAGGGAGGGACGTGTTGATGACAAACTTCATTTCTTCATCTACGCATCAATCCTCGTGTTGAAGAAAATCCTACTTTCTTGGTCTACCCCCTGTTGCGGTGTGAATAAGCGAGGTCATCTAAAGGACTGTAAAACCGCGTAATTTTACCTGAAGGATTGTAAAACCGCGTGGTTTTACGTTTTCGCTACCGGCTCTTCTAAAGGAGTTATTTTCAGTAGGTTCATAAACAATGATGGTAGAATTTACACTCAATAAAGATATAATAATCTTAATATATTTTCCCTTATCTGGGTCGAATTCATTTCCTCGTTGCCTCACAAGGATCATCGCCAACAAGAGGGTTGCTTCGTATCAAGAAGGGGGGACTGTTTTGATGAAAAAACTCATTTCTTCATCTATGCATCAACCCTCGTGTTGAAGAAGATCCTCTTTTCTTGATCTATTCATCAACCCCAATGTTGACGACGATCCTCCTTTCTTCGAACTGGCAATGTTTTAATCGGTTACTTCACCAAGTGGGTGGAAGTTGCTTCTTACTCCAATGTAACAGGGCAAGTGGTCATTCGGTACATCAAGAACGAGATAATCTGACGTTACGGGGTTAGAAGATATAATAAGGTTGATGCTGAAGATGAGAGGCTAGAAAATATTTGACAGGAGATGTCTATGGCAATCAAACACCATAATTTCCTTATTGGAACTCTTAAGCTCATTAAGGCGATCAAACACAATAAGTTTCACATTGTTATCACTCTGAGAAATCAATAACTGACAATAAGTACTGGAAGAAGCTTTAATTTCAGTAGGTTCATAAACAATGATAATAGAATTTGCATTCAAAAAAGATATAATAATCTTCATATATTTTCTCTTGTCTGGGTCGACTTCATTTCCTCGTTGGCTCACAAGGATCATCGTCAACACGAGGGTTGATTCGTATCAAAAAGGGAGGGACGTGTTGATGACAAACCTCATTTCTTCATCTACGCATCAATCCTCGTGTTGAAGAAAATCCTACTTTCTTGGTCTACCCCCCGTTGTGGTGTGAACCGCGTGGTTTTACAATCCTTTAGGTAAAACCACGCAGTTTTACAATCCTTCAGGTAAACAAATATTATGAAAACCAAAATTTTTTTTATAAACAAATTTAGATGATATTTTCGCTTTTTAATAAGTCAAATTATATCGAAATCAATTTCAATCCCACTCACTTGTTTATATAATGATTTAGTCTTGTTTGTGTTGTCTCAAAAAGTGGCTCATAGCCCATTTTTATTAGTAGAAAAACCTAGCTATATAATGTAAACCTTAAGTTGATTGAAGTAATGACAATCTAAAATGTTATTTCTTATGTTTTATCTTATACAACTTAAATTTACATTGTAGCCTTAGTGTGACCTAACATTGGTGCTTTAAACTCTTGAATTCATGCCCCTTCCCCTTCCCCAAACCTACCAACCTTCTTCCAGAGAAATTATAGAAGAAGTTGTTCAAACATCCCATTTCACTTAGACAATTCTATTATCCAAACCCAACAACAAATAGAAAAAAGGTTTAACAAAGTTAATGCAAATTTGAAGCAACATAATGGACAGATCCACATAAGAATGGATAATGATAAACAAATTTATGATTTTAGATATGAATCCATCATGTCTACTCTCAACAAGCTAGTTACACAAAAGGAACAACATCATACTGCTATTGGTCACTCAACATCTAGCTCTTTATGTATCACCCAAAACCCTTCCTCTATATTTATGGTTACAACCCATATTACCCGTTTATTTCCCATGTCAACATTCCCCCTAAGACACTCAACAACCTATTGTCACAACTGTGATGAGAAAGACCCTTTCACAACCCTCAATACCTTTCCAATTCTACCTCTCTTCCCCAACAGCTTTTGCAACCACACAAAATTATAATGTTCATTGTATCTAACATAATCCCTACCCCCAAATCCCTAAAATACCTCCATTACCCCCTTTTCAGGCCCCTAAACTTGAACTTGCTATTTTTTATGGTTCAAACCCACTAGAATGATTATTTCAAGGTGATAAAAATTTTAATTTTTACAATTATCAACCAGAAAAATAAATTATCCTCAATATCCTTTTACATGAAAGATGATGTTTTATGTTGGTTTAAATGAATACATCAAGATTAATTATTAACATATTGGTTCTCATTTACAAAAGCTTTAGAGTTACGTTTTGGTCCTTCGATTTATGATAACCATCAAGCTGAGTTATTGAAATTAAAACAAGATGGTTCGATTGTGGACTACCAAACTAAGTTTGAGAAATTAGGTAACCAGGTTGTTGGTTTACCTAAAGATGCAATTTTGAATTGTTTTATCTATGGTATAGCCTCCGAAATTTGAAATGAAATGGACATTCATCGATCTACCTCAATTTCCCAAGCTATTGGCATTGCCAAACTCATCGAATCCAAACACAAATATTCAAAGCCCAAATTCTCAAAGTCCTTCCCTAACCATTACCCTAAACCTAACCCTACTTCTCCAGCCTTAAAACCTTAAAACCTCCACTTACGACTAATCTGCAAGTGACACTCACCTCCAGGCCTTAAACCATCCCACTTCCAACAAGACTACCCATTAGATGTGTAACGCCCATTTTAATTATCTAGTTTTTCTGTGCTTTCGTGTTGTTTATTTTTTTCCCGGCATGTCTGTGGGGGTGTGTTCGAGTGCGAATGAGTGTAGGCCTTAAGTTGGAAATTGATCGAATAATATCGGACCTTAAGAATTATAATAATATTATTATTAACGATAAATGATAATTAATAAATAATAGTGATATTAGTAACATTGTTATTATTATTAATATTATTATTATTATTATTGTTAATATACTATTATTATGTTAATAGAGTTGGATTAAAAGATTATGAGAACAAGTGAATAAGGGTAAAATTGGAAAGAGAAGAAAAAGGTATTTGGAAAATTGGAAGAAAAAGAGGAACGCGTGAAGGAGAAGAGGAGGAAGAAGGAGCATGATCAAGAGAAGAAAAGCTTGAGCAATTGGAAGAAGAGGAAGCTAGGGATTTCGTTTGGAGCAAGGATTCAACATCTGATCAAGAATTTAAGGTAGGGGGGAGAAATTGATCAAAATAGGCAGATGGCATGAATGTTAGGTAGTGGGGGATTTCCCCTAATCCCATGAATTTTGGTATGCATGTTGTTGTTAATATGATTCTATTGTTAATTCTATTTATGTTGATTCTATTGCATGTTGTTGATGTTGAGTTGTTGGAAGAATTGGGGTTTCCAGGCAAACTGCCATTGTTATGCCGGAACTGAGCAAATTATCAGAACTGTGGTTTTTATCGGGTAGAAACTAGGATGGGTAGTGTAGCTTGTGGCCTTATGTTGTATTGTTATAGTTGGGAACTCGTTTGGATTTAATCGGGTGGTATCAGAGTGGTGAGCTGATTCTGAACTGTAGAATTTTTAGAAAATCCCAGACCTTCGCTAGGCCATCGCTAGGCGAGCGAGTAGCGAGCCTTCGCTAGGCATTCGCTGAAGCAAAGATGGTAGCGAGCGAAGTCAGAATGCTTCTGTTGGGCTTCGCTGGGCAGCTCGCTGAGCGAGCTTGTAGCGAACACTCGTCGGTGCCTCGCCCAGCGAACATGACAGTATTTTGGCATTTTGTGCTGTGCTGTTTCGTTCTCGTGCCGTTAGACCCCTGTTGGTCGTGGGTGATTCTGAGAGTTAGCAGGGCACTATGGTGAGTGTATGTGTGAATACGGGAGCGTGATTTCTTGTGGTATTCGTATAATTGAATAAGTGAAATGATATGTATTATGTGTGCATGTGATATGGTATGAAATACTTAAAATATGGTATGTGATACATGAGATATGTGATGAATGTGATCTGTGGATTACGTGCAGCGTGTGTGCTTGCATTTGTTGTGGTGCATTGGTGTTATACATGGCATGAGCAGGAGTTGATCATTTGCTCGATGGGGCAAATGAGATACGCTCAGGACTCCGTAAGGGAGTGAGAAGGGGTTGATCATACTGCTCGGTGGAGGGTATGAAATAAACTCAGGCTCCGAAAAGGAGTGGATGCAGGGGTTGATCATATTGCTCGGTGGGGCATATGAGATATACTCAGTGATGGGATAGGTCGTTGCCTAGGGTGGCTCGTGTGACCTATCCGGGTTCGATGATGAACTGTGAGTCGGTACCACATTTCATGTGTCGAGTTGCATGTGTTGCATAGTCGTGTGTATGTTGCGATGGTGTGGGACCGTAGGTCCGAGTTGATGCATGTGAATTATGTTGTGTGTTTACTGCTTTTATATTCATGTTTATCATTGCCTTTATGTTTTGTTCGTAATTTCTCACCCCTTGCTTTTGTTGTGGTCTGTGCTTCTTCGGAAGTACAGATATTTCAGGTGATAGCTAGTTTGTTCTGTGGCGAGTCGTAGGGATGCTCTGATACATAACACCGGGGCTTTTGGGAGTTCTTTTGTTATATGATGTTTCGTGTGCCCCTGTGGCATATCTTGTTTATAATATGTTTTGATGGATCTTTTGGTGTGTAGTTGCACATGTTGTATATTTTGGACAGATAGCCGAGAATGATGTATATGACATGCATATGATGTTGATATATATACATATATATGATGAAGATTTTTCCGCTGCTTACATGTTGTTAATTATTTAATGGAAATGTTTTGATTGGTTTTCTTCTGTGACATCCCGTGTGTTGGTGTGAAACTCTGATGTTCGTTTATCTTTAATTGAATTTATTGTGTTTTTGGGATCGAGGTGTTACAAGATGCATATCCCAAGCCCTCGTACAAGAAAGACGGGCTCAAGGCTTATGTTTGATGAAAAATTTGTTATCGGACACAAATGTTCAACTAGTAGATTTTTAATACTTTTGACAAAACACTTTATGGATTATAATCACGTCGATGACAACATTGAACCCGAAAGTGAGAAGGCTTTGGTGATACTTACTTTAGTCTATCTACACAAGCTATGACATGTCAATTTTCTCCCTAAACACTAAAGTTCAAAGGACTAATTGATGGCCTATCTATAATGGTCCTAGTTGATAATGGAAGCGCACATAATATCATGCAACCTCGAATTGTGCATTATATAAACCACAAAGCTATCCCAAAACAAACCTTTCAACATTCCCTTTTACTTAGTGCCAATAGAAGGCACCGATGTTCTCCTCGGCATGACTTGGTTACGAACTTTAGGTCTAATCCAAAAAGATTTCTCCATTCCATCCATCACTTTTACCCACCAGGAAAAATCATTTACATCAAAGTGAGACCCTATAACTCACCTTATTTATACCACCTTTCACCAATTCCACCACCTCATTCACACCAACTTTATTTCCACCCTTCATCTAATGATTTTCTAGCCAATAGATTCTTCAACAAATAATATTAAACCAACTCATTCTCTATTAGAACCCTTACCACCTGACCTTCACCCATAAATTAACTATTTTTTTAATAACTACCCAATAATTTTATACCCTCAAACTAGACTTCCGCCGATTAGGCCCCACGATCATCACATTACCCTTTTACCCAATACACCACCTATCAATGTCAAACCTTACCGTTACCCAAGTTCACAAAAGAAAACTATGACAACTATTATCCAAGATATGTTAAAAGAAGGAATCATTATTCCTAGTAACAACCATTATTCCTCATCGCTATTACTAGTAAAAAAAAGGATGGCACACGGTGCTTCTGTGTGGATTATCACACTCTTAATGCAATTACCATCAAATACCAATTCCTAATCCCCACTATTAATAAACTGGACACATCCAAAGTTTTTACCAGGTTAAGCTTATGCTCAGGCTACCACCAGATTTGTGTTGCATAAGACACTAATAAAATAGATTTTTAAAATAAAGTTTCTCATAATGCCTTTCGGGCTAACAATATACTTTTCAATCTGTTATGAATGATTTACTACGACCTTATTTATGAAAGCTTGTTTTAGTATTCTTTGATGACATACTGATTTATAGTGCAAATTTTAGCGACCACTTAATTCACTTGCAGGTTGTTTTTGAATTTTAAGCTCACGTGCTATTGTTGTAAAATGATCAAAATGCATTTTTGTTGTTAATCAAGTTCATTACTTAGGCAGTGTGATCTTAATGGGTGGTGTTGCACTCAATCCAGAAAAGGTGAAGGCCATTTTGGATTGGCCGCAACCATGTTCTCTCATAGCTCTCTGCATATTTTGGGGACTTACTGGTTTTTATCGTCGATTTGTGTGCAATTATGCCAATTTCACCGCTCGTCTCACCGTTTGTTACGTTCCACTAAATTTGAATAGAATATAAAGGCGGTCGTAGCCTTTACAGAATTACAGAAAAAGATGACCGACATACCGGTACTGGCTTTTCCACATTTTATAAAAAAATCATGGAAACAGACACTCCAAGAGTTACTCTAGGCGTTGTGTTGTCCCAAGGAGGTCACCTGATCGCTTTCTTCAGTAAGAAAATGTGCCCCTGAATGCAAACTGCTTCTGTTTATATGCGCGAGATGTTTGCTGTTACTGAAGCAATAAAAAATTGGCGTCAATATCTTATCGGTCAACAATTTCATATTTACGTGAATCAAAAGACTTTGTGTAATCAGTTGCTTCAAAAAATTCAAACACCAGAACAACAAGAATGAGAATCTAAATTACAAGGATTCAATTTTAAGATATTCTACAAACCTGAAAAATCAAATCATGTTGCTGATGCTTTAAGTAGAAAACAACAGTGAAGAGATACAACAGGTTAAACATTAGCAGCACAAATAGCACACAACAACAATGAAGACAAGCTTTTCAAGGCCTTCACAACAGTGTTTTACAAGAGTATCATTATACACCCACATCAGGCCATTTTAGTGTTAGGCAACTCTTTTTCGCAGGTCTGCTTCTTTTTCATGGCCATGTCTCTATATCGCAGTTAAAACCCTTGTCAAACACTACACCATTTGTCCACATAACAAATATCAAACTTAGAAGAAAAAAGGGTTATTACAACCTCTTCTAATTCTAAATAAAGTTTGGGAGGATCTCGCCATGATTTTTATCACTCATTTACCAAACCCTTTTGGACACACAATCATCTGGGTCATTTGTGATCTCCTCACAAAGTTTGTTCACTTCATTGCCTTACCGACCAAGTTCATAGCCTGTAGATGTTTTTGATTGACTGCATTTTATGGAAAAACGTTGGTGTATGTGTGAATGTCATAACTGATGTTATGACATACATGAAGATAAGTTTGGGTAGCTAAGAGCAAGATAAGTTGAATGTCATGCTGGATGTTATGACATCAAGCAAGTGACATCAGGGTGCGCAATTTTTAGGTTTCTGGTATGTTTCATATATTAGCTCAGACTATACTTCAGGAAAATTTTTAGGAAGCCTAGTTATCTCAGGCGAAATACCAGGCATTGCTGAGGATAACATAGAAGACCCCTAACCTAATGGTACATGCACAAATACATGAAGAGTGGTTTATCTTGGGTAAACCTAATTTCAGTACTAAGGCCCAAAGACAATCTGTTGCTATAAATAACAGAGGATCAATCCTAATCAGGTAGGGCTTCTTAAGGGTGTTTAAAGTGTGTGTATTTATGAGTGAATAAGTCTGATTGTATAAGTTGTTCTTCACGTGTGTATTGTGTCTTAGGAATACTTGTGAGCTAAGCATTTGTCTGCTGTATGATTGCATTGGTTTAGTATTGTTGAGTTGTTTGTTAAGTGTGTCACTCTTTGCTTTTAAGCAAGAGTGTTGTGTCTCTTGATCAAAGTTGTGAAGCAAGATCAAGGTGTGTTTGAAGTGTGAATTCATTTTCCATTTGTAACTTTGAATTGGTTGATATCACTGCTGTGATTGAGGGGGAGTGAGTTGGTAACTCAGGTCTAGTGTTAGGCTGAAGTGTCATTGGGTAGGTCTTAAGTGAAGAGTGAAAAATGGTTGTTTGACTCTGAATTAATTCTACTAACAGTGAATTTCCTCCCTGGCTTTGTAGCCCCCAGATGTAAGTGTGGTTTGCACTTAACTGGGTGAACAATTACTTGTGTTATTTACTGTTTTCATTTACAGTTTGTCTTTAAGTTTTGTAGTCTGTGTTATAGTGGATGTTATAACATCCGTGATAACATCCACTGTTGGGTACCTAGAATTTCAATTGGCATCTTAGCAGACACCCTGCCTGTTATTTTCTAGGTGAGGTATAGGGAAGAAAATTCTAGTACTATGGATAAGGATATAGGATTCACAAATAGACCACCAATTCTAGATGGCTCTAATTATGACTACTGGAAACCTAGGATGATAGCCTTCTTGAAGTCTTTAGACAACAAGGCATGGAGAGCTGCAAACTCAGGATGGGAACATCCAGTGAAGACTGATAAAAATGGAGTATCTGTGTTAATACCTGAAGAAGAATGGACCAAAGAGCAAGAAGCCTTGACTCTTGGGAATTTTAAGGCTTTGAATGCATTATTCAATGGAATAGACAAGAACATTCTTCTGACATCAACAAAAGGGGTAAATCTAAAGATAAATATAACCAAGGCAAAGGGGTTCAGTGCCATGAATGTGAAGGATATGGGCACATTAGAGTTGAATGTCCCATCTATCTCAAGAAGCAGAAGAAAGGCCTAACTGCCACCTGGTCTGATGGAGACTCTTAAAGTGGATCAGAAGAGGAATCTTCCAAACATGTCACTGTTCTGACCAGTGTGTGCATATATGATGATGACTCAAGTGAAGATGAGCTGACCTTTGATGAGCTTGCAGCTTCATATAAAAAATTATGCATCAGAAGTACAGAAATATATCAGCAAGGAGAGCAACAGAAGAAACTCATAAGGGAATTAGAGGCTGAGAAGATAGAGCATATTGCAACAATAGACTCACTCAAAAGTGAGGTCAGCTTGTTGGAATCTAAATTGGACCAGATTTCAAAATCCATAAGGATGCTAAACCCTGGGACTGACACTCTAGAAAAAAATTCTACAGAGTGGTCAGAAAGCAGGAAACATGTCTGGACTGGGATTTGTTGGTGAACAGAAATCCATCTTGGGGTTCAAGAGGCCAAAGCCTTAAAATCAGAGGTCAAAATGGATGTCACAACATCAGAGGAACAGAAGCTGGAACCAGACCAAGAAAAAATTCCAAGGGTATAGGTGTTACTACTGTGGAAGACTTCGACACATTAAACCTTTCTACTTCAGGTTACATGGATTTCCTAGTCACCCTTATCAAGGCAAATCCAAACAGGGTACTCATATCAAGAAACAACATCAAGTTAGACCCAAACAGGATGCTCAGGTCAAGAAACAACAATGAATGGCCAATGAGGTTGCTCTAGTAGCTCATACCTCTCTTAGGATGCCAACCAAAGAAGACTGGTATATTTACAGTGGCTGTTCTAGACATATGACTAGAATAGAGAATCTTTTGGTAAACATCAAACCTCATTCCTCAAGCGATGTAACCTTTGGTGATGGAGCTAGAGGTGAAATCAAAGATCCTGGAAAATTAAACAGTCCTGGTGTTCCAGAACTAGATAATGTCATGTTGGTAAACGGACTGACTGTAAACCTTATCAGTATCAGTCAACTCTGTGACCAAGGTCTCAATGTCAAATTTACTAAGGGTAAATATGTCGTCACCAATGAAGAAGGTGAGGAAGTCATGAGGGGATCTAGAGCCAAGAATAAATGTTACTTATGGGAGCCCAGAAGTAACCTTAATGTCTTGATCAAAGAAGAAAAGGAGGATCAACTATGGCTGGAGAAAGGCAGACATCTTCAAAAATTAAAAAAGACCTTATCCAAGGAAGCAGTAAGAGGAACTTCAAAGTTAACTCCAGATGATAGAACAAGTTGTGGTAAATGTCAGGTGGGTAGGCAAGCCAAGAAAGGACATCCAAAGAATGGACATCATAGAAATCTAGATCTGTTATACTGGAACCTAATGGAGTCCATGAAAGGTGATCAGCATAAAAAGAGCAATGTCACTCAGGATTGTTGCACCCCAAAATTTGACTAACATTTATTTTCCCCATCAAGTGTTTGCAGGTTGATACCTTCATCAGAAAGTTCAGGAGATCCCCAGAGAAGTGGTTTGAAACCAGGGTTGTGTGCTTCACAGTTTGAAAGTTGTGGGTGCTCCTCAGATGATTCTGAGACTTTGAAAATGAACTTGATGTTTTGAGGAAGCCTGTGAGATGTCTTGATAGCCATCATGAAGCCCAGAAAGGTCATTATGCAAGAGTTCAGAGGATTCAACCATGAATGGTAGAATTAGGGTTTTGACTGGGTCAACCCTAGGATAACTGAAAATTTGGAGAAGGTTGAGACCTAATCCTAGGGCCATGAGATCATGGAATGATGTATAGAGATGTTATAAAGATGATTCCTAGACCAACTCATCATGATTGAGGAGTTTGAGAAGTTTTGAGTTAGGGTTTCTGAGGATTGTCAGTGAGAAAACCCTAGTTTGATCCCTATTTTCCAGGCAGTTTTAGCTCTAGATGTGATTGATATCTCATCTTCCCCACAACATGAATGTTGTAGAGCTTGTTCTAAGCTTTAATTTTAGTGGTGGAAGTCCTTGATAGGAGTTACAGAGCTCAAGTTATGGTTTTGACAAATTACAGGTTAACTGAGGTGTGTGAATCTGGGTCCTTGAAAGTCACCCAACTTGCAGACAACTTTTGCCCTAGTAGGATGATTCCTATGGTTTCTTGGTCAACATGAATGTTGAAGAGGATCTTCTTAGCTTTAATTTGAGTGGTAGAAGTCCTTGATTGGATTTGTGGAACTCAACTTATGGTTTGAACAAGACAGGGGTATTTTGGTCATTTGTCAGTTATAGGTCATTTTAGCCAATGCCTAAAACTCCCATTTCCAAGCCTCAAATGGAAAAACTCAAAACATGAAAGTTGCTCAAAATGTGATTTTAAGTCTAGAAAGAAGGTCACAAATTGTTGGAAAAGCTCATGGCATGAGATTACATGATTGGTCAAAAATGAACTAAAAATGGCTTATAACTTTGAAAAGTTGAAATTGAAAAGTGATTTGGGAGATCCACAAATCCAAAATAGGTCATCCAATATATCATTTTGATTGGAAAAACCATTTTGAGAACATTGGTTTAAGTAGAATTTTCATTTGAGGCTTAGAGAATGAGGTTCCTTTGGAAATTTGTTGCTTGCAAAAGAAGGTAACATTGAAAAACCCTACACAAGTGAAACTAAAGGCTGATTTGCATTCCTTATCACTCAATAACTCATGTAAGGACAATTTGGCATAGAATTGAAGGCTTGAAGCAAGGGATATGAGATTTTCAAAATCTCATTTAAGGAGAAGTTCATGACTTTTCTAGATCTTTCTAAAGGATTCCACAAGCTTCCATCAATTGTTATATAAAGAATGCATCAGAAAGTGTTAAAGGTTGGTGAAACTTGAGCCAAGTCAGAGGAGAGAGAGAGATACATTGCCATTGGAGAGGTTTCTTCAAGTTGAAGCAACTCAAGATATCTTCCACTACAAGCCACCTCCACCATCATAAGTGCAAACAGAAGGTTGAGGACCATTGTAGGATCATCTTGAACCAATTCCAAGGCCTGCAAGCATCCCCACGAGCCTCACCATCCTCCCTTTGACAGGTTCTTTCTTCTCCTTGTATCTCTTAAGTTAGCTAGTTTCAATTAGTTTTATAGCCATAGAATTAATGTGTTAAGGTAGAGGATCAATCCCTAGAAGTTACAGCCTGTTCCATGAGGTTCCATGGCAGGACCAGAAATCTTTAATTTGCAAGAATGGTTTGAATTAGGAGTTTTAATCATCAAGAATTAGTGTATAATAGCTAGGGTATCATGTAGAGCATCTGCAGACCATTAGACTGAAGTTTGATGAAGGTTGATGTCAGTTGAACATGGGTGTACCAATACATTGCAAGATTCTGTTAGAACAACCTAGGTGGAATCAAGAAAAACTACTCGTACCATCTTATTCTAGGCATTTAGTAGATCATTTTTTGTTTTGGAGTCGTGCGAAACCATGGCGTGTGGAGAGAGTTAGAGGAGCTCGAAGGTTTGAGCGCATGGGAGAGGGTTCTGCAAACCCTAGTCTGTTTGGAGAAGACGAAAGGAGAGCCATTGGATTGGTCTCTCATGTTGACAAAATTCATTAGATCGTGTGGCCACGGATGAGTCTGAAGATTGGAGGGAAGATTCAAATTATATTGAAACGCAGCGTTTCATTTAAAGCCACGCTGGGCTTATTTTCTATTCGCCCCCCCCCTGTGTATCTGGCCCATATGTTTTAACTAGCGTGAGATACTTGTTGCACCCCCCCTCCCTTTAATTCATTTAATTGTTTTAATTTTCTCTTAATATTTTTCTGTCTTTGAAAATTCATTAAAAAATGATAAAAAATGATTTTTTAATTCTTCTTTTTTCTATGATTAGATTAAAATGTGTAGAAAATTATAAAAATAAAAATGAGATTTTATTTTTAGGTTTAATATTTTTAATAGATTTTCCAAATAAATAGCTTTTTAATAGTCTTAATTTGGTATTTGATTTTGTAGGAATTATTTTAGAACCTTCCTTTAGGGTTTTTAATCCATTCTTTTTTGTGCAATTAGATGATGAGTCATAGTTCCCCATAGGATTTTTTCTAGATTTTTTAGAATTAATTTTGATTAGTTTAATTAGGGTAGATTTAGGGTATCCTAATTAGGGTTTAGATTGTGTTTAGGTGATGAATCACTTTCTTTGAGCAAGTCTTGTCTTGATTTTTAGGTAGAGGCCTATGTAGATGTTATGAGTAGGTGTTGAGGACCCTTGTGAATAATTGATAGATTTTTCCCCATTAGTTTAGTATTTTTAGGTATTTTCTGAAGTTGCCTATTGATTTTGTGTCCCCTGTGGTTATCTGTTCATCTTTGGGGTTCATTGTGGGGAATTTGTTATGGGGCTTGTGTTGCCTTGAAGATCTTGTTGGAGAGCATGATGAAGAGAAAATTGTAGATCAAGATTCAGAGACCCAGAGCTTGGCTTGTCCCCTGTCTGTGAGGTTTGAGATCCTGAAGTTTGAAGGAAGTTCATGGTACTTTCCTGAGGAAGGCACTATGAATGACTTTCATTCTTTCTTCTCACCTCTTTCTTAAGTATCCAATGATGTTGGAGCCAACTTGTGAGTTTAATTTCTCCTGAGGAGGAATGTAAACTGATCACATGTTGTTGAGCCACATGGGATACAATTCCTAAGTGGAAGCCTCCTAGTACTTTCCTGAGGAAGGTCCTATGGGTCTATTCACTTAGTTCCATTAGTTTATCTAGGATTTCTCAAGTATCCAATGATGTTGGAGCCAACTTGTGAGTTTAATTTCTCCTGAGGAGGAATGTAAACTGATCACATGTTGTTGAGCCACATGGGATACAATTCCTAAGTGGAAGCCTCCTAGTACTCTCCTGAGGAAGGTCCTATGGGTCTATTCACTTAGTTCCATTAGTTTATCTAGGATTTCTCAAGTATCCAATGATGTTGGAGCCAACTTGTGAGTTTAATTTCTCCTGAGGAGGAATGTAAACTGATCACATGTTGTTGAGCCACATGGGATACAACTCCTAAGTGGAAGCCTCCTAGTACTTTCCTGAGGAAGGTCCTATGAGTCTATTCACTTAGTTCCACTAGTTCAGATAGGATTTCCTAAATATCCAGTGATGTTGGAGCCTGCTTGTGAGTTTAATTTCTCCTGAGGAGGAATGTAAACTGATCACAGTGGTTGAGCCACATAGGGTATGACTCCTGAGTATGCACCTTCTAGTGCTTTCCTGAGGAAGACACTATGAGTCTGCTTGCTTAGCTCCCTGTCTTTGGTAAGCTTGTCCTGAAGCTTGAAGGCTGGGATTGTCTTTCTTTTGGTTAGGTTTTGCTTGAGAGCTTTGCTTAGATTTGATTAGGATTCTGTGATTAGGGTTAGGGTTGGAGAATGGATGATTCTTTCTTTCTTAAGCATGTGTGTTTGTTTACCTGATGGTACTTCCTTTCCTTTATCTGTTTACTGCTTGATAGCATGTTGATTATCTTCAGTATGATTACTGTTATTTCATGACTGGCTTGAGGTCGAGACGAGCTTGTGGAGGCTGAAGCCCCACACACATTTCCTCCCTCACTTGCATTGCATGCATTTTACTGTTAAAGCTGATGCTTTTGTCTATTTTGGTGTATCATTGACATGATCCCTTAGGACTCTCATTTCCTTTGATAAGGATTTGATGATAGACTTTTAGGTTGAAACCTATGCATGACAACATCTAGGAGTTCCCTGTTCAAACCTCAACCATAGGATGAATCCATGGCATGATAACAGTAGGACTTGATAGTCTCCCTCCTAGTTGGGCCTGTTCTCTTCTCATCTCGAAGCAGTTTAAAATACAGTAATCATGAATGATTTCTTTCGTACGTTACGAGCCTTAAGCTATCTGAGAAAGGACGTATTCCCTCTCAGGTCATAGTCTCTAGTGCGGTTGAAATCGCAAACATAATAAAAAACACTTCTTTCAGGAGATAACCCGTAGTTTCCCGAACTACGTTTGCTCTGATCTTTCATACCAGATGAAAGTACGTAGGCATAGGATGCGATATCCTAGCGAGCAACCTTCCCCACCTTCACCCGTAGTTAGCCGAACTACGTTGACTCTGATTTCTCATTCTCTGATGAGAATACGTAGGCATAAAGCGCGACGCTTTGCCGAGTCATTTTTCTTTTCTTTTTCAGCCAGCCTTGATAGGTAGATAGATTATAACCAACCCGTCCAAGTAAACAAACAAGCGAGGATCCCGTCGAGTACGACGGACGTGAGGGGTGCTAATACCTTCCCCTTGCGTAACCGACTCCCGAACCCAGACAATGGTTGCGACGTCCTTGTCTTACCCTATTTCGTCAGGTTTTTCCGATCGTTTCCTTTCCCGCTCTGAGGGATAAATAACGAAAGGTGGCGACTCTTCTGTTTTGCCGGCACCTTATTTTCGCGCAAGCGACAAGGATGTCATGACATCATATTATGACAGTCTTAGTTACTTTAATATGAACTCTGTTCAGTCCACTAGAGTCATACACAGTGATAACAGACATCACTTTGGAGGAGATTATGTGAAGCTTGGTGATTCTGATCAACAAAGTGCTGACAGTGTTAAAAGAGGGATCGAGACTACTCAAAGTAAAAGTGTAAGAAGCAAAGTGGGAAGAGGTTTTTATAAGGAACTATAGCAATTAATGAAAATTGGGAATTGGATTTTGAAAATTAATCATTTGTTGATTGGTCAAAATATCGAATTCCCTCCTCTTTTGTAACCATACCTCACTACTCCTCAGACCATCCTTCTCTCTCCGTGCACTCTCCACTCTGTGACCTACCTCAAATCCTCACAAACTTTCCCTTCTCTCAGAATCATCTCTATGGCTTCCAATCATGATAATGCTAAAACTTCTCACTCTACTGCTCACCACATGAGCATCTCTCTGGATGATGTCCTTGACATTGTTCCCCTCAACATGGTTCCTGGAAAAGGTAGAGAAGCCCCAAATGTTTCTCCTCCACATGCAAAACAAGCTACTAAAGGTAACACCCCTGAATCTTCCATGAGCAATTTTAATAGAATGGAAGGGTCTACATATGTGGACAGTTCTATCGATGAACTGGTCACCAAGATCCTCATTGAAGGTCACAATGTGCATGGGATCAGCATACCTCTGTTTGATCCATCCCCAACCCTGAGTGGGAACAATAAAGATAATACTGAGAGTCCCTATGCTGATACTAACCCTAACACTGAGAACCTGGAGAATCTTGCCAGCTAAGTGGTGAATGAGGAAGGTCATGATGTTGTCAAAAATGATGATAAAGCCAAGAATATGGATAATGAGTATGACATGAATGATGTTCCTGGAAATGGTGATGTTCTTGTTATAAATGTTGAAGATATGTCATCAGATGATAAGCTCATCAAGAATGTTGCCCCTGGTATTGCCAAGAGACTTGTGACCAAGAAAGGAAAATCTGTGCTTGAGGAATCACCTCCCAAAAGTAAAGATAAGAAAACTCTCGTTGGCCCTTCCAAGACATGGAGCAAAGTATCTGTTGCATCCAAGAAAAGAAAAGTTGCCAGTAACAACTCTAAGTCTGATAGTGATGTTGTGAAAGATGTTCCTAACATCTTTCGTGCAAAGAAATCTTTTGTTAAGAAATCTCTCAAACCAGTGCCAGCTGCCCCTCTAGACAATATCTCTTTCCATTCTATTCATAGTGTGACCAAATGAAGATATGTCTATCAAAGGAGAATAGCCCTTGAAATAGAATTGGGGAAGGATGCCTTGGAGATCAAGGAGGTAATGGATCTAATCAACAAGGCTAGACTGCTCAAGGCAGTCACTGGGTTTTCCAAATGCTACGAAGGACTGGTAAAGGAGTTCATTGTAAACATACCTGACTCAATCTCAAATAGGAACAACAAAGAGTTCATGAAGGTGTTTGTCAGAGGAAAGTGTGTGCAGTTCTCTCCTGCTATGATCAACAGATGTTTGGGCCGGGAAAATGGTGGTGAGAAAGAATTGTCTACTTCCGACAACCAGGTTTGCAGGATCATCACTGCAAATCAAGTAAAGACATGGCCATCCAAAGAGAAGTTGTCTGCAGCTCAACTCAGTGTAAATATGCCATTCTTCATTGAATTGGAGCTACGAATTGGGTGCCTACCAACCATACATCCACCATTGCTGTTGGGCTTGGCAAGATTATTCATGCTATAGGTACCAAAATTAACTTTGATTTTGGCCTATACATTTTTGATCAGATTATTAAGTACTCTACAACAAGTGTTATCAAGCTGCCTATTGCTTTCCCTCCCTTATTTGTGAGATTATTCTGAATCAATACCCTGGGATTCTGAACTCTAGTGATGCTGCTAGCAAGAGGGAGCCTGCACTATCTCTCCACTTCAAATTCTTTGTAGGGAGGCATGTCCCAGATATGCTATTCACTTCTGATGAGAAGGCCAATATCTCTAAAAGAATGATCATTGTTGAATTAAAAGAAACATGTAGGGAATTGGGAGAAACCATCAATACTGCCATTGCAAGAAAGATCAGGCTAGAGTCTTTCATTCAAAGTCTTGAAAGAGATACTGTTGATATTGATGGTATGGCTATTTCAGGAGAAGACTCTGATGACAGTGATAAGGATGTCTCAACTGATGCTAATGACATTGTTTCCAATTCTGCTGAGGAGGAGGAAGATTAATGTGCTGATGGTTTGATGTGTGGCTCATGATGATGGGTTGCTGCTAGTTTCTGAGCTGATGATGTTATATTGCTGGTGTAACTAGTTTTTTTGTTTCTTTTGTTTTAATGTGAGAGCATGAGATATTTGTGTTGCTCTTCATGAGCAGTGTGGTGTAATAACCCCTAACATCTGTGTTTCCATACTTATTTTGATATATACTATTTAATTAGTTTTGATCTAAATTTATGGCTAAAAAGGGGGAGAAGTGGTAGTAACAGCAGGGCTAGATTTGTGTCCTTCACAGGTGGAAGATCAGGTGAAAGACTTGGTTGTTGTTGCTCTAAGTGTGTTACATGTGTTGCTGCTAGTGAACATGTTTACTATTGTGCATGTTTGAACTGAACATACTTGCAGGTGTGATAACAGGATGTTGTTGTGTGAGTTCCTAATATGAGTAGGAATGTATGTTAGAACTGTGTGAGTTTCTACTGAAGCTGCTAGGTTGTGTGTGTTCCTTGATGGAACCTAGTAGTAGTATAGCTGCTATTAGATTATATGTTTGCAGAATGTGTGTGGTTGTGCATCTTTTCAGGGGGGTAGCTCAGGATGTTCCACAGATAGGTGTGACATCTGTAGTCTAGGCTAACAAGTGATTGTGTTATGCTGTGGAAATGGTGTTTGTCAGGATGTCATCCTGAATGTCTTGGCATCCATGATCCAGAGCAGTCTGGATGAATTTGTGTGACTGCAGGTTGTGCAGGTTGTGTTTGCACTGATATGTTGTGCATCGGTTGAGGGGGAACATCACAAGATAATTGTGATACCTGAAGTTTGGACTAGCAGGTAGTGCTTAGGGTGTGTAGATGACTCTGATAGGGTAATGTAACTGTGTATGTTGTTAGCTAGTAGCTTTCCTGCATTTATGGTATGATTTCTGCTGCTGGTAATCTCTGATAGGATGACATAGTGTTTTAGCCAAAAATTTGCCAAAAGGGGAGATTGTAGATCTTTTTTATTGGTTGCATTTTATGGCAAAACATTGGTGTATGTGTGAATGTCATAACTGATGTTATGACATACATGAAGAGTGTTCTGTAGGGTAAGTTGGGGTAGCTAAGAGCAAGATAAGTTGGATGTCATGCTGGATGTTATGACATCAAGCAAGTGACATCAGGGCGTGCAGTTTTTAGGTTTCTGGTATGTTTCATATATTAGCTTAAGCTATACTTCATGAAACATTTTAGGAAGCCTAGTTATCTCAGGAAAAATACCAGACATTGCTGAGGATAACATAGAAGACCCCTGACCTAATGGTACGTGCACAGATACATGAAGAGTGGTTTATCTTGGGTAAACCTAATTTCAACACTAAGGCCCAAAGACAATCTGCTGCTATAAATAATAGAGGATCAATCCTAATCAGGTAGGGATTCTAGAGGGTGTTTAGAGTGTGTGTATTTGTGAGTGAAGAAGTCTGATTGTATCAGTTGTTCTTCACGTGTCTATTGTGTCTTAGGAATACTTGTGAGCCAAGCAATTGTCTGTTGTATGATTGCATTGGTTTAGTATTGTTGAGCTGTTTGTTAAGTGTGTCACTCTAAGCTTTTAAGCAAGAGTGTTGTGTCTCTTGATCAAATATGTGAAGTAAGATCAATGTGTGTTTGAAGTGTGACTTCATTTTCCATTTGTAACTTTGAATGGTTGATATCACTGCTGTGATTGAGGGGGAGTGAGTTGGTAACTCAAGTCTAGTGTTAGGCTGAAGTGTCATTGGGTAGGTCTTAAGTGAAGAGTGAAAATTGGTTGTTTGACTCTGAATTAATTCTACTAATAGTGAATTTCCTCCCTGGCTTGGTAGCCCCCAAATATAAGTGTGGTTTGCACTGAACTGGGTGAATAATTACTTGTGTTATTTACTATTTTCATTTACAGTTTGTCTTTAAGTTTTGTAGTATATGTTATAGTGGATGTCATAACATCCGTGATAACATCCACTGTTGGGTACCTAGAATTTCAATAGCCAAAGACCTTGCATCTTGTTTCTCAGTGGAGATCACTCGTGGGGTCCCCAAATCCATAGCCTATGACCGCGATCCTCTGTTCCTCAACAACTTTTGGAAGTAGTTCATCAAAGTTTAAGGTACTACCCTAAAATATATCAAAACTTATAATCCTGAGACAGTCGGTCAAACAAAACTTGTAAACTGATATGTAGAGACTTACGTTAGGTGTTTTGCAAGTCCTCACTGTTGGTACAAGTTCTTACACCTTACTGAGTTTTTGCATAACACATATTTTCACAATGCGATCCAAATGATTCCATTTAAAGCTATGTATGTTCGTGATCCACCTAACATAATAGATTATTTGGCCGAGAGAGTTGCTATTAACTCATTGAATGCTTCTTTGTAGTAACGTCAGGAAATTCTAACACAATTAAAGGAAAACCTAAAGAAAAGTAGACAACAAATGGAAAAGCAAGCTAATAAAAAAAGAGTTGAGTTTACCTTAAATCAAGGGGATCTGGTACTACTAAAGTTGCAACCATATCGACAACAAACTATCACAAAAAGGGTTTCAGCTAAGTTTGCAAAACTATTTTTTGGTCCTTTTAAGATCATCAAACGTGTAAGAGATGTGGCTTACATGTTGGATCTTCCATCCTCATCTCGTATACATATGGTGGTGCATGTTTCCTTGTTGAAACAATATTTTGGTTCTGATCCAGAAGATAATTTTTACTATCTTCCTTTGTAGAAAAATATTGAATTCCTTAAGACGATAGCCATGCATCAAGACACAACAATAGTTCTTTAAAGGTTTTAGTTGGGGATGAAGTTTTGTTAAAAAATAAAGAAAATGAGTTAGACAAAATTTTGAAGTTGAAATAAGTTTTGGAGGTGAGAGAACTAAGTACAATTCAAGAAGTATCTTTGAAAAATGAAGTGCATAAGTCTCTTAAGTTAGATAAGTCATTGGGAAATTTTGCCAAATGACCATTCAGTCCCTCTTTGGTTTCTGATGCATAAGAACCACATAATCCCAACGTCCATAATTTGGACCAACCAATGCATGCCACACAAACCCTTCCAACCGCCCTTACATTATCGCGTGCCCCCGCCCCAGTCTAACCCCACAATACTTTTCCCCTCCTCAAACACCACCACACTTTTCTACAATAATTAACAATGCACATGTGACTTCACAAAACCCAAAAAACATGTTTTCCTCTTCCCTAGGTACCGCCCCCACTTCACAATAGAAATAAATAACTCATTTCCACCGTCCAACACACTAAAAGACAACCTACCCACTTTGAGCATGGTTAAACATTATTTTAAATTAATTTAAATTTCTCCAAAAAAGTTACAAAAAATAAAACGAACTATTTTTTGTTGGTTGGTTCAATTTTTCACTTAAAAAACAAACTAAACACATTAAAGTTTTGATTTTTTGGTTTTAAAAATGGTGGAAAAAAGTTTCTGAAAAATAATTACTACAAAATTATTATTTAAACAAATTATTTTTTATTTAATTTTTGAAAAACTAAGCAACTATTTATAAAATTGAATCAAACATCTATAACGACATTTTTGTATTTCTAACGGTGAGAGACACATCCTATAGGATGAATAAACAATTTCTTTGTTTTTTCCCATATTTTAATTACTCAACAATTTCTTGGTTTTTTCCCATATTTTAATTACTCTTGTTACCTACATCATCGTACGGGTGTACTTTTTCGCTCTTTTCAATTTTTATGTATAAAATATTCACTTTATACCTGAAAAAATATAAGCATGCAAATTTTGACAGGTTTATTCATTTCTTCATCTACGCATGATATCCTTGTGTTGAAGAAAATAATACTTTCTTGATCTACCCCCGTTGTGGTAAGAAGAAGTGAGGTCATCTAAAGGACAGTAAAACCACTCGGTTTTACCCCTTATCTGCCAAGTCTGAAAGATGGTAAAACTGTGTGGTTCTTCATTATGATATTTCTCATATCAGGCAGGAGTCACAAGAACATCATTGTATTCTCTCTTATAACATAGTTGTCTTATTTGTTAAACAATATTAAACGATTAAGTTTCAATAATTTTTTAATCATATTATTATTGATATTGTTGTTTACCTTTCATCTTCTACATGTATTACTATTTCAATTTATCTATGCATCAACCCCAATGTTGACGACGATCCTCCTTTCTTCATACTAGCAACGTTTTAATCGGTTACTTCACCAAGTGGGTGGAAGTTGCTTCTTACTCTAATGTAACGGGGCAAGTGATCGTTCGGTACATCAAGAACGAGATAATATGACGTTACGGGGTTAGAAGATATAATAAGGTTGATGCTGGAGATAATAGGCTAGAAAATATTTGGCGGGAGATGTTATCGCTACTGCGAAAATCGAAGGCCGACAATGACAGAAGAGTCGCCACCGTGCGTTATTTATCCCAAGAGAGGGAAAGGAAATGCTCAGAGAAAACCTGACGAAAAGAGGGATAAGAATGGTCATCGCAACCAAATCTCGAGTTCGGGAGTCGGTTACGCAAGGGGAATGTGTTAGCACCCCTCACGTCCGTCGTACTCGACGGGATCCACGCTTGTTGTCTATCTAAAAGGGTGTTTATCTATCTAGCTAAAGGCTTAAGGACAAAAGAAAGAAAAAAGTGACTCGGCAAAGACACGACGCTTTGTGCCTACGTATCTCATATGAAATGAGAAGTCAGAGTCAACGTAGTTCGACTAACCACAGGTGAAAGGTGGGGAAGGTTGCTCGCCAAGACATCGCGTCTTGTGCCTACGTACTTTCAACTGGTATGTGTCGCTACTGCGAAAATCGGCGCCGGCTTGACAGGAGAGTCGCCACCGTGCGTTATTTATCCCTCAGAGCGGGAAAGGAAACGCTCGAAGTAAACCTCGCAAAGACGGGAAAAGGTATGGTCATCGCAACCAAAACCTGGATTCGGGAGTCGGTTACGCAAGGGGAAGGTATTAGCACCCCTCACGTCCATCGTACTCGATGGGATCCACGCTAGGTGTTTATAAGGACAAGGGTGTGTTTATCTATCTATGCTAATGGTCGGTCTGAAAAGAAAAGAAAAGGACAGGACTCGACAGAACATACGGTGTTCTGGGCCTACGTATTCCCTCGTGCAATGGGAAAGTCAGAGTCAACGTAGTTCGACTACCTACGTCTAAACGGGGGGAAGGTTGCTCGCCAGGACATCGCGTCCTGTGCCTACGTACTTCCACACAGCATGGAAGATCAGAGCAAACGTAGTTCGGCTAACTACGGGTAAACTGGCGCTCTCACACGGCAGTGAGAAAACAAACTGGTCTCTAAGGCTCGGGAACCTACAACTATGATCTGGTCTCAAATGCACTCGGGCAATAGAAAGGGATAACAATTAGTCGTCAGCGGGAAAGTCTCGATTGCACAGCCGCGAGAGAACAAAGGTTAGTCGTTAGCGTGCTCGCTAGGATATCGCATCCTATGCCTACATATCCTCGTCTGGTACGAAGAATCAGAGCAGCTGTAGTTCAGCTAACTACGGATCAAGCTACTCAAAAGCTCCTACTGAAAGGAAAAGGAAAAGACACCCTAAAACTATAGCTGGAAAAGGGGAATCTACCTACTGCTATCACGCCTGGTTGATCATCCTAACTTCTATCATAACAACTCCGCAGCGGAGAAGTCAGAGCTCCTAAGGGATCATGGCAACAGGACTAAACTACAAACAAGAAACTGCAAAGTAAAGAAACACTGAAAATATGCATGAATGCAACAACTAGACAAACAAGGCGCAAAGGCCGCAAACCACAAAGGCAAGGGAGCTCAGCTCTACCAAATACCAACAAGCAAAGCCACTCAATAACAAACAAGCAGAAGGAGGACCACCTCAACTTCTCATGCACACAAAGTCTACTTCTAAGATGCACCTACTCAGAACTATCTAGATGAACACCTAAGTATAATGCAACATAACATCACACAAGTCAAACAATACAAAGAGAAGGCTAGCTAGCCTGACAAGCCTCTATCCTCAAAACAAGAAACTACTCCTGGGCAAGGCCCCCTAACAAACCTGAAACAAGCTCCTAATCTATCTCTAGACAAAACCCTATACAACACCTTAAGCAAAGATCTAAGCAAACAATCTACTCAAAACCCTAAGCAAGAGGAACTAATCCCAGTCTCCAAGCTGCAGAACAAGCTTACCAGAGAAAGGGAGCTAAGCAGACAAACTCATAGTGCCTTCCTCAGGAAAGTACTAGGAGATTACTACTCAGGAATCATATCCTATGCGGCTCGACAACTGTGATCAGTTTACATTCCTCCTCAGGAGAAATTAAACTCACGAGTTGGCTCCGGCATCACTGGATATTTAAGAAAGCCTATATGCACTACGGGAACTAAGTGAACAGACCCATAGGACCTTCCTCAGGAAAGTACTAGGAGGCTGACACTTAGGAATCGTATCCTACGTGGCTCAACAACTGTGATTAGTTTACATTCCTCCTCAGGAGAAATTAAACTCACAAGTTGGCTCCAACATCATTGGATACTTAAGAAATCCTAGATAAACTAGAGGAACTAAGTGAACAGACCCATAGGACCTTCCTCAGGAAAGTACTAGGAGGCTGACACTTAGGAGTCGTATCCCATGTGGCTCAACAACATGTGATCAGTTTACATTCCTCCTCAGGAGAAATTAAACTCACAAGTTGGCTCCGACATCATTGGATACTTACGAAAGAGGTGAGAAGAAAGAATGAAAGTCATTCATAGTGCCTTCCTCAGGAAAGTACCATAAACTCCCTTCAAACTTCGGGATCTCGAACCTCACAAACAGAGAACAAGCTTCTAGACTAGGCCTCAATCCACTGCATCCTTGCAAGCTCCACCAGGACCTCAATCAGCTCCCATCTACGAGAAGAACCCACAGATCCTCAAACCACAAGAAACTACCTCTGAAGTTCAACCACAGTTGAACTTCAAAGTCAGAAGTCATCAAGGCTTCTCCTATCCTCAAGCTCAGACAAATTATATCAGAACATCCTACAAAAATCTAACAAAAATCTATGGGAAACCTACATGGCTCTATGACAACATACTAAAAAATCAGAACAAAATTCATTACCAGATGAAAGAACTAAAATCAGCAACACAGACATATCCACAAACCAATTATTCAATATCAAAACAATACAAAAAATGCAATTAAACTGAAAATGCATGATTAAGCTAATGTTTTTGCACTATAAAATTCTACATTGAATTACGAGTCTACAGAAAAAAGAACGGAATTATTTGATCGAATCTACTATTTTTTATGGATTTTCTAATAATACGCATGCACTAAAGAATATTAAAAAAGTCAATTAAATGGAAAATATACAAAAAATAGTAAACAAAAATAAAATGGCATTTTTATTTTTATACAATTTTCTAGACATTATTATAAAGTGGTAGAAAAAAGAAGAATTAAAAAACAATTGTTTTTATTTTGTTATGATTTTTGTAATGTGCAAGAAAATATTAAAAAGAAATTAACAAAACAAACTTTGAAATAAAACTAGAGGGGGGTGCTAACAGCAAGATTTTCAGTTATTAATGCATTGGGCCCACGCCAGGGGGGCGCGAATAGCAAATGGGCGCAGGCCCAATGAAAACAGAAACTAACTAATAAAAACAATGCATGGGGGTGCAGCGCTAGCAGGTTTTGCAGTTCATACTATTATGGGCTTAAACGCCAGGGGTGTGGATAGTAACTGGGCATAAGGCCCAGCCCAATCATTCTGTTTCTCACACGAAAAAAGGGGGGGATTGAGTAACATGGGGGTTGCTTCAGTAAAAACGTGTTTGGGCTTGGCCCAAACCCTAACCCTAATCTGAACCACAAAACCAAATCCCTCTCACACTCTCCGGTCACTATTCACCCTAACCCTAGCCGTCTTCAACCTTCGTCTTCCTCACCCTCTCTGCAACTTATCTCCAGAAAACCCCAAAGAACCTTCACACCTCTCACATGAAATCTCCACTAAAACCTAACCTCAAATCCCAGATCTCACCAAAATCCTCTTCGTTTAAACTAACAGAAAACCCCTAATCCTAAATGCTAACACAACTGCTAACAGATTTCGTAATCCAAACATTTAAAAGAAGAGTTGGAAGAAGCAAGAACCTGGAGGTGTTGACACGATTTGATGACTTCTGGATCTACTGACGAATGATGAAGAACTGGAGAATCTTGAATCTGTTGAGGGCGACGAACAGCGTTGTAACGTTCTTGAAGGACCAGTTGGACTGCTATGGAGGCGCCTCTTCGCGTTCTGGAGATTTCTGGGCGAACAATGAAGAACTCAATGAGTTCTATGAAGATCTGGGAAGAAAATTGCAAGGACTGATGAAGACGATGGTTCCGGAGCTGATGGATCTTGTTCGTTAGTTGATGGAGTCTTCTGGAAATTCCAGATGAGCGATGAACGTTGGGTGATGTTCTGGAAAACTTCTTGAAGGTTCTGGGCGCAAGCTATGAGTTTTCCGGCGACGGTAGCTGTCTCCGGCGAGGGGATGATGAATGATGGACGGAGGAGCAAGATGAAGATCGGAGGTGTTTGGAGGATTCTGGGTTTTGTTGCAGTTTCCGGCGAGGACGGCGGTGTTAAGGGTGGCCGGACGGGGCTTGCATGCCGGCCGGTGGCTTCTCCGGCGAAACTCAGGTGGTGATCTGTGGTGATGGAAGGTGGCAGAGGGAACGGTGCAGGCGAGGCACGTGGCTTGGAGAGAGAGAGGGAGAGATAGTGGTAGCCAGCTGGGGCGACGTGGCGTGAGGAGAGGGTTTCTGAGTTGTGAGGTGTTGTGCAGCGTGAGTGAAACGTGGGCCAGCCTTTTGCTCACACGTGGCGAGCTCTATTTATGACACTGAAAAGCTCTGGCACCTTCTAGAAGCTCCTGGACGAATCTGGAAAAAATACTGGACATTTGGACCATTTCTGGACAATTGCTGGACAAATTGGGCTGCGAAAATGGACAAAAAAAAACTGTGAATGGGCCTTGCACTGGATTGGGCCCACACGAAAATCACCATAGAAACCAAAAACCCTGCATAATAATGGATTAAACTAAAAACATAAAACTAATTAAAATTCTGATTAACCTAAACTAAACTCAATTAAACTAATTAACTCCTAATGCTCTAAAAATTCCACTAAGAAAAATCTAATAAACTCTATTAATCCTAAAATTGATTAAAAATCTACTAATAAAATCCTAATAATCTCTATTAAAATTCATACTATTATTCTAAAACATTATATCTAAAACTATTTATTTAATATTCTAGAAAAAATCTATATTAAAAGATTAAAACTATTAAAGCTATTTAAAACTATTAAAAAAACCTATTAAATCCTAAAAAATGATTTAAAAGCTATTAAAAATCTATAAAATTCTATATTATTCTAAAACATGATAAAACTATTTAAAATCTTATTTATATTCTAAAAATCTATTTAAAAATTCTATAAAATTCTAAAAAGAGATTTAAACTAAAAAAAAAATACAAAAACCCTATTTAAATTCCAGAAAAATCTATAGAGCCTATTAAAAATCCACAAAAAGTCTATTAAACCCTAAAAATGCAGATAAATGCAAATGACCACCATAAAAGAGTGCACGAGACCAGATCGAATCGAACAGAGAACCCCGGGCATCAGCATATCCCCAAAATCACTATGCAAGCTAAAAATCACCGAGGAGCGCACATTTCCCCGAAAATAAAACCCTGATGATCTGGACCGGATTTGCCATATCTGATGGACGAAAACCAAGCTGTAAACTCTGATATCCTCCGTCTATGCACAAATGTCATGCGTCTGATTTGCGAACATGAATTTAAACCACGAGTCAGATAGGAGAACCGGTTGGTCAAATTTTAGGGTGCAACAGTATGAAAGATCAGAGCAAACGTAGTTCGAGCTAACGGGGAACACAGGTTTGTTCAACAGTTTTAAACGAGTAGGGTTAATAATCAGTTCTAGCAGTTTGGTGTATGCAGCTCGACCATTGGAGGCTTATGCGTGACCGTTTGCGATAGAACCAAGAGTTAACAACACTCTTGTTATGAAAGTGACTTCTCAAAGATTAAAGGCCCCAAAGGGCAAAAGAGGTTTGAATGATTATTTTTTGTGTTTTTTAGAGAAGAAGTGTTTTTGAATTGGTTTGCAATTCATATTGCACTAGAGACAACGACTTAGGAGTGAATGCGTCGCATATCACCCAAAGGGTGCTACACTAAACACTCAAGTCATTGAAGGGAGACCCTTCAACAACCATTTCCCAAGTAGCTTAAGGCTCGTAACGTATAATATTCATTAACCTTTATTAGGTGTTTTAGATTGTTTAGGAGATGAGAAAAGAGAGACACAAACTAAAGGAAACTGGACCCTAAAGTTGTCATTCACAATGCTCATAAAGTTTGGATGAAAAAGGATAATTAACCTAATGTTATCATGCAAAGGATTGAACACCTAATGTGTCTCCTACTCCCATCCTAAACGGAGGGACTAGGAACCCTAGGGGGATCATGGCACAAGGCCAAGTAAACACTAAATAGATTCACTCGCAAATGAAACGAAAAAAGAAAAGAAATTAATTGGCATAAAAGGATAAACCACAAAATACATTAATTTGTAAATTCAAAAATAAAATAAAAATGAAAATAAAAATAAAAATGAATAAAAGAAAGATTTTTTTTTGGGTTTTAGACATTTAAATAAATAAAACAAATTAAAAAGAAAAGAAATAAAATAAAGGAAATAAAGTAAACAAGTGATAAAAAAGATGAAATGGCCATGGGAGGAGTTGAACTCACACCCTCATGCCTACCAACACAAAGCCTTACCACTCAACCACTACACGCGCGTGTTAAAGGGATGGAAAATAAGAAGAAAATAATGAAAACTAAGAAAATCATAAAAATGCACAAAAAGGGTCATCACTGAGGATCGAGCCCAGGCATATGGCATGAGAGGAAACTTAAGACAGATGTGACAACCACTGGGGTGGCAATACATCCGTGTATTTAGCCACCCCAAATAACATATGAGGCTTCCTTTGCAACATTCCAGGGCACCAAAGCAAGGCAAATACATGTGAAATGCAAAAATACGTTTTCAATCAAACTTTGTCAAAACTCAACCAATTTAAGTGAAATTTAAGTCAAACATGCTTGATTTTTGATAAGGAATGCAATGGTATCAACCATATTGTGAAATGATGCTCCCAACTAAAAACACGATGGCAAGTGAAAATGGCATGTTTGAAGTGCATAATTGAAGTTAAGGTATATTCTGAGTACATTCATATCAAGTAGACATCACACACAAGCTACGAACATGTTGACTGATGATTCTACACTCAAAGCTCAAACACATATCAAGCAAAACAGAAAATGGTTCATTGGTTGCAATTATGGCATGAAGGGATGTAAGCTGTCAAGGTTCCAAATGAGTAGGTTCAGTTCACACACACATAGACATGCAAGCTATAAACATGTCAACAAATATTCTCATGCTCAGAGATCAATCAAAAATTGCTTCAAACAGAAAAATGGCATGTGATGCATAGTGTAATCATGGCAGGATGAGATGCAAACTACCACAATTCAAAATGAGTAGATGCAACTCATGCATGTATCACATACAGGCTCCAATTATGTCAACTGATAATTTCACGCTCAAAGATCAAACACCAACTATCCAAAACAGAAAATGGCATGTTGGCAGCTATGAAATGCAAGACAAGTTGATTATGCAGCAAGGGAGGTCATGGCATGAACAAGGAAATTCCAGGTTATGCAAACATCACATACAAGCCCTAAACATGCTAACTAATGATTCTAGGCTCATAGCTCAAATTGAAACATCTTAAAATAAGATTTGGCATGCTGATGGCAAGTACAGTTGAAAATGAAAAGTTGCATTGAAGATGGAGAATAGGTTATGATGCAGCATGATATGGTTCTAAATGATTCACAAACAACCAGAACATGAATTTCAAAGCAACACTGTTTTAAACAAATTCAATCAAGAGTTTAGTGCAAAAACTGGATTAATCACTCATAGACTTCTATAACAAAAACTGCCAGCCAAGAAATGAGGTTGAGGGGGCTGTTAAGCCATAACAGTTGGCCTACTGTAGTGTGTGAATAAATGAAACTAGTGATCTATGATGCTAACAAGAAAATCCATGGCAGAAGATCAAACATGACTTACAAGTCAAAGCAAGAGCACATAGGCATGTTCAAAACAAATGATGACAGCTAAACTGAACTGAGCAGACCTAACATCATGCTTCTAACATCCAACCAACAGAAATCTCAATTGACAAAACTCAGGGCAGAAATTGGTAGCAGGCTAAGGCAACATCATGATCTCCAAAAGTTTCAGCAGCAAGACAAATGCATACATCACATATTTACAACAAGCAACATATAACCAAACCAAACATATAGCTAGACACATTGAAATCATGCTGAAGGCATAGGTCATGTGATAACAATCATCAATAGCTCAGGACAGAAAAGGCACAACATGGTTAAAAGCTTGTCAACACAAAGCATAACTTAGCATGGTTTGGTTTGAAAATAGAACAGCACAACAGTTGGCACAATAATGCAAGCATGGAAATTTGGCATAACAAATGCAAAGGGAAGTTTGGCATAACAATGCAATCAGCAGCATGGATGAAAACTTAGTTTAGCAATACTGGTCAGAGGAGTTACACATCAACATGTTTGACAGAAAAATACAAATCTCTAGCAACCTAGCAGAAAGAAAGCTTGATTTAACAAACTCCAAACTGGTGGCAATGAAACATAGCTTGATCATTACAAAGTAGACATACATTTTCAAGACTGTTACCAAGGGAAGTGCATAAAAGCTGAACAAATTCAAATCAACAAATCAAAGTTCCATGTTAAAGCTCTTAAGGCTCCTCTTGTGGACAGTTTTCTTAAAAACACAGTTGGGATATCACAAGGCACATTCTTGGAAAAATAATGTCAACACATAACCTCCTAAGTTATAAAACAACATACTTTAACAAAAATAAGGACATTGCAACAAAAGCAAATTCTTGACAAATATCAATTCTAACTAGATTTTGGGACAACGTGAACACTATTTTTCAAAACAATACTCAATCAATGACATATGATGTATAGTGAAAAGGCTTAGGGTACATACCTCTTGTAGACCTCCTTGAGCAAGCTTAAAAGCAAATAAACCCATAGATCCTCTTTTTGGCACAAGTTTGAAGTTTACTTCCTCTTGAAGCAATAAGTGACTTTTTGGGACAGTTTGAGTAAACAAACTTCCAGCTGGTCTTTGAGCTCTTAGACAGTTAAAATATCATGGATATGAGGTGTTGGGGATGTTGAAGTGGCAGGAATGGACTTAAGTAGTGATTTGGCTCTCAAAATGCATAAAAGTCAAAATATGGAGGTATGAAGGTTGACTTTTAGATTGATGAATTTTTTAGGAAAGTAATGATGGTAACAGCTTCAAATGGCCATTTTAAGGGTGTGTATATGGTCTTTGAAGTGTTTTGGTGTTTGGAACAAGAAATGGCATGAAAAGTGCAAAATGGTGGGTTTTGGTGACTTTGAGAAAATTCTGCACTTACAAGCAAAGAAGGAAGTGGAGAGCTATGAGTTTTCTGATATCCTTGATAACTCTGGTGTGTGGAATAGAGTGGGATGCAACCTCTATTTATAGTCTAAGGGAAGCATTGGGGCAGATTTGAAGTTTTGGTTTTTGGAGGGAGATTTTGAAGAAATCTTGCATAAGATCTTGGTGCAGCTGCAAACATCATGCTCTTGGCTCAATGCAAGCAGAAAATCAAGTGGAATGAGATATATGAGATGACTGAAGTGAGGCTATCTGTGTAGGGAGTTGTAGCTGCAATCTTCCATCAAAAGTTTCTCTTTCTTCTTGTTTATTTGAATATTATATTGTCAACTTGCTTGCCACCTTGTAAAGCTCTACCAAACCCTTCTTTCTTCTGCACTTCTACTCATCAAACCCTCTCAATATCAAATTAGAACATGATTCAATGGCTGAGGATGGTCCAAGTTGTTGAAAATTGGATTTGGGAAAAAACTGAAATGGTGCATTCAAGTGTTGCAGCCCCAACTTCCATGATTCATAACTCTCAGCTCACAAGGGCTATTGAGGATTTCTATTACTTTTTGGAAAGCCCTCATGGAGCTCTAAAACTTTCATGTTCATAAGATCTTCATATTCTAGATGGAACTAGGCATAAAAACCCCTCCAAGTTGGCTGAAAACATGAATTGTACAGCCAGAATACTTAGAATTTTTCTAAGTGTTTTGCACTCTTGAAATGATTTTGGCTATAACTCCAATTCTATGCATTTTTTGAACATGGACCATTGTGGTACTTTTGTAGGATTTGTCAAGACCTTTCCAACAAGTTTTGAACCACTTCAATTGGATGTGTGGTTAGGGAGTTAGGGTCTTGCCCCTTTCAAAACCCTAATTTCCCGATTATTTCGATTACTCTTCAATCCTTGATCCAATGATCATGAAACTTCATGGACAGATGTAATATAACATGAGGAAATTTTTTGATTCACATCTTGAGGTCAAATTCCTTATGGTTGAAGAGTTGACTTTTTGGTCAACGAAACGTTGGCCGATGACTACCGGGTCGACTGTTGACATTCTGGGTCTTCTGAGGCTTTGAAACTTCTTGTGTGGGCTTCACTAAGCCATATGAGCTTAATGAACCATAACTCCATAATTGGAACTCCTTTTAAATTAAATATTCAAACCACTGTTGTCTTTTTCCGATTAAAAACCCTAATTCAACCTTTTTGCCTAAGCATTACTTAGATGAACTGAGTGACCATCTCCACTCCACCATGACCTATGAGGTATTCAATTGGCTTCTACCTCATGTTCACACCAATGATAAAAACTCATGAACCCCTTAACAACCTTCTGATGGTTTGTACTAGTGCCTTTACTTGAGCTTGAAGCCTTGGTACTCCTCTGTTGATAAGCAACTCCTGATCCCCTGTAGATGCAAAATGACATGCAAATGCTAATGCTAAGAACAATGAAAAGAAACATGAACCAAGTAAAGAAAAGGTTGGGCAAATTTTGGGGTACAACAGCTGCCCCTATTCAAGTGACTTAGACCTGAATGGAAACTATACTGCAAACAATAATCTCTGGAGATAACTGAATTGATAGTTTCTGCCGCGAAGACTCATCGATGAACAACTAAGAATACCCTGACTACGTCGTCAGGCACCAGCATTAATTGAATAACATATCTGACCTCACCGCCAGAAAACCAAAGTTTGAAAGAAATCCGACATCACCTCCAGGAAACCAAAGGATAGAAATAATTCCGACATCACCGCCAGGAGATCAAAGATCTGACTTCGTTGTCAAGTAACCAAACATCTGATTTCGTCATTAGACAACCAACCGTGTGACTTCATCGTCAAGTCTCTGCTGGGGATAAACATATTCTGACCTCACCATCAGACCCATCATCTGATTCCGCCATCAGAAACCAAACATCTGACTTCGTCGTCAGAAAACCAAACATCCGACTTTGTCGTTAGACAACGAACATACGACTTCGTCGTCAGATAACCAAACTATGACTTCGCCATGAGAACCAACTTATGACTTCGTCGTCAGAACCAAACTATGACTTCATCGTTAGAACCAAACGATGACTTCGTCGTCAGAACCAAACGATGACTTCGTCGTCAGAACCAAACCATGACTTCATTGTTAGAACCAAACTATGACTTCGTCATCAGAACCAAACCATAACTTCGTCGTCAGAACCAAATCATGACTTCGTCGTCCGAACCAAACTATGACTTCGTCGTCCGAACCAAACTATGACTTCGTCATCCAAACCAAACCATGACTTCGTCGTCAGAACTAAACCATGACTTCGTCGTCAGAAAACAAACATCTGATCTCGCCATCAAAAAACCAAAACATTTGGAGGAAAGAGCTTCACAAACTGCAGTCCGCATGGGCAGGGATGACAATTACCTGCAGGATACACCAGAAAGCAAAGAGGTAACAACCTGGTTTATGTTTCAGAATGCATATGTTTGAAAATGGCGTAATTCTCCATACGAAATGGAAATGCTACGCATTTGGGTAGATGCTATGCACGCATGTTGACGCAACGGAACCGCTCTAGCAAAATAAATGCTAAAGAGAAGGAGCCCATTCTGCTGGGGGAATGGACTAGACATGTCTAGTGCAAACAGATTCATGTTGGGGGATACAAACCCTGGATTCACTCTACTGCTGGGGATAATTCCACATCCACTTATTGGAAATGATCATACTCTGCTGGAGATAAACTTTCACATGCCAATAAACATTGGACTTAAACTGGGGAAGTAAACCCTAGACGGCTTCTGGGGAACCTACGATTCTGCGAGGAGATCAACTCGACCGGAGACCTCAGTCTGTCATCTTGATTTGCTGGGGAGTAAGCACGCACCTGCACTCTATGGGGATTAAAAATGTGTATCGACCAACTACTGGGGATAACCGTACACCTATGCATGCACCACCATGTTGGGATGAAGAAACCACCTTTAATTGCTGGGGAACAAACTCTGGCTAGGGATAAACTCTGGCTGGGGGCACAGCTCCATCCATACCTTCTTAGAGAGATGCCCCAAGGGTAACAACGCTTGCCCCAGTTTAAACTCTGGGATAATTCATCTTGAAAAGAAAAGCTTGCCATGAAACAACCTCAAGATGGCTTGCCCCTAAATCTGCAACAACTTATGATAAACTCTGAAAATAAAGAGGGGAACAAAATTCCCTTATTTCCAATTTTGCCCCGGCTTATGGGATCTCCGTAAAACCTTCCCCTAAAGGAAACCTGCAATGAACTGTACTCTGATGGTTTGATATGAACTGCTTCAGCATTTTGAACTTCAAAGAGATATTCCAGATTAACTGCCTTCTGGCCAGAAATAGCTTCTGCGCTCTTAGGGTAGTCTGCCCCTGCCTTATAATGACTTTGCCCCTGATTGACCTCGAGAGATCTACCGAATCTCGACCTGATTACCCCGGAACAACTGACTTTTGGATGACTGACTTCACTGGGGATCATTTGATATAGCTTGCCCCGGCTCACGGAGTATTCGGGCGTTCTGCATTCTATCCTGATCGAACTTTCCACTGTAGGAAACTTTCCTGCTGTCAAGCGCTTACTCGCAGGTAAAACAAGTTGTTCTGCATTAAAGATACATTAAATGCAATGCATATGACAGTTTTGAAATCCAAGTCTGTTCACGGGAAAAATTTGTGACATAAAGTGTATGAATTATTCAAAATGTCAACATGCTGTAAGAGGAATCCTTTTAGGAGTCAGTTTCGATGCGATCCTTACCGAAGTATGCTTTCGAAATAAACCTGCTTCAATTAGGACTTTTAAGGGTTGTAATGTGGTCAGGTTCACGGTTTGAAGGAAAGGATAAAGGCTCAAAGTTTATTTTAACCCACCCATTCTCCTTGATGTTTTCCAATCCTATATTCAGCTAATTTGACACAAGCACTCACCTCTCAAAGGTTGAATGACAGGAGTGATGGTTCAGGAAACCACAAGTTTTCGGAGTGACAGTCACTCGCTTTTCTTCTTTGGTGTCTGGAATCACACGACTTGTTCTTTGGTCTTTTTTTTTGCACAAGTCGTGTGACACTGGTTGTCTGACTCTTTAGGGAATAATGTGACTGTCTCACTTCTGAAGTTTAAACATTGTAGTTTTTTTAGGCACGACCTCTAGGGGTGTGATTGTTCCTCGAGCAGACAATCCTTTTGCAATTTTGGACGTTCGGTCAAATTAACTGACACCTACCCTGCCCTAGGTTAAGATTAAGGTTTTTTTCGTTTTCAGAAAGAAACTCCTACCACTAGGCTCAAAGGGGTTAACGAGGGATTCTCTTCCTTATATCTCTGGTGTTTAGGGATTTGAAACAATGCATGTACATCATCAACAAGTTTTATTCAAAAGCATACAATTGGAAGCTTGCGCGTCTTTCGATTTCGTCATCCTCCCCGGATTCCACCTGAACAAGCGATTGACATAAAAAATGAAAGCAATAAAGTGAACACGAATGGATTTAATCAAAACATATATATTCATTTCATTAACGATATCAATTGAAAACAAACAAGTTTTACAAATGAGATTTGCACTTTAAACAGGAAAGAAATTACAAACATAAAGAAATAACAGGATAAAACAAAAATTGCCAGCTTCTTGGAACTGGGCTTCTTGTATTTTGACTTGCTGGCGAATCAGCCATCTTTAGAATTATTCGTCAGAGTTAGTACGCCTCTCCTCTGATCTGCCTTCAACGGCCTGCTCAAACTGTAGAACCCCTTTGCCAATCAAACTCTGAATACCATCCTTCAACTGATCACAATCATCCAGATGGCATACGCTCTCAGTACAGAACTCCCCGCATCCTGGGAACACACCATTTTTCAGCAATTTCGCCTTTACAAAGCTCAATGGCGTCTTCAGCTCATTCACGTCTGTTATCAGGTCTAATCCTTCCTCTACCAGGATTGCACCAACCCTAGCCGGCCCATGATTTTGCATAGGGTTTTGCACAACATTTGGTGCATCATGTGAAAAATCTATTGCTTTGCTATCGATCAAATCCTGCAACTTATTTTTGAAAGCCTTACAGTTGTCAATAGTATGGCCAGGTGCCCCATAGTGGAACTCGCATTGTGCATTCATATCAAAGTCGGGCGGTGGCGTGCCTGTCAGAGGAGCCATAATCCTTTTTTGGACCAATTGCAATTGTAACAATACTTGAAGCATTTGGGAATATGGCATCGGTGGTGGATCAAACACTCTATCTGCCAGCCTGGGCCGTGCCAGATACCTTCTATACCCCTGCCGATTCTGCTGTTGCGGCTGCTGTTGCCGTTGTTGTTGTTGTTGTGGTTGTTGTTGCGGTTGCTGTGGTACAGGGATCGTAACACTAGCGACCTGTTGTTGATGATATTGATTACGAGGCTGATTTCTCCATCTTCCTTGAAAACTAGATACTGAGTTGGTTTCTCCCTCGTGCCTTCTGTTGTTAAAGACTTTCTTTCCTCCTCCTCCAGCTGAGGATCCTTCGCCTGCTTGAATTTTCCCAATCTTGATACCGTTCTCTATGCATTCCCCCATGAGTATCATGTCAGGAAAACTACCAGTCATACAGTTGAGAAGCTTCTCATAATACATGCCAGAGAAAGTGGCCACAAATAGGTCCATCAGTTCACGTTCCATCATCGGTGGCTGCACCCTAGCTGCAAGCTCTCGCCACCTCTGGGCGTACTCCTTAAAGCACTCACCATTTTTTTGGGAAAGGTTCTGAAGCTGGACCCTGTTGGGAGCAAGGTCGCTATTATATTGATAGTACTTCACGAAAGCCTCTACCAAGTCTTTCCAACTACTAACTTGAGTGGGCTCCAGTCCCATGTACCACTCGAGCGATGATCCTGCCAAACTGTCTTGGAATAATTGGATCAACATATTTTCATCGTTTGAATATACAGACATCCTTCAATAGTAAGACCGCATGTGAACCCTCGGGCAAGTGTCCCATTTGTATTTGTCAAAAGTGGGAACTTTGGATTTGGGTGGCACTCTCAAGTTAGGAACCAACCATAGATTGGCCATGTCTAACCCCATAGAGTTCTGATTAGCAAGGCTCTTCATCTGTTCTTCCAACAGCTTAAATCTCTGATCAGTTTCTGTAGGTATCTCAATGCCCATATCGTGCATAGAGAACACATCATCCTGACAATCCTCGTTCCAACGAGCGTCTCCATTGTTACAATTAGCATAGGCAGGACCATAGGCATTCCGATTAATCGCAGGGCCATATCCAGCATTCCCCAGACCATTGTTGACATTATCCGGACCAAAGCCAACGTTGTAAGCACCAATACCGAAGCCATTGTTACTAGCATTACCGAAACCATTGTTACCTAATCCAGCGTTTGCGGCACCATTGCCGAAACCAGTGTTTCCAATCCCTGTATTACCATTGCCTCCACCAACATTTCTGTTGGTTTCGACATTTCCATTACTGTTTCCCGTTACGTTCCCATTTCCAGTACCATTGTCATTGCCATTCCCACCAGCATTGGGGATGACCAACAATATACCATTATTAGCATTCTGATTCTCAACACGAGGTGGGTTGGCAGTTGTCCCTCCATGTAACACGCCATTATCATCAACTCGTGCAATCAAGGGTTGCACTAAAGTCTGAAGCTGATCTTGCCCCTTGGCGACGTTTTGCATGACTTCCATAAACTGTGTCATCCTGTCTTTCATTTCTTGCATATCAATCTGCATCTGTTCTTGCATTTGTTCCATGATATTCTTCTGATTTCCTCTAGTCGCGTACCGGTGAGTTGTTTTATCAGCAATCCTGGAGCACACTCTAAAAGACGGGAGATAAGATAACAGTTTTGATGCACCTGCAATGCGAAAAAAATGCAAAATGCAGACATGTATATGCAACAGAGAAATGCAAATGCAAATGCAAACAGGAGATCAAGATCACTGTGCTGTTGATCGAGAATAATCAGCGCTCCGCCTTAGCAATAACTGACATTAGGACCCCTTGTATCGAGAACACTGATTCACACTGTAAAGAAACGGGTAGTCTGAAATGTAAGGTTTCCTGCATAACCCAATCCCACTCACAGGTATGGACCTATCCAGTGACAAGGTATGGCATCCTATGCGTTCATCAGCGTCATAAACTTTCAAGAAATGATGATACGTTCACCATTTCTGGTTTGGCATCATCACCTCTCGAAGAGGCCTCACTTAGCTGAATCCCAAATGATCGGTTCCCAGAGTCGACAACCCTCAGATCCAACAACCTGCCGAGCCCTAAGGGCCAGACAAGAAGTCATCAAAGAGAATCTCGTCTGAGCGCAAATTTCAAGGTGAACTGCTATCTGCTAAGAAAATAGGCTCACCACTAATCTCCACTACTAATTCTAAGTCTATACTCAAGCCTAGGTCTGGCTTATCTCTCAATGGAACAAGTCCCTCCCCACAGCACAACAATAATGAATCATGTGAAAAGTAAAATGCGGAAATCAAATAAAGAAAGATAAAGCGCATATATACACACCCAAAAATAAACATACAAGCGCTAGGATTGACTGACATATGGGGTGTTCCAGTCCCCAGCAGAGTTGCCAGTTGTCGCTACTGCGAAAATCGAAGGCCGACAATGACAGAAGAGTCGCCACCGTGCGTTATTTATCCCAAAAGAGGGAAAGGAAACGCTCAGAGAAAACCTGACGAAAAGAGGGATAAGAATGGTCATCGCAACCAAATCTTGGGTTCGGGAGTCGGTTACGCAAGGGGAAGGTGTTAGCACCCTTCACGTCCGTCGTACTCGACGGGATCCACACTTGTTGTCTATATAAAAGGGTGTTTATCTATCTAGCTAAAGGCTTAAGGACAAAAGAAAGAAAAAAGTTACTCGACAAAGCACCGACGCTTTGTGCCTACGTATCTCATCTGAAATGAGAAGTCAGAGTCAACTTAGTTCGACTAACCACAGGTGAAAGGTGGGGAAGGTTGCTCGCCAAGACATCGCGTCTTGTGCCTACGTACTTTCATCTGGTATGAAAGATCAGAGCAAACGTAGTTCGGGCTAACGGGGAACACATGTTTGTTCAACAGTTTTAAACGAGTAGGGTTAACAATCAGTTCTAGCAGTTTGGTGTATGCAGCTCGACCATTGGAGGCTTATGCGTTACCGTTTGCGATAGAACCAAGAGTTAACAACACTCTTGTTATGAAAGTGACTTCTCAAAGATTAAAGGCCCCAAAGGGAAAAAGAGGTTTGAATGATTGTTTTTTGTGTTTTTTAGAGAAGAAGTGTTTTTGAATTGGTTTGCAATTCATATTGCACTAGAGACAATGACTTAGGAGTGAATGCGTCGCATATCACCCAAAGGGTGCTACACTAAACACTCAAGCCATTGAAGGGAGACCCTTCAACAACCATTTCCCAAGTAGCTTAAGGCTCGTAACGTATAATATTCATTAACCTTTATTACGTATTTTGGATTGTTTAGGAGATGAGAAAAGAGAGACACAAACTAAAGGAAACCGGACCCTAAAGTTGTCATTCACAATGCTCCTAAAGTTTGGATGAAAAGGGAGAATTAACCTAATGTTATCACGCAAAGGATTGAACACCTAATGTGTCTCCTACTCCCATCCTAAACGGAGGGACTAGGAACCCTAGGGGGATCATGGCACAAGGCCAAGTAAACACTAAATAGATTCACTCGCAAATGAAACGAAAAAAGAAAAGATATTAATTGGCATAAAAGGGTAAACCACAAAATACATTAATTTGTAAATTCAAAAATAAAATAAAAATAAAAATAAAAATAAAAATGAATAAAAGAAAGAATTTTTTTGGGTTTTAGACATTTAAATAAATAAAACAAATTAAAAAGAAAAGAAATAAAATAAAGGAAATAAAATAAACAAGTGATAAAAAAAATGAAATGGCCATGGGAGGAGTTAAACTCACACCCTCATGCCTACCAACACAAAGCCTTACCACTCAACCACTACACGCGCGTGTTAAAGGGATGGAAAAGAAGAAGAAAATAATGAAAACCAAGAAAATCATAAAAATGCACAAAAAGGGTCATCACTGAGGATCGAACCCAGGCATATGGCATGATAGGAAGCTTAAGGCGGATGTGACACCACTGGGGTGGCAATACATCTGTGTATTTAGCCACCTCAAATAACATATGAGGCTTCCTTTGCAACATTTCAGGGCACCAAAGCAAGGCAAATACAAGTGAAATGCAAAAATACGTTTTCAATCAAACTTTGTCAAAATTCAACCAATTTAAGTGAAATTTAAGTCAAACATGCTTGATTTTTGATAAGGAATGCAATGGTATCAACCATATTGTGAAATGATGCTCCCAATTAAAAACACGATGGCAAGTGCAAATGGCATGTTTGAAGTGCATAATGGAAGTTAAGGTATATTCTGAGTACATTCATATCAAGCAGACATCACACACAAGCTACAAACATGTTGACTGATGATTCTACACTCAAAGCTCAAACACAAATCAAGCAAAACAGAAAATGGTTCATTGGTTGCAATTATGGCATGAAGGGATGTAAGCTCTCAAGGTTCCAAATGAGTAGGTTCAGTTCACACACACATAGACATGCAAGCTATAAACATGTCAACAGATATTCTCATGCTCAGAGATCAATCAAAAATTGCTTCAAACAGAAAAATGGCATGTGATGCATAGTATAATCATGGCAGGATGAGATGCAAACTGCCACAGTTCAAAATGAGTAGATGCAACTCATGCAAGTATCACATACAGGCTCCAATTATGTCAACTGATAATTTCACGCTCAAAGATCAAACACCAACTATCCAAAACAGAAAATGGCATGTTGGCAGCTATTCAAGACTGTTACCAAGGCAAGTGCATAAAAGCTAAACAAATTCAAATCAACAAATCAAAGTTCCATGTTAAAGCTCCTAAGGCTCCTCTTGTGGACAGTTTTCTTAAAAACACAGTTGGGATATCACAAGGCACATTCTTGGCAAAATAATGTCAACACATAACCTCCTAAGTTATAAAACATCATACTTTAACAAAAATAAGGACATTGCAACAAAAGCAAATTCTTGACAAATATCAATTCTAACTAGATTTTGGGACAACATGAACACTATTTTTCAAAACAATACTCAATCAATGACATATGATGTATAGTAAAAAGGCTTAGGGTACATACCTCTTGTAGACCTCCTTAAGCAAGCTTAAAAGCAAATAAACCTATAGATCCTATTTTTGGCACAAGTTTGAAGTTTACTTCCTCTTGAAGCAATAAGTGACTTTTTGGGACAGTTTGAGTAAACAAACTTCCAGCTGGTCTTTGAGCTCTTAGACAGTTAAAATATCATGGATATGAGGTGTTGGGGATGTTGAAGTGGCAGGAATGGACTTAAGTAGTGATTTGGCTCTCAAAATGCATAAAAGTCAAAATATGGAGGTATGAAGGTTGACTTTTAGATTGATGAATTTTTTTAGGAAATTAATGATGGGAACAACTTCAAATGGCCATTTTAAGGTTGTGTATGTGGTCTTTGAAGTATTTTGGTGTTTGGAACAAGAAACGGCATGAAAAGTGAAAAATGGTGGATTTTGGTGACTTTGAGAAAATTCTGCACTTACAAGCAAAGAAGGAAGGGGAGAGCTATGAGTTTTCTGATATCCTTGATAGCTCTGATGTGTGGAATAGAGTGGGATGCAGCCTCTATTTATAGTCTAAGGGAAGCATTGGGGCAGATTTGAAGTTTTGGTTTTTGGAGGGAGATTTTGAAGAAATCTTGCATAAGATCTTGGTGCAGCTGCAAACATCATGTTCTTGGCTCAATCCAAGCAGAAAATCAAGTGGAATGAGATATATGAGGTGACTGAAGTGAGGCTATCTGTGTAGGGAGCTGTAGCTGCAATCTTCCATCAAAAGTTTCTCTTTCTTCTTGTTTATTTGAATATTATATTTGTCAACTTGCTTGCCACCTTGCAAAGCTCTACCAAACCCTTCTTTCTTCTACACTTCTACTCATCAAACCCTCTCAATATCAAATTAGAACATGATCCAATGGCTGAGGATGGTCCAAGTTGTTGAAAATTGGATTTGGGAAAAAACTGAAATGGTGCATTCAAGTGTTGCAGCCCCAACTTCCATGATTCATAACTCTCAGCTCACAAGGGCTATTGAGGAGTTCTAGTACTTTTTGGAAATACCTCATGGAGCTCTAAAACTTTCATGTTCGTAAGATCTTCAGATTCTAGATGGAACTAGACAGAACAACCCCTCCAAGTTGGCTGAAAACATGAATTGTACAGCCAGAATACTTGGAATTTTTCTAAGTGTTTTGCACTCTTGAAATGATTTTGGCTACAACTCCAATTATATGCATTTTTTGAACACGGACCACTGTGGTACTTTTGTAGTATTTGTCAAGACCTTTCCAACAAGCTTTGAACCACTTCAATGAGATGTGTGGTTAGGGAGTTAGGGTCTTGCCCCTTTCAAAACCCTAATTTCCCGATTATTTCGATTACTCTTCAATCCTTGATCCAATGATCATAAAACTTCATGGACAGGTGTAATATAACACGAGGAACATTTTTGATTCACATCTTGAGGTCAAATTCCTTATGGTTGAAGAGTTGACTTTTTGGTCAACGAAACGATTGATCGATGACTACCGAGTCGACTGTTGACATTCTGGGTCTTCTGAGGCTTTGAAACTTCTTGTGTGGGCTTCACTAAGACATATGAGCTTAATGAACCATAACTCCATCATTGGAACTCCTTTTAAATTAAAAAGTCAAACCACAGTTGAGTTTTCCCGATTAAAAACCCTAATTCAACCTTTTTGCCCGAGCATTACTTAGATGAACTGAGTGACCATCTTCACTCCACCATGACCTTTGAGGTTCAATTGGCTTCTACCTCATGTTCACACCAATGGTAAAAACTCATGAACCCCTTGACAACCTTCTGATGGTTTGTACTAGTGCCTTTACTTGAGCTTGAAGCCTTGATACTCCTCTCTTGATAAGCAACTCCTGATCCCCTGTAGATGCAAAATGACATGCAAATGCTAATGCTAAGAAAAATGAAAAGAAACATGAGCCAAGTAAAGAAAAGGTTGGGCAAATTTTGGGGTACAACAGATGTCAATAGCAATAGAGACTTCCAAAGTATGGTTACATTCTTTTGATTGCACTTTTCAATAATATGTACGCATCAATCCCCGTGTTGATGATGATCTTCACTTCTTGATATACACATCAACCCTCGTGTTGACTACAATATAAAATTTCTCTATCCATTAAATCCTTATATTTCAACAAAAACTAAAAAGAAAAAGAAAATAAAAAATAAAGTATAAGTAAGAAATAAAAACATATAATAATAAAAATATCAAATAATAATATAATAAATTGTATGTGTATTTCCTTCCTTCATAATTGTAAAAAATGCAGAAAGATTTAAATAAGTTGATAAAATTGATACTACTTAATTGATATAGTGTATTAGATGCAATTGATTTAAAAAGAGCCATTAAGTTGATGATATTTTGATCCCAATATATCATGTTGATTGTGAAATTTTGAATTACCATTATTTAATTAGTCTCTTTATAAATTTAGATTTAGATGATAAAATTTAAGATTTATTATCTTTTATTTTTCTAAATATTGAAAAAAATTAGTAGAAAAAAAAATATAAAAATTGAGTTCAATCAATTTGATTAAGAAAAAATAAGAAGGGGGAATGCACACCCTTAGGATTGATGGTAAGTTTGGTAGAATTATAATTTTGTTAAAGCTCCAAAATATAGTTTTCACCAAAATCACGTTGACCTATATTAATCCAAACATGTACTAAGTAATCTTCAAAGAAGAATTGTTGTCACAATAAGAGTGTACTCTTAGTTGAGTACACTCAACTGAACTCAAGTTTCATGGCGCAAAGTCCACCCACAACAGAAATGCGCACAAAGGTTCACATAACAAGAGAAATTCAAAATTTTGATACACGGTATATACGGTTGGAATGAGGCAAAAGAAGTTCGTGAAGAAGGAGAGGAATTGAAATAACTTATCTTTGAACGGAGTCCTCTGGCATCTTGATCGCGTCTTTATTGCCTTCACTCAGACACTCGACGAACAACTACTTCTCAAGTGAGCATCCAACACTTATGTTCTTTGCTTAAAATTCGTTGTTTTGATATCGAACACAATAGTCGGAGCTCCAATGTGCTCCAGCGCCATGTAATCTTGTTGTTTAGTGTTTAGGGTTTGTACCCCTCTTTGGCTTCATTTCGAAGTATCGGTTAAGGATTTAGAGAAATTAGTTTAGGGTCAGGGTAGAGTTAAACGAGGCAAGTATTTTGATAGAGGTTTGGAGGTGTTGAACCTCAGCCGCCGCCGATTGCGATTCCTGACGCAATGCTATCCTGCAAAAGGGTTTATGATTGGAGTGCGCATAGAGAGAGAGAGAGAGAGAGAGAGAGAGAGAGAGAGAGAGAGAGAGAGAGAGAGAGAGAGAGAGAGAGAGAGAGAGAGAGAGAGAGAGAGAGAGAGAGGGCGAGGAGAAAGAGAAGATACGAGAGAATGCTTTGTTTTTTTTAGTTTTAATGTGAGCATGATTCTCTGCGTGCACGTCCACCCTTCCTTTCCTCCCTTCTTGATATACGCATCAACCCTTGTGTTAACTTCGATCCTCCTTTGAAGTCTGGAACCATGATCTTGAATTCGTGTTTTGAGCATGGTTAAACACATAATGGCTCACCGTGACACAGAGGGAGTTCCATTGTTATTTTGTTATATTCATGTTTAGCTTGACACACTGATGATATGCATATGTTTAATATTTGAATTGGCTAAGAAATTCATCTTTTCCCCGGGAACAACTTACCTTGTAGGGTTTGAATCAACGAGTATGAATAACCTACACCAGCATCTACCTATACTCTCTGTTCTTGTCATCAGATCAATGTTCTTAGGAGTTATAAGCTCAAAAGCATTATCAATAGTCTTCCTCCTAGTATTAGATAAAGTCCAAGGCCTCTTCATAGTGCTTACAAGAGGGGTAAGGATTCTAACCTAAGCTAGGTGAAAGAGAAGTGGCTCTAATGAGGCCAAGGGATTGATAATGTTGAGGTCAATGGAAAGGAATGACTCTAATGAGGCCAAGGATGGATGATGGATCTAATAAGGCTAAGGGGTAATAAGCTATCTATGACATTAAAGTCAATAGAGTGACTTTCCTTTGGATTTGAGAACAAAAGGGAACGAAGAGTGAAGGCTAAGAAGCTCACATCACTTGGGGATAAAGCTTATAGTACACATGAATAATATGGGTGAACATGGACAATTAATCATGAAAACAATTTAAGACATTTAAGGTAAGGCTTTATAGGTCATGCATCAATGGTTAAGACATCATACAAAGATTTGGAAGCATACAAGTTCATTGAATCATGTTAAGACATGTTTATCAAAGTTCAAAGTATTAACAAACACTTAGACAAAAAGAGGCATAAAGAATTCAAGGGTTAACAAACACCTTAAGGGTATCAAGGGCTCAAGCATGTCATGGGTGATACACAATCAATTAGGGTAACAACCAAACATTGATGTCAATTAGGGTTTTCAAAGGTAAAAGCAACTTTACAAAGTTCATGCATTTTTTAGGTGTGACAAAATAAATAATGAATCAACAAGACATGTTCACAAATATTTATCAATGTTTCATACAATGCATAGGGTGCACACAAGTTGATTTAATCAAGTAGAATCAAGAAAATAATTAAAGAATCACTAAAACTCTAATTTAGGAACCCTAAATCCACTTGACAAAGTGACAAGCAAAAGTGCTTAAAAAATAATCACTTTTGGAAATTTCTTTTCATTTTCAAAAAGTAGACACCTTAAGAAATACAATGCAATAAGAATGAGTCAAAATGAGTTAGGGATGACCATTTTACATTTGTTTGAAATTAGGTTGCAAACCATAAAACAAAATTAAAGAAAAGGAAATAGTCTTATTTAATAAAAATAAGGGATTAAAAAATAGAGTTGGAGGTGGGTGTTGAACCCTTGACCTCTCCTTTGCGCGCTCTCCCACTGTGGCAAAACCACTGAATCACCAACCCAATTGTGAAAGCAATACACCTTTGAATATATATAAAATATAACTGAACGTGAAAATGAAAAAAATAACAAAAAGGGCTAGGGTTGGGATCGAACCCCAGTCCTTATAGGTAGACCACCAACCCAATTGTGAAAGCAACTTTGAATATATATATAAAATACAACTGAACGTGAAAATGGACCCCAGTCCCTATAGGCAGGGCAAAGAGTAATAGTATGACACACACAAGTCCATCCACAGGGAGAATATACATCCAATAACAAAACTACACAAATAAATATATGTTATATATATATATATATATATATATATATATATATATATATATATATATATATATATATATATATATATATATATATATATATATATATATATATATATATATATATATATATGATTGATTTTGAAATAAAATTGTTTTAATTTATTACGAAGAAATTTGTATATATTTGTTAAATTTTAGATATAATATTAATTATTTTAAATCACATCAATCCCATCTCAATCTATAAAATTTATTTCTATAATAATGAGGTGCATCAAACACACCTAAATACACCTACATCACACTACCGTGTTTGTCTATCAAAAGAGGTTACCTCTTCAAATTGTCAACTTTCTTTTAATTAATTGTTTTTTTTTTTAATTTTTTCTAATATTTATTTATGTTTATGTATTTAGGTCTAATTTGAAAACTTACAAAATAAGGTTTGTTCATAAAAAAATTTCAATCTCTCAATTTTATTTTTCATAAACTAGTTCTTTGTTATTTTCTTCTAATATGGATTGATGTGTGCTATTTGTTAATTATGTTTTATTAAGTTAATAAATTTTTTTCAATCTCTCAATTTTCTAATGTTTTGTTATTTGTTGATTATGTTTTTTTAGGTGTATTTTGAAATTTATAAGGGATGTTCATAAAACTTCCTCAATCTATTATTTTCTTTTCATAAATCAATACATAATTGATTAACAATTTGTTAATTATGTTTTTAGGTTCATAAAATTTCTAAAATCTCTCAATTTTCTAATGTTTTGTTATTTGTTGATTATTTTTTAGGTGTATTTTGAAAACTTACAAAATAACATGGTATGCTCATAAAACTTGTTCAATCTCTCAATTTTTTCTCCATAAATTAATATAATATAGAAATAATAATTATTGTTACTAATTAGGATAAAGCTTAATAAAGTACTATCATGAAAAACAAGGAATAAGCAAGATCACTCTTTCTTGTTCTAAGCCTACTTTACCATTTAATCCAATTAAATTTTGGACTAAATTCTAGTGGAGAGCTTAGTAGTTAAATATATAATTGTCAGTGAATTTTGTGTGGATTTTCTTCGCTATAAATAGCACCATTTTTACTAATTATTGTTTTTTTTTTATACCAAAAAGAGACTTGGAAGAATCATAAAATATTTATATATTTTTAAACAAAATGTGAATTCTAACACCTCCCACTAAATCAATCTAAATTGCTTCTCTAAACCATAATAATTTCAAATAATTAGAATAATAATAATAATTTAATAAAGTTTATCCGTGCATCACACAGGTAGACGTCGTGTATAAATAATAATCTTTTAGTTTTAAAATATTTTTAAAAACAAATATTTTTAAATTTAAAGAAATTAATATATATCTATTTTAAATTTTAATCATATATAATTTATATTCTAATTCAGTTTTTTATAGGAAAAAATAGATTAAATAAAAATAAAATATTTGAATTAACTTGAACGGATTAAAAATGCTCCCACTCAATTTACTATTTTAATCTCCTTATTTGTCACCTTATCTCTCATATCATCACCACATTAACCGTCCATTAACACATTATTAAAAACTATTTTTTATTTATTATTTGTTAATTAATAATTAAGTTATAAACAAAATATGGCTAACCCTACTACATGAGTTTATGTTACTTGCTAAATTAAAAACTTACATCCTTGACCACATTTGTTTTGATAATGCAATAATCACGTTACAAATTTAAGCAGTTAGTTAACAGAGAAATATGGCTTACGACCTTCACCCATGGAAGCAGCAAAGGTATTTGTTGCCCTCAGTATTGAAATTAATTTAAATACAGAATATACCAGACACTCTTATTGAGAAAGTAAGTCAATTTTATTGTTTTATTCACCAATAGAATTTCAAAGCTAATGTACATTGTTTAATTTTTAATTGTTGTTATTAGCAAATAATTTGAAAGCCGTACAAATTAGAACACCATCATCCTATACTGAGGGCTCAGGAAATGTACAAGCTGCTTTTGACCCCAATTTGTTGTATGAGTGCTGTAAATTACCATACACCTCATTATGTCCACAAGAAATTTGAAGAACTTGAGGAGATAAATATTAATTAGATAATCTGGAAACTACCCAAATACAAAAAAAAGAAAATAAAATAGGGGACCAACTTCCCAAACATTTTTATCTGATTTCGAGCTTCAACAGTGGAATGAAGGGAGATTGGTAATCAACTATCTGCAGGGCAAAATCACATGACTTCATTTCACTATCTGAGCTTGCACCTTTGATATCTTCAACATCGCTTATTTTCCTTTTGTAACTTGATGAATAATTTTTATTTCCATTTTTGCTCCAACTCGACCAATATATTATGAACATCAGAGTTGTCAAAAAACTTGCTAACTTCTTGTTGAGCTGAAATATAATCCTCCTGATTATTTTCTTCTCTAATCATGGAAAACTCCATTGTAACACCCGAGGCCGAAAAGGGCTGAGAGTGGTTACATGTAACACCCGAGGGTGAGGGAGTGGCTATCGGTGCACGAGACATGACAATGAGAAACTCCTAGCAACTTTTAGAGAAAAATAGAATTCACATCGAAATGAGAGGCAATTGAAGCTAAAGCTTTTCTATTATCACGTATGTCAACACCCTCGTGGACCAGTTGTCGACAAAGCTTATTCCAAAGCGACATTTTGCCTGCTGATGCAACATTAGGTACTATCTTCATATGTGGAAATTATATCGATCTTATTGTAGGTTCTTATCCAGTGGGTTGGTTATGTTGCCTTATTTTCTTTCATCCAACTTCAAATTTGAAATCCCCTCAACCCAAATCGTTTTTTTACGGTTAGTATGATTTCCCTAATCTCATTTGTTTGTGTCTTGTCTACTTCGATTTTGCATTATTCACATCGTTTTTTGTGCCTCCCGTCATTACAGGAATTTTTTCATTGCTCGACCCTATCGAAGTTTCTAACCAAACATGCACTCTTAATAGCCAAAGTAAATACAACGACCTCGCCATCAAGACTCCTAATCAATGTACCCAACATTTGACAAATGTAGTAAGCCCCAACAAATCACCGGGAAGTGACAGCCAGCTAAAACCCGAAGACAAAGAGAAGTTGTGTTATTTACACGAAACGACTTCTCAATGATTTGGAGGATTTGGATTTTCACCAACTCGAGTCTATGAGAGAGACAGCGGAAGCCAGTTTTTTTTTTATGTTACACCTTTTAGGATTTGAGTGAAAACAATTTTCTAACTATGTATGGAACTTTATCAACCTCGCAACGTCTATGGAATAAATTGACAAGTCCATGGAAAATTCACCTACGTTGGAGGAGAACAGTAAATTCTTGGAGGAGGAGAAAGCGAGACTGACTAACATCAAGGATTATTATATGAAAACTGAGGCTTTGCTCGGGGATTCCAATCAAAAGAGAAATTTGCTTTGTCAAGAAATTGCTCGTCTTGAGGCCACGATCCTTGAGAAACGAAACGAGTTGAAATTTTTTGAATTGGAGACGGTGAAGGTAGAGACTCAACTTGAAGATTTAAAAAGAATAATATTAGAGGTTGACATAACCGTAAAAGAAAAAGTTAGACAAGCCGAAGAAGCAAGGAAACAAATTATAGAGAGAGACCAAAAGCAAGTTGAAGCCATGACAACATTGGAGAAGGCTAAACTTGAATTGGAAAATTAGTTACAACTTACAGCAACCGAATGATTGTAAAGTTTGTGTAGTAGAATAAATTGTGTACTTGATCTCATCCTTCTACCCTGGACTATGTAGTGTGAATCTAACATTGTGTATAATGTGTTATAAGTAGGTTTTTGTTTTTAATATTTGAAATTTGGATGATGTAACAATGTTTTAGTACACATTTGTTACATCTTCTAAAACATCTACTAACATATTTGAAAATTGGAAAATTACAAGTATGTTCAGTCAAGACTCTTGACTAACAAACATACTTGGATTTGCTTACAAGCTTCACCCAATAAAAATATATAATTCATTACCTAAAGGTTTTTGAATTTGTATAAAAACTATGTCAACCGCAATATATCAAACCGATAGAAAGGGTGACTTACAAAATAAGAAAGCCTACGACTCTCAAAACCCTAAACCATTATTTTCTAACTTTACAAGGATTAGTTCGTTTACCCTAGGTCTAAGTCTTCCTTTTATAATCTTCTGTTATCCATGGGCTTCGAATCTTCAGTTAAAATATCCCTTGATCCATGCTGAAGGCGCCTTAAATCTTGGAACTGATATGCTAATATTCTGTTATATCAGACCAAGATGTCGAGTCCACATGATAGGACATCTTGTCTGCCATGTTGTTCTTCACACATTTCTTCCTCTTAGAACATCTTGTTCAACATTATGTTTTACCAAAATTTATTCAAATCCTTAGAGATTTCAATCTCCCCTTTTTGATAAATTTTGGCTAAAACATTTTGCACAATAAACCCATAATGGTCCTGAAGTCATTTCAGCCTGGAATACCGATGAGTCTAGAATGTGAATTAATTCCGATGATTGGAATTAATTCCGATGATTGGAATACCGATGAGTCTAGAATGTGAATTAACTCCAATTTTGCCCTTTTAAGTCTTATTTCATGAAAATTCACCCACCAATTCTTCATTCCAAACCTAATCCATGACTTCTTAGTGTTTGATTGAACAATTGACACCATTTGGAGCACATTTGATGTTGGAAAGATCTCCATTTGAAGTGTGCAAGATGGTGAAATGGACCTATAATGAAAATGACCTATAATCTCACTTTCCCAAAATACCCCTGCCTTGCAAAGCTTATAACTTGAGCTCTACAAATCAGATGAAGGACTTCTAGGACTTTTTAGAAAGCTAAGATCATGAGGAACAACTTTCATGTTCAGTTGAAGTTGAGGAGAAACATCCTTCTAAGTCAAAAATGTCTTAGAAGTTGGTTGACTTTTGCTGACCAATTTCACATTCATCTGAGGACCTATAACTTGTCAGCCTTATAACTAAAGTTCCATAAATCCAATGGAGGACTTCTAGTACTCAAAAGAAAGCTAGAAACATTCTCTACAAGTTTCATGTGTGAGTCAAGATGACAAGAGACTTGCATCTTGAGATAGGTGGTCTTGAAGTTAGGCATTAAACATGGGATTTTACACTGAGAACCCTAATTTAGCAACTCCTCACACTTTGGTTTCTTCTTGAATTGATCTTGGAATAACATCTCAAGTGCCTCAACACAATATTACATGATCACAAAGACTTAGAATTGAGTCTTAATCTCCTTCAATTGCACAGTTGACTCAGGGTTGACCAGATGAAAACCCTAATTGCAACACCTTCAATTGTGGCTCTTCACACTTGGTACAAACACTTGGATGAGCTCCATAATGACCCTTAAGGCCTCTAATGAGCTTCAATGACAATGTCTATCCATAACCATGGGCTTGTGGTCCTCAAATGATCCTCAGATAGGCTCCTAGACAGGAGATGAACCATATCCACTTGCTTGTCTTTCTTCAAGGACTTTGACTTGCTTCTGATGATAAGACTCCCTCGATAACTTGAGTATAACCTCTTGATTAGGCCTTGAACCCTTGATGACCTCCTCTGCTTGGCACACTTTTCATGGTCCCCTGTACATGTGCAATGATATGCAATGCAGAATGCTAGAACAATGATATGCTAATGCAATGAAACACAAGCCAGCTAAAGAAAAAGGTTGGGCAAATTTTGGGGTGTAACAAATAGCAAAACAACAATGCTATATGGTGCAGAAATATTGTAGCAGTACACTCCAACACTTGCACCAGCTAATCAATTCATATTAAATCCATTTCAAAAAATGTTCCCAAAGTCTTTTTCTCAAATTTGTTTACAATGTTCAAGGATCCTTCATGTCTATACATTCCAAAAGATATGAACAAATTTTACTGTTAAGATGAGAGGAACTTTTGTAGCAGACAAATGCTTAAGTGTGTGACAACTGACAGTATGGAAATTTGCTGCATAAATCAATCTATTAGTAGTCTCTTGCAGTGTAGCTAGAGGATATAATCATGGCAAGATTTAATTTGAAATTAAGAACTATTTAAAGGAGTGTTGAATAAATACAGTAATAATTCGTAGAATGTGTGTACATTGGATGCAACAAAATGACCATAAGAGGTATGTCAATGAATGATACAGTTTGGACTAGAAGATATGGACGAGCGTCGTCAAAGCACCTGTAATAAAAGGCATGGCAATGCATGATACTCTATTGTTTCATGGTTACTACGGCTATGGAATGCAAATCGTTGATCCAAGGGGAATACTAGATTAAAAGATACTACTTCTTTTCTCCTTTGACAGTGCATTTAACATTTGACAGATTTTCTCTCCAATGTTCCTATTTAGCAGTAGTCTGAATGCTCTTATTACACTGCAGCAGCACATGCTCTGCTGCCTCCAACTCCAAGTTACACCACCGACAATCAGTACTTGGGTGCACCCTTTTGCCGGTCAATCTTACACAAGTTGGAAAATGCGTTGCCTACTATTATTAGTAGTAGTTGAGTCCCACAACGAAACAAGAGTACTAAATAACTTACCTGGATGGGGTCATCATGAAGGACCATGGCCTAGGAGAGTGACCTCCACTGCACTTCGGAGGGGTGTCATCCTAAAGTCTACCCAAGTGGTGGAACTTACATCATAATTTGTTGCAGTGGAGGCATGCGTTCTCACGGCCTCCTCCTATTCTTATTTCAAAGTTTGGAAAGATAAGAAGCCTTGTAGTAGTCTGGTTTTCAAATAATCTTAGTCATATAACTTGCTATACTGAACAAGTTTATTTTGATCTCACTCTTTGTTTACTCATACATTCTATAAACAAACATGTTTTCTTAAGATATCCATAGAAGACCTGCTGCAACTATTTGATACAACACATGCAATATGATTTCATGTCTAGTAGCAATAGCCATAATTTTAAATTGGTGTCTGCAATCCACAATTGCAGTTGTGATATATAAATCACAGAAGTTTACACAGCGGTATTACAACATTAGTTACTGTATGTATTTGCTTGATATTTACCATAATATTAAGGGTCATAACAACTTCATCCACAATTTATACCTGTCTAGATGTAGCACTTTGGAGTGGGCTGGCTCCAACATATCCCACTAAAACCAACACAAGGAATTAAATAAGACGCAAGTAGAAAGTTGGTATCATTTGCAATAGATGATGGTCCACCCTCAGCTAATTCAGGAGCAATTAGATCCAACCCATCTATAAACAAGCTTGTTTTCTTAAGATGAAGTATTTTCCTCTAAAGATCCATAAGCAGAGGCTGAAAGTGTTATGGCTTTCATAGTAATTAAATGACCAAATGATGTCATTATTGCATCATTCTGTGACCGTGGAAGTTTTACTTACATTTAATTAATGCCAAAATGTTCCAAACCAATGGTGCCAAAACAGATTAAGAGGACAACAGAAAAGCATTTTTATCAAAATACAGACCTAATCCTTAAAAGAATAGTTCTTTATTGAAAAACTTATGAAACAAAATAAAGACATTCTTTAAAACAGTTAATATTCATTCTTAAAAATAGTTCACCAATATCGAAACTGATATCTATAGATGAATGGAATAATAATGGACAAAAGAGCACTGTTGGAGCTAAACTGGAATGAGGTAAATATTGTTTTGTCGGTATAAGAATGGATGTGATGATAGCATAATATTTTGTGATTCAGTTTTCAGACATGTATAGAAATAGATTAGGATCTTAGATCAAGTAAAAAATTAATACAATATTAATTCCCAAACTCCATTATAGAGTTGGTTTCAATATGTGTGTGTCGCTACTGCGAAAATCGGCGCCGGCTGAACAGGAGAGTCGCCACCGTGCGTTATTTATCCCACGGGAGGGAAAGGAAACGCTCAGAGTAAACCTCTCGCAACATGGGAAAGGTATGGTCGTCGCAACCAAAACCTGGATTCGGGAGTCGGTTACGCAAGGGGAAGGTATTAGCACCCCTCACGTCCGTCGTACTCGACGGGATCCACGCTTGTTTTCGGGTATGGATTGTTATTCTATCTAAACTATAGGTCAAGGGTTAAAAAGAAAATAAAATGAAAATAAAAATGACTCGGCAAAGTATCGCACTTTATGCCTACGTATTCCCGTCTGGAACGAGAAATCAGAGTCAACGTAGTTCGCCTACCTACGAGAAAGGAGGGGAAGGTTGCTCGCTAGGATATCGCATCCTATGCCTACGTACTTTCATACAACATGAAAGATCAGAGCAAACGTAGTTCGGGCCACGTACGACACAAGCTTGTCTTGGTTGATTTTATTCCTTCTGAAAAAGGTTTTTCTGATTAGCAGTCCAAGCGGACAAAAACGACGTCTTGATGAGTTCACATTCTTTTACGAAAGAAATGTCTTTTATTGTGTTTGGAATCTTATTGTATTTTTCTGTTTGTTTTGAGGAAGAAAGAGACAGAACTCTAACCTACAGTTGCGAAGGGAAACAGACTAACCTAATGTTATCATGCCTGGGTTAAGACCTAATGTCTATCATGCTCCTCTCTTGCATAGAGAGGAACAAAGATCCTAAGGGAATAGACGGAAACAGAAACAATATCAGATATATACAGTAAAACAGTAAAAATGCATGGATGCAACAATACAAGCGAGGTAAGGGAGTCCCTCTCAACCTCGAACCTGAAAAACAATAGGCAAAAGTGAACAGGCTTCACTTTCAACCCAACAGGGTAAACAGCAAGCAATACAGTCCAGAAAACCAATCAATACATCAAGAATGAAATACAGCAAACATAAACAGCCACAGCAGCTCTGCAACACAACAGTCTTCAAGTCATCTCCAGTCAGCTACAAGCTTCAGCAAGCAGCAGTCTCTATCTTCACAGTCTTCAAGCAAGGGCTTTGGTCACCAATCTTCAGTCTACAATGGCTTTTCTTCAAGTCCTATCCTCCAAGCTAAGGGATCAATCACCAGAGTGGATTGGGTGTTAAGCAATTAGTTGACTACCAATGGTGGTAAACCAACTGCCACTAACACATAAGACATTTTCTCTCAAGAGTTCTATCCCTTAGACAATAGCACCAAGCCTTCCAAAGGAAGGGGGTGAGTGTCTCAGAGAGACTCTGTATCACAGAGAGGAATGGAGGCAGTCAAAACCTTCCATGTTTGAAAATCAAGCTTTCTAATCTAGAGCTCTGCCTAGCTCCTAAACCCTAATCTCCTCAGCAGCTGCTAGCAAGAATCTTTTCTTCAACTCTGGAGGTTGGTCTTCAGTCTCTGGATCTCCAATGGCTTCATCTTCACAAGTCTTCAGCTCTCCCAAATCCCCAGGCAATCCCAATACCCACACAGACAAACAGTAATCCCCAGAGGGCACACCACACCAATCAATCAAATATAGACAGTATATACTAATAGCAGTAGGGGAATCCTGATGATTTCTAAGGGGATCTATCCTATACCCATAGCCCCTATAGTCCATACCCCAAAAATCAAATGAAACTATCCTAAAAGAATTAAACTATTTCACCTAAGTTGATTTAAAACCCTAATTTGTTCATGTTGTTTTCACCCAAGCTAATCACCTAAAACTAACTCCTAAAAATGGGAACTAAAGTGCATCTACAAGTTGTATATCTAAACTAAACAACCTAAAAAGAATGGACAAAAAATATTAAAGAAACTAATAGAACAAAAATTAACAAATTTATGTATGAAGTGAAACTATTTAAAATGCTATTTATTTGGAAAATATGGGGAAAATAAAAAATAATGTTGCGGTTAGAATATGATATCAAATTATTAATTAATTTGAATCGCATCTTTAGTTCACAACCGCTCTTTGATTTATCCGAAGGAAAAGGTCAAAAGAGGAAAACCTAATTTTGCATCGTAAGGACAATGCGGGGAGAGATCTAGGTAAGGGGTTGGTTAAGCTCAGGGAAGGTACTAGCACCCTAAACTTCTGTAGTACTCTACAGGAACCTTTTGTTTATTGTATGCTTTTTTTATATTTTATTATCTGTTTTAATATATATTGAGCTAAGGGATAGAGTGACCTAAAGACCTAAGGGTTAGTCCTAAGTTTACTCGGCAAGACGTCGCATCTTGTGCCTACATATCCTGACGGGAATGGAATCAGAGTAATTGTAGTTCCCCTCGAAAGGGAGGTTAGAAACGTCTTGACTGTGGTCAAGGTTTCATTGGGGAGTAAGCGTTCATAGGGAAGCGCCTACGTGGAGTCTTGAAACTCCTATTTCTACGTTGAAATTGTTAATTGAAATTAGGGTTAAATTAAATATTTCACGGCGGGAAACCCTAAAACAGAGTACGACGACTCTTTGACCTAATGCTAGGGTAAAGGGTATTTTCGTCCACGGCGGGACACCTAGGCGATTAGGGTTTTGAAATGGTCAAACGTTAGGGTTATTGACTCGGCGGTCAAACGGCTAGACCTAATTCCTTCGGAGCGATTCTAACGGTAAAAACATGCAAAATACGACAAATTACTATTCGGCAGAATTAAAGTGCGGAAAAATAAAGAAAGCGGTAAAAAAAAGCATCGCGACGATCACTCGCGTAAATTACAAATTCCCAAAAAATGCAAAATAAAATAACCGCGACCATGGCCTCGCGTAAATTACATCCATGGAACAAAAACGAACAAATGAAATAATAACGAGTTGAAACAAACAAATTAACGAGGGTTAGACAAAAATGAAACGGCTAAATCAAAACTTATTTCTTTTTGAGTTTTTATTGAGAAGAGGAGAGGAGAATTAATTTCATGCTTAAATGGAGAAACTATTCTAATTATTTACTAAAAATTTTAATAAAGAAACTGGTTTTAATTTTAATGAAAAAATGTCTTGAAAAAAAAATGTTTTAATGTTATCGAAAATAAATGTTTTAAATTTTAATTAAAAAAATGTTTTAAATTTTAATGAAAAAATTTGATTTAAATTCAACGAAAAAGGTTTTAATTTTTGTTTTAGTGAAAGAAAGGTCATTTTTTAATTTTTGTGTTAACTTAATGAAAAATGGTTTTAATTAGAAAAAAGCTTTAATTAAGAAAAACTGTTTTATTTAGAAATATGTTTTTAAATAAAAAATGGTTTAATTTTTGAAAAAAACTTTTTAGAAAGATCTTAATTTTTAAAAAACTGATTACGTTATGTTTTTTGTTGTTGTTGAAATAGCTTACCTAAACTTAATTGCATTATTAATTACAAACTACATAGTTAATATAAATGAAAAAATAAACAATTGAATAATAAAATAAAAAAATGAAACGTAAATAAAAGGCTTCTGCCGTTTTCTCCCTGGATGACTATCGAAGCTTTTCCTCTCCTTCAATCCTTGCATGTCATCTTCTATTTATTCTTCCCATTAATCTACAATCAATGAACCAAACAACACACAAAAATCATAAAATGTCGTAAATCAAAGGAAAGAGAAAGCTTACAGTAACGACGATGATGTTGAACGAACTGAGCCTCCGCCGTTGGGACTTTTTGCTCGCCGGTAGCGCTTGGCCGATGATGAATTCAAACTTTTTAGGGTTCTTCCAAAAAAATTCCTTCTTCTGATAAATCGTGAGAACGGCCGCCGTTTTTCTCTTTTGTCTCCTTTTTCTTTTATCAAATACAAACTCATGTTTATATAGGTAACAAATTAGGGTTAACTCTAACCTAATGCCTATTTTAAAGCCCAACTAAAATAATTAGTCAAAACTAAAAAAACAAACTAAAACAAACTAAAACAAACTTAAGAGAATAAAATCTTTTCTAATATTTTTAATTTTATGATTTTTTGATGTTTTTATGAATAATATGGAAAAAAGTGAAAAAATAATATTTTTTAAAAAATAATTTAAATAAAATACGAAAATAATAATTAAATAATAAAAAAAAAAACTATTTTGTTATTTTTTTATATAAAAATAGAAAAGTTAGAATAAAAGAAAAACAAAAAGTGAAGAAGGTGGGATTCGAACTCTCAACCTCTCACACTCACAACTCCTTACACACGGTCTCTTGCCAATTGTGCCATTTTATTCATTCAAAATAAAGTGGCACTAGAAACTATGTAAAGGTAGGACAAATTTGGGGTGCAACAGATGCCCCTATTTAAATAGCTTCACCGGATGATTTGAGCAGCGGAGACTCGAGAAATCGCGGTGAAAGGGATTTAAATACAGATAACCGGAAATTTGGCCCCTAGATGCAGTGATATGCAATGATATGGACAAAATAACACGAACTATAATGCTGACAATGCCATGAATCTAATATGATGCGTATGATGAAAATGAAAAAAATGCACGGATGCAGACGAAACAACGTCACAGGGGACGGCGCAATGAGGAAATGCATTGGGGAAGAAGACACGCAGTGGTGACAAGGTAACATAGGATCCACACGGCGGCAGGACTAGGTAAACGACATGCGCTAGAGTTTTCGGGACATTCCTTTAAACGAAGAGATCGAGCGGGATCTTCAGGACTCACCAGAAAACATATAGGGAGAGATAAACATCAGAACATTTCGGAAGAACGTCGAAAAGGAGACACGTCGTATCTGGAAGAACGTCAGATAGACATGACACGAAATAGTCGATGAGTGCCAAGTAAACTGGACTTTGTCCACAAGGTAAGACGCGGATAAAACACGACCTCGGGGAGAAAAATGCAAATGGGGATAAAACACCCATGTTGCCAAGTAACTAAATTCGTCCACAAGGTAAGACGCGGATAAAACACGACCTCGGGGAGAAAAATGCAAATGGGGATAAAGCACCCATGCTGCCAAGTAACTAAATTCGTCCACAAGGTAAGACGCGGATAAAACACGACCTCGGGGAGAAAAATGAAAATGGGGATAAAGCACCCATGATGCCAAGTAAATAAATTCGTCCACAAGGTAAGACGCGGGTAAAACACGACCTCGGGAGAAAAAGCAAATGGGGATAAAACACCCATGATGCCAGGTAAATTGGACTTCGTCCACGAGGTAATACGCGGGTAAAACACGACCTCGGGAGAAGAAGCAAATGGGGATAAAACACCCATGATGCCAGGTAAATTGGACTTCGTCCACGAGGTAAGACGCGGGTAAAACACGACCTCGGGAGAAAAAGAAAATGGGGATAAAACACCCATGATATGCACATGTGTATAAATCATGCTATGATAGATGATCAAATGACAATGCAGATGTCGACGACAAGGCTCAAATCTGTTGGTAAGATGACAAGACTAGAAAACTGATTCCTCAACCCGGAGATCACTACCACTTACTAAATTGTAATCAGGTTAATGGTCCTCGTAGAAAGGATGGAAAGCCGCTTGGAGATCTTTCAAGTAAACTGCCCCAGATTAAATTGTCCATTACAGATGAACTGATAATTGCTTCAGCTTGTCTGATTCTGAAAATGACTGTTTTATTGTACCCTCGAAAGGTTTTCCCCAGTGTGAGTCTTGGAAAAAAAACCTTTGGATAAACCAAATCTGAGAAGATCTTGTCTTGAACAAATCTTGAACTGATTCTTTGACAAGATGTAAAAGGAACTTGCCCCTGATAAGATCACTTGACCAAGTTTCTCATTGTTTAAAAATTCCTTAGAGGAAAGCCAGTTTGCAAACAAAAATATTCATACAAACATGGTAATGCAAAGTTCATGCGACTTTTGAAATCAAAATTATTTTTGAAAAATGAAAAATAAGTCGTTGGTCAGAACACGGTGGTTCAAGACGCTCAAAATTTAAAACAAAAGTGTATTGCCAAAATAAATGATTCACAAAGATCTTTTGGAGTCAGGTTATGCAACCTTGTTGTAGTATACTTTCAAAATAACCTTGCTTCAATTAGGTCTTTTGAGGGTTGTAACGTGGTCTGGTTCATGGTTTATGAAACAAAGGATAAAGGCTCAAAATTTATTTATACCCACCCCATCTACATGATGATCTCCAGTCCTATGCTCAGTTAACTCCTATTATGCATTTAGGTTCGTATAGATTAGGAATTTCACTGATGGTAGCAATGATGGTTCAGAAGTCAATGAACCTATGAAAAGCAGCCACTACTTCCTTATGATATTTGGTCATTTTGACATTGAGGATTTTCAGGGTAAAGATTTAAAACTCCTCTTTGTATTATCCCTAAATTTTGCCTGAACTGTTTTACAGTCAACGGGATGCCCCAGTTTTGCCTAAGTCTCCTTCATAGGTTTTGACTTAGCGGGCTCTTTCTTTTGAATTTTTTTTTTTGAAACATGACTGCCTGGTTTAATGATTACGGTGAACCATCATCGGTGTTTTTGACTTAAAAATAATCTTCGACACTTGTTTGTTGTGTGTGAAGGAAAATTGTAAGTGCGACCTTTATATGAAATGTATATTGCATGAACACATAACCGAGTTAACTGAGAACTACCCATCCCCAGGTTAAAATTGCGGGTTTTTTTTTGTAAAGAAAGGAACTCCAACTTCTAGGCTCGAAGGAGTTGACAAGGGATTAACTTCCTTATTTCTTCAGTGTTTGGGAATTGAAACAATGCCTTACATCATCAACAAGGTTTGATTGAAAGCATACTGACAGCAATTATGGATATAACGTTATCATCATCCTCCCTCCAATCTTAGCATACCAAAAATTTGGACAAAAAGTAAATATTTGAAAATAAAGCATAAAGATGCAAATAGTAGGCAAAATGAATTGAATCAAAAGTCGCAATGCTCATTTCATTAATGTAAAAGTACAAACATAATTTGAAAGCAAACAACTAATACGAAATAAGGAAAATGCAAACAACAAGGAATAAAAGGCCTAGTGATAAAACTTCATTTCTGATGCACTGGCAAGGGATCCTTCTGAACATTCGGATGACCGTTTGTAAAATCAAGTATTCCGGTTCTAACCAATTCATGCACTCTAGCCTTCAGTGCAAAACAATGTTCCAAGTCGTGGCCTGGGGCACCCTCATGAAAAGCACAATAGAGATCGGTCCTGAACCCAACCGGAGGAGGATTAGAAGGAGGTGGCAAAGCCTTTGTGGTGATCAGTCCTCGTCGAACCAAGTCAAGGTATAGCTCGGTGTAAGCCATGGGAATAGGATCAAAGTGGCTTCTGTTCCGTTTCTGGTTTTGTCTGATAACTGGGCGTTGAGGAGTCTGACCTGGCTGTCCTCTAGAAATCAGTATTTGAAGCATTTCAGTGAGCTTAGTCATGCCTGATTTCAACTCATCGATTTCCAATCAGATCTCTGCATTGTATGTCTCTTGCTCTGACATCTTACATCTATAGTTAGCCCTGGTCTGATATCTGTGTCGAGGAATCAGCTTGACGACTCAAAGGTACACTAGAAGACGAGAGAACCGAGAATGAGAAATCGGGGGGAAAATGCAATGCAAAAATGTGATGCTAATGCCATGTAATGGTTCCAAGAATTTCAACGGCCGATTGCAAATATTCCCTTTAAGGAAAGTTGGAAAGAAAATTTTTTTTGACTCTAAAATGTAGGACCTTTTTGAATTTGTAAAGGACTGTTGAATTCCTTGAAACTGGAAATGATATGATGCTTTATGGATGCAAAGCACAAATACACATACAAAGGTCCTAGGTTAGAGGATAGCGAATGGAGTTAAGGTCTACCCTTCCCAAAAGGTAAGTACTATAGGTTAATTGTACCTGCAGAACAAGGTTCTAAAGCGGTGCCCAAAGTCATCAATCCATCTTTCGGATATTATCAACTTTCCAACTGACTCGGGGGTCGATAATATTCTCGAGAGAACCTCTTTTGAGTGTAGTATCGCGTAGCAACTATTGTAGGACTACTCCCACATAGTTCCCGCACTACGTCCTATATAAGGCCAAGGTGGTGTTAAGGTACTACGGTCCCCAGTATCACAGACTCCAATTGAAAATAGTAAAAGTTTTCACGACTGCACTCGATCAACCGAACCATTTTCGAAAGGGTCTCAACTGAGCGGTGATTCTCGAGTCGACTTGGTCGGGACTCACTCCCGGCAAGCCTCGTCGAATATCTCACCTTCCTATAATAAGGTCACTCATGTCCGGGTTAGGACTTATCTCACAATAACAGGTATCCCCACAAGGTACAATGATATATAAAAATAATTAATAAAATATCATACAATAAACAAAATAGGGGTAACCCTTAAAAATTAGGAGGATCCCCAGTGAAGTCGCCATTTTCTGTTGCGGTTAGAATATGATATCAAATTATTAATTAATTTGAATCGCATCTTTAGTTCACAACCGCTCTTTGATTTATCCGAAGGAAAAGGTCAAAAGAGGAAAACCTAATTTTGCATCGTAAGGACAATGCGGGGAGAGATCTAGGTAAGGGGTTGGTTAAGCTCAGGGAAGGTACTAGCACCCTAAACTTCTGTAGTACTCTACAGGAACCTTTTGTTTATTGTATGCTTTTTTTATATTTTATTATCTGTTTTAATATATATTGAGCTAAGGGATAGAGTGACCTAAAGACCTAAGGGTTAGTCCTAAGTTTACTCGGCAAGACGTCGCATCTTGTGCCTACATATCCTGACGGGAATGGAATCAGAGTAATTGTAGTTCCCCTCGAAAGGGAGGTTAGAAACGTCTTGACTGTGGTCAAGGTTTCATTGGGGAGTAAGCGTTCATAGGGAAGCGCCTACGTGGAGTCTTGAAACTCCTATTTCTACGTTGAAATTGTTAATTGAAATTAGGGTTAAATTAAATATTTCACGGCGGGAAACCCTAAAACAGAGTACGACGACTCTTTGACCTAATGCTAGGGTAAAGGGTATTTTCGTCCACGGCGGGACACCTAGGCGATTAGGGTTTTGAAATGGTCAAACGTTAGGGTTATTGACTCGGCGGTCAAACGGCTAGACCTAATTCCTTCGGAGCGATTCTAACGGTAAAAACATGCAAAATACGACAAATTACTATTCGGCAGAATTAAAGTGCGGAAAAATAAAGAAAGCGGTAAAAAAAAGCATCGCGACGATCACTCGCGTAAATTACAAATTCCCAAAAAATGCAAAATAAAATAACCGCGACCATGGCCTCGCGTAAATTACATCCATGGAACAAAAACGAACAAATGAAATAATAACGAGTTGAAACAAACAAATTAACGAGGGTTAGACAAAAATGAAACGGCTAAATCAAAACTTATTTCTTTTTGAGTTTTTATTGAGAAGAGGAGAGGAGAATTAATTTCATGCTTAAATGGAGAAACTATTCTAATTATTTACTAAAAATTTTAATAAAGAAACTGGTTTTAATTTTAATGAAAAAATGTCTTGAAAAAAAAAATGTTTTAATGTTATCGAAAATAAATGTTTTAAATTTTAATTAAAAAAATGTTTTAAATTTTAATGAAAAAATTTGATTTAAATTCAACGAAAAAGGTTTTAATTTTTGTTTTAGTGAAAGAAAGGTCATTTTTTAATTTTTGTGTTAACTTAATGAAAAATGGTTTTAATTAGAAAAAAGCTTTAATTAAGAAAAACTGTTTTATTTAGAAATATGTTTTTAAATAAAAAATGGTTTAATTTTTGAAAAAAACTTTTTAGAAAGATCTTAATTTTTAAAAAACTGATTACGTTATGTTTTTTTTTGTTGTTGAAATAGCTTACCTAAACTTAATTGCATTATTAATTACAAACTACATAGTTAATATAAATGAAAAAATAAACAATTGAATAATAAAATAAAAAAATGAAACGTAAATAAAAGGCTTCTGCCGTTTTCTCCCTGGATGACTATCGAAGCTTTTCCTCTCCTTCAATCCTTGCATGTCATCTTCTATTTATTCTTCCCATTAATCTACAATCAATGAACCAAACAACACACAAAAATCATAAAATGTCGTAAATCAAAGGAAAGAGAAAGCTTACAGTAACGACGATGATGTTGAACGAACTGAGCCTCCGCCGTTGGGACTTTTTGCTCGCCGGTAGCGCTTGGCCGATGATGAATTCAAACTTTTTAGGGTTCTTCCAAAAAAATTCCTTCTTCTGATAAATCGTGAGAACGGCCGCCGTTTTTCTCTTTTGTCTCCTTTTTCTTTTATCAAATACAAACTCATGTTTATATAGGTAACAAATTAGGGTTAACTCTAACCTAATGCCTATTTTAAAGCCCAACTTAAATAATTAGTCAAAACTAAAAAAACAAACTAAAACAAACTAAAACAAACTTAAGAGAATAAAATCTTTTCTAATATTTTTAATTTTATGATTTTTTGATGTTTTTATGAATAATATGGAAAAAAGTGAAAAAATAATATTTTTTAAAAAATAATTTAAATAAAATACGAAAATAATAATTAAATAATAAAAAAAAAACTATTTTGTTATTTTTTTATATAAAAATAGAAAAGTTAGAATAAAAGAAAAACAAAAAGTGAAGAAGGTGGGATTCGAACTCTCAACCTCTCACACTCACAACTCCTTACACACGGTCTCTTGCCAATTGTGCCATTTTATTCATTCAAAATAAAGTGGCACTAGAAACTATGTAAAGGTAGGACAAATTTGGGGTGCAACAGATGCCCCTATTTAAATAGCTTCACCGGATGATTTGAGCAGCGGAGACTCGAGAAATCGCGGTGAAAGGGATTTAAATACAGATAACCGGAAATTTGGCCCCTAGATGCAGTGATATGCAATGATATGGACAAAATAACACGAACTATAATGCTGACAATGCCATGAATCTAATATGATGCGTATGATGAAAATGAAAAAAATGCACGGATGCAGACGAAACAACGTCACAGGGGACGGCGCAATGAGGAAATGCATTGGGGAAGAAGACACGCAGTGGTGACAAGGTAACATAGGATCCACACGGCGGCAGGACTAGGTAAACGACATGCGCTAGAGTTTTCGGGACATTCCTTTAAACGAAGAGATCGAGCGGGATCTTCAGGACTCACCAGAAAACATATAGGGAGAGATAAACATCAGAACATTTCGGAAGAACGTCGAAAAGGAGACACGTCGTATCTGGAAGAACGTCAGATAGACATGACACGAAATAGTCGATGAGTGCCAAGTAAACTGGACTTTGTCCACAAGGTAAGACGCGGATAAAACACGACCTCGGGGAGAAAAATGCAAATGGGGATAAAACACCCATGTTGCCAAGTAACTAAATTCGTCCACAAGGTAAGACGCGGATAAAACACGACCTCGGGGAGAAAAATGCAAATGGGGATAAAGCACCCATGCTGCCAAGTAACTAAATTCGTCCACAAGGTAAGACGCGGATAAAACACGACCTCGGGGAGAAAAATGAAAATGGGGATAAAGCACCCATGATGCCAAGTAAATAAATTCGTCCACAAGGTAAGACGCGGGTAAAACACGACCTCGGGAGAAAAAGCAAATGGGGATAAAACACCCATGATGCCAGGTAAATTGGACTTCGTCCACGAGGTAATACGCGGGTAAAACACGACCTCGGGAGAAGAAGCAAATGGGGATAAAACACCCATGATGCCAGGTAAATTGGACTTCGTCCACGAGGTAAGACGCGGGTAAAACACGACCTCGGGAGAAAAAGAAAATGGGGATAAAACACCCATGATATGCACATGTGTATAAATCATGCTATGATAGATGATCAAATGACAATGCAGATGTCGACGACAAGGCTCAAATCTGTTGGTAAGATGACAAGACTAGAAAACTGATTCCTCAACCCGGAGATCACTACCACTTACTAAATTGTAATCAGGTTAATGGTCCTCGTAGAAAGGATGGAAAGCCGCTTGGAGATCTTTCAAGTAAACTGCCCCAGATTAAATTGTCCATTACAGATGAACTGATAATTGCTTCAGCTTGTCTGATTCTGAAAATGACTGTTTTATTGTACCCTCGAAAGGTTTTCCCCAGTGTGAGTCTTGGAAAAAAAACCTTTGGATAAACCAAATCTGAGAAGATCTTGTCTTGAACAAATCTTGAACTGATTCTTTGACAAGATGTAAAAGGAACTTGCCCCTGATAAGATCACTTGACCAAGTTTCTCATTGTTTAAAAATTCCTTAGAGGAAAGCCAGTTTGCAAACAAAAATATTCATACAAACATGGTAATGCAAAGTTCATGCGACTTTTGAAATCAAAATTATTTTTGAAAAATGAAAAATAAGTCGTTGGTCAGAACACGGTGGTTCAAGACGCTCAAAATTTAAAACAAAAGTGTATTGCCAAAATAAATGATTCACAAAGATCTTTTGGAGTCAGGTTATGCAACCTTGTTGTAGTATACTTTCAAAATAACCTTGCTTCAATTAGGTCTTTTGAGGGTTGTAACGTGGTCTGGTTCATGGTTTATGAAACAAAGGATAAAGGCTCAAAATTTATTTATACCCACCCCATCTACATGATGATCTCCAGTCCTATGCTCAGTTAACTCCTATTATGCATTTAGGTTCGTATAGATTAGGAATTTCACTGATGGTAGCAATGATGGTTCAGAAGTCAATGAACCTATGAAAAGCAGCCACTACTTCCTTATGATATTTGGTCATTTTGACATTGAGGATTTTCAGGGTAAAGATTTAAAACTCCTCTTTGTATTATCCCTAAATTTTGCCTGAACTGTTTTACAGTCAACGGGATGCCCCAGTTTTGCCTAAGTCTCCTTCATAGGTTTTGACTTAGCGGGCTCTTTCTTTTGAATTTTTTTTTTTGAAACATGACTGCCTGGTTTAATGATTACGGTGAACCATCATCGGTGTTTTTGACTTAAAAATAATCTTCGACACTTGTTTGTTGTGTGTGAAGGAAAATTGTAAGTGCGACCTTTATATGAAATGTATATTGCATGAACACATAACCGAGTTAACTGAGAACTACCCATCCCCGGGTTAAAATTGCGGGTTTTTTTTTGTAAAGAAAGGAACTCCAACTTCTAGGCTCGAAGGGGTTGACAAGGGATTAACTTCCTTATTTCTTCAGTGTTTGGGAATTGAAACAATGCCTTACATCATCAACAAGGTTTGATTGAAAGCATACTGACAGCAATTATGGATATAACGTTATCATCATCCTCCCTCCAATCTTAGCATACCAAAAATTTGGACAAAAAGTAAATATTTGAAAATAAAGCATAAAGATGCAAATAGTAGGCAAAATGAATTGAATCAAAAGTCGCAATGCTCATTTCATTAATGTAAAAGTACAAACATAATTTGAAAGCAAACAACTAATACGAAATAAGGAAAATGCAAACAACAAGGAATAAAAGGCCTAGTGATAAAACTTCATTTCTGATGCACTGGCAAGGGATCCTTCTGAACATTCGGATGACCGTTTGTAAAATCAAGTATTCCGGTTCTAACCAATTCATGCACTCTAGCCTTCAGTGCAAAACAATGTTCCAAGTCGTGGCCTGGGGCACCCTCATGAAAAGCACAATAGAGATCGGTCCTGAACCCAACCGGAGGAGGATTAGAAGGAGGTGGCGAAGCCTTTGTGGTGATCAGTCCTCGTCGAACCAAGTCAAGGTATAGCTCGGTGTAAGCCATGGGAATAGGATCAAAGTGGCTTCTGTTCCGTTTCTGGTTTTGTCTGATAACTGGGCGTTGAGGAGTCTGACCTGGCTGTCCTCTAGAAATCAGTATTTGAAGCATTTCAGTGAGCTTAGTCATGCCTGATTTCAACTCATCGATTTCCAATCAGATCTCTGCATTGTATGTCTCTTGCTCTGACATCTTACATCTATAGTTAGCCCTGGTCTGATATCTGTGTCGAGGAATCAGCTTGACGACTCAAAGGTACACTAGAAGACGAGAGAACCGAGAATGAGAAATCGGGGGGAAAATGCAATGCAAAAATGTGATGCTAATGCCATGTAATGGTTCCAAGAATTTCAACGGCCGATTGCAAATATTCCCTTTAAGGAAAGTTGGAAAGAAAATTTTTTTTGACTCTAAAATGTAGGACCTTTTTGAATTTGTAAAGGACTGTTGAATTCCTTGAAACTGGAAATGATATGATGCTTTATGGATGCAAAGCACAAATACACATACAAAGGTCCTAGGTTAGAGGATAGCGAATGGAGTTAAGGTCTACCCTTCCCAAAAGGTAAGTACTATAGGTTAATTGTACCTGCATAACAAGGTTCTAAAGCGGTGCCCAAAGTCATCAATCCATCTTTCGGATATTATCAACTTTCCAACTGACTCGGGGGTCGATAATATTCTCGAGAGAACCTCTTTTGAGTGTAGTATCGCGTAGCAACTATTGTAGGACTACTCCCACATAGTTCCCGCACTACGTCCTATATAAGGCCAAGGTGGTGTTAAGGTACTACGGTCCCCAGTATCACAGACTCCAATTGAAAATAGTAAAAGTTTTCACGACTGCACTCGATCAACCGAACCATTTTCGAAAGGGTCTCAACTGAGCGGTGATTCTCGAGTCGACTTGGTCGGGACTCACTCCCGGCAAGCCTCGTCGAATATCTCACCTTCCTATAATAAGGTCACTCATGTCCGGGTTAGGACTTATCTCACAATAACAGGTATCCCCACAAGGTACAATGATATATAAAAATAATTAATAAAATATCATACAATAAACAAAATAGGGGTAACCCTTAAAAATTAGGAGGATCCCCAGTGAAGTCGCCATTTTCTGTTGCGGTTAGAATATGATATCAAATTATTAATTAATTTGAATCGCATCTTTAGTTCACAACCGCTCTTTGATTTATCCGAAGGAAAAGGTCAAAAGAGGAAAACCTAATTTTGCATCGTAAGGACAATGCGGGGAGAGATCTAGGTAAGGGGTTGGTTAAGCTCAGGGAAGGTACTAGCACCCTAAACTTCTGTAGTACTCTACAGGAACCTTTTGTTTATTGTATGCTTTTTTTATATTTTATTATCTGTTTTAATATATATTGAGCTAAGGGATAGAGTGACCTAAAGACCTAAGGGTTAGTCCTAAGTTTACTCGGCAAGACGTCGCATCTTGTGCCTACATATCCTGACGGGAATGGAATCAGAGTAATTGTAGTTCCCCTCGAAAGGGAGGTTAGAAACGTCTTGACTGTGGTCAAGGTTTCATTGGGGAGTAAGCGTTCATAGGGAAGCGCCTACGTGGAGTCTTGAAACTCCTATTTCTACGTTGAAATTGTTAATTGAAATTAGGGTTAAATTAAATATTTCACGGCGGGAAACCCTAAAACAGAGTACGACGACTCTTTGACCTAATGCTAGGGTAAAGGGTATTTTCGTCCACGGCGGGACACCTAGGCGATTAGGGTTTTGAAATGGTCAAACGTTAGGGTTATTGACTCGGCGGTCAAACGGCTAGACCTAATTCCTTCGGAGCGATTCTAACGGTAAAAACATGCAAAATACGACAAATTACTATTCGGCAGAATTAAAGTGCGGAAAAATAAAGAAAGCGGTAAAAAAAAGCATCGCGACGATCACTCGCGTAAATTACAAATTCCCAAAAAATGCAAAATAAAATAACCGCGACCATGGCCTCGCGTAAATTACATCCATGGAACAAAAACGAACAAATGAAATAATAACGAGTTGAAACAAACAAATTAACGAGGGTTAGACAAAAATGAAACGGCTAAATCAAAACTTATTTCTTTTTGAGTTTTTATTGAGAAGAGGAGAGGAGAATTAATTTCATGCTTAAATGGAGAAACTATTCTAATTATTTACTAAAAATTTTAATAAAGAAACTGGTTTTAATTTTAATGAAAAAATGTCTTGAAAAAAAAAATGTTTTAATGTTATCGAAAATAAATGTTTTAAATTTTAATTAAAAAAATGTTTTAAATTTTAATGAAAAAATTTGATTTAAATTCAACGAAAAAGGTTTTAATTTTTGTTTTAGTGAAAGAAAGGTCATTTTTTAATTTTTGTGTTAACTTAATGAAAAATGGTTTTAATTGGAAAAAAGCTTTAATTAAGAAAAACTGTTTTATTTAGAAATATGTTTTTAAATAAAAAATGGTTTAATTTTTGAAAAAAACTTTTTAGAAAGATCTTAATTTTTAAAAAACTGATTACGTTATGTTTTTTGTTGTTGTTGAAATAGCTTACCTAAACTTAATTGCATTATTAATTACAAACTACATAGTTAATATAAATGAAAAAATAAACAATTGAATAATAAAATAAAAAAATGAAACGTAAATAAAAGGCTTCTGCCGTTTTCTCCCTGGATGACTATCGAAGCTTTTCCTCTCCTTCAATCCTTGCATGTCATCTTCTATTTATTCTTCCCATTAATCTACAATCAATGAACCAAACAACACACAAAAATCATAAAATGTCGTAAATCAAAGGAAAGAGAAAGCTTACAGTAACGACGATGATGTTGAACGAACTGAGTCTCCGCCGTTGGGACTTTTTGCTCGCCGGTAGCGCTTGGCCGATGATGAATTCAAACTTTTTAGGGTTCTTCCAAAAAAATTCCTTCTTCTGATAAATCGTGAGAACGGCCGCCGTTTTTCTCTTTTGTCTCCTTTTTCTTTTATCAAATACAAACTCATGTTTATATAGGTAACAAATTAGGGTTAACTCTAACCTAATGCCTATTTTAAAGCCCAACTTAAATAATTAGTCAAAACTAAAAAAACAAACTAAAACAAACTAAAACAAACTTAAGAGAATAAAATCTTTTCTAATATTTTTAATTTTATGATTTTTTGATGTTTTTATGAATAATATGGAAAAAAGTGAAAAAATAATATTTTTTAAAAAATAATTTAAATAAAATACGAAAATAATAATTAAATAATAAAAAAAAACTATTTTGTTATTTTTTTATATAAAAATAGAAAAGTTAGAATAAAAGAAAAACAAAAAGTGAAGAAGGTGGGATTCGAACTCTCAACCTCTCACACTCACAACTCCTTACACACGGTCTCTTGCCAATTGTGCCATTTTATTCATTCAAAATAAAGTGGCACTAGAAACTATGTAAAGGTAGGACAAATTTGGGGTGCAACAAATAAAATGCAATTTTTATTTTTTATAATTTTCTAGACTCTTGAAAGAAAATTATGCAAAAAGAATTATTGAAAAATAATGTTTTTTCAATTTATTATGATTTTTAGAAAATGCATGAAAAATGAAAAAGAAATAAAAATGAAAGTATAAAGAAATAAAGGGAGGGGGTAAGAATAGCAAGACCAAACAGTTCAAATCAGTGGGCTTTCACGCGCGTGGGGGTGCCAATAGAATCTGAGCCCATTTCCCTCTACTAAATGAAACAGTGCGTTTCATTATTTGAAATTTCCCACCAATTCTCAGATCGAATGTGGATCGTTAGATCCTTGGTCAAGTCAAAGTTTTCCAACAGATCCAAGGGCCATTGTATCTTCTTCTTCCTCCAGCCATTAGGGTTTCAGAAAATGATCCCCATGCAAGCACTTTCGAGCTCATCGTTCTCCCTCCACAGGACATGAAATCACATACTTAAAGAACCAAATCCACTCCATTTCTTCCCCTCTCCACGATCATGCCTTTAATTTCACCTAATTCTCAACCTACATTAAAACCCGATGATTGGAAGTTCTGGACACCATTGATTGCACCTGGTGTGCATGATCACCAATCTTACTCAAACTAACCTAGAACGATCTACAAGCCATGGTGAGTATTCTGAGCCAAACATCTCACATTTTCTTGCCCTAAATCAGGAGTTCTAGATCATCACAGTTTCATCACTCTGCCCTCAAACTTCATATAACCTTCTCTAGTTTTCATGAATCAATTCCCTATGGTCTCTAATCAATCCTATCTTAACCACATGATCTATAACAGCATAACTAAGGAGATTCGAAGGGTTTTGCATACCTTGCAAGTGATGATGGTAGAGGTAGTTGTGCTGCAATTCAAGACTTGTAATGGCTTCTAGATGCTCCTTCAATGATGCTGATTCTTCTGTTTGCAATGGTAGTTGCTCAATCTTCTTGAATTACTCTATCCCCCTCTTCATGCAAGTTGGAGTGTAAGCTTGGATCACCTTCACCAGCCACAAATTCCTCCCAATTTTCTTTGCCAAATACTCTATGATAATGGTAGATGATGATGATAACAGAAATTGAGATGATTGATGAAGCTTTAATGGAGTTTGGATAGAAAATGCAAATTGGAGAAAGTGTGTATAACTTGGGGTTTTGAACAAATGGAATCACCAACCATGGCATGAACTATCCCTTATCAATATATAGGTGAGGTTAGAACCTCCTAGAAACTTGGAGAAGTTTCCCTTGCATTCTTTCCCTTGAATTTGGTTTATGTACCTTCCATTACAAGCAACCATGGATAACTCTTAAAACATGAACTAAGCTCAAAATTCTACTTTAGCCAATGTCTTTAAAATGATCTTTCCATTCAAAATGACCTATAATTTTGCTTCATTTGGCCAAGATATGAAAAATCCCATTTTTAAGTCCATTTTTATTCATTAAATCCAACAATTTTGAAACCTTGTGCTATGAATCTTTCCAATCTCTCATGGTAACTTTTCTAGACTCAAAATTTCATTTGGAACAAGTTTGATGTTGTAAAGTTTTCCATTTGAGGCCTCCTTGTATGAGTTTAGGGCATAGGTTAAAATGACCTGTAATTCTCAAATGACCAAAATACCCTTTGCTTGCCAAGACCATAAGTAGAGTCCCACACATCATATGAAGGCATACTATACCATTATAGAAATCCAAGACAATAAGGAACAATTATTATGTTGACCAGAAATTCATTTGAAATCTCCTTGAGGGGTAAAAATAGCTTGGAAGTCAAGTCACTTTCACAGACAAAATTTCAGATACCTCAGATGACCTGTAACTTGCAAGGACCATAACTTGAGTTCTATAAATCTCCTTGATGTCTTCCACCACTCAAATTAAAGGTCTTGAGATCCTCTACAAGTTTCATGTTGGCCAAGGATCCATTTGAAGCTTGCATTTTGACTTATCTTGCTTGGAAATTTGACCTAAATTAGGGGACTTTACACAGAAACCCTAATTTAGAAACTCCTCTTCTCCTTGATTTCTCTTGAATTCTTCTTAGCATAACAACATATCCTTATTCTCCATGTCAAATGATGGACCCCACATTTCTTCAATAGCCCTTAATGCCTTTCAGTCAGTCAATTGACCTAGAGTTGACCCAGGGTTGACCCAGATGAAACCCTAGTTGACTGTCTTCCACTGCAATACTTGTGACTATCTCAACAACTTGTCTCCTTCTCCCAATGACTTTCTAAGTCCTCCAAGATGTCTAGATACTCCCCATGCTCAGCCCACAGCTCACAACTTCTTTGGTTGACCCACAGGTACCCTCAGATAGGAGATGAACTCAATGCTTGATCTACTGACTTCTCCAACCTTCAAATTCTTTTCTGATAACTTGAATGAGATTGAATTAGGATAATAACCTCTGGATAGGCCTCTAGAGATGCTTGATCCCCTATTGGATGACTTGCTATGCTATGCTATGCAGATGATTAGTCTATGTACATGACTCTATATGCAAATGCTAATGATATTGAAACATAAACCAAGTGAATAAGGTTGAGCAAATTTTAGGGTGTAACAGCTGCCCCTATTCAAGCGACTTGGACCCGATTGGGTGAAGAGCCCGGAGCCTTCAGACATTCGTGGTACAAGACGGTTGAATACTAGGAACCCAGAAATTTGCCAACCGCAGAAATAAACTGCGCCACTGCTTGGGGAGCGACATTCATCAGCTGAATCTGACTGTTATGACAACCCACTGATCTCGCGCGACCGTGCTGGGGATGACTCGCCTTTTCCATCAGGAATAAATCGTCTATGTTAGGAATAAACTCTTCCACGTTAGGAATACATCTTCTTTCCACATAAGGAATCAACCTCTGTATCTGTCCACGTCAGGACTAAACTCTTCCACGTCAGGAATAAACTTTCTTTCCACGTAAGGAACATCTCTTCTTTTCCACGTTGGCGATCAATCTTGATATGTCCGCGTAAGGACTCAATCTTTCCACGTAAGGAATAAACTCGTCTTTCCACGTAAGGAAACCATTTTTCTTCCACGTAAGGAATGCTCTTGATATGTCCACGTAAGGACTCAATCTTTCCACGTAAGGAATCATCATCTTTCCACGTAAGGAATCATCATCTTTCCACGTAAGGAATACAACTCGTCTTTTTTGCGTCTGTCCATGTCAGGACTGATCTTGCTTTTCCACGTAAGGAACTGAAGCTTCTCTTTCCACGTAAGGAATAACCTCGTCCACGTTAGGACTCACATTTCGTCTGGATTTGTCCACGTAAGGACTCACCTCTTGACTTGCTGAGGAAATAAAATTTGTCCACGTCAGGACTCATGCACCTTTGACCTACTTGGGAAATGAGACTTGTCCACGTCAGGACTCACATCTCAACCTGCTGAAGTAATAGAACCTGTCCACGTTAGGACTTGCGCGTCTTTGACTTGCTGGGAAAATAAACCCTGTCCACGTCAGGACACACACTTTGCCAATAACACGAAGAAGGATAAAATTGTCCACGTCAGGACTCTCGCGTTTTGACGACACGAAGAACTATAAGTTTGTCCACGTCAGGACGCACATTTCACCATTACGAATAAAGCTATCTGCTGGAAATAAATTGTCCACGTCAGGATGCCAACACGAAGAGTAACGAACTTTGTCCACGTCAGGACTCCGCACTCAATCAATACCGAGAACTCGAACCTGTCCACGTTAGGACTAACACATGTCGTCAACTTGAGGAAATGTCCACGTTAGGACTCCTCATTCCAACAATCTTCTCTAGCACAAAGAAATCCCGTCAATAAAATTGTCCACGTTAGGACTCATCCTTCCATTGGTCCGCGAACTTCTTATCACTGACGTTACAGCAACTTCGAGGCTGACTCTACTAGGGACATTTGGAAACCAAACTTCCGGACGCCTGTTCTGATAACCGGCGGTAGCCTCTGAAATTCTGATTCATGAATCCTTTGATGACCAATAGCTCTGCTTGGGGATAAGGAGAAACTTATCCTGCTGACTCTGTGGGGAGTAGCGCCAAAGCTGTTTTTGATTCACTTGAGAAAGGGCTCTCTCTTCCTGCAAGAGAAACAATACTTGGAACAAACGGTTAGCCAACCTAGTTTATGTTTCGAAAATGCGTATGTTTGACAACGATGCAATGCTCCATTCGACATGGAAATGCTACGCTTTTATTTGGTGGATGCAAGTATGACACTATATGCCGATGCAAATATGACACTAAATGCCAATGCAAATGCAGACCCGAACTGCTGGGTACAGAAACCGTTTCAGCAAAATAAATGCTGAAGATAATGCCAACTCCGCTGGGGATAGCCAGATGCTACAGAATTATTCCAGCAAAATAAATGCTGGAAGAGGAAGTCGACTCAGCTGGGAAATTGGGAACTTGAACCAAACACCTCATCGAAGTAGCACCCTGCTGAGGAATATAACTCTGCTGGAGAATAGCAGATGCGCTTGGTATGATTGAACTTCTGCTGGAAAGTGAACGGATATCACACGGTATTCTGACAAAATAAACGTCTAGACCCACAACCAACTCTGCCAGGGAGAGTCTTAATCTTCGAGTTCCACGGGGAGGAATGAAAACACTTGCTGAAAAGAGAATTCCGCTGGAGATGGGATGATTCTCTTGGGGAAGATTAACTGACTCCACTGGGGGAGAGTAAATGACCCTGCGGGGAAAGGTAAACTGCCTGAATACAGCTCACCAATCTGAAATATTAATCTTCTGAGGCTACACCCCTCTGCTTGAGACAAGGAATCCTTCTGGGGGACACCTCACTGCCTGAACACAGCCTATAATTTTGGAATCGCCAATTCTGCTGAGAATAAATGGCTTTGTTGGAACATGCCTTCTGGATCGGCTATGGCTGGCTGGGGAATTCGGTCCTTCTTCAGTGGGAGCCTGCACGACCTGCGTGGGGAACGCGTCTTTCGTTACTGCAACCTTTTGATCATCTTCCTCGTACGGTTATGAAACCTGCAACCACACAAACAAGCCAAGACAAGCCTATACGACCAAATCGATTCATGTTAATGACATTATTTTCAGTTAATTCAAAGCTTTAGCAATCGTTGGCAAGGACCAGTGATGTTATACACATGATAGTTTCAATAAACTTAGGCGTTTTATCATGCACAAAACAGTAAAGAACCAGCATCGAGTATTGAATAACATATTTTATTGATTGGGCCCCTGAATGGGCGGAGTTTTGTACACGGGATGTAACTCCTGAAATGAGGAAGCTACGCAAAGCAAATATACACGTATGCACAAAAAGCATAAATATTTTGACAAATTAAATTTTGTACACATGTCGGCAACAGGGTGCAGACGAACACCACGAATTGATCCTCCTATGACTCATCCGACTCTAATGCTTTCCCGGTATTCACGCTTCCGAAAAGATTATATCTGATAATCGACCCCTCAGGTATATTCCCCGCACCAATGCTCAATGCAGTATCAAATTCGGACCGCAGTCATTTGCTTTTCAAACCCCTAACTTTTGCGTGAACCGCCCTTTACGGGTTTTCAGCTCACCGGGATACCCTTTTTTTGCTGAAGCCGCCCAGTGTAGGTTTTCAACTTCGCGGGTGTACATTTTTCAATTTTATCCCTAACTTTTGCCCGAACCTTTTATTCTGTTTTTGGTTCGCCAGGATGCCCCATTTTTGCCTGGACTCTCTTTTTTCTGTCCAGCGGGTCTATTTTAAGCAAAGTATTTTTTAACTGCGTCCGAATTCACAGGTGACGTAAAGTCTTCACCGTCCATGGTGGACAACAATAACGCTCCTCCTGAAAAGACTTTCCTGACAACGTATGACCCTTCGTAGTTGGGGGTCCACTTGCCCCTGTGATCTGCTTGTGGCGGGAGAATCCTTTTCAGCACAAGGTCGCCCGTCTGAAAGCTTCGCGGATGTATCTTCTTATCATATGCTTTCTTCATTCGGCTCTGGTACAAACGACCGTATGCTAGAGAAGCTAGCCTCTTCTCATCCATCAAACTCAATTGGTTCAACCTGTCTTTTACCCATTCTGCCTCGTCCAGCTGAACGTCTCGCAATACCCTCAGAGAAGGGATCTCAACTTCCAATGGTAGCACTGCTTCCATTCCGTATACCAACGAGAATGGGGTTGCCCCGGTTGATGTGCGTACCGTCGTACGATAACCGTGCAATGCGAAGGGTAGCATCTCATGCCAATCCTTATAGGTCACCACCATTTTCTGAACGATCTTCTTGATATTCTTATTGGCCGCTTCAACAGCGCCATTCATCTTGGGTCGGTAAGGGGAGGAATTGTGATGTTCGATCTTGAAATTCTGACAGAGCTCCTCCATTATTTTGTTGTTCAGGTTCGAACCGTTGTCTGTGATTATCCGCTCGGGAATCCCATATCTGCAAATGATATCTCTCTTGATAAATCTGGCCACCACTTGCTTCGTTACATTTGCGTAAGACGCCGCTTCCACCCACTTGGTGAAATAATCGATTGCCACTAGAATGAACCGATGCCCATTAGAAGCTGTCGGCTCGATCTTCCCAATCATATCGATTCCCCACATCGAGAATGGCCATGGCGATGACATCACATTCAGAGGACTCGGAGGCACATGGATTTTATCAGCATAGATTTGGCACTTGTGGCACTTCCTCGCAAACTTGAAACAGTCAGTTTCCATAGTCAGCCAAAAATAACCTGCCCGCAGCAGCTTTCTCGTCATAGCATGTCCACCCGCATGCGTACCAAAGGTACCTTCGTGTATTTCCTCCATGAGCAGTTTCGCCTCTCTCTCGTCTACACAACGCAACAGTACCAAGTCATGGTTTCTTCTGTATAAGACCCCATCCGGATTCAAATAGAAATTACCCGCTAATCTCCTGAGAGTCTTCTGATCTTGACTGGATGCCACAGCCGGATACTCTTTATTCTTCAGGAAATTAAGGATATCAAAATACCACGGTTTGTCATCAGATGCTTCATCAATAGCAAATACGAAAGCTGGCCTATCAAGCCGAGAGATAATGATTCTGGGAGCCTCGTTCCAGAAATTGACTTTGTACATGGAAGACAAAGTGGCCAGGGCGTCAGCCATTTGATTCTCTGCCCGCGGTACATGATGCAATTCCACCTTGTCGAAGAACGGCAGCAATCTCCTTGCATAATTCATGTAATGTATCAAGTTGGGCTGGCGTGTCTCCCATTCCCCTTTTATTTGATTCACTACCAGGGCTGAGTCTCCGTATACGTCTAAATTCTTGATTCGCAAATCAATGGCTTCTTCAAGCCCCATTATACAAGCTTCGTATTCGGCCTCATTATTGGTAACTGGAAAGGTCAATCGAGCAGTAAACGGGATGTGCGACCCGTGTGGCGTAGTAATGATTGCCCCTATTCCGCTACCGTAAGCATTCACAGCTCCGTCAAATATCATCTTCCATTTGGAACCCAACTCCGGTCCCTCGTCTGGCAACGGCTCTTCACAATCTTTCATCTTTAGGTACATGATATCCTCGTCAGGAAAATCAAACCTCATCGATTGGTACTCTTCAATAGGCTGCTCCGCCAGATACTCAGACAACACACTCCCCTTTATAGCCTTTTGCGAGACGTATTGAATGTCATATTCAGTCAAGACCATCTGCCAACGGGCAATTCTTCCTGACAACGCCTGCTTTTCGAATACATATTTGATAGGATCCATCTTCGAGATGAGCATGGTTGTATGATTCAGCATGTATTGCCTCAAACGCTTGGCGGCCCAGGCTAGCGCGCAACAAGTTTTCTCCAGCATTGAGTATCGAGATTCACAACCTGTAAATTTCTTACTCAAGTAATAGATTGCATGCTCTTTTCTCCCTGTCTCGTCGTGCTGACCGAGAACACAACCCATGCTTCCCTCAAGAACCGTCAAATACATGATCAAGGGTCTGCCCGCCACTGGGGGTATCAAAATAGGAGGTTCCTGCAAATACTTGTTTATTTTATCGAATGCCTTCTGACAATTTTCGTTCCATGTTACAGCTTGATCTTTCTTCAACAGTTTGAATAATGGTTCACACGTGGCAGTTAGGTGAGATATGAACCGAGCGATGTAGTTCAACCTCCCTAAGAACCCGCGCACCTCTTTCTCTGTTTTAGGCGTCGGCATTTCTTGAATCGCTTTTATTTTAGCAGGGTCGACCTCTATTCCTCTTTCACTTACAATAAACTCCAGCAGCTTACCCGATCTCACCCCGAAGGTGCATTTGTTAGGGTTTAGTCTCAGCCTGAACTTCCTAAGCCTTTTAAATAACTTCAGCAGATTCACCAGATGCTCTTCCTCCGTCTGGGATTTGGCAATCATATCGTCAACATAAACTTCGATCTCTTTATGCATCATGTCATGGAAAAGAGTCGTCATCGCACGCTGATATGTTGCCCCAGCATTCTTCAAACCAAAGGGCATCACTTTGTAGCAAACTGTTCCCCAAGGCGTTATGAAAGTGGTCTTCTCCATATCCTCTGGCGCCATTTTAATCTGGTTATAGCCTGAAAAGCCATCCATGAAGGAGAATACGGAGTATTGAGCAGTATTATCAACCAACACGTCAATATGAGGAAGCGGAAAATCGTCTTTTGGGCTTGCTTTATTCAAATCCCTATAATCCACGCACATTCGAACCTTGCCATCTTTCTTTGGCACGGGTACGATGTTAGCAACCCATGAGGGATACTTGGTCACAGCCAGGAAACCAGCGTCCCACTGTTTTTGAACTTCCTCTTTGATCTTCACTGCCATATCTGGTCGAGTTCTGCGAAGCTTTTGTTTGACTGGCGGGCAATCTTCTTTCAGTGGCAGGCGGTGCACAACCATATCTGTATCAAGCCCTGGCATATCTTCATACGACCAAGCGAATACATCACTATACTCTCGGAGCATTTCAACCAGTCTTCGCTTGATATCGCCCTGCAGTGCGGCTCCGATACGAATATTCTTCTCAACCCCTTCCGACCCCAAGTTGATAATTTCGATGACCTCGTCGTGAGGCAGAATGGCTCTTTCCTCTTGCTTCACCAACCAAGACAGTTCTTCAGGAACATCGCTATCTTCGACAACCTCTTCTTTGGCCTGAAATACCGGGTGCTCGAAGTCGGGACGAGTCATAGGTGGTCCAAGGATGTCATCTGAAAATGTTATCCTGCAAAAGGAATGGTTAAGTGCTTCAAAATGCGTATAAAGCGAATAACCACGTTGCCATTTTATTGAAAAATATAAAACAAGAAAGACAGAGATTACAGTCTTTGCACATGAAAAAACGCCATTTATTTAATGATTAACACGCAATGTTCATAACAACACAGCCCTAAGCAAATCTTGATGCCCCGGGCAAGACATCAGATTATTCAACAATTAATAAAGCAAAGCATTACTGTTTAAGAGTCACAGGAACAAGCTCCTGAATGGACCAGTTGCACAGTCCTTGTCCTGGCGTGCTTGGCTGAATCCAGGCATCCATATCACAATCGCTGTCTCCTTCGTCAGACTCCGAAGCAGCATTGATGGTTTCATGACATACTCCACTGGCAGAGATGGTAATTGGCCCTCTGAAATGGGGTGTCCCTACAGCAGGTGTTGATGACGACGGTTGGTACCCCAGTCCGAACCGGTCCATCTTCACAGGAATATCCAGCACTTTGCCCCAGCCCTTGGCTTCTCCTGCCTCCACTAGAGCTTGGGCTTCTTTATACGATGAGACGGCTATCTCTGGCACTTTGCTCGGCCCGGGACCTTTGTCCTTGATACGCAACCCTTCAAATGCTTGGCAGGGCGTTTCATGGATTTCTCCGTCGACTTCCACATATTTAAATGACGATAGATGGCTGACCAGGATGTCCTCTTCTCCGCATACAGTGACTACGCTGTCTTCGACCATATACTTTAACTTCTGATGCAGGGTAGACGTGACTGCCCCAGCCCCATGAATCCAGGGTCGTCCGAGCAAGCAGCTGTACGCAGGCTGTATATCCATGATATAAAATTCAGTGGCAAACACCTCCGGCCCCACCTGCAGAGGCAATGTGATCGATCCAAAGACTGTTCTTCGCGTTCCATCAAACGCTCTGACTACCAAGTCACTGGGCGTGCACAGGATTCCTCTGACATCCAACTTCATCATCGCCTTCTTGGGTAGCACATTCAAAGATGATCCGGTGTCGACCAATACATGCGACATTACTGATCCTCTACACTCGACAGATACGTGCAGCGCCATATTATGATCTCTCCCTTTCGGGGTCAAATCGAAGTCGGTAAAGCCCAGGCTGTGGCCTGCATTTACATGTGCCAACACTCCTTCCAGCTGATTCACGGAGACGTCTAGGGGTACGAAGGAAGTATCCAGGACTTTCAACAAAGCATTTCTGTGAGCTTCAGAACACAAGAGTAGAGACAAGATGGATATTTTGGATGGCGTCTATTGCAGATGCTCCACAATCTTATAATCACTTTTTCGAATCAAGCGCATGAACTCTTCTACATCTTTCGATGCCGATTCTTTTTCGCTTGCTTGCACTGGGACATTCTCAACTGCTTTCCCTTTTCCTTTCGCTAGTCTCTCGGCCTCCACTTCAGGGGATATAAAGATCCTACCACTCCTTGTCATGCCTCCTGAACCAACAACATTGTCTACAGTCTCGGCTAGCTGCTTATTAACATCAATCTTTATCCCGTCACAATATACCTCCAACCCATATGACCAGGGGACTGCTTTTGTATTCTCGTACGGGATTGGTCCGGCCTTAGTTATGGTGATCGGTGGTCGCTGGACCGGTGCTGCAATAGTGATTGTCTTTCGAGGAATCGTTACAGTAGCCACATCACTCTGATCATCTGCTACTGCCCCTGCCGGCTCTTCAGTTGCTGCTCGGTCAAACTGCAATGTGCCTCCATCGATTAAAGCCTGAATGCCTTTCTTCAAATCATCACACCCCCAGCCAGGGTCCAGCATTCTAAGCAATACTCGTCACATCCTGGAAAAACACCCCCTTGCAACAGTCTGCTTTTTATCTTGCTCAGCGGCGTCTTTAAATCGTCGACATTTGTGATCAGATTCAACCCTTCCTCAGTCAGAATGGCGTTTGCCCCATGATTAGGCATGGGTTTCTGCACTATATTCGGACCTGCCGTTCCGAAATTGATAGTCTTATTGTCCAAAAGATCCTGCACAACGTGCTTAAAAGCATGGCAACCCTCTATATCGTGGCCCGGAGCCCCAGAATGAAACTCACAGTGCCTGCTTGCGTCGTAACCATACGGAGGCGTTCCCGTTATCGGTGCCAGAGTTCTCTTCTCTACCAGGTTCAATCCCAACAATGTCTGCAACAAATCAGCATATGTTGAGGGAGGCTTCTCAAACACTCTTCTTGGTTTACCACCCTGGAATCTTCGCTGAGCCTGTTGTGCCCCCTGCTGAGGCTGCTGCTGCTGTTGCTGTTGTTGCTGCATCGGCTGCTGCTGAAACGGTTGTTGTTGTTGAAGTGGTTGTTGCTGATACGGTTGTTGTTGTTGAAGTGGTTGTTGCTGATACGGGATAGTAACACTCGCCACTTGCTGCGGCTGATGATATTGGGTCCGACCTCTGCCTCGGCCTCGGCCTCGGCCTCCAAATACTGCACTTGCCTCGCCCTGACGGCGCCCACCAAAAGCCTTCCTATTACTGCCAGATGCAGTTGATTCCTCAACCTGGAATTTTCCTTGCTTAATGTTACGTTCAATCTTTTCTCCCATCAGAATTAGGTCGGAAAAGCTGGCCAGAGATGTGTGAAACAACATGTCATGAAACAAGCCTGTGAATGTGCCGACGAACATGTCGTTCATTTCCTTATCTTCTACAGGAGGACGGACCCTGGCAGCCATATCGCGCCACCTTTGCGCGTACTCTTTAAAGCTCTCCCCCTTCTTCTGCGACAGTCCTGCCAATTGGACCCGATTGGGCGCCAAGTCGCTGTTATACTTGTAGTGAGCTACAAACGCCTCTGCCAATTGCTTCCATGTCTTGATATTAGTTGGCTCCAACCCCATGTACCACTCTAGGGAAGGGCCTGACAAACTATCTTGGAAGAAATGCATTAGCATTCTCTCATCAGTTGAGTACGCAGATATCTTTATGTAATAAGCTCGCACATGCACTTTCGGACATGTGTCCCCCTTATACTTATCAAACGCAGGAGCTTTGAATTTGATTGGCACCCTCAGACCAGGTACCAGACCCATTGTTGCCATGTCCAAGCCCACAACACTTTGGTTCAGGACCCCCCTCATCTGCTCTTCCAGCATTCTGATCTTCTGGGAGTCATCCATCGGCCCTTCGAAACCTCCGCCGGAGAAAGCGTCCTCCTGCTGATCTTCTTGCCACATACCATTCCCAGCTCCATACCCATCATATCCATTATTACGTCCAGCCCTGATCTGATTCATCCCCGGACCTCGGCCTCTGTTGCCGTACCCTTGAACACCTCCAGCAAGCCCAAAAGCCATTAACCCAGCGCCGTTTCCATTCCCGAAACCTCCGTAGCCCTGATTGGCCACACCATAACCATCTTGCCCAAAGCCTTGAGCATTGAACCCATATTTCCCAGCGTTATCGAATCCCTGATCGTTGAACCCGAATCCAGCATTGCCAAAGCCGTTGCCTCCCATATTGTCACCCAAGTTGACATCACCAAGCCCAACGTTATGGACAGCAGTCTCGTTCCCTACTCCGACGTTACCATTCACAGCAGCGGTAGCGTTGTTGGCATTAGCAGCAGGTATATTGACTACAGGCAGAGCCACTGGCGTGGGAGTACCATCTCCATGAACAGTATCGGCTCGCACAGACCGATGATCCTCATTACCGTGACCAGCATTTCGGGCCAACAGGGGTTGGACCATGGCTTGCAAATTCTCCTGACCTTTTGCAATAGCTTCCATGGTCTGCATAAAGAGAGCAAGCTTCTCGCGCACATCTTGCATCTCGTTTTGCATTTGATCCATGATTCTTCGACAGTTGGTGCGGGTAGAATAGCGGTGCGGGTGCTGATCTGCAATCCTGAAAAGTACCTGGTACGGAGCAGGAAATAAGATAACATCCAATGATTACCTGTAATGCAATATGAATATGAATGCAATGCAACGTGTGTCTGTGCATTAGGGAAATTTGCCCCCCGATTCTAGTGTGAAGGTGCCGGTGCAGTGACAGTGCTATCAATATAAAGATCGGAGCTGAATCACAGAAAGCCTCATATATTGCAGAGAAATTAATAAGCCCGGAATACAATGTTACTGAGAGTACAAAGAGAAGGCATGACCTCAACCAACATTCCTGGTGATGGTCAGCACTATGCAAGTAAAGCATACAAGTTACTACATGAAATAATCAAATCCTCCCATAAGTCTGGTATTCTTCTAGCAACTTCTTGGTCTCCGGATGACTTGGTCGAGCAAGCAGCCCTTCAACAAGTTGGTTTCTTTTCTTGAGAACACGCCGCACGTCTTCAGCAGTTTCTTCCCATGCCCCGTCTCCGAAGCGATCCTCCAGTTTACGCTTCTGAGACACAGCTTCATCTCTGCCTTTGATGGCCTTGTTTAGTGCATTCTGGAGACTATACCGGGTCATCACTTCTTCTTCACACTTCTTGATGCTGGACTTCAACTGCTCTTCGAGGTCGGAGATTTGCTGCTTCAGCTTATCCTCCCTCTTCTTATTGTTGGTGAGTGTGGCATTCCAAGTCTTATTGCAAGAAGAGATCTCTCGGTGAGCGATGTCAAGCGCTTTCTTCTTGGATTCGAGCATGTCATGGGAGCTTCTGAACTCTTGCCCCAGACGTTCGCGCTTCTTCCTCTCCTCAGTCAACTCAGCCCCTAATCTGTTCATTAGCTCGATCTGCTGTTGGAAAGCATGGACGGCCTTGTTTTTCTCACTGCGTGCCTGGGCTAGCTCTTGCTCTAACCCTTCGTTGATCTTCATCAAGGCTTCTTTTTATTTCACAACTTGCTTGTAGGCTTCCCTAGAAACAGTAGTTGGCTCTGCTACCGGAATGGGAACAAGAACTGGTGCATCTGGAAATGGCATCCTCAACCGACTGGCTCTCTCCTGAATCCACTCTCTGTAAGGTGCATAGGCCTGACAATCGTTCTTCCCTAATAACGACTTCCCTCTTCGGTTAATACGTGTCCAGGCATGCTGCAACTTGGCTAACAACTCCCCCTTCAAATCTCCGGTGAAGTACAGAGATTCCTGTACTTCTTCCTCCTTCGGCGGGTTCTTCAGCGCATATCCGAACTGACGAATGAACAGAGAAGGGTTGTAGTTGATACACCCTTTCCTCCCTATCAACGGGACATTAGGGTAACCAGAACAACTGAAGATAAGCTCGGATCCCAGCAGATCTCTATCAAACCAATCAACGTCTTCAGAAGTTAACCTCATCATATGCTCTGGCCAGTCGGGCGTGATTGCATTATCCATGAAAGTTCCCCTCGATGGAAAATGGCTCTTGAACCACATATACAGCAAAGGTACGCAACAGGAGACATTCTTGCCTCTCCTGTTTTCATTCCTGTAGTGCATCGAATGGTAAAAGTCCCCGATCAGTGTTGGTACTGGGTTACCGGCAGCAAATAGATGAAATGCATCCATGTCCACGAAGTTTGGGAAGTTAGGGAACAACACTATCCCATAAATGCAGAGGGCCAAAATAGCGTTAAAGACCACCCAACACCCATTCTTGGCGTACTCTTGAGCCTTACCAACCAGAAACTGAAGAGAAAAACCCGGAACCCCTCGCCACGCAGTCATCAACAAGTCAGAAGCATTCATATGCAGGGCCTTGGCTAAATCCTCCAAATTGGGCTCAGCGGCTGAGTGAATAAAAGGAACTGCGTTCTGAACTGGCAACTCAGTAAACTCTACATACTCCTCCATGGTAGGCCCTAAGATAAAATCCGCAAACGTGAAACATCTCAAAGCCGGGTCATAGAATTGCATTAAGGTGAACAACCCATTCAATTCATCATCAGTAGACCTGCGCACTAAACCCAATAACCGTCCGTAACTCTGCCTGAAGCTTCTACGGACATCCTCATCTGCAAGAGAAATCAGACCCAGGAGTGGAGTAATATCGGGGGTAGGTAACTTATACGCAACGGTCATCCTCAAACCAGCCATGATCAAATACTCAGAAGTCCAGACACTAGAACCGGGGGGATGCAAATGCACCTGCAGCACAAACACACGTTAGTGGGATGCAATGATAATGGGTATGCAAACAATGCAATGCAAATAACATGCAACAGGGACCAACTGCCATAGCTGAATAGCCTGAACCATATCAAGAAGTCCCAGATAGACCCTCTAGAAGTCCTCAAACCCTGGTCTCGGATAGACCTATAATAAAGCTCCAACAACGGTCTCTGACAGACCTCAAACCATAACTCAGACTGGTCTCTGGTAGACCTCAAATCATATCTCCAAATGGTCTCTGACAGATCTCAGAACTATCCAACTGGTCTCTGACAGACCTCATAACATATCTCCAGATGGTCTCTGACAGCCCTCATAATTCTCCATAAATACCCAGGATCTCTGATCAAGAAACAAACTGGTAGTCTGAAAGTCTAGTTACCTGCATATCCCCAAACCCTCTCACAGGTGGATGTCCTAGTAACTGACAAAGGTATGGCATCCTATGCGGTCGTCGGCGTCACAGACTTTCAGGGTTGATGATACGATTCCCAGAAGGAGTGGCATCACCAAATCCTGAAGAGGCCTCACTTAGCCAACTTCCAAATGATCGGTCCCCAGAGTCGACAATCCAACTAACCAGCAACCCAAGCCACCCAAAGGGCAGGACAGGAGGCCAACCAGAAGAACCTCGTCTGAGTGTAGATTTCGCGGGACACTAGGACATGCAAAGCACGTGCGCGCCCACTAATCTCTACTCTAAGTCTAAGGTGCACTCAAGCCCAGGTCCGGCTTCTCACTCAATATCAGAACACCCGTCACACCCCAATATACAGCCATAATAATCAATATATATAATGCTGAAAATAAAGGTGAGAAATATAAATCCATACAAAATCCACGACGGGGAAACAAGCGTTAGGATTGACTCTCTTAAGGGACGTTGGATCCCAAATGCATAAGAACTATCGCAGTCCTTAGCAGCCAGGGGACGTTGGATCCCCAGCAGAGTCGCCAGCTGTCGCTACTGCGAAAATCGGCGCCGGCTGAACAGGAGAGTCGCCACCGTGCGTTATTTATCCCACGGGAGGGAAAGGAAACGCTCAGAGTAAACCTCGCGCAACATGGGAAAGGTATGGTCGTCGCAACCAAAACCTGGATTTGGGAGTCGGTTACGCAAGGGGAAGGTATTAGCACCCCTCACGTCCGTCGTACTCGACGGGATCCACGCTTGTTTTCGGGTATGGATTGTTATTCTATCTAAACTATAGGTCAAGGGTTAAAAAGAAAATAAAATGAAAATAAAAATGACTCGGCAAAGTATCGCACTTTATGCCTACGTATTCCCGTCTAGAACGAGAAATCAGAGTCAACGTAGTTCGCCTACCTACGAGAAAGGAGGGGAAGGTTGCTCGCTAGGATATCGCATCCTATGCCTACGTACTTTCATACAGCATGAAAGATCAGAGCAAACGTAGTTCGGGCCACGTACGACACAAGCTTGTCTTGGTTGATTTTATTCCTTCTGAAAAAGGTTTTTCTGATTAGCAGTCCAAGCGGACAAAAACGACGCCTTGATGAGTTCACATTCTTTTACGGAAGAAATGTCTTTTATTGTGTTTGGAATCTTATTGTATTTTTCTGTTTGTTTTGAGGAAGAAAGAGACAGAACTCTAACCTACAGTTGCGAAGGGAAACAGACTAACCTAATGTTATCATGCTTGGGTTAAGACCTAATGTCTATCATGCTCCTCTCTTGCATAGAGAGGAACAGAGATCCTAAGGGAATAGACGGAAACAGAAACAATATCAGATATATACAGTAAAACAGTAAAAATGCATGGATGCAACAATACAAGCGAGGCAAGGGAGTCCCTCTCAACCTCGAACCTGAAAAACAATAGGCAAAAGTGAACAGGCTTCACTTTCAACCCAACAGGGTAAACAGCAAGCAATACAGTCCAGAAAACCAATCAATACATCAAGAATGAAATACAGCAAACATAAACAGCCACAGCAGCTCTGCAACACAACAGTCTTCAAGTCATCTCCAGTCAGCTACAAGCTTCAGCAAGCAGCAGTCTCTATCTTCACAGTCTTCAAGCAAGGGCTTTGGTCACCAATCTTCAGTCTACAATGGCTTTTCTTCAAGTCCTATCCTCCAAGCTAAGGGATCAATCACCAGAGTGGATTGGGTGTTAAGCAATTAGTTGACTACCAATGGTGGTAAACCAACTGCCACTAACACATAAGACATTTTCTCTCAAGAGTTCTATCCCTTAGACAATAGCACCAAGCCTTCCAAAGGAAGGGGGTGAGTGTCTCAGAGAGACTCTGTATCACAGAGAGGAATGGAGGCAGTCAAAACCTTCCATGTTTGAAAATCAAGCTTTCTAATCTAGAGCTCTGCCTAGCTCCTAAACCCTAATCTCCTCAGCAGCTGCTAGCAAGAATCTTTTCTTCAACTCTGGAGGTTGGTCTTCAGTCTCTGGATCTCCAATGGCTTCATCTTCACAAGTCTTCAGCTCTCCCAAATCCCCAGGCAATCCCAATACCCACACAGACAAACAGTAATCCCCAGAGGGTACACCACACCAATCAATCAAATATAGACAGTATATACTAATAGCAGTAGGGGAATCCTGATGATTTCTAAGGGGATCTATCCTATACCCATAGCCCCTATAGTCCATACCCCAAAAATCAAATGAAACTATCCTAAAAGAATTAAACTATTTCACCTAAGTTGATTTAAAACCCTAATTTGTTCATGTTGTTTTCACCCAAGCTAATCACCTAAAACTAACTCCTAAAAATGGGAACTAAAGTGCATCTACAAGTTGTATATCTAAACTAAACAACCTAAAAAGAATGGACAAAAAATATTAAAGAAACTAATAGAACAAAAATTAACAAATTTATGTATGAAGTGAAACTATTTAAAATGCTATTTATTTGGAAAATATGGGAAAAATAAAAAATAAAATGCAATTTTTATTTTTTATAATTTTCTAGACTCTTGAAAGAAAATTATGCAAAAAGAATTATTGAAAAATAATGTTTTTTCAATTTATTATGATTTTTAGAAAATGCATGAAAAATGAAAAAGAAATAAAAATGAAAGTATAAAGAAATAAAGGGAGGGGGTAAGAATAGCAAGACCAAACAGTTCAAATCAGTGGGCTTTCACGCGCGTGGGGGTGCCAATAGAATTTGAGCCCATTTCCCTCTACTAAATGAAACGGTGCGTTTCATTATTTGAAATTTCCCACCAATTCTCAGATCGAATGTGGATCGTTAGATCCTTGGTCAAGTCAAAGTTTTCCAACAGATCCAAGGGCCATTGTATCTTCTTCTTCCTCCATCCATTAGGGTTTCAGAAAATGATCCCCATGCAAGCACTTTCGAGCTCATCGTTCTCCCTCCACAGGACATGAAATCACATACTTAAAGAACCAAATCCACTCCATTTCTTCCCCTCTCCACGATCATGCCTTTAATTTCACCTAATTCTCAACCTACATTAAAACCCGATGATTGGAAGTTCTGGACACCATTGATTGCACCTGGTGTGCATGATCACCAATCTTACTCAAACTAACCTAGAACGATCTACAAGCCATGGTGAGTATTCTGAGCCAAACATCTCACATTTTCTTGCCCTAAATCAGGAGTTCTAGATCATCACAGTTTCATCACTCTACCCTCAAACTTCATATAACCTTCTCTAGTTTTCATGAATCAATTCCCTATGGTCTCTAATCAATCCTATCTTAACCACATGATCTATAACAGCATAACTAAGGAGATTCGAAGGGTTTTGCATACCTTGCAAGTGACGATGGTAGAGGTAGTTGTGCTGCAATTCAAGACTTGTAATGGCTTCTAGATGCTCCTCCAATGATGCTGATTCTTCTGTTTGCAATGGTAGTTTCTCAATCTTCTTGAATTACTCTATCCCCCTCTTCATGCAAGTTGGAGTGTAAGCTTGGATCACCTTCACCAGCCACGAATTCCTCCCAATTTTCTTTGCCAAATACTCTATGATAATGGTGGATGATGATGATAACAGAAATTGAGATGATTGATGAAGCTTTAATGGAGTTTGGATAGAAAATGCAAATTGGAGAAAGTGTGTATAACTTGGGGTTTTGAACAAATGGAATCACCAACCATGGCATGAACTATCCCTTATCAATATATAGGTGAGGTTAGAACCTCCTAGAAACTTGGAGAAGTTTCCCTTGCATTCTTTCCCTTGAATTTGGTTTATGTACCTTCCATTACAAGCAACCATGGATAACTCTTAAAACATGAACTAAGATCAAAATTCTACTTTAGCCAATGTCTTTAAAATGATCTTTCCATTCAAAATGACCTATAATTTTGCTTCATTTGGCCAAGATATGAAAAATCCCATTTTTAAGTCCATTTTTATTCATTAAATCCAACAATTTTGAAACCTTGTGCTATGAATCTTTCCAATCTCTCATGGTCACTTTTCTAGACTCAAAATGTCATTTGGAACAAGTTTGATGTTGTAAAGTTTTCCATTTGAGGCCTCCTTGTATGAGTTTAGGGCATAGGTTAAAATGACTTGTAATTCTCAAATGACCAAAATACCCTTTGCTTGCCAAGACCAAAAGTAGAGTCCCACACATCATATGAAGGCATACTATACCATTCTAGAAAGCCAAGACAATAAGGAACAATTCTTATGTTGACCATAAATTCATTTGAAATCTCCTTGAGGGGTAAAAATAGCTTGGAAGTCAAGTCACTTTCACAGACAAAATTTCAGATACCTCAGATGACCTGTAACTTGCAAGGACCATAACTTGAGTTCTATAAATCTCCTTGATGTCTTACACCACTCAAATTAAAGGTCTTGAGATCCTCTACAAGTTTCATGTTGGCAAAGGATCCATTTGAAGCTTTCATTTTGACTTATCTTGCTTGGAAATTTGACCTAAATTAGGGGACTTTACACAGAAACCCTAATTTAGAAACTCCTCTTCTCCTTGATTTCTCTTGAATTCTTCTTAGCATAACAACATATCCTTATTATCCATGTCAAATGATGGACCCCACATTTCTTCAATAGCCCTTAATGCCTTTCAATCAGTCAATTGACCTAGAGTTGACCCAGGGTTGACCCAGATGAAACCCTAGTTGACTGTCTTCCACTGCAATACTTGTGACTATCTCAACAACTTGTCTCCTTATCCCAATGACTTTCTAAGTCCTCCAAGATGTCTAGATACTCCCCATGCTCAGCCCACAGCTCACAACTTCTTTGGTTGACCCACAGGTACCCTCAGATAGGAGATGGACTCAATGCTTGATCTACTGACTTCTCCAACCTTCAAATTCTTTTCTGATGACTTGAATGAGATTGAATTAGGATAATAACCTCTGGATAGGCCTCTAGAGATGCTTGATCCCCTGTTGGATGACTTGCTATGCTATGTTATGCAGATGATTAGTCTATGTACATGACTCTATATGCAAATGCTAATGATATTGAAACATAAACCAAGTGAATAAGGTTGAGCAAATTTTAGGGTGCAACAGTGTGTATTTGACAATTGGTCTAGTCATGAACTAACGATGACAAATCTCCTGGCTGTTGTAGCTACAGTTCGCTTAAAATTATCAGTTCGCTTAAAATTATCTATTCTTATCAGTTTAATATCTGATATGTGGGCCAATGGTTCACACGATATTAAATTTATTTCTTGAGGGAGAGAGTACACTACAATAGCTTGCTATTGCGTCTCTCAAGTGTCGCTTTTGTGTTGCACTATTGCAATAGCTTGGCACACCCCATCAAACCTAATTCAAATTTTGTCATTTAACATGTCATTACAAAGGTTCATTTGATTTTTTATCGGTAAGACTCTAGGATTAAATATCCTTCTAAAGGTTCCGTTGTGATGTTCAAATAACACTACTGACTTAAGTCAAAATGAACTATTTCCCAATGGAAGCATAAATGAGAGAGAAATGTTATAACACTACTTAGAATGTTATGCAAGCTAATTACTTAAAAGTAGAAAGCAAAGCTAAATCCCACTTTCTGCATTCCAAGCATTAAGATCACACCTTAAATTAATCACTTTTTTTGATAAAGTTGTTATTAACTAATTTGTTACTGTAGTTTCTTTGGTGAAATCATGTGCACCATATGACAAAATGTTACGCAACCGAAAAACCAACTTCAACAGGAGTTGGAGTTAATAATGTTTACATAGTTTTATGATGATGCAGTGGTGTAGAATAAGGTAGTAAGTATTCAAGGTAGTTAGTATTCATTCAGCTGTCTGGTGAGAGATCTCTAATAAACACATTAATAAGGAAGTTAAAATTCAATGCAAATACCAGTTTTCAATTCAACTAAAAGTAAAAAGGAACAAAAAATCCAATCGCCAAAGTGAACCTGTTATGCTAGAAGTTGGTTGGTTTCAAGTGGAAAAAAAGAAGAAGCACGTACAATTTGTAAAGCGGAATGCAACACATACAATTTGTAAAGTGAACAACAAGCAGAATTATAAATTGTCACTGCTGCTTCACCAGGCTCTGGTTTTGTTCCCAAAACTGACTCAGATTTCTCTAATGCTTCCTCGTACTTAGCGTTCCTTAGGAATTTAAACAAGAAAGTAATGGACATTATTAGGATTATCAGGAAGATACCATTAATTTGTTTAATCCTAATGTAGATATACTCCTAGGAAATTGGACGCTATGAAATTAGAACTATTTTTTTTCTCAAACAAAGTGTTCCAGAATACAATTGCATACAAAAATGCCATGTCCATCTTGTCTTTACAAGAATAAAAAAAGCTAGTGACAACTCTATCAATTAGCTACTCTAACAGTCCCTCAACGCTAAGGAATCCAAACCTGCTCCAAAACATATAATTAAATAATGTAGTTATTCAATGCATGTTGAATAAAAAATTCACACTTTGGTTAATTAAAGCTGCAATAATTTGATTGTTCTGGCATAACAAGCAGCTCTTATTTTTTGTATAAAAAGAATAGTTTTCAACTGAATTAACAATTCAACAAAAAAAAGGAGAAGAATTGGTAATTATCATTTAAAGAAACATCTTTCCACACTAAAATATTTGTTAAGCACGGTACTAGAAAATGAAACATTATAAGTCATCAAACTAATAAAAAATGTAGTTTTGCTGTCAATATTTTTTCAACAATGGCAGAACTTGCTCTAAAAAGGAGACTTACACCCAAGGCTGTGATACAGATACAACATCTAGTGGTGTAATTAGTAATGAGCAGCCCACTGTTTTGCAGCCCAACACTGTTGAAGTTAGGCCCACCCGTACCAAGAGGATTCCTTCAAAATACAAGGACCACTTCCTTTATTAATGAATATTATAGTTGCATTTTATTCCCTTATTTCTAGTATGTTTATAGAAGGTTGTGACTCAGCCAAGTTTGTTAGGATTTGCTTAGCTGTGAGATCTCTCACTAGATTCTCTATTTTTCAATTCCTTTATATGCTGTAATTGCTATTGAAGCAAGATATGGAATGAAATTCTGTTAAGAAAAAAACTCTCTTCTCTCTCTTTATACTTGCTTGAGGAGGTTTGCTCAGTCCTTAAAACTGAGCCCTATCATTTGGTGCTTTCATTGTGTTGAATTCATCCTTCTTCCATGGCTCCACCACCAGATCCCATCGCTGATCTCACTCGCCAAATCGCCACACTCACCACTCAGCTTGATGTTATGCGTAAACGCTTCGACGATTCCGGCGGTTCTCGTTCCAGCGCCGATTCGCAACACCGTCCCCGTCTCAAACTTGATGTCCCTCGCTTTGATGGTACAGATACACATGGGTGGATTTTTAAGATTTCTCAGTTTTTCACCTATCATCACACTCCAGATGGGGAACACATCACCATTGCTTCCTTTTATCTTGATGGTCCGGCGTTGTCGTGGTACTAGTGTGTAATACCCCAAATTTTACCCTTATATTTAATCAGTCATTTCGCATAGCATCTCATATGTACATTTGCTAACCACTAACAAGTTATGAAGGTGTTTTGTTTTGCAGATTTGGTTCCAGGGGTATTTTGGTCATTTTACGCAAATTCTACCAATTCCTTGAAGACGGGCTGTTATTAAGCTCTGAGGCGTTTGATACACTATTTTTGAGGCATTTACCTATCACCAGGTCTGATTATATCAAGGTGCCAATTTGACGTGGTCGATATTAAAGTTTGTCGAGCACAACTGGATTTAAGACTTATTTTATTGCTCGTGGCTTATTCCCGGCACACCTCCGTTAATAAGGCGCAGTTTTACTGGGGTATTATTGGATGGTTGCTCACGGTCTTTGGTCAGTGGAATTCAATTACGAGTAGTGTTATTGTCGATGCTGAAACTGTTGTGATTACGGTACACATCCGTGTTTGGTTATGAAATGGTTGGTTAGCATTTAAATTGAGTTTTAATCAGATGATGAGATTAAGATTACAAATGAGACAAGTGCACAAATAAGAATATCATTTGGGAGTGTTTATGTTTTATGACTATGTTAATGAATTTAAATATTTGTGGATTTATTCACAAATGTTTATAATTTTTTAACTAAGAATAAAATATAAATAGAGTCAAGTTTTGGGAATTTTATTTCATAAAAATCTCATTATACAAAAGGGAGATTGTTTCATATTTTTGAAATTACTGTACAAGGATTTACATTAACTCTAAAGGTCCTAAGTCCTAAAAATTCTAAGTATCCTTCTTGATGTCCTTTGAGCTTCTCCGCAAAGTCTCCGATTCACCTGCACATCAAAACAAAACAAACAATATAGAAAAAAGGTTAGGAGTTGTTTTTGACACTCTCAGAACAATGTCATCATCGAGTGCCTGGAGTGGCACAACCGAAGCTGCGTCCTACCCCCGTTACCGATCCGCGCCATTGGCGTCAGATCAGGTAACACCTGTTCTTATCGTTACGGGACATCCGAGAGATAGAAGTAATAAAAGAAGCGGGACTGATTCGTTTTGCCGCAATTGGATTTCCAAACTGATACGAGAATAAGGCAACATAGGCAAGTTTGGACTCAGACCCGGATGCCGGCAGGTCTGAGTCGCTTTGGTTTCGAAATTTCCAACACCTGAAAAACCACAAACGCATCAATATCAGATTCAGAATTTGGAACTCAAAACCTAAACAATTCACGAGTAGTATCAATTCTGAACCATATAGGTGAGGTCATGAAAACCAAGTCCAAACCGAACACCATCAAAACAATGTATCAGAAGGAAAATTCATGCGCAAGAAGCCATAAGAAAACATCCTATAAGTCTGTCGTAACAGAAAGCCCCAACAGGATCCAAAGAAAAAGGTAACAGCAGTTAATACAAAGAAAGCAAGAAGAATGAAGTACCCAAACAAAGCTGTATCAAGCTGCATAAAATGTACCAAAGGTTGTCAGTTAGGGGCAGGCTTCAACCAATTCAGATGGCAAGTCACAAAAATGTACACCAAGTTGCAGCACAAAGCATAGCGCAGACAGGGGCTCAGTCATGAGTATCATTGCCCCAACAAACTAGTCACCGAAACGTGAAGGATCAAACCATACTCATGAGTGAAACCGAACCAGTGCAGAATGCAAACAGCACAAAATCATAGCACGACTTGTACCAGCAAGGACAAGCAAACATAAACTTCTCAGTTCATGAAATAAACAAGTGCACAAACACATGGCTCAGTTAATCAAACATCATAGCCCAAGTCATCATCACCAATTCAATCAGAAGCAAAAATATAATCACAAGTCAGGGTTGTAGTATCCTGTTCCAAATGGTTCAGACAAACGTCATCATTACCGCGTACTCTTCTCGGCGGCAAAGATCAATACAACATCAGTCCTGAAAGAAGAAAAAGAAGAAAAGTAAGTGTAGTCCAACTGATAACCAAACTGAATGAAAGCAGGTCATCATCATCAAATAATCTAGTCCGCATCAGTATCCAAAGTAAAGACCAGAGGTCAAAGAACATTGCATCAGATGGAACCAGATATCCAAAGACATGACAGAGTTGCCTGTATCAGAAGCATCTGCAAGATCCAAAGCATGAATCCAAACAAACCACATCAGATAAACCAAAAAACGATATCCAGTTGAAATCCAAAAGATGAAGTTCAGTCAAGGCCAACCAAATCAGGTCAAAACAAATCAGTTCAGCTTATTAAACAAATCAAATAGGGTCATGTAATATTCAATCACAGAGTTCTGAAAATAGAAAGCTCTGAACCAAATCAGAAGAATCATATCAGCTGGAGATCAGAAAGACCAATCAAACCCTAAAAAGGGAAACAGAGTTCAATCAGTATCAAATTCATATCGGAAAGCATCCAATCGTAATCAAATCAAATCAAATCAAACAAAATCAAATCCCGGTAAAATCAAATCGCATGAAAGTGAAAAATAGCACAAATCCACACGGATTAAAGGCCCAAAAGCAAGTTATAAAAAGAAAAATACCACCTGTGAAAAGGAGAGGATAAGGGTTAGCCGCGAGAGATCACGAAGCCACCGTCGCAAACCCTAACGGAGGAAATCGCGTACAAACCCTAACGGGAGAATCGCGAAAGGGAGAACATCAAAGCGACGAAATCACGTACAAACCCCACGAACGAAATCGCGTAAATCACCAGAGCAACAATCTGACACCGCGACCTCAGAATTTCTTCATCATTGGCCGCTAATCGCACGCAAGAACAAAACGTAAATCATCCATCTTTTCATAAATCATCTTGCATGTTTATTTTTTTGCAGAAAAGTGAAAAACGAAGAAGATTATGGTGAACGGAAGAAGAAAGACGAGAGAGAGATGATGAAGAAAAGTGAAACGGCGCCGCGAACGTACTCTGGGGGCGAAACCCTAAAATTTTTTTCTTATGACTAACAACTGGGTTGGGTCCGGGTGTGGTTACCGGCCCAACCCCCCCCCCCCCCCCCCCCCTTTTTTTATTTATTTTATTTTGTTTTTTTAAAAATTTGTTTTATGTTTTTAAAACTGTTTTTTTTAACATTTTGTTTTTATAACTCAGAAAAATTGTTTTTAAAAAATAAATAAAAAAACATTTTTATGTAAATATTAAGGATAAATAGAAAACTTTTTTAAAATAAAAATAGAAAATTTTTCTTAAAAATAATAAAAATAATAAAACCTTTTTTAAAGAATAAAATATTTTTAATTAAATCCTTTTTTCTGCAAGCTGATATTAAAATTTTCAAATAAAGCAATAATAAAAATCTCAAATTGGCATCTTTTTCTTTGTTGTTTCGTAATTAATTTGATTGCCGCCTAACTGCTGCCCACTAACGCCGTTTGTTCATTTTGCAGCTCAATACTTATTTCATCTTATCTCATTATCATATTGTATATGTTTCTCGGTTGTAACCTCGCGAACCAATAATCGCACTTTAAGTTTCTGCCTTTAAATTTCTGTTTGTATGGCTTTAACTGCTGTCTTTATTTTCTGCTTGCATGATTCAATCACCTCACTTATCAATATTCCAGTCACACTACGCACTGCCGAAGGAGTTAGGTCTAGCATTTGGTCGCCGCGCCAATAGTCCGTAAAACTTCACACATTCAATTTCAAATCCTCAAAACTACAAACTACAAACCCTAATTTTCAAAAATGCCTCGCCGCAGGCAAGATTACAATTTTACCCCTAGCATTAGGTCAAAGAGCCGCCGCGCTCAGTTTAGGGTTTCCCGCCGTGGAATCCCTAATTTAACCCTAATTACAACTTAACAATTCAACGTAGAGATTTGGAGTTTCTACACTCCGCGTAAGCGTGTCCTTAAGATACGTTTATTCCCCTTGAGACCTTGACCACAGTCAAGAAGTCTCTAACCTCCCTTTTGAGGGGAACTACGATTACTCTGATTCCATTCCCGTAAGGATACGTAGGCACAAGATGCGATGTCTTGCCGAGTAAAACTTAGAATTAACCCCTTAGGTCTTTTTTCTCACTTCCAATCCTTTGTACCTATACCTTAAGCAAATGAATAAAGCAAATAGTAAACATTTGAACAAAAGGTTCCTGTAGAGTACTACAGAAGTTTAGGGTGCTAATACCTTCCCTAAATTTAACCAACCCCCGAACCCTAGATCTTTCCCCGCATTGTGTTTACGATGCAAAATAGGTTTTCCCTCTTTTGACCTTTTCCTTCGGATAAATCAAAGAGCGGTTGTGAATTGAATTGCGATTCAAACTCATTAATAGTTTGTGATCCTATTTCCACCGCAACAGAAAATGGCGACTTCACTGGGGACTTTCTAAAATTTTGAGGGTTATCCCTAACTTGTTCATATTTATTACTATCTGTTTTACTATTCATTTACATGTATATATTTGTGCTTTGATGGTGGGACTGTTCCTTGTGCTGTGAGATAAGTCCTACGCCCGGACTAGTGACATTATTATAGGATGGGGATATAATCGATGAGGCTTATAGGGAGTGAATCCCGACCAAGCTGATTCGAGAATCACCGCTCAGTTGAGACCTTTTCGAAAATGGTTCGGTTGAACGAGTAATCGCGAAAACTTTTTCCATGGTCGATTGGAGTCTGTGATATTGAGGACCGTAGTACCTTAAACACCACTTTGGCCTTATTTAGGACGTAGTGCGGGAGCTATGTGGGAGTAATCCTACAATGGCTGCTACGCGATACTACACTCAAAAGAGGTTCTCTTGAGAATATTATTAACCCCTGAGTCAGTCGGAAGGTTGATAATATCCGAAAGATGGGCTGATGATTTTGGGCACTTTTTAGAACCTTGTTCTGCAGGTACAACTAACCTTAGTACCCTCCTTTCTGAGATGGGTAGACCTTGACTCCGCTCACGTTCCTTTAACCTAGGACTTTGTGTGTTTTCATGCATTGCATCCATAAAGCATCTCATTGCATTGTATTTCATGGAGCTCGAATATCATTTATGGATACCGCGGGATACCATAAATAAAAAAATAAATGAAAAACAAGAAAAAGATTTCCTTGGTATCCCACGACATTCGTAAATGTTTGAATTCCATGAAATCTTCATTTGCATCATAGCATCATTTACTTTCTTGCATTGCATGTGTCTTCCGTTTTCTCATGTTCGGTTCTCTCGCCTTCCAGTTTCGTCACCCTGAGTTCTCGGCACCAGTACAACACCAGAGCTCAAACTCGGAAAAGAATGGAGGATCAGGCAAAAGAGATTGATCGCCTTAGCAATGAACTTGAAGACCTTCGAGGGGGTATGGGGCGTATGATGGAATTGTTACATGTCATGAATGCTAAGATGGATACCCAGCCCACTGTTGTTTCCGAGATTACCGGTGTTACTGTGGACCCTCCACCAAGTGGGACCGTAGCAAGGGACCCACCTTATGGTCTTGCTCCCAGTTTTGTGCCTCCTCAAGCCACTGTTCCGATTAATCAGCCTGTTCAGCAAGCCGTGCCTTTAGTTTCTGAAGTTCCTAGGGGGGCTCCTATCTTTGCACCACCTGTTGTACACACCCGTGCGCAACCGTACTTCAATGAGACAGTCTTTGATAATCTTGATGAGAATGTTGAAGGTTATGAGAAACGTGATAAGCTTCGTGAGGAAGTAGACACTATCGTCCAGAGATTGAAAAAAGTAGAGGGCGACCAAATTTTTGGGACTGCTGCAAGGGATGTTTGTTTGGTCTCGAGTTTGGTTATTCCCCCGAAATTCAAAACTCCAAACTTCGATCGTTATGAAGGTGCCACCTGTCCTAAGAGTCATCTGATCATGTATTATCGCAAAATGGCTGCCCATGTTGAGAATGATAAACTGATGATTCATTGCTTCCAAGATAGTTTGAAGGGTGCTTCTTCCAAGTGGTATTTAACTTTGGACCAGTCTCGCGTTAAGAGTTTTCAAGATTTATCTGACGCTTTCATCAAACACTACAAGTACAATATGGATCTGGCTCCTGACAGAAGACAGTTGTTGAGTATGTCACAAAAGAGTTCTGAGTCATTCAAAGAGTACGCTCAAAGGTGGAGAGAGATTGCTTCGCAGGTAGAACCTCCTTTGACCGAGAAAGAGTTGGCTGATTGGTTTGTCGACACGGTTCGTCCAGAATTTTACGAGAGAATGGTGGGTAGTGTGACTTCAAATTTCTCTGACATCGTTGTTGTGGGTGTCAAAATTGAACTGGGTATGAAAAGTGGTAAAATGACAAATAATCATGGTGCTTCTAAGGATCAGCCGAAGAAACCTCCGTATAGCTCCCAGAAGAAAAAAGAGGGCGAGACTAATGCCATATCCTCTGGTAGACCAAGAGAACACTTTCATCGATATCCGCAAGGTTATGCTCAACCTCAAGGGTACCCAATCCAATATGCTCAACAACCCTATGTGGCAGCTATTACACCTTCTTTCAATCAACAGGTTCCTATGTATCAACCTATGCCACAACCTCCTGTTTATCCGCCTCCTATCAACTACCTACAGGCGCCCAACGCTCCTGCTCCTCAACAGCCAAAGAGTCCGGCTCCTCGCCAGAATGTTCTGAATAGAAGAACGTATAAGCCTTGTCCGCCGATTCCGATGACTTTCACCGAGTTGTACCCCTCTTTGGTCAAGCAAGGTCTGATCACTACTCGGGCTTTGGGTCCGCCTCCTAATCCTCTACCCGCCAATTACAACGCCGCCGCTCATTGTTTATTTCATGAGGGTGCGCCGGGTCATGATCTGGAGAATTGTTATGCTCTCAAAAATCTTGTCAGGGATTTATTGGAAAAGAAGATTTTGTCATTTGAAGATCCTCAACCAAATGTTAAGAAGAACCCTTTTCCTAACCATGAGAGTGTCAATGCCATTAGTGCCGATTCGGAGGAAGGTTATGTCCTTGACGTTGTACAGATTAAGACTCCTCTCAAAATGTTCCATTCGAAACTGTTTGAAGCTGGTTTGGTAGATACTTCCCACGTTGCATGCGTAAGTTGTGAAGCCAGTATTAAGGGTTGTGTGTTGGTTCAGAATGATGTTCAGAGGTTGATTAATGAGGGTGTTTTACAAGTGACAAGCCAATCCAAGAAAGAGGAGGTCGCTGTGATTGAGCCAGTCTTCCATCAGCTTGGATCAAAGGGAAAGGTGCCAGTGTTTAATCTATCAGGGGCAGGTTCTGCCAATCTCGTGTTCGATATACCAAAGTCGTCTATCCCTGAGGTGAATCAGCATAGGCCAATAGTTATTCGAAAACCAGGTCCGTTTCCTTTCAGTGATCCTAAAGCTGTGCCTTGGAAATACGACGTGACGATGATTGACAAGGAGTCTGGGAAAGTTATTCCAAATGAAGAGGTTAAGGACACTGTGACCAATATCGCAGAGGCAAGCAGGATGACTCGCAGTGGCCGTGTGTATACTCCCCGTTCTAATGAGGTTCCACCTAAGGAAACCACTAATATCCCAGTGGCTGTCAAAGACAAAGGTAAGGGAGCTGTTACGAATGATGAAGATGCTGAGTTTTTGAGGATCATCAAGAAAAGTGACTATAAAGTTATCGATCAACTTCATCAGACTCCTTCCAAGATTTCGATTTTATCACTGTTGATGAGTTCACCCGCTCATAGGATGGCCTTGCAGAAAGTTTTGACTCAAGCACATGTGGATCAAGATATCAGCACCAGTCGGTTTGATAGTGTGATTGCCAATTTGACCGCATGTAACACCCTTAGTTTCAGCAATGAAGAGTTACCGAAGGAGGGTCCGAATCATAATCGTGCTTTACATATATCGATGAAATGTCAGGAGGACAATTTAGCAAGAGTGCTAGTGGACACCGGTTCTTCTTTGAACGTTCTACCCAAGAGGGTTCTTGATAAGTTGGTTTTCAAAGAGACTGTGTTGAAACCTACTCCTTTGGTCGTCAAGGCTTTCGATGGTTCTCGCCGGTCGGTAATGGGGGAGGTTGAGCTTCCTATCCTGATTGGTCCGCAAGTTTTTAATATCACGTTTCAAGTCATGGACATTAATCCCAATTACAGCTGCTTACTTGGAAGGTCGTGGATTCATGCCGCTGGGGCGGTAACCTCAACGTTACATAAAAAGATGAAGTTCGTGATCGATGGAAAGTTGGTTATTATACACGGTGAGGAGGATCTGATGGTCAGTAACCTGTCTTCTTTCCGTTACATCGAGGCCGATGAGAATGCTTTAGAAATCTCCTTTCAAGCACTTGAGATCGCCAATGCTGTTCTGCTGGAAGTCGAAGAGATAGTGGGTCAGGGTAATCCATCTTTTACATCTCTGAAGAGTACCAAATCAACAATTGACAGGGGCATTCCTGAAGGTTGGGAAGAGGTAATTGATGTCAAGACCAAGACTGATCGCTCTGGGTTGGGTTACAAACCAACTCAGAATGGAGCTGCCACAACTGTCGAAGGGCGTCCGAAGGTTATCCAAGAGGTATTTATCAGCGGAGGTTTCCAAGTCAATGCCATCAGTGACTGTGAGGAAAATGAAGAGCTGAGCAACCTGGTGTTTAAGGGTGATGCAGTTTTGAACAACTGGGAGGCCGTAGAGATCCCTGTTATTTTTCCCTTGTCAAAGTAATTTTTTTTTTTCATTTACATTTTCAGATAAAAATCCGTAGCTCTGCCCAAGGCTATAGGGTCGCTTTTATTGGGCCACCTTTCATTTCTAAAAGGATATTAATAAAGGCATTTTGTTCAATTCCACTTTGGTTCATTTGCGTTTTTCGTTTTCACCTTTAAAAATGAAATTGGCAACCCTTTCTTCCAAAAAATAAAACAAAAAAAAAAACAGCATTTCATTCCTTATCTTGCATATCTTCGAGCATTTTAATTAAGTAAGCCTTCCATCATGCAGAGACATCGTAAACCTTGTTGGATCCAATGACTTTACTGACACTCCTGACTGGGATGCACCCATCAATCAAGCCGAGGACGAGGGTGAAGAAGATTTTGAAGTACCCGCTGAACTGACAAGATTGATTGAGTACGAGTACACAGAGCTTCAACCGTATAAAGAGCAGGTGGACTTAATTAATCTTAGTACAGATGAGAACAAGAAAGAGGTCAAGATTGGTGCGATACTTGGGACAGAGGTTAAGCCAAGGTTGATTGAGTTGTTAAAAGAGTATATTGATGTGTTTGCGTGGTCGTATCAAGATATGCCGGGTCTAGACACAGATATTGTTGTTCACAAGTTGCCACTTAAGCCAGATTGTCCGCCTATCAAACAAAAGCTTCGAAGAACGAGACCTGACATGGCTTTGAAAATTCGAGATGAGGTTAAAAAACAGTTGGATGCAGGTTTCTTGGCAGTCGCAAGATATCCAGATTGGGTTGCCAACATTGTGCCAGTGCCTAAGAAGGACGGTAAAGTTAGGATGTGTGTGGATTACAGAGATCTGAACAAAGCAAGTCCGAAAGACGACTTCCCTCTGCCACATATTGATACGCTGGTAGACAATACAGCCAGTTTTGCGTTGTTCTCATTTATGGATGGTTTCTCTGGCTATAATCAGATCAAAATGGATCCCGACGATCGAGAGAAGACTACTTTCATTACTCCTTGGGGGACCTTCTGCTACAAAGTCATGCCCTTTGGTTTGAAGAACGCAGGGGCAACTTACCAACGCGCTATGACCACTCTTTTTCATGATATGATGCACAAGGAGATCGAGGTGTATGTGGACGATATGATAGCCAAGTCTCAAAGTGAGGAGGAGCATCTAGACCATTTGGTAAAGCTGTTTGAACGACTCAGGAAATATCAGTTGAAGTTGAATCCTGCCAAGTGTACCTTCGGTGTCAGATCTGGAAAATTGCTTGGTTTCATTGTTAGCCAGCGAGGGATTGAGGTGGATCCTGACAAAGTCCGGGCCATTCAAGATATGCCAGCTCCGCGAACCGAGACGCAAGTTAGAGGTTTTCTGGGACGTTTGAATTATATTTCCAGGTTTATCTCCAACATGACCGCTACTTGTGAGCCGATATTCAAGTTACTTTGCAAGGGGCAGACGGTTGAGTGGAACTCCGATTGTCAGAAAGCGTTTGAGAAGATTAAGGGTTATTTGCAAGACCCCCCTATTCTTATTCCTCCCGTGCCTGGAAGACCGTTGTTTATGTACCTTACTGTTCTTGAGAAGTCTATGGGTTGTGTGCTTGGACAACATGATGAGACTGGGAAAAAGGAACATGCGATTTATTACCTGAGCAAAAAGTTTACCGATTGCGAAAACAGATACTCACCATTGGAGAAAACTTGTTGTGCATTGGCATGGGCCGCTAGGCGCCTTCGGCAATATATGGTCTGTCATACCACATTGTTGATTTCTAAAATGGATCCGATCAAGTATATTTTTGAAAAACCTGCTCAAACCGGGAGGCTAGCCCGTTGGCACATGTTGTTATCCGAATATGACATCCAGTATGTACCCCAGAAGGCGATTAAGGGTAGTATTTTATCTGATTATCTTGCAGATCAGCCAGTTGAAGATTATGAACCTCTTAAGTTTGACTTTCCTGATGAGGATATTTTGTTGATTAAAAGAGATTGTGAAGAGCCAGATCCGAGCGAAGGTCCAGAACCAGGTCTTTGGTGGAGGATGATGTTTGATGGTTCCTCGAATTTCAATGGGCATGGTATAGGCGCCGTTTTGATGAACCCAAAGGGTGGATTCACTCCATTTACAGCAAGGTTGGACTTTGAGTGTACTAATAACGTCGCAGAATATGAAGCATGTATTCTTGGCCTCGAAGCAGCAATTCACCTCCGAATCAAACTTCTTAAAGTAAGTGGAGACTCAGCCTTGGTTATTTACCAGGTACAAGGCAAATGGGAGACGAAGAATGAGAAGTTAATCCCTTATAAGGACTACATTGTTGAGTTGATCAAGTATTTCGACGAGATAGAGTTCGAGCATATTCCTAGATCCGAGAATCACGTTGCTGATGCTTTAGCCATGTTAGCATCCATGTGGAAAGTTAAATTCGTTAATGAAGCACCTCTTATCCATATTGAGCGCAAAGTTGAGCCCGCTTATTGTCAGATGGTCGAAGAAGTTGAGGTGGATGAAAAGCCTTGGTTTCATGATATCAAGAACTATCTCGTCAAGCAAGAGTATCCCGATGGTGCTACTGGTCTGGACAAGAAAACATTGAGAAGACTGGCGTCCAAATTCTTTATCAGTAATGGTGTGTTATACAAGAGAAATCACGACATGGTCCTGCTCAGATGTGTTGATAAACGGGAAGCGGACATGTTACTACAGGAAATTCATGAGGGGACCTTCGGAACTCATGCCAATGGTTATGCTATGTCCAAGAAGATGTTAAGGGCTGGGTATTATTGGTTAACCATGGAAGCTGACTGCATCCAATACGCTAGAAGATGCCATAAGTGCCAAATTTATGCTGACAAAATGCATGTACCTCCATCACCGTTGAATGTTTTGTCGTCACCATGGTCGTTCTCTATGTGGGGCATTGACATGATTGGGGAAATCGAGCCGAAGGCTTCTAACGGTCATCGTTTTATCCTTGTTGCTATTGATTATTTCACCAAGTGGGTAGAGGCTGCCTCCTACACCAACGTGACCAAGCAAGTGGTTGCCCGCTTCATCAGGAAAGAAATCATCTGCCGTTATGGAATCCCAAGCCGGATAATAACTGACTATGGCACCAATCTGAATAACAAGACTATGAAAGAGCTGTGTGACAGTTTCAAGATCACTCATCACAATTCTTCTTCGTACCGTCCTAAGATGAATGGGGCCGTTGAAGCTGCGAATAAGAATATCAAGAAAATCCTGCAAAAGATGGTTGTGACTTACAAAGATTGGCATGAGATGTTACCGTTTGCTTTGCATGGATACAGAACCTCAGTGAGAACTTCGACAGGGGCAACACCTTTCTCATTGGTGTATGGAATGGACGCCGTGCTCCCCATCGAAGTAGAGATACCTTCTTTAAGAGTGTTGATGGAAGCTGAACTTGAGGAAGCCGAGTGGGTTCAAGACAGACTGGATCAGTTGAATCTCATTGACGAGAAGCGCTTGACAGCCATGTGCCATGGGCAATTATATCAGAAAAGGATGAAAAGAGCGTTTGATAAGAAGATTCGTATCCGTGAGTTCCGTCAAGGAGAGCTCGTACTCAAGAAGATCTTACCAGTGCATAAAGATATGCGTGGAAAATGGATGCCCAATTATGAAGGCCCATTTATTGTAAAGACCGTTTTCTCCGGAGGGTCTCTGATACTTACGACAATGGATGGTGAAGAGCTTGCACACCCCGTGAATTCTGATGCAGTCCGAAAATATTATGCCTAAAAACCCGCTAAGTCGAAAACCTGCAAAAGGCGACTTAGGCAAAAGTAAGGGTTGGAAAAAAGAAATAATAATAAAAAGCTCGCTAAGTTGAAAACCCGAAAGGGCGGCTTAGGCAAAAAGGAGCGTCCCGGTGGATTGAAAACCCGAGAGGGCGGTCCAGGCAAAAGTTAGGGACAAAGGCATTTCATTGCATCAGAGGACACTGATCATCGCGAACATACTTTCCGCATGAGAGCCATGTTTCAGTTCTTTCATCCTTGCCCAAAGCAAGATTCTGGATTAGTCTTAGTTATTAGTGTCAGTAGGTGTCATTGAATTCAATGTAACCTTTTCCCATGTTGCCAATTTCAAAACATAATCATCTGTGGAGCTATGCCTTCAGCGAGCTGCCACCCTTTAATAAAAGATACCATTTCGTTACTTACATTCCTTGGTGCATTGCTCTTTGTTTTCTATTGTTATGCAAAATGCGTTTATTCTTAAAATTTGAAAATGAGAGGTGCATTGTAGATTTTTCAAAGCTGCTCTTCAAAAAACGAATTTGAAATATAATAAATTACTTTGACTAGTGGAAATTTCGGAAGGATCTCTTCACTCCCCGAAAATATCATTATTGCAGAAACACTTTCAAATCATTGCTTTAACACAGTCCCCAGCGAGACTATAAGCTGACAACCTTTTCTTGGGTAACTCGAAAGTGTCCCTCAGGTTTTCTTCTCCCCATGTGAAGACGTGATACTGTGCACCTAAGCAATTTACTTTCTCCCCAGAGAATTCAGAACCTTAAAACCAGATTTGGTTCTACCATTGATCTTTCTTACCCATGATTGACGTATTGGTTGCAGAGAACACAGGGTATTTCCGTCGAGATGTTTATTTCATCTCTCGTCCTGTCTCTAGTCTGTTTCGTCAGCATACGCAAGGGCATAAGCATCACATGCCTATTTCATTACATATTCATTACATACTCATTACATGCTCATTTCATAACATCCTGCATATTTACATACATAAACATTAACATACATTCATATTAACATATTCATTAACATACGCGTTAGCATGCACAGGTTCATTGTGTCTCTATCATTGGTTGTTACCGCCGAGTAACTGGGTTCGTCCATTCTCTCCCGATAGATTGTCAGCCCTAAGCATAAAATACATATGTGTTTCCAAGTTTCCCTACGGAGCTCGATCCTCGTGGATGACGGTTACTTCAGCTATCTTTCCTCGCCAGGATAAGATATCTACCCTTCGAGTTCATTCCCTCGATGGAGTCTTGATTACCAATTTTCTTTCTAGCTCGATCCTAGATTGAATCTCAGTCTTGTCGGTCGTCGAGCCCACCCGGACGTGCATTTATTTTGCACTATCTTTCAAGGAAGTCAACTACAGATACATGCCAGTTCGTGCCTGGATAATTTATTATTACAATCCTACACCTTACAGCACCGATGTACAACATTTCTCACCTAAGAAGCCGATCCTATCTTCGTTATGACTCGTAGCAAATGGCCATCTCCATGGAGCAGTTGGGCTTCCATTTACCTGTCGTCTGGAAGTATGGGGGGTTTTGAACCAAATCGTATTCAAGAGAGCACGATCTTGAAATACGGGGAGGTTTGAGCGGAATCATATTCAGGAGAGCACGATTCTGAATTATGAAGAAGTTCATTTATCCTTTAGTAAAAGAAGAAACCAAATCGTATTCAGGAGAGCACGATCTTGAAGTACGGGGAGGTTTGAGCCGAATCATATTCAGGAGAGCACGATTCTGAAGTATGAGGAAGTTCAGTTAGCCCTTTTCATATTCAGGAGAGCACGATTCTGAAGTATGAAGAAATTGCAAGAGCCGAATCATATTCAGGAGAGCACGATTCTGAAGTATGAGGAAGTTCAGTTAGCCCTTTTCATATTCAGGAGAGCACGATTCTGAAGTATGAAGAATTTCATTTACAAGCAAGAGCCGAATCATATTCAGGAGAGCACGATTCTGAAGTATGAGGAAGTTCAATTCGCCCTTTTTACATTCAGGAGAGCACGATTCTGAATTTCATTTATCCGAAAGAGCCGAATCATAGTCAGGAGAGCACGATTCTGAAGTATGAGGAAGCTCAGTTTACCCTTTTCATGTTCAGGAGAGCACGATCTTGAAGCATGAAGAAGTTTATTTATCCTTCAGTAAGAGAAGAATCAGAATCGTATTCCAGGCACCGACCTTAAATGCGAGAAGATTTATTTATCAGATAAGCAGCAGCCTCTTTATTTGAATGCTTATCCATTTTGGCACATAAGTCCCTTCCAACGATAAGTGACAATTCTCCCTCGAGAAGCTTATCGGGGCATTTCCTATAAAAGTCCATTTATTTTGGCATACAGCCGGTCTTTACCCTGTATATTTGTTACGGAGTTCCGAAAAGTCCGTTTGATCCTGTCACGAGGGATAGTCTACAGAAGCTTGGATGTTATTCTTTGCTCAATGCTCCAGCATTCTGTAATCAATCTTGCAATCGTACATGATCCAGTTTTACTTTTAGATTCCCCAATGGAGGCCGTCTCACAGGTGTCATCTCCATTTGAGAATCTCGTTCCCAAAATGACAATTGGTCGTGTTCGCACCAGTTGACCATCATTTTAGGATCCCCCAGTGTTGTACTGTGTCTCAGCGCGTCGTTTTCCCCAGTGTGTTCTTCTCGTAGCGTTTGTCATCATTTTCGCATTCATCATTCCAGCATACGCGTCATATCATATTCATGGCATCATCTGCATTAAGCTGTCCTCGCTTTGTCCATAGCATTGCATATCGTCGCATATAAGGGCAAAATTTTCGGTTATCTATATTTAAATCTCTCCACCACGATTCCTCGAATCTCGGTCACTCAAATCGTCCGGTGTAGCTATTTAAATAGGGGCAACTGTAATACCCCAAATTTTACCCTTATATTTAATCAGTCATTTCGCATAGCATCTCATATGTACATTTGCTAACCACTAACAAGTTATGAAGGTGTTTTGTTTTGCAGATTTGGTTCCAGGGGTATTTTGGTCATTTTACGCAAATTCTACCAATTCCTTGAAGACGGGCTGTTATTAAGCTCTGAGGCGTTTGATACACTATTTTTGAGGCATTTACCTATCACCAGGTCTGATTATATCAAGGTGCCAATTTGACGTGGTCGATATTAAAGTTTGTCGAGCACAACTGGATTTAAGACTTATTTTATTGCTCGTGGCTTATTCCCGGCACACCTCCGTTAATAAGGCGCAGTTTTACTGGGGTATTATTGGATGGTTGCTCACAGTCTTTGGTCAGTGGAATTCAATTACGAGTAGTGTTATTATCGATGCTGAAACTGTTGTGATTACGGTACACATCCGTGTTTGGTTATGAAATGGTTGGTTAGCATTTAAATTGAGTTTTAATCAGATGATGAGATTAAGATTACAAATGAGACAAGTGCACAAATAAGAATATCATTTGGGAGTGTTTATGTTTTATGACTATGTTAATGAATTTAAATATTTGTGGATTTATTCACAAATGTTTATAATTTTTTAACTAAGAATAAAATATAAATAGAGTCAAGTTTTGAGAATTTTATTTCATAAAAATCTCATTATACAAAAGGGAGATTGTTTCATATTTTTGAAATTACTGTACAAGGATTTACATTAACTCTAAAGGTCCTAAGTCCTAAAAATTCTAAGTATCCTTCTTGATGTCCTTTGAGCTTCTCCGCAAAGTCTCCGATTCACCTGCACATCAAAACAAAACAAACAATATAGAAAAAAGGTTAGGAGTTGTTTTTGACACTCTCAGAACAATGTCATCATCGAGTGCCTGGAGTGGCACAACCGAAGCTGCGTCCTACCCCCGTTACCGATCCGCGCCATTGGCGTCAGATCAGGTAACACCTGTTCTTATCGTTACGGGACATCCGAGAGATAGAAGTAATAAAAGAAGCGGGACTGATTCGTTTTGCCGCGATTGGATTTCCAAACTGATACGAGAATAAGGCAACATAGGCAAGTTTGGACTCAGACCCGGATGCCGGCAGGTCTGAGTCGCTTTGGTTTCGAAATTTCCAACACCTGAAAAGCCACAAACGCATCAATATCAGATTCAGAATTTGGAACTCAAAACCTAAACAATTCACGAGTAGTATCAATTCTGAACCATATAGGTGAGGTCATGAAAACCAAGTCCAAACCGAACACCATCAAAACAATGTATCAGAAGGCAAATTCATGCGCAAGAAGCCATAAGAAAACATCCTATAAGTCTGTCGTAACAGAAATCCCCAACAGGATCCAAAGAAAAAGGTAACAGCAGTTAATACAAAGAAAGAAAGAAGAATGAAGTACCCAAACAAAGCTGTATCAAGCTGCATAAAATGTACCAAAGGTTGTCAGTTAGGGGCAGGCTTCAACCAATTCAGATGGCAAGTCACAAAAATGTACACCAAGTTGCAGCACAAAGCATAGCGCAGACAGGGGCTCAGTCATGAGTATCATTGCCCCAACAAACTAGTCACCGAAACGTGAAGGATCAAACTATACTCACGAGTGAAACCGAACCAGTGCAGAATGCAAACAGCACAAAATCATAGCACGACTTGTACCAGCAAGGACAAGCAAACATAAACTTCTCAGTTCATGAAATAAACAAGTGCACAAACACATGGCTCAGTTAATCAAACATCATAGCCCAAGTCATCATCACCAATTCAATCAGAAGCAAAAATATAATCACAAGTCAGGGTTGTAGTATCCTGTTCCAAATGGTTCAGACAAACGTCATCATTACCGCGTACTCTTCTCGGCGGCAAAGATCAATACAACATCAGTCCTGAAAGAAGAAAAAGAAGAAAAGTAAGTGTAGTCCAACTGATAACCAAACTGAATGAAAGCAGGTCATCATCATCAAATAATCTAGTCCGCATCAGTATCCAAAGTAAAGACCAGAGGTCAAAGAACATTGCATCAGATGGAACCAGATATCCAAAGACATGACAGAGTTGCCTGTATCAGAAGCATCTGCAAGATCCAAAGCATGAATCCAAACAAACCACATCAGATAAACCAAAAAACGATATCCAGTTGAAATCCAAAAGATGAAGTTCAGTCAAGGCCAACCAAATCAGGTCAAAACAAATCAGTTCAGCTTATTAAACAAATCAAATAGGGTCATGTAATATTCAATCACAGAGTTCTGAAAATAGAAAGCTCTGAACCAAATCAGAAGAATCATATCAGCTGGAGATCAGAAATACCAATCAAACCCTAAAAAGGGAAACAGAGTTCAATCAGTATCAAATTCATATCGGAAAGCATCCAATCGTAATCAAATCAAATCAAATCAAACAAAATCAAATCCCGGTAAAATCAAATCGCATGAAAGTGAAAAAATAGCACAAATCCACACGAATTAAAGGCCCAAAAGCAAGTTATAAAAAGAAAAATACCACCTGTGAAAAGGAGAGGATAAGGGTTAGCCGCGAGAGATCACGAAGCCACCGTCGCAAACCCTAACGGAGGAAATCGCGTACAAACCCTAACGGGAGAATCGCGAAAGGGAGAACATCAAAGCGACGAAATCACGTACAAACCCCACGAACGAAATCGCGTAAATCACCAGAGCAACAATCTGACGCCGTGACCTCAGAATTTCTTCATCATTGGCCGCTAATCGCACGCAAGAACAAAACGTAAATCATCCATCTTTTCATAAATCATCTTGCATGTTTATTTTTTTGCAGAAAAGTGAAAAACGAAGAAGATTATGGTGAACGGAAGAAGAAAGACGAGAGAGAGATGATGAAGAAAAGTGAAACGGCGCCGCGAACGTACTCTGGGGGCGAAACCCTAAATTTTTTTTCTTATGACTAACAACTGGGTTGGGTCCGGGTGTGGTTACCGGCCCAACCCCCCCCCCCCCCCCCCCCCTTTTTATTTATTTTATTTTGTTTTTTTAAAAATTTGTTTTATGTTTTTAAAACTGTTTTTTTAACATTTTGTTTTTATAACTCAGAAAAATTGTTTTTAAAAAATAAATAAAAAAACATTTTTATGTAAATATTAAGGATAAATAGAAAACTTTTTTAAAATAAAAATAGAAAATTTTTCTTAAAAATAATAAAAATAATAAAACCTTTTTTAAAGAATAAAATATTTTTAATTAAATCCTTTTTTCTGCAAGCTGATATTAAAATTTTCAAATAAAGCAATAATAAAAACCTCAAATTGGCATCTTTTTCTTTGTTGTTTCGTAATTAATTTGATTGCCGCCTAACTGCTGCCCACTAACGTCGTTTGTTCATTTTGCAACTCAATACTTATTTCATCTTATCTCATTATCATATTGTATATGTTTCTCGGTTGTAACCTCGCGAACCAATAATCGCGCTTTAAGTTTCTGCCTTTAAATTTCTGTTTGTATGGCTTTAACTGCTGTCTTTATTTTCTGCTTGCATGATTCAATCACCTCACTTATCAATATTCCAGTCACACTACGCACTGCCGAAGGAATTAGGTCTAGCATTTGGTCGCCGCGCCAATAGTCCGTAAAACTTCACACATTCAATTTCAAATCCTCAAAACTACAAACTACAAACCCTAATTTTCACAAATGCCTCGCCGCAGGCAAGATTACAATTTTACCCCTAGCATTAGGTCAAAGAGCCGCCGCGCTCAGTTTAGGGTTTCCCGCCGTGGAATCCCTAATTTAACCCTAATTACAACTTAACAATTCAACGTAGAGATTTGGAGTTTCTACACTCCGCGTAAGCGTGTCCTTAAGATACGTTTATTCCCCTTGAGACCTTGACCACAGTCAAGAAGTCTCTAACCTCCCTTTTGAGGGGAACTACGATTACTCTGATTCCATTCCCGTAAGGATACGTAGGCACAAGATGCGATGTCTTGCCGAGTAAAACTTAGAATTAACCCCTTAGGTCTTTTTTCTCACTTCTAATCCTTTGTACCTATACCTTAAGCAAATGAATAAAGCAAATAGTAAACATTTGAACAAAAGGTTCCTGTAGAGTACTACAGAAGTTTAGGGTGCTAATACCTTCCCTAAATTTAACCAACCCCCGAACCCTAGATCTTTCCCCGCATTGTGTTTACGATGCAAAATAGGTTTTCCCTCTTTTGACCTTTTCCTTCGGATAAATCAAAGAGCGGTTGTGAATTGAATTGCGATTCAAACTCATTAATAGTTTGTGATCCTATTTCCACCGCAACATAGTGGATGTACCAGAATCGCCAGATCGCGTCGTGGGATCAATTTCTGGAGAAGTTGGCGATTCGTTTCGCTCCAACGGCATTTGATGATCCTCGTGGCAATTTGTTCAAGCTCACCCAATCGTCGTCCGTGACGGCGTATCTCTCCGAGTTTGAAGCTCTTGCTAACCGTCTTGAGGGTTTATCTGAGGCTGATTTACTCAGTTGTTTCATTTCTGGGTTGAAGATTGAGGTTCTCCGTGAAGTGTTGGCTCACCAACCAAAGACTATTGCTCAGGCCGTCGGTCTCGCACGGTTACAGGAGGATAAATTGTAGGACATTGCTTGTTCTTCTCGTTCACGACCATCACCACCACCGTGGCATTCTCCGTCTGGTTCTCGTCCTTCACCAAAACCTAATTCTGACCCTCCCTCCACGGCGAAGTCTTCTCAAGGCTTACTTCCGACCCCACCTGCTAAGCCTCGATTTCGGCATCTTTCTGGGGCGGAAATGGATGATCGACGTAGCAGAGGGTTATGTTTCAACTGTGACCAACCTTGGTCTAAGCAGCATAAATGTGGTGCCCGTGTTTTTTTGATGGTGGCTAATGATGATGATTTTTCTTCTGTGACAGGTGTGACAGGTGATTTAGAAGTAGCGGTGGCTGACTTGGTTGACAGCGGCGTCACGACGGAGGACACCTCGATTCCCGCCGTTCAATTCAGCTTGCACGCTCTTTCTGGCGACCAAGCTGCTGACACCTTTCGAATTTCGGGTCGAATCTCTTTGGAACCAGTGGATGTTCTTGTTGATGGGGGCAGTACCCATAATTTCATTAAAGAGACTATCGATGCAGCTTTGGGCCTGAAGTTGTGCCCAATCGATCCATTCAGGGTTTTGGTAGGTAGTGGCCAAGAATTATTGTGTTCTCACATTTGCCAGGGGGTGTCAATAGTAATGCAAGGCCACTCCTTCTCCATGGACCTATTTGTCTTAGGTTTGCGGGGTGCTGATGTAGTGCTGGGAGCCCAATGGTTGAAAAAGCTTGGTCTAGTTTTAATGAATTATAATTCACTTACTATGACCTTTTTTCACAACAATGCTTGTGTTGAGTTAAAAGGCAATTCACCCACTCCTACTGTGGGCCTACATCACTTCCAAAGGCTTACGAGACTTGACCCAGAAGCTCAATTATTCTCCCTTCATATCATCAGTCCATATGATACACCTACTCAACCCACACCCGCTCACTCACCTTCTTTACCCGATACAGACCACCTTGACCCAAACTTCATTTCCCTCCTCTCTAACTACTCCCACCTATTCACTGAACCCTCCACCCTCCCCCATATCGTCCCACCGACCACATTATCCCCCTCTTACCTTAATCCACACCAGTCAACGTCCGACCCTACCGTTACCCCCATTCCCAAAAATTAGAGATTGAATCCCAAGTGGCCAAGTTTTTGAAGACAGGGTGGATACAGCCTAGCACAAGCCCCTTCTCATCTACCGTGCTTCTGCTTAAAAAGAAATATGGTTCTTGGCGTATGTGCGTCGATTACCATGCCCTGAATGCAATTACAGTCCCGGATCGTTTTCCTTTGCCAACCATCAATGAGTTATTGGACGAATTGGGTAGGGCCAAGGTATTTTCCAAGTTAGACCTTACTTCGGGTTTCCATCAGATATGCTTGGCTCCACGTGATGTTCTTAAGACCGCCTTCCGCACTCACGACGGCCATTATGAGTATCGTGTTATGCCGTTTGGCTTGTGTAGCGCTCCGGCAACCTTCCAGGCTACGATGAAAGACATATTTCGTGAGTTGCTGCGTAAATTTGTGATCGTCTTTTTTGATGACATCCTGGTCTTCAGCTCTTCACTTGATACACACTTGGATCATCTGACACAGGTATTTACTATCTTGGCTAATCATAAATTTCACTTGAAACCCACAAAATGCTCATTTTGTCAAAGCCAGATTGCTTATTTGGGTCATATTGTTTCTGAGGGCACCGTGTCACCTGACCCACTTAAGGTACAGGGAGTGGTAGATTGGCCAACTCCTAAATCAGTGAAGAGTTTGCGTGGATTTCTTGGCCTGTCGGGTTTCTATCGGAAGTTTGTGCAGGGGTATGCTACTTTGGCTCACCCTCTAACTTCATTACTTAAGAAGAATTCCTTTGAGTGGTCTGATCTTGCTCAACAGGCTTTTGATAAGTTGAAAGTCGCTTTGGCCACAGCACCGGTTCTTGTGTTGCCGGATTTCTCATTGCCTTTTACAGTGCAAACTGATGCTTCTGGATATGCTATGGGGCCTGTTTTGTTACAAAATGAACACCCTGTCGCCTATTTTAGCAAGTTGTTCTGTCCTCGTCTCTCTAAAGCTTCAACTTATATCCGAGAGCTTCATGCCATTACTTGTGCTGTGAAAAGATAGCGTCAATACTTGCTTGGCCATTACTTTATAATCCAAACTGATCACCGTAGCTTGAAGGAGTTGCTTACTTAAGTGATACAAACCCCAGAACAACAATTCTATTTGTGTAAATTGTTGGGGTACCATTATGACATTCAGTACAAGCCCGGGAAGACGAATACTGTTGCGGATGCCCTGTCTCGCTGTCCAGAACCACATGTTGCTGAGTTGAATATGCTCTCCACCCCTCAGTTCTTATTCATTGATGATTTACGAAAAGAATTGAGTTCGGATGTCGACTATCAGACTAAGTGTCAACAAGTTGCTGCTGATTCCTCTCTTGCTCTGGAGTACACTATTTCTAATGGGTTATTGTTGCACAAAAGGCGCATTTGGATCCCTTCTACATCTCGTTTTAAGGCCCTGCTGCTTAAGGAATTTCATGAAACTCCTATTGGAGGTCATGCAGGGGTTGTCAAGACTCTCAAGCGCCTTTCCGCTAATTTTTGCTGGTCTGCAATGCGCCAAGACATCAAACAGTTTATGCGTGAATGTGTCACTTGCCAGCAGACTAAATATGTGACAAGTAAACCAGGAGGGCTACTCCAGCCACTTCTCATTCCAGTACGTATTTGGGAAGGCATTTCCCTTGACTTTGTCACCGGGTTACCTGCTTCTAATGGGTTTATAGTCCTGCTAGTGGTGGTGGACCATTTCTCCATGTATGTGCACTTAGAAGCATTGCCTTCTAATTTCACTACATATAAGGTGGCTAATTTATTTGTCAATATTGTTTGCAAAATACATGGGCTGCCTAGGAGCATTGTTTCGGACAGAGATCCAGTGTTTATTAGCAAATTTTGGACTGAGCTGTTTAAGTTCAGTGGTACTCTTCTTCGCATGAGTTCGTCTTACCATCCTCAAACGGATGGCCAAACGGAGGTTACTAATCGCACCATTGAGCAATATTTGAGGGCATTTGTTCATCACAAACCCTCTCTTTGGCATAGATTCCTTCCTTGGGCAGAATTGCACTATAACACCTCCTTCCATTCCGCTGCTGGCCTGACACCATATGAGGCGGTTTATGGTAAGCCACCCCCCTCTATTCCATCTTACCTGGCTGGTACGTCTAATTTGGCTGCTTCTGATGAGTTGTTGAGCTCACGTGAAACTCTCCTTGACCTTCTTAAGAAGAATTTGACTAAAGCCCAGTTTACCATGAAGTCCATTGTAGATGGTAAACGTAGAGATATTGCTTATGAGGTCGATTCCTGGGTATATGTCAAACTGCAGCCATATCGGCATATCTCTCTTTTGGGTATCAAGTACAATAAGCTGCATAAGAGGTATTATGGTCCCTTTCGTGTGCTCGCTCACATTGGACCCGTAGCTTATAAATTAGAACTCCCTTCGTATTCAAAGATCCACGATGTTTTCCATTGTTCGCTTTTGAAACCATATGCTGGTCCACCACCAGCTGAGAGTGGACAGCTTCCTGCTGATTCTTTGGGGAATAACCTTATACTCACTCCTCTGGTTATCTTGGATAAGAGGATTGTTACAGTTGATGGCAACCCTCAACAACAAGTTCTAGTGCAATGGACTGGTTTAGCATCAGAAGAGGCATCATGGGAAGCTTGGCAGACTATGCAAGAAGTTTACAACCTTGAGGACAAGGTTGAATTTGAAGGGATGGGTATTGATACAGATACAACATCTAGTGGTGTAATTAGTAATGAGCATCCCACTGTTTTGCAGCCCAACACTGTTGAAGTTAGGCCCACCCGTACCAAGAGGATTCCTTCAAAATACAAGGACCACTTCCTTTATTAATGAATATTATAGTTGCATTTTATTCCCTTATTTCTAGTATGTTTCTAGAAGGTTGTGACTCAGCCAAGTTTGTTAGGATTTTCTTAGCTGTGAGATCTCTCACTAGATTCTCTATTTTGCAATTCCTTTATATGCTGTAATTGCTATTGAAGCAAGATATGGAATGAAATTATGTTAAGAAAAAAACTTTCTTCTCTCTCTTTATACTTGCTTGAGGAGGTTTGCTCAGTCCTTAAAACTGAGCCCTATCAGGCTGTTTCTGTAAAAATTTGAGAGCCACTGCTTACTCATCTTTGCATGAATGAAATCACATTGAGCAGAAAATATATATGAAGTATACAATCTACCTTTTGGTTTAGTTAATGTTACATTAGAGCAAGCTACATCATACTTGTGTTGACAAGAACACTAGTAAACTCCTAATTATTGTATTAAAGCCCCACATCACCAAGTTAGCAAAGAAGAAGAAAATATGTCAGATATAAAAGACACAATAAACTTGCATTTAAACTCATACCTTTCTCGGCCTTTTGGCTAAGATCAAGTGTAGTATCTGTTTTTATCAGTTTAATATTTGATATATGGGCCAATGGTTCACACGATATTAAATTTATTTCTTGAGGGGAGGGTCCACTACAATAGCTTGCTATTGGGTCTCTCAAGTGTCTCCTTTGGGTTGCACTATTGCAATAGCCTGGCACACCCCACCAAACCTAGTTCAAATTTATGTTCTCTATTTTTCTTTACATTTTTCTGTAGATTTCACAATTGTTATACAATTGTTATTTTTTATGGTTGTATCAAACTATCAACTATATAGTTGATTTTATTTTACCATATACTATTATGGTCGTCATATCATGTTCTTTTTTGACTAAGATCTGTTGTGTTTCATACTGCAAAACAACCTGACCCACCCACCAAAAGTTATAAAGTCTAATTTATTTGTATTTAATTTAGTATATAGTATTTTTTTATATTATGAGAATGTTTCTCCATTTTTTAAATTGTAATAATGTTAGAATCTAATTAGATTGGAGAAAAAAGTTTTGTTTCTGTGCAAATTTTGGATCTCAGACATATGGAAACAACACTTAGTCTAACATTTTGATCGAATAATTGAAGGACAGTGTCAAACTCGAAAGGAATTATTAAAAGTAGACTATATTAGTATCCAATCCGGAGGTGGAGTAGTTCAGTAGCAAGCTATCACACATCATGATGTTGGTAAATCAAAGAAATTTAAGCTAAAACATTCGCACATTTGTAAGAAGTTCTAAGGCTAGACATGAAAGACCCAATTGAATCCAAAAAATACTCAATTCATTAAATACACAATCCAAAAAATTACACCAAAGTGAAAATAAGGAAACAGATTCAATGCGCAATCCCAACAAAAATAAAAAGTGTTATATGTACCCTCCCGTCTAAGACCCAATATATGAATCCACCACCAAAAAGAGATGGTTCAAGGGGCTAGGCTCACCAGGTGTTATATGAATCCACCACCAAAGAGAGATGGTTCAAGGGGCTAGGCTCACCAGGTGTTATATGTACTAACACCTGGTGTCTAAGACCCAGGAGACCAATGCCTTCGCACAAGTCCCATGGGTCAACTCACAACTTGGAGTGGGCAGGCCATCATGGTGCAACAACCAGACCAACATGTTAAGCCTTAGCCATGTTCAATCACCTTGGTGCCCCCACATGGGTCACAAGCTGGCGCTAGTCAGCTCGGCGAACTAACTAGCGTGTCAGACATTTATAAACACTTTCTTGTGTGATGTTTTAGCCAATGTGAGACTTAAATGGATCCAAAATGGTGTAGTATTAAGTTGGAAATGCTTTCTTAAATGTTATAACACTCATAAATGTTTTGGCGGATGTTATAATACATATATAGAGGGATTATTGGACCGAATTACTCACAACATATATAGAAGGATTAAATCTATTAAGAAAGTTATACACAAACTAAATACACTTAGCAAAATGATCCAAAACCAATGGAGTAGTGAAATGCATACCTGGTTTAGCTTAGAGTATCAACAAGCAACATTATAACTTGTGAATGCTGCTTCTTCAAGTTCTGGCTTTGTTTCCAAAACAGAATCAAACTTCTCTAATGATGTCTCGTACTTAGCATTCCATCGACATTTAATCTAGGAAACTAATGGACATTAAGATTATCAGTATGATGCCATTAATTCTTTAGTCCTAATATATATTACAATTTCATATGGAAAAGGTTTTGTTTCTGGCATGTCTATCTTGTCTTTACAATAAAAAACTCACCAATCCTATATTCCTTATTTTAATAAGTGTTGCACCCCAAATTTGTCCTACCTTTACATAGTTTCTAGTGTCACTTTATTTTGAATGAATAAAATGGTACAATTGGGAAGAAACCGTGTGTAAGGAGTTGTGAGTTTGAGAGGTTGAGAGTTTGAATCCCACCTTCTTCACTTTTTATTTTGTATCTTTTATTTTTATTCTAACTTTTCTATTTTCATAAAAAAAAATAACAAAATAGTTTTTTTTATTATTTAATTATTATTTTCGTATTTTATTTAAATTATTTTTTAAAAATATTATCCCACCTTCTTCACTTTTTATTTTGTATCTTTTATTTTTATTCTAACTTTTCTATTTTCATAAAAAAAATAATAACAAAATAGTTTTTTATTATTTAATTATTATTTTCGTATTTTATTTAAATTATTTTTTAAAAATATTATTTTTTCACTTTTTTTCATATTATTCATAAAAACATCCAAAAATCATAAAATTAAAAATATTAGAAAAGATTTTATTCTTTTTATAATATTTTTAATGTTATGATTTTTGGATGTTTTCTATTTTCATAAAAAAAAATAACAAAATAGTTTTTTTTATTATTTAATTATTATTTTCGTATTTTATTTAAATTATTTTTTAAAAATATTATCCCACCTTCTTCACTTTTTATTTTGTATCTTTTATTTTTATTCTAACTTTTCTATTTTCATAAAAAAAATAATAACAAAATAGTTTTTTATTATTTAATTATTATTTTCGTATTTTATTTAAATTATTTTTTAAAAATATTATTTTTTCACTTTTTTTCATATTATTCATAAAACCATCCAAAAATCATAAAATTAAAAATATTAGAAAAGATTTTATTCTTTTTATAATATTTTTAATGTTTAGTAAATAAATAAGGTTTTAAGTTTGTTTTAATTTGTTTAAATTTTAGTTAGTTTTGACTAATTCTTTAAGTTGGGCTTTAAAGTGGGCATTAGATTAGAGTTAACCCTAATTTGTTACCTATATAAACATGAGTTGCATTTGAGAAAAAAGGGAGAAAGAGACAAAAGAAAAAACGGCGGTCGTTCTCACAACTTATCAGAAGAAAGGAGGAACCCACGAACGCAGAAGGAGAAAAAAGGGACGGTTCTTCAAAGAAGAAGACGGAGCTTCCTTCGTTAATCATCATCATCGCGACTCAGAGAAGCTCAAGCTCTCATCATTGTCCTCCTTCCGGAACTGCTTCAAATCCCATCTCAAGAATCCGTCGCCGTTACCGTAAGTTTTTCCTAACTTTTTAGATTTAGTTAATATTAAAATGAATTTTCTTAATTAAAACTCCTCTTGAATCAAAAAAATTTTTTAGAGGTTAGTGCATTATTTTTAATTAAACCATTTTTAAAAAGAAATACAACAAAAGAAACATAAAGCTAACATTAAGACCTTTTATTCAACATTAAAGCTTTTTTTTAACAAGATTTAAAACTCTTTTATTAAAGTTAAAACCTCTTTTAAAGTTTTTCTTCCAAAATTAAAATCTTTTCTTAAAACTAAAACTTTTTTTACAAATTTAAACCACCTTTTTAAAATTTAAATTTAAGTTTGTAAATTAAAACCATTATTTAGTTAAAGTTCCTACAAACCTTTTTAAAAATCTATATATATATATATATATCTATATAAAACTTATAATTAAAAATAATTTTTTATAACTTATAATTAGTTTATTTTTTTAATAACTTGAAATTATATTTTTTCTGATGACTAATAATTAAAAACATTTTAATAGCTTATAGTTAGTATTTCTTTTTTTTATAATTTATAGTTAGTAACAATTTTTTATGATTTATAGTTAATTTAGTTTTTAATAAATTGTAATTAAAAAAAATATTTAGATTTCTAATTTATGACGTTCCTAACATTTTTTTTCTCAGTTGTATATTTTGTTGATCCTTTATTTTTTGCACTCCATTTTATAGTTGTAATTTACGCGAGGCAATCGTCGCCCTTATTTCATTATTATTCTTGCATTTTCCATGGATGTAATTTACGCGTGGCCATGGTCGCGGTTTATTTTTTATTTCGTATTTTTTGGGGATTTGTAATTTACGCGAGTGATTGTCGCGACACTTTTTCCGCTTTCTTTACTTTCCGCACTTTAATTTCCACCATATAATAATTTGCCATGTTTTGCATGATTTATCGTTATGTTCATCTCCGAAGGAATTAGGTCTAGCCGTTTGACCGCCGAGTCAATAACCCTAACCTTTGACCATTTCCAAACCCTAAGAGCCTAGGTGTCCCGCCGTGGACGAAAATACCCTTTACCCTAGCTTTAGGTCAAAGAGTCGTCGTACTTTGCTTTAGGGTTTCCCGCTGTGGAATCCTTGATTTCAACCCTAATTTTAATTCAACTTTTCAACATAGAAATAGGAGTTTCAAGACTCCACGTAAGCGTGTCCTTAAGATACGTTTACTCCCATTGGAACTTTGACCACAGTCAAGAAGTTTCTAACCTCCCTTTCGAGGGGAACTACAATTACTCTGATTCCATTCCCGTCAGGATATGTAGGCACAAGATGCGATGTCTTGCCGAGTAAACTTAGGACTAACCCTTAGGTATTTTAGGTCACTCTATCCCTTAGCAATATATTTCAAACAGATAATAAAATAAAAAAGCATACAATAAACAAAAGGTTCTTGTAGAGTACTACATAAGTTTAGGGTGCTAGTACTTTCCCTAAGCTTAACCAACCCCTTACCTAGATCTCTCCCTGTATTGTCTTCACAATGCAAAATTAGGTTTTCCCTCTTTTGACCTTTTCCTTCGGATAAATCAAAGAGCGGTTGTGAACTAAAGATGTGATTCAAATTAATTAATAATTTGATATCATATTCTAACCGCAACAGAAGATGGCGACTTCACTAGGGACCCTTCTAATTTTTAAGGGTTGCCCCTATTTTGTTTATTGTATGATATTTCTATTTTATTTTATTATCTGTATATATTGTACCTTGCTTGGGGTATCTTTGTTGTGAGATAAGTCCTACACCCGGACTTTAGTGACATTATTATAGGAAGGTGATATATTCGACGAGGCTTATATGGAGTGATTCTCGACCAAGCTGACTTGAGAATCACCGCTCAGTTGAGACCCTTTTGAAAATGGTTCGGTTGAACGAGTATTCATGAAAACTTTTACTATTGTCGATTGGAGTCCGTGATACTGGGGACCTAGTACCTTAACACCACTTTGGCCTTATCTAGGACGTAGTGCAAGGACTATGAGGGAATATTCCCAAAATAGTTGCTACGCGATACTACACTCAAAAGAGGCCCTCTCGAGGATATTATTAACCACCGAGTCAATTGGGAAACTGATAATATTCGAAAGATGGACTGATGACTTTGGGCACTGCTTTAGAACCTTGTTCTGCAGGTACAACTAACCTATAGTACATACCTTTTGGAAAGGGTAGACCTTAACTCCATTCATTGTCCTCTAACCTAGGACCTTTGTGTGTATTTGTGCTTTGCATCCATAAAGCATCATATCACTCCTAGTTTCAAGGAATTCAACAGTCCTTTGCAAATTCGAAAAGCCTTACATTTTAAAGTCTAAATTTTTTCCAACTTTCCTAAAAAAGAAATGTTTGCAATCGACCGTTGAAGTTCTTGAAACTATTGCATTGCATTAGCATCATGTCTTGCATGGCATCTTTCCCCGGGTTTCTCATGTCCAGTTTTCTTTATCTTCCAGTGTTCCGTTGAGTCGTCAAGCTGATTCCTCGACACAGATATCAGACTAGAGCTAACTATAGACACCAAATGTCAGAACAAGAGGAACATAATGCGGAGGTCCGAATGGAGATTGATGAGTTGAAAGCAGGCATGACCAGGCTTACCGAGATGCTTCCAAGATCTCGTCAACGCTTTTATGAAGCAATACAAATACAATTTGGATATGACTCCCGATCATCGTCAGCTTCAAAGTATGTCTTAGAAGGAAAAAGAGTCGTTCAAGGAGTATGCTCAGTGTTGGAGGAAGTTAGCTTCCCAAGTCGAACCCCTTATAGCAGAGAATGAACTGACAGGAATATTCATGGATACTTTGTCTCTTTTCTATTGGGAAAAGATGATTGGGAGTGTCTCTTCAAGCTTTACAGATCTGGTGACTATTGGCCAAAGGTTAGAAGAAGGTTTGAAAAATGGGAAGGTATCCAAAGCTGCCGAATCTTCTAATGTTGCAAAGAAATCCTATGGGAATTTCCATAAGAGGAAGGACGAGCAGACCAATGCCATCATGACTGAATCAAGAAAGTCTCACCTGGGATCTCAAGTTGTTGTTGCTCCACAGCCAGCTCAGACCGCTCAATGTCCAGTTATTAGACAAGACCAATCTCGAAATAGGAACCAATTTGTTCCTATTCCCATGACTTACACATAACTTTATCCTTACCTGGTTCAACGAGGGTTGATCACTACAAGGGCTTTACCACCTCCTCCTAATCCTCCTCCAGCTAGATTTAGGGCTGATTTCCAGTGCGCTTTTCATGAGGGTGCCTTAGGCCACGACTTGGAGCATTGTTTTGTACTGAAGGCTAGAGTGCGCGAATTGATCAGAGAAGGAATACTTGATTTTGCGGATAATCCTCCAAATGTCCAGAAGAATCCTTTGCCAGTGCATCAAAAGCGAAGCTTCCCAGCGGATTGTTTATGTTTCAGACAGGACGGCTCATGGATTTAGTCATTAGACCTTTGTTTCTCGTTGTTTGTACTTTGCTTATTTTTACATTAATTGTTTGCTTTCTAATTATGTTTGTACTTTTACATTAATGAACTGAGCATTGCAACTTTTGATTTATTTTATTTTATCTATTATTTGCATCTTTACACTTTATCTTTCAAATGTTTATTTCTTGTCCAAATTCTTGATATGCAAAGATTGGAGGGAGGATGATGAAAACGTTATACCCATAACTACTGTTAGTATGCTTTCAATCAAACTTTGTTGACGATGTAAGGCATTGTTTCAACTCCCAAACACTGGAGAAATAAGGAAGTTATTTCCTTGTCACCCCCTTCGAGCCTAGAAGTTGGAGTTTCTTTCTTTACAAAAAACCCGCAATCTTAACCTGGGGAATGGGTAGTTCTCAGTTAACTTGGTTGTGTGTTCATACAATACACCTTTCATACAAAGGTCGCACTCACAATTTTCCTTCGCACACAACAAGTAAGTGTTGAAGATGTTTTTCAACCAGAAGTCGATGATGGTTCACCGTGATCATTAAGCTAGGCAGTCACTTCCTTTAAAAAAAAATCAAAAGAAAAGCCCGATAAGTCAAAACCTATGAAGGAGACTTATGCAAAATTGGGGCATCCCGTTGACTGTAATCTTCATAAGAAACAGTTCAGGCAAAAGTTAGGGATAATAAAAAGAGGAGATCTTTAAATCCTTACCCCGAAAATCCTCAATGTCAAAAGAACCATATGTTGTAAAGAAGCAGTGGCTGCCTTTTCGTAGGTCCTTTGACTTTTGAACCATCCCTACTACCATCAGTGCAATTCCTAACCTATAGGAACCTGAATGCATAATATGAGTTAACTGAGTGTAGGACTGAAGATTATCACGTAGATTGGGTGGGAACAAACAAATTTTGAGCCTTTATCCTTTGTTTCATAAACCATGAACCAGACCACGTTACAACCCTCAAAAGACCTAATTGAAACAAGGATATTTTGAAAGCATGCTACAGCAAGGTTGCGTAAGCTGGCTTCTAAAGATCTTTGTGAATCATTTATTTTGGCCGTATACCTGTATTAAACTTTGAGTGTCCTGGACCGCCGCGTTCTAACCAAAGACTCATTTATTTTTCATCTTTCAAAAATAATTTTGATTTCAAAAGTTGCATGAACTTTGCATTACCATGTTTGTATGAATATTTTTGTTTGCAAACTGGCTTTCCTCTAAGGAATTTTCAAACAATCGAGAAACTTGGTCAAGTGATCCTATCAGGGGCAAAGTCTTCTCAGGTCTGGTTTATCCATGAGATTTTCAAGACTCGGACTGGGGCAAACCTTCCGAGGGTACAGTAAAACAGTCATTTTCAGAATCAGACAAGCTGAAGCAATTATCAGTTCATCTGTAATGGATAATTTAATCTGGGGCAGTTTATTTGAAAGATCTCCAAGCGGCTTTCCATCCTTCCTATGAAGACCATCAACCTGATTACGATTTAGCAAGTGGCAGTGATCTCCGGGTTGAGGAATCAGTTTTCCAGTCTTGTCATCTTACCAGAAGAGTCGAGTCTTGTCGTCGACATCTGCATTTGCATTTGATCATATCTCATAACATAATTCATATACATATACATATCATACCTATGCATAGCATGAGTGTTTCATCCTCATTTGCATTTCTCCCGAGGTCGTGTTTTATCCAGGTCTTACCTTGTGGTCGAAGTCCAACTTACTTGGCACCTACCAAACAACTTTGTGTCGTGTCCATCTGATGTTCTTCCAGATAGGACGTTTTTCTTATCCGATGATTTTCCGGATATGCCTGTTCCTTTTACGTCCAATACTATTCTCATATATTGTGTTTATACCTTTCATTCAAAGCCATTATTGGATGTCTGGTACCCTGATTTTAATGTCTCTTTCTAATGGTTTTCCAGATTGAGTCTCGTTGTTATGATGTTCTTCCAGAACTTCGTTGTTACGTATCTGATGGTTTCCCAGATATTTTCCTTCGATTCTGACAGTTTTCCAAAATCTATCCGATGGTTTTCCGGATTTATTCCTCTTTTTGATGGTTTTCCAGATCGAGTCCTTTATCTGATGGTTTTCCAGATATTTTCCCTTGATTCTGATGGTTTTCCAGAATCTATCCGATGGTTTTCCGGATATGTTTCTCTTTCTGATGGTTTTCCAGATTGAGTAGCTTTTATCTGATGGTTTCCCAGATATTTTCCTTCAATTCTGATGGTTTTCCAGGATCCATCCGATGGTTTTTCAGATTTGTTTCTCTTTCTGATGGTTTTCCAGATTGAGTATCTCTTATCTGATGGTTTTCCAGATATTCTTTTACGATTCTGCCGGTTTTCCAGAATCTTTCTGATGGTTTTCCAGATAAATTCCTCCTTCTGATGGTTTTCCAGATCGAGTCTTTGTTCTGATGTTCTTTTAAAACTCTATCTGACGATTTTCCAGATACCCATGTGATTCTGATGGTTTTCCAGAATCTTATCTGATGGTTTTTCGGATCTGTTCTCCTTCTGATGGTTTTCCAGACTGAGTTTTTGTTCTGACGTTCTTCCAAAACCCCCTTGTTGCTTATCTGATGTTCTTCCAAATAGGTCTTCAAAACTTGCCCCGTACTTTTATTGTTTTCCTAAATGTTTCGGATTTACCTTCAGAACTTGTCTTCATCTCATGCTCCTATAGATGTCGTCCTTTTGTTTCTTGATATAGCCCAGGGTTTATTCGATGTTTTTCTGAGTATCTCTGGTATGTTTTAGAGTTCATTCGATGTTCTTCCGGATGTCCCTGAAATTTGTTTCTTTGACCCCAAGGTTATTCGATGGTTTTTCCGAGTATCTCTGGTGTTTGTTTCTCTCTGTATAATTTCTGATGATTCCTGAAGATCCCGCTCGATCTCTTCGTTTAAAGGAATGACCCGGAAATTCCAGCACTTGTCATTTACCTGATCCTACCGCCGTGTGGATCCTGTGTTACCGTTTGTTCTAAAGTGACCATTGTCGCGCTATTCCACCAGTGCGTCGTATTCCCCAGTGTAGTTACTCGTCGCGTCTGTCCCCTATGTCGTCGTGTCGTCTGCATCCTTGCATTCATCATTCCATCATACGCATCATATTAGATTCATAGCATTGTCAGCATTATAGTTCGTGTTATTTTGTCCATATCATTGCATATCACTGCATCTAGGGGCCAAATTTTCGGTTATCTGTATTTAAATCCCTTTCACCGCGATTTCTCGAGTCTCCGCTGCTCAAATCATCCGGTGAAGCTATTTAAATAGCGGCATCTGTTGCACCTCAAATTTGTCCTACCTTTACATAGTTTCTAGTGCCACTTTATTTCGAATGAATAAAATGACACAATTGGCAAGAGACCGTGTGTAAGGAGTTGTGAGTTTGAGAGGTTGAGAGTTCGAATCCCACCTTCTTCACTTTTTGTTTTGTTTCTTTTATTTTTATTCTAACTTTTCTATTTTCATAAAAAAAAATAACAAAATAGTTTTTTTATTATTTAATTATTATTTTCGTATTTTATTTAAATTATTTTTTAAAATATTATTTTTTCACTTTTTTTCATATTATTCATAAAAACATCCAAAAATCATAAAATTAAAAATATTAGAAAAGATTTTATTCTTTTTATAATATTTTTAAGGTTTAGTAAATAAATAGGGTTTTAAGTTTGTTTTAATTTGTTTAAATTTTAGTTAGTTTTGACTAATTCTTTAAGTTGGGCTTTAAAGTGGGCATTAAGTTAGAGTTAACCCTAATTTGTTACTTATATAAACATGAGTTGCATTTGAGAAAAAAGGGAGAAGGAGACAAAAGAAAAAACGGCGGCCGTTCTCACAACTTATCAGAAGAAAGGAGGAACCCACGAACACAGAAGGAGAAAAAAGGGATTGTTCTTCGAAGAAGAAGACGGAGCTTCCTTCGTTAATCATCATCGTCGCGACTCAGAGAAGCTCAAGCTCTCATCATTGTCCTCCTTCCGGAACTGCTTCAAATCCCATCTCAAAAATCCGTCGCCGTTACCGTAAGTTTTTCCTAACTTTTTAGATTTAGTTAATATTAAAATGAATTTTCTTAATTAAAACTCCTCTTGAACCAATTTTTTTTTTAGAGGTTAGTGCATTATTTTTAATTAAACCATTTTTAAAAAGAAATACAACAAAAGAAACATAAAGCTAACATTAAGACCTTTTATTCAACATTAAAATTTTTTTTAACAAGATTTAAAACTCTTTTATTAAAGTTAAAACCTCTTTTAAAGTTTTTCTTCCAAAATTAAAATCTTTTCTTAAAACTAAAACTTTTTTTCCAAATTTAAACCACCTTTTTAAAATTTAAATTTAAGTTTGTAAATTAAAACCATTATTTAGTTAAAGTTACTACAAACCTTTTTAAAAATCTATATATATATATATATATATATATATATATATATATATATATATATATATATATATATATATATATATATATATATATATATATATATATATATATATATATATATATATATATATATATATATATATATATATATATATATATATATATATATATATATATATATATATATATATATATATATATATATATATATATATATATATATATATATATATATATATATATATATATATATATATATATATATATATATATATATATATATATATATATATATATATATATATATATATATATATATATATATATATATATATAACTTATAATTAAAAACCATTTTTTATAACTTATAATTAGTTTATTTTTTTAATAACTTGAAATTATATTTTTTCTGATGACTAATAATTAAAAACATTTTAATAGCTTATAGTTAGTATTTTTTATTTATTTATAATTTATAGTTAGTATTTTTTTTATTTATAATTTATAGTTAGTAACAGTTTTTTATGATTTATAGTTAATTTAGTTTTTAATAAATTGTAATTAAAAAAAAAATATTTAGATTTCTAATTTATGACGTTCCTAACATTTTTTTTCTCAGTTGTATAGTTTGTTGATCCTTTATTTTTTGCACTCCATTTTATAGTTGTAATTTACGCGAGGCAATCGTCGCCCTTATTTCATTATTATTCTTGCATTTTCCATGGATGTAATTTACGCGAGGCCGTGGTCGCGGTTTATTTTTTATTTCGTATTTTTTAGGGATTTATAATTTACGCGAGTGATCGTCGCGACGCTTTTTCCGCTTTCTTTACTTTCCGCACTTTAATTTCCACCATATAATAATTTGCCATGTTTTGCATGATTTATCGTTATGTTCATCTCCGAAGGAATTAGGTCTAGCCGTTTGACCGCCGAGTCAATAACCCTAACCTTTGACCATTTCCAAACCCTAAGAGCCTAGGTGTCCCGCCGTGGACGAAAGTACCCTTTACCCTAGCTTTAGGTCAAAGAGTCGTCGTACTTTGCTTTAGGGTTTCCCGCAGTGGAATCCATGATTTCAACCCTAATTTTAATTCAACTTTTCAACATAGAAATAAGAGTTTCAAGACTCCACGTAAGCGTGTCCTTAAGATACGTTTACTCCCATTGGAACCTTGACCACAATCAAGAAGTTTCTAACCTCCCTTTCGAGGGGAACTACAATTACTCTGATTCCATTCCCGTCAGGATATGTAGGCACAAGTTGCGATGTCTTGCCGAGTAAACTTAGGACTAACCCTTAGGTATTTTAGGTCACTCTATCTCTTAGCAATATATTTCAAACAGATAATAAAATAAAAAAATCATACAATAAACAAAAGGTTCCTGTAGAGTACTATAGAAGTTTAGGGTGCTAGTGCCTTCCCTAAGCTTAACCAACCCCTTACCTAGATCTCTCCCTGCATTGTCTTCACGATGCAAAATTAGGTTTTCCCTCTTTTGACCTTTTCCTTCGGATAAATCAAAGAGCAATTGTGAACTAAAGATGCGATTCAAATTAATTAATAATTTGATATCATATTCTAACCGCAACAATAAGCAATTGAGAAATACGGCTAATGTGATGTTGTAGATACCTCAAAATACTCTTATGATGTGTTTGTAATTCCAGAATGCAATTTAAAATCATACTTAGTATAATCATTATGGATTTGTATTTCTTGCAATTACGAAATCTCACAATTGACAAAGTTATGCATTTTGGAGCATATAATCAAGATCCGATGCCTCACACCCAACCTTGTATAATAGATTCGATTACGAAATCTAAATGCAGACCATCTGATCTTAATTAATTCGACAATCTAGATTGTATGACTCAGGCAGATGAGGGATTTCCTGATTACAGGGGGCTCCAATCCATAAATGCTTATAATAAAATGTCACAACTAATGATTATATAAATAAAACATGAGATATTTTTAAAACTGTATTGAAATTTCTTGTTGGAAGCATTATCAAAACATATCTGGAGCAATATAACCATGTGTAACAATTTTTGCCTCATAATATTCATCAAACAAGATGCTGCTATGAATAAAAGGTGGAGAACAATCATGGTGCAAATAGAAAATCCCAGTTGCACCTCCCAATGCAATCTTCATCCAAATGACTTATTTCATTAGCATCAATATCCACTTGCTGAAAAGATGCTAGTTTCCATTTTTTTACTTGCTTGCTCTTCGATTCCTGAAGCTTCTAACATCAAAACCGCGATGATGAAGATAACAACAATGACCACGAGCATTACATATTTATAACCAAAGAGAATTCTTCTATGACCATGATCTTTATCAGAAATCTTCAAATCAGAATTTATTGAACTTTTTGGAATTTTCTCAACACATGGTGAACCTTTGTTTCCAGCAAAAATAGCTCTGTGGATGTTGAACATTTTGATTCAGTCATACTCATATCTCAAACATTACAGATCAAACATAAAGTACACTGTTAATCATCACATAAACAAAAAGTAATACACGAAAAAGAATGATCCCAAAATAATTTAAAAATTCCAACCTACCGGATTCAAACCAGTGACCTAAGGATTCCAGCACCAACTACAGTCCTCCGCTCTACCAACTGAGCTAAGGTCGGTTGCTGATAGACATGTTGTTATTTATTTATATAAACAATATTAGATGTAGTGGTTCCCTTTTCATTCATTTTGTTTTGATTTGCAACATTTTGATTAGTGATATGAGAGAGGGGATCTACAAGGTAAAAGTAAAACCACTAATTAATTATCACGGGTCCTTCAAAATTAAGAACTACTATTTCTTATATATGCAGAAAAAACTAACTGCTAGTTACTTTTTGTTTTATATCTGTATTAATGATTTAAATTTAGATTTAATTGAAATACATTTACGTATAAAAGGATTTTATACTGTTAATTAACACTGTTAGATGTTAAAAAGAAAATTAACTTTTATTTTTGTCATTATTAAAATAAAACCGATAAATAATAATAATAATAATAATAATAAATTGACAATGTAAATTTTACACCGATAATAATTAATTTCTTTAAATTTATCAATAAATTAAGACTAAAAATTATATTAAATCAACTAGCATTCAATATTACTTATAATTATTCTCATTGACTTATATGTTGGGCGACAATCTTGTAGGTTCATCTCACTCTATCGCATAAAGTACTGCGACATTGCAACAAGACACAACTTCACCACCTCATCTTTTCTTTCTAGTTCGCAACCGAGTTGTGGCACCGTCGGAGGGAACACCTTTTGATTCCCGCTAATTTCCATGAAAAACTACCATTTAGTTGCGCTCTAAGTGCGGTTTGGCTCATTTAGCTATTTTCTCTTCTTCAAACGGGCACCGGAAACCAAACTTCACAAAAATAATTTTATAAACCTTCTTCCATCTCTTAAAGGTCCCAAGCATTTATTCAAGCAAGAAAACCTACACAATAACACACAAATCAAGGAATCCAAAGGTATATGTAATTATATTGAAGATTCACATATTTTCTTTGAATAATTCAATTAAAACGCAATTAAAGAGTTGAAAAATGTTAAGAAATATGGTCCAATTTAAGTAATATTTGGCATTCAACTGGTACTAGTGTAAAACCTAAACAAAACCATAATAAAAAAGTTTTTCCATCATTTTCAACCTTTCTTCTATGCATACACACAATCAAATTGTTCATAATCATTTTTTGATTGGTGACCATCTAGAATAGGGTTGATAACATCCAATTAGGTTGGTGTAACCGAGAATATTAGGTTGAGATTCTTAAGTGTTTCAAATAAGAAAAGCAAGGTGGGGTTTTCCTTCAAGATCATTGGGATTTGAAGGTTTTGGAGAAGATCACGTTAGCATGGATTTGACCGAGTGAAAGCCTTGGGACAAGGTGGTTTCCTTACAAGGGAGTAGCGCGAGACGGTCAATCGTGTTCGGAAATCTTTGGTTCAACAAGTGCATGCTAGGGATAATCTGACCGAGCGAAAACCTTGAAGACGAGGAGGTTTTGCAAGCAAGTAGTCAAGAACATGTAGATTGTAGTAGCATTTTTGGTGACTTGATCAAGGGTTTAGAAGTTGGTACGTTCGTCCTAGGAGGTAACTCTGTTTGAAGGATGTAATCTACTATCGGGGATGTAAAGTTTGGTCAAGTAAAACCAGTGTTTACGACATTTCGAGCCATAATCCTTTCGACCATGGCCGCTAAATTGTTGTCAATGGCTATATTATTGCATCGAACTTCTTGGACCACGTGATCCGCATCCTGGTTTCGGTTTATCACGACCACTCCTTGGTTTCCTTCGTCTAGAACATGGACCTGGTTCATTTGATTTTCTCTTACTGGCTCAACTACAGGAGGTTAGACTCTAGCTTGGTTTTCTAAGTGTATTTCTCTTGCGTTTCTTACGTCCTGTCGAGGGACGTTCGCTATTGGGTTTTGATTTATGGGTGCAGGGGGTACTCCCATGAACTCAGCCAACCGTGTCAACTGCAGCGTCAATTGTTGGTTGGTTTGGGTTGTGTTATGGATTAATGGCTGGAAGATTTCGCCCATAGTCTGGAACAAAGTCTGAACCATTTGCATGTTGCTCTCATCCATCTGTTGTCTTAAGCATGCGACTGAGGTATTGGTCAAGTTGGGGCCTTGCGTCGAATATCCCAGACTCTGGCCCTGGAAACTTCGACCAATGTTCACACCAGATCCTGATCCTTGCGGCAGAGAAGTCACAGGGTTATCTGAAAAGATGGGGGGAACATTTTGAAGCCCCTGCATCACAGTTGTAGGCATTCCATATGTTGGATTCCTGGGTATCTGTACCAATCGAGGAAGTGGATTTTGTCTGGGCAGGGGGCTTCCTCCTAATGGTGTCTGAGGATTGGACACTTGGGGTCCGATATATTCCAATACTGGTTGAGTATAGGGTCTTATTATAGTCGACCAAGCCCCTAGTATCAAAGGTGTTGGTACAGGCCTTATCGGGAGCCCTATTTTCTCTCCCGTCGATGGTATTGAAGACGACGCTCCGTCGTTTCTTGTTTCTTCACTAGAGCCATTTTGTTGGCCATTTGGTTGAACGGGTTCTGTCGCCATATTCCTAGTGTTACGTCTTACTAAACTTTCTTCGTTCGTAGTGGTTATTCTGCCACTTCTTAGTAACATACAATGTACTTTGAAGACAAGTTGATAAGGCTTATATTTCTAGAGTTTTATGATCTCAAAAATTTCTTTGTTTAGCAATGTTCCACCAGGTGTGCCATTTTGTTTACCGTGTTTTTTGGTAAACAACCTTTGGTCTGTCAATTTGGTGTCAAATTGACTAACTTGCAGGATTGGCCATACGAAATCCTAGGATATGTGCTAAAGGGTATTTCTATTTGAACCTATCTAAAATGTGTTTTGACAATACCAAGAAGAAATAATTTAAAAGGGACAAAAATTATCCACTATGTTAAAAAGAAAGAAGGAAGAAGAATTACAAAAGGGAAAAGAGATAAAGGTTTTTTTGGGAGAGAAGGACTTAATCGAAGTGATAATGGTGAACAAAAAGGAAGACGAAATAAATAAGTAAAGGTACTTGACAAAAGTAAAGAAAACAAAGTAACTTCATTGAAAAGATAAAGGATGGTGTGTTTACATCACGTACATTCTCTGTAATACTCTCTTTCTCTACACTCGGATACTTGGAGTAATTTTAAGAGTGACTTGTACAACAGTAAATTACAACACACTAATGTTTATGTCTAAGACTCCTATTTATAATAATAATAGTAACTGCTAATAACCTCCTTAGGCCATCTATTCCTGACAAGTGTCAGACCGCATGCAGTCCTGTGTCCGATGAGAGCCACTTGTCCTTCTTAGTCATAAGAAAATATAACTACTCCCTCCAATATTCGAATTTCAAAACTCAATTCGTCCCCACTTCTAAATCTCGGTCGAAGATACCATTTCGCTGCTTAAGTCGAAATGTCTAATTTCAAGACTTCAATTTTTCTAAGTCCTTGGAAGACTTTGTAGGTCCTTTAACAAGCTAAAAATAGCCTCCAAACTTGGGTCGTCAAATTGGCGAGCTAACAAATTGCCCCCCAAAAATGTAGTTTTCGACACTACAAAAAGTACATTTTTTGACAGCATCCAAATTCGACGCCGTTTTACCTTCGACTATATCCTGATCGTTGACCCACTTTCAACTGCTTCGAGCTTAGGAAACTAAAAGGTGATGGGAGAGGACATATCCACAATCTCACGCAAAAAGGAACTGTTACGCCACCTTTATGCACGATCTCTGACGCATGAACATCATGGCAAATTTCTCGGGAATCACCAAAATCGTGAGCCATCATTACTCCTACAGAGCATAGGTTACAACCGCCACCTCTACTAACTCATCCTGAGTACACACGTGGCCCACTAACCCCAGCCACTTATGAGAAAAAACTCTTGAATTTCCTCTTTTCACTTATAAATAATTTTCAAAACGTTTTTTTTTCACTTTCACTTCCTCAATCTCTTTACAACATTGCTTCGCATTTTCTTCCCACAATCTCTTTTCCAAGAACACTTCTGCAACTTTTATCATGGCTGAACTAAGGTCCCAGAAACAAAAAACCCAGTCTCACAAGCAAACCTCTTCTTCCGTTCTTCCTCCTTTTGCTGCTCTGAGTGGCCCGAAGGTGGCGAAAAATCAGCAACTCGTGCGTGAGCCTTTACTGGAAGAGAAACGCCATATTTATGAATCCCAGATAATCATACCCGTTACTGTCGGGAATAAACCATTGGCCATGTCTGGGCCACTATCCTTCTTAGGTTTAAACTATTCCACTTTGAATGAGTTTTTTCCTTCTTACCGAAAAACCAAACCCCTAGGGCAAAAAGACCCCCAAAAGGTTCCCTTGGATAATCCAGATAGCTTGGATGTTTATAATGTGGATCTCAAGTACCTCCACGATGGCGCAAGATTATTTAGGGCTACGCCATATTTCAAGGATTCTGATCTCTACCTCAACTGGTTGAAGAAGGTAGAAAAGGCAAAAGCTCAAGACTGGAAAGACATGGGCATCTTCGATCTTATTATGATGTCGAAAGTAGGTCCCAACTACTGCCCCCTGATGTTGGCTGCGTCTTTGTTCTTTTGGGACAACACACATTACACTTTTCATCTTCCATGTGGGATGATGACGCCTACTTTGTTCGATATTGCTGCTATTGTAGGACTGAAACCTCATCGACTGGCTTACGACCCTGAAGTTGATAGCCAAGACACTATCGGTTTCTCCACCATCAAACATACTTATACCCATTTCATCAATCATTATCATGATAAAAGTAATGCTACTGTTAGAGACGAGGAACATAGCCTTTTTGCCCATGTGGCTGTCTCGTTGTATTTTCTGTACTAAATCCTTGCAGGTGGCACGAAAATACTTAACACTGGCGAACCAGCTGCATAAAAAGAGGGAAATATGTTTGAGCAAAATGATCCTTGCAAGCCTATACGAAGCTTTAAGCGAAAGTGTCGGCAAACTGAAGGACCCTGAGAGTAATGGTAACTTGGTAATGTCGGGGCCATTTTGGTAACTTCAATTGTGGTTAAACGCCACTTTTGAAGGCAGCCTACCAAATAAGGGTGAAGTTGATGAAGGTTCTCCTTCGATCTCTGGAAGGCAAGTCGAATGGCCTTGCTTAGTTCAGCTTACTCCCAGTGAAGAAGGGCATATACTTCGAGCCAACCTTTCAGGCTTCATCCAGATGTTCGCGAAGCGCTATATCTTCACATCTGGGATGGCTCCCTTCGCAGAACGGAAACACGGCCCTGAATGGTTTACTAGGCCTTTCCCAGCTTTGCTCAAGGGGCAGGAAGAAGAATCGAAGTTGATTTGGGAGCGATTTCTTACGCCTCGACTACTTGTCCACAAGCTTAATCTGACAAAAGGGAAAGCTTCCTTAATAGCTTATCAACCAAATCTTATGTCGAGACAGTTTGGACTTATCCAAACCCTGCCTAGGTTTTTATACGAGAAAAAGTCTCACATTTTGTTTCCACACCACATCGTTAACCCCATCGAATGTTCGACCCAATTGGCACGCCATGCCCATAAATCCTTACTTACCCCACTCTACTTTGAACCCTCTTATTTCTGTTCCCCAGAATTTTAGAACTGGTGGTCCAGACATTATTCTTTTGAATTTCTTGATGCTGCCAGTCTTACTCGAATGATTGATCATGCTTTTGTTGATGTGCAGGAAAAAACCAAGAAAGGTAGGTCCACTCACATAAAGGAGATACAAGCCTTCCAAAAATATTTTGAAACTGCTTATCGACCGGGTGATATTAGTCGAACCGTCCGTGAGGCTGCTGTCACTTTGAGGGAAAAATTTCTAAAAAAGATGGAGAATTTAAAAATTCCTTCATCCATCCCTCGTGAGAAACGGTATGAGATGGCTTTAAAATTATTTCCCCCAAGATTCCTCGATTGCCATCTGCTGATTTTGGAGTGGTCCTTGCCCCTCAATTTCCAGATTGGTTCATCTGTGAGGATCCTATAAAAATCCTCAGACAGCAGTCGAAGCCTAAGGCACAGCGGGTGGTTCCGACTAAACATATCGTCGATACTTTCAAAGGTCACCTTCATATTAATATCGAAGATGTTCGCATCGAATCCGAGATTCTCGAAGGTCGACTCTTCTTCGTTTTAGACCTTTTAAACAATGTTTTATCCTTACTAACGGATGACACTGTCATTTGTCTTTTACAACTACTCCCAAAAAGACTGCCATTTCGGTGAAGACTGAAAGTTTCGTCGAGGGTCAGAAAGTAATATTAATGCACCATTTTAATCCTTTCAACATTCTGGGTTAAAAACCTAACACTTTCCCAATGCTTTTTTAGGTAAGCCGGAAACCCCTACCCCTCAGAAGAAATTAAAGAGGGGCGCCAACCTAGTCATCGTCGACTCAGAAGACGAAGATGGTTCTCCTCGAGAGGAAGTTCCAATGAAAAGGCGGTGAAAGGTTGTCTGCGGTCTCGACGCCACTGACTCAGATCCTCCAGCGACTCAAATCCCGAAATCACAAGCTCATTGTGCAAACCTTGGTAAGGCTTCTGTCGGAGGAACCCCAATTCCCCAAACTGCTGCTGTTGAAAGCGACAACTCTAGTCCGGCTGATGAAGGCCCTAAGGTCCAACTCTTATCTTCGACTGCTTTCTGTTTGAATTTTAAACTGCTTTTGGATTCTTTTTCTCATGTGTAGATTCTTTCTTTTTAGCCTGACGTTGTGATGACAGAAAGCATCCCATCTACATCTCTTCTTGAGGCCTATCCTTTGAACAGTCGAGGCGAGCCCACCTATCGTCCTTCTTCGGACTTAGGTTCTGGTGTGAGTTCTCTTGGGGAAATCAATAAACCTGAGGTTCATGTGGTTCCCCTGCCTTCTCCTTTAAAAGCTGTCACCCAACAATCTCAAACTGATGGGTCCGATCATGACGAAGGGAACAATTCCCAGAATCCCATCGAAGCAGGTGAAGAAGAGAACTTTTTGGATGAGGGCGTAGATCCTGTTGATGGCTCACCCCAGGGTACCACAATGGGGGTTGATGACAAACCTGTGGAGGAAAAGGGTACGACAGATGGAGCTATGCATCAATCTGAGTTGGAAGAGTCTAGTAAGGAGGATGTCGAAGAAGATGGGGAAGAGGATACTGCCAATGCTGTCCCAATTAAAGAAACTGCTGTCAAGAGTCCTCCCATCCAACAAGCCAAGCTTGTTGAAACAACTCCAGTTGCTCCTGCCAATATCCCCGCAAAAACGGAAACGATACCTACCAAGAGTGCGACAGACCTTATTGTGGCAGAACTTGAGGCTCTAAAAGCGTTCGACCGTCGACAGTACATCCAACTCCTCCTCCGTAGGCGAAATAGTTCCTCAGGCAGATCCCAAAGCACTTCAACCTCTGAAGGTCCGACTTCAACTCCAATCAATAGTGCTCTTGAGAAAGTAAAGAACAATATTTTCAAAGGGGACCTCTTTTCTCTTTTGCAAATGGGTCCAGACCATTACCTTTCTTTGAAAACTCTCCTACAGCAAGTGGACCTTCAGTCGATCTCCACTGAGGCTGCGGCCGTAATCCAAGAAGTTGGGACATTGATCGACCAGGTTCATACTGACTTTGGGCTCTTGCCTTAGTTCGACAAGGATATATCTGAAAAGTCAGGTACTGAGGCTGCTGCTTGGTCTGCCGTTGCGGATTGTGAAGACAAAATTGCAGCGCTGGAGGAGCAAAAGGCCAAGAATCAACAAGAGATTACTGAGAACGAAACGAGCATCGCTTGTTGGGAGCGTAAGATCAGAAAACTTCGTAGCAAGATAGCTAAAGCTCATAAGAGAAATGCTGAACTGTCTTCCTTCGATGATTCTTCCTTGTTGACAGAGCTTGATCATGCCGTCCTTTTTGCCGAGGAGGCTCGACAACTTGAAGCCGATATTGCGCAAATGAAAACCGACAGAGCCTCTTGCCAGAGTCGTCTCGATGCCCAGAAAGCAAGCTACCTCAAGATGAAGGCCAACCTTCCTTTTTAGATTTCTAAAATATTTAATGTTTATTTTCTGGCCTTTGTAAGCCATGTTTCTATTGCTGTATTCGTAAAGACTAAACCATTTTGGCACATTTTATCGATGCCATTTATGGCCCTGCTTATTAGCTTTATATTACTCTGTTGAAATGTTTACCTCTCAAAGCGATGGTTTGTATTTTTTCAAATACTTACCGTTTACTTTCAAGATTCGTTTATCATTGCTAAGTTCCTCAACTTCGTATGCCCCATTCAAGAAGAATTTTGAGATTTGAAACGGTCCTTCCCATTTCGGGGACCATTTGCCCAGTGTCCTGACCTTTCGATCCATCGGTAGGATTACCCTCCAAACTAAATCTCCAATCAAAAAGGTCTTGGCTTTGACTCTTTTGTTATAGGATTTCTCCACTCTTTTCTTTTGCCTTCTTAAGAGTTCCAACGCTCTTAACCTTTCCTCGTCTAAATCCACTAACTCGTCGAGCATCATGTCCCAATAAATCTCACGGGGAATTTCGTGATGCCTCTGAATCCTGGTCGACTGCACAAGAATTTCGACTGGTAATACTGCATCATGGCCAAAGGTCAGTCGATAAGGCGCAGTGTTGGTAGCTTCTTTGGGGGATGTTCGACATTCCCATAGAACCTGGTCTAGGGTTTTATGCCAGTTTTTTGGCTTATCCCCTACTTGCTTTTTTATCATTCCAATTACTACCTTATTCGCTGCCTCGACCTGGCCATTGGCCTGTGCGTAGTAAGGGGTCGAAGTAAGGAGTTTGAATCCCATTTCTCTGGCAAACTCTTGCATTTTCCGACCGGTAAAGACTGATCCTTGATCTATTGTTATCGTTTCTAGCATACCAAATCTAAAGATAATGTATTTTTGAATAAATTCAATCACATCGTCTTGGTCTACTTTTGGCAGGGGTACCGCCTCGACCCATTTGGTGAAGTAGTCTATCCCCACCAAGATGAATTTCTGGTTTTTCGAGGACGCGGGTCGAATTTCTCCTATTAGGTCCAAAGCCCATCCTCTGAATGGCCATGGCTTAATTATGGAGTGCAACTCGCTTGCTGGAACATGTTGTATACCAGCGTGTATTTGGCACTTCTGGCAGCCTTTGGCAAATTCGATACAATCTTTCAGCATTGTAGGCCAATATAGACCTTGGCGAAATAGTAGCCATTTCATCTTCTGGCCTACTTGGTGTGCCCCGCATGCTCCACTATGAACTGATGATAATGCTAGATATGCCTCAAATTCACTTAGACACTTAACCAAAACTCCCTCCGGAGCTCTTTTGAATAATTCGTTTCCTAGGAGGACGTAGCTTAGTGCTTGGTATTTTATTTTTCGCTCTGTGGTGCTTGAAGGACTTTGGAGGTATTCGACCAACGGTTTTCTCCAGTCCCCATCTGACATCGATTCGATTGTAAAGATCTCGAAGGTTTCTTCGTCGGCAAATCCGAACTTTGCAGCCCTTAAATCTGATGGCTGCAATGCCACAGCTGCTACCTTGCTTCTAACTTGGATTACTTCTCGCAGGTCTTCGCAGGACACCTTGTACCCTGATTCTATTTGGGCCAAATCGTTGGCCACCTGATTTCGTATTCGTGGTATATGTCGAATAGTAGCCTCTTCGAATTTCTTTAATAGCCTATTTACTACTACAAAGTACATGATGAGGCTTTCTTTGACGCATTTGTATTCTTTTGTCAATTGTTTTATGACTAACTCTGAGTCTCCCATTATTTCAACTCCGGTTGCCCCCAATTCCAACAGAATTTCAAGTCCAGCTATCAAAGCCTCGTATTCCGCCTCATTGTTGGAGCATGGCTCACTTATTCTATACTTGAATTGTGTTGGAATGTTGTCAGGAGAAATAATCAGCATGCCTATGCCAGTTCCCTTCTTATGCCGGGAACCATCGAAGTACAACTTCCAAGGTTCTAGTTCGACCATATTTAAAGCGTTTGTATCTACGGAGTGGTCGACGATAAAGTCTACCACTATTTGCCCTTTAATTGCTTTCAATGGTTTATATGTTAAGGAACATTCAGTTAACGCTAATGCCCATTTACCTATTCGACTATGCAAAATAGGTTTGGACAACATATGCTTTATAACATCAAAATGCAAAGAGACACAAACATCGACAGGCTTTATATATTGTTTTAACTTTGTACATGAAAAATATAAACATAGACATAGCTTTTCTACTTTGCTATATCTAGTCTCTGCATCATTTAGGACTCTACTAAGGTAGTAAATGGCTCTTTCTGTGCCATCTTCGTCCTATTGAGCTAACATGCTTCCCAGAGTTTTGTGTGACGCAGCTATGTACAACCTCATGCTCTTGTGTCGACAAGGTGGAGAGAGAATTGGAGGATTGGTCAAATAACTTTTGATTTTGTCAAAAGCTTCTTGTTGTTCCTTCCTCCATTCATACCTTTCTTTGGTGACTCGAAGCAACGGCGAGAAAGCTTGGGTTTTGCCGCTTAGGTTCGATATGAACCTTCTTAAGAAATTAATCTTGCCCAACAGGGATTGTAATTCCTTTTTATTTGACGGTGCCTTGGTCTCCATAATGGCTTTCGTCTTGTTTTGGTTTATTTCGATGCCCTTCTTGTGGACTACGAAACCCAAGAAGTCGCCCGCCTGCACAAAGAACGCACACTTTAGAGGGTTCATTTTGAGGCCAAACTTCCTCATCCTTAAGAAGGATTGTCGAAGATGATATATATGATCTTTGCCTGATACAGATTTAACCATAATGTCATCAATATATATCTGCATGAAAGATTCTATATAGTCATGGAAGATTGAATTCATTGCTCGTTGGTATGTTGCCCCAGCGTTTTTTAGGCCAAAAGGCATCACTACCCATTCGTAGGTGCCTATGGCCCCTGGACAACGAAACGCTGTTTTGGGAACATCATCCTCGGCAATGAAGATTTGGTTATAACCAGAATAACCATCTAACATACTAAGATATTCGTGGCCGGCGGCTAAATCGACTAGCATTTCTGCCATCGGCATCGAATATTCATCCTTAGGAGTTGACGAGTTTAAGTCCCTAAAGTCTATGCAGACTCTCAAGGAACCATTTTTCTTAATAACTGGCACAACATTAGCAAGCCATTAGACATACCTGGTTGTGCGGATGAATTTGCACCGCAGAAGTCTTTCGATTTCCGCTTTTATTTTTGATAGAACCTTTGGAGCAAAACGCCTTGGGCTCTGTTTGACTGGTTTCTTGCCAGGCTTGATTGGTAGTCTATGTTCCACCAACTCTCTTTTTAATCCTGGCATTTCATCATAATCCCAGGCAAAACAGTCTCTATATTCTCGCAACAGCAGGATGACCTCACCTTTGAATCGAGTGTCGAGGTTGGCACTAATATAAGTGGGCCTTTTGATAATGCCATCTCCTAAGTCCACTTCCTCTAGCGGGTCCTGCGCAAGCATCTTGGCATCCTCTGCCAAGGGATCTTTCTCGAAACCCAAAGGCTCGTCGTCATAGATAGCGTCAAGCCTTTTGTTTTCTCGATGGGTTTCATCAGATAGTTCCATGTCGAAGCCCTCCTTGTAGCTTCTCTGAAGAATTTCTTAATCGGCCTCTATGGCCATTTCGCTTTTGACAACCTCCAAGGCCGTTTGTAGTCTAGTTTCGGCCACATAAGCCGAAATCCTTCGACGCGCATTGGCTTCAGTCATTATTACTGAAATCACTTCCCCATCCCGTGGGGTCCACTGGCAAGGTTCCAAGCTATGGAAGCCTTTCTCCTGCACCTCTCTGTCCCAACGGAAACCGTCTATAGGATGTAAGTATAACGAGCCAAATACTTCGTCGTCTGGCTTGAAATCAAAGTCCGATGGTCCACAAGGATCTATACTAGCCAAGTGTTTAATCGAAGTGCCTTTGATCGACATAGTTGATGGGCGCCCTAAAGTACCCTTGATCAGCTTCAATATTCTCTACGATGTCGTCTGGTCTCCAAATTGCAATCCTTTGATACATCGAGGATGGCACTGCCCCGACGCCATGAATCCATTCGCGTCAAAGTAACAAATTGTAATTGGCTGTAGTTTCTACAACCATGAATACCATTGGCCGCGTTACTGTTCCAATGGTGACATCTACCTGGATTACTCCCCTGGTCAAGCCTACCTTACCTTCATAGTTAGACAGAACCATGTTGTGAGGCTTGGTGTCGGCATCGCACTTCCCGATTTTGTTTAATAGAAAATGTGGCATCAAATTCACCGTTGCGCCACAGTCCACCAGAATTTTGTTAACTGGGGTATTTTCTACTTTAGCCGTAATATAAAGTGGCTTCAAATGGTTCCCCATCTCCTTAGTGGGTCGCTCGAAGAAAGCATTCTGCTCTTCAACACAGCCATTGTTCATCACATAATAGCAGACGGGTTTGTGTGCTGCCATTTCGCAGTCTGTGTCAGTGTCGCAGTTTTCGACCACAGACAATCTGTCATATTCTTTCGGCATCACTAACACTATGTTCACCAACAAATTTAGCGAATCATCAGAATCTGAGTCAAAGTTGTCCGTCATCTCGTCATCTACCCCAGTGCTCTCCCTCTGACTTCTAACCTGATCAGAGAACAACTTCCTGCCCACCGGCGGTTGTGTGGTTTTGCTGATCATCTTCGACGGCTCTCTCTGATTTTTTGTTGGGAGATTAGTACTAGATTCGGCCTTGCCTTCGACGCCATTTCTCTAAGAGCTTTTCTTTTCTGTTGTTCCCGCCTCCACTGCGACCAGGACATGGGGTTTTTCCCTTTATAATTCTCGGATACATGGGCCATCTTTGAAGACTGGAATTCTTTTCGATAGGTAACTGAGGAACCCCTATTCACTTCAAAATTCTTCCATTTTTGTTCGCCTTGTCGCCTATCCTCGTTGGGTTTTGTCCACCTACCATCGGTGTTTCCAATAGCGGGTTTGAAACTAGCAGGCCTTGTTTTGGGGCCTCTGATGTGGGGTTCAGACCTTTTCAGCAAACTGCTTCGTTTATCGAATTCAGGCATTTTCCCATTTTGCTTGAGCCTTCGTGTTCCCTCAAGTCTCTGGGCAGCCTTTTTGTCGAAGATTGCGCTGCATCGTGGGCATAACATCACGCTAGAACCCTTTCCCTGACATTTGTGAAGAAAATCCACAATTGTTTCCTCTTGCTTCGGGTATGCCTCCTTAGTGATTTCTTCTTGGTTGTTCGACTCACTGTCCCCCTCACCTCCTTGTTGGGTGACTTCCATCATGTTGATCTCAACCTCCTCGACCAAATTCAAACCCTTTAAGCTTAGACCCAAACCTTCAGTAGCCTGGTCCATTTTGATGAAGTTATCAGCCATCTCCTTGGTCATCATCTCCCATTTTGGATTTTCTGCTACCCCATCGATGTTGGTAGTATCCATCTCCCCTTCACTGCCTCGATCAAAGTCCATTATGTCCTTTGTCATCACAGCATTCTTGACGAAGTCATCAGTAACTTCTATCATGCTTTCTGAGAAGCTGCGGCCTTCAGTGACCTCGATCATGTTGGCTTCTAAAGGCTCTGTGTAGTGAGCATCCGTCACTTGTAGGGGGTCCGTGTCGACCTTCATTTGGCTGGTGGATTTCTCCCCAAACTTCAGTCGTCCCTCCTGGATTGCGTTCTGAATAAGATCCCTGAAAAGAAAACATTGAGATGTTTTATGACCCAGAAAGTTATGGTACTTACAAAAACCTCTCTTTTTTCTTTGCTCTAGCGATGGCAATTTAGCGCCAGGTGGCACTATCATTTGCCCATATTTTACCAAGAAATCGAAAATTTCATCACACTTGGTGATGTCGAAGGTATATGTTTTCTTTGGGAATCTATCATTCCTTTCTGACTCGACGAAACTCTTCCCCTATGGGGGTGCTAATACTTTACAAGAATAAGGGGGGCCTTGTTTAAGTTCGGTGAGGTCTACTTCATTTTCGTCGAGATTCAAAGAATCCTCGCAGGCCCTTTCGATATTGTCATCAATTTCGACAAAGGCCACCTTCTTACTCTTGTTAAATCTAGTTTTCTCTTCTTTCAAACGTTCGAGTTGTCGAACTCTGTCGGCCAATTGGGCCATATCTCTTAAGTATTGGGTATCTAACTTCTTTCGAATGGAATAATCAAGGCCTCCAGCGGCCATTTCGACCAGTTCGTGTTCCGACACTTGCGTGAAACACCTGGCTTTGAGTAATTGAAACCTATTGAGGTACTCTTCGATTGGCTCTGAAAACTTACGTTTTACGCTGGCTAGTTCTTTCAAACTAATTTTGGTCTGGCCCATGTAAAACTGCTCATGAAACAAGCGTTCAAGTTGGGCCCAACTACATATGGTGTTAGGTGCTAGCGTCGTGAACCAAGTGAAAGCATTTTTTGTGAGGGGGCTTGGAAAGTATTTTATCCTAAGGCTCTCATCATTCGCTATTTCCCCGGCTTATATCACATAACGAGCCACATGTTCGACAGTAGATTCCGTCGTATCCCCTGAGAATTTCGTAAATTTTGGTACTTTCGTCCTAGGAGGTAACTCTGTTTTAAGGATGTAATCTACTATCGGGGATGTAAAGTTTGGTCAAGTAAAACCAGTGTTTACGACATTTCGAGCCATAATCCTTTCGACCATGGCCGCTAAATTGTTGCCAATGGCTATATTATTGCATCGAACTTCTTAGACCACGTGATCCGCATCCTGGTTTCGGTTTATCACGACCACTCCTTGGTTTCCTTCGTCTAGAACATGGACCTGGTTCATTTGATTTTCTCTTACTGGCTCAACTACAGGAGGTTAGACTCTAGCTTGGTTTTCTAAGTGTATTTCTCTTGCGTTTCTTACGTCCTGTCGAGGGACGTTCGCTATTGGGTTTTGATTTCTGGGTGCAGGGGGTACTCCCATGAACTCAGCCAACCGTGTCAACTGCAGCGTCAATTGTTGGTTGGTTTGGGTTGTGTTATGGATTAATGGCTGGAAGATTTCGCCCATAGTCTGGAACAAAGTCTGAACCATTTGCATGTTGCTCTCATCCATCTGTTGTCTTAAGCATGCGACTGAGGTATTGGTCAAGTTGGGGCCTTGCGTCGAATATCCCAGACTCTGGCCCTGGAAACTTCGACCAATGTTCACACCAGATCCTGATCCTTGCGGCAGAGAAGTCACAGGGTTATCTGAAAAGATGGGGGGAACATTTTGAAGCCCCTGCATCACAGTTGTAGGCATTCCATATGTTGGATTCCTGGGTATCTGTACCAATCGAGGAAGTGGATTTTGTCTGGGCAGGGGGCTTCCTCCTAATGGTGTCTGAGGATTGGACACTTGGGGTTCGATATATTCCAATACTGGTTGAGTATAGGGTCTTATTATAGTCGACCAAGCCCCTAGTATCAAAGGTGTTGGTACAGGCCTTATCGGGAGCCCTATTTTCTCTCCCGTCGATGGTATTGAAGACGACGCTCCGTCGTTTCTTGTTTCTTCACTAGAGCCATTTTGTTGGCCATTTGGTTGAACGGGTTCTGTCGCCATATTCCTAGTGTTACGTCTTACTAAACTTTCTTCGTTCGTAGTGGTTATTCTGCCACTTCTTAGTAACATACAATGTACTTTGAAGACAAGTTGATAAGGCTTATATTTCTAGAGTTTTATGATCTCAAAAATTTCTTTGTTTAGCACTGTCCCACCAGGTGTGCCATTTTGTTTACCGTGTTTTTTGGTAAAGAACCTCTGGTTTGTCAATTTGGTGTCAAATTGACTAACTTGCAGGATTGGCCATACGAAATCCTAGGATATGTGCTAAAGGGTATTTCTATTTGAACCTATCTAAAATGTGTTTTGACAATACCAAGAAGAAATAATTTAAAAGGGACAAAAATTATCCACTATGTTAAAAAGAAAGAAGGAAGAAGAATTACAAGAGGGAAAAGAGATAAAGGTTTTTTGGGAGAGAAGGACTTAATCGAAGTGATAATGGTGAACAAAAAGGAAGACGAAATAAATAAGTAAAGGTACTTGACAAAAGTAAAGAAAACAAAGTAACTTCATTGAAAAGATAAAGGATGGTGTGTTTACATCACGTACATTCTCTGTAATACTCTCTTTCTCTACACTCGGATACTTGGAGTAATTTTAAGAGTGACTTGTACAACAGTAAATTACAACACACTAATGTTTATGTCTAAGACTCCTATTTATAATAATAATAGTAACTGCTAATAACCTCCTTAGGCCATCTATTCCTGACAAGTGTCAGACCGCATGCAATCCATTGTCCGATGAGCGCCACTTGTCCTTCTTAGTCATAAGAAAATATAACTACTCCCTCCAATATTCGAATTTCAAAACTCAATTCGTCCCCACTTTTAAATCTCGGTCGAAGATACCATTTCGCTGCTTAAGTCGAAATGTCTAATTTCAAGACTTCAATTTTTCTAAGTCCTTGGAAGACTTTGTAGGTCCTTTAACAAGCTAAAAATAGCCTCCAAACTTGGGTCGTCGAATTGGCGAGCTAACATAAAGGTATATAAGACACTATTCAAAATGGTCTGAATGAAATAACAATTACCAATGAAGGTGTTACTATTCCAAACCGGAAGCATAATGGGATGCTAATGATTGGACATTGTGGTCACATGATTGGTAAGCGAAAAAATTTCTCACACCCGCTTTGGGTGTTGACGAGTTTTATCGTGTTTCTCATTGTGAGATCGCCAAGTCTATATAGAACGCATTAGAGAATCCCCATGAGGGTAATAATAATGTCAAACAAGCTAGGATCAACATATTAAATCAAGAGTTTGAGTTGTTTTGTATTGAGCATGGTTAAACTATTTCAGATATGTGAAAATTGTTCACACATCTTATCAATCGATTAAATGCGCTAGGTAATCTTGTTTCCAATGAACTTGCTACTAACATAGTTTTGAGACATTTAAGTAGGGAATGACCCCAAGGTCACCATCATCAAGGAGGAAAATTATATTAAGTCGCTTTATCTCACGACTTTAATTAGTAAGTTAGAAGAGCATGAGCAAGAGCTCACTTGCTTAGCAAAATACAAAAAATAATGTGAAAATAAAATGAATAAGGATAGAGGGAAAGAAAAAGAAGAAGGGAAGAAGTTCATAGCTCTAAAGACTTCTAGCTCAAGGCCTTCATATTGTGAGCATAGTAATAGTGAAAATGATGATGACAAGAGTTTATAGGAGGAGGATATGGGGATGATCGTAAAGAGACGCCAAAGGTATTTAAGGAAGAATGATGTTAAACATTTCGACAAGAACATAACCAAGTTTAAAAGGTTGACAAGCTCCTCAAAGGATGATAAAATAAGGAAGAGTAAGCTTATAATATCGTTCTATCATTATGGTAAATTCAGTCACTATAGACCAGAATGTCCAATGAGGAAGAAAGCATTATGGTAAATTCATCACAAGACTTCTAGCAAGTCTAGGAGAGCATATAGGGAGAGTGCAAGTGAGTCCTCTATTAATGAAAGCACAACTTCAAGTGTCGAATCGGCTCGTATTTGTCTTATGGAAAAAAGAAAGAAAAATAAAAATGTAAGTCTTTCTAAGCTTGAGTATATTAACGATTTATCCAATTTTGAATTACAAAAGGCCTTTGAAGATCTTCATAAAGAAGCCTTAAAATATTTTAAGAAGTTAGTTCACATGAAAAAGTCATTTTAAATTTTTAGAACTTTAAGTGTTAGAATCTGAAAGGAAGTTCAAAGATATTAAGAAATCTATGATAGATATGTTAGACGATGGCGCAGATCTAGAAGGGGGGTTGAATAGATCGCTTGCTTAAAAAGAGTCAGCGCTACTAAAAATAGGTTTTTGAAACTTGTTTAATAGCGGAAACATCCGAGGAACTATACACGTCTAAAACGAATGGTTACTAGAAAATCGGATATGCTTAAGCCTATAGAATCTGATAAATGAGATATGAGAATCACTACGTCAATCACACTTTCAATTTGATTATGCTCACTATACGGTGTGACTAGTTCCAATGCCTTTAAAATATTGACAATATGAAAAGACAACACACAAGGTTTTTAGTTCAGACAACTTATCAAACACTTGGAGTGCAAAGTACTACAAGTGAATTTTATTTTGAGAGTTAGGTGTTCAAGTTCTCTATTACAATCAATGATTGTACTAAATTTAAAATTAGTTCAGCATAACTCAAATCATAACTAGATTAATATAATCATTTGCACTAAAAACACAGAAATTTAGTAATATAAACGTAAAGAAAAAGACACAACAATTTATTGAGGCAGTTCCCCCATCGTCCTCACTCGGGGTACGTCTACCCTCAATTCTAACAATAGAATTGAGACTTGTATATAGATAGATATAACCTGTTGGTCAATGTTTATACAAGAAGCAAATAGCTATCAAACAAACAAACACAAATGTTGTTGTAGATACTATTTCTTCTTTCCCATTGATTCAATTTGAATCAAGTAATTCGAACACTGTGAATAAACCTCTGATTGCGACACTCTCTTTGAACAACCTCCAGTCTTCAAAATCTGGCCCGACTGATTTCAATCAACCACGTGTCGAACCCGAATCTCCCACTCACAATCCTCCATTTACCGTTACTAAATCGACAGAACCTCCAGCTCTTCGATTACCTTCACTCAGATGAATATGTGATGGGACGAATCGTGCAAAAAAAACCCCAAAATCTGAGATTCTTGGAGGGAAAAACCCTAATGGTTTTATTCAAGAAAAACCTATTGATTACTCAACCCAAACCAGATAAACCAATCTTGGGCTTTGCATGTTATCACCTCGAACATGCACAATGCACAACAAAGATGATTATGTGTAATTGTTATGAAATGCTATGAAGAGAATGAAGATGATAAGAACCAAATCGACACCTAATTTTACTTTTCTTGTTTTTCTCAATGTTATGAAATGAAAGGGAAACTGAACTTATATACCAAACATAACTGACATAACAAACAAAACGAATTCATAAAGATAGTTGACATAACAGAATTTTGACACAAAACAGCGAGCGGTCGACCCATGCAGTAGAGGGGGTCGACCTGAGCAGACCTGAATGCAAGATTGTGCAGAAAACAGGAACATGCGTCGACTGAAGCATAACATGCGTTGACGTATAATGCACTTTTAGCCAAAAAAAAATGCTTACAGTATGAGTCGACCGGAGGGTTGACGCGAGCCCTTCTAAGACAAATGCAATAAAAAACCTTGCAGTGTGAGTCGATAAGAGAAGGTTTTTGGTCGACTCAAAACCCTGAAACAATAAAACATGCCTATTTTCATGCTTTAAGACACTTTTGATGAAACCTATAGTATGGCAAACAACACCAACTAAGTCAACCCTATATGACACATATATTTGGCTATCTATATGCAACAATCGTGATTTTTATGAGCATTTGAATTATAAGAGACAACACATGCAAATACGACATGGTGACAACATCCAACATGTATTTTTCTATGGAGCTGAGTTTTGACATCACCAAAACGAGCACATCTATATATGAGGCTTTGCCCTCACATACTCCCCCTTTTTTATGATGGCAAAACAAATAGAACCTGGATGTATGATATATCCTCTCTCTTGCTTGATGCCTTCATCCATAAACTTGTTACTTGTTGCTTAATGGCAAAATAAATTGTTTCTTGATGGCAAAACAAATAGAACTTTGTGACAAGAGTTTTAAAGTTACCTTTACAAAAACTTGTTGCTTGTTTCATCATGATGAAAAGAAGGAATGTGTGTTTAAGGGCTTGAAGGTTAATAATACTTATATGCTAAACTTAGATGAGGTATCCTTGGATGGAACTAAGTGTCTAGCCACCATGTGTGAAAAATCTTGGTTATGACATAGACACCTATTGAACAAAGTATCCTCAAAAGATTTAGTAATTGGTCTGCCTAAAATAAAGTTCACCAAAGACCATCTATGTGAAGCTTGTCAAATGGGAAAGAAAACAAGAATCTCTTTTAAGTCGAAAAATCTTGTTTCTACCTCGAGACCTCTTGAGCTTTTTCCATATAGACATTTTTGGCCCTTCTAGACCAAAAACATAGGTGGAAATTATTATGGCTTTGTTATTATAGACGATTACTCTAGATTTTGTTGGGTCTTGTTTTTGTCTAGTAAGGATGAGACCTACCTGGCTTTTAAATAATTTTCTAGATTATTCCAAAATAAAATGAATTTTAAAATCATGTCCATTCGAAGTGATCATAAAGGAGAATTCCAAAATCACCTATTTGAGAAGTTTTATGAAAAACATAGCATTGGGCGTAATTTTTCCTCTCCTAGAACTCCCTAAGAAAATGGTGTTGTGGAACATAAAAATAAAATTTTAAAGGAGTTAGCGAGGACTATGCTCAATGAAGGTAATTTGCCTAAGTATTTTAGGCGTACACCGTTAACACGACTTGCTATGTCATGAATAGGGTACTCATACATCCTATTCTAGACAAGACCTCCTATGAACTACTTAGAGGTAGAAAACCTAATGTTTCTCACTTACATGTATTTGAATGTAAATGTTATATTTTGAATAATGGTAGGGATAATCTTAGTAAATTCAATGCTAAAGCTGACGAGGGTATCTTCCTCGGACACTCACAATCTAGTAAGGCGTATAGGGTTTATAACAAGAAATTACGTATAGTTGAGGAGTTCGTACATGTTACATTTGATAAGTCCTACCAAAAAGATGTTGGGAAATGTCTTTTTTTATGATGTAGGTGTATCTTCTCAAGAAATTCTCAATAGAACCAAACAAGGAATTGATAAACCTAAAGTGGTAGATGATGAGAATAAAGAAGATGATGGTCATGAAGAGGATAAGGTCAAAAGTCCAGTGGAAGATCTACCTTTTACTTGGAAGACATCAAAGGATCACCCTGTTGACAATATACTCGGGGATATCACAAAAGGCGTGACTACACGCTCTAAGATAAGTAATTTTTGTTATCATTTTACTTTCGTTTCTCAAGTAGAGCTTAAAAATGCTAAAGATGCATTACTTGATGAGCATTAACTTGTGGCCGTATAAAATGAACTAAATCAATTTAAAATAAATGAATTTTGGGAGCTTGTCCCTCATCCTAAAAATCATCAATTAATTTACACAAAATGTGTTTTTAGGAATAAGCTTGACCAAAACGGGGTGATAACCTGCAATAAAGCCTGGCTAGTGGTGCAAGGTTATAACCAAGAGGAAGGCATTGATTATGAGAATATTTATGCTCTGGTGGCTCGCCTTGAGGCTATACGTCTTCTACTAGCCTATGCTTGCACTTAAAATTTCAAGTTGTTTCAAATGGACGTGAAAAGTGAGTTTCTAAATGGTTTCATTAATGAAGAAGTGTATGTATCTCAACCCCTGGTTTGAAAGTCACAAGTATCTGAATTATGTGTACAAGCTCAAAAGAGATTTTTATGATCTCAAACAAGTCCCTAGGGCTTGGTATGAGTGATAAAACAAATTTTTAATTGATAAAGGATACTCAAAGGGAAAAGTGGAGACTACTTTATTCGTTAAGCGCCAAGAGAAACACATATTTCTAGTTCAAGTTTATGTCGATGATATTATCTTTGGATCAACTAATATGTGTCACTACTGTGAAAATCGAAGGCCGACAATGACAGAAAAGTCGCCACCGTGCGTTATTTATCCCAAGAGAGGGAAAGGAAATGCTCAGAGAAAACCTAACCAAAAGAGGGATAAGAATGGTCATCGCAACCAAATCTCGGGTTCGGGAGTCGGTTACGCAAGGGGAAGGTGTTAGCACCCCTCACGTCCTTCGTACTCGACGGGATCCACGCTTGTTGTCTATCTAAAAGGGTGATGATTAAAATTATCTAACTACAGGCTTAAGGACAAAATAAAAAGAAGTGACTCGGCAAAGCAACGACGCTTTGTGCCTACGTATCTCATCTGAAATGAGAAGTCAAAGTCAATGTAGTTTTCCTAACTACGGGTGAAAGGTGGGGAAGGTTGCTCGCCAAGACATCACATCTTGTGCCTACGTATCCTCGTATGGTACGAGAAATCAGAGTAAAAGTAGTTCGGGCTAAAGGGGAACACATTTTTGTTCAACAGGTTTTAAACGAGTAGAGTTAACAATCAATTCTAGCAGTTTGGTGTATGCAGCTCGACCTTTGGAGACTTAGGCGTTACCGTTTGCGATAGAACCAAGAGTTAACAAAACTCTTCTTATGAAAATGGTTTCTCAAAGGTTTAAGGCCCCAAAGGGCAAAAAGGAGTTTGAATGATTTGTTTTTGTGCTTTTTTTAGAGAAGAAGTGTTTTGGATGAATTTTTGTAATTCATATCGCACTAGAGACTATGACTTAGGAGTGAATGCGTCGCATATCACCCAAAGGGTGCTACACTAAACATCCAAGCCATTGAAGGGAAACCCTTCAAAAACCCTTTCCCAAATGCTTAAGGCTCATAATGAACAATAATCATTAATCTTTATTAGGTGTTTTATGAGTGTTTGAAGATGAGAAGAGAGAAAGGACACACTAAAGGGGGACTAAACCAAACCTAAAGTTGTCATGCAAAGATGATCCTAAGATTGAGGTAAGGGGAAACTTCCTAATGTTATCATGCAAAGGATTTAACACCTAATGTCTCTCCTACTCCCATCCTAAATGGAGGGACTAGGAATCCTAGGGGGATCATGGCACAAGGCTAAGTAAACACTAAATAATTCACTCACAAATGAAATTGGAAAGAAAATTAACTTATAAGTTCAAAATGATAATAATACAATAAAATAAAAGAATGGAAAATAAAATAACACACTTAAAATAATATACAAATGATTTTTTTTGGGTTTTTGGATATTAAAAACTATTTTTAAAATAAATAAGATAAAACAAGAAATGATCAAAATAAAACAAAAAAATAAAAGAAATAAATAAATTAGACAAATAAAAACAAACCATAAAAAATAATGTTTACACTAGGTGTTAAACACATGACCTTGGGATTCAGGGCTGAACATCAGACCATCTCAACCACTCATCAGCGTGTGAAAAACAAATGGAAAAGGGAGAAGAAAAGATAAAACGCGAGAAATATAAAATAAAAACAAAGCAAAAGGCCCCAGCCGGGCTCGAACTCAGGACATGGGCAATGCAAGGTGACTTAAGGGCATAGTGATAACCACTGGGGTGGCGGTACATCCGTGTATCAAACCACCCCATTTAAATATAAACCAAAACGTGGTAACTGGGTTGGGCAAGAACAAAAGCCAAACATGTGAAATACGTTTCCAATCACAACATCCTCATACCTCAACCAAATTGGGTAAACTTTTAGTCCAAATTGACTAACTTTTCAGAAGGAACACAGTGGTGCAGTTTGTTTTCTCAAATGATGTACACACAAAGAAATTCGAATGAAGATGCAATTTAAAGCTTTGGGATGCATTTTGAGTTCAATAGATCAAGACAGATGCAATTATTGGTAGAAACTAGTTTGAGCAAATTCCAAATATGGCATTGAATGAGTTTTAACAAGCAATTTGGTTTAAAAATCAACAGAACAAGAAATGGCAAGAGAGTTGCAAGGGGTGAAGTTTTCCACACTAGATTTTGTGCATACATACTGTTAAAACAAGTGATTCAATCACAATACAAAACTCATGAATCTAAAACTGCCACTGTTCCACAAGCTTAAGCCAAGGAATGCAATAAGCTCACATCAGATCAGTCATGTCACCAAGACAATGTTCAACCCAACTGGTTTACTTAAGTAACAGTTTTCAACTTCACAAGCAGAACAACATTGAATCACCTTGACAAAAGCATACCAAACCAAGTGTACTGATAGCTTACATGAGTTGACATTCTCAGAATGGCCCCCTCAGAGACAAAGCACTTTCTAAACCTAACAGCAGTTGATGCTTTCAACATGTTTCACATGACATCAAAATGCAATTCTACACTCCTGTTGACCAACCTAACCTAAACTGAACAAACTGAATACACCAAACCAGGCTGTAAGTGATCAAGGACTCACTGCAAATAAAATATTGAACTCTACCTCAAAGCATCAGCCAAAATAAAGGGTTTAAACATGATTCAAAACCAACACATGCTTATCAGTCCCAACCGCAATATGTTATAAACTTGGCACACAATGTCACAACCTAAACCTACCATGCACCTCAAAAGCATACTTCCACCAAAGTAACAAATGTACTCCTTATCCTAATGTCATTCTAGCAGCAAATGGTAAAAGACCAAGAGCATTACATACACAAATTAAGGTAGCTAAAATGAAACCCAAAACAATCAAGGAAAGTGAAGTCTTGGATCATTGGCGCGACAGTGCATTAAAACTGTTATAACCGACTTTCACAACCTCACAAAATCTCAAAACTTTAAATCCAAACTATCTTAACCAAAAAAAATGGTAAATCTAGAATTCTAAAAGATTAAGGGCAGACCTGATGAGAATCAAGCTAAATGACCCTAAAAAGGATTGATCAGCATGCACAGCCTCCACCAAATGTGTCCACAAGATTGAGATCCCAGGCTGTCAAGAACTCAAATAGGCTCATAATAATAGTCCATCCGTCATCTGAGCACCCTTTATAGAGAAGCTATTAATCTTATCCTTCTAGCCTCCAACAGCCTGTCTACAACAACCTATGAACTACCTGCAGCTGGTTTTCTTTTGATACCTCACCAATATCCACTAATGGATTTCAACAGAAACATGGTAACATCCCCTAAACCAAAATACATACCAGCAGGAAAATCTGTGGAGCCTTAACTACTACCTCAAATTCTACCAGGAATCCAAACCAACAGTAATTGGTGAAATAGCTTAAGAAAAAACTTGGTTTAAAGACCATATTTGAGTGGCTCCAAGACAACATCAAACTACAGCAAATGAGCTCGAATACACATATTGCAAGGATTAAACTGGAGCCTGATTGGTTTTAAAAGTTGACACACATTAAAGTAATGTGTTGACAGAATCTAGTCTTTTGTTTTAAAGTCCACACACAAAATTCTTGTATCAAAACAAATTGCCAATTCTTACTAGATGGTGAAATTAAAGCAGCACATTTCAAATGGCAGTAAACCAATCCACTTAGATGTTCTATGCATCAGTCAATTATGTTTAACAAACTTCAACACAACAGTAAAACAACAGTCCAGTGAGAAATTGGTTTTGAAAACAGAATCCACAACCCAACTCTTCATCACAATGCCCTCATGTTCCTCCATGACAGTTATCAGTGCAAACACACATAGGGTGGACAGATTCCCTCAAGAATTAAATTCTATCCTAACAATTGCAAACTCCACAAATGATGGTAACAACTTTGGTTATCACATACCCAAACAACAAACACTAAATCCTTACATAGTATTGTTGCGGTGAGAATCGTGATACCAAGCTATTGATTAACTTGAATCTTAATTCTTAAATTCACAACCGGACTTTAATTTATCCAAAGGAAAGGTCTAAAGAAAGAAAGAACCTTTTGCGCGATGTAACAACAACGCTAAGAGATTCGGGAAACGGGGGTTGGTTATGCATAAGGTAGGTATTTCACATCCTAAACATCTTTAGTACTCTACAGGAACCTTTTGTTTGTTTGCATGCTAAGTTGGTAAATGTTTGCTAAGGATTGGGATTGTGTAAAGAGTGTAGGTTAATACCTAAAGATAGTTTCTAAGCTTGCTCGCAAAGACATCGCGTCCTCTGCCTACGTATCCTAACAAGGATAGAATCAGAGCAATCGTAGTTCACCTCACAAGGGTTGAAGAACACTTGATTATGATCAAGGTTCAAAAGGGAACAAACATTACAATGCTTGTGTAGAGTTTCACAAAACTCTCTAGATCTATGTTGAACTCTCAAGAAACGAAAGTAAGTGATCATGTCCATGATTCTTACATAGAGTTTACAAACTCTATCCTAGGGTTCTAATTGAAGAAACACTCCTAGTGTAGGTGAGTTTTCTAGACTTAAAGCAAAGTCTAATGGTTTAAAATGTTATAACTTAACGAAGCTAGGGTTAGGATGACTTCACGAAGTCAAGAGGGATAAATGAGTTATCCAATGACACGAGGGTCAAGGGAGAAACTTTTCCTTTGGAAGGAGAGTGAGAGAGGCAACTTGGATGAGAACTAGAAAGTTCCATCACTTGGGGAAGAAATACTTAACAAAGCAATAAACATTTAAGTAAGAAGGATAAGGATATGGTTACAACCAAGCAAGCATGCATATCACAATAAGCAAGGATTAAAACAATTGGTTACGACCGAGTATGACACATCTTCACAAAGATAAAGGCAACAACTTAAAGGATACATATTAACAAATATGGAAACAACAATCATGCAAATAAGTCACAACTTAATATGATCATGTTATGAATTCAAATGTAACAACATTAGGCATTGATGACAATTAAATACGTATAGAATGCTCGCAACAGTTAAGTTCGAGGTTTTAGGAGGAAAATGTATGAGTTCATGGTAACAACCAACAAGAAATGAAATCTCAACATGTTAACGAACATAAAGAAATTCTATATCAATAAATCTCATAAGATAAAATAGGCATAGTATGAAAGAAATGCGATCAAGAGGTGAGGTAATGACCTAAGAATGAATCTACTAACAAGCAAGCAAACAGCATCATAAAAACAACTATAAGATTTTAATTCGTTAAATGAAACCAGACATTACAATGAAAAAGTTACAAAAAGAACGGATTAAAAATAATAAACAGTGAATGAGTTATGATTTATTGAAGTTTCATTGATTTATGACAATAAAATAAAAGAAACAAGCAAATAAAATAAGAAATGTCATGAGGAGGGGTTGAACCCACGCCCTTGTGCTTACCAAAACAACACACAAACCAACCAGCCATAATGCGCGTGCACATAAGGAAATGGAAAGAATGAATAAAATGATTGAACAAGGCCTGATGAAAATAAAATGCCAAAAAAATGTCCCAACTAGGGATCGAACCAAGGACTAAGGGCAAGATGAGTGACTTAAGGCGCATGCTTCTACCACTGGTGTGGCTATACATCCGTTGATATAGCCACCCCCATAAGTATATATGGCGCGTTTTTAATGAATTCCTGGGCAGGCTTGAGGCAAAAATAAAGCACTTTTTCAAAATACGTTTTGATGCTCAACTACATCAAATCTTAACCAAATTAGCAAACTTTAGATCAATCTTGGGTAGAATTGAACAAGGATCATGATGGTACAGTTGTTTTTTCAAAATCATGCACACAAATAAAAATTCGATTGAACTTGCAAATTGGCTTTTTGATATGCATTTTCAGAAACACAAACCAAACCAGGGGGAATTGAGATAATGAGACAACATGAGCAAACCATAAATATGATATAAAAAGTGTTCTAACAAGAAACTAAAGCAAAACAGCCCTAGATTGAGAAATGACACATGAGTTGCAATTACAAGCAAAATATGGACATGTGCCAAGATGTTATGATCCAAATACATGAGTTCAAAACCAAAACTAATTTGCACATGTTTGAAATATAGCAAGGGATGAATTCCAGCATAAAAAATACTCAACAAGTATCTAGGCCACAAAATGGTATGTGAGTTGAAAGAAATGCACATGGTTTTGAAAATTGCAATACTACAACCAATGTGTCAAAACAATTATTGGTAGACATGAAGAGATAAGCACTAGTATGACAATGTTTAAACTACCACAGGTTACCACCTGTTCTGATCAACAACAGTTGCACTCATGTTTTTTTTCAAACAGGAAAATCAACAAACTTGGCTATGTTTGAGAATGAGAATGCAGCAACAAGATAGCAGTTAGGCATCTATGACATTTTTACCATGGATCTCATCAGCATTCAACAGTCAGGCTCATGCACATAACAAACTTGTGATAATTGGCATCTTATAACAGTCACAAAGGTGGCAGATTTTTAGATGGTTTGGTGGTACAACATGTGAACACAGTTTTGATAACATAGAGGCAAGTTTCAATATGACAATGTCTAAGAAAAAGATAGTTCAAAACCTAGGTCAAGAAGTTCCAAACAGAAATTGAATCCAAGTTCTAATCCTACTGTTAGCTTGGAAAATGTGAATCTTGATCATCCCAAAAACCAGCTAGCACCAAATTCTAAAACAATAGTGAACTACCAATTCTAAATGCCTCAAGTAAAGTAGGGCAGATGAAATTAAACCCAGTAGCCTATCAGCAGGCTTGAGAATAAACCAACAACAAACTAAACACAACCTCCTGTTGACAGCCTTAACCATGTGCAAACAGGTTGGTCAGAAAATAAAAATACCCTCCCCAGGTCATATTTCAACAGTATGCATAATGAAGGTCCACAATGGTGTTTCTTACAAAAAGCCAAACCTATTCATGTAGAGACTCAAATCCTAGACTACACAGAAAACTGATGCCAACTTCAATGCCTCATTATGGCTAGCACTTAAAGCAATTAACAGTGGTGAGTTTAGCATCATGAGTTCAAACACCAAGACAAATTAAATGAAACAGGAATTGTATCACCACATATACAGCAGATATGATCAAAAATGATGAATTCAAATCAGGCAGTGATGCACTCATATATATGATGACAGTTGGGATTCAAGCCAAGAGAAATAAGCACATTCTGTTTAATGCCCCAAACTGATACAGCTGTGGTATGTTGAAAGTTGTAAGCAGAAAAAACTGTTTTGGGACAAATTGATAATGCAAATAGGTACACACATCACACACCTACTAAATGATGCTTTTGTGCTCAAAATCAGACATACATATTGTAAAACACAAATTGGCCCTGCTGGCAGCTTCAGCTATCACTCCATGACCCAAAACATATTAAAACAAGATTCTAGGATGAAGGACACTCTATGGATCTCTTAAAACAGAAAGCAGTATGATCATGGCAAGTGTATGAGAAAAAATGCACTGATCTAAAAACAACTCATGTCATGGTGTGTATATTCATGAAGCATATATGGAAGTTATGTTCACAGCCAGTTGTGGTTGAATTAATTGAAAGTAATTGTAAAACTCTCAGTCCACACATTCCCCAAATTCTACATACAGGTATGTCATGATGATAACCAACAACATGAAATGTTTACAAACAGTATGGATGTATCAAACCAACAGGTATAGGATAAGCAAACTTGAAGCAAAGTAAGCAGGCATATACATCTTGGCATAATGTTCATGAACATAATATGGCAGTTAACATTACATTTGTGAAATACAAGTCTCTTTAGGTTCATACATGACCTAAGGGCATAAACATATCATGAAGCAACTAACAAGCTACCTGGATACCACAACAATCTACCTCTAGACAGGTTTGTAACAACACATCAGCTTTTCACATAAACACCTCTAAAGCTACCCCTATGGACAAATTCCTCAAAACTGTTGGAATCAAGATACAATGCTTAATCTTGACAGCAAATCATCAATACATCATTTTACAAAATATCATGCCTTGATAAGTGCTAAGGTACTGCAATAAACATAGACCCTAGACAAAGAGCAAATTGGGACAATATACACATAGTTTTCACAAAAACATCTCAAGAATGCAAAACATAACAATGTAAGGTAAAATGAAAGGTTTATGGATTACATACCTTTTGTGGACTATGTTGAGCAAGCTATAACACAAAGAAAACCAGAGATCATGTTTTTGGCCCAAAATTGAAGTTTGCTTCCTCTTGAAGCAATATGCAAACCCTAGGACAACTTGAGAAATTAGCCTCACCACTGATCTTCAATGCCTTGGACAGTTGCAATATGACATATATGAGGTGTATATATGGTTAGAACATCAAGAATAAGCCTAGACAAGGATTTGGCAAGTTTTGAGCATAGTGGTCAAACTTTCTTGGTGTGAAAGTTGACTTTTTGGAAAATGGTATTTTTGAGTAGTTTGAAAGTATGAACACCTTCTACACAATGTTTATGGGTTGTGTAGATGGTTTTTTTTGGTGAATTTGGATGTGTGGAGATGATTTTAGAAGGCTCTTTGCTCCAAGGCAGATTTTGGTGTTTTTTAGGGAACTTTCTTCACTTGTAAGCAAGAGAAATATTGAATGAGAGCAATGTTTTTCTTTATGGATGTAGAGTGCTCTGTTTATAGTGAAAGTGAACATGAGGGCTGATTTGAATTTTCCACATTTTGGAGGGAGTTTTGAGATTTTCCAAGTGAATCTTCCAAAATCTTTGTGGCAGTTCCAACACATCAGCTCCATGGACCAATGTTGAGACAAAATCAATTGAGATGGGAAGGATGGGATGGCTATGAAGGTAGGGGACTGCAGCTGCCCAACTTGCTTGAAACGTTTCTCTTTCATGGTTTTAATGATTATTTTAATATCCACTTGTTATCAACTTGCAATGCTCATCAAACCAACTCATTTTCTGGTTTTCTCCTCATCCACACCTCACATTATCAGTTTGAATTACAATCCAAGGGTTGAGGATAGTCCAAGTTGTGAAAAACTGATTTTTGGGAAGTGTTAGAGTGTGGTTTCAAGTGTTGACAGACCCAACTTCTATGGTGTATAACTTCCTGCTCAAACATGCTATTGAGGAGTTCTAACACAATTTGGAAAGCCACTAAGTAGCTTTACAACTTTCATGTTTTGGGAATTTCCAAATTCTTGAGGGAACTAGGTTTAAAAACCCCTTGAAGTTGACTGAAAAAGTGGTTTGTATGGCCAGAACTTGTGAAATTTCACTAAGTCCTTTACTCTTGAAAAATGATTTTTGCTATAACTCCCATTCCATGCATTTTTTGAATGTGGACCACTGTGGGACCTTTGTAGGGTTTGTCAAGAGCTTTCTAATGAGCTTTGAACCACTTCAATTGGATGTGTGGTTGAGGAGTTATGGTCTTGCCCCTTTCGAAACCCTAATTCCCGATTTTTGCAATTACTTCTCAACCCTTGATCCAATGGTCATGAAATTTTATGGGGAGGTGTAATATGATATAAGGAACATTTTCCATTCACACCTTGAAGTCAAATTCCTTATTGTTGGAGAGTTGACTTTTCGGTCAAACGTTCGATCGATCGGTGTCTACCGAGTCGCCCGTTGGTGATCCAGACATCTTGAGGACTTGAAACTATTTGGATGGACTTTATAAGCCATAGGAGCCTAATGGACCTTGATCCCATCATTGAAATACTCTTTGAATCGAAAGTCAAACTACAGTTGACTTTTTCTGATCGAAAACCCTAATCGGGTATCTCAAATTGCACTGTTCTCAATCCCCTGGTGACCACCTCAAATTGCACTCACTCTTGGTCCAATGTATCATCCTTAATCTTGTTTTAAATTGGATCAATCCAAAATATTGATTGATCAAACCCTCGAAGTTTCGATTTTGACGGTACGGAACCCTAATTCATCTACATCTTAACAAAGATAAACTGAAAATGGGTTAAGGTTAGTTAATCAACCAAATATGATCCTACAATGCTGATGAGGATCTAAGGGGTCAAAATTTGGGGTGCAACAAGTATGAGATCCAAATTGACAGTCCTAGCTATGAGCTCTAAATGGGAAATCGAACTGGCCAATCTAACCAACTTGGACATCAGGCACAACAAGAGTACAATAGGTCCAATAATTGAAACTAATCTGTCTTAAATAAATCTAACAGTATTAGCCCTCAACAATCAAAAACCAAGTTACATATTGAAATGGCAGCCACTACTCTATAAGTAAACACAAGGTTTTTTTAGCAAAATGCAGAATCAATAACAAACTACTCTCAATATCCTAAACAGAACTAAAGCACACAATAAGTTAAAACATTCATGACAACCCTTACTTGGTTACCTACTTTAAAAAGCAATCACAGTAAATCCAACCTCTGAAAATGAGAGACCAAACTTGACAAACTCAGCCCTCACACCAAACTCTAGAAGCAGTCCTAATGCATTGCTTTAAAATGACAGTAGTACTTTATAAAGTCAAAGCATCAAATTCTAATGCAAGATCAGTTCATAATAGCATGAGTAGTATAGGTTGAGCAAGTTCAAATCAGAATAGGCCTACCAATATGGTTGTGAGTTCAAGAACATAACAATGTTCACATACTCAAACTTGCTTATTTCAATGACAGTTCTTTTTTAATACAAACCAAAGCAAGCACAACAGATTTTGACAGTAATGATCATGAACTTAGCAAAAATCAGATTTCAAAATAACAAGAAACACTATTTCAACAGGATAATGTTCCTTCCATTCCACAAGCTAAATAAGTACATACATGATGCAACAATGAATGTGTTTAGGACTACATACCTCTTGTATTCCTCACTATGCTAGCAGCCAAGAAAACCAGAGGTCCTTCCTTTTGAGCAAGCTTGTGATGTTACTTCCTTTTGAAGAAAAGTGCAATCTTGTGGACAGTTTGAACAAATGAACTTACAGCTGTTGTTTGAGACTTTAGATAGCTAGAGTATCATGGATATGAGATGTTTGGAGTTTTAAAATGTTAGGAATGGTGATAGGTAGTGATTTGGTATGAAAGATGCACAAAAGTCAAACTATGGTGGTTTAAAGTTTGACTTTTTGATCTGTGGATTTTTTGATGAATGTGATGATGGAAACAACTTCAGAGGGTCATTTTAAGGGTGTGTATATGGTTTTCATGGTGATTTAGTGTTTGGAACAAAGACTGGTGTGAAAAGTGTAAAGTGGTAAAAATGGTGATTTTGTGAATTTCTTCACTTTCAAGCAAGGAGGGAAAGAAGAGAGCTATGAGTTTTTGGTTTTTGGATAGCTCTGGTGTGTTTAACAACATAGAGGAAGCCTCTATTTATAGGGAAAATGAGGGTGAGGACAGGTTTGATACATTAGCATTTGGAGGGAAATTTGGAAAAAATCTTTGCACAAAATCTTGATGCAACTCCATACATCAGTCTCTTGGCTCAATGCAAGCAAAAATCAAGTGGAATGATGTACATGAGGTGACTGAATAGAGCATAGAGTGTAGAGGTTACAGCTGCTATAGTTTTTGGAGCAAAAAGTTTATCTTTCCTCTTTTGAATTTCTTGATTATTTTAATGCCACTTACTTGCAACTTGTCTCTCCTTCCTATCCTTCACTTCTCCTGCATCTCTAACCATAAAACCTCTTAATTATCATATTATAACATGATCAAATGGCTGAGGATGGTCCTAGTTGTTGAAAAGTGGATTTGGGAAGAAAAAAAATTGGAATGGTGCATTCAAGTGTTGCAGCCCCAACTTCCTTGATTCATAACTCTCAGCTCACAAGGTCTATTGAAGAGTTCTAGTACTTTTTGGAAAGCCCTCATGGAGCTCTAAAACTTTCATGTTCATAAGGTCTTTATTCTAAATGTAACTAGGTTGAAAAACCCCTTCAAGTTGGCTGAAAACATGACTTGTTCAGCCAGAACACTTAGAATTTTTCTAAGTGTTTTGCCCTCTTGAAATGATTTTGGCTATAACTCCAAATATATGCCTTTTTTGAACATGGACCACTGTGGGACTTTTGTAGGATTTGTCAAGACCTTTCCAACAAGCTTTGAACCACCCCAATTGGATGTGTGGTTAGGGAGTTATGGTCTTGCCCCTTTCAAAACCATAATTCCTGATTTTTCCGATTACTCTCCAATCCTTGATCCAATGATCATGAAATTTCATGGATAGGTGCAATATGTTATTATGAACATCTTTGCTTCACACTTTAAGGTCAAATTCCTTATGGTTTGAGAGTTGACCTTTTTTCACCACACAGTTGACTTTTTGCCCAAATCTCCTGATTTTCAATTGACTGATCAATTGAAACCCTTCTGATTAAAATTGATGGTCAATCTCTCATATCCCAAACACCTTAGAACATATGAAATATCAAGGAAACAAGTCTTGCTCTCAAAAACAAATTTAGCCTGATTAGAAATGAAACCCTAATTTCACCCTTTTTTTGCCTAAGCATTGCTTAGATGAACTGAGTGACCATCTCCACTCCACCATGACCTCTGAGGTATTCAATTAGCTTCTACCTCATTTTCACACCAATGATAAAAATTCATGAACCTCTTGACAACCTTCTGATGGTTTGTACTAGTGCCTTTACTTGAGCTTGAAGCCTTGGTACTCCTCTCTTGATAAGCAATTCTTGATCCCCTGTGAATGCAAAATGATATGCAAATGCTAATTCTAAGAATAATGAAAAGAAACATAAACCAAGTAAAGAAAAGGTTGGGGAAATTTTGGGGTGCAACAATATGCAACTTGTAGAAGAGTTTTCTAAGCTTATGCAGGGAGAGTTTGAGATGAGCCTTATGGGGGATTTGAATTACTTCCTTGGCCTTCAAATCAAACAAATTAAATAGGGTAGATTGGTATGTCAAACTAAATATTGCAAAGAGTTGCTAAAGAGTTTTGGCATGGAAGATGCAAAGTCTATCGATACACCTATGGCCACAAATGGTAATTTAGAAAAAGGATACAAATGGTAAGGATGTAGATGTGAAGAAGTATAGAGGTATGTGTTGAACTCCAAATATGCCTTATTTTGATCCATGATTCTTGGCATTTTTCAACTCTTTTCTCAAGTACCAATTGAATTATTTCAGGTTCTTGTGTGATTTTTCAGTATAAGATCTTTTACCTTTGGATGCCTTGATATGTGTGCTATTATGTAGGAAATAGGTTGGATTATCAAAGAACAAGACACAATTGAATGGACAAGAAAGCCAAAGATATGAGGAAGAATTCTGCAAGTTCGCTGTGCGAAAGAGTAGCAAGGTCAAAGCAAGCTCGTAGTGCAAGCTCATAGCAAAGGAAAAGCAAACTAAAACTTTTGGATGGAAGTAGCTAAACCCTTGGTTGGTGGAAGTGTGAGGTCTGAGCGAGCAGGTTCACAGTTCGAACAAAAGCTTTGTAGTGTGAAGTCAAGGAAACTTCAGGGGCAGTTTAACCATTCAGAGGCACTTGAAATTCCTATAAGTGGAGTTCATAATGCGAACAAGGTGTTCGCATTACGAACATGACAGATTTGGAAAAGATATTTATGTCTTTTTTCCACTTTATGGGGATCATATCCTACCAAAATTTTGTTTCTGAGATTGCAACATTTACTTGGAGAGAAAAAACCCTAGTTTCATCATTTCTTCATCAAGAAGTGATATTTTGCAAGTAGAAGCTGGATTCTCATCCTAGATCGATTCTTTATCTTGGATGCTCATTCATATTTTTTTTCTTGTATTGTAGAGAAAGCTACCATGAGAATGCGTAGCTAAATCCTTTGTATCTAACATAGAGGTAGTCTATTTTAGCTTGTATGTATTTCTTTTGATCGATTTGTATGTGAACAAGTAAATGATTAATGTATGTTGCATTTTTTTGCTCTTAATGATCCATTTTTTATTTGTATCACTCTAGACATAGATTTTACAAACCTTGATCTAAAATATTCATCTATCAACAAACAAACTCCAGACATTGATTTGTGAGTTGATATTTACTTTGTTTTATTCTTAAATATTATTGTATTAGTTGTTAGCATGAAACATTATCTAATGACAGATGCAATAATATTCACGACACCATTCTAGACATAGATGGCACTGAGAGGATATGTAATTGTATTAATCGAAAACGAGTTCACATGTTTGATTAATCGAATATATACAAGTTAGGTTGATGAAATCTATCTTTAATATATCTTGTTAGTCAAACATTTCTTAGAATTTAATCTTTGCTACAAAAATCGTGACAAACTTATGATCTAAAACAAGCAAAATTGAAAACCCTTATAAAAACATTTTAAACTGCATAACAACAAAGGATATCACGACAATCCTTGTGGAGACGATATACAAAACCATCATTTCACTGCAATTTAACAAAATGGCATTGTTGTCGGGGATTGTTTGATTGATATTGCAAGCATTGCAATAATTTATCTTGTTTTAAGATTTGTATTGTTATCTCTCACCCATGTTTATATTACTTGTGCTTGTTGATTTGTTTGGTTAATGTTTCATAAATTTGTATATGCAAGGAAGTGTGCCTGCATATCAACGTTTATTTGATCCTGAGATTGATAGAACTACGCGAAAACTTAATAGAAAAACCAGAAGACGGAAGCTACTAGCTAGAGAAAGACGGGAGCGCAAAGGAACTTCTTCAAGTAATCCACCATGTACACCCATTTTTATGCCAATCATGGCAGAACCACCACCACCTCTCAGAGGTCCATGCACTAATAGTCTAAGACACATTACTCAATTTGCTCGCAATGCAAACAACAAAAGGCACACAGAGATGAAGACGAGAATTCTTCAACTTTTATATTCAAATCCATTTACAAGGCTAGATCATGAAGACCCTTTCACTCATCTGAGTAAATTCTACAAAATTGTGGGAGCTACCAGAGCACCGAAGGCGAAAGAAGAATTATTGTTCAAGAGACTATTCCCATATTCATTTATAGGGAAAGATAAAGAATGGTATCTTGATCAATCAACTCTTGTGATGAAGGATTGGAATTTGTTGGAGGAGAAGTTTATTTAAAGATTTTTCACTCACAATAAATTTATGGAGGCTAAGATGGCGATTTCCGTATTTGCTCAAGGTGGAAATGAATCTCTCAATAAAGCTTGGGAGAGGTTCAAATAAATGTTGCGAAAATGTAAAGGAAATGAATTTGATGATTTAACGCAAGTTCATATATTCTAGAATGGACTCCAACCGGTTCAAAAAATTCTCTTAGATGCTACTGCAGGTGGACCTTTAATGTTAAAGAGTGTGAAGGGCACGATTTCTATCATTGATAGGATGGAACTCAATGATTATCAAGGTCAACATAACCGTGGTGCAACTCGTACTTGAATTATATACTAATGACGTTATTCTTGCGCAAAACAAATTTCTTTCACAACAAGTGGAGTTGTTGACACAACAAATGTCAAAACTTCCACAATAAATCAAGCAGATGCGTGAAGTTCCCAACAAGGCTCAACAAATTAAAAGTTGTGAATTATGTAAAGTAGATCACCGTACCAAGTATTCTCCTCCAATTATAGAGGAAGAAAATTATATGGGAAACCAAAATCAAGGCTATCAACCAGGGCAACCTCCGTATCAACAAGGCAACCAAGGTTACCAATCGTGAGGTAATAACCAAGGTTATCAACAAGGATGGAGGTAAGAAACCGACACTTCAAATCATCAAAACCAATATCAAATTTACACTCAAACTTTACAAGCTTAAAGTGGAAATTCAAAATTGGAAGACACATTCACCCAATTCATGCAAAAGTCAATTTCTAACCAAAAGAACACTGATGCTTCTATTTGGAATGTTGAGACTCAAATTGGGCAATTGTCTAAGCAATTAGTCGAACAACCCAATGGGTCGTTTTCCTCTAACACTCAAGTAAACCCTGAGAAGAATTGCAAAGCTATATTTACTAGAAGTGGAAGAGATATTGAAATGGGCATCCGTGAAAAAGTTGTGGAAGAAGAGATTGTTGTTGAAAAGAAAAATGAAATTATTGAAGAAGAAATTGAAAAAAATAGGGATGAGATGTTACTTGAAGAAGTTGAAAAGAAAATAAGAGAAGAGATAACGAAGAGAAGAAAAGGGAAGGAGCATGTAATTTACATTCCAACAAAAAAGTTACCATATTCGTATGCTCCTACAAAAAAATATAACAAGATGCATTATGCTAGGTTCTTGGATATGTTTAGTCGTTTGCAAATAAACATTCCATTTTCTGAAGCTCTTGAACAAATGTCCAAGTATGCCAAATTCATGAAAGACATTGATGAGTCAAAGCCTTTGAGGTTGGCATCAATTATGGTAAAACTAACTTGTCAACAAGATGTCCTAACATGAAGAACAAACTGAAGATCAAGATGTCTTAACATGAAGAACTAACTGAAGATCAAGATGTTGGACAAAATGTTCTATCATGATGATTTGAAATATTTTTCTGTTACTTTTTAGATTTATTTATGTTATTCCAGATTTTAGATTATTATGGGATTATTTGTTTTTCTTAGGTGGCGTCCAATATTGAGGAATCAAAGATTCTGATTCTAATTTGAAAATGTTGTTTCTAAGTGTGGAGACACTTTAAGAAACTTAGGATTGAATAAACTATTCTAGAGGAGAATTAGTTGCATATTTCATGGAATAGAATTGCTGCACTTTTGAAGCTTAAATCCAGCCTTGTTTATGGTTATAAATAGGATTGATTTAACTAAGGAAAAGTGTGGGAAAAAATACATTGTTGCCTAGTGAGTTTAGGGTTTGTATTTTGTGAGCCTCTCTTGTGTTGCGTTGATACCAGAGCTGGACAGTTTACATTGAGTTGTAATTTCAGTCAATGATGTGATTGAAAGAGAACTGAGAAGGGTCTCATACCTAGAAAGAGTCTTAGGTAGAAATTAAGTACGAGTAGTGATTAAGTGATAAGTTGTAAACGAGGGAGTTTAGCTTAGAATTAATACTATCTAGTGGATTTCATTCTTGGCTTGGTAGCCCACATACATAGGTGTTATTGTTCACCGAACTTAGTTAACAATCCTATGTGTTGTTTGTTTTCTGCTATTTGTATTCTATTCCTTATTGTCATTGTGTTTGAAGCAAAGATCAAGTGTCTCGACATCTGAGATCTGCTTCCAGAATTTCAATTGGTATTAGAGCAGGCATCCTGCTCTGCATCTGGGTGAGATTCAGGGACGATACTTTCTGGTCCAATGGATAAATAAGGAGGATTATTAAATAGACCACCTATTCTTGATGGCTCCAATTAGGAATATTGGAAAGTGCGCATGATGACATTCATATGGATGGTAAAGCTTAAAAGTTTATGGTCAAAGGGTGGGACCCACCAAAGGCCAAAGATAAAGATGGGGAAATCACTGATGAGCTGAAACTTGAGGAAGACTGGGATGATGAAGATGACAAGCTTGCTCAAGATAACTCTAAAGTCTTGAATTCCTTGTTAAATGGTGTTGACAAGAACATCTTCAGGTTGATCAAAAAATGTACTCTTCCCAAGGATGTTTGGGAGATTTTGAAGACTGCGTATGAAAGAACTTCTAGGGTAAAGACTTCAAGACTTCAAGTTCTCACCACCAAGTTTGAGAACTTGAGGATGAGGGATGATGAAAGTATTCAAGACTTTCATATGAACATTGTTGATATTGCCAAAACTTCAAGTGATCTTGGAGAAAAAATTCCATAAGCCAAGTTGGTTCAAAAGATCCTAAGGTCACTTCCAAAGAACATTATTGTTTAATGCTAATTGACATGGTTGCATATGTTGCTGTTAATAACTAGGTTCTCCTGCTAGAATTTGTTTGTGTTTACAATCATAGATTTATAACTCTCATTTAAAGCAATGTATTAAATTGATGTTTGATTTGGCATAGTAATGACCAAAGACCAACTGCTGATGTCATGTGACTTATTGTTATAAGCTTTCTACATGTTGGATCTGTCATATGTTTTAGAGTTTCTAGTTCATGAGAACAAGCTTATTTGACTGTCTAGATAGACCAGGTTGTATGAGTTGGTGCAAATTTCTGTATGTGTACTGCTTTTGTAAAAGCATTACAGAGAAATTCGTAATGTGTGGTTGTTTGAAACTTTGATTTGTTTGTTATATAACTTTGCTGTCCTAATCTGTTTCAAGGTTGTTTAACCTCTTGGCTATCAAATTTCAATTGTTTCTTGAAGTTCATGTATGTTCATACTCATGTCATGACTTGCTGTATTTATGTTTGCATTGTGATGCAACCTTTTTTGATTTTGATTCAGCCACTGTCTCAATCTGTTTGTCATTGTAAGGAGTTTGTTATTAAACTTTCTATATGTATGCATACCTGCATACAGTTGACTAGCAGCTCTTCCAAATTGTGATTTTTTTAGTGCATCTCCATTTACCATTGAACTTCAGTTTAACTTTTGCATTTTTGTGAGTATTGATGTTCATGACCTGCTGCATTTGGATTGATAAGTTGATTACTATCAACTCATTGCTTCAACATCATGAGAATATGCATTCCTTTAAAAAACACTGTTTCATTAATTTACATTTAACAGTCACTTGGTGATTTGTGGCAAAGCTGAGCTTATCCCTTTAAGCATGATCATAAGGAGTACATTCCAAATTGGTGCAGACTGTTGTTACATCTAAAACTCATAAGTTTTTGTTAATAAATTCCAAAATGCATTTTCCAAACTTCACATTGCATATTGGTTCGAATTTTGTTATTAGTGCATCATCTTGGTATTTGGTTGTTACCATCTTGTTCTTCATTAAATTTCAAGTATGTTAGAATCAAATTTTGTAAAATTTGGTGTTGATTCGATTAAGTTTGGAACCAATCCGTTTTGGCCATGATTGCTTTGATTTTGGCCCAGAAATGCTTGCCTTGTAAGGATATGTATTTTTAGGGGTGGCATAATACACGGATGTATTGCCACCCCAGTGGTTGTGACTTATGTGCTAAGTACCTTGCTTTCTAACTGTCCTGAGTTCGATCCCTGGTGGATCAACTCTTTTGTTGTTTTATTTCTTTTATCTTGTTTTATTATTTGTAGTTTCTTTTCCCTTCAATGAACACGTGCCAGAGTGGCTGAGTTGGTAATATTTTAAGTTTGTAAACTAAGGGTCATGGGTTCAACACCTACCTTGTGCATTCCATTATTTTTTACCACTTGATTTCTATGTTTTCTTCACAAAACTTAAAACCTCATAACTTTTTCATGTTTTAACATTTTTGATCTATTCTTTTTGCAAAATGTTCTTAATTATGTCTAGTTTCACACAGTGAGAAAATAATTCAAAGATATTCATCCTAGAAATACTTTAACCCGCTTGAAAGTCATGTTCTCTTTTAAGGTTTTTTACCTTGTTTCTTATGGAAACTTTTCGTAAATAATTCTTGAGCTATCTTGTGAGATTGTTTGTGTTTGATCCACATGTGTTTGTTAACTTGTTTATGTGTGTGGTTAGAATCATAACATGCTAGGACTTGCCTTCTTTTGGTTGTCACCATGAACTTGTATGCTTACTTGTATTTGATTGACATCAATGCATGATTTGTTAGTATGATGTTGTTACATTTGATATACTTTGAACCCTATAACATGCTTACCTCAAGTTGTGACTTGTTTTCATTTATTTCATGGTTGTTACCTTCATATTTGTTAATATATTTCTTTTGGCTGTTACCATCATCTTCGTTAAGATATGTCATGTTGGTTTCAACCTTTTATGCTTAAGTCTTGTAAGAACCCCCTTTATAATATTGTGATATCTTGATTCTTGGTTGTAACCATTTATCTTGATTAAATCCTTGCTTATTGTAATACGCTTGCTTGCTTGCTTGTAACCATGCCTTTTATATTCATCATGTTTGAATGTTTATGCTTTATTAAGTTTATTTCCCCAAGTGATGGAACTCTTTAGTTCTCATCCAAGTTGCCTCATCTTTTCCCTTCTGTAATACCCCAAATTTTACCCTTATATTTAGCCAGTCATTTCGCATATCATCTCATATGTACATTGCTAACCGCTAACCAGTTATGGAGGTTTTTGTTTTGCAGATTTGGTTCCAGGGGTATTTTGGTCATTTTACACAATCTCTGCTAATTCCTTGAAGACGGGTTGTTATTAAGTTCTGAGGCGTTTGATACACTATTTTAGAGGCGTTTACTTATCCCCAGTTCTGATTGTATCAAGGTGCCAATTTGATGTGGTCGGTATTAAAACTTGTTAAGCACAACTGGATTTAAGATACATTCCATCGCTCATGGTTTATTTCCAAAGCACTTCCGTTCTGTTATTAAGGCACAGTCATAATTGGGTATTGTTGGTTTGTGGCTCTCGGTGTTTGGTCAGAGGAATTTAATTACGATTAGTTTTGTTGTTGAGGCTGAAGTTGTCGTGATTACGGTGCACATACGTATTTGGTTACGAAATGGTTGGTTAACATCTAAAAGGGATTTTAATCAGATGATGAGATTAGGATTATAAATGAGACAAGTCCACAAATAAGAATATCACTTGGGAGTGTTTATGTTTTATGCCTATATTAATGAATTAGATACTTGTGGATTTATTCACAAATATTTATATTTTTAACTAAGAATAAAATATAAATGAGTTCAAATTTTGGGAATTTTATTTCATAAAAGAATCTCATCATACAAGAAATAAAGAATACTTCACATTTCAGAAATAATGTTACAAGGAATTACATTGATCCTTAAGGTACCTATCCTAAATCCTAAGAACATCTAAGTGTCTTCATGCTGTCTTTAAGCTTCGCCGCAAATCTCGATTAACCTGCACATCAAAGCAAAACAAGCAATATAGAAAAAAGGTTAGAAGATGCTTTTGACACTCTCAGAACGATGTCATCATCGAGTGCCGGGAGTGGCACAACCAAAGCTGCGACCTACCCCCGTTACCAATCCGCGCCGTAGGCGTCAGATCAGGTAACACCTGTTCTTAATCGTTGCGGGACATCCGAGAGATAGAAAAATAAAAGAAGTGGGGCTGATTCGTTTTGCCGCGATTGGATTTCCAAACTGATACGAGAATAAGGCAACATAGGCAAGTTTTGACTCAAACCCGGATGCCGGCAGGTCTGAGTCACCTTGGTTTCAAAATTTCCAACACCTGAAAAGCCACAAACGCATCAATGTCAAGATTCAGAATTTGGAACTCAAAACCTAAACAATTCAGGAGCAGCATCAGTTCTGAACCATGTACAGAAAAATGAGACACAACAAGCTGCGGCAAAATAACATAGGACAAGGTATCACAAGATTCAGCAACATCAGTTAAAGGCAAGTCCCCATTCAAAACAGTTTCAATGGCAAGCAACACATAAGGAAGCGCCAGCACAAGATCATAGCGAAGCCATACTCAGTTCATGAAACAAACAAGTGCACAAACACAGGGCTCATCACCAGTTTAATCAGAAGCAAAAATATAAAACACAAGTCAGGGTTATAGTATCCTGTTCCAAATGGTTCAGACCCTAAGGTCATCATCACCGGGTAACCCTTCTCGATGGCTTTGACCTGGCAATAACCACACCATCAGTTGCCCTCTGAAAGAAGAAAAAGAAGAGTCAGTGAACTTGTATCAGAAAACGAATCAGAGCCAATACTAACATCTGAAACAACAGCAACAAGGCAGTAAATCAAAAGAATAAGTTTTGTTCAAGGCAAGCTCAGCGCAAGAACAATCAAGCAAAGAATCCCAAAGTTGATCAGTTGAAACTCGCCTCAAATAAGACCCCCACGGGTCAAGGTCTGAAAACAACAATCAAATAACATCATAAAGGTTGTCTCAAAACCAAACAAAATCAGCCGAATCCATATCAGAAAAAACCAGTTCATAAATCTGAATGTCATAATAGTGCAACACCTTTTGAACCAAATGAGCAAGCTCATTGCAGAAGATCGAAAGGCACGGGCCTGGGCTCAGTTCGAACATCACTGCCCAGGCAAGTAAGTGTATCAGTCAGGTTATGAGTCTCCCGCCGGAAGTTTAACACAAGCATCAAAGATCAAACAAAGTTCATAACAGAACTCAAAGCCAAAAAACGAGTCACGAGCTGCATAATCTTGAATGGACAATTCGATTCATAAAGTATAAAAACCGCCCAGTTCATAAATGAATCCCCAGACAAATCCAATTGACGTCAAAAGGATCCAACACTATGGCCGTATCAGTCTACGCCAGATTCGAAACTCAGTGATATCAAATTAGGACCAAAATCAATTAACCCACAGCGACATCGAAGATTGGATAACCAAAGTTAGTTTACTGAAAATCTGCATCAAAAGAACCACATCAGTAAAAAAGATGCCCATAGTATCAAAACGGTCCCTATCAGAAGAATTGAGTTCGAGTAAATCAGAGAAGAATGATTCGGTTTATCACGAAGCAGTTCAAATGGAATCAGAATAAATAAACCAGTTAACCAAAACAAATCAGAATGAAAACATTTCGAAACAAATCCAGTTGTGTCAAACAGAATCTGTATGAATCCAATCAATATCTGGAAAGCAGACCAAGTCCATGACAGATCATAACCGTATCCACCCTGAAGGTGCAAGGCAAATTGTATCAGAAAAATAACAGAAAACAATTTTGATATTGATATCAATTCCAAATCAGGGAAGATTAAATCGTATCAAGTGAATCAGAACAAGCCAAAGCACCAAGTTCACAAATCACGAGCCCAGAATCATGACAAAAGAAATCCCAATCAAATCTTAAGAAGGGAAATAAGAGTCAATCAGATCAAATATATCAGAAACAAATGAAATCCAATCTCACCGAAATCCCAATCGAACCCTAAAAGAGGGAACATGGTTCAATCGTTATCTGAAAAAACCAAACAAAATCATATCAAACTTTCAATCAAATCAAAAGTATGCTGGTTATGAAAACAAAATCAAATCGAATCATCAAAAATCAACACGAAATCATATCTCAGAAAAAGAGCAGCAAATCAGATCAAAGGCCCAAAAGAATGATTGAAAAAAAAGTATATAAAAAGGAACGATCTCACCATCAAAGAGGGAGGTAGCCGCGTGAGAGAGGGAGAACGAAGAACACTCCAAGCGCAGAAACCCTAACTGGTGGCCACGAGAAAGAGAGAACGAACAAACCCTAGGCGCCGTGAACGAAAGCCACGAACTCAGACGAAGGACATCGTCGTCATCGTTCAAACGCGTCGTGTACCATCCATCATCGGCCTTTCATCGCAGATTGGAAGAGTTACGGTCGAAAAACGTAAGCCATCATGAAATTAACATGTTGCTTTACTTTGTTTTCAGGATAAGGTGACATAACGAAAGCCATCAACGGAAAAGAAGACGAATGGTATCGTGAAGGAGAAGAGAAGCGAGAGAGAGGAGAAGAAGAATGAAACGGCGCCGCGAATGTACTTTGGGGTGAAACCCTAAAGTGTTCCCTCATGACTAACAAATGGGTTGGGACCGGGTGTGATGACCGGCCCAACCCTCCCCTTTTTTTTATTATTTTATGTTTTGTTTTTAATTTAATTAGTTTTATGTTTTAAAAAAAAGAAACCCATTTTTTTAACATTTTTATTTTTATAATTTAAAAAAAAAATCTTTATAAAAAATATAACATTTTAATTTTGTAGTTATAAAAAAAATCTTTTTTAAAATATAAGGATAATAAAACCTTTTTTTTTAAAATAAAATAAGAAAGATTTTTTTTAAAAATGTAAAAATAAAACCTTTTTTTTAAATTTCTTTTACCAGCTAACATTAAATTAGTAAGACTTTTTTAAAGCAATAGTAAAGTCTCAATATACATCTTCTCGTAACTCATTGTTGCCTAACTCTGTCTACTAACGGGTGTTCATTTTTGCAGTCCATATTTATTACTATTGTGTTGAGTTTTCATTTAAGTTTCATTTATATTTGTATCTGTTTCTCATATGTAACTACGCGAACCTAATAATCGCGCTTTAGGTTTCTGCCTTTAAGTTTCTGTTTGTATGGCTTTAACTGCTGTCTTTATTTTTTTTGCTTGCATAAATCATCTCACATCTTCATTAATATTCCAGTCACACCACGCACATCCGAAGGTTAGGTCTAGCTTTTGGCCGCCGCGCCAATAGTCCTCAACTTCAAACCCTTTCACCTTACAAACCCTAATTTTCACAAATGCCTCGCCGCAGGCAAGATTACAATCTTACCCCTAGCATTAGGTCAAAGAGCCGCCGCGCTCATTTTAGGGTTTCCCGCCGTGGAATCCCTAACCTAATTTAACCCTAATTACAACTTAACATTTCAACGTAGAGATTTGGAGTTTCTACACTCCGCGTAAGCGTGTCCTTAAGACATGTTTATTCCCCATTGAGACCTTGACCACAGTCAAGAAGTCTCTAACCTCCCTTTTGAGGGGAACTACGATTACTCTGATTCCACTCCCGTAAGGATACGTAGGCACAAGATGCGATGTCTTGCCGAGTAAACTTAGAATTAACCCCTTAGGTATCTTTTCTCACTTTTAATCCTTTGTACATATACCTTAAGCAAATAAATAAAGCAAATAGTAAACATTTGAACAAAAGGTTCCTGTAGAGTACTACAGAAGTTTAGGGTGCTAATACCTTCCCTAAATTTAACCAACCCCCGAACCCTAGATCTTTCCCCGCATTGTGTTTACGATGCAAAAATAGGTTTTCCCTCTTTTGAACTTTTCCTTCGGATAAATCAAAGAGCGGTTGTGAATTGAATTGCGATTCAAACTCATTAATAGTTTGTGATCCTATTTCCACCGCAACAGAAAATGGCGACTTCACTGGGGAATCCTTTAACTTTTGAGGGTTATCCCTAACTTGTTCATATTTATTACTATCTGTGATATTATTCATTTGCATGTATATATTTGTGCTTTGATTGTGGGACTGTTCCTTGTGCTGTGAGATAGGTCCTACACCCGGATCTAGTGTACCTTAGGTAAATGGCGATAGACCAAGGAAACTGTACGACGTATATCGATACGGTTGATCTGGTGGCCATGGTTAGTGCGACTTCTTGGTTGGTGCTTATATTCCTTAAGTCAAGTTGAGGATAATATTGAGGCTGCCATATGTTGTCAATGCACTAACTGACTTTTAGAACCCTAGTTAACTCATCTTGGCCTTTAGAAAGTAGTGAGGTAACCGGCTTTGGTGCAGACTAAAGTTGGTTGACACTCGATACTACGCTCATTGAGATCTTAAACTTGGAGGGTTTTGGTTGGCAAGTAAGTTGCCTTCTGAACAACCATCCTTGTGAAGGATCAATGATATTGAGATCCCTTATAACCTGGTTACTTTTGTAGGACAGGATGAACCATCTAACTTCAGGGGAGGGTACTTGCCTTTGAACCTCATGCAAGCCTTTAACCTAGGACTTTGTGTGTTTTCATGCATTGCATCCATAAAGCATCTCATCGCATTGTATTTCATGGAGTTCAAACATCATTTATGGATATCGCGGGATACCATAAATAAAAAATAAAATAAAATGAAAAAACAAGAAAAAGATTTCCTTGGTACCCCACGACATTCGTAAATGTTTGAATTCCATGAAATCTTCATTTGCATTCACATTTTAGCATCATACTTTTGCATTACATGTGTCTCCCGATTTCTCACACTCGGTTCTCTCACCTTCCAGTTTCGTCACCCTGAGTTCTCGGCACCAATACAACACCAGAGCTCAAACTCGGAAAAGAATGGAGGATCAGGCAAAAGAGATTGATCGCCTTAGCAATGAACTTGAAGACCTTCGAGGGGGTATGGGGCGTATGATGGAATTGTTGCATGTCATGAATGCTAAGATGGATACCCAGCCCACTATTGTTTCTGAGATTACCGGCATTACTGTGGACCCTCCACCAAGTGTGACCGTAGCAAGGGACCCACCTTATGGTCTTGCTCCGGGTTTTGTGCCTCCCCAAGCCACTGTTCCGATTAATCAACCTGTTCAGCAAGCCGTGCCCTTGTTTTCTGAAGTTTCTAGGGGGGCTCCTATCTTTGCACCACCTGTTGTACACACTCGTGCGCAACCGTACTTCAATGAGACAGCTTTTGATAATCTTGATGAGAATGTTGAGGGTTATGAGAAACATGATAAGCTTCGTGAGGAAGTAAACACCATCGTCCAGAGATTGAAAAAGGTAGAGGGTGATCAAATTTTTGGGACCGCTGCAAGGGATGTTTGTTTGGTTTCGGGTTTGGTTATTCCCCCGAAGTTCAAAACTCCGAACTTCGATCGCTATGAAGGTGCCACCTGTCCTAAGAGTCATCTGATCATGTATTATCGCAAAATGGCTGCCCATGTTGAGAATGATAAACTAATGATTCATTGCTTCCAAGACAGTTTGAAGGGTGCTTCTTCCAAGTGGTATTTAACTTTGGACCAATCCCGCGTTAAGAGCTTTCAAGATTTATCTGACGCTTTCATCAAACACTACAAGTACAATATGGATCTGGCTCCTGACAGAAGACAGTTGCTGAGTATGTCACAAAAGAATTCTGAGTCATTCAAAGAGTATGCTCAAAGGTGGAGAGAGACTGCTTCGCAGGTAGAACCTCCTTTGACCGAGAAAGAGTTAGCTGATTGGTTTGTCGACACAGTCCGTCCAGAATTTTACGAGAGAATGGTGGGTAGTGTGACTTCAAATTTCTCCGACATCGTTGCTGTGGGTGTCAAGATTGAATTGGGTATGAAGAGTGGTAAAATGACAAATAATCATGGTACTTCTAAGGATCAGCCGAAGAAACCTCCGTATAGCTCCCAGAAAAAGAAGGAGGGTGAGACTAATGCTATATCCTCTGGTAGACCAAGGGAACGCTTTTATCGGCATCCGCAAGGTTATGCTCAACCTCAAGGGTACCCAGTCCAATATGCTCAACAACCCTATGTGGCAGCTATTACGCCTTCTTTCAATCAACAGGTTCCCATGTATCAACCTATGCAACAACCTCCTGTTTATCCGCCTCCTGTCAACTACCTACAGGCACCCAATACTCCTGCTCCTCAACAGCCAAAGAGTCCGGCTCCTCGCCAGAATATGCCGAACAGAAGAACGTATAAACCTTGTCCGCCGATTCCAATGACTTTTACCGAGTTGTATCCCTCTTTGGTCAAGCAGGGTCTCATCACTACTCGGGCTTTGGGTCCGCCTCCTAATCCTCTACCCGCCAATTACAACGCCGCCGCTCATTGTTTATTTCATGAGGGTGCGCCTGGTCATGATCTGGAGAATTGTTATGCTCTCAAAAATATTGTCAGGGACCTATTGGAAAAGAAGATTTTGTCATTTGAAGATCCTCAACCAAATGTTAAGAAGAACCCTTTCCCTAACCATGAGAGTGTCAATGCCGTTAGTGTTGATTCGGGGGAAGGTTATGCCCTTGATGTTGAACAGATTAAGACTCCTCTCAAAATGTTCCATTCGAAACTGTTTGAAGCTGGTTTAGTAGATACTTCCCACGTTGCATGTGTAAGTTGTGAAGCCAGTACTAAGGGTTGTGTGTTGGTTCAGAATGATGTTCAGAGGCTGATTAATGAGGGTGTTTTACAAGTGACAAGCCAAGTCAAGAAGGATGTAGTCGCTGTGGTTGAGCCCGTATTCCATCAGCCTGAAACAAAGGGTAAGGTACCAGTGTTTAATCTATCAGGGGCAGGCTCCGCCAATCTCGTGTTCGATATGCCGAGGTCGTATATCCCTGAAGTGAATCAGCCTAAGCCTATAGTTATTCGAAGACCGAGTCTGTTTCCTTTCAGTGATCCTAAAGCTGTGCCTTGGAAATATGACGTGACTATGATTGACAAGGAGTCTGGGAAGGTTATTCCAAATGAAGAGGTTAAGGGCACGGTGACCAATATCACAGAGGTAAGCAGGATGACTCGCAGTGGCCGTGTGTACACTCCCCATTCTAATGAGGATCCACCTAAGGAAACGACTAATATCCCAGTGCCTGCCAAAGACAAAGGTAAGGGAGCCGTTACGAATAATGAAGATGCCGAATTTTTGAGGATCATCAAGAAAAGTGACTATAAAGTTATCGACCAACTTCATCAGACTCCTTCCAAGATCTCGATTCTATCTCTGTTGATGAATTCACCCGCTCATAGGATGGCCTTGCAGAAGGTTTTGACTCAAGCACATGTGGATCAAGATATCAGCACCAGTCGGTTTGATAGTGTGATTGCCAATTTAACCGCCTGTAACACCCTCAGTTTCAGCAATGAAGAGTTACCGAAGGAGGGTCCGAACCATAATCGTGCTTTACATATATCGGTGAAATGTCAGGAAGACAATTTAGCAAGAGTGCTAGTAGACACCGGGTCTTCTCTGAATGTGCTACCCAAGAGGGTTCTCGACAAGTTGGCCTGTAAAGAGACTGTGTTGAAGCCTACTCCTTTGGTTGTCAAGGCTTTCGACGGCTCTCGCCGATCGGTAATGGGGGAGGTTGAGCTTCCCATCCTGATTGGTCCGCAAGTTTTTAATATCACGTTTCAAGTCATGGACATTAATCCCAACTACAGTTGTTTACTCGGAAGGCCGTGGATTCATGCCGCTGGGGCAGTGACCTCAACTTTACATCAGAAGATGAAGTTCGTGATCGATGGAAAGTTGGTTATTATACACGGTGAGGAAGATCTGATGGTCAGCAACCTGTCCTCTTTCCGTTACATCGAGGCCGATGAGAATGCTGTAGACATTTCCTTTCAAGCACTTGAGATCGCCAATGCTGTTCTGCTGGAGGTCGAAGAGACAGTGGGTCAGGGTAATCCATCTTTTGCATCTCTGAAGAGTACCAAAGCAACAATTGACAGGGGCATTCCTGAAGGCTGGGGAGAGGTAATTGATGTCAAGACCAAGACTGATCGCTCTGGGTTGGGTTACAAACCAACTCAGAATGGAGCTGCCACGACTGTCGAAGGGCGTCCGAAGGTTATCCAAGAAGTATTTGTCAGCGGAGGCTTCCAAGTCAATGCCATCAGCGACTGTGAAGAAAATGAAGAGCTGAGCAACCTGGTGTTTAAGGGTGATGCAGTTTTGAACAACTGGGAGGCCGTAGAGATCCCTGTTATTTTTCCCTTGTCAAAGTAATTGTTTTTTTTAGTTTCATTTACATTTTCAAATAAAAATCTGTAGCTCTGCCCAAGGCTATAAGGGTTGTTTTGTCGGGCCACCTTTCATTTCCAAAAAGATATTAATAAAAGCATTTTTGTTCAATTCCACTTTGGTTCATTTGCGTTTTTCGTTTTCACCTTTAAAAATGAAATTGGCAACCTTTCTTCCAATAATAAATAATAAAAAAACAGCATTTCATTCTTACATATCTTCGAGCATTTTAATTAAGTAAGCCTTCCATCATGCAGAGATATCGTAAACCTTGTTGGATCCAATGACTTTACTGACACTCCTGACTGGGATGCACCCATCAATCAAGCTGAGGACGAGGGTGAAGAAGATTTTGAAGTACCCGCTGAACTGACAAGATTGATTGAGTACGAGTACACAGAGCTTCAGCCGTACAAAGAGTAGGTGGACTTAATTAATCTCGGTACAGATGAGAGCAAGAAAGAGGTCAAGATTGGTGCAATGCTTGGGACAGAGATTAGACCGAGGTTGATTGAGTTGTTAAAAGAGTATAGTGATGTGTTTGCATGGTCGTATCAAGATATGTCGGGCCTAGACACGGATATTGTTGTTCACAAGTTGCCACCTAAGCCAGATTGTCCGCCTATCAAACAAAAGCTTCGAAGAACGAGACCCGACATGGCTTTGAAGATTCGAGATGAGGTCAAAAAGCAGTTGGATGCAGGTTTCTTGGCAGTCGCGAAATATCCAGATTGGGTTGCCAACATTGTGCCAGTGCCCAAGAAGGACGGTAAGGTTAGGATGTGTGTAGACTACAGGGATCTGAACAAAGCCAGTCCAAAGGACGACTTCCCACTGCCACATATTGATACACTTGTAGACAATACAGCCAGTTTTGCGTTGTTTTCATTTATGGATGGTTTCTCTGGCTATAATCAGATCAAGATGGATCCCGATGATCGAGAGAAGACTACTTTCATTACTCCTTGGGGAACCTTCTGCTACAAAGTCATGCCTTTCGGTTTAAAGAATGCAGGGGCAACTTACCAACGTGCTATGACCACTCTTTTTCATGATATGATGCACAAAGAGATTGAGGTGTATGTGGACGATATGATAGCCAAATCTCAGAGTGAAGATTAGCATTTATACCATTTGGTGAAGCTGTTTGAACGACTCAGGAAATATCAGTTGAAATTGAATCCTGCAAAATGTACCTTCGTTGTCAGATCCGGAAAATTGCTTGGTTTCATTGTTAGCCAGCGAGGGATTGAGGTGGATCCTGACAAAGTCCGAGCCATTCAAGATATGCCGGCTCCGCGAACCGAGACGCAAGTTAGGGGTTTTCTGGGACGTCTGAATTACATTTCCAGGTTTATCTTTAATATGACCGCTACTTGTGAGCCGATATTCAAGTTGCTTTGCAAGGGGCAGACAGTTGAGTGGAACCCTGATTGTCAGAAAGCGTTTGAGAAGATTAAGGGTTATTTGCAAGATCCCCCTATTCTGATCCCGCCCGTACCAGGAAGACCGTTGTTTATGTACCTTACTGTTCTCGAGAAGTCTATGGGTTGTGTGCTTGGACAACATGATGAGACTGGGAAAAAGGAACATGCAATTTATTACCTGAGCAAGAAGTTTACCGATTGCGAAAACAGATACTCACCATTAGAGAAAACTTGTTGTGCATTAGCATGGGCCGCTAAGCGCCTTCGGCAGTATATGGTCTGTCATACCACGTTATTGATTTCTAAAATGGATCCGATCAAGTATATTTTTGAAAAACCTGCTCAAACCGGGAGGCTAGCCCGTTGGCACATGTTGTTATCCGAATATGACATCCAGTATGTACCCCAGAAGGCGATTAAGGGTAGTATCTTATCTGATTACCTTGCAGACCAGCCAGTTGAAGATTATGAACCTCTTAAGCTCGATTTTCCTGATGAGGATATTTTGTTGATTAAAAGAGATTGTGAAGATCCAGATCCGAGCGAAGGTCCAGAACCAGGTCTTTGGTGGAAGATGATGTTTGATGGTTCCTCAAATTTCAATGGGCATGGTATAGGCGCCGTTTTGATGAACCCAAAGGGTGGATTTACTCCCTTTACAGCAAGGTTGGACTTTGAGTGTACTAATAACGTCGCAGAGTATGAAGCATGTATCCTCGGCCTCGAAGCGGCGATTCACCTCCGAATCAAACTTCTTAAAGTAAGTGGTGACTCAGCTTTGGTTATTCACCAGGTGCAAGGCAAATGGGAAACGAAGAATGAGAAGCTGATCCCTTATAAGGACTACATTATTGAGCTGATCAAGCATTTCGACGAGATAGAATTCGAGCATGTTCCTAGATCCGAGAATCACGTAGCTGATGCTTTAGCCATGTTAGCATCCATGTGGAAAGTTAAATTCGTTAATGAAGCACCTCTTATCCATATTGAGCGCAAGGTTGAGCCCGCTTATTGTCAGACGGTCGAAGAGGTTGAGGTGGATGAAAAGCCTTGGTTTCACGATATCAAGAACTATCTCGTCAAGCAGGAATATCCCGATGGTGCTACTGGTCTGGACAAAAAGACATTGAGAAGATTGGCGTCCAAATTCTTTATCAGTAATGGTGTGTTGTACAAGAGAAATCACGACATGGTCCTGCTCAGATGTGTTGATAAACGGGAAGCGGACATGTTACTACAGGAAATTCATGAGGGGACCTTCGGAACCCATGCCAATGGTTATGCTATGTCCAAGAAGATGTTAAGAGCTGGGTATTACTGGTTAACCATGGAAGCCGACTTCATCCAATACGCTAGAAAATGCCATAAGTGCCAAATTTATGCTGATAAAATGCATGTACCTCCGTCACCGTTGAATGTGTTGTCTTCACCATGGCCGTTCTCTATGTGGGGCATTGACATGATTGGGGCAATCGAGCCGAAGGCTTCTAACAGTCATCGTTTTATCCTTGTTGCCATTGATTATTTCACCAAGTGGGTAGAGGCTGCCTCCTACGCAAACGTGACCAAGCAAGTGGTTGCCCGATTCATCAGGAAAGAGATCATCTGCCGCTATGGAGTCCCAAGCCGGATAATAACTGACAATGGCACCAATCTGAATAATAAGACTATGAAAGAGCTGTGTGACAATTTCAAGATCACTCACCACAATTCTTCTCCGTACCGTCCTAAGATGAATGGGGCCGTTGAAGCTGCGAATAAGAATATCAAGAAGATCCTGCAAAAGATGGTTGTGACTTACAAAGATTGGCATGAGATGTTACCGTTTGCTTTGCATGGATACAGAACCTCAGTAAGAACTTCGACAGGGGCAACACCTTTCTCATTGGTGTATGGAATGGACGCCGTGCTCCCCATCGAAGTAGAGATACCTTCTTTAAGAGTGTTAATGGAAGCTGAACTTGAGGAAGCTGAGTGGGTTCAGGACAGATTGGATCAGTTGAATCTCATCGACGAGAAGCGCTTGACAGCCATGTGCCATGGGCAATTATATCAGAAACGGATGAAAAGAGCGTTTGATAGGAAGATTCGTATCCGTGAGTTCCGTCAAGGAGAGCTCGTACTCAAAAAGATCTTGCCAGTACACAAAGATATGCGTGGAAAGTGGATGCCCAATTATGAAGGCCCGTTTGTTGTAAAGACCGTTTTCTCCGGAGGGTCTCTAATACTCACGACAATGGACGGTGAAGAACTAGCACATCCCGTGAATTCTGATGCAGTCCGAAAATATTATGCCTAAAAACCCGCTAAGTCGAAAACCTGCAAAAGGCGACTTAGGCAAAAGTAAGGGTTGAAAAAAAATAATAATAAAAAGCTCGCTAAGTTGAAAACCCGAAAGGGCGGCTTAGGCAAAAAAGAGCGTCCCGGTGGATTGAAAACTCGAAAGGGCGGTCCAGGCAAAAGTTAGGGACAAAGGCATTTCATTGCATCAGAGGACACTGATCATCTCGAACACACTTTCCGCATAAGAGCCCTGTTTCAGTTCTTTCATCCTTGCCCAAAGCAAGATTCTGGATTAGTCTTAGTTATTAGTGTCAGTAGGTGTTATTGGATTCAATGTAACCTTTTTCCCATGTTGCCAATTTCAAAATGTAATCATCTGTGGAGCTATGCCTTCAGCAAGCAGCCACCCTTTAATAAAAGATACCATCTCGTTACTTACATTCCTTGGTGCATTGCTCTTTATTTTTTATTGTTATGCAAAATGCGTCTATTCTTAAAATTTGAAAATGAAAGGTGCATTGTAGATTTTCCAAAACTGTTTTTCAAAAAAAACAAACAAATTTGAAATGTAATAAATTACTTTGACTAGTGGAAATTCCGACAGGATCTCTTCATTCCCCGGAAATATCATTATTGCAGTAACACTTTCAAACCATTGCCCAGTGATAGTCCCCAGAGAGACTATAAGCTGACAACTTTTTCTTGGGAAACTCAAAAGTGTTCCTCAGGTTTTATTCTCCCCAGGTAAAGACATGGTACTATGCACTCAAGCAGGTTTTCTTCTCCCCAGAGAATTCAGAACTTTAAAACCAAAGTTGGTTCCACCATGGATCCTTCCCACCCATGATTGACGTATTGGTTGCAGAGAACGCAGGGTATCTCCGTCGAGATGTTTATTTCATCTCTCGTCCCGTCTCTAGTCTGTTTCGTCAGCATACGCATGGGCATAAGCATCACATGCCTATTTCATATATTCATTTCGCATACTCATTACATGCTCATTTTATAACATCTTGCACACATAAACATTAACATACATAAACATTAACATACATAAACATTAACATACATAGACATTAACGTACATTCGCATTAACATATGCATCAACATATGCGTTAGCATTCACAGGTTCATTATGCTTCACCATCATTGGTTGTTACCGCCAAGTAACTGGGGTTTGTCTATTCTCTCCAAATAGATTGTCAGCCCTAAGCATAAAGTACTTACTTGTTTCCAGTATCCCCACGGAGCTCGATCCTCGTGGATGACGGTTACTTCAGCTATCTTTCCTCGCCAGGATTAGATATTTACCCTCCGAGATCATTCCCTCGATGGAGTCTTGATTACCAGTTTTCTTTCTAGCTCGATCCTAGATTGAACCTCAGTCTTGTCGGTCGTCGAGCCCAACCGGACGTGCATTTACTTTGCACCATCTAAAGATTTTCACCATACCATGGCAGATACGCGACTGTTTTCGCCCGAGAAGTTTATCACTGTACCCGGATGTGCATTTATTTTGCACTATCTTTCAAGAAAATCAACTACAATCCTTTACAGATACACGACAGTTCACGCCCGGAAAATATATCAGTACAACACTTTGCAATCCTACGTGTTTCAACCCTTTACACTTTACATTTTACAGCATCAACACACGACATTTCTCACCTAAGAAGTCGATCCTATCCTCATTATGACTCGCAGCAAATGGCCATCTCCATGGAGCAGTTGGGCTTCCATTTACCTGCCGTCTTGAGGTTTGAACCAAATCGTATTCAGGAGAGCACGATCTTGAGTTACGGGAAGGTCTGAGCGAAATCATATTCAGGAGAGCACGATTCTGAAGTTATGAAAAAGTTCATTTATCCTTTAGTAAAAGAAGGAGCGGAATCATATTCAGGAGAGCACGATTCTGAAGTATGAGGAAGTTCAGTTGACCGTTTTTCAGGAGAGCACGATTCTGAAGAATGAAGAAATTTCAGGAGCCGAATCATAGTCAGGAGAGCACGATTCTGAGTTATGAGGAAGTTCGATTATCCACTTTCATTTTCAGGAGAGCACGATTCTGAAATATGAAGAAATTCAGTCATCCAGTTTCATACTCAGGAGAGCACGATTCTGAAGTATGAGTAAATCCAGTCAGCCAGTTTCATATTCAGGAGAGCACGATTCTGAAGTATGAAGATTTTCATTTACCCTTTATCAGTTTCATATTCAGGAGAGCACGATTCTGAAGGATGAAGATTTTCATTTACCCTTTATCCGAATCATATTCAGGAGAGCACGATTCTGAAGTATGAGGAAGTTCAGTTTACCCTTTTCATGTTCAGGAGAGCACGATCTTGAAGCATGGAGAAGTTTATTTATCCTTCAGTAAGAGAAGAATCAGAATCGTATTCCAGGCGCCGACCTTAAATGCGAGAAGATTTATTTATCAGATAAGCAGCAGCCTCTTTATTTGAGTGCTTATCCATTTTTTTTTGCACATAAGTCCCTTCCAACGATAAGTGACAGTTCTCCCTCGAGAAGCTTATCAGGGCATGTCTTATTAAAGCCCATTTATCTTGGCATACAGCCGGTCTTTACCCTGTATATTTCGCTACGGATTCCCGAAAAGTCCGTTTGATCGTGTCACGAGAGATAGTTTACAGAGGCTCGGATGTTATTCTTTGCTCAATGCTCCAGCATTCTGTAATCGATCTTGCAGTCGTACATGATCCAGTTTTACTTTTAGATTCCCCAGTGGAGGCCGCCTCACAGGTGCCATCTCCATTTGAGAATCTCGTTCCCGTTCTAAAAGTGACAATTGGTCATTCGCGCCAGTTGACTATCGTTTTAGATTTCCCCAGTGTTGTACTGTGTCTCAGCGCGTCATTTTCCCCAGTGTGTTCTTCTCGTAGCGTCTGTCCCTGTGTCATCATATTCGTCAGCATTTTCGCATTCATCATTCCAGCATACGCATCATATCATATTCATGGCATCGTCTGCATTAGTCTGTTCTCGTTTTGTCTATAGCATTGCATATCGCCACATATAAGGGCAAAATTTTCGGTTATCTATATTTAAATCCCTCCACCATGATTCCTCGAGTCTCCGTCACTCAAATCATCCGGTGTAGATATTTAAATAGGGGCAACTGTAATACCCCAAATTTTACCCTTATATTTAGCCAGTCATTTCGCATATCATCTCATATGTACATTGCTAACTGCTAACCAGTTATGGAGGTTTTTGTTTTGCAGATTTGGTTCCAGGGGTATTTTGGTCATTTTACACAATCTCTGCTAATTCCTTGAAGACGGGTTGTTATTAAGTTCTGAGGCGTTTGATACACTATTTTAGAGGCGTTTACTTATCCCCAGTTCTGATTGTATCAAGGTGCCAATTTGATGTGGTCGGTATTAAAACTTGTTAAGCACAACTGGATTTAAGATACATTCCATCGCTCATGGTTTATTTCCAAAGCACTTCCGTTCTGTTATTAAGGCACAGTCATAATTGGGTATTGTTGGTTTGTGGCTCTCGGTGTTTGGTCAGAGGAATTTAATTACGATTAGTTTTGTTGTTGAGGCTGAAGTTGTCGTGATTACGGTGCACATACGTATTTGGTTACGAAATGGTTGGTTAACATCTAAAAGGGATTTTAATCAGATGATGAGATTAGGATTATAAATGAGACAAGTCCACAAATAAGAATATCACTTGGGAGTGTTTATGTTTTATGCCTATATTAATGAATTAGATACTTGTGGATTTATTCACAAATATTTATATTTTTAACTAAGAATAAAATATAAATGAGTTCAAATTTTGGGAATTTTATTTCATAAAAGAATCTCATCATACAAGAAATAAAGAATACTTCACATTTCAGAAATAATGTTACAAGGAATTACATTGATCCTTAAGGTACCTATCCTAAATCCTAAGAACATCTAAGTGTCTTCATGCTGTCTTTAAGCTTCGCCGCAAATCTCGATTAACCTGCACATCAAAGCAAAACAAGCAATATAGAAAAAAGGTTAGAAGATGCTTTTGACACTCTCAGAACGATGTCATCATCGAGTGCCGGGAGTGGCACAACCGAAGCTGCGACCTACCCCCGTTACCAATCCGCGCCGTAGGCGTCAGATCAGGTAACACCTGTTCTTAATCGTTGCGGGACATCCGAGAGATAGAAAAATAAAAGAAGTGGGGCTGATTCGTTTTGCCGCGATTGGATTTCCAAACTGATACGAGAATAAGGCAACATAGGCAAGTTTTGACTCAAACCCGGATGCCGGCAGGTCTGAGTCACCTTGGTTTCAAAATTTCCAACACCTGAAAAGCCACAAACGCATCAATGTCAAGATTCAGAATTTGGAACTCAAAACCTAAACAATTCAGGAGCAGCATCAGTTCTGAACCATGTACAGAAAAATGAGACACAACAAGCTGCGGCAAAATAACATAGGACAAGGTATCACAAGATTCAGCAACATCAGTTAAAGGCAAGTCCCCATTCAAAACAGTTTCAATGGCAAGCAACACATAAGGAAGCGCCAGCACAAGATCATAGCGAAGCCATACTCAGTTCATGAAACAAACAAGTGCACAAACACAGGGCTCATCACCAGTTTAATCAGAAGCAAAAATATAAAACACAAGTCAGGGTTATAGTATCCTGTTCCAAATGGTTCAGACCCTAAGGTCATCATCACCGGGTAACCCTTCTCGATGGCTTTGACCTGGCAATAACCACACCATCAGTTTCCCTCTGAAAGAAGAAAAAGAAGAGTCAGTGAACTTGTATCAGAAAACGAATCAGAGCCAATACTAACATCTGAAACAACAGCAACAAGGCAGTAAATCAAAAGAATAAGTTCTGTTCAAGGCAAGCTCAGCGCAAGAACAATCAAGCAAAGAATCCCAAAGTTGATCAGTTGAAACTCGCCTCAAATAAGACCCCCACGGGTCAAGGTCTGAAAACAACAATCAAATAACATCATAAAGGTTGTCTCAAAACCAAACAAAATCAGCCGAATCCATATCAGAAAAAACCAGTTCATAAATCTGAATGTCATAATAGTGCAACACCTTTTGAACCAAATGAGCAAGCTCATTGCAGAAGATCGAAAGGCACGGGCCTGGGCTCAGTTCGAACATCACTGCCCAGGCAAGTAAGTGTATCAGTCAGGTTATGAGTCTCCCGCCGGAAGTTTAACACAAGCATCAAAGATCAAACAAAGTTCATAACAGAACTCAAAGCCAAAAAACGAGTCACGAGCTGCATAATCTTGAATGGACAATTCGATTCATAAAGTATAAAAACCGCCCAGTTCATAAATGAATCCCCAGACAAATCCAATTGACGTCAAAAGGATCCAACACTATGGCCGTATCAGTCTACGCCAGATTCGAAACTCAGTGATATCAAATTAGGACCAAAATCAATTAACCCACAGCGACATCGAAGATTGGATAACCAAAGTTAGTTTACTGAAAATCTGCATCAAAAGAACCACATCAGTAAAAAAGATGCCCATAGTATCAAAACGGTCCCTATCAGAAGAATTGAGTTCGAGTAAATCAGAGAAGAATGATTCGGTTTATCACGAAGCAGTTCAAATGGAATCAGAATAAATAAACCAGTTAACCAAAACAAATCAGAATGAAAACATTTCGAAACAAATCCAGTTGTGTCAAACAGAATCTGTATGAATCCAATCAATATCTGGAAAGCAGACCAAGTCCATGACAGATCATAACCGTATCCACCCTGAAGGTGCAAGGCAAATTGTATCAGAAAAATAACAGAAAACAATTTTGATATTGATATCAATTCCAAATCAGGGAAGATTAAATCGTATCAAGTGAATCAGAACAAGCCAAAGCACCAAGTTCACAAATCACGAGCCCAGAATCATGACAAAAGAAATCCCAATCAAATCTTAAGAAGGGAAATAAGAGTCAATCAGATCAAATATATCAGAAACAAATGAAATCCAATCTCACCGAAATCCCAATCGAACCCTAAAAGAGGGAACATGGTTCAATCGTTATCTGAAAAAACCAAACAAAATCATATCAAACTTTCAATCAAATCAAAAGTATGCTGGTTATGAAAACAAAATCAAATCGAATCATCAAAAATCAACACGAAATCATATCTCAGAAAAAGAGCAGCAAATCAGATCAAAGGCCCAAAAGAATGATTGAAAAAAAAGTATATAAAAAGGAACGATCTCACCATCAAAGAGGGAGGTAGCCGCGTGAGAGAGGGAGAACGAAGAACACTCCAAGCGCAGAAACCCTAACTGGTGGCCACGAGAAAGAGAGAACGAACAAACCCTAGGCGCCGTGAACGAAAGCCACGAACTCAGACGAAGGACATCGTCGTCATCGTTCAAACGCGTCGTGTACCATCCATCATCGGCCTTTCATCGCAGATTGGAAGAGTTACGGTCGAAAAACGTAAGCCATCATGAAATTAACATGTTGCTTTACTTTGTTTTCAGGATAAGGTGACATAACGAAAGCCATCAACGGAAAAGAAGACGAATGGTATCGTGAAGGAGAAGAGAAGCGAGAGAGAGGAGAAGAAGAATGAAACGGCGCCGCGAATGTACTTTGGGGTGAAACCCTAAAGTGTTCCCTCATGACTAACAAATGGGTTGGGACCGGGTGTGATGACCGGCCCAACCCTCCCCTTTTTTTTATTATTTTATGTTTTGTTTTTAATTTAATTAGTTTTATGTTTTAAAAAAAAGAAACCCATTTTTTTAACATTTTTATTTTTATAATTTAAAAAAAAAATCTTTATAAAAAATATAACATTTTAATTTTGTAGTTATAAAAAAAATCTTTTTTAAAATATAAGGATAATAAAACCTTTTTTTTTAAAATAAAATAAGAAAGATTTTTTTTAAAAATGTAAAAATAAAACCTTTTTTTTAAATTTCTTTTACCAGCTAACATTAAATTAGTAAGACTTTTTTAAAGCAATAGTAAAGTCTCAATATACATCTTCTCGTAACTCATTGTTGCCTAACTCTGTCTACTAACGGGTGTTCATTTTTGCAGTCCATATTTATTACTATTGTGTTGAGTTTTCATTTAAGTTTCATTTATATTTGTATCTGTTTCTCATATGTAACTACGCGAACCTAATAATCGCGCTTTAGGTTTCTGCCTTTAAGTTTCTGTTTGTATGGCTTTAACTGCTGTCTTTATTTTTTTTGCTTGCATAAATCATCTCACATCTTCATTAATATTCCAGTCACACCACGCACATCCGAAGGTTAGGTCTAGCTTTTGGCCGCCGCGCCAATAGTCCTCAACTTCAAACCCTTTCACCTTACAAACCCTAATTTTCACAAATGCCTCGCCGCAGGCAAGATTACAATCTTACCCCTAGCATTAGGTCAAAGAGCCGCCGCGCTCATTTTAGGGTTTCCCGCCGTGGAATCCCTAACCTAATTTAACCCTAATTACAACTTAACATTTCAACGTAGAGATTTGGAGTTTCTACACTCCGCGTAAGCGTGTCCTTAAGACATGTTTATTCCCCATTGAGACCTTGACCACAGTCAAGAAGTCTCTAACCTCCCTTTTAAGGGGAACTACGATTACTCTGATTCCACTCCCGTAAGGATACGTAGGCACAAGATGCGATGTCTTGCCGAGTAAACTTAGAATTAACCCCTTAGGTCTCTTTTCTCACTTTTAATCCTTTGTACATATACCTTAAGCAAATAAATAAAGCAAATAGTAAACATTTGAACAAAAGGTTCCTGTAGAGTACTACAGAAGTTTAGGGTGCTAATACCTTCCCTAAATTTAACCAACCCCCGAACCCTAGATCTTTCCCCGCATTGTGTTTACGATGCAAAAATAGGTTTTCCCTCTTTTGACATTTTCCTTCGGATAAATCAAAGAGCGGTTGTGAATTGAATTGCGATTCAAACTCATTAATAGTTTGTGATCCTATTTCCACCGCAACACCTTTCAAAGGAAAGTATCTCTATTGACCCTTGGGTCATAGATAGATCAAATACCCTTATAGGCGTGGAAAGAGCCTTATCCCCCTTTTGGTCTGGATAGAACCAATAGAATTTAAACTCATAGATCTGGATAGAACCTTCTCCCGCCTTTTAGTCTGGATAGAACCGATAGGACTTAAACTCATAGGTCTGGATAGAACCTTCTCCCCTCTTTTGGTCTGGAAAGAACCAATTGATCCTTATTCTGTAGTTCGTTACCCGAACTACGACCGCTCTGATTTCTCATTGGACAATGAGAATACGTAGGCATAAGATGCGATATCTTGACGAGCAACCTTCCCCCTTTTCCACCTTTTGGTCTGGATAGAACCAATTGGTCTTACAACATAGAGATAGGTAGAGTTTGGTTAACTCTATGTAAGAATCATGAAGATGATTACTTACTTCCCTTTCTTGAGTGTTCAACATAGATCTAGAGAGTTTGGATAAATTCTATACAAGCATGGATATGTTTGTTCCCTTTTGAACCTTGATCATAATCAAGCGTTCTTCATCCCTAGTGAGGTGAACTACGATTGCTCTGATTCTATCCTAGTAAGGATACGTAGGCAGAGGATGCGATGTCTTTGCAAGCAAACTTAGAAACCATCCTTAGGTCTTAACCTTTACCTTTTACCAATTCCAAACCATAGCAAATATTTAGCAAACTTAGCATGAAAATAAACAAAAGGTTCCTGTAGAGTACTACAAATGTTTAGGATGTGAGATACCTACCCTAGGCATAACCAACCCCCGATCCCCGAATCTCTTAGCATTGTTGTAACATCGTGAAAAGGGTTTTTCTTTCTTTAGACCTTTCCTTTGGATAAATTAAAGTCCGGTTGTGAATTTAAGAATTAAGATTCAAGTTAATCAATAGCTTGGTATCACGATTCTCACCACAACTAAAATGGTGACTTCACTGGGGACAGACTTAAACTTGAGGTTTTAGCCTATTTTGTTTGATTGCATGCTATATTTGTGAATATTTGCTTAACATGTATATTTGTCAATATATATGCTTGTGTGTTGGATATTGGGTGCTTTGAGTGGCGAGACAGTCCTATACCCGGACTCGAGTGCACTTATGATAGGATGATGGTATATTCAAGAAGGCTTATAGGGAGTTGATTCCTGACCAAGCTAACTTGAGAAACCACCGCTCAGTGGAGGCCCTCTTGAGAGTTAGTTTTGTTGAACAAGGATTCGTGAAAACATTGCTACTTTCAACGAAGGAGTCTGTGACACTGTGGACCTTTAGATTACATTTTACCCCACTTTGGCCTTATTAGGACGTGGTGCGATGAATATGAGGGAGTAGTCCCGAAGTAGTTGATACGCGATGCTACACTTGGACGAGACTCTCTTGAGAATATTGTCGATTATCGAGTGATTTGGGAAATTGATAATATCCTAAATATGGGTTGTTGACTCTGGGAACTCTGTTAGAACCCGTTCGGCAGGTACAAATTAACCCATAGTACATACCTCTTAGGGATGGTTAGACCTTTGACCCCATGCTTTTACTTCAAGCCTAGGGAGTCTTTGTGTGTGCATATGCATTGTATTTGTGAATACTTGCCTTTGTGTGGTGAGTGCATCATCCCATCATTTTACCACGAGCATATCATGTCGCAACTAGTTTTGTAAAACTCAGTCGATCTCTGGTATTTTTAAAAGTTGTAACTTTTCCAACGATTGATGAAATGAGGGTTTTGACCTAGTCAATCTTCTGAGTTTTGTAAAACCAGTTTGCTCTTTGCATTGCATTTGCATTTTGCATTTTCTTTTCTCAGCTTTGCGTCTCTTTGTCTCCCTTTTGTTCAGTGAGAGAGAGGATACCTAGCACATATCCGAGACAAATGGAAACAATGGATGAACTTTTGAGAGCTCAGGAAATTCTAAAAGAGGACATCAAAATTCTCAAGTGTCAGATGAATTGGGTGCTTGAGACATTGCAGAACATGATGAAGAAAGAAGGCCACTCTGACCATGTTGCGTCCAGAGAAATTAGGGATGTATTATCCCTAATGGTTCCTCCAACTTAAGGACATCCTCGGCATCAACGACCAAATAACCGTCAATCGCGTCAGCATGCCCAACAAAGACCAAGGAAACTAGAGAGTCTGTTTCCAATAACATACAATCAGATATTGCCAGACTTAATCCAAGGCGGATTGGTAATACCAAAGGAGCTGAAACCGGTGATCCCTCCTTATCCTATGGACTTAGATACCAATGCCAAATGCGATTATCATACAAGGGCACTAGGGCATTCAACTGAAGACTCTCAGCACTCAGTGTTTCTTCCTCCTCAAGCTTCTCAAAGCCAGAGATCGAACAAGAAGAATCATGTCAAGAAAAATAAGGCTTGCGGTAAACCAATTCCAGTACCGCTAAGTAAACTTTACCCGCTATTGATTCAAAATTCTCTAGTGATTCCACGATTAGCCAAACCTGTGCCAGGACCATGGCATAATGCGAACCTGACCTGTGAATTTCACAAAGGAGCCGAAGGGCACAACTTAGAGGCATGTCTGGCATTAGGGTTTATTGTGAAAGAGCTGATCATTGACGAACACCTGATTCTCGAAGAAGATCACCCATAAGTGAAATGCGGGTACCATAGTGGGACAACATGGCACCTAGTTGAAGAATGTAAAGGTTTTAAACTAAGACTGCAAGAGTTGTTGAAACCTCAGGAGGATAAACCAAATGACAGTACCGCGATTCTTAAATCCAAAGGCAAAGGACCCGCGAGACCTCTCATAATTTTGTACCATAAAGAGCAAGTGGCTATTGAAGGTGTTTCCCCGTGTGGGCATGAAATTTGAAGTTTGTCAACAATTTTTGAAGGTGAGATAATACTTAGAAGGGGGGGTTGAATAAGTATGAAAGATTAAGACTTTAAAAATAATCACACAATTATTTTTATCCTGGTTCGTTTAAAACAACTACTCCAGTCCACCCTTCCTAGAGTGATTTTCCTTTCTCAACAAGGACTTAATCCACTATTTAATCAAACAGATTACAATAGTAACACCTAAGAACAACTGTTCTTAGTCTTCTCAAGAGCTACTGATTCCAACTGAATCCTCTTAAGGAAAACCTTTACAATCAATGTAAATCAAATACAAGAGTATTAATGCTTCTATAAAGCTTTTATCACAATAGTGATTTTTCTCTTAAGTTTAAGTACAAGAAATTCTAAGAAGAATATGAAAGAATGAGAGCTTAGAATAATATGATTTCTTTTCAGCAAATTGTGTAACTGAAGAATGTTGTGGAGTCTTCCTTTTATAGGCAGCTGATTCAAGGATGCTAAGCGTTGAAAAGAGAGTCCCAAAAAGGTCTGAGCCTTTTTGTCTTCACATCAAGTGACCTTTCCTAGAAGTAGATAACACAGAAAAATCCTTTTTGTCTGTGTAATTGTGTCTAGCACAAATGAGGAAAGAGACGTTGATTTACTCCAACGGATATAATCTTGAATATTTCTTCTTCAGTTTTTTTTAGCAAGTTCTTCAGAATCTGAATGAGTCAGAGTCTTCTAATGATGTTCTGAACTTTGCTGTATCAGAGTCTTCTGCAGCATGTGTGCTTTCAGCGTGTTGATCATCAGAGCATATTTGACACAGAACTTCAGTACTTGGCAGCGTTAGTACTTTCAGAAACTTCTGTAGAATTATGCTTTGAGAAACTCTTCAAACAATATTCTTCTTTGCTTCAGATGCTTCTGACTAGCTTCAGATGCTTCTGCTTCAGATGCTTCTGACTAGCTTCAGATGCTTCTGCTTCAGAATCTTCTAATGAGTGCATCTGGCGCTTCATAGTCAGGATAACTTCTTGTATACAATTCAGATTTGCTTCTAGAGAGTTAATTTCATTTCAATCTGCAGTAAAACTCTCAAAAAAATTTTAGAGTATATAATTCTTAAATATAAAATTTCCTAACAGTTATCATCAAAACAAAGAGTTATTATTAAGAACCAATCTGTGTTCTAACAATCTCCCCCTTTTTGATGATGACAAAAAGTATCAGAATTTTTTTTAACTGGACATAAAGAATTATAACTCCCCCTGAGATGATGAATCTCCCCCTGAGTTAAATATGAACAAGGAATAGAAACTTCCCTTTTGTCTTGAGTAATCTTCAGAGTTAGATCTTGTTTGTTCTTATAACATTTTAAAGATCAGAATGTCTTGCAGATATAAGATTCAGAGTTTGATAATAGACAAATGATCTGAGAGACTCAGAGTTACTTTTATAGAATGTACTTATCAAATGTTCTGAAATAGTCAAGATAAATGTTAGATAGAATAGATATGTCTGAAGATTCATTCTGGTGAAGTTATGTTAAACAGTTCAGATCTATATTTTCTCCCCCTTTTTTGTCATAAGCAAAAAGTAAAAACTTTTAAAAAGACAAATAAAAGAAAACAGTAAATAAGATAATTCAATGGAGAAAAACTTTGATTCATTCAAAAGATCAAAGCAAGAGTACATAGGTAAGCATCAGAAGACATAGCAAAAAGTACAGATGCAAACAACAGATGCAAAAACATTAGAATAAAAAAAATCTAAGAGTGTTTGGACAAGAACATCTTCAATAGATCTGTAATCTCAGAGGAGGATTGCTATTGCTTGGACATCCACTTAGTCATAGTTTCATTCTTTTCATCTTGCTTTGACATCCATTTTGTCATATCCTCAGACTTCTTATCCTGCTTAGCCATCCAGGATTTGATCTCTGACTGTCCAGCTTCCAGAGCAGCAATCTTATCTTCAACGTCTGGATGTTCTTTCTTTATCTCAGATGAAGAATCAGAAGGAGGTTCTGTAGCCTGAACAGAGTCAATTGCCATTGGTTCTGTAGATCCTGAAGAGGGGTCTACCAGAGTCATAGCCAATGCATTATCAGTAGATTCTGTTGATGGTGGAGGAGCATCTAAACGAAGCAGAGGTTCAGTTTTGTTGACAGTCCAGAATAGAGTCCTTTCAGCTCTGAGCTTTGCATCATCAGAACAGACGTTCTTCAGATTTGAAGCTACAGTGTTGAATCTGTTGATGAATCCGTTCCAGATGATGTCAGATTCTTTGGCATCCATTGTTTCAGAGCATTTCTTCTGAACAATACCTAAATACATCTGTATTTCTTGCAAAAATGTTTGAAATAAATGATCAATATTAAGTCTGGGCAGTGGTTTTAGCAAGGTTTCTAGAGTGATAGGTTTGGGTTGGGGAGTTGGTGGAAAAAGTGATTTTTGGATGGAAATCAGAGGAGGAGGATAATATGGAATGAAGGGTATCTCATGAGCTTTTTCTTTAGATCTGACTAAAGCATTAAGCAAATGAGGTTTTGGTCTTCTGTTAGGGGTAATAACATCAAAAGATGCATTTGAGTAGGGTTTGAAAACAGATTTTGGGGGTGCAACAGATGCAACAGTGTTATCAGATGCAATTTGCAGAGCTGAAACAACAGCTTTACCAGATGTTGCAGATATTGTTGCTAAAGATCCTACATTGGTCATTGATTGAATATATGAAACAAGCACAGATGGAAGAGCCACTGTGAGTTTTGATTTCAGAGGGTTGAGGGGTTCAGAAGGTTCAACTCTGTCATAAAAATCTTTCAGTTTGAAACCATAAGACAGATTATGAAAAAGAGAAGAAACTTGGGCACAAGATATAGAAGATGTTGGATTGGAGTTAGGGATTAATATCTCAGATGATGGTGCAGGTGGAGGCATAGGATCTGGAATGGGAGTTTTAGAAGGTATGGTAGGTTCAGGTTCAGGTTCAGGTTCAGGTTGGTTTATCTCAGAGTATTTGTCAGATGGAGAGATTAGAAAATCTGGGTGGATTTCTGATTCTGAGGTGTTAGAGGATGTTGTTGGTGTACAAGAGGTAGAAGATACTTGAAACACTGTTTTTAAAGGTGTGATATCAAGGACTTCTGTCTCAGGGATGTGAGGTTCAGAAGTATTGGTAGGTTCTGAAGGAATTTCAGATGGTTTGGATGGTGGTTCTGATGAAACAGGATCAGAAGTTACTTTTGTAGGTTCAGAAGTAACAGGTGCAATGGGTTCAGAAGGTGGATTATTTGATGGTGAATTTTCAGAGGCTTTTTCTGGTTGAGAGTCTTTTTGTTGTTTCTCTGGTTGTTCAGATGTTTGTTGTTGATCAGATGTTTGTTGTTTTGATGGTTGGTGATCTGATGGTTGATGTTCTGATGGTTAAGGTCGTGGAACAAAGTGTTTGATATGAATTTTGGGTTGAGATGGTTTTGGTACAGAAACTGTTGGTGTTGGTGTTGTTGTTGTTTGAGTTGGAACAAGTGTTTGTTTTTATGGAGAAACAGAACTGGGAGCAGTAACAGAAGTGGTTTGAGTAGAAGGTGGCTTTGGTACAGACTTAACATTAGAATCATTAATAACAAGATTTTCAGAAGATACAGAAGATTTAGTACCTTTTACTTTGATCCTCTTGGCAGGTACAGAAGCAGCTTCTTCAGAATCTTTTCTCTTCAAGAGTTTCTTGGGCTTCTCAGCAATCTTGACCTTCTTCTGAACAGGTGCAGATTCTTCTACAGGCTGAGTCCTTTTCCTCTGGAGTTGTGCTTCTTCTTCTCCTGCATCTGGTAGTGGTTGTCTTGCTAGCTGAATCACATTAGCAGGAACAGGTTTTCCTTCCTTCTTGCATTCATCAATATACATAACCACTATATGTCTGGGTTCTTCAGCAAAGAATAAAGGAAAGTCATCTACAGGAACCCTCTTATTCAATTCTGACATATTTAGCTTCTTGGGAGCTGTTGTTAGTTCATCAACAATTTTGAGTCTCAGAAGACTTTTAGCATTCAGAGGCTTTCCCATTATAAATTCTAATTCCTCTGTAACTCCAGCAGCGTACAGAGCAGTTACCAAACCATTCTCAGTAAGAAGATTTGAGATCAACCTTCCAAAGGGGATCCAAGTTCTGATCTTTTGTCCTTTCTCTTTCACATATTCTCTAGATGCATTGATATGGTTCCACAGATGCATAAACAGAATGTATGGAAGATCTACCTTGGTGCTCTGACTAAGGCAATACATGAAATAGAGCTGTTCATTATTGACATAGTCTGGAGAATTGGTTGACTTCCTGTGGTGGATGCATCCCATGAAGATCTTGGCCCAGATCTTGTAATCAGGCTTCAGATCTTTGAATTTGTTAGAAGCTTGACCAGCAGTCATTACTTCTTCATAAACCTCATCCATGTCCACACGCCCAGCTGGCAAGTGGGAAACACCATCTGTTTCTTCATATCCTATCAATTTTCTTATCAGATCTTCTGTGATAGTAATCTCTTTTCCCAGCACAGAAGATAAGATGAACTTGGGATAAACTGATTCATGGATCCAGAATTCTTTCACAAGGAGAGGGTAAACTGGTCCAAAGAGCCTATCAAAGTACTTAACCCATCCTTGAGCTCCAATGATGGAACGAAACTCAAACCCATTTTCTGCCAGAGAATCAAACTCAACCATAGATTCACATAGAACTTCCAACTTATCAACTGGCGTTAGAAGTGTTCTTTTGGGAGGAGAATATGGAGCAACACCCAAGTTTTCTGAAGTTACATCAGCCATAGTAGATTGGAATTGAGCAGTTGTTGATGATGAAGTTGCCATTGAAGAATGCTTTGTCAAACACTTAGGTTTTGGGTTTTTATGCAGAGAAAATAGGAGATGAAAACGCATGTAAATTCTGAGAGAGTGAAAAGTGTGAAAGTGAATACAAGACAAGTATTTATACTAAAACACTTAGGCAAATCAACAGTCATAAATATGCACGTTTGAACAAGCATTAAATGAAGAGAATAAAAATCATTTCAAAACATTAATTGCTTCTGACAATTTGGGGGGAAAACCAAGATTCTTACTATTCAAACTTCACCTCAAACGTCTCTTCAGTTATGTACACGCCACCTCTTCAGATTTGGTGTGACAAGTGTTTACTTGCATGTTGTTCTGAATTCTCTTAAGAAATGAAACGTTAGCCAACGTTCAGATCTTCTAAATATTGTTAGTTCAGAGTTTCACAAAAGAAATATTGATCAGAATAAAATAAACACGCAGAAGAAATACTTCAGAGCATTAAGCATTTTTGCATCTGAAAAAAAAAATTGCTTCTGATAAATATCATTCTGGACAAAAATCCATACCAATATTTTTCAGAATAAAATTGAATCTATCTTCAACAAGGGGTTTTGTAAAAATATCTGCCCATTGATGATCTGTATCAACAAAGGCTAAATTTATGATTCCCTTCTGAACATAGTCTCTGATAAAATGATGCTTAATTTCTATATGTTTTGCCTTAGAATGTAAAATGGGGTTCTTGGACAAACATATAGCAGAAGTATTATCACAAAAGATAGAAATGTTACTTTCAAAAATTTGATAATCTTCTAGTTGACTCTTCATCCAGAGCATCTGCGTGCTACATCCAGCAGCAGCAATGTATTCAGCCTCTGTGGTTGAAAGTGCAATTGTGGGTTGCTTCTTGCTGTACCAGGAGATTAGATTTCTTCCTAGAAATTGACAACTTCCAGAAGTACTTTTTCTTTCCACTCTGTCTCCAGCGTAGTCAGCATCACAGAATCCAACTAATTTGAAATCATCAGATTTTCTGTAACACAAACCCACATTAGAAGTACCTTTCAGATACCTTAGAATCCTCTTGACAGCTGTCAAGTGTGATTCTCTAGGATCTGATTGGAATCTAGCACACAGGCAAACACTAAACAATATGTCAGGTCTAGAAGCAGTAAGATAAAGAAGAGAGCCAATCATACCTCTGTAGAGCTTCTGGTCTACTTTCTTACTTACCTCTTCCTTACCAAGTGAGCTAGTAGGATGCATTGGAGTCTTTGTCAGCTTACTGTCAGACATGTTGAATTTCTTCAGAAGTTCTTTAACATACTTTGTCTGATGTATGTAGGTGCATTCTGGAGTTTGATTAACTTGGATTCCTAGAAAGAATCTGAGTTCTCCCATCATGCTCATTTCAAATTCTGCCTGCATACAAGTAGCAAACTCCTTTCCAAGCATAATATTTGTTGATCCAAAAATAATATCATCTACATAAATTTGGCAAATTAGAAGATCTTTCTTAATTGTTTTACAGAATAGTGTTGTATCCACTTTGCCTCTGATGAAATTCTTCTCCAGAAGAAAATTTCTCAATCTCTCATACCAAGCTCTGGGAGCTTGTTTCAAACCATATAGAGATTTCTTTAATTTGAAAACATGATCTGGAAATTTTTCATTTTCAAAACCAGGAGGTTGGTGGACATAAACTTCCTCTTCTATAATACCATTAAGAAAGGCACTTTTAACATCCATCTGATACAGAGTGATGTTATTTTGTGCAGCAAAGGAAATAAGAAGGCGTATAGATTCTAACCTTGCCACTGGAGCATATGTCTCAGTGTAGTCAATACCTTCTTGCTGACTGTACCCTTGAGCAACCAGCCTTGCCTTGTTCCTCTCAACTTCTCCTTTCTCATTTAGCTTATTTCTGAAGACCCATTTTGTACCAATTATATTGAATCCTTGAGGTCTTTGAACTAGATCCCATACATCATTTCTGCTGAATTGATTTAGCTCTTCTTGCATGGCAATAATCCAATCATTGTCTTGCAGAGCTTCTTCTACAGAAGATGGTTCAATTTCTGACACTAGTCCAAATAGTGATGCTTCAGATGATCTTAGAAAGGATCTTGTTCTGATGGGATCATCCTTCTTTCCAATAATGACATCCTCTAGATGAGAAGCTTTAATTCTGGATGATGATCCTCTAATATTTGACTCTTCAGAAATGTTTAGATTATTCATCTGAGAAGTTAAAGGAGTAGCATCTGGAGTTGCTTCTGGTTCCTTCACTTGAATTTTGTCTGCTTCTGGAACTTCAGAGTCAATAAAGACTACTTCCCTATCTGCAGAGTTATCAACCTGCTTTGGCTTTTCAGAGCCAAGCTTATCATCAAATCTGACATGAATGGATTCTTCCACAATCTGTGTCTCAGTGTTGTATACTCTGTAGCCTTTAGAGCGTTCAGAATATCCAAGCACGAAACACTTCTGTGCTTTGGAATCAAACTTGCTCAGATTTTCCTTAGTGTTTAACATATAGCAAATACATCCAAAAGGATGAAAATATGAAATGTTGGGCTTTTTGTTCTTCCACAGTTCATAAGGAGTCTTCTTCAGAAGAGGTCTAACAGACACTCTGTTCTGAATGTAACATGCTGTACTGATTGCTTCTGCCCAAAAATGTTTTGCCAGATTTGTCTCATTGATCATGGTTCTGGCCATTTCTTACAAAGTTCTGTTTTTCCTCTCTACAACCCCATTCTGTTGTGGAGTTCTAGGACAGGAAAAATCATGAGCAATGCCATTTTCAGAAAAATATTTTTCAAAAAATTTATTTTCAAATTCACCACCATGATCACTTCTGACTTTTATAATTTTGAAATTCTTTTCATTCTGGACTTGCTTGCAGAAGTAAAAGAACACATAATGTGACTCATCCTTGTGTTTTAAGAACTTTACCCATGTCCATCTACTAAAGTCATCAACAATGACTAATCCATACTTCTTGCCTCTGATGGATGCAGTTTTCACTGGTCCAAACAGATCAATATGAAGTAATTCTAGTGGTTTAGAAGTAGAAACAACATTTTTTGATTTGAAAGATGTTTTTGAAAACTTCCCTTTCTGGCATGCTTCACAAAGAGCATCTGAAGTGAACTTCAGATTAGGGAGTCCTCTGACAAGATTAAGTTTATTAATCTGAGATATACGTCTCATATTAATATGGCCCAATCTTCTGTGCCAGACCCATTGCTCTTCATTAACAGACAAGAGGCATTTAACATTTTGAACTTTAAGTTCAGAAAGATTTATTTTATAAATGTTGTTTTTCCTCTTACCACTAAATAGGATAGAGCCATCCTTTTGACTAATAGCTTTACAACATTTTTGATTAAAGGTAATATCATAACCATTGTCACTTAATTGACTTATGGACAATAAGTTATGCTTTAACCCTTCAACAAGTAAAACATTAGTAATAGAGGGAAGTTTACCATTTCCAATAGTGCCAGATCCAATGATCTTGCCCTTCTGGTTCCCTCCAAACTTCACGTCACCTCCAGATCTAAGTTCCAGGCTTTGGAACATAAACTTTTCTCCTGTCATGTGTCGTGAGAATCCAGAGTCCAGGTACCATGATTGGTGTCCTGACCTTGCTGCTAAGAACATCTGCAACAGGAATTATTTTGTTTTTAGGTACCCAGATCTTCTTGGGTCCTTTGGGGTTAGTTGGTTTGTAGGTTTGTCTAAACTTCTGTTTTTCAACATAATGTTTATTCTGACTTGCCTTGGGTTTAAACACATAAGTATTCTTCTCAGAACTTGTGTGTTTAATGTCATTTAAGTGACCAAATTTAAATTGAGAATACAGAGGTGTCTTCTTGATGAAAAGTTTGTCAACAGGTTTTGGATTGCTTCCAGATGAAGATTCATATCCAATACCTCTTCTGTTGTTTCCACTAACACCATAGATCATGGAAGCCATCTTGCTTCTGTCTATGCTCTTAGTAAGAAATCTCTAAAAGCTAGAGTCATATTTTTCTAAAATGTTTTCACATGACTTAGTCTCAAATTCAGATTCTTGTTGAGTTATTTCAAAGTCATTTTTGATTTTCAGATTTATTACTTTTTGCTCAACAAGTTCTGTTTTCAGAAGATCAATCTCAGATTCAAGATTGCTTTTCAGCTTCTTGTATTTGAGTTTGATATTGTTATAACTTTTAAGAACTTCTGTTAAAACTTTTATAAGTTCTTCTTTGGTAAGTTTAGCCATTACCTCTTCTGCGTCATCATCAGATTCAGAATTTGATTCATATCCTGAGGTACCTTCCTCTTGATCCTCTGTGCTGGCCATCAGTGCAACATTGGCACATTCTTCTTCTGATTCAGAAGATGATTCAGATTCATCTGAGTCATCCCATGTTGCCATCAGAACCTTCTTCTTTTTGTTAAACTTCTTCTTGGGTTTTTCTTTCTGAAGTTTGGGGCAATCATTCTTGTAGTGCCCAGGTTCTTTGCACTCATAGCACACAACTTCTTTCTTGGCAGATCTTCTGTTTCCAGAAGATTCCTTTCTATTATCAGATCTTCTGAAGTTGTTGAACTTCTTTCCTTTGTGCTTCCAGAGTCTGTTGATCCTTTTGGACAGCATGGATAACTCATCTTCTTCTTCAGAAGAAGATTCTTCAGAGCTTTCTTGAATGACCTGCAAAGCTTTAACAGTTTTGTTAGATTTTAATGCAACAGATTTACCTTTTTCTTTCTTCTGAGGTTCATCTTCCTCAAGCTCAATCTCATGGCTCCTCAGTGAGCTGATGAGTTCTTCTAGAGAGATCTTGTTCAGATCTTTAGCCATCTTCAAGGCAGTCACCATTGGTCTCCATCTGGCAGGCAGACTTCTGATGATTTTCTTTACGTGATCTGATGTAGAGTATCCCTTGTCCAGAACTTTCAGCCCAGCAGTGAGTATCTGAAATCTGGAGAACATGGCTTCAACAGATTCAGAGTCTTCCATTTTGAAGGCCTCATACTTCTGGATCAGAGCCAGAGCTTTTGTCTCCTTAACTTGAGAATTTCCCTCATGAGTCATTTTTAGGGATTCAAACATATCAAAAGCAGTTTCCCTGTTTGTAATTTTTTCATACTCAGTATGTGAAATTGCATTCAATAATATAGTCCTGGCTTTGTGATGATTTTTGAAATCTTTCTTCTGAGCATCTGTCATAGATTTTCTGTCAATCTTCTTGCCATTCCCATCTGTGGGATGGACATATCCATCTATGACTAGATCCCATAGATCAGCATCATATCCTAGGAAAAAACTCTCAATTCTGTCTTTCCAGTAGTCAAATTTCTCCCCATCAAACATTGGGGGTTTGGTGTTGATCCTATCCCTTTCTTCATATTTATTGTTAATATTGGACATTGAATTATCAGCCATTGTAACAAATAAATATATATCAAAGTATTTCTCTTTGGATCTTTACTGACACTGTTAAGTGGTAGCACACACAGAACCGGAGCTCTGATGCCAACTAAAGGTGAGATAATACTTAGAAGGGGGGGTTGAATAAGTATGAAAGATTAAGACTTTAAAAATAATCACACAATTATTTTTATCCTGGTTCGTTTAAAACAACTACTCCAGTCCACCCTTCCTAGAGTGATTTGCCTTTCTCAACAAGGACTTAATCCACTATTTAATCAAACAGATTACAATAGTAACACCTAAGAACAACTGTTCTTAGTCTTCTCAAGAGCTACTGATTCCAACTGAATCCTCTTAAGGAAAACCTTTACAATCAATGTAAATCAAATACAAGAGTATTAATGCTTCTATAAAGCTTTTATCACAACAGTGATTTTTCTCTTAAGTTTAAGTACAAGAAATTCTAAGAAGAATATAAAAGAATGAGAGCTTAGAATAATATGATTTCTTTTCAGCAAATTGTGTAACTGAAGAATGTTGTGGAGTCTTCCTTTTATAGGCAGCTGATTCAAGGATGCTGAGCGTTGAAAAGAGAGTCCCAAAAAGGTCTGAGCCTTTTTGTCTTCACATCAAGTGACCTTTCCTAGAAGTAGATAACACAGAAAAATCCTTTTTGTCTGTGTAATTGTGTCTAGCACAAATGAGGAAAGAGACGTTGATTTACTCCAACGGATATAATCTTGAATATTTCTTCTTCAGTTTTTTTAGCAAGTTCTTCAGAATCTGAATGAGTCAGAGTCTTCTAATGATGTTCAGAACTTTTCTGTATCAGAGTCTTCTGCAGCATGTGTGCTTTCAGCGTGTTGATCATCAGAGCATATTTGACACAGAACTTCAGTACTTGGCAGCGTTAGTACTTTCAGAAACTTCTGTAGAATTATGCTTTGAGAAACTCTTCAAACAATATTCTTCTTTGCTTCAGATGCTTCTGACTAGCTTCAGATGCTTCTGACTAGCTTCAAATGCTTCTGACTAGCTTCAGATGCTTCTGCTTCAAAATCTTCTAATGAGTGCATCTGGCGCTTCAGAGTCAGGATAACTTCTTGTATACAATTCAGATTTGCTTCTAGAGAGTTAATTTCATTTCAATCTGCAGTAAAACTCTCAAACAAATTTTAGAGTATATAATTCTTAAATATAAAATTTCCTAACAGTTATCATCAAAACAAAGAGTTATTATTAAGAACCAATCTGTGTTCTAACAATTTTAACTCCCTAAGACTGACAGTTGTAGACTGTTTCAGCATTTTGTTGTATTTTCTTTGCATTTGAATTGCTTGTAAGCTGTTGTTCATTTTGAATTGCCAAGATTAATGAAATGTTTGTGCATCTTTTGATTAAGTCCATTCGTTTCACTCTTTCTCTTTCCTTTCATCGTTATAACGAAAAACACAAAATTTTCTTTTGTTTACTAAACGGTTGTCTGAAGCAAAGATTGGGGAGGATGATGAAAACTATGTCCATAATTGATGTTGATATGCTTTCAATTTAACTTTTCCGATGATGTAAGGCATTTTTTCAATCCATAAACACTGGAGTAATAAGGAAGTTAATCCCTCGTTAACCCCTTCGAGCCTAGAAGCAGGTGTTTTTCTTTCTTTACAAAAAAAAACCTTAAATCTCAAACCTAGGGCGGGTAGTTCTCAGTTAACTTAGAGATATGTGCATACACGTGATCACACTAAAATTCACCGTATTTCTGACTCCGATTTCGCATGCATTCTTAGCTTTTATTGTTGTTTTGCTTTGTTATTGCTTTGTTTTCTTATGTTTTCAGGTTTTTATAATAATCGGAGCTTGAATCGGGAAAAGGAGCGAAAAAGGAGTGAAAACGGACGAAAACCTAGAAATTCAGCATTTTGCACTTACGGCACCCACTGTGGCGGGCGCCATGGGGTTAGCCATGACGTGGCCACGTCTCAAAACCACTCCTCAACCTCCAAGACCCACGATCCCCACTCCATCATCCCCTGTAGGGACCGTGGCGGGCGCCATAGGCCTGTGGCGGGCGCCACAAGGCAAAAATCCACAACCTCCACTTTTTAGTGGAGGGGCGTCCCGGTCATTTCGCGCTTTCAGTTTCTCCTATAAATAGGACCTTAGATTTTCGTTTTTCTTCATCCAGAATTAGAATTCTCTAGGAATATATCAGTTATAAAGCAGTTGCCATTCCACATCGGGGTGCCTCTGCAATCGAGTGATCGAGTCTGTAATCTGTCTGTGGTTCGAGTTTTGGAGCACTCTGGAGGAAGTTAATCCTGCCGCCATTTTAATTCCAGTTAGTATTTTATTTTTCCGCATTGCTTTACTTTTATTTATTTTCTCGCACATTTACTTTGTTTATTTCCCGCACTCGCACATTTACTTTGTTTACTTCCCGCACTCGCACATTTACTTTGTTTACTTCCCGCACTCGCACATTTACTTTGTTTATTTCCCGCACTCGCACATTTACTTTGTTTACTTCCCGCACTCGCTTTAAATTACTCATATGAAAAACTATAAAAAGAATATTTACTTTATCATGTCTAACTAATCCCATAAAGGTTAGAATGTAAGGATCGTAATTAAACCAGTAATCAGTATAATTGTTCGTGGAAACACCTAAGGGCTATTTTATCTTTCAATTCAAGTAATTGTTTTTAACTATTTCAAAAACAGCCAAAAGCGCTTTGTATAGTTCATTAGGAGTTTTTAGATTAAAAAGAAAAGAGATTTTAAAACGATTTTCGGACGCGTTATGAGATTTAGAGTCTGGTTCGTAAGAACCTCTTTTTGCTAAGAAGTCCAGGTTAAAATACTTTTCAACTTTGTTAAGAAACTATATTTCTTAAAAATAGGTTTACTACTCTAACGCAGTACGCACCTTTTTATCCGTGACAATAGGAGGGGTTGATTAGAGAGTACAACTCGGTTCTGAATACGCGAAAGCGACAGTTCCTGTTAAATTAGTTCTTTTCAAAGGAGAAAACATTTCCCATAAGTAGTTCCATTAACAAGTACTGGATTATCATTGATTACGTGAATTACATTCGAGCCTGTCTTTTATTTATTATTTAAAATTATAATTTTATTTACCATTGCACCCTTACTAAAACCCTTAAAAATAGTTGCCTTAGATAAACACCATAACAACAGGTACGATAGATTGACACTTGGTCTCTGTGGATTCGATAATCTTTTATATTACTTTGACGTGATTCGTACACTTGCGAAAAACACGCATCAACACGACACTTTTCATATAAAGGTGGTGCACTCAGGTTTTCCTTCGTACACAACAAGCAAGTATTGAAGATGCTTTTCAGCATAAAAGACGATGATGGTTCACCGTAATCATTAAACTAGGTAGTCACCTCCTTTCTTAAAAAAAAAGAGGAAAAATGAAGAAAAACCCGCTAAGTCAAAACCTATGAAGGAGACTTAGGCAAAAATGGAGCATCCCATTGACTGTATATTCGAACAAAGAAGTTCAAACAAAAGTCAAGGATAAAAAGAGAGGAATTTTGTAAGATTCTTCACTCTTAAAATCCTCAAATAGCAAAAGCTATCAAATACTGTAAGGGAGTTGTGACTGCCCTAGGTTTGTGAACCATCACCAACTATCATCAGTTCAATTCTTAAACCTGTTAGAACCTGAATGAATAGTTTGAGTTAACTGAGCGTAGGTTTGGAGTTCATCATGGAGAGCGGGTGGGACCAAATAACTTTGAGTCTTTATCCTTTGTTTCATGAACTGTGAACCGGGCCACGTTATAACCCTTAAAAGACCTAATTGAGGTAAGATTGTTTTGAAATCATATTACAGCAAGGTTGGATAACCTAATAACTAGATTTACCCAACACCAAGGAGAGTCGTTGTTCGAAGCCTGGGAGAGATATAAAGAACTATTAATAGCATGCCCACACCATGGCCTACAGAATTGGCTAATCATCCAAACCTTCTATAATGGACTTCTTTATAACACTAAAATGACCATCGACGCTGCCGCTGGTGGCGCACTGATGAACAAACCTTACCCTGAAGCTAGTGCCCTTATCGAGGATATGGCCCAAAACCATCAATCATGGGGGGTAGAACGAGCGACAGTGGAAAAGAAGGAAGCCCAAGGAGGAATACATGAGCTAAGCTCTATAGACATGATGCAGGCTAAAATGGACGCGTTGGCCCTTAGAGTCGAACATATGTGTACAACTCCGAATACTGTTGCCGCAGTTTCGCCGAATTGTGAGATATGTGGAACGCAAGGACACCAATCCGCCGAATGCAATCTGTTGAATGAAACCAACACTGAGCAAGTGAACTATACCCAAGGGAACCCATTTTCAAACACATATAACCCTGGATGGAGGAATCACCCAAACTTCTCCTACAAAAATAATAACCCTATCCAAAATACCGCACCTCCGAGACAACAAGGTTACCAAGCCCCTAGAACAAATCAACCTATGCAACCTGTACCACCTAGCCCGAGCTTTGAGGAAGTTGTAAAAGATTTTATCGTTGCTCAAAAACAACAAAACAAAGAGTTCATGAACCATAACGTCCATGTTAACGAACTAATTACCAAGTTAGGAACCAAGGTTGATCAAATTATTACTCATAATAAGATGCTTGAAACCCAGATCTCTCAGGTAGCGTTAAACCAAGCCCCACAGACTACACCTGGAGGACAGTTCCCTGGACAACCTCAACAAAACCCGAAAGGGCAAGCTAATGCCATTACTCTACGAAGTGGAACCGCTTATAAGGAACCTTTAAACCCTAGATTAAGTGAGCCCGAAACTTCTGAGAGGAATGAGGAAAAGGAACCAGAGAAGCCTGAAACCCCGGAAAGTCAAGAAAAAGGAGAAGAACCTAAAAATAAAACCTATGTACCGCCACCGCCATACAAACCACCAATACCTTACCCTCAAAGATTAAAGAAAACCCAAATCGATAATCAATATCAAAAATTCGTTAAGGTTATAGAAAAACTTCACGTAGAAATCCCCTTTACAGAAGCCATCACCCAAATACCTTCTTATGCTAAGTTTCTCAAAGACATACTTACAAATAAACGTAGACTCGAAGATCCGAAACCCGTGGAATGTAATTCTATTTCCGAAAATAGGTTAGCAAAGAAAGATAAAGATCCCGGAAATTTTTCCATTCCTTGTGTTTTGGGGAATCATGTCATCGAAAAAGCTTTTCTAGACTTAGGAGCTAGTGTGAGCTTAATGCCTTTAGCAGTTTGTGAGAGATTAAACTTAGGAGAATTACAACCTACTAAGATGTCACTTCAATTAGCCGATAGATCCGTTAAATACCCTATAGGCATACTTGAAGACGTCCCTGTTAGGATAGGTCAGCTGTTTATACCTACTGATTTTGTTGTCATGGACATTAAAGAAGATGACGACATACCAATCCTCCTAGGTAGACCGTTCTTATCGACTGCTGGAGCCGTAATAGATGTTAAAAAGGGAAAACTAACTTTTGAGGTAGGTGGCCAGAAGATAGAATTTATATTGTCAAAATTTCTTATGGCACCTGTGATAGGAGATTCTTGTTATGCCTTAGATATCATCTAAGAATGTATTAGGGAATTAGAACAAGAAGAAGAAACTGAATCTATAAAATTGCCATCAACCCTTATTTTGGAAGATGACAATTATAAAACACCCTACATTGATGATAACCTTCACGAATGTTTATCTCTAACCCCAGATCCTATGCCTTGCCCTATAAAACCGACCGTAAAACTTAAGGAACTGCCTAAAAACCTGAGATATGAATTTCTTGATGAAGATATGAACCGTCCAGTTATAGTCAGTGCTACCTTAAACCAAGAAGAAACCGATCAATTATTAGAAGTTTTACGTAGGTACCCCTCAGCCTTAGGATATAAGATCTCTGATCTAAAAGGAATAAGCCCATCCGTATGCATGCATCGGATTTTGCTTGAAGAAGATTCAAAACCTTCTAGAGAACACCAACGTAGAATAAATCCTATAATGAGTACTGTAGTTAAGACTGAAGTTCTTAAGTTACTAGAGGCAGGTATAATATATCAGATCTCAGACAGTAAATGGGTGAGTCCTGTGCATGTAGTACCTAAAAAGGGAGGCATCACAGTCGTGCAAAACGAGAAGGGCGAACCTGTAGCAAAAAGAACTGACGGAGGTTGGCGTATGTGCATAGATTATAGAAAATTAAATAAAGCAACTAGGAAGGACCATTTCCCATTACCATTCATAGACCAAATGTTGGAGCGCCTAGCCAGACACTCTTACTTTTGTTATTTAGATGGATATTCAGGATTCTTCCAAATACCTATTCACCCCGAAGATCAAGAAAAAACTACCTTTACATGCCCAGTTGGAACCTTTGCCTATAGAAGAATGCCTTTTGGACTTTGTAATGCTCCTGCAACTTTCCAACGCTGCATGATGTCTATCTTTGCTGATTATTTAGATGGAATTATGGAAGTATTTATGGACGATTTCTCGGTTTGTGGGTCAGATTTCAAAAATTGTCTTGTCAACCTTGAGAAAATCCTGGAGAGATGTGTGGAGGTAAACCTTGTGCTAAATTGGGAAAAATGTCATTTCATGGTCACCGAAGGGATTGTTTTAGGACATATAGTTTCCGAAAAAGGTATAGAGGTAGATAAAGCAAAAATAGAAGTCATAGAGAATCTAAAACCGCCGAAGACTATCAGGGAGATAAGAAGTTTTCTTGGACATGCCGGATTTTACCGACGTTTTATCAAGGATTTCTCCAAAATAACAAAGCCCTTAACTGGTCTTTTAATGAAAGATGCTGAGTTCATCTTCGATGAAAAATGTACTGAAGCATTTAATCTTCTGAAGCAAGCTCTGATTTCAGCACCTATAATGAAACCCCCTGATTGGTCGGAACCGTTTGAGATAATGTGTGACGCCAGTGATTATGCTGTTGGAGCCGTTCTAGGTCAGAGAAAAGATAAGAAGTTACATGTGATTTATTATGCCAGTAGAACCCTAGACGCTGCACAGCTCAACTACGCAACAACCGAAAAAGAGCTCCTAGCTGTAGTTTTTGCAATAGACAAATTTAGATCTTATCTAGTAGGAGCCAAGATTATAGTTTACACCGACCATGCTGCCATTCGTTACTTACTAAGCAAAAAGGATGCCAAGCCTAGGTTACTTCGATGGATTCTATTATTACAAGAGTTTGATTTGGATATCCGTGACAAGAAAGGCACTGATAATGTGGTAGCTGATCACCTATCTAGGCTAGAATACCTGAAACCTGATCCAGTACCCATAAATGACGATTTTGCCTACGATAGACTGATAGCCCAACTAGAAACCATTGAAGATGATAACCCAGACCCTCATGAGCAATTTCATAAATCCTTAGCTATAAGCAATGTACCTTGGTATGCAGATTTTGTTAATTACCTAGCCGCTGACATCATACCCCCTGATCTAAACTACCACCAGAAGAAGAAGTTCTATAGTGATGTGAGAAACTTCTATTGGGACGATCCATTTCTTTTCAAGAGAGGTAAAGATGGCATTTTCCGCCGTTGTGTTCCAGAAGAAGAGGTAAATAATATAATTGAGCATTGTCACTCTGCACCCTATGGTGGACATGCAAGCACATCTAAGACCTACGCCAAGATTCTTCAAGCTGGCCTATTCTGGCCTACTATGTGGCGTGATGTCCATGCTTTCATTGTCAAGTGTGACAGATGCCAACGCACAGGAAATATTTCAAGACGTAATGAAATGCCGTTAAGAAATATCCAAGAAGTAGAACTCTTCGACGTATGGGGTATAGACTTTATGGGACCGTTCCCACCATCTTTTGGAAATAAATACATATTAGTAGCTGTTGACTACGTGTCTAAATGGATTGAAGCTATCGCCGCACCCACAAACGACACCAGAGTAGTCATCAAATTATTCAAGAATTATATATTTCCCAGGTTTGGAACACCCCGTTTAGTCATAAGTGATGGAGGATCACACTTCATATCGAGAATATTTGATAAACTTTTAAGCAAGTATGGAGTTAAGCATAGAGTAGCAACACCATACCACCCACAGACCAATGGACAAGTGGAAGTATCTAATAGGGAGATAAAACAAATCCTCGAGAAGACTGTCTCTATATCTAGAAAAGATTGGTCGCAGAAACTTCAAGAAGCATTATGGGCCTATAGAACCGCTTTCAAAACTCCTATAGGAACAACCCCTTATCAACTGGTCTATGGAAAATCATGTCACTTACCATTTGAGTTGGAGCATAAGGCCTATTGGGCCATCAAAACTTTGAATTTGGATTACTTGACAGCTGGTGAGAAACGTATCCTTGATATCCACAAATTAGAAGAGCTCAGACAATCTGCCTACGAAAATGCCATCATATACAAAGAAAGAACAAAAGCTTGGCATGACAAAAGAATCATAAGAAGAGACTTCAAAATAGGCGATCCTGTTCTCCTGTTCGATTCTAGGTTACGACTATTTCCAGGTAAACTCCGTTCGAGATGGACTGGCCCTTTCGAAGTATCTAAGATCCTGAGATCCGGTGCTATTGAAATCAAGAACCAAACATGTAAACCGTTCATAGTCAATGGACAGAGGTTGAAGCCCTACGAAGAAGGTGACATTCCAACAACATACACCTGTCATACTCTGAGTGATCCACCATATCCTTCCAATGATGTTTAAATATCGGTCGTCGAGCTAATGACGGTAAACAAGCGCTGCCTGGGAGGCAACCCATGGTTTTTCTTATTTTTGTACTTTTTATTTTTACTTTATTTTAATTTGTTTATTTTATTATGTCAGGACTCATGATTGAATGTTTTATGTGCTTTCAGGACTTGTTTACTAACCTTGTACAGAATGCAGAACCCTGATGACATGCACGTGGCCTTTAGAGATGATGCACAGAGAGAGTGTTACTATGTTCACATGAGACGCCCTATGGCTCCTACCAGGTACCCTGACCATGACTGCATGGATGCCTTGGGGATAGAGCCAAGCGTCAGATTTTTATGCCATCAACTCCAGTGGGACCAGTTTGACGACAGGAACGACACTTATAGGAACCTGACTCTTGAGTTCCTCAGCTCGTTTCATCATGACCCTTGGGCTGGACCCGATGGACTCGCTGTTTTCAGGTTGTTCGGGATTGACTACTCATTCTCTCACAAAGAGTTTGGTGATTTACTAGGTCTCCAGACTACTCCTGATGCTATTCCAGAGACTCCAATGGGGTATTTTATGAGCAGAGAAGTGGAAAAGTTTTGGACTAAAATATCAGGCGGAGGGAGCCAAGATCCTTCTACCCAGTTTTCTCAGGTAATCCACAACCCTGCATTGAGGTACTTCCAGATGATTCTAGCACATTCTTTCCTAGGTTTTCCAGATACAGAGACACTGCTAAGTGAAGAGGAGATTTTCCTACTGTTTTGTGCGACTCAGTCTCGCCCTGTTGCTTGTGGCAACTTTCTACTGAAGGGCCTTGCTAGTGTTGCCAGATCATCAGTAGGAATCATCCATGTCGGTGGGATTGTTACACAGATTGCTACTGCATTGGGTTTGTCTCGCAAGCTATTGCACCTCAGGACCTTCTGCTGCTACACCACCCTGGATATTGATTTTTGTCTTGATAGAGGACTGATGAGGAGGGCTTCTTTTGAGCCCAACATGTTTAGATTGTTGATCGACGGTGAAGCGATACACTACTTTACATTACCAGATCCGCTGATGACCAGTGTCCATGATCCTGCCAATTGGAGTTATGCTCTAGAGGGTTATGGAGAGACTGTCGGAGAGCCGAAATCGCCTCCCGCCGCTGAGTACACTCCTACACCTCTTACTCCCCGAATCACTGTTATGTCTAACAATATGTCTCTGCAGCCACCTGACCTACAAACACAGATTTATGAGCTCCGCAAGGAGACTGCCCTGCTCAAGCAGGAAGTGGCAGACTTAGAGTTACAGATGCAGGTTTCTGATCTCACTCATGCCTCGGAGACCGATGCTCTACATCAGGCGATCGACGAGCTTCGGAGGGAGATAGCTGAGATTCGTGGATCAAGCCAGGATAAGAAACCTACCACATGACTCATTCCACCCTAACAGCACTACCCTAGTATTTAACTTCCTTTTATTTATCGCATTTCCACTTTTATATTTTCATGCACTTTGAATTCCTTATATATATACATATTATGCACTAATTTTTATTTTTCTTTTTCTTTTTTGATTTTTAATTATTTTATTTTTGTCGTGCAAAGAAAAAAAATATATAAGACAAAAATATGCAAGCCAATGCCTTGAAAAGAAGAAGAAAACGCTATTCAGACCCCCCGGAAGACAAAGGTGCAAGGAAGGCCCAAAGGAGGATCCAAAACCACAAGGCCCAGGAATTGGCCTTGTGGCGGGCGCCATAGGCCCTGTGGCGGGCGCCACACCGTATCAACAAACAAATACGGGATTCAATCCCCATTTCCACCATTTTCATCCCTTTCTTCACCAAAAACCCATTTTTCCAACCTTCCAAATCCTCCTTGAACCCCATTAAAGCTCCCCCATTTCCAAAATACCCTCCATCCATAAAACATATCCAACATCCATTTCCATTTTCATCCATCAAAAACCAAAAAAATCAAAACTTTATCATTCCCCTCATAAACCACTTTTCTACTATTTTCACTACCTAAGGAGCTTTTCAACAATGGAGTTCAACGGATTTATTCTTCGTGATGGAAGACCGGGCGAAAGGCAACGGAAAATTATTCAGAGGCTTCAAAGTCGAGAAATCCTCTCGACTAGGTACGTCGACGATAACTGTCTGTATGCTTTGGGTATTTATCATAGTGTTTTTAATTTATTAGAATTTCTAGGCTTGCATAATATTTTCATTAATCAGGAACCTACCTATGAGAGGCTGACAACTGAGTTTTTGAGTTCTTTGATATACACTGTCAGTCCTAACACTGCTAGCACTGTCGGTACTGTTATTTTTAGACTGTTTGGAATTGAATATGAATTCAGTACCAATGAGCTAGCAGATTTGTTAGGAATCCCTCATAGGGAAGGTTCGATTTGTGAGGCACCTTTGGATGCTGAATGGTCGGCCGAGGTATTTACCTTCTGGCTAAGGCTTTCAAGTACTTCAATTAATTCTTTTGAAGGGATACTTGCGTCGACCATTCACAACCCGGCCATAAGAGTTTTTAGACTTCTTTTGGCATGTACTATTTTTGGCCGGGAAAGTCCAAACAAGGTTAATGCTCGTGAACTCCTATTTTTGCAAGGATGCCTCACTAGAACCCACATCAATCCGGTCCCGTTTATGCTTGCCCACATGACTTTATTTACTAATAAAACAGGACCGATTGTTTTTGGAGGGCTTGTTACGTCTATTGCTCGGGCTCTTGGCCTGAATGATGAGATAGCTACACTTGAACCACTACCTCCTCGCACAATTAATTTAAAATTTCTGAAAGACATGAAATTGTGCCGAACAAGGAGAGAAGGTGGTTATGAGTTGATGGTTCATGGGGTAGCTATCCCATCTGTTGCTTTACCATGCAGTAGACGTACTGATGTACGTGATGAAAGGAACTGGACCTATGATCTTAATGCTCCGCGTGTTTTGGGTCCACTTCCTCCTAATATTCCCGATGGGGAGGCACATGACACTGATGATGAGTATGATCGGAGAGAGCAGTCTCCCATCCCTCACATGTCCCCCCATCGTCCTTCACAGTTACACACTGCACCATCTTCCTCTAACCCTGTTGCAGGTACTGCTCCTGGATTCTTTGTCACCGAGGAGATGTGGCGTGATATGACAGCTAGAGAAGAAAGGCGTGATGGCCTTCTCTCTACTATTTCACAGCAGCTGACGGACAATATGAGCTTCATGCAACAATCGCGATTGGTTTCGGATCGTGCTTATAGCAACGTTTGCCGTACCTTGAACGATATTTCATTAGAGCAGAACCGTCAGAGAGAGTTCAACAGCCGACACTACCAGCTTGTAGAGGCTACTCAGGGTTCCATCTTGGGTAACCTTCGAGAGGTCCGGAGTGCTCAGGCTGCTTTATCAGCACGACTCGACCGGAGGGACCAGCATCGTAGTAGATCCCGTCGTTCCAGACCATCACATCAGGACGGCGAAGGCACCAGTGCCCCTCCTCAGTAGTCTTTTTCCAGGTTACCCCCCTTATCTTATTTCGAAACATTGGGGACAATGTTCGATTTAAGTGTGGGAGGGGATTTTATTGCTTTCTGTTATTTCCCTTTTTAGTTAATTTCCTTTCAGTTATTTCCCTTTTTCAGTAATTTATTTTTCTTAGATAATGCATGAGTCTGACGAGTCACCAGTATAGTGTTTTTTTAGTTCATCTTCATTTTTTCCCATTTCCTTAGCCTTACCAGAAAATTTTTAAAAAGAAAACAATGTTGTTTCACATGTTTTTTGGGCTTTGAGACAGGTTTAGATTAGGATGTGGTGACTTAGGTCAACTTTTTGAAACATCAGAACCATTTTAGCACCATAGACCTCTTGAATATAGGAATCACTCCTAAACCCCACCACCATGGCCTTTACTATCATTCAAAAAATTGTCCTAAGTAGTTTATTTTAGCAGTCAGCTCCGGCCTAAGCATACTCTACGTAGGGGGCCGATGAATATAAGTGAATGATCCAGTGCTAATAAAAAAGAAAAAAAGGCAAACTCTGGTATAGGTGACCCTCACAAAGTCATTTAAACCGAAAAAAGAGAAGAAAAAAATTTTTGCCACAAAAAGAAAAAATTTTTGCAAGTCACCTATTGTTAGTTGGTTCAGAGGTATCTGGCACTGAACTTGGTAGGGCGGATTACGATCCGATCCCCCGCAGCTACATTTAGGCGAAATAAAAAACAGGTTTACACATGCTTATGTGCCAGAAACCTTATGTTATGGATCAGAATCACTAACCGGTCACTCTACTATGAAGCATGTACGGATAACGGGCTTAATGTGATTGCGCCTGAATGAAAAGGACACAAAAAGATGAGAAGATAGGCCTAGGTATCGTGGGATGACATGGAGTGGTTAATATAGGATTGAAGTTTGTGTTTGTGTTACTATGGTACCCTTGGTTCACTTAGTTAGTATCTGTCACTGCATCCTGACTTGAACTTAGAATCCCTTTAGCCCAAAGACAAGTGTTGACACCATATTTTCTTAAGCTTTAATGTTTGCTTGAGGACAAGCAAAGGTTTAAGTGTGGGAGAATTTGATCACACTAAAATTCACCGTATTTCTGACTCCGATTTCGCATGCATTCTTAGCTTTTATTGTTGTTTTGCTTTGTTATTGCTTTGTTTTCTTATGTTTTCAGGTTTTTATAATAATCGGAGCTTGAATCGGGAAAAGGAGCGAAAAAGGAGTGAAAACGGACGAAAACCTAGAAATTCAGCATTTTGCACTTACGGCACCCACTGTGGCGGGCGCCATGGGGTTAGCCATGACGTGGCCACGTCTCAAAACCACTCCTCAACCTCCAAGACCCACGATCCCCACTCCATCATCCCCTGTAGGGACCGTGGCGGGCGCCATAGGCCTGTGGCGGGCGCCACAAGGCAAAAATCCACAACCTCCACTTTTTAGTGGAGGGGCGTCCCGGTCATTTCGCGCTTTCAATTTCTCCTATAAATAGGACCTTAGATTTTCGTTTTTCTTCATCCAGAATTAGAATTCTCTAGGCATATATCAGTTATAAAGCAGTTGTCATTCCACATCGGGGTGCCTCTGCAATCGAGTGATCGAGTCTGTAATCTGTCTGTGGTTCGAGTTTTGGAGCACTCTGGAGGAAGTTAATCCTGCCGCCATTTTAATTCCAGTTAGTATTTTATTTTTCCGCATTGCTTTACTTTTATTTATTTTCTCGCACATTTACTTTGTTTATTTCCCGCACTCGCACATTTGCTTTGTTTACTTCCCGCACTCGCACATTTACTTTGTTTACTTCCCGCACTCGCACATTTACTTTGTTTATTTCCCGCACTCGCACATTTACTTTGTTTACTTCCCGCACTCGCTTTAAATTACTCATATGAAAAACTATAAAAAGAATATTTACTTTATCATGTCTAACTAATCCCATAAAGGTTAGAATGTAAGGATCGTAATTAAACCAGTAATCAGTATAATTGTTCGTGGAAACACCTAAGGGCTATTTTATCTTTCAATTCAAGTAATTGTTTTTAACTATTTCAAAAACAGCCAAAAGCGCTTTGTATAGTTCATTAGGAGTTTTTAGATTAAAAAGAAAAGAGATTTTAAAACGATTTTCGGACGCGTTATGAGATTTAGAGTCTGGTTCGTAAGAACCTCTTTTTGCTAAGAAGTCCAGGTTAAAATACTTTTCAACTTTGTTAAGAAACTATATTTCTTAAAAATAGGTTTACTACTCTAACGCAGTACGCACCTTTTTATCCGTGACAATAGGAGGGGTTGATTAGAGAGTACAACTCGGTTCTGAATACGCGAAAGCGACAGTTCCTGTTAAATTAGTTCTTTTCAAAGGAGAAAACATTGCCCATAAGTAGTTCCATTAACAAGTACTGGATTATCATTGATTACGTGAATTACATTCGAGCCTGTCTTTTATTTATTATTTAAAATTATAATTTTATTTACCATTGCACCCTTACTAAAACCCTTAAAAATAGTTGCCTTAGATAAACACCATAACAACAGGTACGATAGATTGACACTTGGTCTCTGTGGATTCGATAATCTTTTATATTACTTTGACGTGATTCGTACACTTGCGAAAAACACGCATCAACACGACACTTTTCATATAAAGGTGGTGCACTCAGGTTTTCCTTCGTACACAACAAGCAAGTATTGAAGATGCTTTTCAGCATAAAAGACGATGATGGTTCACCGTAATCATTAAACTAGGTAGTCACCTCCTTTCTTAAAAAAAAAGAGGAAAAATGAAGAAAAACCCGCTAAGTCAAAACCTATGAAGGAGACTTAGGCAAAAATGGAGCATCCCATTGACTGTATATTCGAACAAAGAAGTTCAAACAAAAGTCAAGGATAAAAAGAGAGGAATTTTGTAAGATTCTTCACTCTTAAAATCCTCAAATAGCAAAAGCTATCAAATACTGTAAGGGAGTTGTGACTGCCCTAGGTTTGTGAACCATCACCAACTATCATCAGTTCAATTCTTAAACCTGTTAGAACCTGAATGAATAGTTTGAGTTAACTGAGCGTAGGTTTGGAGTTCATCATGGAGAGCGGGTGGGACCAAATAACTTTGAGTCTTTATCCTTTGTTTCATGAACTGTGAACCGGGCCACGTTATAACCCTTAAAAGACCTAATTGAGGTAAGATTGTTTTGAAATCATATTACAGCAAGGTTGGATAACCTGACTCCTAATGATCTTTGATGTTTGTGTGTGTTAATCACTTTATCCATCATTTGTAAAATGATTGGATCGCTTTCACTTTAATCTCTTGATCACTCTGCCGTGTGTGTTTCATCAAAAAAAATGTTTTCAAAAGATTGTATGAATTTTACATTAAAAATTTCCAATTTTTAATGAACAACATTGCGTGCAAGACGATCCAATGTCAAAGGAATCCCAACAAGCGCTGTCAGCTAGGGAATTTGATTTGATAAAGGAATCTCATCCTGGGGCAACCAATTGGAAGGATTTGTTAATCATTCGTCATAATGTTTAGCTAATCAAAAGCGATCAGGTCAAGATCAGATGAAGCTCTTAATGAACGGTTTAGTCTGGGGCAAATCTGTTGCAGTTACCAGCCAGCAGAGGCAAGGTTGTTCCCTAGTCGTTACTTCCACAGTCTGAAGACTTTGTTGTGCAAATACAGTTAAGTTGGGGCAGTCACGTCGAGATTTGCAAATCTCTCTAAGGGTTTAAAGACATTGAAGCATCTTTATGCCAATTCTTTTGTAAAAGCATCCTTATGACTTCTTCTCACAGACCATGTAATCTGGGGCAGAAAAGGTTTGAAGACTGTTCGTCACAAGAGCCGTTGCTCACTTGAAGAGGATTATTGTACTATCGAGGGGCAGAAATGTTTTGTTCTCACGATGCCTTTGACAGCTCTCTAGTTAAGTTGTTACTTCAGTTGATCTGGGAATTTCTCGATGTGATTTTCCTTCAACAAAGAATTCAAACTCATGATGGCAATCCGAGTGAAGTCATGATGTTGTGACCTAAGAAGATTACTCTCTCCCAGAGAAGGTTGTAACTGTGAAGTGGAATTGTTGTTATTCATGATCATCCCTGTTGATGTCCAATTTTGGTGAAGTTGGTTGGGTCTCCGTGTCGAGATGTTTATTTCATCTCCAGTTTTGTTTTGTCTGTTTCGTCAGCATAAACATAAGCATGGCATAAGCATATGCAAAGCATCTGTTCATTTTTGCTATCTCTGGTTGTTACCTGTTCCTGTTTCACTTTGGTGTTTTTTCTACCAAGTGTTTGGGTGTGTTGTCTCTCTCTAATAGAGTTGTCAGCTTTTAAGCATAAAGCGTCTATCCTTTATCAATTCCCCATAGAGTTTAATTCTCGTGGATGATGGTTGTTTCAGTTATCTTTTTCCATGTTTGGATAATATGCGCCCCCGTTCGAGTTAATTCCTCAATGGGTGGAGTCTTGTTTGACAGTTTCTTTATAGCTCAATTCTAGATTGAACTTTGGTCCCTGTCGGTCGCCGAACCTACCTGGATGTGCATTTATTTTGCACTATCTATCAGGAAGAACATTTTGCATTGCCTTGCAGATAAGTGGCAATCTCTGTAGAGAAGCTTGTCCATCTTCAACAATAAGTGGCAATCTCTGTAGAGAAGCTTATCTTCAGATAAGTGGCGATCTCTAGCGAGAAGATTATCATCTCAACAATAAGTGGCAATCTCTGTAGAGAAGCTTATTCATCTTCAGATAAGTGGCGATATCTGCCGAGAAGCTTATCATCTTCAATAATAAGTGGCAATCTCTGTAGGGAAGCTTATTAATCTTCAATAATAAGTGGCAATCTCTGTAGGGAAGCTTATTCATCTTCAACAAAAAGTGGCAATATCTGTAGAGAAGCTTATTCATCTTCAGATAAGTGGCGATCTCTGGCGAGAAGCTTATCATCTCAACAAAAAGTGGCAATCTCTGTAGAGAAGCTTATTCATCTTCAGATAAGTGGCGATCTCTGGCGAGAAGCTTATCATCTCAACAATAAGTGGCAATCTCTTCAGAGAAGCTTATCCTTCATCAGCGATAAGTGGCAATCTCTTCAGAGAAGCTTATCCTTCATCTCAACGATAAGTGGCAATCTCTTCAGAGAAGCTTATCCTTCATCAACAATAAGTGGCAATCTCTTCATAGAAGCTTATCATTCTTCAACGATAAGTGGCAGTTTCATTTGAGAAGTTTATCTTAAGGACGTTGATACACAGTTGTGACTGGAATTGTTTGAAAAATCCATTAGTAACAAATACTGACGGTTTGATTGTGTATCATTCCAAGAGAAGTCACACTTTGTTTCTATCCCAAGATTAGGTTTCGTACCTTTGGAGATGTTTCGTTCTGAGAACAGGTTGTGTACCTTTGGAAGATGTTCGTTTCCATCCCAAGCACAGGTTTCGTACCTTTGGAAGATGTTTGTTTCTATCCTGAGATCAGGTTGTGTACCTTTGGAGATAGATGTTTGTTTCCATCCCAAACACAGGTTGTGTATCTTTGGAGATGTATCGTTTCTATCCAGGCACAGGTTTCGTACCTTTGGAAGATGTTTGTTTCTATCCTGAGCACAGTTTGTGTACCTTTGGAGATAGATTTTTGTTGCCATCTCGAGCACAGGTTGTGTACCTTTGGAGATGTATACTTTGAGTCCCAAGTTCAAAAGTTCTAGAGACTAGAATGTTTGCATTTGCAAGAAGTCTCTAACTATATCCTAATGCTTTGAGGATATTAGTTCTTGATCCTAATGTATTGAGGGTTGTTGTCTTTAATATATCCTAATGTGTTGAGGGTATTAGTTTTCAATCCTAATGTGTTAAGGGTTGTATCTCTTTTCGATCCTAATATGTTGAGGGTTATGTCTCTGCTGTATCCTAATGATTTGAGGATATTAGCTTTTGTTCCTAAAGTTTTGAGGGATATATCAGTGCTTCATGTTTGAAGATCTGGTCGTCACCAAACCCTTTGAAATTCCAGTGGATACTGGTATCACCTAAAACTAATTATTACTAGTATCGTGAGTTGGTTGTTACCAACTTCCCCAGCCGAAGTCCTGTATTTAACCAATGTTGTTTGGAATTCCCAATTGTAATTAGAACTTTGGTTTGATCGTCACCATCACCCCTAGGAAGTCTAGTAGTTACTAACTCTGCTTGAACTGTTTGTTAAGACTGGTCGACACCAGTATCCCCAATGAAGCCTTTGCTTTCCCCAGTTGAGTCTCGGAGATCTAGTGGATACTAGCATCCCCGATGCGTCTGGTTTTGTTTCTATCTTTTTCCTGAAGATCCCGTTTGAACTCTTCGCTATAGGAAATTCCTCATTTGGTTATCACCAGTGAGGTTCGTGTCTCTATTCTTTCGTTTCCTCGGTGGAGATTTACCTTCTTCCCCAGTGGAATGTGTTCCCCTTTCCCCTAGTGAGGATTTGTCTTCCTTGGTGGATTTTGTGCCTCTTTGTGGAAAGATTCCCCTTGAAATACCATCACTAGTCATGTTTAAACTATTTCTTGTATTATGCCTTGGATCTTTCCTAGTGTGACGGGTCCCCTGTGAGTAGTTACTCGTCGTATTGCCGTTCTTTTTTACTCGTGTGTCTGCATTTGTCTTGCATTCAAGCATCATTTAGAACTCATTGCATTTCAGCATTTGTCCTTTTGCATACCATCGGATCTAAGGGACAAAATTTCTGGTTTTCTATATTTAAATACATTTCACTATGATTCTATGAGGATTGTCATCTCTCATTGCCATCTAGTGAAGATATTTAAATAGGGGCAATTGTTGCACCCCAAATTTTGACCCCTTAGATCTTCATCATCATTTTTTATCTAACCTTAACCTATTTCAAGTTTGTCTTTGTCAAGATACAGGCGAATTAAGGTTTCGTACAGTCAAAAATCGAGGCTTCGATGGTTTGATCAGTCAATGTCTTGGATTGATTCTCCATAAAAAAGATCAAGGATACTACATTAGGTCAATTATGAATCCAATTTGAGGTTGTCACCCAATGTTTAAAGACAGTGCAGTTCAGGATCCCCGATTAGGGTTTTCGATTAGGAAAAGTCAACTGTAGTTTGACTTTTGATTTAAAAGGTGTTCCAATGATGTAATTATGGTTCATAAGGTTCATATGGCTTAGTGAAGTCCATTCAAGAAGTTTCAAGGCCTCGGAAGACCCGGAACATCAACACTCAACTCGGTAGTCATCGATCGATCGTTCGGTTGACGAAAAGTCAACTCTTCAATCATAAGGAATTTGACCTAAAAATGTGAAGACAGAATGTTCCTAATGTGATATTACACCTATCCATTAAGTTTCATGACCATTGGATCAAGGATTAAAGAGTAATCGAGAAATCGAGAAATTAGGGTTTTGAAAGGGGCAAGACCCTAACTCTTTAACCACACATCCAATTGAGTTGGTTCAAAGCTTTTTGGAAAGGTATTGACAATTCCTACAAAAGTCCCACAGGGGTCCATGTGCAAAAAAGGCATAGATTGGGAGTTATAATCAAAATCACTACAAGAGGGGAAAACACTTAGAAAAATTCTAAATTTTCTGGCCTTGAAAGTCATGTTTTCAGCCAACTTGGAGGGATTTTTCAACCTAGTTCCACTTAGAATATGAAGACTATGTAAGCATGAAATTTATAGAGCTCCATGAGGTATTTCCAAAAAGTACTAGAACTCTTCAATAGCCCTTATGATTTGAGAGTTATGAGTCCAGCAAGTTGGGGTTTCAACACATGAATGCATTATTTCAACTTTTCCACAAATCCACTTTTCAACCACTTGAACCATTCTCAGCCATTTGATCTTGTTTTGATCTGATAATTAAAGAGTTTGATGAGTAGAAATGCATAAGAAGTGAAGGATTTGAAAGGTATGGCAAGTTGCAAGAAGGTTGCAATATTATATTCAAAGAAAATCAAAGAGGAAAGAGAAACTTTCCAAGAAATCTGCAGCAGCTGCTTTCCTACCCTCTATGCTCTCTTAAGTCACTTCATGTCCCTCATTTCACTTGAGTTTCTTCCTGCATTGAGGCAAGGGAGTGATGTGATCAGTTGCCATACAATCTTAGATAGATTTTTTTCCAAAATCTCCCTCCAAAAGCCAAAATACAAATTTGTCCTCACTGTTGCACCCTAAAATTTGACCAACACATTTCACTTGATTTGTGTTTCAATTGCATTATTATCTGCATAATAGATCATGTACATATTTCATCCATTTGCATAGCATAGCATAAGCAAGTCATCCAACAAGGGATCAAGTGCCATTCTTATCTAAAGGAGCACATCAAAGGGGTTCTTATTCAAATTCAAGATTATCTAAGTTAACAACTGAGGAATTGAAGCTTTGAACAGTTAGAAGGTCAAGCAGTGGATTTATCTCCTATCTGGGGGTGTGTTTGAAGATCATCAATGAGATATGAGCTATGAGCTGAGGGTGTGGAATGTGTATAAAACATCATGAATGCCTAGAGGGTCATTTTGAAGATGAGTCAAGTCATTGGTGTGATTACAAGAGCTACAGTTGAATGCAGTCAACTAGGGTTTCATCTGGGTCAACCCTAGGTCAACCCTAAGTCAAATGCTTGATTGAAGGGCATCAAGGCCTATTTGAAGGATGTGGAATTCATGATTTGATATGTGGATATAGGTGTGGTGTTGTGCCAAGGAAAAATCAAAAGAAGTCAAGAAGAAGAGGAGTTGCTAAGTTAGGGTTTCAGTGTAAAATCCCCTGATTTAGGCCCAATTTCCAAGCAAGATAAGTCAAAATGAAAGCTTCAAATGACTTTGGGCTCCACATGAAACTTGTAGAGAATCTCAATACCTTTAATTTGAGTACTAGAAATCTTCAAGGATATTTATAGAACTCAAGTTATGGTTCTTGCAAGTTATGGGTCATCAGAGGACATTGAAATTTATCTGTGAAAGTCACTTAACTTCCAAGCAACTTTTTCCAATCAAGGAGTTTTCAAATGGATTCTTGGCCAACATAAGAATTGTAGGGCTTGATCTTAGCTTTAATTTGAGTATTATAAGTCCTCAAGATGATTTGTGGAACTCAAGTTATGGTTCTTGCAAGTCAGGGGTATTTTGGGAAAGTAAGATTATGGGTCATTTGAATCATAGGTCCATATCTCAATCTTCCACTCTTCAAATAAAAAAATGTTCAACATGAGATATGCTCATAATGATGTTTTTAGGCTAGATGAGAGGTCATGGTGAAATGGAAAGGCTTGTAGCAAAGAATGCTCAAAAATGGCTTGAAAATGGACTTTTTTTTTCAAATGGATTCATGGAGGGAAATTGCAACTTTTGATTTACAAGTCCAAAATGTGTCACCCAAATACTCAGATTGATTGGAAAATATGTTTTAGAGAGGTTGGCATTGTTACTTTTTTGAGTTGAGGTCAGAATCATGGAGCTCCTTTGTAAACCACTTGCTTGAATTACAAGTCACACATTCAAAATCTTACACAAGTTGATTCAAGTCAAGCTACCTGTCAAAACACATTCACAATGATGCATATGGTTGATTAGAACCCTTGGAACCTGACTGAAGCAAGCAAAACCCGACTGTAGCACATTACTTCCATGGTTGTGACAGAAATTTGGATACACTGAATTGGGCTTCTAGCTTGGATCAAAAGCCCATGAACAACTTCTATTTAAGGGTTAGAGTGAGATTGGATCAAAGTTGGAGTCATTTTCGTGCTGAGCAAAGAAGTCATAACTTAATTTTTCAAGAGGAAACTCAGAATCGGTTTTGAGGTTGAAGGCTTGATCAAGGCAAATTGAAGGTTGGAGAAGATTCCTTGTGCTTCATTGAAAGTGTTTGCATCAATTTGGAGTGGATTTTGTGCCTCAAAGACCTTCTGCGGATCACTTCTTTGCAGGTATGTAATCCTCACAATATGCAGTGTTCTAGATCGTTTTAGCTAGAATTGATTATGCTGTTAGGATCCATAGGAACTAGAGAACGTTTCTGGTTAATTTGATAGTATTTGGTGACGATCAAGAGTAGAGTGCAAATTCTGTTGAGAGTTGGTTAGGGAGTTCTTGGATGAATTGATCATGATTGAATAGCTAGAGATGATCAGTGCAACATAAGGATTCGATCCATGGCTCTTAATTCAAGAATTGAGAGAATTAAGTTTGGTGTACATTCTGAAAATCCCATCGTGTTTTGATTTGGAGTAAGATTTAAGGAATTCTGAGGTTAGAATCATGATCTACGTGAAAAAATCGAGCAAGATGATGTAGGGTTTTGTTATGTTTGATGACTTGTGTGGAGGTGCTCACCGGAGAAGACGGTGGTCTCCACCGTGAACCACCGTTTGTAACATTGAGGGCTGCCTGAGTTATTTGAGAAAGATGAACATGAGCCATCAGATGTGGCTTGGACCGTTGACTGGAATTGAATTGGATGGCCAGGATTTCATTTCAGTGTGTGAAGGCTGAATACACATGGAGCGCAGCGTTTCATTAAACGCTTGGTTTGGGCTTAACATCACCATTGCTAACCACACCCTCATCCTGACCCATGAGTGAATTGTAACGTGAATGAGTTGCTATTTGCCACACAGTTTTCTCATTTTTCATTTCATTTTCCTGATTTTTGTTTTAATTGTTTGGGCCTAGCACGCGCGTGCTTTTGACACCCCTCTCTCTGGCCCATTAGCATTTCATGTTATTTCTTTTTAATATTCATCACCAGCATTTATCATTTTCATTTGATTTCCGTTATTTTCATCATTTGTTTTGGCATCTTTGAAAAATCATATAAAATCGGAAAATGATCATTTTGATATGGGGATTTTTGCTACATTTTAATAATTGTTTCAAGAAAATTATGAAGAAATAAAAATATTGTTTTAGGTTTTTTTTTTTATTTCTGGGGAATATTTGGTATTTAGTTGTTTTTATTGCATTTTGTTTGTATATACAATTTGTAGAATTTGGTTTAGTCATTTAACGTGGTATTTTGATACCATTCTTTTTTGTTTAGTTAGATTAGAACCTTAAGATCCCCACGGATTTATTCCATATTTTTGTGGATTAATCTTGATTAGTTTTGATTAGAGAACATTAGGATAGTTAGATTAGGGTTTAAACTCAACATAGGTGTATCATAACATTTATTTTGGGGTTTTTAGCATGAATTAGGATCTAGGACATATGGGGTATATAGGGTAGATATAGGAATTCCCTTAGAATTAATATTAGATTTTTAAATACTATTTTGCTATTTTTAGTATATTTTGCAAATTGTGTGATTGTTTGGTGTTCCCATTTGGGGTTTATGTTGCTTGCTTGGGCTTTTGGGTTTTTTATTTGCGGTGTGGGCTTGGTTTGGGCTTGTGGAAGCATGAAGAATCAATGGAGAAGATTGAATACAAAGATCAAGGTTGATGCATGAAGATTGCTTGGATTAAAGATGTTGATTGAAGACTTGGGAGAAATAGGAGAAAATAGGAAGAGCTTAGAATAGACAAATTCTTTGTACAAACATGGAAAGCTTCTTGTGCTTCCATTCTTCTCAATGATTAAAAGTCCCTCTGTGATACTCACCTCCCTCCTTTGGAGGGATAAGTGGTTTTATCTAGGAGGTAGAACTTTGAGGGAAACAGTCTGTTACAATGTCAACTATTCATAGACTTCCTTTGGTTGTCAATGAACTGTTTGACATTCAATTTATTCTGATAAATCAAATCATCTAGGAGAGCTTGCCTTGAAGAAAGAAGCCATTGAAGATAGAGATGAAGATCAAATATTAACAAAGATGAAGATTATTCATGTCAAAACTGTGCAGCTGTTAAAGCTAAAGTTTACTGTTGTCTGGAGTCGTCTGCTGTCTGATGCTGTCAACTGATTAAGATTCTGTGCTTGTTTGAGCTTGGTGATTTCTTGGAGATGGAAGCTTGGTGTAGCTTGGGTATCATTGGAGCTGGACTTTGGGGTTCATTGGGAGATTGCTATTTATCAACTGTCAGAGTTGGGTGTTTTCAGAGTTGTTGCTGTAAGAGCTGGGGTGCTGTCAGGGCTGGTTTTGGGGTTTCTTTTCTTTGCTGTATTGTTTGTTAATTTTTCCCCTTAGGTTGAAGTGAATCCATTTCACTTTGCCTATTGTTTTCTAGGTTCGAGGTTGAGTGGGACTCCCTTGCCTCGCTTTTACTGCTGCATTCATGCATTTTACTGCTTTACTGTATATATGTTGTTGCTTTTCCGTTTATTCCCTTAGGATCTCTATTTCTCTCTGTGCAGGAGAGAAATATGACAGACATTAGGTGTTAACCCATGCATGACAACATTAGGGTAGATTTTGATTCCCATTTTAACCCTAGGTTAGAGTTCTTTCTCTTCTATCTCAAAACAATCAAAAAATACAATAAAAGGATAAACATCAATAAAAGATAGTTCTTGCGTAAAAGACTGTAAACCAATCAAAAGAGTCATTTTTGTCCGCTTGGACCCGTAATCAGGAGAAAACCTTTTTCAGAAGGATAAAAAACAGTCAAACAAATCCGTGTCTTCCGTAGCCCGAACTACGTTTGCTCTGATCTTTCATGCTGTATGAAAGTACGTAGGCATAGGATGCGATATCCTAGCGAGCAACCTTCCCCTCCTTTCCCATAGGTAGGCGAACTACGTTGACTCTGATTTCTCGTTCCAGACGGAAATACGTAGGCATAAAGTGTGATACTTTGCCGAGTCATTTTCTTTTCTTTTAACCCCAGACCTGTAGAATAGATAGAATAACAATCCGTACTAGAAAACAAGCGTGGATCCCGTCGAGTACGACGGGCGTGAGGGGTGCTAATACCTTCCCCTTGCGTAACCGACTCCCGAATCCAGATTTGGTTGCGATGACCATTCCTTTCCCGTCTTTGCGGTAGGTTTACTTTGAGCGTTTCCTTTCCCTCCTTTGGGATAAATAACGCACGGTGGCGACTCTTCTGTTCAGCCGGCGCCGATTTTCGCAGTAGCGACAGTTGGCGACTCTGCTGGGGACTCCAACGGTTCCCTACGCGAGTCAATCCTAGCGCTTGTTTTCCCGTCGAGGATTTTGTATGGATTTACTTTTCTGTATTTTACATTCAGCATTATATTATTGTGATTATTGATGTGGGTATGAGGGGGTTCTATGATTGAGAGATAAGTCGGACCTGGGCTTGAGTGCACCTAGAATTAGAGTGGAAATTAGTGGGCGCGTGCGTGCTTTGCATGTACTAGTGTCTCATGAAATCTATGCTCAGACGAGGTTCTTCTGGTTGGCTTCTTTTTCAACCCTTTGGGTTGAAGGGGTTGTTGGTTAGTTGGATTGTCGACTCTGGGGACCGATCATTTGGAAGTTGGCTAAGTGAGGCCTCTTCAGGACATGATGATGCCACACCTTCTGGGTATCGTGTCATCCGTCCTGAAAGTCTGTGACGCCAACGACCGCATAGGATGTCGTACCTTGTGTCAGTTATTAGGACACCTACCTGTGAGAGGGGTTGGGACATGCATGTAACTTGACCTCCAGATTACCGGCTTTCTTGATTGAGATTCAGTGGTGTTGATATTTGAGGACGGTATTATTGGGTCTGTCAGAGACCAGGTTGGAGCATTATGGATGGTCTTGAGCAATTTGTGGGTCTATTCAAGGCCAGTATTGTGGATTGGGCTTCTCAGCCAGGGGCACTTGATTCCTTATTGCATTGTTGCATACTGCATTGTTGCATATTCATCCTGCATATCATTAACGTGTGTCTGTGCTGCAGATGCATTTTCATACTCCCCGATCCTAGTGCTCCGGACTTCTATCTATTATTATGAGTACTTTGAGGAAGACTGTTGCGTATAAGTTGCCTACTCCTGATGTGACTTCTCTGTTGGGTCTGATTTCCCTAGCTGACGATGATATGAAGAGAAGCTTTAGGAAGAGCTATGGGAAGCTACTGAGTTTGGTTTGCAGACCAACTACATATGAGCTGAATGGGTTATACACGTTGATGCAGTTATATGATCCCTCCTTGAGGTGCTTTATGTTCCAGGACTTCATTTTGGCTCCGACCATGGAGGAGTACGCTGAGTTTCTAGAGTTTCCGGTTCAGAACAGAGTACCCTTCATTCACTTTGATGCTAAGCCTAAGCTGGAAGACTTAGCTGTTCCCTTGCATATGGATCCTGCAGAGTTGTTGACTTCCTGGCATGGGGTTCCGGGGTTTTCTCTCAAGTTCTTGGTTGGCAAAGCTCAAGAATATGCCAAAAGTGGCTGCTGGATTGTGTTTAACGCTGTTCTTGCTTTGTGCATCTATGGGATTATACTGTTCCCTAATCTGCCTGAGTTCGTTGATTTGGATGCATTCCACTTGTTTGCTGCAGGAAACCCGGTGCCTACCTTGGTCGGAGATTTCTATCATTCCTTGCATTATAAGAATGAAAACAGAAGGGGGAAAAATGTCCATTGTTGTGTACCGTTGCTGAATATGTGGTTTGAAAGCCATCTGCCCAAGAAGGGTCCTTTTGTTGAATCTGCATGTACAGCTGAATGGTCTGAGCGTTTAATGGGACTTTCTTCAGAAGACATTGTCTGGTTCGATAGAGATTTGTTGGGGTCAGAGATTATTTTCAGTTGCGTCGGGTTTCCTAATGTTCCTCTAATTGGAAGGAAGGGCTGTATTAATTACAACCCGTCGTTGTTGGTTCGACAGTTTAGGTATGCTTTGAAGAGTCCACCGAAGGAGGAAGAAATACAGGAATCTCTGTATTTCACTGGTGACTTGAATGGGGAATTATTGGCTAAGCTTCAGCACGCTTGGAATCATATCTGCAGAAGAGGGAAACCATTGCTAGGCAAGAATGATTTTCAAGCCTATATGCCTTACAAGGTGTGGATTCAAGAGAGGATAAGACAGGTGCATATGCCTTTTCCAGCAATATCACGTCCTGTTCCCGTTCCAGTTGAGAAATCGACTACTGTGGATATTGAGGTCTATGCGCAGGTGGTAAAAGAAAAAGAAGACTTGATAAAGATCAATGAAGAGTTAGAGAAGGAATTGGCTCAGATCCGGAGTGAGAAGAACAAAGCTGTGTATTCCTTCCAACAGCAGACTGAGTTGGTAAACAGGCTAGGTGCTGAACTGACAGAAGAGACAAAGAAACGGGAACGCCTGGGAAAAGAATTCAGAAGCTCTCATGATATGTTAGAGTCCAAGAAGAAGTCCCTTGATTCCGCCTACCGGGAAATCGCTTCGTGCAACAGAACGTGGAATGCTACGCTAACCAACAATAAAAAGAGGGAAGACAAATTGAAACAGCAAATTTCTAAACTCGAAGATCAGTTGAAAGCTAGCAAGAGAAAGTATGAAGAGGAGGTTATGGAAAGATATAGTCTTCAAAACTCATTGAACAAAGCCATCGAGTGCAAGAAGGAGGCTGTGTCTCAGAAACGGAAGTTAGAGGATCGCTTTGGAGAAGGGGCGTGGGAGGAATCTATTGGTGATTTACGACGTGTTCTCAAGCAAAGAGATCTACTTGTTGAGGGTTTGCTTACTCAACCAAATCATCCCGAGACTAAGAGGTTATTGGAGGAGTACCAGGCGTATGGTTGCACTTGACTATCTCATGTATTGATGTGTATGCTTTATTTGCATTGTGCTGGCCATCACCAGGATTGTTGGTTGAGGTCATGCCTTCTTATTGTACGCTCACGAATATTGTATTCCTGACTTGATGGGTTTTTTCTGCAATGAATGAGATGTTTTTCTATGATTGGGTTTCGAGCTTCTTATTGCTATCATTGTCACCGCACTGGCACATTGGCACTAGAATTGGGGAGTGATATTCCCTAATGCACAGACACATGTGGCATTTGCATACACATTCATATTGCATTACAGGTGATTATTGAACTGTATCTCATTCCCTGCATCTCTCCAGGTTTTTCCAGGATTGAAAGTCAACGTCCTCACCGATACTCTACTCGTACCAACTGCAAAAGAGTTATGGACCAGATGCAGAGCGAGATGCAGGAAATGCGTGAGAAGCTGACGCTGTTCATGCAGACGATGGAGACAATTGTGAAGGGACAGGAAAACTTGCAAACTTTGGTGCAGCCATTGCTGGTGAGGAATGTCGGGAATGGAAACGAAGACCATAATTCTGTACGTGTTGACACCATTCATGGGGATGGTACTCCTACACCGGTAGCTCCACCTGTGGTAAATATACCTGCTGTGAATATGAACAATGGCGCTGGCGCCGGGAATGGTAATACAGGAATTGGTAATGAGACTGTCATTAACAACGTTGGGTTCGGAGACGCCAATCTGGGCAGTGATAACAATGGAGGTAATGGCTTTGGTAACAACGAATTTGGCTATAACGACCAGGGGTTTGATTATGCTAACCAGGATGGGAAGTTTGGCTTCAACGCTCAGGGTTTCGGACATGATGGATTTGGTAATGCTAATCTGGCCTATGGTGGGTTCGGTAACGGAAATGGTGCTGGAATGTTGTCTTTTGGACCTGCCGGGGTCGCTCAAGGGTATGGTAACAGAGGACGGGGCCCTGTGATGAATCAGACTAGATTTGGTCGTAACAATGGGTATGATGGGTACGGAAATGAAAATGTTAATTGGATGGAAGACCAACAAGAAGATGCTTTCTCTGGTAGAGGTTTTGAAGGTCCTGTAGACAACACTCAGCGAATCAAGATGCTCAAGGAGCAGATGAAAGGTGTTGTGAATCAGAGTGCTTCCGGTTTGGATATGACCACGATGGGACTGGTGCCTGGTCTGAGGGTACCGTTGAAAATTAAGGCTCCCACCTTTGATAAATATAAGGGAGATACCTGTCCCAAGGTACATGTGCGGTCATACTATAGAAGGATGTCGGCTTATTCGAATGATGAAAGAATGCTGATGCATTTCTTTCAAGACAGCTTGCCTGGTCCTTCCCTTGAGTGGTACATGGGGTTGGAGCCTACTCAGATAAAGACTTGGACGCAACTGGCCGATGCGTTTGTGGCGCACTATAAGTACAACAGTGACTTGGCACCAAACCGGGTCCAGTTACAGGGGTTGTCATAGAAGAAAGATGAGAGTTTCAAAGAATATGCGCAGAGATGGCGCGACATGGCTGCAAGGGTTCATCCTCCTTTGGTTGAGAAGGAGATGAATGATATGTTCATAGGAACGTTCACCGGTATATTTTATGATAAGCTGTTTCTTGCTTCCTTGGGCAGTTTCTCGGATCTAATCTTGATGGGCGAGAAGATTGAAAGTAATATTAAAATGGAGAGATTCCAAGCTGAGGAATCCACTTCAGTTGGAAGTAACAGAAAAGCTTTTGGTGGTCGCCGTCAGGGTGACACAAGTGCAGTATTCGGGGGCCGAGGCCAAGGCCGGGGCAGAGGACGGAATCAGTACAATCATCCGCAACAGGTGGCAAGCGTCACAATTCCATTTCATCAACAACCAATACCACTACAGCATGTACCACCACAGCAGCAACAACAACAGCAGCAGCAGAGGCCAAATCAGGGACAGAGGAGATTTCCTAACACGAGGCCGAAAAGAGTATTTGATGTACCTCCTTATACGTATGCAAAGTTACTCCAAACATTACTGGGTTTGAACTTGGTGGAAAAGAGGACTATGGCGCCAATGACGGGCACTCCTCCGTTTGGCTTTGATACGAATAAGCACTACGAGTTCCACTCCGGGGCTCCTGGCCATGACATAGAGACTTGCCACGCGTTCAAGCATGTGGTGCAAGATCTGTTGGATAGCAAGGCCATAAATTTTGGACAAGCAGGTCCGAATATAGTACAACAGCCAATGCCCAACCATGGGGAGAATGCTATTTTGACTGAGGAGGGTTTGAATCTGATCATGAATGTTGATAAACTGAAAACACCGATGTGTGAAGTAAAGAGCAGGTTATTGAAAGGAGGTGTGTATCCGGGCTGCGATGAGTTTTGTCTAGAATGTTGGACCCAGGCTGGGGGTTGTGCCGAATTAAAGAAGGGTATTCAGACCTTGATAGATGAAGGCACGTTGCAATTTGATAGAACGGCAGTAGAGAAACCTGCAGGAGTATTAGCTGTTGAGCAAAGTGATGTAGCTACGGTGACAATTCCCCAAAAAACGATAACTATAACGGCGCCATCCAGGCGACCGACGATCACTATCACGAAGGCAGGGCCAACACCTTATGAGAGCACCAGGGCAGTACCCTGGACTTATGGGCTGGAAGCATATTGTGATGGGGATAAAATTGATATCAGTAAACGACCAGCTGGGGTTGTGGACAATGTCGTCGGGACTGGAGGGATGACAAGGAGCGGGAGAATTTTTATATCGCCTGAGGTAGAGGCTGAACGATTGGCAAAAGGTAAAGGAAAAGTGAATGAGAATGCTCCTGTGCAGAGGAATGAAAAAGAAACGTCACTGAAGGATGTAGAAGAGTTTATGCGTCTTATCCGTAAGAGTGACTATAAGATTGTTGAGCACCTTCAACAAACGCCGTCGAAGATATCCATATTGTCGTTGTTATTGTGTTCCGAAGCCCATAGGAATGCGTTATTGAAAATTCTGGACACGTCGTTTGTACCCCAAGATGTTTGTGTGAATCAGTTGGAGGGGGTGATGGCGCACGTGAATGCAGGCCATAGTTTGGGATTTACGGATTTTGATTTGACCCCGAGGGGAAGAGAGCATAATATGGCGTTGCACGTCTCAGTTGAATGCAGGGGCACAGTCATGTCCCACGTGCTGGTAGATACCGGGTCTTCCTTGAATGTGCTGCCAAAGAAAGCAATGATGAAGTTAGACATCAGGGGGATCATTTGTACGCCTAGTAACTTGGTGGTCAGGGCATTTGATGGTACACGGAGGTCAGTCTTTGGATCCATAACTTTGCCTCTGCAGGTGGGGCCGAAGATTTTTGAAACTGAATTTTACATTATGGACATCCAGCCAGCATATAGTTGTCTTCTTGGACGACCATGGATCCATGGTGCTGGGGCAGTCACATCTACCTTACACCAAAAGCTGAAGTACATGGTGGGGGACAGTATGGTCACATTTTGTGGAGAAGAGGATATACTGATCAGCCATTTGTCGTCATTCAAGTATGTGGAAGTCGACGGCGAGATTCATGAAACACCCTGTCAAGCCTTTGAGGGGTTGCGCATCAAGGACAAAGTTCCAGGGCCGAGTAAAGCATCAGAGGTGGCAGTGTCGTCATACAAAGAGGCTCAGGCTCTAGTGAAGACTGGCGAGACCAAGGGCTGGGGCAAGGTTCTGGATATTCCTGTGAAAATGGACAGATTTGGGTTGGGATATCAACCTTCATCATCAACGCCTACTGCAGGGGCACCCCGTTTCAAAGGACGATTAACAATTACGGCTGGTGGGGTATATCACGAGACCATCAGTGCTGTTTCAGATTCCGAAGAAGGAGACAGCGACTGCGACATGGACGCCTGGATTCAGCCGAGCGTGCCAGGACAAGGGCTTTGCAATTGGTCTATTCAGGAGACTGTTCCTGTGACAACTAAACAGTAATGTTTTGTTTTCTTAATTGTTGAACAATCCGGTGTCCTACCCGGGGCATCGTGATTTTGCTTAGGGCCATTCTGTTATGTACATTGCACTGTTTGATCGTTAAATAAAAGGCGTTTTTTATGTACAAATATTGTGATCTCTGTTTTTCCTATTTTTATTTTTTACAATAAAATGGCAACGTGGTTATTCGCTTTGTATGTGTTTTGAAGCATTTAACCATTTCCTTTACAGGATTACTATTTCAGATGACATCTATGAACCGCCTATGACTCACTTCGACTTTGAGCACCCGGTATTTCAGACCGAAGAGATTGTTGAATATGGCGACGTTCCAGAAGAGTTGTCTTGGTTGGTAAAACAAGAAGAACGAATCATTCTGCCTCATGAGGAAGTCATTGAAATCATCAATCTGGGGTCGGAAGGGGTTGAAAGGAACATCCGTATAGGGGCCGCGCTACAGAGCGACGTCAAGCGAAGATTGGTTGAAATGTTCAAAGAGTATAGTGATATTTTTGCTTGGTCGTATGAGGACATGCCTGGGCTGGATACGGATATGGTTGTGCACCGTCTGCCGCTAAAAGAAGAATGCCCGCCGGTTAAGCAGAAGCCCCGAAGAACTAGACCGGACATGGCTGTGAAGATTAAGGAGGAAGTTCAAAAGCAGTGGGATGCTGGTTTCCTAGCTGTTACAAAATATCCCTCATTGGTCACTAATATTGTGCCAGTGCCAAAGAAAGACGGTAAAGTGAGAATGTGCGTAGATTACCGTGATCTGAACAAGGCGAGCCCGAAAGACGATTTTCCACTTCCTCACATCGATGTGCTGGTTGATAACACCGCTCAATTCTCCGTATTCTCCTTCATGGATGGCTTCTCAGGCTATAATCAGATTAAAATGGCGCCAGAAGACATGGAGAAGACTACCTTCATTACGCCCTGGGGAACATTTTGTTACAAAGTGATGCCCTTCGGATTGAAGAATGCTGGGGCAACGTATCAGCGTGCAATGACGACTCTCTTTCATGACATGATGCATAAAGAGATCGAGGTTTATGTTGATGATATGATTGCCAAATCCCAGACGGAGGAAGAACATTTGGTGAATCTGCTGAAGTTATTCAAGAGGCTTAGGAAGTTCAGGTTGAGACTGAACCCTAACAAATGTACCTTCGGGGTGAGATCGGGTAAACTGCTGAGGTTTATCGTGAGCAAAAGAGGAATAGAGGTTGATCCTGCGAAAATAAAAGCAATACAAGAAATGCCGACGCCTAAAACAGAAAAAGAAGTACGCGGGTTTTTAGGGAGGTTGAACTATATCGCCCGGTTCATATCTCACTTAATCGCAACATGCGAGCCATTATTCAAGCTGTTAAAAAAATACCAGGCTGTAACCTGGAATGAAAATTGTCAAAAGGCGTTCGATAAAATAAAACAGTATTTGCAGGAGCCTCCTATTTTGATACCTCCAGTGGCAGGGAGACCCTTGATTATGTATTTGACGGTTCTTGAGGGGAGTATGAGTTGTGTTCTCGGTCAGCATGACGAGACAGGGCGTAAAGGGCATGCGATATACTACCTGAGTAAGAAGTTTACTGACTATGAATCTCGATACTCAATGCTCGAAAAAACTTGTTGTGCGCTAGCCTGGGCCGCCAAGCGTTTGAGGCAGTACATGCTGAATCATACAACCATGCTCATTTCGAAGATGGATCCTATCAAATACGTATTTGAAAAGCAGGCACTATCTGGGAGAATTGCCCGTTGGCAGATGGTTTTGACCGAATACGACATCCAGTATGTTTCACAGAAGGCTATAAAGGGGAGCGTGTTATCGGAATATCTTGCTGAGCAGCCTATTGAGGACTACCAATCGATAAGGTTTGATTTTCCTGACGAGGATATCATGTACCTGAAGATGAAAGATTGGGAAGAACCGTTGTCGGATGAAGGGCCAAAGACGGATTCCAAGTGGCAGTTGATCTTTGACGGAGCTGTAAACTCCTACGGTAGCGGAATAGGGGCAATCATCACTACTCCACATGGGTCGCACATCCCATTTACTGCTCGATTGACCTTTCCGGTTACCAATAATGAAGCTGAATAAGAAGCTTGCATCATGGGGCTTGAAGAAGCCATTGATTTGTGAATCAAAAATCTGGATGTATACGGAGACTCAGCTCTGGTGGTGAATCAAATAAAAGGAGAATGGGAGACACGTCAGCCCAATTTGATACCGTACATGAATTATGCAAGGAGATTGTTGCCTTTCTTTGACAAGGTTGAATTGCATCATGTGCCACGAGCAGAAAATCAGATGGCTGACGCCCTGGCCACATTGTCTTCCATGTATAAAGTCAACTTCTGGAATGAGGCTCCCAGAATTGTTATCTCTCGGCTTGACAGACCCGCCTTCGTATTTTCCATTGACGAAGCATCCGATGATAAGCCCTGGTATTTTGATATCCAGAATTTCCTGAAGAACAAGGAGTATCCGGCTGGGGCATCTAGTCGCGATCAGAAGACTCTCAGGAGATTGGCTGGTAATTTCTATCTGAATCCGGACAGTGTCCTATACAAAAGGAATCATGACTTGGTATTGCTACGTTGTGTAGACGAGGAGGAGGTGAAGTTTCTTATGGAGGAAATACATGAGGGTACATTTGGTACACATGCTGGTGGGCATGCTATGACAAGAAAGCTGCTGCGGGCAGGTTACTACTGGCTGACTATGGAAACTGACTGTTTCAAGTTTGCGAAAAGGTGTCATAAGTGCCAGATCTATGCGGATAAGATCCATGTGCCTCCGAGTCCTCTGAATGTGATGTCATCACCGTGGCCATTCTCAATGTGGGGAATTGATATGATTGGAAAGATTGAGCCGACGGCATCTAACGGACACCGGTTCATTTTGGTAGCAATCGATTATTTTACCAAATGGGTGGAAGCGGCATCATATGCTAATGTGACCAAGCAGGTGGTAGCCAGGTTTATCAAACGAGATATCATTTGCAGATATGGAATCCCTGAGCGGATTATTACCGATAACGGTTCGAACTTAAATAACAAAATGATGAAGGAGCTGTGTCAGAGTTTTAAGATCGAACATCACAACTCTTCTCCTTACCGACCCAAGATGAATGGCATTGTTGAAGCGGCTAATAAGAATATAAAGAAGATTGTTCAGAAGATGGTGGTGACCTATAAGGACTGGCACGAGATGCTACCTTTCGCTTTGCACGGTTATCGTACGATGGTACGCACATCAGCCGGGGCAACCCCGTTCTCGTTGGTATACGGAATGGAAGCAGTGTTACCACTGGAAGTTGAGATTCCTTCCCTGAGGGTATTACGAGATGTCCAACTTGACGAGGCAGAATGGGTGAAAGACAGATTGAACCAGCTGAGTTTAATGGATGAGAAGAGGCTAGCTTCTCTAGCATACGGTCGGTTGTATCAGAGCCGAATGAAGAAAGCATACGACAAGAAGATATGTCCGCGCAGCTTTCAGATGGACGACCTTGTGTTGAAGAGGATTCTTCCGCCACAGACAGATCACAGGGGCAAATGGACGCCGAACTATGAGGGTCTGTACATTGTCAGAAAAGTCTTCTCCGGAGGAGCATTGTTGTCCACCATAGACGGTGAAGACTTTACGTCGCCTGTGAATTCGGACGCAGTTAAAAAATACTTTGCTTAAAATTGACCCGCTGGACAAAAAAAAAGAGAGTCCAGGCAAAAATGGGGCATCTTGGCGAACCAAAAACAGAATAAAAGGTTCGGGCAAAAATTAGGGATAAAATTGAAAAGATGTACACCCGCGAAGTTGAAAACCTACACTGGGCGGCTTCGGCAAAAAAGGGTATCCCGGTGAATTGAAAACCCGCAAAGGGTTGTTCACGCAAAAGTTAGGGATTTGAAAAGCAAATGACTGCGGTTCGAATTTGATACTGCGTTGCACATTGGTGTGGGAGAATAGGCTTGAGAGTTCGTTTATCAGATACAACCTCGTCGGAAGATTGAATACCGGGGAAGCGTCAGAGTCAGGCGAGTCATAGGAGGATCAGCTCATGGTGTTGTCTGCATCTCGTTGCCGACATATGCGCAAATTTGATTTGTCACTGTATTTATGCTTCCTGTGCATATTTGTATGTTTGTTGCGCGTAACTTCCTCTTTTCAGGAGTTACATCCAGTGTACAAAACTCCGCCTATTTACAGGCACAATCAATAAAACATGTTATTCAGTATTTGATACTTGTTCTTTACTGTTTTGTACGTGAAGGACGCCGATGTTTTTGATAAAACTAGCATATGCATAACGGGGTTGGCCCTTGCCAATAATTGTTAAAACTCTGAATTGACTGAAATAATCACGGACACTAACCTGAATAGATTTGGTTGTATAGACTTGTTTTGTCTCGTTTGTGCGGTTTTGCAGGGTCATTGCCCGTTTGAACCAGATGAAAGGAAATTATTATGGTCCAGCCAGGGGTGCTTGATGAAAGATATGATTTTAGTGGACGCAAATCCCCACGCAGGCCGTGTTCCCAGAAGTCGAGAGGGTGTTATCCTTTATTGAAAGACAGGTTATTCCCCAGAAGAGTATCCTTATGAAAGCAGCGCATAGGATGTCTCCAGCAGATTGAAATTCCCCGCAGTACGTACTCCCTAGAGAGTCAAATAGGCGCATGTGCAATCCCCAGCCAGGAGGGTTCTCAAGGTGTTTAACCAAGTCAAGATTGGTTCAGAAGGATGTTTCGCCATAGAAGATGGTTTTCCCTTCTCCCCGCAGGTTGTCAGACCGATGAACAAGATGTCTATCCTTCGCACAGTGATAGTCCCGAGTTCGTGAACTATAGCCAGATGGTTTACTTTTCCCATCAGGGTCATTTGTCTTCAACAGAATTGATGATTCCAAGATTGTAGGTTGTATTCAGACGGTATGGTGTCCCCCAAAAGGATTCCCTATCCCGAGCAGAGTTGTTTAGCCTCAAAAGACTAATATTTCCAAGCTTGTGAGCTGTACCCAGACAGTCTACTCTCCCCAGCAGAGATTCCCTTCCCAGTAGGGTCATTTATTCTCTCCAACGGAGTCAGTTTATTTTCCCCAAGAGAGTCGTTTCGTCCCCAGCAGAGTTCTCTCTTTTCAGCAAGTGTTTTCTTTCCTCCCTATGGAAATCGAAGGTTAAAACTCTCCCCGACAGAGTTGGTTGTGTGTCCTGGCATTTATTTTGCTGGAATACTTTGTGATACCCGTTCACTCCCCAGCAGGGTGATATTTGTCCTCGACGGCCAAGATTGATGAAGCAAGCTTGTTAGAGCTATTTGTCGCTACTGCGAAAATCGGCGCCGGCTGAACAGAAGAGTCGCCACCGTGCGTTATTTATCCCACGGGAGGGAAAGGAAACGCTCAGAGTAAACCTCGCACAACACGGGAAAGGTATGGTCATCGCAACCAAAACCTGGGTTCGGGAGTCGGTTACGCAAGGGGAAGGTATTAGCACCCCTCACGTCCGTCGTACTCGACGGGATCCACGCTTGTTTTCGGGTATGGATTGTTATTCTATCTACTCTAAAGGTCAAGGGTTGAAAAGAAAATAAAACGAAAATAAAAATGACTCGGCAAAGTATCGCACTTTATGCCTACGTATTCTCGCCTGGAACGAGAAATCAGAGTCAACGTAGTTCGCCTACCTACGGGAAAGGAGGGGAAGGTTGCTCGCTAGGATATCGCATCCTATGCCTACGTACTTCCACACAGCATGGAAGATCAGAGCAAACGTAGTTCGGGTCACGTACGACACAAGCTTGTCTTGGTTGATTTTATTCCTTCTGAAAAAGGTTTTCTTGATTAACAGTCCCGGCGGACAAAAATGACGTCTTGATGAGTTCACATTCTTTTACGGAAGAAGTGTCTTTTATTGTGTTTGAAATCTTTATTGTGTTTTTCTGTTTGTTTTGAGAAAGAAAGAGACAGAACTCTAACCTACGGTTGCGAAGGGAAACGAACTAACCTAATGTTATCATGCATAGGTTAAGACCTAGTGTCTATCATGCTCCCCTCTTGCACAGAGTGAAACAGAGATCCTAAGGGATAGGCAGAAACAGAAACAATATCAGATATATACAGTAAAACAGTAAAATGCATGGATGCAACAGTACAAGCGAGGCAAGGGAGTCCCACTCAACCTCGAACCTAGAAAACAATAGGCAAAAGTGAACAGGCTTCACTTTCAACCCAACAGGGTAAACAGCAAACAATACAACCAGGAAATCCAAACAATACATCAGCAATGAAATACAACAGCAAAAAGATAAACAGCTTCAGCAGCTCTGAATCAACATCTGGCTTCAAGTGATCTCCAATCAGTTACAGGCTTCAACAAGCATCAATCTCCATCTTCATGGCCTTCAGGCAAGGGCTTTGATCATCAGTCTTCCATCTGCCATGGCTTTTCTTCAAGTTCAAACCTCCAGGATGAGGGATCAATCACAAGAGTGAATTGGGTGTTAAGCAATCAGTTGACTACCAAGGGTGGTGAACAGACTGCTTCTAACACAAAAGACATTTTCTCTCAAGAGTTCTATCTCTTAGACACTATCACCAAGCCTTCCAAAGGAAGGGGGTGAGTGTCTTAGAGAGACTCTGAATCACAGAGAAGAATGGATGCAGACAAGGCAATCCATGTTTGAGAAACAAGCTTTCTAATCTAGAGCTCTGCCTAGCTCCTAAACCCTAGTCTCCTCAGCATCTGCTAGCAAGAATCTCCTCTTCAACTCTGGAAGTTGGACTTCAACATCTGGATCTCCAATGGCTTTCATCTCCTCAAGTCTTCAGCTCTCCCAAGTCCCCAAACAATCCCAATACCCACACAAGCAAGTAATAATCCCCAGAGGGCACACCACACCAATCACTCAGATATATAGTACATTAATAGCAGTAGGGGGAATCCTAACTTTTTCTAGGGGATCTAATAACTACCCATAGCCCCTATAGTCCCATAACTAGACTAGTCAAACCCTAAGTCCTAAGGGAAAAGAATCAAATCTCCTAAGTCATCACCTAAAACCCTAGTTTGTTCATGTTATTCACACCTACACTAAGCACCTAAAATTAATTTCTAAAAATGGGAACTAAATTGGATCTACAAGTTTAATGTCTAACCTAAACAACCTAAAAAGAATGGATGAAAAATATGGAAGCAATTAATAGAACAAAAAATAACAAAATCATGTATGAAATGAAACCATTTAAAATGTTATTTATTTAGAAAATATGGGAAAACTATCAAATAAAAAATAAAATGCAATTTTTATTTTTTATAATTTTCTAGACATCCTAAAGAAAAATATGCAAAAAGAATGAATTAAAAAAGATGATTTTTCTATTTATTATGATTTTTATAAGATGCATAAAAAATGAAAAGAAAATAAAAAAGAAAATATAATGAATAAATGGAAGGGGTGTGGAAAGCAAGAAAAACAAGTTCAGCGCATTGGGCCCATCAGATTGGGGGGTGTGAATAGCTGTCTGAGCCCAATCCCCCCAATAAGTGAAACGGTGCGTTTCAATTTTGAAATTTTCCCTCCGTATTTGACTTTAAACCACAGCCCTTCGATCAGCTTAAAAAGTCCATCGTTTTGAATGATCCAACGGCCCCCAGTCATCTTCTTCCTTGGTCATCTAGGGTTTTCAGAAACTCATCCCCATACACGATACTTCCATCCTTCTGCTCTCTCTCATACTTCCATGAAATCATGAGATTAAAAAACCAAAAGTGCTCTAAAATTCTCCCTCTACACAGCCATGGTATTGCCTCCTTTTAAAACTCAGCCTACACATCAATTCGATAGGTATAACAGTTGGGATTCAAACCTTGCACCTGTGATCAACTCAACCAAACCTTGCCAATTTTCATCCTAATGTAGTCACTACGCTGCACTGATCATTCTGAGCTCATCTTCCATAACTATCATCCCCTAAACTAGGTTTTCTTGCTCATTCAAGTTTTATCACTCTGTCACCAAACTTCCCATAACTCTCCCTAAGTTTCAAGAATTAATCCTCTATCATTTCTAAGCACTTCTATCCTAACCACATGATCTACAACAGTCTAAATGATGAGATTCGAAGAATTTTACATACCTTGCAAGTGGTGATGGCAATGGTGGTTAGACTCCAATTCAACCTTTGATACTTGTTGAAAATGATCTCCAATGAATGTGTATGCTTCTGTTTGCAGTGATTTTTGCTTAATCCTTGTGAATTACTCTATTCCATTCTTCATGCAAATTGGAGTTTCAACTTGAATCTCTTTAAACAGCCACGAATTCTCTCCAAGTTCTTGTGCCAATTACTCCATGATGATAGTGGATGATGATGATAACAGGAATCAGAATGATGGAGGAAGTTTTAATGGAGTTTTGATGAAAATGCAACTTGGAGTGAAGAAGATAAATGGTACAATTCTTGATCAATTCAACCACTTCTTGATATGAATCCTAGTGTTTGAATGATGATGATGAAGATTCAATCCAAAGATGTGAGAGTTTTGAGAGATTTGTGAGAGTTTGAGAAGCTTATGCAAGAATGGGAAAATGAATGAAAATTGAGGTTTTGAACAAATGGGAGCACCAACCCTTGCATGAACCAACTTGCATGAATATATAGATGGGATTAGAACTTCCTAGAAGCTTGGAGAAGTTTCCCTTACACTTTTCCCTTTCAATTTGGTTTATGTAACTTTCAATTCAAGCAACCATGAATAACTCTCAAATTATGAACTAAACTCAAAATTCCCCTTTAGCCAATGTCTTTAAAATGCCCTTTCCATTCAAAATGACCTATAATTTTGCATCATTTGGCCAAGATATGAAAAATCTCATTTTTTAAGCCATTTTTCTTCATTAAATTCAACAATTTTGAAACCTTGTGCCATGGACATTTCCAATCTCTCATGGTCACTTTTCTAGACTCAAAATGTCATTTGGAGCAAGTTTGATGTTGTGAGTTTTTCCATTTGAGGCCTCCTTGTATGAGTTTTGGACATAGGTTAAAATGACCTGTAATTCACAAATGACCAAAATACCCTTTGCTTGCCAAGACCATAAGTTGAGTTCCACACATCATATGAAGGCATACTATACCATTCTAGAAAGCTAAGACAATGAGGAACAATTCTTATGTTGACCATAAATCCATTTGAAATCTCCTTGAGGGGTAAAAATTGCTTGGAAGTCAAGTCATTTTCACAGACAAAATTTCAGATACCTCAGATGACCTGTAACTTGCAAGGACCATAACTTGAGTTATATAAATCTCCTTGATGTCTTCCACCACTCAAATTAAAGGTCTTGAGATCCTCTACAAGTTTCATGTTGGCCAAGAAGCCATTTGAAGCTTGCATTTTGACTTATCTTGCTTGGAAATTTGACCTAAATTAGGGGATTTTACATAGAAACCCTAATTTAGACCTTCCTCTTCTCCTTGATTTCTCTTGATTTCTTCTTAGCATAACAACATATCCTTATTCTCCATGTCAAATGATGAACCCCACACCTCTCCAATAGCCCTTAATGCCTTTAAATCAATCAATTGACCTAGGGTTGACCTAGGGTTGACCCAGATGAAACCCTAGTTGACTGTCTTCAACTGCAATTCTTGTGATCACATCAACAACTTGTTTCCTTCTCCAAATGACTTTCTAAGTCCTCCAAGATGTCTAGATACTCCCCATGCTCAGCCCACAGCTCACCATTTCTTTGTTGATCCTCAGACACCCTCAGTTAGGAGATAGATGAACTGCTTGATCCATTGACTTGATAGCTTCCAAATTCTTTTCTGATGACTTGAATGAGGTTGAATCAGGATAATAACCTCTTGATAGGCCTCTAGAGATGAGAATAATGCTTGATCCCCTGTTGGATGACTTGCCATGCTATGCTATGCAGATGGTTAGTCTATGTACATGACTCTATATGCAAATGCTAATGATATTGAAACATAAACCCAGTGAATAAGGTTGAGCAAATTTTAGGGTGCAACAGCTGCCCCTATTCAAGCGACTTGGACCCGATTGGGTGAAGAGCGAACGGCCTTCAAACATTCGAGGTACGAGACGGTTGAATACTAAGAAACCCGGAAATTTGCCAACCGCAGAAATAAACTGCACCCCTGTTTGGGTAACGACATCCACTGCCTGGATCTGACTGTTTGCAGCTGCTCACTGATCTCGTAACGACCACGCTGGGGATAACAGATTGCTTGCTTGTCCACATTAGGACTCTGTCTGTCATCAATACGAAGAAATCTCAACTAGAACCTGTCCATGTTAGGACTCCACTTGCTGTTAACCCAGAAAAATCTCGGCAACTCCGCTGGGGGATATTCCAATAAATTGTCCACGTTAGGAATAGACTCTTCCACGTTAGGAATAACACCATCCACGTAAGGAATCACCTCTTCTGCATCTGTCCACGTCAGGACTAAACTTTCCATCTTTCCACGTCAGGATGCAATCTTCTTTTTCCACGTAAGGAGAACCGTATCAATCTGTCCACGTAAGGACTCCAATACAACTCGATATGTCCACGTCAGGACTCCAATCTTTCCGCGTAAGGAATACAACTTTGGTTCTGAACCTGTCCACATTAGGACTCACCTTTCCACGTAAGGAGTATATCATTCTTCCACGTCAGGAATCAACTTTTCTTGAATCCGTCCACGTAAGGACCCCAATCTCTCCACGTAAGGAAACCAACTCTTTCCGATTTGTCCGCGTCATGACTACATTCTTCCACGTAAGGAATGCCATCTTAATCTGTCCACGTAAGGACTCCGCTCTTTCCACGTAGGGAATCCTCCTCCTATGTGTCCGCGCAAGGACTTAATCTTTTCCACGTAAGGAACACGATCTCTTTTCCCCGTAAGGAACCATTTTTCTGATTTGTCCACGTAAGGACTCCCATCTTTCCACGTAAGGACCTGAAGTTTCTCTTTCTCTTCCACGTAAGGAACACGCCTTCTTTCCACGTTAGGCATACTTCTTCTTCTGAATCTGTCCATGTCAGGACTAAATTTTCCACGTAAGGAATCTATCTTCTTCTTCCACGTTAGGAATAACTTCTTTGATCTGTCCGCGTCAGGACTAAACTCTTCCACGTCAGGAATAATCTCTTTCTTTCCACGTTAGGAATCAATCTTGATATGTCCGCGTGAGGACTCAATCTTTCCACGTAAGGAATACCAACTTCTTTCCACGTAAGGAATAAATTCGTCTTTCCCCGTAAAGAGAACATCGTCCACGTTAGGGCCCACCTTTCCACGTAAGGAATCACAATTTTAATCTGCCCACGTAAGGGCTCCCATCTTTCCACGTAAGGAATGAACTTGCTCTTCCACGTAAGGAACTGAAACCTCTTTTTCCACGTAAGGAATAGATTCGTCCACGCCAGGACCCATGTTTCGTCTTGATTTATCCACGTAAGGACTACATCTTTTCTGCTGAGAAAATACATCTTGTCCCCGTCAGGACTCAGTTCTCCATTGATCCCAACTCACAAACTTCTTAGCACCGACGTGACAGCGACTTTGAGGCGGACTCTACTGGGGATATTTGGAAACCAAACTATCGGACGCCTGTTCTGATAACCGGCGGTGGCCTCTGAAATTCTGATTCATGGAACCCCTGATGACAACTAACTCTGCCTGGGAATAAAGAGAAACTTATCCTGCTGACTCTGGCGGGGACAACACAAGAAATTCAGAGACAAAGAGAAACTTCATCTTGATAACTCTGTGGGGAGTAGTGTCAAGGCTGACACCTCGCTGAATGTCTCACATCGAGACCTCGGATGTTTATTGATTTATTGGAGCAAGAACTCCTCCCACCTGCAAGAGAAACAATACTTGAAACCAACGGTTAGCCAACCTAGTTTATGTTTCAAAAATGCATATGTTTGACAATGACGCAATGCTCCATTCGACATGGAAATGCTACGCGGTTTATTTGGTAGATGCAAGTATGACACTATATGCCAATGCAAATGCAGACTCGAACTGCTGGGATACAGGAACTACTTCAACAAAATAAATGCTGAAAATAATGCCAACTCCGCTGGGGATAGCCAGGTGCTACAGGATTATTCCAGCAAAATAAATGCCGGAAGAGTGAAGTCGACTCAGCTGGGGAATTCGATCCTTCCTCGGTAAGGAACATGCATGACCTGCATGGAGATCGAGTCTTTTATTATTGCAATCTTTTGATCATCTTCCTTGTACGGTTATGAAACCTGCAACAACACAAACAAGACAAGACAAGCCTATGCAACCAAATCAATTCAGGTTAGTGACGTTATTTTCAGTTAATTCAAAGCTTTAGCAACTGTTGGCAAGGGCCAGTGACGTTATACACACGCTAGTTTCATCAAACTTAGGCGTTAATCATGCGCAAAACAGTAAAGAACAGTGTCAAGTACTGAATAACGTATTTTATTGATTGGGCCCCTGAATGGGCGGAGTTTTGTACACGGGATGTAACTCCTGAAATGAGGAAGCTACACAAAGCAAATATACAAGTATACAAGTATGCACAAGAAGCATAAATATTGACAACTTAAATTTGTACACATGTCGGCAACGGGATGCAGATGAACACCACGAACTGATCCTCCTATGACTCGTCCGACTCTAATGCTTTCCCGGTATCCCCACTTCTGAAGAGATTGTATCAGATAACTGACTCCTCAAGTGTATTCTCCCGCATTGATGCTCATTGCAATTATCAAATTCGGACCGCAGTCATTTGCTTTTCAAATCCCTAACTTTTGCGTGAACCGCCCTTTACGGGTTTTCAGTTCACCGGGATACCCCTTTTTGCCGAAGTCGCCCAGTGTAGGTTTTCAACTTCGTGGGTGTACATTTTTTTAATTTTACCCCTAATTTTTGCCCGAACCTTTCATTCTGTTTTTGGTTCGCCAGGATGCCCCATTTTTGCCTGGACTCTCTTTTTTTTGTCCAGCGGGTCTATTTTAAGCAAAGTATTTTTTAACTGCGTCCGAATTCACAGGCGACGTAAAGTCTTCACCGTCCATAGTGGACAACAACAACGCTCCTCCTGAAAATACTTTCCTGACAACGTATGGCCCTTCGTAGTTGGGGGTCCACTTGCCCCGGTGATCTGCCTGTGGCGGGAGAATCCTTTTCAGCACAAGGTCGCCCGTCTGAAAGCTTCTTGGACGTATCTTCTTATCATATGCTTTCCTCATTCGGCTCTGGTACAAACGACCGTATGCTAGAGAAGCTAGCCTCTTCTCATCCATTAAGCTCAGTTGGTTCAATCTGTTTTTTACCCATTCTGCCTCGTCTAGCTGAACATCCCGTAATACCCTCAGAGAAGGGATCTCGACTTCCAATGGTAATACCGCTTCCATTCCGTATAGTAACGAGAACGGGGTTGCCCCGGTTGATGTGCGTACCGTCGTACGATAACCGTGCAAAGCGAAAGGTAACATCTCGTGCCAATCCTTATAGGTCACCACCATTTTCTGAACGATCTTCTTGATATTCTTATTGGCCGCCTCAACAGCGCCATTCATCTTGGGTCGGTAAGGGGAGGAGTTGTGATGTTCGATCTTGAAATTCTGACAGAGCTCCTTCATCATTTTGTTGTTCAAGTTTGAACCGTTGTCGGTGATTATCCGCTCGGGGATCCTATATCTGCAAATGATATCTCTCTTGATGAATCTGGCCACCACTTGCTTAGTTACGTTTGTGTAAGACGCCGCTTCTACCCACTTGGTGAAATAATCGATTGCCACTAGGATGAACCGATGCCCGTTAGAAGCTGTCGGCTCGATCTTTCCAATCATATCGATTCCCCACATCGAGAATGGCCATGGCGATGACATCACATTTAGAGGACTCGGAGGCACATGGATCTTATCAGCATAGATTTGACATTTGTGGCATTTCCTCGCAAACTTGAAGCAATCAGTTTCCATAGTCAGCCAAAAATAACCTGCCCGCAGCAGCTTTCTCGTCATGGCATGTCCACCAGCATGCGTACCAAAGGTACCTTCGTGTATTTCCTCCATGAGCAACTTTGCCTCTTTTTCATCTACACAACGCAACAGCACCAAATCGTGGTTCCTTCTGTATAAGACGCCATCCGGATTCAAGTAGAAATTACCCGCTAATCTCCTGAGAGTCTTCTGATCTTGACTGGATGCCCCAGCCGGATACTCTTTATTCTTCAGGAAATTAAGGATATCGAAATACCATGGTTTGTCATCAGATGCTTCATCAATAGCAAATACATAAGCTGGTCTGTCAAGCCGAGAGATAACGATTCGGGGAGCCTCATTCCAGAAGTTGACTTTGTACATGGAAGACAAAGTGGCCAGGGCGTCAGCCATTTGATTCTCTGCCCGCGGTACATGATGCAATTCAACCTTGTCGAAGAAAGGCAACAACCTCCTTGCATAATTCATGTAATGTATCAAATTGGGATGCCGTGTCTCCCATTCCCCTTTGATCTGATTCACCACCAGAGCTGAGTCTCCGTATACGTCTAAGTTCTTGATTCGCAAATCAATGGCTTCTTCAAGCCCCATTATACAAGCTTCGTATTCGGCCTCATTGTTGGTAACGGCAAAGGTCAATCGGGCAGTAAACGGGATGTGCGACCCGTGTGGCGTAGTGATGATTGCCCCTATTCCACTACCGTAAGCATTCACAGCTCCGTCAAATATCATCTTCCATTTGGAACCCAACTCTGGTCCCTCGTCTGGCAACGGCTCTTCACAATCTTTCATCTTTAGGTACATGATATCCTCGTCAGGAAAATCAAACCTCATCGATTGGTACTCTTCAATAGGCTGCTCCGCCAGATACTCGGATAGCACACTCCCCTTTATAGCCTTTTGCGAGACGTATTGGATGTCATATTCAGTCAAGACCATCTGCCAACGGGTAATTCTCCCTGACAACGCCTGCTTTTCAAATACATATTTGATAGGATCCATCTTCGAGATGAGCATGGTTGTATGATTCAGCATGTACTGCCTCAAACGCTTGGCGGCCCAGGCTAGCGCGCAACAAGTTTTCTCAAGCATTGAGTATCGAGATTCACAGTCTGTAAATTTCTTACTCAGGTAATAGATCGCATGCTCTTTTCTCCCTGTCTCGTCGTGTTGACCGAGAACACAACCCATGCTTCCCTCAAGAACCGTCAAATACATTATCAAGGGTCTACCTGCCACTGGGGGTATCAGAATGGGAGGCTCCTGCAAATACTGCTTTATTTTATCGAACGCCTTTTGACAATTTTCGTTCCACGTTACAGCTTGATCTTTCTTCAACAGCTTGAATAATGGTTCACACGTGGCCGTTAGGTGAGATATGAACCGGGCGATGTAGTTCAACCTCCCTAAAAACCCGCGCACCTCTTTCTCTGTTTTAGGCGTCGGCATTTCTTGAATTGCTTTTATTTTAGCAGGATCGACCTTTATTCCTCTTTCGCTTACGATAAATCCCAGCAGCTTACCCGATCTCACCCCGAAGGTGCATTTATTAGGGTTCAGCCTCAGCCTGAACTTCCTAAGCCTTTTAAACAACTTCAGCAGATTTACCAGATGCTCTTCCTCCGTCTGGGATTTGGCAATCATATCGTCAACATAAACTTCGATCTCTTTATGCATCATGTCATGAAAAAGAGTCGTCATTGCACGCTGATATGTTGCCCCAGCATTCTTTAAACCAAAGGGCATCACTTTATAGCAAAATGTTCCCCAAGGCGTTATGAAAGTGGTCTTCTCCATATCCTCTGGCGCCATTTTAATTTGATTATAGCCCGAAAAGCCATCCATGAAGGAGAATACGGAGTATTGAGCAGTATTATCAACTAACACGTCAATGTGAGGAAGTGGAAAATCGTCTTTTGGGCTTGCTTTATTCAAATCTCTATAATCCACGCACATTCGAACCTTGCCATCTTTCTTTGGCACTGGTACGATGTTGGCAACCCATGAGGGATACTTTGTCACAGCTAGGAAACCAGCGTCCCACTGTTTTTGAACTTCCTCTTTGATCTTCATTGCCATATCTGGTCGAGTTCTGCGAAGCTTTTGCTTGACTGGCGGGCAATCTTCTTTCAGTGGCAGGCGATGCACAACCATGTCTGTATCGAGCCCTGGCATATCTTCATACGACCAAGCGAATACATCACTATACTCTCGGAGCATTTCAACCAGTCTTCGCTTGATATCACTCTGCAGTGCGGCTCCGATACGAATATTCTTCTCAACCCCTTCCGACCCCAAGTTGATAATTTCGATGACCTCATCGTGAGGCAGAATGGCTCTTTCCTCTTGCTTCACCAACCAAGACAATTCTTCAGGAACATCACTATCTTTGACAACCTCTTCTTCGGCCTGAAATACCGGGTGCTCAAAGTCGGGACGAGTCATAGGTGGTTCACGGATGTCATTTGAACATGTTATCCTGCAAAAGGAATGGTTAAGTGCTTCAAAATGCGTATAAAGCGAACAACCACGTTGCCATTTTATTGAAAAATATAAAACAAGAAAGACAGGGATTACAGTATTTGCACATGAAAAAACGCCATTTATTTAATGATTGACACGCAATGTTCATAACAACACAGCCCTAAGCAAATCCTGATGCCCCGGGCAAGACATCAGATTATTCAACAATTAATAAAGCAAAGCATTACTATTTAAAAGTCACAGGAACAAGCTCCTGAATAGACCAGTTGCACAGTCCTTGTCCTGGCGTGCTTGGCTGAATCCAGGCATCCATATCACAGTCGTTGTCTCCTTCGTCAGACTTCGAAGCAGCATTGACGGTTTCATGACGCACTCCACTGGCAGAGATGGTGATTGGTCCTCTGAAACGGGGTGCTCCCACGGAATGAGTTGATGACGACGGTTGGTATCCCAGCCCGAACCGGTCCATCTTCACAGGAATGTCCAGCACTTTGCCCCAGCCCTTTGCTTCTCCTGCTTCTACTAGAGCTTGAGCTTCTTTGTACGATGAGACGGCTACTTCTGGCCCTTTGCTTGGCCCGGGACCTTTGTCCTTGATGCGCAACCCTTCAAATGCCTGGCAGGGTGTTTCGTGGATCTCTCCGTCGACTTCCACATATTTAAATGACGATAGATGGCTGACCAGGATGTCTTCTTCTCCGCATACAGTGACTACGCTGTCTCCGACCATATATTTTAACTTCTGATGTAGGGTAGACGTGACTGCCCCAGCCCCATGAATCCAAGGTCTTCCAAGCAAGCAGTTGTACGCAGGCTGTATATCCATGATATAAAACTCAGTTGCGAACACCTCCGGCCCCACCTGCAGAGGTAATGTGATCGATCCAAAGACTGTTCTCCGCGTGCCGTCAAACGCTCTGACTACCAAATCACTGGGCGTACACACGATTCCTCTAACATCCAGCTTCATCATCGCCTTCTTGGGCAGCACATTCAAAGACGATCTGGTGTCAACCAATACGTGCGACATTACTGATCCTCTACACTCGACAGATACGTGCAGCGCCATATTATGATCTCTTCCTTTCGGGGTCAAGTCAAAATCAGTAAAGCCCAAGCCATGGCCTGCATTCACATGTGCCAACACTCCTTCCAGCTGATTCACGGAGACGTCTTGGGGTACAAAAGAAGTATCCAGGACTTTCAGCAACGCATTTCTGTGAGCTTCCGAACACAACAGCAGTGACAGGATAGATATTTTGGACGGCGTCTGCTGTAGATGCTCCACAATCTTATAATCACTTTTCCGAATCAAGCGCATGAACTCTTCTACGTCTTTCGATGCCGATTCTTTTTCGTTTGCTTGCACCGGAACGTTCTCAACCACTTTCCCTTTTCCTTTTGCTAATCTTTCGGCCTCCACTTCAGGGGATATAAAGATCCTACCACTCCTTGTCATACCTCCCGAACCAACAACATTATCCACAGTCTCGGCTGGCTGCTTATTAACATCAATTTTTATCCCGTCACAATACACCTCCAACCCATATGACCAGGGGACTGCTTTCGTGTTCTCGTACGGGATCGGCCCGGCCTTAGTTATGGTGATCGGTGGTCGCTGAGCTGGTGCTGCAATAGTGATTGTCTTTCGAGGAATCGTTACCGTGGCCACATCACTCCGACTATCTGTTACCGCCCCTGCAGGCTCTTCAGTTGCTGCTTGGTCAAACTGCAATAAACCTTCATCAATTAAAGCCTGAATGCCTTTCTTCAAATCATCACACCCCCCAGCTAGGGTCCAACATTCTACACAATACTCGTTACACCCTGGATAAACACCCCCTTGCAACAGTCGGCTCTTTATCTCGCTCAGCGGCGTCTTTAAATCTTCGACGTTCATAATCAGATTCAACCCTTCCTCAGTCAGAATGGCGTTTGCCCCATGATTAGGCATGGGTTTCTGCACTATATTCGGGCCTGCCGTTCCGAAATTGATAGTCTTATTGTCCAAAAGATCCTGCACCACATGTTTAAAAGCATGGCAACCCTCTATATCGTGGCCCGGGGCCCCAGAATGAAACTCACAGTGCCTGCTTGCGTCGTAACCAAATGGGGGAGCTCCCGTTATCGGTGCCAGAGTTCTCTTCTCTACCAGGTTCAATCCCAACAATGTCTGCAGTAAATCAGCGTATGTCGAGGGAGGCTTCTCAAACACTCTCCTCGGTTTGCCACCCTGGAATCTTCGCTGAGCCTGCTGTGCCCCCTGCTGAGGCTGCTGCTGCTGTTGCATTGGCTGTTGCTGAACTGGTTGTTGTTGCTGAAGTGGTTGTTGCTGATACGGGATAGTAACACTCGCCACCTGCTGCGGCTGACGATATTGACCTCGTCCCCTGCCTCGGCCTCGGCCTCCAAATACTGCGCTTGCCTCGCCCTGACGGCGCCCACCAAAAGCCTTCCTATTACTGCCAGACGCAGTCGATTCCTCAACCTGGAATTTTCCTTGCTTAATGTTACGTTCAATCTTTTCTCCCATCAGAATCAGGTCTGAAAAACTGGCCAGAGACGTGTGAAACAGCATATCATGAAACAGACCTGTGAATGTGCCGACAAACATGTCATTCATTTCCTTATCTTCTACCGGAGGACGGACCCTGGCAGCCATATCGCGCCACCTTTGCGCGTACTCTTTAAAGCTCTCCCCCTTCTTATGCGACAGTCCCGCCAACTGGACCCGATTGGGTGCCAAGTCGCTGTTATACTTGTAGTGAGCTACAAATGCCTCTGCTAATTGCTTCCATGTCTTGATATCAGTTGGCTCCAACCCCATGTACCACTCTAGGGAAGGACCCGACAGACTATCTTGAAAGAAATGCATTAGCATTCTTTCATCAGTTGAGTATGCAGACATCTTTCTGTAATAAGCTCGTACATGCACTTTCGGACATGTGTCCCCTTTATACTTATCAAACGTAGGGGCTTTGAATTTGATTGGCACCCTCAAGCCAGGTACCAAACCCATTGCTGCCATGTCCAAACCCACAGCACTTTGGTTCAGGACTCCCCTCATCTGCTCTTCCAGCATTCTGATCTTCTGGGAGTCATCCATCGGCCCTTCGAAACCTCCTCCGGAGAAAGCGTCCTCCTGCTGATCTTCTTGCCACATACCGTTTCCAGCCCCATACCCATCATATCCATTATTACGTCCAGCTCTGATCTGATTCATCCCCGGACCTCGGCCTCTGTTGCCGTACCCTTGAACGCCCCCAGCTGGACCAAAAGCCATAAATCCAGCGCCGTTTCCATTCCCGAAACCTCCGTAACCCTGATTGGTCGCACCATAACCATCTTGCCCAAAGCCTTGAGCATTAAAGCCATATTTCCCCGCATTATCGAATCCCTGATCGTTGAATCCGAATCCAGCATTAACAAAGCCATTGGCTCCCATATTATCTCCTAAATTGACATCACCCAGCCCAACGTTATGGACAGCAGTCTCATTCCCAACTCCGACGTTACCATTCACAGCAGCGGTAGCGTTGTTGACATTAGCAGCAGGTATATTGACTACAGGTGGAGCCACTGGCGTGGGAGTGTCGTCTCCATGAACAGTATCGACCCGCACAGACTGATGATCTTCATTACCGTGACCAGCATTTCGAGCCAACAGAGGCTGGACCATGGCCTGCAAATTCTCCTGCCCTTTTGCAATAGCTTCCATGGTCTGCATAAAGAGAGCGAGCTTCTCGCGCACATCTTGCATCTCGTTCTGCATTTGATCCATGATTCTTCGACAGTTGGTGCGGGTAGAATAGCGGTGCGGGTGTTGATCTGCAATCCTGGAAAGTACATTGCACAGAGCAGGAAATAAGACACTTATTCAAAGATTACCTGTAATGCAATATGAATATGAATGCAATGCAATGTGTCTGTGCATTAGGGACGTTCATTCCCCCAGTTCTAGTGTGAAGGTGCCAGTGCAGTGACAGTGCTAATGATACAAAGATCGGAGCTGAATCACAGAAAACCTCATATATTGCTGAGAAAACCAGAATACAATGTCGCTGAGAGTACAATAAGAAGGCATGACCTCAACCAACAATCCTGGTGATGGTCAGCACTATGCAAATAAAGCATACAAGTTACTACATGAAATGATCAAATCCTCCCAAAAGTCTGATATTCTTCTATCAACTTCTTGGTCTCTGGGTGACCTGGTCGGGTGAGCAGTCCTTCTACCAACTGATTCCTTCTCTTAAGAACACGACGCACGTCTCCAGCAGTTTCTTCCCATGTCGCTTCCCCGAAGCAATCTTCTAGTTTTCGCTTTTGAGACACAGCTTCATCTCTGCATTTGATTGCCTTGTTCAGTGCATTCTGGACACTATACCGGGTCATCACTTCTTCCTCACACTTCTTGATGCTAGACTTCAACTTCTCTTCGAGGTCGGAGATTTGCTGCTTCAGCTTATCTTCCCTCTTCTTATTGTTGGTGAGTGTAGCATTCCAAGTCTTATTGCAAGAGGAGATTTCTCGGTGTGCTGCGTCGAGCGCCTTCTTTTTGGATTCCAGCATGTCATGGGAGCTTCTGAACTCTTGCCCCAGACGTTCACGCTTTTTCTTTTCCTCAGTCAACTCAGCCCCTAACCTGTTTAACAGCTCGATTTGTTGTTGGAAAGCATATACGGCCTTGTTTTTCTCACTGCGTACTTGAGCTAGCTCTTGCTCTAACCCTTCGTTGATCTTCAACAAGGCTTCCTTTTCTCTCACAACCTGCTCATAGGCTTCCTTAGAAACAGTGGTTGGCTCTGCTACCGGAATAGGATCAAGAACTGGTGCATCTGGAAATGGCATCCTCAACTGACTAGCTCTTTCCTGAATCCAAACCCTGTATGGCGCATAAGCTTGGCAATCGTTCTTACCTAACAGTGGCTTCCCTTTGCGGTTAATACGTGTCCAGGCATGCTGCAGCTCAGCTAGCAATTCTCCCCTCAAATCACCTGTGAAGTACAGAGATTCCTGTACTTCCTCCTCCTGAGGTGGATTCTTCAGCGCATATCCGAACTGGCGAACGAATAGAGAAGGGTTGTAATTGATACCCCCTTTTCTTCCTATCAGCGGCACATTAGGGTACCCAGAACAACTGAAGATGAGCTCGGATCCCAACAGGTCTCTATCAAACCACTCCATATCTTCCGACGATAGCCTCATCAGGCGCTCTGGCCAACCAGCTGGGACTGTAGTCTCTGCAACAGATCTTCTCTTAGGAAGGTGACTTTCAAACCACATACTCAGCAATGGTACACAAAGATGAACATTCTTCCCTCTTCCCTTCTCATTCTTGTAATGCAGTGAGTGGTAGAAATCTCCGAGCAAAGTAGGTACAGGATTACCAGCGGCAAACAAGTAGAAGGCATCGAAGTCCACAAAATCCGGTATGTTGGGAAACAAGACTATGCCATAAATGCACAAGGCCAACACAGCATTGAAAGCAACCCAGCACCCGCTCTTGGCATACTCCTGGGCTTTACCAACTAAGAACTGAAGTGAGAAGCCTGGAACTCCACGGGAAACAGTAGTCAATAGTTCAGAAGCGTCAATATGCAAAGCTTTTGCCAAGTCCTCCGGCTTGGGCTTGGCGCCAGAATGGATGAATGGAACTTGGTTCTGCACGGGCAGCTCAACATACTCAGCGTATTCCTCCAGGGTTGGTCCCATAATAAAGTCAGAGAACGTAAAGCACCTTAAAGCAGAGTCGTAGAATTGCATCAAAGCATACAACCCATCCAACTCTACCTCTGTAGGCTTGCACACCAATCTCAGTAGTCTACCATAGCTCATCCGGAAGCTCCTACGAACACCCTCATCAGCAAGAGAAATCAACCCCAGTAAAGGAACAATATCAGGCGTAGGCAATTTGTAAGCAACCGTTCTCCTTAAGTTAGTCATGATCAAACACTCAGAAGTCTGTGCACTAGAACTAGGGAAATGCAAATGCACCTGCAGCACAGACACACGTTAGTGAAATGCAAATGGTAATGGATATGCAGTGATGCAATGCAAGTAACATGCAACAGGGACCAAAGCTGTAGCTGAATAGCCTGAACCCAATCAAGAAAGGTCTCAGATAGACCATCCAGAAGTCCTCAAGCCCTGGTCTCAGATATACCTCAAACAAAGCTCCAATATTGGTCTCTGATAGACCCCATAATCATAACCTGAATGGTCTCTGGCAGACCTCAGATCATATCCCCCACTGGTCTCTGACAGACCTCAGAACACATCTCCAAATAGTCTCTGACAGACCTCGGAACACATCAACTGGTCTCTGACAGACCTTAGAACCCTCCATAAATATCCAAGATCCTGATCAACAAGCCGGTGGTCTGAAGGTCTAGTTACCTGCATAACCCTGAATCCCCTCACAGGTGGGTGGCACTATAACTGGCACAAGGTACGACATCCTATGCGGTCGTCGGCGTCACAGACTTTCAGGGTTGATGATACGATTCCCAGAAGGAGTGGCATCATCAATTCCTGAAGAGGCCTCACTTAGCCAACTTCCAAATGATCGGTCCCCAGAGTCGACAATCCAACTAACCAGCAACCCACGCCAACCAAAGGAAGGGGCAGGAGGCCAACCAGAGGAACCTCGTCTGAGTGTAGATTTCATGGGACACCGAAGCAAGCAAAGCAAGCGGGCGCCCACTAATTTCTACTCTAATTCTAGGTGCACTCAAGCCCAGGTCCGACTTATCTCTCAATATCAGAACACCCGTCACACCCCAGATACAACAACAATAATCAATATATAACGCTGAAAATACAAGGTTAGAAATATAAAATAACTCCATACAAAATCCTCGACGGGAAAACAAGCGCTAGGATTGACTCTCTTAAGGGACGTTGGATCCCAAATGCATAAGAACTGTCACAGTCCTTAGCAGCCAGGGGACATTGGATCCCCAGCAGAGTCGCCAGCTGTCGCTACTGCGAAAATCGGCGCCGGCTGAACAGAAGAGTCGCCACCGTGCGTTATTTATCCCACGGGAGGGAAAGGAAACGCTCAGAGTAAACCTCGCACAACACGGGAAAGGTATGGTCATCGCAACCAAAACCTGGGTTCGGGAGTCGGTTACGCAAGGGGAAGGTATTAGCACCCCTCACGTCCGTCGTACTCGACGGGATCCACGCTTGTTTTCGGGTATGGATTGTTATTCTATCTACTCTAAAGGTCAAGGGTTGAAAAGAAAATAAAACGAAAATAAAAATGACTCGGCAAAGTATCTCACTTTATGCCTACGTATTCTCGCCTGGAACGAGAAATCAGAGTCAACGTAGTTCGCCTACCTACGGGAAAGGAGGGGAAGGTTGCTCGCTAGGATATCGCATCCTATGCCTACGTACTTCCACACAGCATGGAAGATCAGAGCAAACGTAGTTCGGGCCACGTACGACACAAGCTTGTCTTGGTTGATTTTATTCCTTCTGAAAAAGGTTTTCTTGATTAACAGTCCCGGCGGACAAAAATGACGTCTTGATGAGTTCACATTCTTTTACGGAAGAAGTGTCTTTTATTGTGTTTGAAATCTTTATTGTGTTTTTCTGTTTGTTTTGAGAAAGAAAGAGACAGAACTCTAACCTACGGTTGCGAAGGGAAACGAACTAACCTAATGTTATCATGCATAGGTTAAGACCTAGTGTCTATCATGCTCCCCTCTTGCACAGAGTGAAACAGAGATCCTAAGGGATAGGCAGAAACAGAAACAATATCAGATATATACAGTAAAACAGTAAAATGCATGGATGCAACAGTACAAGCGAGGCAAGGGAGTCCCACTCAACCTCGAACCTAGAAAACAATAGGCAAAAGTGAACAGGCTTCACTTTCAACCCAACAGGGTAAACAGCAAACAATACAACCAGGAAATCCAAACAATACATCAGCAATGAAATACAACAGCAAAAAGATAAACAGCTTCAGCAGCTCTGAATCAACATCTGGCTTCAAGTGATCTCCAATCAGTTACAGGCTTCAACAAGCATCAATCTCCATCTTCATGGCCTTCAGGAAAGGGCTTTGATCATCAGTCTTCCATCTGCCATGGCTTTTCTTCAAGTTCAAACCTCCAGGATGAGGGATCAATCACAAGAGTGAATTGGGTGTTAAGCAATCAGTTGACTACCAAGGGTGGTGAACAGACTGCTTCTAACACAAAAGACATTTTCTCTCAAGAGTTCTATCTCTTAGACACTATCACCAAGCCTTCCAAAGGAAGGGGGTGAGTGTCTTAGAGAGACTCTGAATCACAGAGAAGAATGGATGCAGACAAGGCAATCCATGTTTGAGAAACAAGCTTTCTAATCTAGAGCTCTGCCTAGCTCCTAAACCCTAGTCTCCTCAGCATCTGCTAGCAAGAATCTCCTCTTCAACTCTGGAAGTTGGACTTCAACATCTGGATCTCCAATGGCTTTCATCTCCTTAAGTCTTCAGCTCTCCCAAGTCCCCAAACAATCCCAATACCCACACAAGCAAGTAATAATCCCCAGAGGGCACACCACACCAATCACTCAGATATATAGTACATTAATAGCAGTAGGGGGAATCCTAACTTTTTCTAGGGGATCTAATAACTACCCATAGCCCCTATAGTCCCATAACTAGACTAGTCAAACCCTAAGTCCTAAGGGAAAAGAATCAAATCTCCTAAGTCATCACCTAAAACCCTAGTTTGTTCATGTTATTCACACCTACACTAAGCACCTAAAATTAATTTCTAAAAATGGGAACTAAATTGGATCTACAAGTTTAATGTCTAACCTAAACAACCTAAAAAGAATGGATGAAAAATATGGAAGCAATTAATAGAACAAAAAATAACAAAATCATGTATGAAATGAAACCATTTAAAATGTTATTTATTTAGAAAATATGGGGAAAATATCAAATAAAAAATAAAATGCAATTTTTATTTTTTATAATTTTCTAGACATCCTAAAGAAAAATATGCAAAAAGAATGAATTAAAAAAGATGATTTTTCTATTTATTATGATTTTTATAAGATGCATAAAAAATGAAAAGAAAATAAAAAAGAAAATATAATGAATAAATGGAAGGGGTGTGGAAAGCAAGAAAAACAAGTTCAGCGCATTGGGCCCATCAGATTGGGGGGTGCGAATAGCTGTCTGAGCCCAATCCCCCCAATAAGTGAAACGGTGCGTTTCAATTTTGAAATTTTCCCTCCGTATTTGACTTTAAACCACAGCCCTTCGATCAGCTTAAAAAGTCCATCGTTTTGAATGATCCAACGGCCCCCAGTCATCTTCTTCCTTGGTCATCTAGGGTTTTCAGAAACTCATCCCCATACACGATACTTCCATCCTTCTGCTCTCTCTCATACTTCCATGAAATCATGAGATTAAAAAACCAAAAGTGCTCTAAAATTCTCCCTCTACACAGCCATGGTATTGCCTCCTTTTAAAACTCAGCCTACACATCAATTCGATAGGTATAACAGTTGGGATTCAAACCTTGCACCTGTGATCAACTCAACCAAACCTTGCCAATTTTCATCCTAATGTAGTCACTACGCTGCACTGATCATTCTGAGCTCATCTTCCATAACTATCATCCCCTAAACTAGGTTTTCTTGCTCATTCAAGTTTTATCACTCTGTCACCAAACTTCCCATAACTCTCCCTAAGTTTCAAGAATTAATCCTCTATCATTTCTAAGCACTTCTATCCTAACCACATGATCTACAACAGTCTAAATGATGAGATTCGAAGAATTTTACATACCTTGCAAGTGGTGATGGCAATGGTGGTTAGACTCCAATTCAACCTTTGATACTTGCTGAAAATGATCTCCAATGAATGTGTATGCTTCTGTTTGCAGTGATTTTTGCTTAATCCTTGTGAATTACTCTATTCCATTCTTCATGCAAATTGGAGTTTCAACTTGAATCTCTTTAAACAGCCACGAATTCTCTCCAAGTTCTTGTGCCAATTACTCCATGATGATAGTGGATGATGATGATAACAGGAATCAGAATGATGGAGGAAGTTTTAATGGAGTTTTGATGAAAATGCAACTTGGAGTGAAGAAGATAAATGGTACAATTCTTGATCAATTCAACCACTTCTTGATATGAATCCTAGTGTTTGAATGATGATGATGAAGATTCAATCCAAAGATGTGAGAGTTTTGAGAGATTTGTGAGAGTTTGAGAAGCTTATGCAAGAATGGGAAAATGAATGAAAATTGAGGTTTTGAACAAATGGGAGCACCAACCCTTGCATGAACCAACTTTCATGAATATATAGATGGGATTAGAACTTCCTAGAAGCTTGGAGAAGTTTCCCTTACACTTTTCCCTTTCAATTTGGTTTATGTAACTTTCAATTCAAGCAACCATGAATAACTCTCAAATTATTAACTAAACTCAAAATTCCCCTTTAGCCAATGTCTTTAAAATGCCCTTTCCATTCAAAATGACCTATAATTTTGCATCATTTGGCCAAGATATGAAAAATCTCATTTTTTAAGCCATTTTTCTTCATTAAATTCAACAATTTTGAAACCTTGTGCCATGGACATTTCCAATCTCTCATGGTCACTTTTCTAGACTCAAAATGTCATTTGGAGCAAGTTTGATGTTGTGAGTTTTTCCATTTGAGGCCTCCTTGTATGAGTTTTGGACATAGGTTAAAATGACCTGTAATTCACAAATGACCAAAATACCCTTTGCTTGCCAAGACCATAAGTTGAGTTCCACACATCATATGAAGGCATACTATACCATTCTAGAAAGCTAAGACAATGAAGAACAATTCTTATGTTGACCATAAATCCATTTGAAATCTCCTTGAGGGGTAAAAATTGCTTGGAAGTCAAGTCATTTTCACAGACAAAATTTCAGATACCTCAGATGACCTGTAACTTGCAAGGACCATAACTTGAGTTCTATAAATCTCCTTGATGTCTTCCACCACTCAAATTAAAGGTCTTGAGATCCTCTACAAGTTTCATGTTGGCCAAGAAGCCATTTGAAGCTTGCATTTTGACTTATCTTGCTTGGAAATTTGACCTAAACTAGGGGATTTTACATAGAAACCCTAATTTAGACCTTCCTCTTCTCCTTGATTTCTCTTGATTTCTTCTTAGCATAACAACATATCCTTATTCTCCATGTCAAATGATGAACCCCACACCTCTCCAATAGCCCTTAATGCCTTTAAATCAATCAATTGACCTAGGGTTGACCTAGGGTTGACCCAGATGAAACCCTAGTTGACTGTCTTCAACTGCAATTCTTGTGATCACATCAACAACTTGTTTCCTTCTCCAAATGACTTTCTAAGTCCTCCAAGATGTCTAGATACTCCCCATGCTCAGCCCACAGCTCACCATTTCTTTGTTGATCCTCAGACACCCTCAGTTAGGAGATAGATGAACTGCTTGATCCATTGACTTGATAGCTTCCAAATTCTTTTCTGATGACTTGAATGAGGTTGAATCAGGATAATAACCTCTTGATAGGCCTCTAGAGATGAGAATAATGCTTGATCCCCTGTTGGATGACTTGCCATGCTATGCTATGCAGATGGTTAGTCTATGTACATGACTCTATATGCAAATGCTAATGATATTGAAACATAAACCCAGTGAATAAGGTTGAGCAAATTTTAGGGTGCAACAGCTGCCCCTATTCAAGCGACTTGGACCCGATTGGGTGAAGAGCGAACGGCCTTCAAACATTCGAGGTACGAGACGGTTGAATACTAAGAAACCCGGAAATTTGCCAACCGCAGAAATAAACTGCACCCCTGTTTGGGTAACGACATCCACTGCCTGGATCTGACTGTTTGCAGCTGCTCACTGATCTCGTAACGACCACGCTGGGGATAACAGATTGCTTGCTTGTCCACATTAGGACTCTGTCTGTCATCAATACGAAGAAATCTCAACTAGAACCTGTCCATGTTAGGACTCCACTTGCTGTTAACCCAGAAAAATCTCGGCAACTCCGCTGGGGGATATTCCAATAAATTGTCCACGTTAGGAATAGACTCTTCCACGTTAGGAATAACACCATCCACGTAAGGAATCACCTCTTCTGCATCTGTCCACGTCAGGACTAAACTTTCCATCTTTCCACGTCAGGATGCAATCTTCTTTTTCCACGTAAGGAGAACCGTATCAATCTGTCCACGTAAGGACTCCAATACAACTCGATATGTCCACGTCAGGACTCCAATCTTTCCGCGTAAGGAATACAACTTTGGTTCTGAACCTGTCCACATTAGGACTCACCTTTCCACGTAAGGAGTATATCATTCTTCCACGTCAGGAATCAACTTTTCTTGAATCCGTCCACGTAAGGACCCCAATCTCTCCACGTAAGGAAACCAACTCTTTCCGATTTGTCCGCGTCATGACTACATTCTTCCACGTAAGGAATGCCATCTTGACTACATTCGCCGGGAGACGTGTAATGACATAGTTCAGTTTATTATTTTCCCCACAGAGTTGCCAATTGAGGCGATATTGTATCCGGCCAGCGGAATGTTTTCTTCAAGATTTGTTGTTGCGGCAGCGTTTCAGGTTTTCATAAAATCAAAGTTCAGAAGTAGCCACTTGTTATCAAGACGAGTGTTTGACAGTTGTTTTCGGAATATCCCTAGCGGAGTTAGTTACTGCAGCGAATAGGCAAAGAAGCTATGTCCGAGAAGATTTCCTGTGATGTAGACAGAAGTATGTTCCCGTATTGGATAGGCGGAAGAAGATTTTCCTATGTTGTAGGCAGAAGTGTATTCCCATATTGGATAGGCGGAAGAAGATTTTCCTGTGTTGTAGGCATAAGTGTATTCCCGTGTTGGATAGGCGGAAGAAGATTTCCTGTGATGTAGGCAGAAGTGTATTCCCGTGTTGGATAGGCGGAAGAAGATTTCCTGTGATGTAGGCAGAAGTGTATTCCCGTATTGGATAGGCGGATGAAGATTTTCCTGTGATGTAGACAGAAGTGTGTTCCCGTGTTGGATAGGCGGATGAAGATTTTCCTGTGATGTAGACAGAAGTATGTTCCCGTATTGGATAGGCGGATGAAGGTTTCATGAAATTTAGACAGATGTATTTTACCATATTAGATAGACAGAAGTGTATTCCCGATGATTTGGTAGAAGTGTATTCCCGTATTGGATAGGAGGATGAAGAGTTTGTGTGATATAAACAAAAGGATATTCCCGTATTGGATAGGCGGACGAAGTGTTACTAGACCGACGCATGTGTCCCGTGAGAGATAGGCAGATGAACTTTCCTGTATCTAGACGGATGATTTCCCCGTAGGGAACATAGTATGTGACCCATGACAAGACAAAATCGCGTTCTTATATTCGACAAAAGTATTCGCCTAGTGAAGTCATTAAGTTTATTCCAATATTGACAAAATAGTTTTGAAATCAGATATGTGGATATTGTTCCCCAAGTAGTGGTGCAGTTATTTTGCGGTTTATTTTTTGCAGTTGGCAAATTTCCGGGTTATATTGGTATTCAACCGTCTCATACCTCGATTGTTTGAAGGTCGTTCGCTCTTCACCCAGTCGGGTCCAAGCCGCTTGAATAGGGGTAGCTGTTGCACCCTAAAATTTGACCAACACATTTCACTTGATTTGTGTTTCAATTGCATTATTATCTGCATAATAGATCATGTACATATTTCATCCATTTGCATAGCATAGCATAAGCAAGTCATCCAGCAAGGGATCAAGTGTCATTCTTATCTAAAGGAGCACATCAAAGGGGTTCTTATTCAAATTCAAGATTATCTAAGTTAACAACTGAGGAATTGAAGCTTTGAACAGTTAGAAGGTCAAGCAGTGGATTTATCTCCTATCTGGGGTGTGTTTGAAGATCATCAATGAGATATGAGCTATAAGCTAAGGGTGTGGAATGTGTATAAAACATCATGAAGGCCTAGAGGGTCATTTTGAAGATGAGTCAATTCATTGGTGTGATTACAAGAGCTACAGTTGAATGCAGTCAACTAGGGTTTCATCTGGGTCAACCCTAGGTCAACCCTAGGTCAAATGCTTGATTGAAGGGCATCAAGGCCTATTTGAAGGATGTGGAATTCATGATTTATTATGTGTATATAGGTGTGGTGTTGTGCCAAGGAAAAATCAAAAGAAGTCAAGAAGAAGAGGAGTTGCTAAGTTAGGGTTTCAGTGTAAAATCCCCTGATTTAGGCCCAATTTCCAAGCAAGATAAGTCAAAATGCAAGCTTCAAATGACTTTGGGCTCCACATGAAACTTGTAGAGAATCTCAATACCTTTAATTTGAGTACTAGAAATCTTCAAGGAGATTTATAGAACTCAAGTTATGGTTCTTGCAAGTTATGGGTCATCAGAGGACATTGAAATTTATCTGTGAAAGTCACTTGACTTCCAAGCAACTTTTGCCCATCAAGGAGTTTTCATATGGATTCTTGGCCAACATAAGAATTGTAGGGCTTGATCTTAGATTTAATTTTAGTACTATAAGTCCTCAAGATGATTTGTGGAACTCAAGTTATGGTTCTTGCAAGTCAGGGGTATTTTGGGAAAGTAAGATTATGGGTCATTTGAATCATAGGTCCATATCTCCATCTTCCACTCTTCAAATAAAAAAATGTTCAACATGAGATATGCTCAGAATGATGCTTTTAGGCTAGATGAGAGGTCATGGTGAAATGGAAAGGCTTGTAGCAAAGAATGCTCAAAAATGGCTTGAAAATGGACTTTTTTTTTTCCAAATGGATTCATGGAGGGAAATTGCAACTTTTGATTTACAAGTCCAAAATGTGTCATACAAATACTCAGATTGATTGGAAAATATGTTTTAGAGAGGTTGGCATTGTTACTTTTTTGAGTTGAGGTCAGAATCATGGAGCTCCTTTGTAAACCACTTGCTTGAATTACAAGTCACACATTCAAAATCTTACACAAGCTGATTCAAGCCAAGCTACCTATCAAAACACATTCACAATGATGCATATGGTTGATTAGAACCCTTGGAAGCTGACTGAAGCAAGCAAAACCCGACTGTAGCACATTACTTCCATGGTTGTGACAGAAATTTGGATACACTGAATTGGGCTTCTAGCTTGGATCAAAAGCCCATGAACAACTTCTATTTAAGGGTTAGAGTGAGATTGGATCAAAGTTGGAGTCATTTTCGTGCTGAGCAAAGAAGTCATAACTGAATTTTTCAAGAGGAAACTCAGAATCGGTTTTGAGGTTGAAGGCTTGATCAAGGCAAATTGAAGGTTGGAGAAGATTCCTTGTGCTTCATTGAAAGTGTTTGCATCAACTTGGAGTGGATTTCGTGCCTCAAAGACCTTCTGCGGATCACTTCTTTGCAGGTATGTAATCCTCACAATATGCAGTGTTCTAGATTGTTTTAGCTAGAATTGATTATGCTGTTAGGATCCATAGGAACTAGAGAACGTTTCTGGTTAATTTGATAGTATTTGGTGACGATCAAGAGTAGAGTGCAAATTCTGTTGAGAGTTGGTTAGGGAGCTCTTGGATGAATTGATCATGATTGAATAGCTATAGATGATCAGTGCAACATAAGGATTCGATCCATGGCTCTTAACTCAAGAATTGAGAGAATTAAGTTTGGTGTACATTCTGAAAATCCCATCGTGTTTTGATTTGGAGTGAGATTCAAGGAATTCTGAGGTTAGAATCATGATCTACGTGAAAAAATCGAGCAAGATGATGTAGGGTTTTGTTATGTTTGATGACCTGTGTGGAGGTGCTCACCGGAGAAGACGGTGGTCTCCACCGTGAACCACCGTCTGTAACATTGAGGGTTGCCTGAGTTATTTGAGGAAGATGAACATGAGCCATCAGATGTGGATTGAACCGTTGACTAGAATTGAATTGGATGGCCAGGATTTCATTTCAGTGTGTGAAGGCTGAATACACATGGAGCGCAGCGTTTCATTAAACGCTTGGTTTGGGCTTAACATCACCATTGCTAACCACACCCTCATCCTGGCCCATGAGTGAATTGTAACGTGAATGAGTTGCTATTTGCCACACAGTTTTCTCATTTTTCATTTCATTTTCCTGATTTTTGTTTTAATTTTTTGGGCCTAGCACGCGCGTGCTTTTGACACCCCTCTCTCTGGCCCATTAGCATTTCATGTTATTTCTTTTTGCTATTCATCACCAGCATTTATCATTTTCATTTGATTTCCATTATTTTCATCATTTGTTTTGGCATCTTTGAAAAATCATATAAAACCGGAAAATGATCATTTTGATATGGGGATTTTTGCTACATTTTAATAATTGTTTCAAGAAAATTGTGAAGAAATAAAAATATTGTTTTAGGTTTTTTTCTTATTTCTGGGGAATATTTGGTATTTAGTTGTTTTTATTGCATTTTGTTTGTATATACAATTTGTAGAATTTGGTTTAGTCATTTAACGTGGTATTTTGATACCATTATTTTTTGTTTAGTTAGATTAGAACCTTAAGATCCCCATGGATTTATTCCATATTTTTGTGGATTAATCTTGATTAGTTTTGATTAGAGAACATTAGGATAGTTAGATTAGGGTTTAAACTCAACATAGGTGTATCATAACATTTATTTTGGGGTTTTTAGCATGAATTAGGATCTGGGACATATGGGGTATATAGGGTAGATATATGAATTCCCTTAGAATTAATATTAGATTTTTAAATACTATTTTGCTATTTTTAGTATATTTTGCAAATTGTGTGATTGTTTGGTGTTCCCATTTGGGGTTTATGTTGCTTGCTTGGGCTTTTGGGTTTTTTATTTGGGGTGTGGGCTTGGTTTGGGCTTGTGGAAGCATGAAGAATCAATGGAGAAGATTGAATACAAATATCAAGGTTGATGCATGAAGATTGCTTGGATTGAAGATGCTGATTGAAGACTTAGGAGAAATAGGAGAAAATAGGAAGAGCTTAGAATAGACAAATTCTTTGTACAAACATGGAAAGCTTCTTGTGCTTCCATTCTTCTTAATGATTAAAAGTCCCTCTATGATACTCACCTCCCTCCTTTGGAGGGATAAGTGGTTTTATCTAGGAGGTAGAACTTTGAGGGAAACAGTCTGTTACAATGTCAACTATTCATAGACTTCCTTTGGTTGTCAATGAACTGTTTGACATTCAATTTATTCTGATAAATCAAATCATCTAGGAGAGCTTGCCTTGAAGAAAGAAGCCATTGAAGATAGATATGAAGATCAAAGATTGACAAAGATGAAGATTATTCATGTCAAAACTGTGCAGCTGTTAAAGCTAAAGTTTACTGTTGTCTGGAGCCGTCTGATGTCTGATGCTGTCAACTGATTAAGATTTTGTGCTTGTTTGAGCTTGGTGATTTCTTGGAGATGGAAGCTTGGTGTAGCTTGGGTATCATTGGAGCTGGACTTTGGGGTTCATTGGGAGATTGCTGTTTATCAACTGTCAGAGTTGGGTGTTTTCAGAGTTGTTGCTGTAAGAGCTGGGGTGCTGTCAGGGCTGGTTTTGGGGTTTCTTTTCTTTGCTGTATTGTTTGTTAATTTTTCTCCTTAGGTTGAAGTGAAGCCATTTCACTTTTCCTATTGTTTTCTAGGTTCGAGGTTGAGTGGAACTCCCTTGCCTCGCTTGTACTGCTGCATTCATGCATTTTACTGCTTTACTGTATATATGTTGTTGCTTTTCCGTTTATCCCCTTAGGATCTCTGTTTCTCTCTGTGCAGGAGAGAAATATGACAGACATTAGGTGTTAACCCATGCATGACAACATTAGGGTAGATTTTGATTCCCATTTTAACCCTAGGTTAGAGTTCTTTCTCTTCTATCTCAAAACAATCAAAAAATACAATAAAAGGATAAACATCAATAAAAGACAGTTCTTGCGTAAAAGACTGTAAACCAATCAAAAGAGTCATTTTTGTCCGCTTGGACCCGTAATCAGGAGAAAACCTTTTTCAGAAGGATAAAAAACAGTCAAACAAATCTGTGTCTTCCGTAGCCCGAACTACGTTTGCTCTGATCTTTCATGCTGTATGAAAGTACGTAGGCATAGGATGCGATATCCTAGCGAGCAACCTTCCCCTCCTTTCCCGTAGGTAGGCGAACTACGTTGACTCTGATTTCTCGTTCCAGACGGGAATACGTAGGCATAAAGTGCGATACTTTGCCGAGTCATTTTCTTTTCTTTTAACCCCAGACCTGTAGAATAGATAGAATAACAATTCATACTAGAAAACAAGCGTGGATCCCGTCGAGTACGACGGACGTGAGGGGTGCTAATACCTTCCCCTTGCGTAACCGACTCCCGAATCCAGGATTTGGTTGCGATGACCATTCCTTTCCCGTCTTTGCGGTAGGTTTACTCTGAGCGTTTCCTTTCCCTCCTTTGGGATAAATAACACACGGTGGCGACTCTTCTGTTCAGTCGGCGCCGATTTTCGTAGTAGCGACACTCACCCTTCATTTTTCCTATAAATAGAGGCTCCCTCTATGTTACTCCACACACCAGAGCACTCTAAAACCCAAGAGAAAACCATAGTTCTCATCTTGCCTTGCTTTTCTTATAAGTGAAAAAAAAGGTTCCAAAGCTCCTCAAAATCTGCCTTGAACAGTTTGCCTTCCAAAACCATTTCCATACACTAAAACTCATTGAAAATCATATGCACAATCCACAAATGATGTGTGGGAGGTGTTCAAGTTCTTAAACCATTCCAAAACTCCATATTCTCAAAAGTCAACTTCCAACCAAACAAAGTTTGACTTTCCACACAAAACCAGATAAATCTTTGCTCAGGCCTGTTTTGATCACCTCAACCCTCCAAACACATTTGGTTTAAGATGTACCAACTTTCCATAACCTAAAATACCTTCATCATCACTTGTTTTGAGATCTGTCACAAAAGTTCACTCAATTACTTCAAGTGCAAGAAAAATTGTGTTTTCATCAAGGCATTGGTTGGATATCAGTTGGAAGTCTTCAAGGTTTTCCCTACTGTATAAGCTTGCTTGGAGGTCTACAAGAGGTTAGTAGTCACTATCTCATTCATAAACTGTCATGAACATGATTGACATGCTTGGTGTGCGATGTGTTTAAATGCAAAGAAAGTTCATGTGTAAATCTGCCAGATTTGATTTTGCTTTAATCATCATCATGTTTAAACATCTTGTTAATCATATCATAATATGATACTGCTACATGTCAAATTTTAGTCTCTTAGACATTACCCTAAGTCATGTTTGAACTCTAGGAGGATTTAGTTCACAACTGTTATGGTTGAAGTTGGATTTGAGCGTTAAGTTTTTCCATGAACATATTGTTGTTGTTGGTGTTAGTTCAAGTTAGGATGTTTGAGTTTAATGTTAGTTAAGTTGCTTTTGAGCATCTTATTAGATTATGCTTGACACTTGCTCTCAAATAGGCTTGATATTTCCTACTTAAATTCAGTCTAGATCAACTCCTGTTTTGGCTTAAAACCATATGCATATATCCATGTCTTATGTGTACCTACTGTTTTGAATGTGCCTAACACTGCTCTTGATATGCTTGATTTTTGTTGTTTGAATCTAGCATAGGGCAGTTTCTATTATATCTTGTATATGCAAGCTGTATGCATATGTCATTTGTTTTGCGTGTGCAAATTTGCTTTGATCATATCTTGCATGTGCTGAATGTCTTGGTTTTGTTCATGTTTTCATCATGCCATGTCTTGTTATATCTTGATGTGAATTATAAGTGCTTTTCTGTCATGAATGTTGTTTATTGTTATCACAAGTCTTATGTGTTAATGCCTTAAGATGAAGCCACTTTTGTATTGATTAAAGATAAGATGATGTTTGTGATTTTGTTGCAGCCTATCATTACAGCCCCTTGTTTCTTAAGTTTTATGGTTGTCATTTTAGATTAATTCCTATGTAATCAATCCATGATATGTTGTTTGAATGTGTATTGAAGCTTTGTTGATTGTTTGATTCTACCATTCTGTTTCAACCAATTTAGCACTTTCCATCCAAACATGTGAGTTTGCAGCTGATATGTCATTTTCAAATCTAGTGCCTAGTTGATGAATCTTTCTGTGAAAACTTTGCATATACCATGATTATAATGTGTGCATATCTGTTTTTGAACTGGATTGCCAATGTTTCATTCTCTGATTTCCAAATGCATCTCAACTGTTTTTGAAAAGAAAAAAAATTGCTTGTTGTTTAGCATGGTCATGGCCAATATTGAAGTGATTCACCTAGATGCTGTTGAAACACATCTTGATCTATGATGATCAATATTTCCATGTTTGTTTTGGTTTGCTGTTAAGTTGTGTAATCTTGTTGAACTTGATAAAAACATTAGGATGATTCATGTGACTGTTGAAGCCTATTTTGATTCATGATGACCAATACTTTTTTGTTGTCAAATGGTTATAACCATCATGAGATACATACATTGAAGTTTGATGCTTGCCATTGTCATGCTAAGTGTCCCTCTGTGATGTTTTGAACTACTGCTTGGTGTTTGGTTTATGCTTGTTGACATGAGAATGTGGTATCCATTGAAATATGTTTTATTAGATAATTGACATCATCATGTTCATTTTACATCAGTTGCTATCAGCATTAGATTTATATACTAGGGTTTGCAATCTTTGTGAAGTAGTGACTGTCTTTTTTAGGCATTGTAGTAAGGCTGCTTTTAATTGACATGACCATATTTTGTTTGTGTTGTCAACTATGATAAGCATGTATGCACCTTTCCCATGTATGTTTTAATGTCTTGTAAGTCATGTTTGAAATCTTGTCATGAAATTGCTTGTTAGCATCATAAGATCAATGATTTGAATGTTTGTGTTAACATGTCATGCCTATTCTGTTACAAGTCCAACTGTCATTTAGAGGTAGCACTGCTGTTATATGATACCAATTGTCATAAGCTTGTAAGTTGTTATGTGCATGAAGTATTATGGATAATTGTTGAATGTTGTTAGCATTGTCATGTTAAGATTCATAGTAGTGCTGTTATAGCTGTCTAATTCATGAACAACTGCCATGTAATGCTGCTACCACCCATTATTTTCAACCATTGTCAATTTTGTTGTTTTTGTTGTTCGTAAAAAACGAACATTATTGTTTAATGCTAATTGACATGGTTGCATCTGTTGCTGTTAATAACTAGGTTCTCCTGCTAGAATTTGTTTGTGTTTACAATCATAGAGTTATACCTCTCATTTAAAGCAATGTATTAAATTGATGTTTGATTTGGCATAGTAATGACCAAAGACCAACTGCAGATGTCATGTGACTTATTGTTATAAGCTTTCTACATGTTGGATCTGTCATGTGTTTTAGAGTTGCTAGTTCATGAGAACAAGCTTATTTGACTGTCTAGATAGACCAGGTTGTATGAGTTGGTGCAAATTTTTGTATGTGTACTGCTTTTGTAAAAGCATTGCAGAGAGATTCATAATGTGTGGCTATTTGAAACTTTGATCTATTTGTTATATAACTTTGTTGTCCTAATCTGTTTCAAGGTTGTTTAACCTCTTGGCTGTCAAATTTCAATTGTTTCTTAAAGTTCATGTATGTTCATACTCATGTCATGACTTGCTGCATTTATGTTTGCATTGTGATGCAACCTTTTTTGATTTTGATTCAGCCACTATCTCAATATGTTTGTCATTGTAAGAAGTTTGTTGTTAAACTTTCTATATGTATGCATACCTGCCTACAGTTGACTAGCAGCTCTTCCAAATTGTGATTTTTTAGTGCATCTTTATTTACCATTGAACTTCAGTTTAACTTTTGCATTTTTGTGAGTATTGATGTTCATGACCTGCTGCATTTGGATTGATAAGTTGATTACTATCAACTCATTGCTTCAACATCATGAGAATATGCATTCCTTTAAAAAAACACCATTTCATTAATTTGCATTTAACAGTCACTTGGTGATTTGTGGCAAAGTTGAGCTTATCCCTTTAAGCATGATCATAAGGAGTACATTTCAAATTGGTGCAGACTGTTGTTACATCTGAAACTCATCAGTTTTTGTTAATAAATTCCAAAATGCATTTTCCAAACTTCACATTGCATATTGGTTCGAATTTTGTTATTAGTGCATCATCTTGGTATTTGGTTGTTACCATCTTGTTCTTCATTAAATTTCAAGTATGTTAGAATCAAATTTTGTAAAATTTGGTGTTGATTCGATTAAGTTTGGAACCAATCCGTTTTGGCCATGTTTGCTTTGATTTTGGCCCAGAAATGCTTGTCTTGTAAGGATATGTATTTTTAGTGGTGGCATAATACACGGATGTATTGTCACCCCAGTGGTTGTGACCTATGCGTTAAATACCTTGCTTTCCTAACTGTCCTGAGTTTGATCCCTGGTGGATCAACTCTTTTGTTGTTTTATTTCTTTTATCTTGTTTTATTATTTGTAGTTTCTTTTCTCTTCAATGAACATGCGCGCAGAGTGGCTGAGTTGGTAATATTTTAAGTTTGTAAACTAAGGGTCATGGGTTCAACACCTACCTTGTGCATTCCATTATTTTTTACCACTTGATTTTTATGTTTTCTTCACAAAACTTAAAACCTCATAACTTTTTCATGTTTTAACATTTTTGATCTATTCTTTTTGCAAAATGTTCTTAATTATGTCTAGTTTCACATAGTGAGAAAATAATTCAAAGATATTCATCCTAGAAATACTTTAACCCACTTGAAAGTCATGTTCCCTTTTAAAGTTTTTTACCTTGTTTCTTATTGAAACTTTTCTTAAATAATTCTTGAGCTATCTTGTGAGATTGTTTGTGTTTGATCCACATGTGTTTGTTAACTTGTTTATGTGTGTGGTTAGAATCATAACATGCTAGGACTTGCCTTCTTTTGGTTGTCACCATGAACTTGTATGCTTACTTGTATTTGATTGACATCAATGCATGATTTGTTAGTATGATGTTGTTACATTTGATATACTTTGAACCCTATAACATGCTTACCTCAAGTTGTGACTTGTTTGCATTTATTTCATGGTTGTTACCTTCATATTTGTTAATATATTTCTTTTGGTTGTTACCATCATCTTCGTTAAGATATGTCATGTTGGTTTCAACCTTTTATGCTTAAGTCTTGTAAGAACCCCCTTTATAATATTGTGATATCTTGATTCTTGGTTGTAACCATTTATCTTGATTAAATCCTTGCTTATTGTAATATACTTGCTTGCTTGGTTGTAACCATGCCTTTTATATTCATCATGTTTGAATGTTTATGCTTTATTAAGTTTATTTCCCCAAGTGATGGAACTCTTTAGTTCTCATCCAAGTTGCCTCATCTTTTCCCTTCCAAAGGAAAGTCTCTTTATTGGCCCTTGGGTCATAGATAGCTCAAATACCCTTATAGGCATGGAAAGAGCCTTATCCCCCTTTTGGTCTGGATAGAACCAATAGGATTTAAACTCATAGGTCTGGATAGAACCTTCTCCCCCCTTTTGTTCTGGATAGAACCGATAGGACTTAAACTCATAGGTCTGGATAGAACCTTCTCCCCTCTTTTGGTCTGGAAAGAACTAATTGATCCTTATTTTGTAGTTCGTTGCCCGAACTACGACCTCTCTGATTTCTCATTGGACAATGAGAATACGTAGGCACAAGATGCAATATCTTGACGAGCAACCTTCCCCTTTTTCCACCTTTTGGTCTGGATAGAACCAATTGGTCTTACAACATAGAGATAGGTATAGTTTGGTTAACTCTATGTAAGAATCATGGATATGATTACTTACTTCCCTTTCTTGAGTGTTCAACATAGATCTAGAGAGTTTGGATAAACTCTACACAAGCATGGATATGTTTGTTCCCCTTTGAACCTTGATCATAATCAAGCGTTCTTCATCCCTAGTGAGGTGAACTACGACTGCTCTGATTCTATCCTAGTAAGGATACGTAGGCAGAGGAAGCGATGCCTTTGCGAGCAAACTTAGAAACCATCCTTAGGTCTTAACCTTTACCTTTTACCCAATTCCAAACCATAGCAAATATTTAGCAAACTTAGCATGCAAATAAACAAAAGGTTCCTGTAGAGTACTACAGATGTTTAGGATATGAGATACCTACCCTAGGCATAACCAACCCCCGATCCCCGAATCTCTTAGCGTTGTTGTAACATCGCGAAAAGGGTTTTTCTTTCTTTAGACCTTTCCTTTTGATAAATTAAAGTCCGGTTGTGAATTTAAGAATTAAGATTCAAGTTAATCAATAGCTTGGTATCACGATTCTCACTGCAACTATCATCAACAACAACATAAGCATACATTTTTCCATCAAGGCTCTCAACTTGCATAGGACCCATCAAATCCATATGAAGATGCTCTAACACTCTTAAAGTGATCAGATGTTGAACCTTGGGATGGGACATCTTGGTTTTCTTTCCAATTTGGCACTCCCCATAAATTTTTCCTTCCTCTATCTTGAGCTTGGGAATTCCTCTAATTGCTTCTGCTAAAACAATTTTCTTCATTCCTCTTAGATGCAAATGACCAAGTTTCTGGTGCCATAGTTGAACTTCTTGTTATTTAGAACTTCATCCTTCTCATTAGTTATCATACATTCAGACTTAGTGAAGTTGATCTTCAATCCCTGATCATATAACTGACTTATACTTATCAAATTGGTCGTTAATCCTTTTACAAGAAACACATTTTCAAGACTAGGAGATCCTGCACAAGCTAGTTTTCCAATTCCTTGAATTTCTCCTTTTGCACCATCCCTAAAAATGACATAACTAGTAGAGTGTGATCGAATATTGAGCAGGTTGTTCTCTATATCGGTCATGTGTCTAAAACACCCACTATGAAAATACCAATCTTCTTTCGCAGAAGCTTTGAGAGAGGTATGATCAATAAGAGATTTAACAAACTCTTTGGGAACTCACCTCTTGATATTTTGCAATGCTTCACGAATAACTTTAGGTTGAGCACCGGACCTAGGATATCCATGCAGTCTAAAACACAAGGTTTTATATGGCCAAACCTACCGCAGTAATGACATCTCAATTGTTGGGCCTTACTTCCCTTTTTGCTAACCTAATTCCTGCCTTGATGTTAAGACAATTGTTTTGACATCCTTGGCTTTTTGACTCTCCCATAAATATGTTTTGTAGCCTTAAGGTCTCCTTTCAGGATCTGATTATTAAACCATATGCCTCTCAAGTCACTTGCCTTTTTTCCAACTTGAAGAATTTTGTCTAACATGTTAGAACCATTGTTCAATATTCTTATAGACTTGGTCATATTTTCAAGCTTGAAGGTCAACATGGTTACCTCATCCTACAGGCTGTAGATGTTGGACATGCAATCTTCCTTCTCATACTGTAGTTGAGCAATAATTTCTTGTTGTTTCTCACTCTTAGTGCACAGATTTTTGTAAAACTGCTAATTTAGCATAAGAAGTCTCTCATCTTCCAGTTAAAGTAGTTACACGTTTTGTTGTTTCATCATCACTTTCACTTTACTCTTCAGACCACAAAACTGCCAATCCCTTATATTGTTTCTTCATATAAGTGGGACATTCTGCTTTAAAATATCCAAATCCTTCACACTCATGACATTTAACCCCTCTATTTTGGTTAGTCTTTTCTTCAGTTTTTGCTTTTCCTTTAGAGTTATTGTTCATATTGGAGTCAGAACTGATGTTCTAGACATTAGGTTTTGACTTCTTCTCCATTATTTTTAACACTTGATTGAACTGTCTTCCTAGTAACACAATAGCATTGGCCATCCCTTCATTCTTGTTAAGTTCACTTCTTCCTTTTCATCTAGAGTGATTGTTCCTATTGGAGTTAGTACTGGTGTTCTAGATATTAGGTTTTGACTTCTTCTCCATTATTTTCAACACTTGATTGAACTGTCTTCCTAGTAACACAATGGCATTGGCCATCCCTTAATTCTAGTCAAGTTCGCTTCTTCCTTTTCATCTCCTGAATTTGAAACAAAGGCAATGCTTTTGCTCTTTTTCTCAGTTCTATCATTTATGGTCATTTCAAATGTTTGATGTAAGCCAATTAAATCATCAACCCTCATATTTCTGATGTTTTGGGCTTCCTCAGTGGCAGTGACCTTCATGTCAAACTTCTTAGGGAGAGACCTAAGAATTTTCCTAACCAACTTTTCTTCTGTTATCTTTTCTCCCAAGGCATTAAATGCATTGGATATTTCAAGCACATTCATGTGAAAGTCGTGAATACTTTCATCTTCTCTCATCTTCAGATTCTCCAATTTGGTGGTGAGAAATTGAAGTCTAGACATCTTCGCCTTGGATGTTCCTTCATGAGTTGTCTTGAGAACTTCCCAAGCATCCTTAGCCACAGTACAAGTGTTAATCAACCTAAGCATGTTCTTGTCAACTCTATTGAATAAAGCATTAAAGGCTTTGGAGTTTCGAAATTTTGTCTCATCTTCCTCCTTAGTCCAATCCTCTTCTGGCTTCAAGGTTTCTTTTCCATCTATATCCTTAACCATAGAGTGCTCCCAACCCTTGATGATAGCCTTCCAAATTTTGTTATCCGTGGATTTTAAGAAAGCCACCATGTGTTCCTTCTTATAGTCATAATTAGTGACATCCAATACTGGAGGCCTATTAACACTTCCTCCTACTTCCTTGTCCATAGTACCAGAATACAAACTCCTTGAAACTCACCCAAAAACAGAACAAGGTGACATGCTCTGATACCAATTGAAATTCTGGCACGCAGATACCAAATGTCGAGACAGATGTCATAACACCAGGATCAACAACAACTTGATCACATAAGTAAAAGATGCAGAAAATTAAATGATGGGAAAGTAAAGTTAACACTAGAATTGTTAACCTAGTTTGGTGCAACTCACCTACCTCTCGGGGCTACCAAGACAGGAAGGAAATTCATTATGATAGTATTATTTCAAAGCTAAACTCCCTCGTTTACAACTTCTCGCCTAATCCCTACCTTGTGCAACTTCTACCTAAACACCCTCTAGATATGAGATCTCCCTCTCACTTTCTAATCAGTCACAATCCCAGTGCTAATTCAATAACAACACAAAGTGGCACACTTCCAAGATAATACTTGATTTTTCTTAAAAGCTTTAATCAAGAACAATACACTCTTTCTTAAAAGCTTTATAGTGGGTAATAAACAATGAACAATCAGTCAACCTCAATGCATCAGAAGATACATGAGTGACATACAATTAACAAGGATTAAACCCTAAAGACCAGCCAAAACATGGCTAATCCTTATTCCCAAAATTCTTCATGTGTTGTTCTCTTCTTCAATACGGTTTGGTCTTCACTTTAAATAGCCTTCAAATCTAATAGACTTGGGCTTCTTGAGGCACACAGATAGCAGCAGTAAGTATTAACTCACTGCAAATCAACTTGCACAATAATATGATTAAAATACAAACTTTCCTATAAAGGATCAAGGAACCATTTTATGAAAACTAACAGAATTTGTCATAACAGAAAGTCCCACAATATACTCCCATGAAAGTCGCCCATGTGTGCATTAGAACACACTCAAAAATCACACTAAAAATACCAAAATAGTCATGCCCTAACATTTTGGTATAACATGTCCTAGAACATGTCACAATATCATGCATAACATGATGTCTGACTGTCATGGCAGAACATCTGGTTCAACATCTTGCTAACAACATGTTGTTTTAACAAAATGTAGCCAATCTAAAAAACATAAAACTTACAAAAATAAGAATCATAAGATAAATTGTCTCTTCTTTCCATACGTGTGAATTAACTCTGGAAGAAAAGGTAAGGCAAATTCAGAGAACAAAGAAAGACAGGTAGTCATTCTAAGTCTACTTCTGGACTCAAGAAAGTTGGAGCCAGCAAAGAAGTCATATGCTATAAATGCAAGGAGGTGGGTCATTATAAGAATGACTGCCCCAAGCTGAAGAATGACAGACCCAAGAAGAAAGACTTCAGAGGGAAAAAGAAGGTTCTTATGGCTACATGGGATGATTCATTGTCCTCTGACAAAGATTCTAAAGAGGAGCGGGGTAATATGGCTCTGATGGCACTCACAGAAGCTCATGTTGGAACTAGACAATTAGAATTTGAATCTAAATTAGATTCTGAAGAGGTATTTTTTGAACTCTCTTGTTCTTAACTTGAGTCCAGTTTGTCTGAAGTTCTGGAAAAATATAAAAACCTTCTTAACAAATACAAGGATCTGGAAAAGGTTTACGTATCTAAATCAGAATCCCTATGTAAGCTTCAGAAAGATTACTCAAGGTTAAGTAAATAAAACCCTACTTTGAAAAACAACTATATGCCCTTAAGCAAGAGTCAAACTGAAAAAATCACTTCTAAAGCTCCTACAGGTTCTGGTGACATCATATAGAAGTATGATAAATCTTTTTAGAAGTTCCTTACTAGAAACCGAAATATAAGCTTAATGGCTTTAATGATTTATAACGTCGGCAGGAATAGGATAAGAGGTATTGGTTATGATTCTGATGAAGAATCTGATTCTGAAAAGGATAGTAAGCCTAATACTCTTGAATCTCATTTTGTTCCCTCTAGGAAACAAAGTGACGTTCGACCTAAAGGTAAAGTTGTTGCAAAACCTAAGGATAAAACAAAAGCTCATGCTCGTTCCAATCATCCATTCATGTATAAATATCTTGCACAGAAACCCAAAGATATAAAAAGCTCTAGAAAGACAAACTCAAAAGGACCAAAAAAGATGTGGGTACCTAAGGATTAAATAGTTTATGTTACAGATATCCTTAGCATCGAAGTTAAGACACCAATCATGGTACCTGGACTCTGGATGCTCATGGACCATGACGGGAAGAAGTAATGTGTTCCAAGACCTTAAACTTAAGCTTGGAGGCGTCGTTGGTTTCGGAGGTGATCAGAAAGGGAAGATCTTAGGCTCCGAAACAATAGGTAATGATAATCTCCCTTCTATTGTTAATGTTTTTCTTGTAGAAGGACTAATGCATAACCTTTTATCCATAATTAAATTAATTGACAATGTTTATGACATTATATTTAATTAAAAGTCGCGTAAAGTTATCAGTCAAAAGGATGACTCAACTCTTTTCAATGGATAGAGGAAAAACAACATCTATAAGATCAAACTCTCTGATTTGAGGAATCAGAATTTGAAATTTCTTATGTCTGTTAAAGAAGATAAATGGACATAGCATAGACGATTGGGTCATGTTAGCATAAGAAGGATTTCTCAGCTTAACAAGCTTAATCTTGCCAGAGGCCATCCAAATCTGAAGTTTTCTTCAGATACTCTTTGTGAAGCATATCAGAAAGGCAATTTTCCTAAAACTACTTTCAAAGCAAAGAATGTTGTTTCTACCTCCAGATAATTGGAGCTTCTTCACATTGACTTATTTGGACTAGTGAAAATTGTAACTATCAATGGTAAGAAGTATGGACTAGTCATTGTTTATGGCTATAGTAGACGGACTTGGGTGAAATTTCTTAGACACAAGGATGAGTCACAGTTTGTGTTCTCTACCTTCTTCTCACAAGTACAAAATGAGAAGGATCTAATAATTGTTAAAGTCAGAAGTGATTATGGTGGTGAATTCTAAAACTAAGACTTTAAGAAACTCTTTGATGAGAATGGAATTCCCCATGATTTCTCCTGCCCTAGAACTCAGTAGAATGGAGTTGTAGAAAGGAAGAATATGAATTTACAAGAAATGGCAAGGACCATGATCAATGAGACAAATATGGTCAAGCAATTTAAGGCAAAGGCAGTCAATACAACATGTTATATTTATAACAAGATCTCTATAAGACATATTCTGGGTAAGACTCCCTATGAATTGTGGAAGAATAGGAAACTCGACATTGCTTATTTTAATCCTTTTGGATATTCTTGTTTTATACTGAACACTAAAGAGAATCTTAGCAAGTTTGATTCTAAGGCACAAAAGTGTGTCATGTTAGGATATTGTGAACGCTCAAAAGGCTACATAATATATAACATTGAAACACAAATTATTGAAGAATCAATCCATATCAGATTTGATGATAAGCTTGACCTTGAAAAGTTAAAGCTAGTTGAGAAATTTGAAGATTTAGAGATAACTTATTTAGGTTCTGGAAAAAAAAACTTCATAAGCGAAAGAAGCTCATCAACCAGAAGTGGTTGAAGCACCTACTGTCGCTACTGCGAAAAAGAGGCCGGCTGACTGACAGAAGAGTCGTCGCCGCTTGTTATTTATCCCAAAGAGAGGGAAAGGAAACGATCAGAGAAAACCTACGAAAAGGGAAAAGACAAGGTCATCGCAACCAAATCTTGGGTTCGGGAGTCAGTTATGCAAGGGGAAGGTATGAGCGCCCCTCACGTCTGTTGTACTCAACGGGATCCATGCTTTTTATCTATCTAAAAGGGTGTTAATCTATCAAAAGGCTGGCTCACATGGAAAAAAGAAAAGAAAAGAGACTCGATAGAGCATCGCCATTCTATGCCTACGTATTCCCTTGTGCAATGGGAAAGTCAGAGTCAACGTAGTTCAGAAAACTACGGGTGAAGGGGGAAGGTTGCTCATCAAGACATCATCGTCTTGTGCCTACGTATCCTCATATGGTATGAGAAATCAGAGCAAACATAGTTCGGGATGACACGACCACTGGTTGGTTCAAATGTTTTAACTGAGTAGGGTTAAATCTTCGTTCTAGCAGTTAGAGACGATGCATGTTTGCGGTAGAACCAAAACTTAACACATTCTTTCTGAAAATGATTTGAAAACAATCCCGAAGGATAAAAAGGTTTGATGTTTTGTTTTGTGTTTTCTTATGAGAAGAAGAGATTTGAATTAAGTTTGTAACTCATGTTGCACTAAAGACTATGACTTGAGAGCGAATGCATCGCATATCGCCCAAAGGGCATACGCTAAACACTCTAGACAGTATGAGAGGAGGCCCCCCAACTATCATTCCTCAAGTACTTAAGGCTTATAGCGTACAACATTTATTATCCTTTATTAAGTGTCTTAAGAAGTTATGAGATGAGAAGAGAAGACACAAGACTCTAAGAGAAACTGACCAACCCTAATGTTATCATACAATGTGATCCTAAAGTTGGGATTCAAAATGGAGATGCTATCCTAATGTTATCATGTAAAGGATTGAACGCCTAATGTCTCTCCTATTCCCATCTTAAATAGAGGGACTAGGAACCCTAAGGGATCATGGCAAAATACCAAGTAAACACATAGCAATTCAATCACATATGAAAAGAAAAATGAAAGATGAAAGTGACTTAAACAAGTCAATGCAATAAAAGATGCAAACATGAAATGTAAGTATGCAAAGATGCAAAAAAGACTCAACAACAAAATGAGACCCAAACACAAGCAAGTGACTTAAACAAGTCAACAAGAAGAGATGAGATGAAATGGGAGAAGTGAAACTCCTACAACCATCAAACATCAATCATCAAAAAGAATGTTAATCATAAAACAAAAGTAAAGAACCATGATCAAAGAAATGATGGGAGAAATAGGATGGGCCACAACCACATTAAGGTTATCTCAACCAAACATTCATCTTTGATCATACAAGGAAAGACAAACAAACAATGCAAGAAGAGCCCAAATGTCCAAGACAAACTCAAAGTGTACATATGGACACCAAATCATATTGAACAAATGGTAAACCACGTGGGGAAGAAGCAAAACAACAAGAGAAAAGCTTCACATCAAACTTAAAACAAAAGGGAAGGCACAAGTAAGATCATGTCAAGTGAAAGAAATAAAGTTATAACACAATTTCAACACTTAGAACAAGTGGAAATGCATGATTCAAGGATGACTTGTAATGCAAGCTTCACATGTAAATGACCCAAGACAAGTAAAACAACACCTTAAGTGCGTTATAATAATGTAACAAGGCTCACAAGATGCATAGTGGATCACTTGAGATCATATCCCCAAAGAACTAGGTCAAACTAACATGTGTAAACATCCCTAAAAGTGACTTGACTTGCAAGATTCACCAAAAATAGGAGAAAGCTTCAATAAATCCAAATAAAATCTCAAACCAAGATGAAACAGTTGGTAAACAGAAACAAAAAGCTCAAGCAAAGAGCTCCCTCAAGGAACCACCAAATAAAACCAAAAGGTATGGTGTTCCACCTAGACGAAGGTTTATTGAGGGTCAACAAAAGTCAAAGCAAAGCCACATGAAAAATGATCATTAATGAACCAAATCAAACCTCAAAGATACTTCAATCCATCACCTAAATGATGGAGAAGAATTGGTCATAGGGGATTTACAATTAGGGTTCAAATGATCAAGATTAAATAAGATAGGAACCATAAAACACAATAAAAGTTAAATTCCAAATAAAATAAGAAAATAAATTGAAAATAAAAAATAAAAATATGAAAAATTAATTAACATTTTGAAATATCTGAAAATAATTTTTGTAGATTTTTTGAATAATCAGAACTAATTCTAAAGTAATTAAATGAAAACTAGCAATAAAATGAAACTAAAATAAATCAAAACCCAAATGGGGTATGATTAGTAAAGACAGAATGCACTGAATCAAAGCAAAACTTGCTTGGGCTCAAAAAGAGGAGGGTGCGCATAGCAAGCCAGGCCCAAATACACAATGGGTCAGACTTAAGTGAAATGCATCGTTTCACTTAAGTGAGGTGGAGTCAACATCAAACGTGGCCTGGTCAAGCAAATCAAAATGAGACAACATGCATGGTCAAACATTCAAACGGATCCAACTCAGCTTTGGCCTGAGATTAGACCAGACGTCGGAGCTAGGGCTCCGATCGTCTTCTCCGGCCAGCTCGCTGGAGATCAGGTCTGAAATCTCAATAAAAATCTAAAAATCCGGTACCATTTGAAATTTATCATTGCAAGGAATCCAAATCCACCATTCAAATTATAAAATCCTCTTAAACAAGCAGGAAAGTGGATCACGATTTTTGAACATGTCAACTGAAAACTCATCATACAAGTGTAAAAACATGTCAAACATTGCCTATGTTGCATAGGAGTTCAGATGCAAGCCAACATGGACCTAATGCAAGTCTAGAATGAGATAAAAAAGTTGAAGAAAACCTACCAAACGGAGTAGTTTCGTTGACTCTTCAAACCTCAAGCAAGCTTCAGTTTAATGCTTCCAATTTGTTCCTTAAGCTCTTGTGAAGAGGAAATGAGAACAAGTTTGCAAGAATTCCCAGAGAAATGGCAGATTCGAAGAAATGAACTTTTGTGAAATTTTGAAGCTCCCCCTTCTCTCTCACGCAGCTGTGTTCTCCCTCTGCATCTAGGGAAAATATTTGGCTTTTAAGTGAGGGCTTTGTAGTGATCATGCAAGCCCATGTTACTTGTATTGTATGATTTCAAATTTTTGGCCAAACTTTCCACTTAACACCACACATGGGTTTCATGTCATACACCTTCTTTTTGGTAAGCAAAAATGCAATTGAGGTGTGTAGAAATCAATGGTATGGATTTGGTTCATGTAGGATACCTTTGCACCAAGTTTTGATCTTTGCTTTTTATGGTGTGGATTTTGAAAATATGGCATGTATCTTGCTTTCATGTTGGTCCAAATTTGGAAAGGAATGGCATGACAACATTTGATGACATTATGGTGTACAAAGTTCAAAAACAAAGTCATTTGATGACTTGTAAATGAAGAAAACCAAACTATGACCAAAAGTCCAATTTTCAAGCTAAAAATGGTTTAAGTGATCACATAATCCATCAAATGTCAAGGATTTTAAGTTCATGATGAAGTTGAACCAATGTGACACAACATTCATGTGGCAAAAAATTGGATTTGAGGTCTCAAAGTTCATGAAATTGACCATTGAAGAAAATGACCTATAATAAACTTTCCCAAAATACCCTTGCCTTGTGAAGTCCATAACTTGAGATGTACACATGAGAAAGAGGACTTCTAGGACTTTTGGGAAATCTAAGATCATAAGGAACAACTTTCATGTTTTCTTTAAAGTGAGGAGAAACTTGATTCCATGTCAAAAATGCCTTGGAAGTGAGTTGACTTTGAGTTGACCAAAATTCTCTTCATCTGAAGACACCAACTTGTTGACATCATAACTTGAGATGTACAAACTCAATGGGTGAGTTCTTATACTCAAAAGAAATCTTGAAAGATTCTCAACAAGTCTCATATTTTCCTAAAAATGAGATTGAGCTTGCATTATAGGGTAAATTATCCTTGAAGTTAGGCACCAAAGAAGGGGATTTTACACTGAAATCATCTGAAACCCTAATTTAGTAACTCCTTGAACTCTTGAATCTCCTTGATTTGATCTCTTTATGACATCCTAGATGCTTTAAGATGACTTCCATGGCCTCAATGACCTAGAATCAAACCTTTAACCCTCTCAAGTCCACAGTTGACTTTGGGTTGACCAGATGAAACCATAGCTCCACATCCTCTGACTGAGGCTCTTACAGATGAAATGTATGACCATACAAACTTCACAAAGGCCTCTCAATACACACATTGAGCTTTTAAACCATGTTTTATCCAAGTAAGTGACCTCATGACCCTCTGATGATCCTCAAGATAGGAGGTGACACACATACACAAACTTCTCATCTTAAGGAGCTTTGAAACCCAATCTAATGATGATAACCACTTGATGGCTTGAATAATTACCCTTGGTTGAGTTTGAACAATGAAGCTCTTCTCTTGAATGGAAAAACAAACCTCTTTTGATCCCATGTTAAGAACCAATGCTATACAAATGCAAATGCTAAATGAAAAGAAACACAAGCCAAGCTAGAAAGAAAAGGTTGGTCAAATTTTGGGGTACAACAGTTGCGCCTATTAAAACTACTTGGACCTGAAGAGATGAAAAGCAAATGGATTTCAAACATTCAAGGTAGAAGGTGGTTGAATACAAAAGATCCTAGAAATTTTCCAACCGCAAAAGTAGAAAATTGCATAATTGTCCACCGGAGTGGAAAAAAGAATCACCGGAGAAACTGTAACTGATAGTTGTAGGAAAGTGAGCTAACTCACTACCAAAAATAGAAATCATCAACACGCAGTCAGAAGAAACATCTACTAAAAAGCAGGCTCGGCAATCGCCGGTGAAAGAATCAACTGATTTACAATCTGAAAGAGAATTCCGCTAGGGAAGAATGAACTCAACCAATTAAACTCTGTTGGGAGGAATGATAAGATGAACACATCCATCAAAGATTTTTGCTGGGGTCTGGATACCATACAGGCTCAAGAAAAACACCAATATTTTCCAGGGTCTGGATACCACACAGGCTTAAGAAAATATATCGATATCTGTCGGGGTCTGGATACCGCACAGGCTTAAGAAAATATATCGATATCTGCCGGGGTCTGGATACCACGCATGCTCAAAAAATCATATCTATATCTACCGGGGTCTGGATACCACACAGGATAAAGAAAAAATATTGATATTAGTCGGGGTCTGGATACCGCACAGGCTAAAGAAATATCAGCCGGAGTCTAGATACCGCATAGGATAAAAAAATATACCGATATCAGCCAAAGTCTGGATACCGCACAGGCTAAAGAAATATCAACCGGAGTCTAGATACCGCACAGGCTAAAGAAATATATCGATATTAGTCGGGGTCTAGATACTGCACAGGCTAAAGAAAACACAGTTATCAGCCGGGGTCTGGATACCGCACAGGCTAAAGAAAACATTGTTATCAGCTGGGGTCTGGATACCGCACAGGCTTAAGAAAACAATGTTATCATCCGGGGTCTGGATACCACATAGGCTAAAGAAAATATATCGATAAGATGAACACATCTTTCAATAAATTTTGTCGGGATCTGGATACCACACAGGCTCGAGAGAAAACATTGCTGTCTACTGGAGATACAACTGGAAACAAGAGGTAACAACCTGGCTTATGTTTCAAATGCATATGTTTGAAAATGGCGTAATGCTCCATGCGAAATGGAAATGCTACGTGTTTGGGAGGATGCTATGCACAAATGCAAATGCAAAGGAACTACTCCAGCAAAATAAATGCTGAAAAGACAAAGCCAACTCCGCTGGGGATGACTGGGTTCCAAGTACGATTGGACTTATGCTGGGGAGAACGAGCCCTGGATGGCCTCCTGAAAAAGAAATCTCCTGGGTAAAACTGCCCTGCTGAGAATAAAATCCACTCCACTAGGGATCAAATTAACTCTGCTAAGGAAAACGCCCTGAACGGCCTTCCAAAATCAACTTTTCCGGGGAACCAACAACTCGGCTGGGGAAACGCTCTGAACGGCCTTCCAGAACACAACATTCTGGGGAACAAACCCACTCTACTAGGGGAAACAGGCCCTGGATGGCCTCCTAGAACACAAAACTCTTCTAGGGAAAATAAGCAAACTGCTGGGAATGACTCCACTCTGCCGGAGATTGAATCCACTATCTGCTAGGGATGATGAATAATAATTACTGGGAAACTATCACAAACTCTCTCTCTGCTGAGGATGGAGAATACCAAATCTTGGTGGAAATCTAACTCTGCCGGGAATGAAATTTACTCTGGAGACTTCACTGGGGATTAGGAGTAAAGATATGATCTGCAGGGGATGAAAAATAAGATTAATTGGGAAACACCACAAAGAACTCGCTCTGAATAATGCCAATAACCAAATGGATTATGTTGCGAAAAAAGTCATGCATGACCTTCTAGAATAATGATCTTCTAGGTACAACCCTACTCTGTGGGGAATAAGATCCACTCTGAGGGGAGATAAGAACAATCCTTCTACTGGAGATAAAATCCATGCTGAAAGGAATTGAGAAAAACAACCATCGGGAACTCATCCCAAAATCTCGCTCTGGAGACCGCCAATAACCACTGGATTCGGCTGCGGACCACAACTTCATTAGGAAATACTCATTAGGGCAATCAGTATCAACCTCTTCTTGAGGAAATAAGAATAAAATTCAACAAATCATCCTCTAATTAGGGAAGTAAGACTCATCAACATCAACCTCTGCATAGGGAATTAATTCATTGACTTGTGGGGAAACAACACTGATCTTGTTCCACTACCGGGAAAGATACTCCCACACTTACCTGTCAAGGGATAGGTACACACCAATGCCGGGGAAACTCAGTTTCGACCCTCTGAGGTAATCTTGATACCAACCTGTTATGGGATAAGTGCAATCTTAATCTGTTAGTCTTGACTCGCTGAGGATAAATGCAATTTCAACCTGCTGGGGAGAAACTAGTCCCAAACTGCATATTATCGCTGGCGGGATACTTCTGATCTGACATCTTCACCTTGTGGGGATAGAGACATGGCAACTCCAATGGGGATACACCTCTAAAACAAATCTCAACAATGAGAGCCCTGCAAATGAAAAACAAATAAATGTGTCCTGTATGCAATTAATGGCCATCTCGGTCATCGTCCATGACATTATTCAAGCAAATCAATGTTTCAATTATGATTAGCAAAGCCCACAAGTTTATGTATGCAAAGTTTTATCAAAAATGTCAGGCGTCTTTTGCAAACAAAACGGTAAAAATAAAAAACAAGAAAGCTTTCTGAATAATATACTTCATTGATAAATGGCTTGTAAATATGTGGATTTACATCAGATGCAACTCTTGAAAAGAGAAAGTTGCACAAAAGTACAGAAATGCAAAAATATATACAAAGTGTAGGTAATATGATACAGACAACCACCATGTGTCGATTTGATTATGACTCACATGACTTTGATGCTTCTCCAATGCTTTGTCTTCCGAAGAGACTGACTTGTTGATTTGACCCTCGAGTCCTCTCAGAATCCACTGTGCTCAAAGGATCAAACACAGACTGTAGTCGTTTGTTTTTTAAATCCCTAACTTTTGCCTGAATTGCCCTTTCGGGTTTTCGATTCACCGGGATACCTGTTGCACCCCAAAATTTGCCCTCACCATACCAGACTTTATGTTCTAAGAAGGTTCACAAGATTCACAATGTTTACAAAGCTTTCCTAAGGGTCATGGGGCCTACAAAGCCACTTCATGATGTTCACAAGGTTCACAAGCTTCACAATACCTCCCATGAGTATCACAAGATATCTTATGAAGATTCACAAGGTTCACAAAGTTCACAATTGGTCAGAAGAGTTGACAATTCCCTCAGACAATGCACCTCCTAAGCAGTGCATCCAAAACTAGGGTTTTGACTTTAATCAGGCTAAATGGACTTCCAAGACTTCAGATTTGGTCCCAGGGGCATTTTGGTCATTTTCACGCTGACTCTGCCATTTCTCGAAGAGGGATCGTCGCTAGGTCTTGAGGCAATGTTAACATTATTTTTGAGGCATTTATTTGATATGTGGTTTGCTTATATCAAGGCGTCGGTGTAGTTTGATTGGTATCAGGAAACCTTGTCAGAAATACAACTGGATTTGGGTTGTTCATAGCTCGTGGTCTATTTTAAGTCACTCCTAAACAATTTTGTTTCTGTTAATTACGAGTGATTTAATTTGGAATATTTGGTTGTACTGAAGCGCCAAAATGTGATTCGAGCGTTTGCAGGATTCTTGTTCATGGATTTTGTTAAAAGTTATTTGATCAGTGGAAATTAATTGAATATTTAATGTTAAGTCGGGCTGCTCTAAACACAGGCAAATTGTTACTTAAGAATGGATTGTTGCGGTTTTGGCGCATGTCCGCGGTTGGCCCAGAAAAACAATGGGATAATATTAATAAGGGATGTTGCTAGTTGAGGTTCAATCCCATGTTTGGCTGTTGTTTTCATCGAAGTCATGTGAGATACCCATATTTATTAACAAGTCCAATTCGTGGTTTAAGTGCTCACTGGTTATTATAAAGAAAACATGCTATATGTTGAACGAGAGGTTAATACCTCTGTTGGATACTTATTATTCAAATAACCGGCAACATTCATGGGTTTGATTCTATTTCAATATAAGGGATGGTACATTCAAATATACAAAATTCAGTTTGAGACATAATTCCAAACAAGTGCCTTGTAAAAATAACTAACAGATTCAGATAATTTCCAAACTTTGTTTACGTGCTACAATGATGAAGGTTTTATCTTAAAATTTGGAGTAACAATTCCACCAATAACAACAGCCCACAGGAGGCATGATACCAAGGTACAAAACCATATTGTGATGACTATTACAAATCAGGTTCCTAACTTCATACAAGTTGCTACAAGATATCTGAACAAACTATTTCTCAGCAGCAAATTTTCAAACACATCAGCCTTGCAAGCTAGTTCCTCAGAATCTCCAGTAAGTCGACCTGCTATGCACATAAGACTTCCTCCGGGCTTCAATCCTTCCTTTCCAATTTGATTTGAATCTCCAGCTGCAATGTGAATCAAAAGGGATATGAGAATACCGTGAGTTCTAATCCTGAATAATTGATGGCATAAAATCGAGTATTCAGAGGAAATCAGATTAAACAAGTCTCAAAAACAACAAAACAAAATGAATTGAAAGAAGTTCAGTCCTCAGCTTTTATTCATCATCGGGCATGAAAATTCGAGCGGCCGGGAGAGCCGCAGTCGAATCCTTTACCAACTCCCTACCGAACATCGAATCGCATACTGTAATTTCGGACAAAGCTCTCGACAAATTGCGAGGCCACTAATCACACAGGGGCAGCCACATACACAATAGCGGTTCAGACTCTAAGGTCATCATCACCGAAACCGAAAGCAACATAATCGAAGGCAGCATAATCAAAAGCAAGGATTATAGTATCTTTTCCAAACGGCTCAGACGAACTGTCATCATCGCCGCACAACCCTTCCCGGCGGCGTCGACCCGACAACATCCATTCTGAAAGAAGAAAAAGAAGAGTCAGTGAACTTGTATCAGAAAACCAGAAATTTGAACTGAAACATGATTCGAAGCTACATCAGAAAGTTAGTCCATCAATTCACAAATCCAGATGAACAAGCGTAGCAGTTCAACTCAGAAAAAGGAGAACTAAGTTCATGTTCAGAAGAACAAATTCAATTCACAAGAAGAAGGACAAGTTCAGCGCAGTTCAAAGAACAAGTTCAATTCAGTTACAGCCAAACTGTATCAAAACTGTAAGTCAAATCAGATGAACAAGCATGTCAGTTCATAAGATAAATGAGTTCACAAAAACCATATCAGCAAGCGAATCGCAAAGTTCCATATCTGAGAAGATCCGAAAATCCCTCATTGATCAAGTCATATTAGAAACGGATATCCAAATCTATCAGTTCCCAAATGGAATCAAATCTGCAAAATCAAATCAAATCTACAATCAGCATCAAAGAAATATAACGTAAAAGATGCAATAGCCCAAGCCCACGATTGGGATCAACAAAAGATATAAAAGGGTCACGAAAACCCTAATGAAGGGGGGATTCATTCACAGTAAAAAATCACAAAAAACCCTAGAGGGAGAGGAGGGAGTAGAAACCCTAGCACGAACGCTAGTGAAAGCGGCCGCGAACAAAGAGCTGAAACCATCATCAAAGCCCATCCGCGATTATCAACGAGGGAGTATAGACTCAGAGGAAGCGAAACCCTCATCATCGTCGCTGTAATCAACAGAAACACCGTGAAGACGAAAAAGAACCCACCGAAGGAGGTCCGCCGGCACCGTCATATCCGACGGCGAGCAAACCACCCCGAGGCTCAGATTGAACATCATCATCGCCTCAACGAGACCACTCGAACTCAGACCAGAAGGTTGAATAATCTATTTCAAAATCTCACATGTTCGGTGTTTCTTTTATTTGTTTTTTTTTCAGGAATTGTTGAGAAGGAAATCCGACATTGAAGGATTGATGGAAGACGAAGAGAACGAAGGAATGTAAATCGCCACGGTGCCGCGAATAGGGCTTAGAAACCCTAGCTGAAGATGAAGCTCTTCTTTCAAATTGGGCTAAAGAAACACGGGCCTGATTCGTTTTATTCTTTTTATTAATTTAATTTTATATTTTTATTATTGTTTTCATTACAAATTTTTATTTATTTGTTTAGGTTATCTATTAAATTGACCATTTTGTTTAGTTGAAAAGAGAACAATAAACTTAAGTCATTTTATAGTAAAAACCATTAACCTTCTGCTCAAACATAAAAAAAAAAATATATGTAACCACTTCTTTCAAAAAATATAATTAGAACTTTTTTTTTTTAATAAGTAGAACTTCTTCCTTTTTTTTAAAAATAATTAAAACCCCTTTCATTTCAAATTAAAACTTTCCTTTAGATAATAATAAAGACTCTTTTTTTAGAAAAAAACAATTTTTGAAAATTAAATTTAAATTTATTAATATTAAACTCTTATCTTAACTTAAATTGAAGTTTATATCATAAAATAAAACCACAAAAACATGCATAATTTCACTTCCTGGCTTGTCTGATAATTCATATAATTCTGCCCACTAACGTTGTTTGTTCGTTTTGCAGTTTATTGCGTTTACCGTTATTTATTTTATCTTATTATTGTTCAATTCAAATTTCATTACCATATTGTATCTGTTTCTCGGTTGTAACCTCGTGAACCAACAATCGCGCTTACTTTCCGCATTTTATTTCCGCTTGCATGATTTAAATTTCTCACACTTTCATCACTATTATTCTGTCCCCTGCATACATCCGAAGGTTAGGTCTAACCGTTTGGCCGCCGCGCCAATAGTCCTCAACTTCAAACCCTTACAACCTCACAAACCCTAATTTTCACAAATGCCTCGCCGCAGGCAAGATTACAATTTTACCCCTAGCATTAGGTTAAAGAGCCGCCGCGCTCATTTTAGGGTTTCCCGCCGTGGAATCCCTAATTTAACCCTAATTACAACTTAACAATTCAACGTAGAGATTTGGAGTTTCTACACTCCACGTAAGCGTGTCCTTAAGACATGTTTATTCCCCTTGAGACCTTGACCACTGTCAAGAGATCTCTAACCTCCCTTTTGAGGGGAACTACGATTACTCTGATTCCGCTCCCGTAAGGATACGTAGGCACAAGATGCGATGTCTTGCCGAGTAAACTTAGAATTAACCCCCTTTATTATTTATTATTGCTTATTTATATTTTATTTATCTTTGCTATTTAATTATTTTGCTTATTATTTTGTAATTGTTTCTTGGATGTAAAGTTGTTTAATTATTTAATTATTATTATGGTTAGTAATTAGGGAGTGTAACAACCTGTATGTAATATTAAAATAAATTTAGATCGCTTTTAAATAAAGATAATTAAAATAAACACGTCACACACGTAAGTCGATTTTAATCGCCGTCTCACTTCCTAAGGATATCCCTCAAGTTGCCTACGAATAATGGTTAAGTGGGGTGTATAAAGCAAGTCCCTCAAATAGAAAAATCATCAAAGTCCCTTATGGTTGCTTTTACGAATCGAGTCCCTTTCGAAAAATGATGATGGTCCCTTATATGTGCTTATTACATCCCACAATGGCCTTCAAAGTCAAATTGTCCCTCACATGTCCCTTAAACATCCAAAGTAAGGACTACCTACTCCATTATAGTAGGGATAGTCTTACTAAAGGAAAGAATGAAGAATAAGAAAGACCTTTAAACATTAGGGTAGGTTACTCCTAGGTGCTTGCTCACTTCAAAACTGTTTCGCACTTAAACAAATTTTCAACAAGTTTTCAAACAAGTTCTTAACACATCCTTACATGGATTATTTATTAACTATTCTGAAAATTTTCTATTCACACACTACAATTTCAAAACAATTCAAAAGTGAGCTTAAGTACCTAAGAGCCCATGGATAACCATGGATGAAAAGGGTGCTAACACCTTCCCTTTTCATAACCTACCCCCCGGACCCAAAATATTCTCTAAGGTCTTTCCTGTTCTTTTATAACCTTTCCTTACGGATAAAATAAAAGTCGGTGGCGACTTTTGCTATCCGCAACATTGTTTAAAGTCAGTTCTCCCACCGTGTTACAGAACTGGCGACTCTGCTGGGGACCTATTTAAGAGGGGTACCCTTAGGAATTAAGATCACTTTAAATTGCTTGCCTTGTTTGCTTTATTATTATATTGTTGGGGTGCTCTTATGTGTGAAAGGTCCTAACCCGGATCTAGTGTACCTTAGGTAAATGGCAATAGACCAAGGAAACTGTACGACGTATATCGATACGGTTGATCTGGTGGCCATAGTTAGTGCGACTTCTTGGTTGGTGCTTATATTCCTTAAGTCAAGTTGAGGATAATATTGAGGCTGCCATATGTTGTCAATGCACTAACTGACTTTTAGAACCCTAGTTAACTCATCTTGGCCTTTAGAAAGTAGTGAGGTAACCGGCTTTGGTGCAGACTGAAGTTGGTTGACACTCGATACTACGCTCATTGAGATCTTAAACTTGGAGGGTTTTGGTTGGCAAGTAAGTTGCCTTCTGAACAACCACCCTTGTGAAGGATCAATGATATTGAGATCCCTTAGAACCCGGTTACTTTTGTAGGACAGGATGAACCATCTAACTTCAGGGGAGGGTACTTGCCTTTGAACCTCATGCAAGCCTTTAAACCTAGGGCTATGGTGTGACTTGTTTGTGTGTGCCACATGTTTGTGATTGAGCATGACATCATGACATCATCATGCATCATAAGCATATCATTTTCCCTAACCATTTCAAGGACCAAAGGATTTATCTTTGTTCTTTGTTGCAGGTCATGGCTTCTGCTCGTAGAAACACCATCAGGATCAACTTTGTAGGGATACCTGCTAAGCTCAAGGAGTTGGTTTCCCTAGTGCCTGATCATTCCCAGTTCAACAAGAGACATGGTCACTTATTGGATCTAGTTACTTCAGGGTTCAGTGAAGACATGATGAGTGTGCTGTTTCAGTTCTTCGACCCTAAGCACCATTGCTTTACATTTCCTGATTATCAGCTGGTTCCAACCATGGAGGAGTTCTCTAAACTTCTGGGTATACTTGTTCTTGATCAGAAGCCATTCACAGGCTTAGAGAAGGAGCTTAAACCAGAAGTTATTGCTGCAGCTCTACATCTGAAGAAGTCTGACATTGTTCTAGAGACGAGAAGTGGAGTTAAAGGTATTCTTGCCAAGGTATTAGTGGATAAAGCTCAAATGTTCTTGAAGGCTATGAGCTACGATGCTTTTGAGGAGATCTTAGCCTTATTGATTTATGGCTTAGTGTTATTCCCCAATCCTGATCAGTTCATAGACGTTCATGCCATCAACATATTCCTGAGTCACAATCCAGTGCCTACCTTACTTGGAGACATCCTACATTCTCTTCACACCCGTACTACAAGGGCAAGAGGAACTTTGATGAGCTGCATACCTTTACTTTCTAGGTGGTTTATTTCTCACCTTCCTCGCTCAGTAATGAAGAATGAGCAAGGGTTCAGATGGTCCAAGAGGATCATGTCACTTTCTCACTCAGACATCCATTGGTGCTCCAGATCTATGGAGAATGTCACCATCATTGACCGTTGTGGGGAGTTTCCTAATGTGCCACTTCTAGGCATAAGAGGAGGCATCACCTACAACCCATCTCTAGCTTTACGACAGTTTGGTTACGCCCGGAGCGATGGTCCACATGACATGTTGATTCAGGGCATTGTGTTTGACTACGACAACGATCTTCAGGGTTACCGTCAGAGATTCATACGAGCTTGGGGAAAGGTAAACAGGATTGACAGCAAGACACTGGAGCCTAAGTACACCATTCCTATGGAGGCTTATCTCAGATGGGTACGATTTCGTGCTCAGACACTCATGATGCCATATCCTGCCATCCTACCAGTTACCATGGAACCTGTTGCTGAAGGAGACACAGCTTATACCATCCTTCACCCAGACATGCCTACTGATATGGAAGACTTGCAGAGATCATGGATCCAACTGAAAGAGCAAAGGGATACTTTCGAGGCTCATTACAAAGCAAGCCAAGCAAGGATCCTAGAGCTAACAAAGCTACTTCATGAGGAACGAAACCTCAACTCATACCTCAACACAAAGAGGAAACGTCCATGGGAGACTTAAAACCCCATCTTTTGTACTTATTCCGTTTTCATTTTTTGTAAGCCTAAAAGGCAAAACAAGTTATTACTAATAAAAAGTTACTTTCTTGTTTGTTTAAGCAAATTTAAATCCTGCGGTCCTTGAAAACATTGCATATGCATTCCCATATCATTGCATCACAGGTTTATAATTGTGCACAGGTTTCTCATCTTCTCGCTGTTTATTTCAGCAATGGCTCTTGAACAATCAGTTAAGGATCTCCAGGCACAGAATGCACAGTTCCAAGAGCTGATCCTGAACCTATCCAAGGGGCAGGATGAATTGAAGACACTGCTAGCCAAGAAGACTAAGAAGGCTAGAAGGTCTGCTGGGTTGCTCAACATGGGAAGAAGGTTCAAAGGTCCTGACAAGACCAAGGAACAGGTTGAAGACTATGAATCTGAAGAATCTGAGCAGGAGAGAGGCAGTCTCCACAACACTATGGGGGACTCTGATTCTGAGGCTAACTACTACCATGAGCCTAACGAAGACAAATTCAAGATGCTGGCGGATAGAATGGATGCTATGGAATTACAGAAATCATCTGGGCTGGATTTTGAGGATTTGAGCTTGATATCTGGGGTGGTCATACCCATCGGGTTCAAAGTTCCTACATTTGTTGTCTATGATGGGGTCTCTTGTCCCAAATTGCATCTGAGGTCTTATGTCAGAAGAATTCAACCCCACACTGCTGATAAAAAGTTGTGGATCCATTTCTTTCAAGAGAGTTTATCTGGAGCTTAGCTAGAGTGGTATTATCAGTTGGAGAGTGTCAACATCAGAGATTGGAATGACCTTGCTGAAGCTTTCTACAAGCAGTATCAATACAATGCTGACTTAGCCCCCACTCGCATGCAGCTTCAAAGCATGTCTATGGGTGCCAAAGAAAGCTTTAAGGAGTATGCTCAGAAGTGGAGAGACTTAGCTGGAAGAGTTCAACCCCCTTTGACTGATAGGGAGTTGGTTGATATGTTCATGTGTACGCTGAATGGTCCGTTTTACAGTCATCTCATTGGAAGCTCATCATCTGGCTTCACTGAGTTGATCATGACAGAAGAGCGAGTAGAGAATGGTATCAAGAGTGGTAAGATCCAAGTGGGCACTTCTTCATCAGGTGCTGCAAAGAAGCCTCCCACTGGGAAGAGAGAATCTAATGCTGTGTATGGTCAGCCTGATCGTAACAGAAGGCATCAGTCTGGTAGTGCAGTTCATATTTCAAATCCAACTCCTGCAACAACAGAGCAGCCTCAAGGTAACCAACAGAGGGCTAGAAGACAGTTCACGAAGATCAACATGTCAATGGCTCAGGCATTGCAACACTTGTTGAAAGCTGAACTTATTACCCTGAGGGAGGCCCCTCAGAATCCCAATGTTACCTCTCCCAAGTACAATCCCAATGCACGATGTGCATATCATTCAAACTGTCCAGGACATGATACTAATAACTGCTGGGTCTTGAAGAACAAAATTCAGGATATGATTGATGCTGGAGAAATTGAGTTTGATCCACCAGGTACTCCAAATGTGATTACAGCTCCAATGCCAAATCGCGAGAAGACTGTCAACGCCATTGATGAAGATATTGATGAAGATCTGCATGTCTATTCAGTTATGGAGTTGAGCACACCATTGTCTGTTATCAAAAAGAGGTTAGTACAAGCTGGGATCTTTCCAGGTTGTCATGAAGATTGTCTATATTGTACCTATAAGCCGGATAGTTGCTTCATTTTGAGAGATGGGATTCAACGTCTCATGGATAAGTATACTATAGTGTTTGAAAGAAGACCAGCATCTGTAGAAAGTATGGTAGATCATCTGACTCAGGGTAAGAAGATTGAAGAGGTTGACATGGTTGACAAAGTACCACTAAGAACCACTTCAAAGGGTCCCATTAAAATCACTCATCAGGGCCCAATCAAGATTACTGCTGAAGGTCCTGTGAAAGTTGTTGCTGAAGCCAGAGTAGCTCCTCTGATCATTACCACTCCTGGTCCTATTCCTTATACATCTGACAAAGCTGTGCCTTGGCACTATGGGTCTGATGTTTACATCCATGGTGTCAAGCAGGAGCCTTTACCTGATATGCCTGTCGACATTGATAATATTGCTGGATCTAGCAAGATCACTCGTAGTGGAAGAGTCTTCTCTCCTCCAGTTGCTTCTAAGAGTGCAGTTACTCCTGCTGTTACTTCCACCACTGATGCTCGGGGCAAGGGTCCTGTTATTGAGCCTGTATCTACTGATGTGCCAGCTGCTGATGACCTCTCTAAGCAGATGGAAGAAGTATTGAAAATCATTCGCAAGAGTGATTATGATATTGTTGATCAGCTGGGGCATACTCCCTCAAAGATTTCTATGCTCTCCCTGTTATTATGTTCTGAGGCTCATGCCAAGTCATTGATCAAGTTTCTAAAAATGGCTCATGTACCCAGTGCAATTTCTGTGGACCAGTTTGAGAATTGTGTTGCTCACCTGACCTATGACAACGGGTTAGGATTTTCTGATGCTGACTTGACCCCTGCCAAGAGGGATCATAACAGGGCCTTGCATATTTCAATTGAATGCAGGGGCACTACCCTGTCTCATGTGCTGATAGACAATGGTTCCTCTCTGAATGTGTTGCCTAAGGAAGTCCTGAACAAGCTGAGTCCTGAAGATACGGTATTGAAGCCCAGTAATATTGTGGTAAAGGCTTTTGATGGTTCTAGAAGAGTAGTGCATGGGGAAATTGATCTTCCAATCAAGGTTGGCTCTCAGGTGTTCACTGCTACATTCTATGTGATGGATATTCGTCCTTCGTACTCATGTCTGCTTGGTCGTCCCTGGATCCATGGGGCAGGTGCTGTGACCTCCACATTACATCAAAAGTTGAGATATCCGGTGAATGGAAAAGTTGTTACTGTCTTTGGAGAGGAAGAATACTTTGTCAGCCATGTAAACACTTTCAAGTATCTGGAAGTAGAAGGTGAATACATTGAAACTCCATGTCAGTCATTTGAAGTGGTCCCCTGGGCTGTTAAGGATTGTGCGACTCCTCCTGCTGTGAAGAAGGTTCCTGTGGTCATTAGAAACCCTCCAACAATGGCAATGGCCTCCCTCAATGATGCAAAAGTTGTGGTGGAAGAAGGTGGTTGTACTATTTGGGGTCAGCTTCCTGATATTCCATACAAGTCTGACAAGTTTGGTTTGGGTTTCACTGCAGAGTCCCAGAAGGCTGTCCGTCGTGCCCGTGCTGTTCGTATCACCAATCAAGGGGTTATCAATGCTGTGGAAGATCAAGATGAAGACTACAACCTGGAGGCATGGATTTTTCCTACTGTGGGTGCTGGACTCAATAATTGGACAGCTGAAGATGTTATCCCTATCTCCTTTAGTCAGGAGTAAATACTATTGCTGTGTTATGTTTTTAAATTTATAATTTCTGGAACAATTAAAATTTTCAAGCCCTGTGCCTTACCCGGGGCACAATGGTGTGCTTGTTACGGGTTGTCATTTCATTTGCATACTGCATTCAATAAAATCAGTGGACGTTTCGTTTCGTAAATATTGTGTTCCTTGTCTTTCTTTTTCTTTTATTTTTGCTTTATCAGCTATGTGTTCTTACACACACCCACGTCACTAAAATGCAGATCCTCATCCACTCTGGATCCAGTTGATAACAGTTCTACTATTGCCAGTTACAATTTCGAGAATCCGATCTATCAAACTGAAGACGGAAACGAGGACGATTGTGAAATACCTGTAGAGCTTGCTAGGTTGTTACAACAAGAAGAGAAAGCTATACAGCCACATGAAGAGCCAGTCGAAGTTGTGAATCTGGGAACTGAAGAAAACAGAAAAGAGGTCAAAATAGGGGCTGATTTAGAGGACAGTGTCAAGAGCAGGTTGATTCAGATGCTACGTGACTATGTGGAGATCTTTGCTTGGTCTTATGAAGATATGCCAGGGTTGGATACAGACATTGTGGTTCACCGTTTGCCAGTGAAAGAAGATTGTCGTCCAAAGAAGCAGAAGGTTCGCCGTATGCGTCCTGAAATGTCAGAAAAGATCAAAGCAGAGGTAATGAAACAGTTCAATGCAGGGTTCTTGGCCGTAACTTCTTATCCTCAGTGGGTTGCAAATGTGGTACCAGTTCCTAAGAAAGATGGTAAGGTACGTATGTGTGTAGACTACAGAGATCTGAACAAGGCTAGCCCTAAAGATGACTTTCCACTTCCTCATATTGATATCCTGGTAGACAACACTGCTCAGCATAAGGTATTCTCTTTTATGGATGGTTTCTCTGGTTACAATCAAATCAAGATGGCACCTGAAGATATGGAGAAGACTACATTTGTGACACAGTGGGGCACCTTTTGCTATAAGGTAATGCCATTTGGTTTGAAGAATGCAGGGGCAACATATCAGCGTGCCATGGTGGCTTTGTTTCATGATATGATTCATCATGAGATAGAGGTATATGTGGATGATATGATAGCCAGGTCTCGGAATGAAGAGCAACATCTTGATCATCTGCACAAGTTGTTTGAGAGGTTGAAGAAATACAGGTTGAGATTAAATCCAAACAAGTGTACTTTTGGAGTTAGATCTGGAAAGCTCCTGGGTTTCATTGTCAGTGGAAAAGGTATTGAAGTGGATCCTGCAAAAGTGAAAGCTATACGAGAGATGCCAGCTCCCCGTACTGAGAAGGAGGTTAGAGGTTTCTTGGGACGATTGAACTACATTGCAAGATTTATTTCCCAATTAACTACCATCTGTGAGCCAATCTTCAAGTTGTTGAAGAAAGATCAGGTGATGGAATGGAATGATGAGTGCCAGACTGCCTTTGATGAAATCAAGAGATGTTTGCTAGAACCTCCAATTTTAATGCCACCAGTTGATGGAAGACCCTTGATTATGTATTTAACAGTATTAGACAACTCAATGGGGTGTGTATTGGGGCAACATGACGAGTCTGGTCGAAAAGAGCAGGCAATATACTACCTTAGCAAAAAGTTTACCGACTGTGAAACAAGATACTCACTGCTCGAGAAAACTTGCTGTGCTTTGGCATGGGCTGCTCGCCGACTAAGACAGTATATGTTGACCCATACTACCTTATTGATTTCAAAAATGGATCCAATCAAGTACATATTTGAGAAACCTGCTCTCTCCGGAAGAATTGCAAGATGGCAAATGATCTTGACGGAATATGATATACAGTATACTACTCAGAAGGCCATTAAGGGGAGTGTTGTTGCTGATCATTTGGCTCATCAAGCAGTAGATGATTACCAGTCAATGAATTTTGAGTTCCCTGATGAAGACATTATGTCTGTTACCAAAGAACCTGGACAATATGACGGACCTGAACAAAGATCTCGATGGACTATGGTTTTTGATGGTGCCTCCAATGCACATGGTAATGGTGTTGGTGTTGTGATTAGTTCCCCTGAAGGTTGTCATACCCCGATTACTGCCAGACTTTGTTTCTATTGTACCAATAACATGGCTGAGTATGAGGCATGTATCATGGGTATGCAAGTTGCTATTGATATGAAGATTCGGTTCCTTGAGGTGTATGGAGATTCAGCTCTGGTAGTAAGTCAGATTAAAGGAGATTGGGATACAAAGCATGATAATCTCATTCCTTACAGAGAACGCGTGTTGTCTTTGATCCCACAACCTGTAAACGCAGACATAGTTAAAAAATACTACGCATAAAAAGAGACCCGCTAGGTTGACAGGCCTAGGCAAAAATAAGGGCATCCCGGCAAACCAAAAGGGTTTGGGCAAAAATTAGGGATATATATATAAAAAGATGTACACCCGGCAAGTCGAAAACCTGAAAAGGCGGCTTGGGCAAAAAAGGGTATCCCGGTGGATTGAAAACCTGAAAGGGCAATCCAGGCAAAAGTTAGGGATTAAAGCGTATGACTATGTCTCGTTTGGATCACTCATGAAACTGCAACCAGTTGTACTACTTACTCAAGCTCAAACAGATAAAGCTCAATCCAATCGTTTCCGTCTCAACAACAAGAAGATAAGATACTTGAGTGGCAATAGTAGAATTGAAACTCAATAGGATTATTTCCCACATAGCTGATTCTTTTTGTAAAACTTCATGACAAAATTCTCTTACTAGGGTTTATGTCTCCTTGTACAAACTTACCCGTGTATGGGTCACTTTTGATATAAATAAATTCCATCTTTTGAATCCAGATTCACTTTTACCCTATTTACATAAGCGAAACGTCCATTGGTTGTGTTTGAATGTATGTATGCCTTTGAATATGATTGATGTTTACCAGAAACGCATGTATGCTTTTAATATGATTGATGTTTACCAGAAATGCATGAAAATGCAGTAATAGTATTTACTAAGGACGAACGAGGGAAGGATTTCAACGAAGCTTCGCCGGTTCATCTTTACAAGACAGTTACAAACCATCAGTAGGACTAATCCATTTTCACAAAGTCTAATCTCCCCTGGAATTTATATCCATCTCTTTTATCCTCATACGGATATACGGGAAATTACTTTCCAATAAGGGCACGATGAACGAAGACGGGATGTTATACTTACCCTACTATCAAACGAAAACGAAGGTTATCTATACCCTACTATCCCCAACAACGGGAGGTTATCTATACCTTGTTATCCCCAACAACGGGAGGTTATCTATACCTTGTTATCCCCAGCAGACGGAGGGTTATATATTCTTCAACAAATCGGGATTTATTTTCCTTGGCCAGCAGTTGTTATACGAGGATATCCAGACACTTCCAGCAGTGTCATATCATACATACATCATTTACATCATACCATAACATATATGTCTATAGTACATTACCTAAGTGCATCATGTCATACATGCATACATAAAGCATAAACTAATGTTGTTATACAAAATGCTACCTTGTTTTCAGGTTAATTATCCAACAAACAAGCTTATGATCTTTGGGACTGCTTTATTGTAACCTCAGGGTTACTTTATCCTCCTGATGAGCTTCTTATTACTTTGGGGACTGCTTTATTGTAACCTCAGGGTTACTTTATCCTCCTGATGAGCTTCTTATTACTTTGGGACCGCTTTATTGTAACCTCAGGGTTATTTTATCCTCCTGATAGCCTCTCATGACTTCAAGACTGCTTTAGAGCTACTGATTGCTCTATCCTCCTGAAATCATCCTATTACTTCAAGACTGCTTTAGAGCTATTCATTGCCCTATCCTCATGAGGTCATATTACTACTTCAAGACTGCTTTAGAGCTATTCATTGCTCTATCCTCCTGAAGCCATCTAATTATTTCAAGACTGCTTTAGAGTTATCCATTGCTCTATCCTCCTGAAATTACATTATTATTTCAAGACTGCTTTAGAGCTATCCATTGCTCTATCCTCCTGAAATCATTACTTCAAGACTGCTTTAGAGCTATTGATTGCTCTATCCTCCTGAAGACATATCACATTATTATTTCAAGACTGCTTTAGAGCTGTTGATTGCTCTATCCTCCTGAAGCCATTCTATTACTTCAAGACTGCTTTAGAGCTATTGATTGCTCTATCCTCCTGAAGCCATTATTACTTCAAGATTGCTTTAGAGCTATTGATTGCTCTATCCTCCTGAGGTCAGATTTATCACTTCAAGACTGCTTTAGGGTTATCATTATTGATTGCTCTATCCTCATGAAGATATGCTGTATTACTCCAGACTCCTGACAGTTCTCATTATACTACTGAAGAACTATCCCCTAGTGGCATCTTTAAGCCCACTCAATCATGTTCAACCAACCATCAATATCACTCCGTGCACTGGTGAGTGCAAATTTTTGGGCTTTTGTGTTCAATCCCCTTCAACCTTCCAGGTTACGACTGGCAAATATACCAATCTAACCCCTCAGGTTTCAGAAAATTGAACAGGGGCAGCTGTTGCACCCCAAAATTTGCCCTCACCATACCAGACTTTGTGTTCTAAGAAGGTTCACAAGATTCACAATGTTTACAAAGCTTTCCTAAGGGTCATGGGGCCTACAAAGCCACTTCATGATGTTCACAAGGTTCACAAGCTTCACAATACCTCCCATGAGTATCACAAGATATCTTATGAAGATTCACAAGGTTCACAAAGTTCACAATTGGTCAGAAGAGTTGACAATTCCCTCAGACAATGCACCTCCTAAGCAGTGCATCCAAAACTAGGGTTTTGACTTTAATCAGGCTAAATGGACTTCCAAGACTTCAGATTTGGTCCCAGGGGCATTTTGGTCATTTTCACGCTGACTCTGCCATTTCTCGAAGAGGGATCGTCGCTAGGTCTTGAGGCAATGTTAACATTATTTTTGAGGCATTTATTTGATATGTGGTTTGCTTATATCAAGGCGTCGGTGTAGTTTGATTGGTATCAGGAAACCTTGTCAGAAATACAACTGGATTTGGGTTGTTCATAGCTCGTGGTCTATTTTAAGTCACTCCTAAACAATTTTGTTTCTGTTAATTACGAGTGATTTAATTTGGAATATTTGGTTGTACTGAAGCGCCAAAATGTGATTCGAGCGTTTGCAGGATTCTTGTTCATGGATTTTGTTAAAAGTTATTTGATCAGTGGAAATTAATTGAATATTTAATGTTAAGTCGGGCTGCTCTAAACACAGGCAAATTGTTACTTAAGAATGGATTGTTGCGGTTTTGGCGCATGTCCGCGGTTGGCCCAGAAAAACAATGGGATAATATTAATAAGGGATGTTGCTAGTTGAGGTTCAATCCCATGTTTGGCTGTTGTTTTCATCGAAGTCATGTGAGATACCCATATTTATTAACAAGTCCAATTCGTGGTTTAAGTGCTCACTGGTTATTATAAAGAAAACATGCTATATGTTGAACGAGAGGTTAATACCTCTGTTGGATACTTATTATTCAAATAACCGGCAACATTCATGGGTTTGATTCTATTTCAATATAAGGGATGGTACATTCAAATATACAAAATTCAGTTTGAGACATAATTCCAAACAAGTGCCTTGTAAAAATAACTAACAGATTCAGATAATTTCCAAACTTTGTTTACGTGCTACAATGATGAAGGTTTTATCTTAAAATTTGGAGTAACAATTCCACCAATAACAACAGCCCACAGGAGGCATGATACCAAGGTACAAAACCATATTGTGATGACTATTACAAATCAGGTTCCTAACTTCATACAAGTTGCTACAAGATATCTGAACAAACTATTTCTCAGCAGCAAATTTTCAAACACATCAGCCTTGCAAGCTAGTTCCTCAGAATCTCCAGTAAGTCGACCTGCTATGCACATAAGACTTCCTCCGGGCTTCAATCCTTCCTTTCCAATTTGATTTGAATCTCCAGCTGCAATGTGAATCAAAAGGGATATGAGAATACCGTGAGTTCTAATCCTGAATAATTGATGGCATAAAATCGAGTATTCAGAGGAAATCAGATTAAACAAGTCTCAAAAACAACAAAACAAAATGAATTGAAAGAAGTTCAGTCCTCAGCTTTTATTCATCATCGGGCATGAAAATTCGAGCGGCCGGGAGAGCCGCAGTCGAATCCTTTACCAACTCCCTACCGAACATCGAATCGCATACTGTAATTTCGGACAAAGCTCTCGACAAATTGCGAGGCCACTAATCACACAGGGGCAGCCACATACACAATAGCGGTTCAGACTCTAAGGTCATCATCACCGAAACCGAAAGCAACATAATCGAAGGCAGCATAATCAAAAGCAAGGATTATAGTATCTTTTCCAAACGGCTCAGACGAACTGTCATCATCGCCGCACAACCCTTCCCGGCGGCGTCGACCCGACAACATCCATTCTGAAAGAAGAAAAAGAAGAGTCAGTGAACTTGTATCAGAAAACCAGAAATTTGAACTGAAACATGATTCGAAGCTACATCAGAAAGTTAGTCCATCAATTCACAAATCCAGATGAACAAGCGTAGCAGTTCAACTCAGAAAAAGGAGAACTAAGTTCATGTTCAGAAGAACAAATTCAATTCACAAGAAGAAGGACAAGTTCAGCGCAGTTCAAAGAACAAGTTCAATTCAGTTACAGCCAAACTGTATCAAAACTGTAAGTCAAATCAGATGAACAAGCATGTCAGTTCATAAGATAAATGAGTTCACAAAAACCATATCAGCAAGCGAATCGCAAAGTTCCATATCTGAGAAGATCCGAAAATCCCTCATTGATCAAGTCATATTAGAAACGGATATCCAAATCTATCAGTTCCCAAATGGAATCAAATCTGCAAAATCAAATCAAATCTACAATCAGCATCAAAGAAATATAACGTAAAAGATGCAATAGCCCAAGCCCACGATTGGGATCAACAAAAGATATAAAAGGGTCACGAAAACCCTAATGAAGGGGGGATTCATTCACAGTAAAAAATCACAAAAAACCCTAGAGGGAGAGGAGGGAGTAGAAACCCTAGCACGAACGCTAGTGAAAGCGGCCGCGAACAAAGAGCTGAAACCATCATCAAAGCCCATCCGCGATTATCAACGAGGGAGTATAGACTCAGAGGAAGCGAAACCCTCATCATCGTCGCTGTAATCAACAGAAACACCGTGAAGACGAAAAAGAACCCACCGAAGGAGGTCCGCCGGCGCCGTCATATCCGACGGCGAGCAAACCACCCCGAGGCTCAGATTGAACATCATCATCGCCTCAACGAGACCACTCGAACTCAGACCAGAAGGTTGAATAATCTATTTCAAAATCTCACATGTTCGGTGTTTCTTTTATTTGTTTTTTTTCAGGAATTGTTGAGAAGGAAATCCGACATTGAAGGATTGATGGAAGACGAAGAGAACGAAGGAATGTAAATCGCCACGGCGCCGCGAATAGGGCTTAGAAACCCTAGCTGAAGATGAAGCTCTTCTTTCAAATTGGGCTAAAGAAACACGGGCCTGATTCGTTTTATTCTTTTTATTAATTTAATTTTATATTTTTATTATTGTTTTCATTACAAATTTTTATTTATTTGTTTAGGTTATCTATTAAATTGACCATTTTGTTTAGTTGAAAAGAGAACAATAAACTTAAGTCATTTTATAGTAAAAACCATTAACCTTCTGCTCAAACATAAAAAAAAAATATATGTAACCACTTCTTTCAAAAAATATAATTAGAACTTTTTTTTTTTAATAAGTAGAACTTCTTCCTTTTTTTTAAAAATAATTAAAACCCCTTTCATTTCAAATTAAAACTTTCCTTTAGATAATAATAAAGACTCTTTTTTTAGAAAAAAACAATTTTTGAAAATTAAATTTAAATTTATTAATATTAAACTCTTATCTTAACTTAAATTGAAGTTTATATCATAAAATAAAACCACAAAAACATGCATAATTTCACTTCCTGGCTTGTCTGATAATTCATATAATTCTGCCCACTAACGTTGTTTGTTCGTTTTGCAGTTTATTGCGTTTACCGTTATTTATTTTATCTTATTATTGTTCAATTCAAATTTCATTACCATATTGTATCTGTTTCTCGGTTGTAACCTCGTGAACCAACAATCGCGCTTACTTTCCGCATTTTATTTCCGCTTGCATGATTTAAATCTCTCACACTTTCATCACTATTATTCTGTCCCCTGCATACATCCGAAGGTTAGGTCTAACCGTTTGGCCGCCGCGCCAATAGTCCTCAACTTCAAACCCTTACAACCTCACAAACCCTAATTTTCACAAATGCCTCGCCGCAGGCAAGATTACAATTTTACCCCTAGCATTAGGTCAAAGAGCCGCCGCGCTCATTTTAGGGTTTCCCGCCGTGGAATCCCTAATTTAACCCTAATTACAACTTAACAATTCAACGTAGAGATTTGGAGTTTCTACACTCCACGTAAGCGTGTCCTTAAGACATGTTTATTCCCCTTGAGACCTTGACCACTGTCAAGAGATCTCTAACCTCCCTTTTGAGGGGAACTACGATTACTCTGATTCCGCTCCCGTAAGGATACGTAGGCACAAGATGCGATGTCTTGCCGAGTAAACTTAGAATTAACCCCCTTTATTATTTATTATTGCTTATTTATATTTTATTTATCTTTGCTATTTAATTATTTTGCTTATTATTTTGTAATTGTTTCTTGGATGTAAAGTTGTTTAATTATTTAATTATTATTATGGTTAGTAATTAGGGAGTGTAACAACCTGTATGTAATATTAAAATAAATTTAGATCGCTTTTAAATAAAGATAATTAAAATAAACACGTCACACACGTAAGTCGATTTTAATCGCCGTCTCACTTCCTAAGGATATCCCTCAAGTTGCCTACGAATAGGGCTGGAAATGAGTCGAGTCGAGTCGAACTCACCTCAACTCGGCTCGACTCGTTAAGAATTGTTCGAATTCGAGTTCGAGTTCGAGTTCGACACGAACTTTTTTTTAAGCTCAAACTCGACTCGTTATAAGTTCACGAACAGTTCGGTTCGACTCGTTAGGTTCATCTCATTAGGTTCAGTTCACATGGTTCACGAACTTAAAAACTATTTTTTTAAATATAAATATTTTTTAGTATATTTGACATTTTAAATAAATATATATTTTTAAAATAAAATATTAAAATAAAATAAAAGTTATCATATTGATATTTAACTTTATCTTCAAAATCTACTAATTCAAAACCTACACAACTTTCAAGAGATACATTTGAGAGTCTAATTCAAAAACTACTAAATTGAAGATTAAATTTGTCTAAGATTTGAAGTAAATATTTAAACCTAATCTTAAAGACAGTATAATTCTTTTCATATGTAATCGAGTTGACTCATGAACCTAACGAGTCGAACTATGTATAGTTCAAGTTCAGCTCATTTAGTTAACGAACTTAATTTTTCGCTCATACTCAACTCATTTGGTTCATGAACTTAGTTCAACGATTTAATTGTCGAGTCGAATTTCGAACTATCTTCGAGTTGGTTTGGTTCATTGTCAGCCCTACCTACGAATAATGGTTAAGTGGGGTGTATAAAGCAAGTCCCTCAAATAGAAAAATCATCAAAGTCCCTTATGGTTGCTTTTACGAATCGAGTCCCTTTCGAAAAATGATGATGGTCCCTTATATGTGCTTATTACATCCCACAATGGCCTTCAAAGTCAAATTGTCCCTCACATGTCCCTTAAACATCCAAAGTAAGGACTACCTACTCCATTATAGTAGGGATAGTCTTACTAAAGGAAAGAATGAAGAATAAGAAAGACCTTTAAACATTAGGGTAGGTTACTCCTAGGTGCTTGCTCACTTCAAAACTGTTTCGCACTTAAACAAATTTTCAACAAGTTTTCAAACAAGTTCTTAACACATCCTTACATGGATTATTTATTAACTATTCTGAAAATTTTCTATTCACACACTACAATTTCAAAACAATTCAAAAGTGAGCTTAAGTACCTAAGAGCCCATGGATAACCATGGATGAAAAGGGTGCTAACACCTTCCCTTTTCATAACCTACCCCCCGGACCCAAAATATTCTCTAAGGTCTTTCCTGTTCTTTTATAACCTTTCCTTACGGATAAAATAAAAGTCGGTGGCGACTCTTGCTATCCGCAACATTGTTTAAAGTCAGTTCTCCCACCGTGTTACAATACCCATTTTTGTCGACGTCGCCTTTTCAGGTTTTCAACTTCGCGGGTTTACATTTTTTCTTTTTATCCCTAATTTTTGCCTGAACCCATTCTTTTTATGGTTCACCGAGATGCCCCATTTTTGCCTGGATTTTCTTTTTTATTCCAGTGGGTCTCTTTTAAGCAAAGTATTTTTTAACTACGTATGCCTTTACAGGGGACGTGAAATCTTCGCCATCCATAGTTGAAAGTATTAAGACTCCTCCGGAAAAGACTTTCCTTACTACGTATGGACCTTCGTAGTTGGGAGTCCATTTTCCCCTGTGATATTTCTGTGGAGGGAAAATCCGCTTCAACACTAAGTCACCAGCCTGAAAGCTTTAAGGGTGCACCTTCTTATCGAAAGCTTTCTTCATTCAGCTTTGATACAAACGACCATACGTAATGGATGCCAACCTCTTCTCGTCCATCAAGATAAGTTAATTCAATATGGCTTTCACCCATTCCGCCATCAAGTTTGACGTCGACCAACACTCTCAAGGAAGGAATCTCGACTTCTAACGGTAGGACAGCTTCCATACTATACATTAGCGAGAAAGGGGTTGCCCCAGTTGAAGTACATATGGAAGTACGATATCCGTGTAATGCAAAGGGCAACATATCGTGCCAATCTTTATAGGTAACTACCATCTTCTGCACAATCTTCTTAATGTTCTTGTTGGCTGCCTCAACAGCACCATTCATCTTTGGACGATAAGGAGAAGAGTTGTGATGTTCAATCTTGAAACTCTGGCATAGTTCCTTCATCATTTTGTTGTTCAAATTTGAACCATTATCAGTAATGATTCTTTCGGGCACTCTGTAACGAAAGATGATGTCCTTCTTGATAAATCGAGTCACGACTTGTCTGATGATGTTGGCGAAAGAGGCTGCTTCAACCCACTTAGTGAAATAGTCAATTGTCAGTAAAATGAAGCGATGTTCGTTCGATGCAGTCGGTTCAATCTTACCGATCATATCAATTCCCCACATAGCGAAGGGCCAAGGAGACGCCGTGACATTCAGAGAACTTGGCGGTACATGCATTTTATCAGCATAAATATGGCATTTATGGCATTTTTTGGCGTATTTGAAACAATCAGACTCCATGGTCATCCAATAGTAGTTTGCCCTCAATAATTTCCGATACATTGCATGTCCGCCTACATGCGTACCAAAAGCATCCTCGTGGACTTCTTCCATAAGCAAACCTGTTTCTTTTTCATCCACACATCTTAACAACACCAAAATGAAATTTCTTCAGTAAAGTACATCATCTTTGTTCAGATAGAAGTTTCCAGACAATCTTCTCAAGATCTTCTTATCCTAGCTCGATGCCCCAGGCAGATACTCCTGATTCTTGAGAAAGTTTCTGATATCATAATACCACGGCTTCCCATCAGACGCTTCCTCCACTGCAAATATGAAGGTTGGCCTATCGAGGCGCGAGATGACAATCCTCGGAGCATCATTCCAATAATTTACCTTGTACATTGAGGATAAATTCACCAAGGCGTCTGCCATTTGATTCTCGGCCCTTGGCACATGATGAAACTCTACTCTGGTGAAGAAAGGTAACAACCTTCTCGCATAATTCATGTAAGGAATCAGGTTGGGCTGACGAGTCTCCCATTCTCCTTTAATCTGATTTACGACCAAAGTTGAATCACCATAAATATCAAGGTTCTTAATTCTCAAATCAATCGCTTCTTCAATACCCATGATACATGCTTCAACTCAGCTTCGTTGTTGGTGCAGAGGAATGTTAACCTGGCAGTAAATGGTATGTGGGAACCGTAGGGAGTTGTAATGATTGCCCCAATTCCGCTTCCATAAGAGTTAACAGCACCGTTAAAAATCATTTTCCACTGGGAGCCTATCTCAGGACCTTCGTCTGGTAATGGCTCATCGCAATCTTTCATCTTCAAAAACATGATGTCCTCATCAGGAAATTCAAACTTCATTGGTTGATAATCATCAATCGGCTGCTTTGCGAGATATTCTGACAAAACACTCCCCTTTATGGCTTTTTGGGAGACATACTGAATATCGTATTCTATCAGAACCTTTTGCCACCTAGAAATTCTTCCTGAAAGCGCTTGCTTCTTGAACACATACTTAAACGGATCCATCTTCGAAATCAGCATGGTTGCATGATTCAACATGTACTGCCTTAGGCATTTGGCGGCCCAAGCAAGTGCACAACACATCTTTTCTAACATTGAGTATCTGGACTCATAATCTGTGAACTTCTTACTCAAGTAATAGATAGCGTGTTCTTTTCTTCATGTCTCGTCGTGTTGACCGAGAACACGACCCATGGAGTTCTCAAGAACCGTCAAGTACATTATTAATGGTCTTCCGGCCACTGGAGGCATCAGTATCGGAGGTTCCTGCAAATATTATTTTATCTTTTCAAATGCTCTTTGGCAATTTTCATTCCAGACAACCGCCTGATCTCTCTTTAACAGCTTGAACAATGGTTCACAGTTAGCCGTAATGTGAGATATGAACCTTGCAATGTAGTTCAATCTACCTAGAAAACCGCGAACCTCCTTTTCTGTTTTCGGCACTGGCATTTCTTGTATTGCTTTTATTTTTGCAGGATCGACCTCGATTCCTTTTTCACTGACTATAAACCTCAATAGCTTTCCTGACCATACACCAAAAGTGCATTTGTTCGGATTCAACCTCAATCTGAATTTCCCTAACCTTTCAAACAGCTTCAAAAGATTCACCAGATGCTCTTCCTCCGTTTTTGACTTCGCGATCATGTCATCAACATAAACCTCGATTTCATGATGAATCATATCATGAAAGAGAGTCACTATCGCCCGCTGGTAGGTTGCCCCTGCATTTTTCAATCCAAAAGGCATCACCTTAAAGCAAAAAGTCCCCCACAGCGTGATAAAGGTTGTTTTCTCCATGTCTTCCAGGGCCATCTTGATCTGGTTATACATGGAGAAGCCATCCATGAAGGAAAACATTGAGTACTAAGTCGTATTATCAACTAGCACATCAATGTGGGGGAGCGGGAAATCGTCTTTCGGGTTCGCTCTATTTAAATCTCTGTAATCAACGCACATCCTGACCTTACTGTCCTTCTTAGGTACAGGCACAATGTTAGCGACCCACGGAGGATAGTTCGTAACAGCAAGAAAACCGGCGTTCAACTGCTTCTGGACCTCCTCTTTAATCTTAACTGCCATATATGGTCTAGTCCTTCTCAACTTATGCTTTATAGGTGGACACTCTTCTCGAAGAGGTAAACGATGAACCACTATATCTGTATCCAGTTCGGGCATATCCTCGTATGACCAAGTGAAGACGTCTCTATACTCTCGAAGCATCTCAACAAGTCTTCTCTTGACATCATCTTCTAAAGCAGTCCCTATTCTAACCTCTTTTCTGTCTTTCCCAGTACCCAGGTTGAAAACTTCAATCTCTTCTTAATGAGGCAGAATGACCTTCTCCTCCTGTCTCAGCAGCCTGGCAAGCTCTTCAGGCAGGTCTTCGTCTTCATCAATCTCTTCTTCAGCTTGAAAGATTGGATTGTCAAAGTCATACCGAGTCATAGACGAGTCTGAATCGGTGGCATCTACGATATGAAACCTGCATGATGATGATTTGATGCTTAAAATGATATGCAAGAAATCACAAACCACATTGCCATTTTATTGTTAAAATAAAAATAAGAAAAACAGGGATCAAAACATTTGAGTGCAAAAAGACGCCTTTTGATTAATGATAAAAGCAATTGTTCAAACATAAATAAGGTAAGGCCCTATAAATGAAAACCATTATGTCCTGGGTGGAACGCAGGACTACACATAATTAAAACAAATATATTACTCTTCAAAGGACACTTGGACAACTTCTTCGACGGTCCAATTGTGCAGGCTCTGGCCAGTAACACATGGCTGGATCCATGCGTCCATGTCACAATCACTATCCCCCTCGTCTTCAGATACGGTGTTGATTCTGTCGAAGATCACTCCGCCAGTTGTAAACTGCACTGGACCTCTATACTGAGGAGCATTCTGTGAGGAAGAAGATGACGGGTTGTACCCCAATCCAAATTTATCTTGCTTGTTGGGGATACTTAGCACTTGACCCCATCCTTGCGAGGAACCTGACTCCACCATCGCACGCGCTTCTTTGAAAGAAGACATAGAAATCTCGGGAGTTCTGTCCACTACAAAAGGCTTCTCTTTGACTTGGACGACTTCAAATGTCTGGCATAAAGTATCTTGAATTTCCCCATCAACTTCAACATACTTAAACGATGATAGTTGGCTTATCATTATGTCTTCTTTACTATAGACAGTGACAATATTACCCCCAACCATGTACTTCAACTTCTGATGTAAGGTCGATGTCACTGCCCCTGCAGAATGAATCCAGGGTCGACCTAACAAACAGCTGTATGCAGGCTGAATGTCCATTATATAGAAGACAACATTGAAAATTTCAGGATCAACTTGAATAGGGAGAGTAACTTTTCCAAAAACAGACCTCCTCATTCCATCGAACACTCGCACAACAAGATCAATAGGGGTACATATCACGCCTTGGGTATCTAGCTTCATTAAGGCCTTTTTTGGAAACACGTTAAGTGATGACCCAGTGTCCACCAAGACATGCGACAAGACTGCCCCTCTGCATTCAATAGAGATATGCAAGGCGTAATTGTGATTCCTTCCCTTAGTAATTAGGTCTAAATCCGTAAACCCCAAGCCATTACCAGCATTCACATGGACTACAACCCCCTCAAGTTGGTTTACGGAAATCTCATGTGGAACATACGCGGTATTTAGAATCCTCAAAAGGGCATTCATGTGTGCCTCTGAGCAGAATAACAAAGATAGAATTGAAATTTTGGAAGGAGTCTGTTGAAGATTATCAATAATTTTATAATCGCTCTTTCGAATCAGACGCATGAACTCTTCAGCATCTTTTATCAGAGCATTCTTCTCCCCCTTTGTTGTGAACTCTCTTCCACTACGGCTTTGCCTTTTCCTTTGTTTGGCCTCTCAACTTTAGCTTCTGGAGGTGAAAACACCCTCCCACTTCTTGTCATTCCACTAGTTCCAATCAAATTATCAACCGATAAACCATCAGACGATGTTCCCCTCAACTCTTGTTTTTGGCCATTACAAAAGACCTCTGCCCCATAGTTCCATGGGATTGCTTTAGTACTTTCGTATGACACTGGTCCTGCTTTGGTGATTATAATAGTTGCTGGCCTCGGCGGCACAAATATGTTAATCGTTTTGAAAGGGATCGAGATCGTAGCAATCTCGTCCTGACTCTGATTAATCACCTTTACATCATTCTCTTATACAACCCTGTCAAATTGTAACACACGTTCATTCATTAAACACTAAACATAATTCCCCAAATCTCTATAACCTTCGGGATGCACTGCACACCCGTCACGATCTTCTCCACAGCCTGGAAAAACTCCGCCTTGCAACAACTTGCTTTAATAAAGCTCAATGGCGTTCTCAGATTTGTAACATCCATTACCAAATCCACCTCTTCTTCTTCAATAATAGCATTGACACCGGCCGCTCCATGGTTGGGCATCGGGTTCTGAACAACATTAGGTGCATCGTTTGTAAAGTTAATTGCCTTGCTATCAATAAGGTATTGTACCTTATGTTTGAAAGCCTTGCATTTATCTATATGGTGACCTGGGCGCCTGAATGGAAGTCACATTTGGAGTTTGCATCGTAACCCAGAGGTGGCGCGCCAGTCAAAGGTGCCAATGTTCTCTTCTCAATCAATTGAAGTTGAAGTAAATGTTGTAAAAGTTGTGAATACGACATCGGTGGCGCATCAAACTGCCTATTCATTGTTCTTCTACGGTCCTGAAATTGTCGTGGTGCATGATTTTGCTGTTGTTATGGTGGCCGTTGTTGTTGTTGTTATTGTTGAGGTGCTGCATGAATAGTAACACTTGCGACATGTGGTTGTTGCTGATATTGTTGGTGTGGAGCCCTATTCCTGTTCCTATTTCTGAAACTTAAAACTGTATTGATTTCACCTTCCCTCTTCTTGTTATTACCAGCTTAATACCATTCTCAACTCTCTCGCCAGTAATAATAAGATCTGAGAAAATTCCAGACATGTTTCCTATCAGCCTTTCATAATATATCCCTGGCAATGTTGCCACGAACATATCAATGAGTTCTCTCTCGACCATTAGTGGTTGAACTCTTGCAGCTAGCTCACACCACCTTTGTGCGTATTCTTTGAACCCCTTGTTGTTTCGCTGAGACAGGTTCTGCAGCTATACTCTATTGGGTGCAAGATCACTATTGTATTGATAGTGGCGAACGAAGGCCTTTCAAAGGTCCCTCCAGCTTCTAATATTGGTCCCCTCAAGGCCCATGTACCACTCCAAAGACGGTCCCAACAAATTGTCTTGGAAGAAGTGCATCAATAACCTTTCATCATCGGAATATGCAGACATCTTCCTGTAGTACGAACGGAGGTGTACTCTGGGACAAGTCATCCCTTTGTATTTGTCAAAGTCAGGTACTTTGAACTTTGGTGGAATTTTCAGACTTGGGATCAGCCCCAAGTTAGACATGTCCAGCCCAAGAGAATTCTGATTCTCAAAATTCCTCATGTTCTCTTCTATCATTCTAAACCTCTTGTCTACATCAGACTGCAAGCCTACACCAAGATACACGTCATCTTGTTCATCTTCCTCCTAATGAGGACCAGCATTTTCGTGTGCATCGCCCGCTGCACCTAAACCATGAGCTCCATTCTAATTACCTCTGCCCGGAGGAACAATAACTGTTGGAATAACATTTGCTTGTGGAGTACCCACATCAGTCTGGGGGGAACAACAGTGGCCCTACCATGAAAAAACTCCACTTCCATCTACTCTCACAATCAAAGGTTGAACCAGCATCCTCAACTGCTCTTGGTCGTTAGCAACCCCTTGCATAAGGTCCATGAACTGCGTCATGCAATCTCTAAACTCCTGTAACTCAAGTTGAATTTGATCCATTGCCTTTTGTTGATTTCCCCTAGTTGAGTAATGGTGAATTGCCCGGTCTGCAATCCTGAAACACTGCTGAGAGAGAACCAAAGAGAATAAGGTTAACAGAACCAGAACACCTGCAATGTAATATGACAAATGATGCAAAATGCAAGCATGTAAATATGTTTCGGGGAAATTTTCCCCTTGATTCTAGTTCCACAGAAGCAATAGGAGAATGAAGAGCCAACAGATGAAGCCATAAAATCCCTCTCATAAATAAAATGAGAATCAGAGTTAACACATACAAAGCACTACACCAAGGAAATACAATAGATTTAACAAAAAGACCCCAGCCAACAAGCCTGGTGATGGTCCGAATACAAGATAAATATAGAAGAAATCAAAGAAGTTGCGCTAAGATACCCTACTCAGCCACGGTAGCGAGTCTGGAACTCCTCTAACAACATCTTCATATCTGAATGATTACGTTGTGCCACCAACGCCTGAATGAGAAGTTCCCTCTTGCTGATGACGTCCTTCAGACCTTGAGCGTAATCTTCCCAAGTGCCTTCTCCGAAAGCATCCTCGAGTCTGGGCTTCTTCAACTCTGCTCTTAGCTTGTATTCCTCCAACGTTGCAAGAGCTTCTCGTATCTTATGGTCGCTTTCGTATCGACGAGAGGATTCTCCTGATCTTTTTCATCTTTGATTCGTAGTTGAGTCTTCAACCTGTCAATCTACTGATGAAGCTCATCTTCTCTTTCCTTGTTATTAGTCAGGATGGCATTCCACTGAGCGCTGAACTTTGATATCTCTAGGTGCGCTTTCTCTAGCTCTTTCTTCTTCCCTTTGATGGTATTACCCAAGCTTCTCAAGTCTTGACCAAGACGTTCTCTGACGCAAATTTCTTCAGTCAATTCCCTCCCCATCTGGTTCAGAATCTCTGTCTTCATCTTGGACAGGCAAGTGGCTTCATTCTTCTCACTTCTTAGATGAATGATTTCCTTCTCCAACTCTTCATTCAATTTGTGTAGTTCTTATTTTTCAGCCCACAATTGATTATATTTATGAATGTCAATTGTTGACGGTTCTTCAAATACCAAAGGATATAGAGGCTCTCTGATCGGGAATGGTAACAACAACCTTTCCACACTTTCTTGGATCCATTCAATATATGGTCCATAGGCTCTGCTATCACCTTTACCCAAAGTGTGATTTCCTTTGCATTGAATGCTACTCCAAGCTTGTTGCAAACTAGTCACAGTATCAATATCAGCTAACCCTGTAAAATACGGAGATTCCTGTATTTCCTTCTCCTTCGGGGGTTCTCTCAGAGTATAGTCAAACTATCTAACGGCGAGAGCAGGATTATAACTGATGCCACATCTCCTTCCTATCAAGGGAACATTTGGGAAGCTCCCACAACTGAAGATGATATCACTACCAAGAAGGTCTATACTGAACCACACAACATTCTCTAAAGTCAAGCCCATGAGGCTTTCTGACCATTCAACTGTGTCTGCAACATCAACAAAAGGTCCAGACTTAGGCAGATGTAAAATAAACCATCAGTACAGCAGTGGCGCACACCAGGAGACATTCTTCCCTCGTATGTTCTCGTTCTTGTGGTGGATTGAATGGTAGACATCACCTAGGAGCGTAGGCACAGGATTCTTAGAAGCGAAGATGTGGAAAGCATTCAAATCAATAAAGTTAGGTATATTGGGAAACAGTATTATCCCATAGATGCACAAAGCCAGGATAACATTGAAAACCAACCAACATCCCTCCTTAGCAAAGTGTTGAGCTTTACTCACCAAGAAAGATAGTGGGAAACCATGGACTCCAACTCTCCATATCAACTTAGCCTCCAACTCAGAGACATCAAGATGAAGAGCACTAACCAACTTGGTCAAATCAGACTTCTCTTCGAAGTGTACAAAAGGCATTTCTTCTAAGACAGGAACTCCTACCAACTGAGCAAACTCCTACAAAGTTGGCAAAAAAACATATCCGAAGAACATGAAGCAGCGCAACTGAGGATCATAAAACTGCAGCAGCGTATAAATACCTCCTGACTCAAACTTGGAGACCTTACAGACAAAGCTCAAAATCTTCCCATACTCCTTTCTGAAGTCTTCCATCACACTACGATCAGCCACATAAGTAAGCTTAAGCAGAGGCCCTATCTCCGGTGTCGGGAATTTGAACAACACACTCTTCTTCAAATCAGGCTCCATAATGATGGTGGATTAGATTACTAGAATTAAAGGGAAAATATGCACCTGAAACACAAATACATGCAAATGTTAAAATGCAAATGAATATGCAAATGAAAACAGGGGATCAAGATTGATGTGTTGCTGACTGAGTTGAACGAGAGCTTCTCTTCAGCGAGAAAATACTGGAACATCAAAAGATCAAAGTATAGGAACCTCATAACATCATATATTAAAGGTCCGCATTGATAAGAAATCCAGGTAGGTTAAAGGTTAATTTTCCTGCATAACCCTCCCGCTCACAAGGTATGAACCTAATATCTGACAAGGTTCGGCATCCTATGTGGTCTTTAACGTTACATACTTTCGAGAAACAATGATACGTTCACCATTTCTGGTTTGGCATCATAGTTTAATGAAGCGGCCTCACTTAGCTGACTTCCAAATGATCGGTCTCCAGAGTCAACAGTTTCCAGATCCAACATCCCCTCCTGACCAATGTACAAGATAGAATGTCTTCATAGAAAACCTTGTCTGAACGTGAATTTCATGAGGACTAATGCATGCCAAAACATACAGGTCCATCACTACTTTCCACTCTAATGTTATGTATATCCTCAATCCTGGGTTTTGGCTTATCTCTCAAAGGAACAGTCCCACCCAACAGCACAGCAATATGATGATAAAAAATGTGTAGAAAATAAAATGCAAATGCAAACTGTACAAATGCAACACATATACACACCCACAGATAAAAGCATACAAGCGCTAGGATTGACTCGCATAGGGGATGAGAATTATCCCTAGCAGAGTCGCCAGTTGTCGCTACTGTGAAAAAGAGGTCGGCTGACTGACGGAAGAGTCACCACCGCTCGTTATTTATCCAAAAGAGAGGGAAAGGAAACGATCATAAAAAACCTACGAAAAAGGGAAAAGATAAGGTCATCGCAACCAAATCTTGGGTTTGGGAGTCGGTTACGCAAGGGGAAGGTATGAGCGCCCCTCACGTCCGTTGTACTCAACGGGATCCACACTTGTTATCTATCTAAAAGGGTGTTAATCTATCAAAAGGCTGGCTCGCAGGGAAAAAAGAAAAGAAAAGAGACTCGATAGAGCATCGATATTCTATGCCAACGTATTCCCTCGTGCAATGGGAAAGTCAAAGTCAACGTAGTTCGGAAAACTACGGGTGAAGGGGGGAAGGTTGCTCGTCAAGACATCGTCGTCTTGTGCCTACGTATCCTCATCTGGTATGAGAAATCAGAGCAAACATAGTTCAAGCTGACACGACTGTTGCGGTGAAATTCGGATACCAAACTATTAATTAGTTTGAATATTTAATTCATTTGCAACCGAACTTTGATTTGTCCAAAGGAAGGGATAAAGATCAAAATTCTCACAATGTAATGCAAATGCAAGCTAGAGAGTTATAAGTTCGAGGGTTGGTTAAATTTAGGGAAGGTACTAGCATCCTAAGTTTCTGTAGTACTCTACAGGAACCTCTTGTTTTATGTTGTTTATTGCTAAGTGTTTATCTGCTTAAAGGTTAAGAGACCTAGGGGTTTATTTCTAAGTATACTCGATAAGATGTCGCATCTTATGCCTACATATCCTTACGGGAGTGGAATCAGAGTATTTTGTAGTTCCCCTAAAGGGTTTGAGGAGTTCTTTGATTGTGGTCAATGTTCCTACGGGTTTAGGGTAGTTGATTGATTGATTTTAGGAGAAGAGATGGGTTGTCATTTTAAGGGAGATTTAACCACCACAAATTGTAGGAAAATAGTATTTGCATCGTCTAAAGAGAAGGGCTCAAGTACTCGGATATAGATCGACGATGTACGCCTCTATCTCTCTTAAGGCAAAGTTCCTACGGTTTTGATTGTATTGATGTGGGGTGGAGATTCTATCTCGCTTAAAATGATTAACATTTATTTCTCTATTGTTTGAATATTGTTGTATTGAGTTGATTGTTTGTTTCTATGTTATAAAGATAGAGGAAAGGTCCTTCCTATGGGGTAGGGTCTATCTTAATTGATCAACTTGAGGGATCAAGGATCAAGGGGAGAATGATGCAAATGATGTGCACTACACACAAGTGTTGACTCATGTGTAGGTTTTTCCTTTGGACGGAATACAAGGCGGAAATATAAATTGCGATAATGTAAGTTGCTTGTAAAATAAATTGCGGAAATAAGAGGGCAAATAAGTAAAGCGTACATGTACGCATGAAAGCGCTGCGGTGTAGGTGAGTGAATTGTGTATGTGAGGTGCACGATTGATTGAATTATGAGAAGTTGAATTTAATTTAAGCGAGTTGATTTTAGGAAAAAGGTTAATATTATTTTTGGTGAGATTAATTTTAAAAGTTAAATTAAATTATTACTAGTTTTTATTTTACTTAAAGAGAAAATGTTCAAATTGTAATATTTATTGAATTAGTTGGGATTTTAAATAAATGAGCTTCATAAAAAGATTTAGTCAAGTTATATATTTTTTAGAGTTTATTAAGATAAAATAGTTTTTTATTATAAAAAGAAGTTTTTAATTAGTTTTACAAAAAATTATTTTAAAAAGTGAAGAGCCTTTTATTTTATATTTTATAATGGGACTAATTTTATCATATTAGAAGGGTTATTAATTAAATGAAAATAGAAATAAGTTAAAGGTGAATAAAAAAACAAATATGAGTTAATTATTTTTTTTAAAAAAGGTTGCCTAATTAAAATTATAAAAGCTAGATCTAAATAAAAAGGGTTTATTAGTATTTAATCAAAAAGATTATAAACGATTAGTTATAGGTTAATTAGTGAAAAAAGGATTACTGACTAAATAAATAAATTAGTATAAGTTAATGGTTAAATTAGTTTTAAGAGGTTGATTAAAATAGGTTAATGGTGGATTAAAGGGCTTAATGAAGTTAATTAGGGATTAATGAGGGGTTAAGGAGGGTGGTGTAATTAGTGTGTGTGTGGTGTAAGTGATTAACAAATTACAATAGATAAATAATAAAATAAAATGAAAAAACTGAAAGAAAACCCTAAATCCCCTTTCGTTTCCCCTCTTCTCCGATCCATCTCTTCGCCTCTCGATTCCCCTCTCGTCTTCTACCTCCGTCTTCTCTTCATCTCCTTCCCTTAAGACCCTAAACAAAATAAAACTCAAACAAATGTTAGATCAAAGATAGGGGAACAAGGAAATACGGCGGCAAGGGCAGCGATGTGCGAATCGCGGCGGTTTCTGGCGTCGAAGGTGGTGATGACGATTCCGGTAGCGGATGATGGATGGAAACGGAGGTTTCTGGCAACACAAATCTCGACGGCGGCGGGTTGCGATTTTTGGTGAGTTTCCCCTAAGAGATAAGTCCTTGATTTTTTCTTTTACCAATTTAGGGTTTTGAAAGAGTTTTGCGGGGATGTTATCTCAGGTTTTTTGTGTCGTCTCCTCTTTTCTCTATGTTTCGAATCCTCTTTTATAGGCCTTAGAGAGGATCTCTGATTTGAAAATGTCGCTACTGCGAAAATCGAGGTGCCGGCAAAACAGAAGAGTCGCCACCTTTCGTTATTTATCCCTCAGAACGGGAAAGGAAACGATTGGGAAAAACCTGACGAAAGGGTATAAGACAAGGTCATCGCAACCATTGTCTGGGTTCGGGAGTCGGTTACGCAAGGGGAAGGTATTATCACCCCTCACGTCCGTCGTACTCGACGGGATCCACGCTTGTTGGTTTGTCTACAGGTGAAAAATAATCTATCTACGGCTCCTAGGGCTAAACGGAAAGAAACTGACTCGATAGAGCATCGCACTCCATGCCTACGTATTCCCTTGTGCAATGGGAAAGTCAGAGTCATCGTAGTTCGGGAAACTACGGGGAAATGGGCTCGCCGAGATGTCGCATCTCGTGCCTACGTACTTCCACACGGCATGAAAGATCAGAGCTTCCGTAGTTCAGGCTAACTACGGCTAGATAGGGTGTTCTCGATCACACAGGGGTGGGAGAAGGGATTGACGATACTATCGTACGCATTCTAGCAGTTAGGTGTATGTTGCTCGCTCGACGGAGACTTAGGCGTTACCTGTTTGTGGTAGAACGGACGTAGTATGTCGGGTTTTAGAGGTATGGGAACCTACGGGTTCTAGAACTACGGTCTGGTCTCGATTGCGCCCGGGCAAGAGAAAGGAAACATCAGTCGTCAACGGGAAAGTCTCGATCGCACGGCAACGAGAGAACAAAGAAGTTAGTTGTTAGTGTGCTCGCTAGGATATCGCATCCTATGCCTACATATTCTCGTCTGGCACGAGAAATCAGAGCAGTTGTAGTTCAGCTAACTACAGCAAAACAGGGAAAAGGGAAAAGGGTAGCTCGCTAGGATATCGCATCCTATGCCTACGTACTCTCGTCGGGCACGAGAGATCAGAGCAAACGTAGTTCGGCGGGAAAACGAGTCTCAATTACATAGGGGCAAGAGAAGGGGTCTCAATCGCCTGAACGCGAGAGAAAAAGGGTTTCGATCGCCAGGGGACGAGAACAAAGAGGAAGCAGGCTTACGCCTAAACGGGAAGAAACTCGGGACACACACGCACAAACCTTATACGTAAGAGCGAATGTGTCGCATGTCACCCAAAGGGTACCATACTAGACATCCTAGACGATTGAGAAGAAACTCCTCAACTGTCATTTCCCACGTATCTAACGATACAACTCACAACACTCGATGGTTGCCTGAAGACTCGAATAAGAAAGATGTTGAACGAAGCGGCTCTGTTGGCTCCTGACATGCGCGCAAGCTCCATTCCAATCTTCTCCTTTCTGGATCCTTGATGATGATGCTCGAATCAGGAACAATGTAATGCTTAGACCGTCATGGTTCGACTTATATGATAAATCGAACTCTCAGAGGTAGCGTATTGATGTCCGTGTCAAAGACAAGATAGAGAAATGAAATCGACAATCATTCTCCAATTGAATCGTGTCACACGGCCAGCCAACAATGAAATCAAAAATAAAATTGGATAGAAAAGAAAATGGGAGAGAAAATAGGAGAAAAATCCACTAACAAATGGAAATAAAAGTCTACTCCTAAAATTAACAATTAAATTCTACTAGAAAAATATTCTAAAGAAAATAAAAGAAAATGCATATGAAAATAGCATAGAAAATTTCTATCTAAAATACTATAATATTCTATAAAGAAAATAGAAAAAATCTATATTAAATCTATATTAAAAAAAATGCATGATATTCTAAATTATAATCCCTAAAAAAAATAATCTCCTAAAAGAAAATAGGAAAATAAGACTAAACTATTACAAGCATTCATCCAATACAAAGGGAATTGAAAATCCAAAGGGGAGGGGGTACAATCTGCAAAACTGGGTGTATGCAGAAAAAAAACAGCCACTGGGCCTAGCCCACAATACAAACAAAAAATTCAGAAAACAAAATAAACTGGGGGGTGCGCCAGGAATTTGGAGTATGAAGCCAGCAAACGTGGTATTGGGCTCAGGCCCACTGCAATCAACAAAAAAAGAAAAAAAACGTGTGGACCGGGGTGTGAAGCTGAAAACGGAGGTGTAGATCCAAACGACTCGTTGGGCCTGAGGCCCAACGTCCCAATCCAATTCCCTTCTCCCCCTTCACACTCAGAAACCCTAATTCTCTCCTACCTTCTTCACCCGCCGCCGTCAACCAATAACAAACTTCTCCGTTCTCGCCGTCTCAACCTCCTCCTTCGTTCTTGAAGCTAGAGATGGACGAAATTTGGTTGAAGACTATTGAATCCACTCGAAGATGATGAATATTCTGAAACCTGGAAGCTCGCTTGAGATCTAACGAAAAATGGTGGAGATCGAGTGAAGTCTTGAAGTTTGATGACTTCTGAAACATGGATGAAGATCGTTGAGGTTTGATGATAATTCTGAAACGGTATGAAGATCTGATGAACGAACAGTGATTGATTTGATGAAGGTCCTCAAGAACACAATGAAGATTGATGTTGACAAAACGGATCTGGAAACAGCGCGAGGGCGTTGGATGAAGATTCATATGAATTTTTGAAGGACTTCTGGAAAACTGGACAAGATCTTCAAGGAAATTATGGACACCTTTGAAGATTGAACGAAAAAATATCGCAGATTTGGAAAACTTACGAAGAACTCGATGATGTTCTTGAGGATCTGGGAGAAGGATGAAGGACTGATGGACGTTCTGGAAGATTTGTGGATCTTGAATGTTGTTGATGAGAAATTGGAGGAAGATGAAGATCGCTGGTGAAGATCTTCATAAATCTGGAACACTCGTGAAGAACACCATGTCGCTCTCGAAGATCTGGAAAATGGTGCTTGAAGAAAAACGTTGGATGTATGAACAAAACTGGAAAACTCATGGTGATCTTGATGGATCTGGAAGAACGGATGAACATTCATGGCAGTTCTTGGATTTCCTGGAGAAATACTGGTGGTTCTATGAAGATGATGATGAATCTGGTGGAATAGAAGATGAACATCGGTGGAGTTGGTTAAAGTTTCCGGTGAGCATATGCAGATTCTGACGAATTTCCGGCCGTGAGAACCACCGCCTGATTTCCCCGGTGGATGGAAACTGTGGTTTGCATGCGAGGGATATGGGAGCGACACCTCAGGGGATTGCGTGGCAGGCAGAGACGGAGAGAGAAAGAGAGAGAGAGAGAGAGAGAGAGAGAGAGAGAGAGAGAGAGAGAGAGAGAGAGAGAGAGAGAGAGAGAGAGAGAGGTGAGGGACGCGTGGCATCCATGCAGTGTTGTGAGGTGGTGGTGAGGTGGATGCACGCGTGGATGCTTATATACATGACATGTGTCACGAACTGGGCCTCCAAAGACTGGACATCTGGCCCACAATGACGTAATGACCCAATTAACTGATGATTAAGATCCAATTAATTAAACCAGGAATGAATTAAGACTAACTAATAAAAGCTGACCCTAATTACTATTGATTAAACGAACCTAATAATATTCTAACCAACTAAACCTAGATTAATACACTCTAATAAATCCTAATAAAAGAAAAACTTATTAAAACTAAACACCTCAATTAATATCTAAATTAATATCTATTATCAACTATTTAAAATAAAAGATTCTATCAAAACCTATTAAAGATCTATTTAATGAAAGAAACAAAAATCTATTTAACTAATTAAAAAGAATTATCTATTTAAAATTCTAGAAAAACTATTAAAATCCATAAGAGAATATTTATAAAAAAAAACTATTTAATATCTAGAAAAATCAATTAAATCTATTAAAATCTATTTAAAAATCTAGAAAATAAAAGGAAAAATTCTAAAATGCAATAAAGCCGATTAAATTGAAAAGAGCACAAATGTGCGACTGTAGCGAAATAAGCGGTAAAAAACCGGACACCGAAATGTCCTCAAAAATAACAGTGAGAGCTGAAAACACTGGGACGGGCACAAATTCTCAAAACAACTCCTCGTATTCGAACTGGCCTGAAATGCCTGAAGCGTCAGGAGAGGCTGTAATCCCGATAAAGTCAATCTGACTGCAAAAAAATGCAATCGATGCGGTATATAAATGCAGAATGCAAAATGAGTCGAAACATAAGCCAAATACAATAATTGGTTGGTCAAATTTTGGGGTGCAACAGAAAACTGATTAAATCAGTTTGAATGTTGATTTGGATTTTCTTTTTGGGACAAATTAGATTTGAAATGTTTCCTTTCTCGTTTGAATGGATTCAATGTTGTTGATGCGAGTAATTACTGTGAGATTTGAGTTGGAGGATCTTTCACTAATGCTAGGGAATCTGAATAGGATCTCAATTTTTGAACAGGGTATATTCTTCGATCGATTTACTAACTTTGATCACTATGTTTCAACAGGTGTAGATAGTAGAAGATATTGGGCCAAGGGGATTATTAGCCCAGGGCAACATCAACGAGCCTTATCCACTTCTCTAATCCTTAAGCTGTTCTGTTTCAACTCCATCGATAAGTTTTCTTTCTACTTTTCCTCGAAAAAATTTTGTTTTCAATTGTTTAATTGGCGTATAGTACTTGAAAAAAGCTCCTTCATATTTGATATATTGCAGGCCCTGTTGCTGAATTCAAAAGCATGGATAGATAACTCAACGTCTTTGGTGCACCAATCCATCAGAAGAAATTTAGCTTGGGACTTAGTATCTTCTGCTGCCAGTTTCAGTAGTTTCTCGAATCCAATTCCTTCATTATCGTAGCAAGTTAGGGATCTCGTCTTGGTGTCGGCGTTTGCGTACATAAGGGAGGTATAATGCTCTTGAATTCCTTCAAATTGTGAATTGATTTCACACTTGTACTTGTACTGCTTTGCGGTACTGGTTATTTTCTTCATTGATCTTTTAGTGTATGCAATGTGTTTGGTATGAGACAAAGGGCACAATCTTGGCTCGAGGCTTTAAGTTGGAACTAACAACCTGAGGGATGTAATCATGAAAACTTAGTGGGGCAAATTGATTGGTATCCGTATAAACTATGGTGTTTACATTAAACTGAACAGGAACTTTTCCTTGTGGCTTTATAATCGAATCTGTTATTGTTTCAGGTGTTGGTGAGGGAATGCTTGGATGATGACAAGGTTTGACATCAAAACCAACAGTGGAGGTGATCCCCTGCTCAATTTGTAGCTTATTTCATGAACTGATGTTACGGCTGATACTATTGGTTGTTCTGCGACTGATACCCGGTGTTCGCAGCCGACATTGTTGTATTGCTGTTGTAACTGATATTGACTCTATGGTTTATGTCTGATGTTGATTGTAGCCTGAAGTTGTCTCTTCCCCGAATCTTGTGTGTGGTATTTCGCTGCTGTTACGACTTGTGACCTGCTGCTTCTGTGTATCGTATGCTTGTAAGCTATGTGAATACGTTGTGCGCGAAGTAGCTCTAGTTGAATGCTTGGTCCGATTGCATCACTAATATGCAGGTGAAAGATAAGAATATGTTCATGATGCGGTATATCAGAGTTCGCATTTGGCTGCAGGTTGGATTATCTGTCGAGCTAATGGTGCTTATTGCTGACACGGAGGCTGAAGTCAAATGTTGGATTTCAAATTATGGGTTTTGGCTCTGTGAAGCAAACAGCCAAATTCCTCAACAGTCATGACATGGAGCTGCTCTGATCGTGCTGTAATGAATGAGATTTCTCCTTGTGCCTTTATATCTCAATACCGTTTGTTGGGAATGTTAAGGATGGTGATGATTCTTGATTCACTTGTAGACCAATGTTTTGACATTCACCTCTTTTGATTCACTTGTAGACCGATGTTAAGGCATTTTTTTACAGCTGTAGTGGTTTGAAGTTGTTCAAGTTCCAAGGACACATGGAAATAAATTAGAAGATGAAAGTTCACGTAGCAGTATATGTGTCGAATTGTGAAGAGATAATTGTTGTTGTAGTTGATAATATACCTAGTATATAAGCACTTTTCAATTATGTAATTGGGGTTCGCATTTCATTTTATTCTTTTTAGAACTCATACATATGATTCACTGAGATAAGGAGTTTGTGAGAAATATATAAATGTGTGTTTCATTTTTAATTCAAACATTTCGGTTGATTTGTTATTGTTTACTTCTTTATTTGTTTCAGTTAATTTAAACGTTTTTACTTGATTTCTTTTGTTATTTGCATTAGAAATTCTTTCAGCACCATTACATTCTCTCAAAATATTTTACACAAAATATTGTTTATAATTTTTGAATTTAATCCTATAAATGAACAAAAATTCGTGTTGTTTACTAAAAACACCTAAAAAAAACATGTATATATTTATTTTAATGTGAGATAAACTCGAATGAGTATAAGAATCGAGTTTACAAATCTATACTATACTTGACGAATTCACTTGTGATTAACCAGTATTACCTAAAAAATAAAATATCATATTGCCAAGCAGATGAAATCATTGACGGTTTGGTTCACTACTACTTTCAAATCAAAAAAAAAAGTCATGCCTATTTGCCTTTTTGGATATGATTACCTTTGATTTATTTGTTCATATATGTAGATTTGAATGTAGTCGTTTCATATTTGTTTGTGAAATGACATTCCCGTGCTAGCGCCTCAAGCTATTTCAAAAATGATCACATTTAAAATTAGGATTCAATGTTCAAAGTTGAAACACAGTCTGATAATTAACAATAACGGGTATTTTGAACATGTTTCTTGCATGCATATGTACAGTTATGACGTAATTGCTGAGCTGCATAACAATGTAATGCCAATGCAACACATCCGTGAATTCTTTCATTTCTAGTCGCACAAACGTTTTTTTTTTCTATACTAGAATTTCCTAAACGTGCTCAATTGCTTGTTTTTGGTTGAAATGAGATATCTGTGACAACATCAAAAATGTTGATAGAAACTTATGGTTCCCTCTCATCTTCCACCCGACAACTCGATGGCTTCTTGGTTATGAATTGAATCTTCTCCCCATGCAAATCTTCTTTGCAGTCTCTCCGAGTCTTGCCTCCGACTAACCTCCACGTGCTGCCATTCTTCCCACCTTTCAGTCAGCCCTTCTCCCTCCAACATTCTTACAACCTCTGACATTGCCGGACGATCCTCTGGCATACCTTGTGCGCACAGTAATGCAACTTGTACTATCATTTCAACCTCTTCTATGTTGTACTCTTTTTTAAGGTTGCTGTCAACAATGGCGTCTAGTTTTTTCTCCCGCTGTAGCTTCTTCACCTAAATAAAACACAAGTATAGAAAAACAGAAGCCTATAATTATTCATACAAATAAGAAACAACCACAAAAGCAGAAAGAGGACAAGCAAGGACTAAAATGATGTTCTCACATGGTCAAGCAATAACACATCATCTTCATCTTCCAAACGCGAAAAGTCAATTGCACGTTGACCTGTAACAAGCTCCAAAAGCATAACCCCGTAACTAAAAACATCTGTCTTTTCTGAAGACTTTCCGGTTGACAAGTATTCAGGAGCTATATGGCCCATTGTCCCACGAATTTGAGTTGTCACATTAGTCCTTCGAACATCAACCAGTTTTGCCAAACCAAAGTCACCGACAACTGCTTCAAAATCTCCATCGAGTAATATATTTGCCGCCTTTACATCCCTATGAATAATTTTAGGATCGCATTGTTCATGAAGATATTCAAGGCCTCGGGCTGTTCCAAGAGCCACTCCTTTTCTTGTAGCCCAATTCAAAACGGATTCCCCGGGTTTGAGCTCTGAATCAGTATTCAACAAGGTCAAACATCACTGGAAAATACGCAAAAAGCTTACAAGTAATTGTAAAGAAAATATACAGATCCAAGCTAATAAAATCTTATAGAAAATCAATTTTAATACTAGACAGACCACTATGCTTGTGTACGTTATAACTAAATACCTCGTAATCGAGAAGCAACACTTAAGTTCTGCATGAAAGGATAAACTAAGAGGCGTTCGGTTGGAGTAGAACAAAACCCAATGAGCCGTAAAAGGTTCCTATGGACAGCTACGCTTATCATCTCAACTTCCCTCTGGAAAGCTTGATCACCCCCGGGACTTTCATAATCAGTTAGCCTTTTAACTGCAATTTTTGTCCCATCAGCTAAAACACCTTTGTAAACCTTTCCAAACCCTCCCTGTCCTAAAACATTTTTCTCGCTGAAGTTGTCTGTAGCTATCTGTAGTTCTCTCCAGGAAAACTTTTTTATTTGACCTAATGTAATCCGCCGATCAACTTCACCTAATGAAACAAGAAATAAGTAGATTCAAATATAAGAAAAATTTCAAACAAAAACGGAAACAGTACTACAGCCTGATGCTCATGACCATCTAGGTGAATAAGAGGATTTTCTCAAGAAAAATAATGCATTTCTAATAAATTGTTCGTGCGCAACGAGCTAAGAAATATACCACTCATATGAATCAATCTAAAATTTGGTCAATAATGTCTTGTATCGTCATGATTCATGAATTTACAGTATTAGATCAGCTTGAAATAGAAGGCACAGGCAGGATTAACAGATTAGGAATTTAAATTGCTAGAACTAACAGTCAATAGAAACTTCGTACAGACTGAGAATGGATCACATACCTGGAACATCTTCAAAAACTTCACGCTTGTACCCTTTGCACCAGCAAAACAAAAGGCTACCAAGAAAAAGAAGAAGAATCAAACCTATAACTGTTCCAACTATGACGCCTACTTTTGATTTATGTGAAGAACCTGCCAAGTAAAGGAAAATTAGTTTTGTGCCTGTTGCCTGTGGGAAGGTGAGGAGGCTAGGGAAAGAAATGTAACCTTGATTTGCATTATCAGATATGCAAAGATGCTGATAACCCACTCCACAATTCAACTTATTTCCAGTGAAACTGCAATAAGAAACATAGTGAAACAAATTTGAACTGGAACATATACAATCTAAATTATGAAAATGAAAAAATCACATGAACCCTGAGTTCTATTTCTATCCATGGACGCTAAAAAACAAAACAAACAAAAAACAACAGGTGTAAAGAAGGACTTGGGTCATAATAATGAGTGCTCTTACGGAATTGATTGAGAAATGGGAAGTCGTCAAAAGATAGTTATGCCTTAAACTTAAGTTTCAATATATTGTCATAGAATATAGGCCTGGTTTTTGTTAATTATTGGAACTTGATTTGTTGCGAAATTTATTACCAGATAAAATCTTGTTACTGACAACAGTCTCCCTCCCTACTGGCGATAACAAAAAATCCTTTCTTGTTGAGAATTTCATCGTTGGCATCCTTTTCTCCAATTTAATTAATTCAAAAGAAGAAAGTGCCGCCCGGAAAATGCTATGTCCATGTCTCAACCTTTAAGGTTTCATAGGGTGAGCATGTTATAGATACAAATAACAGCAACTCTGGCTACTCTTAAGCATTTTATGGTGATCCGTTTGTTTTCGTTAATACTATCCATTTTTTCATGTGTTTTCAAGAAAGTAGAAAACTACTTCTTTTCTACTTTCTCACCATTTAGGGTGGCAAGCGGGCATGCCCGCCTCATTTAAGTCCAACTCGCAAAAGCTAAAAAAAATGGAGCGGGACAGGCATAGGTGAGGGTGCGGGCCTAAAACTTTGGCCCGGTCCACAAAAAAATGAGGGTGGGGCGAGCATGCAGGCCTTGCACTCCTAAAGGCTAAAAATTACAAAAATTCTTGTTAATGCTCACGCCCGGCAAAAAAAATGCGGGCAAAACAGGCATGCCTGGCGAGCCGGACCCATTTTGCCTCCCCTACCACCATTCAATAATCTATAACAAGCAAGGTTGTCAAGATCGGGATCTTGCATAAGATCGGGACGGGATAGTAAGATCGTAACTAACATCGGAAGATTCTACCCAATTATTTTTGTAAAATCGGGAGGGGGTAGCAAGATCGTAAAACATATGATCGTAACTAAAATGGTAAGATATTACTAAAATGAAAAATAATACTATATATTTGAAGCTTTTTTACATGAAATTTTGGTAGGCAAGTGTATTCGTGGAAAAGTAGCCTCCACTGAACCATAATTGTTGCGCCTTGGCATCTTGTCATTCTTCTCGGCTTGTAATGGTGATCAGAAAATGGTCAATCGTGGCTGGAACTGACCAAGATCGCAAATAATCAATAGTTTTGAGTTTTTTCACAATTTGGCAACAACACAAGATTCTACTTAATGTCGGAATTGTTGGGGGTGAGTGGGATCGCAAAATCATAAGATTTTAACAACCTTGATAACAAGCATGTGGAAAGAACTCAAGCTATGGGAACTCAAGGTACAAGTCTAGTTTGTTAAAAGTTGAAACTGAATCTGTGATTCTTACAAATTGTTCAAATGAAGACAAACTGAGTGAACCAGGGAAGACCATTAGAATCATAGACTACTATTTGATTAGGTTGGTAACAGTAATTGTTGTATATGATCATGAAGTTATGTATACGCGGGTCAGGGATAGAAAGTCATTAAACCGAGCTTTAAATGAATATTCAACATAAAACTAATTTACCATACATACTTGTACTTAGGAACATTGAATAACTGCTCTGGAATTTGTCCTCTGAGATCATTTGAATCTAACAGACTACAAAAGAAAAGTTTGAACAATCAATCAGATGGTCAAATGACAGTGAAATTTACTACGGAGTAAAATAACAAAAGGCGGCAAAGAGTAGTCTACTTACAGATTGATCAAGTTTGGGAGACTGCTAAGTGATTCTGGAATAGTCCCTTTGAGATTGTTCTGACTTAATGTCCTAGTTGCAGAAACAAAATTCGACATATTTAACCATTCCACAAGATAGTACATACAACTTGCAAGGACGCGCCATATACTTACAAGAATTGAAGCTTTTTAAGATTACCAAGGGAAGATGGTATTTCACCGGTTAACATGTTGTTTTCCAGATCCAATCTCACCAAACTTGTAAGATTTCCAAATTCTTTTGGTATCTCGCCAGTGATGCTATTCCCTTGTAAAGAACTGTGCGATAAATGTATAACCAATATTAATCAGTGATTACATTTATAAGTATTGTGTGTGTGCGAGCGCGCCTAGCTAGGATACTTACAGAGTTGTAAGACGTTTTAGAGCTCCTATTCTTGGCGTCAAGGATCCAGTGAATCCCATAAAAGCTAGTGAACTGCAATGAAATTATTTATGTAATCATACAACACGAGTAAAATCATTGACCATCAATAAGGTAAACACCTTGTCCGGATCAAAAAAACCCTTACACTTGAACGACATTGCTATTTTGGTCGCAGTAAACACTGGACCAAGTACAAGGATTTACTTGATTTTTGTTCCAGTTTGTAAGTTGGCTGGGCGAAGCATTCAGAGATAACTTCAATGCATATAATGCATCTTCTGAAATGAACATTAAGTTCATAAACATTAGTCTGAGATTCAAAAGACACTTCCAACTTCGACAAAATTACAAAGGTATACATCAACAAAAACCTAGCAAAACAAAACAAAATTGAAGGCAAGAGAAAATAGTACCTTGTAAATCAAGTTGAGGAAGCGCAAAAGAATAATCGCTAACCAACAATAACAATAGAATAGACACCAGTTTCATTTCCACATACATCAACCACTTAGAGAATGTGCATAACAATAACAATAATCAATTGGCAGAATATCAACAATCTTCATTTCAGCTATGCATAAGAATAAAACCTTTAATAAAGCTGCAACAAGAATAAGAATAAGAGTTAAATAAAACGGTATTCTTCAATTTACTGTTAGGTTCAACTATGGATAGAGCAACTCAATCCTAACAAACAGGGTTCAACAGTAGAAAAGAAGAGAGCAAGCAAAAACATATGATTGAATGATTGAGAAGTGAAAAATATAATAAAATTATTTAGAAGTGAAGAGTTAAAGTTAGTTTTTGTTAGGCAGTTTTTGTTGGTAAAAAAGTGGGTGGGTGGAAGTGAAGAGGACAGTTGAGGGGAAAAGAGTAAGTAAATACAGCTCATAGAGGAGAAAACATGGCCGAGCCTTAAGTACAGAAAATCTCAAACAGAAGCTTATGTTCCTTCGCTTCTTCTTTCATGCTAGTACTTGTAAAAATTGTGATGTGTTTTACAATTTTTCAAGGTCAAAACTCCATTTTTTTATCTTTTTTGAAGTTTCATATTATTAGTGGAAGTGTTTATCAATTTTTCTGATAATTAATTTTGGTAAGAAATCTAGCTCACTGCATTTAGTAAAGCGCGCTTTCTTTTTTATATTTTAAAGAAACTATAGATAAGAGAAAAGATGAAAATGGTTAATAAATTTTATATTAATTAAAGTGAAAGTTTGTATCATTAAAGTGAGACAGTGAGATATTTGTATACTAAGAATATAATTAACTTTCACGAATTCAACCCAATCCGGAGACCCGTCCCAACTCAATAGTTTCGAGTTAGTCTTTTTTCCGTCTCATGTAAAAAAATGGAAAAACATGACTGTCTAAAAATAAACTCGGTATCAAGTGAGACGGGTTTGGGTTGACCCTCGGGTTACCTAACCTGTCATAATATTATGAATGCACATGTGGTACTATTTATTTATTTAATTTATCAATATATTTAGATTATTCCAAATTAACTATAGACTTTTCCACATTCCACCTCATAATTTAATATATGCACTAAGTAAATACTAAGTACACATCTTCCTGCTTTCCAACTTTCACATTTTTCTAGTTCTTTTACATCATGTTTTTTATTTTACATCTTTTTACTATTTTTTAAGAAAAATAAAAAGGTGATGACATATATAGAATTACATCATGTTTTTTATTTTTAAAAATTGACTTTAGATGTATTCGTTGTTTTTCATTCATGCTAATGATTTTATTCATATTTCTTATTTAAATGAATTTTTTAAAATACTATAATAAACTTTTTAAGTCACTAAATTGTTTTTCTCCATATATTTCGGGTCAACCCGATATCGTCTTACATTAACCCGGTCTAAACTAACTTATATATTATCGGGTTTTTTAGGGGCTTAGGTACGGGTTCGAGTCATTAAAATAGCCCGATCAAAATTTAGGACAGGGTTAGGGTTAGTCATAACCCATCCCGACCCGTCCCTTGCTCACCCCTACTTGGAACTAATAATAAACTCATTTGGCGCGCGTATTATTTCGAGAACGGATAATCTGATTTAAGTATGGTTTGACCATTATGTCTTGGACCTCCTGAATCTCACCTCCATGTGTTTTTTATTTGCTCTGTAGGTAATTGACATAGTTTGATCTCATATTTCTGTTTGGTTGGGTTTATGTGGGCTTTAATCTATTTAATATTTTTATTTTTAATATTATCATGTCATGTCGGATCAGATATTCAATAAAGCATTCTCATTTCGACTACATTTATTTTATTCTCGTGTTAATTTTTAATTGTCCAATATTTTGTGTGGTACAACATATAAGGTCTTGTTGCAGTTTGATAACAAATTTCCCTTTAGCTTGTGTGTCACATAAAACCTATGAAACTCTCATCCATTTCAACCACTCAACTTGAATTCGATGGTTTACATTCCCTTCTATTTCTCTATCATTTTGTATTACGATCCTAAGATATTTAAATCATATGACTTAAAGGATGTCATGGTCTCCAACTTTCACCTATTGATTTGAACGACCACCATGAAAGAACCTTACTCCTTCCAAAATATTCTCAACACATGAGAATTATCATCTTGTTGATCATAAAATATTGAATATGACTCATATTGTTGAGATAATTATGGGTTGTTAGGATAACTATGGATTATTAAGAGTATAACTAATATTGTTGAGATAATTATGGGTTGTTGAGATAATTATAGATTGTTGAGAGAATAGCTCATATTGTTAAGATAATTATGGGTAGAGATAATTGTTTGTTAAGAGAAACTAGGGATTAAAGTTTTAGATAAATTAAAACCTCGTATTATATATATATGACTTGTAACATTGTAATCTATATGCAATTCACAAGACATACATAAAAGAAACTATAGCTACTCAATAGTCACAGACGTAGGTAATTTGGAAGAACTGTGTGAACAAAGCTTTTGTGTGTTTCTCTTTACTCTGATTTGTATTTGTGTTTCTGTTCTAACAATTGGTATAATATGATGCTCAATCTGAGAGGTGCAAAATTCGAAGTGGCTCGGTTCGACTCGGTTTATGGCAAGAAAGGGTTAAGGATTTGTTGGCTCAACAGGGTTTACAAAAGGGGCTTCATGATTAGAAGGCGACAAACATCATAACCTTTGGTTGGAACGATATGAAGGAGAAGGCTGCAGGTTTGATAAGACTGTGTGTTTTTGATGACGTGATGAATCATATCTTGGACCTTACAGCTTTGAAGGATGTCTGGGAAAATTTGGTAAATCAGTACGTGTCCAAGACGCTCATGAATAAGTTGTTCGCGAAGCAGCATCTTTATAGCCTGAAGATGCAGGAAGGAGATGATTTGCAGGCTTATATCAATACTTTCAACAACATCCTTACTGATTTGACATGGCTTGGTGTGAAGGTTGACGATAAGGATAAAGACATTATTTTTATGTGTTTTTTATCAAACTCTTATGATCACTTGTGACCATCTCACATACGGGAAGGAAACAATCACGTTGGATTCTATTTCTTCTACTCTTTTGCATCACGCACAACATCGCCAAAGTGTATATGAAGGTGAAGGAAGCTCAAGTAAGGTTTTGTTTGTGAAGAAAGGTCAATACCATGGCATAGGCAATGGTAAGGCGGTGAATTCTAGAAAGAAAACGAGGTTCAAGTCCAAGGACAAAAAACAACATAATGTTATGGTTGCAAGCAAATTGGCCATTAGAATATGGATTGTCCAAACAAGTCAGGAAATAGTAGTTCAACAAATGTTGTTCAATCTGATGGCTCATGCAGTGAAGAGGAATTGCATTATGTTTCATCTAAAAAGTGCAATAATGCATGGATTCTTTATTATGGGTCTCCTACAATATGACGTTGCAACAAGAATGGTTCAACTCTTTTAAATCAAGTGATTATGGTTTTGTCTGTTTAGGTGATGATAAAACTTGTACCACCACTGGAAATGGGAAAATTAAAATTTTCCTTGGATGATGGTGGCATGCGCACGTTGAGTGAGGTGCGTTATGTTTCAAAATTGAGGAATAATTTGATTTCTTTAGTTACTCTTCAAGAAAATGGTTATTCATTTCGGTCAGGTGGAGATAGAGACATCATGGGGGTTAGCAAAGGTGCAGATAATGATAATGTTGAGGAGGATTGCAAGAAACATTTATAAGTTGTTAAAGAGCACGGTTATGGGTGATGTAGCATCTGTTGAAACTGATAGTGATGCAACCAAACTATGGCACATGCGCTCGGGTCATCTCAGTGAACGTGGGATGATGGAACTACATAAAAGGAACTTGTTGAAGGGTGTTTGTAGTTGCACAGTTGGATTATGCAAGTATTGTGTTCTTGGGAAACATTGTAGAGTTCATTTCAAGACCAGACAACACATGACCAATGGAATATTAGATTGTGTCCAATCTGATGTCTAGGGGCATACAAAAGAGCTCTCCGTTGAAGGTTTCAAATACTTTTTGACATCCACTTAGATTTTTCTTGAAAGTTCTGGGTTTATTTCATGAAATATAAATCTGAAGTCTTTTCCAAGTTCAAGCTATGGAAGGCGGAGGTTAAGAACCAGACAAGGAGAAAAAAAGTATTTGCAGTCTGATAATGAAATTGAATACACATACAAGAAGTTCATGAATTTATGTGAGGAGAATAGAATCTAGAGGCACTTTTCTGTGAGGAAGACACCTCAGCAGAATGGTGTTGCATAGAGGATGAACAAGATTATGATGGAGAAGGCAAGGTGCCTTCAGTTGAATGCTAGTCTTTCAAAAGGTTTGTGGGCATAAGCACTCATTATGGCATGTTATCTAGTTAATAGATCACAACATACTTCATTTGATGGCAAAGTTGCAGAGGAGGTGTGGACATGTAACCCCGTTGATCTAAGTAATTTAAGGATTTTTGGGTGTCCAGCATATGTGCATATTCCCAATGAGGATCGATCTAAACTTGACCCCAAGTCAAAACAACCCATCTTTATTGGCTACAATAAATGTGTGAGGGGTACAAGTTATGGGATCCAGTTAAGAGGAATATGGCTGGTAGCAGAGATGTGATATTTGATGAGCAATCAATGTCGAAACACTCATATGTGACAATTATGCTAGATACTAATGTACAAAGTTCCAGTTAGGACAAGATTTAGATGGACATTGAGGAGCCATCAGTGAGTCCAAGACAGGTTGTAGCCCAACAACAGGATGAACCAGACTCAGATTCAGGTGGAGTACAAGACTATACACTTGTGTGTGATAGGGAGCCCTATCGTATTACACCTTAATTCAGATATGGGTTTGAAGACTTAACAACATACTTTCTTCTTACTAGTTCAGGAGACCCTTCTACCTTTCAAGAGGTTATGTCTAGACAAGAGAAAGATAAATGGATGAGTGGTATGGTGGAGGAGATGGAATCCTTGAAAAAGAATGAGACACGGGATCTTGTTCAGCAGCCACAGAGAAAGAGAGTTATTGGTTGTATGTGGGTGTAAAGGAAAAAGCCAGTAGTAACAGAAAAAGAAGGATAAAAGTTCAAGGCTCGCCTAGTTGTAAAGAGGTTTTCACATCATAAGGGGATTGATTAAAATGATATTTTCCATTCTAGTCGTTAGACACACTTCTATCATAGCAGTATTGGCCCTAGTAGCCAGCAAGAATATGCATTTAGAGCAGATGGATATGAAAATAACTTTCCTCCATGGTAAAATAGATGAGCAAATCTAAATGGAACAGCCATATGAATTTAGTGATATTGGTCATGGCAGACTTGTTTGCAAATTGAAAAGGTCTTTGTATGGCTTGAAGCAATCTCTAAGGTAGTGGTACAAGGGCTTTGATTCATACATGCTCCATATTGGCTATAGAAGGTGTGATTATGATTAATGTGTTTATGTGAGGAGCCTTGATGATGGATTTTTTTTTTGGGTAAGGAGTTTGATATGAAGGACCTGGGTGTTGCAAAGAAGATTATTGGGATGGAAATTCATAGGGACCGAGGAGCTAATAAATTATGATTGTCTCAGAAAAGTTATATTAAAGGTGTTTTGAGCAGATTTGACATGAGCAAAGAAAAGCATGTGAGTACTCTATTGAAGAATCATTTTAAGCTCTCTTCGAAATAATGTCTGAAGACAAACTCAGAGATTGAAGATATGTCTAAAATTCCTTATTATAGTTCAGTTGGTTGTTTATGCTATGGTTTGGACTAGACTGAATTTGGAACAAGCAATTAGTCAAGTGTGCAAAAGTTGGGTGTTGAGTAAGGCGGAGTTAAGTTGCATTACGATAGCCAGAATGTTATCTATTTGGTGAACAATTAGGTGTATCATGCTAGGACCAAGTATATTGATGTGAGGTTCCACAAGATCAGGGAGTTGTTGGCGTTCGGACATATATTACTTCACAAGGTTTACACTTTAGAGAATGCAACTAATATGTTGACCAAGCCAGTCACCAGTGACAAGTTCAAACATTGTTTGGACTTATTACATATTTCTCAGTGTTTAGCAGGAAGTGGTCTCTTCAGTTTCCAAGACGAATCATTATGTAAGAAGTCTTCGTATGGGTTTGATATTCGCCAAGGTGGATATTGTTGAATATGACTCATATTGTTGAGATAATTATGGATTTTTGATATAATTATGGGTTGTTGAGAGTATAACTCATATTGTTGAGATAATCATGGGTTGTTGAGATAACTATAGGTTGTTGAAAGAATAGCTCATATTGTTGAGATAATTGTGGGTAGAGATAATTGTTTGTTAAGGGAAACTATGGATCAGGGTTTTAGATAAACTAAAACCCTGTATTATATGTACAACAAATTCAATTGAGGTGGATGTCATTCGTGATAGCAATTACCAAGCCTGTTACAGTCAAATCAGAAATTCCAGTTCGCACAGATGAAAAATATGACGGAAAGAAATCAACCAGAATGACCATAATTCAGACAATGATATACCCAACAATTGCATCGGAGGTGAAACAGAACACCTTGGACTCCTCAACCATTCAGTTACTTTGATAGTAAAATCTTTCCCACTTTCAAATAGAGCTTCAAATTACACATGATGTCCCACACAACTGATCCTTAAAAAAAGATGGAAAATAGACCGACTTCACGATTCCTTCAATTGCACCTAACAACATAGCCATATAACTCTCTTGTGAAGTTTACTATTTTCAAGTGTGACAAAAATCCAGCTACTTGGTTTCTCAATGATTTCATTAAAGTGAAAGTAATTTCTCTATATATAGCAAATACACTTCAGATGAAATGTGTCTTTGATTCCATTTTATATGTTACATTTGGATCCCGAATAATCCATTGCATGTTATATATTGTCTTAATTTATAGTCTGTCTTATAGATAATGTGTGTATAGGATACCACAAGAGAAGAAAGACCTAATTCCAGCACACTGCACAAGAATAAGAATAGAAATTTGTGTAAATCTTCCTAAGATTACCGAGGTTTGTTTTAACTCTTCTTATTCTCATAATCTTTATATTATAAGTTATTTTGGTCACATTTCTAATATTTTAATAACCTTTTAATAATAATTGCAGCTTAAAACCACTAGCTTGACGGTCTGTGCCTAAGGCACGTCAGGCACAAGGGATACCCTCAAGCCGATCAATTACTTGTTGTCATACCTTTGTCAACCTTGCTACCATTTTCTTCCAGATGATAGTATGTATTGAAATCTTATACATATGTTATCCAATAATACACCTTGAAAACCACTTTTTCTTTATTGAACTTCAAGATAAGTTCACATATCTCCACATTTATCTTTGCTTTCCTGTTTGCCAAGAATGGGCATCCGAGAATCTCCTTTGATATCAAATACCACAAAATCTATAGGAAACACTAAACCATCGACATCCACTAACATGTCTTGTAAGATACCAAGTGAAGGAGTAACAGATGAATCAGCTAAAGTGAGAGTTATATTACTTGATATGATCTCTCCCAAGTCAAACTCTTTAAACTTATCCAGTGGCATACCATTTATACTAGACCCTACATCACATAAATCATGTGGGATCTCTACTCCACTAATAGCATAAGAGATAGAAAACTTACATGGATCATTTAGCTTTGGTGGCAGTGTTTTAGGCACTACTGTCTCATCCTTTCCAGTCATGTTTATGTGTTCCTTGACCACTTTCTGCTTCATACCCTTTAGTAACACCTTCATAAATTTAGCAAACTTAGGCATTAGCTCTAAAACCTCATGGAACGAAATACTTACTTAGAGTGTATTCAACATCTCCTTAAACTTTATAAACATCCTTGCCTCATCTTCATGAATTGGTTTCTTATTTGTTATTTGATATGGTGGCATGATGTAATCAGGTAGTTCTGGATCATTGAGGATCTACTTCTTGATTCTTCTCCTATGGGAGTTTTTGTATATTAATTATTCAATGGTGATTCCTATATCTTCTTGCCGCCCTGAATTTCACTCTCCTATTTTCCAGTCCTTAATTCTCCTTTTTTACATCAACACCTCTTCAACTATTTTATCCTTACCCTTGTTGGAAATCACTTCAAAACCTGTTTCCACATCCTTGCAAGACTCATTCTTAGGATTATCTATCGTATTTCCTGTGAATCCTCAAATCAAGATCGTTAAAGAAACTATTTATCTAGACAACTGACCAATGTACATCTCCAATTTTTTATGGATGCGTCATGGTTTCTATTCATGGTCTCATGATTCTTATTTACCTGATCAAAGATACTTTGAGTGACCTTGGTGAAGTTTTGCAGGTTTCTTCCAACTGTGAAGGTTTTCTTTGGACGAGGGCTTGTTGGTTTTGTTGCATACCTTAGTTACCACTTGGATTTTGGTTATTGCCCCATCGGAAATTCAGGTGATCCTTCCATCCCAGATTGTAAGTGTTGAAGTAACGATTATTCTTTTGGAAATTGGAAAACTTAGCTTCCTCGTTTGACTCTTCCAAATAAAATCTTTCATTAGCATGTGCTCCTCCACAAAAATCACACCTAAGTGCTTGTACTTGGCTCACGTTAGTTTTATTTAAGTTGCTTTTAGCTAACTGCTTTTTTAATAAATCCATTTGAGCTAAAAGTGTAGTTTCAGTATCAACAACTAACATACCTTTAGGGGTGCCTACTTTTTTCAATTTTTACTGATCTTTTGCTCTTGGAACGGTACTCATTCAAGCACATATTCTCAATTAGATCTTTGACTTGTGGTTCGGTTATTTATCTAATTGTACCTCTTGCGGAAGCATCTAACAACATTTATATCTGAATCTTGATGCCTTTAATAAAAAATTTCATTTGCTCCATATTATTCATATTATGATTCGGGCACCTGTGTAATAATAATTTAAACATCTAAGTGTCTTTTTGCTTAAAATTCACAAATTCTGCACTTCTCTCAGTAAATTGAGAGGTGGTGAAAAATCTTTATAGGAACTTATCCTCCAACTTTTTCCATGTTCGAATGGTTTCATTTGGAATGCATAGTAACCAGTCTTTCGCACTTCCAATGAGTGAGAAAACAAACAATTATAGCTTGACTTGGTCATCTGTGACATCATCTGGTTTACACATCTAGGCAGTTTCGTAGAAATGTGCAAAATGAGCCTACGGGTCTTTGATAATGTTTTTATTAAACAAATTATCTCTTAAACTTGAAAGCACAGAGTTCTTAATATCAAAGTTAATGGGGTCTGTCGGTATAAACCCTCTAAAAACCTGTTCGTCGTTGGTTATTTTATAGCAATCCCCCATGGTTTGGGGTGCTGGTGCTGCCATGGTATCTTCCTCTTCAGCATCTAAAGAAAGCAATGGTGGATCTTCGACTAGGATATCTTCAGCTATAGTTGCTTCTCTAATTGCTTTTTTGAGAGCATGTGCAGTTCTTTCAATTTTGGATCAAATGGTATTAATGTTGATCCTGAGCTACGCATACAGAAATAGAAAATACCTCAGTAGCACTATGATAAATAAGAAAATAAAACAAAAAACAATAAAAATGAAAAACTTAAAATAAAACATTGTAAGAGTGTTGCCTTGTTGAAAATCAACATTCCCTGACAATGGCGCCAAAAACTTGATGACTTCTCGACAAGTGTACCAATAATGTCAAAGTAATACTTAAGATCGAATCTACATGAACTACTTTTGAATAAGACAAATTTGTGCAGTGAATAGAAGAAAAATAGTAAATGGGGGAAGGGGGTCAAGTTTGTAATGCAAAAAAGTAAATAAGTGTTTTGACATAATTAGAAAAACGATCAAGTTGTGTATTGAATCCCCTATTTCTCTATTGTCGATGTTTGATGTCGTATATGAATAATATTATCATTGTGATTACACAGAAAATTAACAAAGTCGTTATAAGTATTCCCTCACAAAATAGCTCATTAATCACTACTTGAAGTTTCCTATCCCTAGTCCATCAGCGTAAGCAAGATTAGGCGATGCATAGAAGGTTACTTTCCTTTGTCACTACTCAAGGTCTCCTATTCATGTTCAACCAACGTAAGTACAACAATTGCCCTAGGTCCAACACATAGACTAATGGTCAGTATTCCTTATGTGTCCAAAATAAATTTAAAAAAATATCTCACATAAAAAGCATTAAGAACAATAAGCAATTGAATAGGGTTATAGATCAAATGAGTCATATGAAGTCAAATTAACATATTAACCAACAATCTTGAAAAAGGTTCATCACACATAACCTACCCTATAAGAGTTTAGCTACTCATAATTCATATTACAATACCAATTGAATAAAGAAGAATAACATATGATTTCTCTTGAATGATTTTCCTCCAATGACTTCAAATGCTCTCCAAATCACCATTGATACTATAAAAATCGTACTTGCAGTGCCAATTTTCGTAACTCTTGCAAAAGTGCATAATTTCCCCTTGAAAAGAGCTCATAATAGATCAGAGGCGTCAGAAAAAGTCTAGAAAATGGGTCATCGTGTGCGTGATTCAACTAGTACAAATTTATTGCGTGCGTGATGCTGCACATGATTATTCCAGTAGTTACACGCTTTTATTCTCTTTTCACCTGATTTTTCACTAAGTCCATTTTCTTCTCACTTACCTATTTTTTCCTCATTCTTTGGTCTTCCTTCCTCATTTTAGCTCCTCTTTCACTTGATTTGATTCGACTCTTCGACTAATTTCATGCAATGATGGACTGTCATCAGTCATTGAGGTATGATGTAACACCCTATTTAAATATTTAGTTGTTTTGCAATTTATTTTGTGTGATTATTTTGACATTGACTTGGTTAAGGGTATGTGTGTAAGACTGGGTGTGAGAGCATCGTAAAAAGAATTAAATGAAACTAAGTCTGAGGATAATATGGTAATAATAATGATATGACATATCTTATGTTTGTCTCTCTTATTTATTAATATAAGTTTTTTAGACTTTTCAAAAAAAATGTCACAATTTAACATTACATTAAAGTTGAAATTTTTTCAACCATTAATAACAGTTACGAGAAGTGAGTAAGCAATGAATTTGTTAACTATTTTTCTGTGTTTTGTCTCCTAAAGATGGATATAAAACTTTTAACATTAATACTATTTGTTTTGTTTTTTTTGTTGAAAATATTATCTTATAAATTTTAATGATTAGGAGAAGAATAATTTACAATTTTAATTTCAACATTTTCTATTTATTGCTCGCAAAGAATTAAATTTGAATAGTTTATCAAAAAATTATATTCATGTTTGGTTGCTGGCGCAACCCAAGTAAAATTTAATATAATATTGTTAAGGTGAGAAAAATTAGCTAATAATAATCTAAATCAAAAGAATAAATAATCTAAATCAAAAGAATAAATAATAGTTCAATTAAAAATAAGTAAAAATTTGTTTAAGATTGTCTTTTTTCAAATAAAATAGAATGTAATGATTCTATTATCAATTAAAAAATATTAAATATAATTAATTATAATAAATTAATATATAATTTAATTTTTAAAATATATAAATATAAACTAATTTAAAACTGTATTTTAAAATTCGTCATTTTGGACCAGCCTGTTCGGATGCAATTAGACATGCTGAAAATTTCGTCACTCTTCAAATTTCTACTACAACTAGAAGGTTTTTTTTCAACTCTTCAAATTTCTAATACAATTAAAAGGTTTTATTCAATAATAAAAAAATTATCAAAACTAAATTAAGAAATAAGATGAACGTTGGATTTCAAGGAGACGGGATGCCAATACACATTGATAGGAAGATTAGTCCATACCTATTATTAATGATTTCAAGTCAGGCTAAAACACTAGTACTTCAAATCAATTTTATATTTATTAATTTAAATTTTTTATATGAATATTATTTACATTTTATTTATAAGTATTAAAAAAATAAACTTGTTTATAAATATGAGACGAGGGTGTAACGGTCATCCCAATTATTTTATCCGGCTCCGCCACTCTCTACTTGATTGCCTGAATATCAATGTTGATGATAACGTCATAAAATTGATGAACAGAGATTAATCCTTATGTAAAATTATTTTTCTTACGTCACTTCACTTAACAAAGTGATGCATGCATAGATTATTTATTATGTTAATGACGTTTATTTAAGGCTCAACGAAAAAGTAAGTGGATTACATTTGGGTCTTAATTGACCTGAATTATTTTGATAAAGAAACTGTGTCATCTCTTTTGTTTTTAGCACCAGCTATTAGAATATTAATAATTCATATTTATTTAGTTGTACTATTTTCTTAGCCCCTAAGTTTGTTAGAGGGTATTTTAGTATTTTATCTTATTCTAGTAACCCTAGTTTTTAGCTTATAAATAGGGTGACAATCATTGTAACTTTTATCATGTTTTGTAGCCGTCATTCTCTTATTAGTAATATTTCCTATTTCATCATTTATTCTATCTTTGCACCAACAATTGGTATCTAGAGCTCCGGTTCAGATTCATTGGGAAACACGGGAAACACGAGTGAACGTGAGGTCTTGTGTGTTTGATTTTGTTTCTCAGATTCTTGTTGAATCTTGAACAAAATCTGATCAGAATTTTTTAATTCTGTGGGTTGGGAAACACTGTGTGAGAAAAACTCTGAGTGTATTGTGCAAAGTAGAAGATGAACGGAAACGGCAACATGAACACCAAACTTCCAGTATTTGATGGTAAAAACTGGAATCGTTGGATGATCCAAATGCGTGTACTGTTTGGTGCTCAAGATGTTCTGGATCTTGTCACTGATGGTTATGTTCCAGTAGCAGCAGATGCAACTGATGAACAGAAAAACGCGCAGAAGGAAGTAAGGAAGAAGGATCAGAAAGCATTGTTCTTCATTCATCAATGTGTGGATGTAAACGTGTTTGAGAAGATTGCAGACTCTACAACAGCAAAGGCTGCATGGGACACTCTGGTGAGATGTTATGGTGGTGACGCATCAGTGAAGAAGGTGAAGCTTCAGTCCTTGAGAAAGCAATATGAGAATCTCAACATGAAGAATAATGAGAAAGTTTCTGAATACATCTCCAGAGTGATTCTGATCACTAATGAGATGAAGGCATGTGGAGAAACTCTTTCTGAAGAAACAATCATGGAGAAAGTATTGAGATCCCTTACTCCTCAATTTGATTACATTGTGGTAGCAATAGAACATTCCAAAGATCTGAGCACAATGAGAATTGAAGAGCTGCAGAGCAGTCTAGAAGCGCAAGAGTTGCGTCTGACTGAGAGAAACTCTGAAAAGGAAGTAGAACAGCAGGCTCTGAAAGCAACTTCTGATAGGAGGTATCAGAAGCAGTCAGAAGCCAGAAGCCAGGAGAAGATCTGATGGTGGTCAGAAGTCAGAAAGCTCAACCTCTGATAGACAAAAGAATGCTCAGAGGGGAAAAGAGAAGTATGACAAAAGAAAAATACAATGTTACTGTTGTAAGAAGTTTGGTCACTTTGCTAGAGATTGTTGGTCAAACAAGGAGAAGAAATCAGAAGAAGCAAATATAGCCAGAAGTTCTGATGACGAATCTGTGCTATTGATGGCCTCTGAATCTGATGATCTGACAGACTGGTGGTATATGGACACTGGCTGTTCAAATCATCTTACTGGAAACAAGAAATGGCTGGTTGACTTTGACTCTGAAAAGAGAACAAAGATCAGATGTGCTGATGACAAATATCTTAATGCAGAAGGTATGGGAAATGTCAGTGACTCTGAACAATGGGAAAATAGCATTGATTCAGAATGTGTGGTATGTACCTGGCATCAGAAGCAATCTGATGAGTGTGGGGCAATTAATTGAGAAAGGTTTCTCAGTTACCATGAAGGACAATCTTCTGAAGCTGTATGACTGTAATCAGAAGTTGATTATGGAGTCAGAACAGGGAAGGAATAGAACATTCAAGGTGAATGTCAGAACTGCAGACTCAGAGTGTCTTAGTGCAACAAGTACTGAGAAGGAGAGTGAGCTGTGGCACAGAAGATTTGGTCATTTGAATTTCAGAAGCTTACAACATCTGAATTCAAAGAAATTGGTACATGAAATTCCTGCAATTAAGAAGCCTGAAAAGTCATGCAAAGTTTGCATGGAAGGAAAACAACCAAGATTGCCATTTGCATCAGAAGTTGCTCCAAGAGCAAAACATGCCTTGGGAGTTGTACACTCTGATGTGTGTGGTCCATTTCCAGTAGCATCAATTGGAGGGAATAAATACTTTGTGTTGTTTGTTGATGAATTCACAAGAATGACATGGGTATCCCTTATTAAGTTCAAACACGAGGTGTTTGATGAATTCAAGAAGTTCAGAATGAAGGCTGAGAATCAGAGTGGTCAGAAGTTGAAGATTCTTAGAACTGATGGTGGAGGTGAGTATAACTCCAAAGAGTTCCAGAAGTTCTGTGAGGAGAATGGAATTGAGCATGAGGTTACTGCTCCTTATACCCCTCAACACAATGGTCTTGCTGAAAGAAGAAACCGTACTTTGCTTGATATGGTGAGAAGCATGCTAAAGGAGAAGAAGCTTCCTCAGAAGCTCTGGGGAGAAGCTGTTGCCACTGCAACGTATGTACTCAACAGATGTCCTACGAAGAAGTTGAAGGAAATAGTTCCTATGCAGAAGTGGACTGGAGACAAGCAAAGTGTTAGTCATCTGAAGGTATTTGGTTCTGTTTGCTATAAACATGTTCCAGAAGCCAGAAGACAGAAGCTGGATGATAGAAGCAAAGTGATGATTCTGATAGGGTACCACAGTACAGGTGCATACAAGCTCTATTGTCCAGAAACCAATAAAATTGAATTCAGCAGAGATGTGATTGTGAAGGAATCAGAAGTTTGGAATTGGGATAAGTCTCAATCTGATTCTGATGTTAGAACCTCTGAAGAAAGGCCAGAGTTAAGAATTTCTGAAGTTGAAGTAAACCCTGATATTGACTCTGACTCTGATACTGATTCAAACTCTGAAGAAGACTCAGAAGATGAAGGTGACCCAGATGACCCAGACTCTGATGATTCAGACTCTGATGGCAATCCAGATCTTGGTGGCAATTCAGACTCTGGAAATATGCCAGACTCTGAAGATGGTCAAAGCTCTGGAGGTCAATCATCTGAAGTTAGAAACTCTGAAGCTCAAGACTCTGAACAAGTTCAGAGACCACAAAGAATCAGAAGCGTTCCCAGAAGATTTGCAGAATTTGACATGCTGCAAGACACTGAAGTAGACTCTGAAGGAGAAGTTATTCAGTGTGCCATGTTAGTAGACTCTGAACCTATAAGTACAGAGGAGGCTCTTAAGCAGAAGCTCTGGCTGAAGGCCATGAAAGAAGAACTTGATGCTATAGAGAGAAACAAGACTTGGAAGCTGACAGAACTTCCAAAAGACAAGAAAGCCATCAGCGTCAGATGGGTTTTCAAGCAGAAGTTAAAGCCAGATGGCTCAATTGGCAAACATAAAGCAAGGTTGGTAGCCAGAGGATTTCTACAGAAACCTGGGATGGATTATTCTGAAGTGTTTGCACCTGTAGCAAGACATGAAACAATCAGAATGGTGATTGCAATAGCTGCTAACAGGAATTGGCCTCTGATGCATTTAGATGTAAAATCTGCATTTCTGAATGGTCCATTAGAAGAAGAAGTTTACGTGTCACAACCTCCTGGATTTGTGAAAAAGAATCAGGAAGGGATGGTGTACAGATTATACAAAGCTCTATATGGACTGAAACAAGCGCCCAGAGCTTGGAATCAGAAGATTAATTCTTTTTTCAAGAAGCAAGGCTTTCAGAAATGTGAGATGGAGTACGGTGTCTATGTTCAGCATACTCTTGAAGGCAATATGACTCTGGTATGTTTATATGTTGATGATATACTGCTGACTGGAAGTTCTGAACAGGAGATAGCCAAGTTCAAGAAGGTTCTAATGAATGAATTTGAAATGACTGATCTAGGCAAAATGACATACTTTCTAGGGATGGAGTTCAGATATTCTGAGAAAGGTATCATTTTGCATCAGCTCAAGTATGAATTAGAACTTCTGAAGAGATTTGATCTGAAGAATTGTAGGATGGCTGTCACACCTTCTGATACAAATCAGAAACTGGATTCAGACTCTGAAGGAAAGGATGTGGATGCTACAACCTTCAAACAGTTGGTTGGTTCTCTGAGGTATCTGTGCAATACCAGACCTGATATTTGCTACTCAGTTGGGATGGTTAGTAGGTTCATGAGTAAACCTAAGTGGTCCCATTACCAAGCTGCTGTCAGGATTCTGAGGTATATCAAAGGAACTCTGAAGTATGGAGTGTTATTTCCCTCTGGAGGAAATAATGAGTCAGAACTTCTGAGTTATTCAGACTCTGATTGGTGTGGAGACAGAGTTGACAGAAGAAGTACATCTGGGTACTTGTTCAAATTTCTGGGAGGTCCCATTTCTTGGTGTTCCAAGAAGCAACCTGTTGTGGCGTTGTCAACCTGTGAAGCTGAATACATTGCAGGTGCTGTTACTGCATGCCAAGCTGTGTGGATTCTGAATCTGTTGCAGGATCTGAAGATTAAGGTAGACAAACCTCTGAAGTTGATGATTGACAACAAGTCTGCAATCAACCTTGCATGGGAGAAGCAAGCATATTGAGACCAAGTATCATTTTCTGAGACATCAAGTTCAGAGTGGAGTGTTAGAAGTTGTACACTGCAGCACTCAGAAGCAGTTGGCAGATGTTCTGACGAAAGCTATCAAGACTGATCAATTTCTCAGACTAAGAGATGGAATTGGTGTTATAAGTTTTGATGGAATATGAATTAAGGGATGGTATTAGAATATTAATAATTCATATTTATTTAGTTGTACTATTTTCTTAGCCCCTAAGTTTGTTAGAGGGTATTTTAGTATTTTATCTTATTCTAGTAACCCTAGTTTTTAGCTTATAAATAGGGTGACAATCATTGTAACTTTTATCATGTTTTGTAGCCGTCATTCTCTTATTAGTAATATTTCCTATTTCATCATTTATTCTATCTTTGCACCAACACCAGCTTCATTAAAACGTTTGACCATCTCAGCCACATATATGAGGCAATCTAATCTAAATCAAAGAAAATACTCACAACCTTTATTGATGTATCTATAGAATATTCATTTCACACTAAATACTTTATATTAGAAATTTTAATTACTCTATCAATCTTTAAATAAAAATATTTTAATTTTAACGTTGCTATTTACATTACACACATATTAAAAAATGAATAAATATAACAGTTTACAGAGTTTGTCTAAAACCTCTTGGATCCGATTCAATAGCAGACCAGTAAAACTCAATTGACTGAAACCTGGAATCGAATACAGCAGTCTTGGTCAATAGCTTATTCTTTTACCTTCTTCAAACTCCCACGTTCTGCTCCCTCTCTCAATTTCTGAAACAAATGGAGAAGGAAGGAATGAGGAGAAAGTTCTCATGTTGCGGTGTTTATATCCCTCATAGAAAAGACAACAATGCCCTCAAGTTTCATTAAAATTCCAAACTTGCCCTCAACTTTAGGTCACACACCGGTTGAAAGAAACTACAGCAAAATAATTTAAAAAATCCGACCTACCAGATTCGAACCAGTGACCTAAGGATTCCAGCACCAACTACAGTCCTCCGCTCTACCAACTGAGCTAAGGTCGGTTGCTGATTAGAATGTTGTTAGTTAGTTATATAAACAAATATTAGTAAGGTAATGATTCCCTTTTCATTCATTTTGTTTTGATTTGCAACATTTTGATTAGTGATACGAGAGAGGGGATCTACAAGGTAAAACCGCTAATTAATTATCACGGGTCCTTCAAAATTAAGAACTACTATTTCTTATTATAAAAGGATTTTGTATTATCAATTAATTATTATCGTTAGATGTTAAAAAAATTAACTTTTATTTTAATCATTACTAAAATAAAACTAATGAATAATGATAATAAATTGAGAGTGTAAAATTTTTTACACCAATAATAATTAATCTCTTTAAAAATTATATTAAATCAACTAGCTTTAATAACGTGACAAATCAAAATTTAACTCTCAACTAAAAGAACGGTTAATATTTAATATTAAATATTCAACTATATCTCAAATGCAATAATTACCTTAAAGTATATTTATTTATTTAAATTAGTAGATTATAACAATTGAGAACAATATAAATTAAAATTTGTAAAATTTGAAAGAAAAAAAAATTAACGTGAACTTACAATAATCACATATATTTTTTTTATTATAATAATATATTAGAACATAATTATTTTATAATTGATTCACATTTAATCACCTATTTTGACATATCATTAAAGTATTATCACAAAAAACAATTTATTCATTTCTTATCAATGCTATTGAAATATAATTCTCAATATCATATAAATTAAATCTCTTTATTATAACATTTACAATATCATATAAATATATCTTCCACTAATATTATTCTCATATATAATCTTATATTTTATTTTCTACTGTTCTAGATCATTTGCAAGACCAATAACAAAAGATCAAAGAGTAAATCTCGGGTTGAAAGTCGTACAAAACATGTAGACTTTCGTCCTAGCTAAAAGAAGACAATTTTGCACTCAAATTTAACAATCACTATTCAATTCAATCTAGTGGTTGTCTACACATCACACATGATCAGTTCCAACCGCTCTTAATATATAAGCACAAATCACATCATTTTAGGTATTCAAATACATTTGCATTTGACATTACTTATGATTCTTCTCATTGACTTATATGTTGGGTGTTAATCTTGCAGGTTCATCTCACTCTATCGCATTGAAAGTAATGCAGCATCGCAACAAGACACAACTTCACCACATCATTTTTTCTTTCTAGTTCTCAACCGAGTTGTGGCACCATCGGCGCGAACAACTTTTGATTCCCGCTAATTTCTATGAAAAACTACCATTCATCCATCAAAGATCCAGATCAGTGATCTTCGTTCTTGAAGATTCAACCCCCTTATTAGATAAATAAGTTATCAGATTCATTGAGCACGGTGACATTCAAAGTCACTCGATCTACCGCTCAATGACAAGTAGACGCTGAAGCTGCCAAAGGTTTTCCTTTTCCTCCCTCTCCTTCGGTGGAAGACAATGCAATTATGGTGGCATATCCATCAAGCCCTACGCAACAAGATTTCACTCCCATGAGAATTGAGCAAGGAATGTTCAAAGTTCTCTCATTCTTCAAATCTACACAACAATCTTGCCATGGTGAATCATCGCATTGATATGACCTCATTTGCAACCTATTATTCTTGGAGTGGAAATGCTTTCAAACCTTCAGTTGCTATAAGTAAATATTGGTGTACAGAGAGCCATTGACTTGCTAAATAACGTTTATAGCCTAATACTCCAGCAAAACTTATAATTATTGGTTGATATGGTTCTAAGGATTAAATAAAACCTCCAATACGCTCCACCAATGGATAACACTATGTGAGATACAACTTCCTGCAATCAATCTGCCACATCGAAGTAAGTCCATGTTTACCCCTAGAGAGAGGTTCTGAGGTCACTAGTTCACAACTGACAACATAGATACAAAACTCCTTCATCCGATCATGAAGGAACAATAACTAGACTCCTCCTAAAAAAAATCGTCCTCCTTGTTCACCACCACGTCACTCCAAAAAAGGGGAAAACATGACATAATCACTCTAGCTCAGGATCGAAAGGATAACCCATTGTTCGTTCAGATCCTCGAAAGCAGAATCCTGAGATCTTTGGAGAAATCTCCTAAGAAGCATAGCTACAATTGAATCGAAGCTCCAAGCTAACATGTAGATAACATGTTGAACTACTACCACACTCAGAAGACCGTGAATTGCAAGCTCTTTGCGCTGACCTTGACAGGAGTTGCGATGGTGTGGCTCAAATTTTTTTCAAATGGGAGTGTAAATTCATGGAAGGACCAATGTGATGCTTTCATTGCCCAATTTTACCGCCCAAAAACAGTAACCCACAACCATGGTCGTACTTAGCAAGGTCATTCGAAAAAAAGAAGAAAACCATACATGATTACATTGATCATTTCATGAAAGTGGAAATAGCAGTGGGGGCACAAATGACAACGTGAAGTGATGGATGTTCAAGAAGGGGTTGAGGTTGTGTTGCATGTTCTGGGAAAAGATATGGCTTGAGAAAGCATGTAATCTAAGTGACTTGCTGAATATGGCATAACCTTATATAAATTATAGAGAAAATCTCTTGATTGAAAAGGTAGAAAGAGATCAGAGAGCGAAGAATTCTATATGCGGTCGGGCGCCAGAAAGATACAATGGTTGTCGCTGTAGAGAAGACAGGGATCATTGACCCCATCCCAGACTTTCCTCCTACACTCTTTTGAACACTTCGAGGGAGAAATCTATAAAGAGTATGTTAATTAGGGCTATTTAAAAAACTGTAAACTGAACCAAACCGAACTGAAGTTAAAATAACTGAACCGTTATGTTTGGATAATGAACCGAACCAATATTTTACTAACAGTTCTAAAACCAACCCAAATTGCAATTAACCAAACATAAACCAAAACCAAACCAATATTTTAAAAACATAAAACTGAAAAGTGTATTAACACCTAACTAGTTTCCTATATTAGCATTGGAGTTTCAGTTACTCCATACATTTTTAGTAGGTTTTTTCTTAAATGGTTCTTTTACTTTGTGATTACTTTTTGTTTATGAATCATTGATTGAATATGTTCTTGTTGAATTAATTTAATTGTTAAATCATCCATTGCATAATGATGTCAAAATTTAGAATTGAATCTCAGTAACTACCAAATTAAATTACTTTAAAAGAACCTATTACAAAGTGTTGTTTCTTACTTGCAAATGTTTTTATTTTGGTTCATTTTATAACTACATGCACTATTCTCCGTAATGTAATTGTTGAATTATTATTATTAATAGTTAAATAGTTTATTTAAAAAAAATGTAATTGTTTAGTCTATTTTAAAGAATCTACAAGTATAACTAAGTCTTTAATTATAAATTTGTTCACTTTATAAAAGTGATTTGTTCATCTTTATAGGAGTGATTTGCGGTTTTTTTAATGGATTTGTGATCTTTTGAATGGCAAAGTAGATGGAAATGTTTTTTAGTAAAAAAAATCATGTAAAAATAGTATATTAAAAAAATATTTATCAACAAAAAAAGAAGAAGCTAAAAACAAGTTTAAATGGTTTTTTATTTTAAAAAAAACAAGTATAACGGTTCGGTATGAAAAAAATAGTCTTCTAATGGTTTGATACAATTCGGAATTCCGAACCATTATACCAAACCAATAGTTTTAGTTCAGTTCAGTTTGGCACAAATTAAAACTGGTTGGTTTGGTTATGGTTCAATTCGATATGGTTCATTTTTCTTACCGAACTATACCATGAACAACACTAATGCTAACATTGAATTTAAGGAAGTCGGGATCCGAAACTCCTACCCAGTAAGAGAACAATAGTGAACGAATAAGTCTAAATATTGTATTTTTCACAAAAGTCGTGACCACAACACCAACGAGTGCATCAATTTAAAGATTTCAGTAGAAGAGTTTATTAAAAAGTGTGAGTTGTAGATTATACCCCAAAAGGTGGTTGAAAAGTAAGAGGGGAGTAAGGAGAGAGAATAATCATAAAAGAAGAAATGGTCCCCTCGTAGGGAGAAGACGTCCCCCAAGAAATCTATTAAGGTTGTGACTATATCTAGGGAAAAAGACAACATCAATGAAGAAGAGGAATACCATAAAGGAAAATGTCAATATATATCATCCATTACTTGTGATCTTTCATGGGCAAATAACCCTCCCAATGGATGATGGAGAGGGAAGTTTTTAAGCTAATGAATATAATTATTAAAAAAAGAGGACAATGCTTCGACTAGGGAGATAGAAAGATCTATTCTTAGATTTTGGGATAGTGTAAAGGTAGGTGGTGTTAAACTATGGCACGGATCTAGAAGGGGGGGGGGGGTTGAATAGATCCCCAATTAAAATTTGAGTCGCTGCTACCAATTTAAAATTGGTTTTAAAAATGTTTTAAGTGCGGAAGCGGCCGAGGAAAAATATAGTCTAAAACGAACGGTTATTGGAAAACCGGATATACGTAAGCCTTTGGATTAATGACAATTCGGAAAAATAGAATCACAACACAAATTCCACTTATCAATTATTTACTTCAGTTGTAAGGATTCCTAGTTCCAATGATTCAAAATCAAACCAAAACTAGATACACAAGTAAGATAATTTTGGTTCAAGCAATATGTCAAACACTTGGTGTGCAAAAACACTCCAAGTGATATTTATGTGGAGTAAGTGATTTCAACCAGCCTAGTACAATGTCTTGTTGTACTTTGGAGTTAAAAACAGAGTTTTAACCTCTTACTCAATTGATATCACAATTTTGACAATAGAGCTTACACAGAAATTACTTATTTTGAGCTATAACGTAAATGCTGAAAATAGAGAAGACAAGTAATTTGGTGAGGCAGTTCCCCCGTCGTCCTCGCTTCGGGGTACGTCTACCTTCAATTCTAAAACTAGAATTGAGATATATTTTATAGATATCACCTGTTTGAATGAACAGTTTATACAAGGATTGAGCAACAAATATACAACAGAAATCTCAATGTGTTGAAAGTTGCCTTCACTCCTTGCCCCTTGATTCAAGCTGAATCAAGTTCTTCGATTTGTGTTGATGGACCTCCGACTCCAGCCACCTTATTGAAGAACACGTTGTTGTTCAAACCTTTGGCTCCGGCTGATCTCAACAGCACCAAATCGAACCCGAGATCTTCCCTTCAAAATCACCGAATCCGCTACTAGACTTGTGAAGACCACCTCTTCACAATCACCTTCGCTCGATTGATCGGATGAAGAATCTCGTCCAAAAACCCCCAAAATTCGAACTAATCTTGGAGGGCAAAACCCCAATGGTTTTATTCAAGAAAGAACCTGTCACAATCTTCAACCCGAGCTTGATTCTCCAATCTAAGCCTCGAACCTTATCACCTTGAATCTCTCACAAATGCATTTCAAAAATGATTGTGTGTAATTGAAATGTTGTGAGATATTGAAGATGAAGATGATGAATCTTGGACACCTATTTCACTCTTTCTTGTTTTTGAACACATGAATCAAAAGAATATCAAATGTTAGTAGACACAAGTGTTTAACCAAGTATATATAGTGCCAACACAATTCAGGACATAACAGTATTTCAAATATGAGAGGAAAGTATTTTAAAACAGATTTTCCGCGCGAACGGTTGACCATAACAGGTATGTGCGTCGACGCATGGCCTGTGCTGTTTTGGAATTCTGGAAATTTCATCAGTGTGCGTCGACCATATAGTCGGCGTGCGCTGACCCGTTGGAATCTATTTTCTTTGTGCACCGACCCTATGGTCGACCCATGCCTTTACGCGCTGACCTGTTGGAATGTTGTTCCTTCATGCGCTGACCCTATGGTCGACGCATGCTTTGTGCGCTGACTGGTTTAGCCTTTTTCTGATGCATACGCCGACCCTATGGTCGACCCATGTCCTGCAAGCCTGCAAAAATTCATTAGTTTGAAGTCTTTCATGCCTTTGGTCATGATCGCATTTTGTCAACACATAATATATTCATTTCAAAAGTTTTAAGCAAAGCGTAAAAGGATATGGTGGGTGATACGTTGCATCTGGTTTAGTAGATCTAGAATTCATAATTTCCAATCTATCCAGGGAATTTGTCATCATCGAAACCTGCATTAACCAATGTCTTGCAGACTTGTGTGATATGTGGCGATTTGCCTCCACAATCTCCCCCTTTTTGATGATGACAACCTGTATACAACTAAAACACCAAATATGCAATGTATACACACAAGTATACACAAGCTCCCCTTTTCTTTTGTACTAAAAGGCTGTAGAACAAACAACCATCAAATATTGTTAATATCCTGAACTGTTAATATCCTGACTTGGCTTTGGTGTTTGCTTGCTACATTGTCTTCTCCCCCTTTGACACCATCAAAAAGAGAAGAAGAACACATCAATTAACAGAGAACATACAATAGGTGATAGTTAATTACCAAACTTCACACATAAGCATGATAATGAACAAAAATATCTTGAATTAATAGATAATGACGAAAACATGTAACGAAGGTGAAAGTTCAGGCACACATAATACAGAAAAAAAATGAAAAGTACACAGACGAAAACACATAAGCAAATATGAAATATGCAACTATGAATCTAATAACCACGACCCCGTCCTCGGCCTCTCCCTCGGTATGCAGCATCTGGATTGTGGTAAGGATCCGAGAAGTCCAGAAAGGCTTCGACGGACATGTTGAGATGACTAAGAGAGTTGGTGATTTCCCAATCTTGCCACTCATGTGATTCAACCAGAGAGTAAATACGGGCGTCCATCCGAGTAGAAAATGAACTGAACCTTTCATTTTGTGCACGGAGCTCAGCTCTAATCTGCTCCATTTGAGTGTCTTGACACCTCATGAAGTTTTGTTGTTCTAACTGCATTGACTGCATCATATTAATGACTTCAGAGTTGTCCGAAGCCGGAGGAAGTGATGAGTGCTGAGAGGGTTGATAATCTTGAGGGTAGCCGTGATATGGGTCATAGAATTTACCCAGGGTAGTCCAGCCTGTATATTGCCAATCGCCCCATCCTTGATTTGTAGAATCGCCTTCTTGTTCTTCTTATGGATATGAGTACTGGACCCAATCGGTATTTGTAGTCGTATCTTGGACTGGAGATTGATGATAATCTTGAGTCCCATAGATAGGTTCTTGTATCTCTGCATCTGTGTCGTCTTCTGCATCGTCGTCTTCACCTTCCTCTTCACTTTCTTCTTCACCGTGTTCTTCACTTTCTTCTTCACCATGCTCTTCACTTTCTTCTTCACCCTGCTCTTCACTTTCTTCTTCATCAGAATGGTTACGAGGCACCGGAGGAATATTGGCCCGTCGAACAAATCTGTATGAACGTCGTTCAGCACACCAAAATACCCCATCATTGCAAGGGTTTTGGTGCTAAATTCTTTATCCGAGGGAACTGATACACACGGAAATGTTGGGTATACAACATTCGCAGCAGCAAGAATTTCCGAGATGAACGACCCATAGGCTAAAGCAGTGCCTCTACTTGAGTCTCTCAGAGCAAACATCCTGCTAGCAATATAGTATGGCCAGTTTATTTTGATCTTGTTTTGCAGTATATAGATGAGATGTACCTCAGCTTGTTCGACACGACACAGTCCACCCTTTTCCGGTCGTAGTATACGAGCGACGATCCACTGAAGGATGCGCTCCCCTGTATTGAGTTTCCCGGTTGTGACCGATCGAGGAAAAGCATCGCTGTTGACAATTGCATCTGGATAGGGTCGTTTGAACATGCCATTCAGAGCTCTCTTAAATTCATAACCCGACACCGTACGAGTGTCAGTTACCTCATGAAGAGGTGGTGCATCAGCATCAACAGTCATATCAAAATATTTGTTCCATACTTCAGAATTTATATTAACTAGTCTATTTCCTACAGAAGTGTGAAAGTGCTGATCTTGAAAGTTACCTCGCAAATTTGTGTAAAACACCCTGACCAAATCCTCACTGTACTTTGTATTACACTCAAGGAAATTAACGAACCCTTGGAAGTCCAACAGGGACAGAATTCGGGTGAGATGCAAGCGCTCACTTGTTGCATGGTAGAAAGCATGTTGTGGAACTATGGCCCTTTTGCTGAGACTTTTGTTGAAGTTTTCAACAGCAGGAGGATGAACAAGTGAAACAGCAGTAACAGGAACTGAAGCAGAGGGTGAAGAGGCTCTTGATTTCTTACCGGTAGTTTTGCGGAGAGAGGAAGCCATTGATGATGATTTTTGGAGGAGTTTGTAAGGATGAGTTTTTAACTTTGAAGAGAGTGATTTGGAATGATGTTGGAGAAGAAGAAGACTTAGGTCTTTAATAGAGAGAAGTTTTAGGGTTTTTGGGAAGAGGGAGGAGACAAGATGACATACTAGGTGTCTAGATGCAATTTACAAGATGAATGTCATATCAAAACATCATAAGAGTTGTTTGCACGTTAAATGTAGGGGAGTGGGAATTTGGAACGTTTTTCAAAAGAGAAAAAATTCTGGGTTTTGTCGACCATAGCCCCTGCATGCGTCGACGCATATTGTGCAGTTTTTGATAATTTTGAAAGTTTACAGCATGCGTCGACCATTGTCCTGTTTAGGTCGACTCAAACCTTCAAAAAACTCAAAATTTTCAGTTTTATGTTATGCAGAATGTCACACTTGCCTATTTATCATGCCTATTCATCTTTTCACAATATGACATGCATTCAACACACATAGTATCAGCCAGCAACAGTCATATACATATATAAGTATTGTGATTGTAGAATGATATAGTTATTTTCAAGTCATGAATGTTAAGAGAGAGAGAGAAGAAAAAGAAGGAGAAAGGAGCAATATCACCTCTATACCGACCACTCTTGTTAATCACAGATTTGTACTTGCAACAAACTCAAAAAAACATTGTTAGTGGTACAAAAACATAGTTGTAAATATATTAAATTTGAACGTAATAATTGTTAAACCCGATCAGAAATATCGAGAATACCAAGTTCTCGACGGATATGAAAGAAGGGCGCATTTGCTAGCGGCTTTGTGAAAATGTCCGCTAGTTGGTTTTTAGTATCAACGTGTTCAAAGACAACGTCACCCTTCTCTACATGGTCCCTAAGAAAATGGTGTCGAATTTCTATGTGTTTGGTACGCGAGTGTAACACCGGATTCTTGGTAAGATTTATAGCACTGGTGTTGTCACAAAATATTGGAACACGTTCTAGTTTCAAATTGAAGTCCAATAGTTGTTGTTTAAGCCTGAGGACTTGCGCACAACAACTACCGGCGGCTACGTATTCCGCTTCGGCGGTTGACAGAGCAACAGACACTTGTTTCTTGTTGTGCCAACTAACCAAGGAATTTGAAAATAAGTGACACGTACCACTAGTGCTTTTCCTATCCGATTTGCAACCGGAAAAATCGGAATCGGAGAAGCCTACCAATGAACAATCATTACCCTTAGAATACCACAATCCATACTTCAGAGTACCAGATAGGTATCGAAGTATGCGTTTGACAGATTTTAGGTGGGATTCCTTAGGACATGATTGGTATCTGGCACACATACACACGCTAAACATAATGTCGGGACGCGAAGCAGTAAGGTAGAGAAGCGAGCCAATCATACCTCTGTACCTTTTTACCTCAACATCTTTGCCACTTTCATCTTTACTCATATTTGCACATGTTGGCATAGGGGTGTATATGGCTTTTGCATTTGCCATGTCAAATCTCTTGAGAAGATCCAAACAATATTTTGTTTGGCTCACGAATGTTCCTTTCTTCAGTTGCTTGATTTGTAAAACGAGAAAATATGTGAGTTCACCCATCATACTCATCTCGAATTCACCCTGCATAAGCTTAGCAAACTCTCTTACGAGATTCATGTTAGTGGATCCAAATATGATATCGTCAACATAAATTTGTATAAGAATTAAGTGTTTTCCTTAACGTTTAATGAAGAGAGTAGTGTCAACCTTTCCTCTTGAGTAGCCTTGATCAAGTAAGAATTTGCTTAGTCTCTCATACGAAGCTCTAGGAGCTTGTTTGAGACCGTACAAAGCTCTTTTCAGTTTATAGACATGATCAGGATGCTCGTGAGACTCAAAACCAGGTGGTTGAGCAACATAGACTTCTTCATTTATAAACCCGTTAAGGAACGCACTTTTGACGTCCATTTGAAATAACTTAAAATCTTTCGCACAAGCGAAAGCAAGTAGAAGGCGTATAGCCTCGAGTCGGGCAACCGGCGCATAAGTTTCCTCATAGTCGATGCCTTCCTCTTGGTTATACCCTTGCGCGAATAAACGCGCTTTGTTGCGAGTTATTACTCCGTTCTCATCCAGTTTATTTCTAAACACCCAGCGGGTGCCGATTACTCGATGACCTCGTGGAGGAGGGACAAGGTCCCAAACCTCATTTCTAATAAACTGATTCAGTTCCTCCTGCATTGACAAATACCAATGTTCATCAAGTAGGGCTTCCTTAGGGTTTTTAGGTTCCATCTGGGACACGAAAGCGAAGTAATAACAGAAATTACTTAGCTTAGCTCGAGTTGTTACACCCTTTGTGATGTCTCCAATAATGTTTTCAATTGGATGGTCTTTAGATGACTTCCATTCTTGAGGAAGATCATCGTTTTAAGGCGGATGAACTTCCTCTGTTGCATCACGGTGTGCATCGTTATCCTCCTCAATTTTGGCTTCGTCAGGTTGATCAATCCCCGTCTCGCCACTTTTAAGTATGTCTTCAGTGGATGTACCTGCACCATGAACAACACTATCCTTTCTGACATTTCTCGGGTAGGACTCATCAAAGGTAACATGCACAGACTCTTCTACAACAAGTAATCGTTTATTATATATTCTATATGCTTTACTCGAGTGAGAGTATCCGAGAAAGATACCTTCATCGGCTTTGGAATCAAATTTGCCCAAGTTTTCCTTTCCATTGTTTAATACAAAGCATTTGCATCCAAACACGTGCAAGTGAGAAACATTTGGCTTTCGCCCTTTTAAAAGTTCGTACGGTGTTTTGTTTAGAATGGGGCGAATAAGCACCCTATTCAAGACATAGCACGCCGTACTAATGGCGTCGGCCCAAAAATATTTAGGTAAACCACTTTCGTTAATCATTGTTCTTCCCAATTCTTCTAAAATACGGTTTTTGCGCTCCACAACCCCGTTTGAGGAGTGCGTAGAGCGGAGAAGTTATGATCTATACCATGGTTACCGCAATATTCTTCAAATAAGTGATTTTCAAACTCACCTCCGTGGTCGCTCCTAATGGACACTATGTTTGTATTTAACTTATTTTGGGAAAGCTTAGCAAACTTTTCAAAAGCGACGAATGTATCACTTTTACTTACTAAGAAGATGGTCCAACAAAACCTAGAAAAGTCGTCCACTATTACGAATCCGTAATAGTTTCCTCCTAGACTTTTGATCCTAGACGGCCCAAACAAGTCCATGTGTAGAAGTTCAAGAGGTCCCGTTGTTGAAATTATCTTTTTGGACTTAAATGAGATCCTCGTTTGCTTCCCTTTTTGACAAGCATCACAAAGATGATCCTTGGTGAACTTTATTTTGGGAAGTCCTAAGACTAGGTCTTTTGAGACTACCTTATTGAGTAAGTCAAAATTAACATGCGCTAAACGCCTATGCCATAGCCATGAGTCTTCACTCATAGTTATGAGGCATTTGTCGCTTGTTAATAATACTTCATTTAAGTCAAGCATATATACATTGTTTACTCTAAAACCATTAAACATATTCTTCTTATCATTTTCATGCACAATTTTGCAACAATATTTTGAAAAGGATACATTGTATCCTTTGTCGCACAATTGGCTAATGCTAAGCAGATTATGTTTAAGGTTTTCGACAAGAAATACGTCGGAAATCATAGTAGAGGCGAGATTACCTACACTACCTTTACCTAGTATTGCTCTGTGGTTGTTATCACCATAAGTTACATACCATTTCTTCTCAGCCACAAAGTCTATGAATAAGGATATGTCTCCAGACATGTGTCTTGAGCACCCACTATCGAGAACCCATCTTCTCTCGGTGGTCTCGACACATTTCACCTGTCAAAACATAATTAGCACAAGGAGGTACCCAATGGCATATTGGGTCCTAATAGGTTAGCGACAAAATGGTTGCGTTTGGGCAACCATTGGTAGATTCCTTTAGGAACAAGAAATCTCCTAAACCGGCATTTACCAATGGAGTGGCCTTTCTTGCAACAATATAAGCAAGCAAAATCAACTTTAGAGACACTTTCACTTGCTTGATCCCTAATTACATATGCATATTTTTGGTATGGGTTAATCATACTTTTTCTAAAATCCTTTTTATCAATAGCAAATGCAACTTTAGGCTCAAGTGCCTTGTTTAATTTGGCCTTGAGGTTTCTAACCTCACCTTGCCAAATATGACAAGTTTCACACCCGAAGTTGAAAGGATTTCTATTGTCTTTACAATCCGATTCATTGCCTTTCACAATGAAAGCCTTAAGGTCCTCTAATTTCTTTTCGGACTCTTTAACTTTGTGCTCTAAATACGTAAAAAAATTCTTATTAGAAGCAAGTTTCTTGAAGGCTTCAACTGCTTCATTATGTAAGGCATTGAATGCGGTTTGTAATTCTGAATACGACATATTTGAGGACTTATCATATTTAGAGTGACGTACCTGTTTTTTCTTATTTTTCTGATTGGCGGAGAGGCATAGATTCACGGACTCTTCTTCATCACTAGAACTTTCATCAGAGGAGGAAGAGTTGCTGTCACTTTCCCATGCTATGTACGCTCTCCTAGGCTTTGATGATTTCTTGTGTGACTTTGATGATTCCTTGTCCTTTCCCTTTTTATTCATCGGACAGTCCGGTTTGTAGTGACCAGGCTTTCCACACTTGTAGCACGTCCCTCTAGTCTTTTTACCTTTCGAGTCATCATCCTTGGAGTACCTCGATTGTTTCTGGAAGTTTACCAAGTTCTTCTCGGAATGTTGGATGTCGTTCTTTCTCACGTAACGGTTATACCGTTTAACAAACAACCCCATATCTTCGCTTTTATCCTCTTCTTCGTCGCTTGAGGAATAATAACTTTGCTCTTTTGCTTGAGACTTCGAGGAGGAAGTCTTGAGAGCTATTGATTTCTTTTCACTCACCTTCGTTTTGTCTTTCTTTTCCATCTTTTCGCGTTGGTCTAAGCTCAAGAGTACCTGTTCATGCTCTTGTAGTTTGCCAAACAATGTTGTTAAATCTAATAAGGTAAGATCATGTGCTTCTTTGATGGCGGTCACTTTAGGCTGCCATTCCCTGTTAAGACATCTTAAGATCTTATTAGTAGCAATATCATTGGAAACAGGCCTACCTAATGAATGTAAACGATTGATGAGATGAGTAAATCTCTTTTGCATGTCAGCAATGGTTTCCCCTTGCTCCATGAAAAAGAGATCAAACTCTTGTGTTAATGTATTGATTCTAGCCAACTTAACATTGTTTGTCCCCTCATGGGCTATTTGTAGTGAATCCCACATGGCCTTAGCGGTAGGACAATGGGATACACGATAGTATTCATCTACACCTAATGAGGAGATTAAGATGTTTTTAGCTTTCCAATCATAATTGTATTTTTTCTCATCGTCATCGGTCCATTGTGCTTCAGGCTTTGGCACAACTACGTTATCTGCATTGGTCATAGTGATTTCTATTGGACCATTAAGGATAACATTCCATATTTTTCTGTCTATGGAGTTTATATGCATACGCATACAGTCTTTCCAATAACTATAATTTTCACCGTTGAAAACGGGACCCCTATTGTACGCCCCTTTTGGTTCGTTAGCCATTTTCTATCTACGTTGTATTTGAAGCACCGAATAACCGGAGCTCTAGATACCACTTATTAGACTATGCACGGATCTAGAAGGGGGGTTGAATAGATCCCCAATTAAAATTTGAGTCGGCGCTACCAATTTAAAATTGGTTTTAAAAATGTTTTAAGTGCGGAAGCGGCCGAGGAAAAATATAGTCTAAAACGAACGGTTATTGGAAAACCGGATATACGTAAGCCTTTGGATTAATGACAATTCGGAAAAATAGAATCACAACACAAATTCCACTTATCAATTATTTACTTCAGTTGTAAGGATTCCTAGTTCCAATGATTCAAAATCAAACCAAAACTAGATACACAAGTAAGATAATTTTGGTTCAAGCAATATGTCAAACACTTGGTGTGCAAAAACACTCCAAGTGATATTTATGTGGAGTAAGTGATTTTAACCAGCCTAGTACAATGTCTTGTTGTACTTTGGAGTTAAAAACAGAGTTTTAACCTCTTACTCAATTGATATCACAATTTTGACAATAGAGCTTACACAAAAATTACTTATTTTGAGCTATAACTTAAATGCTGAAAATAGAGAAGACAAGTAATTTGGTGAGGCAGTTCCCCCGTCGTCCTCGCTTCGGGGTACGTCTGCCCTCAATTCTAAAACTAGAATTGAGATATATTTTATAGATATCACCTGTTTGAATGAACAGTTTATACAAGGATTGAGCAGCAAATATACAACAGAAATCTCAATGTGTTGAAAGTTGCCTTCACTCCTTGCCCCTTGATTCAAGCTGAATCAAGTTCTTCGATTTGTGTTGATGGACCTCCGACTCCAGCCACCTTATTGAAGAACACATTGTTGTTCAAACCTTTGGCTCCGGCTGATCTCAACAGCACCAAATCGAACCCGAGATCTTCCCTTCAAAATCACTGAATCCGCTACTAGACTTGTGAAGACCACCTCTTCATAATCACCTTCGCTCGATTGATCGTTGATGAAGAATCTCATCCAAAAACCCCCAAAATTCGAACCAATCTTGGAGGGAAAAACCCCAATGGTTTTATTCAAGAAAGAACCTGTCACAATCTTCAACCCGAGCTTGATTCTCCAATCTAAGCCTCGAACCTTATCACCTTGAATCTCTCACAAATGCATTTCAAAAATGATTGTGTGTAATTGAAATGTTGTGAGATGTTGAAGATGAAGATGATGAATCTTGGACACCTATTTCACTCTTTCTTGTTTTTGAACACATGAATCAAAAGAATATCAAATGTTAGTAGACACAAGTGTTTAACCAAGTATATATAGTGCCAATACAATTCAGGACATAACAGTATTTCAAATATGAGAGGGAAGTATTTTAAAACAGATTTTCCGCGCGAACGGTCGACCATAACAGGTCTGTGCGTCGATGCATGGCCTGTGCTGTTTTGGAATTCTGGAAATTTCATCAGTGTGCGTCGACCATATAGTCGGCGTGCGCTGACCCGTTGGAATCTATTTTCTTTGTGCGCCGACCCTATGGTCGACCCATGCCTTTACGCGCTGACCCATTGGAATGTTGTTCCTTTATGCGCTGACCCTATGGTCGACACATGCTTTGTGCGCTGACTGGTTTAGCCTTTTTCTGATGCATACGCCAACCCTATGGTCGACCCATGTCCTGCAAGCCTGCAAAAATTCATTAGTTTGAAGTCTTTCATGCCTTTGGTCATGATTGCATTTTGTCAACACATAATATATTCATTTTAGAAGTTTTAAGCAAAGCGTAAAAGGATATGGTGGGTGATACGTTGCATCTGGTTTAGTAGATCTGGAATTCATAATTTCCAATCTATCCAGGGAATTTGTCATCATCGAAACCTGCATTAACCAATGTCTTGCAGACTTGTGTGATATGTGGCGATTTGCCTCCACAGGTGGAACCCCGAACGAAATCCTTCCTCTATGAAAATGTTTATAATTGTATTACTGGTAGGTCTCTTGTATTGACTTTAATGCAATATATTACCAACTCGATCTCAAAGTTGATGTATCATAATGTCCACAAAGAGCCAATAACGATATGCGTCGACCTAGGGAGACAAGAATACACAAGGCCATGCAGTGCGATAAAAATAAGGACAAAGGAAAGGTGATAGAGATCAACGTAGCCTCCTTCATTAAGTGCGATAATTCTAACCTGGCCGTTGCAAAAGAAGATTCTAGATGAGACCCGAAGTCGGATACCACACACCCTACCAATGCCTCAATATTGTAAGAGACATCTTGTCACTAATCAAAAAAAATTTCACCTTCACATACCCTAATCATAAGAATGGATCATAGAGATGAACCAGCATGTTGCACAACAGTTAAAGAAGAACTTGACGACAAGCCCTTGTTTTATGACATCAAGTGTTATCTTCAAAAACAAGAATACCTTGTAAATTCTTCAAGTGGGATAAGAAAACTCCCAGAAGGTTGGCATCTGATTTCTTCATAAATGGTGATGTGATCTATAAGAGAAAACATGACATTGTCATGCTCAGATACGTGGATAGACATGAAGCAGACATGCTCATCAAGGAAATTCATGAAGGATCCTTTGGTACCCATGTCAATGGACATGCAACGGCCAAGAAAATCCTCAGAGCGGGATACTGCAAGTTGAATATGTAAACTGACTGTTTCAAGTACATCAAGGAGTGCCACAAATATCATATCTGTGCGGATAAAGTTCACATGCCACCTACTCCCCTAACTATCTTGACTTCTCCATGGCATTTATTTACGTGGGACATAGACGTGATTGGAATGATTAAACCCAAAGCTGCAAATGGACATAGATTCATACTAGTTTCCATCAATTATTTCACCAAGTAGGTAGAAGCTACTTCCTACACTAACGTGACAAAACAAGTGGTCATCAGGTTTATCAAGAAAGAGATAATTTATCATTACATAAGTCCCAAAAAAATTATTATTGATAACAGTTTGAACCTGAATAACAAGATGATGAAGAAGTTATGCGAGAGTTTTAAAATTGAACACCATAACTCATCACCTTACAGACCAAAGATGAACGGGGCCATACAAGCAGCCAACAAGAATATCAAGAAGATTATCCAGAAGATGGTGAAGATCTACAAAGACTGGCATAAGATGATTCCCTTGGCACTATATGGCTATAGAACTTCAGTTCATACTTCAACCGGGGCAACCCTCTTGTCTCTCATATATTGCATAAAAGTGGTACTTTATATAGAAGTTGAGATCCTCTTGTTGAGAGCCTTGATGGATACTAAATTAGAAGAGGCGGAATGGGTTCAGACAACATTCAACCAACTAAACCTCATAAAATAAAAGTGCATGAATGCATTATGTCATGAAAAATTATACCAGCACAATCTCAAGAAATCGTTTGACAAGAAAGTTTGTCCTCGTCAATTCAAAGAAGGTAACTTAGTGCTAGAAAAGTTATCACCCATCCATAAGGATTCACATGGAAACTGGAACCCAAACTATGAATGGTCATACATCGTGAAAAGGCCTTCATTGGCGAAGCCTTAATTATCACAACCATGGATGAAGAGAAGTTACCGCTATCTGTGAACCCCGACGCAGTAAAAAAAAATATCATGCCTAGAAAAAGTGGATAGGAAGCCAGCTAAGTCGAAAACCTAAAAGAGAAAATTAGGAACAAATTAGGGTATCTTGGTGGATTGAAAACTTGAGAGAGCAATCCAGGAAAAAAATTAGGGACTTATAAAAATTAAACTTGATAAGTCGAAAACCCAAAAGGGCAGCTTAGGCAAGAAATAATATATCATCTCTGAGGACTAAGACTCGAAAATGTGAGTGGTTTTGTATTTTGAGTGATGTCAAAACTAGGATAGTGTAACGTTATGTATATTGGACGATACCCTCTCATTCTAAATGAGAATCTTAGTAATATGAAGCATTTAAATGAGTTGGAAAAGAAGCTTACATCATAAATGCATTGGAAAAACATGTTTTTGGGTGGTCAAGTCATTTCAGGTCAATGCATGTGTAAGTAGGTCGACCTATACAAGTTTCAGATTCAGTATAGGTCGACACATAGAATTTCAGGTCGACTCTCATGGATAAATATTAAAGCATGTAGCCACTGTCCATAGGTCGTCTCTCTTAGGTCGATACATGGATGACATGAAACCTTTATAGACCGACCTGAGACCTTCAGACCGGCCTGAGTACCTTGATATTCTGATCTATTGCTTTGATAGGCCGACACATACGATATCCCACTTCAAAAATTTCATTTTTGCTCCACCAAACAACATTCCTTTTGCTCATTATTTTCCATACCTATATATACTCATACATGCACCTTTTTCTAGTAAGGTACTGTATGCAGTATAATAGGTGGTGAAAGTTGTTTTGTCGTCCCCACGTGGATTATTCTGATATCACTTGTTGTTTTATAGTTTATGAAGTCTTAAGTGAGGTTTTCAAAGGTGTTTTGTTTGGAATCATAAGTTTTCACAAGATCTAGTAGCAAAGATTAAAGTTTGAAAGATGTTTGTTTAACAAAGCATATCAAGAACAGATTTCATCAACCTAACTTGCATATATTCAATTAATCAAGCATGTGAGTTTGTTTTCGATCAATATAATCACGTACCCTTTTAATATCATTTATGTCTAAATTGGTTTCGTGAGTATTATTGTATCCATCACTAGATGATGTCTCATGCTAACAATCAATATAATAATTTTTAAGATTGATACAAATCAAATATCAACTTACAAATCTATGTCTAGAGTTTGTTAATTAATAGATGAATATCTCAGATCAAGTTTTGCAAAATCTATGTCTACAGTGATTCAAATCAAAGATATATCATTAAGAAGAAAGATATTCACCAGATATTAATCATCAACTTGTTCATATACAAAATATTAAAGAAAATACATACAAGATCAAGGAAGACCACATCTACCCTTAATAAAAAATATTTAGCTACCCATCACCATGGTAGCTTGAGCAACAAGTAAAAAAGAAAACTCTACTAGCATCAAAGTCAAAAGATCAAAGACTGATGCTCCAAAGCTTTGATTTTTACCTATTTTGGAATTTCTAAGTTTCTTGACATGAAATATCTTCTCCAAATCTGAAAAATGAAATTTCTTACAAAATATCTAGAAATTTGCTTTATATACAAGTGCCAAGAGGTGCCTTTAAGTGACACCGTAATAAGCCCGTGCAGAGCTCACTTAGTGTGATCAATAACTAAGAAGACAAAATATCAGGAAGCATGTTAAGTGCTGTATGATCGGGCTAAACGTAGTTTGGCTCATTTAGCTATTGCCTCTTCTTCAAAAGGGCGCTGGAAACCGGGTTAAGCGGAATTCGCGCTGGAAATCGGGTTAAACGGGCTTCAACTTCAAAACTTCACCAAAATGATCTTCTAAACCTTCTTCCATCTCTTAAAGGTCCCAAGCATTCATTCAAGCAAGGAAACCTACACAATAACATACAAATAAAGGAATCAAAAGGTATATGCAAATATATTGAAGATTCACACACTTTCATGGAATAATTCAATTAAAACACAATTAAAGACTTAACAAATGCCAAGAAATATCGTCCAATTTAAGTCATATTTGGCATACAACAAACTCTCCCCAAATAGATTTTTGCTTGTCCTCAAGAAAAATATACCTCTCATGAAAATAAGAGGATTTGCTCAAGCATAAAATTCAACCAAGAAAGGATCATTCAAATTCAACATAAGAATGCGCACAAGCAATTTTCACTACTTCATAGAATCAAACAATGATGCATAATTTAGTTCTTAAAATAAATATCATGCAATGCATTCAAATAACAAATAAATTTTCATACTTGAATCACTCTAACACTCCTCTTCAAAATAAGGATGAAGAAATTTACTCGTTTGTAATTGAGGGACAATTTACACTCATCTGAAAAATAATGCTAACAACAATTCAGTTATACATTTATCTAACAATCTAAATTAAATCATGGAAGCAAAAGATCACTAAGAGCTTGTAAGGTTGTAGCTTGGTCTGGTTTCACAACAAAGGGTCATTTCTTAGGCTATTGAAACGAAGTTGCCACGCAAAAGAAACATTCACTATACAAGGTATTTACACATCACAACTTCTTTCACCAATTTCTTTTCTCTATTGCTCACCCTTTCAAACTTCTTTTGCACAATTATTTTTAATCCTTCTTTCCTTTTTTTCTTCTTTTCTTTTTCACCATCATATTCACAATTTTCTATGCTTGTTCAATTTTTTTTTCAAAATTTCTAGCAACCTACCATTTTTCTATCATTCTACCCAAATTGAATACAATCAAACTGTAAGTGAATGCTCCTTCCTTTTTATGGCAAGAAAATAAGTTTAAAACAATGATCAAAGGTTTCAATTTTTTTTTAGAATTCCACCAAATTCTATGATGAACTAAACTTTTAAGTTTCTATATGTACGCAATCAAAGTTCATCGCCAAATTGGGTTCTAATCTTTTAAGGCTCAAAGGGGGTTAACGAATGCTCACTTCTCATAGGGTAAGTAACTTTTTGGATATGGTTGTGCTCAATTATTAACAAAGTTCCCTGATCATTTCTTAAGCTTCCACAAAATCACAATAATCAAAAGATTAAGCATGAATTAAATGAGTTAAACAAAGTTATCAGTCATCCAATCGTTTAATGCATAATGGAGGTTTCTCATAATTTGTGGCTTTTGGGACCCAAGTGACTCAAGCATTCAAACAAGTTGTAAAATGAAACAAGAATAAACATTTGTACAAAGCATACAATTCTTAGTCATTCTAACATTCTAAAAAGCAGTAACCATGTATCTTTCTTGCGTTCATCATATTCAAAATCCTATCATCACCATTCAAACTTGGTAGAATCTTCATTGGATGCTTTTTATGCAAAAGAGCAACCAATCTATGAAGTTCTCATCATCCATTCAATGTATAAGCATAAAATTCAAAACAACTTAATCAACCATAAAAAAAAACTAATTGAACATTCAAAAACTGAAATATTCAATTCGTAAAACATAATGTAATGGTATACACACCAACAAAAGTAGTAGTACAAAGCCAAAATAAATCCAACTAAACTGGATAGAGTACTACAAAATAAGTCTAAACAACTAAACATAAAACATAATGACAATAAAGACAAAATAAAAATAGAATATTCAAACCCATCACTCATCCTGATCACAAGAGGCCTCATCCCAGATAGTCTCTCCATTATTATCATCATCATCATCATCATAATCATCATCATCATTCTGGGCCACATCTGCCTACACCTGGGGTGCCTGCTCCCTCACAAAATGAATGGCCTGTCCTTTGGCCAATCGACGAACTCATCAAAGTCCTCACTAGTGGGAAATGCATGATTTACATGTGGCTCTCTGATCTGAAGTTTCGACCTGCATAAAGAAAAGTGAATAGATTTGAAAGATCTTATATAAGCAAGAAGAATTTCCCAAGTCTTTATGCAAGCTACCCGATCATCATATCCCTGTCGTGCTAGAGGAGTTGTTGGCTATTATGGTGGTACTGGCTATGGTGGTGTAGGTTCCTCAACTTTAGGCATACAATGAATATTTATCCAAAGGTCATTCACAGCACCATCAATGGTCTTATGAACTATATCAGGTATCGAAACACCCGCCTGAGTGCACAAACCCATTATCAAACTAGGAAGAGCCAGAATGGATGGAATTTTGGTACCTAGAGGGTGACCACCAGAGGCAATGGATCAGATCTTATTAGAGATGATCTTTTCCACATTGACCTGCCTCTCATCCAAAATATAATATAACATGCAAGCTATATCAAGAGGGATAGTGGAGGTGTTACTCTTAGGCCTTATATTATGAAGGACTGGGGTCATTAATACTTGGGCGAGAGTGTTCATGTCTCCCCTCTTTAACTTCAGCGGCTTACCTGTATCATTAAGTTCGAATGACCTGCCCGGATATACTAATGCATCACTCACATGCTCTAAGTACGAATGCTTTCTTGCCACCCTCTGATAATAAGCACATTATTCTACCTCAGCTAAAACCAACGGGTTACCCAAGTATGTGTTAATTGCATTCGGAGTGAAACATAATTGTTTTCCCTGCACATAAGTTATGAAAGAGTATTGATGGCCCTCCACTAGAATAACATTCACATAACACTCATGAACCCACTCATAGTTTAGCCTAATTTAAGGTGTTATCAGCTTCTTCCTGCCATGGTTCTCAATAATATTGAGGCAGCCATTATGGTTCCCTTGCGGGTTGATTCAGAAAATCTGATCCAACCAAATGCTTCTGCATGTCAGCTCAAGGTAACAAGAATCTTGCTTTTGTCCTAGGAATCCGTGTGCAGCATAAGCAAACAGCTCTTGCCTTTTCTGGAAAGATTAGCCAACAATGTATCATGCGTGTTTCGGTGCCATATGCAAAAGAATCAGACAAAACAACACCAAAAACCATCAAATACCAATTCAAAAATTATGATTATTCCATATGCATCCAAATAATATCACATAATAAGCAAACAACCAAGATAATAAATAACCAGGAAAATTGGGTTCAGGGGAGCGAGCTTAGCGTGGTCAGACCGGGCTAAGCGCGGTTGTGCATTTAGGAAAAAATTGCCTCTACAACCAGCCTGCTCCCTCATAATCAACAACCAATAGCACCAATTTCAAAAGCAATCTTAGCACAACACAAAACAAAGCAACTTACAACAACAATTCGTATGGCTCATGAGCATGCAATTCCAAGCTTCACAAATCCTAAAATTTTCAACTTAACCCGATAAATGCATAATAATCAACACCATTTCAACTTTAAAATTCAAAGTAAGCATTTCACAACACAACCAAACCCTAGAAAATTCATTTTCTACACAAGTTCAAACCAAACCCTAGCCACATTTCAATCTATAATGCACTGGAAATTTTAAACGGGAACAAACCTGGACTGAGCAATGAGATAGAGATTATAAATCTAACGACTTGAAAAGATTTTTCCTTCTCTTGGGTATAGGCTATGAGGAGAATGAGAAATCTTTAATGTGAGAAGTGTTTGTGAGAAAAATAAGGAAGTGAGAGGGTGAGGGGAAAAATGAGGGGAAATTTTTAAAGGAACTGAACATAACCCCTCATATTTTGGTAAGTTCCCCAAGGCCTACATTTTAAACACACCAACCCAAACTTGAAAGCAGTCTCAGAGGAACATGGCCACTCAAGTTTGGCCTTAAAATGGGGTTTTGCCGACTTTTCAACACCTGAATAAATTCTACCTAACAGAAATTAACAAATACTTATAATTTTGGGGTGCCTCCCAACTAGTGCTTTGTTTAATGTTGTTTGAGCTCTACGGTTCGATGGAGAAATCACGGAATGCCAAAAGATGTAACTAGCGCTTTGTTTAATTTTGGGGTGCCTCCCAACTGGCGCTTTATTTTCTGGAAAGTCAACCATACACTATTCGTTGTATGAATTGAACTTACTAGATAGATGTAAGGTTGTGATATGAATTAATAATAAATACATTTTAAGACCGTTAATGGTAATTGGCACTCAACCTAGGTGCTTAGCGTAAGTAAGAACTAAAAGGATGGACTCTTGAAGATTAAATTACTAATTGGGATTAAAGTTTCCATAATCTGATTGAGAGTGCATTTAATTATGTTGAGGAATGTTTAAGTCCACTATCCTGTGTATGGGCACATGAGGTTGATGAGTTTCCTGAATCCTGACGAGGATTATTACTGTGCACTTGGCGAGATGGTAAGATCTTGGCCAATTTTCTTACGGGAGATTGAATTATAACAATTGGACTCCATGTGAAGTCAGGTGGCGTAACTCTTGGTAATTGGGAGTACGTTGGTGGCATGTGGTCTTGTGATATCTGATATTAGTAAATGAGATAGATATCCTTAACAACGTTTAGTGGAACGAGTCAACATATAGTTCAGGGATGCAATAAATAAACAGAGGTTGAACAAAGATATATATGTGATAAGGATACGCTTGTTTATCTAATTGTGATTGTCAAATACATTAATACTTTACACCTCATTCACACTTTTAAACTTGTACATAAATCTTAGCCTTGTATTCTTTTTCTCTTGAATTTTTGGATTAATCTATGACGATCAGACGATGAGGTAGACTGTTAGAACAAGATTTGTTCGTGACATATATCCTTTAGGTTTTAATGATAATAAAGTATTGAAAGAACAATGGTGTTATCTAATGTTTTTTCTAAGTATGCAGGTTCCAAAGCTTAAAGAGAATCTACTCATAATCTGTTAAGAGAAAGCATTTGCGAGAAGCTGAGCTATTGGCTTCTGATGATTCAGCACTGAAGGATGTTATTAAGTGAAGTCTGATGATATAGGATTACGTAGACTCTGAAGCTAAATGTATCAGCATCAGAAGAGTAATATGTTAACTCTACACTTATTAAATGTATCAACTTTTGGTGATTATTCAGAACCATAGACAAAGCTAAGTGATATGTATTGCATAAAGCAAGCTACAATGTCAAATCAGTTTATCAGCTAGAGTCTTTTATCACATGGCTCAAGGAGAGTTGACATGCTTTATAGATATCCACTCTCAACAGATCTATAGAACAGCTCACAAGGAAGACACTACGGTTAAACAAGTTACGCAATGGATAAAGATCTTTTTATGCATCTATCTTCAACGTCTCTTAGTATTATGGAGTAAAAAAGACTCTTGTATAAGTTATCTCTTCCAATGGTTATTATTTTATATATGTTATTTAAGTAGCTGGAGATTCAATATGGATCAACAACAAGGAAAAAAGAAAGAGGGCCAAGAAGAAAAAGAGTGTCTCACGCTCCTATCAACATGGAAGAATAACAAGATCAACAACAACATCGAGTATGTAGAGTTTCAGTTATCTGTTGTAAATTGTACAAAGCCTTAATATTTCTTAAACAATGGATATCTTAGAAATCTTAATAGCTATGATCTTTTTTTATAGTTATTGCCTTGTACCTTTTATTGTATATCAAGTACACCTTGTTGCCTATTTCGCTAAACAGGTTGATTAGTAGTTTAGAAAGAAAGTTTCTTGCTATGTGCTTGAGCATCAAAGTCTCTTGCTGTGAGCTTGATCTAAGTAAGTCTCCTACTATCTATTATTTAAGTAGCTAAAGATTCAATTTGGATCAATGACAAGGAAAAAAGAAAGAGGGCCAGGAAGAAAAGGAGTGTCTCACGCTTCTATCAACATGGAAGAATAACAAGATTGTTTAGTAGTTTAGAAAGAAAAACTCTTGCTATGTGCTTGAGCATCAAAGTGTCTTGCTGTGATCTTGAGCCAAGTAAGTCTCCTGCTATGTGCTTGAGCATTGAACTCTTTATTAAATTGTTGATTAAGCAAGAAAGTTTTGAATTCGTAGAATTTGAGCAGGAAAGTCTTATACTCGAGGGTATGAGCAGGAAGTCTTGAATCTGTGGGATTTAAGCAGGAAGTCTTGGATTCGTGGAATATAAGCAGGAAAGTCTTAGACTGAGGGTCTGAGCAGGAAGACTTGAATCTGAGGGATTTAAGCAGGAAAGTCTTAGGTTATGAATCTGAGCATGAAGTCTTGTACTCGAGGGTATAAGCAGGAAAGTCTTAGGATTTGAGGATCTAAGTAGGAGGTCTTGATCAGGTGCTGATTGAAAAGGCAAGTCTTAGGCTATAGGCATGAGTAGGAAAAGTCTTATGCTCGAGGGTATAAGCAATTGTAATCATGATTTGATTATAGGAAAAAAAATATTTTGTGTTGCAAGGGGACTGGACTACTCTCAGTTTGGGAAGAATCAGGATAAATGTATGTGTGTTCATGTGTCATTTACTTGCTTATGTTATTATTCCGCTGCAACTTGTTATTAGAATCTAAACTTTTCTTTAAAATGTGAACTATGTTAAGAAGCAACGCAAATCGGAGAACACAATTCAACTCCCCCTCTTATTGTGTATTTTTCCCGCCTTCATAAACTCCCTCTTATATCCCGATAGTTCAGGATGGAAGGTCAGGGAGTAATGTGGATATGGATTATGACGACGTCAAGATTAAGGATTGTTAGCATTTTTTCAAACGTTGATCACATTGCTACTATTATGTGATATTATGTATATTCAGTATAATTGACAGTCTCGTTGGACTTAGGAGGTCTTTTTTGTTTTAATTTCTTTTGGTTTCCTTTATGTACTTTTATTTTAAAATTTATCTACGTATTAGTGCCACTAGTCTTATCTGTGTCAAACACTATGTAATATATATATATATATATATATATATATATATATATATATATATATATATATATATATATATATATATATATATATATATATATATATATATATATATATATATATATATATATATATATATATATATATATATATATATATATATATATATATATATATATATATATATATATATATATATATATATATTTTAATTAGTTCACTCTTAATATTTAAAAGTTTCAAATTTTTCAGTATTTTTATAAAGGTTTCTAGGTTTTAATTAGAATTTCACTAATGTGACATAAGTTGTCTCATAAGGCGCCCCAAGCTCTATAGTACATATATTGGCATTGGCCACCTCGTTGAGGGAGGTAACCAATTAGTACCAATCTTAGAAATGTTTCACACTCTCTGAGTAGAATTCTCACATCTTGGTAGACTAACAAAGAGATATAAGACCTTGTCCATGTCCCAAATCAACAAAGCAACATTAAGTTTTGAAGAATGTAAAAAGAGTAACATGGTTTGTGCACCCTTCTTGTACTGGTACCAATACTAGTAGGTTTCGGTGTAAACCTAACTCATTGAGTGCGAATGTGAATGGAATATTTTTACATCGTTAAACACATTGACCTCAACATTTTTGAAGGGAAGGTGAAAACCTATAGAGGAAAATAAGCATTCGTTAAGGAGAATGACATATTGTTAGCTCTCAATTTTCGATGCTAGTTGATCTTAGAATCACCTTAAGTCAAAATATCAATTTGAAACGTGTCAACTTTTCGACACAATCAAAGAACAATCCAAGTCGAAGAGAGGTGGACAAAACTACTAAAATTTGCTAAGTGCTGAGGAATGCTCGACAAGGGTCACGCTGAGAAGAATGTGCAGAAGTCACAACCAAAATTGGAGGGAGATATTAAGTGTTCAAAATTCAAACCAAGAGTGGACGAACATGGGAACGATTGAGATAGTGAAAAAGCGCCAAAAGGGACACGTTGTGAAGTCTCAACCGCCATTTAGTAGTTATTTCCTAGTACTATAAATAGTTGTCATTTTTATGTAATAGGGGCGTTCATTCATTTTATACTAGTCACTCCAAACAACTCAGAGTACCCGCGTGTAGAGAAACGAGTTAGCAAGAATGCATGTGATACCACACCAACCCTTTTTCATTAATGCAATTTACTTGCCTTTACCCTTTATGCACCTCTACTCATTCTGCACTTTAACTTTCAGCTTTTACATTTAAATCATTTCACAAGCTTTTTCTGAGTTTTACTTTCAAAGATCCCCTAGTCAAACGTGGAGTTCAGATTAGAGTTATTTTATGCCATTTAACTTTTCTACACTTTTAACCTTTTGCCCATGTATTTCTAAAGCTATTTACCTTCTTGCAATTTGACTTACAAATATCTCTAGTCGAACGTGGAGTTCAGAATAGAATCTTTTGCACATTTATTTTCAAAGCACTTTACTTTCTTGCACATTTATCTTCAACGCCATTTACTTTACAAAGAATTTATAGTCGAATGCGGAGTTTGCTTGTAATCTCTCACCCTTTTACTTTACAGCATTTACTTTTAAAAGCTTTTACATTACTGCACTTTTACATTCTTGCTTTTAATCTTCGATGCGTTACTTGATTTCTTTTAAATCTTCAAGTCATCTTACTTTTCAAAAGGTTTCACAGTCGAACGTGGAGTTCAACTTAGGTTTTTTCACACTTAGCACATGTTCTAGGATTTAGTATGGTCGATCCTGCAAGTTAGTCAATTTTACCCTAAATTGATAGACCAACGGTTGTTTACCAAAATCCACAGTAAACAAATTGGCACATCTGGTGGGACCCAGTGCTAAACATTTCAAAGTTTACATTAATCTTTTGTGGGCGAATACTTCGTTGTAGGTTATTAAAGAGTGGAAAGTTAGCCACTACGCACGAAGAAGTACCAAAAAGAAGATACACTAAACGAATGGCAACAAATGCTACTCAACAAGTTGATCCTCAAGGAAGCATTTCAAATGCTCAGTCAAGCATGGGGTCTCAGAATACTCCATACCCAGTTTCTTTGACGGGAGGTCAGACGTCACCACCGGTAGTGGTGTCTGAACAAGTGCAGTCCATGGTGAATCCAGGATCAACATGTGTACGAACGTACACTCAACCTGTGTTGGAATATGTAGGACCCCAAAGTCCTAATTCGCCAACACCCCCAGGAAGTTCAATATATAGGCAAATTTCTCCTTCAGGTTTCTCACAACCATTACTAAGGAACCAACCATATGGTATGCCTACGTCAATAATGCAGAATTTGCATAATGCTCCATCCATATTTTTAGAAAATGTGGTATCTTCGCCAGTGCAAGGAGTTGGGTTAGGCGGTCGAAACAACCAGAGCATAGGTGTTGGTTATTCTGGGCAAGCACCTAGTCTTACAAATACATCTATAAGCTACTTAAGACATCAAATGAATGAAAGTAATATGCAAATGGTGCACATGTTGTCTCAGACAATGGGAGAAATCTTTCAACCCCTAATTCAAAATACTACTCAAAACAACCAGTAGGTGGTGACGCAATTAGCCCGTATGGCTGATTTTACGGGAGTACCAGCATTTGAGCAAAGAGAAACAGTTGTTGAGAATGTCCCACAGTATCAGCAACAGAACGTTCATGAGGCGAATATGGAGGATCATGAAATGGGCGAACCTTTCAGAGTCGAACCACAAAGGAACCAAGTACCAGCCCATATGGAGGAAGAACCAGGAATAGTCATGGTGAACAGAAATCAGAATGCTGACCAAATACTTAGACAAGTTCGACGTCATGATGTAGCAGAAGAAAATAATCTTGCAGCTATGGTCTAAAGAATAATACCCAGAAATGGAGCAAACTTTGGCTTTACAAGGCCAAATTATACTTCACCTATAGTGGATTATATTTTGCAGGATGAGTTACCTCCTAGGACGAAGGTTCCAAAATTTAGTAAATTTGCAGAGGACACTACCGAATCGACTATTCAATACGTGGCTAGGTACATGATTGAAGCAGGAGAGATAGCTGGTGATGAGAGCCTTAGAGTCAAATACTTCCCAAGTTCCCTCACAAAAAATGCTTTTACATGGTTCACTACTTTGCCTCCTAATTCAGTTTATAGTTGGGCCCAATTAGAGCGTTTGTTCATGAACAGTTCTATATGGGGCAAACCAAGATTAGTTTCAAAGAATTGGCTAGTATCAAACGTAAGGGTGCTGAGCCAATTGATAATTACCTGAATAGGTTTCGACTTCTTAAGGCCAGGTGCTTCATGCAAGTGTCAGAGCACGAACTAGTTGAAATGGCTGCAGAGGGTTTAAATTATTCCATCAGGAAGAAATTGGATACCCAATATCTCAAAGATATGGCGCAGCTAGCTGATCGAGTTCGACGTCTAGAAAGGCTAAGAGAAGAGAAAAATAAGTTTAGTAAGGGTAAAAAAGTAGCTTTTGTCGAATGTAACGAAGATTTGGAAAATCTGTATGATGAAACACTTTACTTCGACGAGCATGAGGTTGACATTGCTGAATTAAAGCAGGGTCCACCTTACGCCTGTAAACTCTTGGCTCCTTCAAATAGGAAAAATCCCATTAAGTCTAATGACAGATTTCCTAAAAGAACATATACTTTCGATGTTACTAAATGTGACGAAATCTTTGATATGTTAGTCAAGGATGGACAAATAATAATGTCTACTGGTGCTAAAGTGCCTCCTTTAGAACAAAGAAAGAAAAGGGGTTTTTGTAAGTACCATAACTTCTTGGGTCATAAGACTTCTCAATATTATCTTTTCAGGGATTTGGTGTAAAGCGCCATACAGGAAGGAAGGCTGAAGTTTGGAGACAAGAAGAAGACTCAGATGAAAATAGATTCTGACCCACTGTAAACTGTAGAAGCTAATTATGCAAAACCTGAAGAAGTTCAGATGGTCGAAGCCATTGAAAAGTCTCCAGTCAATACGATAGAACTTATTGAGAACTTCATCACCAAAGTTGAAACGGCTGAGGTAACTGAAAGCTGTAACTTAATACCAAATAACCTAGCAAATGCTGATGCTTATAACTTAATGCTGGTAACTAAGAAGACTGCTGACGAATTCGTTCAGTTCGACAACACTGCCAAAGAATCAGCCATGGCAGGAGAAGAATTGGGTTGAAACGCCGTTGAGGGTATTAATATGGTTGAAGCTGGTGAAGAATCTGAGTGGAAGAGGTGTTCCCAGAGTCCAAGTGGTCAAGGAATTAGAGAATAACATACTGCTGGTGGGAGAGGTGATGGAAATGGATGGTTGTCTGCTAGAAAATTGGATATGCATGGCAGCAGTACACTTCTTCAACACTTCCCCTGACGTTGAGAGATTCAACGCTGAAGATGCAAGTCAGATTGAAGATTCCAAGAATACTGAAAACCTAGAAATTCACTTGTCTAAAATGAAGCTCGAAGATAAGGTTGATGTCAACATGGTCGAGATCACCAATCCAAAAGTCAAAGAAACGAGTGAATATCCTAACAAAATGGTGTACCCCACGCAGGAAGAAACCATTGTTAACTTCCTCCGTCGTTGCCAGAAGAATGGATCAGGGGTAATGTTGTGTCCCAGATGCAGCGCCATTTTTGATGAGAAAGATGCTCACGATGTAGAGGAGATCAAAAAGACTAATGGAAGCTGGGGGCAGAAGAAGAACCAGGGCCCAAGGAATCTTGATGCCAGAAACCTTCGATGGGTATAAAAACTCCAGCTAAGCCCAACACATTCAAACCAGTTGGGAACGTGCCTACAGGACAGTGGGTCAAACTTGTGAAGGACAGAGACGGAAAAAATGGAGAAAGTTTGAGGTGGAAAGAGGTTCCTCATTTGAGTATCTAAAAGAGAACCACACCACTAACAAGTCAACATATATATCTCAGAATTACAAAGGGAAAAACCCTATGACCAGGTCTCAATGGTGAAGGGACCAACATAGGCGAAAGGCCATTAGGGAAGTGCAGGGACCAAAAAAGGGAGACTTGAGTACTAACATTGGCAATCAAGGTGGAGACACTGAGAAGATGCCTATAAGACGAAAGTTGTTTGAAGATCGAAAGGACGAACCAGTTGGTTTAGTCGAAGATGATGAGAACATGACTGACAACTTCGACAGTGAATCAACGGCCTCCTTGGACATCATAGTAAATATGGTATCCGTCATGCCTAGAGAGTTCAGCCAGGTCACAGAGGTAGAGGATGTGGATAAAAATACTGATATGGAAATGATGGCACACAAACTTGTGTGTTATTACATTATGAACAATGGGTGCATGGAGGAACAAAATGCTTTCTTCGAACGCCCTACAGAGGCTATGAAAGGTCGCTTGAAGCCTCTTCATGTCACTGGAAAAGTGGAGAACATACATGTCAACAAGATACTAGTAGATTGTGGCGCAACAGTGAACTTGATGCCTCGTTTTCTACTTAGTAAAATTGGAAAATGTGATGATGATACTAAGCCCCACAACATGGTTCTGTCGAACTATGAGGGAAAAGTGGGTTCCACTTTGGGAGTGATCCAGGTTGATCTTACAGTGGGAACAGTTACAAGACCCACAATGTTCATGGTTGTCGAAACCAAAGCCGATTATAATTTGCTCTTGGGAAGATAGTGGATTCATGGCGTAGGCGTTGTGACTTCTTCAATGCACCAAAGGATTACCATTTGGAGGCCAGATGGTATCGTCGAGAACATTGAAGCTGACCAAGGGTACTTCAAGATTCCTGTCAATTATGTCGAGGGGAATCTTTTTGACAAACACTTGGCAAATATTTCTCCATGTCCTTCGGCAGAGTTTGAATTTACTCCAAATGAAGCAACGTTCCATTTGTTATATTTGCATCTTGTCGAAGGGTTCAGATGGGACAGTGAGGTACCAGGAGAAAGGCTACCAGGTTTTGAAGGGCCTATAGTGGAACCCACCGGGTGGGGAGAAAGATTCGGTGATCATGACTGAGTTCGAAGCATTGAAGATAATTTCGTCCTATGTGGCTGAAACCAAATTACAAGCGGTTCTGGAGGCTGCTAATAATCACATGGCTGGAAAAGCCATTTATGAATTTCACCAAGAATGTCCTAGGGAAGACTGTAACCTAAATTCTTTAGATGAGATCCAAGATGGAGAGCAAGCTCAAAGGCTTGGTGCCATTTACGAAGACGGACTTTGGGGTTCGAAAAAGATCCACTAGCAAACAATGTCAAGATGTTAGCGCAAGACCCTTTAGAAGAAATTAATCTTAGTGAGGGGGAATTCAAGAGTCCTACATATATCAGCGCCAAGTTGAACCCTCGACTGAAGGTCGAAGTGGTCCAGTTATTGGAGGAGTTTAAAGATTGTTTCGCCTGGGACTACGACGAGATGTCTGGTTTAAGCAGGGAGTTAGTCAAACATAAGTTGCCTATGACACCTGGAAGAAAACCAGTCAAACAAGGTCCAAGATGGTTTGTATCATAAATATTGTCAAAGATTAAAGAGGAGGTCGAAAGACTGCTTTGTTGCAAATTCATTCATACAACAAGGTATGTCGAATGGTTGGCTAATATAGTACATGTTATTAAAAAGAATGGTTCTTTAAGAGTTTGCATAGATTTTCGAGATTTAAATGCTGCAACTTCTAAAGACGAATATTCAATGTCAATAGCAGAAATGTTAGTAGATTCTGCAGCAGGACATGAATATCTTAGCATGTTGGATGGGTATTCTGGTTATAACCAAATACTCATTGCTGAGGAAGATATTCCAAAAACTGCTTTTAGATGTCTCAGGGCTTTAGGCACATACGAATGGGTAGTAATGCCTTTTGGTCTTAAGAATGCTGGTGCTACTTACCAAAGAGCAATGAATTCTATTTTTCATGATTTTTTTAGACACTTTCATGCAAGTCTACATTGATGATATTGTTGTAAAATCTATTTCTGGAAAAGACCACATTGAACATCTTTGACGCTCATTCTTAAGAATGATAAGGTTTGGTCTAAAAATGATTCCCCTTAAATGTGTTTTTTGTGTACAGGCATGATACTTTTTAGGCTTTATGTTCCACAAGAAAGGGATTGAGATCAATCAAAATAAGACCCAGGCCATCATGGAAGCAAAAACGCCATCAACCAAAAAGGAGTTGCAGTCATTATTGGGAAAAATCAACTTCTTAAGAAGGTTCATCTCTAACCTAAGTGGCAAGACACAAGCTTTTTCACCATTGCTTCGTTTCAACAAAGATAGTTTTGAGTAGGGGAAATTACAACAAGGAGCCTTCGACAAGATCAAAGAGTACCTAAGTCACCCACCAATCTTGTCACCACTTTGTAGAAATAGAAGTATGAGATTATATATAGCTGCATCTGACGGAACTTTAGGGAGCATGTTGGCTCAAGAAGATGAAAATGGAGTCAAAAGAGCCATTTATTATCTTAGTAGAGTTCTGAATGATGCAGAAACTAGGTATAGCATAATTGAAAAGTTGTGTTTATGCTTGTATTTCTCTTGTACCAAATTAAAGCAATATATAAAGCCTGTTGATGTGTATGTATTGTCTCACTTTGATGTTATAAAACATATGTTATCTAAACCTATTTTGCATAGTCTAATTGGTAAGTGGACTTTAGCTTTAACTGAATATTCTTTAACGTATCAGCCTTTAAAGGCTGTGAAAGGGCAAATAGTGGCTGACTTCATAGTCGACCACTCTATAAACGAAACTGATTTAAATTATGTTGAGTTAAAATCCTAGAAGTTATATTTTGACAGATCAAGCCATAGAAATGGAACAGGGGTAGGTATATTCATTATTTCTCCTGAAAAAATTCCAACAAAATTTAAATTCAGGGTCGAAGGGTCGTGTTCTAACAATGAGGCTGAATACGAGGCATTGATTGCTGGCCTCGAAATTTTGTTAGAATTGGGGGCAACTAGAGTTGAAATAATAGGAGACTCAGAGTTGGTTATAAAAAAAATCACAAAAGAGTATAAATGTGTTAAAGAAAATCTCATTGTATACTTTGTGGTGGCGAATAGACTATTGAAGAAATTTGAGGTAGTGGCTATCCAACACATACCCAGAGTAGAAAATCAGGTCGCTAATAATTTAGCACAGGTTGCCTCAGGATATAGAGTGTCGAAGGAAAACCTTCAAGAAGTAATTGAGGAAAGAGGGAAAATACTGACAGTTGGATTGTGCCCATCAGATTTAGAGACAACTAAGCTTGGGTGCCTAGATGGCGAAAATTTTGAAATTTTTGCCATAGATGGTCTAATAGATAGAGATTGGAGAAAGTCTATAGTCGAGTACCTACAAAATCCAACAGGTTCGAAAGATCGAAGGATCAAGTATCAAGCATTAAGTTACATGCTCATGGGTAACGAATTGCTAAAAAAGACGCCTGAGGGAGTCTTGTTGAAATGCCTTAGTGAAACAGAGGCATATTTGGCACTTTTAACAATTCATAGTGGGGCCTGTGGAGCACGCCAAGTTGGCCACAAAATGAAGTGGCTATTGTTTCGACAAGGATTGTAATGGCCTACTATGTTGAAAGATTGCATAGAGTTTGCCAGGGGTTGCAAAGAGTGCCAAACCCATGCTGGCATACAACACATACCTGCAAGTGAATTACACTCCATAGTAAAACCATGGCCTTTTAGAGGATAGGCTCTGGATATAGTAGGAGAGATTCGACCAGCATCGTCAAAAAACCAAAGATATATCTTGGTTGGCATTGACTACTTTACTAAATGGGTCGAAGCAATACCATTGGTGAATGTGGGTCAAGAAGACGTCATCGAATTCATCCAAAATCACATCATTTATAGATTCGGTATCCCAAAGACTATTACGACAGATCAAGGATCAGTTTTTACTGGTCGAAAGATGCAGGGGTTTGCCAAAGAAATAGGTTTTAAGCTCCTAACTTCTACACCCTATTATGCACAGGCAAATGGGTAAGTCGAAGCTGCCAACAAGGTAGTGAGTGGACTCATTAAGAAGCATGTAGGAAAGAAGCCTAGAAACTGGCATAAGACGTTAGACCAAATCCTTTGGGCATGTCGAATGTCACCTAAAGAAGCTACCAGTACTACGCCATTTCGACTTACTTTTGGCCATGATGCAGTATTACCTATCGAGATATGCTTACAATCTGTGAGAATCCAAAGGCATCATGAAATCCTGTCTCAAGATTATTGGGCTATGATGATGGATGAGTTAGTAGATCTGGATGAGGAAATGCTTAAGGCCTTGGAGTTACTAAGGATACAAAAATGAAGGGTTGAGGAATCCTACAATAAAAGGGTTAAGTCTAAATCCTTTCTAGATGGAAACCTAGTATGGAAAGTAATTTTACCTATGGATCAAAGTGATAGAACTTTGGGCAAATGGTCTCCTAAATGGGAAGGCCATTTCCAAGTCATACAAGTATTCTCCAATGGTGCTTATGAAATTGAAGAGTTAGACAAAGATAAAAGAATCCTGAAAGTAAATGGAAAATATTTGAAAAAGTATAGGCCTATCTTGCAAGAGATTCATGTTAAAACTTAAAATTTATTAAGAAGGCACCAAGGCCAAAATAGGCCAAATGAGGCTAACATGGCATACCCAAAACAAAAATCCATACAACAATTCATAACTTAAAAACAGGGATCAATCAAAATCCCTCAAATCAATGGACTTGAGGTATTCCATATAATCCTCATCAGCTTCATCATCAGAATTGGTAGTGCGAGGACGTGTTTGCTTGGATACCTTCATTCTGGTTTCCTTCATCTTCACGTGAGGGGGTGCTCCAGTGGAGGCCTTAGGTTTTGTGTCTTCCCTAGTCGCCGCCACCACCGAAAGTTCCTTTGAACCTTTTTCCTGGTCATTGAGAGTGGGTTTTTCTGGATTGATATTCATACTTGCTTTGCTGAGTACAAGACATGGTTCAGGAGAAAGAAGGATTTATAGAGGAAAGACTAGGTATGGATTGGTTAGTAAAACAGTGGAAGTTTATTGGTCTTGGGAGTATGCCTATAAAGGTTATGCTTTAAATACCTTAGTAAAGCTAAAAGCCTATACCGTTGGAGCAATAAATGAAACTGGGAAAAGGCGTTTTCTAGAAAAAGGAAGAGGCCTTAATCACACATTAACCTCAAAATTGAGGTCATAAAAAATAACGCGTTATCCATGTGCCATAATAATAATAAAAAAACAACAACATGTCGAAAGGCATAATATGGCGCATATAATCAAGTTACAAAAGCAACATATTGTCATTACATAAAGATGGCTCGAAAGGCCACAAAATCAGTGACGATTACAAAAAGCAGAGGTCGAAAGGTGATAAAAAAGGAAGCTTTAATTTGAGATGAGCAAAAGTATTCCTGTGATGACTAAGGCGAGCCTCGCACAGGGATTTGTCGAGCCTGGCTACTGCAAGCTCTTTTTCCAACTTTTGGGCCGCATCAATGAAGTCAATAATGCTCTTCAGCTCTTGGGTCATGTCAGGGGCACCAAAGCGTTGCAACTCAAGGTTACGTTGTTCAACATTAGAGATCTTCGTTTGAAGCTCCTTGATTTGCTGCTACCATGCATCAATGTCCTTCTGATTGGAAATTATTTCTTCTTGGCGCTGTTTATGGGCAGCTTCCAACTGTTCGACCTTAGCCTCTGACTCTTGTGCACCATGTAACACCCTTCTATACCCCGCAAATAATATATGCATAATCAGAGTAAAAGTTAACATGCATCCATAAAAGGGCATCACACAAAACTTGCACCACATTAAAACAATCTGTCATGCTCAAAAACACCTTTCCATTTAGCAGCGGATTCATTAATGAAAATCCTTTAAAAGAAACATTTACTTTCATCATATAAAATCAACATCTCTAGGCACTAAGACCAACATCTCATTATCTCAATTACTCCAAATATGAAAACATAACTTAGGTTACATAATGTAATCCTAAAACATAAGCAATCGATCCCCGTGTTACACGACCAGAGCATGACTCGACCCATAAATAATTACTAAACCGCTACACACGTAGCGACCTCGAACTACAAGCAGAACTTCATAAAGGCCTCCAGCAACCTAATCTGCAATGCCTCATAGAGCATTATAAAACAGCAGAAGGGTGAGAAATATTACCATAATAATCAAAGCATAAAATCATGTATACATAGGTATCATATAATTAACTCCTTATTTCTCACCACAATTCAACTCATAGTCATTTACATCGTCACTTATATATATATATATATATATATATATATATATATATATATATATATATATATATATATATATATATATATATATATATATATATATATATATATATATATATATATATATATATATATATATATATATATATATATATATATATATATATATATATATATATATATATATATATATATATATATATATATATATATATATATATATATATATATATATATATATATATATATATATATATATATATATATATACAACATGAATATTCACCAAGCATTTTACATCATGCATACATCCACAATTCCACAATCTTAACATTCACACGTAAGCATCTCTTCATGCACGCTTCATAAGTATTCAACAAACATCTCATTCACATGCATACTTCACAATTTCACAATCTCATCATTCACACATAAGCATCTCTTCATGCATATGTCATATATTAATGTGACTCAACAACTCAATGCAACTCATGCAATGCGGTACCGACTCTCGTTATCTTTTTTCGGTTTTTACATTAAACCGGGTCCACTCTTCTAGACCGATAACCCGTTATCTTTTTTCGGTTTTTACATTAAACCGGGTCCACTCTTCTAGACCGATAACAACAAAGGCCCGTCCTCTAAGCCTTCAAACCGACTCTTCTAGGTTTGGGACAAGCCACTAGTTTCCACGAAACTAACAGACATTGCCTCTTGACTAAATGATGCATGTACAATCAACCACAACAAATGCACTTAAGACCGACATCTTAATCTCATGCATTTACATAATTCATCTCTTCAAGAATTACACAATGATTGCACATACAACATATCACAATAATCACCAATGTATTCGCAATTCAATAATATCACCACATTAACACACAATGCACACATATCCACGATATGTTCTCATGCATTCTTCACAGTTATCAAACAATGCACACATATCCACGATATGTTCTCATGCATTCTTCACAGTTATCAAACAATGCACGCATATCCACGATATGTTCTCATGCATTCTCAAGCAATTCATCATACAAGAATTACATCATGCTTACACGCATAACACATTTACCACGCAATGTACATATATTCACGATATATTATCACGCATTTTTCATACATAATCGCATCCAATCAATACAAATATCATATTTATCAAATGATGCACGCATATCCATCAATATGCTCTCATGCATTCTTCATGTATCTTAACATACAACCGCATATAAACAATATACATCCACAATACATTTTTGTATTATGTTTATTATTCATCTCATGCCATTTCATACAAGGTATACATGTCACAGTACCAATAATACAATTATAAGCTATGCACACATATATCCACAATGTTCTCATGCATACTTATTACCTAATTGTACACTACATCAAACCTTCACAAACTCATCAAATAATATGCACATTACCATTATTAAATAATACACACATAATCATTATCATGTTCTCATGTATTTATAATCGATCTGATTAATACTCATACCACAAATCTAGGATTCACGCCCAAAGGCTACCCACAACACATATCATCACCATGGATCACATACTTATTCATATCATAGAGGTATTAACCTATGTGAATCAACCAAACAATCACCACATGAGCAACACAGCAAAAGAAAAATGTTGTTACATTCGCCTTCATTCGCCTGGCGAACCCTCGCAGCGAACCTTCGCCTGGCCTTCGCCTGGCGAACTCTCTCAGCGAACACTCGCTAGGCTTCGCCTGGCGAGACTTCCCAGCGAGCCCAAGTCAGTAGCTACTGACTTCATTCGCCACCATTCGCCAGCACCTTCGCTGGGCGAACCTTCGCTAACAACCCTTCGCTTGGCGATCTCGCCAGCGAAGTCCACTGGGACTTAATCATAATTACTCGCCAGCATTCGCTAGGCTTCGCCTGGCGAAGCTTCACCTTCGCTCGCCTGGCGAGAGCCAGCGAATCTGCGCAGAACAGAACCCTATTCTGCCTCTCCTTCATCAATCCATCATCAACCAAACCTCAAACATCCAAATCAGTACAAATAGCATCAATACATGTTACCCGACTATTCTACGGCATTATTGCTCAGTTTCAACCGATTAAATCATCAATCTACCGATTAATCCAACATTTGCCCTAATTGGAAAGTGATGAAAACATCCACAAACCCAAACCCAACATACATAATAGCATACAATGATTAAATAGCAATGTTTCTCACCCTTACCTCGATTAATCGGAGCTTCGAAATTGGTTCTTGAAGATTCTCCAAGCTTTTCCCCTTTTTCCTCTTCATTTCTCCTCTTCTTCTTTCTTTCTCTTTTCTTTCTTCTTTCTTTCCTCTTTCTCTCCAAATGTTTCTAACTTTCTTTTCTCTTCTATCTCACTTATATATCCCTTTTATTTTCTTTCCTTCCAATTTCCTTTCAATTCTCTATTAATTCCAATTAATAAAAATTAATTCCAATATTAACATAAAATCCTACTAAATCAATTAATTACTACAATTAATTATTTAATGAAATTTGGGCTGTTACAACTCTCCCCCACTTTAGGAATTTTCGTCCTCGAAAATGTTATCTGATCCAAACAACTTTGGATACGACTCTCACATTCCAATTCTTCCAAATCCAATTCTCCCATAACTACTTCCACCAAAGGAATCTCTATACTTCGAAGTTGTTTCTTATCAACAACTAGAACTAGCCACGCCTCCGAAGTCAAATTCTCTCTCACTTGTACACCATCCACCTGAATCAATGTACCTCTTCAACTTAGACATATGAACACCTCATGCAATCCTCTCAAGCGACAGCGGTAAAACAGTCTAACATGCTATCCGCCTCACGCTTCCGCTGTGCTACTCTGATACAGATCAACAAAACACAGGGTGCTCACGAGACTTCAAGCTCGACCAACACCAATTACTACCATAACTCTCAAAACACGACCTTACTTGGATTCTTTGATTGTTTCCATCGTCCCTTGCACGACCTTTGATCCGAGTACAACACTCCCGTTGGACATGCAACAACACAAAAGAGTCATACCCTCCTACCCAACGAACTTCATACGATGTTGTTTCCGATACGAAATGGCAACAGTTATTGTAGGCAACTCCATCAACGACAATTAACTACCCTTAGATCCATCTTGGTCCAACACACAAGCTCTCAACGAGTCCTCTTCATACTGGATAGTTTTCTTCGTTTGTCCATGCCATTCACGGACGCTAGTCAGAGTTCATCTTCAACATGGCACCCAACCGCTTTCGCAATCTTTCCCATAATCTTAACGAAAAACTTGAGTTCCCATCTAACAGAATGATTCATCTTCACTGGTAGGAAACGAGTTACTCTTGTTAATCCATTCTTAACTGTCCAAATCGGATCATACTTCCTCAAATTCATCAGAAAACCCGGCACAAAGCCCATGGGAATACTATCCCATCCCACTCGAAATACTCAACAGTTGTATCAGATCCAACCATCTCTAATGTCCATACTTCAATTCCCAGCAAGTCTAATCAACATATACAAACTCAATCAATTCCTTCTCCATCTATGGCTATCCAAAACTATTTCTCAAATTCGGTCGCATCTTCCTAGTACCTGCACGGATACTCCATCTTTCTCGATGTACTTCTCCCTGAGTACTCTTATCCAACTCACACTATTCAGAATACACACTTCATCACGAGATTTCACAATACCATTTCCCTTAATCCGAAAATAAGCCCTTTGACTTTTATCCATTAAATTCAATTAATCTATCAACTCAACTCAGAATTCCGATTTCCTCGAACCTCATCAGAATACCAAAAGTCAATCTCAACATCCAAGGCTCAACTCCATAAGAAGTCTATTCACAGGCCGAACTCATATCTGAATTTGCTTAATCAGTTCTAACTTCCTTACCATCTTCATTAGTGTATACCAAAATTCCCGATTCGATATCTTAGCTACCACTTGGTCTCATCCGAATGGTAATTTAACCAAAACCATACTCCTTCAGGAGTTCCAATTACTTCTCTGTCTCATATTTGACTCTCTCTCTCAAATAAAACAAATACCTTAAGGTCAGTAACCATCTCAAATCTCAACTAAACAATTGAGGCTTCCAAACTCCGGTACAAACACACAACAGCAACCCACTCCAATTACTGGTCAGATAATCCCTCTCTGTACTTTATATTGCCTTCAAGCATAACCAAAACTCATTAATGTTGTACTTAACACATCTCTTAATCATATCAACAAAGTATCTTAAAACACAACGACAATCCTGTCGGACTTGGAAAAACCAATACACGAACTGTTGACAGCTTTCTCAAAACTCTTTGAACTTTCTTCACAGTAGTACATCACTGCCTCTTCCCCAATACTAATAACTCAAGTTCCCGACGCTCAACATGAACCCCTATACTCTCCGAACATATCCAAACACCATCGGTTACATAACCATTGACTCTCTCAATCAAGTGTGGAAAATCATTATATCAAACGGACACTCAGCTGTGAACTTATGGTGATAACACAAACCGCACTCTCCGCGCTTACCATAACATCCAAACATTTTTCGCCAATAAATACTTAATTCCATGTCACTACTTTCCCATCACATAGAGCACTGTAATATCTTCCAACGCTTCTAATCTTGCGTCATTCCGAATTACGGTTTTCCGTTACGACAAAATCACGGAAACAACCCTTCCACACTTAAAGGTCATCCAATACCTCTCCAACTCTTAAAATGCTTAAGGGTCCAATTATACCAACCATGTATTCCACATCTCATTTCCTTTAGTAATCACTAGAAGTCATTATCCACCCTTATACTCAACTCCACAATCTGTTTCCGTAGCACACACACCGGACATAATTCTCAACACTACTCAATCAATTTAATTCTTCGACTGTCCAAACAGATATAATTAGTCGGCAAAACCGCCATCTTCCCACTTTCATTAGCACCCCGAATTCCCATCAAAATTAACCATTTCCTCACTGTCTCGTGCCGACTCATCAACACACTTCTTAAGCACCTGGCTTAGCTCCAAACAATTCTCTGCTCACGCCACCTAAGCTTGCAAGACACGTCCATCCCATCCAACAGAACTCCAACTACTATCAACAAGAGATTAAGGGTGATCAGTTCCTCAATTTGTCAATAGGCAGCTGAAAATCATGATGGAGTATAGACTATCTTTACCAAACCACAAGAGTGTTAACCACCCACTGAGCTACAACTTCTACACCTGCAGCATCTTGGAGAAGCACAACTTCTCCCCCACTTAGATCATTCCCACTTCTCCAGACAAGGTTAAGCAACAACATGTATCGACAGTGTTTTCACACACATGTCGCATACAAGGGAACAAATAACATTAGACAACTTGGCCGGACGGACCAACCAGGCTCTGATACCACTAATGTAACACCCTTCTATACCCCGCAAATAATATATGCATAATCAGAGTAAAAGTTAACATGCATCCATAAAAGGGCATCACACAAAACTTGCACCACATTAAAACAATCTGTCATGCTCATAAACACCTTTCCATTTAGCAGCGGATTCATTAATGAAAATCCTTTAAAAGAAACCTTTACTTTCATCATATAAAATCAACATCTCTGGGCACTAAGGCCAACATCTCATTATCTCAATTACTCCAAATATGAAAACATAACTTAGGTTACATAATGTAATCCTAAAACATAAGCAATCGATCCCCGTGTTACACGACCAGAGCATGACTCGACCCATAAATAATTACTAAACCGCTACACACGTAGCGACCTCGAACTACAAGCAGAACTTCATAAAGGCCTCCAGCAACCTAATCTGCAATGCCTCATAGAGCATTATAAAACAGCAGAAGGGTGAGAAATATTACCATAATAATCAAAGCATAAAATCATGTATACATAGGTATCATATAATTAACTCCCTATTTCTCACCACAATTCAACTCATAGTCATTTAAATTGTCACTTTTATATATATATATATATATATATATATATATATATATATATATATATATATATATATATATATATATATATATATATATATATATATATATATATATATATATATATATATATATATATATATATATATATATATATATATATATATATATATATATATATATATATATATATATATATACAACATGAATATTCACCAAGCATTTTACATCATGCATACATCCACAATTCCACAATCTTAACATTCACACGTAAGCATCTCTTCATGCACGCTTCATAAGTATTCAACAAACATCTCATTCACATGCATACTTCACAATTTCACAATCTCATCATTCACACATAAGCATCTCTTCATGCATATGTCATATATTAATGTGACTCAACAACTCAATGCAACTCATGCAATGCGGTACCGACTCCCGTTATCTTTTTTTGGTTTTTACATTAAACCGGGTCCACTCTTCTAGACCGATAACAACAAAGGCCCGTCCTCTAAGCCTTCAAACCCACTCTTCTAGGTTTGGGACAAGCCACTAGTTTCCACGAAACTAACAGACATTGCCTCTTGACTAAATGATGCATGTACAATCAACCACAACAAATGCACTTAAGACCGACGTCTTAATCTCATGCATTTACATAATTCATCTCTTCAAGAATTACACAATGATTGCACATACAACATATCATAATAATCACCAATGTATTCGCAATTCAATAATATCACCACATTAACACATAATGCACACATATCCGCGATATGTTCTCATGCATTCTTCACAGTTATCAAACAATGCACACATATCCACGATATGTTCTCATGCATTCTTCACAGTTATCAAACAATGCACACATATCCACGATATGTTCTCATGCATTCTCAAGCAATTCATCATACAAGAATTACATCATGCTTACACGCATAACACATTTACCACGCAATGTACATATATTCACGATATATTCTCACGCATTTTTCATACATAATCGCATCCAATCAATACAAACATCATATTTATCAAACGATGCACGCATATCCATCAAGATGCTCTCATGCATTCTTCATGTATCTTAACATACAACCGCATATAAACAATATACATCCACAATACATTTTTGTATTATGTTTATTATTCATCTCATGCCATTTCATACAAGGTATACATGTCACAGTACCAATAATACAATTATAAGCTATGCACACATATATCTACAATGTTCTCATGCATACTTATTACCTAATTGTACACTACATCAAACCTTCACAAACTCATCAAATAATACGCACATTACCATTATTAAATAATACACACATAATCATTATCATGTTCTCATGTATTTATAATCGATCTGATTAATACTCATACCACAAATCTAGGATTCACGCCCAAAGGCTACCCACAGCACATATCATCACCATGGATCACATACTTATTCATATCATAGAGGTATTAACCTATGTGAATCAACCAAACAATCACCACATGAGCAACACAGCAAAAGAAAAATGCTGTCACATTCGCCTTCATTCGCCTGGCGAACCCTCGCAGCGAACCTTCGCCTGGCCTTCGCCTGGCGAACTCTCTCAGCGAACACTCGCTAGGCTTCGCCTGGCGAGACTTCCCAGCGAGCCCAAGTCAGTAGCTACTGACTTCATTCGCCACCATTCGCCAACACCTTCGCTGGGCGAACCTTCGCTAACAACCCTTCGCTTGGCGAACTCGCCAGCGAAGTCCACTGGGACTTAATCATAATTACTCGCCAGCATTCGCTAGGTTTCGCCTGGCGAAGCTTCGCCTTCGCTCGCCTGGAGAGAGCCAGCGAACCTGCGCAGAACAGAACCCTATTCTGCCTCTCCTTCATCAATCCATCATCAACCAAACCTCAAACATCCAAATCAGTACAAATAGCATCAATACATGTTACCCGACTATTCTACGACATTATTGCTCAGTTTCAACCGATTAAATCATCAATCTACCGATTAATCCAACATTTTCCCTAATTGGAAAGTGATGAAAACATCCACAAACCCAAACCCAACATACATAATAGCATACAATGATTAAATAGCAATGTTTCTCACCCTTACCTCGATTAATCGGAGCTTCGAAATTGGTTCTTGAAGATTCTCCAAGCTTTTCCCCTTTTTCCTCTTCATTTCTCCTCTTCTTCTTTCTTTCTCTTTTCTTTCTTCTTTCTTTCCTCTTTCTCTCCAAATGTTTCTAACTTTCTTTTCTCTTCTATCTCACTTATATATCCCTTTTATTTTCTTTCCTTCCAATTTCCTTTCAATTCTCTATTAATTCCAATTAATAAAAATTAATTCCAATATTAACATAAAATCCCACTAAATCAATTAATTACTACAATTAATTATTTAATGAAATTTCGGCTGTTACACACCAGTCCAGGCTGCACTTTCACGACCAGCTATAACCTCGATTGTCTTCACGAGAGAGGGGAGCTTTCGAACTTCTGAAGATAAATCGTCAACCACAACCGTTAACTCTAGCAAGAAACCATGAACTTATGGGCTAAGGGAAGTAAGGCCCAGTTTCTTGAGTTGATCCTTTAAAAAGAGTCGAGATGTGAGGTCTGAAGCCAGGACATTTTGGATATCTCCTTTGAAGAAATTTTTCTTGATGGATTGGAGAATTGGACCAGCGAAGTCATCTGAGGTAGGATGACTGGGAGGAGTCGAAGAAGCAGAAGCAAAACCACATTTTTGCCCAAGGATCCTCTTAGCATATTCCTTGGGATTCGACCACTTAAGAGCTGCTAAATCAGGGGTCACGATGGGAGGGAGAGTTTTCTTCATCACAGGCGAAGTATGTTGGGATTCAGGACCAGCTTGGTCTCCTTCGTCCATCTCCTCTTCCTCTTCCTCTTCATCATCCTCTTCAGGTTCTCCTTCATCTCCTTCTTTTTCGTCCTCTTCTTGGTGCTTTTCTTCCTCTTCCTCAACTCTCACTGCTTCCTCTTTATCATCAGCGGATGGGAGATTGTTTGGATTATGAATAGGTTCAGCGGATGGGTGTGGATTGTCAGTTGTTGGTGGGTCTGAAGGAGTACGAGCTTGTTCGACAACCACCTCATCACTGACCATATGTTCAGCATGGTCGAGAGGTGGGGGACTCAAAGCATCGTCCTCCCTAGAGTTGAAACCTTCAATTTGAGCCTGCTGCGTGGTGGTTGGCGCCAAAGGGGGTTTGTTTCCTGCAGAAGGAACAATAAGTTGGTTTACCTCACTTAAGCCAGAGCCAAGATCCAAAGACGGATGGTAGTTGGCTCACCTTGGCTATTGAGGGAATAAGTGGCAGAAGCACCTGAAACTGGAGGAGGATTGGTGTTGGTGGTATCAGCCTGAAAACACAAATGAAAGAGAATAAGGCTAAGAAGGTGCTTGACAAAGGTACATGTGACAAAATGTTGGTACACATACCTGAGCTAGTGTGTCACCAGGGTTAGCATTATCACCCCGATGGTCGCCAGAAGTTGACTTCGAGGTAACCATAGGAGGTTGTTCTTCGATGCCACCTGAAGTGGATATCGACCCAAGAATTTTGGCCACCTTCTATTGAGGTGGGCCAGTAGGTCTAAATGCCTTGGTGGGTTTCTTTCTCTTTTTCACTAGAACTTCCTCAGGAGATTCATCAGCATCTGAGGCCACAACGATGGGAGCATCCTTCTTGTCTTTCTTAGAAGGAGTCGAAGGTTTGCGCCCAGTCTGAGAAAATAAAAAGAGACGATACAAGTGTGAGAAATGAGTCACATAGTGAGAAAAAAGGCAAAAGATATGAGATATACCTGTCTGCCTTCCATTTCCTTGCTACTTTGAGAAGTAGCAGCCCTAGTGGACGGAGCTTTCCTAGGCACAGTTGGAAAACAGGAGATGGTTTCCAGTTAAATATTGAGAGTTTAATTGCATAATCATAAGTAAAAGACATCAAACCTTCATATATGTTAGATTCGACACGAACGTCCTGAACCCCTATATGAATATGTCATTTGAAACTGTCTAAAGTTTGTTTAGTCGGAACCACTCGTCGAGCCTTTGGTTGAGATTGCTGTCGAAGAAGTTTTAAATCCTCACCACAGATAAACCAATCTGGAAATGGAGGGGCAACTGCTACTCCAAAATCAGCAGTAGGCAAGCGAGGGAATTTAGGAGGAAAATGTTTAAAAGCTACTTCATAACGTTTCTCACGAGGAACGGCAGGGGGAATTTTCAAGGTATCCAGTTTTTGCAAAAAGTTTCTTTTCAAAGTAACAGCAGCCTCATGAATGGTTCGACTAAGATCATCTGGTCGATAAACAGTTTCAAAGTATTTCTGGAAAACTTGAATTTCTTGGATGTGAGCGAGCTTACTCTTCTTCGTCTTGTCCTGCACATCAAGGAAAGCCTAGTCAAGTAGTGAGAAAAAGGTGGTAACATTAAGAAAATGATCATGATAATGTTTCGACCATCAATGGTGGAAAGAAGTAGTGCATAAAAAAGAAGGTTCGAAGAACACAGGAGAAAACATTCATCTCTTCGTGCTCAAATCGGCGAAGATATTAGCAATTATTCCTTCGTCGAAGCTGGCAGTATGAAGGATGACTTGACCCTTATTTTCATACAAGCACCTAGGAATACTTTGAATCAACCCAAATTGACCAGAAACCAGGTTGGGCTGATATGAAATCAAAGATGCTTGACCTCTTCCCAAATTAAGCTTGTTAGCAATAAATCTAGGAATTAAAAAGGCTTCCCAGATTGAAACAAATTCATCATCACCCTACCCATGAGGAGGAGGAAATGGCCTTTTAAACCATGTAGGGTCAAACTTCCTTGCAGCAAAGGGTGCCATACCAGAAGTAAACTCATGGCATTTAGCAAACATCAGGATGTAACTGGTGAATGCTCCTTTGATGGTTTCGCCATCATTGTTGGGAGTCAGTTGAACCAAGCGAGGTCCTCCGATGCTTCTCCCCACGATCTCAGCAGAGGTTTCGTCAACTAGAACTTTCTTGGGAAGGCTAGCTTCAAACGTGGCATTCAGCCACAACTGAAGCAACCATAGAGGACCATTCAAAGACACAGAATCATGAGCCTCCATGCGCTTCAGTCGAGAAGCTATTTCGCTCAGGGATTCATAAAGGTTCGCCAGAATGAGTTCGCTCGAGCAGACACCTTTGTTACGATGGAGCTGGTTAGCAAGGGGCAGGTATTTTTTGGCTACCTGCAGAGATTTGGTACAAAACACGTATCTCGATAGCCATATGGCGAGAAACGCCACATGTTCCTCATCAGATACGTTGTCAGTGGTATGGTCGAAATGGTGTTTAATGAAATGTGTATAAGTGATTTGGAGTTGGGGATATGTACATAATCTTCAGCATTGACGTCAGGTTGGTAGGAGACACCATTAGGACGAAGGCCAGTAATAGCGGCTATGTCGAAAAGGGTTGGGGAAACCATCCCACATGGCAGGTGGAAAGTATAGTGGGTATTGTCCCCAAAAGTATAAGGATGCCATCAGCAAGTTCAGACAATAAGGAATGTTAGTCTTCGACAGCATTAGAAGGTCATAAATCCCCACAAATTTCCAATGATCAACCTTAACCTTCTCCATCTTTGCCATCAAAAGGTCAAAGTCTTTAAGAGGACTAACGACTCTCACTAGCCGAGTACCGTCAACAAGATATCCAAGGTTGAAAGTTGGTAATGGAGTCTCTCCAGCAGCATTGGTAAGGGGTGTAGGGAAACTTTTTTGCCCTAACGGCCTGGTTCTCCGATAAGATGGCAAAAAATCACCCAGCCTTGCGTCAGAAACATCAACCTATGCCAAAGGACCAGAGAGCGCATATGGTTTACCCGAAACAATTAAAGGAATCATTACCTGAGAGTGGTAGATGCTCCTTGTAGCTTCAGAAGTGGGTTCCGGCACACATTGACGGTTCTCCACCAGTTGAGGGCCAACTATGTTCGTTAAAGGAGGAATAGCTTGCTTGGTTTGAGTAACGCGTCTCTTCTAAGTTTTCTTCTCTTGAACGGTAGACTGACAAGATGCCATTGTTGTTAAAAGAAGTGAAATGATTTTTTTCTCTGAGATTGGATGAAGAAAGCTGAAGAAGGATATGGGATGCTTGAGATTCTAGAGAGTGTAAAAAATTCACAAAGTGGTGAAGGGAGATATTTATAAGCGTTTAGAAATCTCAAAGGACTTAAATCCACCGTTGAAGATAATCAGATAGTAGGACGCGTGTTTGTTTTTGAAGAGAAGATGTGTATGGACAGTTATGGTCAGACTGGAAAATGTACATTTTCAAGACAAAGTAATGATAAAAACCACTGAAAAGACGTTTAAGGATTTATCATAATGGCATGACGTCATAAGCGTGGAAGGAAAAGAAATGAACAGTTAACCACTAAAATAAGTAGTGGGTGGTTCAGTCAAAGCCATGAAAAATCAACACGTGTCGAAACGGTGAAGGAAAAAATGACCTTCCTACCAAAACTGGCGAAAGGACATTATTTGAGGGCAAGTTGTTAGCTCTCAATTTTCGACGCTAGTTGATTTTAGAATCACCTCATGTCAAAATATCAATTTGAAACGTGTCAACCTTTTGACACAATGAGAGTACAATCCAAGTCGAAGAGAGATGGACAAAGCTACTAAAATTTGCTAAGTGCTGAGAAATGCTCGACAAGGGTCACACTGAGAAGAACGCGCAGAAGTCACAACCAAAATTAGAGGGAGATATTAAGTGTTCAAAATTCAAACCAAGAGTGGACGAACGTGGGAATGGTTGAGATAGTGAAAAAGTGCCAAAAGGGACACGTTGTGAAGCCTCAACCGCCATTTAGTAGTTATTTTCTAGTACTATAAATAGTTCTCATTTTTATGTAATAGGGGTGTTCATTCATTTTATACTAGTCACTCCAAACAACTCAAAGTATCCACGTGTAGAGAAACGAGTTAGCGAGGATGTATGTGATACCACACCAACCCTTTTTCATTAATGCAATTTACTTGCCTTTATCCTTTATGCACCTTTACTCATTATGCACTTTAACTTTCAGCTTTTACATTTAAATCATTTCACAAGCTTTTTCTGCATTTTACTTTCAAAGATCCCCTAATCGAACGTGGAGTTCAGATTAGAGTTATTTTATGCCATTTAACTTTTCTGCACTTTTAACCTTTCGCCCATTTATTTCCAAAGCTATTTACCTTCTTGCAATTTGACTTCCAAAGATCTCTAGTCGAACGTGGAGTTCAGAATAGAATCTTTTGCATATTTATTTTCAAAGCACTTTACTTTCTTGCACATTTATCTTCAACGTCGTTTACTTTACAAAGACTTTATAGTCAAACGCGGAGTTTGATTGTAATCTCTCGCCCTTTACTTTACAGCATTTACTTTTAAAAGCTTTTACATTACTGCACTTTTACATTCTTATTTTTAATCTTCGATGCATTACTTGCTTTCTTTTAAATCTTCAAGTCATCTTACTTTTCAAAAGGTTTCACAGTCGAACGTGGAGTTCAACTTAGGGTCTTTTGCACACTTAGCACATGTTCTAGGATTTAGTATGGTCGATCCTGCAAGTTAATCAATTTTACCCTAAATTGATAGACCAACGGTTGTTTACCAAAATTCACAGTAAACACATACCCATCATATTTATTGCATATCCTTTTGTCTTATTCAAGGGGAATAATCCCCTAATATCCAGAAGGCCCCACTGATGTGAAGGCATGGCCTAAGCTTCCATCACCAGGAAAGGTAAAGACGATATCCAACATTTCTTGGTCCATCCACACCGATGAGTTATTCCATATGGCCTTCAAAACTTCAGCTTGAAATTCGTCTATTGTAAGGGATCATGTCAAGACATGAAAGAAATGAATATAAATAGCAATACAGGGCAAGTTCAAACCTAAGATTGGTGTTTCTGCTACAATACACGTAAAATAAACCACTAACTAGCAATAATCTTCTCCATCAAACCTCGTGGCTCTCTTCTCTAAAAACCATAATAAAGAAAATAAGATTGAAAGAAAAGGGTATTTGGGTGTTACCTTAAAATATGTAAATTTTAGAGGTCACTCATTGAAAGAAGGAGCGTGAACTAGTCTGGGATGAATAAATATGCAAGAAAGCTTGCAACAATGGGAGAAATCACAAACGAAGAAGAATAGAAATTTCTGAAACCCACAAGAAGCGAAAACAATATAAGATTAGTAGTTTGGGAACTTCTTATATGTATTTTCACAATGGTGATTTTGCATTCTACCACATTGGTAAGTGCAAACCCCTTCACCAATAATCAAAATCTTGTCGAGAACATTTTAGACAATTTAAGCATCCTAGGATAAAAAGAGCATCATTACTATCAGACACAAGGACCCGTGTCAAGACTTCTTTTTGAAACATTGTTGATCAAGAAAAAGAGATTTAATGCATTCGTTCTTAATGCTAATAGTGTCCCATTAAGACTTCTTACTTACTTCTGTTAATAGTTGGCTTAAAGATGTACATTAAAAAACCCTAATTTTACACAATAGAAATAAGGATTTGAGGGACAATTATTTTCGACCATTTGTAAGACCCATAACAAAGGCCCAAAGAGCGAACCTCAAATTAAAAGGTGCATAAATCAAGTATATATTTTTTTCTAATCATAAGTAAACAATTTTATCCTCAAACGCATCAATCAGCATTCAATTAAATTTGACAATTGTTTGCATAACACCTCGCATCACACGCAAGCGGTTTCAACCGTTCTTGATATATAATGGCAAAACATGTCATTTCAAGTATTCAAATCCATTCTCACTTACACGTTTCTTATAATATCTCTCACTGGCTTAGATGTTGAAATGCTGACTTTGAAGATCCACCCTACTTCATTGCATCAAAAGTTCTACTTAACGACGACAAGACACGAGTTCAGCACCTCATATTACCTTTCTAATCTGTAACCAAACATTTTCCATAAAAATTATATTCATTTCACAACAATATTAATATAATATTAATATAGTAACACAAAATTTTAATGCAACAAAGTTGTAGAGGTAGTTTATAATTTTTTTATTTATAAATTGCTAAAATGAATATAATTTCAGGATATTAACTTTTTTTTAAAATTGATATTAAAATTTTGTGTTACTATTATAATAAATTATGGTTTGTCACGTTAATTATAAGACCTTGACGTGCAACGTATGTAGCATACAGATTATAAACTTAGCTTATGAATTGATATTAAGATTAAGACGTCAAATTTCTTCAATCCAGAAAAAAAAACAATAAACAAATTCTTTTTTTTCTTTCTAAAATGCACTATTTTCATCTTAAATACTTTTAAAGTCAAACATATAATTTTTTTATTAGTAAATATATTTTCAAGTTGTAATCTATTACATAAACATTCAAAGAGAATATTATGATAATATAAGTTTAATTTGTTTATTATTTGAAAAGAGATTTTAATAAATAACAAAATTATTTTTAAATTCAACCTCAATTTCAATGATATATAAGACATTGTGTGTTTAGAGCATCTCCTATGCTTTTGTAAAAAAACTATTTTATGCCTCGTCATACTTATACTTAAGTAACTCATACATGTTCCAATGATAAAAAAGGTGATGTTAATGGTGATATGATATCTTAATTATAAATTATGAATGTTAATATTATAATTTATTCAAATTACTTCTATTAATTTTATAATATTTATTTTGACATGTCAGATTCTTTCCATAAAAAAAGAACAATTTCACAATTATAATTATGTTATCATTAAAAATATTATAAGTTAATCCACAATTTTCCATTACTAAAAATATTATTAAAAATATTTCTAAGTTGCAATGTATGCAAATTTTTCCCTAGCATCCCGCGTATTGCGCTAGTCAACATCCATTAAATAATCTTCAACACCAAAAATATATCATAAATGTAAAAAATAAAAAACATCTCTCATTGCTTTGTGCACTTTCCACACAACGTGTTCATAAGTTAATAATGTAAAATATAAAAAAAAACATCATAAATATAAAAAATCTCTCACTTCCTTCGTGGGCTTCCCACTTATCAAGTTAATATTACGACAACACTAAAAAAAAATATCATAAATGTGAAAAACCTCTTTCTTACTACTCACCGATAAAAAATTAATAATGTACAACACCAAAAACATACTAAAAAAATATTGTAAATGTAAAAAATCTCTCTCTAACCTCACACGGATTATAAGTTAGTAAATGTACAACACCGAAAGATGTTATAAATGTGAAAAACTTCCCCCGTAATTCGCAACACACACAGGTTATCAAGTTAATATTACAACATCAAAAAAGTTACAACTAAAATTATCTAAATTTTTCCATTACCATCGAATTTGTAACCATTAACATCACCAAATTTATATATCAAATCAAAAATAGTTTATAAATTTATCAATTTAAATTCAACAAATATATCTGATCCGACCAGTTGGTCATAATAGGTGAGTGGCCAGCAACACATCCGTAGTCTTGAACGATCGATGAAGGGGGTTGTACCTGCAGGCACTCTGATACTTAAGTCAGTCCGGGTGAAGAGGTAAGTGAGAAAGAGTTAAAGAATAGAATACCTAACCCTCCTGTAGAGGAGGGCTTTTTTATAATGAGGCCCCAATGCTTTGTCAATGGTCTCCATTATGGGCTGAGTGTTCAAACTCACAACGGATGACTACCAGGATTCTTACGTGAAAGTAGGTATGCGAAGCTCGTGTTCATCGTCCTGGGTCAACCGCTGCGCACTCCACGAACAGTGGATGAACTTGCCCGTTACAAAGGGCAAAATGGTTCGGCGAGGTTGTTCGAACTGCAGTAAAGCGACAAGAAGCAACAAATTAGTTTTGAAAGAATTCTCTCCGGGATTTATATCATCTCCATAGGGATCGGTGCGAGAAAAAGAACATCGTTCAACGATCTCTACATTTTTAAGCTTGTTGTGATATTTTGGTTGAAAGATCAATTGTACCATAAATTAAAGACTTAAAATACAAACAGAGCCTTGTTGGGATCGGATCTCATCAATTGATAACACATGCATTCTTCTAACCAATTAAACATAAATAAATCATTCGTTTAATATCCTCAAGTATCACCCATAATAGAGGTTATGCCTAACGCAACATCGAGAGAACAACCGTATTGTCTCATTGCTGATGTATCATGCAACTCAACAACACAAAGCATTAAGAACTGATACTCGAGCAAATGTTAAGCCTAAATCTATGTCTAGAGTCTAGAACTTAATAGAAAATCATCCTAGATCCAGATATGAAGAGTATATTTCTATAACGGTTTAAATCAAAGACAAACAAGTAAGCAAAGATGACATTCATATCAACTTCATGATTGATTCATATAAAACGCCATGATCAGAATACATACATACACTTAACCCTTTTTACATGCATTCGACTAATTTTCCAAATGTAAGTGAACATAGTTTCTCATCTTTATTATCACGCATCCTCACAATACTGTTCGCGTCAAAAACGTTATTATGGTCTTTACCATATTGATCCTATTCATGCTACTAATCAACACAATAAAATAAAAGTGATACTAGTGAATATCAACTTACAAGACTATGTCAAAAGTTTGATCATTGATAGATGAATATCTAAGATCTAAGATTTGAAAAGGTTTTGTCAAGACCAACAAATAAGAAATCAAAGACAACATCAATCTTGAATCAAAACTAGTTCACAAACATATATTAGATGAAATACATAAGGTATCAAAAGATTACATCCAAACCCAACAAGAAATCAAAGATCTTACCATCTTCCTTTTATGGTTTGTGTTTCTCTCTCTAGAATATGCTTGGAATGAAGAAAGATAAAGTTTTAATGTGAAAAATATCTAACTTACAAAAGTTATGTTTCTAAAAAGTGAGAAAAGTACATATATAGTAAAACAAAAATCTGTCTTGTTCGCCTAGCGAACATCTTCTTCGCCCAACGAATACCACTTTTGGGCACTTCAAGTGCCTCAGGAACAGTTAAACCGCCATTAGAAAATATCTGAGTTCTCCGCACGAACACTTCTTCGCACATTGAACCTCTTCGCTACAGACTTGCCCAACGAACTTTGGATCCTGTTCCTACTGCCTATAATCTGGGCTGGTTCGCCGGGGCTTCGCCAGGACCTTGCACAACGAGCATTCGCTTTCACCTCCCTGGTGTTTACACAACGGATATGTTGATTCCTCTTCTTTTCTTTGGCTTCCTTGTCCACTCCTTTGTGTCTTAATCATTCATGTTTTATGCCTATATTCTGCACAATAACACACGCATCAAATAATCCAAAGATATTTTTAATATAATTGAAAAATCACATAAGAATAATAAATAAATCTATTAAAAACATGAGAATTTAGTTAAAAAATGCCAAGAAAGATGGTTCAATTTAAGTCAAAGTTCGCACTTAACAGAGGTGTGCGGGCTCAGTTGGTGACATGTCCTTGGGTGAGGAACACATGGGAAACATGTTCTCCATTGGCCCCAAAGGGTTGGGCCAGCACTCTGGATAGTTCTTAAAGTAGAACTGGATTGGGTTGTGCTCGACGGTGGGTCAGCTACAGGCCCAGTATGGAACAAGAGCCCCCTAAGTCGTTGCTTCTAGGTAGAGGATCAATGACTTAGAGTTTGTTCGCGTGTCGAGGAGGAGCAAGGGACTCTACGCGATAAGGACATTCATTTAGGCTTGCGGTTGCAAGCTCACTTTGCCGTACACATTGCTCGTCATGGGCATCTTTTGTTCGTGAGTTTGCGCCCACGAGGACGATATTTTGCTTGTAAATTGTTGGGTTTTACTTACATGGAAGATGCGTCATACCGGGATTGCGGGCAAAAGTTTAGCTTGCACTCATGTCGAGCGTTTGGCTTTGCTCGCGAGTTATCATGCTGCCTGTAAATTTGCTTCAAGTTTTTCTCTAAGGTCATGCTCGTGAGGGAATGCAAAAGTTTTTCGCTGGTGTTTGATAAGAGATGCTCGATGTTTTGGAATCTGGAAGATTGATGAGACTTGAAGAGACAAATGCTTTGTCCCTTTAACCATGAATCACAACTATTAAATGTGTAATGATGGCCTATGAATAGGGGTAATTATGAGCCAAACAAGACGTGTTTGCCTAAATGGTGCCATACTTTCCCATGCAATGGAGCTAGCTTATAAATAGGAAAAGTGGATGGACATTTGCAAAGTTCGCTTTCTTCTTCCCTCTATTTTTTCCTCCGAGTTACAAAGCATCGCCGCTGCCATTTGTCATTATCATCATCGTCAACCTTCGTTGCTTTCCCAAATCAAGTAAGTTTTCCTTTTCTCCTGGCTTACATGTTGATGTTAGTTCTAGAATATCGATTTGCATTCCCTTTGTGTTTGGTTCCGATGGGTGTTGGTGTTTGCAATGGTTTGGTCATTTCCAAACGCCAATTGTTGGGGCGTTTTATGCTAGAACTACATTGTTGAGTAGGAAAGTTAGTGTTTCATGTGTTATCTATTTGGATAGCTACTCTGGCACCACCGTTAAGATGGCGAATAGAAATTGCACCGACGGAGCTCATGAATTTTTTGATGAAGCTTCATGTCAAGGAGGCTCTTCCCCATGGTTTTGTTGGTGAGTCGACTGAGACCTCCGTCGAGGAGAAGATCCTCGCGATTTCCTTGCTTGTCGTTGAATAAGAGCTTTGGTCGAGAACATCATCCTCGTGCCTCTTTGCGCCCTTTCACTTGATTTACAGTGGAAGGGTGGATTTGATTTGATCGTCGAATTCAATATTTGTCCTCTTCTTTTCAAGTTTGTATGACTCGTAATGTCGAGGGCCTTCACTTGGTCGACACAATCAACGATCCTGAATTAGATCGGGTCGGGCTGGAACCCCGAGGGATAGGCTCACGTTTTACTAACTTCCCAGAAAGTGCGTTTACGATCGTCGAAGAAGGCACGGGGTATCTGGGGGCTACGGAGAGCTTGGCGGTTTACAAAACTGAGAGGGAGGAATGGGTTTGTTTGCGTTTCTCGGGGAACCATTTTTCTATGTATGTGTATGCCTTTAAAGAGTTGGGGCTTCGATTGTCGTTCAATGGTATCCAAGTAGGCATTTTTATCGGTTAGAGTTAGCACCCTCTCAGTCGCATCCGAACTCGATTGCATTTATTTGGGCCTTCGAGATCGTGTGCAAATATCTTGAGATCGGCACCACTGTTCCTCTATTCTTCTGTTGTTTCCACCTTCAATGAAAAACTTCAAAGGGTAAGCACAATTGGGTGTCCCTTAAGCTTCCGAAGAAGCTGTTTAAAATGTTTACGGACTCCGTTCTCACTTTTAAGGATAAGTATTATATAATTAAGCCCATGATGCGAGCAACCTTTATTTTCGTGTTCGAGCATGTTGTTGTAACCAAAGAAGATGGGAATGTGTACCGCGACGAGGATGGGGATGAGGTGACGAGGATGTTCTCGAGGTTCGCTCTTTACTGGAGAAGCGCCCACTTTGATGAGAGTACGAATTATTATATTATTAAGCCTAACGAGTTGGACTCCGAGGACCAACGTGGCTTCGACAAGATTGTGAAGTTTGTTGACAACTTTGCTACTACTCGGTTGGAGACTAAGAATGGGGAGGTTGTCCTCAAAGAGCATGACCAACCCATTTAAGAGGCTTGATATATCAACACTACAGAGCTCCTTAAGTGTGATACTATTGAGGATGTTGCATTGCTTTTAGGAAGTTATTTTTCCTTTTAACTTGTTTGTATGCTTATTCTTTCTTGGTATATTAACCTGTGCCCATCATTTGTCGCACATAAAATGGCATACCTTCAAGATCATGTGATTAAGATGGCAATGAACAAAGAGAGTACTGCAAAGGGTGGAAAGAGGAGCTATAAGAATCAGGTTGTCCAAATCCTGAACCAATCCAAGGGTGACTTCGGTGTTGGTTCTTCTTCTTCATAGGGGAGCGACCAGTCTTCCCCTCAGCAGGACACCTCGACCAAGAAAAGGTAGTGCATGGATGATGTCGTGGATATGGATCTCACGGGGGATGTTGTCGAGAACAAGTTCGTGATGCCCCCTGCTATTCTACCAGGGGGTTCTTTGAGGTGGGCCATTCTCTAATTGTGCCTAGGGCAGAGTCTTCGGCCATCCTGGGCCTCGATGCGGCAGGCAGGAAAAACGTATTGGTTTAGAATGCGACCATTTTGATGAGGATCTTGGAAGTGGGAACTCGTCGAGTTACCGAAGTTGGGTTCCATACTGATAATAGTGGAAAGATCGCGGTCGGGATCTTAGCTCTACGACATGAACCTTTAATCGCGAGCTGGGTGTTTTGCCCTAGTGGTACAACAACGAAGAAGCTCAGTTGAGGTTTCCCCGTCGGGCCAAGAATCTGCTCATCAAAGAGTGGAAACTAGCCTTTTTGTTTAATTTTGGGACGTTGTGCTTGTACCTGAGCATGCCTCCATGGTCAGGACGTACCTTGTGTCGTCGAATGGGGTATGCTGACTGTTAGGCCTAACTGTAATATTGTTTCAGTTTTACGGTGTTCCATGGTTGAGTAAGTTCTTTCCCATGCAAGTTTTTGATGTAGTAGGCTTTATTTTCCGTTTTTCTCGGACGCGATAGGGGCCTTCCCAGTTCGTAACAAGTTTGCCCTCGCGAGAATCTTTGTGATTTCTTCTTAAGACTAGGCTACCAATTTTGAATTCTCATTTTATGACTTTAGCGTCATGTCGTATGGTTATCTTTTGTTTTAACGAGGCTTCGCGAAGGGCTTCCCCTGATCAAACTTCTTGACAAGGTCAAGCTCTTCTCTTAGTGCCTCGTCATTCATCTCCTCGTGGAACAGGAACTCATTTCGCTTAGAGGGTTCTCGGATATCCACTAGGATTACTGCCTCGGTCCCGTAGGCTAGTCAGAACGGAGTTTCCCCAATGGTCGAGTGTGGTGTCGTTCTGTAGGCCTAGAGTACGTTGTGTAGCTCCTCGGCCCATTTATTTTTGGCCTCGCCTAATCTTCATTTTAGCCCTCGTAGGATTACTCTGTCCGCTGCTTCGACCTGCCCGTTTTTTTATGGGTGCTTAACAGATGTGAAATACTTTCCCTTAAACCCAAATCAACTTCAACCTATTAGATCATCAGTTCAAATCCCTATGGTAAAAACCTCAATAATAGATTTTGGCCACGAAGGCCTAATTCCCTTTATTCAAAATCATCCTCAAACCCTTTAAACCCTTAAATCGGCTTCAAACACATTGAAATCACATATTGAAAACAATGAATGCAATACTCCCCATACCTTAATTGTCGACTCTAAGCCTTCTCCTTGATTCTCAGAAACCTTGTGAAGCTTTTGCCTCAGTCCTTTTCCTCAGAGCTCTGACCTCTATTTCTTCCCTTTTCACGGTCTAACAAGAATGAATCATAATTCCCTCAAAAATCCCTTTTTGTTAAACCTAACTTTAGGCCTATAAATTGGGCTTTTCTAATATTACCCTCACTAACTCCTCCTTAATTGTCCATTTTCCCCTTAGTTAAGTTATATTTATTTAAATTAATAATAATACCAATATATTCATATTATATACTATTATTTAAATAAATAACTCAAAATCCATAATTCTCAATATTTCACACCAACCACCGAAAATCACCAAAAATACGAATATTCATATTTAAATAAATATTCCAATAAATGTGGGGTGTTACAACTCTCCCCCACTTAAAAGAATTTTCTCCCTCGAAAATTACCTCAAGGAAACAGAGCCGGATACGAATCCCTCATCTGATATTCTCGCTCCCAAGTCTAACTTTCTCCAGCTAGTCCTTCCCACAATACCTTTACCAAGGCAATCTATTTACCTAGCAGTTGCTTCACTCCTTGTTCATCAATCCAAAATGGCAATGCCTCAACAGCCAAATCATTTCTCACTTTTACATCATCCATCTGAATCACAACGACAGATCTGGAATGTACTTCCTCAACTGAGACACATGAAACACATCATGCAAATTCGCAAGTGACGGCGGTAAAACAATCTGATATGCTACTTCCTCCACCTTCTGCGAAATCTGATACGGACCAACAAAACACGATGTGAGCTTTCGAGACTTCAAAGCTCAGCCAACACCAGTTACCAGTGTAACTCTCAAAAATACGTGATTTCCCTCTTGGAATTCAAGTGCTTTCCTCCTCTTATCATGGTAAATTTTATGTCGACTCTGCGGCACTTTCATCTTTTTTTGAATCATCTTGATCTTTTCAGTCATCTCTTGCACAATCTCAGGTCCGAGTACCGCACTCTCGCCTGACTCATACCAACACAAAGGAGTCCTACACCTCCTACCATACAAATCCTCATACGATTCCATTCCGATATTAGAATGGTAACTGTTATTGTAGGTAAACTCAATCAATGGCAAAAGACTATCCCATGATCCACCTCGATCCAACACACAAGCTCTCAGCAAATCCTCTAACGACTGAATAGTTCTCTCTGTCTTTCCATCCGTCTGCGGTTGATAGGCAGAACTCAACCTCAACTTAGTACCCAAAGCCGTCTGCAAACTCTCTCAGAACCTCGATGTAAAACTCAGATCTCTATCAGACACAATACTTGAAGGAATACCGTGCAGTTTCACAATCTGATCAATATATAATTCGGCAAGCTTCTGCAACGAATAATTAGTCCTCATCGGTATAAAATGAGCCAATTTGGTCAATCTATCAACAATCACCCAAATCGAATCATATCCCTTCAAGATCTTCGGTAAACCTGCCACAAAATCCATAGAAATTCTATCACATTTCCATTCTGGAATATTTAATGGTTGCTTCAGACCCGACGGTCTCTGATGTTCAATCTTCGACTTCTGACAAGTCAAACAAGCATACACGAACTCTGCAATTTCCTTCTTCATACTCGACCACCAAAACAAATTCTTCAAATTTTGATACATCTTTGTGGCACCAGGATGAATACTTAACCCGCTTCTGTGACCTTCCTCAAGAATGCTCTTCTTGATTTCTGGCACATCGAGAACATACACTTTATTTCTGAACCTCATCACACCATTCTCATCGATCCGAAAATCACCCCCGTTACCTTGATTGATTAACGTGAGACGATCCACCAAACTCAAATAAGATTTTTGACCTTCTCTGATTTCTTGGAGAATACCACTAGTCAACTTCAGCATGCCCAACTTCACATTGTTAGGAGTCTCTTCACAAAACAAACTCATATCTCTGAATTGCTCAATTAGTCATAGCTCTCGAACCATAAGCATCGACATATGTAAAGACTTCCTACTTAACGCATCAACCACAACATTAGCCTTACCAGGATGGTAACTCAATTCAAAATCATAATCCTTCAAAAGTTTAAGCCATCTTCTCTACGTCATGTTCAACTCTTTCTGATCAAACAAATACTTCAAACTCTTATGATCACTAAACACTTCAAATCTCGAACCAAACAAATAATGCCTCCAAAGCTTCGACACAAACACAACAACAACAAACTCTAAATCATGCATCAGATAATTCCTCTTATGAACTTTAAGATGTCTTGAAGCATAAGCTAAAACTTGTTGATGTTGCATTAACACACCTCTCAATCCCATCAATGAAGCATCACAATATACAACAATTATTCTGCCGGATTCGGAAAAATCAAAACATGAGCTGCTGTCAGCCTCCTCAAAAGCTCTTGAAACTTTCTTCACACTTTGCATCCAAAACAAAAGATGGAACCTTCCTAGTCCACCGCGTCAATGGCAAAGATAACTTGGAAAAATCCTTCAATGAATTTTCGATAATAATCTGCCAGCCCAAGAATACTTCTAATCTCAAAAACAGGTTTTGGACCTTCCCATTGCGATACAACTTCAAACTTAGACATATCAATGACAATAACTCTACTTGAGATCACATGACCAAGGAAACTCACTTCCTTCAACCAAAACTCACACTTTGACAATTTTGCATACAACTGCTTCTCTTGCAACGTTGATAACACAATTTTCCAGATGCTCAACACGATCCTCTTTACCCTTCGAATATATCAAAATATCATCAATGAACACAACCATAAACTTGTCCAAATAAGGATGGAAAATCTTGTTTGTGTACTCCATAAATACACATGGTGCATTAGTCACACCGAATGACATCACGAAATACTCATAATGTCCATACCTTGTTTTAAAAGCAGTCTTCTGAACATCTTCAGCCTTCACATGAATATGATGATACCTAGATCTCAAATCTATCTTACTGAACACACTTGCAACAACTAATTGATCCATCAAACCATCAATCCTTGAAAGTGGACACTTATTCTTGATAGTTACCTTGTTCAATCGTCTATAATCCACACAAAGCCTCATAGAACCTTCTTTATTCTTAACTAACAAAATTGGTGCACCCCACAGTGACACACTCGGACAAAATAACCTCTCCTCAAGCAAATCTTCAAGTTGATTTTTCAACTTCTTCGATTCCGGTGTGGACATACAATATAGAGCCATCGCTACCAAACTAGTTCTAGGAACTAGGTCGATCATAAACTCCACTTCATGTTCCGACGGTAAATAATTATCTCATAAGGAAAAAAACTTAATTGGCGCACCACCAACTTCCCCACTTTATTAACGCTCAAGTTTACATCAAAATAAACATCTCAGCACCATCCTGCACCGACTTACCAAAACAATTTGTAAGCACTTAGCTTAACTCAAAACAATTCACTGCACACGCCATCTAAGCTTGCAAGACACGTCTATCCCATCCAACATGACCCCGTCTACTATCAACAAGAGATTAAGGATGATCAGTTCCTCAATTTGTCAATAGACAGCTGAAAATCATAATGTGGCATAAACCATCTTTACCAAACTATAAGAGTGTTCATCGACACCCTAAGCCACCACTCCACAATTGAAGCATCCTGGAGAAGCACAAGCTTCTCCCCCACTTGCTTCATTCTCACTTATGTAGACAGAGGTTAGAAAACAAACGTGTACCGACAACGTTTTCACACACATGTCGCATACTATGGAACAAATAACATTAGACAACTGAGTCGGACAGACTGACCTGCTCTGATACCACTAATGTAACACCCTTTTTCTACCCCACAAATTAAATGGCAAAATATTCACATTTATCAGAGTAAAATATTTAAACTCAATAAAAATCACCTCAAAGGGCGTATATTTTCCAATAAATCAAATATAGGTCAAGGCTTCGTAAACAACGGGTTTTCCCAAAAGATATCAAAAATTGCTCAAAAGGCAGCGGAACTCAAAAATGACATAATCCAAAGTTTTCCTTGTACAGAAACATAATCAAAATAACAAAAATCAAATAAAATATGGTTTAACTCAAAGACCCCAACCCGATGTTACACTATCAGAGCAATACCCTCTAAGTTAACCAAAATGGCCAATAACTCAAAACTCCAAAAAGATCCTCGATGACATCCACGACTAAACCTGGTCATCTGCACGTTACCCACGTGGAGGCAACATTCAAACAGGCAGGGTGAGTAAAACGTTCATAATAATCAATATAGGAATTGAATATATAAAATGGCGTCATTTTCATATTCAACATCATCATAATCATCAAGGAACATCAAAGGTCATAATATCATAATTTACACCAAATTATCTCAAATGCAAATGCAACAAGACTCATGCATGTGGTACCAATCATCACAGCTCGATGGACATTGGGCCATCAACCCTCTATAGATCTCCATCAATAGGATTGATTCTACTCGAGAACCGGAGCACATCAAAATACTTCACATTCGTACAATAAGACTGAAGCCAAAGAAATCAAGGTCATGAACCGAAGTCCGGATGCACATGAATGCATGATGCACACATCAATAATCATCCTTATAATAACATCATAGGTGCACCATCATTCATCAAAATTATCGTCATCAAAATTATCATTATACATCATGTCATCATAGAATCATCAAAACTCATGGAAATATCATCATAGTTCATCAATCATTACATCATAGGAATCATCATATAATCATGTATAAATCACATAGAATTCACAGTCATACTCATATTAATTTGTCAAAGAAATCACAACATCAAAACATCAAGGCATCACTACACAAAAATCAGAATTCACAAAACTCTGCTATGTTCTCTAGCAAGTTCGTTGTGCGAGTTTATTCGTTATGCGAAGGATTCTTCGCTGTGCGAACACGCGATTACAGCAAAACACTGTTACGCACCAGAACCTAAAATCAACCCAAAGGTCCAACAATTTTCTTCCTCAATGCCCCCAAAACATCCCTAAATCATTCCTAAGGTATTACAGTGATAAAGGCAGAAAATCTACGACTTATTAGATCAATCCCGCATCATATTCACGCTCTAATTACCATAATTTCCTTACAACCACACCACTGTCATTAGAGTTTCTCACTACCTAATTACCCTACAGGGTTGAAACCTTAACGATAGATTTTGGCCACGAAGGCCTAATTTCCCTCAAACCCAAATCGACTTCAACCTATCAGATCATCATTTCAAATCCCTATGGTAAAAACCTCAATAATAGATTTTGGCCACTGAGGTCTAATTCCCTTTATTCAAAATCAGCCGCAAACCCTTTAAACCCTTAAATCAGCTTTAAACACATTGAAATCACATATTGAAAATAATGAAGGCAGTACTCTCTGTACCTTAATTGCCGACTCTAAGCCTTCTTCTTGATTCTCAGAAACCTTGTGAAGCTTTTGCCTCAATCTTCTTCCTCAGAGCTCTGGCCTCTATTTCTTCCTTTTTCATGGTCTAACAAGAATGAATCCTAATTCTCTCAAAAATCCCTTTTTGTTAAACCTAACTTTAGGCCTATAAACTGGGCTTTTCCAATATTAGCCTCACTAACTTCTCCTTAATTGTCCAATTTGCCCTTAGTTAACTTATATTTATTTAAATTAATAATAATACCAATATATTCATATTATATACTATTATTTAAATAAATAATTCATAATTCTCAATATTTCACACCAACCACCGAAAACACCAAAAATACGAATATTCATATTTAAATAAATTAAATAAATATTCCAATAAATTTGGGGTGTTATAGACGTTGCGATAATAGAGTAGAGCATCGATGTTTTTGATGTGTTCATCGGGGTCCGTTGTTCCATCGTATGTTCCCAAGTTCGGTGGTTTTTCCAGCCCGACAGGAAGGGGATCATCCATGATTGCTCGAGATAATGGCCTGCGGGGGTCGTCTTCGTCACTTTAAACCAGTGAGTGTGGTGGAGGATAATCGTACTTCTCTCGCTGAGGGTTGTCATTGCGGCGTGGCGGCGAGTCTTTTGGTCGGTCCTTTAATTTGCATAGAGACGAACGATGATTATTTGGTCGTCCAATGGAATTTTTTCTTGGCACCCGGGGAACACCGATCCTTGAAGGGAGGAATATAATTGCACTTCTTGATTACTAAGGGTTGCAACCTCTCTATTGCGGGCGGCGGTATGGTCGTCGCGTCGACAGGCTTTGAGACTCATACTTTCGGTATCTCTGTAGGGGAGAGCGTGAACAACGACCATTCTCCAATGCTTTAATCGTTTCATTTTGTTGGTAGATCAGCGTGTTAGTCTGGTTAAGCGCCGCGAATAGGGCCGTCATGGTCGAGTCGGCGTTAGGTGGCACCGGAATCGATTGAAATTTCTCTAGTGTCTTCTCTGAAGCTTTATGGACTTTGCAGGTTTTGATGTATTAGACGCCATTGTCGGTCGCATCTTCGTCGAAAGGGTAGGTAATGTGTTTGTCTCTCCTTGTTGGAGTGCCTTCCTCTAAAAGTTACATATCATTGTCGTTGTCACCATTATGAATGAGAGGGATGGCGGTTTCATGACCGCTGTTATTGTCGTCGTGTTGACCGACCATGATCGGTTTTTGAGGTTTTTTGTTTTGATCTTTTAGTTTCAGGAAAAGAAAAGATGGGGAAACAGTTTCCCACAAACGATGCAACTAATCCGACTAATTGATCAAAATAGGTGAGTGTCCAACAACACGTCCGTGGTCTTGAACGATCGATGAAAAGGGGTTGTACATGTAGGCACTCTAATACTTAAGTCAGTTTAGGTGAAAAGATAAGTAAGAAAGGGTTAAAGAATATAATATCTAACCCTCATGTAGAGGAAGGTTTTATATTGAGCCCCTAACTCTTGGCCAATGGTCTTCGTTATGAGCTGAGTGTTCAAGCCCACAACGGACGACTCCAGGATTCCTACGTGAAAGTAGGGATGAGCAGCTCATGTTCATCGTTATGGGTCAACCACTCCGTACTCCACGGGCATTGGATGAACTTGCCCGTTACGAAGGGCAAAATGGTTCTGCGAGGTGTGCGGGTTGAGTTGTTGACGTGTCCTCGGGTGAGGAGCATGTGGAGAACGTGTTCTCCACTAGCCCCAACGGGTTGGGCCAACACTCTGGACCGTCCTGGACGTAGAACTGGATTGGGTTGTGCTCGACGGTGGGTCAGTCACCAGTTCAGTCAGAAACAATATCATTACAACAAAACATAAAATATTTATTTTTAAATGAAAAGAAAAAGAAAACAAATTTTATCTAAATTATTTTTTAAAAAATTTATTATTTTGGTATGACCCAAGTAAAAAAAAAATACAATGAATAATAAAGCTCTTAAATTAAAATGTATGCCTTTGGATTGATTTGAAAACGATAAATATACCTTGAAAATAACATCCTACATTGTTTTTACTATTCTCTTATAGATATACTTTGAAAATAACATCATAAATTGTTTTTATGATTTTTTATGAATAGTTGTACAAAATTCTCAAAATTAAATTTTTTATATGTATTTTTATAAAAAAATTCAATCCCCCTTTCATTTTTCTTTTCATTTCTCTCCTTCTTTATCTTTATCTTAATTTCACTATTTCTTTATTATAAAATAATTTTTTATTTAAAAGAATGCATGGAATGAGAGAATCCAAATTTACTTATAAATATCATTTTTCACTTTTATAATCCATTAAAATAAAATTATACATGAATTTGATTAACTATTTATTCTTAACAACACCTCTATTCAATTTATAATTAAAAAATTATTTATTTTTCTCTTATTAACTGAGTTGTCTTATATCTAGGGGTGCTAAAATTGGTCCGACCTGTCGTATATCAGTTTTGTCCGCATTTTTTCAAGATAAATTAAAGTTTTATACCCGCACCCTTTAATATGTTCGTTCCGTTCCGCTTGTTTTTTTTTGTCGGCGTGAACTTTTACATATAATTTTGTAACTTTTAAACCTAAAAAGTTCAATGCCAACAAACCTGTTCCGCCCCACCCTCATTTTTATACAAACATAATAAAGTTTTAGACTTGCACCTTAAAAAATATATTTGTCCTACCTTCTTTTTTTTCCATACTTTTGTAGAACTGATCTGAATAGAACGAAGATGTTTGTTTACCATGCCTTGTAGGGTTCTCTATAATAATAATAATAATAATAATAATAATAATAATAATAATAATAATAATAATAATAATAATAATAATAATAATAATAATAATAACAATAATAATAATAATAATAATAATAATAATAATAATAATAATACTCGACCACCCAATTCATTTTCAGTCATTCATCAATCCCTCCCTTCCTATAAAAGCCACGACCAAAGCATGTAGAGAGAGAATGAGTAAGAGAGAGATTGAGATAGCACAACTTCCCAAACACAACAAAACAGTTCCTCGTACTCTCATTCTAACTTCTCTCGCACACTCTAGAGACTTTGAACCACCCCCGCCTACCACCATCACCACCAGGTTTCTCTTTCTCTTGCTCTTTCAATTTCAAACAAAACACCCTTATCTCATCTCTTACAATTATACCACACAAACCGTTGTTTTTCTTCTTCTCGTTTTTATGCTTCTTATCTTAATTATCCACTGTTGTTTATTTGTGCTCGTCAAATTACGAATTTCTCTTTCATAGTTCTTTTCAATTTCACTCTCTTGTACTAATTCATTACTCATTATTACTAGGTCATTTTTTACTACTTGGGGTTAGAGTTACCATAGTCTGATTGAGAGTGCATATAGTTTACGTTAAGTAATGTGTAAGTCCATTGTCGTGTGTATGGGCACACGAGGTTGATTAGTTGTCTGAATCTTGACGAGGATTATTATTGCGCGCTTGGTAAGATGGTAAGATCTTGGCCAATTGTTTTGGGGGAGATTGAGTTATAACACATAGACTCCACGTGAAGTCAAGTGGCGTAACTCTTGGTAATTGGGAGTACGTTGGTGGCATGTGGTCTTGTGATATATGATATTGGTAAATGAGATAGATATTCTTGACAATGTTTAGTGACCCGATTCAACATATAGTTCAGGGATGCAATAAATAAACAGAGGTTGAATAAAGATATACATGTGATAATGATACACTTGTTTGTCTAATTGTGTTTGTCAAATATATTGATGTTTTACACCCATTCACACTTTTAAACTTGCAGGTAATTCTTAGCCATGTATTCTTTTTCTCTTAAATTTTTGGATTGATCTATGACGATCAGACGACGAGCTAGATTCCCTCTTATATCCTGACAGTTCAGGATGGAAGGTCAGTAAGTGACGTGAAGATGGATTACAATGACGTCAAGATTAAGGGTTATTAGCATTCTGTCAAACGCTTATCACATCGCTACTATTACGTGATATTATGTATAGTCAGTATAAGTGACATCCCGTTGGACATAGAAGGTCCTTTTTGTTATGTTTTCCTTTATGTAATTTTCTTTTAAGTTTAATTATCTACGTAGTAGTGCCACTAGTCTTATTCGTGTCAAATATTATGTAAAATATTGAAAGCTTATATATATATATATATATATATATATATATATATATATATATATATATATATATATATATATATATATATATATATATATATATATATATATATATATATATATATATATGTCATTACCATCATTACCATCAGACACAAGGACACATGTCAAGACTTCCTTGTGAAACATTGTTGATCAAGAAAAAGAGATTTAATGCATCTGTACTCAATGCTAATGGCGTTCCATTAAGACTCCTTACTTACTTCTATTAATAGTCGGCTTAAAGATGTACATGAAAAAACCCTTATTCTACACAATAGAAATAAGGGTTTGAGGAACAATTGTTTTGGGCCATTTGCAAGACCCATAACAAAGTCCTAAGAACGAACCTCAAGTTAAAAGGTGCATGAATTAAGTATACCTTTGTTCTAATCAGAAGTAAACAATTTCATCCTCTAGCGCATCAATCATCATTCAATTAAATTTGGCCATTGTTCGCATAACACCCCACATTACACGCAAGCGGTTTCAACCGTTCTTGATATATAAGGGTAAAACATGTCATTTCAAGTATTCAAATCCATTCTCACTTACACATTTCTGATGATATCTCTCACTAACTTGAGTGTTGGAGTGCTGACTTTGAAGGTCCACACAGCTTCATCGCATCAAAAGTTCTGCTCAACAACAACAAAATACGAGTTCAGTGCCTCATATTTCCTCCCTAATCTGCAGCCAAACATTTTTCTTAAAAATTATATTCATTTCACAACAATATTAATATAATAACACAATATTTTAATGTCATTTTTTATGTAACAACAGAGTTGTAGAAGTAGTTTTTATTTATTTTTTATTTATAAATTGCTAAAATGAATGTAGTTTTAGGATATTAATTTTTTTTATAAATTGATATTAAAATTTTGTGTTACTATTATAATAGAATTATGATTTGTCACGTTAATTATAGGACCTTGACGTGCTAATGTATATGTAGCATACAAATTATAAACTTAGTTTATGAATTGATATTAAGATTAGCACGTCAAATTTCTTTAATTGAGAAAAAAAAACAATAAGCAAATTCATTTTTTTTTCTTTTTATAATACTCTTAAAGTCAACATATAATTTTCCATTACTAAAAATATTATTAAAAGTATTTCTAAGTTGTAATGTATACATTTTTCAAATTTGTTCCTAGCTTCTCGTGAATTACGCAGGTCAACATTCAATTAATAATCTTTAACGCTGAAAAATATCATAAATATAAAAAAATATCTCTCATTATTTTGCGTAATTTTCACACCAACGCGCTCATATAATGTACATTACCAAAAAAATATCATAAATGTATTTGCTTCGATCGCAACCCGCTTACAAGTTAATATTGCAAAAACACCAAAAAGATGTCATAAATGTAAAAAATCTCTCCCTCACCTCCCATATAAAAAGTTAATAATGTACATTGTAACACCCTAATTTAGATTATATCATTTATTTAGAATTCTTATAAATTTTGTGTGATTTATTTGATTGATAAATATTAATAATTAAATTATCTTATATGATTGGAGTGTGTGGCAATGAGCTAGAGGAGTGTGGAGAGTAATTAGAGATGAGTGGAGTAATTTAAAATTATTAGAATCATTTAATAATTAAAATAAAAATAATTTTTTGTGACTCATTTAATCAAAATAGGAGAATAGAGAAATATGGGGTAAAGTTAGCATTTGGGAGAATAACGAGGACATAAAAGAGAGTTAGGGGAGTAAGTGAGGGTAGAAGTGAAAAATCCTAATAAAAAGAATTTTATTTTATTAGAAAAAGAGAGAAGTGAGAAGAATTACTCCTCAATTGTACGTGAAAAGTTTGGAGAAAAGGGGAGAGAAGTTAGGGCAAAGAAGGAGAGTTTTATAAAGGCACCATTGTAAGGGCTTGAAGGAATCTTTGCTAGAGAAAATCTAAGGTAAGGATGGGTAATGGTTTTCAATTATGATTGGCATGATGGAAGAGTAGAGTAGTGTTTTAGTTTTCTTTTGATCGATGATGAATCTTATGAAATATTTGATAATGAATTTGGAGAAATAATTGATGATGAATTGATGTATCTGAATAGACATATGATTAGCATTTAATTATATATTATGAATAACATGGAATTGCTTGCGTACATGAACCATTATGTTCATTCCATGAGATTGCTGTTAGAGTTAATATTACAACTGTTTGAAATATTGATGTCATATTTAGAAATTATGTTCCTATATTACTAGTATGTTCCTGTGTGTCCCCATGTTTACCAGATATTGACATGCAATAATAACCGTAAATTATTGTGTCAGTGTGTAACACGGTAAGGTTAGTCATTAGTACATGCAAACTACTTGTTTCATCCAATGATGTATTATTTAAGTAGTATGTTCCTGTGTTGTAAATAGGAGTGTCATGTAGATAATGATATTAATTTTAATTAGTAGATTCTTATATACATGTGATGTTATATTCATATAATTTATTTCACATGATACTATCAGACATGCGCAGGATCTTTGTGTGAGTGGGTTATGTAGTAAAATGTCACTATATTAATAGGTTCATATACTATCTTAAATTCATATTTAGATAGGGGCCTTTTATGGTAAAATCACGTGATACTGCATGTTGTGAATTTATTTAGTAGCAACATGAATTAGGGTTCATAATATTGAATGATAATTCATACTAAGTATCTAGTATTATAAATATTGAATGATCATTTATATTGAATGTAATTATGTCATAGTGTAGTGATAAAACGTCTTTTAGTTAACCTATCATGTGGACTTTGTGTGAATGCAATATGATTTATTTATGTGTAGTATTGTAGTATCAAATTAATATGTAAGGTGACATTAAAGTTTCATGTGTTACTGTGGTGAATAATATGGAAAAAAAATATAATTTTAATTGTTAATTGGTGATTTAGTATTATACATGTGATAATGATGTTACTATGTTGATACTATTATGATGATGTATTTAATGATGTGCATGTCCGAATATATGCATGATGTATTTATGATGATTATATTGATGGTGGTATATACGGTCAGAAGAGGGGCTAATATGTATGTGTTGTTGTTGCATGTTGGGAGTCTATGCATCCATGTTGTCGGAACTTCGATTCTAATTATGATGTGGCCTCAATGCTATGGTGATGGTTCGGGTTCGAGTAGCTAATTCCTACTATGAGGGATTAGTGAAGCGTTACCTATGGTGATGGTAACAATTTGGTGTACTCCGGTTCCAAGAGAGAATCGATTCTATGGTGGGGATCATGGAGTGGAATGAATCCAAGTGTTCATAATTTGACACCACATGCATTGAGTCAATGATGTTGCATTAGCATTCTATGCGACATTGCATAATTCTGTTGGTGATATATGATGTGGTGCTTGTGAATGTTATGTGATTATATGCGAGTATTGTGAGGGAAGTTATATATGAGTTACTTATGATGTTTGGGGTGTGAGTCTATGATATGTCGATGTGGTTGACTTGTTGCATATTATTGTTGCAATCTATTATTTCTTATGTCTATTATAATTGATTATGATTACCCACCCCTTCTGTTTGAATGTTGTCTTTACATGGGCATCGTGCAGATACTCATGAGTAGCATTGCTAAAGTAAGTGGAAGATAACTTTGAAGTTACTTCCGTAGTTTATCGCTTTTATTTAGTGGTTCCTTGCTCTGATCATGTAACATCGGGTTGGGTGGACGTTTGATTTCCTAAACTATTATGTTGTTTATTTTAGAGCAAATGCTAATGAAGTTGTTGAGATATTTTAAGATGTTTTGAGTTGAGTGTTGATAACACTTTTGTCGATGTTAACAAAGTTGGAGTTTAAGACTCAAAGTATGTTTTATATTTAAATTTATTTATGATGATTCCGCTGCAGTGTATTCAGATGAGTATAAATGTCGTGTCAACATCATATGTATGTATATTTGAAAAGTTAAATGTATGTTGAACCCGTGTTACAGAGCAAGATAGTTATATTTTTATGAAGAGTGACACCCTTGTGTTGTGCCTTCAATTACTTTATTCATTAATTATACGTGGGGTGAAGAAGGGTGTTACATACAACACACAAAAAATTGTAAATATAGAAAATCTCGTCCTAACCTCATACGGATTATAAGTTAGTAAATATACAATATCAAAAAAAATATTATAAATGTACAAATTTGAAAATATTATAAATATTATAAATTTTATCAAGATTATTTTAAAAAACTTGGGCTTAAATGCAGTTTTAGTCTCTCTTCTTTCATTTTTCTAAACTTTTAGTTCTCTTTAAAAAATATTAGATTTTAGATCCTGTGTTTTAAATATTTTTGGATTTTTTTTATCTCGGGTTCAAAATTGATTATGTGGCATGTTCAGGTATGAGGTGGCAAGTAAAACATTGACTAATTTTAAAAAATCAATGCCACATCATTAAAAAACATTTTTTTATTTAATTTATCAAAAAATACAAAATTAATTAGGAATCCCAAATCCCCTTCTTCTTTTTCCTTCTCACTCTCTCCTCAATCCTTTCTTCATCTTCTTCATTGCCATCATTTTCATCTTCAATAAAACTACAAACACCACAACCTATCAACAATCACAAACAAATACAACAAAAAGCTCAAAAATCAGAAAAAGAAATTAACAAATAAAAAATCCCCAAACTCAACCATTGTCATGAACCTTCCATCCACAAAACCCTCTCTTTTAGATCCACCCCATCCATCACATCTTTCTGCCCTTGTTGCTTTGAATTCTAAGAACACCCTGTTTCCATCACTTCATTTTCCTCTACGCACTATTTTGTCCCGTGCATCAAATGTTATTATGAACAAAATTGAGTTTGATTTATGCATGAGACATTTTGTGTATTGATTCCATTCCCTTGTAAAGCCTTCGACCTAATGTGGTTATGCAATTTTATGTACTTTAAATGCTTGGTTGTAATTAGATTTGTGCTTTTTTTTTGTTCTTCTATGTTAGAGTATAAGATGTTAGTCCATTTTATACTTATGTTATTAATTTTATTGAAAATGAAGATGATGGTGAAAGAAAGAAGAGATTTGGGAATCCTAATTATTTTATATTTTTAAATATAAATGAAATATAAAATGTTTTTAAATGACATGACATTGGTTTTTTAGAAGTAGTCAACATTTTACCTGTCACCTCATACATGAACATGCCACATAGTCAATTTTGAATAGGAGACAAAAAAAACCCAAAAATATTCAAAACAGGGGGCCTAAAACCTAATTATTTTAAAAAGGAGATTAAAAGTTTAGAAAAATAAATAAAGAGGGAGTAGAACTGCATTTAAATCAAAAACTTATTATTTTGGTATGGCCCGCGTTAAAGAAAAATACAATAAATAATAAGCTCTTAGATTAAAATATATGTCTTTGGATTAATTTGAAAAAGACTCTTATAAATATACTTTGAAAATAACATCATAAATTGTTTTTACGATTTTTTTTAAATAGTTGTACAAATCTCTCACAAGAATATTTATTTATATGTATTTATAAGTGTCGCTATGCGAAAAATGACACAGAGTCGCCACCAGATTTTATTTATCCCAAGGAAGGAAAGGGAAATAACGATAAAACCTTTAGGGAAAGAACATGGTCATCGCAACCATGTTTTAGGGTTCGGGAGTCGGTTATGCAAGGGGAAGTTATTAGCACTCCCTCGCATCCATCGTACTCAATGAGAACCTTCTAAGTTGTTTAGCTTGAATGTGTGTTTTAATCTAAAAGTTTGTTTGTTTAAAAGAAAAGAGGGGTTGGTTTTAACCAAGGATTGTGGCCCTTGTACCTATGTATCCTCACTTAAAAGAAGTGAAGAATCAGAGCTCCGTAGTTCGGAGGCTTGTGAAATGATTGTTTGTTGGTTGATTTTATACCTTGAAAAAGGGTTTTCGGATTGATGCCCTAAGGCGAAAAGAATTTTGATGAGTTGATGTTATTTTTAGGTTTTTGCGAAAAAAATGTTCTTGATTAGGATCACACTAAAGACTTTGGATAGAGATGAATGTTTCTAATAACCAAGTCGAACACCTTGTATTCAAAACATTCGGAACGAGTGTAGGAGGGGACCCATTCTCATTCCTTCCCCACCACTTTAAAGCTTATGGCGTATAACCCTAATCGTATCTTTATTGTTTTTTTTTTGATTTTTATGAGAAAAATACGACTTGGTGTTGGATCAAGGGTTATATTGTTTATAACAATATTTGAAGTGATGCGAACAAGGTCGATGGCGAACGCACAAGACAGTCGACTTACAAGGGTGAAAATGGCTCGATAAAATCGAGAGTTTATTTTTGAAAATAGTTTTTGGAAACAAAGGTAAAAAATGATCATAACAATATCCACATACAATGGCCATACAATCACATCGGGTTAGTCTGCTTGAACAAAACAAAACATTAAAAAAAAACGAAAAAAAATTTTTTTAAGGTAAAATAGCAAAAAAAATTGAAAAATAAGGGCCTGTCACGGCTGGCCGTGTCAGCTGACAAACGTAGGATATGAAAGGCTAAATGTGAAAATGAGGGTGTGACAGCTGCCCCTATTTAATCCTCTTGGACCTGAATGTCTGGAGGATAAAAGTGTTCAGACATTCATGGTAGAAGATAATTAAATACTAAAATACCTGGTATTTTCAACTGGAGAGGTATGGAATGAAAGTAGTCAATCAATGGGATGACTTAGAAAAGGCGTCTGCTAGTGAAGAAGGGTTATGGGGGATATGATGATATGCTTGAGATGCAATATGGAATGAACATGAGTGCTTTGCCAGCCGGAAGATGAGACACCTCGTAATAGGGAATCATAATTGGCCAAGAGATATTCCTTTTACAAAAGGCAGAGAGGACTCGGAAATATAAAAATGTGAGACACTCCTTCTACGAAAGGTAGAGAGGACTCTAGAATAAATATTATGAGATATTCCTTCTACGAAAGGTAGAGAGTACTCAAGAAATATAGAAATGTGAGATATTCCTTCTATGAAAGGTATATAGGACTCTAAAATAAACGACCGTGAGATATTTCTTCTACAAAAGATAGAGAGGACTCAAGAAATATAGAAATGTGAGATATTCCTCCTACGAAAGGTAGAAGGGACACTAAAATAAACGACCGTGAGATATTCCTTCTACAAAAGATAGAGAGGACTCAAGAAATATATAAATGTGAGATATTCCTTCTATGGAAGGTAGAGAGGACTCTAGAAATTGGTTTTTCTCTTGCAAAAGGCAAGGAGGACTCCTGAACAAAAGGTTTGGAGAAAATGTTTCCTTCTACAAAAGGTAGGGAGGACTCCTGAACAAAAGGTTAGGAGAAATATTCCTTCTACAAAAGGTAGAGAGGACTCCAAAACAAAAGGTTTGAAGACATGGTAACTCCTTCTTCATCAAGTAGAGGAGACTCCCTTGGGAGAGTATTCCTTCTTCATCAAGTAGAGAAGACATGGCAATGAAATCCCTCACGAAAGGTAAGGCGAGAAGATATCTCAAAATGGACTTACAAAAGGTAAGTGAATGAGTAATAACCACTCTCATGCAAAAGGCAAAGGGAACTTGGAAAGGGTATCAGAACATCATTTGACCTCACAGGCACAACGACGGAGATGACATTCTTTAAGTATGGCAACCATTTAGTTTTTGGCCACATAGGCATCAAGCATCCAAATTGATCGAAGATACCCAAAACATCATTCTTTAAGTATGGCAGCCATTTAGTTTTTGGCCACATAGGCATCAACCATTCTTTAAGATACCCTTTCCAAGTTCCCTTTGCCTTTTGCATGAGAGTGGTTATTATCCATTCACTTACCTTTTGTAAGTCCATTTTGAGATATCTTCTCGCCTTACCTTTCGTGAGGGATTTCATTGCCATGTCTTCTCTACTTGATGAAGAAGGAATACTCTCCCAATGGAGAAGGAGTTACCATTGGGAGAAGGAGGAGTTACCATGTCTTCAAACCTTTTGTTTTGGAGTCCTCTCTACCTTTTGTAGAAGGAATATTTCTCCTAACCTTTTGTTCAGGAGTCCTCCCTACCTTTTGTAGAAGGAAACATTTTCTCCAAACCTTTTGTTCAGGAGTCCTCCTTGCCTTTTGCAAGAGAAAAACCAATTTCTAGAGTCCTCTCTACCTTTCATAGAAGGAATATCTCACATTTATATATTTCTTGAGTCCTCTCTATCTTTTGTAGAAGGAATATCTCACGGTCGTTTATTTTAGTGTCCCTTCTACCTTTCGTAGGAGGAATATCTCACATTTCTATATTTCTTGAGTCCTCTCTATCTTTTGTAGAAGAAATATCTCACGGTCGTTTATTTTAGAGTCCTCTCTACCTTTCATAGAAGGAATATCTCACATTTCTATATTTCTTGAGTACTCTCTACCTTTCGTAGAAGGAATATCTCATAATATTTATTCTAGAGTCCTCTCTACCTTTCGTAGAAGGAGTGTCTCACATTTTTATATTTCCGAGTCCTCTCTGCCTTTTGTAAAAGGAATATCTCTTGGCCAATTATGATTCCCTATTACGAGGTGTCTCATCTTCCGGCTGGCAAAACACTCATGTTCATTCCATATTGCATCTCAAGCATATCATCATATCCCCCATAACCCTTCTTCACTAGCAGACGCCTTTTCTAAGTCATCCCATTGATTGACTACTTTCATTCCATACCTCTCCAGTTGAAAATCCCAGGTATTCTAGTATTTAATTATCTTCTACCATGAATGTCTGAACACCTTTATCCTCCAGACATTCAGGTCCAAGAGGATTAAATAGGGGCAGCTATCACACCCTCATTTTCACATTTAGCCTTTCATATCCTACGTTTGTCAGCTGACACGGCCATCCGTGTCAGGCCCCTATTTTCAATTTTGTTTGCTATTTTACCTTCAAATTTTTTTTTCGTTTTTTTTTTAATATTTTGTTTTGTTCAAACCGACTAACCCGATGTGATTGTATGGCCATTGTATGTGGATATTGTTATGATCATTTTTTTACCATTGTTTCCAAAAACTATTTTCAAAAATAAACTCTTGATTTTATCGAGTCATTTTCACCCTTGTAAGTCGACCGCCTTGTGCGTTCGCCATCGACCTTGTTCGCATCACTTCAAATATTGTTACAAACAATATAACCCTTGATCCAACATCAAGTGGTATTTTTTTCATAAAAATCCAAAAAAAAAACAATAAAGATACGATTAGGGTTATACGCCATAAGCTTTAAAGTGGTGGGGATGGAATGAGAATGGAGCCCCTCCTACACTCGTTCCGAATGTTTTGAATACAAGGTGTTCGACTTGCTTATTCGAAACATTCATCTGTATCCAAAGTCTTTAGTGTGATCCTAATCAAAAATATTTTTTTTCGCAAAAACCTAAAAATAACATCAACTCATCAAAATTCTTTTCGCCTTAGGGCATCAATCCGAAAACCCTTTTTCAAGGTATAAAATCAACTAACAAACAACCATTTCACAAGCCTCCAAACTATGAAGCTCTGATTCTTCACTTCTTTTAAGTGATGATACGTAGGCACAAGGGCCATAATCTTTGGCGAGCACTCTAATAAAAAATCAACCTCTCTCTTTATTTTAAGCAAGCAAACTTTTAGATTAAAACACCCATTCAAACTAAACAACCTAAGAGGTTCCCATCGAGTACGATGGATGCGAGGGGGTGCTAATACCTTCCCCTCGCATAACCGACTCCCGAACCCTAAAACTTGGTTGCGATGACCATGTTCTTTTCCTAAAGGTTTTATTGTTATTTCTCTTTTCCTCCTTGGGATAAATAAAATCCGGTGACGACTCTGTGTCATTTTTCGCATAGCGACAATAAGAAGTTTGAATCCCATTCTTTTATTTTTTTTTCATTTCTTTCCTTCTTCTCTATCTTTCTCTTAATCTCACTCTCTTAATTATAAAATAATTTTTATTTTAAAGAAAATGCGATTAAAAGAAAAATAAAGGGGAATGAGAATATCTAAATTAACTTATTATAAGTATCTTTTTTCACTTCTATAATCCATTAGATAAAATTATACATAAATTTGATTAACTATTTATTCTTAACAACACCTCTATTCAATTTATAATTAAAAAATTTAAATTTATTTATTTTTTTTGTTATTACTTGAGTTGTCTTATCTTTAGGGGTGTCAAAACTGATTCTATCTATCGCATGTTTATTTTGTCTGCATTTTTTTTTTTGGAATAAATCAAAGGTTTAAATCCGCAATCTTTAATGTATCCATTCTATTCTGTATGTTTTTTTTTTCAAATACAAATGTTTATATATAACTTTGTAACTTTCAAACTTAAAAGATTCAATGACAACAAATCTATTTTGCGCCGTCCTCATTTATACAAATATAATATAGTTTTAAATTCGTATATTCAAATATATCTATCTTACATTATATCTTTAATGTATCCACTCTATTCCGTCTGTTTTTTTAGGGCACGGATGTTTATATATAACTTTGTAACTTTCAATTTTAAATGAGTCAATAAAAACAAACCTATTTCGCCCCACCTTCATTTATACAAATATAATATAATTTTAAATTCGCATCTTCAAATATATCTATTTGTTTTTTTTACAAACTTTTGCAAAATTGGGTCGAAAAGGAAGATGTTTGTTACCCTGCCTTCTATTCCAACCTTAAAATTTGTAGGGTTTGTCTCTATAATAATAAATAATAATATAATAATAAAACAATACTCGACCACCCGGTTCATTTTCATTCATTCATCCATCCCTCCTATAAAAGCCGCGACCAAAAACCTTTAGAGAGAGAAAGAGTAAGAGAGAGAGATTGAGAGAACACTTCTCAAACACAACAAAACAGTTCCTCATCCTCTCATTCCAACTTCTCTCGCACACTCCAGAGACTTCGAACCACCTCCGCCTACCACCACCACCACCACCAGGTTTCTCTTTCTCTTTCAATTTCAAACAAAACACCCTCATCGCATCTCTTACGATTATGCCACGCAAACCGTTGTTGTTTTTTTCTTTTTTCCGCTTCTTATCTTAAACTACTGTGTTTATTTGTGCTCGTCAAATTACGATTTTCTGTTTCATCGTTCTTTTCAATTTCACTCTCTTGTACTAATTCATTACTCATTATTATTACTAGGTTCATTTTTTTAGCTTCTGCTTCAGAAGTGCTTTTTGTCCGCTCTATCTTATTGTTTTTGTTTTCTTAATATATTTGCTGAGCCAGTGGAATTTCTTCAAGAATTTCAATATTTATCAGATGGCAGTTACGCCTTTTGGTAATACATCAGCTACTCAATGGGGAATTCGTCCCCAGCTTCTCGCCAGATCCACCACCATGGCCAAGTTTGCATCTGCAACCCACAAGTGAGTCCTATGTTTAATTCTTAATTTTCATGTTCTTGTCTATTGGAATGAGCTAGGTTATGTTTAAGGTTTTTTTTTAATTTTTTTTATTTTTAATCTATCATATTGTGACTTGTTAGCTGTTTGGTTAAACCCTAAGCTTTTATTGGAGTTAGATAAATGGGGTTGAGTAATTTGAATTTCGTTCGGTCAATATTTGCAATGGGAAATAAATCAATTTTGTCTGAGTTGAAGTTGTGTTTGTGTTTGAATTCACGGTGAGTATGCGGAATCAGTGTCATGCAAAAACTACCTTTTAGAACCTTAACAAAATCACGGTGTCACTGTGATTTGGTTAAACTCGCGCGTTGCCAAGCAAAGTGAATGTTTTTAGCTTTTCCGCTTAGTAGAAATGGTTCTTAGTGTGCGACTTGCACAGTTATTCACATTTGTGATTCAAAGTGATTTTACTTTATTATCAATATCCATGCAAAATCAACTTTTCTAAACTCCATTTCATTCACTTGGTTCTTTTGCTCATGTTCGCTTTCAAGATGATTCAATTAGTCAATGGCCGTAATTTTTTCTCTTCAGGTCCTTAGGATATCATTTTGAAACAAATCAATTATTTCAACCATTATTTTGCACAATTTGGTACACTTTAGCATGCAAAGGACTTATATCATGTGACGAGTAAAAAATCTAATCATACAATTTTTATCATCGATATGATATGAGTTGCATGATTAAACAATTTGTGTTTTCAGCTTGCTTTTGTCACCAATTCTAATCTAAGAATTTGAAGAATCAAACAGCTTACATTTTTTGACGTAAAAAAAACCTAAGGCTATGTTTAGATCGATGGAATGTGATGGCGCGGAATGGTGGTGACGCGGCTTCAAACAGCCGAGACTGCCGTGTCTGGTTTTTCCCTTGATTTTAAAATGCTGAGAGGGCTATTTTGGACATTTTAACATTTAAAAAAACGCCCTAATACAACTCTCAGCAGCTTTTGAATCTACAACACATACCCTTCTCTTTGTGTCACACCTATCGCGCTCTCTTTCTGCTCCTCTTTTCCTTGCTTCCATTCATCTACTTAGCTAACATTCCACATGTTGTTTGAAATTTTATTAGAGGTTTTAATTAAGTGTTTGTTGTTGTGAATTTTATTGACATTTGAAAGTATGTTTTGTTTACGACTTATGGTTTTTATTTATAATTATGAATGCGTCGTGAATTTTGAATAATTTATTTTAGTTTTTTACAATTATGTGTGTTAGTAGTAAATACATTAGTGTCCACGTCACTAAAATAACGTCTGTTTTGTTCCGCGTCACCGTTTCATTTTTTGGGATGGCCGCGTCGCGCTGTTATCTAAGTTTAACACCCTAGGTGAAGTCCTTGCATTAAATAGTGTAATAATCATTTATATGATATATTTGAAGTTATTTTTCATTGAAATTTTGGATCTTACTAAGTGTTATCAAATATCTGACATGGCGGAGCTATGGCGGATATACGTGCGGTTTTTGGGCTTGCTGCAATGGTGAATATTGGCTGATATTGCAGGTTTTTCCGCCATAATCCGCTATAAAAGAACTGGATTTTGGCTCTCCGCCATCTGCCATCAACAATCCTGCTTACAAATACGATTTACGATGCATTATTAGCCTCAATTATTGTCAAATCAATTTTACAAAAATCTCAAACAAACAGATGCATACTCAATAAGCAGTTAAGCACACAGCTTTTCAACATAATTCAATCATTTTCCTTGCAGTGCTACAAGCAGGGTAAACTTTATGGCTGCCCCAAGCTCAACCTTTTTTGCTCGGGATTCCTTGCGTTTTGACGTTGGCTCATATCAAACTTTGCATCGTCGAAGGGGATCAAGGTTGATAGTTAGAGCAGAGACAGTAAGTTTTTATTACTCATGCTTTTCTAAGTAACAGTGACTTCCTTTCTGATTTTTGGGCACAAGAGTTCCGTATCAAAGTATTTCTCTTTTAAGTTATGTTATTCTCATGAACATTCGATGCATTGGCTGAATATCTATTATGTACTCATGTGCAGGATTACTACACTGTCCTTGGGGTGTCAAGAAATTCTACTAAATCTGAAATTAAGACTGGTATTTTTCTGCAGTCCTTTCTTATCTGTCTAATATGATTATGCCTCTATTATCAGTAGTTGATGTGTTCAAATTCATAACTTTATTTTCTCATTAGTATGTGCCATTTCTGTATGTTGTAAAGACAACAGTACCCTAAACTTTGACCTAAATGCGAGAAATATAGGGATTTGTAACTTAGGGAATCCAAATACTAATATTGAAAAAGATTCAGATGAATTGTCTGGAGGATGCAAGATAAGCAAATCAAATCTAGATGTTAATACTAATAAAGAGGTCTTTCTCTTGATTATACTTGTTTGTTGCTACCAATCAAATCAACTCAAATCTAGTTTTTCGAATCAAGTATTGAAGATTTCAAAATTATTTGTCTTTGATTGCTCTTTGGTGTTGTATGGCTTCTGTCAGAGTTATTAGTCCCAGGGACTAGCGGCGCTATCCTGGGAGAGCAGTGATTGGCCGCTACCGCATAGCGGTTTGAGTCTCGGTTTGAGATAGCGTCCGCTTTTTGGCCTCGAACGGGTAGCGTGAGCGGAGCACTTTCCAGCCCGGAGCGGGTTTCAACTGTTTTGAATTCGAAAAGTCATATTCCGGCCCGGACACAAAATTGGCTTTCGAAATTTCTTCTTCTTACTTCTCTTTTCTTCTTTTCTTCATTCTTCATTCTTCTTTCTTTCTTATCTTTTTTCTTTTCGTCTCTCACTGTCCTTTGTTCTCTGTTTTTTCTCTTCTTTCTTTTCTTCTTCTTTTTACTCTTCATACGATCCTCTTTTTTTTATTTGAAGAAATAATAATTTAATAATTCTATTTCTCTTTTCTTTTTTCTTTTTGGTAGACAATGACAGCTTCTTCTTCTATGTTTGTTTGAATTTTAATATAAAATGTGATATTTTGAATTTGATTTTGATTAAGACTTTTTCATTAAGCTTTGTGCTTTGATATTTGATTTTATTCTTTTATGGTATTGTGTTATTTGTTTAGTTTTTTCATTAAATATGCTTTATAGTAATTATTCATATAATTTGTCCAAAAAATAGTCAAATAGCGGCTATCCCGCTATCTCATTTTTGGGGTCGGCCGCTCCGATCCGCTATCTGAGATTGATAACTCTGGCTTCTGTATAGTATAACATAACAAACCTAAACTAAAATTGTGGCATATGAGCCTCTAGGATAATTTCTGTCCAAGACCGCAGATGGTCAAAACTAAATATTCATTCCATTTCTTTTTTTTGGTAATAACTGGAGGAAAGGGTTGGAAAAGAAGTTTAAAGTTTGTATGAGAAATGGTTAGGGTTAACGAAAGGTCGTTGTGATCAAGAATTTATTATTATAGCCCGATACTGTGTGTGATTTACTTGCTTTTGCATATTTTCCGTCATATCATTGCATTATCAAATCTTTCTTTTGTGAATGTTTCAGCTTATCGAAAGTTAGCCCGGAATTATCATCCAGATGTGAACAAGTGAGTTTTGTTCTCTCTCACTTTGGCGTTATTTGCTCACCAATATCCTTCATTTACCCTATTCTCACTTTTTTTTTTCTTTTCTAATTTTCAACTCTGATTTCACTATTGCCGTGGACAAAATAGTTTGGGTGTCTTAGATGATAATACTTCTTAACTTGTCATTCTTAGAAGTAATGTTTTCGGACACTTCCTGAATTATTTGATAAAATCTTTCGGCCAAGTGCCAATTCAAATGTCATATTTTTCTGGTTGCATGATTTTCCCTTAAAGTCAGTCATTTTGTTATTGTTTCATATCATTGAATTATTTTGTTTGTTCGCTTTTTGCTGCAGGGACCCCGGTGCAGAAGACAAATTTAAGGAAATTAGTAATGCATATGAGGTAAACTAGAGGTTATTAAACACAGATAACCCTATTGTGTGACCAGTGGTAATTGACCTTATGTAATTATAATTTTTTTGCAGGTCTTATCAGATGATGAGAAACGATCCATATATGACAAATATGGAGAGGCAGGGCTTAAGGGTTCAGGAATGGGCGGCATGGGGGTAAGTTACTGATGAAGGTCATGGAGAATTTTAATTTGTCATAACATACTATTGTTTCTCATTCGTTGATAATCTTTGTGATGATAGGATTTCAGCAATCCTTTTGATCTGTTTGAGACTCTATTTGAGGGCATGGGTAGTGGTGGCATGGGCAGCAGAGGTTCTTGGAATGGAGCAGCTGATGGCGAGGATGAGTATTACAGTCTTGTTTTGAATTTCAAAGAAGCTATTTTCGGAGTGGAAAAGGAGATAGAGATAAGGCGACTTGAGAATTGTGGAACTTGCGATGGTTCAGGGGCTAAACCAGGGACTAAATCATCCAGATGTAACACTTGTGGTGGTCAAGGTCGCGTTGTCACACAGACGAGGACTCCGTTAGGTATCTTTCAGCAGGCTATGGCTTGCTCATCTTGCAATGGGACCGGAGAAACTCGAACACCTTGCGGTACATGTTCTGGGGATGGTCGGGTGAGGAAAACAAAGCGGATAAGTCTCAAGGTTCCGCCTGGTGTGGATTCTGGTAGCCGTTTAAGGGTCCGAAACGAAGGCAACACTGGAAGGCGCGGTGGTTCTCCCGGTGACCTCTTTGTTGTTCTTGAAGTTATCCCAGATCCCGTGCTCAAACGAGAAGACACCAACATTTTATACTCATGTAAAGTGTCCTACATTGATGCAATCTTGGGGACTACACTTAAGGTTCCAACTGTAGATGGCATGGTGGATTTAAAAATCCCCTCTGGGACACAACCAGGGTCGACACTCGTTATGGCTAAGAAAGGTGTTCCAGTGCTGAACAAAAAGAACATGAGGGGTGATCAATTGGTTCGAGTGCAAGTTGAGATTCCAAAGAAACTGAGCAGCGATGAGAGAAAACTTATCGAAGAACTCTCAGAGTTAAGCAAAGGCAAGACCGCGGCCGGTAGGAGATGATATTTTGTTGGAAGATGATGGAACTTGTATGTGCCATAAATTTTATTTTCCTGTTATGGATGCTTCATTCTTGACCTTGGTATATGTAGGTTATAACTCCTTATAGACATAGGCAGATTAAATGTTTTCTACATCTGTTGCTTGTTTTCTTGGATTTTATACTTTCATTATTTTCTTGGATGTTGTTGCTCTTTGACAGCATTGGATTCTATGCACCCAGTCAGTGTTATTTATAAAGCCAAAAAAATAAAATAAAAAAAAAACTTATTTTGGACATTGCTGTTATGTTATGGTACTAGCAGTGTTGTTTTTCTTATAGTCTCTTGAGACATAGAAGAGCATTCAAAGGTGATTATTATTTGTTTTGATTGAGAAGGAAAAGTGTTTTTTTGATGACATGAGTTGAACTAGAGAAGCAAAAAGAATTCATAAAAAGGTTATTGTTAAAAGATCAAATATATTTTGAATCATTCACAACGAATGATAATATTCATTTAAGAGCAACACCGGTGACTTTCTTACCCCACACACATTTGTTGCACATCCTTCCATCCACCGACACATTGTTTTGTCTTCTCCTTCCACCGTGCTAACTGTTTACTCCATCCTAACTGTTATTGCAAAAATACTTAAACCAAGTTATTATGCGATGAACCGAACTGAAGTTAAAATAATCAAATCTTATGGTAGAAATGGTTATAGAATTTGACAAATACACTGAAAATGAAATCGAAAAAATAGTTTAAATTTTTTACTCCATCCTAACTGTTATTGCAAAAATACTTAAACCAAGTTATTATGCGTTGAATCGAACTGAAGTTAAAATAGTCGAATCTTATTGTTTTGACAAATAAACTGAAAATGAAATCGAAAAAATAGTTTAAATTAAAAAAAAATTAAAAATAGTTTAACACTTTGGTTCTTTAACAAATAGTTTGGTATAGTTTGGAATTTTTATTTTGGTTCGGTTTGATTTTGAATAAATTGAAATGGTTTTGTTTGAGTGAACTTTAACTTTAGTTTAGTTCGATTCAACTTGATTTTTTCATAAAACCATATTATGAACAACCCTAAGCGTTACATTAAAAGGAAGTGTCACTTTATCTTTTCAATACAATATTAATTAATTTATTTTAATTTTATTTTTAATTAATATTTTTTGGACAACTTTTAAATTATTAAATCATACTATTTATTTAGGACAATTTAACATAGTTTTATAAAATAATTACATTCAATCATTACTTTTCTATTTATTTATTTTTAATGCGTGAAAAATAATTTTTAATAATTGATCTATCTGATCAGAATAAAGTAAGTGACTTGTCACGCGCCGTTGATCAGCCACCTGTTCACCGGAGGTATGGAAGAGGAGAGGGAGTGTACCTGCAAGACACTTCGATGCCAAAGTGGGAGAATGGACCAGAGTGAGAGCAAATACAGAAAGAAGGTTTAGAATAGAATACCTGACCCTCTTGCGAAAGAGGGTATTTATAGAGAGACCCCAGCGCAGAGCCAACGGTCAATTGCGTTGGGTTGGATGACCAGGCCCAACCCAAGTGACTACTAGGGCTTACGTGGCGTAGTGAAGATCAGAACGTGGTCTTCGCCCTAGATCAGTTGTCCCATGATCTCCGGAAGGTGGATAGTTGGCTGATGTGCCCCTGCGGAGAGGGCACGTGGAGAACGTGTGGATGACACGTTGTTCTTCCCGACGATCGTGGTGCTCTGCTTGACGAGGGCAGTGTCTGGTCGATAGAGGTCCTGTGCTCGACGTCGCCCTGTTGGACTGGTTTGGGGCCTTCCCCATATACAATTGGGCTGGGCCTGTCTGGACAAACCTGAGCCCAGTCCAGAACAAGAGCCCCCCAAGTCGTAGCTCCAACGTAAAGGAGCGAAGACTTGATGATGCTGCGCCGAGGAGGGAGAGTGCGCAGGGAGAGGTTCTGCCTGCTCGTGTCTCGCGAGAATGTGTGGGCGTGAACGTCAACGCGTTGTCGGGCGTCCAGGTCGAGGAAGTGTCCCCGTCCGATATTGTAGGCGGGGAGGACGAAGGGACACGACTGGTTTCCTATGCCACGTGTCAAGCGTTTGGTGGTCCATGTGGGGCGACTACCCTAGGGCACTCGAGTGCCTAGGGACGCTTCGAGTCCCGCGCTGAGGGTATAAGTACGCGAGACCCTGCTCCTTCGTCATTTTCGCTTCTGCTCTCTTTCTAACGCGACGTTTGACTTGTCTGCATCCGTTCGTCAACACCACCGCAACCGCCGCCGCGTATTCCGCCGTTACCAGTAATCCAGTAAGTTCCCTTTCCTTGTTCTTTTCTTACGTCGTATGTTAAAGCTAGAGTCAGGGTGCGTTGAGTGCCCCGAGGAGGGAGATGGATCTCCGCCGTGATAGGCGGTGGTTTTCTAGGTTTTGGATGAATGCGCCGAGGACGTGCGATGGGGTAGTTTGAACTCCCCGGGGACAGGTGTTAATTCTAGATGAATGCCCCGGGGACGGACGTTAGGGTTAGATGAATTCCTCGGGGACGCATGATAGGGATTAGATGGACGCCCCGGGGGCACGCGCTATGGTCAGACATGTATCCCAGGGACGATGAGGGGTATAGGATGAATCCCCCGAGGACGGCTGCCCAGATGGCCTTTATTACCGTCACAGACGTTGTCCCCGTTGCCTTTTCACTTGGCGTGCGGTGGAAGGGTGAATTTGATCTTGGACATCGAATTCACCGTTTCCTTCTGCTTTTTAGGTGATTATGGCTTCGTGGGTCTCGGGGACCATAGACATGGACGAAGAACCAGAAGTTCCTACTTTCGAGGATAGAGTTCGTCCGGTCGAGGAATGGGTGACAGAGGAGCCTTTGGCGACGTCCTCGTACTTCGTAGACGATCAGACCGGCGTTTCGCCACCGTCGAGGACAGGACCACGGACGGGCCCCAAAACTGGCAGGTGTACTGGCCCCGTGAACAACACTGCATCTGCTCAGCGTTCAGAAAAATGCAGTTCCCCATGTATGAGTTCTATTTTCGGGAGGCTGGGCTCAGGCTACCATTCACGGACTTTCAGTTGGGGGTATTCGATTGGTTGAGGTTAGCTCCCTCGCAACTGCACCCCAACGCTATAACATTCATCCGGGCATTCGAGCTCGTTTGTAGGTACCTGGAGGTCGGGGCTACGCTGCCGCTTTTCTTCCGCCTTTTTCATCTGCAGAGGCAAACGGTGAACGGTCAACATGGACTGGTCTCGTTGAAGCAACCGAGGAAGCTCTTTCGGACTTATATGGACTCTATCTGGGATTTCAAAGCACGCTTCTTTGTCGTCCGACCGGTGTCCCACAGGGCGTGTTCCTCGCTGTACAGGAGAGGGGAACGCGTAGTGAACGGGCAGCGGGAGGATGTCTTGGTACCGAAGGTGCCCTTGGAGTGGACAGAGGAGCATTTCACGAACGACACCGACCAATATATAGTGTGGGCGGGGATCCTGGACGAGGAGGACCTGGCCGATTACCAAAAGATAGTCTCGTTCGTGGCCATCCTGCCCCCGGCAAACCTGGTGACACACGATGGTAGGTATGTCCGCGACAGTCAGAGGTGCGTTTTACAGAGGAAGAGGTTGATCAGTACGAAGGCTCTGCTCAAGTGTTCGTTGGAGGAGGAGACCCTTATTTACCTAGGTGGTGGCCGACCCCCTTCCCTTGACTTCACCGTTTTTCATTTGTTTGCTGAGTTCTTTCTTTCTTTTTTTGCAGGGAATATGTCTTCTGTCGAGGAGAGAATGAAGAAGCTGGCCGCCTCGAGAGCCGCGGCCAACGCCGGGAAGATGTAGGTTGCCTAGGTGGCCGGGTAAGCTGTCGTCGACCAGGGAGGAATGGGTTCTTCATCGTCGCCCCAGAGCATCCATTCCCCGCTATCCCAGGGGGCTGCCAAGCGGCCCAAGATTCAAACGCCTGAGAGTGTCGTCGACTTGACGGAAGGGTTTGTTGAGGAGGGGTTCCTAATCCCGCCGTGCCAGCATCCCGACTTCTTTCATGGTGCCAAGTCGCCAGCTGTGCCCGTCAGGGAGGCAAAGGTGGTTCTCAGTGCGAACGGGGATGCGCGGAGACAGGTTTTGGCCGAGGATCTTGCTGCTATGATGAGGGTCTTCTCGACGGCCTTGGTTCTGAGTTATGAGTTTTTCTAGTGCCGAGCTGGCCAAGCTGCAGAGTGATCTTGCTTACTAGCAGTCGAGGTTGACCAAGATGGTCGGGGAGTTGGAGAAGAGTCAGGGAGACGTTGCCGTGCAGCGTAAGAGAGGAGAAAGTGCTGACGAGAAATTGAAGGCCGCGGAGGTGGAGTTGCATGCGCTAAAGGCTCGTGTGGGGGAGCTGGAAGGTTCACTCCGACCTGCCGACGATGAGACTGACGAGGACAAGCTCATGGTCACTCGTGCAGATCTACTGAGGAGGATCCGGGAGTTGGAGAATGACTTTCTGGAGGCAGTCGGGGTTGGTTTTTCCAGTGCTGTGGACCAACTCAAGGTGGTTAATCCCGAGCTCAGCCTGGTCGTAGACGGGATCGGGCCCTTCTATCAGATAGTTGATGGACGGGTGGTCGAGCCCGATTATGAAGCTGCTGGTAACTCTGCCCCTGTAGATGAGCCTAAGGTGGACAATTAAGAAGATGTGTAGATTCTTTCCGGGTCTGCGTGCTCGTGGTTTTTGGGCCTACGCGCCAATATTTTGCTATTTTTTGCCAAGTGTTTTTGTCGGGCCTGCGTGCCCTTTTGGGTTTGTAATTGACTACTGGGATGGTGCCCGTTTTTGATAATATAATATTTTGTTTAAGTGTGCGCTCGTTTATGTTTGCATGATGGTATGCCCGTTTTTATTTCTGCATGTTTGTATGCTCGAGTGTATGTTTATTATACTGTCTTGTATGTTTGGGAGTAGTAGCTCGACAATATTTGTGCCCGATAGTGTAGGGAACTGGCCGGTTGACCGGTGTGGTTACTTGGTCGGTCAAGTGAGGGTGTGTATCCCCGTGGCGTGAACGTCCCATCGCAAGCTAGGTGTTCTGCCGAGCATGGTACAACGGCGGGGAGTCTCAATCGAGGGGTTCTCCGTCGAGCAGAGCCTTCTTCCCGCGCACACAAAGGCAGCAAATTTCTATTTCATTGGCTTCGAGGAGACGCGATGGTACCGTGTCGCGCTCCTGTGGTCGCGACGTTGGTCGTCGCGGGCAGTGTTTAACTGTAGTATTTGTTCAGCTTTTTAGCGTTCCATGGTTGAGCTAGTTAGTCCCCGTGTAGGTTTTCGAGGTAATAGGCCCCATGCCCTATCTTGTCCCGAACACGGTAAGGGCCTTCCCAATTTGCGGCCAGTTTTCCCTCGTGCGAGTCCTTCTGGTTTCTTCGTAAGACCAGGTCGCCGATCTGGAATTCGCGCTTTAGGACTCTACTGTCACAACGAAGGGCTATCTTTTGTTTTAGCCTGGCTTCGCAGAGAGCCGCTCTTGATCGGATCTCCTCGACTAGGTCGAGTTCCTCCCGGAGAGCTTCGTCGTTGGTTTCCTCTTCGAGGGGTGCCTTAGTCCTTCTGGATGGCTCCCTGATCTCGACTGCGATCATTGCCTCAGTTCCGTACGTGAGTCAGAATGGGGTTTCCCCGGTGGTCGAGTGAGGCGTTGTTGGGTACGGCCATAACACACTGTGAAGCTCCTCGACCCATCCTCTCTTGGCGTCGCCGAGTATTCGTTTTAATCCTCGGAGGATTACTCTGTTCGCGGCCTCGGCTTGGCCGTTCGTTTGAGGGTGCTCGACCGAGGTGAAGTGGTGTTTTGTCCCGAGTTTGGTGACGAAGTCCCAAAAGTTTCTGTCGGTGAACTATGTCACGTTGTCGGTGACTATGGAGAGTGGGATGCCGAACCTGGCGAGGATCTTCCTTTTGTAGAACCAGAGTATGTTGTGTGCCGTGATTTTGGCGCGGGCTTCGGCCTCGATCCACTTGGTGAAGTAGTCGACGCCCACTATCAGGTATTTATTCTGATACGAGCCTAAGGTGAATGGGCCGAGGATATCCATCCCCCACCAGGAGAACGACCATGAGGAGGAGAGGGATTTAACCTCGCTCGGAAGGGCGAGGTGCATGTCCCCGTGCTGCTGGCACCTGTTGCACTTCTTGACATGTTCTTTCGTGTCCTCCTGCATCGTCGGCCAGTAGTATCCTCCCCGTAGGGCTTTCCTTGCTAGGGACCGCCCACCGAGATGTTGCGCGTTGATGCCTTCGTGAACCTCTTCCAAGACGGCCGCGACTTGGGTTTTGTCGATGAATTTGAGGAGGGGGATCGAGAAGCCTCTTTGATATAACTTGTTATCGAGTAGAACATATGAGCAAGATCACCGTTTGACCGTGGTAGCCTCTTTAGCATCGACGAGGAGTCGTCCCGTGCTAAGGTAGACGTGTATGGGCGTCATCCAACAATTGGCGTCCCCGATGACATTGATGTCGAGCAATGCTTTTACCCTCTCCGTGCTTGGTTGCGTGAGGATCTCTTGGATGACTGATTTGTTCCCTCCTTTCTTCTTGGTGCTCGCCAGCTTTGAGAGGATGTCTGCCCGCGTGTTCTGCTCGCGTGGAACATGCTGGACCTCCACGGAGTCGAAACTCTTCATCCGTTCCTTTATAAGGGCTAAGTACTCGGCCAGGTTGTCGTTCTTCGCCTGGTATTCGCCTCGTACTCGCGAGGCGACCATCTGGGAGTCCATGAAGATTTTTATCTCCTTGGCTCCGAGATCTTCTGCTAGGCGGAGGCCGGCCAGGAAGGCTTCGTATTCCACCTAGTTATTCATCGTCGGGAAGGCCAGTGTCAGGGAGACTTCCACGACAGTTCCTTCCTCATTTTCGAGGATGATGCCCGCGCCGCTTCCTGAGGAGCTCGAGGCGCCATCGACGAAGATGATCCATTTCTGAGTTCAAGAGGTTGATTCTGGCACGGGGGTCATCTCGGCGACGAAGTCGGCCAGAACTTGAGCCTTGAGGGCTTTTCTGCCTTCGTAGATGATGTCAAACTCGGAGAGTTCTAGCAAACACTTTAGCATACGGCCCGCCATGTCGGGTCGGCCGAGCAGCTGTTTGATAGGCTGCTCAGTTTTGACTATGATGGTGTGGGCCAGGAAATAGTGCCGGAGTCGTCTGACTGCGTTGATGAGGGCTAAGGCGACTTTATCGATCTGTTGGTACCTCACCTCTGGGCCGTGGAGGGCTTTGCTCATGAAGTAGATCGGTTTCTGTCCCTCGGGGGTTTCTCGGATCAGCACGGTGCTGACGACTTTGTTCGCCATGGCCAGGTACAGGTACAAGGTTTCCACATCCTCTAGCCTCGTCAACACGGGCGGCTCCGACAGGACGCGTTTAAGGTGGAGGAGGGCTTGTTCTCATTCCTCGGTCCATTCGAAAGCGGCTTCCTTTCTTAGCATTTTGAAGAAAGGGAAGGCGTGTTGCGCGGATTTGGCGACGAAGCGGGAAAGCAACGCGAGCATCCCATTGAGGGACTGTATCAATTTCTTCGAGTTAGGCGTCGCGACCTCGGAGAAGGCCTGAAACTTGTCTGGGTTTGCCTCGACCCCACGTTCGGTCAAATAGAATCCGAGGAACTTCCCCGCGCGCACCCCGAAGGTGCATTTCTTCGAATTGAAACGCATCCTGCACTTCCTCGCTGTCTCGAAGAATTTCCTGAGATGTGTCGTGTGGTCGACTTCCGTGCAGGACTTGACGATCATGTCTTCCATGTAGACCTCGAGCATGTCGCCAATCTCTCCTCAGAAGACTTTGTTCATCATCTGCTGGTAGGTGGCGCCGGCGTTTTTCAGGACGAAGGGCATCACGTTGTAGTAGTAATTGCCCAACTCGGTCATGAAAGTCGTGCTCTGTTTTTCGGCCTCGGCCATGGGTATCTGGTTATACCCCGAGTATGCGTCCATGAAGGACAGTAGTTTGAAGCCTACTGAGTTGTCGACGATCTTGTCAATGTTGGAGAGGGGGTAGGCGTCCTTAGGAGATGTCCGATTGAGATTTGTGTAGTCAATGTACATCCTCCATTTCCCATTATTTTCTTAACTAGTACAACGTTGGACAACCAGGTTAAATACCGGGCTTCCGAAATAAAATTCACCTATATGAGGTCTTTTACAGCTTTTTCAGCCGCTGCCGACTTTTCGAGGGACTGCCTACGCCTACGTTGTACTATGGCCCTAGCGGTCGGGTTGACAGAGAGCTAGTTGCAGGCGACCTCGGGGTCGGGTCCGGGCATCTGTGTGGTGCTCCAGGCGAAGAGATCGACATTCTCACGGAGGCAGGCCTTCAGTTGCTTCCTCGCCAGGTCGGGAAGCCCTGCCCTAATCTTCATGGTCTTCGTTGCGCCTGCTCCGAGGGTCACGATCTCGAAGTCCCCGTTTGGAATAGGGCATGTTGGGTGGAAAGGCTTCCCGTTGGTGGTGGGAGGGGTGTCACAGGCTTCGTCCTCGTGGTTGGGCTCTTCGGTGAAATGGCAGTCGAGGTCCACGGCGTCGACGTGATCCTTCGGTTTGACCTCCCGAACAGGGGTTGGCTTAGTTGTTTTGGTCATCAGATCGATTGTACTAAGGCCCTTCATCGCTGCATCGAAGCATCAACGAGCAACTTCGATATCCCCGTTGAGGGTGACGACGACTCTCAGCCTGGTGTAGTATTTCATCTTTAGGTGGACGGTTGACGGCACTGTGGTAAGTTTGGCCATCGTTGTCCTGCCCATGATGCAGTTGTATAGAGATGGGCATTTGACGACCAGAAAACGGACGTTGATTTCTCTGGCCGTTTCCTTTTCCCCGAATGTGACCTTGATCTCCACGTACCCCCATGGTCTCGTCGTCGTCTTATTGAAGCCCTGTAGATCGGAGCCTAAGTAGGGGGACAAGTTGGATTTGTCGAGCTGAAGCGTCGCGAAGAGATGGGTGTACATGATGTCCACCGAGCTCCCCCCGTCGACCAGGATGCGTTGGACGTCGAAGTTGACCATTTGTGCCCGGATCAGAAGGGGGATGTTTGGGGGCTCCCCCGGGGAGCTCCTCGAGGTAGAAGGTGATCAGGTTGGATCGACCTCGGAACTTGTCAAGCGTGCTCATCTTGCGGAGCTGTTGCTTATAAGCTCGTCAAACTTCCTCTTAACTGATCCCACCGAGAGTTTGCTCGGGGTCCCTCCGGAAATGACCATTTCCCTCGAGAAGTATTCCCACTAGCTGGTGGGGCGTACCGGTTCTTCGGGTAACTAAAGTTCGGCGAGGAGGTTGAACCCTCTTAAGGAGAACCAATCCTCTGGCCGGCCAATGGAGAGGGCTACCTATAGGCCTGAGTCGTCCTGGGGAGGAGGGAGGTCCTCGAATTTTTTAGCCTCAGGGGCCTCCTGTCGAGGCGGGTCTTCTCCCCGGGTGTACCTCTTCATATGCCCATCTTTGATCAGAATTTTGATTGCATCCTTCAGGTGGATGCAGTCCTCTGTGACGTGACCGTGGCTTCGATGGAAGCGACAGTACTTAGATTTGTCCATGTTGGTTTTGGTGGGTGCCGGTTTCGGAAAACGGACGCCTCCCTGGACAAATTCTGAATTGGCGCACTCAGCCAGTATGCGCTTGCGGGAAGCGACTAGTGTCGTGTATTCGGTGAAACGATCGACGGGGCCCCGTTGCTCGCGGGGTTCTCGGGGGTGGTCCTCCAGTCATCGGTCCCCCCCGCGGCATTGGCCCGAGGTCCCTTCCTCTCGGGATCCTCGGGGGGCTTCTTTGTTCCGTGTGTTGCGGGCGGTGTTGGCGGCCTGTGTCTCCTCGAACCAGATATAGTGACGAGCCCTGTCGAGGAAGTCTTGGAGGGAGTCTGGCCGGTGGATGGTTACGGCCTCATAGAATTTGGAGTCTCGGTGTAGGCTCTGCTCCATCAGGTAACGTTTCATCTCGTCTGAAGTTGTTACCTAGACCGCCTCCCTCGTAAACCTCTCGATGTAGTTCTTGAGGGGCTCATCAGGGGCTTGGATGATCGCGCCCAGCGCAACCTCTGTCTTCGGGTGGCATCTGGACGCCGTGAAGTGTCATGAAAACAGGTCCTTCAGAACCCTCCACGACGTGACAGACTCCGGTTCCAGGCTCTTGTACCACGCCATAGCGCCTTTCCTCAGGATCGTCGAAAAAAGCCTGCACTTGATGGCTCCTCGGACGTTCCGGTAGTCGAGCATAGCCTCGATGTCCTCCAGATGATCGTCCGGGTCCGAGGTGCTGTCGTACGTTGAGAGCACGAGCGGTTTCTCCATCCCGTGGGGAATGGGAGCCGCCATGATCTCCCAGGACAAAGGGGTCCTGTAGTCGTCCTCGTCGCTGAGGATCGGGGACTGAGGGGGTGAGGGCCCGTTGCAAGGAGGGGGTTGATTCTATACCCTTGGTTGCCTGACCGGTGCCTCGGGTCTCCCCGTCCTCGACTCTTGAGAGCGTCTATCCTTACGGGTCGGTGACCTTGCTCGCTTCATGAAGACCACAGGTTAGGGCCTCTCCAGCTATGGTCGGAACCCTCGTGGTTGGGTAGAGGGGCTCCGAGAGTTCCCACACTGATCTTCCCGCGGAGGGGAGCGGGATGAGGTGTCGTGTGTAACACCCCTTCTATACCCCCAAATAAATAATAAATCACATAAGCACGTAATAAATTTCATCAGAGTAAATTTGAAACATGGTATAAAAGAAGTATGCCACATCATTCACCAAAATAACATACAACACCTGCTATATAAAAGACATGCAACAATGAGGTAGTTCAACGGAGAAACTTAGTCCTTACACCCACATCTCAATATTTTAAAATTAAAGCGGAAGATTAAAACATTTGAATCATTTAAAACATGTTTTCATATAAATATATAATTCAGTTTGGTTCACAATATCATTCATGTTTTACAAAACATTTACCCTCAAATACATATACAAAATGTATCCCAAAAGAATACTATACAAGCCTAACTACCCGGTGCTACATTTCAGAGTATAACCGACCAAAAGAATGAAGCTATACTTCATAAAAGACCTCCAACAAAGCTAATCTGCAATGCCTCATAGAGCATTATAAAACAGCAAAAGGGTGAGAAACATTATCATAATAATGAATGCATATAACTATATATACATACACAAGTATAGAACACATACATTCCACATTTCTCACCATAATTCATTTTAATCATCATATACATCACAACATATGTATAGACAAATATGGATAATTACCAAGCGCATTTCATCATGCATACATCCATAATTCTCAATTCAATACTTCACATACGAGTATACTTTCATACAACAATACACATTAATCATGTGACCCAATGCAACTCAATGCAACTCATGCCATATGGTACCAACACTTGTTATCATTTTTCGGTTTTTACACTTAAATCGGGTCCACCCTTCTAGACCGATAACAACAAAAGCCCGTTCCCTAGGCTTTCAAACCCACCTTTCTAGGTTTGGGACAAGTCACAAGTCTCCACGAAACTAGCAAACATTGCCTCTTGACTAAATGATGCATATGCAATCAACCACCAAATGAACTTAAGACCATTCTCGCATCTTAATCCCATGTATTCAAATAATTCATCACTCAAGAATTATAATATGATTGCACACACAACATATTCATATTCAATATCATCAATATATTACCAAGCAATGCACATATATCCATAATATGTTCCCATGCATTCTCAACACAACACCACATACCAACAATATGCATCCACCACATAGTGCTCACGACAACAAATTCAATAACATTCATCATGCATTTTAATCAATTAAGACAATGCATTATATTTGTCAAAAGACCACATTTCATAATCAATTCCACAATCTAGGATTCACGCCATACGGCTACCCACAACATATATTTCACAGTATACAATTACTCATTTCCAACAAGGATCGAACACAATCGAACAAAGAAATCAACATGGAATAGAATCACAAGAAAACCAAATGCTGTCACGCTCGCTGGCTTGCTCGCCTAGCGAGTCCCTAGCAAATACTTGCTATCTGTTCGCCTAGCGAACAAGCTCGCGAAGGCAAACAGAAGCTACTGACTTTGCTCGCCACCTACTCGCTGCAGCGAGGCCCTAGTGAATCCTTCGCCACCTCACTCGCTACCAGCAAACCAGATCAAATGCATTCTACTCAAGTCTGGGACCTCTCACTAACTTGTTCGCCCAGCGAGTTGCTAGTGAATGTTTGCGACCTGTTTGCCTAGCTAAGGTGCTAGCGAACGTCTGCGAACTCAAAATTCCTCACTGTCATCAAGTCCTCAACTCTTCATAAAACCGACCGGTTCTCACCAAACCAGTTCCATAGCCTTAGTCTAACTCCCTCGACTAAATTATACCACTTATTCTCATTTTCGACCGTTAAAACTCGGTTTCTATCGATTAAATCCACTTTGCCCTAAAATGGAAGTTGTAGAAAAACATCCAACTATCTAACCCAAGCATACATAATCATATACATTGACAAGATAATGATATTTCACACCTTTACCTCGATTAAATCGATGCTTGAGAGTTGTTCTTGAACTTTTCCAACTTTTCCTTCTTCTCCTTCTCTTTTATCCTGTTTCTCCTTCTTTCTCTATTCTTTCTCTTATGTTTCCTTTTCCTTTCACTTTTCCTTTATAAGTCTTTCCATTATATTTCCTTCCGTAGATTATCCTCTCAAATATCTACCAATAATTCCAATAATTAAAACCATCCAAATAAATCAATTAATTAACATGAAAAATTAATTATTGAAAAATTAGGCTGTTACAACCCTCCCCCACTTCAGGAATTTTCGTCCTCGAAAATGTTACCTGATTTAAACAGCTCTGGATAAGACTCCCTCATCTGACTCTCAAGTTCCCAAGTCACACTTCCACCAGCCGGTCCTCCCCAAGTGACCTTTACCAAAGCAATATCTTTTCCTCGAAGTTGCTTCAACTCTCGATCCTCTATCCGCATAGGTGATGTCTCCACAGTCAGGTTATCTCTCACCTGCACATCATCTACTTGGACTACATGAGACGAGTCCGTAATGTATTTCCTTAACTGAGATACATGGAACACGTCATGAAGATTAGCAAGCGACGGCGGCAAAGCGACACGATAGGATACCTCCCCTATCTTCTGCAAAATCTGATAAGGACCAATAAAACGCGGCGTCAACTTACGTGACTTCAATGCCCTACTGTTGCACCCTAAAATTTGCTCAACCTATTTCACTTAGTTTATGTTTCAATTGCATTGTGATTTGCATAAAAAAGTCATGTACATAGTCTAATCATTTGCATAGCATAGCATAACAAATCATCCAACAAGGGACCAAGTACTATTCTTATCTCAATGAGCCTATCAAGAGGGTATTGTCCAAATTCAATCTTATCCAAGCCATCAGAAAGAAATTGAAATCTAAGAAGTCAGTGGATCAAGTAGTGGATCTATCTCATATCTTGAGTGTATTTGAAGATCCTCAAAGTAGTTGTGAGCTGTGAATTGAGAATGGAGGGTATATAGACATCATGGAGGACCTAGAGGGTCATTTTGAAAGTGAAACAAGTCATTGATGTGATCACAAGAGTTGCAGTTGAAGACAGTCAACTAGGGTTTCATCTGGGTCAACCCTAGGTCAACCCTAGGTCAAATGATTGATTGAAAGGCATCAAGGTCTATTTGAGAGATGTGGGGTTCATCATTTGACATGTAGATATGGATGTGGTGTTGTGCCAAGGAGAAATCAAGAGAAATCCAGAAGAAGAGGAGTTTCTAAATTAGGGTTTCTGTGTAAAATCCCCTGGTTTAGGTCAAACTTCCAAGCAAGATAATTCAAAATACAAGCTTCAAATGGATCCTTGGCCAACATGAAACTTGTATAGGATCTCAAGACCTTTAATTTGAGTGGTGGAAGACATCAAGGAGATTTATAGAACTCAAGTTATGGTCCTTGCAAGTTACAGGTCATCTGAGGCATCTGAAATTTTGTCTGTGAAAGTTACTTGTCTTCCAAGCAACTTTTACCCCTCAAGGAGATTTCAAATGTATTTATGGTAAACATGGGAGTTGTTCCTCATTGTCTTAGATTTCTAGAAAGGTATGGCATGCCTTCATCTGATTTGTGAAACTCTACTTATGACCTTGGCAAGCAAAGGGTATTTTGGTCATTTGAGAATTACAGGTCATTTCAAGCATATGCCTAAAACTCATACAAGGAAGCTTAAAATGAAAAACATCACAACATCAAAGTTGCTCCAAATGACATTTTGAGTCTAGAAAAGTGGTCATGGGAGTTGGCAAATGCTCATAGCTCAAGATTGCAAATTTGGTTAATTAAAAGGTGAATTTAATGAATAAAAGTGACCTAAAAATGAGATTTTTCATAACATGTCCAAATGGGATGAAATTATAGGTCATTTTGATTGGAAAGAATGTTTTAAGACCATTGGCAATAGTGGATTTTTGAGTTTAGTTCAAAGTTTGGAGGTTATACTAGTTGGCTTACAAAAGAAGTAACATATCCAAATTCACAAGGGATTTGAGTGCAAGAAAGTTCCAGCAACTTCTAGATGGTTCCATGAGCATCTATATATGGAGTAGAGTGGATCCAATCATTGGTTGGTGATTCATTTGGTTGAAAACTCATAGTTACATCTCATTCCTCAATTTTGCAAATTACACAAAAACTCTATCAAATCTTCATCATTCTTCAAAGTTCTTGATCCTATCATCATCTACATTCATCATAGAGCAAGTTTCCATCAAGATCTGGTTGAATTGAAGCAGAATTTGTATGCTACCAACTTCATCATCCAAAGTGCAAGAAGAATTCAATTGCAAGATCAAGAGCATTTGAGCAGGTGTTGCTGCATACAGAACCAAGATCCAAGTCCATTGATCAAGTCCAAAGCATTGCAAGCTGTGAATCCAAGGATTATTCCATCTGTTTTCAGATTTTTACCAGGTTGGTGTTTCCTTCGAATTAGCTTAAAATAGATAGCATGATTAGGTTAGAACGGTTAGGAATAAGTAGATGATCAATTTCAGTGAGTTTGAGAGCATTTCATGGAGTTTACCATTGGAGCACGAATTCTTTTGAGGCTTAAAACATGATGATTAAGCTGTTAAAATCTTAGGTGATTATTGATTATTGATCAGTGCAAGGTCAAGATGAGATTAGTGTATCTAGATTGATGATTGGTAAGGATGAAAATTCTGAGTAATTTGGAGGCAGTGATCGTGTTTCATGTAAGAATGGATATCAATTGAAGCCAATGCTATAGATGGATTCAGTGATGAATTTGGAGTGATTTTGCTTTTTACACGTTGGAATTTGGTGAAGAATCGAGCATGAACGGATTGATGGAAGATGATGCATGAGGTTCCATTTCCATGTCTGTTTCATAAACCCTAGGGCTGGAGGTAGGAGACGACCTCCCAGCCGTTAGATAGAAGTGAGACTTTGACTCAGAAAGCGCATCCAACGGCCCATGTTTGAAGTTGAAACGAGAGGGAATCTGAGGCTGTGAAACGCACCGTTTCACTTAAGTCCTCAGACTGGGCTTAATGATCTTTCTATTCGCACCCCCCAATATCCAGGCCCATATGATTTGAACTAACTTTTCTTGCTTTTTACACCGTTTTTTGTTTTTATTTTCTCTTGTGCTTTCTGACTTAACTGGGCCCAGACGCGCCTTGCTACGCGCACCCCCAATCTGGGCCCATCATCAATTTTTCAATGCAAATCATTGCTGATTGCACCCCTAACCAATTTTATTTCATTTTAATTTCATTCATTTTTCTTAATTGTTTGAAAAATCATAACAAATTGAAAATTCCATATTTTTGATTGGTTGTTTTTTTTTTTTACCATTTTCATATTTCTGAGTAGAAAAATATCATGTAATAAAATTTCCATTTTATTTTCTTTTAATATTTTTTGCACATTTTCCCTTTTAATGCCTTTTTAAATAGATTTAATTTGTATGTAGTTTTGTAGAATCTCTTTTAGATGGTTCTCATAATCTTTTTAGGCCAAGTTTTTTTAGTATAATTAGATACATATATTAGGTGTCCTCTTGATTTTTATACTAATGTTTTAGGATTTATTTTAGGTAGTTTAGTTAGAAAACATTAGGCTAATCATTTAGGGTTGTGAATATCAATGTAGGTTTTACAAAACAAATTTTCTTTTGGGTTTTCTCTAGGACAAGTTAAATGATGGGACTATAGGGTATTATGGGTAAATAATAGATCCCTTAGAGAATATTAGGCTTCCCCTATTCAACTATTACTACTAGTATAATTCCTGTATTTGCTTGATTGTGTGGTGTGCCCTCTCTAGGGTTATTATTTGACTGTGTGGGGTATTGGGCCTGCTTGGGGTTTGGGTTTGAGCTGAGGGCTGTGCTGATGAAGCCCATTGAAGATTAAGAGAATGAGGACCAATTTCCAGAGTGGATGGAGAGTATATCTTGCTGGCAGCTGATGAGGTTATGAGGTTTAGGAGTTAGGTAGAGCTCTAGAATAGGAACTTGATTCACAAACATGGAAGGTCTTGTGTGCCTCCATTCTTTCTCTATGATTCAAAGTCTCTTTTAAATATCCACCTCCTTCCTTTGGAAGGATTAGTGAATGTATTTAAAGGATAAAACTTTTGAGAGAAAACTGTCTGTATCATGTTAACAGTCAGTAGGCCACCCTTGGTAGGCAACTGACTGCTTAACATCCAATTCATCTTGTTGACTGATACTCATCTTGGAGAGTGAGACTTGAAGAAAGGCCATTGAAAGATTGAAGATAGAGACCTTGCTTGAAGGCTATGAAGATGAAGACTGATGCTTGCTTGAAGCTTGTAGATGGTTGAAGATGACTTGAAGATAGATGTTGATGAAGAATGCTGTTTGCTGTCTACTTTTGCTGTTTATAATTCTTGATGTATTGTTTGAATTTCTCTGACTGTATTGTTTGCCATTTAATCTGTTAGGTTGAAAGCGAATTTTGTTCGCTTTTGCCTGTTGTTTTCTAGGTTCGAGGTTGAGTGGGACTCCCTTGCCTCGCTTGTATTGCTGCTTTCATGCATTTTAATGCTTTATTGTATATTTGCTATTGTTGCTGTTTCCGTCTATTCCCTTAGGATCTCTGTTTCTCTCTGTGCAAGAGAGGAGCATGATAGACATTAGGTCTTAACCCATGCATGATAACATTAAGTTAGTTTGATTCCCTCTGCAACCATAGGTTAGAGTTCTGTCTCTTCTTTCTCAAAACAAACAGAAAACACAATAAATATTTCAAACACAATAAAAGACACTTCTTCCGTAAAAGAATGTGAACTCATCAAAACGTCATTTTTGTCCGCTTGGACCGGTAATCAGAAAAACCCTTTTTCAGAAGGAGATAAAAGCAATCAAGACAGATTTGTGTCGTACGTGGCCCGAACTACGTTTGCTCTGATCTTTCATGCTTTTTGAAAGTACGTAGGCATAGGATGCGATATCCTAGCGAGCAACCTTCCCCTCCTTTCCCGTAGGTAGGCGAACTACGTTGACTCTGATTTCTCGTTCCAGACGGGAATACGTAGGCATAAAGTGCGATACTTTGCCGAGTCAGTTTATTTTCTTTTAACCCCTGACCTGTAGAATAGATAGAATAACAATCCGTACTAGAAAACAAGCGTGGATCCCGTCGAGTACGACGGACGTGAGGGATGTTAATACCTTCCCCTTGCGTAACCGACTACCGAATCCCGGATTTGGTTGCGATGACCATTCCTTTCCCGTCTTTGCGGTAGGTTTACTCTGAGCGTTTCCTTTCCCTCCGTTGGGATAAATAACGCACGGTGGCGACTCTTATGTTCAGCCGGCGCCGATTTTCGCAGTAGCGACAACTGGCGACTCTGCTGGGGATCCAACGTCTTTTAAGCGAGTCAATCCTAACGCTTGTTTTCCCGTCGAGGATTTTGTATGGATTTACTTTTTCTGTCATTTACTTTCAGCATTATATTATTGTTATTATTGCTGTATTGGGGTGTGATGGATGTTCTATGATTGAGGGATAAGCCGGACCTGGGCTTGAGTGCACTTAGAATTAGAGTAGAAAGTAGTGGGCGCGTGCCGGCTTTGCTTGCATTAGTGTCCCACGAAATCTACACTCGGACGAGGTTCTTCTGGTTGACTTCTTTTTCTACCCTTTGGGTCAAAGGGGTTGTTGGTTAGTTGGATTGTCGACTCCGGGAACCGATCAATTGGAAGTTGGCTAAGTGAGGCCTCTTTAGGATTTGATGATGCCACTCCTTCTGGGAATCGTATCATCAACCCTGAAAGTCTGTGACGCCGACGACCGCATAGGATGCCATACCTTTGTCAGTTACTAGGACACCTACCTGTGAGAGGGTTTGGGGCTATGCAGGTAACTAGACCTTCAGATACCGGTGTTTCTTGATCTGAGATTCTGGGTATTTATGGACAGTTGTGAGGTCTATCAGAGACCAGTCAGAGTTATGTTATGGGGAAGCTTTATTTTGGGTCTGTCCAAGACCAGGGCTTGAGGAATTCTGGATGGTCTACCTGAGACTTTTGATATGGTTCAGGCTTCTCAGCCATGGCATTTGGTCCCTGTTGCATCTATCTGCATTGCATTGCTCGCATAACCATTATCATGTGCATTTCATTAACGTGTGTCTGTGCTGCAGGTGCATATTCCCCGATTTTAGTGCCCGGACTTCTGCTTATTGATCATGGCTGGTTTGAGAAAGACAGTTGCGTACAAGTTACCTGCACCTGACATTACTCCCCTACTTGGTATGATGTCCCTTGCTGATGAGGAGGTTAGGAGAAGTTTCAGGATGAGTCATGGAAGATTGTTGAGAATGGTCTGCAAGCCAACTGCTGTTGAGATGAATGGGCTGTACACCTTGATGCAATTCTATGACCCTGCATTGAGATGTTTCACGTTTGCTGACTTTATTTTGGGGCCTACCATGGAGGAATACGCAGAGTTTATCGAGCTACCAGTACAGAATAAGGTTCCTTTTATTCACTCCGCCGCTGAGCCCAAGTTGGAGGACTTAGCTAAGGCCTTGCACATAAACGCTTCTGAACTATTAGTGACTTCTTGGCTTGGGGTTCCAGGTTTCTCCCTTGATTTTCTGGTTGGCAAAGCTCAAGAATACGCCAAGAGTGGGTGCTGGATAGTCTTTAATGCTATCTTGGCTTTGTGCATCTACGGAATAGTGCTGTTTCCCAACTTACCCAATTTTGTGGACTTGGACGCTTTTCATCTGTTTGCTGCTGGCAACCCGGTACCCACTTTGATTGGAGATCTCTATCATTCATTGCACTACAAAAATGAAAACAGAAGAGGAAAGACCGTTTACTGCTGTGCGCCGCTGTTGAACATGTGGTTCAAGAGCCATCTCCCCCTGAAGGGACCTTTTGTAGATAGTGCAACTACAGCTGACTGGCCAGAGCGCCTGATGAGACTATCTTCTGAAGACATTGAGTGGTTCGACTGAGACTTGCTGGGGTCTGAGCTTATTGTCAGTTGTTCTGGGTATCCTAATGTTCCGTTGATAGGAAGAAAAGGGTGCATAAATTACAATCCATCCCTGTTCGTTCGCCAGTTTGGATACGCATTGAAGAACCCACCTAAGGAGGAAGAAGTACAGGAATCTCTGTACTTCACCGGTGATTTGAATGGAGAGTTACTAGCCAAGCTTCAGCACGCCTGGATGCGTATCAACAGAAGAGGGAAGCCACTGTTGGGGAAGAATGATTGTCAGGCTTATGTACCATACAAAGTTTGGATCCAAGAGAGAGCAAGACAGCTGCTGATGCCATTTCCAGCTGCACCAGTCCCTGTTCATATTCCGGTGGAAGAACCAACCACTGTTACTATGGAGGTCTACGAGCGAGTTGTAAAAGAAAAAGAAGCCTTGATGAAGATCAATGAAGGGTTAGAAAAGGAACTGGCTCAGATGCGTAGTGAGAAGAACAAGATTGTGCATTCTTTCCAACAGCAGATCGAGTTAGTAAACAGGCTAGGTGCTGAATTAACTGAAGAGAAAAAGAAGCGTGAACGCCTGGGGAAAGAATTCAGAAGCTCTCATGACATGTTGGAATCCAAAAAGAAAGCACTCGATTCCGCCCACCGGGAAATCTCTTCTTGTAACAAGACGTGGAATGCTACGCTGACCAACAACAAAAAGAGGGAAGACAAATTGAAGCAGCAAATTTCTGAACTCGAAGAACAGTTGAAGGCTAGCACCAAGAAGTATGAAGAGGAGGTAATGGCCAGATATAGTCTCCAGAATGCATTGAACAAGGCCATCGAAGGCAAGAAAGAGGCTGTGTCTCAGAAGCGGAAGCTAGAGGATCGCTTCGGAGAAGGGGCATGGGAAGAGTCCGCAGGTGATTTGCGACGTGTTCTCAAGCGAAGAGATCTACTTGTTGAGGGTCTGCTTACCCGACCAAGTCATCCAGAGACTAAGAAGTTACTAGAAGAGTACCAGGCATATGGGAGTACTTGATCGTTTCATGTATTAATGTGGATGCTTTATTTGCATAGCGCTGACCATCACCAGGATTGTTGGTTGAGGTCATGCCTTCTTATTGTACACTCAGTAATGATGTATTCTGTGGCTTAATGAATTTCTCTGCAATATATGAGGTGTTTTCTATGATTCGGTTCCGATCATCGCATTGCTAGCACTGTCACCGCACTGGCACATTCGCATTAGAATCGGGGAATGATATTCCCTAAGGCAGAGACATATATTGCATTGCATTCACGTTCATATTGCATTACAGGTGATTATTGAACTATACCTCATTTCTTGCATTGTACCAGGTCTTTTCAGGATTGAAGGTCAGCGCCCGCACCGATACTCCACTCGTATCAACTGCCGAAGAATTATGGATCAGATGCAGAATGAAATGCAAGACATGCGTGAGAAGCTGGCGCTATTCATGCAGACAATGGAGACCATTGCGAAAGGCCAGGAGAATTTGCAAGCTTTGGTGCAGCCTTTGTTGGTGAGAAATGCGGGGCACGGAAATGAAGAGCATAATTCTGTGCGAGTCGACACTATTCACGGGGATGGTACCCCCACACTGGTGGCTCCACCTGTGGTAAACATACCTGCTGTCAATGTGAACAACGGCGCTGCCGCCGGAAATGGTAACGTTGGAATTGGTAACGAGACTGTCGTCAACAACGTTGGGCTCGGAGATGTCAACCTGGGTGATAATATGGGAGGTAATGGCTTCGGTAACAATGGATTCGGCTTCAATGACCAGGGGTTTGATCATGCTGGGAAGTACGGCTTCAACGCTCAAGGTTTCGGACAGGACGGATTTGGTATGACTAATCAGGGTTATGGCGGATGCGGAAATGGAAATGGCGCTGGGTTAATGGCTTTTGGACCTGCAGGAGTCGCTCCGGGGTATGGTAACAGGGGGCGAGGCCCTGTAATGAATCAGACTAGAGTTGGCTGTAACTACGGGTACGATGGATACGGAACTGGGAACGGTAATTGGCAAGAAGATCAGCAAGAGGATGCTTTCTCCGGTGGAGGTTTCGAAGGTCCTATGGATGACTCTCAGAGAATCAGGATGCTCGAGGAGCAGATGAAGGGGGTCGTGAATCAAAGCGCTGTTGGCTTAGATATGACTACAATGGGTCTGGTGCCTGGCCTGAGGGTACCAATAAAATTCAAAGCTCCCACATTCGACAAATATAAGGGGGATACCTGTCCAAAGGTGCACGTGCGGTCATACTACAGAAGGATGTCGGCGTATTCAAACGATGAGAGGATGCTGATGCATTTCTTTCAAGATAGCTTGTCTGGTCCTTCCCTTGAGTGGTATATGGGGCTGGAACCAACACAGATAAAGACATGGAAGCAGTTGGCTGAAGCATTTGTGGCTCACTATAAGTACAACAGTAACTTGGCACCCAATCGGGTCCAATTGCAGGGGTTGTCTCAGAAGAAGGGCGAGAGATTCAAAGAGTATGCGCAGAGATGGCGCGACATGGCTGCTCGAGTCCATCCTCCTTTAGAGGACAAAGAAATGAATGATATGTTCATAGGAACGTTTACCGGTATGTTTTATGACAAGTTGTTTCATACTTCGTTGGGCAGTTTTTCAGACTTAATCCTGATGGGAGAGAAGATTGAAAGCAACATTAAACAGGGAAGATTCCAAGCTGAGGAATCCACTTCAGCTGGAAGTAACAGAAGGGCTTTCGGTGGGCGCCGTCAAGGTGATGCAAGTGCAGTGTTTGGGGGCCGAGGCCGAGGCCGGGGCAGAGGTCGAAACCAGTACAATCAGCCGCAGCAGGTGGCAAGTGTTACTATTCCATTTCAGCAACAACCCATACAACAACAACAACAGCAGCCACAACCGGGGGCACATACTGCCCAGCGCAGAGCCCAGGGGGGCAGACCAAGGAGGGTGTTTGAAAAGCCTCCTTCGACGTATGCAGAATTGCTACAGACGTTACTAGGTTTGAACTTGGTAGAAAAGAGAACTATAGCGCCAGTAACAGGCACTCCTCCGTACGGCTTTGACGCAAGCAAGCACTGTGAATTCCACTCCGGGGCTCCTGGCCACGATATAGAGGGTTGCCTCGCATTCAAGCATATGGTGCAAGATCTATTGGATAGTAAGGTTATCAATTTTGGACAAGCGGGTCCGAACATAGTGCAAAAGCCCATGCCCAATCATGGGGAAAATGCCATTTTAACCGAGGAGGGTTTGAACTTGATTATGAATGTTGACGACCTAAAGACACCGTTGTGTGAGATAAAGATCAGATTATTGCAAGGGGGTGTATATCCAGGCTGCGACGAGTATTGTTTAGAGTGTTGGACCCGAGCTGGGGGTTGTGATGAATTGAAGAAGGGTATTCAGACTTTGATAGACGGAGGCACATTGCAATTCGACAGAACGGCAGTTGAGGAACCTGCAGAGGTATTAGCAGACGAGCAAAGTGATGTAGCTACTGTGACGATTCCCCGAAAAATAATAACTATAACGGCGCCGGCCAAGCGACCGCCGATCACTATCACCAAGGCAGGACCAATCCCTTATGAGAGCACTAAGGCAGTCCCCTGGACCTATGGGTTGGAAGTATACTGTGATGGGGTGAAAATTGATGTTAGTAAGCAGCCAGTGGAGACTATAGACAACGTCGTCGGTACCGGAGGGATGACAAGAAGTGGGAGAATCTTTATATCGCCTGAGGTAGAGGCTGAACGATTGGCTAAAGGAAAAGGAAAGATGAATGATAATGTCCCGATGCAGAGGAACGAAAAAGAAGCGTCATCGAAGGATGTGGAAGAGTTTATGCGCCTTATTCGTAAGAGTGATTATAAGATTGTTGAGCACCTTCAACAGACGCCGTCAAAGATATCCATACTGTCGTTGCTATTGTGTTCTGAAGCTCACAGAAATGCATTGTTGAAAGTTCTGGATACGTCCTTCGTACCCCAAGATGTTTCCGTGAATCAGTTGGAGGGGGTGTTGGCGCATGTGAACGCAGGCCATAGCTTGGGATTTACAGACTTTGATTTGACCCTGAAGGGGAGAGAGCATAACATGGAGTTACACGTCTCAGTCGAGTGTAGGGGCTCAGTCATGTCTCATGTATTGGTAGACACCGGATCTTCCTTGAACGTGCTGCCCAAGAAAGCGATGATGAAACTGGATGTCAGAGGAATCCTTTGTACGCCTAGTGACTTGGTGGTCAGGGCATTTGATGGTACACGAAGAACAGTCTTTGGATCCATAACGTTACCTCTACAGGTGGGGCCAGAGGTTTTCGCAACTGAATTTTATATTATGGACATCCAGCCAGCATACAACTGCCTTCTCGGACGACCCTGGATCCATGGTGCTGGGGCAGTCACATCTACCTTGCATCAAAAGCTGAAATACATGGTAGGGGACAGTGTGGTCACGGTCTGTGGAGAAGAAGATATATTGGTCAGCCATCTGTCATCATTCAAATATGTAGAAGTAGACGGCGAGATTCATGAAACACCCTGTCAAGCCTTTGAAGGGTTGCGCATCAAAGACAAAGGTCCTGGGCCGAGTAAAGCGTCAGAGGTAGCCGTCTCGTCATATAAGGAGGCTCAAGCTCTAGTGAAGACTGGTGAGACAAAAGGCTGGGGCAAGGTGCTGGATATTCCTGTGAAGATGGACCGATTTGGGCTGGGATATCAACCGTCATCATCAACACCTGCTGTGGGGGCACCCCGTTTCAGAGGACCGATAACCATCACAGCTAGTGGAGTGTGTCATGAGGCCATCAACGCTGTTTCAGATTCTGAAGAAGGAGACAGCGATTGCGACCTGGACGCCTGGATTCAGCCGAGCGTGCCAGGACAAGGATTATGCAATTGGTCTATTCAGGAGATTGTTCCTGTGACTCTCAAACAGTAATACTTTGTTTTCTTAATTGTTGAACAATCTGGTGTCTTACCCGAGGCATCATGATTTTGCTTAGGGCCGTGCTGTTATGCACATTGCGTTGTTTAATCATTAAATAAAAGGCGTTTTTCATGTACGAATATTGCGATCTCTGTTTTTCCTGTTTTGTGTTTACAATAAAATGGCAACGTGGTTATTCGCTTTATATGCATTTTGAAGCATTTAACCATTCCTTTTGCAGGATAACATTTTCAGATGACATCATTGAACCGCCTATGACTCGTCTCGACTTTGAGCACCCGGTATTTCAAGCCGAAGAAGAGATTGTCGAAGATGGTGACGTTCCCGAAGAATTGTCTTGGTTGGTAAAGCGAGAAGAACGGGTCATTCAGCCTCATGAGGAGGTCATCGAAATTATTAACCTGGGGTCGGAAGGGGTTGAAAAGAACATCCGTATAGGAGCCTTGCTACAGAGCGACGTCAAGCGAAGACTGGTTGAAATGCTCAGAGAGTACAGTGATGTGTTCGCTTGGTCGTACGAAGACATGCCTGGGCTTGATACAGATATGGTCGTACACCGTCTGCCGTTAAAAGAAGAATGCCCGCCGGTCAAGCAGAAGCTTCGCAGAAATAGACCAGATATGGCAGTGAAAATTAAAGAGGAGGTTTAAAAGCAGTGGGATGCTGGTTTCCTAGCTGTGACAAAATATCCTTCATGGGTCGCTAATATTGTGCCAGTGCCAAAGAAAGACGGTAAAGTAAGAATGTGCGTAGATTACCGTGATTTGAATAAAGCGAGCCCGAAAGATGATTTCCCGCTTCCTCACATCGATGTGCTGGTTGACAACACTGCTCAATTCTCCGTATTCTCCTTCATGGATGGCTTATCGGGCTATAATCAGATTAAGATGGCACCAGAGGACATGGATAAGACTACTTTCATAACACCTTGGGGAACATTTTGCTACAAAGTGATGCCCTTCAGACTAAAGAATGCTGGGGAAACGTATCAGCATGCAATGACGACTCTTTTCCATGATATGATGCATAAAGAGATCGAAGTTTATGTCGATGATATGATTGCCAAATCCCAGACGGAGGAAGAGCATTTGGTGAATCTGCTGAAGTTATTCAAAAGGCTTAGGAAGTTCAGGCTGAGACTGAACCCTAACAAGTGCACCTTCGGGGTGAGATCGGGTAAACTGCTGGGGTTTATCGTGAGCGAAAAAGGAATAGAGGTTGATCCTGCAAAAATAAAAGCAATACAAGAGATGCCGACGCCTAGAACAGAGAAAGAGGTGCGCGGGTTTTTAGGGAGGTTGAACTACATCGCTCGGTTCATATCTCACCTAACGGCTACATGTGAGCCATTATTCAAACTGTTGAAAAAAGACCAGGCTGTAACGTGGAATGAAAATTGTCAAAAGGCGTTCGATAAAATAAAGCAGTATTTGCAGGAGCCTCCTATTTTGATACCCCCAGTGGCAGGGAGACCCTTGATTATGTATTTGACGGTTCTTGAGGGAAGTATGGGTTGTGTTCTCGGTCAACACGACGAAATAGGAAGAAAAGAGCATGCGATCTACTACTTGAGTAAAAAGTTCACTGAATGTGAATCTCGATATTCAATGCTCGAAAAAACTTGTTGCGCGTTAGCCTGGGCCGCCAAGCGTTTGAGGCAATACATGCTGAACCATACAACCATGCTCATCTCAAAGATGGATCCTATCAAATACGTATTCGAAAAGCAGGCATTATCGGGGAGAATTGCCCGGTGGCAGATGGTTTTGACCGAATATGATATTCAGTATGTCTCACAGAAGGCTATAAAGGGGAGTGTATTGTCTGAATACTTGGCAGAGCAGCCTATTGAGGATTACCAATCGATGAGGTTTGATTTTCCTGACGAGGATATCATGTACCTAAAGGTGAAAGATTGTGAAGAGCCGTTGCCAGACGAAGGACCAGAATTGGGTTCCAAATGGAAGTTGATCTTTAACGGAGCTGTAAAGGCCTACGGTAGCGGAATAGGGGCAATCATCACTACTCCACACGGGTCGCACATCCCGTTTACTGCTCGATTGACCTTTCCAGTTACCAACAATGAAGCCGAATACGAAGCTTGTATCATGGGGCTTGAAGAAGCCATTGATTTGCGAATCAAAAATCTAGATGTATACGGAGACTCAGCTCTGGTGGTGAATCAAATAAAGGGGGAATGGGAGACACGTCAGCCTAATTTGATACCGTACATGAATTACGCAAGGAGATTGTTGCCTTTCTTTGACAAGGTTGAATTGCATCATGTACTGCGAGCAGAGAATCAGATGGCTGACGCCCTGGCCGTATTGTCTTCCATGTATAAAGTCAACTTCTGGAATGAGGCTCCCAGAATTGTTATCTCTCGGCTTGACAGACCTGCCTTCGTATTTGCCATTGACAAAGCATATGATGATAAACCCTGGTATTTTGATATCCTTAATTTCCTGAAAAGCAAAGAGTATCCGGCTGGGGCATCCAGTCACGATCAAAAGACTCTCAGGAGATTGGCGGGTAATTTCTATCTGAATCCGGATGGTGTCTTATACAGAAGAAATCACGACCTGGTGCTACTACGTTGTGTAGACGAAAAAGAGGCGAAGCTGCTCATGGAGGAAATACATGAGGGTACATTTGGTACGCATGCTGGTGGGCATGCCATGACGAGGAAGCTGCTGCGGGCAGGTTATTTTTGGCTAACTATGGAAACTGATTGTTTCAAGTTTGCGAGGAAGTGTCACAAGTGCCAAATCTATGCAGATAAGATCCATGTGCCTCCGAGTCCTCTGAATGTGATGTCATCGCCATGGCCATTCTCGATGTAGGGAATCGATATGATTGGAAAGGTCGAGCCGACAGCTTCTAACGGGCACCGTTTCATTCTAGTAGCAATCGATTATTTCACCAAATGGGTGGAAGCGGCATCTTATGCGAATGTGACCAAACAGGTGGTGGCCAGATTCATCAAGAGAGATATCATTTGCAGATATGGGATCCCCGAGCGGATAATCACCGACAACGGTTCAAACCTGAATAACAAAATGATGAAGGAGCTGTGTCAGAGTTTTAAGATCGAGCATCACAACTCCTCCCTTTACCGACCCAAGATGAATGGCGCTGTTGAAGCGGCCAATAAGAATATAAAGAAGATTGTCCAGAAGATGGTGGTGACCTATAAGGACTGGCATGAGATGCTACCTTTCGCTTTGCACGGTTATCATACGACGGTACGCACATCAATCGGGGCAACCCCGTTCTCGTTGGTATATGGAATGGAAGCAGTGTTACCATTGGAAGTCGAGATTCCTTCCCTAAGAGTACTACGAGATGTCCAACTAGACGAGGCAGAATGGGTGAAGGACAGGTTGAACCAACCGAGTTTAATGGATGAGAAGAGGCTAGCTTCTCTAGCATATGGTCGTTTGTACCAGAGCCGAATGAAGAAAGCATATGATAAGAAGATACATCCTCGGAGCTTTCAGACGGGCGACCTTGTGCTGAAGAGGATTCTCCCGCCACAGGCAGATCATAAGGGCAAGTGGACCCCCAACTACGAAGGGCCATACGTTGTCAGAAAAGTCTTTTCAGGAAGGGCTTTATTGTTGTCCACCATGGACGGTGAAGACTTTACGTCGCCTGTGAATTCGGACGCAGTTAAAAAATACTTTGCTTGAAATTGACCCGCTGGACAGAAAAAAGAGAGTCCAGGCAAAAATGGGGCATCCTGGCGAACCAAAAACAGAATGAAAGGTTCGGGCAAAAGTTAGGGATAAAATTGAAAAAGTGTACACCCGCGAAGTTGAAAACCTACACTGGGCGGCTTCGGCAAAAAAGGGTATCCCGGTGAACTGAAAACCCGTAAAGGGCGGCTCACGCAAAAGTTAGGGATTTGAAAAGCAAATGACTGCGGTCCGAATTTGATACTACATTGCGCATTGGTGCGGGAGAATATACTTGAGGGGTCGATTATCAGATACAATCTCTTCGGAAGTGGGAATACTGGGAAAACATTAGAGTCGGGCGAGTCATAGGAGGATCAGCTAGTGATGCTCGTCTGCATCCCGTTGCCGACATGTGTACAAATTTGATTTGTCATTATATTTATGCTTCTTGTGCATACTTGTATGTTCGTTGTGCGTAGCTTCCTATTTTCAGGAGTTACATCCCGTGTACAAAACTCTGCCCATGTAGGGGCCCAATCAATAGAACATGTTATTCAGTATTTGATGCTGGTTCTTTACTGTTTTGTACATGATAAACGCCTAGGGTCAATACAACTAGCAAGTGTATAACGTCGCTGGCCCTTGCCAATAATTGCTAAAACTTTGAATTAACTGAAAATAATGTCACTAACACTAACCTGAATAGATTTGGTTGCATAGATTTGTCTTGTCTTGTTTGTGGTGTTGCAGGGTTCATAGCTGTATGAAGTGGACGATCAAAAGATTGCAGTATGGACCAGAGGCTCGTAACGGGAAGACTCGATCCCCACGCAGATCGCGCTTCCAAGATAACATTGTTCCTCACTGAAGAAGGATCGAATTCCCCAGCTAGTCGCAGCTTAGCCGAAGGACATTCTCCAGCAAAGTCGGTTACTCTCAGCAGAATTGATGATTCTAAGATCAAAGGCAGTATTCAGACAGTGCATCCCGAGCAGAGTGGTTTAGCCTCAGAAGATTAATTTCCAACTCGTGAGCTGTACCTCAGACAGTCTACCCTTCCCAGTAGGGTCATTTACGCTCCTCCAGCGGATTCAGTTGATTTTCCCCAAGAGAGTCGTTTCGTCCCCAGCGGAGTTCTCTCTTTTCAACAAGTGTTCTCTTTCCTCCCAGTGGAACTCGAAGATTAAAACTCTCCCCAGCAGAGTTGGCTGTGCGTCCTGGCATTTATTTTTTCGGGATATCATGTGATACTCGTTCACTCCCCAGAAACAAGTCCAATCATGAGTGGCGCATTCAGTGATTCCTCAGCGAAGCGGGCTTCACTCTTCCAGCATTTATTTTGCTGGAATAATTTTGTAACACCTGGTTATCCCCAGCGGAGTTGGCATTATCTTCAGCATTTATTTTGCTGAAGCAGTTTTCTGTATCCTAGCAGTTCGAGCTTGCATTTGCATTGGCATATAGTGTCATATTTGCATCTACCGGACAAAACGCGTAGCATTTCCATATCGAGTGGAGCATTACGCCATTGACAAACATATGCATTATGAAACATCAACCAGGTTGGTTAACCGTTTTTTTTCAAGTGTTGTTTCCCTTGCAGGGGGAGGGAGCTCTTGCTCAAATTAATTACCAAACATTCCGGATCTCGGCGTGAGGCATTCAACGAAAATGTCAGTTTTGGCATTATTCCCCACAAAGTTGTTTGATTAAGTTTCTCTTACCCTTCCAGAGGAGTATTTCTTCAAAATTGCTGTTATAACAATATCAAAGATTTCATGAATCGATCTTTCGAAGTTGTCTGGCAGTGTGGATTCAAAAAAATCCCCAGTAGAGTCCTCCTCAAATTTACTGCCATGTCAGCACTGAAGATTGGAATACTAGACTCAGATTGTGTTACCCATGTGGTTGGCGGAGCTAGCTGCTGCAAAGATAGGCAGAAAAAGCTGTACCAGGATGATATTCCCGTATGAACAGGCGGATGAAGTTTCCTGTGTTCAGGCAGATGATATTCCCGTATGAACAGGCGGATGAAGTTTCCTGTGTTCAGGCAGATGATGTTCCCGTATGAACAGGCGGATGAAGTTTCTTGTGTTCAGGCAGATGATGTTCCCGTATGAATAGGCGGATGAAGTTTCCTGTATTCAGGCAGATGGTATTCCCGTATGAACAGGCGGATGAAGTTTCCTGTGTTCAGGCAGATGATGTTCCCGTATGAACAGGCGGATGAAGTTTCCTGCGTTCAGGAAGATGAGGTTCCCGTATGAACAGGCGGATGAAGTTTCCTGTGTTCAGGCAGATGATTTTCCCGTATGGATAGGAGGAAGAAGTTTCCTGTGATTAGACAGAAATGTTTCCCCCAGCGAAAGCGTCGGGATTTTTCCGTGATGTGAGTCCTGACGTGGACAGATTTGTGTTTATTCGTGATTTGGCGAAATTTGGGTCCAGATGTGGACAAGGTTACTCCTGTGACAACATAATCTCTATTCGTGTTGACGAATTTGTCTCTCTTCTTGTGTTGATAAGGTTAGTCCAGTTGTGGACAGAGGTGTTTTGCGAAAAGTGCCCAGTACCTGTGGCGTTGCATAGGTGGTTGAAGTTGAAATCAGAATTATCAGACGTTGGATCAGTTGTTGCCGTAACAACCAGATTCAGTTGGGGGATGTCGTTCCCTAAACAGTGGTGCAGTTCATTTCTGCGGTTGGCAAATTTCCGGGTTCTTAGTATTCAACCGTCTCGTACCTCGAATGTTTGAAGGCCGTTCGCTCTTCACCCAATCGGGTCCAAGTCGCTTGAATAGGGGCAGCTGTTGCACCCTAAAATTTGCTCAACCTATTTCGCTTAGTTTATGTTTCAATTGCATTGTCATTTGCATAAAAAAGTCATGTACATAGTCTAATCATTTGCATAACATAGCATAGCAAATCATCCAACAAGGGACCAAGTACTATTCTTATCTCTATGAGCCTATCAAGAGGGTATTGTCCAAATTCAATCTTATCCAAGCCATCAGAAAGAAATTGAAATCTAAGAAGTCAGTGGATCAAGTAGTGGATCTATCTCCTATCTTGAGTGTATTGAAGATCCTCAAAGTAGTTGTGAGCTGTGAATTGAGCATGGAGGGTATATAGACATCATGGAGGACCTAGAGGGTCATTTTGAAAGTGAAACAAGTCATTGATGTGATCACAAGAGTTGCAGTTGAAGACAGTCAACTAGGGTTTCATCTGGGTCAACCCTAGGTCAAATGATTGATTGAAAGGCATCAAGGTATATTTGAGAGATGTGGGGTTCATCATTTGACATGTAGATATGGATGTGGTGTTGTGCCAAGGAGAAATCAAGAGAAATCAAGAAGAAGAGGAGTTTCTAAATTAGGGTTTCTGTGTACCCCTGGTTTAGGTCAAACTTCCAAGCAAGATAATTCAAAATACAAGCTTCAAATGGATCCTTGGACAACATGAAACTTGTAGAGGATCTCAAGACCTTTAATTTGAGTGGTGGAAGACATCAAGGAGATTTATAGAACTCAAGTTATGGTCCTTGCAAGTTACAGGTCATCTGAGGCATCTGGAATTTTGTCTGTGAAAGTTACTTGTCTTCCAAGCAACTTTTACCCCTCAAGGAGATTTCAAATGTATTTATGGTAAACATGGGAGTTGTTCCTCATTGTCTTATATTTCTAGAAAGGTATGGCATGCCTTCATCTGATTTGTGAAACTCTACTTATGACCTTGGCAAGCAAAGGGTATTTTGGTCATTTGAGAATTACAGGTCATTTCAAGCATATGCCTAAAACTCATACAAGGAAGCTTCAAATGAAAAACATCACAACATCAAAGTTTCTCCAAATGACATTTTGAGTCTATAAAAGTGGTCATGGGAGTTGGAAAATGCTCATAGCTCAAGATTGCAAATTTGGTTAATTAAAAGGTGAATTTAATGAATAAAAGTGACCTAAAAATGAGATTTTTCATAACATGTCCAAATGGGATGAAATTATAGGTCATTTTGATTGGAAAGAATGTTTTAAGACCATTGGCAATAGTGGATTTTTGAGTTTAGTTCAAAGTTTGGAGGTTATACTAGTTGGCTTACAAAAGAAGTAACATATCCAAATTCACAAGGGATTTGAGTGCAAGAAAGTTCCAGCAACTTCTAGATGGTTCCATGAGCATCTATATATGGAGTAGAGTGGATCCAATCATTGGTTGGTGATTCATTTGGTTGAAAACTCATAGTTACATCTCATTCCTCAATTTTGCAAATTACACAAAAACTCTATCAAATCTTCATCATTCTTCAAAGTTCTTGATCCTATCATCATCTACATTCATCATAGAGCAAGTTTCCATCAAGATCTGGTTGAATTGAAGCAGAATTCGTATGCTACCAACTTCATCATCCAAAGTGCAAGAAGAATTCAATTGCAAGATCAAGAGCATTTGAGCAGGTGTTGCTGCATACAGAACCAAGATCCAAGTCCATTGATCAAGTCCAAAGCATTGCAAGCTGTGAATCCAAGGATTATTCCATCTGTTTTCAGATTTTTACCAGGTTGGTGTTTCCTTCGAATTAGCTTAAAATAGATAGCATGATTAGGTTAGAACGGTTAGGAATAAGTAGATGATCAATTTCAGTGAGTTTGAGAGCATTTCATGGAGTTTACCATTGGAGCACGAATTCTGTTGAGGCTTAGAACTTGATGATTAAGCTGTTAAAATCTTAGGTGATTATTGATTATTGATCAGTGCAAGGTCATGATGAGATTAGTGTATCTAGATTGATGATTGGTAAGGATGAAAATTCTGAGTAATTTGGAGGCAGTGATCGTGTTTCATGTAAGAATGGATATCAATTGAAGCCAATGCTATAGATGGATTCAGTGATGAATTTGGAGTGATTTTGCTTTTTACACGTTGGAATTTGGTGAAGAATCGAGCATGAACGAATTGATGGAAGATGATGCATGAGGTTCCATTTCCATGGCTGTTTCATAAACCCTAGGGCTGGAGGTAGGAGACGACCTCCCAGCCGTTAGATAGAAGTGAGACTTTGACTCAGAAAGCGCATCCAACGGCCCATGTTTGAAGTTGAAACGAGAGGGAATCTGAGGCTGTGAAATGCACCGTTTCACTTAAGTCCTCAGACTGGGCTTAATGATCTTTCTATTCGCACCCCCCAATATCCAAGCCCATATGATTTGAACTAACTTTTCTTGCTTTTTACACTGTTTTTTGTTTTTATTTTCTCTTGTGCTTTCTGACTTAACTGGGCCCAGACGCGCCTTGCTACACGCACCCCCAGTCTGGGCCCATCATCAATTTTTCAATGCAAATCATTGCTGATTGCACCCCTAACCAATTTTATTTCATTTTAATTTCATTCATTTTTCTTAATTGTTTGAAAAATCATAACAAATTGAAAATTCCATATTTTTGATTGGTTGTTTTTTTACCATTTTCATATTTCTGAGTAGAAAAATATCATGTAATAAAATTTCCATTTTATTTTCTTTTAATATTTTTTGCACATTTTCCCTTTTAATGCCTTTTTAAATAGATTTAATTTGTATGTAGTTTTGTAGAATCTCTTTTAGGTGGTTCTCATAATCTTTTTAGGCCAAGTTTTTTTAGTATAATTAGATACATATATTAGGTGTCCTCTTGATTTTTATACCAATGTTTTAGGATTTATTTTAGGTAGTTTAGTTAGAAAATATTAGGCTAATCATTTAGGGTTGTGAATATCAATGTAGGTTTTACAAAACAAATTTTCTTTTGGGTTTTCTCTAGGACAAGTTAAATGATGGGACTATAGGGTATTATGGGTAAATATTAGATCCCTTAGAAAATATTAGGCTTCCCCTATTCAACTATTACTACTAGTATAATTCCTGTATTTGCTTGATTGTGTGGTGTGCCCTCTCTAGGGTTATTATTTGACTGTGTGGGGTATTGGGCCTGCTTGGGGTTTGGGTTTGAGCTGAGGGCTGTGCTGATGAAGCCCATTGAAGATTAAGAGAATGGGGACCAATTTCCAGAGTGGATGGAGAGTATATCTTGCTGGCAGCTGATGAGGTTATGAGGTTTAGGAGTTAGGTAGAGCTCTAGAATAGGAACTTGATTCACAAACATGGAAGGTCTTGTGTGCCTCCATTCTTTCTCTATGATTCAAAGTCTCTTTTAAATATCCACCTCCTTCCTTTGGAAGGATTAGTGAATGTATTTAAAGGATAGAACTTTTGAGAGAAAACTGTCTGTATCATGTTAACAGTCAGTAGGCCACCCTTGGTAGGCAACTGACTGCTTAACATCCAATTCATCTTGTTGACGGATACTCATCTTGGAGAGTGAGACTTGAAGAAAGGCCATTGAAAGATTGAAGATAGAGACCTTGCTTGAAGGCTATGAAGATGAAGACTGATGCTTGCTTGAAGCTTGTAGATGGTTGAAGATGACTTGAAGATAGATGTTGATGAAGAATGCTGTTTGCTGTCTACTTTTGCTGTTTATAATTCTTGATGTATTGTTTGAATTTCTCTGACTGTATTGTTTGCCATTTAATCTGTTAGGTTGAAAGCAAATTTTGTTCGCTTTTGCCTGTTGTTTTCTAGGTTCGAGGTTGAGTGAGACTCCCTTGCCTCGCTTGTATTGCTGCGTTCATGCATTTTAATGCTTTATTGTATATTTGCTATTGTTGCTGTTTCCGTCTATTCCCTTAGGATCTCTGTTTCTCTCTGTGCAAGAGAGGAGCATGATAGACATTAGGTCTTAACCCATGCATGATAACATTAAGTTAGTTTGATTCCCTCTGCAACCATAGGTTAGAGTTCTGTCTCTTCTTTCTCAAAACAAACAGAAAACACAATAAATATTTCAAACACAATAAAAGACACTTCTTCCGTAAAAGAATGTGAACTCATCAAAACGTCATTTTTGTCCGCTTGGACCGGTAATCAGAAAAACCCTTTTTCAGAAGGAGATAAAAGCAATCAAGACAGATTTGTGTCGTACGTGGCCCGAACTACGTTTGCTCTGATCTTTCATGCTTTTTGAAAGTACGTAGGCATAGGATGCAATATCCTAGCGAGCAACCTTCCCCTTCTTTCCCGTAGGTAGGCGAACTACGTTGACTCTGATTTCTCGTTCCAGACGGGAATACGTAGGCATAAAGTGCGATACTTTGCCGAGTCAGTTTATTTTCTTTTAACCCCTGACTTGTAGAATAGATAGAATAACAATCCGTACTAGAAAACAAGCGTGGATCCCGTCGAGTACGATGGACGTGAGGGGTGCTAATACCTTCCCCTTGCGTAACCGACTCCCGAATCCAGGATTTGGTTGCGATGACCATTCCTTTCCCGTCTTTGCGGTAGGTTTACTCTGAGCGTTTCCTTTCCCTCCGTTGGGATAAATAACGCACGATGGCGACTCTTCTGTTCAGCCGGCGCCGATTTTCGCAGTAGCGACACCTACCAATGCCAGTCATAGGAGTAACTCGAAGAAACACGTGATCTCCCTCTTGAAATTCAAGTGCCTTCCTCCTCTTGTCATGATAACTCTTCTGACGGCTCTGAGAAATCTTCATCTTCTCTTGAATCATCTTAATCTTATCGGTAGTCTGCTGGACTATCTCAGGTCCAACCATAGAACTCTTTCCAGATTCATACCAACACAATGGTGTCCTACACCGTCTACCATGCAATGCCTCGAACGGTGCCATACCAATACTCGAATGAAAACTGTTGTTGTAAGTAAATTCAATCAAAGGTAAGTAGCTATCCCAAGCTCCTCCCTTCTCCAACACACAAGCTCTCAAAAGATCTTCAAGTGACTGAATCGTCCTCTCAGTCTGACCATCGGTCTGCGGATGATAAGCTGAACTCAAACGTAACTTCGTACCCAAAGCACTTTTCAAACTTTCCCAAAACCTCGAAGTGAACCTCAGATCTCTATCTAACACAATGCTAGACAGAATACCATGCAAACTGACAATCCTCTCAATGTACAGATTTGCCAACCTCTCCAACGGGTAATCCATTTGCATAGGAATAAAGTGAGCAGGTTTGGTCAATCTATCCACAATAACCCAAATAGCTTCAAAGTTATTCGGCGTCCTCGGTAAACCAAATACAAAATCCATAGAAATGCTATCCCATTTCCACTCAGGAATAAACAACGGTTTTATCAAACCTGACGGTTTCTGATGCTCAATCTTCGACTTCTGACAAGTCAAACAAGAATACACAAACTCGACAATATTCTTCTTCATGCGAGGCCACCAAAATACTTTCCTCAAATCTTGATACATCTTAGCATCACCTGGATGAATACTCAATCCACTACGATGTCCTTCCTCAAGAATACTCTTCTTCAGCTTAACAACATCAGGAACACAAACTCGATCACGACACCTCATGATACCATTCTCATCAATCCGAAAATTACCACCTTGACCTTGATTGATCAAAGTTAACCGATCAACTAAACTCAAATCAGATTTCTGTCCTTCTCGAATCTCGTCCAGAATACCATTAGTAAGCTTTAACATACCCAGCTTAACTCCATAAGAAGTCTTCTCACACACCAAACTCAAATCACAAAATTGCTCAATTAATTCCAACTCTTTTACAATCATCATCGACATATGCAACGATTTCCTACTCAATGCATCAGCTACCACATTTGCTTTACCCAGATGGTAATTCAAACCAAAATCAAAATCTTTCAGAAGTTCCAACCATCTCCTTTGCCTTGCATTCAATTCTTTCTGATAAAAAAGATACTTCAAACTCTTATGATCACTAAACACCTCAAATCTTAAACCAAACAAATAATGCCTCCAAAGTTTCAGCACAAATACAACAGTGGTCAACTCTAAATCATGCGTCGGATAATTCTTTTCCTGCACTATGAGTTGCCTCGAAGCATAAGCTACAACTTGTTTATCTTGCATCAACACACCTTATAAACCCATCAAAGAAGCATCACAATACACAACAAACAGTTCTGTCGGATTCGGCAAAATCAAAACAGGAGTTGTCGTCAATCTTCGCTTAAGCTCTTGGAAACTTCCTTCACACTTCGCATCCCATACAAAAGCTTGACTTTTCCTAGTCAACTGCATCAACGAAAATGATAACTTGGCAAATCCCTCAATAAATTTCCGATAATATCCCGCCAAACCAAGAAAACTTCTAATCTCAAAAACCGATTTCGGAGTCTCCCATTGCGACACCGCTTCAACCTTTGACGGATCAACTACAATACCTCTACTCGAAATCACATGACCAAGGAAATTCACTTCCTTCAAACAAAATTCACACTTAGAGAGCTTAGCATACAACCGCTTCTCTTTCAATACAGATAACATAATCCTCAGATGCTCGACATGTTCTTTTTCACTCTTCGAATAAATCAAAATATCATCAATGAACACCACCACAAACTTGTCCAAATAAGGATGGAAAATCCTATTCATGTACTCCATAAATACACCTGGTGCATTAGTCACACCAAATGTCATCACAGAATACTCATAGTGTCCATACCTCATTCTAAAAGCAGTCTTCTGAATATCCTCAGCCTTCATGCGAATCTGATGATACCCAGATCTCAAATCTATCTTACTGAACACACTCGTACCAACCAACTGATCCATCAAATCATCAATCCTCGGAAGTGGATACTTATTCTTGATAGTCACCTTGTTCAATTGTCTGTAATCCACACAGAGTCTCATAGAACCTTCTTTCTTCTTAACCAACAACACCGATGCACCCCACAGTGACACACTCGGACGAATAAAACTCTTCTCAAGTAGATCTTCAAGTTGATTCTTCAACTCTTTCAATTCCGATGCGAACAAATGATATGAAGCCATCAATATCGGACTAGTTCCATGAATTAAGTCGATCACAAACTCCATTTCTCGTTCTGGCGGTAAATCTATTATCTCCTTAGGAAAAACTTCCGAAAAGTCACGGACAATTGGTAAAGCATCAATCTTTCCACTTTCACCAATGCTCACCGTTGCCATTAACAAGAATACCTTAACACCATCTTGCAGTGATTCCTTCACTTGCTTAGCAGTCATAAACAAATCTTCTTTATCCTCAGGTTCAGGAAAAATAACCATTTTGTCAAAACAATTAATATAAACACGATTGAATTCCAACCAATTCATCCCAAGAATAACATCAAGTTGATCTAAGTGAAGACACACTAAATCAACTCCAAAGTCTTTACCAAAAATACTCAACGGACAATTCAAACACACATACGGGGTAGTTACCAAACCCATAACAGGAGTATCAATAACCATACCTCCACTTATAACAGACAACTCAAGACTTAATCTCTTAACACAATCAAAGGAAATAAAAGAATGTGTAGCTCCAATATCAATTATAGCGATCAAAGGTATACCATTTATGAAGCACGTACCTCGGAACAATCAATCATCATTAGCAGTCTCCGATCCTGATAGAGCAAACACTTTCCCACTCCCTTGAGTCTCCTTTGGATTGTCACACTTGGTACTAATGTGCCCTTGCTCACCACAGTTGTAGCAAGTCACATTCGCACCGCTTCTGCACTCAAGAGCTTTGTGGCCTGGCTTCCCACACTTAAAACATTTCTGCTCAACACTTTTGCACTCGGGAGCACGATGTCCCTCTTCACCGCATCTAAAACATCTCACCGGAGTGGAAACTCCTCCCCCACTAGACTTCTTGCCGAAACCAGCTTTCTGTTTTCCTTTCTCTGCAGGAGTCACATACGACTTTCCTCTAAATTGACCTTTTCCTTTCTTGTCACTTAAACTCTTGTAGTGGCTAGATCGAGCCCTACTATCTTCATCATAAATTCTACTCTTGTTCACTAACTCAGAAAATCTCCTAATCTCCTAATAACCAACAACTTGCTTAATTTCCGACCTCAAACCATTCACAAACTTGAGACACTTGGATCTCTCAGCATTAGCAGCGTTATAATGAGGACAAAACTTAATCAATTCCTCAAACCTTGCGACATACTTGGCCACAGTTGAGTTACCCTGCTTCAGCTCAAGGAATTCAATTTCCTTCTTACCACGCACATCTTCTGGAAAATAATTCTCTAGAAATGTCTCTCTAAAAAGATCCCAAGTAACCACAATCTCATTATCTTCAAACCTTTGGCGAGTATTACCCCACCAGTCCTCAGCTTCCTCTTCCAGCATATGAGTGCCAAACTGCACCCTCTGCGCATCCGAGCAATTCATGACCCGAAAGATCTTCTTAATTGCTTTCAGCCAAACTCGCGCTTTGTCAGATTCGTGAGTTCCCTTGAAAATCGGTGGATTGTTCCTTTGGAATCTTCCCAAATCACGACACTCATCATCAGCGTTATTTCTAACATTCACATTGGCATGAGGATTCTGCCCAATCGCTCCAGCCAACCTCGTTAATGCCTCAGCAATCGCTCCGTCATTCCTGCCTGCAACCATTGTTCTTGATTCCCATAACAAATCCTTGTTAGAACAACCATATGGATAATGCTACACATATATACCAAATGCATAAGGGAATGAACACGTTAACAACTTGGTCAACAGACCGACCTGCTCTGATACCACTTAATGTAACACCCCCTTCTATACCCTCAAATAAATAATAAATCACATAAGCACATAATAAATTTCATAAGAGTAAATTTGAAACATGGTATAAAAGAAGTATGCCACATCATTCACCAAAATAACATACAACACCTGCTCTATAAAAGACATGCAACAGTGGGGTAGTTCAACAGAGGAACTTAGTCCTTACACCCACATCTCAATATTTTAAAATTAAAGCGGAAGATTAAAACATTTGAATAATTTACAACATGTTTTCATATAAATACATAATTCAGTTTAGTTCACAATATCATTCATGTTTTACAAAACATTTACCCTCAAATACATATACAAAATGTATCCCAAAAGAATACTATACAAGCCTAACTACCCGGTGCCACATTTCAGAGCATAACCGACCAAAAGAATGAAGCTATACTTCACAAAAGACCTCCAACAAAGCTAATTTGCAATGCCTCATAGAGCATTATAAAACAGCAGAAGGGTGAGAAACATTATCATAATAATCCATGCATATAACTCTATATACATACACAAGTATAAAACACATACATTCCATATTTCTCACCACAATTCATTTTAATCATCATATACATCACAACATATGTACAGACAAATATGGATAATTACCAAGCGCATTTCATCATGCATACATCCATAATTCTCAATTCAATACTTCACATACGAGTATACTTTCATACAACAATACACATTAATCATGTGACTCAATGCAACTCATGCCATGTGTTACCAACACTTGTTATCATTTTTTGGGTTTTACACTTAAATCGGGTCCACCCTTCTAGACCGATAACAACAAAAGCTCATTCCCTAAGCTTTCAAACCCACCCTTCTAGGTTTGGGACAAGTCACTAGTCTCCACAAAACTAGCAAACATTGCCTCTTGACTAAATGATGCATATGCAATCAACCACCAAATGCACTTAAGACCATTCTCGCATCTTAATCCCATGTATTCAAATAATTCATCACTCAAGAATTATAACATGATTGCACACACAACATATTCATATTCAATATCATCAATATATTACCAAGCAATGCACACATATCCGCAATATGTTCCCATGCATTCTCAACACAACACCACATACCAACAATATGCATCCACCACATAGTGCTCACGGCAACAAATTCAATAACATTCATCATGCATTTTAATCAATTTAGACAATGCATTATATTTGTCAAAAGACCACATTTCATAATCAATTCCACAATCTAGGATTCACTCCATACGACTACCCACAACATATATTTCACAATATACAATTACTCATTTCCAACAAGGATTGAACACAATCGAACAAAGAAATCAACATGGAATGGAATCACAAGAAAACCAAATGTTGTCACGCTCGCTGGCTTGCTCGCCTAGTGAGTCCCTAGCAAATACTCGCTATCTGTTCGCCTAGCGAACAAGCTCGCGAAGGCAAACAGAAGCTACTGACTTTGCTCGCCACCTACTCGCTGCAGCGAGGCCCTAGCGAATCCTTTGCCACCTCACTTGCTACCAGCGAACCAGATCAAATGCATTCTGCCAAAGTCTGGGACCTCTCGCTAACTTGTTCGCCCAACAAGTTGCTAGCAAATGTTCGTGACCTGTTCGCCTAGCGAAGTTGCTAGCGAACGTCTGCGAACTCAGAATTCCTCATTGTCATCAAGTCCTCAACTCTTCACAAAACCGACCGATTCTCACCAAACCAGTTCCATAGCCTTAGTCTAACCTCCCTCGACTAAATTATACCACTTATTCTCATTTTCGACCGTTAAAACTCGATTTCTATCGATTAAATCCACTTTGCCCTAAAATGGAAGTTGTAGAAAAACATCCAACAATCTAACCCAAGCATACATAATCATATACATTGACAAGATAATGATATTTCACATCCTTACCTCGATTAAATCGATGCTTGAGAGTTGTTCTTGAGCTTTTCCAACTTTTCCTTCTTCTCCTTCTCTTTTCTCCCCTTTCTCCTTCTTTCTACTTCTTTCTCTATTCTTTCTCTTATGTTTCCTTTTCTTTTCACTTTTCCTTTACAAGTCTTTCCATTCTATTTCATTCCGTAAATTCTCCTCTCAAATATCTACCAATAAGTCCAATAATTATAATCATCCAAATAAATCAATTAATTAACATGAATAATTAATTATTGAAAAATTGGGTTGTTACATCGTGCTCCAGCGTGACAATGTGTTTGTTCTGCCAGAACAACATCTCGTTTGTCTGGTTGATGGTCACGAAGAGGGAGACTATCATCGGGTCCGTGTTGGCCAGAGTGGAGATGGGCTGGAATACCGCCGGGCTCCTTTCCCGAGGGACGACACGGTGCGGTGCGTCTTTGGAGGATGGGGAGGCAGTCTGGCCTTCCCTAACGTCGGTCTCGCGGAGTTGAGATGTCCCCACCTGGCTGTCACCGTTGGTGACGGGGACGGGGGCGGGGTTGTGAACAACGTCGTCATGGCGTGGGCTAGTCATGATCCTGAAGTTTTGAGAGATGAAGCTTTGGTTCTCTTATCGAGGAACGGGGAAGCTTAGATTCCCAAAGACGACGCCACTGATCTGACCTGATCAAAAGGAAGTCAGTGACCTGCCACACGCCGTTGATCAGCCACCTGTTCAATGGAGGTATGTAAGAGGAGGAGGATGTACCTACAAGATACTCTGATGCCAAAGTGAGAGAATGGAGCAGAATGAGAGCAAGAAAGAAGGTTTAGAATAGAATACCCGACCCTCTTGTGAAAGAGGGTATTTATAGAGAGACCCTAACGCAGAGCCAACGGTCAATTGCGTTGGGCTGGATGGTCAGGCCCAACCCAAGTGACTGCTAGGGCTTACGTGGCATAGTGAAGACCAGGACATGGTCTTCGCCTTTGATCAACTGTCCCATGATCTCCGGAAGGTGGGTTGACCATCTCTTTCAGAGGTGGGTAGTTGGCTGATGACGTGCCCCCACGGAGAGGGTACATGGAGAACGTGTGGAGGACACGTTGTTCTGCCCGACGGGGAGAAGGCTCTTGCCCGACGGTCGAGGTGCTCTGCTTGGCGAGGGCAGTGTCTGGTCGACAGAGGTCCTGTGTTTGACGTCGCCCTGTTGGGCTGGTTTGGGGCCTTCTTCATATACAATTGGGCTGGGCCTGTCTGGACAAATCTGGGCCCAGTCCAGAACAATAATTATTTTATTTTGAGAGGGAGATAGTAAAAGTTTTGTATTTGGGATTAATTACAAAATTTAACAATTACAAGTTTATTTAAAGTGAGAAGTATGGGAGTGTGGATATGAATTTTGGATTTATAAATGATAAAATAAATTGAATTAAAATTAACAAAGATTAAAAAACGATTATGACTTTCAAATTCCATTAATATGGTATTATAGGGTCCTGAAATTGATTATTTAGAATTATGATAAATTAACAAAATCAAAATGAAAAGATTTGGGCATAATCTCTTTTATCTAACATAAATTCTTAATGTTGGATCAATGTTATCAAAAATCTTATTGATAATTAGTTGTAGAAATAACATTAATATTGAATATCACGTGAATTTCTAGAGAGAAGACGTGCTTTCTTTCTTTTACTGTCTTATCGTATTCTTTTGCCCTCTCTCCGTTCTAGGTTTGTGGTGGTTTTTTTATCTCCAGATCTCTGGATCTTCTCAACCCACCGTAGGATTGAGTTCCTTCTCATATCTGGTTTTATTGTGTTTCTCAAAAACATCTTGAAGGATGGAAAAATGGAAATAAATTACATTATCAAAGGAAGAATAAGAAGGGGTAGTATCGGATGAGGAAGATATCTTTGAAGATGAATCTTTCTAAAGAACTCTTGCTGGGAAATTATGGACAGAAAGCAATTTCAACACTAGAGCTTTCAAGACGACAATGTTAAACACCTGGAAGTTGAAACACATTGTGGAAATTCAATATCTGAGCAAAAACTTGTTCCTCTTCAAGTTCAGTTTAAGACGAGATCTGAAGCATGTTCTCATGACAGGCCCATGGAGCTTTGATAGAGCACTATTGATCTTGAGCTGTATCTCCAGCGAAGAATAACCGTCGGACCTAAACATGCATTATAGCCCCTTCTGGGTTAGAATATATGAGTTGTCCCTTATTCTCATATATGAAAAAATGGCTAGAAAATTAGGTAATATTATTGGTACCTTTGAAGAAATGGATGTTAAGGAAGCACATCAGAATGGTAGGTCTTTGCGCATTAAAGTCACCATTAATCTTAAGGAGCCGCTGAAGCGTGGAACTATGGTGAAGTTTAAGGAAAAAAACCTAAGAGTTCACTTTAAGTACGAAAGATTACCGACATTCTGTTTCGTGTGTGGAAGAATGGGTCACCAAATTAAAGATTGTGAGGCGGTAGAGGATCTGAATGAGGAAGGGTTTGAGGAACTTGAAGAACATGATTTATCCTTTGGGAAGTGGCTTTGAGCGCCTCCTCTTCCTAAGCTGATGGATGATACTAAAAAGAAAGACTCGAGTTCAAGTCTTTGTAGCAGAGATCTCTTAAATGTCTCTTCTAGTCAAAGTTGCTGTGAAACAAAAGAGAAAGGAAAAAGGTGAGGATCCTGAGGTTCAACAGGATAACTTGATCTTAAAACATCAGGAAGGAAGCTCTGTGCGAGGAGAGAAGGTTACTTCACACAACATGGATGTAGAAACTGTTGCTGAATCACTTGGAGCAGTTATTCTATCAATAGAGAAGGTCCCTCAAAAGGCTATTGTTAACAAGGAAGGGGCGCAAAATAGGAAATGGACAAGAAGGAAGACTACAAAGGAAGTGAAATCTGGTAGTGGAAAGACTGTTAAACCAAAGCTCGTGAAGCGACAACTTGTGGATGTTATGATAACAGAGGGTCCTATTGAAAAAGGTATTCTTGGAGAAAAGAAAAGGAAACAAACTGCAACTGTTAGCGAAGGTCACAACTTGTTAACAGAGGTGGTGTTGGATGACCAACACCGCCTTCCCCAATGAAAATAATCAGTTGGAACTGCAGGGGTCTAGGGAGCCCCCGTGTATTCGAGCCCTAGCTTGGCTCCTTCGTGTTGAAAATCCCCAGCTTGTCTTCCTGATGGAGACTAAGCTCAAGAAAGAAGAAATGCTGACCCTTAAAAGGAAATTTAGGTTCAAGTTTGATGTGTCTATTGATTTTAGGGGTTCGGGGAGAGATAGAGCTGGAGGGATCTGCTTATGGTGGAACAATCCTACAAAAGTTCATATTATGTCCTATTCTCAGAATCATATTGCTGGAAGCTGCCAACAGGAAGATGACGAAAGCCATTGGTCTTTCGCAGGGATTTATGATTATTCAGAGGAGACAAATAAAAAAGAAACCTGGAGATTAGTGCAGGCTTTGTGTGAGAAAGGAGGGGAGCAAATGATTTTATTTGGCGACTTTAACGATACTCTCCATGAAACTGATAAACTTAAAGGTATTAGAAGTAATTCATATTTAGTTGTACTATTACTTAGCCCCTAAGTTTGTTAGAGGGTATTTTAGTATTTTATCTTATTCTAGTAACCCTAGTTTTAGCTTATAAATAGGGTTGCAATCATTGTAATGTTAAGTGAGTTGTGTAGCCGTCATTCTCCTTAATAGAATATTTCCTCTGTTCATCATTTATTCACCTTTGCACCAACAATTGGTATCTAGAGCTCCGGTTCGGATTCATTTGGAAACACGGGAAACACGAGTGAACATGAGGCCTTGTGGGTTTGATTTTGTTTCTTAGATTCATGTTGAATCTTGAACAAAATCTGATCAGAATTTTAATTCTGTGGGTTGGGAAACACTGTGTGAGAAATCTGAGTGTACTGTGCAAGGTTGAAGATGAACGGAAACGGCAACATGAACACCAAACTTCCAGTATTTGACGGTAAAAACTGGAATCGTTGGATGATCCAAATGCGTGTACTATTCGGTGCTCAAGATGTTACAGATCTTATCACTGATGGTTATGTTCCGGTAGCAGCAGATGCGACGGATGAACAGAAAAACACGCAGAAGGAAGTAAGGAAGAAGGATCAGAAAGCATTGTTCTTCATTCATAAATGTGTGGATGTAAATGTGTTTGAGAAGATTGCAGATTCAACGACAACAAAGGCTGCGTGGGACACACTGGTGAGATGTTATGGTGGTGGCGCATCAGTGAAGAAGGTGAAGCTTCAGTCCTTGAGAAAGCAATATGAGAATCTCAACATGAAGAATAATGAGAAAGTCTCTGAATACATCTCTAGAATGATTCTGATCACTAATGAGATGAAGGTGTGTGGAGAAACTCTTTCTGAAGAAGCAATCATGGAGAAAGTATTGAGATCCCTTACCTCTCAATTTGATTACATTGTGGTAGCAATAGAACATTCCAAAGATCTGAGCACCATGAGAATTGAAGAGCTGCAGAGCAGTCTAGAAGCGCAAGAGTTGCGTTTGACTAAGAGAACTTCTGAAAAGGAAGTAGAGCAGCAAGCTCTGAAAGTAACTTCTAATAGGAGGTATCAGAAGCAGTTAGAAGCCAGGAGAAGATCTGATGGTGGTCAGAAGTCAGAAAGCTCAACCTCTGATAGACAAAAGAATGCTCAGAAGGGAAAAGAGAAGTATGACAAGAAGAAAATCCAATGTTACTGTTGTAAGAAGTTGGTCACTTTGCTAGAGATTGTTGGTCAAACAAGGAGAGAAAATTAGAAGAAGCAAATATAGCCAGAAGTTCTGATGATGAATCTGTACTATTGATGGCCTTTGAATCTGATGATATGGATCTGATAGACTGGTGGTATATGGACACTGGCTGTTCAATTCATCTTACTGGAAACAAGAAATGGTTGGTTGACTTTGACTCTGAAAAGAGAACAAATATCATATGTGCTGATGACAAATATCTTAATGCAGAAGGTATGGGAAATGCCAGAGTGATTATGAACAATGGGAAAACAACATTGATTCAGAACGTGTGGTATGTACCTGGCATCAGAAGCAATCTGATGAGTATGGGACAATTAATTGAGAAAGGTTTTTCAGTTACCATGAAGGACAATCTTCTGAAGCTGTATGACTGCAATCAGAAGTTGATTATGGAGTCAGAACAGGGAAGGAATAGAACATTCAAGGTGAATGTCAGAACTGCAGACTCAGAATGTCTTAGTGCAACAAGTGCTGAGAAGGAGAGTGAGCTGTGGCACAGAAGATTCGGTCATTTGAATTTCAGAAGCTTAAAACATCTGAATTCAAAGAAGTTGGTACATGGAATTCCTGTAATTAAGAAGCCTGAAAGGTCATGCAAAGTTTGCATGGAAGGAAAACAACCACGATTGCCATTTGCGTCAGAACCTGCTCCAAGAGCAAAACATGCCTTGGGAGTTGTACATTCTGATGTGTGTGGTCCATTTCCAGTAGCATCGGTTGGAGGGAATAAATACTTTGTGTTGTTTGTTGATGAATTCACAAGAATGACATGGGTATCCCTTATTAAGTTTAAACACGAGGTGTTTGATGAATTCAAGAATTTCAGAATAAAGGCTGAGAGTCAGAGTGGTCAGAAGTTGAAGATTCTTAGAACTGACGGTGGAGGTTACTGCTCCTTATACTCCTCAACACAATGGTCTTGCTAAAAGAAGAAACCGCACTTTGCTTGATATGGTGAGAAGCATGCTAAAGGAGAAGAAGCTTCCTCAGAAGCTCTGGGGAGAAGCTGTTGCCAACGTATGTACTCAACCGATGTCCTACGAAGAAGTTGAAGGAAATAGTTCCAATACAGAAGTGGACTGGAGATAAGCAAAGTGTTAGTCATCTAAAGGTGTTTGGTTCTGTTTGCTATAAACATGTTCCATAAGCCAGAAGACAGAAGCTGGATGATAGAAGCAAAGTGATGATTCTGATAGGGTACCTGTAGCACCCTAATTTTTGACCTCAAAATCCCGCCTCCATCGTGCATTTTTTCTTTGTGTATTGTCTTTTACTGTTGTACACATGTTTATTACGGCTGACCAGTTTGTACAGGTCAACATAGATCCTTACAGTCAAGTACTTCAAGGTGTGACCATTGGATTATAAAGATCCTGGGATTATTCTATTGGTCGTCTCCTCAAAGCTTTTTTAGGAGTTTCATTGTTTGCCCCGGAGGGTATGGTTCGATATCAAGTTACATCATTATTTTTCTGATTTCACAAGGATGAGTCATCATTATGAGAGAGAGTTTGGTTCTGTTGATGAGTTAATACAGAAAGTATTGGATACGAATCACGAATGAGGTTTGGCTAATATATTGTCAAGGCAAAGTTTAAACTTTAAGTTGCATTGGAGTTCATCTAAAGGTGCACAATTCGTGAGTTTCAGTAAAGACCACAGAAAGTTCATTTTACAGGCTAAAGTTCAAGATTCATGTTTGGTTAATAAATTTGGATTAAATGTCGAAATCTAGCTCAAATTCAATACATGTTTTCCTGATAGCAAAATAGCCTTGTGTTCACCGAGTTTCCAAGATTAAGCCAAGCATAAGAAGGTTTAGGAGAGTAACTTGGATTTAAGGGCTTGCACCATTTTCAATCACCTTGAGTTCTATTTAAAACATACCAATGTTGAAATTTATAAGAAGAGTTGTAATTCAAGCATAATTATGGGAACTTCAGACACTAACATTCAAAGGTGCATCAATTGATCTCAAGACTCATGTTTATTCATGAAGGTTAAATTGGGATTACTTCCCAAAGGCGTATACTAGGATGGACTCTATTGGGCAGTCCACTACATGTCATAACGTTTTTACTTTCGAAGACTCCAGGCACCTTTCTAAAATTCAAAAACGAGCACCCAATGCACATGGGATTTAATTGTAGAAGTCTTTGAATTCAAATTAAGTCGAAGCATTCGAAACACGCCAAAAGGTTTACAAAATCCATCACAAGGCCATATATGAATTCATAATAATATTATCCATTAACCTTAATTCAAGAGTGTTACAAGGAGACGCTTTGTTCAGAATACAAGAAAGGATGCTTCATTACGACTACTCACACCAGAACTGGGTACAACATGAGCAATAGTTTCACGACTAGAATAACACGGGATTGGCCTCCATCATTGCTTGATTCTTGGCTGGGTTCTTTGCTGCCTTTTGTCTAATCACTGTAACATTTTTCGCCATGGAGATTGTAGGATGGACGAAACACTTCCGACAACAACAGGACCATCAAGCTTATGTCCCTATGCAACCGGAAACAATCTGCGTCATCAAGTTAATCAGACAGGAAGCCATAAAACATCTCACATAAATCTAAGGGTAACAATAGTCATCAAATGTTACCTTATTTTTGAAAGAATTTATAAGTTAAGGATTATTCATAATGAAGGAAATGCCTAAGACCGGAAATCAAGAGTTGGTTTGCTAATGGGCATAAGAGAGAAAGCTCGGTCTGACTAAACTTCTTGATGCTGCTGAAGACATTGTAGCTATATCGGTGCTTTGTTGTTACTTTCCTCTTGTCTCCAGAAGCTACGACCACCATGAAGTCTCTTCCGGATCAATACCTACCGTAACCCACTTCCTTTTGCGTTGCACTCATATCTCGCTGTGATCCTGCAAGAAAGTAAAGCACAAGATTATCATCATTCCTTGAAGGAACATGAAGGGCAATATCAGCACAAATATTAGAGGACAAGTGGTGATGCGTTTTCTACCAAATTCTGCTTAGTTTACTGCTGCGACTTTCCGCACCCTGTTATCGCTGCTTCCTCCTTGTCCCGTTGTTTTTCCTGTAAGTGCCATTTCATACTATTAAAAGCCTACGGTAATCTTCAACATTGCACAGTAAAGTCGAAGGAAGCGACATCTTGAACATAGTACTGACACCCTTATGACTTGGATGCAACAACCGAGTTAGGTTTTGCTGCTAAATGTTTTGGTATGCATCTCATTAGAGTTACAACGAGTATCCCGCTATCAACCTTCAGTGCAGGAACGTATATCACAACAGCAGTGATCTAATTAACAACTGTAAGATAAGAGAATCAGAACCAAGTCAATAGAAAGTTCTAAGGCATAACCTTAATCACAACAGTAGAAGAAGAGGAAGATGTCGGTTGAATCAAGAATGAGGTTCATATTTTCTTACCATGTTCAAACAGTTATGTACAGGGTGCCAGAAGTGGTGTCTCTACCTTCAAAGGGTTTCCTGACATAATTGGAGTCGCCCATACGGTTTTGTTCGGTCACTGAGAAGTCAATTTCACCATTTTTTTAGTTTGCACGTTTACTCTGAGTGGTTTGTCCTCATGGATGACTATGAACGGATAGGCCGCCGCACTTCTAGGGATCTGCAATCACACATTAACTATTCAACCATAACTTGAAATCCCACGACACTTTATTACAGAAGAGAATCATTGAAGTGCATATTTGATGTAAGGACCATTAATAACCTGTCAATGATTACAAAAGAAACTGCATGAATGGAATTGATAAGGAATCAATTCATTGCACGAGACGGTAAACACATATCAGTTCGAATAGGAGGAGTAGAGACTGAGCTTGGAAAGAACAACGTACACTTGAGATTGTTACCCTGCAGCACCAGTTTTTTCGTGAAGTTTCTCCAAAACATCGAGCACGAATTCCCCTATGGGCTTCTAATTCATCAGTTGGCCCAAATGATTGCTACCTGTACCTGCTAAATCAAAATCTCAAATTAGCAAAGTCAATCAGGAATATTCCACAAGAAGATTCAGATACCCCAATCCAAATCCCAAACATTGAATGTGGACAAATTTGATTCACATATCAGATTGAGATTTCATTAACAGACATTTAACGAGATTGGGCGAGAGAGGAAAGTTTTCAAATCTTGACCAAACAGGAATAGAAGGTCTTAATACAAGCAATCAAAACTTCAATCAGATTTTTAAAGATCCAAAGCCCAAAATCGCTTATAAAAAGGGGGATTTGAATCGAAGAACACACTTTTGGGAAGAAATTTGAAACTCAGCGAAAAAATCACGAAAACCCTAGAACTACCGAAAAACTGAACTCAGAGAACTCAAGAAGCTGGAAAGAAGAAACTTATCTCTCTGACAATTGAAACCCCCCAAAAGCCGCCGTAGATCCAAACTCGCGAAACGCCCACCTTCGTCATCTCCGGCGCCGCCGTCACCAGCCGTTGGTAAAACTCCACTGTTCATAATAATCCTTGAACATCTGATCGTTTTTTTTATGTTGCAGGTTCACAAGGGATCAGAGTCATAGCAGGGTGATGGATTAATGATGGAAATGAACGGGAGAGGAGACCGGATGAGAGAAAACTGGGGATTAGGGTTTCCGTTCGCGATTGGGGGGGGGGCTTTCCGTGTTCCTTTCCGTTTTTCTTTTTCTGTTGTTATTCCTGTGATGTAATTACCACTAATCACACACTAACCACACACACCCACTAATCCCGTTAACCGTTAATCTCTTTTTTACTTATTTATTTTAAACCTAATCATCACCCTTTTTTTAAAATTAATTAGTTAATTAATAATCTTTTCTCTAATCAGTTTTTTAAATTACTAAAACCTTTTAACCATTTTAATTAATCACTATATTTGAGTTTTATTTTACTTTAAAAATAATTTGGTAACTTCTTATTAGATAATGATATATTGATGTATAAAATAATAAAAAACCTATTTTAAATAGCTTTTTATTTATTAATAATAACAACCTATTTGATAAGGAACTTTTATAATATACCTTTTTTAATAATATAGTAACCAAAATCCCTTTTATTTAAACTCATTTAACATTTAAAACAATTTCAAAATAACCCCTTTCCTAATTTAAAAAACTTTTGTCTAATAATTAAACCTTTTTGAAAAACAATTTATTTTCTTCCAATCTAATCAACTCCAAGTCTTTTATTAAACCGTACCGTTAACATTTTCATAAAATCAAATTCAACTAAAACCAATTTTATAATCAATCTCAACAATTAATCTATTTTTCCTAAAATCAATTCGCAAATTATAATGCAACCCTTAAAATCAACCTCACTGATAAATTCACCTAATTCAGTTTAACCAATTAAAATCAATCAACAGCGTAAAATATAACCTAACCGTGCACTTCACGACACATTCACTCAACTACACCTTAGCGCTTTCATGCGTGTGTATGGTTTTACTTATTCGTTCTTTTATTTCAGCTATTTACCTTACAGTAATTTACATTACCGTCATTTATTATTATCGCATTGCATTCCGTCCAAAGGAAAAACCTACACATGATTCAACAATTGTGTGTAGTGCATCATTTGCATCATTCTGCCCTATGATCCTTGATCCCATTCAAGTTGATCTTTAAGATAGATCCTACCCCATAGGAAATACCTTGTCTCTTATCTTTACAACTTAGACAAAACACAATCAACAACACAATACAAATATATTCAAACACATTAGAAAAAGATGCCAAATCATCTTAAGCGAGATAGAATCTCCACCCCACATCAATACAGTCAATACCGTAGGAACTTTGCCTTAAGAAAGATAAAGGCATACCTCGTCGATCCCTATCCGAGTACTTAAGCCCTTCTCTTAAGACGATGCAAATACTCCATTCCTACAATTTGTGGCGGTTACATCTCTCTTAAAATGACAACGCACCTCTTCTCCAAAAACAAATCAATCAACCACCCTAAACCCGTAGGAACTTTGACCACAGCAAAAGATCTCCTCAAATCCTTTAGGGGAACTACAGATACTCTGATTCCACTCCCGTAAGGATATGTAGGCATAAGATGCGACATCTTATCGAGTATACTTAGAAATAAACCCCTAGGTATTTCAACCATTAAGCAGATAATCCATAGCAATAAACAACATAAAACAAGAGGTTCCTGTAGAGTACTACAGAAACTTAGGATGCTAGTACCTTCCCTAAGTTTAACTAACTCCCGAACCTATAAATCTCTAAACCTTGCATTTGCATTGAATTGTGGGAATTTAGATCTTTATCCCTTCCTTTGGACAAATCAAAGTTCGGTTGCAAAATGAATATAAGACTCAAACTAATCAATAGTTTGGTATCCAAATTCACCGCGACAGAAATGGCGACTTCACTGGGGACCTTCAGTGGGTTTCCCTGCCTTGCTTTACTTGTTTATTGCTTACTTATTTAGTTGTTTGTGTCCTTTATTTCTTTTGGGCTATTATCCTTGAGTGGTGAGACAAAGTCCTACACCCGTACTTGAGAGAAATTATGATAGGATGGTGATATATTCGATGAGGCTTATAGGGAGTGAGTCCCGACTAAGTTGACTCGAGAATCCCACTTAGTTGAGACCCTTTTGAAAATAGTTCGGTTGAACGAGTTTAGTCGTGAAAACTTTTACTATTCTCAATTGGAGTCCATGATACTAAGGACCGTAGTTACCTTTAACCCCACTTTGGCCTTTATTAGGACGTAGTGCGAGGCTATGAGGGAGTAAGTCCCGAAATAGTGCTACGCGATGCTACACTCAAAAGAAGTTCTCTTGAGAATATTATTAATCCCCGAGTTAGTTGGGAAATTGATAATATCCGATAGATGGACTAATGACTTTGGGACCTCCTTAGAACCTTGTTCTGCAGGTACCATACACCTCTAGTCCTTGTCCTTTGGGAATGGGTATACCCTTGTCCCCATGCTCGTTGCAAACCTAGGACCTTTGTTTGTTTATCTTTATATGCCCTTATGTGCTTACTTGTGTTTGTTGCATTCATATAACATCATACTACATTGGACTTCATGGGATTTACCCTTTATTTATGAACATTGTAGGACATTATGGATACACGAAATACTTTAAAATATACTTTTAAGAGTCCCAAATTGGATGACCTAAGGGAATTGGGAGCTTTGATTGAAGACCAAGAGAAGTTCAAGGGTAAATATGGGAAGTTACTATCTTTGTTAAGACGCAAGGCAAATGAAGACCTCCTTTCCGCTCTATTACAATTTTATGATCCGATGTATCACTACTTTACTTTTCCAGATTATCAGTTGTTGCCAACTTTGGAAGAATACTCCTTTTTGTTAGGTCTCCCTATTCTAGAAGAATCTCCTTTTCCTTTCTTAGAAAAGGACCCCGAAGAAAGAGACATCGCTAAGGCCCTTTATCTCAAGGTATCCGACGTTAAGGCCAACATGGTTGTTAAAAGTGGGACTTTTGGTTTGACTACAGATTTTTTATTCGAGAAGGCTTCATTTTATATTGATTTTACGAACAAGGCTCCATCCGAGGCAATCTTCGCCTTACTTGTCTATGGGGTGTTTCTATTTCCAAGTTTTGAGGGGTTTGTTGATCTTAATGCAATTAAGATCTTCATGAAGAACAATCCAGTGCCGACTCTATTGGGTAACACCTATCACTCCATACATCTCCGAAACCTTCGTGGTGGAGGAATGATTACATGTTGTGTGCCCTTATTATACAAATGGTTCCTTACTCACTTGCCCAAGTACATATCCTTTTGGCATCTTAATGACAAGCGTTGGTCAGAAAGGATTATGGCTTTGACTCATTCTGACATTGATTGGTATAGCCGTGAGTATGCTGGGATTCTAATCATTGATGGATGTAGAGACTTCGCTAATATACCGTTACTCAGCTTTGGTGGAGGGATCAGTTATAACCCAGTTTTAGCTCGCCGACAGTTGGGATATCCGTTGAAGGAACCACCTAAGGGCATACAAGTTGAGAGTGTTTTCTTCGAGGATAATCAAGAGCTCTGAGAGAAGATTGTGGAAGCTTGGAAACATCTGCATAAGAAAGATAGGAATAGTTTGGGAAAGCCCAACTGTGTGTTTTTAGAACCATATCTTCAGTGGGTAAGGAATAGGGCGATCAAGCTGAGGATGCCTTACTCTCGTCAAGACCCTATACCTCCGAGAAGAGAGCCCACTTATGTTTTTATGTCCGAAACTGAGAAGTTATAAGTTGCTTTGAAGAAGTCGCAACATGAGTTAGAGTCATGGAAGAGCAAATATCTAGTGCCTGTTGCAGAGATTGACGAACTCCAGAAGCAGCTACAGTTGAAGGATGAAAAGTTACTCCCCTGCAAGAAGAGGAAAGTCATGGAGGATTTATTTTTCTCCGACCCACAATGCACTATTTAGAAACTGATTGTGGACAACCTTATCCATGAGAAGACACAGTTAGAAGAGCAGCTCAAGCGGCAGAATTCGGAACTTCCTTAGTGTCTTTACTAGCTTTTATTTAGCTTTTATTTGGGACTTTTAAAAGCAATTATTTGTATTCCGTTTCAAAATTAATAAAAACATTTTCTTTTACCACAACGTTTATAAATAGTTGGGATCCCATGAAGTCCTACTCATCTTGCATTACATTCTTTCTTTACTCATTTCAAGAAATTCAATTTTATTTCTCAGGTATTGTAACCATGGATTTCACAAGAGAAGCATTGGAGTACACTTTCCAGAGTCCAAACATTGAAAGCTTGAGAGAACTAGCAGATCTCATCGAGAACCGTTACGCCTTCGCAACAGAATATGAGGAAGTCTTCCGTTTTCTCGAACTCAAGATGAAAGAAGGGCTGTTGGAGACCCTTGTTCAATTTTATGATCCATTGTACCATTGTTTCACTTTTCTGGATTACCAGTTGATGCCGACTCTAGAAGAGTATTCTGATTTCTTGAGGATGCCCGTGACGGCCCGATCTATATTCACCGGCCAGGAGGACGTGCCCAGTCACCAAGAGATTGCAAACGCTACTCATCTCAGCCTAGCAGATGTTCAAGCGCACTTGACCACCAAGGAAGGAGTCCTTGGATTCCCAGCTGATTTCTTGATCGAAAAAGTACGTTACCATGCTGAAAGGAAGGAGGTCCTTATCATGGAAGCTACCTTTGCTTTGTTGGTTTATGGGATCTTCTGGTTCCCACAGGTTGATGATTTTGTTGACATGGATGCAATTAAACTGTTCATACTCAAGAATCCCATTCCCACCTTGCTAGCTGACACATACTATTCAATCCACTCGAAGAATGCTGAAGGAGGAGGACATATCGTTTGTTGTACCGCTCTGTTGTATTCATGGTTCATTGCTCGCCTAACTCGGCACCCGTCTATTTGGGAAGAGGAAGAATCGCCCCGTTGGTCCGAGATAGTTATGGCCCTTACTCACTCTGACATTGTGTGGTACGACCCTACCTATGGAGGTATATGTATGATCCATAGCATCAGAGGATTTCCTAACATACCACTCATTGGGAGAGAAGGATGCATAAGCTACAGCCCTGCTTTGGCTCGTCTCCAATTTGGGCATCCTATGGTCGAAGTACCCGACCAAGCTCTGTTAGAAAGGATCTTTCTCAAGGAAAGAGAATATCCAGACCTGAAGACCGTCATAATTTACGCATGGGGATACGTCAATAAGGAAGGAAAAGCTGCTTTAGGATACCCCAATTGTGTTGTCTTTGAAGAATATCTGCATTGGGTGCGAGAAAGAGCTCTCGACCTCAAGATGTCGTTTCCTTTCCATGAGCCTATGTTATTGGCCTTTCATGATCCTGATTGGTTTGACGTGAGCGAAGTAGATCAGCTGAAGGCTGCCTTGGATGAGGCTTGGAAACTGAAGGCCGCTTGGAGGAACAAGTTTTTCACACTCAAGGTAGAGAAAGAGAAATCCCAGAGGCTGCCAGAAGTAGAACTCGCAAGGAAAAGGAAGGCGCGAGAGGATTTATTTTCCTCTCACACCTCTTCAAGAGCTGTCACCAGTGATGATCTTCCCCCAGCCGCTATGGCCTGGAAGGAATGTGTCGATCGACTCATCAATGAGAAGGCCGAATTACAAGAACGTGTCAGTCAGTTGGAAGAAGAGCTTCGCGCACAAAAGGAGCATAAGGAGTAGATCTCCGAGTTTCTCTTTTGCTTTTGGTTCAATGTAATAAACTCTTAAAAGAGTACTCTGCTTTGTAATGCTTCGATTATCAAAATAAAATAAGTTTTTCTCCAACGTTACAATACCGAGACAATTTGAGTTTTTTGAAATTTCATACTCATTTGCATTTTACATAAGCATAGCATCGTTTGCATTCCAGGGTCTCACTCTTGCTTCATCTCCGCAGACAAGCTGAATCACCGATACAATACTCGAGCTAGTCAACGCCAGAAGATGGATCAACTAGAGCAAGAGAACATAGTGCTCCGTGATGAAGTTGCAGTTCTGAAAGAAAGCTTGGAGAGATTGAACGGTCTAGTGGAAGCTTTGTCCAATCAAGCCTCGATCAACAACCAAGAGGTTCTAAGGACTGTGATATCTGAAGTAACGCCAACAACGATCCCAATGGTATCTTCTGTTGCTGAAATATCCTACAGTATGCCTCAAGGTTTCCCGTGGGGATTGTCTCCTAATTTAGTTTCGGCCGGTTACTGCCCGTCTGTGTCCGAGATCCCTGCTGTGACCACTGTTCAAGCTGCTCCTGTAGTTTCTGCTGTGATGACTACCGCATCTCCACATGTGAACGTTGTTCCGTATATTCTGGATGAACCAATTTTACATGGGTCGCCGACTGAAACTGTGGGTTTGGAAGAGAGGATGGATGGATTTCAAGACCAATTTTCTGAGATGCAAAAGGAGTTGAAAGCCTTTCGTGGAAAGGATTTGTTTGGTAAGAGTGCTTCTGAGCTGTGCTTGGTTCCAAATGTTAAGGTCCCACCGAAATTCAAAGTCCTCGATTTTGAGAAGTACAAAGGGAATATCTGCCCTCAGAGTCATCTTATTATGTACGCCAGGAAGATGTCTGCCATGACTGATAATGATCAACTGCTCATCCATTATTTCCAAGATAGTCTAACAGGCGCTGCGCTCAAGTGGTATATGGGGCTGGATAGTACGAAGATCCGAACCTTCAATGATCTAGGGGGGCCTTCGTCAAACAGTATAAGTAAAATATGGACATGGCCCCTGACCGTGATCAATTGAGGGCTATGACGCAGAAAGATAAGAAGAGTTTCAAGGAATATGCTCAACGTTGGCGCGAGTTGGCCGCGCAAGTCACACCACCATTAGAAGAAAAAGAGATGACCAAGATTTTTCTGAAGACTCTTGGTCCTTTCTTTTATGAGAAGATGGTAGCCAGTGCACCCAGTGAATTTACTGAAATGGTTAACATGGGAATGCGCTTAGAAGAAGGTGCTCGCGAAGGAAGACTGGCCAAAGAAGAGATTGATTCTAAGAAGTATGGGAGTAGTTTTGTGAAGAAAAAAGAGCAAAGTGTAAATGCCATTCAAAATGGACAATTTAGAAAAAGGTATTCACCATCACACCAAGTAGCCGCCGTATCATCAGTATTTAATGCTCCAGCTTATCAGCCTCAACAAAATCTACAACCATATCAACAACCTCAGTCCCTCAGTGCTCAACAGCCCCAGCCTCAGCAAAATCCGCAGTATCCTCAGCAGAATCGGCCATTCAACAATCAGGGTTGTGCGTATAGAAGGATAAAATTTGAGCCTATCCCTATGAAATATGCTGATTTGTTTCCAGCTTTGGTCCAGAAGGGTCATATTCAGACGAAAGCTCCACCTATGGTTCCTGGAAATCCTCCTCCTTCCTATAGAGCTGACAAGTTTTGTCCCTACCATCAAGGTGCTCCAGGGCACGATATTGAGAGTTGTTTCAGTATGAAAGCAGACGTCTAAAGGCTCATTAAATGCGGAATCCTGTCCTTCAAGGATTCAGACCCTAATGTGCAAGTTAACCCGTTACCCCCGCATGGTTCGCCCTCTGTTAACATGATTCAAGACTTTTTGGCAAATGATGATCAAAAAGTTTCAGTTAAAAGGGCCAAAGAGGTTTGTGTTATAGTGCCTCACTTTAAAGAAGTGGAGCGTATCGAAATTGTGTATAATAGCAGAAAACCGGCTGTTACCCCGTTGGTAATCAATGTGCCTGGACCTGTCCCTTATACTTCTAGTAAGGCTATCCCCTACAAGTACAACGCTACGATGTTAGAGAATGGAAAGGAAGTGCCTTTGCCAACTATACCTTCAGTAGTTAACATTGCAGATGTCAGCAGAGTAACAAGGAGTGGTCGAGTCTACCCGACTGTACCACCGAAAGAAAAAGAGGTCTCAGTAGAACAAACAGGCTCAAAAAATCCAATTGTGGGACAGTCTGGTGGATCTAATTTATCCAATTCAGATGAATGTCTAAAAGTGATTAAGAGGAGCGAGTATAAAGTTGCCGATCAGCTCCTGCAAACTCCGTCAAAGATTTCTGTGTTGCAATTGCTGATGAGTTCTGAGGCTCATAGGGAAGCACTCCAGAAAATATTAGAACAAGCGTATGTCGAACAAGATGTGACCATGGAGCAGTTTGACAACATCATTGGTAGTATTACTTCATGTGACAATCTGAGTTTTAATGAGGATGACCTCCCAGAAGAAGGAAGGAAACATAACATGGCTTTACATATTTCTATGAACTGCGGAAACGACTCTCTGTCCAGTGTGTTGGTTGATACTAGATCGTCTCTAAATGTGATGCCTAGAACTACTCTATCTAAGCTATCCTATCAGGGACCGCCGATGAGGCCAAGTCATGTTATTGTCAAATCTTTTGATGGGTCAAGGAAAACGGTAATTGGTGAGGTGGATTTGCGATGACTATTGGATTACAGACTTTTATGATCATGTTTCAAGTCATGGACATTCGTGCCGCCTATAGCTGTTTGTTAGGGAGGCCATGGTTACATGAAGCTGGGGCAGTTACTTCCACTCTGCATCAGAAGTTGAAATATGCTTTTGAGGGAAAAACAGTTACAGTTTATGGGGAAAGGGCTTTGGTGGTAAGCCACTTGCCATCATTCTCGTATGTCGAAGCTGAGGAAGAGGTTGGCACGCAATTTCAAGCTTTGTCTATTGTGGGCGAGGGTGTCTGAAAATCTTAGGCATCTATGTCATCATTTAAAGACGCGCAACGAGTAGTGAACAGTGGTCATCAGACAATATGGGGAAAGGTGTTATCTTTGCCAGATAACAAAAATAAGGAAGGTCTCGGTTTCACCAGCAGTTTCGCTCAACAAACTACCAAAAGTCAAGGGTTTCCGCTGATTAATGAAGTGTTCCGTAGTGGAGGAGTCGTCCATCATTCTCAGATTAATGTTGTGTCAGAGGAGGAACTTGAAGGCTACATATCAGATGGTTCTGCAAGGTCCTCCATTACTTACGAAGACTACGAGCCCTATATGGAAGATCCAGGCTATGTTTTAGATGAATTTGACTATACCTTTGGAGTTTATGTCGTCACCGAGGAAGATTCAGATGAGGACATTCCAGACTTTGTGACCCCAGGCGTTGTGGTCAAAAACTGGAGTGCGGTTGAAGCCCCTGCCGCCGTTCATATATCTAAGTAAAGCATTTGTTTTTAAAATTATCGCTCTGCCCAAGGCGAAAACTGCATTTATTAGGGCTTACCTTTAATAATTCCCTTTGCTCTGCCCAAGGCAAAGGTGACTTTGTTGGGCGTGTCTTTTTGGTTTTGCTATCATCAATAAATTACTTTCATTTTCATTTAAGTTTTATATTTATTTACGACGTTGGGAAATGATAAGTAGCATCTCGCGTACACACACTTTCCACTTTACAAAAACTTATTAAAAAATCACATCACTTGCACAGATTGCTACATAAATTACATCCTGGGAATAATGACCCACTGCCTTCTCCGAATTTCGAGTTTCCTGTATACGAAGCCGAGGACGAGGAAGATGATATTCCAGAAGAGATTTCCAGACTGCTTAAGGAAGAAGAGAAATCTATCCAACCTCATCAGGAGCCAGTGGAAGTAATCAATTTGGGATCATAAGAAGTCCGTAGAGAAGTGAAAATTGGAGCTCTGCTCAAACCCGATGTGAAGAAACAGCTAGTTGATTTGCTTGGAGAGTTTGTTGATGTGTTTGGTTGGTCATATCAAGATATTCCTAGATTGGACACTGCTATAGTTGAACATCATCTACCTTTGAAGCCAGAGTGCCCGCCGGTAAAATAGAAGCTCAGAAGGACTCAACTCGACATGGCTCTAAAGATTAAGGAAGAGGTACAAAAACAGATTGATGCAGGTTTCCTTGTCACTGCCGAGTGTCCGCTATGGTTAGCTAATATTGTGCCCGTTCCGAAGAAGGATGGTAAGGTTCGCATGTGCGTAGACTATAGGGATTTGAATAAAGACAGTCCGAAAGATGATTTCCCATTACCTCACATTGACATCTTGGTTGACAGTACCGCAAGATATGAGGTTTTCTCCTTTATGGATGGTTTTTCAGGTTACAACCAGATTAGAATGGCTCCCGAGGACAGAGAGAATACGTCATTCATCACGCCCTGGGGCACCTTTTGTTAAAAAGTTATGCCATTTGGATTAAAGAATGCAGGGGAAACATATCAGAGAGCTATGATTACTTTGTTCCATGATATGATACACAAAGAGATCGAGGTTTATGTGGATGATATGATAGCTAAGTCGAAGACCGAGGATGACCATGTTAAACATTTGTCTAAGCTGTTTGGTCGTTTGAGGGAATACAAGCTCCGTTTGAACCCCAATAAATGCACATTTGGAGTACAATCAGGGAAACTATTGGGTTTTATTGTCAGTCAAAGAGGGATTAAAGTGGACCCTGACAAAGTGAAAGCTATCCGGGAAATGCCAGCTCCCGCCACCGAGAAACAAGTCAGAGGATTCTTGGGACGTTTGAACTATATCTCCAGGTTTATATCCAACATGACTGCTACATGTAAACCTATTTTCAAGCTTCTGAGGAAAGAACAAGGGTATGTTTGGACTGAAGATTGTCAAAAGGCTTTTGATAGTATCAAAGAGTATTTGCTTGAACCACCTATCCTGATACCACCAGTTGAAGGACGACCTTTGATTATGTATCTGACTGTTTTAGAAGACTCGGTGGGTTGTGTACTCGGTCAGCAAGATGAAACAGGAAAGCAAGATCATGTCACTTATTACTTGAGCAAGAAATTTACTGAATGCAAAACAAGGTACACTATGTTAGAGAAGACTTGTTGTGCTTTGGCGTGGGCCGCCAAGCGTTTGCGCCAGTATATGTTGAATCACACTACTTGGTTAGTTTCAAAGATGGATCCTATCAAGTATATTTTTGAGAAGCCCGCTTTAACTGGGAGAATTGCTAGATGGCAGATGTTGTTATCCGAATATGATATCGAGTACCATACTCAGAAAGCTGTCAGGGGGAGTGTTTTGGCTGATCATTTAGCTCACCAACCTATTTTGGATTATCAACCCTTAAACGATGAGTTTTCCGATGAAGATGTTATGTTTTTAAAGATGAAAGATTAAGAACCCGTACATGGTGAAGGGCCAGAGCCAGATTCTCAATGGGGTTTAGTTTTCGATGGAGCTGTCAACGCTCATGGAAAGGGAATAGGCGCTGTTATTGTGACTCCTCAAGGGACCCACTTCCCATTTACTTCCAGATTAGCATTCCAGTGCACTAATAATGAGGCTGAGTATGAAGCATGCATCATGGGTCTTGAGGAAGCAATCGATTTGAGAATTAAAAATTTGGATGTGTTTGGCGATTCTGTAGTGGTAATCAACCAAATCACTGGAGAGTGGATAACTCGACATGATAATCTGGTCCCATACAGAGATTATGCTAGAAGACTGTTACCGTTCTTTGATAGGGTTGAGTTTCATCATATTCCTCGTGATGAGAACAAAATGGCAGATTCGTTGGCAACTTTGGCCTCAATGATTGTGGTGAACTTTTGGAACGAGTGTCCTCGGATTGAAGTAAAACGTCTTGACAGACCTACCTACATCTTTGCTGTCGAAGAAGTCGAAGATGGCAAACCATGGTACCATGACATCGAAGTTTTTCTTAGAACTCAAGGATATCCTTTGGGAGCTTCCAACAAAGATAAGAAAACTTTGAGAAGGTTGGCTGTAAATTTTCTTTTGAGTAACAACGTGTTATACAAGCGGAATTTTGACATGGTCTTGCTGAGATATGTTGACAGACAAGAAGCAGATATGTTAATGACGGAGATTCACGAAGGACCTTTTGGCACTCATGCCAACGGACATGCTATGGCTAAGAAGCTTTTAAGGGCTGCCTATTATTGGATCACGATGGAATCAGATTGTTACAAGTTTGCTAGAAAATGTCACAAGTGTCATATTTACGCAGATAAGATTCATGTGCCTCCGACTTCGTTGAACATTATCTCGTCCCCGTGGCCCTTCTCTATGTGGGGAATTGACATGATTGGTATGATAGAACCGAAAGCATCTAATGGACACCGATTCATCCTGGTAGCCATTGATTATTTCACCAAGTGGGTCGAGGAGGCCTCCTACGCTAACGTAACTCGACATGTGGTTGCCAAATTTATCAAAAATCAACTTATCTGCCGATATGGTGTGCCAAGCAGGATTATTACAGATAATGGATCCAATTTGAATAATAGAATGATGAAATAACTATGCAAAGAATTCAAGATAGAGCATCATAATTCTTCTCCTTACAGACCAAAGATGAATGGGGCTGTTGAAGCCGCCAATAAGAATATCAAGAAGATCATTCAGAAAATGGTTGTTACTTACAAAGATTGGCATGAAATGCTCCTATTCGCCTTGCATGGATATTGTACGATGGTCCGCACATCGACTGGGGCAACTCCATTTTCACTTTTCTACGGTATGGAAACAGTGCTCCCGATAAAAGTTGAGATTCCTTCTATGAGAATTTTGGTGGATGCAAAGTTATCAGAAGCTGAATGGTGCCAGAACCGATATGATCAGTTGAACTTAATCGAAGAAAAGAGGATGGCTACGCTATGCCATGGGCAGTTATATCAATAGAGGATGAAGAAGGCATTTGATAAGAAAGTTCGACCCCGCGTGTTCAAAGAAGGTGACCTCGTGCTTAAGAAGATTCAGTCTTTCCTCACCGATGTCAGAGGAAAATGGGCCCCGAACTATGATGGACCGTATGTGGTAAGGAAGGTTTTATCAGGAGGCGCTTTGATGTTAGCAACAATGGATGGAGAAGAAATCACTCGTCCTGTGAATACGGACGTTGTCAAAAAGTATTTCGCTTAAGGAAACTCTCATTCACTTAGGGAGAGCAAGTTGTTATTCCCTTGATGTAATCTCTATTATTTTCCAACACTGTAAAATTGGGGTCACGCCTTTCCGCTGACCACCATTCAATAAAGTTTCTCATTTATCAAAATCTTTTTCTCGACAGCAAAATCCAAATTGATTTAAACTTTTTTCACTACTTCGTGTTTTATTCGGTGTATGAATGACAAAGGGATGACCATGGACGTTTATTTCATCCATGGAGAACGTCAATCACATATGTTTCCGCAAGATATTTATTTTATCCAGAGACGAGGTCTGTTTATGTTCAAGATTCCTTTACAGGTGGTATGAGGTCTGTGGAGATTTGGCTTGAGTACCTGTCCGTCTGAGACGTTCATTTCACTCCTCCCAGTCCGTCAGCATCCGCATGGCATATAAGTAGATAGCATGACATGTGCATTCTTTTCCCACATTCTTTGTGTTTGTTTTCTTCTATCGCTTTGGCTGTAGTTATCCCTAGGTGTTTGGGTGCGTCTTATCCCTCCAAATAGATTTGTCGGCACTAGGCAGAAAGAGCACAATGTTTTTACATTCCCCATGAAGTTCAATCCTCGTGGGAGACGGTTATTTTAGTGCATCCTACTTGAGTTCATACCTCAATGGTCGAGTCATACTTGATAGTTTTCTCTTCGGCTACTTCCCGAATTGAACTTCGTCCTCGACAATCACAGTATGGATAATCTCCAATGTTTGGACATGGAACAACATTATCATAAGATTTTCTCGACCATCTATAATCTGGACTGCAAACATCTCTTTATTTGAACAACTCGTTTCGGCCGAGATTTTTTCAAAACGACAAATGGCAATTTATTCAAGACAATTTAGCCACCCCAGTGGATTCATCAAATGGTGTCGCTTCACAAATCCATCAGAGAAGTTCTCCGAAGACATTACAAGATAATTCTCTTTATTTGAGGATTCACAGATGTTTTACAATTACAACGAAGACTACTCCGCATGAATGTATTTCCCCAGTGAGCTCATCATACAAGTTTATTTCTATCAAGCGATATTTCCCCAGAGAAGTCGAAGAGATTTATCATATTAGTCTCTTTACTTGAGAAGACATACATTACAATTCAACCGGCCTACATCCCTTCCGAAGATCCCCGTTGAAGTTCTACAATCTACAATACATTATGGCCCACAACCAAGAAATTCTACAATCTCCGATAACATTATGGCTTACAGCCGAAGTTCTACGATCACATTGACAAATCCCATCCACAATATACAATCTACAAATTATGTCTACAGAGTTTCACAACTTACATCGACATCTACAGTGTACAATGACAACTACTACTACAAATTACAATGATTCTACAATCTGCAAATTTTTTCAACATTTCGAGTAGAGACTGAGACCAGCTCATGATTCCCATATCATGATGCTCGGGGAGGTCATACATCAGAGACTGAGACCAGTTCATGATTCCCATATCATGACGCTCGGGGAGGTCATACATCAGAGACTGAGACCAGCTCATGATTCCCATATCATGATGCTCGGGGAGGTCATACATCAGAGACTGAGACCAGCTCATGATTCCCATATCATGACGCTCGGGGAGGTCATGCATCAGAGACTAAGACCAGCTCATGATTCCCATATCATGACGCTCAGGGAGGTCATACATCAGAGACTGAGACCAACTCATGATTCCCATATCATGACGCTCGGGGAGGTCATACATCAGAGACTGAGACCAGCTCATGATTCTCGTATCATGACGCTCGGGAAAGCTTTACATTTTACTATTTCCAGTTGAATAATAAAGAAAAAGAAATACGAAACAAAACTGAATTGTGTCCCAATCAAGAAATCCATTTGGACTATTACCGACCACCACAGTTTGGTAGTAAATTTATCCTTCGATCACAAGTTTCTCTCCTATTGTCCGAATCACCATATTCTTGGTGTATGTGCTACACTTTTATACGTTTGGAGATTCCCTTTGGTGATTGTTTCTTGTCCCTGTGGAGTCCCGCTTCGTTAAGTCTGCGGCCTTTCTGTTCCTTGCGTGTTGTGCCTAGTTTTTCCTCTCCCTGTGACATCCTTTCCTCGCAGGATCGTCTGTTTTGCATTATCATCTTTTCACATATCATTTGCATTTGGTGGCATCTTAAGGCCAAAAATTCGTGCAGTGTTTATATTTAAGTCCCTCTTATCTCGTCGAGACGGAGATTTCTACCTCCGTATCTCCGAATAGAAGTAACTTAAATAGGGGCATCTGTCGCACCCTAATTTTTGACCTCAAAATCCCGCCTCCATCGTGCATTTTTTCTTTGTGTATTGTCTTTTACTGTTGTACGCATGTTTATTATGGGTGACCAATTTGCGCAGGTGCAACATAGATCCTTACATTCAAGTACTTCAAGGTGTGACCATTAGATTATAAAGATCCTGGGATTATTCTATTGGTCGTCTCCTCAAAGCTTTTTCAGGAGTTTCATTATTTGCCCCGAAGGGTATGGTTCGATATCAAGTTACATCATTATTTTTCTGATTTCATAAGGATGAGTCATCATTATGAGAGAGAGTTTGGTTCTGTTGATGAGTTAATACAGAGAGTATTGGATACGAATCACGAATGAGGTTTGGCTAATATATTGTCAAGGCAAAGTTTAAACTTTAAGTTGCATTGGAGTTCATCTAAAGGTGCACAGCTCGGGAGTTTCAGTAAATACCACAGAAAGTTCATTTTACAGGCTAAAGTTCAAGATTCATTTTTGGTTAATAAATTTGGATTAAATGTCGAAATCTAGCTCAAATTCAATACAAGTTTTCTTGATATCAAAATAGCCTTGTGTTCACCGAGTTTCCAAGATTAAGCCAAGCATAAGAAGGTCTAGGAGAGTAACTTGGATTTAAGGGCTTGCACCATTTTCAATCACCTTGAGTTCTATTTAAAACATACCAATGTTGAAATTTATAAGAAGAGTTGTAATTCAAGCATAATTATGGGAACTTCAGACACTAACATTCAAAGGTGCATCAATTGATCTCAAGACTCATGTTTATTCATGAAGGTTAAATTGGGATTACTTCCCAAAGGCGTATACTAGGATGGACTCTATTGGGCAGTCCACTACATGTCATAACGTTTTTACTTTCGAAGACTCCAGGCACCTTTCTAAAATTCAAAAACGAGCACCCAATGCACATGGGATTTAATTGTAGAAGTCTTTGAATTCAAATTAAGTCGAAGCATTCGAAACACGCCAAAAGGTTTACAAAATCCATCACAAGGCCATATATGAATTCATAATAATATTATCCATTAACCTTAATTCAAGAGTGTTACAAGGAGACGCTTTGTTCAGAATACAGGAAAGGATGCTTCATTACGACTACTCACACCAGAGCTGGGCACAACATGAGCAATAGTTTCACGACTAGAATAACACGGGATTGGCCTCCATCATTGCTTAATTCTTGGCTGGGTTCTTTGCTGCCTTTTGTCTAATCACTGTAACATTTTTCGCCATGGAGATTGTAGGATGGACGACACACTTCCGATGATAACAGGACCATCAAGCTTATGTCCCAATGCAACCGGAAACAATCTGTGTCATCAAGTTAATCAGACAGGAAGCCATAGAACATCTCACATAAATCTAAGGGTAACAATAGTCATCAAATGTTACCTTATTTTTGAAAGAATTTATAAGTTAAGGATTATTCATAATGAAGGAAATGCCTAAGACCGGAAATCAAGAGTTGGTTTGCTAACGGGCATAAGAGAGAAAGCTCGGTCTAACTAAAGTTCTTGATGCTGCTGAAGACATTGTAGCTATATCGGTGCTTTGTTGTTACTTTCCTCTTGTCTCCAGAAGCTACGACCACCATGAAGTCTCTTCCGGATCAATACCCACCGTAACCCACTTCCTTTTGCATTACGCTCATATCTCGTTGTGATCCTGCAAGAAAGTAAAGCACAAGATTATCATCATTCCTTGAAGGAACATGAAGTGCAATATCAACACAAATATCAGAGGACAAGTGGTGATGTGTTTTCTACCAAATTCTGCTTAGTTTACTGCTGCGGCTTTCCGCACCCTACTATCGCTGCTTCCTCCTTGTTCCGTTGTTTTTCCTGCAAGTGCCATTTCAAACTATTAAAAGCCTACGGTAATCTTCAACATCGCACAGTAAAGTCGAAGGAAGCGACATCTTGAACATAGTACTAACACCCTTATGAATTGGATGCAACGACTGAGTTAGGTTTTGCTGCTAAATGTTTTGGTATGCATCTCATTGGAGTTGCAACGTGTATCCCGCTATCAACCTTCAGTGCAGGAACGTATATCACAACAACAGTGATCTAATTAACAACTGTAAGATAAGAGAATCAGAACCAAGTCAATAGAAAGTTCTAAGGCATAACCTTAATCACAATAGTAGAAGAAGAGGAAGATGTCGGTTGAATCAAGAATGAGGTTCATATTTTCTTACCATGTTCAAACAGTTATGTACAGGGTGCCAGAAGTGGTGTCTCTACCTTCAAAGTGTTTCTTGACATAATTGGAGTCGCCCATATGGTTTTGTTCGGTCACTGAGAAGTCAATTTCACCATTTTTTTTAGTTTGCACGTTTACTCTGAGTGGTTTGTCCTCATGGATGACTATGAACGGATAGGCCGCCACACCTCTAGGGATCTGCAATCACACATTAATTGTTCAACCATAACTTGAAATCCCACGACACTTTATTACGGAAGAGAATCATTGAAGTGCATATTTGATGTAAGGACCATTAATAACCTGTCAATGATTACGAAAGAAACTGCATGAATGGAATTGATAAGGAAGCAATTCATTGCACGAGACGGTAAACACATATCAGTTCGAATCGGAGGAGTAGAGACTGAGCTTGGAAAGAACAACGTACACTTGAGATTGTTACCCTGCAGCACCAGTTTTTTCGTGAAGTTTCTCCAAAACATCGAGCACGAATTCCCCTCTGCGCTTCTAATTCATCAGTTGGCCCAAATGATTGCTACCTGTACCTGCCAAATCAAAATCTCAAATTAGCAAAGTCAATCAGGAATATTCCACAAGAAGATTCGGATACCCCAATCCAAATCCCAAACATTGAATGTGGACAGATTTGGTTCACATATCAGATTGAGATTTCATTAACAGACATTTAACGAGATTGGGCGAGAGAGGAAAGTTTTCAAATCTTGACCAAACAGGAATAGAAGGTCTTAATACAAGCAATCAAAACTTCAATAAGAGTTTTAAAGATCCAAAGCCCAAAATCGCTTATAAAAAGGGGGATTTGAATCGAAGAACACACTTTTGGGAAGAAATTCGAAACTCAGCAAAAAAATCACGAAAACCCTAGAACTACCGAAAAACTGAACTCAGAAAACTCAAGAAGCTGGAAAGAAGAAACTTATCTCTCTGACAGTTGAAACCCCCCACAAGCCACCGCAGATCCAAACTCGCGAAGCGCCCACCTTCGTCATCTCCGGCGCCGCCGTCACCAACCGTTGGTAAAACTCCACTGTTCGTAACAATCCTTGAACATCTGATCATTTTTTTATGTTGCAGGTTCACAAGGGATCAGAGTCATAGCAGGGTGATGGATTGATGATGGAAACGAACGGGAAAGGAGACCAGATGAGAGAAAACTGGGGATTAGGGTTTCCCTTCGCAATTTGGGGGGGGGGGGGGGGCTTTTCGTGTTCCTTTCCGTTTTTCTTTTTCTATTGTTATTCCTGTGATGTAATTACCACTAATCACACACTAACCACACACACCCACTAACCCCGTTAATCGTTAATCTCTTTTTTACTTATTTATTTTAAACCTAATCATCACCCTTTTTTTTTAAATTAATTAGTTAATTAATAATCTTTTCTCTAATCAGTTTTTTTAAATAACTAAAACCTTTTAACCATTTTAATTAATCACTATATTTGAGTTTTATTTTACTTTAAAAATAATTTGGTAACTTCTTATTAGATAATGATATATTGATGTATAAAATAATAAAAAAACCTATTTTAAATAGCTTTTTATTTATTAATAATAACAACCTATTTGATAAGGAACTTTTATAATATACCTTTTTTAATAATATAGTAACCAAAATCCCTTTTATTTAAACTCATTTAACATTTAAAACAATTTCAAAATAACCTCTTTCCTAATTTAAAAAACTTTTGTCTAATAATTAAACCTTTTTGAAAAACAATTTATTTTCTTCCAATCTAATCAACCCCAAGTCTTTTATTAAACCGTACCGTTAACATTTTCATAAAATCAAATTCAACTAAAACCAATTTTATAATCAATCTCAACAATTAATCTATTTTTCCTAAAATCAATTCGCAAATTATAATGCAACCCTTAAAATCAACCTCACTGATAAATTCACCTAATTCAATTTAACCAATTAAAATCAATCAACAACGTAAAATATAACCTAACCGTGCACTTCACGACACATTCACTCACCTACGCCTTAGCGCTTTCATGCGTGTGTATGGTTTTACTTATTCGTTCTTTTATTTATGCAATTTACCTTACAGTAATTTACATTACCGTCATTTATTATTATCGCATTGCATTCCGTCCAAAGGAAAAACCTACACATGATTCAACAATTGTGTGTAGTGCATCATTTGCATCATTCTGCCCTATGATCCTTGATCCCATTCAAGTTGATCTTTAAGATAGATCCTACCCCATAGGAAATACCTTGTCTCTTATCTTTACAACTTAGACAAAACACAATCAACAACACAATACAAATATATTCAAACACATTAGAGAAAGATGTCAAATCATCTTAATAGAATCTCCACCCCACATCAATACAGTCAATACCGTAGGAACTTTGCCTTAAGAAAGATAAAGGCGTACCTCGTCGATCCCTATCTGAGTACTTGAGCCTTTCTCTTAAGACGATGCAAAGACTCCATTCCTACAATTTGTGGCGGTTACATCTCTCTTAAAATGACAACGCACCTCTTCTCCTAAAACAAATCAATCAACCACCCTAAACCCGTAGGAACTTTGACCACAGCCAAAGATCTCCTCAAATCCTTTAGGGGAACTACAGATACTCTGATTCCACTCCCGTAAGGATATGTAGGCATAAGATGCGACATCTTATCGAGTATACTTAGAAATAAACTCCTAGGTCTTTCAACCATTAAGCAGATAATCCATAGCAATAAACAACATAAAACAAGAGGTTTCTGTAGAGTACTACAGAAACTTAGGATGCTAGTACCTTCCCTAAGTTTAACCAACCTCCGAACCTATAACTCTCTAAACCTTGCATTTGCATTGAATTGTGGGAATTTCGATCTTTATCCCTTCCTTTGGACAAATCAAATTTCGGTTGCAAAATGAATATAAGATTCAAAATAATCAATAGTTTGGTATCCAAATTTCACCGCGACAGTACCACAGTATAGGTGCATACAAGCTCTATTGTCCAGAAACCAATAAAATTGAATTCAACAGAGATGTGATTGTGAAGGAATCAAAAGTTTGGAATTGGGATAAGTCTCAATCTGATTCTGATGTTAGAACTTCTGAAGAAAGGCCAGAGTTAAGAATTTCTGATGTTGGAGTAAACTCGGACGTTGACTCTAACTTTGATAGTGATTCAGACTCTGGAGAAGACTCAGAAGATGAAGGTGACTCTGATGATCCAGACTCTGATGATACAGACTCTGATGGCAATCCAGATTCTGGTGGCAATTCAGACTCTGGAAATATGCCAGACTCTGAAGATGGTCAAAGCTCTGGAGGAAGTCAATCATTTGAAGCTAGAAAATCTGAAGCTCAAGACTCTGAACAAGTTCAGAGACCACAAAAAATAAGAAACGTCCCCAGAAGATATGCAGAATTTGACATGCTGCAAGACACTGAAGTAGACTCTGAAGGAGAAGTTATTCAGTGTACCATGATAGTAGACTCTGAACCCATAAGTACAGAAGAGGCTCTTAAGCAGAAGCTCTAGCTGAAGGCCATGAAAGAAGAACTTGATGCTATAGAGAGAAACAAGACTTGGAAGCTGACAGAACTTCCAAAAGACAAGAAAGCCATCAGCGTCAGGTGGATTTTCAAGCAGAAGTTAAAGCTAGATGGTTCAATTGGCAAACATAAAGCAAGGTTGGTAGCCAAAGGATTTCTACAGAAACCTGGGCTGGATTATTCTAAAGTGTTTGCACCTGTAGCAAGACATGAAACAATCAGAATGGTGATTGCAATAGCTGCTAACAGGAATTGGCCTATGATGCATCTAGATGTAAAATCTGCATTTCTGAATGGTCCATTAGAAGAAGAAGTTTACGTGTCACAACCTCCTGGATTTGTGAAAAAGAATCAGGAAGGGATGGTGTACAGATTATACAAAGCTTTATATGGACTGAAACAAGCGCCCAGATCTTGGAATCAGAAGATTGATTCATTTTTCAAGAAGAAAGGCTTTCAGAAATGTGAGATGGAGTACGGTGTTTATGTTCAACATACTTCTAAAGGCAATATGACTCTGGTGTGTTTATATGTTGATGACATACTGCTGACTGGAAGTTCTAAACAGGAGATAGCCAAGTTCAAGAAAGTTCTGATGAATGAATTCGAAATGACTGATCTAGTCAAAATGACATACTTTCTAGGGATGGAGTTCAGATATTCTGAGAAAGGTATTATTTTGCATCAGCTCAAGTATGAATTAGAACTTCTGAAGATATTTGAACTGAAGAATTGTAAGATTGTTGTCACACCTTTTGATACAAATCAGAAACTGGATTCTGACTCTGATGGAAAGGATGTGGACGCTACAACCTTCAAACAGTTGGTTGGTTCTCTGAGGTATTTGTGCAATACCAGACCTGATATTTGCTATTCTGTTGGGATGGTTAGTAGGTTCATGAGTAAACCTAAGTGGTCCCATTACCAAGGGAACTCTGAAGTATGGAGTGTTATTTCCTTCTGGAAGAAAGAATGAGTCAGAACTTCTGAGTTATTCAGATTCTGATTGGTGTGGAGACAGAGTTGACAGAAGAAGTACCTCTGGGTACTTGTTCAAATTTCTGGGAGGTCCCATCTCTTGGTGTTCCAAGAAGCAACCTGTTGTGGTGTTATCAACCTGTGAAGTTGAATACATTGCAGGTGCTGTTACTGCATGCCAAGCTGTGTGGATTCTGAATCTGTTGCAGGATCTGAAGATTAAAATAAACAAACCTCTGAAGCTGATGATTGACAACAAGTCTGCAATCAATCTTGCCAGAAACTCAATTTTGCATGGGAGAAGCAAGTATATTGAGACCAAGTATCATTTTCTGAGATATCAAGTTCAGAGTGGAGTGTTAGAAGTTGTACACTGCAGCATTCAGAAACAGTTGGCAGATGCTCTGACAAAAGCTATCAAGACTGATCAATTTCTCAGACTAAGGGATGGAATTGGTGTTACAAGTTTTGATGGAATATGAATTAAGGGATGGTATTAGAAGTAATTCATATTTAGTTGTACTATTACTTAGCCCCTAAGTTTATTAGAGGGTATTTTAGTATTTTATCTTATTCTAGTAACCCTAGTTTTAGCTTATAAATAGGGTTGCAATCATTGTAATGTTAAGTGAGTTGTGTAGCCGTCATTCTCCTTAATAGAATATTTCCTCTGTTCATCATTTATTTACCTTTGCACCAACAAAAGGAATTAGTAGAACTGCTTCTCAAGTGCATTGGTGTAGACAGGCTTTGGATTTATGTAGGCTCCAGGAAGTTAGTTTTGAAAGGTATCTTTACACTTGGACAAATGGAAGACAGGGTGAGGAGAATATTCAATGTAGGCTTGATAAATGCTTGTACTCCTTTGGTTTTAAGCAGTGCTTCCCTCTAACTAAAGTTTTTCATTTGGATAGATTTTGTTCTAATCATGTTGCATTGCGTATACTAATTCAGAAAGATACTTCTTTAGACAAGAGACACTATCTGTTTCATTTTGAAGAGGCATGGTCCAAGCAGGAAAATTGTGGGGAGTTAATAAAGCAGTTGTGGTGCAGTAACTCTGGTTCGGTTCATCAGAAGCTTAGATCTATGCAGGAACTTCAACATTGCTTTAAGGATATCCGCACCGATTATATTTGGAAGGAAATTCTGAGGCTTCAAGAGCTTATCAAGAATGACAGAAGATGGTCTAGAGATTGGGCTGAAATTCAACAATATAAAGCAATTGAGAGGCAGATGGACTCACTGTTGAAGGCTGAAGAGACTTTATGGAGACAAAGGAGCCGTGTAGTTTGGCTTAAGGACGGTGACAAAAACACAAAATTCTTTCATTGTAAAACTGACCAAAGGAGGAGGAATAACACGATTAAGAGACTGAAGGATGAACATGGCAACTGGAAAAAGGGTCGTAACGATTGTGAGAAAATTCTTATCAGATACTTCAAGGAAATCTTCACTTCTTCTCATCCTGAGAATTCTCAAGATATTTGCTGATTCATTCCTGAGAGACTTTCTAACACTCATAAGCTGCTCTGTGCTAGCCAGTTTTCTATAGAGCAAGTTCGTGAAGCTATCTTTCAAATGCATCCTACTAAGTCTCTAGGCCCGGATGGCCTTCCAACCCCCTTTTATAAAAAATTATGGCATATTGTTGGGGAAAAGGTATTACACTATACTCTGGATTTTCTGAACAACAGCAGGGACCCTTCTGATATTAGCAACACCTTTATCACTCTTATTCCAAAGAAGAAGCATCATACAAACCTCTTGGTTATTAGTGAAGGTCGTTCCAACAGCAGGGACCCTCCTATGCAATGTTATTATGAAGGTCGTTACCAAAGCGATTGCCAATAGGTTAAAGAGCTTTCTCCCGAAGGTTATTAGTGAAGAACAAAATGGGTTTATTCGTGGATGACTCATAAGTGACAATGATCTCGTTGCTATGGAGTGCTTTCATTGGATGAATCACCACAATCTCTTACCAATTGCTCATCAATGGCCAGCCTAGTAAGCACTTTTCTCCGAAAAGGGTCGCCGTCAAGGAGACCCACTATCACCTTATTTGTTTGTTATTTGTGCAGATGTGCTTTCGCGGATGTTAAGAAGAGATGTGATGGAGAAAAAGATTCATGGAATCAGAGTTGCGAGGAAGTCTCCAATTATCTCTCATCTTTTCTTTGCTGACGGTAGTCTTCTCTTTGACAGAGCTAGCGAGGAGGAAGCTGGGTGTGTTTTTTTTATTCTGAACTGTAACACCCCACTCTATCCTGTACGCGTATTATAAAACATATAGAGAAATTTCACATAAAAGTACATCAGAGTTCTCAAAATTAGTAGGATGTCACACTAAGTCACTTCATTTTTCATAATTAAACCAACGATATCTAGCTTTCAATTAAACAGCGGAATAAATTCAATTGTTTAAACATAACCTCCACCACAAGGTGATCATACATCCTTAATCCAACGAATAAAAGATACGTAACAATAAATCAAGAAAATAATCCAAATAAACATAATCCTGTCATCCCATGTTACGTATCAGAGCGACTCCTAAGACTCGATCAAATAGCAACACACTCCAAGCACTACTCAGGTACTTGGTCATCTGCACTCCCCAAGAGCACAAACGCAACAAACAGAAAAGGGGTGAGAACTACATTCAATAAATAAGAGGTGAAACACACATGCTAAAGAATAGTTACACACCACACATACAATCATACATATACAACGCACATACACGTGCCCCCTCAATCACTCGGCATTAATAGCCCATATTCAAATATAAATATGCAATGTGACTCACTGACTCGACACAATACATGTGATACCAACACAATCACATACGGTTCACCCTAGAACCCGATTCCCGTCGGAATCCGGATAAGTCGTATACGTTCCTCTGAACTACAACTTATCTCCACAACGACTTCCATATGAAGTCTGGATGAAACTAGGCCCCCATCATGGATTCCCACCTAGCCATCTCCATAAGACACATGACATGAAATGCATGACAACACAATTATGCAATATAATAGTTCAAGCATAATTCACGATCATCAAAGATCCACATGAGCCATCCGCTCACCGTAATCCTCTCGAGAATTACCACAATCACACAAGATTATCCAATTTCGACACTCATGGCTCATACTCATCAAAACACACCCATAAGGGCACACCCATATAATTCCACATTTTCCCAATTTAATTCATTATTAATATTTCTTAAGTTCATTTTAGTCATACTAACCCTATTGACTAAACGAAATTGTGTTCCAAGCGAACACTAGACAAAAATCACAAAACTGGGGAAAAAGTCATCCCAAACTGCCCATACGCGTATCAGCATGGCCCATACGCATAGTGCCTGCTGTCATACGCGTATGGCCCTCCCTTACGTGTAAGACCAAAGGCTTTTACCTCCCAAACCCCATCAGAGTCACCCCTTACACATATGATTACCTCCATACGCGTATTGCCCAGGCCCATACGCGTATCACCAGATGACGTGCTGGCACTGGGGACAGGGCACGTATGCTTCCCGTACACCCTTGGGAAGTCCCCCATACGCATATTGACACCCCCAACACGCGTATGGCCAGCAAATCTGTCAAAAAACTCAAATCTCATCATTCTCACGAGTTTCCTCTCCAGATGCATCATTATACTTTCTCATTCATCCTAAAACTCAGATTTTAATCGATTTCTATGAATCCTATCTTTTAATCTATCAAGATTCTAATTATTAGATCTAGTTTCGACTACAGTTAAACCCTTAGTTTCAGATCTGTTAAACCACAACATTCCATCACAGATTTAGGGAATTTCCACACGAATTTTCATATTCATACCAGAATCATACATACCATATCATGAAATGATCATTCAACAAAACAACAATCACTGGGAAATCACAATATCACGGAAATCAAATGAAAGGTGAGAACAAACAAAATTCCTACGAGAGAAAGGACCTCTCACTACCCTCTCATGTTAATTCACCCAAATTGAAATCCATTCTCCCCCTTACCTTGGATTTGATCTCTTTCTTGACAACAATGGAGAATTGGTTCTTTTTGCCCTAGCTCTCCTTTCTCTGCATTTTTCCTCTTTCATGTGTTAACTGTCTAAATCCACTAATACTCTCTAAACCCTCTTAATCATATTTTAATTCATTTAATTTAATTAATATTACTACTACTACTACTAATAATAATAATAAATACTAATGATAACAATAGTAATAATCATATTCCTATTAATATTATAATTGATAATAATTGAAATAATAATATTAATACTCATAATGCTCCTAATCTTGTTATTAAATTATCCCTTATTCTAGGTCCACATTACCCCAGCTAAGGTCAGTTCTCACTCTCGCTCTTAACCTCATACCCTTAGTTAAGGACATCACAACCAATACACATCATCGAAAAATACAAAAGCGACTAAATAGATTAAATGGGGTGTTACACGAACTCATATCAAAAAGCTTTTGGATAGGTTGTTAATGCTGATAAATCAAAAGTTTCTTTCAGTGGCAATATGGTGGATGGAGTCAAAGGAAGAATCAACCAAGCTTGGTTTCTGTGATGTGAATAACCATTCTCGCTACTTGGGCTTACCAGTTGTTTTTGAAAGGTCATAAAAATAAGTTTTTCAAACTTGTTGCAGAAAGAGTGTGGAAGAAGCTTAATGGTTGGAAGGAAATTTTTTTTTCAAGAGCAGGTAAAGAAGTTCTGATTAGAGTTGTTGCTCAAGCCATCCATACTTACATAATGAGCTGTTACCGAATTCTAGAAAATTGTTGCAAAGAAATTGAATCTATGCTTGCTAAGTTCTGGTGGGGCTTGAAGGACGGGGAACGAAAGATACACTAGATGAGTTGGGAGAGGTTGGCTCAATCAAAAAGGGAAGGAGGAATGAACTTTCGAGGTATTCATGATTTCAATACAAGCCTGTTGGGTAAACAATTCTGGCGCCTAATGCAAGAGGATGGTGCCTTGTTGGAAAGGTTTTCCAAAGGCCGACATTACCCTCGTTATTCTATTTTGGAGGCTCCTTGTGGCTTTAGGCTTAGCTATGCCTGACGGAGTATATTGAGCTCGAAAGATGTTGTTCTTCATGGCTCTCGATGGCGAATTGGAAATGGTATAAAGGTTAGTATGGGACAAGATAAATGGATTCCAACTCTCCATGGATTCCAACCTTCATCAGCGACACGTGCCCTTGTTCCTGAAACCAAAATAATCTTATTGAATGTGATCTGGCTTGCTGGAATATGGAGATTCTCAGGGAGAACTTTGATGCCCATGTTATAAACCACATATGCAGTATCCCACTCTCTTTCAACCTACCAGAGGATAAGCTTATTGGGCACCATGAAAAGGATGACAACTATTCGGTTAGGTCAGCGTACCATTGGTTGGGGGCGCAACGGCAAAAAGGAAACCCAGGTTCTTCATGCAAGGATAATCAGAAGTTTTGGAAGAATATTTAGAAAATGAATGTCAACCCAAGGATGAATAATTTCCTTTGGCGCCTATTCAAAGACATCTTTCCTACAAAATCCAATATGAAGAAGAAAGGTACGTTTACTGATGATCTATGTCCTTTGTGCATCAATGAGTCTGAAAATTCTCTCGATCTCTTTCTTCGGTGTGAGTTCGCTAAGAGAACGTTACTCTCTGCCCTATTGGGAATTCGTGTTCCTGAGTCGGGTGGAATTCTGGACTAGTTGTGTGAAATTTTTGCCAAGAAAGACATGTTGTTGGGTTAGTTAGTTGCTACATATTTGTGGAAGATTTGGCAGGTCCAAAATTACGTGGTGTTTAAGAAAGTTAAGCCAGACCCGCGAGGTGCCTTTGGAAATATGGGATGCCTTTGATGAAAGAGCTGGGATGAGTGTGAAAAATGTAGTCAATGAGCCTTGTATTGATAAAAAGCTGGAAAAATTCAATGGTTGGATTGTTTAGACGGATGCAGGTTACTTCGACGAGGGTATTGTTTCTCTTGGCCACATCATTAGAGATCCTACGTTCAACATCTTCCTTGCCGCTTCTAAAAGAATCCATAGCATAACTGATCCATCCAATGCTAAACTGTTAGCTATCCGTTGGTCATTGCAAATGGTGAAAGAGCTAGGTTTAGAGAACTTTGTGGTGCAATCAGATGCGTTAGCTGTAGTTAACTGTATCATTGAAGTAGTTTTTAATGCAGATTTGAATCCTATTATTTATGATTGTAGAAATTTAATGTCTAGTTGTAATAGTGTTATCATTATGTTTATTAGTAGACTTTGTAATGTTGATTGGTATTGGTAAGTCCTTAAATTCTAGAACTTGGATTGGCTATATACCTTACTCTTAAGGCATTCAATGTGTAATGTTGGTTTTTCTTCTACTTAATGAAATTTGTTTGTCATAAAAAAACATTAGTATTGAATATTTTGAAAGTAATTATTTAATGAGTAATTACCTTAAATTAAGTTACAAAGCTTATATTTATAAAATGTTATTTCTTGAATTCAATTCATAAATATCAAAAATCTGAAAAGTATTAAACGCGTGAAAGATTTAAATAATTTTCATTTTCAATTGTTCAATTAGAACTAAGAGGATAATCTACTTATAATAATAAGTAAAAACATTGCAAAAGGTTTAAGAAATGTATACATTCAAAATCAATGAAATAGAAATTCAACTAATTTAGTTAAAGAGACTCTGAATAAATGATAAATAATTGTTATGATTATGAGTGATCACAATGTTGTAATGATCGAGAGTTATCAAATTTTTTAATTTAAACGGTTGCTTGTCCACAAAGAACATTTGCACAAATAAAAACTTACAATTTCAACCGTATGGCTAAAATCAAAGTTTAAATGCATTTTTGATTTCGGCAAATTAGAGAATTTTTGAGTTTAATTCATATAATTTATTTATTTTGGTCTAAGTCTCTATATTTCATTTTTGTGTGCGTTTAGTTCTAAAGCCAACTGCAAATTTTTCTGGGGATTTTGACTTTAGAAACTAAACCACACGCAAAAAATGAGTTATAAGAACTCAGACAATAAATAAATAAATTACAGGGGTCAAACTCAAAAACTCGTTAATTTATAGAGACCTACAGACTATTTAAGCCTAAAATCAACCTAAATTTTTATTTTTTTTTACCCGATTCTATTCAATGACCATTCTTAGATGTCGCTTCCATTCTTGGAAACTTTAAGGCAAATTTAAGGGACATTGACAATAATTAATCATGCTCGACTTTCTCTCCATATTCTCACTATTTCACTCAAAGTGTTCAATTGTGTTATCCACTCAATCAATATGTAACACAAAATACACACTTTTGAGATCCTAAGGATTATAGTCGGGCTTAGGTTAAGTGTGAACTTTTTGGGCAATAGGTTAAAACTTGAAATTAAGTATGTTTCTTTCTCTGAACATGATCAAACATATAATTTCACAATTTTAAAGATACTAATGAGCGCACACACACACACACTCTCTCTCTCTCTCTCTCTCTCTCTCTCTCTCTCTCTCTCTCTCTCACTTGGAGTTAAGTATGTTTCTTTCTCTGAACATGATCAAAAATATAATTTCACAATTTTAAAGATACTAATGAACACACACACACACACACACACACACACACACACACACACACACACACACACACACACACACACACACACACACACACACACTCTCTCTCTCTCTCTCCCTTTTGAATTCCTAAACTCTTGAACTAATGTGTCATCTTATCCTTTTGATCTTACTAGAATCTTCCTAGATCATTTTCTCGGTATATTAACTACTTCATTATTCATGCAATAAGTAGGAATAAAAAGATCATACTTAATAACATCCTAAACATCAAAATAAAAGGTTGTTTTGAAATTTTTTCATTCTTGCTCTCCATACAACTTCACCATCAAACCGTGGAGGTCTGTTCACGACAAGGAATATATTAAGAAAAGTGCTTGAAGTCGTCATTCTATCTCCTTAGATGATTAGTCTTATAACATAAGTTAGACTCTAATGCCACTTGTTGACTAAATAACTTCAAACACAAGATGAAGATCAGTGTGAGTTATGTTATTTGATTTTTAAAATTTTTTTAACAAAAGATTGATTTTTAAGGTTGGTCAATTTTAAGAAGTAAGATGCACGAATAAAAAGAGATAAGAGATAGAACGATCGCACCTAGATTTACGCACTAATGATGAAAATCATATAAATTAAATAAAACACCTGATGAGGCGAACTTTCACAACTTTAGTTCCTTTTGATGCCCATCTTTATACATTTGACTGTCTTTGCTTTTTAACATCATAACCATCTTTATATTCTCCTTTTGATAACTTCCACTTTGAAGAATCTCATAATTATTTTAAATTTGTTCTTTAGACATCATCAAAGCTATACATATGGTAACACCATAACTTGAAAATGACATAGAAACACAAGAACCTACATATGGTAACACCATAACTTGAAAATGACATAGAAACAGATGAACCTCAAGCCATTAGAATTGGTATCATATCCAAATGGCAGAGCCGACCCAAGCCCAAGGCAAATGAGACCATCGCCTTAGGCCTTAATTTTTGAGCATTTAAAATAGGTTTTGAATATTGATAAATGAGACCTCTAAATTTATATATTTAATCAACGTTTCATGAATAATAAATAAAAAAATAGTAGTTGAGTTGACAATAATTTGCTGTTTTAAGCTTTGGCAAACGAGTTTGATTCTTGATGGTGTGCATTTATTTTTCTGTTTTTTAAATAGTTTTTCATGTACATTATTTTTTTTTTAAAGTTAACTTCTATACTGTATTTTTAAAAAAAAATCAAAACAAACTCTAAAATTAATTTAAAAAAAAATTAAAATAATTGACACATATTAAAAAAATAATACAAATTAAAAAAATAATAAAGTTGGTTAAACTTTTAATTAAACCAATTAGATGTTTTGGGAAGATAGTCGAGCATTAATCCAATTATAACGTGTCTTGTTAGAATAATTTGACTTTGATTCACTCTACCTCTTCTTCATTTATTGATTAAAGTGTATTTCTTCTCCTTCTTCTTTTTAACATAAAGTCATGAGTTCGGTTAAACCCAAACATACGCTTAATCATCAATGGAGAAAAATCAATCATTTTTCTTTAAAAACGACACTGATCATCTCTATCTTTGGGAAATCAGAAAACATTTTCATGAAACTCAACTTCTATGCTCTGGTTTGAAGCCTTAATAAGGTAAAAGTTTGGTACTTCTATTTCTTTTGAGACTTCTCCTCCCACATTATTTTCATCCTAAGCATAGAAGTAAAGTTTTAGACAAATACTTTATGATCCCCCAAAATAGAAATATAAGTCACAAAAGAAATAGATGTTCCAAACTAATGCAAATATTTCTTTTGGAACTTCTTCCACACAATCTTTCAATCTTTGCCCATTCAACTATTTGGAATTTTGTTTTTTTAGAGAATAACTTCAATCATGAATTGAAAACTAACCCTTGTTGTCTTAGATAAAGCTTTCTCTTTACTACGTACTTATCATAAAACCTATTTATCTCATCCTTATAAATTATCGCATTCTCATAAGCCATAAATTTATCTATTGTAACTCATGCAACTTCAACAAAATCTTCTTGTCGACTAAATTGCATTAAAGTGAAGTAGTTTTACTTTCCAATAAGATTTATGTTGTAACTCAACTAAGATATGCCATGCTTTTCACTAAACAAACTCATAAGAAGACAAACCAATGAGTTTTCAAAGTTGTCTTATATACCTAAAATGCATCATTCATTTTCTTGGGTCAATCCTTCCTTGAAGTAACAAGAGTCTTCTCAAATATTTGCTCCAATTATCTATTTGACACTTCCACTTTCTTGCTTGTATGAGGATGGCATGGGCGGATGCATACTAAGGCATACTGTAGCTAAAGTCACACTAAACTGATATTTTGACGGATATTTTAAGAGGATTAATCCCACCGTTTATTAGTGAAAATTCTGTTTAAAATCAAAACAAAATTTCGTATGAATTAATCTAACACAAAAATTGATTGCACCTAACAAAATTTAAATTTGAGGTCTTGAGAAAAATAATATGTAATGTCATTCATCCCTGAGAATGGGAAGGAGGGACAACCTTATCCTTAACATTGTACTTGGACTAGAGATTATCGAAATACTTGTTTTAAAATGTTTCATTCTATTGCTAATCAAAACTCTACGACTATAAACTTAGAAAAGATGTTCTTCTTCCATAAATTTAGCATGGCGTGGACAACAACCCAATCTTCGGTTTCATATATTACATTTAATGTTACTATTTTAAATTTACTCTCGTTTTTTAAATTTTAATATTTCAATGTTTTCAACAATTTAATGCATTGTTTGGATTATTATGTTGGAAAATCATTAAAAAGATATTCATAAAATATTTAAATATATTGATGCATTCAATGGACCGGTCCAATTTTCAGACAGAAACAAACAAACAATTATTATTGATCTGTTAAAAGTTTTTCACAGTTATATGTAAGTGGTGGTCCATGAAAACTTCGACATGCGAACCAAAATAATATCCATGAAGATGATGAGTTCAAGACCAGAAAAAATAATAACTACATCACCAGAAAATTAAAAGAGAATAAGGCTTATGAACTATCACAATAGGAGTAATATTTTCTAATAACACTTCATAAAAGAGAATTTAACAAAAACATGTAGGAAAATAAAACAGTTCTAAGGAATCTTTTACAAAATTTAGACAAAACAAAACATAACCATAAAATAATAATATTTCAGGTCCGTAACAAACTTTGTACAATTGTATCAAACTCCAATCTATACAACCAATATGCTGACGCAATAATTTAGTCCAATAAATTAAAAAAAAAAAAAAAGATTTTCAATTCTCCAATAATATTTTCCATTCATGAAATCAAAGATAAGCAAGCAGTTCTAAGGATTGTAAAAATGTCCACCACAATGGCATTTCCAACTCAATGGCTTGTAATTTGAATACCTGTTATTAGTATTACCATTATCTTGGAGAAAGAATCCACCTTCCGCGGCGGAACTCGAAGCAGCACTATGAGTATGACCAGGCTGAAGATGTTCATGGCTTGGAACTTGCACCGCCATGCATGGATGACATTGGTTACACTTGTTGTGACATGTAGGTGGAGCCGAACCTAACCTGTTTTTCTCCTCAAATAATAATCCCTGCACAATATAATATGCGGTGAGTTTAACAGAATCACGATGAAACCTAATATCCTATGAGTTTGGCAGAATATCAAAAAATCACCGCAATAGTCAATATTGCGGTGATATGTCTGATATTCTGCAGAAACAAGAACAAAAGCGTACCCTTGGAGGAATTGCAGATTGTGATTGGTAGAAGCAAGAAACTGGAAGAAGCAGAAGGTGAAGTAAAAAAATAATTGTGGTTGAGATTTGATATGAATTAAGTGAAGCCATGGAAGCATATATCATGTCACTTGTAGAAGTCATTCCCCATCTAACTCAAAAAAAGCTATAAGTTGAAAAAAAATTAAATGCGACTTAACTGAGATATATTCCTCATGCCAGTTGTAATGTGACAAAAAAAAACTATACAGATAATAAATAAATAAAATGAGTCAAAATTGAATAAATATTTTGTTGTTGTTGTCAAAGTAGACCAAGAATGAAAAGTTTGTCATTACTTCTAGTTATGAGTAATGAATGGTTTTAATTTTTCTAGTTATGGAGGGATAGTGGTGGAGAGAGAGAGAGAGTGCAGAGTGTTGGCAGAAAAGTGAAAGGAACGATTCAATAAAGGTAAACAAATAGGGAGAATCCAAAGCAGTATGAAGGACTCTTTGGTTGCATTAGTAGTTTGAGACTGTGGCTGGGTTGAAAGTGAAAGGATTCTTTGTATCTATGAGTTGGGGTAAATAAAATGCAAAATCACTAAATGACAACTTGTAGTTAAAACTAGAATTTGATCACAAGTTTGAGACTCCCAAAATTTCAATAATGTCTATTTAAAAAGAAAATTAAGGATAGAATTGTGTTTGGATTTTCAAATGTTATTCAACATTTCTTGTCTAAAACTTTCTTAAACCCTTCCAAAAATCTTACTATTTTATTAAGAAATTGAATTTTGTCACACAATTAATTTACTCTTGGATACCATTAACTTTATTATCATCTTTTTTCATTGTTGTAACTTCTCTTTCTTGTTTTAATAACAATGCATACTATTTTTGAAAGATCATTTCACAATCCTGAAAATCACTTGTGAAAGGACTTTTTTTCGATAGTGTTAATTTTTTTTTTTTTGAGTTTAACGTGATTTCTAATATGCATAACAAATATAAATATGATCTACTAAGTTGTTATCAACCTAGCTAAACTTTGGAGAATATGAGGTTGATATAGATACTTATGTACTAGATGTTGGTAATTCGAGTGTTTTTGAACTTGATGTTGCTAAAATAGTTGTTGATAAAATGATGCTGATAAATATTTTAGCACATAACCAAAATTTATATTTTGTGATGAAATTCTTAAGCTAGATTTGTTGGGAGAGTGTTTCACTAAAGACATTGAATATTGTGAGATTTTTTCTTTTAGAACTACATCATTGTATCACATATTTATTCAAAACTTTAAAATAATAGGTGATTGAGTTCTCTCACTTATAAATGCTCAATTCTCCATATTTTTAACCAATGTGAGATTATTATCCACACTACTCACACTTGTTACATTTTCAACACTTCCTCTCAAGTGTGACTCCACAATGCTCTCTCTCAAGTGAAAGTTCTTCTTACTTCCACAAACTCTTGTACCACATGGAACGTTTCTTACTCACCATTCTTGTGACATCGTTGACTTTCGATATAAGTAAGTCGGTCATTTTCTCAAACCAAAGGCTCATGATACCATGTGTTGAGGAATTTTTTCACTATGAAGTATTGAACATTGTCGGACTTCTTCTTTTAGATCAACATCTTTGTGAGTGAGCTCTCTTACTTATAAATGCTCAAATCTCCATATTTCTAACCAATACGAGATTATTATCCACACTTCTTATACTTGTTACATTCCCAAAAAGATTTTGTTATTGGGATGTCTGAATTGGATTCTTATAGAAAAATTTCTTTTATAATATGTTGATTGTGAATGAAGGGATGAGTATAAATAATCAAATAAAAATTAGAAATGTGTTGATACAAAAAAATAAGAAATATATTTGAATGTCTATTTAGGATGTGGCAGTCCTATCCGACTTCAAATATTTGAAAATTTAATATGGTTCATGTTGTGCATAACGGACTTTGATCACAAGTTAGAAGGTCCTTATATTGTTGATCATTTAAATGCAAAATAAAATGAACACAATTATTTCCAAAAATATTCCCCATACTTTAAAAAAGAAAGAGAGCCGATAGTGATAAATATTAAATAAGTTTATAATATTCTACACAATAATAAGGTTATAAGGGGTCCAAGAGCTCTTATGCAATATTTGTTGATATTTGTCGGATGAGTATGAACATGTCTCTAGGTATAAAATGTTTGGTGTTGGTAAAATCGTTCGAGACATATTTTAGGCACATTTAAGGGTGTAATCAATTCGGTTTGGATTAGTTTTTGATGAAAAAAAATGTTCGAACTAATAATATCTTCACCGCTTTGGTTGAGTTCGATTTTTTAGTATTTCTCAAAAATGAAACTAAACCAAACTAACCATTTGGGTTTGGTTTGATCAATCGATTTAGATCACTCCTTTTTTTGAACATTATATTAATTCGTGTGTTTTCCACCATCATGTTTTTTAATGTATTTTTTACTATTATTTTTTTAAGCGTTAAATATGTTCGCGGTCCTCCTAAATATTTCATATTTCACGTTTAGTCCCTCAAAGAATTTCTTTTAAAGAATGGTCCTTTTAAAATTTTTAACCACAATTTTGACCCATCCTGCTAAAATCGTTGTTCATTTAGCCGCTAAGTTATAAAAATCGTCACTAAGTTGCAATAGTGGATCAAAAATGTGGATGAAAAATTTTAGGAGGACCATTCTTTGAAGGAAATATTTTGAGGGACTAAAAACGAAATATGAAATATCTAGGAGGATCAAAAATATATTTAAAATGATATTTTTCATATATTTCTTGCTCTACCTTTCAAACAACTTACAAGTTGTACATGATCCATGCAAAGTAGTAAAAAAATAAAACACAACAATAACACCAAAAGGTTATCATACACATAAATTGACATGCTTCACACCTCAAATACACATCAAAACTATTTTGTAACAAGACTAGAAGAATTTTCGTTGAAGAAGAAGTAAAAAAAAGGTATAGCAAAGAAATTAAAACTAACTTAGAGAACTTGAAACACGAAGAAGGATAATTATAGTTATCGATTCGGTTCACCGGTTTGGCGGTTCCTAAAAAGTAAAATCGAGAACCAAACCAAACCACCAAAGTTCTCATCAGTTTGGTTTGGTTTTTGAACCGAACGAAAAAAATTGTTTTTTTTTCCGGTTTAGTTTGGTTTGTATTGTCAGTTTAATTAGTTTTTTCTGGTCTGCTTACACTATATTGCTCATTGGTTTAGTTTGGTTCAATTTTTAGTATTTTTAAAAAATAGAATCGAACCAAACTAATCGATATAAGAGGATCACAAAAACTACCGTTGTCAATTTAATTGTTTTTTTTATTGGCTTACACCCAAGAAGCAATAACCATAAAGTGATGTAGCATCCAAGTATAATAATATGTTATAACAAAAATATTATTAAATATATATTAGGAAAGTACTATATAATAGATTATTTTCGAATATTATCTGAAGAAGATATGTTATTTCTAGTCAAGTGTATTGTCTTGAACTTTTTTACTTTGTCCAACAGAGCGTACAAGTGAATAAGACATGTAATTCCTCAAGAAAAATCATGGATACTATCTACGTCTATGAAATATCTTAGGTACACTGGATTTGTATATGTTGCACTCTTATTAACAAAAATGGTTGTGTCAACTAAATACAAGAAATATGTCACGAGGACACAATGTCTGCAATGCTCTCTGTGATATTCATCATTCAGATAAATCATAGAGGTTGTCAAATGACACGTCTACAATGTTTCTGTTAAGGCGAAAAAATGCAGAGAAGCTTGAATGAAATTCATCTTTCATTAATTAGAAATTTTGTTTATCTCTTGATACAAAAGGAGTAGTAAACATAGATTTTATATCTATCTCATAGAAACTACTATACTCAGTAAAATATACAGTTGACAATGATTGTATTATAACAGACTAGTAACAGAAAAAAAAACTAACGACCCTAATAAGTATAAATAAGCAAAAGAAAAAGAAGCCCAATATAAACAACCCAATACTTTTGATACCCCTCTCAAATTGGACTATGTAGAGCACAAAGTCTCAACTTGGATAACATTGAAACCAAGGTCGACTGATGAAGTGACTTGGTGAAAATGTCAGCTAACTGGTTTCTGCTTTAAATTAGAAGGAGATGGATGAGCTTGGGATTGATCTTTTTACGAATCACATGACAACCAAGCTTTATGTGCCTTGTTCTTTCATGGAAAGTTGGGTTGTGCGTCAAATAAATTATTGACTGGTCATCACAGTAAATAACAACAAATGTGGAGAATTATATGTTGAAATCTATGAAGGGATGTTGCAGCCATTAAAGCTCACAAGTAAGTGAAGCCAATAACTTGTATTCTGCCTCAATGAACGATCGAGATACTACTTTATGTTTTTTTATTTCCAGATCAAGGGTGAACCAAATAAAACATAAACCATGTAATGGATCTGCAGGTGTTATGGAATCTAGCCCAGTCAGAATCTACAAAGGCATGAAGTTTTATGGCACTATGATCAAAGAAAAAAAAATGCTAGTGGAGGTTTAGTATTTTAGGTATCTCACAAGGCGAATGGTTGCATTATGGTGAGGGATCAAAGGGTTAGAAATAATTTGGCTCAGATGTTGCACTACATATGATATATTTGGTCTACTATAGGTCAAGTAAATTAGTCATCCTATAAGGATAAAATATGTTTTTTGATCAAGTACACGAATGCCTTCTGATGCAGATAGTTTATGGAAAGGGTCAAAGGGAATAAAAGAAGGTTTTGATGCAAGGTAACTAGTGTTTTGGAGGAGTTCAAGTGTGTAATGTCTCTGGTTAAAAAAGATGTTTGAGGTTGTTCTTGCAATCTCAAAACCTAGGAAGTATATTAGTTGGCCAAGGTATTTAATTTTGAACTTAGAGTGAAAGGCTTGTTTTACACGATTAATTTCATGGACGGAGTTCCCAGCTAAAACAACATCATTAATACAAACCAACAAAACAATGAAACTTAAAATAGTGGCTTTGATATATAGTGAATGATCAACTTTAGAATATTTAAAACCAAGAGAGATAAGAAAAAAGGAGTGTTTTGAGTACCATTATCTTCTTGCCCGCTTCAATCCATAAGTGGAATTATGAAGCTTGCATACTTGTGAAGAAGATAAGGCAAAATGGCCAGGAGGAAATGTCTTGTAAACTTCCTCTTGGAGGTTACCATGTAGAAATCATTATTGACATCTAGCTGAGCTTGATGCCAACCTTGGTGGAAATCTTTAAGTTGTGTCAAAGTAGTCAATGCCTTCAAGTTGTGTATAACCTTTGGAAACTAGTCTTGCCTTGTACCTGTCAATACATCCAGCACAATTATATTTGATCTTATATACACATTTACACCCAATAGTACTTTTACATGGAGGTAAGTCAACAAGGGACCAATTATTATTATCATCAAGAATCTGAAGAACACTTACTAAGTGATGTCTGGCGTAGAATCTGAAGCTGAAGGTCTCAATACTAGAAGAAGCAACATAATTGTCTTTACACTTGGTGAATGTAAATTGGCTTTTGGTATTATTCAAAGTTGGTGATAAAGCTGAAGATGTCTGTATTGCATAAAGCAAGCTGCATTTTTAAATCAGTTTGTCAGTTGGAGTCTGAGTTCACAAGGCTCAAGAAAAATTGACATGCTTTACAGATATCCTCTCCAACGACTATATAATACAAAATCTTATTGAAGACTCAACAGTTAAATATGTTACACAATGGATCAAGATCTTCCGGTGTATCTATCTTCAATGCTCTTGTACTATGGAGCAAAGCAAAGACACTGGTCAAGTTATCTCATCCAACGACTAGTCTGCTGCAACTACTATATAAGTGGCTGAAGGTTCAAATTGAATCTTTAACAAGGATTGACCAGAAGATAGTGTAACAAGATCATCAATTATCAACTCAATAGTTTATGCATATTTTCTATGGTAGGTTGTAATTTTAAAAGCCTTAAGATTTCTTACACATTGAATATGTTAGAAATCTTAAGAGTTTTAGGCCTTTGTTAATGGTGATTTCCCGTACCTTTGATATTAGTATCAAGTACACATTGTTCTCTATTCTTCTTAACTTGTTTAGCAGTTTAGATTAAGTCTCTCACCAAGATGCTTGAGACATGTAAGTATCTTGCTATTTGCTTAAGCATTGAAAGTTTTAATTAAGTGTATTCATTGAGCATAAGTCTTGTATAATTGGGATACAAGTAAGGAATTCTCTCACAAAGATGCTTGATCCATGTAAGCCTCATGTTATATGCTTGAGCAATGAAAGACTTAATCAAGTGGATTGATTGAGCATAAGTATTATGTCGAGGGGATGCAAGCAAGAAGTCTTGGGCCAGTGTGGCTTGAGCAGGCTGGCTCGGTTCATGAAATTGGGAGCAGTAAGTCTTGAATCTGAAGGGTTCAAGAAAGGAGGCTCATTTCATGGGAAATGAAGCAGAAGTATTGAGTTTGGAGAACTTAAGTAGGAAGTCTTGGACCTAGGGTCTAAGTAATGTAAACGTTTTATGCAGAATGCATAAGCAATTGTAATCATGATTTAGTTATAGTGAAAATATCTTGTGAAGCATGGGGACTAGACTACTCTCAGCTGGAGGGAAAACGATATAAATCTTTGTGTCTTCTGCTTTTATTTATTTGCTTCTATTAACACCGCTACTAAGTATAAACAGAATCTGAACACTAGTTTAAATTCTGAACTCTGATCAGATGCAGAATTAAAAGAAATGGAAAACACAATTCAACCCTCCTTATTATGTGTACTTTTCTTACCTTCAGTTGATATCAGAGCATGGTCTGTGCTTAACACTTAACAGTGGCGCAAATAATGATCCAATAAAAAAAATATGTCTGTTAAAGAATTTCCTCTAAGAAGGAATCAAGTGCCACATGAAAAATATCATATTCTTTTTTCTACCATATTCAAAGGGTGATTCCATTGAATTTAAATGATGGAAAAGCAAAATATATTTTTACCCCGTTGGTATTAATAAAGGGTTGTGATGAATGTCTATAGAATATCCTTGAGAAAGGTATTACTATAAAAGTTGATGGTGTAGAGAGGATCACTGTTTGAAAATCTCTATCACCATCTCAGAAGAAGCTTATTGAATATCTTTAGAGGTAGTTGCATTCTGGTAGGTGTTATATCTCACTTCTAAGTATGTCAACATCATTGATATGTCTGATGCTCGGACTATCATTGAATCCTTATGCTCAGATTTGTTGGAATTAGTTTTGAAGCTTGTCCAATTACACTTTATCTAATCTCTCCAAGAAAATTCTAAGAAGATTGTTCTGGATTCAAACTTAAGGTCACAATTATTCAAGAAGTTATACAACTTGAATGTACTTTGCTCTGTCGGTTTGTTATACAATCTTCAAAGAAAATAAATGGAATTAGATGTTAAAAAAAGCTATATATTGGATTATCTTTTGTAAAGTCTGTTGAAGGATACTTCCTATGGAATGTCTGATGATGAGGAAGTAACCTTCCAAATCAAAAGACTTCTTTAACTGGCTAAGCAAAATGAGACATATGATGATAGAAGAGTAACTTCAAAAGCTTCTGAAATATTAGTATTTTAGCTGATTTCCCAAATATGAAAGCAAGGAGAAACACTACCAGAACCTAATGTCAGAAGGCTTCACTGCATATTCTTTTCAAGCTTACATTAGTGTAGGATTCAAATGAAAGAGTAATATGGCTCTGCCAGTCCTTACTGCTTTTAAAGAAAAATCTGAGTCCTGAAATAAAAAATTAAGTATTAAAGAGAAAGAGATTATGTCAAAGTCATCTTGCTTCAATATTTAATAATAAGGAGTTTGTTCTTTATGGTGATATCTTAAGAGACTCCATTTCTCCTTGATTGAGGGTCATCATAGAATTTGTATTAAAGAACAAGTCTATGAGAAACCTTCAATTCTTCTTCGTGTTCTGCAGGAAATTAGATGATGATGCTTTAATTTGTTTTATGACATTCTCTGATAGTTAACATCATCTGGTTCATTACTTATCAAAGATCTCAAAGTATTAAGTCAAGAAAATGAAATTAATGATTCTACTAAGAACAAGATCTTGTTTATATTATGATTTATTCTAGACTGATACTCTAGAATGAATCATGGTACTACTATCAGAATATGCCATAAGGCGAAGGAAAGCCTGTCTGCAAACTTATGTATAGTCTCATAGAAATATGAGCATGTTCATTCAAATGTAGTTGCTGCAGATATTGGAGAAAGGAGCAGAGGTATATTCCATGGCATTTATTAAAGGTTGTTTACAACATTTTATGAAAGAATAGCCTACATCCTAGACTCAAGTACTAGAGGTACTGAGTTTGGTGGGAGAAGTGGAGTCAATGGTTTAACAACCATTGAATCAGAATCCACTCAAAGTGGTGTTCAGACTCTATGGTCAAGTCTGAATACTGATACGAGTCTGACCAAGAAAAAAAAGGGTTATGTTCTTTTCTAGCTTGTCTCTTGATTCAATGAGTGCTAGATTTCTAGAGAAGTTCTTTTTTTTTTGAAAGAATCTTCATAAATATTTAGGAAGAAACTATGTTGTATTTATCTATACTGAATATTTCATTAAGCTAGATGACTATCATATTTATAGAAATAGTTTCCTCACTTTTTGTGATGTTATTGCTATTTGATTAAGAAACAATTCAATATTATTTAATCACTCATGACTCTTGTTTCAAGAGGAAATGTTGGTTTTGAATAGAATCTTGGAGACTGATGACTTACAGAAGATATCTTTCTCTTAGTCTAGATCTACTATACTCTGATGGATGATAGCTTCTGAAAATTATCAGATTCGGAGATTTAGAAGAAGATGTTTTACTTCTGAGTAAGAAGTTTAAGTAAAAAAGTTTCAAAAATCTTATATTACTTGAACTTAATAAGTTTGAAAATCATTTAGTGGATTCAGGAGATCTGTTAGATAAGAACCTATGGGTAATGATGCTTTTATTATATTTTTGCTGTCTCTATCCTCTGTCTTATGAAACATCATTTTGTGTCTTTTTTCTGATAAGATTCTTATTCCTTTAGAATCTTGTTCAGTTTTTTTTTTGTTTTCTCTTTGGTTGTGTTCTGATCAAGCCAAAATTTAGATGAGTTTCCCCGTCAATTCTTCTTTGAACCAACTGGTTGTCATCAATGAAAATTTTGTTGATTTTAATGAGTTGATTATGTTGAGTTTTAACTTCTAGAAGATTGTGTCTAAACAAAGATGAAATGGATGATTTGAGATGCTTTGTGGTTTCACTTATCCAGATGTTGTCAAAGAGTTTTTGATCAATGGCTCCATTGTTGAGGTGAATTCTTAGTGTGTTATTCTTTTTAAAGTAACTGGTGTTTCTATAACATTAACCTCTAAAGTGATTACTAATATGATCAATTGAATGGAAATTTGTGAAATTCCAGGAACCATTGTTTGGGAACACTATCTTCCTACTTGGTGTATCTTTGTAGATCCATCTAATACATCAGTGGTCTCAAATCTTCGTCCTGATGCAATTGTTTGGAATCAAATTTTGAATTCAAACCTGCTTTTTAAGGATAAGGATTTAGACCTTGTGGACCCTATTGAAAAAGATATGCTACTACTTCTCAATTCAGACTTGTAGATTGATCTTCCTCAAGTTATGTTTGACTATTTGAAGAGGACTTTTTCTTCCTTTCACAAGGGAAAGATTTTCTTCATTCCTTATAGATGAGTTCTTTCAGAATTACTTATTCAGCAGGAAGTTATCATAAGTTCAGAGGTTGATTCATCTAAAATCTAGAGAGACAAGTTTGAAGCCATCTATGAAAGGTTATGATGTTAGATTTCTACATAGTTATGCTTTGTAATTGTTAGAACCTTTGTATTAGTGTGTATTGTTAAGTGTGTAGTGTTAGAACAATATTTGTTCATGACATATATTCCTTAGGTTTTGATGATAATAAAGTATTTAAATAACAATGGTTTTATTTGATGTGTGTTTCTTGTATGAAGGTTCTAATACTTGTAAATATTAGATACAAAATATGATATACAAAGGCATACATGAGAGAAGCTGAATTGCTAGCTTTTGGTGATGCAGAATCTGAAGACTACTTGCTAAGTGATGTCTGGCGTAGACTCTAAAGCTGAAGGTCTCAGCATCAGAAGAAGAAACATAATTGTCTATACACTTGGTGAACATAAATTGGCTTCTGGTATCGTTCAGAGTTGGTGATAAAGCTGAAGCTGTCTGTACTGCATAAAGCAAGTTGCACTGTCAAATCAGTTTGTCAGCTGGAGCCTGAGTTCACAAGGCTCAAGAAAGGTTGACATGCTTTACGTATATCCTCTCCAACGGCTCTATAGTACATAATCTTCTTAAAGACTCAAAGGTTAAACATGTTACACAATGGATCAATATCTTTCGGTGTATCTATCTTCAATGGCTCTTATACTATGGAGTAAAGCAAAGACATTGATCAAGTTATCTCATGCAACGGCTAGTCTATTGCAACTTCTATATAAGTGGATGAAGGTTCAAATTAAATCTTTAACAAGGAATAACTAGAAGATGGTGTAACAAGATTAGCAATTATCAACTCAATAGTTTATGCAGATTTTCTGTTGTAGGTTGTAATTGTAAAAGCCTTAAGATTTCTTACACATTGAATATATTAGAAATCTTAAGAGCTTTAGGTCTTTGTTAATGGTGATTTCCCATACCTCTAATATTAGTATCAAGTACACCTTGAGCCATGTAAGTCTCTTGCTATGTGCTTCAGCATTGAAATTCTTAATCAAGTGTATTGATTGAGCAGAAGTGGTTTATCATTGGGATAAAAGAAAGGAATCCTCTCTCCAAGATACTTGAGCTATGCAAGTCTCATGTTATGTGCTTGAGCAATGAAAGACTTAATCAAGTGCATTGATTGAGCATAAGTATTATGTCGAGGGGATGCAAGCAAGAAGTCTTGGGCCAGTGTGGCTTGAGCAGGCTGGCTCGGTTTTGGAGAAGAAAGGCTTGAATCTGAGGGGTTAAAGCAAAGAGGCTCATTTCATGGGACTTGGAGCAGAAGTATTGAGTCTAGAGGACTTAACCAGCAAGTCTCGGACCTAGGGCCTGAGTAGTGTAAAGGTCTTATGCAGAATGCATAAGCGATTGTAATCATGATTTGGTTATAGTGAAAATATCCTGTGAAGTAAAAGGATTGGACTACTCTCAGTTGGAGGGGAGTCAATATAAGTCTTTGTGTCTTCTGTTTTTATTTATTTGCTTCTTTTAACACCGCTACTAAGTATAAACATAATCTGAACACCAGTTCAGATTATGAACTCTGATCAGATGTAGAATTCAAAGAAATGGAAAACACATTTCAACCCCCTTTCTTGTGTACTTTTCTCACCTTCATGTAGAAGTAGAGTGAGACATATTTGCACATGACTTAGAGAAAAATATGTGAATATAATCAACAATATCAACATAACAGAAAGGCACAACAAGAAGAAACTCAATACAGGGAGAGAAGAAGAATGAAAACTTAATTCTTCTACACTCAGGAGCAAACAATGTATATTTTGCTCAAGATTGTAAACCTTTGTGTATCTACTTAACTAAGAAGCACACATATAAACACAAGGTTAATACCAGACTCTTTGTTAAGAGTATATGAAGACTCTAGCCTTTGTGCTCAGATTAATTTTCATTTTTGACTAGATTGAACAGAAAGTCTTGAACAAGTTATTTAGGCAAGGAAGTCTCATGCTTTAGGGAAGAGCAGGAAGTCTCGATCTGGTATGATTGAGCAGGAAGTCATGAACCTAGGGTTTAAGTAGGAAGTCTCATGCTTGAGGGTAGAGCAGGAAGTCTCGATCAGTGTGATTAAGTAAGAAATCTTGAACCGAGGGGTTAAGAAAGAAAGTCTTATTCTAGTTTGATTGAGCAGGAAGTATTGAGTTGCTAGCTTAGGCTATTATAATCTTATTGATTATATTTAAAAGCTTTTATGCTAAAAGGGGACTAGACTACTCTCAATTGAGAGGAACCATAATATATTATGTGTTTCTTTATTTACTTCTACTATTACATTCCGCGGTGTAAAAAACTTTGAGGTCAGACTTTGATCTGATTCAACCTCTTAATTGGATCAGAAACCGAGCTTGACATCTTTGGTTCTGAAATAGAGTTAATAAAAGGAATTAAAACATTTCACTGTTATTACTCACTTTGATATGAAACTCTGAACGTGGTTCAGAATCTGATGTTTAGAAATTAAATGTCAAAAGAGATTTTTGGGCATACACAATTCAAACCCCCCATTCTTGTATATTTTTCTCACCTTCCGTTGGTATCAGAGCCCGAGTGTGATTTGTCACTTAACAATGAAATAGAAAATATCTAGTGAGATACACTACTCAGTCAGAGCTTCATCTTTCAATGAAGTTTTTTTTCATTAGATCAAAGAATGGTAACTACAAAAAGATGAGCTGAAGGAAGTCATGCTAGTGTTCAGGTGAGTGCTTAAATATAAGCATATGACCTTGAAGGAACTCTTGAATAACCAAAGTATGAGTTCTTTCAAACTTCTGTGGATTAAGAAACTTGTTTCTACTCTAAGTCATTTGTTTTGTGAGTATGAAAGGATTTTTAATCTTTAAGACTGACTTACGGGACACGTGTACTTGTTGAAGAAGTCAATAAACCTTTTCTGCTTTAAGTCATTTGCTTTGGGAGTATGAAAGGAATATTTAATCCTTAAGGCAGACTCGTGGGGGCATATGTGCTTGTTGAAAGAATCAAGGTTTAATCATAATCTGCTTATTATGGAAAAGCGAGATGTCCACTCACATCATTGGTTGTGATGATGAGTTGTGGGACACTCTTGAAGATAACATTAACTAGGATATCAATGGCGTCTGTATGGTAATAGATAGAAAATCTTGAGGAATTTTCCTGTAAGATACAACACCAAGGATACATCTATTCAGGAGGTTAAATACCTGAATTCTCTAGGCCTTTTAAGGTTGATTTGTAACCTTCAAAGCCTCGAAATGGAACTAATGCCTAATGCTGAAAGATATGGTGATGAAACTTCTAGATTGTTAACAGTCAGAAAAACCAGAAGAAGCTTTTGTGGGAGAAGACTCTAATGGGGACTATGACGATAAGGAAATGGATTTCATCATCAAGAGGCTTTAATAGTTGGCCAAGAGAAACAAAAGACTCTCTAGTAGAAATGCTAACTTCAATGGTTCCAGTTCCTGAAATAGTGAAGATGACCAAAAGATTTTCTACATCTGCAACAAACTGGTCACTTCAAAAACAATTGTCCTGATATACAAAAGGACGGGTTCAAACAGAGAAGCTGAAGAAGTCAACCTTGCACTGATGGCTGACACACTATTTGATTTTGAATCCTAGTCATGTTCTGGCTCAAATCTGATTAGGAAAATGAGAACTTAGCTTGCTTCCATGATCTATGAAGTAAGCAAGAGCAATGGATGTGGTTTGGGTCTTCATGTCTTATTTCCAAAACATTCACATGAAGAAATCCTTAAAACCATATTCTTCAAGCAATGCTGATAAAAGGATTAAAGACCTTGGTGTATCTACTGCTGAGTGTAGCAAGATTCTGAATACACCAAAATCAATGATAGAGAGGTAACAAGGTTTTAATTGGAATATAACCTAAAACTTCAAAGTCAGTTGCTTATGAAGAATTCAAACACTATGGTCCTTAGGTCAAAAAGTGAAGCATTTGTTCTGGAGCCTAGATGATGAATATCTACAACCTAAAACTAGAGGAAAGCATATGGTCCATATCCTAACTCATGGGAGAAGAAGGAAAAGAAGGCTACCATTTCCAATCTTCTGATATAAGTTATTGATGAACATAAATCTTTTTCAGCAACAGATAATCTTGAAGACTGATTATTTTTGGAAAGAATCTGCAAAGGATGTTCAAAATCTACACAAAGGCATGTTAATCATCCTCATTCTTTAGACAACTTTTGTGCATAATAGGTTATCTATAACTGTTCTATGTATATGATTTATCTATATATAACCAGTTTAGACAAATTACTCATGTGAGAATTTTCAAGCTTATGAAAAGAATATTTATATCCTTTGGATAAATATTATGGCTATTTGAGTGCATTATTATTCCTGATCTTTAAAAGCTTTCTTCTGATAAAGAGTATCAAAGACTGATGATGATCATAAGTAGCCTCATGAAAAACTAGAATAGTTTCTGATGACGTGTGGCTTCTGAAAAGTATCAGACTCTGAGACTCATTAAAGGAATAATAATTTTCAAATAACAATTAAGTGAATAATATTTTTGACAACTCTCTCACTTAAAAATTCACGAGTTTGAAAATTTATCATGCATGCTCTACAGTTGTACTTATAGAATCTATGGAGTAGTGATGTTTTACCCTTTTGGATTCTCTATGGCCTCTCCCTGTCTCTGTCTCTTGTCATTTATTACTTATTCATTGTAGTTGTTTAATTGTTTTTATTGTTTGTTTTCTAAAGATAAAACTTGAGTGGTCCTAAAGCAAAGATTGGTGTCTTGAATCTTTCTGACAAATTATTTTCTATATCTTTAGAAACATCTCTTTGTTTGTTTGTATCTTTCCTTGTCTGAGATGTCTTATTGTTCTAATCTTGGTATGGAAAACCAGTTAGCTACCATAATTAAAGGACTAATTTATTTTGAGGAGATGATGGCTCATGGCCTTGATCTTCAAAGCACTGTCTTCTATAATGGTTGGGAGAATTTCTTTGACACGCTTTATGGTTCCTCTTACCCTAATATGGTTAAGGAGTTTTGGGTAAATGCTTCTATCCAAGATGTGCATCTAGAATATTCCATTCCTTCTGAAGCGATAAATTATGAGGAAGAAGGAGGAGTTCTGGATATTCTTTTCTAGGATTCTTACTTACTCTTTCATCACATCTTTGAAGATCTCTCCGACCTATCCAAAGTTTCAAATCTCTATTCCAAGGTATTAGTCTGGTATCACCTGTTGATCTCAAACTTCTTGCTAAAGAACAAGGATCTAATTTCTTTGGATATTGATGTAAAATATTTTGTTGCTTCTTAACTCATTTATGAAGGTTAACCTCCCTCAAGTTATGTTTGGATATCTGAAAAATGACTCTCACTTCTTTTAAAGAAGGCAAATGAAGCTTCATTCCTTATAGAAGGGTTCTTTATGAACTCTTCATTTAACAAGGAGTTGGGATAACTATTGCTGAGGTTAAAACATAAGTCTGGGGAGATAAGTTGAAGCTTACAAAAGCTTTGAAAAATGTTGACCCTTTTAAGGTCAAGGTGGTCCTTGTGGATGAATCTTCTTCTACTTGGTTGTTTTTATGTTTTGTTTATTTTGTTTTGTGTTTTATCTATGTAGTTCAGTTGTTCATTTTAATAAATGTCTCTTTTGTGCATTTGTTATCGTACTTTGCTTATCTTACTAATTGATTCATAAGAAAAATAATAATTGAAGGATTTAAAAGGCAGTTTATGACTACTAAAGAGAAAGGAAAGAAAAATTTATTCATCATGGATATTACAAAATTTGTTCCTAACCACTATCATAATGGTTTTCAGTCATGATCTTCTTGATCCTATGATCCCTTGTAAGTCTCCAAACAAATCTTGTAATCTTCATCCCTCAGAGAGTCTCGATAAGTTTTCCAATCTGCATCCCACTGTTTATCTTCTGTTGGAACCTTGCTTCTCTCAGCAACTCTAGCAGATGCTCCTTCATCTTGTGCTTGTGTGATCTGCATCTTTTCTTCAATCTTTTTCTTCTTCTTCTCTCCGGCCTATTTTCTCATAAGATTACGATAATCCTTGTCAAAATCTCGCTTATCTACTTTGAAAGGTCTTTTCTTACCCATTCTTATGCCTCTCTTTAGCTGCGTGTTTTGTTGTGCTCTATATATGTTTTATAGAGTTTGGATAGAATCTTCTATATCTTGAAGACTGTGTTCTTTGAGTCTTGTGCTTATGTACTTACTGTTTCTTGGAATCTATGTAGTTAGAATCTACATTTCACCATCTTGAAAATTGTGATTCATAAGCTTATCTGTTATCAACTCTATGAATTTAAAGTGTTTTAAATTTTATTCAGTTTTATTGTTTTTCTCTTTCTTAAAGTCTTTTTGATAATGAAAGAGGGGGAGAAAATGGATGGAGTATTTAAGAACAGTTTATTGCATCAGAACATGAACAAAGTAGTTTATGCTAAAACAACTTCTGAGTTATAAGTTCTAAATTATTTACATTTTTAGTAATTTATCTTACTGAACTTAAATGATAAGTTTAATTAACAAAGACAAGACTTAGGGAAAGCTTACAAACCGTACCTTAATGAACTGTCAGACTAAGGGGAAGCTTACTAATCTCAAACCCAAAGTCAGTTTGTTGATTAAAATTATAAAATTCAATTAAAATAGTTAAAGAGTTAAGAGGAGCTTATAAACCCCGTCTTAATGGACTATCAGACTAGGGGGAGCTTACAAACCTCACCTTAATGGATTGTCTAACTTAGGCGGAGATTACAAACCTCATACTCTGGTGTTAGACCATGTTAACCAAATCACCAACCATTGTTCTTAAATACATTTGTTTGCCATTATAAAAAAGGGGGAGATTGTTGGAACAAGATTTGTTCATGCCCTTAAACGGCTTTGATGATAATAAAGTATTTAAATAGAAATATGGTTTACTAATGATTGTTCTAGTTTGCAGGATTGAAAGACATTACCCTTGATATATATCAAGTTAATCACTTAGAAGAATCATTAAAGGGGAGAAACGTTATTATGAATCTGAAGGATCAAAACCAAACTTTCAGACTCTAAAGATTCAACTCAAGTCTTTCAGATGCTGAACCTAAGCTTACTTGAAATACAAAGATCAACAAAGCTCTGAAGACTAAAGTCATTTGAAGCAAGCAGACTCTGTTATAAGGAATGAATCTGCATCTTCTGAATGTGCTTCATCACCAGTTCTAAAGATTCTTCTTGAAAGAGATATTGCCTACATTAAATCATCAAGTCTGAAAGTGCTCATCCAGACTAATTTTGATCAAGAATCTGATTTAGACAGTTAAGTATAAAGATAACAATGACTCTAAACAAGCTCAACAGATGTCTACAAGAAGTCTCCTGTTAGAAGTTATCTAAAGAAGATCACGTGACAAATGTACATTACGTTATGTCTAATCAACATAAAGTAATGTTGTCAAGATCTTATCTCTCCAACTGTTATGAAATCAGCTCAGCTTCTCTCAACATCTTTATGCTAGCTAAGTCTATAACTCACTTTATTGTACTCTATCTAAAAACCTTCAACGACTATTTGCACCGTGGGTAGTTTTAATCTTCAACGGGTCTGTTCTTAGCATCTATTTAAATAATAAGATTAAATACATTTAACAATATCTCTTTGAGAATGAATGTGAGTTGAAGAATACGTGATTATGTTCACGTGGATATGATACCAGTTCACAAAAATGAGTTGAGAGAGACTGTGTTACATAGAAAACACAGTTGAGAGCAACACAGTAAAAAATAAAATATAACTAGAATGGTTAAGTATGTAAGAGTATATTGAGACATATTCACATATAACTTGGAGAACAAATATGTGAATATGATGAAGAAGATCAATAGAACAAAAAGACACAACAAAATAAAAATCTTTGCAGGGAGAGATGAAGAATGAAAACTTCATTCTTCTACACTCAGGAGCAAACAACTTATATTCTGCTCAAGAAAGTAAACCTTTATGTATCTGCGTAACTAATAAGCACACATATAAACATAAGGTTAATACTAGAATCTTTATTAAAAGTATCAGAAGGCTCTATCCTCTGTGCTCAGAGTAAGTCTCGTTCTGGATAGATTGAACATGAAGTCCTGAATAGGTTGTTTAGGCAAGGAAGTCTCATGCTTAAGGGCAGAGCAAGAAGTATCAATCTGGTATGATTGATCAGGAAGTATTGAGCCTAGGGTTTAAGCAGGAAGTCTCATGCTTGAGCGAAGAGCAGGAAGTATCCAATAATGTGATTGATCAGGAAGTCATGAACTGAGGGCTTAAGCAAGGAAGTCTCATTCTAGTTTGATTGAGCATGAAGTATTGAGTTGTTAGCTTAAGCAGTTGTAATCTGATTCATTATAGTTAAAAGCTTTTGCACTGCAAGGGGATTAGAATACTCTAAATTGAGAGGAACCATGATATATTGTGTGTTTATTTATTTACTTCTACTATTACATTCCACTACGCAAAAAATCTGAAGTCCAAATCTAATCAGATTCAACCTCTTACTTGGATCTGAATTTGAGCTTGACATCTTAGGTCCTGAAACAGAGTTAAGAAAAAGAAGTCAAACATTTCAATATTATTACTCACTCTAGTATTAGACTCTAAACTTGGTTCAGAATCTGATATTTAGGAATCAAAAGTGAAAAGAAATTTATGGGCATATACAATTCAAACCCTGATTCTTTTGTATTTTTCTCACCTTCAGATTGTTTTGTAGGTAAAGTCTAATTAGGTGCAAACTGTGTGAGAGATATTTATGCATTAGATAGAGATATGTTATAATAAAAGGGTTGAGGAGTAGGGTCTTCATATGTTGGATTAGGCAAAAGGGGGCAGGTATGGTCAAGTCACTATCAGACTCTGTAGTTGTGGGGTCTGGAATAGTATGATCAAGTGTACTTAAATCACCATAAAAAGGTATAAGTTGTTCACTATTGGATGTATGGGAATTGGTTGGTATGTTAAGGTTGTTATCTTGATGGATAATATGAGGGTCACTTGGGTTATGGTGGGTTACAGGGTATTTAAGGGAGTGATAGGGTTAGATAAATTGGTAGGCTCAGAGGAAGTAGAATGATTAGAGTGTTTAAAGAGAAAAATGAATCCTAGAAAATAACATTTTTTGAGAAGAAGATGGCATGGGTAGACAATTCATACAAGATAAAACCTTTAGTTCCTTCTTTATAGCCTAGGAATTCAAATTTTCTAGCCCTAGAATCAAAATTAGTTCTATGTGCTTGCATAGAGGTTGCATAACATAGGCAACCAAAAACCTTTAAATGCATATATGAAGGAGGTGTTTATAGAGAAATTTATAGGGACTTTGGGATTTGAGAAGACGGTGGAAAGTCTGTTAATAATGTGTATGACATGTTGAACATATAAGGTCGACATGGATAAAGGTGTATTGGAATGGAAATAAAGGGACATAGTTGCATTAAGAATGTGTTGGTGTTTTCTTTTCACCACACCATTCTGTTGGTGAGTTTTAGGGTAAAACTTACGGTGCAAAATAACTTTGTCTAGGAGGAAAGGTGTCAAGGTGAGGAACTCAGTACCATTATCTGATCTCAAACATTTTAATATGGTTTTGAATTTATTCTCAATGTAAGCTATAAAGTTGTTGATACTAAGTTTGGTTTAGTCTTTTGTTTTAAGGGAGATAATCCAGATGTATCTAGTAAAGTCATCAACTAGGGTTAAAAATATCTTTGTCCTAAAATAAATATAGTAGAATAAGGGCCCCATAAGTCAGTATGAAGCAATTGAAAAAAAGCAGTAATATGGATATGGCTAGAAGGAAATTTTTGTTTTGTTTTGCATTATGACAAGAATCACAAGGGGCCAAATTAGGCTTACAAGATACAAAAGGAAAAAATATATAAGTAGATTTTAAACCTACATCAAAAACATGTCTTAACCTTGAATGACAAAGTTCATATGAGTTATTTTAGCTAAATTACAGAGTGTAGGATGGCTAGGAGATTCTAGAACGTATAAGCCTCTTTGTAGGTTAGTTATACCAATCATTTCCCAAGTATGATTCTGCATGATATGGCAAGCATTAGAAAAGAATAACAAGGAATAATTAAGACCATAGTTTGGCTACAGAGAGAAGATTGACGGTAAAGGTAAGTATGTATAACACAATATATATGGTAAGGGGTGATGAAAGAACAACACTACAAGATATGAAAGTATTAGTGTGTGAACCATTAGTTAAATTTACAAAAATTGGATTAATGGCTCAATATGTTAAAAAATATGTGAGTATGGAAGTGACGTGATTAGTGGCACTTATGTCAAGGATCCAAAAGATTGAAGACTTACCATTATGAGAAGAAGAATGTGAGGTCATAGCTAGAGGTGTATTGGTGATGGAATTTGTCACGGGAGTGGACGAATTTCTTGACCGTTGTAGCAGTTCTATGATGATGTGATATTGTTCTTATTTGAAGCAAAAACTTTGATTTTTTGAAGTTGTGAGAGGTTAATCAGAGACATTTTTTGCAGAAGAAACGATCTTTGGCTTGTTCTTGAACTCGGGTGGATAGCCATGTTTGACAAAACAAGTTTCAATCGTGTGATTTGTATGACAACAACGTGTGCAAACAAAATTAGGCTTGGGATTTTTTCCCTTGTAATTAGGGTTCCATGACATGTTACATCCATTAGAAGTTGTAGAGTTGACCTGTAAATCAGAGGTTGGCGTAGCTTAGTCAAGAACATATATGTTCTCACAGAAAGGAGAGGTTGTTTCTCGTTCCTATTGAATCACAAAAGAAAAAGCTCAATCAGTATATGTTCAGGGTTGCATCATCATGATTTACGATTTGGAGAAGGCAAATTTTTCACTGAGGCCTTTCAAGATTTGAATCACATTGTCTTGCTCCAGATAAATTTAGATGATTTAATGGCGCTATAAGGACATGGGATTACATAGAATAAGAAGGAAGAGGAATTTATGATTCAAGTTTAACCCATAAGACTTTGAGTTGAGTAAAGTAATCATAAATGGTTAGGGTACCTTGTTAAAACCTATAAAGATCTTATTGTATGCCAGAGATATGGAATACGCCACTTTTAGAAAACTGTGTTTGCAAATTCACCCAAAATGGTGTGGATCCAAAGGATCAATTTGGTGATTGGTTTGGAAATTGACCGGAAAAGCCAAGCAGGGACCATGGTGTTTCAATGTGTCCATGGTACATGTAAAGGATCATTGGTTAAAGGTTTAGTTAAGGTTCCATCAACAAATTGATGTCTTTTCTTGGAAATAAGGGCAATCTCCATGGATCTTGACCAGGTGTGGTAGTTTTTGGCACCTAGAAGAGGATAAACAAGGAGGAGTGCATGATTATCATTGGGGAGAATATAATAAGGATTTGCATAATTTATGGTGAAATAAAGGTAGTTCAAAGTAGCCATAGATGAAAGAAGAAGATAGGATAAGGATCAATGCTACCAGAGAAAATTTCTACTGATACCATGTTAAGGTGAAAAAAATGGAGATAAGCTTGAATTAAATTAATCTTTCATTAATTAGAAATTTTGTTTCTCTTGATACCAAAGGATTAATTAACATAACTTTTATATCTATCTCTTAGAAGCTACTGTACTTGGCAAAATGTATAGTTGACGATGACTGTATTATAACAAATGTAACACGAAAAAAGAAACTAATAGGCCTAGAGAAGTATAGATAAACAGAAGAAAAAGATGTTAGAAATATCGGTAAAGTTGAATGGATCCAGGACTGAATCATGAATGATGTCACTTTGCTTAAAATATTTTAAGCACTCTCTTGTATGTCTTAAAGTTGGAATGCAATAATACCTAGGATAGTTCAACCTTATATCAAATATGCGCAAGACTGACGAAAACTCGATTTGTAGCAAAGAGTGTTTGGAATTTGTACAAGAGGATTTTCAATTTTTGATATGATTTTCTGAATTCCGGAATGGAGTATTTATAGGCCATGTATGTGTTGTTTCACAAGGTTGCGACTCTTGATGAAACAACACCTTTTAAACAAATGTTGGATTGTGTCTAAGCATGCCTATGTTCATTCCACAAGTTCCCAAGTGCTGCCTATAAGCCGCCACTAACGCCTCTATGCCCACGCCCTCGGACCCAGTCCCAGATCCGGAGCCGGCGTTACCGGTATGGAGGAAACAAATGGCACAATGCTTGGGACCACCACATGTCCATGTGACACTTTATCCACTTTTGTCCTTTTGTTGAGTTAATGCTCATAACTCTTTTATAAAGGCTTTCAAAGTGAGTGAAACTTTCTATGTGGGACTATTTCCCAATCATTTATTGGCATTTACTCATTTCCACTTTTCTTGTCATTTTGGAACACACCCGTGGATATTTATTGTTCATAAATTACAACAATCCCCCACTTATTCTAATAATGACAAGACCAATTCTAAAAAAGAGAAACAAAGAATGTTAGTACAGTTAGGTATCTTTCGATTTAAAACTTAACCTTATTAAACACAATGCAAAGTCTAATTGGAATATTAGGTAGAAATTCTTTTAAACCATTAATCCATGTGAATTGCACTTATTTATGACCATATGCTTTCTTGTTTCATGAATTTTTCATGAGAGAAACTCCAACTCTCACTTTGAGACGACACCATCTTAAAATTCATATAAGAGAAGTTCATATTATATCTTTTTCCACGAGACACATACCCTCGGTGTTGAACTTCATTAAGAGTTTAAATAAAAACTCAACCCTAATTTCAAAGGTTAACATTATCACGAAATGTTCGACAAACATCCAAATCAACGACCTGTTGTTACCCATTTAATCTTGAGATTAATGTTATATTAACGTAAGATTGGGTTGTTGCCGTTGACTGAACTTTTACTTAAGGAGTTTCAACCCCATGCCTCTCGAGGTTGTTTTTACTAAGTCTCTGGCCAGTGGCTTAGTAAATGGATCAGCCAAATTAGAGCTTGTTCGTATATATGTGAGTGAAATGATTCCATCCTTAATACAATTTTCTCACAAAGGAATGTCTAAGTTCTATGTGTCTAGACTTTCCATTATACACTTCGCTGAAGGCTCTAGATAAAGTGGCTTGGCTATCGCAGTGTATCAACACCTTTGAAACATTGTATTTTTCAAATGGAACTTCTAATAGAAGGTCCCCCAACCATTCCGCCTCTTGACCAGCGGAAGCAAGAGCCACAAACTCGGGTTTCATGGTTGAAAGATTAATGCATATTTGTTTCTTGCTCTTCCAAGAAATTTCTCTTCCAGTTAGTCTAAATATCCATCCAGTTGTGGATTTATGATCTCCAACATTGGATATACAACTTGCATAGGTATATCCTTCTAGTATGGCGAGAAACCTGCCATAGTGAAGGCCAATATTTTTGGTCTTTTGTAGATAGCCGAAAATCCTTGTGATTGCCTTCCAATGTTCTTTATATGGATTACTAGTAAATATACTCAATTTTACTAATTGCAAATGATATGTCGGGTCTGGTACATTACATTAAGTATATAAGATACCCTATTACACTTGCATACTCCAATTAAGCCACTGCTCTTCCATTGTTCTTTCGAAGTTAGATGACATGATCAAATGGAGTGGTTACTTTGTTAAAGTTTAGGTGTTTGAACTTATTAAGCATTTTTTCAATATAATGTGCTTGACTAAGTTCCCCCACTATTTCTCTTTACTTTGATCCCTAAAATTGTGTCAACTAATCCAAAATATTTCATCTTGAATGTGGAAGTTAGAAACCTTTTTGTCTATAAAATTCCATCCATGTTGCTTCTAATTATCAACATGTCATCAACGTATAGACAAAACAATATTGCAATATTTTTCCGTACCTTTGTGTATAAACACTTGTCATAAGAATTGAGAGTAAATCCATTTGAAAGTGTGACATAATCGAATTTTTGATGCCACTGTTTTGGTGCTTGTTTTAGCCCATATTGGGATTTGACAAGCCCCATATTGGGATTTGACAAGCTTACACACCTTTTGTTCATTTCCAAGAAGCACGTAGCCTTCTATTTGTTCCATTAGATTTCCTCAACGAGATATCAATTTAAGAATGTTGTTTTAATATTCATTTAATGAACTATAAGGTCATTCAAAGAGGCTAAGGCGGACAATACTCTTATTGTTATTATTCTTGCCACTAGTGCATATGTGTCAAAGTAATCAATACCTTTTTTTTGTGTCTAAATCCCTTTGCTACTAATCTTGCCTTATATGTGTTTAATGTACCATCACTATAATACTTCTTTTTAAACACCCATTTGCATCCAATGGGCCTTAATCCCTTTGGTAAGTCAACAAGGTCCAAAGTGTGATTTGACGTGATTGAATCTATTTCATCTTAGATAACATCTTTCCAAAAGGAAGAGTCCCTTGAAGCCACTTCTTCCTTATAAGTTTTAGGATCATCTTCTACTTAAAGAATAATGGGAATATTCTGAATATAATTCTTACAGTTTCCTTCAACTAGATAAAAAGAAATAAGTTGAGAATTGATTTCGTTTGGTCCTAAATCCTTTGTTTTCTGGTCTCTCTTGCTTACCCTAGGCTTAGATTGTATTTCAATGATCCGAGAAGTACTTTCAGGTTGTATCTCGATAGTCCGAGAAAAATATTCCTCACGAGATTCTTTGTTTGTGGGAGACTTAGATTTTTTATCCTTAGTAATAAGGCTTTCAAAGAATTCTACATCTCGGGACTCAACAATTACATTAGAATCTAAGTTTAAAATTCTATATGTTTTACTATTTGGTGCATATCCTATAAAGGCACATTTTATTCCTCGAGGACCCCATTTAGTTCTCTTAGGATCCCTGTTTTTATAGTAGGTGTTGCACCAGAAAATTTCCCATTCTCTTCTTACCCTAATTGGATTATGCTTCATTTCATTTTCATCTTCATTTCATACTATGGCATTGATTCTTTAGACATGGGATCAAGTTGTTTCTATGGGTCAAGACTTCTTTTTATTGCAAGTTTTAAGCAGCAAGCATCAAAGGCTCCAACGTTTATTTTGCTCAGTGATTTGGTATCAGACCATATCTTTCTAGCAGGTTATTTTGAGTGCAAGAGTGAATTCGCAGCTGATTTTAGGAATTGTTCATGTGGAATATTAAATGAAAAGTTTCAGAGGCAAAACAATGCTCAGAACAAGTGGCAACAGTTGGTTTTCCAAGTTTCCCTCCATTTGGCGCTAAATTTCAAATTTTTAAATAGGTTAATTAATTACACGTTTGCAATCCCATTTCAATCACTTGGGTTCACATTTGCATCAGTAGAAGGATCTAGAATGCCTCCAAAATTTGATTCATTTCTAATTTCACTTCACTTCCCTCCAAAAATTCAAACAATTCCACTCCTAATTCCAAACCAAAAATCTAAACCCACACTCAAAACCTCACTTTCATTCCAAACCTAGAGTCTATTTAAATAAATTTGCTCCAAACCTCATAGAACTTCACTCATTTTTCTAATTTTTCTACACTTCACATTCCAATTCTGTCAATTCTCTCTCACTTTTTTCAATCTTCATTTTCATCTTCAACCTTCACCATAGCTCTTCCATTAGAATTCTCAAATTCTTCATTGGAATTTGTTAATTCTAGAGCTAAACCTTCATCATTTTCTTTCATCAACATAAATTCTGCAGTAGAATTTGATTTGGATCTAGATCTAAGCTTTGGAAGTGCTTTCTTGAAGTGATTTTGGAAGTAATTTCGGTTTTATTTGCTTTCGCGTGGATCTTCAATTTTCTTGTTAGGAGCTCATTGGATCTTGGATTTTCTGTGCTTGATCTATAAAATTTTGTTCAACACTTACCAAAGCAATTCTCCACTTTGTAGGTTGATAGTTCTTAGACCCAAGCTTATTCTAGCTTATTTACAACTTTTACAAAGTAGATACATTGATTTTTGATGTGAATTGATCCATTGATTAATTTAATTGTTGATCCTGTTGTTTGATGGATTCAATTGGTGTTTGACTGTTGTTATTTGATGTAATTTTCGTGTACAAGTGCACGCCCTAACATGTGGGTGATTGGAAAAGTGATTTGTTGCTAATAGTGCTTTTGAATTGATGATTTTCAACTTCTGTTACAGGGTTAATCGATTAACCATTTGCAAGGAAAATTTGGTTTAATCGATTAACAATTCATTTTTGCTTGTTTTGCTGATTTTTTCAAAGGTTAATCGATTAACCATTTGCAAGGTAAAAGTGGTTAATCGATTAACACTGACGCTGAAAGTGATTTTTATGCTTTTTCAAACTTGTTTTGATTCCTTTCCACTTCTAAACCTCATGGATTTGTATGATACATATTTGTGGAATTTTCTTGTGCTATTTCACTTTATTTTGCAGCATGTATGTGATTCTTCGACATGCGACACATTGATTTTCATGATGCATGTTCATGACTAATTTTGATGCATTATTCATATGGATTGCTTGTTCATACTTGTTGGCTTGCTCTTGATGCTCATTTTGCTTGATTCATAACACATACTCATGTTTGCTTTCGATTCCTCAAATGTGTGTTCATTTGAGATGCTTGATTGTTGATGAATATTCATGTTGTTCTTGTTGAATGCTCAAGTGTGCAATGTGGCTGAAAATTTCTCATGACTATTTGTTGATACATGTTTGTCAATTGATCTTGCTTGATACATGTTCATACTTAATCCTTGCAATTCATGTGCATTTTGTTTAAATATGGAAGCATGCTTTTGTTCATTTCCTTTTGACGCATGTTTATGCTTGGTTGTTGAACATGTTCATTGTTGATTATTTAATCTTTGATGCATGCTTAATGTGATGTCACATGTTCATCTATGCTTGAGGCCTATTTGATTCATTTCATGTTGCTGTATACACTGCTGACGTATTGAATATGTGCTGTAAAATGTATACATTATGTTCTGCTGCATTTTACACCTGTTCTATTCTAGAAATGCACGTTGTTAAATACGGTGTTATGCTGTTGCTGAATTTTATTGATGTGTTAGGCTGTAGCGTTGTTGCTGCTGCTGTTTTTGGTTTATTTTATTTACTTTGGTTTGCTTTTGCATGTTCCCTCAAGGCCTCCTAGTCCAACTTAATTTTTGATTAAGTTTGGAATAGACATTAGGTGCTAATCCATGCATGATAACATTAGGATAGTTTCCCAAACCTCAACCTTAGGTCAACCTTTGCATGCTAACATTAGGATACTGATTCCTTTCGCATCCCAACCTTAGGACCATTTTGCATGATAACATGTAGGATCGAGTTTCCCCTTAGACCTCCTGTGCGTCTTTCTATTCTTTCTCTTAAACAAAATTAAAACATGTAATAAATATGATAAGTATTTTGCTCCACGAGCCTTAAGTACATGGGAAGTGATAAGTGGGAGTCTCTCGTTACCTTGTCTAGAGTGCTTTGTATACGTCCCGTCTTGGGTCGATCTGACGAAGCATTCGATCCTATGTCATAGACTTTAGTACAACACATATCTCAAATAAAGTCAATTCACTTCTGATAAAACATTCAAACAAATTCAAATCATTTTGTCCTTCGGGATTTTCCGTCAAACCTTTTTCAGAAAGGGCATGTTATTTCGGTTCTACTACAAACAGGAATCAGCCTTAACTGCTGGAACGCGAACTTAACATATCTCATAAAAGACACTTAACAATTTGTAGGTTGAACTATGAATGCTCTGGTTTCTTGATTCTGGTCTGAATGAAGATACATAGGCACAAGACGGCTAAGTATTGGCGAGCACCCTTCCCCCTAGCCGTAGTCCTCCGAACTATGCTGACTATGACTTTCCCATTGCACGAGAGAATACGTAGTCCTAGGATGGCAAAGTCCTATCGAGTCTCCTTTTGTTTTTCCCTTTTCGATTCTGTTAGCAAGTAGGCTTTAGATAAACACACCCTTTGATTAGAATAACAAGAGTGGATCTCGTTGAGTACAACGGACACGAGGGGTGCTAACACCTTCCCTTCGCGTAATCAACTCCTAAACCTAGGATTTGGTTGCGAGACCATGCCTTTTCTCTCTTTGAAGTTTCTTCGATCGTTTCCTTTCCCCGTTGGGATAAATAAAGTTAGGTGGTGACTCTGTTTTCCGCTGGTTATTTTTTGCGTAGCGATAGTAGGCTACACACCCCCACACTCTAAAGTAACTGATATTTCGTGCTTTGCCTTTCCATAACTCATATGGGGAAATACCAGTTTTCTTCAAATGATTTATGTTAATTATGTAGCAACCGGTTAGTAAGGCCTCACCCCACAAATTAAATGGCAATTTGGAATGCATTAATATGGCTTTCATCATCTCTTGATATGTTCGATTCTTTCTCTCAACTACACCATTGTATTATAGTGTGCGAGGTGCAGAGCATTCATGTATAATGCCATATTCTTCACAGAACATATCAAATTTTGTAAAAAAGTATTCACCGCCCCTATCACTTCTAAGGACTTTGATACTTTTATTCAATTGATTTTCTACTTATGATTTGTAAAGTTTAAAGGCATTAAAAGCATCATATTTATACCTTAAAAGATATACATATGTGTACCTAGAAGAATTATCGATGAATGTAATGAAATATATATTTCCCCCACGGGTTAACATGCCATTAAATTCACACAGATCTGAATGTACAAGATCAAGTAGATTTGTATTTCTTTCAACACTTTTGAAAGGTTTGTTAATCACACTTCATTTAAGGCATAATTCACATTTTTCAAAATCATTTATATTGCGTGAAATCAAATCAGATTTAATTCGTCTCTTTATATAACTAATATCGATATGTGGTAATCTATTATGTCATAAAGAAACCGACTCAAGCATGTAAGTAGAATTATAAATTTCATTAATAATATTGTCGATAGTACAAAGTTCGATCATTTCCTCAGCGGAATATCTTTTTTCCTATAAATACACCATTACGGGTCAATATAATTTTTACTGATTCATATACAGATTTAATACCCGGCTTACCCAACAAATCCATACTAATAAGATTCCTAGTCATGTGGGGGATATGAAACACATTATCAATATTGACTTTCTTTCCGGAAGTGAAGTTGAGTTCGAAAGATTCGGTTATAACAACTTTAGATCGTACTTCATTTCCCATTTGTACTTCCTTTCCATCAATTGCCTAAAAATAGGTTTTAAAATCAACCTTATCATAAGAGACATGCATTATAGCACATGTGTCATACCATCATCCTTGCACTTTACCTTTGATTGCCATTATTTCGCTCACTGTAGTGATCATGTCATTATTTTCATGAACTACAATAATCTCATTTTTTGACTTGTTATGCCTGCAATCTCGAGCATAGTGTCCAAGTTTTCCACATGCAAAAGAACTGCTTTTCGGACCTTTTGGACTGCCAGAATGTTTGAATTTTTTATGTTCCTTTTTAGGTCCAAGATGACTCTTCATACCATCATGTTTCTTTTTTCATTTGGAAGTTACAATATTGGCTTTGGAAAGACCAACGGATTCTGATTTCTCCCTTTCCTTCGATTCCTCCTCGATTCAAAGATGTTTATAGATTTTCACTAGAGAGAAGTCCTCAGAACTGTGCAACAATTTCTTTCTATAGCCTTTCCACGAAGGTGGTAATTTTGAAATGGTTGCACCAACTTGAAAGGTCTCAAAAATGTCTATTTTCACAGCTTTTATTTTATTCACAAGAACCTGTAACTCGTGCACTTGGGGAAGAGTTAAAAATAACTCGAGTTTAAATTCATCAGGCCGAGTATCTGTATAGAGGTCATATAGACTATTAGATACTATATTTAAGATATGTCCACGGCATAACAATTCGTCCTCTTTACGTTTCTTACGCTCCTTCTTGAGTTCATCAGAGTCATCCTCAGTTCGTTTAGGAATTGGTGGTAAGTCAGGATCTAAGAAATATGCAACCTTCAGAGTGGTCAGTAGGAATGTCATCTTATCTTGACATCGGGTGTAGTTGGTTGTATCAAAGCGATCCAACTTGACAAGGTCCTGGTTCATAACTTTGATGCTTGAAACTGCAACATCGGAAGCCATTTGAATACTTTTAAGATTGTTAGAAATATCGGTAAAGTTGAATGGATCTAGGATTGCATCATGAATGATGCCACTTTCCTTAAGAGTATTTCAAGCACTCTCTTGCATGTCTTAGAGTTGGAACGCGGGAATATCCAGGATAGTTCATCCTTATATCGAATTTGCGCAAGACCGAAGGAAACTCGTTTTGTAGCGAAGAGTGTTTGGAATTTGTACAAGAGGATTTTTGGTTTATGATATGACTTTCTTAATTCTAGAATGGAGTATTTATAGGCCATGTATGTGTTGTTTCACAAGGTTGCAACCCTTAACGAAACAACACCTTTTAACCAAAAGTTGAATTATTTCCAAGCATTGAACATGTTCATTCCGCAGAAACACTTCACGAAGTGTTGCTTCACTTTGAATTCAAAATTCAAATGCATGTATCGACCAAAACAAGAGCAATAATGAGCCCGACCAAAGGTTAGCTGCCTCCCACCAGAGCGCCACCGGCGCTGCCTCATAACATAACGAGTAGCCTGATTGCTCTGATGCACTGTGCCTAAGTGCTCAAGTGCCGCCTACAAGCTGCCACTAGCGCCTCTACACCCACGCCCTTGGACCCAGTCCAAGAGCCGGTGACACCGGCGAAAGGGTGTATGGAGGAAACAAGTGGAATAATGCTTGGGACCACCACACTTGTCCATGTGGAACTTTATTCTCTTTTGTCCTTTTGTTGAGTTAATGTTTATAACTATTTATAAAAACTTTTAAAGTGAGTGAAACTTTCTATGTGGGACTATTTCCCAATCATTTATTGGCATTTACTCCCACTTTTCTTGTCATTTTGGAACACACCCATGGACATTTGTTGTTCATAAATTACAACAAAAGAAGCCCAATACAAATAACCTAATACTTTTAACAGTTTATGTCGCGGCGGGAAAAATCATTGAGATTAAGCTATTGAATAACTTAACTCGAAAAGCAAGAGTCGCCACCGAACTTTATTGTTTCCAAAGGGAAAAGGTCGAACAAAACCCACAAAAAGCAAAACGCAAAAAAAGAGAGATCTGGATACGAGGGTTGATTATGCAGAGGGAATGTATTGTCATCCCTCACATCTGTTACAATCAATGGGAACCACTTGTTAATCTCTGCTTATAAAAGTTGGATTGTTAGTTGATTAATTTTAAGTGAAAAGATATTTTGTCGTATCTGAGTGGAAAAACTCAGTTTACTACCCACAAGCATGAGGAAATGAACACTTGCATCATCTTGATATGGAGAACTTTCACTTGAACTTTCTCACAAGTACATCTCAACACTCAAGTGGAAAATATCAATTATCTCTCAGCATCGTGTAGAAGTATAGTGGTTTGCATCACTACAAAAGTAGACTATATCCAATCTTTTGAAAAAGACTCTTAAAGGAAAGTGTACAAAGACAGAAAAAGAAGTTTGATAAGGTTTGTCTTTTTTAGAATTTTGAAAAGAGTTTAAATATGCTTAAGTATTTTAGCATTTATTGAGAAAAGATTTTTTTGATCACGTGACAAAGTCAAGGTTTATTAAGAAAAAGTGTGAAGTTTGAAAACAAGAAGTTTTTGAAATAATGAGAAGTTTTGAAAATTTAAGAAGTGGGAAGAGGATGAAGAGACTATCCTAAAACATAAAGTAAATGGTCTCATTGTTAGGTAGCCCAAGAGAAAGTCTTTATGTGTGCAAGTGTACTAACCACAAGAAGAGGCAAGCATTTGACATAAGTCAAAACTATCATTCCTTTCCCTTTGGATTGATCCATAAGATGAACAAGCAACAAACACAGATGGATATCAAAGAAGAAATAGATGAAAAATAAGGCCATAGAGCCACAGATAAAGCATCAAATTCTTGAATAGAGGATCATAAAGTCTCAGGTGTAGCACTATGTCTCAGATAAATCACAGTCTCAGGTAGCACTCAAAGCAAATGGAAAGCACTAGATCCTAAGTCCACGGTCCAAAATAATCCTCAAGCAAGGATACTAACACAAAGTCCAAAGCATTAGATCAAATTTTTTTAAGGTCTTAGTCATTTTATCATATTTTTTGTTCTTTTTGAAATAAGAAAGCAAAAGAATGTATAAAGATGAAAGCCAAAAAGATAAAAGGAAAAAAAAATAAAAACAAGAAGGTAAGTGCCATGAATGTAAATGACATAAATATAAAGGCGTAAAGTAAAAGACATAAATGTTAGCATAATTAATATGTCAATGTTAGTATTAGTGAGAGTTTAATTGAGTCGGGACAATTTAGCGCTATGTTAAGCAATCATAGGTGGATTCATGTAGAAGTCACACCTATCTGAGACCGGTCAATAACAATTTATGTGTTCAAATATGCTAGAAAAATGATACAAAATCATCCTCCTAAATCAATGTAACACAATAGTTAAAACAAAGAAAAAAAGGAGATGAACAAGAGAAAAAAGATGAGGAAGTGAAATGAAGGCACAACCAATCACTAAGGATCATTTGTCAACAAGTCAAAAGTCTCAAAGCAATGATCATCAACGGATAACCTATCCTTGATGCAAAGTGTCACAAATGATCATCTGTTAGCATGTTTGGACCAAAGAAGGTTCAATCAACCAAGGGATCATCAATCAAAGACTTGAAAGGTTGAAAATATGTTCAACTAAGTAATCATCAAGAGACAAGTTCAAGACCTTCCCAAAATTTAATAAAGTCAAAATAAAAAGGATTTAAAAATGATTTTAAATGGAAATTGAAAGAAAAAGGCCAAAGATGCATTAAAACACCAAATAAATGGTTAAAAAAATTATTAGAAGTCACAAATATTTCAAATAAAAGGATCTCAAAAGTTAGATACAAAAATATTTGAAAATGACTAAAAATAAAATGCAAAATGAAAATTAAATGAGAAATAGAAGAAAAATATGAATCAAATGCAAAAATGATTTTAAAAATTATGCAAAAAATATATGTGGTAGAAAGTATTTTTATGAAATTAATAAAAAAAATTGGAGTCAATGAGCATTAAAAATGATTTAAAATTAAATCAAAAATTAAAATTAAAATAAAAGGAAAAAAAATAAGAAAATAAGAAAATATTTGAAAAAAGGGCGTTACGACTAGTATACGTGTCAAGGAGAGAGAGGTTGGAATTCAAATTTCACGCACGAAATGAACTTCATCTTCAACCTTGGTTCGATTTTTTCAAATCTTTGAACTTATGTTTTTAGCATGAATCAACCATAAACTCAAGTGCACAACACATCATCGTTCATGTCTCTCTGCGTAAGAGTAATTGATTTGCTTTGAGCAAAGAGAATTAGCTCAAGCACGTGAAGAACCGTAGTTCTTCAAAGTAAAATGAAATGAATAAATCAAAAGATAAATTCAAGGTAGAAGAGGGCTTCCAATCAGTGAATCAAGGCAAAAAGACTGGTAACTTGTTTGTTCATAAATGTTGCTCATAGCTACCTTTTCAATTAAACCTCAAAGGTCCAACAACGATAAAATCGAGTTGCAGGTTTCAGAGAGCTTCAAAGCAAGGCAATGGTTTAGTTAGCTTAAGAAGGTGTCTATGAAGGATTTGGGCGAAGAAACGAAAATAAAAGAGCTTGAATCAAAGAAATGATGAACTGGTTTTTTGAGGCTTTAGGTTCAGATTATGTCAGAGTTTATTTGGTTGTTCAAGCTTGAAAATGAAGGGAAAACGATCCTCTATTTATAGGAAATGAAATGGTGAGCTCACACATGTGGTTTGGATCTGAAATTCGTGTGAGCTAGGGTTGGAATTTTGATTTTGCAACCGTGTGAACATGAGGCATGAAATGTGTGAATTGACACTTGAAACAAGTCGTTTTGTGTTTGTTTGCATGCGATTTTGGTTCACAAAGAAGTTGCACATGTGCTTATGGTCCAATATTTAGATTGGAGTGAAAATCATGATCTGAAACTTGTATGGAGAGCAGAGTTCATGATACCATATTTAAACTCAGGCCAAATGGAATTCACTCGTGCATTTTGAGATTTTCTTTTTGCCAATTGTTCTCCTTATTGCAAGGAATCAGATGCAAAAAGAATCACATCAAAAGGATGCTTTTATTAAAAATGGAATTTAATTAAAGTTGAGGTCGTGGCCTGAAATTTCAGGTCATGCACTAGGTCGACCAGGTATTGGGCCTACTTTTGTGCACACATGAGCAGCTGAGAAAATCCCAAAATTGATGGACTTAGAGGTTGAAATGATGTTTGACCCTTGAAGAAAAGTTGTAAAGGAATTCAAATGTGACATTTGGCTCAAAGAATATGTCAAAAATATTGAAAAATGAAGTTATGGTGTTTGGACCAAGTGACATGCCATAGTTGATTTTAGGCCAACCAAACATGTGCCAACTTGTGATTTCTTGCTATTTCTTGCATCCAATGGCCCATTTGTGAACATTTGGGCACCAAATAAGGGAAAATTGGTTTCCCCTTGAATACTTTTGATGCTTGCTTGAGAATTGGATGAAGATGACATGGAAATAAACACATGAATCATACTTGGATCAAGTTTGAAACCATGCATCCAACTTAGACTTATCTTGATCAAATGATGTTGAATTAAGTTTGTCATAAATGTCGCCCAAGATTATAGGCCATTCGTTGAGATGACAGCTCTTGTGAATCATTTGTTGACTAGACTTTAACTTTGAAAATCCATCTAATTAAGAAACCAAGCTTGATCCATTGATTTCAAGTCCCTACCTTGTACAACAAGAAAAGGAAATAACACATATTTTTGTATTTTGAATAAGGTTAGAAATGTTAGCATACAAGCAAGAAAATAAAACACAAGGGTGCTTGGTTATCTCTTCCCAAAGGCAAACCCAAAGAGAGGGGTTAGGAAAATACCATGCTTGTGATTTTGATGAGATGCAAATGATATAATAGGTGGAATCTTAGGGGTAAAAATTAGGGTATGACAATTTCCAACCATTTAAATCTTGCATGTCATCCTCAAGTATGCTAAATATCCTTCATAACTTCCTTAAAGTGATCTCATAACTCATAAGCCAACAAGTTTATTTATTCGGTCTTATGAATTAGAGTATGATCGAATAGACATCGATTGATAGGAATGTAGAGTCGGCATGATACTTCTTTTAGAGTAGGATTCATCTCACTAATAGGTAGATGAAAAGACGATGTCTAGAAATGTCATATCCTCGTACATGTTGAGAATAAATCATGGTCTATATTAGTATATCCAGTCTATATTAGTATATCCTCGACATTATACTAAATATTCTCAATATATCATGAAACCATTACTAATCAAGATGCTTTGCTAAAGATACCTTTTAGCCATGGCTAACACACTTTAGTGTGTACAAAATTACAAAAAATTAGTTGTGCATGCTATCAATATATACCTTATGTTTAATTATATAATTGATAAATTAAAATTTAATTAAATACTTACTTCTTTTTTCCATATTCAAATGACAATATAGTGAGGTAGCAATGATATGTTTGATGGACCTTAGGAAATCCTATTGGCACGTGAGTTTGGTTCTAGTTATGACCTTAAGATCGAGATGATGCACGAGCTTCAACTTGAACATGAGGCTTAGTTTAAGGTTGAGAGGGAACTAGATAAGGCATAAGACTATGGTCTAGATTCTGCATGAGAACGATGTGAGTGAAACTTTTCGTTATATGTGTTTTGAATGATGTTAAAACTCGTATAATTTAGCATTAATGTATATTGGACGGTATCCTCTGATACTATATGTGCATCTTAGCATTAGGAAGTATTAAAATGTTTTAGAAAAGGTTCATACTTCAAAAGTCCATTAAAAACAAAATCTTATGAAAAACATTCAGATATGTGTCAACACATAGAATCTTCAGGTCGACAAATAGCAAGAAAATTTTTCTATGTGTCGACACACATGTTGCAGGAATAATGTCCGTGTGCTGGCTCTTTTAGGTTAACACAAGACCTTTATAGGTCGACCTAAGACCTTTATAGGTCGACACGAGACCCTTATAGGTTGACACATAAATTTCATAGGTCAACATATACGATGCACTTTTCCAAAATTCACAATTTTTTTTCATTTTTTTGCATTCCTTTTGCTTCTAAACTTGCATACATATATATACATGATACATGCATCATTTCTAGTAAGGTTCTAGAGTAAACCTATATGAAATTGGGATTTCAAAGCATTTTCATCATCTTCAACCTCTTTTCTATGCATACACACAATCAAACTATACATAATCATTTTTGATTGGATGACCATCTAGGTTAGGGTTGATAACATCCAATTAGGTTGTTGTATAGGGAATGTTGGTTTGATAACTTTGAGGATTTCAAATAACAAAATTGATCTGGGGTTTTCTTTCAAGATCATTAAGGATTTGAAGGTTTTTAACAAGATTAAGCAATCCAGATCCGATGGAGTGGAAGCCTTGGGACAAGGGGTGACTTACAAGGAAGTTGAAGAATAGGTGAATTAAAATGGTATTGTTGGTTACTTGATCAATATTTGATCAAGGGTTTTGGAGGTGGTAGAATTAACAACAAACCTAGGGTTTGTAGGGGTAGAGTTCTTCGTCTCTTGTATACACATATTTGCAAAGTAAGATATATTATAATATCTCAATTTGTATTCGAATTGAGGGTAGACATACCCATAGCGAGGTCGATCGGGGAACTTCCTAAACAAATCCTTGTGTATCTCTCTCTCTCTCTCTCTCTCTCTCTCTCTCTCTAATTTTGTCTTTGCAAATTATAGAATTCATTGCTCGTTTGGGAATTATTTTTGATCATATTTTGAATAAGTTTTGTTGATAAAATCATAATCTGTTTGATTGTGATTGGTTTTTAAGATCAACAAAACAAAGGAAATTTTTTAACGATGTCGATTTCACACAAAGTGTTCAATAAATGGCTTTATTGTGTTTTTGTGTGTGTTGATCATTGGGAATAAGCTCTACATATAGCTTAGCATTCAATGGTTTATGATTAATAGTTGTTGGAAATTTTTTGTTCATTATCATATGTTTGTGTACCTTTACGCATATATGAGCTTTTCGATAGAGGTTTAGTTAGACGATTTGATTCGGGTTATTTCCGTTATGCCATAAAACTTTTCAAATTTATTTTCGCCAAAAGTTTTTACGTGTGATCTATTCACCCCCTCTATATCAAAGTCTATCATCTAACAAGTGGTATCAAAGCCAAGTTAATTATGTGCTTAAGATTTTCTTATTAGAAGAATGGCTATTGAACCTAAGAGGTGCACAATAGAGCATCAATTTTCACAAGCAAAAATTATGGCTATTGGAAAGCTTGTATGCGTATTCGTGTCAACTCGTTTGACATGGGTATATGGGACGCTATAAAAGTGATCCTAATGAAATTACGGTGACCAATGTTGAAGGTGTTATCGCACGTAAACCGAAAGCACAATGGAATGATAATGATTAGAAATTGTGGTCACATGATTGGAGGGCAAAATATATTCTCACATATGCATTAGGTGTTGATGAATACTATCATGTTTCTCATTATGAGGCCGTCAAAGCTATGTGGGACACATTATAAGTTACCCATGAGGGTACTAATAAGGTCAAAAAAGTTAGGATCAACAGATTAAATCAAGAGTTTGAGTTATTTTGCATGGAGCATGGTGAAACCATTTCGAAAATGTGAAAATGGTTCACACATCTTATCCATCGATTGAATGCACTAGTAAGCCTATTTCCAATGATATTGCTACTAATAAGTTGTTAAGATGTTTAAATAGTGAATGAAAACCCAAGGTCACTGCTGTTAAAGAGGCGGAAAATCTCAAAACACTTGATCTCACTACCTTGTTTGGAAAATTGGAAGAATTGAGCAAGAACTCTCTTGCTTAGAAAAACATGAAGAAAAAAATTATAAAAGGAAAAATGGAGTTAAACATTCTATTGCTCTAAATACATCAAGCTCAAGGTTCTCACACAAAGAGCATAGTGATGCTGAAAGTGAAGATGACAAGAATATTGATGATGAGGATATGGGGTTGTTTGTCAAAAGATACCAAAGGTATATAAGGAAAAATGGAGTTAAGCACTCCGACAAGAGCCTAACCAAATTTAGAAGGCTGACAAACTCCTTAAAGGAAGATGAAGATAAGAAAGGTCAACTTATAAGGTCTTTCTACAATTGCGGAGAAGCCGGTCACTATAGACTGGAGTTTCCTATGATGAAGAAAGACGAAGAGAAAGACCCTCATAATAAATCTAGCAAGTCCTGAAGATATTATGCGGCTTGGGAGAGTGCAAGTGATTCCTCAAGTGATGAACGCACTAGTTCGAATGTTGAATCGGTCCGAATTTATCTCATGGCAAATAGAAAGAATAAGAAAAATGTAAGTCTTTCTAATCTTGAAACTACAAATTACCTGTCTTATCTTCAATTACAAAAATCCATTGAAAACCTTCATAGAGAGACCTTAAAATCTTTTAATAAATTAGCTTCACATGAAAAAGTCTTTTTACACTTAAAAGCTAAAGTGTTAGAATCTGATAGGAAATTAGAAGCTATTAAGAGATCTATGTTGGATATTCAAAATGATAAGAATGAGGATGTAAAATCTTCAAGGTTTGGTTGTAAATTTTGTCACAATTAGCGAGAAGAGGAAAATAGTCTTCAAGTCAAATTAGACAAAGCCTTACAACCTAAGATTGCATTTTCTATTGATCCTTCAAAGTGTGAAAAATATTTGAATCATTTAAATAAAGAGCATAAATATGTGCATAAGAATTCAAATAGAAAGAGTACGTCTCATCATAACTTATCTTATCATTATTGTTGTAAAAAGGGCCACACTATTGAAAAATGAAAATTTAGAAAACTTTTTCTTCCTAAAAGATATGTTCAATGGTTTCCTAAATGCAATTTTGATTTCACTCACTCTCAAGGACCCAATTAAAATTGGGTACCTATTTATCTTGTTTAATTCTACAGGTTAAATTTCTTGACTCTACGAATAAGATGTGGTATCCTGATAGTGGATGCTCAAGACATATGATAGATGACATATCTCTATTCATTACTTTGTGCCAAAGAATAAGGGGTTCATCACTTATGAAGATAATAACAAGGGAGAAATACTTGGAAAAGGTAGTGTAGGTAATCCCTCATCTACTAATATTTTCGATGTTATGTTAGTTGATGGTCTTAAACATAACCTCCTTAGCATTAGTCAAATTTGCGACATGAGTTTTAAAGTTACTTTTACAAATTCTTGTTGCTTATTTTAACATAATGAGAAGAAGAGTTGTATGCTTAAAGACTTGAGGGTTAATAAAACCTATATGCTTAACTTAGATGATGTATCCTTAGTTTGAACTTGTGAGGGCAAGTTGTCTCAATCCTTGTTTTAATGATGTCAAAACTTATCTAGTTAGTACTTTGTATTTCGGACGGTATCATCAAGTCGCATATGCATTCATAGTTCTCTCGTGCACAAGAATTTCTAAAAAAACATAAGTTTATTCATATAGAAAAGCATTATATGTGTTTTGTGTGAGTTTGATCATGTTGAAAGACTTAGATATGCATCAGTTGTGTTTATATATAGCAATACATTTCAAAAATAGCATTTTTGGAAGTTTCGAGCATTTGAGTAGACTAAAAGCCCTACTTAGGTCGACTCATACAAAGTGATTTTTGAAGTTTTCCTCTCAAGAGTGCTCATGTTGACCATCCGGTCGACTCATACTGTTAGCGTTTCAATTTTTCAATTCTGGGTAGGTTTGAGTCGACGCATGGACCTATTTCGATCGATGCATAGAATCATTTTCTTCATAATTTTGAAAGCGGGAGTGCTCAGGTCGACCCCCCCCCCCCCCCCTTTTCCTTAGGTCGACCGTTCGCTCGTGTTACCTTATTTTTTTTGATGTGTTTGACTTTCAAATGGCTGTTATGTTTGTTACTTGGTTTTAACTTCATGTATATATTCTTTTTGGCTCATTCTTTCTAAAACAACAAGAAAAGTGAAATATTGACACTGATTTTTCTCTCATCATCTTCATCCTCTTTCTTGCATTTTCCCAACAACTACACATAACCATTTGTGTTGATCATTCTACATCATTGAGGTGATAACGTCCAAACATAAGATATTGTATCGGGTTTGGGTTGAGAGATTGGTGGATTTTTCTTGAATAAAATCGTTAGGGTTTTGTCCTCCAAGAATCTTGGGATTTTGGGGGTTTTTGGACAAATCATTTCTTCACAGATTCAGCCGAGCGAAGGTGATTGAAGAATGGGCGGTTCTATCAATCTAGTAGCGGTAACCGAAGGATTGTGGAAGGAAGATTTGGGTTCGAATTATGTGTGATTGAAATCAGTCTGGCTAAAGATTTGAAGGTTGTTTGGTGGCTCAAACGTGTAGTTGCAATAGGAGGTTTATTCAACATATTCGAGGCACTTGATTTATCTTAAATCAAAGGAAGAAAAGACATAGTTTCAGCATCAACAACTAGGCTTGAGTGTTTGATTACTATTGTTTCTCTTGTACAAACATCCGCATAAAATTTTAAAAACTAAATTTCATTTAAGCGTCGACTCTGTGTAGGAATTGGTGATCTATTCAACCTCCATTCTAGATTATTGTCGTTGTCTAACAGAACTAAGTGTCTAGCCACCACGAGTAAAAACTCTTGGTTATGGCATAGACGCCTAGCTCATATAAACTTTTACTTACCAAACAAGGTGTCCTCAAAAGATTTAATAATTGGTCTACTAAAAATAAAGTTCTCTAAAAACCATTTATGCGCTTGGGATTAATTCAGTCTGGTGAAAGCCTTGGGACAAGGGGTGCCTTGCAAGAAAGTAGCAAGAACAGGTGAATTGAAGTGACATCATTGGTTACTTGATCGATCTTTGATTAAGGTTTTCGGAGGTGGTAGTATCAATAATAAACCTAGGGTTTGTAGGGATAAAGTTCTTCATCTCTTATATACACATATTTGTAAAGTAAGATATGTTATAATATCTCAATCTGAATTCAAATTGAGGGCATATGTACCCATAGCGAGGCCGATTCGGGAAATACCTAAACAAATCCTTGTGTCATCTATTTCTCTCTCTCTCTCTCTATCTATCTATCTATCTATCTATTTATCTTCCTCTCTCTCTCTCTCTCTCTCTCTCTCTCTCTCTCTCTTTATTTCTTTAATTTTGTGTTTTCAAATTATTGAATTTATTGTTCGTTTGATCATTTCGTTTGTGAATTATTTTTTATCATATTTTGAATTAGGTTTTGTTGATATAATCATAATCCGTTTGATTGTGATTGGTTTTTAAGATCAACAAAATAAAGCAAATTTCCAACCGATATTGATTGCACATAAAGTGTTCAATAAATTGCTTTATTGTGTTTTGTGAATAAGCTTTACGTATAGCTTAACATTCAATTGTTTGTGATTAATAGTTGTTGGACAATCTATGTTCATTATCATAAGTTTATGTACCTTTACGCATATCTGAGCTTTTTGATAGAGGTCTGGTTAGATGATTGCATTCAGATTATTTTTGTTATGTCATAAAACTTTTCAAACTTATTTTTGCCAAAAAAATTTACATGTGATCTATTCACCCCCTCTCCCCTTTAAATTGAAGTCTATCGTCTAACAAAGGAGACTAAGATTTGATATGAGTTTGTAGTGGAGGGGACTACATTTTTTATACAACTACCATGGGTCATACTTAGACGTCAGACATCTGCCATAGGTCATTATGTGATGCTTGAGATTACTCTTTGCAAATAGAGGTATGATGAGCAAACTTATCATGTCATATATGTTTTTTTCTATTCCCATTTTATTGTAAATTTGAATAAAATATCAGAAATGATAACCAAATTAAAAGTATAGCAAAACTAAGTTACTTACATTCATTTTGGAAGGTTCCTTTTGGACGACGCTATTATGGTTCCGAAAGCGTTCTTTTAGTCGTAATTAAAATAGAATCCGTAAAGATTCTTCTAAAACTAATTCAAACATGACAAAATCATCTATTAACGATTGAAGAGAAACATCATCCAAAATGTAAGAGACCTTTCGTGTGTTATTTGCTTTGAAGAGGAAGAAAGTTTGGACCATTTGTTTCTTTACTGTGTGATTTCTAAGAACATTGGAGAGGAATCCTAGTTTGGTTTGGTATAGATGTGGTTTTCTTTGCTAATTAATTGTATATATGCATTTAATTTTCATTCAGACTCGTAACAAAAGTACCTAAGCTTGAGTGAGGCAACTATGATATGATTGGCAATGTGCTAGTGCATCTAGTTAGGTAGAAACACCACTTTATTTTGTAGTTCTATTGTTAATGTAGATGACATTGTGGCCTCTGTCAAACGCCTCACTTGGAATTGGATAACTATAGGTGAATTTTTACTATTGGGCCATGTTTTTACAAAATATATCCCATATTGCCACACTTTCAAACAAAACAAAAACGTAGACGTAGGCACTACAGCTCATTGCAAGGGTGGGCCCTATTTAAAAACAACACTACCGGCCCTTAAATGGGAGGCACAGGCAAAGTTATATATATATTTTTTAATTTTTAATAATTGACATAAATATTATAACAATTAATATATATTAATTAATATAATTATAATAATATATTAAGAATTAATATAATTATATTAATATTAATATATATTAATTAGTATAATTATATGAATATATTAAGAATTAATATAATTATATAAATGAATAATATATATTAATGTTAACAATTAGTATAATTAATATTATTTATTAATATATAATTATGTTAATATAATTATTATTGATACATTAAAAATTAATATAATTATTATTAATATAAATTAATACAATTATTATTAGTATATTAACAATTAATATAATTAATATTAATTATTAATTATTAATATAATTAACAATAAAATAAAATAAATTAATATGAATAATTCAAATTTATTATTTTAGTACAGTTATGTCACTGAAATGGACGAGTCTTTTGAATATTTTATTATTTTAGTACAGTTTTATCACTACAATGGGTGAATCCTTTAAATATTTTATTATTTTAGTACAGTTTTGTCACTGTAATGGATGGATCCTTTGAATATTTTATTAATTAAGTACAGTTCTGGCACTTTTATGGGCAAATTTTTTGAATATTTTATTAATTAAGTACAATGCAAATCAAATATAAATAGAGGTATGGTGTGAACGATATTTTCATATCTATTATAATTTTCTTCTATTAGCTTTAACATTTATCTTCGCTGCTACGGGAAAGTCGAAAAAAAGACAAACCGCCAATGGATATGCTTTTTTGGAACATTTGTAGTTTATAACAACTACATGGGGAGTTGAATCGTTGGTTAGACGAAGACATACCAGAAGGGAAAAAAATTAGAAGTATTGAGAGGCACGATGCCCGACATGGGTGGGTGAGAGTTAAGAATGATAAGGAAGCGAGGGAAATGATATTTGGACAAAATGAAATCAAATTAATGATTGTAATCAGTTAGAAATGTTGTGTTGAATGTTATTTTTAAGTATTTTTATCTGTCTTGATATCTGTTGTATGTGTTATGTTGTTTATTTAGGCATAAAGTTGTTTGTTTTGTGATATTTGATTTCTTGTTATTTATATTTGGTACTCAATGATTAATGGTTTAGAAAATTGAGAAGCTTGATATTAATCTAAAAAACAATACATCATAAAAAAACACTAACTATTAGTAGTTCCCTCATTGGGACACCGAGTTCGGTTGTGACTAGTTTGACGACACATGAAACATTTTCTCTCAAGCTTATCAATGTTATCCATTTTCGTTTGATACGTGTGCTTACTGGGTGACCTTTCTTGTTCCTCTGCATTCTCGGATTATGAAAAATTTTGATCTCCTTCATAAACGAGTCAATATTCATCGTATGGCAGCACTGGGAAGCTTACGTTATAAACCCCAATCAGGTTTGCAACTTTGTAAACGTTGTACAAAAGAGCATATGCGTCGTGGCGCACATTAGAACATGCAGCGATAACATGTGAGCAAGGGACACAATATACCTGAAACTTTCCGCAGTCACACCGATCATTTATTAGGTTGACCTTGTAATGTCCTAGAGGTTTCCCCTCACCGTGGTTCATTATCTCCTTCACACTAAAAATATTATTAGTGTAGTAAAAAATTATGACTTGCTGTGTGCTGAATTTTGCCGTTTATTCTTTCATCACCTTGACGCAATTGTCAGTAAATGTTTGGCCTGGACTCAATATTGCACTCCACTTTGCACCCATTTCAGCAAATAATGATCCCAGTCTATAGTATGTTGCACTTATCAATACTGTAATGGGTAAATTACGGGTGCCTTTATAGATAGAATTCATTGACTCAACAAGGTTGGTTGTCATGTGACCCCAACGTCGATCCCCGTCAAATGCCCTCGTCCATTTTTCTACTGAAATATTGTATATCCACCTTAAAGCATCACCATTAGCCATGTTAATTTCAGACCGGTAATACTGAAATATTGGTGGTTTAAAGCATACCTGACATGTTAAAAAAATTGTTAATTTTATAATATATATATATATATATATATATATATATATATATATATATATATATATATATATATATATATATATATATATATATATATATATATATATATATATATATATATATATATATATATATATAATTGTCATGGATAAATGTTAGCAAATATACTTACCCATGTTAATAACTTTTTTCGGAGGTTTCTATCCTTAATTTCTCTCATGAAATTATCCCCAATGTGTCTCATATAATAGGCACGCACTGATGGGGGATTATGCCAATCATTATCTGGATTATTGTATGCACTTTCAATTGAGGTATGCCTGTCTGAAATCAAACATAGGCCAGGTTGAGGAGCAACATGCCTCCTCAAGTTTCGTAGAAAGAACCCCCAACCTTCAGTTGTCTCACCTTCCACAAGGGTAAAAGTAATTGGGTAAATATTATTGTTGCCATCTTGTGCCACCCCCATAAGCAGCATTCCTTTGTACTTACCATATAAGCATGTTCCATAAAATTGAAGTATAGGCTTGCAATATGCAAAACCTCTAATGCATGGTTGGAATGCCCAAAATAGCTGGTGGAAGATGTGCTTCCCTTCAACAATGGTTCCTTCATCTGTATACATGGGTAGTGTTTCCATTTCCAACATTGTACCCGGAACAAATTTTTTAAGTGCTAACTGGAAATGTGGAAGTTCTTTGTATGAATTCTCCCAGTTACCGTATACCTGTTCAATTGCTTTGTTCCTTGCAATCCATATTTTCCTATATGACAGAGTGAAATTGTATTCATAAACAATTTTACTAATGCAAACACTCACCTTGATAGAAGGATCCTTGTCTACCAAAGACATTAAAAGTTGAGACGTTAGCTAGGAGCTAAGTTTCTGATGATCCTGATTAAACATAGTTGTTGAACAACTATGTGGGGGGTTCATAATGCTTATCTCCCACAAGCCACTTCTTTTTATGTAGGACACCAATAGAAGAAACTTGCAGGTACCAGTTTTGCAATAAATGTTTCATGTGATATTGCTTTATGGAAAGCACACAGTCACCTTTATTTTTAAATTGGTTACTGACATCTATGTCACCTTCCATCAGAAAACGAGGATTGCAAGGCCATTCAAAGGATGATCCTTCTCCACATAAGGGCAGGTTTATCATGTGGGCAGAAAACATTCTCGACTGGAATGTGTTGTTCATCATTGTTGCCTTTATTAACATTGTCTCCTTCCTCAAATAAAGTAGTATAGTAATCATCAACTTGTGCTTCATTTTCTTCTTCAACATCTTCGTTTAGAATGATGGTTGGTGCATCTTCCTCCGATGTATTGATTATCTGTGACATTTGGGTGGGTTGACATTGTTCAAATCTTATATATAGATCAATGTACGGAAACCTAAAACATTCATGATTTGAAAACATCGTTTCAACATCCTTGTCGCCATGAACCTTCAACGGAACAAATTTAAATTGATTGTTTCCAAAATGGACAACACTTCTATAAATAATCTGTGAACCCGGTCCTGCTTGAACCTTCATCTCTAAACTTTCTTTAAAATGTTGGAATGAGGACCTTCTATTAATACTGAAATGACTAATTTCAATATTTTCAAAGATCAAGTCCACTTCATCAGATACAATAACATTTCCATTGTGATGGGCATTAATAACATATTTTTGAATGTGAGACATGATATAACAAATGATAGTTATAAAATTGTTTTTTCACTATGGAAAAATTGCATGAACAATTGAAAATGTTTGATGGATGGTGTAAAAATTGCATGAACAAATGATAGTTATAAAGGATATGAATTTTGTCAAAAAAACATGTAAATACATGCTGATACGTACTGGTCAATGGTCAAACCATGTAAATACACACTTCCGCCAATCCAAAATGCGGATGTCAGCAAAACTACAAGGGTGTCGCCCATTCAAAGGGCGGTTTTAAAAAAATCAAATACCTGCGGCCCATTCAGGAAACAACATCCTTGTATGTCTGCAGACACAATAAGGTCTGTCGCCCATTTAGGGGGCGTGTGTCAAGAACGACATTAACTGTGAAGCCCATTGCTTCTGCGGTAGTCAGACAATTTAAAGTGTGTCGCCCATTCCAAGGGCGACTATCTATAAATTCAAATTTTTTCAGCATGCATGCAATAAACACATAACCAGCATGCAATCAATATTTTCAACAGCCAATTTATCATCTCTACCAACATTACATACCAACATAAATCACAATTATCACCTCCACCAACATACATTTTCTATAAATACCTTACCATCTCTATTACAAAATTCATCTCTTCATCGAAAATCAACTACCACTTTTACAAAATTGATCTCTTCCAAAATGTCTTTGTTAACATATGGAGAACAACATTGAGGAACACCTACAAATATTACTGCATATGTAACTCTTGAAAATTTTTTACATATTGTTGCATGTAGGTTTCTACAACATTTATAATATGTTTCACTTTTGTTGAAATGCATCATTCGGATAGGGTTAAACTTCAATTCGGGATTCAACAAGAAATTTCTGGTCCACCTAGGTGCATGGAGAAGTATCACAAGAGTCAAATAACAGACCAATGAAAATTCGACAATTGGAAAAGCCATTATAGACAAGAACTTCAGCAATGGAAAAATCGTCACCACACTGTCTTACAAAGAGATGTCATGGAAACCGAATGTAAACCTAGTAGGGAATACATGAATTGGTATAGATATATGACTATTTTGCATCTATCATAAAATATATACCTCTTTGACCCTCGTAGCCAACCCACATCTTCAAACTTCCAACATACCAGACCAGCATGTAACACCTAACCACAAACATTTAACACCCCACAACAAATATTTAACACCCAACAACAAACATTTAACAATCAACAACCTTTCAACCCAACACAACAACCTTATACCCCAAGCCAACACTACCATCAATCATACCCATCATTTAACCCAACCCCCTTCAACACCCAACAAAAAAACCCTCATCTTCGTACACCTAACAACAAACACCATCCACCATCTTTATAACCAATACTCATTCTCTCAACCTACCCCACAAGAACACAACTATCAAACACCCGAACCACGAGTCCCTTTTGACCACTCACAAACTTTCACCCTTAATTCATCCCAAGACTAACACTCATACACCCTCTACATGACTAACACAATGCCACTTACCACCCTACCAAATTGGAGTAACGAGGGAATAGGGTTAAGTTATGGCAGTGTGACGATGATACCGAATGTGGACGAGTTTAGTGATGATATGGTCGCTGAATTCATGAATCGTCGGAATGTTGCATGACTATTAGGGACCAATTGGTATTAATTTTTATATATTTTATCGGTCCCTTTTTACCAATTTCTTATTAAATTCACACAAGTTTTTATCACAATTTAGTAAAACATTCAATTTTAGTTATTTTGTTTTGTTCGAATAGATATTTCACTTTTTCTTTAAGTCTTGTAGAAATTTTGTCAAGAAAAGAATGATTGCATAAAAATATCTCCGGAGCAATAATTGAAGAACAAAGTCGGAAAAAGCAATGCGAAGCAACAAAGCAAGCAATTCTGTTTTTTGACAGTTCGCGCCGCGAACTGAGTGCATTTCAGCCACATGCAAAGTAATGACACATGTCCTGTCTTGGAAGTAAAACCACTTTTTGTAGGGTGGCGCCCCATAGGCTATTTATGGCACTTTTTCCTTGCATGTTGGACATAATCATTACACTTGAGAGTCTTAGTATCTCTTAGGTTTGTAAGAAGATTTTAGAGAGATTTTCTTGTTTTCTTTGAGGAAGCTTCATGCAAGAAGAAATTCTTGAAGAATTTTCCATGGAATCAATGAAGATGATGAGTAGCTAAATTCCTTCTTGGCAAGGTTGAGGTAGTAGTTATCTTTTGTTGTTTATGTAATATTTGTATCCTTGCATGTAACAAACTTCATCTTTGATAAGGAATAATATTTTTTCTCTTTACATTACAAAATTAGAATTGAATTATTGTTGAGAAAGGTAGTTTGATTCTTGAACTAAAATATTTTTCCAAGTAGAGAATAAATTGTAGAGATAGATTTATTCACTAATTTTTCTATTGTGTTAAGCATTCAAGATTATTATATCAATAGTTAGATGGAGAGATCGTCTAAGGATTTATATAGTAACTATCACAATTTTATTTAGACATAAATATTATTGAGAGGACACTTGAATATTATCAATGGAGTTTGAATGCATGCATGTGATATTAAGAATACATAAATAACAAAGATAATGAAACTCAATCTTGACAAGGTTTCTAAACTTTATTCTAAAACCATTTTTATTTATCCTATTTTTCTTATAAGTAAAAAGAACCATTTATTCATCAACAAACACTTTGAATATCTTTGAACTTACAACAATCGAAATTATAGAACGGCGGTAATAACACCAATCTCTGTGAATACGATATTAAAAATATTTGCCGGAAATATACTTTTCAACAATGACCTTTTACTCAACTCACAAATGTTGATGAAAATCGTAGAAGGTATACCCAAATTGGGCAGGCTCCTGCCTGTGGAACCCACCAACGCTTTCATCGTCCCGGTCAAAATCGATGATAGAAATGAGTTTAATGTACTCTCTTTTTTTCATAAATAAATAAATATTTATTTCAATTATTATTTATTTTATTTTATTATTATTTTATCAATTTTATATATATATATATATATATATATATATATATATATATATATATATATATATATTTTAATTACAAAATTAAATAATTAAATTATTTATAGTTATTAGAAATTTATTTATTTAATTAAAACATAATTATTATATTTTAAAACTAATTTTACCATTTAATTACAAGACTGGTGCTAAAGGGGCTTCCACCTCTCATGGCGGCGACGCCCTTCGACAAAGAGACGGAGCCACAACGTTTCCATCCCCTGCTCGCACAAACCATGGCGAAGCCCCACTTGTTCTGCAGCACCTTCTGGTTCCAGTTCCTCCCAACGCCGACCTGACCATGGCGGCCCTCGAGGTCCTCAACAAAACCATCCTCAACCAAAGCGCAAGAATTAAAGCACTGGAAGAATCTCGTCGTCCAAAATCCTCTCCACCGAGGAAAGAGCGTCAAAAATGACGGAGTCCCCCTCGTCGACGCGAGAAAAACTGTCAAACGCCTCCAGAACCAGAGACCCTAACCGTCCGCAAACGCGACCTGATTTCTCCCAAGAACCAGCAATCTTCATATCCCAAGAGGATCCGAAGAGGGCACCAGGTAGAGTCTTCACGATCTCCACCTAGGTCTATGAGCCGAGCATGAAACCCATCTCCGTGACGTGGCCACCATCACACCTATGGACGTGATACCCGCTCCCTGTCCTGGACCAACGATAGCAGCAACGACGAGCCTCGTGGCTCGTTGTCCCAAGAAATCATAGTCATGCGCCTCCCAAAGGGACTAGAGAAACCGCCTTCTCTAGACACATACGACAGAACAACCGACCCTGAAGAGCACATCGAAAACATCGATGTGCTACTCGACTATCATGACATCTGGGGCGCCATCAAATGCAGCTTATTCCCGACCACACTCAGGAAAGGGGCCAAGACATGGTACAAAGGACTCCTGGAAAGGGCTGGAAATGAGTCGAGTCGAGTCGAACTCACCTCAGCTCGGCTCGACTCGTTAAGAATTGTTCGAATTCGAGTTCGAGTTCGAGTTTGACACGAACTTTTTTTTAAGCTCAAACTCGACTCGTTATAAGTTCACGAACAGTTCGGTTCGACTCGTTAGGTTCATCTCATTAGGTTCAGCTCACATGGTTCACGAACTTAAAAACTATTTTTTTTGAATATATATATTTTTTAGTATATTTGACATTTAAAATAAATATATATATTTTAAACAAAATATTAAAATAAAATAAAAGTTATCATATTGAAATTTAACTTTATCTTCGAAATCTACTAATTCAAAACCCACACAACTTTCAAGAGATACATTTAAGAGTCTAATTCAAAAACTACTAAATTGAAGATTAAATTTGTCTAAGATTTGAAGTAAATATTTAAACCTAATCTTAAAGACAATATAATTCTTTTCATATGTAATCGAGTTGACTCATGAACCTAACGAGTCGAACTATGTATAGTTCAAGTTCAGCTCATTTAGTTAACGAACTTAATTTTTCGCTCATACTCAACTCATTTGGTTCATGAACCTACTTCAACGATTTAATTGTCGAGTCGAATTCCGAACTATCTTCGAGTTGGTTTGGTTCATTGCCAGCCCTACTCCCGGACGACTCCATCACCTTGTGGAGGAAATTAGGGAGACTCTTCTCCAGACATTTCATAGTTTGTCGCCAACATCCAAAGACCGAAGCCTCCCTCGAGGCTATCATTCAAGGCAGAGGACGAACTTCTGTGAGCCTACATTGAAAGGTTCAATAAGGAGGTCGTCCAAATCTCCACCACTGATGACATGAAGAGATTCTTGCTGGAACGCGGGCTTCTTCCCTGCACAGACTTCACTAAAGTTATAGGCCTCTGGCCCTCGACAACACTCGATGCTTTCCTCCTTAGAGCTCAGTCGTACATTCTGTACGAGGAGAAAGAGGCTTCCAGCTCCACCCGTGAGTCCAGGCACAAGGAGAATTCCCATCCAAACAGGACCGACAAGCCCTCGACATCCCGTCGAGGAGATAAAAAACAAGAAGATCGTCCCCGCGAGGCCCGGGACAACAAGGGGCCCTCTGGAAGATTCCACGAATACACCCCCTGACAGTCTCGAGGGAAAAGATTCTCACTAAGTGCGCCAACTCAAAAATTTTCCTAGAAGAAGTCCGGTTCCGAAAGCAGATACCGGCCAAACCTAATACCGATAAGTCCAAATATTGTCGGTTCCACAAGAGCCATGGCCATACGACAGAAGAATACATCCACCTGAAGGAAGCCATCGAAATACTCATCAGGGACGGGCACCTGAAGTAGTTCACCAAGCGAAAGGAAGCCCCTCGACCAGACGCTAAAGAAGCCTAGAAGGTCGAGGAAGAAACACCTTCCACCGAAGAAACCAGCCTACTGGTCGCCATGAGCATCTCACGACCTGAAGATTTCTGCATTCCCGAGGGACTCACCACCCCTCCTTATTTTTCCGCACACAGTCCATGGAAGACATTCCCCTCCTCCATGGTCATCTTTGGAGGAGGTTTCAACAGAGTGACGGTAGGATCCATCAAGAGGAAATTTGAGCACCTCATAAGCATCAGTTCAAACCAAAACCCCGCCCTCAACAAGATCAAGGGAGAGTCTATCCCCATTTGCTTCTACCGCAAGGAGCTCCTCGGCGAAGCACCCAATGCCAGCATCCCTCTGCTCGTCAGGGCTCAGATGGTGAACTTTGATTTCCAACGAATCCTCGTCGATCAAGGAAGCTCCATCGACATTATATACTCCCAACTATTTTACACTCTCCAGCTGGGCGAATCACATTTGACTCCCTATGTAGGCTCTGACCTCCAAGGTTTCAATGGATCAGTGACAAAACCTTGGGGTTATGTTGAGCTAATCGTTACCTTTGGATCCGTAGAGACGGCCAGATCAATCAAAGTACAATTCCTTGTAATAGATTGCCCGTCGCTATACCAGTGCATCTTCGGCCGACCAACTCTAGCCAAGCTGGTGGTCGTACCTTCGACGGTACACCTGAAGATAAAATACTACACCTCCAAAGGCCTCGTCGCAACTCTACACGGGGACATAGAAGCCGTGAGGAGATGTTTTAAAGCAACGTCAAAAGGACTAAACACTATCGCCGCCAGATTGAAGAATCATGCATAATCAACTCTGCCCAGTAGCTCCAACAAAGAAAATCTGCTCCCTTGCGTCGATTCCATCAACATCGGCAGCCGCTTCTCTAAAGACGACCAGTAAACTCAAACGGCAAAAGGGAAAGGAGGTACAGTCACCTTCGAGCACCCCCTCCAGTAGCAGCGAATCCGCCCATCCAATGCGACCCATCTCAGATGGAGAATTCGAGTTTGTCCCACTCAGTGACGACCTCCAAAAAGGAGTGGAGATTGGAGCCAGTCACTCCGAGCTAGCAAGGAAACATCTAAGAGCATGTCTCCAGGAGAATGCAGACCTGTTTGGGTGGAGCGTCGCAGAGATGCTCGGACTGGACCCTGAGATGGCCTGTCACCACCTCACCATAGACCCCACCGTCAGAGTTGTTTCCCAATATAGACGACGACAGTCCCCAGAGAAAACAGTGGCTGCCGAGCAAGCTGTAAAGGACCTTTTAGAGGCAAATTTTATATCAGAGGCCAATTACTTCACTTGGATATCAAATATTGTACTCGTTAAAAAGAATAATGGAAAATGGCGCATGTGTGTTGATTATATCGATCTTAACATGACATGCCCTAATTCCGCCGGTTTTAAATTGCTATCTTTCATGGACGCCTATTCAGGCTACAACCAAATACCCATGGCAAAAAGCGACAAGAAGTACACGACCTTAATGACCGAATTGGGAAACTATTACTACAACGTAATGCCCTTCGGCTTGAAGAATTCCAGTGCTTCCTACCAAAGAATGATGAACAAGGTTCTCCGAGGAGAAATTTGGGACATGCTCGAAGTCTATATAGACGACATATGCGCTTTAACCCGGAAAAGTGCACATTTGGAGTATGAGTGGGCAAGTTCCTTGGCTTGTATCTAACTGAACGAGGAATTAAAGATTACCTTAATAAATGCAAAACATTTTCCGAGTTCCCCACACCGAATTCAAAAAAGTCTATCCAGTCTTTCAATGGGATGCTCGCATCACTTTTCCGCTTCAAAGCCAAGTCTGCCCAGCACGCCCTCCCCTTTTTTAAACTCCTCCGCAAGGAAGCCACATTCAAATGGACAGAAGAGTGTGACAAAGCTCTCCTCCACTTAAAGCAGACCTTATCTGCACCTCCAGTCCTCTCCCGACCAGAAAACAGGGAAACCCTCTTTCTTTATCTCACCGTTGCAACCGAGGCTGTGAGCGTAACCCTCATCCATGAAACCCATGAGAGATAGAATCCCATCTATTTAACAAGCAAGGCGCTGCAAGGTCCAGAATTACGGTATCAACAGATAGAATAGATGTCTCTCGTCCTTATCAACGCCGCAAGGAGACTAAGGCATTATTCTTTGGCCCATATTATTGTGGTACGCATGGAAGGATGCTTAGATAATCGCTAGAGCTGTCTGAGTTTGACATCCAGTACGAGAGAAGAAAGGCCCAGAAGGCTCAAGCACTCGTTGACTTCGTATCAGAAGTGACTTTCCCCAACCAACCTAACGAGGATGTCCACAGGTGAGTTATATTTGTTGACGGGGCCTCCAGCTCGGCAGGTAGCTGAGCAGGTGTCATCCTAGATAACGAGGGAATCCTCATCGAAGTCTCACTCACGATGTCCTTCCTAACCTCTAATAACCAAGCTGAGTACAAAGCCTTCTTGTTCGGTCTGCGCCTCACCAATGATTTGGGAGCAAACGAAGTCGTCATCTGCACCGACTCTCAACTAGTGGCCCTCCAAGTTCGAGGAGAATACCAGGTCAAAAACAATAACTTGTCCGAATACCTGACATTGGTCAAATAAAAGATGGTGAAGTACTCATCTGTGGAAGTAAAACATGTTCCCCGCGAACACAATGTCCGAGCTGACATTCTTTCAAAACTAGCCAGCACGAAGAAGAAAGGAGGAAACAAATTCGTCATCTAGGAGATACTCCTACGACCTAGCATCGATAGAGCGTCCACAACCCTCGACGTGCTCGTCATTGGTGATGACCACTACGGATGACCCCGATGTACAACTACCTCACTAAAAATGAGCTGCCATGTGATCCAAAGGAGGCCAGCGTGGTAAGGCGTGGGTCGTGTTCCTATGTTCTGGTCGAGAACAAAATGTACAGACGAGGATTCTCCATATCTCTCCTCAAACGCGTCGAAGATGAAATAGTCACCCACATAGTGCGCGAGATCCACAAAGGAATCAACGCCCAACGCCTAGGTGGAAGGTGCCTCGCGAGGAAAGCTTTACGAGCAGAATACTATTGGCCGACCATGCAGAATGACGCGAAAGAACATGTGAAAAAATGAGACAAATGCCAAAGGCACGCGAACATGCTTCTGGCGCCTCCCAATAAACTCAAGGCCATGTCCTCTCCATGTCCCTTCTTCTGGTGGGGCCTGGACATCCTGGGTCCCTTCGTCATAGGTTCCAACCAAAATAAATACTTAATAGTAGGCGTGGACTATTTCACCAAGTGGATAGAAGCTGAAGCCCTGGCCAAGATAACGGCCCACAACATACTTTGGTTCTATTGAAGGAATAGCCTTGCCCATTTTGGCGTTCATTAGGTGATCGTCACAGACAACGGGACACAATTCACAAACAAGAAGTTCTAGAAGTTCTTCGCTCAACTTGGCTCTAAACAACACTTTGTATTTGTCGAGCACCCTCAGACTAACGGGTAAGGTGAAGCAGCAAACAGAGTAATCCTACAGGGTCTCAAACAAAGACTAGACGAAACAAAGAGGCAATGGGTCGAAGAGCTGGACAACATGCTCTGGGCCTATTGCACTACACCTCATTCGTCAACCAGAGAATCCCCCTTTCGCCTAGCATACGGGACAAAGGGAGTAATCCCCATTAAAACCCACGTGCCAACCAGATGACTCGAGGCTCCTTTGGACGAAAAAACAAACAGTGAGGCCCTGAGGGAAGAACTCGACCTCATCGAAGAGGTTTGGACAGGGGCGGCTCTCCGTGAAGCCTCACTCAAACAGAAAATAACGATTAGGCATAACACCAAGGTCATTCGACGAGATTTCCAAGTGGGGCACCTCGTCCTGAGAAGGAATCACAAAGACTCCCGAGAGGGCAAGCTCGCCGAAAATTGAGAAGGGCCCTACCGCGTTAGAGCAAAGACAAGGAACGGGGCCTACTACCTAGAATATCTAATCGGGGAAGAATTAGCTCGACCATGGAATTCCGAAAAGCTGAAACAATATTACAGCTAAGGCCCCCACTGCTGACGTGTCTCGCCCAGACAGCGAGCACGATGACCAACTAAGGTTGCACGCCCAGGTACAAGTGATGTACCACCAAAAGGATCTAAGCAAGGGTCTGGCGAAGATACCTACCCATGCTCAATGGCGGTTCCACGACCGAGCCCGTCGTCGCTACAGTACCATGAACGACAGAACCCCTAACTCGCAATGGGAAGTTCACGCCGCGAACTCAGACCATGACCATGAACTGAGCTTCGCCTTGCCTGGAAACGACCCAGGTCTTTCGATCAGTTCCCCGCACTATCGAACATCATCCATTAGGCACACCCGAAACACAACAAATAGCTAAGTGTTTCTGACGACCGCGTTGGACGACGCAAGACACTTAGAAAGTATTCAGGAAAATACAAACATACAAACATATAAACATACAATGCACTTACATATATATAATTTAACACGACCACAACAGACCGCAATTGTACCTGATGCAATGGAAAGGGGACCAAGCCCCTCATAATAAGATTACAACAAAAATACATGAATGGCACGCAGGCCAAAGGGTAAGATTACTCCTCTTGCTAGATTTCCTCGTGCGATGCCTGCCTCTGGTCGTCCCCGCCCTCGGTGAACCAAAGGAACTCTGGGATGACTATCTGGTCATCCTTGACCGTGTAGGGGAACCCTGTGCCCTCAGTATTCAGCTCGACCCCCGAGTTCACCACCTTTATCAGGTCCACCGCATTCTGGAAGGCCTCCTCGCCAATGGCCACCAGGTCGTCAGTAGCCTGGACAAACCGGGCAACCAACTCTGTACGAGTCGTCAGTTGTTTCATCTCTTCAGGCTCGTCCTCAGCAGAAGCAACTACAGTCTGCAGTTTCTCCACCAGTTCCTCGGCAACTTTCAGCTTAGGGCCACAGTATCCCTCTCTTGAGCCACCTCCTTGCGACCTTTACAGGAAGCATCCTCAAGCTTCTTCTCTCTCTCCTCCTGGAGTTTCTTGACCTTTTCTTCCAGATCCGTCATCGCAACCTGGGATTTATTCAGCTCTAACTCCAGTGGAGATTCCTCCTCGATATAAACCACGGCCATCTCCAAGACCCTCATTAAAGCAGAGGCATCCTGGGCAAGAATGGCCTGTTTACTAGGACGGTCCATTTCCTCGAGCTTTAGAGACTCTGCCCGAGGAATGGACAGAGAGGACCCCTTAAAGAATTTCATATTATGAAAGCAGGGGGCAGCTCATACTTGCTTTTGGTGGACTCCAGACTGAGGTCCATGGCCTCGTTTGGACGGGGACGCTTGGGCCTCGAGCTCACGAGCAGAGGCGATGTCTGAATGGATGAAGGAGTTGAGGATGATGTCCCCGACCCTGATGGAGGGGGGACCGCCCGCTGACCGAGACAACTCTTACCCAGGGTAGCGCCACTCTTCATTTTTCATCGGGCGTGCTTCATCATCCGTTCATACGCTGAAGGCATCTTACCTGCAAAAATAACAAACACGTAAGCACGAAGAAAGAAAAAAATCTTGAGCACAATAAGGAAAAACGAGAGCTACCCAAGAGCTCAAGAGCCTCCTCGTGAGTGTTGCACTCGAGGAGCTCTTTAGTGTTGATTATCGAGCTTCCACCTGCATCCCACTGTTTTCCTCGTACAAAAGTTGTCTGGGCGAGTCATGCACTGGGTAGGAAGGAAACCATCTACATAAGCCACCAGCTTGGCATAGCTGGCCCGATCGTCCTCCACCAGCTGATGAGGGGGCACTATATACTCATCAGTTGAGCAGGTAAAGTGAGCCCGGCTCCAGCAAAAGGGAAAGGTAAATAGCCTTCAGGCAACTATCTTGCCCTCCTCATCTATCAGGTCCTCCCTGTTCTCGTCCATGGAGACCTCCCATACGAAAGTTGAATCGGTGACCCTCTCTGACACCGGTTCAATCATATAGAACCTCTCCTTAAATGTCTAGATAGATTCGAAGAAGGGTTTGAACAACTTCCTCCCTTGCTTCAAAGAAACCCAGCCAACCGTTTTCCCCGACACCTTCCATTGGAGGTGGAAAATGGTAAAGAAAAGAGGAAGGGTGGCCCCAATTTGCAGATGCTCGCACACCAGCTCGTATGCCCGCATGAAGGCGGTAGAATTTGGGTGCAGTTGAGAAGGTGCCAGGTCAAGATGCACGAAGACGGCACGCTGAAAATCCGTAAAGGGCAATCTTAGCCCTATATCCTTAAAGACATACTCGTCTATAGGAAACCGTGCCCCGTACGCCGAGAAAATCCGGTCTTCTCCTGAAGGAAAATGGACCTTCCATTCTCCCTCCGGCCCCACTGTGGTGAAGGCGCCCTGGTATAAGAAGCAAAGATAGATGTGTGCTCCATGGGCTCGGCCACTGTCCACTCATCCACCAGTGACAGCGCAGTAGACGTCCCCACAACCTCGGGAGAAGAGGAACCATCATCTGTCTCTGTATCCTCTGAAGAGCTGTTCTCAGACAAATTCCTAAGATGCTCTTCTTCTTCTTCTCCGTGCAACATCTCTTTTACCTGAAAAGCAGAGGAAATAGTGAATTTGATGGCAAAGTCAAATCCACCTTTCCACTGCTAGTCAAGTGAAAGGGCGCGCAAAGGGCCGAAGACATGATCCCCGACCTAAGCCCTACTCAAATGGTGCCGCTAAACAAGCAGGGAAGGTGCTCGGCAGTTCTCCCTAATGCATTCGGGGATAGTCCCCGGTCACAGAACCCAGTGGTCTCACGGGGAAACCACTAGAATCCATGTTATTTTAACAGCGACACCACTGTGTCTCCCCTACCCCGGGATCAACTGAACCTAGGGGTTGCTAACTTACCCTTCCTAAAAAGACCAACTACACTGTCGGCGGCAGACAAATGACCGCGCCACCGTCTGCCACCAACAGCCACCGCTAAACACACCCTAACTAAGTCATTTCAATCCTAACCACATGAGATCTAAAGCATCAAAACAGAAAAATAAGGAACAAGTATAGAGTTGATGCACTTACGTGGTCGAAGAAGAGGTTCTGGAACAAATACAGCTCTGGTCGGACCTTGTATGGTGGTTGAAACAGGTTTGACGGTAGTAGATGGTGGTTGAAGAAACATGCACAATTAGAGATGAAAGCAAAAGTTCTGAATGAACAGACTCTCTCACTATTTATAGGTGAACTCCAGGCACGTGCACGAGCACGTGCGGGAAGAGCATCATCATGACCCTAGTCTAGCCATCATCACACATTTAATGCAGCACATAGCTCGAGGCGCACGTGGCATCTCCACTCTTCAGATCCCATCAATCGTTGGGCTCCCCAGATCCCAAGCTCCCCGACGACGACATTTCTGGCATTCGGGCAAGTATTCATCTGAGCACAAGGAAGCTCACGGCGACCGTGCCCAGGAATCAGAACATCCTTAAGTCATCACTACCCTGCCCAATAGCAACGACTTAGGGAGCTACTGTTCCAGACTGACCCAATGGCTGGACATGGCCCAATCCACTTCTGCTCCTAAAACGACCCAATTGTCAAAGTCCAACCACTTTGAGGGAGAATTTACCTTTTTGCCCCCTCTAACAGGGGAGGCTGGCCAATTTACCCTTGGTCATGGCACTTCTCCTCCTCAGTCTCTTCCCATCACGCACGTTTCCACCATCCAAAAATAGACAGACGTTTGTGCCCGTAACTATACTTATACCCGTCCCAACAGCTAGTTATGGGCACGTCTGCCCGTCCCAACGACTATTTCTGGCAGTTACCTTTTCTTCGGGAAACGGTTAGCTCGCCCCGAAAATAGGGACCAATGGCCAAACACTTGGGGAATTATGAAAACCCTCTCATTTGAGAGGGTTAGGTATCCAATTTCTCACCTTGAAACACACATATTTTGTACTTGCTCGCTCTCTTGCTCGTTTTCTTACTTTAGCATCAGAGTGTCTTGCAGGTACACCCTCTTCCTCCTCTTTCACGCCCAGCATCACAGACGTTGTCTTCGGCCCATCCCAGATTCTGATCGTTCGGTAAGATCAATTTTGATAGCTTTACACAAATTTTTAAAATAACCATTTTTTTCAATTAAAATACCAAATAAAAACAAAACTAAAAAAATACCAAAAAATGGCTACCTTTCTACAAGGAGTCGCCATATGAAATGGCTGATCAAGGTCACTCTGACCTGAGTCGCCATTTCATATGACGTAAGGGTATAAAAATTGAAACTCTACCCTACACTGAGTCACCATACCATATGGCGCCTCTGTTGTAGGTTTTTTTTATATAATATTTAATTTTTTGTTAAAAAACATATAATTAAAAAAATAATAAAATTTGTTATTTTTAATATTTTGTAAAAAATAAATAATTAAAAGAAATAATAAATTTTGTAAGGGTATTTACGGCATATCATATGTGGTTCGTACTATTTCATTTTTCTATAAATAAGACTGCACACTCATCTCTTTTTTCACAAAAAATTTCACCAATAGACTCAACTCTTCATACTTTTCAAATTAGTCTAGAATGTCTACATTTCTAAATCAACATTCATCGTCGTCGTCATCATCGGAGGAACCGATTCCAACATTTCCTTTAATGAAAAGAAATGCCATAGTTTATTTTTCAGCAACAAAGTCGTCGATGAAGGTGCTACTGTGGAACACGCAAACTTTGGAGCATTTGCATAGGGAACTGAATCATTGGAAGGACTTTGCGAAAGAGATGTGTCTGCATTAGAAGAACCGACATCAACACATCTTAACCGACCCTATTGTGGAAGGGGCTAGACCAAGTTATCAATATATGATTTGGTTTAGGTCGGTTACAACATCACAATAATTTGTGTTTGTGTCGACATATTTGATTGACTCAAGGCAACGTGCGTCTTCCTCGAACCCACAACAGCAACCCAATGCCCAACATCAAACACCATGTTATACCCAATATCTAACTATGCCCACCCAATCAATCTTCTAAAATCGCAACCCATACATGCCACCAACCCAATCACAACATCAAGAGTCTTACCCCTACAGCCAGCCTTCTGAAACCGACACCACTTCTGCATATAGCCCTGATACATCTTTTGACCCTACCTCATCCACCTATAGCCCAAATAACTCTTTTGATCCCATATCAGTCAATCAATCTTCCTACCAACAAAATACCTATCCACTTTTTGACTACTAAACCCCACAACAACCATTACATCGTTTTCAAACTGATTCGATGTACCAATTCGGACAACTATACCATCCACACCCCACCCAACCTCCCCGACAAAACTACAAAAGCATGGGCATTGAACTTAATTACGGAAGTGTCGTTGGCAGTGGCTCACCCGGCTATTGGGGTCAAATGCTTCAAAATTCATCTGATACACCGGGGTAATTTGAACAAATACCTCTTCCACAGGTGAACACGCAAAGACCAGATACACCTTAACAACCTCGTGGTAGACCTCGACGCCGCGCGAATCCTCCCCAATGTGGTACCGGTGGTCGTTTTGATAGAGCCGGTCATTGATTTTCCTTTTTTTGTTGTACAATATTGAAGCTTTTTTATATTATAAATATTATAATTTATTATTTCTTTTAATTATTATTTTTTTTATAAAATATTAAAAATAACAAATTTTATTATTTTTTTAACAAAAAATTAAATATTATATAAAAAAAACTCTACAACTGAGGCGCCATATGGTATGGTGACTCAGTGTAGGATAGGGTTTCAATTTCATACCCTTACGCCATATAAAATGGCGACTTAGGTCAGAGTGACCTTGATCAACCTTTTCATATGACGACTCCTTATAAAAATAGTCATTTTAATATTTTTTTTGAATTTTATTTTTATTTAATATTTTAAATGAAAAACATGATTATCTTTTTTTAAAAAAAATCGCTTTACACGTTTAAAAAAAATATTAAGAAATTTGACTATCTAATTGTAGAGAAGTTACGTTAGCCTAGACCCATGGAAAGAGGGATAGATTATAGGCCCATCTAGTTTCACACTCCTTCGACTAATTGAGCTACTCCCTTTTCAAAGACCCTTTTTGACTTCACTATTTACATTTTTTAATATAAATATCATATACTCACCTGTGTTCAACAACTAAAAACAAATTCACTTATTTGTATTTAAAGTATTTGATAAAAAAATAAATTAAGAATTTCTTTATGAAGTAATTTCTCTTTTCTCAATTATTTTTATGTCAAGAGATATACTATACTATATATTTAGTTATAAAATCTGTAAAATAAGACATATTAATAAATAAATAAATAAATAAATAAATAACTACTATAATTAAACATTTGAATGTGGCTAAACAAAAGAGACAAAAATGACTTTCTCAAAAAAGAAAATTCTATATTTAAGAATAGATAGTAGAGAAGTGCATTTAACAATTATGAGAATTTTGTATGTGATTATAGCTGCTGATGAAAAGGGTAGTACAAAACTGGGGTAGAAAAATGAATTATGAATTACTATCTCTTTTGTTTATTTGTCTAAAAACAAGATTCATCCAAGAAAGCTATATTTATGGAAAAGTTTAACACCAACTTTATGCAGAGAGTGATACATACCGACACTTATTTATTACTTTCTCTTCATATATGGAACTCCTGCGGATCACATCTAATACTCTCATGTGAGATGGTACTTAATATCATGTGATCTGTTTGTACATGTCATAACTATTATTGCCTTTCTTTATGCATAGAGACAAAGAACAAATTTTTGGGAGGTTTAGTGTTTTTAAGTATAATTATTTACTCTTCAGCTTTATAGAATCTTACAATGACCATTGATGGCATGTACCCTTAGCTACATTTTTGGATTAGAGAGAAAAAAATATAATGTTGAATTCTTATGTGTTTAGCGTGAATGTTTTATTGAGTAAAAAAGTATGTTTAGTATGAATATATTATTGAATCCTTGAGAGGTGATGATATCTCCCTCCCTTATATTTATTGTTAGATAATCCTTCAATGTCGAATGGATTCAGACTGAATCGTGAACGAAATCACTTTTCTTAAAAGTATTTCAAGCACACTCTCAAATTGTCTTAGAGTTGGAACGGCCTGAATACCCAGGATAAGTCAGTCTTTTTCTCGAAACTGCACAAGACTGGTGAAGTTTCGAATGCAAGGAAAACGTTTGGAATTATATAGAAGAGGATATCAGATTTTGGAGTCAGATTTTGGAGTATTTTATTTCGAATTATCAAGCATATATTTATAGCCATGCATGTGTCTTTTTAGAAGTTTGCAATTCTTCATAAACACACTCTCTAATGAGCATTTGCAATGGTTCAAATAAAATGTCACGCACCACTTCGTGAAGTGTCATATATTTCGAATTCATTCGCAGTATACCGGCCGAAGGCCGGAGCGCCACCGGCGCCGCGATTGCTCCGATGCGTCGTGCCTAAGTGCTCAAGTGCCGTCTACAAGCCGCCACTAGCGCCTCTACAAGCCGCCACTAGCCGGAGCCGGAGCCGGTGTCGCCGGTGGCGACACCGGCGAGAGGTGTTTTGTATGAGACAAGTGACATAAGTTTTGGCACCACCACATATGACTACGTGGCACTTTATCCTCTTTGGCTCCTTTGGAAATTACATTGTTTCAAGTGCCTTATAAATGCTATTTAATTTTACTCCACTTCCAATGTGGGACTAAGCATTTATTGTCAATTAACTATAACACTCACTTTGTCATTTTGGAACAACTTTAATGGAAATAAATTATTTTTTCCAACAATCCCCCACTTGTTCTAATAATGACAAAATAATAATTCCAGAAATGGGACATAAGAAGTATTAATAAAGTTAAGTATCTTTCGATTTTAAACTTAACCTTAGTAAGGATAACACAAGGTTTAATCGGAATATTAGGTAGCAATGCTTTTAAACCATGAATCCATATGAATAGACCGGTGTTACCTTACACACCCTCCTTAAAGATTCTTCCTCTGCATAACTCGCTTAGCACTTATTTATGGCCATGTGCTATCCTGTTTCATGAATTTTTTTCATGAGAGAAACTCCAACTCTCACTTTGAGACGGCACCATCTCATAATTCACATAGGTGAAGTTCATATAGTATCTGTTTCCAATAGATACGTACCCTCGGTATTGAACTTCATTAAGAGTTTAAAATAAAACTCAACCCTCATTTCTAATGTCAACATAATTATGAAATGTTAGACAATTATCCAAATCAACGACTTGTTATTACCCATTGAAAATCTTAACGTTAATGTTCTGTTAACTTAAGATTGGGTTGCCGCCGTTGTCGGAACTCTTACTCAAGGAGTTTCAACCCCATACCTCTCGAGGTTGTTCTTACTAAGTCTCTGGCCAGTGGCTTAGTAAACGGATCAGTCAAATTATAGCTTGTTCGTACATACGTAAGTGAAATGATTCCATCTTTAATCAGTTTTCTCACGAACGAATGTTTAAGTCCTATATGTCTGGACTTTCCATTATACACTTCGCTAAATGCTCTTGCCAAAGTGGCCTGACTATCGCAGTGTATCATCACCTTTGAAACATTGTCTTTAGCTAATGGAACTTCCAAAAGAAGATCCCTCAACCACTCTGCCTCTTGACCAGCGGAAGCGAGAGCCACGAACTCTGATTCCATGGTCGAAAGAGTAATGCATGTTTGTTTCTTGCTCTTCCAAGAAATTGCTCCTCCAGCTAGTGTAAATATCCACCCAGTTGTAGATTTGTGATCTCCCACGTTAGAGATCCAACTGGCATCGGTATATCCTTCTAATATAGCAGGAAACCTACCATAATGAAGGCCAAGATCTTTGGTTTTCAACAAATAACCAAATATCCTCGTGATTGCCTTCCAATGTTCATTACTTGGATTACTAGTAAATCTACTCATTTTACTAACTGCAAATGATATATCGGGTCTAGTACATTGCATTAAGTACATAAGACATTCGATCGCACTTGCATATTCTAATTGAGCCACTGCTCTTCCATCATTCTTTTCAAGTTTGATTACATGATCAAATGGAGTAGTTACTTCCTTGAATTTCAGGTGTTTGAACTTATCAAGCATTTTCTCAATATAATGTGTTTGATTAAGTTCATAACCCCCACTATTTTGCTTAACTTTTATTCCTAAAATTGTGTCAACAAGCCCAAGATCTTTCATCTTGAAAGTGGAAGTTAGAAACCTTTTTGTTTCTAAAATTTCATTAAGTTTATTGCTAATTATTAGCATGTCATCAACATAAAGACACAAAAATATTACACTGTTATTATACACTTTTGTATATAAACACTTGTCACAAGAATTAGGAATAAATCCATTTGACATTATCGTAGAGTCAAACTTTTGATGCCATTGTTTTGGTGCTTGTTTTAAGCCATATAGAGATTTGACAAGTTTGCACACCTTCTGTTCATTTCCAGGAAGGACGTATCCTTCTGGTTGTTCCATGTAGATTTCCTTATCGAGGTCTCCGTTTAGGAATGTTGTTTTAACATCCATTTGATGAACAATCAGATCATTTAAAGATGCTAAAGCAAATAACAACCTTATAGTGGTTGTTCTTGCTACAGGTGCATAAGTGTCAAAATAATCTATACCTTCCTTTTGTCTAAATCCTTTTGCCACTAATCTTGCTTTATAAGTGTTTAATGTACCATCACTATGATATTTCTTTTTAAACACCCACTTGCATCCAATGGGTCTTGATCCCTTTGGTAAATCAACAAGTTCCCAAGTGTGGTTGGACATAATTGAATCCATTTCATCTCGGATAGCATCTTTCCAAAAAGAGGAGTCTCTTGAAGCTATTGCTTCCTTATAAGTTTTAGGATCTTCCCCTACTTGAAGAATTACCAGAATGCTTTTAATAAAATTTGTACTATTTCCTTCAACCAGATAAAATGAAATGGTTTGAGAATCAATTTCGTCTGGTCCTAGGTTCTTTATTTTCCGGACTCTTTTGCTTATCCTAGGTTCGGGTCGTGGTTCATTGATTCGAGATGTGCCTTCAGGTTGTATTTCTACAATCCGAGAAGAGTCTTTTTCACAAGATTCTTTATTTATGGTCGACTCTGATTCTTTATCCTTAGTTATAAGTTTTTCAAAGAATTCTACATCCCGGGATTCAACAATAATATTAGACTCTAAATTTAAAAGTCTATATGCTTTGCTATTTTGTGCATATCCTACAAAGGCACATCTTATCCCTCGAGGACCCAACTTGGTTCTCTTAGGATCCATGTTTTTGTAATATGCCACACACACCCACGCCTTAAAATAGCCAATATTTGGTGTCATGCCCTTCCATACCTCATATGGAGAAATTCCACTTTTCTTTAAGGGAATTCTATTTATTATGTGACAAGCGGATAATAAGGCTTCGCCCCACAAATTGAAAGGTAGTTTGGAATGCAATAACATGGCATTCATCATTTCTTAATATGTTCGATTCTTTCTTTCTGCTATGTCATTTTGTTGTGGTGTTCTAGGTGCCGAACATTCATGTATTATACCGTGTTCTTCACAAAATGCATCAAATTCAGTAGAAAAGTATTCACCGCCCCTATCACTCCTAAGGACTTTTATACTTCTACTTAATTGATTTTCCACTTCTGCTTTGTAACTCTTAAAGGCATTAAAAGCCTCATCTTTATGCTTTAAGAGATATACATAAGTGTATCTAGAACAATCATCAATAAATGTAATGAAATATCTATTTCCCCCACGGGTCAACATGCCATTAAATTCGCACAAATCTGAATGTACAAGATCAAGCAGATTTGTATTTCTTTCAACACTTTTGAAAGGTTTCTTAATCATTTTTGATTTAACACATAATTCACATTTATTGAAATCATTGATATTACATGATATCAAGCCAAGTTTAATTAGTCTCTTCATTGAACTAATACCAATATGTGCTAGTCTATTGTGCCATAAAGTAACTGAATCAAGCATGTAAGCAGAATTAGAAATTTCATTAATCATGTTATCAGTAATACATAGTTTGGTCATTCCTTCAGCGGAATATCCTTTTCCAACAAACACACCATTACGGTCAAAATAAGTTTGCCTGATTCATACACAGATTTAATACCCGGTTTTCCCAATAAATCCCCACTAACAAGATTCTTATTCATGTCTGGGACATGAAGCACATTAACAAGAGTAACTTTCTTTCCAGAAGTGAAGTTGAGTTCGACCGTTCCGGTTCCAACAACTTTGGATCGTACTTCATTTCCCATTTGTACTTCTTGTCCATCATTTGTCTCAGAATATGTTTTGAATGCAGCCTTGTCATATGAGACATGAACCGTGGCACATGTATCATACCACCAGCCTTGGACTTTGCCTTTGATTGCCATAATTTCGCTCACAGTAGCAATTATATCATCATTAGCATTCACTGCATTGATCTCCTTTTTTGATTTATTTTGCCTGCAATCTCGAGCATAATGTCCAGGTTTTCCACATACAAAGCATCCATTTTTCGGACCCTTCGGACCACCAAAGTTCTTGAACTTGGTATGTTCCCTTTTTGGTGCGATGTGACTTTTCTTGACATCATGTTTTTTCTTTTCCTTTCTGGTCACAGCATTGGCTTTGGAAAGACCCGCAGATTCTGATTTTTCCCTCTCCTTCGATTCCTCCTCGATTCGAAGATGTTTCTGGATTTTCTCCAAGGAAAAGTCATCAGAACTGTGCAACAGTTTCTTCTTATAGCCTTTCCACGAACTTGGTAACTTCGCAATGATTGCACCAACTTGAAAGGTTTCAGGAATGTCTATTTTCACCGCTTTGATTTTGTTTACCAGGACTTGCAGTTCGTGCACTTGGGGAAGTATGGGCTTGGAATCTATAAATTTAAAATCAAAGTATTTAGAAATTAAGAACTTTTTCGTACCTTCTTCTTCGGCTTTGAATTTAAACTCCAGTGAATTCCATATGTCTCTAGCGGACGGATTGTCCGTGTATAGGTCGTATAGGCGGTCAGACAGCGTGTTCAGAATATGTCCACGACATAGTAATTCGTCCTCCCTTCGCAGCATGCGCTTCTTCTTGAGTTCGTCAGAATCATCTTCAGTTGGTTCTGGAATTGGTGTCAGATCAGGATTCAAGACGTAGTGAACCTTGAGTGCAGTAAGCAGGAATGTCATCTTGTCTTGCCATCTGGTAAAGTTGTTTCCATCGAAGCGATCCAATTTGACAAGATCCTGATTCATAACCTTGATACTTGAAACAGCAGCGTCGGAATCCATGATACAAATACTTTTAAGATTGTTAGATAATCCTTCAATGTCGAATGGATCCAGACTGAATCGTGAACGAAATCACTTTCCTTAAAAGTGTTTCAAGCACACTCTCAAATTGTCTTAGAGTTGGAACGGCCTGAATACCCAGGATAAGTCAGCCTTTTTCTCGAAACTGCACAAGACTGGTGAAGTTTCGAATGCAAGGAAAACGTTTGGAATTATATAGAAGAGGATATCAGATTTTGGAGTATTTTATTTCGAATTATCAAGCATATATTTATAGCCATGCATGTGTCTTTTCAGAAGTTTGCAATTCTTCATAAACACACTCTCTAATGAGCATTTGCAATGGTTCAAATAAAATGTCATGCACCACTTCGTGAAGTGTCATATATTTCGAATTCAAATTCAAAAATCAAACTCTAGGCAACGAATGAAATCTGAAGCGATAATTAAAATAAATTCGCAGCATACCGGAGCCAGAGCCGGAGCCGGTGTCGCCGGTGGCGACACCGGCAAGAGGTGTTTTGTATGAGACAAGTGACATAAGTTTTGGCACCACCACATATGACTATGTGACACTTTATCCTCTTTGCCTCCTTTGGAAATTACATTGTTCCAAGTGCCTTATAAATGCTATTTAATTTTACTCCACTTCCAATGTGGGACTAAGCATTTATTGTCAACTAACTATAACACCCACTTTGTCATTTTGGAACAACTTTAATGGAAATAAATTATTTTTTCCAACAGCTTGGACGCATAATCTTCGTCGGATTCAAATAGTGAATGAATAAATCTGAAAAATAATGGCATATCTGTATAAACCAGTGATAAAAGATCTAAATTATGAATGAATGAGTGGTGGTGTAGTGTGGATTTTCAAAAGAGAAAAGAGAAAAATGGTGTAATTGGTACAAATCCGCATCTTTGTTGAAGAAGAAAAAGTTTTTTTTTGTTTTTTTAATTAAGAATTATTTAACTTTTAATCTGAGCTATTAAATTATTTAATTTCCACATGTCAGATATATATATCCAACTCGATTGTCACATCTGAAAAACTTAACGATTTTTCACAAAATTTGACAAAAATGACCGATTTAACTAACAAAATCTTTTTTTAAGAGAATAACATGTAACATTTTTTTGATAAAGGACTCATGTGAAACATTGAGTTGAATTAAGGGACTAAAGATGCATTACGACTTAATTTTATAATTGTTTTTCATAAATAAATTGAATTTCATCACTTTATCCAAACAATATATTTTAAAAATGAAGGAATTCAAATACTTCATCCAATCAATAAATTTTGAAAATGAAGGAATTCAAATGAAGCATTTGAATTTCATGAAATTTCAAAATTTTTTGAATTTCAAATTGACTCATCCAAACACACTCTTAAAATTTATTGTTTAAAATGTGTTTGGATGAGACATGTAATATCACATATCCTCTTAAATGTTATATACCTTCTCAGTTGAGAAAAATTGAATTCCTAAATGCTTTATTCTTTGTCAGTCGGGACAAATAGGATAATTAGTGAGCTCAGATGAGTTTAACTCTTATTCAATTCCATTGACCTTTTATTAATTTATGAAAGAAGAAACATTTTGGTAACATTGATGATTGATCAATTTCTCACTAGAAGAGATATCTCAATTTAAGATATTTTCTCTTCTCTCACTTATCAACCACTTACCTTTGTTAGTAAGAAGAAATAAGATAAGTTAGGAGAAGAAGAGCAAGAGAGAAAGAAAATATGAAGAGGAGACGAGGAAAAACTTGGAAGAATTATTCTGCTAAACTCGTTGAGCGAGGGATGAGCTCGCTAGGCAAGATAAATGATTTTGAAAGGAAATGACATTCTGGAATCTCTCGTTTGAGCCTTGCTAGGAGCACACTAGGCAAGAGCTTGCTTTGATGCCTCGCTTGGAGCTCATTAAACGAGGAAGAGAAAATCTCCAACTTTGAGCTTTCTGCCTCGTTTAGCTTGGAGCTCACTAAGCGAGAGTTTTGATACATTAAAAAATAAGTAGTGTTCTTGTTTCCACCATAAAACCATAACCTTGACTTTGTTTAACGTAACGTTGAATGTGCTGGAAAGCAGATCCAATAATCTATCTATTGGTGAAGAAAATCATGCATGTATCACAATAATGCTTGACGAATGATGATAAAGTATTATGTTTATGCTATGAATTATACTATGAATTTTTGCTTGCATTGAATGCCTAATAATTGAATGAATCTACGAGGATGAGTGAGGCAAACCTAGGTTGATAACTAGGTGAATGGAATTGAAAGATGACTTAGGTTATGGTAAATAACTTGAGATGAGATACTCGAATATAAGAGGTGCATCAATGTGAATTTGTGAACGAGCAGTTGCTAGAGGTGGGTCGTCCCATCTACGAGAATTCTGAAGGCATGTGTGGAGAACGGTATCATAATTATGATTCAACTAGCTTGTATCAGAATACTTGGGAAAAAAAGGCATACACCTAATTAGTCTTTTTTTCATCCACCAAAGAGTGAAACAAATTTGGTTAATTATTGTATTTTGAATGGAAGATGAGTATTCGAATGGTCAAGCTATACGGCTTGTATCCGAATACTTGTGAAAAAAAGAGGCATACGTCCAATTAGTCCTTTTTCATTCGTGAAAGAGACAAGTTGAACTCGGTTGCATTATTAAGTATTAAGCAGGTGACAAATGTTTGAATGGTCAAGATATAGGGTTTGTATCTGAATATTCAGGGAAAAGGGAGACATACACCAAACTAGTTCTTTTTTCATCCATTTGATGTGAAAAGGATTTATTGGTTTAAGTGTGAAAAATGATTTTTAATTAAGCAGAAACAAGACTTGGTGTTGATAAAGTGAGAGATAGTTTTAGTTTTTGACTTGAAAATGATCTGATTCAAGGTGGATTTAATGGTGAGAAATGGATTAATTATTTACTTGTGAAAGTAAAAGGTTTTAATTGATATTTACTAATTATTAATAAAAAATAATAATGCTAAAATTAAATGAACGGAAAGAAGAAAATAAAATAAAATAACAAGACATCGAGGTGCAAATAGCTGGGAAAGGAAGTTTGGCTTAGCAAAACAAAAAGGTCCCAAAGGCTGAAGGCTCAACCATTCAAATGTCTCACTACACCAAAAATGATTTTTGGCAGCACAGAAAAGACAACGCTTTCTGTAAAAGCGCTGCTAAAGAGTAAAAAAAATGAAAAAAAAGAGCTGACTTTAGAAAGCACTTTTAAAAAAGCGCTGCTAAAGGTGTCAGTTTTGTATTACAAAAGAAAGTGCTTTTAATGAAGCGTTGCTAAAAATGGGGTCTACGAAAGCGCTGCTATATGGGGGTATACGAAAGCGCTTTCTAAGAGCGTTGCTAAAGGTGTCAGTTTTGTATTACAAAAGAAAGCGCTTTTTGTAAAGCGCCGCTAAATGGGGGATCTACGAAAGCCCTTTTATAAAACGCTACTATAGGTTCTGCCTAAGGCACACCTTAGAGAGCGCTTTTATAAAGCGCTGCTAAAGGTGCATACGAAAGCGCTGCTATATGTGTTAATATCATAAATTTAATAAAACTAATTTATTCAGGAACAACAACATTCTTGTTTAAACAATTTCTTTCCCTCTCGCGACAAACCCTACTCCCTCCGCCCGACCACTTTCGTCCGCTGCACTATGTCGCTACTCGAAAAATGCATCGTGCAACGACGGGGAGGCGAAAAGAAAGGACAGAAGAGTCGCCACCGAACTTTATTTATCCCATGAGGGGAAAGGAAAATATCGAGAAAACCTTAAGAAAGAAATGGATAAGATGGTCTCGCAACCAAGAACGGGTTCGGAAGCCGGTTATGCGAGGGGAAGGTATTAGCACCCCTCGCATCCATCGTACTCAATGGGAACCATTTGCTTGTCAATGTGTGATTATATCTGCTTAAATATTATGCTATAAAAAGTGTTCCAAAAGATAGTGAGAAAAGGGTTAGAAACAGGAAAGTAGAGGTAACGGGGGAAGAAGAGAGAAAGAACTGACTCGGTAGGACTTCGCAGTCCTATGCCTACGTATTCTCAATGGATGTGAGAAAGTCAGAGTCGACGTAGTTCGGGGAACTACAGATATAGGGGGAATATGCTCGGCAAGGATTGTGGCCCTTGTGCCTACGTATCTTTACTTGAACGAAGTAAAGAATCAGAGCAGCCGTAGTTCGGCCTACGGTTTGTTGATGTTTTTACGGATGACGCTATCGTGCGCATTCTAGCAGTTAGGTGTTTTGCTGCTCGCTCGTTGGAGACTTAGGCGTTACCTGTTTGCGGTAGAACGGACGTAACATATCCTTTTTGAAAGGTTGATTAGGTTTTCGCCACTCGGGGCAAGAAGTCACATTTGATTGATTGATTGTTTTTAAGGGGGGAGACGTATCCTCGGATAGTAACCCCTACGGGTAGTACCCAATTCGTTATCTCAAGGTTTTTGTTATGAAAATTGTGTGGTGAACGAGGCGTCTTCGTATTGAAAGACGAGCGTCGAAACCACCCTCACTACAGTGGGCATCCCAACACTCGAAGAAGAAGAGGTCTACACCCAATCCTCTCTCTTTAATTCAACATAAAGAGAGCTTCGTTCTCTTATTAAAGTGTTTTTGGTTTTGAATGGTAAGTGCCTTGTGACAGAGAACCCTACGGTAAACGTCGGCACTCGGGATAGGAGAAGGCCTACGCCTAACCACTCCACGACCATTCAAGTTTTTGTTGCGAAAAGAATTTGAAAAAATCACTCGGTGCGAGACCGAGGTTTTATGTGAGAAAGGTTACAGGATGAAGTTATGAAAGTGAGATAGGTGGTGGAATGAAGTCGCGTCTTCGTATTGAAAGACGAGTATCGAGGCCACCCTCACTACAGTGGGCATCCCAACACCCGGAGAGGAAGAAGACTACACTTAATCCCCTCTCTTTAATTCAATACAAAGAAAAAAGATTTATTGAAAGATAGTTTGAAAATAGACTCGGTACGGGACCGAGGTTTTTTTTTTTAGGAGAGAAAAGTTTAGAAGCGTCTTTGTATTGAAAGACGAGTGTCGGGACCACCCTCACTACAGTGGGCGTCCCAACACTCGAAGAAGAAGGGGACTACACCCAATCCTCTTATTTTAATTCAATACCAAGAACAGTTATTTTTTGAGAAAATATTACAAAATACAGCGCGCGCGAACCCTAATAGAAGGTCAACCTTCAAGTAAGTCAAGGGTCTTTAAAATCATCAATGATTTGAAATGTTGTTTTATTAAATGAAAATAATTATTATTATGAGCAATTTGCAAAAAGGATGGATCAAAAATAAATAAGTATGCAAAAATTATTGATTTTGGAAATTATATAGTTAAAACAAATAAATAAATTAAATGAACTTAAAAAGTGCAAGGGGTGGGGATTGAACCCACTCCCTCCTGGTTCAAAGTCAGCAGACTTAACCACTAGGGCACACACGCGCGTGTTGTTACAGAAAAGGAGGAAAAAACATAAAAGGGAAGAAAGGGAAATATAAAGGAAGAAAAGAAAATGGAAATAAAAAGGGTGGTTTTGTCCACTGCAGGACTCGAACCGGGGTACAGGGGCTACAATATACAAGGTCTTACCGCTGGGGCGGTGATACGTCCAGTGATTAGAATGGAAAACAAAGTATACATAGTAAATCCTCAAAGATTGTTGGGCAAAAAAAAAAATAAGAACCAAAATGAACAAAAGCAAAAACCATTGAAAGTAAACCGAAACTTCATGGAATTGAACGATCTTTGAGCCTATTTCGCGTATTTTTAAAAGGAGAACACAATGATGTTGTTCAAATTTTCAAATCATGCTTGTAAAACAAAATGTGGGAGCAAATGCAAGAGAGCTTGTTGGAAGGCAACAATGACTCTAAAAATAAAGCTAATGCGAATATGCTCAAGCAGAGATTCAATTATGTTTGGAGACCAATACTCATGGATAAAATTCAGTGAACACACCCAACCTCTCAATGCAACAAGTAATGATCACCAACTTGCATATCATGGAAGCAACCTATACAAGTCTTGCATCTAAACCAAAGCTGGAATCCAAGCTCATGACAGCATCTTGTACACAATTCAAAATGCGACTAAATTATGATTTCATCACATACTAACTAGCAAGCAAACACTGTATCTTGACAGCGTTCCTAACAGCAATTCAAAACAGGATTTAACTCCAAGCCAAACACAAATTAAAGCACATGTACAGCAGAAACAGCAACTTCAACAAAGCCAAATGTTAAACTTATGCACAGCCAACCACAACGATAACAGCACAGCAGCCCTACTGTCAAACTGCTCTAAAAAAAATGTTAACCTACATGCCAAACAATAGTTTTCTGCCACAAATACAGGTTCCAAACATTGATATTACTATGTTCCAACAAACATCAACAGTGCACTTGATTCTACAATCATCATGAAAACAAACACACTCAATGGTTCTCCTCTTAGACTAACAAAATTCAAGCAATAATGCAAGATGTCAACAGCAGTAGTAGCATCAAATTCAAACCTCAAACAGCAATATATTAACAATCTTCAAGCAATCAATCCAAATGCCAAATTAAAATTCTATGCTCAACCATTACATGGTATTGAAAGTGTATAAGGTGTGGTTTTAATGTAAAAGTGAGTGTGTGAGAAAAACAATGTGGCCTAGTTTATTTAAATCACTTGTGGCAAACATGTGAACCTGCTCTGATGAACCAAACCAACAAAACAGCCAGCACACTTGTTATTATGCCAAAATCAGAGTGTTAACCGCTAACTCAATCTCTTGAGAACAGTTTGATGATAGCAAACAAAGAACAAATAGAACAAATGGTAGTGAGTACAAACATGAACCAGAACAGTTTGAAGGAAAATCAACATTAAGCACTAAACCAAACTGCCTCAAATGCCAAAACAGATACCTCATAAGAAACAAACACTAGCATTGAGACTTATCCAAAGTCCAACACTCCTAATAATCCTATACATGCTTGACCCTAACTGCTACACTGAAACTAATAATCAACAAACAATACTGGTTCAACTCAAAACAAAAAATTCAAAACAAAACAATTTGCAAAAATGCTGTAAATTTCAGATATGGATATTACAAATTAACAAGCAGCAACAGCATACCATGACAACAAACTTACAGCATACTCACTCAATGTACATTTGAAATTGGCAGCACACATCATAAATGACCAAAGCACATAAAAGCTACAAAATGGGCAAAACACACACCTAGACCAAAACTAAGGTAATGAACTTCAATTGAACTCATACAAAAAGAAATAAGCAAAACAGAACATGAACTTGAAATGTGGGAGAAGCAAATAAATCTCCTAGACATCCTGCTGCTATATGTTGGCAACTCAAACATAACCACAGCACATACATAGCAAAAAGGCAACAAACTTTACACTAGCACAAAACACAACCTCATGTCTGAACATCAAGCAAGAACAAAACCCCTAGCAAAAAGGAACTCAAGACTGACCACATAGCATGTTAACATCAGATTCACATAACACATCATGATCAACCATACACGAACAGTTAAGGTTTCTTTTAAGTCTTAAGTGAAATTGAAGCATATGAGATTATCAACCCTAAGTGGAAGCTAAAAGTCAAGATCCAGACATGAAAGTTACACAAATAGACCCACAACAGCAGAATGTTTTAGTAGCAGGTATCATGATATTCAAGGCAAAAGATCTGCTTCAAAACTGAACATAAGCATGTTCCACAAAATGGTTCAGATCTAAACACCAACCAACAAACAAACATTATTTACAATAGCAGCATGACCCAAAGAAACCAAAACTCCACAGGTTTACTTAAACGGAAGTATGGAACAGGTTATGAACTCACAAACCAATAGTACTCTTAATCATTTTAAACTTAGCAGAAATCAAAATACTTTAACCAAAACAACTAACACACACGTTTTTTAAACTGTCATCAGGATATAAACAAAACCATGAACACATTCATCCTTCAGCATATACAAAGTTTGAAAACAAACTTAGTAAAAACAAAACCTAATCATGATATATGCATATGATGGGAATGAAAACAGATATCCATACCTAGAAACAAGAACTGGATATCCAAAGAACTTTGAAGAACCCCACCTTTGAGAGCAGCTCCAGAGCCAAACTCTTCAAGATACCTTTCCCTTTTGTTAAAAAAAACGTGGCTGCTAGGGTTTTTCTCTCCCTTTAGCCTTTTATACTCTCAATTTGAAATCCAAAATCCTTTTGCTGAGCCTTCCCTCGTGGCTGTTGTTGGAGTGGGGTGGTGGTGCAAAACCAGGGTTTGCAGCAGGTTGTAGTGGCTGCTTGCTTGTCCATATTGGTGAAAGATTCAAAAACGCCCAGAGCAAAGTACCTTGTTGGTTGGTCTAGAAATAGCAATGTTCAGCATCACTCCAAACACGTTAAAACCAACCTCTTGCTCCCTATTTGCAATTTCAATTGCAACTTGATCAATACACTTCTATCACGAAAACTGGAAATGCCAAATTAATCCTTGTAAAAAAGTAAGCAGGATTGAATTTTGTTTCATCAAAAATGGTTGTGTCTTGCCCCATATCTCCTCCTTCACGCATAATCAATTTGTTTTTTCATCTTGCCCAGCCATATGGAATGAAGTAAGGTATTTAACAAAACTGGGGTGGGATAATCAATGGATGTATCGCCACCCCAGTGGTTAAGTCATGCGCCTGTTTACCATATAGATACGAGTTTGAATCCTGGTGAGACCAAAATCCACCACATTTTTTTATTTTGCGCGCTTTTATTTTCAATACTTAGAATACATACTTTTCCTTTCTCCTTGTAATCACAAGCACGCATCTGGCTGAGTGGTAAAGGTGTGAAGTGGTAGAGCAAGAGGTGGTGGGTTCAAACCCCACCTTGTGCATTTGTCTCAATTATATTTTTTTTAACTTAGGAAAATGACCTCCTTATTCTCCATATTATATATTTTGAATACACATTTTCCTGATCCCTGCAAAAATGCAAATAATGATATGCTATGTAATGTTTTTATGCCTTATGCTGATGCAGATGAAATAAAACATATGCCAGAGAGGTTGGTCAAATTTTGGGGTGCAACAGCTGCCCCTATTCAAACGGCTTGGGCCTGAAGGGATGAATGCGAACAGCTTTCGAACATTCAGGGTAAAAGACGGTTTGAATACCAAAGAACCCAGAAATTTGCCAACCGTGGGAGAAAGAGGAACCGCACACAAAGGTCCGAAGATAACATGTACTGATCGCAAAAGATAATTTGCTGGGGAAAGCTTAACCAGACAACTCTGTGGGGAACGAGCACCCATCAAAGGATAACATTCAAAAACATCGACCAAAAGTCGGAATACAAGCTACTAACCAAAAGTTAGGATTGCTTAGAAAGAATAACATCGACCAAAAGTCGGGACAAGCTGCTAACCAAAAGTTAGGATCGCTTAGAAAGAAATCAACATCGACCAAAAGTCGGAAAAACAAGCTACTAACCAAGAGTTAGAATCGCTTAGAAAGATATCAACATCGACCAAAAGTCGGAACAAGCTACTAACCAAAAGTTAGAATCGCTTAGAAAGAATAACATCGACCAAAAGTCGGGAAAAGCTACTAACCAAAAGTTAGGATCGCTTAGAAAGAAATCAACATCCACCAAAAGTCGGAAAAACAAGCTACTAACCAAGAGTTAGAATCGCTTAGAAAGATATCAACATCGACCAAAAGTCGGAACAAGCTACTAACCAAAAGTTAGAATCGCTTAGAAAGAATAACATCGACCAAAAGTCGGGAAAAGCTACTAACCAAAAGTTAGGATCGCTTAGAAAGAAATCAACATCGACCAAATGTCGGAAAAACAAGCTACTAACCAAGAGTTAGAATCGCTTAGAAAGAATAACATCGACCAAAAGTCGGGAAAAGTAAACTCTGTTAGGGAGAGCGATAAGATGAACACAACTGTCAATGGTCTTTGCTGGAGACCTGTACTCCATACAGGCTTGATAAATATACCGATAATTGTTGAAGATACGCCTGAGAATAAAAAAGGATAACAACCTGGCATATATTTCACATGCATATGTTTGAGTATGGCGAAATGCTCCATACGAAATGGAAATGCTTCGCATTTGGGTAGATGTTATGCATGTATGTAGATGCAAATGGACCTCTTTAGAAAAATAGATGCTAAAGAGAAAGAGCCAACTCCGTTGGGGCAACGCCTGATATACCTAGCGCAAGTAAACTCATGCTGGGAAAACAAGCTCTGGATAGCCTCCGAGGAACAACTGGGTAAAACTGCTCTGATAAGCACATAGTCCACCCTGCTGGGGAAATCAAATGTGAATGATTAAACAGAATAACTCTACTGGGGAAACAACAGCTGAGCGCTGTGAATTACTCTCTTCTGCTGGAGATGGAGATGAACGATCTCTGAGTCAGCCCTACTCTGTGGGGAGGAGGATTAATTCCACTGACTTGGCTGGGGATTAGATACGGAGGGAATCAACATCAATCTCTGCTTGGGGAAAATGATAAGTAAACTCAACAAATACGACTTCCGCTTGAGGAATGAGTCAATGACCTAGACTCTGAGGGGAAAGAAGTCAACCATTTAGACTCTGTGGGGATAACAATACTGCGCTCGCCCTACTGCTGGGAAAATAAACCCAAATCTGCTTCTATAACTCTGATAAGCTCTGAAGATATGGAGAGGAACACATCTCCTTTGTTTACGATTTTGCCCCAGCCTGTGGGACTTTTGTAAAAACCTTCCTCGAAAGGAAACCTGAAATTTCGGTACCCTGATGGTTAGATATGAACTGCCCCAGCGCTTCGAACCCCGAAGAAGTGCTTCAAGTTAATTTCCTTTCTGGACAAGGATAGTCTTTGTGCTCTTTGGGTGACCTGCCCCAGCTTTGAAGTGATTTTCCCCTAATTGGCTGATTTGTAGAGAAGTGCCCCTGGCTGACTTCGAGAGATTTATCAAATCTCGACCTGATTGCCCCGGATTAACCGACCTTAGGGAATGGCGTCTTCGACTGGCCTTCGAGTGGTTTGATGAGTCTCGACCTGATTGCCCCAGATTAACTGCATCTAGGAATGACCGACTCTGCTTACGTTTACCTGACGTGACTTGCCCCTGCTCAAAGGAGTACTCGGACGCTTTATATCTTATTTCTATCAAACTTTGCATTGTAGAAACTTTCCTGATGTCAAATGCTTTCTCGCGAGTAAAACAAATTGTTTTGCAAAAGATAATATTAATGCAATGCATATGACAGTTTTGAAATCCAAGTCTGGTCACTGGAAAAAAGTTGTGGCATTTAGTGAACGAATCACTTATCAAAAATATCAATATCCATACCCATAGGGTAAGAAAAAATCCTTTTAGGAGTCAGTTTCGATGCGATCTTTATCGAAGTATGCTTTCGAAACAAAGTTGCTTCAATTAGGACTTTTGAAGGTTGTAACGTGGTCGGGTTCACGGTTGGAAAGAAAGGATATGAGGCTCAAAGTTTTGTTTAACCCACCCACTCTCCTCAATATTCTTCAATCCTATGTTCAGCTAATTCGACACAAGCGCTCACTTCTCAAAGGTTAAATGACCGGAGTGATGGTTCGGGAAACCACAAGTTTGTGGAGTGACAGTCACTCGCTTTCGTCTTTGGTGCCTGGAGTCACACGACTTGTTTTTTCATCATATTCATTCCCTATTTTTTACTGACTCTTTTGAGTATATCTTCTGATTTCAAAGTCTAGCGGGATGCCCTAATTTTTCCTAAGCCATTTGTTTTCAGGTTATCGACTTAGCGGGCTTTTTTCTTCTTTCTTTTGATTCTTTTTTTTTCTGAACAAATCGTATGACACCGGCTTGTCTGACTTGTTGAAGGGGTTGTGACTGTCTCACTCCTTGTCTGTGAAGGATGACCACTGTGGTTCTTTGGGTACGACCTATACAGGCGTGATTGTTCCTCGAACGGGGAACACTCCTTCTGCAATTTGGATGCTCGGTCAAATTAACTGACATCTACCCTGCCCTAGGTTAAGATTGAGGGATTTTTTTAGTTTTCAGAAAGAAACTCCTACTACTAGGCTCAAAGGGGTTAACAAGGGATTACCTTCCTTATACCTCCGGTGTTTAGGAATTTGAAACAATGCCTGTACATCATCAGCAGAGATTTTATTCAAAAGCATACATTCGGAAGCTTGCGCGTCTTTCAATTTCGTCATCCTCCCTCGGATTCCGCTTTAACAAGCGTTTGACGATAATAAAAGTATTGAGTGAACACGAATGGATTTAATCAAAACAAACATATTCAATTCATTATCATTATCAACCGAAAACAACAGAGTTCCACAGACAAGATTTGCAAATAAGTTCAAATTTAAACAGAAAAGAAACTACAAATACAAAGAAATGACATGATAAAAAGATTGCCAGCTTCGGGGAACTGGGCTTCCGAGTCTTGACTCACTGCTGAACCAGCCATTTTTAGAATTACTCGTCGAAGTCATCCTGATAATCTTCTGAACACCCGCTCTCGGTGAATCCCTCCATAACATTAGCTGCCGAACCCACATGACTGGACGAAGGAAGATCGTTGATCTGGATACCCTGAGGTGTGACAGAGAATATGTTGGAGTCAAGCAGAGTTTGAATCTTGCTTCTTAGCACCTTACAGTCTTCGGTTGAATGCCCCTGCGCCCCAACATGGTACTCACAGCGGGCGTCGACATCAGAACTTGGCGTATGTGGATGAATCTCTGGATCAGTATTTTTCGGCACTATCAATCCATATGTGATCAAGTCTGGCAATATCTGACTGTACGACAACGACAAATGGGTGAACTGCTTCTTTGGCTTCCTTGGTCTTTGTCGGGCGTGCTGACGCGGCTGATGACAGTATGACTGCTGACTCTGGCGGGGAACAGATATCTGATGCAAAGACCCAAAGGATCATTGACTCTGAATAGTTGAGACATCGGGAGACTGAGTCTGAGGTATCGGGAACTCCCTTTGTTCAGGAACTTTCATTCTTAGGCTTGGCCTAGGAACGGGCAATAGCTGCGGGCAGGGAGACTCTAGGGTCACAGATTGCAAGACAAGCTCCTGACCTGATGCAACTTCTGGGGAGAGAATAGGAACATCCATATCTTCTGGAATAAGACCATTGCTTGGCATGAACTCAAATGCTCTTGAATCGATTAAGTCTTGAACTTTGTGCTTAAAAGCTTTACAGTTCTCGATATTATGCCCCGGTGCCCCAGAATGGAAATCACAATGGGCATTTTCATCATAGCCTTGTGGTGGCTCGCCAGTCAACGGAGCCATAGTGCGAAGCTTAACCAAATGAAGCTGAAGCAAGTGTTGCAACAACTGAGCATAAGTCGTGGGGATCTGGTCGAACATTCTGTCGGACTGCTTCGTCCTTTGAGCATACCTCATAATCCTAGGATTGTCTCGGGAAACAGTAAGTAGTTGTTGACAAGGAAATACTGGAACCTCAGGTTGTGTAAAATATCTTTGAGGCACTTCACGCCTTGGGAGAGGTTCCATATGTAAAGGTGGAATGGCCATCTCTGCTGCAGCTTCGGGCACATGATCACCTTCCTTTCTCAACACATTCCTCATGACTTCTGTTATCAGGCCCATCTGAGTCTTCAGTTGATTATTCTCCTCTCTGAGTGCATCCTGATCCAAGCGCAGCGCTTGCATCTTTGCCACAAACTGCCCCAACTGGCTCTGAACTTCCCTTAGTTCTTCTCGAATCTGTTCCATGGTCGTCTCTGTTGGTTTCTTTTGGTGGAATACTGGTGAATGGTTTGATCTTTAATTCTGGAACAAACCGAATGGAGAACCACATGAAGCAATAACGTCCACAAAAATAGAGCAACCCTATGCAAATGAAGAATGATGCAATATGCAAGGCATGTAAAGAAATGCAAATGAACATGCAAATGCAACAGGGGATCAAACGTTGTTGCGTTGTTGACCGTGACGGACCAGTGCTTCGCCTTGAAATCATACGATACTAGTACAAGGATCTCCCTGTAACCGTTCATACTGACAAACGGGTGGGATGAAGGTCAAAGTTTCCTGCAAGACAACAACAAAAGGTATCTTTCCCATCGGGTGAGCAATCTATCGGTTTAAAAGAGGGTATTCCAAAGGCTTTTCAAACAAAGTCCCATGCACTAACCCGCAAAAGTTTCCCATCATAACGACTACTCGTAAGACGGTAATCCCTTCAAAAGGATGAACACAGAGTTATGTTTTAGCAACCTTTGGAATAAGGTTCTACAAAAGGTCCTCAGAATCGCAGACTCCCAAGTTGAAGATAAGAACGCCATTACGACTACACGTAAGACATAATTATTCCAACGGGGTCTCATCTGAGCGGTGGAATTCGATCCAACTCAACGAGTCCTAAGTCTCGCAAATCAGGAAGAAACCACCTCCTAACTTAGTGCATACTCGAAAGCTCGGGTAGAAAGCTTTATCCTCACAAACCAAACCAAATGAACCCAACAAGTTAGCGAACACAATATAAAAACAACTAAAAGCAAACAAAAATCACACACGTGACAAACAAAATAGGCTTGGCTCGCTAGGGGTCCCCAGCAGAGTCGCCAGCTGTCGCTACTCGAAAAATGCATCGTGCAACGACGGGGAGGCGAAAAGAAAGGACAGAAGAGTCGCCACCGAACTTTATTTATCCCATGAGGGGAAAGGAAAATATCGAGAAAACCTTAAGAAAGAAATGGATAAGATGGTCTCGCAACCAAGAACGGGTTCGGAAGCCGGTTATGCGAGGGGAAGGTATTAGCACCCCTCGCATCCATCGTACTCGATGGGAACCATTTGCTTGTCAATGTGTGATTATATCTGCTTAAATATTATGCTATAAAAAGTGTTCCAAAAGATAGTGAGAAAAGGGTTAGAAACAGGAAAGTAGAGGTAACGGGGGAAGAAGAGAGAAAGAACTGACTCGGTAGGACTTCGCAGTCCTATGCCTACGTATTCTCAATGGATGTGAGAAAGTCAGAGTCGACGTAGTTCGGGGAACTACAGATATAGGGGGAATATGCTCGGCAAGGATTGTGGCCCTTGTGCCTACGTATCTTTACTTGAACGAAGTAAAGAATCAGAGCAGCCGTAGTTCGGCCTACGGTTTGTTGATGTTTTTACGGATGACGCTATCGTGCGCATTCTAGCAGTTAGGTGTTTTGCTGCTCGCTCGTTGGAGACTTAGGCGTTACCTGTTTGCGGTAGAACGGACGTAACATATCCTTTTTGAAAGGTTGATTAGGTTTTCGCCACTCGGGGCAAGAAGTCACATTTGATTGATTGATTGTTTTTAAGGGGGGAGACGTATCCTCGGATAGTAACCCCTACGGGTAGTACCCAATTCGTTATCTCAAGGTTTTTGTTATGAAAATTGTGTGGTGAACGAGGCGTCTTCGTATTGAAAGACGAGCGTCGAAACCACCCTCACTACAGTGGGCATCCCAACACTCGAAGAAGAAGAGGTCTACACCCAATCCTCTCTCTTTAATTCAACATAAAGAGAGCTTCGTTCTCTTATTAAAGTGTTTTTGGTTTTGAATGGTAAGTGCCTTGTGACAGAGAACCCTACGGTAAACGTCGGCACTCGGGATAGGAGAAGGCCTACGCCTAACCACTCCACGACCATTCAAGTTTTTGTTGCGAAAAGAATTTGAAAAAATCACTCGATGCGAGACCGAGGTTTTATGTGAGAAAGGTTACAGGATGAAGTTATGAAAGTGAGATAGGTGGTGGAATGAAGTCGCGTCTTCGTATTGAAAGACGAGTATCGAGGCCACCCTCACTACAGTGGGCATCCCAACACCCGGAGAGGAAGAAGACTACACTTAATCCCCTCTCTTTAATTCAATACAAAGAAAAAAAGATTTATTGAAAGATAGTTTGAAAATAGACTCGGTACGAGACCGAGGTTTTTTTTTTTAGGAGAGAAAAGTTTAGAAGCGTCTTTGTATTGAAAGACGAGTGTCGGGACCACCCTCACTACAGTGGGCGTCCCAACACTCGAAGAAGAAGGGGACTACACCCAATCCTCTTATTTTAATTCAATACCAAGAACAGTTATTTTTTGAGAAAATATTACAAAATACAGCGCGCGCGAACCCTAATAGAAGGTCAACCTTCAAGTAAGTCAAGGGTCTTTAAAATCATCAATGATTTGAAATGTTGTTTTATTAAATGAAAATAATTATTATTATGAGCAATTTGCAAAAAGGATGGATCAAAAATAAATAAGTATGCAAAAATTATTGATTTTGGAAATTATATAGTTAAAACAAATAAATAAATTAAATGAACTTAAAAAGTGCAAGGGGTGGGGATTGAACCCACTCCCTCCTGGTTCAAAGTCAGCAGACTTAACCACTAGGGCACACACGCGCGTGTTGTTACAGAAAAGGAGGAAAAAACATAAAAGGGAAGAAAGGGAAATATAAAGGAAGAAAAGAAAATGGAAATAAAAAGGGTGGTTTTGTCCACTGCAGGACTCGAACCGGGGTACAGGGGATACAATATACAAGGTCTTACCGCTGGGGCGGTGATACGTCCAGTGATTAGAATGGAAAACAAAGTATACATAGTAAATCCTCAAAGATTGTTGGGCAAAAAAAAAAATAAGAACCAAAATGAACAAAAGCAAAAACCATTGAAAGTAAACCGAAACTTCATGGAATTGAACGATCTTTGAGCCTATTTCGCGTATTTTTAAAAGGAGAACACAATGATGTTGTTCAAATTTTCAAATCATGCTTGTAAAACAAAATGTGGGAGCAAATGCAAGAGAGCTTGTTGGAAGGCAACAATGACTCTAAAAATAAAGCTAATGCGAATATGCTCAAGCAGAGATTCAATTATGTTTGGAGACCAATACTCATGGATAAAATTCAGTGAACACACCCAACCTCTCAATGCAACAAGTAATGATCACCAACTTGCATATCATGGAAGCAACCTATACAAGTCTTGCATCTAAACCAAAGCTGGAATCCAAGCTCATGACAGCATCTTGTACACAATTCAAAATGCGACTAAATTATGATTTCATCACATACTAACTAGCAAGCAAACAATGTATCTTGACAGCGTTCCCAACAGCAATTCAAAACAGGATTTAACTCCAAGCCAAACACAAATTAAAGAACATGTACAGTAGAAACAGCAACTTCAACAAAGCCAAATGTTAAACTTATGCACAGCCAACCACAACGATAACAGCACAGCAGCCCTACTGTCAAACTGCTCTAAAAAAAAATGTTAACCTACATGCCAAACAATAGTTTTCTGCCACAAATACAGGTTCCAAACATTGATATTACTATGTTCCAACAAACATCAACAGTGCACTTGATTCTACAATCATCATGAAAACAAACACACTCAATGGTTCTCCTCTTAGACTAACAAAATTCAAGCAATAATGCAAGATGTCAACAGCAGTAGTAGCATCAAATTCAAACCTCAAACAGCAATATATTAACAATCTTCAAGCAATCAATCCAAATGCCAAATTAAAATTCTATGCTCAACCATTACATGGTATTGAAAGTGTATAAGGTGTGGTTTTAATGTAAAAGTGAGTGTGTGAGAAAAACAATGTGGCCTGGTTTATTTAAATCACTTGTGGCAAACATGTGAACCTGCTCTGATGAACCAAACCAAAAAAACAGCCAACACACTTGTTATTATGCCAAAATCAGAGTGTTAACCGCTAACTCAATCTCTTGAGAACAGTTTGATGATAGCAAACAAAGAACAAATAGAACAAATGGTAGTGAGTACAAACATGAACCAGAACAGTTTGAAGGAAAATCAACATTAAGCACTAAACCAAACTGCCTCAAATGCCAAAACAGATACCTCATAAGAAACAAACACTAGCATTGAGACTTATCCAAAGTCCAACACTCCTAATAATCCTATACATGCTTGACCCTAACTGCTACACTGAAACTAATAATCAACAAACAATACTGGTTCAACTCAAAACAAAAAATTCAAAACAAAACAATTTGCAAAAATGCTGTAAATTTCAGATATGGATATTACAAATTAACAAGCAGCAACAGCATACCATGACAACAAACTTACAGCATACTCACTCAATGTACATTTGAAATTGGCAGCACACATCATAAATGACCAAAGCACATAAAAGCTACAAAATGGGCAAAACACACACCTAGACCAAAACTAAGGTAATGAACTTCAATTGAACTCATACAAAAAGAAATAAGCAAAACAGAACATGAACTTGAAATGTGGGAGAAGCAAATAAATCCCCTAGACATCCTGTTGCTATATGTTGGCAACTCAAACATAACCACAACACATACATAGCAAAAAGGCAACAAACTTTACACTAGCACAAAACACAACCTCATGTCTGAACATCAAGCAAGAACAAAACCCCTAGCAAAAAGGAACTCAAGACTGACCACATAGCATGTTAACATCAGATTCACATAACACATCATGATCAACCATACACGAACAGTTAAGGTTTCTTTTAAGTCTTAAGTGAAATTGAAGCATATGAGATTATCAACCCTAAGTGGAAGCTAAAAGTCAAGATCCAGACATGAAAGTTACACAAATAGACCCACAACAGCAGAATGTTTTAGTAGCAGGTATCATGATATTCAAGGCAAAAGATCTGCTTCAAAACTGAACATAAGCATGTTCCACAAAATGGTTCAGATCTAAACACCAACCAACAAACAAACATTATTTACAATAGCAGCATGACCCAAAGAAACCAAAACTCCACAGGTTTACTTAAACGGAAGTATGGAACAGGTTATGAACTCACAAACCAATAGTACTCTTAATCATTTTAAACTTAGCAGAAATCAAAATACTTTAACCAAAACAACTAACACACACGTTTTTTAAACTGTCATCAGGATATAAACAAAACCATGAACACATTCATCCTTCAGCATATACAAAGTTTGAAAACAAACTTAGTAAAAACAAAACCTAATCATGATATATGCATATGATGGGAATGAAAACAGATATCCATACCTAGAAACAAGAACTGGATATCCAAAGAACTTTGAAGAACCCCACCTTTGAGAGCAGCTCCAGAGCCAAACTCTTCAAGATACCTTTCCCTTTTGTTAAAAAAAACGTGGCTGCTAGGGTTTTTCTCTCCCTTTAACCTTTTATACTCTCAATTTGAAATCCAAAATCCTTTTGCTGAGCCTTCCCTCGTGGCTGTTGTTGGAGTGGGGTGGTGGTGCAAAACCAGGGTTTGCAGCAGGTTGTAGTGGCTGCTTGCTTGTCCATATTGGTGAAAGATTCAAAAACGCCCAGAGCAAAGTACCTTGTTGGTTGGTCTAGAAATAGCAATGTTCAGCATCACTCCAAACACGTTAAAACCAACCTCTTGCTCCCTATTTGCAATTTCAATTGCAACTTGATCAATACACTTCTATCACGAAAACTGGAAATGCCAAATTAATCCTTGTAAAAAAGTAAGCAGGATTGAATTTTGTTTCATCAAAAATGGTTGTGTCTTGCCCCATATCTCCTCCTTCACGCATAATCAATTTGTTTTTTCATCTTGCCCAGCCATATGGAATGAAGTAAGGTATTTAACAAAACTGGGGTGGGATAATCAATGGATGTATCGCCACCCCAGTGGTTAAGTCATGCGCCTGTTTACCATATAGATACGAGTTCGAATCCTGGTGAGACCAAAATCCACCACATTTTTTTATTTTGCGCGCTTTTATTTTCAATACTTAGAATACATACTTTTCCTTTCTCCTTGTAATCACAAGCACGCATCTGGCTGAGTGGTAAAGGTGTGAAGTGGTAGAGCAAGAGGTGGTGGGTTCAAACCCCACCTTGTGCATTTGTCTCAATTATATTTTTTTTTAACTTAGGAAAATGACCTCCTTATTCTCCATATTATATATTTTGAATACACATTTTCCTGATCCCTGCAAAAATGCAAATAATGATATGCTATGTAATGTTTTTATGCCTTATGCTGATGCAGATGAAATAAAACATATGCCAGAGAGGTTGGTCAAATTTTGGGGTGCAACACACTACCGTACTGCCTCCGTCCGTCCGACCAGTCCGTCTTCTTCGTCATTTCCGCCGACCGTCATACTCCTTCCGTCCGCCGCCACCTCCTTTGTCCGTCCATTCCACCATTTTCAAGGTATTGAAGTTTTTTAAAAAAGTTACTTTTACAATTCATAGTGAGGCTTGAGAACTGATAGGTTTATGAAGTTCTTGTTGAAATAATTTTCTTGGATTGATGTTGAAAAGTATTTAGACTCCAAACTTGCTGGAAAAAAAGTTTGATGTTGTTCTTATTCTTTTGGGTTCCATTACTGTTATGAATGATGATGATGAAATAGCATACAAAAATTAGCAATAAGACATAAGTATATTTTATAGATGAGAATAGAAAATAAGAAATATGAGTGATTAGAAAATTTATTTTTGGTACCTACTCATATATATTATGAGTTATTAGAATCAATTTATTAAGTAAAAATTGAAGACATAAGGAAAAGTTAATATTGAAGTTTTTAAGAAATAAGAAATAAGACACTTATTTTAAGAAATAAGAAATTGAAGACATAAGAAATATGACACTTATTTTAATGAAGTTAATATTGAAATTTTTTTGTTCTTGATGTAAATGTATATGTCAATATTGAAGTTTTTTTGTTCTTGATATAAATGTATATGTTAATGTTGTTGTTGTTGTTGTTCTTGATGTTGATGATGTTGTAACGAGAATGTTGTTGTTGATGTTGTTAGTGTTGATGTTAATGATGTTGAGGTTGTTGATGAAAGTAAATAAATTAATTTTATATGTTAATTTTGTATATACGTTAATGTTGTTGTTGATGAAAACTTGAATTAATTGTTGAATGTTGTTGATGTTCTTGAATATTGTTGATGTTTGAATATTTGCGAATTACTTGTTGAATATTGTGATTTTGTTGATTAATTTCTTGAACTTAAGTGATAAAGTGGTTATATTAGGTACAACTACTAACTTAGTGAATTTGTTATAGGGGTTACCTGTGAAGAGAAAGATTGTGATTGTTTCCAAGAATCCTACTATGTAGTTCTAGAAGTTGGTGATTTCTCTACAGGTGCTACAGGTATTCGCTGTTTTTGTTTAACTTTCTTAGTTTAGTTTAGCCTACTTAATTAGTATGGATAAAAAATTGATGTCTTCAAATCGATTGTCAAAAGAGTACGAGAATGGGGTATCAAAATTCGTTAAGTTTGCTGTTGAACACGCCAAAGAGCCCAGTAAAATCACATGTCCTTGCTTAGGTTGTTGTTATGGGCGTCAGATTGACGCAGTTCAGTTGGAATCTCATTTAAAGAGACATGGAATTGATCTAAGTTATACATGTTGGATATTACATAGTGAAATAAGTAACGAGAATGTTGAACCAGGGGATAATACGACCTATGCTTCGAATGACAATGGCAGAGATACATATGATTATGATCGAGTCGAAGAGATTTCAGAAGCACTTGAAGAAGATCTTCAGGATTTTCCCAAGATGTTTGAGAGGTTGGTAAGCGATGCAGAGAAACCGTTGTATAAAGGTTGCACTACTTTCACAAGATTGTCTGTGATATTAAAGTTGTACAACTTAAAGGCGGGTAATGGATGGTCGGATAAAAGTTTCATAGAGTTATTAGCCCTTATCAAAGAGATGCTTCCGGAGGATAATGTTTTTCCCAATCGAACCTATGAAGCTAAAAAGATGTTATGCTCTATTGGCATGAGCTATGATAAGATACATGCTTTTCCAAATCATTTCATTTTGTTTCAAAATGAACATGCATCATTAAACAAGTGTCCTAAATGTGGTGTATCTCGGTATAAGAAAAAGTTATCACCAGCAAAAGTCTTATGGTATTTTCCTATAATTCTGAGATTTAGACGCATGTTTTGTAGTGAAACAGATGCAAAACACTTGACTTGGCATGCAGATGATAGAATTATAGATGGGAAGTATCGACATCCGGCAGATTCACCACAGTAGATGAAAATTGATAATGAGTATCCTGATTTTGGAGAAGAAGCTAGAAACCTTCGCTTGGCATTATCAACTGATGGAATGAATCTGCATGGTCTACAAAGTATCTCAAATTCCACATGGCCTGTAATTATTATGATTTATAACCTACCTCCATATGAAGCGTAAGTACATGATGTTATCTATGTTAATTTCTGGTCCTAAACAACCAGGGAATGACATAAACGTATACTTGACACCTTTAATCGAAGACTTAAAAAGTTAGTGGGAGAATGGTGTGGAGGTTTATGATGGATATAGGAAAGAAAGTTTCAGTTTGAGGGCGTTATTGTTTGGCAGAATTAATAATTTTCCAGCATACGAAAATCTATTGGGGTATAGCATTAAAGGTCAATGTGCGTGTCCTATCTGTGAAGAAAACACAGATTGGACGCGATTGGAATTTGGTCAGAAGAATGTCTTTCTTGGTCATCATAGATTCTTAAATTTTAATCATCACTACTGTGGGTGGAGAAAAGCATTCAATGGAAATTCAGAACAAGGAAGAGCTCCACCTACATTGACAGGTGAACAAATTTTTTGAAAAGGTGAAAGATGTGAGTACTAAGTTTGACAAGCCTTTTGCTCATACGCTTGTCACGCGTGGGTGGAAGAAGAGGTCAATTTTTTTTAATTGCCGTATTGGAAGTCGTTGTATGTAAGACATTTTCTTGATGTTATGCATATTGAAAAAAAAATCTATTTGAAAGTGTTATTAGTACATTACTCAATATACAAGGAAAGTCTAAGGATGACCTTAAAGCAAGAAAGGACTTGGTAGCGATGGGAATAAGAAATGAATTAGGACCCTTGAAGAAAGGAAATCGAACATATCTACCATCTGCTGCTTATACTTTATCTAGAAAGGAGAAAAAGGTATTGTGTAAGTTTCTAAGTGAAGTTAAAGTTCCAGAAGGATACTCTTCAGATATTAGAAGACTTGTGTCTATGAAAGACCTCAAGTTAAAGAGTTTAAAGACACATGATTGTCATGTCATAATGGAACACTTTCTACCAATCGGTATACGTTCTATTTTTCCAAAAAAAGCAAGAAGCCCAATAACTAAATTGTGTTTCTAAGTGCTCAAGTGCCGTCTACAAGACGCCACTAGCGCCTCTACGCCCTCTGATCCGGTTCCGGAGCCAGTCGCCACCGACGAGAGGTGTTTTGTATGAGACAAGTGACATAAGTTTTGGCATCACCACATATGACTATGTGACACTTTATCCTCTTTGGCTCCTTTGCCTTATAAATGCTATTTAATTTTACTCCACTTCCAATGTGGACTAAGCATTTATTGTCAATTAACTATAACACCAACTTTGTCATTTTGGAACAACTTTAATGGAAATAAATTATTTTTTCAACATTTATTGTAGCTGAGAATTTACACAAAATAAGGTTGAAGGTATGTGGAACTATATTGCTTTCTCACCTTCCATTTAGAGGTTAATTTGGGGATTCCTTGCTGCGATTCCACAGCTTTCAACTACAGCCAAAGCTGCCATTGCATTATTGGCATTGTAGTGAGAAGGTAATCAGAGGGATAGTGACACTCAGTGACCAGACGTGTAAGAATTTTTTCACAAGAGGAGCAAAAAGATAGATATGCCAAAATTGTAGTACTTATTACCATGTTTGTGGCCAATTGTATTGTTATGTCTTTCTTTTGGGTTCTTGCACTCACCAAAATTGAATAGTGACTATCTTTATCAAAACAAAAGTAAAATTGGAGTGTACGTGTTTCTTTTCTTTCATGGAATTTTTTGTTATTGTTTTGCAATTGGAAGTTGAATTATTTACTATTAGGATTTCGAGCCAAAGACGAGGACAATCATGCACGTTACTTTCTAACTAAATATGAAAGTACTATGGGGTCACTCACACATTCTCATCACATGCAATCCCAATTCATATATACAACCAAATTGAATATCTTTTTACCCAAAAGAATAACAAGTTGAATATTGTAAAATACTAATTTTACAATATTATAGTTTTATATTGTTTCATATACCACTTAATTTTACTTCAAATTTTAGCCATGAAAGAGTTCTTCAGATACATAGCATGTTAATGCATCTTGTTCCTCTACAGGAAATACCTAAGCAACTTGTTCCTCATTAGGTTCCAACTGATCTGTTTCCAAGGAGTGTTCCTATTTATGTTTAGCTTCAGCTTGATACAGATTACATTATTCAGATTAATACTTTGGTTTGCAGAAAATTATACTGACAAATAAATTTCCCATGCAATTCTTAAGCTTCCATATAAGTTGATAAATAATACACTGGTCTCACTATAACTTTGTTTCGAATAATATTGATAATTTTAAAAATCTTCGATTTTGCAAAAATTGATATCATATATATTAATATTAAAATTTTTCACTTTCATGCTTTCATTGGCCATTTCACAATTAATATTTTTTTGGAGAATGCTACCTTGTGTTCTAAATACACATGTTAAGCAACTCAATATAGAAATATTTGTCTTCAAAACCGTGCATTCAACTTTTAAATAATAGGATACAACTTTTAAATAATAGGATACAAGTTAGCAAGATCCATATTTTTTTTCCGAATTCAACTCTAACTCTATCACCGGCATGACCAAGACACTTGAAATGAAAACACTAGAATTGGTACGATTGCCTGTGAGTCTTTGACAGGCATCAAGTTTATATTTAGGAAGTATCCGATTTCAAGTTTGATCTATACAATTCCTCATCTTGAATCACGGTTGGAATACACCACGTACCAAGAGGGTTGCCTGATACCTTCCCACCTGCAGAATATGGTTGAGTACAGTTTAGGGTCTAATTATTCTACTGGAATGTCTCGAATGGATCTAGCAAATTACCTTCTTTAGTGGCTTCTGCACATCTTTTCTGGTAGCTCAGAGAGAGCTTCGGATCCAGTAATTCCAGTAAACTCGTGTACTTGCTCTCAGCCTCAGTAATGCACTTTGCCTGTAATTGACATAATACTATCTTAAAGATACTACAGGTGAACAAATAAGAGCATATGATTTTTTGAGAGAGCTCGATATTCTATAAGCGCGCGTGTAAATTAGATGCACCACTTGTAACCAGTTTGACATACCAACATAGCAGGGGCAGTTGAGGCTCCATATATTCTGATAAACATGCGCAAAACATTGAAATTATTTTCTAAAACATCATCCTGCATGACATTTTTTAGTCAAATAAAATTCAGACAACATTTTGACAGCTGTTGGTTACAAAATTTCGATTATTGAACTCACCTCGTAGTCATACCTGCAAAATTTTCACAACCGAACAATTATGTTGAATAAAATTTATAAAATTGAAACATGCTACAGTAATACTGAAATATATGTGTTTGTTTAGTCACAGAAATGAAACATGAACAGCTAAGTAGCAACAGAAAAATTAACGAAGAGTTTTGTTTTACCAGACAAAGATATGATGTTTCACAACTACATATAAAAAGGGTGATCTCAATTCATACCCGGGTATGAATTAATGTTTGAGATACCAAGGTATTCAGCACCAAATGAAACAAAATATTACTCCCTCCGTTCCTTTTTAAGTGTCACTTTTTTATTTTTTACACCTACCAAGAAAGCTAATCAATATTGTTACTTTTCATTCAATAATTCCCCTTTTACCAATAATACCCTTAATTATTTATTACATTCATTTTATTTTTTTCTCTCTGTAATAATTATCTAAGAGTAATTTTGACAAAAGTGGATTTAATACTACCTTGAACTTTGCAAGTGACAATTAAAAAGAAACAAAAAATTATCAAGAAAGTGACATTTAAAAAAGTGACATTTAAAAAGGAACGGAGGGAGTAGTACTTACAGATCATCAGAAACTTCCACTAAGAACTCTGAAATTGAAAGAAACTCCATATGCAACTCCTCAGCCTTCAAAACAGATTTGCAAAAAAGAATTATCCTGATGACAATATTTTGATGATAATTTGTATGTCGCACTATGCAGCAATTTATGTTGCCAGGATTTTTTTGCATAATAATATCTGTTGTACCTTAGCTCCTTGCAGTTGATAGAGAAGAAGATTAAGCACTCGATAATCAAACGACTTTAAATGAATAGCCTTTATCACATCATCAATAAGAATCTGAGTAGCAAACTAATTATTAGATTTAAAGCACTCTGTATATACATTCTCTGAAAAGAGAACGAAAAAGGTACGTGAATATACCTCTTCTTCGTTTATTAGTGCATGACAGAGCTTTCTTTCAAGAGCCCAGTACTCTTCCCCTTGTTTAAGTTCTTCTGATATTCTAAGCTCAATAATCAAAAAGAACAAAGAACCAAATTAAGCTCAATCTTACTTACTCCAAAGAAAAGTATGGTTATGAGTTCAGAATAATACCTTTCAGTCAAAAGACACCTTTGTTCAAAAATAGTCACAAGTGGTCCAAATGGGTCAGTTGAGAAGCAAGAAACCAAATCTTGAGATGCTTTCTACATGCATATTAAAAATCACATAAGTTGAAATCTATTACTTGAAAAATGAAGATTTAAATTGCCACCATAAATGCAATCAATCACCTCATATTTCCTTTTTGGTGTTTGCAGCAAATTCTCATTCATTTTATCCAGCTGCATCATAACAGCCACAACTTTTTAGCAGAAATAAGAGCTTTTGCATATTTTATAAAAGCATATTTTAAACTTACTGTAAAAATATATTTCATGATTGTAGAGCAGTAACACTAAAATTATGAACCAATTTTTTCTTAAAAGAATGCTTCTGAGCTGAAAAATGGCCAACGTCACCCTCTTCTATCACCTAAATGCATCATTTAGTCAAGAATCTGAGCTCAACAAACTGTAAGGCCAAGTAATCACACTCTGAAACTGAAGCAAGTGCATAGAAATGTGAGTGTCTTGAAGGAAAGACAGTCATTGCAAGGCTGTAAATGGTAGAGATGTCTAGGAATTGTGTGTGTGTGTGCGCGCGCGCGCACAAGTGCGCGTGCGTGTGCGCGTGTGCGTGTGTATGTTTGCTTTTATAAGTTTTCATGTCTCATGGAGAGTTACTTGGCCTTCGACTTTCCTGAAATGAGTTTTAAGGTACACATAATGTGTGGGTAAAGTGAGGCCAGTGCTCCACCACCACCACCACCTAGGATAACATCAATCCCCGGCATATTTGAGAAGAGGTGCATGATGCATGCACATTGCACAAAACTATTCAGGGATGACAACTGGTGTTATTTCAGCAGTTGGAATGGTAGTCCTTATACTATCACGCACCCCTTCAAAGATATGCCTAGACTATTAGCATGTTAGCACTGCATATCCATCATTTCAATTGCTAAAACAATGATAGTCCTTATAAATGATGACATAATAAGTGCATCTTTAAAAAGGTCAATTAGTTTCAAAGCTTGCTTTATCTTCCATCTAGCTTGAGATACTCTGGCAATCTTTTCCTTCTAGGAACACATTCCATAGAAGCAATTTTAGGAGCCCAACACTTTTTAACATAAATACTTGGCTTAAATAAGTAAAAGGGTTGCCTAAATATTAACACCGATCTATGTACCTGATAAATATAGCTCTCGGTGAATGAAAGAATAGGTAAGTATTTGAAGATTGATTGTGGCCTGCTTACATCCAATCCATGAAACATAAAATATGATCTGCACTGGAAAAAAGTTTGCATCAATAAAGGAACCACAGAGCAAGTTTTGCATAACTAGGCAATTGTATCAAGTCTTCTACCAAACTACTCTAGTTGTAAATTTCTGTAGAAAGAAGCAAGCAAGTCACATTATATTCATCCATTAATCAATATGGAAAATAAGGCTGTTAGCCAGGTATTCTTTGGATATCAATCAAGTTTGTTTATGAGTTTGAAGATTACCACATTGCCTTCTTTCTTTTTCATTTTTATTTGATCGTTGACCAATTACCCTCATTGTCATAGTTGTGGGTAGTAACTATTGGGCTGAAGGCGGTCAAGTAAAACCGCCTCCTCTATAGAGACGACTCTAGGATTCTAATCTCTACATTTGCATGAAAAATTTGTTTGGGATCATAGCCCACATCCACCGTGACCAACCATTGTGTGTATATGATATGCAATTACTACTACTAGCGCATTTTCCAAATTAATCACCAAGTAAAATGATTAAGGAGCAAAAACAACAACCAAGCATTATCCGACTACTTGGGGTTCAGTTACATGAAGCAAACTACGCCATGATGTTCTATCAAAATGCATGGTTCTATCCAACTCATTAATCTCAAGATCTTTCTTAATAGTTTAATAACTTTTCTAGGTCTTCCTCTATCTCTGACACTTTGACTACCCTCCATCTGATTTACTCTTCTTACTACAAAATCTACAAGTCTTCTCTCTATAAACTCAAACTACCTAAGTCTAGTTTCCACCATCTAAAATGATTAAGGCGCAGCAAGATTTTAAAAAAAATAAAGACTTATGAGTATCCAGATTATAAAAAAAGAAAGACTTACGAGTATCCATATTATAAATAAAAAAGACTTACAAGTATCTAGATTAAAAAATAAAAAACAGACTTGTGAGTATAATAGCAGTATACCATGAGCATATAAAAAAGATTACTTCTGGAATATACACTTACAAAATCCTCAAGGGTAGAATTTGCCTTTTGCATGGAATCCAGCCCTATCATGGCTATATTCTTATCATAATTTTGCAACAAATTCATTTCTTTCATCTGATTGCAACTACGCAATGCACTTCCAACAAGATTTTGTTCAAACCCTAAGGAAAGTGAAAAATTCAAGAAAATTCTTAAAATTCGAAACAAGCAACAAAACATAGGAATGAAAACTAGGAATAGTATTATATAAATATTGATATGTCCAATGGTAAAGACAGCAGTGGACAGCATTTGATTCCAGACCCCCACCATGAAAATATTTTCAATACTCCTGTACGGCAGTATTCCTCTCCATTCTATCTTGCTGTTTTTTTTCTTCTTTTGTTTCCCTAAAAACATAGTTTTAAATCAGGAATAGCTAACTACACATGCCAGGTGTTGGTATTGAGTGGAAGGAATACATACTACCGTAGTACAGAAAATTTCTCCCCTGCCACAGATAGTTACAAACTTGTTGTACCTATCATCCTTCCAGTTCAAGGAAAATAGGAGAGGAAAAAAAGAACAAGAAAAATACTACTATATATCAGTGAAATAGAAAAGGATAATAATACGTTAAAGGGTGGAAACCTTACATTCTCATATGGCTAGAAGTTATTTTAAAACTCAACCACATGTTCTCTATTTCATAGCCAAATAAACCAAATCCACACTTCTATTCCATCACTTTTGATGTGGACTTGGTTTTGAAGAAGCTACATCAAGTAGCTTTCACGTTGATACCATAAATTAATCACCAAATTGCCACTTTAGATGTATGTTTAGCATTTTTAACGTCATGCCAAACATAGGCTTGCGTTACGTTGATACCATAAATTTATCACCAAATTGCCACTATAGATGTACATTTAGCATTTTCAACATCATGCCAAACATAGGCTTGCGTTAGAAAACCCAATCAAGTTGAAAAATCACATCCCAATGCAAAAAAACGTGAAAATAATTAAGCAACTATTTGAAGCTTTTGAGTTTATGTGGTTTTAAAACATGATTTTGATCATATTGATGGGCATTCAAACACATGCTGAGTACTACCCATATGCGTTTTGCGCATTGTACATGGGATTGGAAATATCTCTAGAACATCGTACCAGAGAATAAGATCCTATACCTTCAAACAAATGCCCTCTTAGTCTTATTTATTTATTTTGAGTTGATTAACTTACCGTGGTAATTACATCAACGCCAAAGTTCTTCCTTCTATTAGGAAGATTTTATTAAAAGGCGAAGAAGGAATTTCTGTGATCGTCTTCAAAACTACAATTTTATGAGCATTCCAAAGTTATCTCTATTTAAGACGACTTTAAACAACCAAACAAACAAGGAGAAGGAAAACCATTGGCTAATCTTTCTCTTCCATTCCGTTCCATTCTTTTCATTTTTCTATGATTTCTCCACACCACACCCCCTTTTAACATCCAAGTACATATTTAAACCATTCTAATTGTTACCCTAAGCCTAAGTGCTTATAACTATTAGTCTCTTAATCCTACTTGCATATTGTTTTTCAATTTCATCTTTTGAGCACAAACAAAACAATGAGAATTTTGAAATGATTAATTCACAAATACTAAATAAACGAGTGGCTACTTTATTACAAATGCAATTACCACTGTTCTCTTGTTCAGTGACAATGTGTTGATACGCATCCTCCACAAACGAAGATGAAAGCTGTAAACAAACACTGGAATCAATTTTCAACGCTATAACAAAAACAGGATGAAAATACAGTGAGGGAATTTACTTACCCTAGGCATAAGCTCAGAAATCAAGCAGCATTTGTCGTCGATGGCGAGTTCTCCGCATGGTTCTATCAAAAAGAGCATGAAATTAGCTAGAAATCGGTTACAGTGGTGATCGGAGTTTGATACGGAAACGCCCCGTGAATCCATGAATCCCATCATCCTTTGTACTTTCTCCAGTTTCCGCAGCTCTTCCATTTTCGTTTACTCTTCGTCTCACAACCGCTGCTATGCTTGGCAATTACGGTGATTTTTCTTCGCCTAACTATATGAAGAAAAAAAATGACACAAGGATGGTTCGGTTTTTTCCGTAGAAAGAAACACTTTTATCGTAGTGTTTTTTGTTTTTTGTGCTCTTAGTGTTTGTTTAAGATTTAAAAATAAAACATTTTGTAAAAATCTTTTAAATGAAAAATTAGTTTTAATTTTTTTTTTTAATTTTAAAACAAAAAAGGCCTGATGGCCAAGAGAGAAAACCGAAAAACTAAAAATAAAGTCTAGCTAAGAGAATGTGACTACATTTTAATCATTAATTAAAATGGTATTCAAATCATCTGGAGGAGAGTTGAAAGAATAATGAATTTATTGTTGTTTAAATTACAAATATGAATGACTAGTCATTCTGTCTTCCTTTATGGTTGAATTTGATGTGAAATTTTTTTTAATATTTTTTTTATTCTACACATTAAAGTTAGAATAATGTGTTTTATCAAAATTTTAGAGTCACTCTCCACCACTGTATTGGTAAATTTTGTTTGGTAAATTTTGTTGTCAAATTAGTTTCATGCCATGTAACATTGTCCACATCTCAACAGTGAGCGTATGATACACATCAATTTTTTAATCATAATTCTTCACCCAACTCTCTGAAGAATCTTTGAATAAACCTAAACAATCTGCTTTGGAAGTAGACCTTTAATAAGTACCATCACAATTGAACTTACCCCAATCGCTATTTAGTTGCTGCTATTGGAAAAAAAAAATATTTTTCTGAATACAATTCTCATTCTTGATCTCTCACTAAATCATTATGTTGGTTTGTTAGAACGCTGAAGCCCTTCGTCAATGATTTTTTTCTCTCCATTTTCAGAGTACCAGCAAGAGGTCATGAAGATGAACTTGCAAAACATTCTATTCAACTCTAAAATATTGTCTCTATGATTATAAGAGATAAAATCCATGCAGGAAAAAAGGATAAAATTATTCATTTTGTTTCAAGAAACAAGACGAATCCATACATGTGTTGCATTAAGGAAATCCCGCAGCACATGGACTATAAAGTCTTCTCAATGTTCGTACACTAGTTGAACTCAACATGTATTCTTGGATTTCAATTATGACGTCTAGATTTCGTCAAAAGTTTTTCATGTGTCATAAACTAATTGAACATTCAGATTTGATGAAGGTCTTTCTACTTTTAAATGATATTCTTATCGATATCAGTATATGTCACAATTGGAGAGGCATAAAGATAAGTATATGCATTGCTAATAGAAAATTCATTGTCTTTATTATCTTCCCACCCTAACTTGTCTACATCATCTTCATGAAGAGGTGAAGGAATAGCCATAATACGGTTAACCATCTTTATAATGAAACAATGTTGAAGCTAGGTTCCAGTTTCCTTCCCCGGTTACAACATCTTTAACCGTCAGGGTACTATCCAAAATTATACCAGTTTGTGTCAATTTAAAGAAAAGAGTTTGTTGTGTTATAATCTAACGGTCAAGGCAAATGTTGACCCACCTTCCTCCCCCAAGCTTCCACACCATGTTCTTATGAAAATTTTCTCAATTCTTTGTATAGATTTCCACATTGGGGAATCACTCGCCTTAAATAATATTCTCCACCAGACTTTGCTTTATGACATATTTACTAATAAGAATATAACAACATAAATCATTAGGATTAGTCAATAAAATTCCACAACATTTTAAAAATAAAAGCACCATTCATTAACTAGGCTTGTTTGATGCCTAAGCCCCCATGATCCTTAGACATACAACAACTTCCCAATTGATCAGATGATACTTACGATTGTCTCAGTGTCTCCCCAAATAAATTCTTGTTGTAATTTTTCCATCTCATTATAAATAGTTGTAGGTATTTTATGTACTGCATGTGAAAATAAGGGATACAACTTAATACATATTTACTCAATGCAATTGTCTTGGCCAAGCTCAAACATTAATGCTTCTAACCACTTAACCATCTTTGAAATTGTTGATTTATATGCTAAAACCTATTTCTAGAGCATCTACCTTGGGAAATGTTTGCCCGAAGATCCTTTTCCAAACTTAAGGCTTCTATAATTCTTGTATAGTGCACAATTTCCTATGAAGTTAGGGCTAAATGTTAGTAGAGAAATAAATCTGAGTCTTCTCAAAGTTAATCTTTTAGCCAAAGGCTTAGTAAAATTGATTTAGGCATTGCTTTATATAGTAAGCATTTTTTATAATGGCCTCCACAAAAAGAAGAAGGTTATCACCAAAAAAGAGATTAGGCAATTGAGGTCCTTCTTACCCTCCACACACATGCTTCTAGTAACATGCATTAACTTGATCGACAATAATATGAGACAAATGATCCATAAATACTCTCACATTGAACGACATAACCAAATACTCGTAATGATTATAACGAGTTCTAAATTTAGTCTAAGGTATATCTTCTGAATTTACTCGAATCTGATGATAATCAAATCTCAAATCAATCATGTTAAACACACAAGCTCCAACCAACTGATCCATAAGCTCATCAATTCTAGGAAGAAGATACTTATTTTTAATGGTAAACTTATTCAACTTCCGATAATCCACGCATAACCACAGGCTCCCATGTTTATTCTTGACTAATAACATTGGCTCCCTTGTTGCGGTTAGAATATGATATCAAATTATTAATTAATTTGAATCGCATCTTTAGTTCACAACCGCTCTTTGATTTATCTGAAGGAAAATGTCAAAAGAGGAAAACCTAATTTTGCATCGTAAAGACAATGCGGGGAGAGATCTAGGTAAGGGGTTGGTTAAGCTCAGGGAAGGTACTAGCCCCCTAAACTTCTGTAGTACTCTACAGGAACCTTTTGTTTAATGTATGCTTTTTTTATTTTATTATCTGTTTGAAATATATTGCTAAGGGATAGAGTGACCTAAAGACCTAAGGGTTAGTCCTAAGTTTACTCGGCAAGACGTCGCATCTTGTGCCTACGTATCCTGGATAGGGAATGGAATCAGAGTAACAAAAAATGAAGAAGGTGGGATTCAAACTCTCGACCTCTCACACTTACAACTCGTCACACACGGTCTCTTGCCAATTGTGCCATTTTATTCATTCGAAATAAAGTGGCACTAGAAACCATGTAAAGGTAGGACAAATTTGGGGTGCAACAGATGTCCCTATTTAAATAGCTTCACCAGATGATTTGAGTAGCGGAGACTCGAGAAATCGCGGTGAAAGGGATTTAAATACAGATAACCGAAAATTTGGCCCCTAGATGTAGTGATATGCAATGATATGGACAAAATAACACGAACTATAATGCTGACAATGCCATGAATCTAATATGATGCGTATGATGGAATGATGAATGCAAGGATGCAGACGACACAACGTCATAGGGGACAGACGCGACAAGTAACTACACTGGGGAATACGACGCACTAGTGGAATAGCGCGACAATTGTCACTTTAGAACGAACAGTAACACAGGATCCACACGGCGGTAGGATCAGGTGAACGACAAGTGCTGGAATTTCCGGGTCATTCCTTTAAGCGAAGAGATCGAGCGGGATCTTCAGGAATCATCGGAAATTATACAGAGAGAAACAAACACCAAAGATACTCGGAAAAACCATCGAATAACCTCGGAGTCAAAGAAACAAATTTCAGAGACATCCGGAAGAACATCGAATGAACTCTAAAACATACCAGAGATACTCAGAAAAACATCGAATAAACCCTGGGCTATATCCAGAAACAAAAGGACGACATTTATAGGAGCATGAGATGAAGACAAGTTTCTGAAGGTAAATTCGAAACATTTAGGAAAGCAATAAATGTACGGGGCAAGTTTTGAAGACCTATCTGGAAGAACATCAGATAAGCAACAAGGGGGTTCTGGAAGAACGTCAGAACAAAAACTCAGTCTGGAAAACCATCAGAAGGAGAACAGATTCGGAAAACCATCGGATAAGATTCTGGAAAACCATCAGAATCGCAGGGGTATCTGGAAAATCGTCAGATAGAGTTTTAAAAGAACATCAGAACAAAGACTCGATCTGGAAAACCACCAGAAGGAGGAATTTATCCAGAAAACCATCGGAAAGATTCTGGAAAACCGTCAGAATCGTAAAAGAATATCTGGAAAACCATCAAATAAGAGATACTCAATCTGGAAAACCGTTAGAAAGAGAAACAGATCCGAAAAACCATCGGATAGATCCTGGAAAACCATCAGAATTGAAGGAAAATATCTGGGAAACCATTAGATAAAAGCTACTCAATCTAGAAAACCATCAGAAAGAGAAACATATCCGGAAAATCATCGGATAGATTCTAGAAAACCATCAGAATCAAGGGAGAATATCTGGAAAACCATCATATATGTAACAACGAAGTTCTGGAAGAACATCAGAACAACGAGACTCAATCTGGAAAACCATCAGAAAGAGACATTAAAATCAGGGTACCAGACATCCAATAATGGCTTTGAATGAAAGGTATAAGCACAATATATGAGGATAATATTGGACGTAAAAGGAACATGCATATCCGAAAAACCATCGGATAAGAAAAACGTCCTATCTGGAAGAACATCAGATGGACATTACACAAAGTTGTTTGGTAGGTGCCAAGTAAGTTGGACTTCGACCACAAGGTAAGACCTGGATAAAATACGACCTCGGGAGAAATGCAAATGAGGATGAAAAACTCATGCTATGCATAGGTATGAAATGTATATGTATATGAATTATGTTATGAGATATGATCAAATGCAAATGCAGATGTTGACGACAAGGCTCGACTCTTCTGGTAAGATGACAAGACTGGAAAACTGATTCCTCAACCCGGAGATCACTGCCACTTGCTAAATTGTAATCAGGTTGATGGTCCTCGTAGGAAGGATGGAAAGCCGCTTGGAGATCTTTCAAGTAAACTGCCCCATATTAAATTGTCCATTACAGATGAACTGATAATTGCTTCAGCTTGTCTGATTCTGAAAATGATTGTTTTACTGTACCCTCGGAAGGTTTGCCCCAGTCCGAGTCTTGAAAATCTCATGGATAAACCAGATCTGAGAAGACTTTGCCCCTGATAGGATTACTTGACCAAGTTTCTCAATTGTTTGAAAATTCCTTAGAGGAAAGCCAGTTTGCAAACAAAAATATTCATATAAACATGGTAATGCAAAGTTCATGCAACTTTTGAAATCAAAATTGTTTTTGAAAGATGAAAAATAAATGAGTCATCGGTTAGAACGCGATGGTCCAGGACGCTCAAAGTTTAATACAGGTATACGGCCAAAATAAATGATTCACAAAGATCTTTAGGAGTCAGCTTACGCAACCTTGTTGTAGCACGCTTTCAAAATATCCTTGTTTCAATTAGGTATTTTGAGGGTTGTAACGTGGTATGCTTCACGGTTTATGAAACAAAGGATAAAAGCTCAAAATTTATTTATACCCACCCAACCTACGTGTGATCTCCAGTCCTATGCTCAGTTAACTCATATTTGCATTCAGGTTCCTATAGGTTAGGAATTGCACTGATGGTAGCAATGATGGTTCAGAAGTCAAGGGACTTATGAAAAGGCAGCCACTGCTTCTTTACAACATATGGTTCTTTTGACATTGAGGATTTTCAGGGTAAGGATTTAAAGATCTCCTCTTTTTATTATCCCTAACTTTTGCCTGAACTGTTTTTTTTTGTGAAGATTACAGTCAGCGGGATGCCCCAGTTTTGCCTAAGTCTCCTTCATAGGTTTTGACTTAGCGGGCTTTTTATATTTTATTTTGTTTTTTTCGAAAGAAAGAGACTTCCTATCTTAAATGATTACGGTGAAACATCATTGGCGTTTTGGCTTTAAAAAAAAGCATCTTCAACACTTGTTGTGTACAAAGGAAAATTGTGAGTGCGACCTTTATATGAAAGGCGTATTGTAGGAAAACACAACCAAGTTAACTGAGAGCTACCCATGCCCCAAGGTTAAAATTGCGGGTTTTTTTTGTAAAGAAAGAAACTCCAACTTCTAGGCTCGAAGGGGGTGACAAGGGGATAACTTCCTTATTTCTCCAATGTTTGGGAGTTGAAACAATGCCTCACATCGCCAACAAGGATTAATTGAAAGCATACTGACAGCAGTTATGGGTATAACGTTTTCGTCATCCTCCCTCCAATCTTTGCATATCAAGAATTTGGACAAGAAGTAAACATTTGAAAGATAAAGCATAGAAATGAACATAATAGACAAAATAAATTAAATCAAAAGTTGCAATGCTCAGTTCATTAATATAAAAGTACAAACATAGTTCGAAAGCAAACAACTAATAAAACAAGGAAAATACAAACAATGAGAAACAAAAGCCTAATGATTAGATCAGTGATCCTCTGGGGTCAGCCCGAAGCTTCACTTTTGATGTGCTGGCAACGGATTTTTCTGGATATTTGGAGGATTATCTTCAAAATCAAGTATTCTATCCCTCATTAACTCACGCACTATGGCTTTCAGTGCAAAACAATGCTCCAAGTCGTGGCCTAAAGCACCCTCATGAAAAGCGCACTGGAAATCAGCCCTAAATCCAGCTGGAGGAGGATTAGGAGGAGGTAGTAAAGCCCTTGTAGTGATCAGCCCTTGTTGAACCAAGTACGGATATAGCTCTGTGTAAGTCATGGGAATAAGATCAAATTGGTTCCTATTTCGAGACTGGTCTTGTCTAATAACTGGACGTTGAGCGGTCTGAGCTGGCTGTGGAGCAACAACAGCTTGAGATCCCTGGCGAGGCTTTCTTGATTCAGTCATGACAGCATTGGTTTGCTCGTCCTTCCTCTTATGGAAATTCCCATAGGATTTCTTTGCACCATTAGAAGATTCGGAAGCTTTGGATACCTTCCCATTATTCAAACCTTCTTCTAACCTTTGGCCAATAGTCACCAGATCTGTAAAGCTTGAAGAGACACTCCCAATCATCTTTTCCCAATAGAAAGGAGACAAAGTATCCATGAACATTTTTGTCAGTTCCTTCTCTGCTATATGGGGTTCGACTTGGGAAGCTAACTCCCTCCAACGCTGAGCATACTCCTTGCACGTCTCTTTTTCCTTCTGAGACATACTTTGAAGCTGACGGCGATCGGGAGCCATATCCAAATTGTATTTGTATTGCTTCATAAAAGCATTGGCGAGATCTTGGAAGCAGTGGACACTGTTATGCTCTAAGTTCATATACCATTTAAGAGAAACACCGCTCAAACTATCCTGAAAGCAATAGATGAGCAACTTCTGATTGTTGGTGTAAGTTGCCATCTTTCGGAAGTACATGACTAGATGAGCTCTTGGACATGAATGACCTTGATACTTCACAAACTCAGGAGTCTTGAACTTGGCAGGCAAAACAAGACCAGAAACTAGGCACATATTATCGGCATCAACGTTGAAGAAATTAGTACCCTCGACAACTTGGAGTCTCTTATTTATAATCTGAAACTGTTCACGGGTGATCTCAGGCTCAACAAAATCTTCTTGAACACCGGCAACATTGTACTCATAGGGAGGATTCTCAACGGGAGCTTGGACAATCTGATTAACCGTGTGGACCACAGGTTGGGCCTCGGTAAGGACAGGAGCTTGAAAAACCGGTCTGACAGCCTAATCAATCATAGCAGCAGATGCAACAGGTGGAGAGTAGTTAGGAGGTAAACCAAACGCAGGCCAAGTAGAGGGCGGCAATGAAACAAGAGGTGGATCAAAACTTGAAACTTCCTGAATGACAGTCCTCTGAGGTGGCTCTCCTCTGGCAATCAACACTTGAAGCATCTCGGTAAGTCTGGCCATGCCTGCTTTCAACTCATCAATCTCTATTCGGAACTCCGCATTATGTTCCTCTTGTTCTGACATTTGGCGTCTATAGTTAGCTCTAGTCTGATATCTGTGTCGAGGAATCAGCTTGACGACTCAATGGAACACTGGAAGATAAAGACAACTGGACATGAGAAACCCGGGGAAAGATGCCATGTGTCACTACTGCGAAAATCGGCGCCAGCTGAACAGAAGAGTCGCCACCGTGCGTTATTTATCCCAAAGGAGGGAAGGAAACGCTCAGAGTAAACCTACCGCAAAGACGGGAAAGGAATGGTCATCGCAACCAAATCCTGGATTCGGGAGTCGGTTACGCAAGGGGAAGGTATTAGCACCCCTCACGTCCGTCGTACTCAACGGGATACACGCTTGTTTTCTAGTACGGATTGTTATTCTATCTATTCTACAGGTCAAGGGTTAAAAGAAAATAAAATGACTCGGCAAAGTATCGCACTTTATGCCTATGTATTCTCGTCTGGAAAGAGAAATCAGAGTCAACGTAGTTCTCCTACCTACGGGAAAGGAGGGGAGGGTTGCTCGCTAGGATATCGCATCCTATGCCTACGTACTTTCATACAGCATGAAAGATCAGAGCAAACGTAGTTCGGGCTAACTACGGCTAGACAGGGTGTTCTCACACAGGAGTGAGAGATTAAGTTGGCTTGAAAGGTACGGGAACCTACGGGAACTAAAACTACGGCCTGGTCTCAAATGCGCAAGGGCAAGAGAAAGGGATAACGTCAGTCGTCAGCGGGAAAGTCTCGATCGCACAGCAGCGAGAAAACAGAAAGGTCAGTTGTTAGTGTGCTCGCTAGGATATCACATCCTATGCCTACATATTCTCATTAGATATGAGAAATCAGAGCAATTGTAGTTCAGCCTACTACAGCTAAAACCTGGAAAAAGGGAAAAGGGAAAAAAGGGAGCTCGCTAGGATCCGGAATCCTATGCCTACGTACTCTCGTCGGGCACGAGAGGTCAGAGCTAACGTAGTTCGACGGGAAACGAATCTCAATTGCACGGGGGCAAGAGAGAGAAACAGGGATTCGCTCGCATGAGGCGAGAACAAAGAGGAAGCAGGCCTACGCCTAAACGGGAAGGAACTCGGGACACGCACGCAAGAACCTAAGAAGAAACTCCTCAGCTGGCAATTCCTTTGTATCTGATGATGCAGCCCACAACACTCGCTGGTTGCCTGAAGATTTGAATATGACAATGATAATGAACGAAGCAGCTTCGGGGCTCCTGACGTACGCGCAAGCTCCATTCCAATCTTCTCCTCTCTGGATCCTTGACGATGACGCTCGAATCAAGACCAATGTAACGCTTATACCGTCATGGTTCGATTTATACGAGAAATCGAACTCTAAGAGGTAGCGTATTAATATCCGTGTCAAAGACAAGATGGAGAAATGATATCGAAAATCATTCTCCAATTGAATCGTGTCACACGGCCAGCCAGAAATAAAATCGAGAATAAAATCAGATGGAAACGAAAAATAAGAGAAAAATCCAACACAAAATGGAAATAATAGTCTACTCCTAAAATACGGCAATTAAAGTCTTAAGGGAACTATATCTGAAAAGAATTACGTCTATGAATCTTCTTAACCAGGAATTAATTCCTAAACTATAAAATCCTAACAAGTTTGAACTAAAGTCCGTTAAAGGTAACCATTAAATCCTAAACTATGCTCTAACTAGGATATTAAAAAAAAATTCTAACCAATATCAAACTAAAAAAACTCTAAAGAATATAAGATTCTACTCTAAACATATCTACTATTATTATTTTCTTTAAGGAAAATTAAAATATCCTAACACTTCAATTAAATTGCCATAAAACACAAAAATAGCCAGCAGGGGGGTAAATGATACAAAATGGTGCAGTCAGAAAAAACAGCCTATGGGCCCAGCCCACAAAGGAATTCAAAAAAAGGGGACAGGGAGGTGCATCAAAAATTACATGGGTGCTATGCCTCAGCAAAGATACATGGGCCCAGCCCAATAAACTCAAACACCAAAACGGAGAGGGGGGTTTAGTGGTGAAAACGCAGGGTGTATATGTGGCACTTTGTTGGGCCTAGCCCAACAAACAAAACAAAAATCAAACGGGGTGAAAAAGGAAAAACGGAGGTGCCAAAAAACAACAACTGGGCCTTAGAGCCCAGTCCACCATAACGCCACGTATCACCTCTTCAGAACACAAACCCTAACGATTCTCCCTCTCCCTTCACTGTTCATGCGCCGTTTGAAACTCCTTCCGTCCCTCTCCGTCTTCAACTCTCGTTCCTGTTCAAACCTCACAAAACATAATCAAACTCCTTCTGAATGTGATAATCACCAACGGAAAAAAACAACAACAAAGCCATCGTTATCCAGGACTTGAAGATCTCAGAAGAAGCTCTTGAAGCTCTTGAAGGCGGAAATTCTTGAATCCAGTTGATGGTGGTTGCCGTTTCTTCTTAAAGATTTGAAGATCTCAGAGACGTTGATGAAGGAAACCATCGGTGAAGACGAATATCAACAACATAAGTGAAAGAACCTGTTTGAAGATTGATGACATCGTTGGAGTCCTGGATGGATCTGGAATTCTTTTGACGGAGATTGTGTGTTCTTAAGGTTGAAGGTCGCGGATCTGAAGGAGATGAAGATGTTGATGAACTGAACCTGGAAATCTGTTGATGGCGGTTGAGTGTTCTTGTTATTCTTTAAGATTCCTTGACAACGGATGCAGATTTGAAGAATAGCTCGCGAAATTGGACGAATGCTTCTTGAGCCTTCTTGTAGCTTGACGAGCTTTGATGAATGTTCATCATCTCCGATGAACTTCTGGGAACCTGAACGGAGATCCTGATGAACAGTTATGAACAAGTTGAAGATCTTGAACGGAACTGGAAACGTGATGAACATCTCATGAACGTTCTTGAATGCGTTGTAGAGATCTGAAGATTCATTGGTGTTGATGTGGATGACGAAGATCCTGGTGAGATCTTTGAGAATGCATTGAAGATCGTTGATGATTGTTGATGATCGGAGGGGATGAAGATCGGAGAAGAAAGAGGAATTTTCTGATAGTTTTTGGGTTTTTCGGTGATTGTTACAGATTCCGGCGACAGTTGCGGTGGTCGCCGGTGAGAGGTTACGGTGACCGGAGGTTATTGCATGGCCGGCGGGAGACTTTCCGGTGAAGGATGAGAAGTGGACAGGTGGCGGTAGAGTGTGTGCATGGGTTACGCGTGGTGGAGGTGGAAGAGAGAGGGAGAGCCACGTGGGAGTTCTGAGAGAGTGGAGAGGATGAGATGGCGGCTTCAGAGGGTGAAACGTGGAATGGAGTGGAGGTGGGGGAAAATGGAGAGCACGCGTGGAAGAGTTCTGAGACGAAACGTGGCGAATGGAGAAAAATGAGCCTCTGAAAAGCACACGCGTGGGGCTTTTATACATGGACACGTGGCGCTGAGCTTTGGGCCCCCAAAAATCTGACAAGTGGCCTACGAATTTAATGACCTGATTGATATCTAATTAACATGATTACCCTAATTAAAGCTCAATTAAAAAATCAATTAATACTAAACTAATCTTAAAACTGCCATTAAAACCTAAATTGCAATTAAGAATACTCTGACCCTAATTAAAGCTACTAAAGAAGGGATTAAGATCTAATTAATCTAATTAAATTCTAAATCTAAATGATTAACTCTAATAACTTCTAAAAACTATTAAACCTATTACTTTTATTAATTTCTATACAAGCAAAAATAGAAAAACTCTATTAATTCTATAAAAAAAATCCATTTATTCATTCTATTAAAAATGAGACCTATTAAATTCTAAAAACAATATCTATAAAAAAGAAAAACTATTAAATTTCTATTAAAATTCTAGACCATTCTATTTAATAAACCTATATTCTAATATTAAAATCTATTATTAAAAAACTATACTATTTATTCTAATATCTATTATTAAAATTTCTAAAAAAACATTATAATATTCTAAACCTATTTAAAATCTATAAAAGGCTATTAAATCCTAAAAATGCAAACAAAGGCAATCAACCAAAATAAAAGAGAGCGCGAGACCAGATCGAAGCAAGCAGTAAACCCAGACACCAAGAACCTCCAAAATCACTGCGTAAGCTGAAAACACCCAGGAAGCGCGTGACTTCTCAAAATAATCTCCGATTATCCGAACCGGTCTGAAATACCCGAAATGTGAAAACAGGGCTGTAATCCCGATAAAATCAACATGACTGGACAAATGCACTGTATGCGGTATGCGAATGCGAATGCGAAATGCGTCGAAACATAAACTAGATAGGGGAACCGGTTGGTCAAATTTTAGGGTGCAACAGCTGCCCCTATTTCAGCGGCTTGGACCTGAATGGTTGAAGAGCGAATAGCTTTCAAACATTCAAAGGTAGAAGACGGTTGAATACAAAAGAACCCTGAAATTTGCCAACCGCAAAAATAAACTGCAAAACTGCTGGAGGAATAGCGTCCAATGAACTGAAGTCTGGTTGTTACGGCAACAACATGGTCAATTATCTGATGAGACCCTTTTTCTTTTTTTTTTTCAACGTCAATCACCTGTGTGACGCCACAGGTACTGAATCTTCGAAACAATGCTTCAGAAAGTAAGCACCTTGACTCCCATATGTTATGGGATTGAATCTTGTCATCTCACAGTTCACGGCGAACTTGAGAAAAACTCTCCTGGGGAAATTCTGAATCGACTGCCGGGCACCCATTTTCGACAACAGGCGGCAGCTTCAGAAGTTTGATATAATCTTTCTTCTCTTTTTTTTCAGTGCTGACATAACAACCAAATATGAAGAAATCACTCCGCTGGGGGTGAAGAGAAGCTTAACCAAACAACTCTGCAGGGGGAACATACTCGAAAGCCAAGAGGTAACCAACCTGGTCTATGTTTCGAAATACGTATACCTGATAATGATGCAATGTCCTATACGGCATGGAAATGCTATGCGTTTGTTTGAAAATGCGATGCCCCATACGGCATGGAGATGCTATGTGTTCTGGATAGATGCAAATATAATGGTATATGCAAATGTAAATGTAAATGCAAGCTCGAGCTGCCAGGGAACACCAAGTATAAAACCACTTGGCAAAATAAATGCCGGAGGCAAAGTCGACTCCACTAAAGGTAACCGATTATCACAGAATCACCTCAAAAATAAATGTTGGACAAAGGAAGGACGGCCCTGCACGGCGATATTCTTTCTAAACCACTGGTAACCTGTACTCTGTAGGGATTAACCAACTGGGGTCGATTGTGCACAGTCCACTGCTGAGAATGCCCCTTCTGTCAAGGATATCAATCATAATCTGCTGAGGATACTCCTGATCCTACTCTAATACGGGATAAAATACAATCTCATCTCTCCCGGGGATAATGCGTGGCTTCCATCCGCTGAAGAAGAGTAATCCTGATTTAACAACATCCACAGGGAATACAAAACATTAACCGAGAACTGGTACCAATCGAGCTTCGTATCGGGGAATATGACAACATGAGAGTCACGGGAAATTACTGTGTCAGATATTTTTTAGGCTTTTTCTGGTTTGAGGATAAACATGGATTATGTACAAAATGGAAGATATGGAAAATACTAGACGAGAACTAGCATTCAAGGATGGACTACCAGACGAGAACTGATAGCAAAATAGATTAGGTTATCAGAAATTGATTTATAGTTTGAACATCAGACGGGGCTGACTGCATAATAGGTTAAGAAACAAATGACCAGGCGAGAACTGGTTGAAAGCTGACATGCACCAGACGAGAACTGGTATAACAATAGGTTAAAGACGTGATGACCAGACGAGAACCGGTAACAATAACGTACACCAGACGAGAACTGATGTAACAAACAGGTTAGAGAATTGATGACCAGACGAGAACTGGTTAAAAGGTAACATGCACCAGACGAGAACTGGTTAAAAGGTAACATGCACCAGACGAGAACTGATGCAACCATAAACCACACCAGACGAGAACTGATGTTTACGGTAAGATTGACCATACGATAACGGGTTAAACAAAAACATGTGCTAGGCGAGAGCTGGTATTTGCAGAAATGTGGACCAGACGAGAAATGGTTACCGGTTTGCCAGGCGAGAACTGGACTTTGGAAAAAACTTGGTTACAAAGTTCTGATACGTAACAGGTTTAAACTGTAGGATAACGATCCAACGACCGTAGGGCCTTTTTCGGAAGGTCAAGGTTTTTTGATAAGAGTAACGACACGATTCCCCGATACTCAACTCTAGCTGGGGATAAACAGATTTGCTTGAATAACTTGCCCCAATACAACTCAACTTGCCTCAATCTAACCCTTGGGAATATCACTATGAACAACTTGCTATGAGACGACCTCGAGATTACCTGCCCCGGTATCTATACGTCAAAAGGATTCAACCTCAATCAAACAATTATCAACCCAGTTGGTTTCAACACTTCTGAGGTGACTTGCCCCTGAATGAGCGTATAAGCGACTCAACCTGATCTGATCACCCACTGGAAGGTTCTGCCCTCAAATTACAGCAGTCCGTGTAATTGCCCCTAATTGGCTCTCGAGAAGATTCATTTCTGAACAACTGCTTCTCAGACAAACTGCCCCTGATCAACTGATACTTCGGGATTTGTCCTCAGACTAACTGATTCTGAACTTACTGGAAGTCAATGCCCCTGATTCACAGAGTTTCACAACATACACCATTTGATCCAGACTGCTGAATTATTCAGTCCTGTTTGATTATTCCCTGTTGGAATTTCCTTCATGTCAACTACTGACCTGCAAGTAAAATTGTTTAATCCCGAATGGTAATTTTAATGCAGTGTTCATGCAAATTTTGAAAATTTTTGTGTTGTCACTCATTTATGTGTCATGATTTGAGTGACGAATGAAACAGAGTTCAAACATAGTGTGATAACGAGAAAACGCATCGATTATATTGCTAGGTTTCATTGACGTTTTATCGCATATTCACCGTTTTAACACTCGATTTCTCGAGTTTTTCTTACCATTTTGCAGGTACATCATTATATGGAGATAAATCATGAATTAAGAGCAAAAGGAACAAAAGAAACCATAAAGAGATGAAGAAATGAAGAAGCCTGCAAAAAGACTGCATAATTTGTTGCAGCCACGATCGTTACAAGGGTGTCACGATCGTGACACCCTAATTTGGGCCATCACGACCGTAAGAGAGTGGTCACGACCGTGACACTTAAAAACCTCAAGTTACGAACGTGAAGACCTTGTCACGACCGTAACAAGGGTAAAATTTGGTTTTGACTCAGACTACGTCAAGGCATTACGTGAAGACCACCTCTCCTCTTGGCATTACGTGAAGACCACTTCTCCTATTTTGTTGCCACGTTCCAGCATTCCTTCAACAACTTCAGCAAGGCCCATGCAACAAAGGACCAAAAATCCAGCCCATTAAGGACTCTATAAATAGTACAAGTTCTGTGAACACAGGACAGATATTCTTTATTCAAAATTTCTGCGGAAGCTCTGCCGAACTGTATTACGAACCAGCCTTTCTATTTCCCGCATTATTTTTAGTTTTCTGTTTCGTTTTTATTTGTATCCAAACCAACCATATAACAATTTCCAACATCAGGAAATTGTTATACATTTATTTGTTTCTAAACCTTCAGCATTCGTTCATTTTTAATTTCCGCCAACTCCAAGCTTTCCGGTCTGTGGAAGAAGGAGTCTGCTCGAATATTTGTTAACCAGGTTTTTCATTATATTGCAATTTAATTTAATTATAATGTTTATTTATTTTTCTGCCACGAGTACGTTATTATTAAATTCTCTATCTCTGTCTGGTTCAACATCGATGAGTAGCTAAACACCTTAGGGCGGTATGTGGTGATAACAAACTTAACCGGTAAAATATAACCATAGGCTGAAAATAATTAATCACTTAACATTCTGGCTGATGCTTTTTAATTAAAATAGACCTTTTCGTTACGAGAGTAAGAAAAGAGTATTAGGTTAGGTCAAGACCACGAGAGTGTGAGATTTTAACCAGATAGCTAAAGTTAGGCATTTAAATTAAACACAGCGAGAGCGCTTTAAGATAAATTAGAATTACTTAGTTTCCAAAAATTACCTCTAAACACTTATGGGCTAGCGAGAGCAGGCATAGGGCTTTAGGGATAAGATCTGATATAAGACCACGAGAGTGTGAGTTGAGGGTATTTAAACTGGTAATCTCTACTGAATGGATTAAGTGAACACCTTTATAAGCCTAGGTTAGATTGACCCACCTAAGTTAGTATAATTACATACCGACCGCCTTAGTATTACTTTATTGAAAACTTAAATCTAATTCCGCCTTTAATAGTCTTAAAAACCAACTAAAATCGTGACAACCATTCGCCTTAGCTAAACTAGAAGTTCATCTAGCACTAAGTAACCATAGAATCCCTGTGGATCGATAATCTTAAATATTACTTCGATAGGCTGTGCACTTGCAGTAAGATACCGCTAGACGCGTAAGAAGACCCATCAAGTTTTTGGCGCCGTTGCCGGGGATTCCTTAATTTAGTTACTAGTGCATTTAGGTAGCATTGTCTAGACTAAGGTATCAACTATTTAATTTAATCTAATCTCCGAGTGTATGCCAAGTACTCGCTCTAAAAGCGAAGACTTGCAACCTCTAATCCCTGAATCGGAACGCTTCTTACACGTAAGAAGACGTATATTCGATTTCGAAAATAATTACAATATTCCAGATCTTCAATTAGATCCGCCTAAACCAGTCGTAAAATCAGAGGACGCAGAGATGGCTGAAGAACAAACTCATCCACTCAAGTATTACGCTAATCCTTCGCAAGCTGAACCGCATTCAAGCATTGCAGCGCCGGCTATCAACCGAAATGATTTCGAACTAAAACCTTCGTTGATATCAGCCGTGCAACAAAATCAATTCGCCGGAAATCCTACCGAGGATCCGAATCTTCATCTTTCGATCTTTGTGCAATATGCAGATACCGTAAAAGCCAATGGAGTTACCCAAGAAGCTATTAGACTACGTTTATTTCCTTTTTCGCTTCGAGACAGAGCAAGAGCTTGACTTCAATCTCTGCCATCGAACTCAGTAACTACGTGGGCAGAACTTAAGAAAGTTTTCTTGAATAGGTATTTTCCACCTAGCAAGACAGCTATGCTGAGAGCTCAGATCAACGGATTTAAGCAAAGAGAAAGTGAATCATTATTCGAAGCTTGGGAACGCTATAAGGATCTACTGAGACTTTGTCCACATCATGGATTAATAGACTGGATGGTCATCCATACCTTCTATAATGGACTCTTGTACAATACAAGAATGACAATTGACGCTGCCGCAGGTGGTGCATTGATGGACAAAGAATATAGTGATGCCTATGCACTTATCGAAAGTATGGCTCAAAATCATTACCTTTGGGGAAGCGAGAGAGTCGCAACTGAGAAACCAACAAAGGGAGGTATGTACGAAGTAAGTAGTATGGACCAAGTCAATGCGAAGTTTGACCAACTAAGCCAAAAGATCGATAACTTGGCCATAACACCTACAGCCACCGTGGCTGCAGTAACACCTAACTGTGAGTTATGTGGAGTCCCAGGACACGAAGTTTCTGATTGTCAACTATTGGCAGGAACTCCCACTGATCAAGTGAATTATGCTCAAGAAAACCCTTACTCTAACACATACAACCCAGGTTGGAAGAATCATCCGAACTTCTCCTATAAGAATAACAATGCTTATTACGCACCAGGTCAAGCACCAGCTACATCACCAGGATATCAAAAGACTGCTCCTAATATCCCTAGAAAATCGAACCTTGAATTGATGATGGAGAACTTTATAGCTAACCAATCTCAAACAAACAAGGACTTCTTAAACCAAAACATTCACACTAGTGAGCAGATTAAACAATTAGTGAGCAAAGTAGATGCATTAGCTACACATAACAAAATGCTTGAAACTCAGATTTCACAAGTAGCTCAACAGCAAGCACCTACTGCTGCACCAGCTAAAGTATTCCCTGGACAACCTCAACCTAACCCGAAAGGACATGCTAACACTGTAATACTAAGAAGTGGCAAGGAACTTGACGGACCTACCGATCCAAGACTTGACAATCCAGCCATGTACCAAAAACCGGATAAACCGACTGAAGTGGTGAATGATCCAGAAGAAAAGGAAGATGACAATCGAGAGGTAGTGGAGAAAGAACAACCTTATGTGCCTCCACCACCCTATAAACCACCAATTCCGTACCCTCAAAGATTAATAAATTCCAAGACGACGGGTCAATTTAAGAAATTTGTCGAACTTCTGAAACAGTTGAATATTACTATTCCGTTTACAGAAGCAATTACCCAAATACCCTCGTATGCTAAGTTTTTAAAATAAATCTTATCCAATAAGAAAAAGATAGAGGATAACGGAACAGTTACACTCACTGCCGAGTGTAGCGCCATAATTCAGAATAAAATGCCTCCTAAGCTAAAAGATCCAGGAAGTTTCTCTATACCCTGTGTAATAGGAAAATTCGTCATTGACAAAGCTCTATGCGATTTAGGAGCCAGTATCAGTGTTATGCCCTTAACGATTTGCAAAAGGCTAGACATGGGAGACCTAAGACCAACTAAAATGTCTGTTCAACTAGCCGATCGCTCTGTTAAATATCCTGTAGGCATACTAGAAAACGTCCCAGTACGTATAGGACAATTCTACATCCCTACTGATTTTATAATCATGGACATCTCTGAAGACTCCACTACACCTATCATACTAGGAAGACCATTCTTAGCTACCGCCGGAGCTATAATAGACGTAAAAAGAGGAAAGCTAACCTTTGAAGTAGGTGAAGAGAAAGTTGAATTTGTTTTAACACAATTCTTACAATCACCAGCTATAGAGGATACATGCTATCTATTGGACGTAATTGACGAATGTGTAAGAGAAATGAAACTGAAAGAGACCACTTATTCTGAAATAATGAAAATTCAAATCCCTCCGATTTTCGAAGATGATAATTGGCGAAAACCGTATCAGGATGATAGTCTAAGCGAAAGTTTAGCACTTACACCGGATCCCATGCCAAGTAAAGATAAACCTACATTAGGATTAAAAACTTTACCTCATAACCTAAGGTACGAATTCTTAGACGTTGAATGTAAAAGACCAGTTATAGTAAATTCCAGTTTAGGAACTATAGAAACAAAGAAACTTTTAAATGTCTTGAAGAAATATCCAACTGCATTAGGATATAACATATCTGATCTCAAAGAAATATGTCCTTCAGTTTGTATGCATCGTATTCTGCTAGAAGAAGATTGCAGAACCTCCAGAGAATCTCAAAGAAGAATTAACCCAACCCTTAGCATTGTAGTAAAAGAAGAAGTTAAGAAATTATTAGATGCCGGGATAATATATCCAATCTCTGATAGTGAATGGGTTAGTCCAATACATGTAGTGCCAAAGAAAGGAGGTATCACTGTTGTGAAAAACGCTCAAGGCGAATCGATATCGCAAAGAGTAGTGACGGGATATAGAGTGTGCATAGATTATCGTAAACTAAACAAAGCCACTCGAAAAGATCATTTCCCACTACCTTTCATAGATCAAATGTTAGAACGATTAGCCAAGCATTCTTACTTCTGTTATCTTGACAGTTACTCAGGATTTTTCCAAATCCCTATCCATCCTGATGATCAAGAGAAGACTACATTCACATGTCCTTATGGAACGTTCGCTTATAGGTGAATGCCCTTTGGATTATGCAACGCTCCTGCAACATTTCAAAGATGTATGATGTCAATCTTCGCAGATTTTATAGACAACATCATGGAAGTGTTCATGGACGACTTCTCTGTATGCGGGCAAAGTTTTGAAGGGTGCTTATCGAACTTAGAAATGGTGTTAGAAAGATGTGTAAAAGTAAATCTCGTGCTTAACTGGGAGAAATGTCATTTTATGGTCAACGAAGGAATAGTATTAGGTCATGTAATATCCGACAAGGGAATTGAAGTTGATAAAGCTAAGATTGAAGTAATAAAAGATCTTCAACCCCCTAAAACCGTTCGAGAAATACGAAGATTTTTAGGACACGCCGGTTTTTACCGACGATTCATCAAAGATTTCTCGAAAATCACTAAACCTCTTACTGGTTTATTAATGAAAGACGTTGAGTTCATATTCAATGAAGATTGTCTTAAAGCATTCGAAACTCTAAAAACAGCCCTCATCACCGCACCAATCATGCAACCCCCTGACTGGAGATTACCTTTTGAAATCATGTGCGATGCGAGTGACTATGCTGTAGGCGCAGTTCTGGGCCAGAGAAAGGAAAAGAAACTTCATGCGATTTACTATGCCAGTAGAACCTTAGATTCTGCCCAGATGAACTACGCTACTACAGAAAAAGAATTGTTAGCAGTTGTCTTTGCGCTTGACAAATTCCGTTCTTACCTAGTTGGAGCGAAAATAATCATTTACACAGACCATGCTGCTATCCGATATCTATTAACTAAGAAAGATGCTAAACCAAGACTCTTAAGATGGATTTTACTCTTACAAGAGTTCGATCTAGAAATAAAAGATAAGAAAGGTACTGAGAACGTCGTAGCGGATCATTTATCTAGAATAGAAGGTATTAAACCCGAACAAGTGCCGATTAACGATGATTTTCCGTATGAACAGCTGATAGCACAAATAGGAAGCGACCTAGCTCAGTTAGATATAAATGAACCAGAATCCGTGGAAACAATCCAGACAACTGTAGGACTGCCATGGTACGCTGACATTGTCAACTACCTAGCCGCAGGAGCTCTTCCACCCGATCTAACCTATCAGCAGAAAAAGAAATTCTTTCATAATCTGAAACATTACTATTGGGATGAACCATTATTGTTCAAAAGGGGACCAGATGGAATCTTTCGCCGATGTATTCCCGAAGAAGAAATAGAAGATATCATTGCTCAATGCCATTCATCTCCTTATGGTGGGCATGCAAGCACTTCCAAGACTTGTGCAAAAATCTTGCAAGCCGGCTTATTCTGGCCTAATCTATGGAAGGATGTCCACATCGCTGCTATAAATTGCGATCGGTGTCAACGCACTGGCAATATTTCAAGAAGAGATGAAATGGCTCAAAAGGGAATTTTAGAAGTAGAAATCTTCGACGTCTGGGGAATAGATTTCATGGGACCATTCCCATCATCTTTCGGTAATAATTACATACTCGTAGCTGTCGATTATGTTTCGAAATGGATTGAAGCCATAGCTTCTCCTACAAACGATACACGAGTAGTAATAAAGCTTTTCAAAAATATAATCTTTCCCAGATTTGGTGTGCCTAGACTCGTCATAAGTGACGGTGGCTCGCACTTCATTTCAAAAATCTTTGACAAGCTACTGTCTAAATATGGAGTAAGACACCGTGTGGCTACACCATATCACCCACAAACAAGTGGACAAGTCGAAGTCTCAAACAGAGAAATTAAATAAATCTTAGAAAAGACTGTCGCCATATCTCGGAAAGATTAGTCATCTAAACTTAATGAAGCTTTATGGGCCTATAGGACCGCTTACAAGACACCCACAGGTACTACACCTTTCAAACTAGTTTATGGAAAATCTTGTCACCTCCCAGTAGAACTAGAACACAAAGCTTATTGGGCGATCAGAACTCTCAATATAAACTATAATGCTGCAGGAGAAAAGCGAATCCTAGACATTAACGAATTAGAAGAATTGAGGTTAGATGCATATGAGAATGCTAAGATATATAAAGAAAGAACTAAGCGATGGCATGATAAACGCCTATCTAGGAAAGAATTTAGTGTGGGAGAAGTTGTACTCCTCTTTAATTCAAGGCTTAGGCTCTTTCCTGGAAAATTAAAATCTAGATGGTCAGGACCCTTTGAAATAACTAAAGTATTCCCGAGTGGAGCAATAGAAATTAAGGGTAGGAATAGTGAACCATTCATAGTAAACGGACAACGTCTAAAACATTATCATAAAGTTGAAAATAGAGATTATGCGAATAATCTAAAGCTTTTAGAATTGTCCGCTAACTCCCCTGATTAATCTAAACCTAAGCATTACGTCAGGCTTTGGACGATAAAAACAGCGCTTAGTGGGAGGCAACCCATTTACCTATTTAATTATTTAAACTATTCTTTTCTTTTAGCATATTGTTATTCATCGTTTTACTATTTGTTTAATTGTTTTGTCATTTTATAGTTTTTTATTACTATTATTGCCATTACATTATGCATTTCATTTTCTTATTTTTATCTTAAATCACTTTTTACAGATTTTCTAAAGTCTTTTCCACTGATTTGTCTCCCCCATATTTGCACTGACCATGGCTAACCAACAAATTAACCATATGGAAACCAAATTTAGAGGTAGGAACCAAAGAATGAAGTTTGAAGAGTTATCACAGAGGCAAATGGATTTGACCCTGTACCCGGATGATAAAACTATGGAAACCCTAGGTATACATGATAGTGTCATGTACTTGTTAAACCGACTCGGATGGGAGAATGCATTGATCCAACATAAGTTTGTGACTTACCGCGAGCTCACCCTTGAGTTCCTTAGCTCCTTAATTTACCTACCTGAGCGCGGTTTCGGATTTAGGAAAGGATTTATTAGTTTCCGCCTATTTGGAATAGAATATGACTTTAACCATAAAGAACTAGCTGACTTGTTAGGATTCCCTAGTGGACCATTTGCTTTTACTACCACACAGGTAGAATTGATGGATGTGGAGCTAGATTTCTTTTGGGGAACTTTAACCGGAAACTACCACCCTGAACCAAATAACATGAATAATGATGAGATCCATAATCCTGCTCTCCGTTACTTCCATAAATTCCTTGCCCACACCTTCTTTGGAAAAGAAGAAAACATTACCGGAGTTTCTAAAGATGAAATATTTATTATGTCATGTTTCACTAATGGACAACCTGTTAATGGTGTACCTTTCATGATGCAAACCTTCAACCGTATCCAAGAAGAACCTGAATTACCTATATTAGTAGGAGGTCTTGTAACCATGATTGCTGATGCCATAGGACTTAGGTACCAACTGGACAGGTGCAACCGTCTAGGAACAATCCACCCTATGAATCTTAATTTCTGCTTCAATAGACATATCATAAGGAATTTAGGACATCCACCTTTTGAGTACCTAATCCGGAACGAAGTAGTAACCCTGTTCACATTGCCTAATCATGCTAGAGTAAGTGTTCACAATAAGGATAACTGGCTTTATGAGTTAAACCCACCTGATTATCCATCTACTCCTGAAACACCTCAGTCTTACAAGATAAAAGATGATATAATGACCAATGTCGAAACTGACCCTGAGACACCTCCTGGTTACCATAACATTGACCCCACTGGAGCAGTACATGAAACCCCTGAAGTGAATCAAGGAGATTGTGCTAACAACTTACAAAACATCATGAACACTCTCAATGCTTACCAAACTGACATTAATTTATTTAAAGAAGACATTAAGAGCATGCGATTGGACATTATAGGATTGACTGACATAACCTGCGAGCAATTCTATCACTTGAACTCCGCAATCGAAGACTTGAAGAAACGCTTTTGAAAATGCTATAAGTGATTTAGTTTATTTTTCTCATTGTTTTCGTTTCTAGTTAGATTTATTTTTCGCAACAATTTCATACCGTAATTTCCGTTTATGTAACTTCAATTTCAATTACTTTATGCAATGCACCTTTAATTCCAAAATTTCTCCATTTTTAGCAATTTATATATTTTTTTCATTCTATGTACTGTTATGCTTGCATTATTTCATATTATATAAAATCTCTCATACCATGCAAGTTAGTATAGTACTGTGTTGCAATTATATACTACATGGTGTTTATAATTTAATATAAGTGTTAGTGAAGAAAATACATTATTATTAAATTATGAATTAAGTGAGAAAATGTTTTTTCTGGGAATTATTCAGCGAAGAATGCCCTCATGGTCGTCACACCCATCTCACGATCGTGACGTGCTTAAATAGCGTGTCACGACCGTCACACCCCTGTCACGACCGTGACTACCCCTATTACAGGAATCGTGGGAAACAAAACTGTTTCTCATCGTGCCTCTTCTTCTTCTTCCTCCATAACTTCCCCAAAACTACCCATTTTCTCCATAACCTCCGTAACCTCCCCATTACCAATTTTAAACCCCATTAACCCCCCATCATCAGAACCTATCATATTCTCCCTCTCCATTATTTATCCCGAATCTCTATTTCCTTCATTTTACCATTTGTTTTTCACAAAACATCAAAACTCTTCACTCTTCACTCTAAGCTCTTGCATGCAATGGATTCTATCACTTTTAGAGAAGGTGATGCTGGAGAAACTCAGAGAGAACGCTTTCTCCGATTCCAAAACCGCGGTGTGCAACCTACACGTTACATTGACACCGTCTGTTTGAGGGAACTCGGAATGCTTACCGGTGTTCAAAGCCTGCTTCAAAAGGTCGGTCTGTGGGATCTTTGCAGTCAACCTCAGCCCACATTCGAACTTCTGACACTGGAGTTCTTAAGCTCATTCAGTTACATCACCCCCCCCGGTTCTCAGAGTCAGCTCACCGGTGTCGCCACATTCAGATTGCATGGCCGAGAGTTCAATATTTCGCAAACCAGGATAGCCGAGTTGTTAGGCTTCGATCACGGAACTGAAGCTCACTGTCGCGTGCCCGATAATTTTAGTGAACAAGCTTTCACTCTATGGCACGACTTAACCGACACCCATGCATCCACCTTCCAAAGCCTCAACGCTATGCACATCCACAACCCGACAATCCGCTATTTTCACCGCATCATATGCAACACCATCTTCGCTCGAGAAAGCAACCATAAGCTCAACTCCAAGGAGCTTCTATTCTTACATTGCGCTCTTAATGACGAGCCGATCAACGCTGCCCCTTTCATGCTTTATCATATTCAGGCCATTGCACACAGAGGCTCCTCCCCGTTCTTCATAGGCGGCATTGTCACCGCCCTCGCCATTCAGTTGGGGCTTGGTGACTTGCTCGAAAATCAGCCTCACCTAGCCGCAGAATTCCTCACCAAGAGTTATTGCAGGTCCGCTCACCTGATTGCGCAGCGAGAGGATGGCAGGTATAGCCCTGTTGTCAATGGCACCATTTTCCATCATATCACTCTGCCGTCCCGCGACCGCATCGATCCATCCAACCGAGCCAACTGGCTCTTTGTTTTACCTGCTGCTGCCGATCACGTCCCTATTCATGATGATCAGGCAGACCCTCCAGAGGATGAGATGCAGGACGCTATGGATGCAGCTGAGCCTGTCCAGGATATACCAGAGACATATACCCTTCACAGTCGGTAAACTTTTTGCTAAGGTAGTATATTGCCTGCTCTTTTCGACCAGACTCGTCATGTTGCCCCAATACACACCCCATTGAGTTGTCTAATACTGTTAAATACATAATCAAGGGTCCTCCATCAACTGGTGGCATTAAAATTGGAGGTTCTAGCAAATATCTCTTGATTTCATCAAAGGCAGTCTGGCACTCATCATTCCATTCCATCACCTGATCTTTCTTCAACAACTTGAAGATTGGCTCACAGATGGTAGTTAATTGGGAAATAAATCTTGCAATGTAGTTCAATCGTCCCAAGAAACCTCTAACCTCCTTCTCAGTACGGGGAGTTGGCATCTCTCGTATAGCTTTCACTTTTGCAGGATCCACTTCAATACCTTTTCCACTGACAATGAAACCCAGGAGCTTTCCAGATCTAACTCCAAAAGTACACTTGTTTGGATTTAATCTCAACCTGTATTTCTTCAACCTCTCAAACAACTTGTGCAGATGATCAAGATGTTGTTCTTCATTCTGAGACCTGGCTATCATATCATCCACATATACCTCTATCTCATGATGAATCATATCATGAAACAAAGCCACCATAGCATGCTGATATGTTGCCCCTATCTTGACCTCTTTTCTGTTTTCTTCAGTTCCCAGATTCACAACTTCGACTGGCTCTTCATGTGGCTGTATAGCTTTCTCTTCTTGTTGCAACAACCTAGCAAGCTCTACAGGTATTTCACGATCGTCCTCGTCTCCGTCTTCAGTTTGATAGATCGGATTCTCGAAATTGTAATTGGCAATAGTAGAACTGTTATCAACTGGATCCAGAGTGGATGAGTATCGGCATTTTAGTGACGTGGGTGTGTGTAAGAACACATAGCTGATAAAGCAAAAATAAAAGAAAAAGAAAGACAAGGAACACAATATTTACGAAAACGAAGCGTCCATTGATTTTATGGAATGAAGTATGCAAATGAAATGACAACCCGTAACAAGCACACAATTGTGCCCCGGGTAAGGCACATGGCTTGAAAGTTTAAATTTAAAAACATAACACAGTAATAGTATTTACTCCTGACTAAAGGAGATAGGGACAACATCTTCAGCTTCCCAATTATTGAGTCCAGCACCCACAGTAGGAAAAATCCATGCCTCCAAGTTGTAGTCTTCATCTTGGTCTCCCACAGCATTGATAACCCCTTGATTGGTGATACGAACAGCACGAGCACGATGAACAGCCTTCTGGGACTCTGCAGTGAAACCCAAACCAAACTTGTCAGACTTGTATGGAATATCAGGAAGCTGACCCCAAATAGTACAACCATCTTCTTCCACCATAGCTTTTGCGTCATTGAGGGAGGCCATTGCCATTGTTGGAGGGTTTCTGATGACCACAGGAACCTTCTTCATAGCAGGAGGAGTCACACAATCCTTAACAGCCCAGGGAACCACTTCAAATGACTGACATGGAGTTTCAATGTATTCACCTTCTACTTCCAGATACTTGAAAGTGTTTACATGGCTGACAAAGTATTCTTCCTCTCCAAAGACAGTAACAACTTTTCCATTCACCGGATATCTCAACTTTTGATGTAATGTGGAGGTCACAGCACCTGCCCCATGGATCCAGGGACGACCAAGCAGACATGAGTACGAAGGACGAATATCCATCACATAGAACGTAGCGGTAAACACCTGAGAGCCAACCTTGATTGGAAGATCAATTTCCCCATGCACTACTCTTCTAGAACCATCAAAAGCCTTTACCACAATATTACTGGGCTTCAATACCGTATCTTCGGGACTCAGCTTGTTCAGGACTTCCTTAGGCAACACATTCAGAGAGGAACCATTGTCTATCAGCACATGAGACAGGGTAGTGCCCCTGCATTCAATTGAAATATGCAAGGCCCTGTTATGATCCCTCTTGGCAGGGGTCAAGTCAGCATCAGAAAATCCTAACCCGTTGTCATAGGTCAGGTGAGCAACACAATTCTCAAACTGGTCCACAGAAATTGCACTGGGTACATGAGCCATCTTTTAGAAACTTGATCAATGACTTGGCATGAGCCTCAGAACATAATAACAGGGAGAGCATAGAAATCTTTGAGGGAGTATGCCCCAGCTGATCAACAATATCATAATCACTCTTGCGAATGATTTTCAATACTTCCTCCATCTGCTTAGAGAGGTCATCAGCAGCTGGCACATCAGTAGATACAGGCTCAATAACAGGACCCTTGCCCCGAGCATCAGTGGTGGAAGTAACAGCAGGAGTAACTGCACTCTTAGAAGCAACTGGAGGAGAGAAGACTCTTCCACTACGAGTGATCTTGCTAGATCCAGCAATATTATCAATGTCAACAGGCATTTCAGGTAAAGGCTCCTGCTTGACACCATGGATGTAAACATCAGACCCATAGTGCCAAGGCACAGCTTTGTCAGATGTATAAGGAATAGGACCAGGAGTGGTAATGATCAGAGGAGCTACTCTGGCTTCAGCAACAACTTTCACAGGACCTTCAGCAGTAATCTTGATTGGGCCCTGATGAGTGATTTTAATGGGACCCTTTGAAGTGATTCTTAGTGGTACTTTGTCAACCATGTCAACCTCTTCAATCTTCTTACCCTGAGTCAGATGATCCACCATACTTTCTACAGATGCTGGTCTTCTTTCAAACGCTATAGTATATTTATCCATGAGACGTTGAATCCCATCTCTCAAAATGAAGCAACTATCCGGCTTATAGGTACAATATAGACAATCTTCATGACAACCTGGAAAGATCCCAGCTTGTACTAACCTCTTTTTGGTAACAGACAATGGTGTGCTCAACTCCATAACTGAATAGACATGCAGATCTTCATCAATATCTTCATCAATGGCGTTGACAGTCTTCTCGTGATTTGGCATTGGAGCTGTAATCACATTTGGAGTACCTGGTGGATCAAACTCAATTTCTCCAGCATCAATCATATCCTGAATTTTGTTCTTCAAGACCCAGCAGTTATTAGTATCATGTCCTGGACAGTTTGAATGATATGCACATCGTGCATTGGGATTGTACTTGGGAGAGGTAACATTGGGATTCTGAGGAGCCTCCCTCAGGGTAATAAGTTCAGCCTTCAACAAGTGTTGCAATGCCTGAGCCATTGACATGTTGATCTTCATGAACTGTCTTCTAGCCCTCTGTTGGTTGCCTTGAGGCTGCTCTGTTGTTGCAGGAGTTGGATTTGAAATATGAACTGCACTAACAGACTGATGCCTTCTGTTACGATCAGGCTGACCATACACAGCATTAGATTCTTTCTTCCCAGTGGGAGGCTTCTTTGCAGCACCTGATGAAGAAGTGCCCACTTGGATCTTACCACTCTTGATACCATTCTCTACTCGCTCTCCTGTCATGATCAACTCAGTGAAGCCAGATGATGAGCTTCCAATGAGATGACTGTAAAACGGACCATTCAGCGTACACATGAACATATCAACCAACTCCCTATCAGTCAAAGGGGGTTGAACTCTTCCAGCTAAGTCTCTCCACTTCTGAGCATACTCCTTAAAGCTTTCTTTGGCACCCATAGACATGCTCTGAAGCTGCATGCGAGTGGGGGCTAAGTCAGCATTGTATTGATACTGCTTGTAGAAAGCTTCAGCAAGGTCATTCCAATCTCTGATGTTGACACTCTCCAACTGATAATACCACTCTAGCTGAGCTCCAGATAAACTCTCTTGAAAGAAATGGATCCACAACTTTTTATCAGCAGTGTGGGGTTGCATTCTTCTGACATAAGACCTCAGATGCAATTTGGGACAGGAGACCCCATCATAGACAACAAATGTAGGAACTTTGAACCCAATGGGTATGACCACCCCAGATATCAAACTCAAATCCTCAAAATCCAGCCCAGATGATTTCTGTAATTCCATAGCATCCATTCTATCCACCAGCATCTTGAATTTGTCTTCGTTAGGCTCATGGTAGTAGTTAGCCTCAGAATCAGAGTCCCCCATAGTGTTGTGGAGACTGCCTCTCTCCTGCTCAGATTCTTCAGATTCATAGTCTTCAACATGTTCCTTGGTCTTGACAGGACCTTTGAACCTTCTTCCCATGTTGAGCAACCCAGCAGACCTTCTAGCCTTCTTAGTCTTCTTGGCCAGCAGTGTCTTCAATTCATCCTGCCCCTTGGCTAGGTTCAGGATCAGCTCTTGGAACTGTGCATTCTGTGCCTGGAGATCCTTAACTGATTGTTCAAGAGCCATTGCTGAAATAAACAGCGAGAAGATGAGAAACCTGTGCACAATTATAAACCTGTGATGCAATGATATGGGAATGCATATGCAATGTTTTCAAGGACCGCAGGATTTAAATTTGCTTAAACAAACAAGAAAGTAACTTTTTATTATTAATAACTTGTTTTGCCTTTTAGGCTTAAAAAAATGAAAACGAAATAAGTACAAAAGATGGGGTTTTAAGTCTCCCATGGACGTTTCCTCTTTGTGTTGAGGTATGAGTTGAGGTTTCGTTCCTCATGAAGTAGCTTTGTTAGCTCTAGGATCCTTGCTTGGCTTGCTTTGTAATGAGCCTCGAAAGTATCCCTTTGCTCTTTCAGTTGGATCCATGATCTCTGCAAGTCTTCCATATCAGTAGGCATGTCTGGGTGAAGGATGGTATAAGCTGTGTCTCCTTCAGCAACAGGTTCCATGGTAACTGGTAGGATGGCAGGATATGGCATCATGAGTGTCTGAGCACGAAATCGTACCCATCTGAGATAAGCCTCCATAGGAATGGTGTACTTAGGCTCCAGTGTCTTGCTGTCAATCCTGTTTACCTTTCCCCAAGCTCGTATGAATCTCTGACGGTAACCTTGAAGATCGTTGTCGTAGTCAAACACAATGCCCTGAATCAACATGTCATGTGGACCATCACTCCGGGCGTAACCAAACTGTCGTAAAGCTAGAGATGGGTTGTAGGTGATGCCTCCTCTTATGCCTAGAAGTGACACATTAGGAAACTCCCCACAACGGTCAATGATGGTGACATTCTCCATAGATCTGGAGCACCACTGGATGTCTGAGTGAGAAAGTGACATGATCCTCTTGGACCATCTGAACCCTTGCTCATTCTTCATTACTGAGCGAGGAAGGTGAGAAATAAACCACCTAGAAAGTAAAGGTATGCAGCACATCAAAGTTCCTCTTGCCCTTGTAGTACGGGTGTGAAGAGAATGTAGGATGTCTCCAAGTAAGGTAGGCACTGGATTGTGACTCAGGAATATGTTGATGGCATGAACGTCTATGAACTGATCAGGATTGGGGAACAACACTAAGCCATAAATCAATAAGGCTAAGATCTCCTCAAAAGCATCGTAGCTCATAGCCTTCAAGAACATTTGAGCTTTATCCACTAATACCTTGGCAAGAATACCTTTAACTCCACTTCTCGTCTCTAGAACAATGTCAGACTTCTTCAGATGTAGAGCTGCAGCAATAACTTCTGGTTTAAGCTCCTTCTCTAAGCCTGTGAATGGCTTCTGATCAAGAACAGGTATACCCAGAAGTTTAGAGAACTCCTCCATGGTTGGAACCAGCTGATAATCAGGAAATGTAAAGCAATGGTGCTTAGGGTCAAAGAACTGAAACAGCACACTCATCATGTCTTCACTGAACCCTGAAGTAACTAGATCCAATAAGTGACCATGTCTCTGGACGAACTGGGAATGATCAGACACTTGGGAAACCAACTCTTTGAGCTTGGGAGGTATCCCTACAAAGTTGATCCTGATGGTGTTTCTACGAGCAGAAGCCATGACCTGCAACAAAGAACAAAAATAAATCCCTTGGTCCTTGAAATGGTTAGGGAAAATGATATGCTCATGATGCATGATGATGTCATGATGTTATGTTCAATCACAAACATGTGGCACACACAAACAAGTCACACAATTGCCCTAGGTTTAAAGGCTTGCATGAGGTTTAAAGGTAAGTACCCTCCCCTGAAGTTAGATGGTTCATCCTGTCCTACAACAGTAACCAGGTTCTAAGGGATCTCAATATCATTGATCCTTCACAAGGGTGGTTGTTCAGAAGGCAACTTACCTGCCAACCAAAACCCTCCAAGTTTAAGATCTCAATGAGCGTAGTATCGAGTGTCAACCAACTTCAGTCTGCACCAAAGCCGGTTACCTCACTACTTTCTAAAGGCCAAGATGAGTTAACTAGGGTTCTAAAAGTCAGCTAGTGCATTGACAACATATGGCAGCCTCAATATTATCCTCAACTTGACTTAAGGAATATAAGCACCAACCAAGAAGTCGCACTAACTATGGCCACCAGATCAACCGTATCGATATACGTCGTACAGTTTCCTTGGTCTATTGCCATTTACTTAAGGTACACTAGATCCGGGTTAGGACCTTTCACACATAAGAGCACCCCAACAATATAATAATAAAGCAAACAAGGCAAACAATTTAAAGTGATCTTAATTCCTAAGGGTACCCCTCTTAAATAGATCCCCAGCAGAGTCGCCAGTTCTGTAACACGGTGGGAGAACTGACTTTAAACAATGTTGCGGATAGCAAGAGTCGCCACCGACTTTTATTTTATCCATAAGGAAAGGTTATAAAAGAACAGGAAAGACCTTAGAGAATATTTTGGGTCCGGGGGGTAGGTTATGAAAAGGGAAGGTGTTAGCACCCTTTTCATCCATGGTTATCCATGGGCTCTTAGGTACTTAAGCTCACTTTTGAATTGTTTTGAAAGTGTAGTGTGTGAGTAGCAAAAAATTTCAGAATAGTTTAATAATAATCCGTGTATGGATGTGAAAAAAACTTGTTTGAAAATTTTGTTGGAAATTTGTTTAAGTGTGAAAAAGTTTTGAAGTGAGCAAGTATCTAGGAGTAGCCTACCCTAATGTTTTAAGGTCTTTCTTATTCTTTATCCTTTCCTTAGTAAGACTATCCCTACTATAATGGAGTAGGTAGTCCTTACTTTGGATGTTAAGGGACATGTGAGGGACAATTTGACTTTGAAGGCCATTGTGGGATGTAATAAGCACATATAAGGGACCATCATCATTTTTCGAAAGGGACTCGATTCGTAAAGGCAACCATAAGGGACTTTGATGATTTTTCTATTTGAGGGACTTGCTTTATACACCCCACTTAACCATTATTCGTAGGCAACTTGAGGGATATCCTTAGGAAGTGAGACGGCGATTAAAATCGACTTACGTGTGTGACGTGTTTATTTTAATTATCTTTATTTAAAAGTGATCTAAATTTATTTTAATATTACATACAGGTTGTTACACTCCCTAATTACTAACCATAATAATAATTAAATAATTAAACAACTTTACATCCAAGAAACAATTACAAAATAATAAGCAAAATAATTAAATAGCAAAGATAAATAAAATATAAATAAGCAATAAATAATAAAGGGGGTTAATTCTAAGTTTACTCGGCAAGACATCGCATCTTGTGCCTACGTATCCTTACGGGAGTGGAATCAGAGTAATCGTAGTTCCCCTCAAAAGGGAGGTTAGAGACTTCTTGACTGTGGTCAAGGTCTCACGGGGAATAAACGCATCTTAAGGACACGCTTACGTGGAGTGTAGGAACTCCAAATCTCTACGTTGAAATGTTAAGTTGTAATTAGGGTTAGGTTAGGGATTCCGCGGCGGGAAACCCTAAAATGAGCGCGGCGGCTCTTTGACCTAATGCTAGGGGTAAAATTGTAATTTTGCCTGCGGCGAGGCATTTGTGAAAATTAGGGTTTGTAAGGGTGTAATTTTGAGGGTTTGAATGTGTGAGGGTTTATGGACTATTGGCGCGGCGGCCAAACAGTTAGACCTAACCTTCGGATGTGTGCAATGTGACAGAAATGTTAATGAAGGTGTGAGATGATTGAGCTATGCAAGCAGGAATTTAAAAGACGGAATTCAAAGCGCGATTGTTAAGTTCGCGAGGTTACATATGAGAAGCAGTTACAATATAGTAATGACATAAAAATGAAATAAATAACGGTAAACGCAATAAACTGCAAAACGAGCAAACACCGTTAATGGGCAGAATTGTCAGATGGTGATGAAGTAAAATTATGCATCTTTTTGTGGTTTTATTTTGTGATATAATCTTCAATTTAAAAATGAAATTCTTAATATTAAGTTAACTCAAACCCTAAAACTATTTTAACCTAATTATTATATTTTTCAAAAAAAGGATTTTAACACATTTATTTAAAAAAATGGTTTTTATTTATTATTATAAAAAGGTTTTTTAATTTTATAAAAAAAGTTTTTAAATTATTATTTTGTTAAGAAAACAATTTTTTATATTAGTTTTTTTAAAAAAAAGTTTAATAAAGTTAATTAACTAATTATAAGAAAAGAAAAAGGTAAAAAATAAAAGGGGGGTTGGGCCGGTCATCACTCCCGGACCCAACCCGGATGGCGTAAATCATAACCAAAGAACATTTAGGGTTCCAAAGCCCTAACATTCTCACGGCGCCGTTTCTTCAACTCTCCTTCTTCTCTCTCGGTTGCTTCCGTCTCTCGTCGTTTGCATGCTTCATTCTTCTCAGCTATCCTGAAACACACACGAAAACATGATTAAATATTGGAATACAGGTCCTTCTCTTACTCTTCGAAGGCTTCGATGGCGAGATTGTGCGTTGAAAAGCGATGATGATATGGTCTGAGCTTCAAGGAAGGTGTTTGCTCGTCGTGGCTTTAAACGGCGCTGGTGAACCCTTTCCACTTAGATCGTCTCGTTTTGAGGATGGATGCGACGGTCTCCTTCTCCGTCTAGGGTTTTGCTCGCGATCTTTGTCTCTCTCCGTCTAGGTTTTCGAACCTTAGCCCCCTTTCTCTCTCGCGGCCACCAGGGTTTCTCCCAGGTTGTATCTTCCTTTATATATCTTTTCGATCTTTGTGATTTTCGTGGGCCTTGTGACTTTTTGGATTTACGTTTTCTTCTATCATTGATTTCGATTTGATTTTGATTTCGTGGAGCTTTTGCGAACCAACGTTAATTTGATTTGATTGGGATCTGTTGATCTTTTTTTCACTGAATCGGATTTGATTGGAAGCCTTTCCATATTTTATTTACCTTGACTAGATTTCGTCTTTTAGATTTCAATTGGATATCGTTTCGTTTGGGATAAACTGTGCCTGATTTGGATTTTTATCAGATATAGATTTTAATGTTTTATCTGATATGGTTTGTTTGGATTTCACAGATGTTTCGGATACGGGTAACTCCATCATAGATTTGGATATCTGGTTCCATCTGATGCAGTTTAGTGACCTTGTTTCATTTTCCTCTAACAGGGTTGTGTGAACCTGTTATACTTTCTGAATCGATACGCAGGTGTTGATGCTTTCTTCGAACGTGCGCCTGGGTCTTTTCTATGATGAACTCGCGGCGATTCAATTACTTGTGACACTTTTTCTTGAACTAAAACTGGGTTACGATGTTTATGAATTGAATTTGGCTCTTATTTTCTGAACATGAGCTTGGTTCGTTTGCACACGAGCTTGATTCCTCGATTCTCTGAGTTGAACCTGATCTTTCTGTTCTCTGATGTTAAACTGGTTCCATTGAACTGAACTATGATTGTGAATTAGGCTATGATGTTCATAACTGAGCCCTATGCCTTGCACTTCGATTTTCCAACGTGACATTTCACCTTTGGTTGGGGATCACTACGACTGATACAGTTTAATGAACTGAGCTTACTCTTGACATGTAAGTGTGATTATGTGAACTTGTCTTGCTCATCTGATTTGGCTAACAGTTTTGAGGTAGTTTGGGAAACTGGTTTGGATTTTTCTGCTGTGGTTTGTGAACTGGACCTAGTCCTTTCTTGTTCTTGAACATGAGCTGAACTTGATTCTTTCTTGTTCTTGAACTGCTTCTAATTTTTTCTGCTAGAATCTATTTGCTCAGTTCAGAACTACCTGTTGGGCCTGTTATAGTTTCTGACTTTTTCTAATACCACTTTGGGTTTAGAAATATGGTTTAACCGGAGGTCGGATTAGGTTCCTGATCCGGCTGGAATTGTTTGCTGAAGAACTGGTTTCTTGCTCATCTGGTGCAACTGTTATGTCTTTGGATGCCTTCTGATTTTTTTGCAGCTGTCCGAACCACTCTTAACTTGGTGCCCAGCCCCTTATTTGGATTCGGTTTGGTATCTTTTATCATTTCTGATATTGATGTGGCTTTTTACTGATGAACTAGTTTTCTTTTGATGCAGTCTGTGAATCGAACCGATCTTGTTGTTTGAGCTTATTCTCTTGTTTTCTGGATTGAATTGGTTTTTACTGCTACAACCTGACTTTGTCAATGAATTTCAGGTGACGGATTTGTTGGATATTCGTATTTGATTGCAAATTTGGTTCGATATCCATGGATTTCTGTTTTGTCTAATATACTGACTTGGATTTTGGATATCCACTGGATAAATTCTGAGATATTTACTTGATAGTACAATCCATTGGCTTAAACAAGCATTTCGGCAAAACCTTTTATCGGCCCCAAACTTCATTTTACTCTTCATCTTTCTCGGCTGTCCCGCATGATAAGAACAGATGACACTTGACCTGACGCCAACGGCGCGGATTGGTAACGGGGTAGGACGCAGCTTCGGTTGTGCCACTCCCGGCACTCGATGATGACATTGTTCTGAGAGTGTCAAAAAAACTCCTAACCTTTTTCTATATTGTTTGTTTTGCTTTGATGTGCAGGTTAGTCGAGATTTGCGGCGAAGCTCAAGGGCCAACATGAAGACACTTAGCATTTTTAGGACTTAGGATTTTTTAGATTTAATGTAATTCCTTGTAGCAGCAAAAATGTGAAACAATCTCCCTTTTTGTATAATGCAATCTTTATGAAATAAAATTCCCAACACTTTGAATTTATTTATATTTTATTCCTAGTTAAAAAAAAATATAAACAATTGTGAATAAATCCACAAGCATTTAAATTCATTAACATAGTCATAAAACATAAACACTCCCAAGTGATATTTGTAATTCTAATCTCATCCGATTAAAATGTTAACCAAACCACTTCATAACCAACACATATGGGCACCGTAATCACAACAGTTTCAGCATCAACAGTAACACTACTCGTAATTAAACTCTACTGACCAAATGCCAAGATCTTGATATGATCAGACCTGGTGATAGATAAATGTATCAAACGCCTCAGAATTTTAATAACAGCCCGTCTTCAAGGAATTGGTAGAATTTGTTGGAGAACTTTGTGAACCTTGTGAACCTTCTTAGAACACAAAGTCTTGTATTGTGAGGGCAAATTTTGGGGTGCAACAGCTGCCCCTGTTCAATTTTCTGAAACCTGAGGGGTTAGATTGGTATATTTGCCAGTCGTAACCTGGAAGGTTGAAGGGGATTGAACACAAAAGCCCAAAAATTTGCACTCACCAGTGCATGGAGTGATATTGATGGTTGGTTGAACATGATTGAGTGGGCTTAAAGATGCCACTAGGGGAAAGTTCTTCAGTAGTATAATGAGAACTGTCAGGAGTCTGGAGTAATACTGATGTAACAGCATGTCTTCATGAGGATAGAGCAATCAATAATGATAACCCTAAAGCAGTCTTGAAGTGATAAATCTGACCTCAGGAGGATAGAGCAATCAATAGCTCTAAAGCAGTCTTGAAGTAATAATGGCTTCAGGAGGATAGAGCAATCAATAGCTCTAAAGCAGTCTTGAAGTAATAATGTGATATGTCTTCAGGAGGATAGAGCAATCAATAGCTCTAAAGCAGTCTTGAAGTAATGATTTCAGGAGGATAGAGCAATGGATAGCTCTAAAGCAGTCTTGAAATAATAATGTAATTTCAGGAGGATAGAGCAATGGATAACTCTAAAGCAGTCTTGAAATAATTAGATGGCTTCAGGAGGATAGAGCAATGAATAGCTCTAAAGCAGTCTTGAAGTAGTAATATGACCTCATGAGGATAGAGCAATGAATAGCTCTAAAGCAGTCTTGAAATAATAATGTGATATGTCTTCAGGAGGATAGAGCAATCAATAGCTCTAAAGCAGTCTTGAAGTAATGATTTCAGGAGGATAGAGCAATGGATAGCTCTAAAGCAGTCTTGAAATAATAATGTAATTTCAGGAGGATAGAGCAATGGATAACTCTAAAGCAGTCTTGAAATAATTAAATGGCTTCAGGAGGATAGAGCAATGAATAGCTCTAAAGCAGTCTTGAAGTAATGATTTCAGGAGGATAGAGCAACGGATAGCTCTAAAGCAGTCTTGAAATAATAATGTGATATGTCTTCAGGAGGATAGAGCAATCAATAGCTCTAAAGCAGTCTTGAAGTAATGATTTCAGGAGGATAGAGCAATGGATAGCTCTAAAGCAGTCTTGAAATAATAATGTAATTTCAGGAGGATAGAGCAATGGATAACTCTAAAGCAGTCTTGAAATAATAATGTGATATGTCTTCAGGAGGATAGAGCAATCAATAGCTCTAAAGCAGTCTTGAAGTAATGATTTCAGGAGGATAGAGCAACGGATAGCTCTAAAGCAGTCTTGAAATAATAATGTGATATGTCTTCAGGAGGATAGAGCAATCAATAGCTCTAAAGCAGTCTTGAAGTAATGATTTCAGGAGGATAGAGCAACGGATAGCTCTAAAGCAGTCTTGAAATAATAATGTAATTTCAGGAGGATAGAGCAATGGATAACTCTAAAGCAGTCTTGAAATAATTAAATGGCTTCAGGAGGATAGAGCAATGAATAGCTCTAAAGCAGTCTTGAAGTAATGATTTCAGGAGGATAGAGCAACGGATAGCTCTAAAGCAGTCTTGAAATAATAATGTGATATGTCTTCAGGAGGATAGAGCAATCAACAGCTCTAAAGCAGTCTTGAAATAATAATGTGATATGTCTTCAGGAGGATAGAGCAATCAATAGCTCTAAAGCAGTCTTGAAGTAATGATTTCAGGAGGATAGAGCAATGGATAGCTCTAAAGCAGTCTTGAAATAATAATGTAATTTCAGGAGGATAGAGCAATGGATAACTCTAAAGCAGTCTTGAAATAATAATGTGATATGTCTTCAGGAGGATAGAGCAATCAATAGCTCTAAAGCAGTCTTGAAGTAATGATTTCAGGAGGATAGAGCAACGGATAGCTCTAAAGCAGTCTTGAAATAATAATGTGATATGTCTTCAGGAGGATAGAGCAATCAACAGCTCTAAAGCAGTCTTGAAATAATAATGTGATATGTCTTCAGGAGGATAGAGCAATCAATAGCTCTAAAGCAGTCTTGAAGTAATGATTTCAGGAGGATAGAGCAATGGATAGCTCTAAAGCAGTCTTGAAATAATAATGTAGTTTCAGGAGGATAGAGCAATGGATAACTCTAAAGCAGTCTTGAAATAATAATGTAATTTCAGGAGGATAGAGCAATGGATAACTCTAAAGCAGTCTTGAAATAATTAGATGGCTTCAGGAGGATAGAGCAATGAATAGCTCTAAAGCAGTCTTGAAGTAGTAATATGACCTCATGAGGATAGAGCAATGAATAGCTCTAAAGCAGTCTTGAAGTAATGGGATGATTTCAGGAGGATAGAGCAATCAGTAGCTCTAAAGCAGTCTTGAAGTCATGAGAGGCTATCAGGAGGATAAAATAACCCTGAGGTTACAATAAAGCAGTCCCAAAGTAATAAGAAGCTCATCAGGAGGATAAAGTAACCCTGAGGTTACAATAAAGCAGTCCCAAAGATCATAAGATTGTTTGTTGGATAATTAACCTGAAAACAAGGTAGCATTCTGTATAACAACATTAGTTTATGCTTTATGTATGCATGTATGACATGATGCACTTAGGTAATGTACTATAGACATATATGTTATGGTATGATGTAAATGATGTATGTATGCTATGACACTGCTGGAAGTGTCTGGATATCCTTGTATAACAACTGCTAGCCAAGGAAAATAAATCCCGATTCGTTGTTGAAGAATATATAACCCTCCGTCTGCTGGGAATAACAAGGTATAGATAACCTCCCGTTGTTGGGGATAACAAGGTATAGATAACCTCCCTTTTCGTTTGATAGTAGGATAAGTATAACATCCCGTCTTCGTTCATCGTGCCCTTATTGGAAAGTAATTTCCCGTATATCCGTATGAGGATAAAAGAGATGGATATAAATTCCAGGGGAGATTAGACTTTGTGAAAATGGATTAGTCCTACTGATGGTTTGTAACTGTCTTGTAAAGATGAACCGGCGAAGCTTCGTTGAAATCCTTCCCTCGTTCGTCCTTAGTAAATACTATTACTGCGTTTTCATGCATTTCTGGTAAACATCAATCATATTAAAAGCATACATGCATTACTGGTAAACATCAATCATATTCAAAGGCATACATACATTCAAACACAACCAATGGACGTTTCGCTTATGTAAATAGGGTAAAAGTAAATCTGGATTTAAAAGATGGAATTTATTTATATCAAAAGTGACCCATACACGGGTAAGTTTGTACAAGGAGACATAAACCCTAGTAAGAGAATTTTGTCATGAAGTTTTACAAAAAGAATCAGCTGTGTGGGAAATAATCCTATTGAGTTTCAATTCTACTATTGCCACTCAAGTATCTCATCTTCTTGCTGTTGAGACGGAAACGATTGGATTGAGCTTTATCTGTTTGAGCTTGAGTAAGTAGTACAACTGGTTGCAGTTTCATGAGTGATCCAAACGAGACATAGTCATACGCTTTAATCCCTAACTTTTGCCTGGATTGCCCTTTCAGGTTTTCAATCCACCAGGATACCCTTTTTTGCCCAAGCCGCCTTCTCAGGTTTTCGACTTGCCGGGTGTACATCTTTTTATATATATATCCCTAATTTTTGCCCAAACCCTTTTGGTTTGCCGGGATGCCCTTATTTTTGCCTAGGCCTGTCAACCTAGCGGGTCTCTTTTTATGCGTAGTATTTTTTAACTATGTCTGCGTTTACAGGTTGTGGGAAGTCTTCACCATCCATTGTAGTCAGTATCATGGCACCTCCTGAGAACACTGTCTTGACTACAAATGGTCCCTCATATGTTGGAGTCCACTTGCCCCTAGGATCACCCTGTGGTAATATGATACGCTTGATTACCAAGTCACCAGCCTGATATACCTTTGGCCTAACCTTCTTGTTAAAAGCTTTGATCATCCGTTTCTGGTACATCTGGCCATGACAAACTGCTGCTAACCTTTTCTCATCAATCAAATTTATCTGGTCAAGTCGAGTCTGAATCCACTCATCTTCCTCCAAGCCTGCATCCTTCATAATTCTCAAGGAACTGAATCTTCATATCAATAGCAACTTGCATACCCATGATACATGCCTCATACTCAGCCATGTTAATAGAAACAAAGTCTGGCAGTAATCGGGGTATGACAACCTTCAGGGGAGCTAATCACAACACCAACACCATTACCATGTGCATTGGAGGCACCATCAAAAACCATAGTCCATCGGGATCCTTGTTCAGGTCCGTCATATTGTCCAGGTTCTTTGGTAACAGACATAATGTCTTCATCAGAGAACTCAAAATTCATTGACTGGTAATCACCTACTGCTTGATGAGCCAAATGATCAGCAACAACACTCCCCTTAATGGCCTTCTGAGTAGTATACTGTATATCATATTCCGTCAAGATCATTTGCCATCTTGCAATTCTTCCGGAAAGAGCAGGTTTCTCAAATATGTACTTGATTGGATCCATCTTCGAAATCAACAAGGTAGTATGGGTCAACATATACTGTCTTAGTCGGCGAGCAGCCCATGCCAAAGCGCAGCAAGTTTTCTCGAGCAGTGAGTATCTTGTTTCACAGTCGGTAAACTTTTTGCTAAGGTAGTATATTGCCTGCTCTTTTCGACCAGACTCGTCATGTTGCCCCAATACACACCCCATTGAGTTGTCTAATACTGTTAAATACATAATCAAGGGTCCTCCATCAACTGGTGGCATTAAAATTGGAGGTTCTAGCAAATATCTCTTGATTTCATCAAAGGCAGTCTGGCACTCATCATTCCATTCCATCACCTGATCTTTCTTCAACAACTTGAAGATTGGCTCACAGATGGTAGTTAATTGGGAAATAAATCTTGCAATGTAGTTCAATCGTCCCAAGAAACCTCTAACCTCCTTCTCAGTACGGGGAGTTGGCATCTCTCGTATAGCTTTCACTTTTGCAGGATCCACTTCAATACCTTTTCCACTGACAATGAAACCCAGGAGCTTTCCAGATCTAACTCCAAAAGTACACTTGTTTGGATTTAATCTCAACCTGTATTTCTTCAACCTCTCAAACAACTTGTGCAGATGATCAAGATGTTGTTCTTCATTCTGAGACCTGGCTATCATATCATCCACATATACCTCTATCTCATGATGAATCATATCATGAAACAAAGCCACCATAGCATGCTGATATGTTGCCCCTATCTTGACCTCTTTTCTGTTTTCTTCAGTTCCCAGATTCACAACTTCGACTGGCTCTTCATGTGGCTGTATAGCTTTCTCTTCTTGTTGCAACAACCTAGCAAGCTCTACAGGTATTTCACGATCGTCCTCGTCTCCGTCTTCAGTTTGATAGATCGGATTCTCGAAATTGTAATTGGCAATAGTAGAACTGTTATCAACTGGATCCAGAGTGGATGAGGATCGGCATTTTAGTGACGTGGGTGTGTGTAAGAACACATAGCTGATAAAGCAAAAATAAAAGAAAAAGAAAGACAAGGAACACAATATTTACGAAAACGAAGCGTCCATTGATTTTATGGAATGAAGTATGCAAATGAAATGACAACCCGTAACAAGCACACCATTGTGCCCCGGGTAAGGCACATGGCTTGAAAGTTTAAATTTAAAAACATAACACAGTAATAGTATTTACTCCTGACTAAAGGAGATAGGGACAACATCTTCAGCTTCCCAATTATTGAGTCCAGCACCCACAGTAGGAAAAATCCATGCCTCCAAGTTGTAGTCTTCATCTTGGTCTCCCACAGCATTGATAACCCCTTGATTGGTGATACGAACAGCACGAGCACGATGAACAGCCTTCTGGGACTCTGCAGTGAAACCCAAACCAAACTTGTCAGACTTGTATGGAATATCAGGAAGCTGACCCCAAATAGTACAACCATCTTCTTCCACCATAGCTTTTGCGTCATTGAGGGAGGCCATTGCCATTGTTGGAGGGTTTCTGATGACCACAGGAACCTTCTTCATAGCAGGAGGAGTCACACAATCCTTAACAGCCCAGGGAACCACTTCAAATGACTGACATGGAGTTTCAATGTATTCACCTTCTACTTCCAGATACTTGAAAGTGTTTACATGGCTGACAAAGTATTCTTCCTCTCCAAAGACAGTAACAACTTTTCCATTCACCGGATATCTCAACTTTTGATGTAATGTGGAGGTCACAGCACCTGCCCCATGGATCCAGGGACGACCAAGCAGACATGAGTACGAAGGACGAATATCCATCACATAGAACGTAGCGGTAAACACCTGAGAGCCAACCTTGATTGGAAGATCAATTTCCCCATGCACTACTCTTCTAGAACCATCAAAAGCCTTTACCACAATATTACTGGGCTTCAATACCGTATCTTCGGGACTCAGCTTGTTCAGGACTTCCTTAGGCAACACATTCAGAGAGGAACCATTGTCTATCAGCACATGAGACAGGGTAGTGCCCCTGCATTCAATTGAAATATGCAAGGCCCTGTTATGATCCCTCTTGGCAGGGGTCAAGTCAGCATCAGAAAATCCTAACCCGTTGTCATAGGTCAGGTGAGCAACACAATTCTCAAACTGGTCCACAGAAATTGCACTGGGTACATGAGCCATCTTTTAGAAACTTGATCAATGACTTGGCATGAGCCTCAGAACATAATAACAGGGAGAGCATAGAAATCTTTGAGGGAGTATGCCCCAGCTGATCAACAATATCATAATCACTCTTGCGAATGATTTTCAATACTTCCTCCATCTGCTTAGAGAGGTCATCAGCAGCTGGCACATCAGTAGATACAGGCTCAATAACAGGACCCTTGCCCCGAGCATCAGTGGTGGAAGTAACAGCAGGAGTAACTGCACTCTTAGAAGCAACTGGAGGAGAGAAGACTCTTCCACTACGAGTGATCTTGCTAGATCCAGCAATATTATCAATGTCAACAGGCATTTCAGGTAAAGGCTCCTGCTTGACACCATGGATGTAAACATCAGACCCATAGTGCCAAGGCACAGCTTTGTCAGATGTATAAGGAATAGGACCAGGAGTGGTAATGATCAGAGGAGCTACTCTGGCTTCAGCAACAACTTTCACAGGACCTTCAGCAGTAATCTTGATTGGGCCCTGATGAGTGATTTTAATGGGACCCTTTGAAGTGATTCTTAGTGGTACTTTGTCAACCATGTCAACCTCTTCAATCTTCTTACCCTGAGTCAGATGATCCACCATACTTTCTACAAATGCTGGTCTTCTTTCAAACGCTATAGTATATTTATCCATGAGACGTTGAATCCCATCTCTCAAAATGAAGCAACTATCCGGCTTATAGGTACAATATAGACAATCTTCATGACAACCTGGAAAGATCCCAGCTTGTACTAACCTCTTTTTGGTAACAGACAATGGTGTGCTCAACTCCATAACTGAATAGACATGCAGATCTTCATCAATATCTTCATCAATGGCGTTGACAGTCTTCTCGTGATTTGGCATTGGAGCTGTAATCACATTTGGAGTACCTGGTGGATCAAACTCAATTTCTCCAGCATCAATCATATCCTGAATTTTGTTCTTCAAGACCCAGCAGTTATTAGTATCATGTCCTGGACAGTTTGAATGATATGCACATCGTGCATTGGGATTGTACTTGGGAGAGGTAACATTGGGATTCTGAGGAGCCTCCCTCAGGGTAATAAGTTCAGCCTTCAACAAGTGTTGCAATGCCTGAGCCATTGACATGTTGATCTTCGTGAACTGTCTTCTAGCCCTCTGTTGGTTGCCTTGAGGCTGCTCTGTTGTTGCAGGAGTTGGATTTGAAATATGAACTGCACTAACAGACTGATGCCTTCTGTTACGATCAGGCTGACCATACACAGCATTAGATTCTTTCTTCCCAGTGGGAGGCTTCTTTGCAGCACCTGATGAAGAAGTGCCCACTTGGATCTTACCACTCTTGATACCATTCTCTACTCGCTCTCCTGTCATGATCAACTCAGTGAAGCCAGATGATGAGCTTCCAATGAGATGACTGTAAAACGGACCATTCAGCGTACACATGAACATATCAACCAACTCCCTATCAGTCAAAGGGGGTTGAACTCTTCCAGCTAAGTCTCTCCACTTCTGAGCATACTCCTTAAAGCTTTCTTTGGCACCCATAGACATGCTCTGAAGCTGCATGCGAGTGGGGGCTAAGTCAGCATTGTATTGATACTGCTTGTAGAAAGCTTCAGCAAGGTCATTCCAATCTCTGATGTTGACACTCTCCAACTGATAATACCACTCTAGCTGAGCTCCAGATAAACTCTCTTGAAAGAAATGGATCCACAACTTTTTATCAGCAGTGTGGGGTTGCATTCTTCTGACATAAGACCTCAGATGCAATTTGGGACAGGAGACCCCATCATAGACAACAAATGTAGGAACTTTGAACCCAATGGGTATGACCACCCCAGATATCAAACTCAAATCCTCAAAATCCAGCCCAGATGATTTCTGTAATTCCATAGCATCCATTCTATCCACCATCATCTTGAATTTGTCTTCGTTAGGCTCATGGTAGTAGTTAGCCTCAGAATCAGAGTCCCCCATAGTGTTGTGGAGACTGCCTCTCTCCTGCTCAGATTCTTCAGATTCATAGTCTTCAACATGTTCCTTGGTCTTGACAGGACCTTTGAACCTTCTTCCCATGTTGAGCAACCCAGCAGACCTTCTAGCCTTCTTAGTCTTCTTGGCCAGCAGTGTCTTCAATTCATCCTGCCCCTTGGCTAGGTTCAGGATCAGCTCTTGGAACTGTGCATTCTGTGCCTGGAGATCCTTAACTGATTGTTCAAGAGCCATTGCTGAAATAAACAGCGAGAAGATGAGAAACCTGTGCACAATTATAAACCTGTGATGCAATGATATGGGAATGCATATGCAATGTTTTCAAGGACCGCAGGATTTAAATTTGCTTAAACAAACAAGAAAGTAACTTTTTATTATTAATAACTTGTTTTGCCTTTTAGGCTTAAAAAAATGAAAACGAAATAAGTACAAAAGATGGGGTTTTAAGTCTCCCATGGACGTTTCCTCTTTGTGTTGAGGTATGAGTTGAGGTTTCGTTCCTCATGAAGTAGCTTTGTTAGCTCTAGGATCCTTGCTTGGCTTGCTTTGTAATGAGCCTCGAAAGTATCCCTTTGCTCTTTCAGTTGGATCCATGATCTCTGCAAGTCTTCCATATCAGTAGGCATGTCTGGGTGAAGGATGGTATAAGCTGTGTCTCCTTCAGCAACAGGTTCCATGGTAACTGGTAGGATGGCAGGATATGGCATCATGAGTGTCTGAGCACGAAATCGTACCCATCTGAGATAAGCCTCCATAGGAATGGTGTACTTAGGCTCCAGTGTCTTGCTGTCAATCCTGTTTACCTTTCCCCAAGCTCGTATGAATCTCTGACGGTAACCTTGAAGATCGTTGTCGTAGTCAAACACAATGCCCTGAATCAACATGTCATGTGGACCATCACTCCGGGCGTAACCAAACTGTCGTAAAGCTAGAGATGGGTTGTAGGTGATGCCTCCTCTTATGCCTAGAAGTGACACATTAGGAAACTCCCCACAACGGTCAATGATGGTGACATTCTCCATAGATCTGGAGCACCACTGGATGTCTGAGTGAGAAAGTGACATGATCCTCTTGGACCATCTGAACCCTTGCTCATTCTTCATTACTGAGCGAGGAAGGTGAGAAATAAACCACCTAGAAAGTAAAGGTATGCAGCACATCAAAGTTCCTCTTGCCCTTGTAGTACGGGTGTGAAGAGAATGTAGGATGTCTCCAAGTAAGGTAGGCACTGGATTGTGACTCAGGAATATGTTGATGGCATGAACGTCTATGAACTGATCAGGATTGGGGAACAACACTAAGCCATAAATCAATAAGGCTAAGATCTCCTCAAAAGCATCGTAGCTCATAGCCTTCAAGAACATTTGAGCTTTATCCACTAATACCTTGGCAAGAATACCTTTAACTCCACTTCTCGTCTCTAGAACAATGTCAGACTTCTTCAGATGTAGAGCTGCAGCAATAACTTCTGGTTTAAGCTCCTTCTCTAAGCCTGTGAATGGCTTCTGATCAAGAACAGGTATACCCAGAAGTTTAGAGAACTCCTCCATGGTTGGAACCAGCTGATAATCAGGAAATGTAAAGCAATGGTGCTTAGGGTCAAAGAACTGAAACAGCACACTCATCATGTCTTCACTGAACCCTGAAGTAACTAGATCCAATAAGTGACCATGTCTCTGGACGAACTGGGAATGATCAGACACTTGGGAAACCAACTCTTTGAGCTTGGGAGGTATCCCTACAAAGTTGATCCTGATGGTGTTTCTACGAGCAGAAGCCATGACCTGCAACAAAGAACAAAAATAAATCCCTTGGTCCTTGAAATGGTTAGGGAAAATGATATGCTCATGATGCATGATGATGTCATGATGTTATGTTCAATCACAAACATGTGGCACACACAAACAAGTCACACAATTGCCCTAGGTTTAAAGGCTTGCATGAGGTTTAAAGGTAAGTACCCTCCCCTGAAGTTAGATGGTTCATCCTGTCCTACAACAGTAACCAGGTTCTAAGGGATCTCAATATCATTGATCCTTCACAAGGGTGGTTGTTCAGAAGGCAACTTACCTGCCAACCAAAACCCTCCAAGTTTAAGATCTCAATGAGCGTAGTATCGAGTGTCAACCAACTTCAGTCTGCACCAAAGTCGGTTACCTCACTACTTTCTAAAGGCCAAGATGAGTTAACTAGGGTTCTAAAAGTCAGCTAGTGCATTGACAACATATGGCAGCCTCAATATTATCCTCAACTTGACTTAAGGAATATAAGCACCAACCAAGAAGTCGCACTAACTATGGCCACCAGATCAACCGTATCGATATACGTCGTACAGTTTCCTTGGTCTATTGCCATTTACTTAAGGTACACTAGATCCGGGTTAGGACCTTTCACACATAAGAGCACCCCAACAATATAATAATAAAGCAAACAAGGCAAACAATTTAAAGTGATCTTAATTCCTAAGGGTACCCCTCTTAAATAGATCCCCAGCAGAGTCGCCAGTTCTGTAACACGGTGGGAGAACTGACTTTAAACAATGTTGCGGATAGCAAGAGTCGCCACCGACTTTTATTTTATCCATAAGGAAAGGTTATAAAAGAACAGGAAAGACCTTAGAGAATATTTTGGGTCCGGGGGGTAGGTTATGAAAAGGGAAGGTGTTAGCACCCTTTTCATCCATGGTTATCCATGGGCTCTTAGGTACTTAAGCTCACTTTTGAATTGTTTTGAAAGTGTAGTGTGTGAGTAGCAAAAAATTTCAGAATAGTTTAATAATAATCCGTGTATGGATGTGAAAAAAACTTGTTTGAAAATTTTGTTGGAAATTTGTTTAAGTGTGAAAAAGTTTTGAAGTGAGCAAGTATCTAGGAGTAGCCTACCCTAATGTTTTAAGGTCTTTCTTATTCTTTATCCTTTCCTTAGTAAGACTATCCCTACTATAATGGAGTAGGTAGTCCTTACTTTGAATGTTAAGGGACATGTGAGGGACAATTTGACTTTGAAGGCCATTGTGGGATGTAATAAGCACATATAAGGGACCATCATCATTTTTCGAAAGGGACTCGATTCGTAAAGGCAACCATAAGGGACTTTGATGATTTTTCTATTTGAGGGACTTGCTTTATACACCCCACTTAACCATTATTCGTAGGCAACTTGAGGGATATCCTTAGGAAGTGAGACGGCGATTAAAATCGACTTACGTGTGTGACGTGTTTATTTTAATTATCTTTATTTAAAAGTGATCTAAATTTATTTTAATATTACATACAGGTTGTTACACTCCCTAATTACTAACCATAATAATAATTAAATAATTAAACAACTTTACATCCAAGAAACAATTACAAAATAATAAGCAAAATAATTAAATAGCAAAGATAAATAAAATATAAATAAGCAATAAATAATAAAGGGGGTTAATTCTAAGTTTACTCGGCAAGACATCGCATCTTGTGCCTACGTATCCTTACGGGAGTGGAATCAGAGTAATCGTAGTTCCCCTCAAAAGGGAGGTTAGAGACTTCTTGACTGTGGTCAAGGTCTCACGGGGAATAAACGCATCTTAAGGACACGCTTACGTGGAGTGTAGGAACTCCAAATCTCTACGTTGAAATGTTAAGTTGTAATTAGGGTTAGGTTAGGGATTCCGCGGCGGGAAACCCTAAAATGAGCGCGGCGGCTCTTTGACCTAATGCTAGGGGTAAAATTGTAATTTTGCCTGCGGCGAGGCATTTGTGAAAATTAGGGTTTGTAAGGGTGTAATTTTGAGGGTTTGAATGTGTGAGGGTTTATGGACTATTGGCGCGGCGGCCAAACAGTTAGACCTAACCTTCGGATGTGTGCAATGTGACAGAAATGTTAATGAAGGTGTGAGATGATTGAGCTATGCAAGCAGGAATTTAAAAGACGGAATTCAAAGCGCGATTGTTAAGTTCGCGAGGTTACATATGAGAAGCAGTTACAATATAGTAATGACATAAAAATGAAATAAATAACGGTAAACGCAATAAACTGCAAAACGAGCAAACACCGTTAATGGGCAGAATTGTCAGATGGTGATGAAGTAAAATTATGCATCTTTTTGTGGTTTTATTTTGTGATATAATCTTCAATTTAAAAATGAAATTCTTAATATTAAGTTAACTCAAACCCTAAAACTATTTTAACCTAATTATTATATTTTTCAAAAAAAGGATTTTAACACATTTATTTAAAAAAATGGTTTTTATTTATTATTATAAAAAGGTTTTTTAATTTTATAAAAAAAGTTTTTAAATTATTATTTTGTTAAGAAAACAATTTTTTATATTAGTTTTTTTAAAAAAAAGTTTAATAAAGTTAATTAACTAATTATAAGAAAAGAAAAAGGTAAAAAATAAAAGGGGGGTTGGGCCGGTCATCACTCCCGGACCCAACCCGGATGGCGTAAATCATAACCAAAGAACATTTAGGGTTCCAAAGCCCTAACATTCTCACGGCGCCGTTTCTTCAACTCTCCTTCTTCTCTCTCGGTTGCTTCCGTCTCTCGTCGTTTGCATGCTTCATTCTTCTCAGCTATCCTGAAACACACACGAAAACATGATTAAATATTGGAATACAGGTCCTTGTCTTACTCTTCGAAGGCTTCGATGGCGAGATTGTGCGTTGAAAAGCGATGATGATATGGTCTGAGCTTCAAGGAAGGTGTTTGCTCGTCGTGGCTTTAAACGGCGCTGGTGAACCCTTTCCTCTTAGATCGTCTCGTTTTGAGGATGGATGCGACGGTCTCCTTCTCCGTCTAGGGTTTTGCTCGCAATCTTTGTCTCTCTCCGTCTAGGTTTTCAAACCTTAGCCCCCTTTCTCTCTCGCGGCCACCAGGGTTTCTCCCAGGTTGTATCTTCCTTTATATATCTTTTCGATCTTTGTGATTTTCGTGGGCCTTGTGACTTTTTGGATTTACGTTTTCTTCTATCATTGATTTCGATTTGATTTTGATTTCGTGGAGCTTTTGCGAACCAACGTTAATTTGATTTGATTGGGATCTGTTGATCTTTTTTTCACTGAATCGGATTTGATTGGAAGCCTTTCCATATTTTATTTACCTTGACTAGATTTCGTCTTTTAGATTTCAATTGGATATCGTTTCGTTTGGGATAAACTGTGCCTGATTTGGATTTTTATCAGATATAGATTTTAATGTTTTATCTGATATGGTTTGTTTGGATTTCACAGATGTTTCGGATACGGGTAACTCCATCATAGATTTGGATATCTGGTTCCATCTGATGCAGTTTAGTGACCTTGTTTCATTTTCCTCTAACAGGGTTGTGTGAACCTGTTATACTTTCTGAATCGATACGCAGGTGTTGATGCTTTCTTCGAACGTGCGCCTGGGTCTTTTCTATGATGAACTCGCGGCGATTCAATTACTTGTGACACTTTTTCTTGAACTAAAACTGGGTTACGATGTTTATGAATTGAATTTGGCTCTTATTTTCTGAACATGAGCTTGGTTCGTTTGCACACGAGCTTGATTCCTCGATTCTCTGAGTTGAACCTGATCTTTCTGTTCTCTGATGTTAAACTGGTTCCATTGAACTGAACTATGATTGTGAATTAGGCTATGATGTTCATAACTGAGCCCTATGCCTTGCACTTCGATTTTCCAACGTGACATTTCACCTTTGGTTGGGGATCACTACGACTGATACAGTTTAATGAACTGAGCTTACTCTTGACATGTAAGTGTGATTATGTGAACTTGTCTTGCTCATCTGATTTGGCTAACAGTTTTGAGGTAGTTTGGGAAACTGGTTTGGATTTTTCTGCTGTGGTTTGTGAACTGGACCTAGTCCTTTCTTGTTCTTGAACATGAGCTGAACTTGATTCTTTCTTGTTCTTGAACTGCTTCTAATTTTTTCTGCTAGAATCTATTTGCTCAGTTCAGAACTACCTGTTGGGCCTGTTATAGTTTCTGACTTTTTCTAATACCACTTTGGGTTTAGAAATATGGTTTAACCGGAGGTCGGATTAGGTTCCTGATCCGGCTGGAATTGTTTGCTGAAGAACTGGTTTCTTGCTCATCTGGTGCAACTGTTATGTCTTTGGATGCCTTCTGATTTTTTTGCAGCTGTCCGAACCACTCTTAACTTGGTGCCCAGCCCCTTATTTGGATTCGGTTTGGTATCTTTTATCATTTCTGATATTGATGTGGCTTTTTACTGATGAACTAGTTTTCTTTTGATGCAGTCTGTGAATCGAACCGATCTTGTTGTTTGAGCTTATTCTCTTGTTTTCTGGATTGAATTGGTTTTTACTGCTACAACCTGACTTTGTCAATGAATTTCAGGTGACGGATTTGTTGGATATTCGTATTTGATTGCAAATTTGGTTCGATATCCATGGATTTCTGTTTTGTCTAATATACTGACTTGGATTTTGGATATCCACTGGATAAATTCTGAGATATTTACTTGATAGTACAATCCATTGGCTTAAACAAGCATTTCGGCAAAACCTTTTATCGGCCCCAAACTTCATTTTACTCTTCATCTTTCTCGGCTGTCCCGCATGATAAGAACAGATGACACTTGACCTGACGCCAACGGCGCGGATTGGTAACGGGGTAGGACGCAGCTTCGGTTGTGCCACTCCCGGCACTCGATGATGACATTGTTCTGAGAGTGTCAAAAAACTCCTAACCTTTTTCTATATTGTTTGTTTTGCTTTGATGTGCAGGTTAGTCGAGATTTGCGGCGAAGCTCAAGGGCCAACATGAAGACACTTAGCATTTTTAGGACTTAGGATTTTTTAGATTTAATGTAATTCCTTGTAGCAGCAAAAATGTGAAACAATCTCCCTTTTTGTATAATGCAATCTTTATGAAATAAAATTCCCAACACTTTGAATTTATTTATATTTTATTCCTAGTTAAAAAAAAATATAAACAATTGTGAATAAATCCACAAGCATTTAAATTCATTAACATAGTCATAAAACATAAACACTCCCAAGTGATATTTGTAATTCTAATCTCATCCGATTAAAATGTTAACCAAACCACTTCATAACCAACACATATGGGCACCGTAATCACAACAGTTTCAGCATCAACAGTAACACTACTCGTAATTAAACTCTACTGACCAAATGCCAAGATCTTGATATGATCAGACCTGGTGATAGATAAATGTATCAAACGCCTCAGAATTTTAATAACAGCCCGTCTTCAAGGAATTGGTAGAATTTGTTGGAGAACTTTGTGAACCTTGTGAACCTTCTTAGAACACAAAGTCTTGTATTGTGAGGGCAAATTTTGGGGTGCAACATTCGCATTACCCGACTTACCTACGGAATCGTAACTAGGAAGCCGAGAACGATTAAACAAGACCAATACAATCTTGACATCTTTGACTTCCTACTTAAACAATTCCACCCCGATTACCATTACGAGTACACTTTTAGTTTCAGTTCAAAAGTAACCCCTAGTAGTTTATACTAGCAGTCAGCACCGTCTGAACACAAACCACGTGGGGAGCCGATGAATATAAGCGTTTGATGCCTAATCAATAATGATCCTTCATATCTCGATGCAAAATGAAAAAAGAATTGCACCAAAGTACACGGTCGAATATAAGAAACGAGAAATATGAGAAGGAGTCCGTTGCAAGTTGGTTCAGAGGTACTGGTTCTGAACTCGGTAGGGCGTGCTACGGCTCGATCCCCCACAACCTCCAAATCGGATAAAATACGTAGGGTTACCACACTCGTGTACCAGACCCCGTGCTAAAAAAGGATCAAAGTCGCTAACCGGCTACTCCACTACGTGCGTGCTAAGGCAAAGGGCTTAATGTGATTGCGCTAGAATGAAACCGGGCGAAATAAGATCGAAAAACTCCAGGTGAAATCGTAATGAAATTGCCAATTGTTTCGTTTAACGGGAAGTCGACGACATAGCTTGTTGCTTGTGTCATTAGTGTATCGGTAGTGTTCTATCAAAGTACCGGATTATCCGACAAAACGATCCCCCGTACGAATTGTTATGAGTATGCGTGAATAAAATCTTGTCCGCCGATTTTCAACCGACTATTTGCTTGAGGACAAGCAAAGGTTTAAGTTTGGGGAAGTTTGATAACGAGAAAACGCATCGATTATATTGCTAGGTTTCATTGACGTTTTATCGCATATTCACCATTTTAACACTCGATTTCTCGAGTTTTTCTTACCATTTTGCAGGTACATCATTATATGGAGCTAAATCATGAATTAAGAGCAAAAGGAACAAAAGAAACCATAAAGAGATGAAGAAATGAAGAAGCCTGCAAAAAGACTGCATAATTTGTTGCAGCCACGATCGTTACAAGGGTGTCACGACCGTGACACCCTAATTTGGGCCATCACGACCGTAAGAGAGTGGTCACGACCGTGACACTTAAAAATCTCAAGTTACGAACGTGAAGACCTTGTCACGACTGTAACAAGGGTAAAATTTGGTTTTGACTCAGACTACGTCAAGGCATTACGTGAAGACCACCTCTCCTTTTGGCATTACGTGAAGACCACTTCTCCTATTTTGTTGCCACGTTCCAGCATTCCTTCAACAACTTCAGCAAGGCCCATGCAACAAAGGACCAAAAATCCAGCCCATTAAGGACTCTATAAATAGTACAAGTTCTGTGAACACAGGACAGATATTCTTTATTCAAAATTTCTGCGGAAGCTCTGCCGAACTGTATTACGAACCAGCCTTTCTATTTCCCGCATTATTTTTAGTTTTCTGTTTCGTTTTTATTTGTATCCAAACCAACCATATAACAATTTCCAACATCAGGAAATTGTTATACATTTATTTGTTTCTAAACCTTCAGCATTCGTTCATTTTTAATTTCCGCCAACTCCAAGCTTTCCGGTCTGTGGAAGAAGGAGTCTGCTCGAATATTTGTTAACCAGGTTTTTCATTATATTGCAATTTAATTTAATTATAATGTTTATTTATTTTTCTGCCACGAGTACGTTATTATTAAATTCTCTATCTCTGTCTGGTTCAACATCGATGAGTAGCTAAACACCTTAGGGCGGTATGTGGTGATAACAAACTTAACCGGTAAAATATAACCATAGGCTGAAAATAATTAATCACTTAACATTCTGGCTGATGCTTTTTAATTAAAATAGACCTTTTCGTTACGAGAGTAAGAAAAGAGTATTAGGTTAGGTCAAGACCACGAGAGTGTGAGATTTTAACCAGATAGCTAAAGTTAGGCATTTAAATTAAACACAGCGAGAGCGCTTTAAGATAAATTAGAATTACTTAGTTTCCAAAAATTACCTCTAAACACTTATGGGCTAGCGAGAGCAGGCATAGGGCTTTAGGGATAAGATCTGATATAAGACCACGAGAGTGTGAGTTGAGGGTATTTAAACTGGTAATCTCTACCGAATGGATTAAGTGAACACCTTTATAAGCCTAGGTTAGATTGACCCACCTAAGTTAGTATAATTACATACCGACCGCCTTAGTATTACTTTATTGAAAACTTAAATCTAATTCCGCCTTTAATAGTCTTAAAAACCAACTAAAATCGTGACAACCATTCGCCTTAGCTAAACTAGAAGTTCATCTAGCACTAAGTAACCATAGAATCCCTGTGGATCGATAATCTTAAATATTACTTCGATAGGCTGTGCACTTGCAGTAAGATACCGCTAGACGCGTAAGAAGACCCATCATAGTGCTGATGTGATCAGTGAAAAAATACAACAAGGATATGATTAGCAAATCAAGAAGGAATCAGGTTACTCAACCTTATCGTAATGCGCTTTCAGAATAAACCCTATCTCAATTAGGTCTTTTAAGGGTTGTATCGTGGTCGGGTTCACGGTTCGTGAAACAAAGGATATTTGGCTCAAATCATGATTTGTACCCACCCCTTCTACGTGATGATCTCCTATCCTAAAGTTCAGTTAACTTGGCTCGAGCGCTCGCCTCTTCGAGAGGTATGTTGAATGGTAAGGACCATAGTTAAGGAAACTCACAAGGTTTTTTGAGTAACAGTTACTCCTTTTCGTTTTCGGTGTCTGTATCCACGACTTTGTGATTTCACTGGGGATTTTTTTTCTATTGATATCCTTTCTTTTTCATTCTTTTTGACTCCCTAATTTTTGCCTGGACTAACTCCTTTTGAGTTCTTTTTTTTCGATTTTTCTTTTGAAGTCCAGCGGGATGCCCTAATTTTTGCCTAAGTATTAGCTTTCCAACTTTTTTCATTTCTTTTTACTTAGCGGGCTTTCTTATTCTTTCTTTTTCTTTTGGAACAAAGTCGTGTGACACTGGTTGTCCTGATTGTTCCGAAAGGATTGTAACTGTCTCATTCCTGGTTGGTGAGGTTTAACCATTGTGGTTGGCGAGATGCGACCTCTTGAGAGGCGTAAACTGTAATTGGTCCTCGAATGGTAACACTCCTCTGTAAGACTTGAACGCTCGGTCAAGCTAACTGACAACTGCCCTACCCCGGGTTAAGATGTGAGGGTTCAAAAGTCCGAAAAAACTTCTACTTCCTGGCTCGAAGTGGCTAACAAGGGACTAACTCCTTATATCTCCCGTGTTTGGGGATTGGAAACAATGCCTTGTACGTCATCGGCAAGGTTTTATCTGAAAGCATACGATCATCGGTTATGAGTATTCAGTTTCGTTATCCTCCCTCCAATCTTTGCTAATCACAGTGACAAAGGGGAGTAAATAAAATGCAAGTGGCAATGCAATAAATGAGCGACAACGACATGATTAATTCAGAAAAATGCATAGTCACTTTATCAATATTACCATTCGAAAACAAACAATGTTTAACAGCAAGTAGTAACTAACAGAAAAGAAACTACAAATGCAAATGATAAAAAGTCTGAGGACTGCCAATGCTGAGGACGTCTGCCTGTCTGAATCACTGGCTTCTTGAAAACAAACTCCGAATCTACGGGATTAGACAGCTGAGAAGTTGGTATGAACAAACAGAAATCCTTCTCGAAAGGAAATGCAGTCTTGGTCGATCAACTGTTGTACCTTTGCCTGAAAAGCTTTACAATCTTCAGTTGAATGCCCTAGGGATCCGCCATGGTAACCACACTGAACGTGGGGATTGTACCCAGGAGGGTAAGGCTCTGGAACAGGCTTAAGAGCTTTCGGTTCCACTAAAGAACTCTGGATCAAAGATGGCAGCAACTAGCTATACGGCATAGGCACTGGGTGGAAAGGAGCATTCCTCCGTTCCAAGTTGTTACGAGGCTTGTTCTGATTCTGGCGCTGATTCTGATAACCTCGACCACGAGTTCGCTGATTTGCATGAGAAGTGACATAACGTTCCTGATAGGGTGCCCCAGGCACAACTGTCTGTCCAACATAACAAGACACAGGAGGTACTGATCTCTGAGAAGATGAAGAACCAACAGGTTTCAACAACTCATCTCGAGGATATTCAACATCTGACATGATTGCATTGATCACAACTTCTTCTTCATTCTGATAGTCATAAAGAGATTCAGCTTCCCTAGCCTGACCGTTTGAAATAATCTGAATTTTCCCGATTCTGATGGCATGCTCAAGGCGTTCTCCCAATGCTACCAAGTCAGAGAAGTTTAACGGAAGCCCAAGCAGTCTTTCGCAGTACGGATCCTATAGGGAGTCTACAAACATGCTCGTTAGCTCTCGGTCTAGAAGCGGTGGTTGTACTCTGGCAGCAAATTCTCTCCATCTCTGCGCATACTTCCTGATGGGTTCATTGTTCTCTTGAGACAATTCTTGCAACTGCATGCGATGAGGAGCTACGTCTAGGTTGTAATCATACTGCTTCAGAAAAGCTCTGGCTAAATCCACCCACGATCGAATCTGATTACTCTCTAACTGCATATACCAACGCAAAGATGCCCCAGTCAGACTATCCCGAAAGCAATGGATCATCAACTTGTCATTTTGCACAAACGAAGTCATCCTTCGACAGAACATCACCAAATGTTGCTTCAGGCAACTATCTCCTTTGTACTTCTCGAATCTCGGCGCTTTGAACTTATAAGGCAACACTAGGCCAGGAACCAAACACATGCCTGCAGCACTCAGGTTAACAACATCTTTGACCTTCACGGCTTTAATTTGTTCTTCCAACACTTGGAGTCTTCTATCACACTCAAGAGCTCTTGGGTCTACCGTCCTGGCTACTGGGATCTCTCTTCGGATACTCGGCACAGGGAAAACAACACCCTGACTGTTGATAAGAGGAGGTCGTTCATTGCGGACAACAAACTGCTCATGTCGATCTCGGTCCATAACAGGAGATTGCACCAACTGGTCTGCCGTAAGGTTGTTCACTTGTGGAAAGTCTGCCTCGAAAGTAGAACCATACAGAGGGTTGGTCGTCATAGTGAATCCTGCCAAGGTGTTAGGAGACTGGAAGTTGCTTTCAAACATAGCTACTGATAACCTTCAACTGACTTACACTGCTCGATTATGCTCAACTCTACGCAACCCCTTGGTCGTCTTCTAAAAATCAACAGTTGCTCAGGCCAATCACCGGATAATCACCTTCTGAAATCAAACAACGGCTGGATAAGAGCTCTGGCTAGCTGGAGCATGACATGCAATATGATGCAACACGTTTATGCAAATGCAATACAATATGCAACAAACACGGGATCATAACCCCCCACACAATCTCTGAATACTGCCGCGCTGCTGACGGAGTACATTCGCTCTGAAGAGAAGACCAAATAACGGGTAGGCTGGAAGTCAAGTTTCCTGCAAAACCCTCCCACTCACGGGTATGGACCTAAACTGACACAAGTTCGGCATCCTATGCGGTCATCAGCGTCACAGACTTTCAAGACTGATGATACGATACCCAGAAGGTGTGGCATCATCATATCCTGAAGAGGCCTCACTTAGCTGAATCCCAAATGATCGGTCCCCGGGGTCGACAATCCAACTAACAACCATCCCACTCAACCCAAAGGGTTGAACCGGAAGTCAACCAGAAGAACCTCGTCCGAGTGTGGATTTCGCAGGACACTAGTACATGCAAAGCATGTACGCACCCACTAATTTCCACTCTAAGTCTAAGGTGCACTCAAGCCTGGGTCTGGCTTCTCACTCAAAGGAACATCCCCCATCCAACAGCACAACAGCAACAGATAATAGCAATACAAAAATAAACACCCAATAGATAAGCAAACAAGCGCTAGGATTGACTCTCTTAGGGGACGTTGGATCCCACATGCATAAGGAACCATCGCAGTCCTCAGCAGCTGGGAACCGTTGGAGTCCCCAGCAGAGTCGCCAGCTGTCGCTACTGCGAAAATCGGCGCTGGCTGAACAGAAGAGTCGCCACCGTGCGTTATTTATCCCAAAGGAGGGAAAGGAAACGCTCAGAGTAAACCTACCGCAAAGACGGGAAAGGAATGGTCATCGTAACCAAATCCTGGATTCGGGAGTCGGTTACGCAAGGGGAAGGTATTAGCACCCCCCACGTTCGTCGTACTCGACGGGATCCACGCTTGTTTTCTAGTACGGATTGTTATTCTATCTATTCTACAGGTCAAGGGTTAAAAGAAAATAAAATGACTCGGCAAAGTATCGCACTTTATGCCTACGTATTCTCGTCTGGAACGAGAAATCAGAGTCAACGTAGTTCGCCTACCTACGGGAAAGGAGGGGAGGGTTGCTCGCTAGGATATCGCATCCTATGCCTACGTACTTTCATACAGCATGAAAGATCAGAGCAAACGTAGTTCGGGCTAACTACGGCTAGACAGGGTGTTCTCACACAGGAGTGAGAGATTAAGTTGGCTTGAAAGGTACGGGAACTAAAACTACGGCCTAGTCTCAAATGCGCAAGGGCAAGAGAAAGGGATAACGTCAGTCGTCAGCGGGAAAGTCTCGATCGCACAGCAGCGAGAGAACAGAAAGGTCAGTTGTTAGTGTGCTCGCTAGGATATCACATCCTATGCCTACATATTCTCATTAGATATGAGAAATCAGAGCAACTGTAGTTCAGCCTACTACAGTTAAAACCTGGAAAAAGGGAAAAGGGAAAAAAGGGAGCTCACTAGGATCCGACATCCTATGCCTACGTACTCTCGTCGGGCACGAGAGATCAAAGCTAACGTAGTTCGACGGGAAACGAATCTCAATTGCACGGGGGCAAGAGAGAGAAACAGGGATTCGCTCGCATGAGGCGAGAACAAAGAGGAAGCAGGCCTACGCCTAAACGGGAAGGAACTCGGGACACGCACGCAAGAACCTAAGAAGAAACTCCTCAGCTGGCAATTCCTTTGTATCTGATGATGCAGCCCACAACACTCGCTGGTTGCCTGAAGATTTGAATATGACAGTGATAATGAACGAAGCAGCTCTGGGGCTCCTGACGTACGCGCAAGCTCCATTCCAATCTTCTCCTCTCTGGATCTTTGATGATGACGCTCGAATCAAGACCAATGTAACGCTTAGACCGTCATGGTTCGATTTATACGAGAAATCGAACTCTAAGAGGTAGCATATTAATATCTGTGTCAAAGACAAGATGGAGAAATGATATCGAAAATCATTCTCCAATTGAATCGTGTCACACGGCCAGCCAGAAATAAAATCGAGAATAAAATCAGATGGAAACGAAAAATAAGAGAAAAATCCAACACAAAATGGAAATAATAGTCTACTCCTAAAATACGGCAATTAAAGTCTTAAGGGAACTATATCTGAAAAGAATTACGTCTATGAATCTTCTTAACCAGGAATTAATTCCTAAACTATAAAATCCTAACAAGTTTGAACTAAAGTCCGTTAAAGGTAACCATTAAATCCTAAACTATGTTCTAACTAGGATATTAAAAAAAAATTCTAACCAATATCAAACTAAAAAAACTCTAAAGAATATAAGATTCTACTCTAAACATATCTACTATTATTATTTTCTTTAAGGAAAATTAAACTATCCTAACACTTCAATTAAATTGCCATAAAACACAAAAATAGCCAGCAGGGGGGTAAATGATACAAAATGGTGCAGTCAGAAAAAACAGCCTATGGGCCCAGCCCACAAAGGAATTCAAAAAAAGGGGACAGAGAGGTGCATCAGAAATTACATGGGTGTTATGCCTCAACAAAGATACATGGGCTCAACCCAATAAACTCAAACACCAAAACGGAGAGGGGGGTTTAGTGGTGAAAATGCAGGGTGTATGTGTGGCACTTTGTTGGGCCTAGCCCAACAAACAAAACAAAAATCAAATGGGGTGAAAAAGGAAAAACGGAGGTGCCAAAAAACAACAACTGGGCCTTCGAGCCCAGTCCACCATAACGCCACGTATCACCTCTTCAGAACACAAACCCTAACGATCCTCCCTCTCCCTTCACTGTTCATGCGCCGTTTGAAACTCCTTCCGTCCCTCTCCGTCTTCAACTCGCGTTCCTGTTCAAACCTCACAAAACATAATCAAACTCCTTCTGAATGTGATAATCACCAACGAAAAAAAACAACAACAAAGCCATCGTTATCCAGGACTTGAAGATCTCAGAAGAAGCTCTTGAAGCTGTTGAAGGCGGAAATTCTTGAATCCAGTTGATGGTGGTTGCCGTTTCTTCTTAAAGATTTGAAGATCTCAGAGACGTTGATGAAGGAAACCATCGGTGAATACGAATATCAACAACATAAGTGAAAGAACCTGTTTGAAGATTGATGACATCGTTGGAGTCCTGGATGGATCTGGAATTCTTTTGACGGAGATTGTGTGTTCTTAAGGTTGAAGGTCGCGGATCTGAAGAAGATGAAGATGTTGATGAACTGAACCTGGAAATCTGTTGATGGCGGTTGAATGTTCTTGTTATTCGTTAAGATTCCTTGACACTAAATGCAGATTTGAAGAATAGCTCGCGAAATTGGACGAATGCTTCTTGAGCCTTCTTGTGGCTTGACGAGCTTTGATGAATGTTCATTATCTCCTATGAACTTCTGGGAACCTGAACGGAGATCCTGATGAACAGTTACGAACAAGTTGAAGATCTTGAACGGAACTGGAAACACGATGAACATCTCATGAACGTTCCTGAATGCGTTGTAGAGATCTGAAGATTCATTGGTGTTGATGTGGATGATGAAGATCCTGGTGAGATCTTTGAGAACGCGTTGAAGATCGTTGATGATTGTTGATGATCGGAGAAGAAAGAGGAATTTTCTGATAGTTTTTGGGTTTTCCGGTGATTGTTACAGATTCCGGCGACGGTTGCGGTGGTCGCCGGTGAGAGGTTACAGTGACCGGAGGTTATTGCATGGCCGGCGGGAGACTTTTCGGTGAAGGATGAGAAGTGGACAGGTGGCGGTAGAGTGTGTGCATGGGTTACGCGTGGTGGAGGTGGAAGAGAGAGGGAGAGCCACGTGGGAGTTCTGAGAGAGTGGAGAGGATGAGGTGGCGGCTTCAGAGGGTGAAACGTGGAATGGAGTGGAGGTGGGGGAAAATGGAGAGCACGCGTGGAAGAGTTCTGAGACGAAACGTGGCGAATGGAGAAAAATGAGCCTCTGAAAAGCACACGCGTGGGGCTTTTATACATGGACACGTGGTGCTGAGCTTTGGGCCCCCAAAAATCTGACAAGTGGCCCACGAATTTAATGACCTGATTGATATCTAATTAACATGATTATCCTAATTAAAGCTCAATTAAAAAATCAATTAATACTAAACTAATCTTAAAACTGCCATTAAAACCTAAATTGCAATTAAGAATACTCTGACCCTAATTAAAGCTACTAAAGAAGGGATTAAGATCTAATTAATCTAATTAAATCCTAAATCTAAATGATTAACTCTAATAACTTCTAAAAACTATTAAACTTATTACTTTTATTAATTTCTATACAAGTAAAAATAGAAAAACTCTATTAATTCTATAAAAAAAATCCATTTATTCATTCTATTAAAAATGAGACCTATTAAATTCTAAAAACAATATCTATAAAAAAGAAAAACTATTAAATTTCTATTAAAATTCTAGACCATTCTATTTAATAAACCTATATTCTAATATTAAAATCTATTATTAAAAAACTATACTATTTATTCTAATATCTATTATTAAAATTTCTAAAAAAACATTATAATATTCTAAACCTATTTAAAATCTATAAAAGGCTATTAAATCCTAAAAATGCAAACAAAGGCAATCAACCAAAATAAAAGAGAGCGCGAGACCAGATCGAAGCAAGCAGTAAACCCAGACACCAAGAACCTCCAAAATCACTGCATAAGCTGAAAACACCCAGGAAGCGCGTGACTTCTCAAAATAATCTCCGATTATCCGAACCGGTCTGAAATACCCGAAATGTGAAAACAGGGCTGTAATCCCGATAAAATCAACATGACTGGACAAATGCACTGTATGCGGTATGCGAATGCGAATGCGAAATGCGTCGAAACATAGACTAGATAGGGGAACCGGTTGGTCAAATTTTAGGGTGCAACACCATGCAAGACATGATGCTAATGCAATGCAATAGTTTCAAGAACTTCAACGGTCGATTGCAAACATTTCTTTTTTAGGAAAGTTGGAAACGGTTTTAAACTTTGAAATGTAGGACTTTTGAATTCGCAAAGGACTGTTGAATTCCTTGAAACTAAGAATGATGTTTTATGAATGTCATGCACAAATACACACAAACAACAAAGTCCTAGGTTAGAGGAACAATGAATGGAGTTAAGGTCTACCCTTCCCAAAAGGTATGTACTATGGGGTAGTTGTACGTGCAGAACAAGGTTCTAAAGAGGTGCCCAAAGTCATCAGTCCATCTTTCGGATATTATCAGTTTCCCAATTGACTCGGTGGTTAATAATATCCTCGAGAGAGCCTCTTTTGAGTGTAGTATCGCGTAGCAACTATTTTGGGAACATTCCCTCATAGTCCTTGCACTACGTCCTAGATAAGGCCAAAGTGGTGTTAAGGTACTACCGTCCCCAGTATCACGGACTCCAATCGACAATAGTAAAAGTTTTCATGAATACTCGTTCAACCGAACCATTTTCGAAAGGGTCTCAACTGAGCGGTGATTCTCAAGTCAGCTTGGTCGGGAATCACTCCCTATAAGCCTCGTCGAATATATCACCTTCCTATAATAAGGTCACTCAAGTCCGGGTGTATGACTTATCTCACAACAAAGATACCCCAAGCAAGGTACAATATATACAGATAATAAAATAAAATAGAAATATCATACAATAAACAAAATAGGGGAAACCCTTAAAAATTAGGAGGGTCCCCAGTGAAGTCGCCATTTTCTGTTGCGGTTAGAATATGATATTAAATTATTAATTAATTTGAATCGGATCTTTAGTTCACAACCGCTCTTTGATTTATCTGAAGGAAAAGGTCAAAAGAGGAAAACCTAATTTTGCATCGTAAAGACAATGCGGGGAGAGATCTAGGTAAGGGGTTGGTTAAGCTCAGGGAAAGTACTAGCACCCTAAACTTCTGTAGTACTCTACAGGAACCTTTTGTTTAATGTATGCTTTTTTTTATTTTATTATCTGTTTGAAATATATTGCTAAGGGATAGAGTGACCTAAAGACCTAAGGGTTAGTCCTAAGTTTACTCGGCAAGACGTCGCATCTTGTGCCTACTTATCCTGGATAGGGAATGAAATCAGAGTAATCGTAGTTCCCCTTTTTCTCAAATGCAACTCATGTTTATATAGGTAACAAATTAGGGTTAACTCTAACCTAATGCCCACTTTAAAGCCAAACTTAAAGAATTAGTCAAAACTAAATAAAACAAACTTAAAAGAATAAAATCTTTTCTAATATTTTTAATTTTATGATTTTTGGATGTTTTTATGAATAATATGGAAAAAAGTGAAGAAAATTTTTTTTTTTTAAAAATAATTTAAAAAAAATACGAAAATAATAATTAAATAATAAAAAAACTATTTTTGTTATTTTTTTTATGAAAATAGAAAAGTTAGAATAAAAATAAAAGAAAAACAAAAAATGAAGAAGGTGAGATTCAAACTCTCGACCTCTCACACTCACAACTCCTCACACACGGTCTCTTGCCAATTGTGCCATTTTATTCATTCGAAATAAAGTAGCACTAGAAACCATGTAAAGGTGGGACAAATTTGGGGTGCAACATCCCTCAAGGCAATACGCTAGGTCTGATAAACTTCTTCTCTAAGAAATCTTCTAATTGCTTCTTCAACTCACTCAAGTCAGACAAATATATTTTATACGATGACATTGATGCAAGTCTAGTACAAGGTACTAAATCTATGGCAAACTTCATTTCACGCTCCAGCGACAAATTATTAGCATCCTCAGAAAAAATTCAAGGAACTCACACACAAATGGATGATCAATAATCATAACTTCGCTATCACTCTCAAGGAAGCGAACATCATGATTACCAAATTATCATGCTTCAAGAACATCTCTACTTGGTTGGCGAATATGAATCTTGAATCCTTACTCTCTTTGGACTCAGGAAATAACACGATCTTATCAAAACAATTGATGTGAACATGGTTGAACTTTAACCAGTTTATTCCCAAAATAACATCTAGTTGACTTGGGGACAAATAGATCAAGTCAACTCCAAAATCTTTACCATAAATGGATAGGGACAATTAAGACAAACTAACAAAGTAGTCATAGAACCATTGGTTGGGGTATCAATGACCATACTACTCTTCATATGAGACATTACCAAATTTAACCTAACAACACAAACATGAAATATGAACGAATGTGTCATACCAGTATCGATGCTAGCAACCAAAGAGACACCATTTATGAAACACGTACCTCGAATTAAATCATCTCACTTGGAGACCTCAGCACCACTGAGAGTAAAGACTTTCTTATTGGTTTAACCATTCTAACCTACACATGGTTCCTTCTTTGGGTTTTGACAAAAAGTGTTGATTCAGAGACACAAAAACCTGCCTTCCCAAACCTAAAAAATTTGGGGTAAAGGGAGTGGCTCCCCACTAATTCCTTTCCCATTTGCAGCTTTTTGATTTCTTTTAAAACCTAGATTTGCATATGGCTTTCCACGATTATAATAAGAAAACTTCTTCACACTCACACTTTTATAATGAGTAAATCTAGCTCTATTGTCTTCATTATAGATCCTGCACTTGCTAACCAGCACCGAGAAACGAAGAATCTCTTGATAACCAATAAATTACTTGATCTCTGGACACAGTTCATTCTTAAACTTCACAGACTTAGACCATGTCGTCTACACCATTATAGTGTGGACAATATTTGGATAACTCCTCAAACTTGTCCGCATAGTCAGCTATATACATGTTGCCATGCTTTAGCTTCGAGAACTCAATCTCCTTTCGGTTACGAACATCATCTAGAAAGTACTTGTCTAAAAACTCACTCATGAAATTATTCCAAGTGATAGCAATGCCAACAACTTTCAATCTTTGACGGGTATTCTCCCACTAGAATTCAGCTTCTTCAGACAACTTATGAGGTTTAAACAACACTTTATGCATATCAGTACTCGCCATGACTCTAAAAATCTTCTCAATTTCTTGAGTCTAAGTTTGGGCACCTTCAGGGTCGTAACCCCCCCCCCCCTAAATATAGGCGGGTTATTCTTCAAGAATTTTTCCAGCCCACAAAACTCATCAGCTCCACCATTCTGATTTTGATAAGCATGTAAAGCTTCATTAGTTTAAGCCATCACATGAGCCATTCCCTTAAGAGCATTAACAGTTGCACGATCATTTCTTCCTTTACACCCATCCATAAATAAGTTAACTATTTGTCACAGTAAAGAAACGGTGGTTACGGAAAACAAACAAGACTGACATGGTCAACACCCATGTCGTGCACAAGGGAACTATAAGTTCTCAATACCTAAGGCCTAATGAACCGACCAAGCACTAATAGAAACTATGTAACACATTAAAGCCAAAATATAATTTATAAAATAGTGCGGAAATATGAAAATAACAACTAGGGTGTCATATTAACAACTCCAAACTTTATTTTTTAAAAGGCGAAATTTTAATTCAAAAAGCACAACATTTATAACTTAAAATAATAAAGCACATCAAGGTAATTTATTCAACACAACTTAAAGACGTAGCAAAATCCAACCCAATGTTACAATATCCGAGCGACACCATATACAAAACTAAATTGCCGATAAAGATATGACGAACATAAGAAAAACAAACTAGCGAAGAGGCCAACTATGCCATCTTAGGTAAAAAAAATAGATAATCACTCCTCATCCTCAATCTGAAAATCACTTGTGTCAAGTACAACAGTAGAGAACATAAAAACAAGAAAGGGGTGAGAATATATTTCATAAGTTTAACGGTTTATAAATAGCAAGGATAATTCACATCAAATATAATCATTCAACATAATGTACAACATACAAATCATTATGCAATGTGTATTTCCTCTACTCTTATGCATGTGATGCTGATAGGTGATTTTTATACGTTATTTTACCATGAGTTTTAGTTAATCAACTTACATGTTTAGTTACATTTTATGTCCTTTTATCGCATATTATGCGTCGGTTTGGTATTTCCATTGTTTTTAGGTTCTGGTAAGCAATCAAGAAAAATAAGAGCAAAAACTGGGAAAAATAGCAGAAATTCAGAAGAGTTTTTAAAGTGAAACAGGGGCCTGACACGACCACCCGTGTCACCTGACACGGCCCGTGTCAGGAGGGTGTCGGGAGGATGAAGATTGTGTATTAGAGAGGGGCCTGACATGGGTGCCCATGTCACTTGACATGGCCCGTGTCAGGAGGTCTGGAGCAGACAACTTTTTACAGCAGATATCCAGGGGGCCAACACGATCGCCTGTGTCAGGTGACACGGCTCGAGTTGGCTGATGTGCTTCATCTTCCAATTTTCTTATTTTTTGGGCCTTTGTGATCCCTATGGGTATTATGGGTATTTTTCTATTACTGTGTTAGACCTGGGAGTATTTAAGACAGATTTTAAGAAGGAAAAAAGAACTTTTAGCCAGAGAAGAATTACACAATCAGGATTAGGGAGATCAAGGTGATTGGGGAACTGAAGGTTTTCATAAGCAGAAGCAATTGAAGATTAAAGAAACTTATTATCTTGTAATGTCTAGTTTTTCTTTTGTATTTTCTTCGAATATTATGAGTAGTTAAACCCCCCAATGCTAGGGGGTGTCCCTGATTTAAATCTGTAATGACTCTGATATTAGTATTGCAATGACATTTCCTTTGTTTAATAACTGATTTGATCTCTAGTTATTCTTAATGCTTGCCCTATCAGACCAACAAGGTTTGATTTATGATTAATGATTAGGTTGGACCGCCGTTGTTAAGGCTTTACTTTTGATCATCCTAAATAGATATCACCCAGGACTAGGGATACCCTATAGGACCGCCGTTGATAATTGATTGCTTAATCTCACCTATAATTCTCTATGAACATAGGAATTAGGGTAGACGATTAAAGGTTTTCTCACTAAGGACTTAGGAGTAAACATTTTAAAGAATCGGTAATTAGTTAGTTACAATAAGTTGTTGCAGTGTTAATTTAGGATTGTTATTGAGTCAGATCATACACCTTCCCTAGCATGTTACTCATATATTTTAAAACCACTTAGTCAAACTTCTCTCTTTTACTTGTAAATATTTTTATAATTCAACCAAACCATTTTAAAACCCCAAATGATTTTTTCAATTGAATTATTTTAGACTTGTCTTTGGGAAGAGATGGAGAAGGCCTTTCTTAATGAGTATTTTCCTGCCTCTGTGTATATTCGTAAAAGATATGATATCATGAATTTACACAAAAGGAGGGGAGAATCATTGGGTGATGCATATAAAAGGTTCAAACAGTTATTAGTTTCATGTCTTACTCATAACCTGGATCAAACTGAAAAATGTAAATGTCTGTGAACGATCTCAAGATGAAGACTAATCAATCAATTGATACAACAGCTGATGGCTCATCAAACTTTACAATAACCACTGGTATTAAGAAGATCATTGGAGCCATTACGGCAAATGAGCATTTGGAACTATACGACCGCAGTGTGAGTAAACCTGAAGAAATGATTAATTTGAAGATGGCTACTCAAGTTGTGAAAATGGAAGATTAAATCAAAGCTAAAGTAGAAAGAATGCTTAAAGCAATGAAGGTAAGTACTCAACCTGTGGCTCAAGTTCAACCTATCCAAGCTGTGAGTTATGAGATTTGTAGTAGACCCTATTTTACTATGCATTATGTTGCGACTGCTCAACAAATTAAAGAGATAAAGTTTCTGAAGCAGAATAATCCCTATTCTCAGACTTATAATGCAGGGTGGAAGAATCATCCTAAATTCTCCTAGAAAGATCAAAATCAACCTCAATATCAACAACAGCAACAGGCTCCTCAAAAAGCAGAATGGGAAATAACTATTGAAAAGATGGTAGCTTACAATATTCAATTCCAAGAAGAGACACAGAGTAATCAGAGGAATACCACAATTGCTGTAAAAAAAATTGAAGTTCAAATGGGACAAATAGCCCAACAACTCTCCACGCATACTCAAGGAACCCTCCCGAGCACGATAGTACATAATCTAAAAAATCATGAGAATGTTAATGTTGTCACTGCAAGAAGTCAGAGAGTCATGGAAGAAGAGGAAGAAAAAGAAACAAATGATTATCAGTGTATAGAAGTTGAGCTTGAAGTCATAGAAAACAGGAAAGAACCGGAAAGAGTATTACCACCTATAAATCCAACTGAAGAGAAAAAGAAAGAGGAGGTTAAACCAAAAATCAAGTTACTTTACCCTCAGAGAGTTACAAAGAAGAACCAGAAGGAGAAAGACTTTGAAAATTTCAGCACGATGTTCAAAAAGTTAGAAATCAATATGTTGTTCTTTGAAGCACTCGAGCAAATGCCCTTGTACAAGAAATTCATGAAAGAGGTAATGGGAAAAAAGAGGCCAATGGGTGAAGAGCAAAAAATCTCAACTAAGCGGTGTAATGAAATATCACAAGGAAGGAAAATCTCCATCAAGCGAAAAGATTCGGGACCCGTAGCAATTCCTTGCACTATAAAAGATAGAACTTTCAAGAAGGTCCTCATTAATTTAGGTGCTAGTGTGAGTCTAATGCCTTTATCTATTTTCAAAAAGCTAGGTATTGGAAAAGTGAGCGATACGGGAATAAATTTGAAGTTTGTCGACCACACGACTAAGAGGTCGTATGGGCTAGCAGAGGATGTAATGGTGACAATTGATAACTTTACCTTCCCATTTGATTTTGAGATTATGGATATTCCAGAAGATGAAGAGACTCCCATTATACTTGGCCGACCATTCTTGCTTACTAGTCGATGCAATGTTGATATTGAAACAGGTACCCTAACTTTGAAATCTTTTGATGAAGAAATAACTTTAAAAGTGTTGGACATCGAGAAGCGAAGTAAAAAGGAAAATCATCAACCTTCAGTTGGAATTATCAAAACAGTGAAAAAAGGTAAAAGTTCTAAACCACTTCTGGAAAAAGTCTCTGGTGTAACTTATCAGGTTGCAATATCTCAGGCGTCCAAAGCACATAGCGAGACTCCAAAATTCATTCGAGGAGTCAAGAATAGAAAAGTTGGATGTGATTTGATACACAAAGTTGTGATTATCTCAGAACCTGATCGGTCCTTTGTTGTGGAAAGGTCAATCAACAAAGCGTGGAAGCTGAGATACCCTCCATAACAATGGGGAGTGATCCGTCGATCCATGCGACGTTAAACAAAATGTTGCGTGGGAGGCAACCCACTGTTTTAATGATTGATGAGTTTCTTTTTGTTGTCATTTTTTTTGCAGGTAATAAACGAGACCTTACAAGATAGAGTGTTGCATTACCCTCCAACTCCTCAGTAAGGATCTCTGTGAGTACATCTTTCTGACTCCTGTTCTAAAACATTGAGAACAATGTTTAGTTCAAGTTTGAGGGAGTTTTTATTGTTTTGAGTTCTCGTGTTAAGCACTTTTTAATTGTGTTTGGGTCCTTTTCGTTTAAAAAGCATTGTGAACTCTCCCCGAATGAGGACCGCAAAATTTTTCTTGTGAAAACTGTGATGTGGAAAGTGGTCAGTAAAGTATATAGAGTTTGAGGGAAGAGGATTTGAAACTAGGGAATTTGGGAAAGTTTGAAGATTGAGGTATAACCTGAACACCCTAGATTCCCCGAAGTAAGGTAACGAGTCCAACGTGTAGATTTGTGCCATAGTACTTGGATTTGAGAAGTATTCCCCGATTAGTTTATAGTGATGGTCCGACACGGTTAAAAAGAATCGCATGTATAAAGTTGATTGAGAGAATGACTTATGGCACAAAAAAAAAGATGAATAATGACGATAAAGACAACTGATCCTTCTAAGTTGGGTAACCCTCACCCGGTTATTTAGCCTAATGACGGTTGAATCTCTATAGTCTTCCCAAAGTAGACAAATAAACGCCAATGCGTGAGAAAAAAATAATAATAAAGGTGCCTTGAAAAAGTCTCAATCCAATCTTATACATGTGAGGGAAAGCGATCAAAAGTGCCTTAATCTGATTATCCAAATGAAAGGGGTAGAAAATCGAAGAAAAGACTTAACCCAAAGCATAGTTGGAGAGATGACTGAAAGGGTGATTTAGGTCTGTGGTTTTACCGATGTATGTTTTTGTGTAATATCTTTGTTAACGGATGATTGCCAAGAGAACTGGTTTTAATCGATCGGAACAAAGACTCACGTATGAGTATAGACACACCTTACGCTCACAAGTATTTTATTTGATATATACCGGTTGATATGAAAATTATTTATCCAAGCTTGTTGCTTGAGGTTAAGCAACGATTTAAGTTTGGGGGAATTTGATCAGTGATTTTTATACATTATTTTACCAAGAGTTTTAGTTAATCAACTTACATGTTTAGTTACATTTTATGTCCTTTTATCGCATTTTATGCGTCGGTTTGGTATTTCCATTATTTTTAGGTTCAGGTAAGCAATCAAGAAGAATTAGAGCAAAAACCGAGAAAAACAGCAGGAATTCAGAAGAGTTTTTAAAGTGAAACAGGGACCTGACACGACCACCCGTGTCACCTGACACGACCCGTGTCAGGAGGGTACCAGGAGGATGAAGATTGTGTATTAGACAGGGGCCTAGCACGGGTGCTCGTGTCACCTGACACGGCTCGTGTCAGGAGGTCTGAAGCAGACAACTTTTTGTAATAGATATCCAGGGGGCCAACACGGTCGCCCGTGTCAGCTGACATGACCCGTGTTGGCTGACGTGCTTCATCTTCCAATTTTCTTATTTTTTGGGCCTTTGTGATCCCTATGGGTATTATGGGTATCTTCCTATTACTGTGTTGGACCTGGGAGTATTTAAGATAGATTTTGAGAAGGAAAAAAGAACTTTTTGGCCAGAGAAGAATTACACAATCAGGATTAAGGAGATCAAGGTGATTAGGGAACTAAAGGTTTTTATGAGCGGAAGCAATTGAAGATCAAAGAAATTTGTTATCTTGTAATGTCTAGCTTTTCTTTTGTATTTTCTTCGAATATTATGTGTAGCTAAACCCCTCAATGCTAGGGGGGATGTTCCTGATTTGAATCTGTAATGACTCTGATATTAGTATTGCAATGACATCTCCTTTGTTTAATAACTGATTTAATCTATAGCTATTTTTAATGCTTGCCCTGTCAGACCAATAGAGTTTGATTTATGATTAATCATTATACTGGACCGCCGTTGTTAAGGCTTTGCTTTTGATCATCCTAGAGTAGATATCACCTAGGACTAAGGATACCGTATAGGACCCAGAATAATTCTTGATAATTGATTGTTTAATCTCACTTATAATTCTCTATGGACATAGGAATTAGGGTAGACGATTAAAGGTTTTCTCACTAAGGACTTAGGAGTAAATATTCTAAAGAATCGGTAATTAGTTAGTTACAATAAGTTATTGCAGTGTTAATTCAGGGTTGTTATTGATTCAGATCATACACCTTCCCTAGCATGTTACTCATATATTTTAAAACCACTTAGTCAAATTTCTCTCTTTTACTTGCAAATATTTTTTATAATTCAACCAAACCATTTTAAAACCCCAAATGCTTTTGTTCAACTGAATTATTTTAGACTTGCCTTTTTTATGTAGTCCTCGAGATCGATATTCGGGGAAATTCCCATTATTACTACATTGGCAAAATTGTACACTTTCTATTTTTCCGATTAGATACCGCCTTACAACCCTGGACCAAAGTGCTATAATGCTGGATATTAGAGTTATGTTACTGAGGGATCCTTAACACTGGACCGAAGCCTTACAACATTAGACTAAAGTTCTAAGCTAATCTCTGATATACATGATGCATGTTGCTACAAATCAATGCAAACAATCTCCATCTGAGCCTCCTTCTCCCATTATCAATTATCAGTGACAACACTGGACCAGAGTCATACAATGCTGAATATCATAGTTATGTTACTGAGTGATCCTCAACACTAGATCGAAGTCCTACAACATTGGACCAAAATCTTACAATGTTGGTTCTTTCGAACCTAAACAACAAACTTACCACATAACAATCATTGACTTTTAGGGTTAAACATTGGTTTGCCTTCAACCTTAATTCATTAACACTCAAACATGCCAGGTCCCAAGGCGGGTAAAATTCATAATCATTATTTTCAACAAATAATCACTTAATAATATGCCTTAAAATCAAAGAGTCGGAAACTCTATGAAAAAATCCAGTCAAACATCAAAATTGGTCAACACCTCAAAAACTGGTCGACACAAGGCTGAAAGATTGACCGCCACGAGCTTGACGATTGTCACCCTAATAACACTCACTGTCGTCATTGACGGTCACCAGAAGGTACTTACGCTGATCACGGGGCGTTGACATTTGAACCGTCACGTGGCTGACGCTCGTCATCGCTGACAATTTGGCGTCTTCGTCCCCAACACAGTGACGCTTGGACCGTCACTCAGGTGACACCTGTCACCGTTGTAGAATGAGACTTTTTGCGTTTCCCCCCATTAAAAAAACTCTGGTTCTCAACTTTATAAATAAATTTCATACCAGTAAAACATCCAGAACTCGATTTTACACATACAACAATAAATTGTACATCAAAACTTCTATTTATCATTTTTCACAATAATAAATCATGATTTCTTTATCAAATCATATCTTATCATATGAACAACAACAATTAATTTTCATAGCATATACCCACACGAGTTTATCATTAACAGTAGTAAAAATTAGTATTATTAACATGAAAACAAAAATCAACCATCGACCTAATTATAGAGGTTTTGCACAAACCTTACACAATTCAATTAACACGTCATAAACAAGGAAAAGGGGAGACGACATCCCCTGTATCCCTTAGGCTTAACACCCTTATAAAATGATTTTCCCCTCTTACCTCGACTTTGCAGCAAAGGTTGAAGCATTGGCTATGGAATTTATTCTCCTTCAAATTTTTTCCCAGCGTTTGCTTTTCTCTCTAACTCCTTATTTCTCCAAAGTTTTCTACGTACTGACACTTTTCTCTCTTTGTCCTCTATTTAAAAAAAACTATTTTATTTTATTTTATTAAATCTCACTAATTCCTGTTCATTCACAAATAAAATATACTCACATCCTTATATTTAATTAAATCCTATTTATCACTCAAAACTCATAATTCTCATAATTTCCACTAAGTAAATTATCAAAATTAATTAAATAAATTCTACCAACTCATTAACCTATATGAAAATATCTACTCCAACTCAAAGGCACTCTAAAATTAAATAAAATTTATTATAAGACTAATAAAATATTATAATAAAAATTATGGTGTTATAGAAGGCGGTTTAGTTGCATTTGCAATTGCATTTTCCTTTGACTTACCCTTTCTTTTTGTTGTCTTTTGTCCTATTGGACGCTCCATTGGAAATGATGAGTTATACTCATAATTTGAAGGTGTCTATGACTATGAGTTAGGCGATGATGTGTTTGCCCCGCTAGCAGAATTCTTTGTTCTCTTTAAAGAATTTTCGGTGGATGCTCTCGTCCATTTAGGCTCTTCTTTTAAAAGTCTACATGCATACTCAAGATTGAATGGTGCACCTTCATCCTGGAAAAAAACATGTGCGTTGACTAAAATATCTTTCTATGATGTTCCACTTTTCTTTCCATTAACAACTTGTTTGTAACACCCAACAAAATTTTGGACAAGACTATTTATTATATTACATTGACATTTTAATTGTTCGTGTAGCTTTTCTCACGCCCATGATACTGATTATAATTGGTGGCAATTATTAACCAAAAACTGTCGATTTTTTGGTCAACTCCCACAATTGGATCCTTTGAAATATTAAGCCATGATTGCATGAGAAGTGTATCTTCATCCCTTGTGAATAAATATCAAGTTCTTTTTTTAGCCTAATGCCTTTCTTCTCCTTTAATTTTAATATTTTTAATACCAATTTGAGTTGAAAATTATGTAACTTGATGTTCAGACATAAACTCAATTGGTGTTTCGGGTTCACTATGAGAAAACGTCATCCAATGAGTATTTACTTGAGATCTAAAATACATATTTAGGTTGTTTGATGACAAAAATATACTTTTGAGTTTGTCGTCGGTGATGGAAAATGAGAATTTGGCGATGATGAAAATTGAGAATTGGGCAGTGATGGAAATTGAGAGTTTTGAGGATTAGGAAGTTGATAATTTTGTATGAATTAGAACATAGACGGTTAAAAATTATATTGATTAGGATCCATTTGACCTAAACAATAGTAATTTTGAAGTAAAAAGATGAAAATATGGGTAAAATATTTTGTCGAATGAAGACTAATAAGATGGAATTGTGAGAAAAATTGAAAAATTAAGAGTAAAGTGATAAAAGTGTGAGATAAAATTGTAAATTTTAGAAAAATAAAAAGTGTGATAAAATTTTTTGAATGACTCATTTATAAACTAATCAATTGTTAAAAATAATCATAAAACACAACGGTCACAAGCTTTTATTATTTTTTTATTCATTGCACGGTTGCTTCAGACAGCAATGTAGCTCCATATGGATTTTTTTTTTAAAATAACCTTATTTTTCAATTAAAATACAAAATAAACATAAAATTTTTTAAAAAAAAATACAAAACTGGCTATCTTTCTACATAGAGTCGCCATATGAAATGGTTGATTAAGGTCACTTGACCTGAGTCGCCATTTCATATGACGTAAGGGTTCAATTTTCAGACCCTATCCTACAGAGGATGCGTCATTTCATATGGCGACTCCCTTCTGTAGGTTTTTTTTTTTGCTTTTTTTTTATTTGTTTTTTAGGTTTTAATTTTTTTTTATAAGTTTTAATATTTATTGAAAAAATATATAATTGATGATATTTGATATATTTGTTTAAATTTTAAAACATAATAAATATATACTTCGTATATAATTTTAAAACTTAATAAATATATATTGGTTTAAAATTTAAAATATAATAAATATATAATTAATATATAATTTTAAAACATATTAAATATATAATTTTAAAATATAATAAATATATGTTTGTTTAAATTTTAAAACATAATAAATATATAATTGTATGTCACCTTTGAATTTTGATGTTTTTAAAACATAATAAATATAATTGATGATTATTTTAAAATTTTGATTTTGTATATTTGTTTAAACCCTACGTTCTTAATTTTTTATGTTTGTTGAAAAAAAGTATATAAATTTTGCAAGGGTATTTAAGGCATATCATATGGCGTCCGTACTATTTTATTTTTCTATAAATAAGACTGCAGACTCATATATTTTTTCACAACAATTTATACTAAAAGACTCAAGTCTTCATAATTTTGAATGAAGTCTAAAATGTCTGCATTTCTAAATCAACGTTCATCGTCGTCGTCATCATCGGAGGAACCGTTTCCAACATTTCCTCTAATGAAAAGAAACGTCGTAGTTGATTTTTTAGCAACAAAGCCTCCGATAAAGGTGTTACTATGGAACACGCAGACGTTGAAGCATTTGCATAGGGAACTGAACCGCTGGCTAGAAGGAGATATTGCTGCAGGTGAAAAGATTAGAAAAATTGAGAAGTTGGTCGAGGAGTTAGGGAGAAACAGAGTTATTCGTGAATGGAGAAACGTGGAAAATCATGTTGGTGTCCTTGCGATGAGGTTAACACCAAAGAAGATAACGTTGATGGTTGTGATATCGTAGACACCTTGATGCATTGTTCTGTTTTATGTCGGTTTATTGTTGTTATTTTCGAAATGTTGTTGTGATATTAAGTTATGTTTGTTTAATTTATGTTGCCTGCTAATTGTAATCGATTACATATGCTTTAAATGGAATGAAAGTTGTTGTTGATTTAAAAGGACACGGTTACATTAGACACTATGATCTTGTACTTGATCCTACGTTAGGATATTTTGTACGATTGTGTCCTGGTTGCCGACACGAACTACATAATCTTACCATCTTGTTTGTTGCATCCATCTCCGTTCGAATGCGCGTGCTATTAGGGCGACCCTTTTTCTTTCTTCGCATCAAATCATTATGCCAGACAATTTCGCCTTCGTATTAAGGCCAATAGTCCTCCTTTGCCACCATCTGAAAGCTACATGTATAGACATTGCGTAGACTTATCACTTGGTGAACTGTAGAAAGATAGTTGGTTGGGTCTTGGCACGCCTTCGAACATGCTGATATAACATGAGAGCAAGGCATACGAAATGCCTGCAACTTTCCACAATCACACCAGCTCCTATCCAGTTCAACCCGGTAACATCCCCTAGGCCTTCCTTCATTCTGATCAATTGATTCGGTAACACTGAACCAACCTTTATTATGGTCAAAGATTGTGACCACATGTGTGTTGGCTTTGGCAGCTTCGTCTTTCATGAATGTTGTTGAACTATTACTGTACAACTGACCAGATTGTAATATTGAACCCCACTTTGTACGTCTGTTATCAAATAGTGCGCCTAGCCTAAAATATGTTGCCTTTACCAAGGCAGTTATCGGTAGATTTTGGATTTCCTTGAAAACAAAATTCATTGATTCAACGAGGTTAGTTGTCATGTGGCCCCATCGCACCCCATTGTCGTATGTCCGTGTCCATTTCGCTTTATCAATATTATTAATACATCTTAATGCATCCGTGTTTGTCAGTCTGATCTCATCACGGTAGTGTTTGAATGTGGGCTCTGTTAGTGCATATCCTGCGTTCACAACCTTCTTCCTTAGTGTTTGGTCTTTGATTTCCCGCATGAAATTTTGGGTGATATGTCTTATGCAATACACATGGGTCGAGGGAGGATCCTGCCAACCGTTATCAAGGTTGTTGTATGCACTCTCGATTGATGGGTGTCTATCAGAGATCAAACATAAGTTATGTTGGGGAGAAACGTAAAAGTGGAGATTTTTTAAGAAAAAACTCCAACCCCTAGTAGTCTCCCCTTCAATTATAGCGAAGGCTATTAGAAAAATGTTGTTGTTCCCGTCCTGTGCCACAACCATGAGTAGCGTGCCCTTATATTTCCCGTATAACCATGTGCCATCAACTTGAATTATAGGTTTACAATAAGCAAAGCCTTTGATACATGGTTCAAACTCCTAGAAGAGTCTGTGAAAAATTCCATTTCCACTAACGCAAGTCCCGTCTGGTGTATACGTTGGCATTGTCTCCAATATGGCAACAGTCCCTAGAGAGTATTCTTTAAGAGCCATCAAGAATTTTGGAAGTTCCTTGTAAGACTCCTCCCAATTTCTAAACACCCTTTCAACCGCTTTAGTCCTAGCCATCCATGCTTTCCAGTATGAAGGAATGTAATTGTACCTTTGAACCATATGTAAAATTATGGTACTAACCTTCAAAGATGGGTTACCGTTAATGACCGATAGAATCTCATCGCAAATCAATTGAGAGTTGAGCTTGCGATGGTCCTGCATCGGATTCGTGATTATACAAGTGTAGGCTGGACCCATTGACCCTATCTTCTATGACTCACTTCTCTTCCTGAAAGATGTTGTTAATCGGAACAGACACACCTTGTTACGACAATAGATCTTATACCGAGTCAGATTTGTTTGATCGACTCTATAATCTGCTGATAAGTCCATGTGATATTGTTTAATTGCTCGGACACAATCTTCTTTTGTACGAAACTCGTCACCCTCTTTTAATAGTCATTTTGTTGCATACTTCGGGCTGTAAAAAACATCTGTTGAGGGTTCATCGTCACCTAAGTCGAGAGTTATCATGTTTTGAGGTGGGCAATAAACATGACCGGGTGAAACTCCCTCTTCCTCATTATATACCATGTCGTCAACAATGACTTCAGCTGCTTCTTCTTCTTCATCAATGACATTGACTTCAGCGTGTTCCTCATCAGATTCGTAAAAAACTTGAGAAGAATCAAGTTGTTGAGACAATTGTTGTTGTTGTAACATAACATATAACACGATATTTGAGAAACCAGAATACTCATGACTACGGAACATGCTACGCACATCTTCATCGTCTCGAATCTTTAATAGGAAAAAATTGCATTGATTGTGCCTGCCAAAGAACACCGAATTCTTGTAGATTATTTGGCCAACTGGACCACATTGCAGTTTCTTTTCTAATCTTGACTTCAAGTGCAAAAAATTTGACCTTCTGTCAATCAAAATCTTGTAACATCAGTATTTCTGAAATTGTAACCGGCTATGTTACATTCAAAAACCTCATCGTTTAGATATGCACTAATCATGTATTGTGGTGTTTGAGACATAACTAATATTTTAGTAAAATTGTGTTTGAAGGGATTGTTTTACTAATTGATATGATAATAATTTAGATCTCTCTACTGTATTAATAACAATAAAATCTTGCTTTTTATTATTACATCTGCAAGGTGAGCTGCATGACAAGATTAAACCCTGCGTGCCTACAAAGTGAGCTGCATGACAAGACAAAACACTGCGTGCCTACCGTCTACACTATGCATGCCTAACGTCTACACTCTGATTTTATGCATGCCTACAAGATTCTTACTAATAAATGTGTACACATGGCTACAGTAACCGTCTGCACTCTGCATGCCTACCGTCTACACTTTGATTGTTACCGTCTACACTCTAATTCTCTGCATGCCTACCGTCTACACTATGCATGCCTAACGTCTACACTCTGATTCTATGCATGCCTAAAAGATTCTTACTAATAAATGTATACACAATAATAATTTAAAAATGGTTAGATAGTTTAAACTTGTTTACATAATAATTTATTACTTTTATATTGATATAAATATTTTAAATTTTTTTACACAATAATTTATTACTTTTATATTGATATAAATATTTATAATACTCTTTTTGATTCTATTTATAAAAAAATAGTTAATTTTTTATATTAGTTGAATAATTAATGTATAGGATTTAATACTATGCCAAATACATTGATTAATGTATCGGATTTAATGTGACTCATGTACTTAGAAACTTGAACAACACTACATCATGTATTTTCATGTAACACATGTACTTAGAAACTTGAACATTTCAGCATGCATTTTCATGTGACTCATGCACTTAGAAACTTGCACTCTACATGCCTACACTTGCATGCATGCTTGACAACACCACACTCTAACATAAGATATATTTTCGCTACACTCTGCATGAATGACAACACTACACTAATGTTTTTTTTACCTCACATGCATGACAAGACTAAACCTGCACGCTTCCCTTCATCCATGTCACATGCATGCTTGACAACACTCTGCATGCATGACAACACCACAACATGCATTTTCATGTGACTCATGTACTTAGAAACTTGAACTCTACATGTCTACGCTTGCATGCATGCTTGACAACAACACAATATTCTCATCACATTTGAGGATTATAAATAGATGTTCATCAACTCTCAAACTCTTCTCATCCCATTACAAGCTCTACTCCTCATACGTTCTACAAATTCTTCTTGTCACACTGTAAACTTCACTCAGAAAACTTCACCCAACAAACTTCACGAAGCAAACTTAACTCACAATGTCTCTACTCACAATGGGCAACAATCACAGAGGCACAATTGAGAACATCACGGAGCTTGTAAGTATTTTTCTTTTTGTTGTTGATATTTACGAAATTTAATTTTCCTTTAAAACTAATGGCATTTAAATTCTTTTGCAGGATGTATCAAGGTTTCGCTGTCGTGTGCATGACTACATACCACACGACCCTTTAATAGAGGGATACCTTGAAGCATGTGGGTTCAGTGATTTGATGAAAATCAAATCGTACTCACTGGATCCCAAATTTATTCTAACGTTGTTAGAATGCTGGAGACCAGAAACACACACATTTCACCTACCTCTCGGTGAGTGTACCGTAACTTTACAGGATGTATACATATTAATTGGCCTACAGATCAACGGTAAGACCGTCAACGACAAAGTTGGTGTTAATGACCAACTTTGTGAAGATTTACTAGGCGCCCCTCTATGTGTCGACACACGTCAACCAGAACGTGAGGGTCGACCAAGGGGGCAAGGTATTAATTTGAAATACCTCATACAACACTACAATAGTATCGTGTTAAATGAGGAGTCCACCGAGTATGAGAAGATACTTAAAACTCGGTGCTATATTATGATATTGTTTGGTCATTTTTTATTTCCAGACAGTATTGGAAATACTGTAAATATTATGTATTTACCGTTGTTGCATAACATTAACAAAATGTGCACATATAGTTGAGGAATAACTGTCCTCGCCCATCTATATAGTGCATTATGTAAAAATGCCAAAAAAAATTCTTGTACTTTTTATGGCTGCGCTTATCTCCTTCAAGTGTGGGGTTGGTCTAGGATGTCAACACTTGCTCCAGTCAACCGTGATCCATTCACATTCCCATACGCTAACAAGTAAGCTTATTTTTAAGACGAATTTACAACCGAAGTTTCTTTGTAACTTAATTATATGTACGATGTGTCTTAGTGTCTAATTTATTTGTGTTTCTTTTTTTTAGGCGGTCTGTTTCGGGGATGAATTACCAAAGATGTCCCAGGAACTCCATAGTCGTGTACCGTAACCTTATTGAACATAGTGGGCCAGATGATGTAATTTATCTACCTTTACTTTTTCTAATTGATAAACACAAACTTGTATTTCTCATTGCATATATTGTTAATGTAGTTTGTCTGGATGCCGTACGAGGGTCTCGACCACCAGCGCAACACCGATGATGCTGCCATGTGGACATCTAAAACACCTATCATTAGGTTCACTACAGTGGAGATGCACTAAAGTGACCGGGTGAAACTATAGTTCGGGATGCATCAGGATATTTCAGATGCTCCGACGTCATTGGGACATTGGCATCATCTACGGGTGGATACACAATGGAGTGTTGGTCATTGGAAGGATTTTGCGAAAGAGGTGTGTTTGCATTGGAAGAACTGACGTCAACACATCTTAACCGACCTTATTGCGGAAGGGGCTAGGCCAAGTTATCAATATATGATTTGGTTTAGGTCGGTTACAACCTCACAACCATTTCTGTCTAAGCCGACATATTTGTTTGACCCGAGACAACGTGCGTCTTCCTCGACTCCACATCAGCAACCCAATGCCCAACATCAAACACCATCTTATAGGCAACATTCAACTATGTCCACCCAAACAATCTTCCAAAACCGTAACCCATACATGCCACCAACCCAATCACAACAACAAGAGCCTTACCTATACCGTCAGCGTTCTGAAACCGACACCACTTCTGCATATAGCCCTGATACATCTTTTGACCCTACCCTATCCACCTATAGCCCAGATAACTCTTTTGAACCCACACCATACAGTCAATCTTCCTACCAACAAAATACCTATCCACTTTTTGAATACCAAACCCCACAACAACCAATACATCGTTTTCAAACCAATTCGATGTACCAATTCGGACAACCATATTGTCCATACTCCACCCAACCTCCCCGAAAAAACTACGAAAACATGAGTATTGAACTTAATTACGAAAGCGCCGTTGATAGTGGCCCTCCTGGCTATTGAGGTCAAATGCTTCAAAATTTATCTGATACGCCGAGGCCATCCGAACAAATACCTCTTCCACAGGTCAACACGCAAAGGGCAAATACACCTCAACAACCTCGTGGTAGACCTTTACGCCGTGCACATCCTCCACAATGTGGTACCGGTAGTCGTTTAGATAGAGCCAGCCATTATTTTTTTTTATCTGTTGTAATTTTTATTATATTATAAATTATTATATTTTACTATTTTTTTCATTTATATATATATATATATATATATATATATATATATATATATATATATATATATATATATATATATATATATATATTTTACATTATTTAAATTACAAATATTATTTTAATAATTTTATAAAACTAAAATTAAAATCTAAAAAAAAAATAAAACCTAAAAATCAAAGGAAAAAAAACAAAAAGAAAAACCCTACAAAAGGGAGTCGTCATATGAAATGATGCATCCTCTGTAGGGTAGAGTCGGAAAATTGCATCCTAACGTCATATGGAATGACGACTCAGATCAAGTAACCTTGATCATCCATTTTATACGACGACCCAACGTAGAAAGATAATCAATTTTTATATATTTTTTAAATTTTATGTTTATTTTGTATTTTAATTAAAAAATAAGGTTACTTTAAAAAGAAATTCTCATGTAGAGAAATGCAGCGGATCTATTTTTTTGACAATTGTTTTTCGGTTGGCAAATTCATGCAAGGATTATGTCGTTGGAGATGGTCTTAGGGTTCATTGAATACATATTTTCTTCCTTTTAAGGCGGAAAAAATATTCTAACTTTCAACAAATCTCATCAGTTTGATTAATCAAATGGACTTAAGACACGCGTCCATTTTTAAAATGAAATCTGCGGCTTGCCATCTCATCGACACCGACACGTGTGACAAAGTGTGATAACATTATTTTACCATATTATATTTTGTATATAGAAAAGATATAAAATTAACATAAAACACTAAATATAAATATGTATGAGAAAACTATGTAATTTTTTTTGAAAAAAATCCAGTAATACAACTAATTAATCAAATTGAATATATTTTTTAAAATCATAATTATTTATATTATGTATCTACATGTGTTATAAGTTAAATAAGAATATTATATATAAATGAAAAAAATTATCTCTTAAAAAAATTATATTTATGCTGTTTAAAAAGTTTAAATAAATATTCATATGTTTATAAAAAAAAATAATGATGTTGTTAAATTATTTATTAAATATTTTTTAATTTAATTTTTGTTTGTTTAATATTTTAAATTATGTTATATAAAGATAAAGTAAAATTTTATTTTTTGTATTATTCAATAAGGAGCCAAATGAAATAAGTTTTTGAATTTATGTATTCTACCTTATTATTACATTAAAGGCCCGGTTATTTTTCTTTTTTTATAAAATGATTTTTACAGTTAAAATAATTTTGTGTAATAAAATTAAAAAAAAAAACTTTTTTAAAAGCTTCAAATAAAAATTTAGTTTGAATAATTATTTTAGATATTTTATTGTTTTATTGAATTTTTTTAAAATTTCAGAATTTCAAGCTACTTTAAATATTTTTTCATATTTTTTTTTGAAATACAATTTTTTTGATTTCAACCATGTTTTGATCTTTGTATGTTTATGTTATAAAATATCAAAATTAGTCTTTTAATTTAAAAATAAAATTATAATATTTTTAAAAATAGTTTTATAAAATACTATTTTAAAAGAAAAAAATCCATTTTTTAAAACTGAAACAAACCACCCTAAAAATATTAAATTAAAACATGAGATATATTTTTTGTTTTGTCTTTCATCATATTTATCAAATAGACACCTAAACTTTAAAAGTATGGTTATGAAAGAAATACGACTTTCAGCGTATACTTGTCTTTAGAAAAAAGAGCATAAAATTCTTGCAAAAAAAGTAATTATTCTCGATGTATGTAAAATAATTCCTTGAACATTTATTAAAGTAGTAGAAATTATGTCAAGAAAAATAAATGTGGTGAAAGTGCTTCAAAACAAGAATGAATGTGATATGTGCAATTTGTCATCTTCATACAAATATTATTTAAAATTTTTGACAATTAAAACTTGGCATAAGATATGTTGGTTCTAAACTTTCATGAAAAAATGTTCGATAACAGGGTTACAAATAGTCACAGCATGAGCATTATGAATTTTGAGCATGAATAAGAAGTACATGCCCAAAGTAAAGATCAAATTGATACTACCCTAACTAATTGTTTCAAGTAGTTTCTCCTAACCTATATCCATGGCAAACATTATGAACTCTAAAAAAACGAGTAATCAACAATTCGATGTATACATAAAGAAAGGAAGAATAAGGTTACCAAGACTTGCCCCCTTCAAAATTTCATGAATTATCTTCTCTTAATTCGGGTGGTCTTCCACATGCTTTATTACCTCATTCTCAGCTAAGTTAGTATTTTGTTATATATCTTGCTCGTTGGGAGTTTTGTGTTTGCTTTCCCACGGCTTAACTGAGAGAATCAGATCAAATTGTTTTTGTTGTTGTTCCTACATGAGAATGTAAGGATTAAAAAAAAAATAACATTTACAAGAATACTTCATATAGCATTTTATGGAGGGATAATAACTACCTGTATTGTTAGTAAAACATTTTGAAGTTCATGAATCTCCTTCTCCAAATTTTCATATTGCACCGCTATAGCTCTTGTAGCCTTAGAGTTCTTCTGTGCTATAGCTGCAGACTTCAAGATATCCATTATGTTAAATTACCATTGTTTGAATTTCAGAATTCAGAACACAACAAAAACATAAAGATTATTAATACCTGAGTGATGGGTTCCTTAGTAACCAGAAACCTTTTCCCAAATTTCTCAATATGCCTTGACAAAATCCTAATAACTCTCACCGTCTTCCTCAAATCTTCCTCTAATTTCTCAATCCTCTCCATCAATCCACCTTTCATATTCTCTCTACTGATCATCTTCCATTGCCGCCTCCGCAACATCGCCCCAGCTGCAACACCACCTACCAGTATCAAAATCCCCCACACGGCATTAACTCTGTTACCACTCACCGCCATCAACCAATTCTTCGATCCACTTACCGCTATAGCAACCGAGAAAATCGCTGATGAAACCAGGCAGGATAGCTCCATAGCCGATAGGAGAGAGTCGAAGTTTTGATCACTGATTACTACGCGTTTCTGGAAGTTGGATTCGGGTTGAAGGACTTCGAGATGAACCTGGTCGGTACATCGGATCGTGAAGGATCCGAAGGTCTGAAGTCGGGAGGAGTTGAATACCGGAGTTTGGAAGTATGTGGCGGGAGCAATGGTGGTGGGTGTGGTGAAGCAGAGAGAATGTGGGAGGAGATGCGTCATTGTTGAAAACTATTTGGTGTTGGAGTTGGAGTTAGTTGTGGTAGGTTTTACAACATTTATTTGTAGATTTTGTAAGGGATAGGTTAGTTGTTTGTTGGCTTGGGTAGCTCGAAGAAACAATGGCGATGAAAAATAAGATGTACACGAGATTGGGACTTACATTCAACAATGAATCGTTGACTTGTTTTCAACAATGCTGATTAGCTAGTTTAGTTTAAGAAAATTATAAAAAAATGTGAGTTTTATTGCTTAAAGATATTGTTTCATTCAAAATCGGTAGAGCTAAATAATGCAACTCATAAGTAAAATTTAAGGATTGACAAATTTTGGTAAGAGTACATTGGTGTTAGTTATCTTGTGGGTGACCCTAAAACTAACAACTTCATCATCACTTTAAACTATCAACTTCATCATCACTTCATTATCTTGTGGGTTAAAAAAAAAAGTTTGTTTTGAGATATTATGTTTTTCCTATCCAAGAATGAGCCTCTCTCTATAACTTGTAGTCATTTCGTCTCATCTTTATCTAGTAATGGAGTGGAAGAGAGGAGCTAGGAAAGGAATTAAAAAGCAGGTGAACAACAATGGGATATGTGTCCAATAGGTAGGAAGATTATCAACGATGGAGGGGAAGAGTTTACTTCGATTTATTTTTCTAAGATTCCAAACGGTGTCAAGGCAAATGAGCTTTTCAATTTATTTGGGAACTTCGGCAACCTTAAAGAAGTAGGTTGCTTGTTGTCAAGTTTGATAATATCTTGATAAATAATGTTAAGATCCATGCTAATATCCCCAAATCTAGTAGAATAGAGAACACTCTTAAAGGTGGAGCTTCAAGGGTTAACTATAGGTCGCGTAATTTGGATATGGAAGGAAGCTCACATAGGAAGAATGGGTATTTGGGAGCAAAAATGGGAAAGAGATTGTTTGCAGAGGTGGTGAATGGTAGAAACAAGTCTGATTCTTTGCCCCCAGAAGACTCCTATCCATTTGAAGTTTCAAACTAAAGATTCTGATTTGGTAAAGATTTAGAAAGGCTTTTGTGGGGGTCGTGATCAACCCTGGCATGATCTATAACATCCAAACCAGCTTTGAGATCGAGGGATATTTCTCTATTTAGGCTACACCTCTAGGATTGAATTTGTGTATTCTGGTAGAATGTGAAAGTGGTGGGATCAGAGACATCATCAGGGAAGCAGAATCTTGGTGGAGACGGTGGTTCTCAGAGATCCGAGAGTAGAGGGAAAAAGATATAGATAGGGAACATGTTATGTGGCTTAGATGTTCCGGCATCCCATGTCATGCTTGGAATTTCTCTTTTTTTGAATTGTTAGTCAAAACAGTTGGAAAATATATTTGTGTAGATGAAAACACATCGAAGGGGGAATGCATAGATGTTGCAAGATTCATGGTCCGAACAAGTTGTGTTGTTGTGCTTAATGAAACGATTAAAGTTTTGATTAATGGTGAAATTTTCAGCATTAAGATGACTGAAGATCATCATGGTCCTCTTTGATTTTCTATTCATGATCAAAATAGAAAGGAGGTTGATTGGTGTTCTTTATCTGAGTTGGGAAGTGTTTGGAGCAAGTTCAATTTGGAGGAGGAAGAGGACTGGAACTAGATATCGATCCTCGTGAGTAATGACAAAGGGGGTGAATCTAGCCCTTTTTCCTGGCAGAGTAGCGTCCGATGTGACGTTAGCGTTGGAAAAAGGAAGTTTGGAGAGATCAAGGCAGGAAGGATTTCATGAAGTGAAAAATAAAGAGGATTATATGTATAGGGAATCAGACTTTGACGCGGCGAAGGTGGCTTCAACAGGGAAAAAGCTGTTAGTTGGGTGTTTGATTGTAACGTTCCTGGGAACTTGGAAAATAATGATGTTTTGTCTCATGTATCTTCATTTAAGTTTGATGAGGTCATGAGTAGAGGGAGATGGAAAAAAAGAGAATTTGAAGAAACTTAAACTTAGAAAAATTGAAGAAGTTTGTGGGCCTGTGTGTAGAAAATTGTCTAAGCCCAAAAAAAGAGTTTTGGACCTTGTTGACACTATCCTTTTTGTTGGACGACCCAATTAAGTCCTTTTCATAATCATCTTATTTTGATTCTTTAAAGAATAGTAGTTCTCGTGGTGCTATGCCTTCTTCGTTCCATAGTAACCTAGGGCTAGTTCCTTCGGAGAGTGTAGATAATTACTCAGTAGGTACTATTTTGTGTTGTGGTCCCATTTCAGACTATGATGTTTGTTTGTGCAACTTTAAATTTTGGGATAATTTAGAATCGAAGGTTGGGGATAAGGTGTGGAGTGCCATAACAAACCTCGAAGTGGTTATGAAGGATAAGAAGAGGGATTACTCGAAGAAAATAACGAATATGAAGGCTATAGATAATGGCAGATTCAATGGAAAGAAGGCGCTTAAAATAGATGAACTATGATTATTGGATCTTTAAATATTTGTGGAGGAGGTAACTATTCCAAAAGAAAGAGAATCAACAACATCATTATTGCAGGTAAAGATGTAATCTTTTTTATTCGGGTATCTAAATTGAGGGTGGTTGAGTCTTCTATAGTGAGGAGTTTTTTGGGAAACCAGGAGGTGGAGTGGTCTAGTAACAATGCCACGGGTCATTCCGGTGGAATTATTACTATGTGGAATTCAGAAACTACTATCCCTATTTTTCTTTCAAAGGATAAGGATTCCTAGGGTTGAAATTATCTTGGAAGAATGAAGTTTATTATGTTGTTAACGTATACTATGGGTGTTGTATTAGATTGAAAAGAGGAAATTGTGGAATAATTTACTGATTATTAAGAGAAGATGACAGACGGGTCATGGACTTTGGGAGGAGATTTCAATGCAGTATCATATTCTTCTGAAAGAAAGAGCATTTCTCATGATAATAGAAAATCTGAGAAAATGGAATTCAATGTCTTCATCAATGAAAAGGTTTTGGTTGATCTCCCGTGTAGTGGTAACTATTTTACCTGGTACAGTGAGGATGCCAATTCAATGAGTAGGATTGACAGATTCTTGCTAGTTGATTCTATTATTGATAGACGAGGTGTTGTTGGCCAAGTTATAGGGAAGAGGGACATATTCGATCACTGTCGGATTTGGTTGAGGATTAGTTCTCTCAATTGGGAGCCTAAACCCTTTATAACTAACGATTGCTGGTTTGAGAATAAATAGTTCTTAAAGTTTGTTGAAAAGGAATGGAAAATGTTTAAAGTGGAGGGAATAAGTGATTACATTATCAAGGAAAAGTCCAAACTGCTGAAGGGAAGCCTTAGAAGATGAAACAAAGACTCATTCAGATGGATTGATCTTAAAGTTGAAGAGGAAGTGGATACCATCAACGAAATTGATAATCAATTATTTCTCGATGATGGGAGCAGTGTCATGGAGTTGATTGAAAGGAGATCAAAAGCTAGCAAGACCTTGTGGAGGCACCTTAATATCAAAATAACATGCTGCTCTAAAAGTCCAGGGGAAGTGGAATAGAGAAAGATACATTAATTCTAAATATTTTAATAATCCGATCAAGGTAAAATCGAGGAGAAAGTATATAGGAGAGGTTAAAATGGAAAATGGAACGGTGGAATTAGTGGTCGAAGTTAAGGAAGAAGTTATAAGTTTCTTCAAAAGCAAGTTCAATGAAATGAATGCGAATAGACCCTCATTGGAAGGCTGTTATTTCAAATCTTGAATAGAGGCAGATGTTATTATTTTGAAGACCCCTTTCTCTGAGGATGAAATGAAGGTGGTTGTGTAGAGCTGTAACAGAGCTAAAATCTCGGGGCCTGAAGGTTTTAACTTTGTTTTCATCAAGAAATGTTGTTTTATTTTGAAATATGATATTATCCCTTTTGTGTAGGACCTTCATGTTAATTCGTTCCTTCATAAAGCAGTTACTTCTTCTTTTCTCACTCTTATTCCTAAGGTGGCTCATCCCACTAAGTTCGGTGAATATAGGCTTATCTATTAGGTCAATATCTTATATAAAATTATAGCTAAATTGTTGGCTGCAAGGTTGAAAAAGGTCATTGGTGGTATCATCTCTCACTGTCAAACTGCCTTCGTTCCTGGTAGGCTTCTGCTATATGGAGTTTTGATTGCTAATGAAATTGTGGATAAAGCTATAAGGGATAAAAAGGAATGCATTTTGTTCAAAGTAGATTTTGAAAAAGCGTATGATTGCGTCAATTGGAAGTTCTTACGTGAAATCATGATTAAAATGGGCTTCAGAAGAACTCGGATGAGATGTGTAACACCCCAAATTTTATTGGAATATTTATTTAATTTATTTAAATAAGAATATTTGCATTTTGGTGATTTTCGGTGGTTATTGTGGAATGTTGAGAATTAATGGAATTTGAGTTATTTATTTAAATAATGGTATATAATATGAATATATTAGTATTATTATTAATTTAAATAAATATAAGTTAACTAAGGGCAAATTGGACACCTGAGGGGAGTTAGTGATGGTAATATTGGAAAAGCCCAATTTTGAGGCCCAAGGCTAGGTTTAACAAAAAGGAAATTGTGATGGGATTAGGATTCATTTTGTTAGACTGTGAAAAGAATTGAGACCAGAGCTCTAAGGAGGAAGAATTGAGGCAAAAGTTTCAAAAGGTTTTCTGAAAAATTTGAGAAGGCTTAGAGTCGGCAATTAAGGTATGGGGAGTATTGTCTTCATTGTTTTCAATGTATAATTTCAATGTATTTAAAGTCGATTTAAGGGTTTAAGGGTTTTAAGGCTGATTATGAGAAAAAGGGAATTTGACCTTCGTGGCCTAAATCTATTATTGAGATTTTAACCGTAGGGATTTATTTAGGTAAAAGGAAAATTAGGCCTTCATGGCCAAAACTCTAATTTGACATTTGTTTAACCCTATAGGGATATTAGATAGTGAGTAATTCTAATGAGTATGGTGTAATTGTAAGGAAATTTGGGAATTAGGTCGTGAATATGATATGAGATTGGCCTAATAAACAGTAGGTTTTGTGCCTTTATTGCCATAAGACCTTAGGGATGATTTAGGGATGTTTTGGGGGCATTGGGGAAGTGAATCGTGTGGACTTTGGGTTGATTTAGGTTCTGATGCGTAATAGTGTTTTGTTGTCATTGTGTTGTTCGCACATCAAAAAATCCTTCGCACAATGAAAAATTTCGTCCCAGACTCGCACTGTGAAGAATCTTTCGCACAGCGAAGAAACTCGCCCCAGGCTCGCACAACAAACTTGCTAGCGAATGTAGCAGAGTTTCGCGAATGTTGACCTTGTACAGTGATGCCTTACTATTTTGATGTTGTGACTTCTTTGACGAGTTAATACGAGTATGACTGTGAATTCTATGTGATTTGTACATGATTGTATGATGATTCCTATAATGTAATGATTGATGAGCTATGATGATATTTACATGAGTTTTGATGATTCTGTGATGAAATGATTTTTGATGATGATGATTATGATGAATGATGGTGCACCTATGCTGTTATTATGAGGATGATTATTAACGTGTGCGTCATGCATTCATGTGTATCCGGACTTCGGTTCAGGACCTTGATTTTTTTGGCTTCAATCCCATTGTACGGATGTGAGGTATTTTGATGTGCTTCGGTACTCAAGTAGAATAGATCCTATTGATAGGGATCTATAGAGGGTTGATGATCCAATGTCCATCGAGTTGTGATGATTGGTACCACATGCATTGAGTTTTGTTGCATTTGCATTTATGAGATGATTGTGAGTAAATTGTGATGTTGTGGCCTTGATGTCTATTGATGAATATGATGATGTTGGATATGAAAATGACACCATTTTATATATTGATTTCCTACATTGATTATCATGACCAGGTTTAGCCGTGGATGCCGTTGAGGACTTTTGAAGTTTTGAGTAGTTGGCCTTTTAGTTAACTTAGAGGATCTTGCTCTGATAGTGTAACATGGGGTTGGGGTCTTGAGTTAAACCATATCTTATTGTGTGATTTTGAATATCTTTCCGTATAAGGAAAACTTTGGAATTATGCCTTTTGAGTTCCGCTGCCTTTGTGAAATTTTTGATATCTTTTGGGAAAACCCGTTGTTTGCGGAGCCTTGACCTATTTTTGATTTATTGGGAAATGTACGCCCTTTAAGGTGATTTTTATTGAGTTCAATATTTTAATATGATATATGTGATTATTTTTCCATTTAGTTGTACGGTAGAAAAGGGTGTTACATTAGTGGTATCAGAGCCTGGTTTCTCTCCCAGTACGATGTGGTTCAGGGACGAACCAAGCGGAAGCTGGTGGGCATGTAACAGCTAAGGTCGATGAGGGCAGAGAATGGTTACATGTAACACTCGAGGGCGAGGGAGTGGTTGTCGATGCGTGAGGCATGACAATGAGACACTCCTAGCAGCTTCTAGGGAAAACCCGAATTCACATCTGAATAAGAGGGATCTTGAGGTTGTGCAGATATGAGACTACATGGTTGAAGAAAGACTTATAAGAATTAATTGGTAATATCTATACCAACAAGATGCATCTTGTTTTCGGTAGCATGTTCCATAAGAACTCCACAGTTAAGCGTGCTTGACTTGGAGTAATTTAGGGATGGGTGACCTTCTGAGAAGTTTCCCAGAAAGCATGTGATTAAGGACAAAGCATGCTGAAAAGACCCGTGTTGGTTTGTTTTTGATATTCTTTAATTTTACTTCGGTTATGTTCTTGGTGATGAATGCAGTAGAAAGCATAAAGAAAGTGGACACCAAGATTTATAGTGGTTCCCCTCACAATCCGAGAGTACTCCACTCCCCTTTCAACACGAAAGAGAGTTTTCACTATTGTTTAAGAAAGTACAACCTATCACACCATCAACCGGTGAGGCCTACTAACAAACAATTTCAACAACTTAGGATGCAAGAACAATCCTCTTGCAACACTCACCCTTGTGTCCAACAATCCTGGATCACAAGTCAAATACAAGTAATTCTAATGATTTGATGAGAGTAATAATAGTGATATCAATACAAAGATTGATCTTCTCCTTTTGATCAGAATTCACTCTTTTGATCTCAATACAAGTGTTCAATGTTATGCATATGAAAAATATGAACAATATGAACACTTTGAAAATATTTGAATTTTAGTAAATTTGATTCAATGAATAATTTGAAAGTTTTAGGAGAGTCTTTGTCAATTTGAATTTTACAGAATTTATATTAGTCAAAACACCATTTCAAAAGGGTATATGAAAGTACAAAACAATGGATGGAAGGGTATAACATTTGAACACATTTTGAACTTGAAAGGAAACAAATTTTCAGAAAACGTTCAGTGTTAATCGGTTAACCATATAGGTTAATCGGTTAACACTGTAACGTTGGCCCAGAGAATTTGAAAGATAAGGGCGTTAATCGATTAACCTATATGGTTAATCAGTTAACACTGTAAAAACTTTGAAAAATAATTAATTTAAAAGTGTTATACCAATTCCAAATAATTTTAAAACATGTTAATGCATTATGCAAAAATAGTTTACAGTATTGAACACTTGTATATCAATTTAGAGAGGGAACTTTGATATACCAGCCTTGTGTCCAAGTCTCGACAGATGTAGAACAATGTTTGCATATGGAGCTTGACTTGAAAGATAACTTTGCATAGTCTTGATAACTTTGAAAGGCTTGACTTTTTGCAACTAAGAGATGAGCTTCTTGAGTAGTGTTGACATCATCAAAACTTGAGATTGAAGCATGCTTCTACATTCTCCCCCTTTTTGATGATGGCAATCAAAAAGCGTCTGCGCGATATCTTGGTTCGGTATGCTTCTCCCCCTATGTCCAACAACTCCCCCTATATATACTGAGGCAAAAAATCTGCACAGAGAGATATTAAAAGAACCAAGCTCTTCTCCCCCTTTGACATCAGCAAAAAGGAAAGAGCTTTCAAACAAACACAAGATAGCAGCATATATGGCAGCAAGCAATTATGTAAACAAGAAAGCAAATATAATTAAAAGAAATGCAGCATATAAAACATGCAGCACAAATAGTGTACGATTATAAATCAAATGGATGCAAAATAACATAATCAGTTCGGAATAATAAAAAAAAACAGAAGCAAAGCAACATAAGCAAATATTTTCTAAAAATCATCAGCCACATCCTCTTCATCTGCTTCCTCTTCTTCTTCACCTTTTTCATCCTCTTCATCATCGTTTCCGGTGTTGGTATGACGGGAGGTCAGGATAAGGTTTTGGAGGGAAGCAATGGCCCAGGAGTGTTCACGGTGACGGTTCATAGATTCTCTATGCTGGGTCATGATGGTTTGATAGAGAAACTCGTTAGAAATGCCTCCTTCGGGTACGAGATAGGCTTGATTTGCGGCTGCTCCTTCATCAGCATACTTTTATGTGCCATCAGCGTCCTTGAAGATGCCAGTATTCTTCACAATTGTTATCTCATTAATCTCATTAGTTTTCGATTTCATCTTTGTGATCGGTTCTCTTTTGAGGTCCAATTCCGACAACTCGAGAATGCGTGAGACCAGCTGTGCACACGGAAGACGCGTCTGAAGCGAAAGTTGTTGTTGAAGATGATACATGATGGTCAGAATCCAATTTACCTGAATCTTGTTTTTGATAGCAAACAGAAGTTGCATTTCCAAGTCGTTGATTTGAGCGTGATTGGAGTCTTTCGGAATGAGCGCATAGCAGTTGATGTAATGAAGCATCCGGTCAGATACCGCCAAATTCTTTGCGTAACAAAGCATACGGACAGTCCTCTGATTAGCAACAATGGTTTCCTTTGGGAATCTGCAGATCCGGTAATAGTATTCTATTTTGTCGTAATTGGTCCATGGCCCTTCATCATAGTTTACCCCTTTCCTGAGAAAACAACCGGTAAAGGGAATTTGCAGCTTCAAAGCAACATCAAACATTTTTTCTTTCAACCGATAGTCACGAACCACCGTTTCCAGAACGTGTTCACCATCAACATTTAAATACACTGACAGCTTATTCAAGAAATTCTTAACCAAATCCGGATAACAGTTACCGGAGTCAGAGACGAACTTATCCATCCTTTGGTACTTCAGCAAAGCAAGAAAGTCAAAAGACGAAACCGGAAAAGCTTTGAGATTGACATATTTTACCGGCAAGATGTGGCGAACACGAATCTTGAAGTCCATGCGTCGTTTCTTTGTGGTTTCCATGGGGTTGCTATCTTCTTCAGATTCAGACTCGTACTCTGGAAGCTTTCCTTTTCCTTTTTCAGACGAAGCCATGGAAGAAGTTTGTGAGAAACTGAGGTTGTGGGTTCTGAGGAAGTTAGGGTTTGAGAAGATGTCGGTGGTTATGAGGAGTTATCCAACTTAAAGAGTGGGAGAGAGATAGTGGGTTTTACACTTAGGGTTTGAAGAGGGAAGTTTCAAATACTCTTGTAGTCAAAGAAGAGGGAATAGGATTCCAAGGATATGTTGGATTGAAATTTTAAGAAAATATTTACCACATAAATAAAACAAACAAATATAATTTTCCAAAATTTAAAACAATTTTTGTTTCTGATTTTTGCCCATTTTGAGAGTGTTAATCGGTTAACCATATAGGTTAATCGATTAACCTGTTAAAAAATTTAATTTTCAGACAAAAAGTTACAGTGTTAATCGGTTAACATATTAAAAAAATAAATCAGAACTGAAAAAACTTTCAGTGTTAATCGGTTAACACTTGTGAATTTTGGAAAAATGCTTACAAACAGAATGCAAACATATTTAAAACATATTGAAAACATACATAATATCATGCATACATAAAATAGAAAAAGGTCAAATGTCACCTTCATCAAGAATCCCAAGTTCTCGCCGAATTTTGTAGAATGGTTCTTTCGCCAAGGGTTTGGTGAAGATGTCGGCGAGTTGATTGTGCGTGTCGACGAAAGTAACATCTACATCTCCATTTAATACGTGATCTCTGTTAGAACACAAATTGGTTCTTAATAATATCCCTATGTTTTGATGATAACTATTATGAAATTTTGTAATTAAGAATTATATACTCTAAAATTTTCTTAAGAGTTTTTACTGCAGATAGTAAAGGAATTAACACTCCAGAAGCAAATCAGAATTGAACATAAGTAATATGCTAGACTCTGAAGCGCCAGATGCATTCATTAGAAGATTCTGAATGCTACCAACAGAAGATCCTGAGCGCTGTCTCTAGAAGGATCTGAAGCAGAAGCTCCAGAAGGGTCTGAAGCAAAAGCTTCAGAAGAATCTGAAGCAAGTCAAAAGCATCTGAACCAAAGAAGAATTCTGTATGAAGAGTTTTCAAAGCATAGTTACTACAGAAGATTCTGAAAGTACTAAAGCTGCCAGTACTGAGGATCTAACTCAAACATGCTCTGAACTTACACACGCTAAAAGCACACCTGCTGCAGAAGACTCTGATTCAGCAAAACTCTGATCAACATCAGAAGGCTCTGATCAAATTAGACTCTGATGAATCTTGCTGAAAATTGAAGAAGAAGAATTCAAGATTATATCCGTTGGAATAATTCAAACGACTCTTTCCTTATTTATGCTAGACACAAGAACACAGACAAAAAGGATTTCTCTGTGCTTTCTTCTTCTAGGAAAGGTCACTTGATGTGAAGACAAAAAGGCTCAGACCTTTTGGACACTCTTCTCAACGTGAAGCTCTCCTTGGATCAGCTGCCTATAAAAGCAAGTCTTCACCCATCTTCTTCAGTTGACGTTTTATCAAGAAAGAAATCAATATTCAAAGCTCTTATACTATTCACATTCTCTCTTAGAATTAATTTCTTTGTTCTTAATATTAAGTGAAAAATCACAGTTGTGATAAAGCTTTTTAGAAGCAATTTAAACACTTGTATTTGTTATTACATTTAATTGTAAGAATACCTTAAGAAGATCCAATTAGGATCAGTAGTTCTTGAGAAGACTTTGAACAGTTGTTCTTAGTGCTTACTATTGAAATCAGTTGATTAAATAGTGGATTAAGTCCTTGATTGAGAAAGGAAAATCACTCTAGGAAGGGTGGACTGGAGTAGTTGAGTTCAACGAACCAGGATAAAAATACTTGAGTTTTTATTTCTAAGTTTTTATCTTCATACTTATTCAACCCCCCTTCTAAGTATTTTCTCACCTTCAGTTGGCATCAGAGCTCCGGTTCTGTGTGTGCTACCACTTCACAGTGACAGTAAAGATCCAGTGAGAAATACTTTGATATATATTTGGTTGTTACTTTGGCTGATAATACAATGTCTAACATTAACAAGAAATATGAAGAAAGGGACAGAATCAGCACCAAACCCCCTATGTTTGATGGAGAGAAATTTGATTATTGGAAAGATAGAATTGCAAGTTTTTTCCTTGGATATGATGCTGATTTATGGGATCTGGTCATAGATGGATATGTTCATCCCACTGATGGGAATGGCAAGAAAGTAGACAGAAAATCTATGACAGATGCTCAGAAGAAGGAATTTAGAAATCACCACAAGGCCAGAACAATATTGTTAAATGCAATATCTCACACTGAGTATAAAAAAATTACAAATAGGGAAACTGCATTTGACATGTTTGAATCCTTAAAAATGACTCATGAGGGAAACTCTCAAGTCAAGGAAACAAAGGCTCTGGCTCTGATCCAGAAGTATGAAGCTTTCAAGATGGAAGACTCTGAATCTGTTGAAGCTATGTTCTCCAGATTTCAAATACTTACAGCTGGAATAAAGGTTCTGGATAAAGGATACTCTACTGCTGATCATGTAAAAAAGATCATCAGAAGCTTACCTACCAGATGGAGACCTATGGTGACAGCGCTGAAAATGGCTAAAGATCTAAACAAGATTTCCTTGGAGGAACTGATCAGTTCATTAAGAAGTCATGAAATTGAACTTGAGGAAGATGAACCTCAAAAGAAAGGTAAATCTATTGCTTTAAAATCTAATAAATCTACTAAAGCATTGCAGGTAATAGAGGAAAGCTCTGAATAATCCTCATCTGAAGATGAAGATGAACTATCCATGCTATCCAGAAGAATAAACAAACTCTGGAAGCATAAAGGAAAGAAGTTCAGAAACTTCAGGAAGCCTGACCAAAGAAAAGAATCTTATGGACACAGAAGATCTGGCAAAAAGGAGGTTGTCTGTTATGAATGTAAAGAACCTGGACATTACAAAAATGAATGTCCAAAGGTGCTGAAAGAAAAGCCTAAAAGAAAATTTGATAAGAAGAAAAAGGTTCTAATGGCCACCTGGGATGATTCAGATACATCTGAATCTGAATCTGAGTCAGAAGAGGAATGTGCCAATGTAGCTTTGATGGCAGACATAGAAGATCAGGAGGAAGGAACTTCAGGATCTGAATCTGACTCTGACGCTGAAGAGGTAATGGCTAAACTCACTAAAGAAGAACTTATCAAAGTGTTATCAGAAGTTCTGAAGAGCTATAACAATATTAAGCTCAAATACAAGAAGCGTCAAAGCAATCTTGTATCTGAGAATAATATTCTCAAATCAGAAGTAGCTGAGCTAAATAAAAAGAACTTAAAATTGAAAAATGATTCTGAATTAGCTCAACAAAACTCGGATTCTGAAACTGAATCTGAATGCAAAAATATTTAGGAAAAATATGATTATAGCTTTCAGAAGTTTCTTGCTAAAAGCATAGACAGAAGCAAAATGGCTTCTATGATCTATGGAGTTAGCAGAAATAACAGAAAAGGAATTGGATATGAATCTTCCTCTGGAAAGGATTTAAATCCAAAACCTGTTGATAAAATTATCATCAAGAAAACTCCTTTATATTCACACTTTAAATTTGGTCACTTGAATGATATTGAACAAACACGTTCTGAAAAGAATATTCATGTGTTTAAATCTAAGGCTAGTCAGAATAAACCTTATGTTGAAAAATAGAAGTTTAGACAAACCTTCAGAACAACTAACCCTAAAGGACCCAAGAAGATCTGGGTACCTAAAAGTAAAATAATCCATGTTGCAGATGTTCTTAGCAGCAAGGTCAGGACGCCAATCATGGTACCTGGACTCTGGATGCTCACGACACATGACAAGAGAAAAGTCTATGTTCCAAAGTCTGGAGTTCAGATCTGGAGGTGATGTGAAATTTGGAGGGAATCAGAAAGGCAAGATCATTGGATCTGGCACCATTGGAAATGGTAAAATTCCCTCTATCACTAATGTTTTACTTGTTGAAGGGTTAAAGCATAACTTATTGTCCATAATTCAATTAAGTGACAATGGTTATGATATAACCTTTAATCAAAAATGTTGTAAAGCTATTAGTCAAAAAGATGGCTCTATTCTATTTAGTGGAAAGAGGAAAAATAACATTTATAAAATAAATCTTTCAGAACTTAAAGTTCAAAATGTTAAATGCCTCTTGTCTGTTAATGAGGAGCAATGGGTCTGGCACAGAAGATTGGGACATATTAATATGAGACGTATATCTCAGATTAATAAACTTAATCTTGTCAGAGGACTTTCTAATCTGAATTTCACCTCATATGCTCTTTGTGAAGCATGCCAAAAAGGGAAGTTTTCAAAATCATCTTTTAAATCAAAAAATGTTGTTTCTACTTCTAGGCCACTAGAATTACTTCATATTGATCTATTTGGACCAGTGAAAACTGCATCCATCAAAGGCAAGAAGTATGGATTAGTCATTGTTGATGACTATAGTAGATGGACATGGGTAAAGTTCTTAAAACACAAGGATGAGTCACATTCTGTGTTCTTTGACTTCTGTAAATAAGTCCAGAATGAAAAAGATTTCAAAATTATAAAAGTCAGAAGTGATCATGGTGGTGAATTTGAAAATAAATATTTTGAAAAATATTTTAATGAAAATGGCATTGCTCATGATTTTTCCTGTCCTAGAACTCCACAACAAAATGGAGTTGTAGAGAGGAAAAACAGAACTCTGCAAGAAATGGCCAGAACCATGATCAATAAGACCAATCTGGCAAAACACTTTTGGGCAGAAGCAATCAACACAGCCTGTTACATTCAGAACAGAGTGTCTGTAAGACCTCTTCTGGAGAAGACTCCATATGAACTGTGGAAGAACAAAAAGCCCAACATTTCATATTTTTATCCTTTTGGATGTATTTGCTATATGTTAAATACTAAAGAAAATCTGAACAAGTTTGATTCCAAAGCACAGAAGTGTTTCATACTTGGATATTCTGAACGCTCTAAAGGCTACAGAGTATACAACACTGAGACACAGATTGTGGAAGAATCTATTCATGTTAGATTTGATGATAAGCTTGGCAGTAAAAAGTCAAAGCAGTCTGAAAACTCTGCAGATAGAGAAGTAGTCTTCACAGACTCTGAAGGATCAGAGGCAGACAAAGCTCAAGTGAAGGAACCAGAAGAAACTCCAGAGGCAATTCCTTTAACTTCTCAGATGAACAATTTAAACATTTCTGAAGAATCAACTGTTAGAAGATCATCTTCCAGAATCAAAACTTCTCATCCAGAGAATGTTATAATTGGAAAGAAGCACGATCCCATCAGAACAAGATCCTTTCTAAGATCATCTGAAGCATCATTATTTGGACTGGTGTCAGAAATTGAACCAACATCTATAGATGAAGCTCTGCAAGACAATGATTGGATTATTGCCATGCAAGAAGAGTTAAATCAATTCACCAGAAATAATGTGTGGCATTTAGTTCAAAGACCAAAAGGATTCAATGTAATTGGAACTAAATGGGTCTTTAAAAATAAGCTTAATGAGAAAGGAGAAGTTGAAAGAAATAAGGCAAGGCTTGTTTCTCAAGGGTACAGTCAACAAGAAGGTATTGATTATACTGAAACTTATGCTCCAGTGGCAAGGTTAGAATCTATACGCCTTCTTATTTCATTTGCTGCACAAAATAACATCACTCTGTATCAGATGGATGTTAAAAGTGCCTTTCTAAATGGTATTATAGAAGAAGAAGTTTATGTTCACCAGCCTCCTGGTTTTGAGAGTGAAAATTTTCCAGATCATGTTTTCAAACTAAAGAAATCTCTGTATGGTTTAAAACAAGCTCCCAGAGCTTGGTATGAGAGATTGAGCAATTTTCTTCTGGAGAAAAATTTCATCAGAGGCAAAGTGGACACAACACTCTTTTGTAAATCATTTAAGAAAGATCTTCTAATTTGTCAAATTTATGTGGATGGTAAAATACTTGGATCTACCAATACTATGCTGGGAAAGGAGTTTGCTAAATGTATGCAGGCAGAATTTGAAATGAGCATGATGGGAGAACTGAAATTATTTCTGGGAATTCAAGTCAATCAAACTCCAGAGTGCACTTACATACATCAGACCAAATATGTTAAAGAACTTCTGAAGAAATTTAACATGACTGATAGTAAGCTGGCAAAGACTCCCATGCATCCAACTACCTCACTAGGCAAGGAAGAGGTAAGTAAGAAAGTAGATCAGAAACTCTACAGAGGTATGATAGGATCTCTTCTTTACTTAATTGCTTCTAGACCTGACATATTGTTCAGTGTATGCTTGTGTGCTAGATTCCAATCAGATCCTAGAGAATCACACTTGACAGCTGTCAAGAGGATTCTAAGGTATCTTAGAGGTACTTCTAATGTGGGTTTGTGTTACAGAAAATCTGATGATTTCAAATTAGTTGGATTCTGTGATGCTGACTACGCTGGAGATAGAGTGGAAAGAAAAAGTACTTCTGGAAGTTGTCAATTTCAAGGAAGAAATCTAATCTATTGGTACAACAAGAAGCAACCCACAATTGCCTTATCAACCACAGAGGCAGAATATATTGCTGCTGCTGGATGTAGCACGCAGATGCTCTGGATGAAAAGTCAGCTAGAAGATTATCAAATATTTGAAAGTAACATTTCTATCTTCTGTGATAATACTTCTGCTATATGTTTGTCTCAAAACCCTATTTTACACTCTAAGGCAAAACATATAGAAATTAAGCATCATTTCATTAGAGACTATGTTCAGAAGGGAATTATGAATCTAGCCTTTGTTGATACAGATCATCAGTGGGCAGACATTTTCACAAAACCCCTTGTTGAAGATAGATTCAAATTTATTCTGAAAAATATTGGTATGGATTTGTGTCCAGAATAATATTTGTCATAAGCAAATTTTACAAATGCAAAAATGCCTAATGCTCTGAAGTATTTCTTATGATTACTTATTCATTTTCTTTAATTATTTTCTTGTGAAACTCTGAACTAACAATCCTCAGAGGATCTGAACGTTGGTTAACGTTTCATTTCTCAAGAGAATTCAGAAGCACATGCAAGCAAACACGTGTCACTCCAAATCTGCAAAGGTGGCGTGTACACTACTGAAGAGATGTTTGAGGTGAAGTTTGAATAGTGAAAATATTGATTTTTCCCCCCAAATTGTCAGAATCAATAAATGCTTGAAATGATTTTATTCCTTTTCATTAAATGCTTTGTGTGAACGTGCTTTCTTCTGACTGTTTGTATGCCTATGTGTTTAGTATAAATATCACACTTCTCACCACATTCACACTTTTCACATCTCAAGCTGTTTATGCATTTTTGTCTTCTCTTCTCTCTTCACAAAAACCCTAAGCGTTTGACAAACTCATCTTCAATGGCAACTTCATCATCAACTGCTGCACAATTCCAATCAACCATGGCTGCAGTTACGTCTGCAAATATGGGTGTGACTCCTTATACACCACCAAAGAGAACATTGCTAACACCTGTTGAAAAACTGGAGGTTCTCTGTGAATCAATGGTGGAATTTGAATCACTTGCTGAGAATGGGTTTGAGTTTCGCTCCATTATATATGCTCAAGGATGGGTGAAGTATTTTGAAAGACTTTTTGGACCAGTCTACCCCCTTCTGGTAAAAGAATTCTGGATACATGCTTCTGTATACCCTAAGTTCATTTTATCTTCTGTTCTGGGCAAAGAGATAATCATCACAGAAGATCTAATTAGAAAACTCATTGGATATGAGGAAACAGATGGAGTATCACACTTGCCAGCTGGGCGTGTAGATATGGATGAAGTATATGAAGAAGTGATGACTGTTGGACAAGCTTCTAATAAGTTCAAGGATCTGAAGCCTGACTACAAGATCTGGGCTAAGATTTTCATGGGATGCATTCATCACAGAAAGTCTACAAACTCTCCAGACTATGTCAATAATGAACAACTCTACTTTATGTATTGCTTAAGTCAGAGCACCAAGGTAGATCTTCCATATATTCTTTTTATGCACCTATGGAATCATATAAATGCCTCTAGAGAATATGTGAAAGAAAAAAGTCAGAAGATCAGAACTTGGATCCCTTTTGGAAGGTTAATCTCAGATCTTCTAACAGAGAATGGACTTGTAACTGCTCTGTATGCTGCTGGAGTCACAGAAGAACTGGAATGCATTCTTGGAAAGCCTCTGAATGCCAAAAGTATTCAGAGACTAAAAATAGTATAAGAACTCACAACAGCACCCAAGAAGCTGAACATTACTGAACTGAGTCAGAAGAGAATCCCAATAGATGACTACCTTCTATTCTATGCTGAAGAACCAAGGGAAATTGTAGTTAGATATATTGATGAGTGTAAGGCAGAAGGAAAGTCTATTCCTGCAGATTTTATAAAGAGAGCAAGGGAACCATTTCCTGTTGTAGTATAAGAGACTCCAAGAAAGAGAAGTCAATCAGAGGCAGAAGTTGCACCTGTTCAGAAGAAGCCCAAGGTTGCTGAGAAGCCTCAGAAGCTGCTGAAGAGGAAAGAATCTGGAGACACTCCTTCTGTACCAGCAAAAAGAATCAAGATTAAAGGTACCAAATCTTCTGTATCTTTTGCAAATACTATTGTTATAAATGATTCAATTGTTAAGTCTATTCCAAAACCACCCTCTACACAAAATCAATCTGTTACTGCTCCACCTCATGTTTCTGCTCCATCTCCTCAAAAATCATCCAATCCTGTTTCAATCTCACCTGTAAAACAATCATCTGTTCCAAAACCAACAACAACAAAACCACAAATTCAGACTCCACAAATACCAACAAAACCATCTGCACCTCAAAAACCACAATCAGAACAACAACCACAAAAACCATCTGAACAACTCAAAGAAAAGCCATCTGAAAAACAACAACAACCACAAGAAAAACAATCTGTATCACAACAAACCCAACAAACTGAAAAATAATCTGATCAACCACAAACACAACAACAAGCAAAACAACCAGAAAAACCATCACCAATCACATCTAAACCGACTGCATCTGTACCAATTATTTCTCAACCTATAAAAGTAACATCTGTTCCAGTTCCCTCTGAACCAATAAAAATTTCATCTGATCCACCAACATCTGAACCCCCATCAAAACCCTCTGAAAATCCTTCAGAATCAACCAACCCATCTGGAACCAACATCCCTGAGACAGAAGTTCTTGATGTTACACCACTCAAAACTGTGTTTCAAGTGTCTTCTACCTCTTGCACACCAACCACTTCATCCAATTCCTCAGAATCTAACATACACCCAGATTTTCTGGTATTCCCCTCTCATAGAGATTCTGAGGTAAACCAACCAGAACCCTCTATTTCTTCTAAAGTTCTTATTCCAGATCCTACTCCCACACCTAAACCATCATCTGAAATCCTCATTCCAAATCCTATCCCAACACCTACACCAAGAACATCTGTAAATTCTACCTCGTGCAATCCATTATTATCTTATCTTCACAACCTTTCCTATGGTTTCAAACTCAAAGATTTATATGACAGAGTTGAACCATCTGACCCTATCACTCCTTTCAAACCCAAACTTACAATCACTCTACCATATGTGCTTCTAACATACATTAAATCAATGTCAGAAGTAGGTACATTAGCTACAATAGCATACTCTGCTAAATCTGCAAAAGCTGTTACTTTTGCTAAACCTGCTTCATCTGATAAACCTGCTGCTTCTGATAAACTTGCAAAATCTGCTTTCCAACCTTACTCTAATAAACCCTTTGATGTGGTTTCCCATCACACCAGAGCAAAACCAAATCTGTTGAATGCTTTAAACAGATCAAAACCTGACAAATCCCCTGAAATTCCTTTCATACCATACTACCCTCCTCCTCTGATCTCCATTCACAAATCCATATTTCCACCTACTCCCCAACCCAAACCAATAACCTTGGAGACTCTGTTACACCTCAGACCTAGACTAAACATTGATCATTTATTTACATGTTTTTTGCAAGAAATACAGTTGTATTTAGGTACTGTACAGAGGAAGTGTTCAGCAACAATGGACGCACAAGAACCTGATGTCATCTGGAATGGCTTAATCAACAGATTCAACATTGTAGCATCAAATCTGAAGAACATATGTTCTGATGATGCGAAGCTCAGATTTGCTGAAAATGCAAGAAGTCTATTCTGGACTGTCAAGAGATCTGGACCACTGCTTCTTACAGATGCTCCTCCATCATCAAAAGAAACTACTGAATCTGCATCTGAAGACAACCCTCTGGCCATGACTCTGATAGAACATCCTTCTGGATCAACTGCTCCAAGCTCTGAAGCCCCTATGGAAGTTGACTCTGTTCAAGCTTCAGAAACTGTTCCACCCTCTTCATCTGAGATTAAGAAAGAACATCCAGATCTTGAGGATAAAATTGCAGTTCTGGAAGTTGGTCAATCAGAAATCAAGTCATGGATGGCTAAACAGGATAAGAAGTTTGAAGACATGACTCAGTGGATGTCTCAACAGGATCAGAAGAATGAAACAATGGCTAAGTGGATGTCAAAGCAAGAACAGTCCTCCTCTGAGATCACGGATCTATTGAAGATGCTTTTGTCAAAACACTCTTAGTTTATTTTTTTTCATTCTGATGTTTGCATCTGATGTTTGCATATGTATTTTTTGAATATCTCCTGATATGTGTACTCTTGCTCTGAATTGAATGAATATATGTTTCAAAGTTTTCTCCACTTGATCTATCTCTTTTACTGTTTCCTTTTATTTGTCTTTTCAAAGTTTTTACTTTTTGCTTATGACAAAAAAGGGGGAGAAAATATAGATCTGATCTGTTTAATTAAACTTCACCAGAATGAAACTTCAGACATATAAATTTTATCTAACAATTAATCTAAGTATTTCAGAACATTTGATAAGTACACTCTATAAAAGAAACTCTGAGACTCTCAGATTATTTATTAATTATCAGACCTTGACTCTGAAATATGCAAGACACTTTGACTTTCAAATGTTAAAGAACAATCAAGCTCTAACTCTGAAAAATACTCAAGACAAAAGGGAAGTTTATATTTCTTATCTGTATTTAATTCAGGGGGAGATTCATCATCTCAGGGGGAGTTATAATTATTATATTTTCAATTAAACAAAATTTCTGATGTTTTTGTCATCATCAAAAAGGGGGAGATTGTTAGAACACAGATTGGTTCTTAATAATATCTCTATGTTTTGATGATAACTATTATGAAATTTTGTAATTAAGAATTATATACTCTAAAATTTGCTTAAGAATGTTTACTGCAGATATTAAATTAAATATCACTCCAGAAGCAAATCAGAATTGAACATAAGAAATATGCTAGACTCTGAAGCGCCAGATGCATTCATTAGAAGATTCTGAATGCTGCCAACAGAAGATCCTGAGCGCTGTCTCCAGAAGGATCTGAAGCAGAAGCTCTAGAAGGATCTGAAGCAAAAGTTCCAGAAGAATCTGAAGCAAGTCAGAAGCATATGAACCAAAGAAGAATTTTGTATGAAGAGTTTTCAAAGCATAGTTACTACAGAAGATTCTGAAAGTACTAAAGCTGCCAGTACTGAGGATCTAACTCAAACATGCTCTGAACTTACACACGCTAAAAGCACACCTGCTACAGAAGACTCTGATTCAGCAAAACTCTGATCAACATCAGAAGGCTCTGATCAAATTAGACTCTGATGAATCTTGTTGAAAATTGAAGAAGAAGAATTCAAGATTATATCCGTTGGAATAATTTAAACGACTCTTTCCTTATTTATGCTAGACACAAGAACACAGACAAAAAGGATTTCTCTGTACTTTCTTCTTCTAGGAAAGGTCACTTGATGTGAAGACAAAAAGGCTCAGACCTTTTGGACACTCTTCTCAACGTGAAGCTCTCCTTGGATCAGCTGCCTATAAAAGCAAGTCTTCACCCATCTTCTTTAGTTGACGTTTTATCAAGAAAGAAATCAATATTCAAAGCTCTTATACTATTCACATTCTCTCTTAGAATTAATTTCTTTGTTCTTAATATTAAGTGAAAAATCACAGTTGTGATAAAGCTTTTTAGAAGCAATTTAAACACTTGTATTTGTTATTACATTTAATTGTAAGAATACCTTAAGAAGATCCAGTTAGGATCAGTAGTTATTGAGAAGACTTTGAACAGTTGTTCTTAGTGCTTACTATTGTAATCAGTTGATTAAATAGTGGATTAAGTCCATGATTGAGAAAGGAAAATCACTCTAGGAAGGGTGGACTGGAGTAGTTGAGTTCAACGAACCAGGATAAAAATACTTGAGCTTTTATTTCTAAGTTTTTATCTTCATACTTATTCAACCCCCCTTCTAAGTATTTTCTCACCTTCAATCTCGAATGAAGTGATGTCGGATATCTATGTGCTTTGTTCTTGAATGCATGACCGGGTTCTTGGTAATGTTGATGGCACTTGTATTGTCACATAGTAGAGGAATGTAGCCGAGATCGACACCATAATCCAGAAGTTGTTGTTTGAGCCACAGAATTTGTGCACAGCAACTTCCTGCTGCAATATACTCTACTTCAGCTGTACTAAGTGCTACACATGCTTGCTTCTTGCAGGCCCATGACACTAGAGCATTCCCGAGAATGTGACACGTACCACTTGTTCTTTTTCTATCGGTCTTGCATCCTGCATAGTCAGCGTCAGAATAACCAACTAAAGAGCAAGTACTACCTCTTGGATACCATAATCTGACGTTGGTTGTCCCTTTGAGATACTTTATAATTCTTTTCACGGCTGTGAGATGCGATTCCTTCGGACTTGCTTGAAAGCGTGCACACAAACAAACACTAAACATAATGTTAGGACGACTTGCCGTCAAATATAGTAATGAACCGATCATACCTCGATATTTTGTAGTATCAATTTGAGTACCGGATTCATCTTGATCAACATACGTTCCGGATCCCATAGGAGTGGACATCACCTTGCACGAATCCATATTGAATTTCTTCAATAATTTCTTGCAGTACTTGGATTGATTAAGGAAGATACCATCCTTTGTTTGCTTTATTTGTAGTCCAAGAAAATAATTTAGCTTTCCCATCATGGACATCTCGAATTCTCCTGCATCATGAGTGAGAATTCTTCGCAAAGTTCTTTGTTTGTTGAACCGAAGATGATGTCGTCGATATAGACTTGAACCAATAGGGTGTTACCTTTGATCTTCTTTATGAACAGCGTCTTGTCAACTTTTCCTTTTGTAAATCCTTTCTCACATAAGAAGTTGCTAAGGCGATCATACCATGCTCTTGGTGCTTGTTTTAACCCGTAGAGTGCCTTTTTCAGTTTGTACACATGTGAGGGATTCTTGAAGTCTTCAAAACCCGGAGGTTGTTTGACGTAGACTTCTTCATTGATGTAGCCATTCAGGAAAGCGCTTTTGACATCCATTTGGAACAACTGAAAATTCATAGAACACACGTAAGCAAGTAATAATCTAATTGCTTCTAACTGTGCTACCGGAGCGAATGTTTCATCAAAATCAATTCCTTCCTCCTGGTTGTAGCCTTGTGCGACCAATGTTGCTTTGTTACGAACTATGATACCATTCTCGTCAAGTTGGTTTTTGAACACCCATCTTGTTCCTATGATGTGCTTATTATTCGGTCTTGGTACAAGAGTCCAAACTTGATTTCTTTCGAATTGGTTGAGTTCTTCTTGCATTGCTACAATCCATTGATCTTCGTCTAAGGCTTCATCAATCTTGGTTGGTTCAATTTGAGACACAAAAGCCATGTTGAGACAAGCATCCTTAAGATTTAGTCGAGTTGCAACGCCTTGGCTAATATCACCAATAAATTTATCTATCGGGTGATCTCTATGAGTTCTTCATTCCTTCAGAAGATCTTGATGTTCTTGAGTGACATCTTCTTGTGATATTGCTTGATCTTTTGAATTATTTTCTTCATGTTGTGAAGTATCTACAATATCATCATCATCATCATCCAAAATAATATTATCCTCTTTCGAGGGGTTAGTTTCATAAAAAAAAACATGAATGGATTCTTCAGTAGTAAGAGTTCTTTTATTAAAAATTCTAAAAGCTCTACTAGAAAGAGAGTAACCAAGGAATATACCTTCGTCGGACTTCTCATCAAACTTACCGAGATTGTCCTTATTGTTGTTGAGAATGAAACATTTGCAACCAAATATGTGGAAGAATGCTATGTTTGGTTTCCTACCCTTGAACAACTCATACGAAGTCTTTTTGAGAATTGGTCGAATATTCACACGGTTGCTTACGAAACATGCCGTGCTTACCGCCTCTGCCAAAAAATACTTAGGAAGATTCAAGTCGCTCAGCATTGTTCTAGAAAGCTCCACTAGTGACCGATTCTTCCGTTCTACGACGCCGTTTTGTTGAGGAGTCCTTGATGCTAAAAAATTATGAGAAATTCCATGTTCTTCACAAAAATCTTCAAAATCTGAATTTTGGAATTCTCCACCGTGGTCGCTTCTTATGGAGGCTATAATGAGTGACTTCTCGTTTTGAATTTGTTTTGCATACTTTTTGAATGCTTTGAGGGCATCATTTTTCTGCACTAAAAACATTGTCCATGTATATCGAGAGAAATCATCAACAATAACTAAAGCATAAATACTACCTTCGAAACTCTTTGTTCTTGATGGACCAAAAAGATCCATATGCAACAATTGAAGTGGTCTTGATGTAGAAACCACTTGCTTGGATTTGAAAGATGTCTTGGTCTGTTTCCCTTTTTGACATGCATCGCATAATTTATCCTTGATGAATTTTATCTTTGGAAGTCCAACAACTAGATCATGCTTTATCAATTTGTTTAGATGCTCCATGTGGATGTGAGCAAATCTTTCATGCCAAAGCCATGCCTCGTTGTTGTTTGCCATAAGACACTTTACCTTCAAGGAAGAGTCATCAAACAAAATCATAAAAATGTTATTATATCTCTTACCTTTTAGCAAAATGTCATGAGTGACTTCGTGTTCTATCAAACATTTCTCCTTTGTGAAGTTGATTCGAAACCCTTTGTCACACAATTGACTTATGCTAAGTAGGTTGTGTTTAAGGCCTTCCACATAAATAACGTCTTCGATGATTGTACATGGAGGTGCACCAACGGTTCCAACTCCAAGAATTTTCCCTTATTATCATCACCGTAAGTAACGTATCCTTTGGCCTTTAATGATAGACTTGAAAATTTGTTTATGTCTCCCGTCATATGCTTCGAGCAACCGCTATCAAGATACCATTGATTATACGTTGTCTTGAAGCATACCTACAACATAAAATTAAGTAGTGTTATGTACCCAAATTGCTTTGGGTCCTCGATAGTTAGTACCTTTTTCAACCCACACATAATGCCCTTTAGCAACACCAATGTTGCGCACATAGCAAGCATTAGGTGTATGGCCTTTAATTCCACAATAAAAACACGTAGGCTGAAAATGACTTCTATATCTAGGAACATAATTCTTTTTCTTAACAATTCTTTTCCTTTTATGAATTTGATGCATAGTATTAGAATTGTTTGTCTTTTCTTTAACAACTTGTTCACTTGCTTTCACAAAAATGGTTTCATTGGTACTTGGTTTGGAAAACTTAGAATATCCTAAACCACTTTTATCATTAGGATATATTTGGTGCCTAAGAATTTCCTCCAAGCCAACTTGACCTTTTTCGTATCTTTCTAAAATTCTTTTAAGTTGAACAATTTGAAAAGATAAGGATTCACAATTTTTGCATACAAGACTTTGTTTTTCATCCATCAATTTTTGTTTTTCATTTTCAATATTTTTTATAAAAATAGTATTTTGTTCTTCCAAAAATGAAATTCTTTTCTTTTGAGATGAGATGATTTTATACAAAGTCTTGCACTCTTTTAGAAGTTCATCTATGACTTCTTGTGCATCATTGTCATAAACAGAAAAATTGCTACTAACCTCATCAATTTCTTCATCGGAATGATGTGATGCCATGAGAGCGATATTTGCACATTCGTCGTTATCCGATTCCGATGATGAGCTTATCTCGTTATCGTCCCATGCAACATAGGTCTTCTTAGTTTTAAAATCCTTCTTGCCTTTGAATTTTCCTTTATTTGCGAGTTTCGGGCAATCCGGCTTTATGTGACCTTGTTTCCCACATTCGTAACATGTAACTTTTTGATTTGATGTGGATGCCTCCTTTTTCCTGAAATGTCTATTCTTTTTAGAAAAAGAGGAATTTTTATTATATTAAAAAACTTACCAAGCTTCTTTACTAGAAGCATGAAGTTTTCGTCTTCGGAAGATTCGTCATTTTTGTCATCCTTTGTGTTAATCTTCAAGGCAATTCCTTTGGACTTCTTGTCTTGACTTTCATGCTTCTCAAGCCTTCCAAGTTCCAGTTCATGCTCTTGAAGTTTGCCAAATAAGGAAGCGGATGTCATCGTTGAAAGACTCTTCTTTTCTGAAATAGCGGTCACCTTCGGTTGCCATTCTCTTGTTAAGGATCTTAGGACTTTCAAGTTGAGATCATCATTGGTGAAGGTCTTCCCGAGAGCAATCAAATGATTTGTTAGATGAACGAATCTTTTTTGCAAGGCAACAATAGATTCATCAGGCTGCATACGGAACATCTCATATTCTTGACTTAACGTGTTGAGTCTTGATCTTTTTACTTCGGTTGTCCCTTCATGCGTTTCTACCAAGGTGTCCCAAATCTGTTTTGCCAATTGGCACTGTGATATGCGAAAGAATTCGTCCATACTGAGAGCGCTTTGAAGTATGTTGATTGCTTTCTTCTCATTCAAAATTCTCTTATTGTCATCTTCATCATATGAGGATTTTATCTTTTGAGTTCCAACACCATTTACCACACTTGTAGGAACATGTGGACCAGTTTCTACGATTTCCCATATACCGTCTCCTTGAGCCTCAAGATGTGCCTTCATACGGATTTTTCAAAAATCGAAATATTCTCCAGAAAAGAGTGGTGGCTTGTTACTACTTCCACCATCTTTGAAAACCGGGTTGGTACTTGCGAAAGCCATACTGAATCGTTAGGAACAGGTTACCTTAACCTGCTCTGATGCCAATTGTAAGTTCAGAGTATGCCTAAGAGGGGGGTGAATTAGGCTTTTAGAGACTTTTTCCGATTTTTGATATTCCTTAATTTTACTTCAGTTATGTTCTTGGTGATGAATGCAGTAGAAAGCATAAAGAAAGTGGACACCAAGATTTATAGTGGTTTCCCTCACAATCCGAGAGTACTCCACTCCCCTTTCAACACGAAAGAGAGTTTTCACTATTGTTTAAGAAAGTACAACCTATCACACCATCAACTGGTGAGGCCTACTAACAAACAATTTCAACAACTTAGGATGCAAGAACAATCCTCTTGCAACACTCACCCTTGTGTCCAACAATCCTGGATCACAAGTCAAATACAAGTAATTCTAATGATTTGATGAGAGTAATAATAGTGATATCAATACAAAGATTGATCTTCTCCTTTTGATCAGAATTCACTCTTTTGATCTCAATACAAGTGTTCAATGCTATGCATATGAAAAATATGAACAATATGAACACTTTGAAAATATTTGAAAATATTTGAATTTTAGTAAATTTGATTCAATGAATAATTTGAAAATTGTAGGAGAGTCTTTGTCAATTTGAATTTTACAGAATTTATATCAGTCAAAACACCATTTCAAAAGGGTATATGAAAGTACAAAACAATGGATGGAAGGGTATAGCATTTGAACACATTTTGAACTTGAAAGGAAACAATTTTTCAGAAAACGTCCAGTGTTAATCGGTTAACCATATAGGTTAATCGGTTAACACTGTAACGTTGGCCCAGAGAATTTGAAAGATAAGGGCGTTAATTGATTAACCTACATGGTTAATCGGTTAACACTGTAAAAACTTTGAAAAATAATTAATTTAAAAGTGTTATACCAATTCCAAATGATTTTAAAACATGTTAATGCATTATGCAAAAATAGTTTACAGTATTGAACACTTGTATATCAATTTAGAGAGGGAACTTTGATATACCAGCCTTGTGTCCAAGTCTCGACAGATGTAGAACAATGTTTGCATATGGAGCTTGACTTGAAATATAACTTTGCATAGTCTTGATAACTTTGAAAGGCTTGACTTTTTGCAACTAAGAGATGAGCTTCTTGAGTAGTGTTGACATCATCAAAACTTGAGATTGAAGCATGCTTCTACAGTCTAGGGTGTTACAAATGGTATCAGAGCAACTGACTGTAAAGACGAAGCTCTGACTTGCTTCAACTGTGGATAGAAGGGTTATATCAGTACCCAATGCCAGCAACCAAAGAAGACTGCTACTGCTGCTCAGACAAATGTATCGGATGTCTGCATCTGAGTTAGGGGAATTGAGGAAATAGTTGGAAGAGCTGCTTGAGAAGAAGTTTATTCGACCGAGTGTTTCTCTGTGGGGTGCTCCGATGTTGTTGGTGAAGAAGAAAGATGGTAGCATGAGATTACATGTGGATTATCGGCAATTGAATAAAGTAACAATCAAGAATAAGTATCCACTTCCGAGGATTGATGATTTGATGCATAAATTGGTGGGTGCTTGTGTGTTTAGCAAGATTGATTTGAGGTCTGGTTATCATCAGATTCGCGTTAAGCTTGACGATATTCCGAAGACAGCTTTCAGGACGAGGTATAGACACTATGAATATATTGTGATGCCGTTTGGTGTATCTAATGCACCTGGTGTATTTGTGGAGTATATGAATAGGATTTTTCATCCTTATTTGGATCAATTTGTGGTAGTTTTCATTGACGACATCTTGATATATTCTAAGTCCGAGGAAGAGCATGCGCAACATCTAAGAGTGGTATTGCAGGTTTTGAAAGACAATAAACTTTATGCCAAGTTGTCCAAGTGTGAGTTTTGGTTGAAGGAAGTGAGTTTCCTTGTCCATGTAATTTCTAGTGGAGGAATTATGGTTGATCCGTCGAAAGTTGATGTTGTGTTGCAGTGGGAGACTCCAAGGTCTGCTACTGAGATTCGAAGTTTCCTTGGATTGGCTGGTTATTATCGCAGGTTTATAGAAGGCTTTTCAAATTTGGCACTGCCATTGACTCAGTTGACTCGAAAGGGTCAAGCTTATGTATGGGATGTTGCTTGCGAGAAGAGTTTTGTAGAACTCAAGAAGAAGTTGACGACTGCTCCAGTGTTGATTTTGCTAAATCTGAGTGAGTCTTTAATAGTGTATTGCGATGCATCGAAGATGGGTCTTGGTGGCGTATTGATGTTGAATGGTCAGGTTGTTGCTTATACTTCAAGACAACTGAAGGTTCATGAAAGGAATTATCCTACGCATGACTTAGAGTTGGCCGCCGTGGTGTTTGTATTAAAAGTTTGGAGACATTATCTTTTTGGGTCTAGGTTCGAAGTTTTCAGTGATCATCAGAGCCTGAAGTATTTGTTTGATCAGAAAGAGTTGAACATGAGGCAGAGAAGATGGCTTGAACTTCTGAAAGATTATGATTTTGAATTGAGTATTCATCCTGGTGCCACAAAGATGTATCAAGGTTTGAAGAAGTTGTTTTGGTGGTTGGGTATGAAGAATGAAATTACAGAGTTTGTGTATGCTTGTTTGACTTGTCAGAAGTCGAAGGTTGAACATCAGAGACCGTTAGGTCTGATGCAATCGTTGAATATTCTAGAATGGAAATGGGATAGCATTTCTATGGATTTTGTGACAGGTTTACCGAAGACTTTGAAGGGATATGATTCGATTTGGGTGATTGTTGATAGATTGACCAAATCGGCTCATTTTATACCGATGAGGATCAATTATTCGTTGCAAAAGCTTGCTGAATTATATATCGATCAGATTATGAAACTGCATGGTATTCCTTCGAGTATTGTGTCTGATAGAGATCCGAGATTTACATCGAGGTTCTGGGAAAGTTTACAGACAGCTTTGGGTACTAATTTGAGGTTGAGTTCTGCCTATCATCCGCAGACGGATGGACAGACAGAGAGAACTATCCAGTCTTTAAAGGATCTACTGAGAGATTGTGTGTTGGATCAAGGTGGATTGTGGGATAGTCAATTATCGTTGATTGAGTTTACCTATAATAATAGTTACCATTCTAGTATCGGAATGACACCGTATGAGGCTTTGTATGGTAAGAGGTGTAGGACTCCTTTGTGTTAGTATGAGTCAGGCAAGAATGCTGTACTCGGACCTGAGATTATGTAAGAGACGACTGAAAAGATCAAGATGATCCAAGAAAAGATGAAATCATCGCAGAGTCGTCAGAAAAGTTACCATGATAAGAGGAGGAAAGCACTTGAATTCCAAGAGGGAGATCACGTGTTTTTGAGAGTTATGCCGGTAACTGGTGTTGGCCGAGCTTTGAAGTCTTGAAAGCTCACATCGCGTTTTTTTGGTCCGTATCAGATTTCACAGAGGGTGGGGGAAGTAGCATATCGGATTGCTTTACCACCGTCGCTTGTGAATTTGCATGATATGTTTCATGTGTCTCAGTTAAGGAAGTACATCCCAGATCCATCGCATATGATTCAGATGGATGATGTACAAGTGAGAGATGACTTGATTGTTGAGGCGTTTCCAGTTCGGATTGATGGAAGAGAAATGAAGCAACTGCGAGGTAAAGATATTGCCTTGGTAAAGGTAGTTTGGGGAGGACCAGCTGGAGAAAGTTAGACTTGGGAGCGTGAAGATCAGATGAGGGAGTCGTATTCGACTCTGTTTCCTTGAGATAATTTTCGAGGGCGAAAATTCTTTTAAGTGGGGAGAGTTGTAACACCCCAAATTGTATTGGAATATTTATTTAATTTATGTAAATAAAAATATTCGCATTTTGGTGATTTTCGGTGGTTGTTGTGGAATGTTGAGAATTAATGGAATTTGGGTTATATACTTAAATAATGGTATATAATATGAATATATTAGTATTATTATTAATTTAAATAAATATAAGTTAACTAAGGGAAAATTTGACACTTGAGGGGAGTTAGTGAGGGTAATATTGGAAAAGTCCAATTTTGAGGCCCAAGGCTAGGTTTAACAAAAAGGAAATTGTGATGGGATTAAGATTCATTTTGTTAGACCATGAAAAGAATTGAGGCTAAAGCTCTGAGGAGAAAGAATTGAGGCAAAAGCTTCGAAAGGTTTTCTAAAAGATTTGAGAAGGCTTAGAGTCGACAATTAAGGTATGGGGAGTATTGCCTTCATTGTTTTCAATGTATAATTTCAATGTATTTAAAGTCGGTTTAAGGGTTTAAGGGTTTTAAGGTTGATTATGAGAAAAAGGGAATTTGGCCTTCGTGGCCTAAATCTATTATTGAGATTTTAACCGTAGGGATTTATTTGGGTAAAAGGAAAGTTAGACCTTCATGGCCAAAACTCTGATTTGACATTTGTCTAACCCTGTAGGGATATTAGATAGTGAGTAATTCTAATGAGTATGATGTAATTGTAAGTAAATTTGAGAATTAGGGTGTGAATATGATACAATATTGGCCTAATAAACCGTAGGTTTTGTGCCTTTATCACCGTAAGACCTTAGGGATGATTTAGGGATGTTTTGGGGGCATTTGGGGAAGTGAATCATGTGGACTTTTGGGTTGATTTAGGTTCTAGTGCATAACACCGTTTTGCTGTCATCGTGTTGTTTGCACAGCGAACAATTTCGTCCCAGACTCGCACTGCGAAGAATCCTTCGCACAGCGAAGAAACTCGCTCCAGACTCGCACACGAACTTACTAGCGAACGTAGCAAAGTTTCGCGAATGTTGACCTTGTGCAGTGATGCCTTACTGTTTTGATGTTGTGACTTCTTTGACGAGTTAATACGAGTATGAATATGAACTCTATGTGATTTGTACATGATTATATGATGATTCATATGGTGTAATGATTGATGAGCTATGATGATATTTACATGAGTTTTGATGATTCTATGATGACATGATTTTTGATGATGATGATTATGATGAATGATGATGCACCTATGATGTTATTATGAGGATGATTATTGACGTGTGCATCATGCATTCATGTGCATCCGGACTTTGGTTCAGGATCTTGATTTCTTTGGCTTCAATCCTATTGTGCGGATGTGAGGTATTTTGATGTGCTCTGGTTCTCGAGTAGAATCGGTCCTATTGATGGGGATCTATGGAGGGTTGATGACCCGGTGTCCATCGAGTTGTGATGATTGGTACCACATGCATTGATTCTTGTTGCATTTGCATTTATGAGATGATTGTGAGTAAATTGTGATGTTGTCGCCTTGATGTCTATTGATGAATATGATGATGTTGGATATGAAAATGACATCATTTTATATATTGATTTCCTATATTGATTATTATGAATCGTTTTACTCACCCTGCCTATTTGAATATTGCCTCCTCGTGGATAACGTGCAGATGACCAGGTTTAGCCGTTGAAGACTTTTGAAGTTTTGAGTTGTTGGCCTTTTGGTTAACTTAGAGGGTCTTGCTCTAATAGTGTAACATCGGGTTGGGGTCTTGAGTTAAACCATGTTTTATTGTGTTATTTTGATTATCTTTTCGTATAAGGAAAACTTTGGAATTATGCCTTTTGAGTTTCGCTGCCTTTGTGAAATTTTTGATATCTTTTGGGAAAACCCGTCGTTTGCGGAGCCTTAACCTATTTTTGATTTATTGGTAAATGTACGCCCTTTGAGGTGATTTTTATTGAGTTCAATATTTTACTCTGATATATGTGATTATTTTCCCATTTAATTGTGGGGGTAGAAAAGGGTGTTACAAGGTGGATGGATGCATGTATTTTCAAGTGTCATTTATATATCTTGGTGAATGGTAGTCCTATGAATGATTTTGAAGTGGGAAGAGGTTTATGTCAGGGAGACCTACTTTCACCCTTTCTTTTTGTGATCGTGGCTGAAGGCTTGTTGGGGATGATCAAAAAAGCATCTGAGTTAGGAGTCTTTTAAGGATTTAGGGTCGATGGTGAAAGCTCAATGGAAGTTATCTAATTTGCTGACGATACTTTGGTAATAAGGGGAGGCGTTTGGAAGAACCTTTGGAGCATTAAAGCCATCTAAGGGGGTTCGATCTCATTTCAGGTTTGGGAGTGAATTTACATAAAAGTAGGCTTATTGGGATAAATGTGAGCCATCTTTTTCTCCTGGTTGTTTCATACTTCTTATCTTGTAAGATTAAGGATCCATCGTTCACTTTCTTGGGCATACCAATTGGTAGTAACCCAAGAAGGATCAAATCTTGGTCTCCTTTAGTTGATAAACTTAAATCTAAGTTGGCCCTTTGGAGAGGGAGGTACCTTTATTTTGTAAGGAGAGTTACTTTAATCAATTCAATCTTATCTAGCCTGCTTAATTTTCTTCTCTCGTTTTACAAAGCTCTGGTGAGTATTTGGGGAGTAATTGACAAGATTCGTCAATAATTTCTTTGGGGTAGTTCTGAAGCAAAAAACAAAATCCATTGGGTGAAGTGGGAAATAATTTATAAGAGCAAGTAGAAGGGTGGTATTGGTTTTAGAAGTACTAAAGAGTTTAATTTAGCTCTTCTATCCAAGTGGAGGTGGAGAATTTTAGAAGATAAGAATTCCCTTTAGAAAATAGTTTTAAAAGCAAGATACATTAGAATTGAACATCTTATGCTGAAGGATCAGAATTTCAACTTTAGAAAGTTCGCCTCAAATTGGTTGAAGGACTTACTTAAGCTAGGGTGCTTAACTGCTCACCTGAAATTTAATTTTGCAGGTTCTGTTAGTTTTAACATTGGAATAAGCTCTTTGATTCCTTTTTGGACCGATGTCTGGAATGGTTCTTCTTCCTTGGAAGACTCGTTTTCTTCAAGTAGAAATAAAGATGATTATGTGGCTAACATGGGAGAATGGTTTGATTGAGCCTGGAAGTGGGAAGACCTTGGTATCCCTTTGTTGTCTCAATGTGCAGATGTGAAATTGGTTCAGAAACTCTCGTTTTTATTGTCTGAATTCTCTATTCAAGTTGGTACTATTAATAGCTTGATGTGGAAGAAAGAAGCCATTGATAAACTCCCTATTAGAGAGGTTTATCAAATGATGATTGATTCAATACCACAACAGTTACTACAATCTGATTATGGTCGGGCTTTCAGTTGTTTTTGGATGATTTGTGCACCGGTGAGAATTCTTTCCCTCGATTGGAGAATTTTATGAAAAAGGGTGGCAACCAAAGACCAGCTATTTAAAAGAGGTACGCAAAATCTCGATTCTTCTTGTGTCCTTTATGAACAGGAGGAAGAAAACATATCCCATATCATATTTGATTGTTTGGTTTCTTATATGGTTCGGGAAGTGGTGGGATCTTGGTATGGTTGTATGGTTCCTTATGTAGGTTGTTCTTGGAAATTTTTATTCGATCAGTGTGGGGTGGGAAATAATCAAGAGGAAAATATTAAGATGGGTATAATTTGGTTAACAGTGGTTTGGTGTATTTGGAATATTAGGAATGATAGATTTTTTAATGAAGGTGTTTGTAATGTAAATTATTTATGTTGAAATGTCAATTTTTTTGCATGGTGATGGTCTTGTTGTAGGGAAATTCCTTACTCCAACTCTAGCTTTCCTGACTTTATCATGGATCCTTTGAGTTGCTTAGGTTAGTAGGGTGTTGGTTGGAAATATCTCTTTTTCTTATCTGATTTTGTAATGGGTTAGAATATCCCTTGTATTCTCTTATCAATAATATCTTGCTTTTAGAAAGAAAAAAAAGAGTAAAATTTAAGATGACCGACAAACTCACTATATATATATATATATATATATATATATATATATATATATATATATATATATATATATATATATATATATATATATATATATATATATATATATATATATATATATATATATATATATATATATATATATATATATATATATATATATATATATATATATATATATATATATATATTACTTGATAGTTGATATGTAGCATTGATCGAATATATCATAGATCAAAATTGATATGACAATATCATCCAAACAAGCGGATACCAAATAACGTTACATTGAGACAAACATATCGTTTATCGGAGTTTGCTTTTAAGTAAATAGTTACAAATTTTGTTCACTTAAAAGTTTAACTCAAAAAATCTCAAAAATAATTTGTGTAAATAATAAATATAATAAAAAGTGTGTGTGTTTTGGGTTCCTCTTCGTAGGCTGACCCTGTCCATCGAGCTTGTTCGCGTCACCTTAAATATGTTTTTTTTTTTAGATTTAGGTTTCAAGTTGGTACTGATGTGTATTTGCAGAGTGAACTGATATCAGGTCCTCTTGTTCTTTTTTCGTTTTTGTTTTTTTTTAGCACAATTTGGGCGGGCTTTGGAGTAGCCAAGCCCGTTTTTTTTCTTCTTTTCTGTTGATATAGTGTAAACAGGTCGGCGCATTAAGCTCATTTTGTTTGTTTTTTCATTTTATTTAACAAATGTTAATTATGTTCCATTTAAAAATTAATTTAGTTTCAATTTAGAAATTAATTATTTAGTTTTATTTAATCTAGAATTTAACTAGTAAGATTAGTTTTAGGTTTATGTTCTTAGTTGGAGTTTAGATAGAATCTAAGGTTATTTAGTTCAATTAAGAATTTAGTTAATTAGTTCTTGATTAGATTATAATTTAATCTTATCTTGACAAATCCTTAATTTTGTTAGTTAACCCTTGATGTATGTTTTCGAATTTATCTACATAATACTGATTTCGTATTTTTCTGGTTGGATCAACTTTGTTAATTTTGGATATTTGTTTTACTCAACTGTATAAGTTATCGTCACAACACTCATCCACGATGATTTGATTGACTTGACCTTTTGTCTGGTGTATTAGGCTGTTAGTTGTGCATGTTTATGCTTTTAACTCTATTGGTTGCTTATACATTTCCAAAGGAAAGAGTATCCTCCCATTGACTACCATGTCAATATTAGAATTCTAAGTCCTTACCCTTTATCCTAACTTTAGGATAAGAGTCGCCGATCTCCACATAATCGTCCTGCCATGGACATTTCCTTTTATACCCTTCCTCCTAGCCTTAGGATAGGAGTTGCCGTACTCCACGTATCGTCCTGCCATGGACTCTCACCCATCTTCCGTGATCCTAGCCTTAGGATCGGAGTCGTCGTACTCCACATGTATTGTCCTACCATGGACACTCATTTATCATTCTTTATCCTAGCCTTAGGATCGGAGTCGTCGTACTCCACGTAAGTTCCCGCCGTAGATACTTACTTACCTCTTTCAACATTCAACGTAGACTTAGAGTCACCGCACTCCATGTAAGTGTCTCCTTATGAACACTTAACTCCCCCTGGAACCTTGACCACAGTCAAGAAGTTCCTCACCCTCTTTGAGGGGAACTACGAGTACTCTTATTACATTCTCGTCAGGATACGTAGGCACAAGATGCGATTTCTTAGCGAGTATACTTAGGACTAACGCCTTAGGTCTTCTTTCAACCTTTTAGCAGACAGATAACCCAATAACACATACAAAACAAGAAGTTCCTGTAGAATACTACAGATACTTAGGATGCTAACACCTTCCCTAGGTATAACCAACCCTCGAACCCTAGATTTCCCCGCATTGTGTTTATGATGCAATTTAGGTTTTTCCTTCTTTAACCTTTCCTTCAAATAAATCAAAGACCGGTTGTGAATTCAAAGATTTGCGATTCAAGTTCATTCAATAGATTGACATCTGATTCTCACCGCAACAGTTTAGCATCCTTCTTACTTAGCAGGTACCTAATTGCGGCGTGATCGATATAAACAATTATTTTTGCTTCTACTAAGTAGAAACAAAATTTATCTAAAGCGAACACAACAACTAGGAGTTCCTTTTCTGTGGCGGCGTAGTTCATCTATGCATTGTCTAAGGTTCTACTTGAGTAGTAAATAACATGAAGCTTTCTATCCTTTCTTTGTCCTAAGACAGCGCCAACGACATAATCACTAGCATAACAATTATTTCAAATGGTTTACTCCAATCGGGTGGTTGCATAATAGGTGCGGTAATAAGAGCATTTTTCAGATGTTTGAATGCTTTCAAGCAGTCTCCATCAAATATGAATTCAGCATCTTTCATTAATAATCCCGTTAGTGGTTTGGTTATTTTAGAGAAATCTTTAATGAATCGTCGGTAGAAACCGGTGTATCCTAGAAAACTACGAATTTCTCTAATGATTTTCAGAGGTTGAAGATTATCTATAATTTCTATTTTTGATTTATCCACTTCAATCCCTCTATCGGATACTACATGTCCAAGCATAATTCCTTCTCGGACCATGAAATGGCATTTTTCCCAATTCAGCACTAGATTAACTTTAACACATCATTCAAGTACCATTTCGGTTCGATAGACATCCTTCAAAACTTTGTCCACTAACAAAGAAGTCGTCCATAAATACTTCAATTATATCATTTATAAAATCAGCAAAGATTGACATCATACATCTCTGAAATGTTTCGGGAGCGTTACACAATCCAAACAGAATTCGTCGATAGGCAAATGTACCAAAAGAACAGGTAAATACGGTATTTTCTTGGTCATCAGGATGAATATGAATTTCAAAGAATCCTGATTACCCGTCTAAATAATAGAAGTGAGAGTGTTTATCCAGTTATTCAAGCATTTGATCGATGAAAGGTAAAGGGAAATGATCCTTACGAGTGACTTTATTCATCTTTCTATAGTCTATGCACATTCTCCATTCAGTTTAAATTTGCTTTGCTATGGATTCGCCCTTTTCGTTACTAACAACTGTAACACCTCCCTTCTTTGTGCGACATGTACTGGGCTGACCCAATTACTATTGAATATCAGGTATATAATTCTTGCTTCTAATAGCTTTCGTACCTCCTTTTTTACTATATCGCTCAAGATATGGTTTATTCTTCTCTGATGCTTTCTAGAGGTTTTACAATCCTCCTATAGCATAATGTGATGCATACATATAGAGGGACTTATTCCTTTTAGGTATGAGATATTATACCCTAGTGTTGTTGGATACTTTCTTAAGACATGTAGTAATTTTCCGGCTTCTATCTATCCTAAGTCAGCATTGACTATCACTAGTTGTTCAAGCTCAGTGTCTAGAAACTAATACCTTAGATTTTTGGGCAGTGTCTTAAGTTCTATAGAAGGTTTCTTTGGGCACGACATTGGATCGGGCGTTAGTTTTAGACATTCCCTCAGACTGTCATCTACGTATGGCTTGCGCCAATTATCGTCTTCGAATATAGGAGGTGCTGAAATATTTAGTATTTTAGTATACTTAGATGGTTCCATCTCCATTTCTTTCACGCATTCGTCGATGACGTCTAGGAAGCAACATGAATCATATATAGCTGGAGCCTTTAAGAATTGAGCTAAAATAAATTTGACTTTTTTTTCACCAACTTCAAAAGTTGACTTTCCTTTCTTGACATTGATGTTGGCTCTGATTGTAGGTAAAATGGGTCTTCCTAAAATAATAGGTATGTTGGAATCCTCTTTTATGTCCATTACTATAAAGTCGGTAGGAATATATAATTGACCTATACAAACGAGAACGTTCTCTAGCACATCTATAGAAAATTTAACATAACGGTTCGCTAGTTGTATAGACATTTTCGTTGGTCTTAGTTCTTTTAAATTGAGTTTCTTGCATATGGGTAAATGCATTAAGCTAACAGTGGCTCCTAAGTCGCATAGAGCTTTGTTTATGACAAACTTTCTGATTACACAAGGTATGGAGAAACTACCATGGCCTTTCAGCTTAGGAGGCATGTTATTTTGAATAATAGCGTTACACTCAATACTAAGCATAACAGTTTCATTATCCTCAAGATTCTTCTTGTTGGATAGGGTCTCTTTAAGGAATTTAGCATATGAAGGCATTTGTGTAATGGCTTCTATGAATGGTATAGTAATATTAAGTTGTTTCAGAAGTTCCACGAATTTCTTAAATTAACCTTCATTTTTAGACTTAGCAAGTCTTTGAGGATAAGATATAGATGGCTTGTATGGTAGCGGAGGCACATACAATGTTTCTTTCTCTGCGGCCTCTTCGCTTTTTTCTTCCTTTTCATTATTATTTGGCTCGTTCTCCTTTTCAGTTCCTTTACTAGAATTTTGGTACATGGCTGGATTTTGGAGTCTTGGGTCAACTGATCCATCAAGTTCTGCTCCACTTCGTAGTGTGATAACATTAGCATGATCTTTTGGGTTTGGTTATGGTTAGCCAGGAAATGTTCCAGTTAGGGATCTTATCGTTGCTTGTTGTTGGGCTACTTGAGAAATTTGAGTTTCTAACATTTTTTATGGGTAGCCATAGCATCAAGCTTACTTGACAATTATTTCATCAGTTCACTCGTATGAGCATTTTGATTTGCGAAATCTTTGTTTTATTGAGCTTGAGCATTCATAAAATTTTCCATCATGATTTCTAGATTTGACTTTCTAGGTGCTTGTGGAGCAGAAGGTGCTCCTTTATGATAACCAAGTGGAATAACATGTGTTGGGTTAGGAGGATATAAAGCATTATTGTTTTTATATGAAAACTTTAGATGATTTCTCCAGCCAGGATTGTAAGTGTTTGAATATGGATTTCCTTGAGCGTAATTTACTTGGTCGGTAGTAATACCAGCCAATAATTGACAATTAACATTAGTAAGCCCAGGGTTCCGCATCATTCACAGTTTGGTGGTATTGCGGCTACGGTGGTTGCAAGTGGTATTATGGCTAAGCTTTTGATCTTTTTAGTAAGTGCGTCCACTTTAGCATTGGTGCGGTCAATGCCATTGACTTCATACATTCCGCCTTTCAGAGTTGGTTTTTTGGTAGCAACGCGTTCACCTACCCATTAGAAATAACTTTGAGCCATGTTCTCGATGAGGTTATAGGATTCTTGATTCGATTTTCCCATTAGAGCACCACCAGCTGCAGCGCTCAAATTCATCTTAGTGTTGTACATCATACCATTGTAGGAAGTATGGATAATCAACCATTCTTCAAGTCCATGGTGTGGGAAAAGCCTCATCATGTCCTTGTATCTTTCCCAAGCATCAAAAAGAGATTCAGACTCTTTTTGCTTAAATTCGTTAATTTGGGCTCTTAGCATAACTGTTTTGCTTGGTGGGAAATATCGGGCTAAGAAGACTGAAGCCAAGCTCTAGCTCCATCTCTTAAGGAAAATGGGAAAAGACGTAGTCTAATTGCTTTGGGGCTAACACCATTTACTTTCACGGTGTCTGTATATTGCACAAACGCTGACAAATTTAAGTTTGGATCGTCCGCAGGACTTTCTGAAATTTGGTTTTGTTGAACGGCTTGTAACAGCAAAGATTTCAACTCGAAATCGTTTTGATTGATGGCAGGGGCAGCAATGTTGTTATGTGGTTCTTCTTGTGATGGAACTGCATAATACTTCAGAGGACGATTTTGAGGTCCTTGAGCCATAATTTGTTCTAGATCTGATTCAGGTTTCGAATCTAAGTAAGGATGATTGAGTCTGGAAGATTGTATCTAATACGAAAATCGTTAACTTGATGTCTTAAGTTAGCAAAACGCTCGATTTCGTTAATTGGCTGCTCTAACTCTTTGCCTTGAGAGTGAGTGCTTAGCATATAATCGACATATTAAAAAGGGAAATAGTTACCTTAGTTTATACTGTGCAACAAAAGAATCACAATGTTGACTAAATTAGTCCCTGACAACGGTGCCAAAAACTTAATCGTGCGACACTGACGTGTCTTTCGAATAATACTATAAGTGTACAATTATTCGTGTAGTTTTAAAATATTTTCAAACCCATGGAGACTAATAATCAAACTAATATTATCTATTGTTAAAGTCCAAAGCTAAGGCTAAGGGTTAAAATGATAAAAACTGAAATGGAAATGCTAATTACTAAAGGTTTGAAAATAATGATAAAACGATCCCGAAATATGGATTCCGTGTTCCTTAGGGACTTGTAGAATTTTGGTGCTAATTACGATTAAATATAGTTCTGTAGAAAATATCAACTTAAAGACTTTGCCTCACACTCTCGCGCTATTGATAAGAACCACACTTCCTAACCACAGGATTTTGCTCTCGCTCGCCCGTTTCAATTAAAAGCGCATTTTGAAAATCAATAAGATCATAAATGATACCTAAAACACTCTCACTGTTTTTAGGACCGTTTCATAGTTTCCACTATCTGGTTCATTCCTCACACTCTCGCGCTATCGGCTGAACCTTAGTTTGTTTTTCACTCTTGTGTCAAAACAATTTATCATACAATTGGAAACTACAACCAAAATAACATATAATCATAATTTCGCACCTATAATTTCTACTGAGTCTCGCCAGTAACGATGGTCCTCATACGCCGAACTCAAGTAAAATTTAGCAACACGTGACTTTAACTAAAACTAACATGATAAGAGCAATTAAACTAAAAACTAGCATGTTAAGCAATATTTAAAGCAAATGACAAGTGCAAGTAAATAAATGGTAAAAACCTGAAAATTAAATAACAGAAACTTGTATTGAAAATGCCGGCAGACTTCGTTTGCGATTCAAGAGTACAATACAACAAATGAAAAAGAAAAAGTAAACAAACGTGATAATCCCTCAATGTGATTTATTGTCGCTTTTATAAGTAATATATGTTTAATGCTAAAATGGAAAGTTAGCAGTGCTTCTGCACGTCTCGGATCCCTCAGGAACTGCCCCAGAGGGTCTATATATAGAGAAAACCTCTCTAGGTAACTGCCCAGTTGTGTCAGAGAAGTGGAGGGAATAACAGTTGGCAGAAACTGCTTGAGAACTGCCTCTGTTGCAGAACTGCTATCTGCAAACTAATGGCAAATGCCATTTGGTGCAACGAAGAATGCCATTTCCTCTTCATTAATTGATGTGGAAAGGGCTAACAATGGCGAGCGCCATATGAGGGCGGCAAATGTCATATCATCAGAATCATCACTCTTTGCTGCTCTTTTGTTCCTTTTTACTCCTCTTTCCGATTTGCTTCCGAATCTACAACAAACGAGGCTGACAACTGCAAAACACACGAAAACAAAGTAAAATTGATAAAACATAATGAAATAGGGACGAAATATATATGCAATAGGCCTAAAAAACATGATATGATTCCTCGTTATCAAATGACAATGAACAAAAATAAGAATACGTTTAAAGAAGAAGAGTATGAACTGCAGAGTAACTCTCTGCCCACAATTGTGGAATTTTATTATCACTTTCCAACTGCAAAACCATGATTATCAAACTTAATGATTACAATGATAAGGTTCCTCCCTATAAATTTAAGTTAATTTACATCTTAATCTAAAGCCCAAACTATAAAAGTCCAAAAATATCTAATATAATCTTTCTAAATCAAATCTGATCTTTCTAAATCAAATCTAATCTTTCTAAAACAAATCAAATATTTATAAAATAAAAAATTACATATTTAACATACCACCTAATTCATTATGTCTAAACTATCTACATTCATCAAGACATTAGCTTCTTGAACATTTCGTCGAAGTTTATTCCTTCTTTCTGAAGAAATCCCTTCGCTACAAATCTCTCATTGTGTCGAGTTACCTCTCCTTTTGGATTCACTTTCACCTTGTAAACCCATTTCACATCAATTTCCTTCTTGCCTTAAGGAAATTCGACAAGTGACCAAGTGTTGTTGACTTCAATGGACTCTAACTCCTCATTCGTAGCTTTCACCCACTTTGAATCCTTTAATGCCTCAGCTGCATTGACTCGTTCAACGTCTGCATAGGAAGCATAATGTACCAGCTTACCTTCTTTGTCGAGCACATCATCTAATGTAATCACACATTTTTGCAACCTTGCAGGCATGTGTCTTGTTCATTAAGGTTTGTTTGAGCATGCTTCACCTCTAACTTCTTCTTGTTAAACTTCTCTTTCAACTCCAGTGGCTGGTTCTTCACAAGAAATTCTCATTGAGTCCTTATTTTATCAGTCCAACCCCATTCTTTAAGCTCATATATGATCATGTCCCTGCTGATCACTACATTTTTATTCATTGGGTCGAACAGCTTGTAACCTCCAGTCGAATGATATCATATCAAGATCATCTTATTTGACTTGTCATCAAGCTTCCTTCTCAACTGATCTGGCACATGTCTATGTGCTATAGATATAAACACCTTCAAGTGACTGAGGCTAGGCTTAACATTAGACCAACATTCTTCTGGTGTGATTCCTTCAAGCTTCTTCATAGGACATCTGTTTAATATGTATGTTGCTATCGAAATCGCTTCTCCTTATAATTCTTTGGGTAGATGCTTTCCATTCAACATACATCTCACCATGTCCATGATGGTTTTGTTCTTTCTTTCTGCAATTCCATTTTTCTGTGAAGTGTAGGGTGGCACCACCTCATGCACAATCCCTTCTTTTTCACATAATGCATCGAACTCTTTTGACAAATACTCTTCACCATCATCAGTCCTCAGAATTTTCATCTTTCGACCACTCTATCTTTCAACCAGATTTGAATATGGAAAATACCTCAATCACATCACTTTTCTTCTTGATAAGGTAAGTCCACAACTTTTGACTGTAATCATCTATGAACGTGACAAAGTATTTGTTGCCTACAATTGAATCCACCTGAATTGGACCACATACATCAGAGTACATGAATTACAAAATTGCCTTTGACTTCCTTCCCGCATCCTTGCTAAAGTTATTCTTGTGTTATTTTTACTGAACATACTCTTCACAGACTTCACTTGGAATGTCAATTTTAGGTATTCCTGAAGCCATATTTCTTCTCTTTATCTCTCTGATGTCATTAAAGTTGAGATGGCCTAGTCGAAAATGCCATAGCCATTCATCTCTGCTGGCTGCAGTTGCTAGGCATTTGTGCTCCATCATATTGAGTTCAATCTTGAATGTCCTATTCTGAGACATTGGAGCCTTCAATATTAACTTACCACCTGTGTCGAGAATTTTCATCATCTTGTCTTTGATCGACACCTTGTAGTTATTTTCAACTAGCTGCCCTATACTAAGCAAATTACTCTTTAAGTCTGGTATGTACAAGACATTGGAAATTGTTTACCTCTTGTCATCTTTCCTCATAATCAGAACATCACCAATACCTTCAGCTGCTAGAGTATTGTCATTTGCAAATTTCACCATGGTCTTTGTCAAGGGCTTCATGTTGACAAACCAATCTTTCCTTCCAGTCAAGTGTGATGAGCATCCTGAGTCCAAGTACCATTGGTCCTAGAATCTCTCTTTGTCTCTTATTGTGACCATCAACAACATCTCTTCTTTTTCATGTTTCGCCAGCTTTGCATCAGTTTCTTGATTCTTCTTCTTTTCTGGACAATCACTAAAATAGTGACCACACTTTTAACAATTGAAACACTGAATGTGACTTTTGTCAGGCTTTCGACCACCACCTCTTCCTCTACCTGCAGCACCACCTCTTTGGTTCCCTTGGTTTTAGGGTTTTCTCTGATTCGACCAGTTTCCTTCATGCTGGTTTCGACCAGTCGAATTGGTGTAGCATCCTCTACTTTTGTTTCCATTCCAGCTTCTTTTGCCTTTCCTATCTTTTTCTTACTACGCCTGCAAAGCGATATCACTTTTCGACTTTCCTGCAGCTCTTTCACCCATCCTTTGTTTATGAGACTCAAGCGTCCCTTGAAGCTTTTCCTTTGTCAATACTGACAAGTATTTTGTCTCTTCTATAGCTACTACCATGTGGTCGAATTTTAGAGCCAATGACCTCAAGATATTTGACATAACTGATCTTGATGTCAACACTTATCCACATACCTTGATTTGATTCACCAGCTTTGTAACTTTGGTGAAGAAATCTGTTATACTTTAATTGTCTTCCATCTGAAGTAATTCATAAGTCCTTTTGTGAGTTTGTAACCTCACCTCCTTCACCTTCTCCGCGCCTCCAAATAATTTTTCAAGAATCTCCCAAGCTTCTTTTGTTGATTCTACATCACTAACCTTTTCAAAGTTATCTGGATCAAAACATTGATGGATTATAAATAGATCTTTATAATTTTTTTCTTCAATTCTTTATATGTTGCTTTCTCCTAATTTGTTGCAGTTTATGCAAGCTGTGATAATCCCTCATTCACAAGATCTCAAAGATCTTGGTAACAGAAAACTACCTTAATTTACTTGTACCAATTCTCATAATTATATTTCTTGAGACTTGAAAGATTTGTTGGAAAGTGCCCGTTTGGATGATTCATCGCCATCACGATTTTGCTTTCTTGAATTGCAACCAGAGCTCTAGATACTGGATGTTGGAATTCCACCATGATTTATGGTAAATTCTTTTCAATCTTGATCTCAAGATTGTTATGTAATGACAATTAACAAAAATAAGAACACGTTTAAAGAAGATGAGTATGAACTGCAGAGTAACTCTCTATCCACAACTGTGGAGTTTTATTATCACTTTGCAACTGCAAAATTGTGATTATCAAAATTGATGATTACAATGATAAGGTTTTCTCCCTATTTATAGATTTAGGTTAACTTTCATCTCAAGTTAAAGCTCAAACTATAAAAGCCCAAAAATATATAATCTAATCTTTCTAAATTAAATCTGATATTTCTAAAACAAATCTAATCTTTCTAAAACAAAGAATTACATATTTTACAATTTCAACCTATTTTCGAGTTGGTTTGATTTATTCTCATCCCTATATGTCACCATACGCCAACTTTATTTAATGGTGTGGAGGTGAGCTGACCTTATTATATATTTTATAAAAACAAAATATTTTTCTTCTTATATTAAAAATATGTAATTCACATACAAAATTTAATATCTTTTTGTTACTATTTTTTTCCATTAAAAAATTGTTATTATTAATTTTTTTGTTGTAACAATATAGTTAATAACAAACTATCACGTCAATAAAAAAGAATTTAATAAATATTTTAAATGTTAGTGATCATAAAATAAACCCGCCAACATAAAATAAAATTTAAAATATTTCAAACAAAACAAGTCTCAATAAATCTAACACCACAAAATAAGACAAAACAAGTCATTTAATCCAACACCATAAAATGAATATCAATATCTTTAAATTCTTCGCGAACATCAAATATCAAGTGATCAATCGTTATCCACATTATTAATCATCAATAAATGATGTGAATTTTTTATTGCACCCTATATACTTTTAGCATGACGTGTGAGTTTTTAAATATGCCCAATGTTTCTAGAGATATATTTCCAAACGCACATTTTGTAAACTCAACAAAGGAAATTCTGAGAGGCGTCCCATACATTTAATCAAATTTATTCTGGAGATATAACATCGGAACAACTTTAAAGAAAGCATTTTAATTGTTCACTTCAGTGGATATTCCGGAGATACATCTCCAAAATTATGGGCGACATTTTGAAATTTTTTGCCACCTTTGCATGTCAGGTATTTCTGAAGATGCATCTCTGAATATATCTGATATAGCTTCCAGCTGCATGATTTGTCCTCCATTATTTCCATACGTCATTCTCACCTAAACCCTCACCCTAAAAACCTTTCATTCTCAATCCATTTCACTCTAAATCTCCATCTTTTTGGTTCATCATATCACAGGGAGCAAAAGAAGATTGAATTTCAGGTAAAGATTCTTCTTTTACCTCTTCATTATCCAGAAATGTATCTCTGGAACATGTATGAACTTGTTCGGAGATACATTTCTAGAAAGTTTCTGTGTTCATTTTTTCATCATTCTGAAGTAGTACTTAAACTAATGTTGTGTTATTGTTTGTATTGTTTCCAATAGATATGGTGTATCCCAATGTTTTCCCAAAACAAATTGTTTCTCCAAATTTTATTTCTCTAAATATTCAAGGGGTTGTTGTGAAGGCGGTAGATGTTAACAAAGACTTTAATAACAAGCTAGAGTTTAAATCTCATGATAAAACGCTTGAATGCATTCGTAAGGAAGCATCTAGACTTGGATTTGGTATGGTTATCGGATGGTCTGTTAATGGCTCGGATAAAAGAAGCGCCTTTGTGACAATGGTGTGCGAAAGAAGCGAGAGATATCGAACTCCTCTCAGAATTTTAAAAAAGATGACACAGGTAGTAGAAAATGTGAGTATCCGTTTAAGGTTCGTGGTTACATATTGGCAAACAAAAATTGGAGATTTAATGTGATATGTGGTTTGCATAACCATGATTTGTGTTAAAAATTAGTCGTTCATCCTAGTGTATGTCGGCTTAAGCCGGAAGAGAAGGAATGTATTAGTGACATGATCTTGAATTTTATTCAATCGAGAAATATTATTGCAACGTTAAAACAGAAGCAACCCAATAATATATTAAATATCAAGCAAGTGTATAACATTCGGTACCTCACTAACAAGGCAATTAGGGGGGATAGAACTAAGATGCAACAACTCTTGAAATTGTTGGACGATAATAGTTACGTGTCCCGGTACCTAAAGTGCAATGATGGAGTTATGGTTAGAGATATTTTTTAGACTTGTCCGAATTCGATAAAGTTGTTCAACACATTTTCGATGGTGCTCATACTTGATTCAACCTGCAAAATCAACAAGTATAGATTTCTATTATTTGAGATGATTGGTGTTACCTTAACTGAGAAGACATATTCTGTTGGTTTTTTATTTCTTGAGTGTGAAAAAAGGACAAATTTTATTTGGGCATTAGAGGTGTGTCGGTCACTTTTGATGGTCCAAGGTGAGATACCTAAAGCGATTATTACCGACTGTGATACCGCATTGATGAATTCGGTTGCAAAGGCATTTCCTTCTTCTAATGCATTACTTTGTAAGTATCACATAATAAAGAATGTGAGAAGTCGTGTTAAACTCACGGTAGGGACGAAACAAATAAAGTCTGAAGGTGGAAAATTGGTGAAGGCGGGTGTGATTGTGGAAAAAAATATGGATGCGTGGAATCGTATAGTAAATTCTTCCATAAAAGAACTATATGCCGATTCTGTTATTCATTTTCAAAAAGTGTGTGAAAAGTATCCAGAATTGTTGTAATATGTTGAAAGCACCATTTTTGATCAAGTGAAGGAGAAAATAGTTTATGCTTGGACTGATAATGTTAGACACCTTGGAAATACAATTACTAATAGAGTTGAGTCAACCTATGCTATTTTGAAAAATTGGTTGAGAAATAGAAAAGGGAATTTGTGTAGAGACTAGGACTCCGTGAACCACATGATCCCGAACCAGCATAATGAGATAAAAACAACATTTGGTCGGAGTATTATGGTTTTAGAACACCGATTTAAAGGCAACACTCTATATTCTCAGTTGGCCGGTAACACTTCTCGGACGGGTTTGAACTATATTTTTCACAAGGCTAAACGAGATGATAATGTAGGCTCCGATAATGCAAAGTGTGGTTGTACTATTGTGAAAAAATATGGTCTCTTGTGTGTTTGTACTATTGCTGAAAAGGTGAAACTTGGTGAACCAATAAGACTGGACAGGGTTTTCTCTCATTGGAAGAGACTTAGGTTCGAAGATGATGGATTTGTGTACGACGAGAAATCAAATATATCTATTTTACCGAATGGGAAGCGATATAAGAGAGATATTCGAAGTCCGATGACAACATGAAACTCCACATCAAAGAACAATTGAGGAAGATTTCCTATCCTGAAACAACCGACATGAAACCTCCTTCTCAACCGGTAAAAACAAAAAGTGCTCCGAAGACAATGAAACATACATCGAATGATAACTCTACTACACGGTCTCCTTCATACTTTAACACATTGACAATTTTTTTCCAGACTCACCGACTCTAAAATCTCAAAAAAATGTTTTGAAAGGAGCTCACATAAGCAAACCACCTCTGACGCCTCTTCCACCGAAGATTCCATTCATCGACGAGATGCCGGTTTTTATGAAAAAAATATATCGAGTGGATTGTCAATTTTGTGGAGACGGTAATTGTGGTTACTGATCCATTTCGGATTTACACGGTAAAGGAGAAGATAATCATGCATTTGTTTGACATTAACTTATCCAAGAGTTGAATACGAATAAATAATCGTACACGCGGTTGTACGAAAATAAATAAAAATTCAATGTGGCTTATGAGTCTCTTGTTCCTTGCTTGAGCGGTCTAGCACCAAAGTCAAAATGAATGAGCTTCCTGGAAATGGGTCACCTAATAGCATGTGCATATGATAGGGTGTGCATTAACCTGAAACACTACGGTTTTTTGGAAACCTTTTCCCATCATGCACTGCACCATCCCAAAATCCAAATGATCATATCATGTGTATTGGATGGCTTTCAAAATCAAATCATTTTGCTCAAGTTTACTTGAAACCGAGTTTCCCCATAGGACTTACATCACTGGAGTGGACGACTCATTCAACCACAAAATCTGAGACGTGGCCGAATCATTTTATGGAAAGGATGAAAGAATTCGAGAGATTGAACAACATTGAAAAAGAATCGAATACACAAAAGTTCAAGGGGGTACCACCTATAGATTTAGTTGACGACACATGTTTTGACTCATTTTGATTTCTTGTTTAACCGGATAAATAATTGTATATATTTGTGTCTCAATACAAATGAAGTGTTACATTTTCACCTTTTATTAATATTTGGTCTTTATGAAATTTATGTTATATGGTTCTGTTTTGGAAATGTTTCAGGAAAAGTTCTGGAGATACATCTCTAGAAGGTTCAGTTATATAGTTCTTTTTTGAAATAATTCAGGAGAAGTTCCGGAGATACATCTCGGTAACAAGATAATAGGGTGTGGTTTTAGAGATATATATCCGGAATCAACATGAGAGTTAATGAGTGGTCCATATTGAGCTAGGTCTTTTATAAATTTAGGTGTTCATGTGTTATATTTCACACAAACTCAAAATGTCTCAAATGTCATAAATAAACATCCATTGGTATGTTGCAAATTTCTTCTAATCCGACGGCTCTAGACCCAGGAAGACATTTAAGCTCACCAATCTTACCCCCTCGAAGATATCATAGACGAAATCCATTATCTCCTACCTTATGGAGACAAATGAAGGATCGTGAAGCTCGAGTACCGTTCATATTCGGTTGACAATGAAGGGAACATTCTGTTCAACAAATTTGAGCTCAAGACTCGAGCGAATGTTAAGGATATGTGGAATATATATTTTGGTTTCGAAGAGAAAGTTTCGCTCGAGCTGGAAGCGACACTAGAAAGATCGATCAAAGATATCCAAAAGATGTGCAAGTGTCCACCGGAACATTGAAATGTAATATTGAATTTTCTGTTTAAATCATCATTCTAATGATCATTTTATGTTATGAATGTCAAATTCATTTTTGGAAAGTTTATATTTTGTTGAAACTATATTTGGTGTTTTTCCATATGTGTAACTATGAACTTGTTCCAAAGATGCATTTCAAGAACAAATTAAACCTAATATATAGGGAACCTCTCAGAATTGCCTTTGTTGAGTGTACAAAAGGTGTGTCCGGAGATATATCTCCGGAACCTGGAGGCATATTTGGAAAATCACACGGTATGCTAAAAGTATATAATGTGTAATAAGAAATTCTCTAAATGATGCTCATTTTATAATACTTTGACTTTGAGTTTCCACCATTTTTATCATTAGAGATTTTTACATGCCACCCCATAGTTAAATCTTGCACCCCCTTATTTTTATATTGAACAAAATGACATTCTCATTATTTATCTATCCTATAATTACAGTTGGTCAAAAAAATCTACCCTTGATAAATTTTAAAAATACGACAACGAAAACAAAATTCGGAATGAAAAATTTGGAATTTGGTGAAAAACATGCAATTTTATCGGATTTTTAAAAAATCGGTATGAATTTTTACTGAATATTTTTTTTAAAATTTGCTATTTTTTGGGGAAAACGTTGCAATTTTACTGAGCTTTTTAAAAATCCAATGTAATTATACCACATTTTATCAAATATCTGGTATTTGTTGGAAATTTTTACCAGACTTTTTAAACATCCTCGATCAAATTATATCGCAATTTTCAACACAAAAAAAACCGGTATTCCTTGTCGAATTTTTTCAAAAACCCATAATATATAAAAAAAAAATCGATATTTTTTGAAAGTTTTGGTATAACTGATTTTTAGCCTAGTATAAAAAAAATCTGGTAGTTCATAATGCTCTATTTGTGAGGTCCAAATCCAGATGGTTCCTTTACAGATTTTACACAGTTTTTCACCACTGGCGTTGTATCGCTTACTTGCGTGTTTTGTTTTTAATAGACTTTTGGTATTTATGTCATTGATAATTAATGCTTTATATGTTGTAAATGAAATATATTTCTCTCTTGAGCTAACGTGTTATAGAGGGCGCATTCCATTGGTAAAAAATATGGTATTATTCTTGTTAATGTTTGTTCTAACACCGTAAATGAGATTAGAGAGAGGTAAATTAATTATATGTTGTGAAATAGGAGGAAACTACAAAAAGAAGAATTCCTCTGAAGGTTTTTCTAGTATCAAAGTTAAATGTCGATTTATGTTGAGATCTGTGTCAAGTGGTAGTTGTTGGAAAATATGGTTAGGTGTGGATTTCACAATCATAAGTTAGCTATATATTTAGATGGCCATGGCATATTAGGCCGTTCAAAATCTCATGAAAGACAGTTTATGAATGACATGGTAAAATACATGCATATTTAGTCCTTAAGTCCTTTAACTTACTTTAAGGTTTCGCTTTAGTCCTTTAACTAAAAAAAATTCTACAAGCTAGTCCCTTAAATTTACTTCTATTAGCTTATTTGGCCATTTTCCTCAAATTCTAACAAAAAAACGTTAAGTTATGGTGACGTGGATGTATTTTTAGGCTCAAAGTCCATATTTGTAATATAAAGTAGGGTTTTCATTTAAGTTGTTCTTAGATTTACGCTGTTTACCTTCACCTAGGGCTTGTTGCACTTAAGTGGAAACGTTACTTTATAGTACAAATGCTTAGTCAAATTTGGACCTTGAGCTTTGTTGTACATCTACGTCACTAAAACTAAATGTTTTTTTTACAAAATTTGATGGAAATGACCATTTAGGCTAACAAAGTGGATTTAAGGGACTAACTCCTAACATTTTTTATTAAGAGACTAAAGTGAAACACTAAATTAAGTTAAGAGACTAAAACATGTATTAAGCCTAAAATACAATATGGCTCATAGATACATAGCTGTTGCTTTGAAAGATAAAGATCTATAAAACCTCACGAGTGTTACTCATATGTACAAGGAAAGACATACATGCAAGACGAGCAAGAGAGGTCCATTGACTCGAATTCAACACCTGTTGAGTCTAATTCACTGAGAGAAATACATGCACTAGTTCAAAAACAGGATCGAAACAAATGTTCTTGTTGATATCTGTTGGACACATCCTGATTTAGTGAAGTTGGTGAACATGTTTCATTTGGTTTTGATTTTTGATTATACATACAAAAAAATAGATATTTCCTCCCTCCAATGTAACTTTTTATTTACTTGATTTTAGGAAGTTGTTTATTAAATATCATATTATGTTGACTATTGTTTGTACATACAAAACAAACAGGTATCAACTTCTACTACTTGAAATTATTGGTGTTATGTCTACGAAGTTGATGTTTTTGGTTGGATTAGCCTATTTGGAACATGAAAGGGAGGAAAAATTCACGTGGGCATTAGAGAAGATGAAATGGTTGTTCGCATCCGAGAAGTTTATACCAAAGGTTGTGGTGATGGACTAGGAACTTGCATTCCCAAACTCAACTCATTTTCCATGTCTGTTCCATATTTCAAAGAATATTAGTATGAAGTGTAAGGAGTATGTCAATTCTAATAGGCAAGGGCATGTTATGGATCTATGAAAGAAATCATGTATTCAAATAGAGAGTTTGAGTTTGTGGAACACTTGAAGTATTTTAAGGTAGTATGTGCCGCTACCGCAAAAATAAGGTGCCGGCAAAACAGAAGAGTCGCCACCTTTCCTTATTTATCCCTCAGAACGGGAAAGGAAACGATCGGAAAAACCTGACGAAATAGGTATAAGACAAGGTCATCGCAACCGTTGTCTGGGTTCGGGAGTCGGTTACGCAAGGGGAAGGTATTAGCACCCCTCACGTCCATCGTACTCGATGGGATCCACGCTTGTTGGTTTGTCTACAGGTGAAAAACAATCTATCTACGGCTGCTAAATCTAAACGGAAAGAAATGGACTCGATAGAGCGTCACACTCTATGCCTATGTATTCTCATCAGAGAACGAGAAATCAGAGTCAACGTAGTTCGACTACGGGGAAGTTTTGCTCGGCAAGACGTCGCGTCTTGGGCCTACGTATTCTCGTCAGAGAAATCAGAGCATGACGTAGTTCAGGCTAACTACGGCTAGGTAAGGGTGTTCTCGGTCACACGGGGGTGAGAGATAGGATTGACGATACTAGCGTACGCATTCTAGCAGTTAGGTGGACGCTGCTCGACTATTGGAGACTTAAGCGTACCTGTTTGCGGTAGAACGGATGTAGTATGTCAGGTTTAAAAGGTATGGGAACCTACGGGAACTAGAACTACGGTCTGGTCTCAAATGCGCAAGGGCAAGAGAAAAGGATAACATCAGTCGTCAGCGGGAAAGTCTCGTTCGCACAGCAGCGAGAGAACAAGAAAGTTAGTTGTTAGTGTGCTCGCTAGGATATTGTATCCTATGCCTACATATTCTCATCAGAGAAAATCAGAGCAGCTGTAGTTCGACCTACAGCTAAGGGGAAAGGTGGCACGCCAATACGTCGGTATGGTGCCTACGGGGGAAGTTTGCTCGCCAATACATCAGTATTGTGCCTACGTATTCTCGTCCGAGAAATCAGAGCATGACGTAGTTCGACTACGCGAAACTTTGCTCGCCAATACATCAGTATTGTGCCTACGTATTCTCGTCAGAGAAATCAAAGCATGACGTAGTTCGACTACGAGAAACTTTGCTCGCCAATACATCAGTATTGTGCCTACGTATTCTCGTCATAGAAATCAGAGCATGACGTAGTTCGACTACGGGAAACTTTGCTCGCCAATACATCAGTATTGTGCCTACGTATTCTCGTTAGAGAAATCAGAGCATGACGTAGTTCGACGAATCTCGATTTCACGGGGGCAAGAGAACAAAGGAAGCAGGCCTACGCCTCAACGGGAAGGAACTCGGGACACACACGCAAGAACCTAAGACGTAGGAGTGAATGCGTCGCATGTCACCCAAAGGGTACCATACTAGACATCCTAGATGTTTGAGAAGAACTCCTCAACTGTCATTTCCTACGTATCTAACGATCTCACAACACTCGACGGTTGCCTGAAGACTTGAAGAAGACGATGATGATGATGAGCGAAGCAGCTCCTGGGCTCCTGACGTGCGCGCAAGCTCTATTCCAATCTTCTCCTCTCTGGATCTTTGACGATGCTCGAATCAGAACAATGTAACGCTTAGACCGTCATGGTTCGACTTACACGAGAAGTCGAACTGTCAGAGGTAGCGTATTGATATCCGTGTCAAAGACAAGATGGAGAAATGATATCGAAAATCAATCTCCAATTGAATCGTGTCACACGGCCAACCAAAAATAAAATCGGGAATAAAATTAGATAAAAACGAAAATAGGAGAGAAAACAGGAGACAAATCCACTAACAAATGGAAATAAAATGCTATGGCAATTAAATTCTATTAGAAAGCATTCTAAAGAAATAAATCTAATGCGTATAGAAAATATAAAAACAATTCTATCTAAAATATTCTATAATATTCTATGAAGCAAATTTATGATAATAGCTATATATTCTATAAAGAAAATAGAAAAACTATATTAAATCTATAACACCCTATAATATGCTAATTACCACCTATTCTAGGAATTATTCTACTTAAATTCTACTAAGAGAAAATATACTAACAATTATAGTCTAAGCATATTAAACTAAAACAATGCTTTAAAGGAAATTAAATCCTAATTATAATCCTAACATGCTAATCAAATGCTAATTATATTCTAGAACTATTAAACTATTCTAGAAAATGCAATTAAATGTCATACAAGAAAATTAACACAAAAAAATAATACAGGGTGGGGGTGCATTGATTTACAGGGGATGCTTCAGCAAAAAATACAGGAAACTGGGCCCAGAGCCCAGCAAAAATGTACAGCAACGGGGAGGGGGGAAGAAAAACAAACCGGGGGTGTGATCAGTAAAACGTACAGGGCCCAGCCCATTAGCCAAGCACACACACGCAGACGGGGGGGTGAATGGAAAAACGGAAGGTGCCAAAAACAACCAACCTAATGGGCCTCGGAGCCCAATCCCTAGCCACGTGATCCATCAGACGAACCCTAATCCTAACTTCTCAAACTCCAAACATTGTTCACGCCGTCACCTTCTTCTCCCCCTCTCTCTTGTGCGAGCTTCTCTTTCGCTCCCTCAATCTCTCTGAGATCGAACACACTTCAAAACCTTGACGAACTGCAGATCTTGAAGGAGACGATGAATATTGACGAACCTTCAGATGACGTTGATGGAGGATTTTGAAGTTGGACGACGAACTGGAAAGCTTTGAAGTTGGATGAAGGTTCTAGGCGGCGAAATCTGGAGAACTTCTAAAAAGCGTGTTGAATGTATGAACTGCGATGAACACGGTGTGTTTCTGGGCGAAAACGCTTGGAGGTTTTGAAGGCTTGATGGTGAAGATCTTCATGGATCTGGAAACTCATGAAGAATGTGATGAACATCAAGCACGGAGGATTGGCTTCTGAAGAACCGCACGAACGTGGATGAAGAATCGATGAAGATCCGGATATATTTTAAGGCTTCTTGAATGGTTGATGAACAATGAAGGTCTGGGATCTGGAGAATCGCCATTGATGAAAGTTATAACGAACACGTATGGATCTTGGTGAGGATTCTGGAAAATCATGAAGGACAAGGATGAAGGTTGAAGAACTTCATCAGTTTCTGGACGAATCTGGGAGAAGGCGGTTGAATGTTCATGGCGGAACTGATGAATGTTCATCGTTCTGGTAAAGTCTCCCAAGATTGATGAATTTGGGATGAAGAGGATGATGAAGATTGTTGAGGATTTTGGACGAACACATCAAGATCTGGAAAATCTCACGGTTATGATGAAGGTTCTTGGCAATGAGCGATGGAGTTTCCGGTGAGTTCTTACGGTTTCCGGTGAAGTTTGGCCGTGAGAACCACCGTTTGATCTTGCTGGTGATGTTCTCCGGCGTTTGCATGGTCGGAGGGAGGAGTTGCCGTCGGGGAGGGTACGCGGCGCAATGCATGCAGTGAGCAGCGTGAGTGGGACGCGTGGGAGCATGAGGGAAGGAAACGTGGCGTGTGCATGCAGTGAGTGTGAAACGTGGAAAAATGGAGAAACGCACGCGTGGAAGTGAAGTGTGAAGTGGTAGCTTCAGATATTGCAACGTGGAAATCTCTGAGGTGAAAAACATGGCGAATGGAGAAGCTCAGCATGAGACTCGTGGAAGGCTTATATAGGTGACACTTGGCACGAGCTGGACTGGGGTTTGTGGGCCTCCAAAAATCTGACACATGGCCCACAAAATTAATGAACTCAGACTAATTAACACCTAATTAATAATGATTAAGCCTAATTAAACACAATTAAATGCTAACGAAAATTTAAAACAGTAATTAAAGCCTAAATTGAAAATTAAGACTATTCTAACCTAATTAAATCTAATAAACTCTAATTAACATCTAAACAAATGATTAAGATCTAATTAATCTACTTAAATCCCAAAAGAATTAAATCTTAAAATACAACTCTAATATCTATTAAATCTAAAAAAGAGGATTAACTATTAAAATCTATTAATCCTATTTATCTCTAAACAAATAAAAATACAAAAACTCTATTAGTTTCTATTTAAAAAATACCTAGTAAAAGAATATCCTATTAAAAATCATTTTAAAAACTACTTAAACTCTAAAAAAGAATTATTCTAAAGAGATAATAAAACTAAAACTATTTAAAAACAATTAATATCTATTAAAAAAAACTAACTAACACCTAGAAAAATCAATTAAACCCATAAAAAATCTAGAAAATAAGGGAAAAACCTAAAAAATACCGAGGAAGCCGATTAAAGCGATTAGCGACTATATCGAAAAAACGGTAAAAACCCGGACACCGAGATGTCCTCAAAAACAACAGCGAGGGCTGAAAACACCGGGACGAGCACCAATTCTCAAAATACGTCCTCGTATTGGCCTGAAATGCCTGAAGCGCGATCAGAGGGCTGTAATCCCGATAAAGTCAACCTGACTGGAAAAAATGCAATGTACGTGGTATGCAAATGCAAAATGAAATGAGTCGAAACATGAGCCAAATTGCGATAAGTAGTTGGTCAAATTTTGGGGTGCAACAGCTGCCCCTATTCAAACGGCTTGGACCTGAAGGGTTGAAGAGCGGACGGCTTTTAAACATTCAAAGGTAGAAGACGGTTGAATACCCACAAACCCGGAAATTTGCCAACTACACAAGTACACGGTACTCTGGTGGAAACAAATCTTCGGAACCTGAAATCATAGCTGCACGGCAACTAGCTGGAGAAATACTGATCTGAACCTCCGTCAGGATGATTCTCTTATTCACCTGATATCATTGCGTCCTCAAATCATCAAGGGATCACTAGTTACGTGGTAACTGGTGATTTTCCAACCACGCAGGTAAACGATACTCTGATTGGTAGGAACATCTTCGACACTGAGCATAACAGTTGCACGGCAACTCTACTGGGGAATCTAAACTCAAATCTCCGTCAGAATGGTCATCTGATTTTTCCGTAGATATTCGTCCTCAATTCATCAAGGGGCCACTGGTCACTCGGTAACCGGCAATACATGGTTGATCATGCCGTCAGGCAGCAGAATTCCTCGGGACTTGTCAGGTCATTAGGAACTTTTAACAATCAAGCTAATCATACCGTCAGGCATTCAAAGGAGTTTTCGGGCGTCAGCCGGACTTCATCAGTAGGTCGAGAACAGAATTCTGGGTCAATCATGAACTAAATAAGGATATGCAATCTTTCACCGTCAGGCACTCCGCATCAGCTGGGAGAACTACTTCGTCAATACAGTTGGACTTCATCAGCAAGTCTGGGGTTTCGGCACCGCTGCCAGACTTCAATCATCAAGTCTTCTAGGAAATTTCAACTTTTCTGTTTAAAACCTGCTGGGGATGACGCATCTCCGTTGGGGATTCTGGAGAACTATCAAGTAACTCTGCTTCGGGGATCCAGAAATCATTCTGGATGAATCATCTATGCTGAGGAAATCAAGAATCATCTTGAACAACAACTCCATCGGGATCTTCAAGAATCATCTTGAACCAATGGCTCTGCTGGAGATTTCAGGAATCATCCTGAGCAAATACTCTGCCGGGGATTCTAAGCATCAACTTGAGCAACCAACTCCGGCGAATTCACTGGGGATTTTAAGAATCATCTTAAGCAAACAACTTCCCTGAGGAATTCAAGAATCATCTTGGGCAAACGACCTTGCTGGGGAATTCAAGAATCATCTTAACCAAACCATTCTGCGGAGGAACACCTGCGAAACAAGAACGGCGGCGACCTGGCTCATATTTCGTATGCATATGCTTTGATAATGACGTAATGCTCCACACGGTGGAAATGCTACGCGTTTAGGATAAATGCTATGCAATCATGCCGAATGCTATGGCCCCATCAGCAAAATAAATGCTGAAGGGAGCACCCTCCTGTCAAGGAGAAAGAACCACCAATCTCAATTGGACTCCGCCTGGGGAAATGATCTTCGGCTGACTGATGCAGGGGAACGAAGCTCTACGAGACCTGAACCTGCTCATCTGGGTATTCAAACCACAACTGCTGAGGAAAACGATGTCAATTGCATAAATAAACTGCACAACCTTCGCGGCGAAACTTTCCGGGAGAAAACGACTCCGATGGGGAAAAACAGCGTCAGCTATTCAACCCTCTGTTGGGGAACACCAATCATGGCCCAAAATGCTTTCCAAAGACTCGGCTCTCTTGGGGAACTGCAAACTCGGCTGGGGAAGAAGGAATCATCCTGCTTACCAGAGAGAATACGACTCTGTGGGGAATTTCAATTCTGCTGAAGACTTCAGTCTGGAACTATCAATTGCTGCACACTTCAGTGTATGACTCAGCTAGGGAGATGTCGTTCCTTCAGGATACATCTGATTGGAGAGAATCTTCTCTGCTTGGGGATACATATCAATGCTCCTGGTCCCGCATTCAGACTCTGCGGGGAGATGCTACTACACTCTATCGGGGATATCAATCCTGATCTGCTGAGGGTAATCTTGCATATGCCTTACGGAGATTGACCCTTCTGGGTAACACCTGCTGGACTATCAAGTCTGATGAGGAATACCTGTGTATCAACACTGTTGGGGAAATAAACCCAAATCTAGCGGTCAGGGAAAGCTTCAGTCTCAACCCACTTAGGAAAGTAGCACATCAGGCTAATCAACGTTCAATGCTTGGGATGGCCATACTCTGCCGGGAATATCAATCTCGCCCTGCTGAGGATAATCTTGATCCTACTCTGATAAGGGATGAATGCCATCTCAATTTGGTGCAGTCTCAAACTGCTCAGGGGAAACAATCTCAAATTGTACGTCTCTGTTGAGAAAATAATCCTGATTCAACAACATCAACACAGGGAATACAGAATACCAATCATGGAGTTGTGATCACTCGAGCCTTGTGTCGGGGAATGGGACAACATACGAGTCACTAGGAATCATCGGGCCAGGTACAATTAGGCTTTTTCTGGTTTAGGGATAGGTTTATGGTGATAGGGATTTATTTCTGGTTACCAACAAAAGTGGATTTGAAAGGGAAATACTAGACGAGAACTAGCATTCGAGGTGGACTACCAGACGAGGACTGATAGCAAAATATGTTAGGTTGTCAGACGAGAACTGACTTACGGTTTGGATATCAGACGGGAACTGATTTTTGGTTTGCCAGACGAGAACTGGGCTTTAAAACTGTGTTAGCCAGACGAGAACTAGTTAAACGATAGGTTACAGAAAAGGTGACCAGACGGGGCTGGTTTCTGGTTTGGATTTCAGACGAGAACTGATCTCTGGCTTGCCAGATGAGAACTAGACTTTGAAACGATTTGGTTACAAGGTTCAGCCGAGTAACAGGTTAGGCTGTAGGATAACAATCCAATGACAGCAAGGTTTCTTCAGAAGGTTCAGGTTTTGGCAAGGTAATGACACGATTCCCCTACACTCAACTCTTGATAGGGTGAACAAACTCATTTGAACAACTTGCCCCAGTGCAATTCAACTTGCCCCAATCCGACTTCTGGGAAAATTCATTCTGAACAGAAAGCAGCTGGCAACAAGACAATCTTCAGATGGCTTGCCCCAATATCTGTACAACGGAAGGATTCATCCTGAATTAACCAACTCTCAGCATGGTTGGTTTCAATATCTCTGAAGTAGCTTGCCCCTGAACGAGTGGTGAGCGACTTAACATGCCCTGATTGAACACTGGAGGGATCTGCCCTCAAATCACAAGAGTTCTGGATAGCTGCCCCTGATTGGGTCTCGAGAAGATGAACTTCTGATCAACTGCTTCTTGAATAATCTGCCCCATAATCAACCGATACTCCGGGACTTGTCCTCAGACAAAATGATTCCGAACTTACTGGAAGTTAATGCCCCAAATTCACAGGGCTTCACAGCATACCATTCTGGTCCAGACTACTGACGATTCAGTCCTGATTGATTATTCCCTGTTGGAATTCCTTCGTATCAACTACTGACCTGCAATTAAAATTGTTTATTCACGAATGGTAATTTTAATGCGGTGTTCATGCAGATTTTGAAAAATTTTGTGCTGTCACTCACTTACGTGTCATGATAGTGAGTGACGAATGAACCAAAGAGTTCAAACGTAGTGATGATTCAATCAGTGAAAAACACAACAAGGATATGATTAGCAAATCATGTAGGAGTCAGGTTACTCAACCTTATCGTAATGCGCTTTCAGAATAAACCCTGCCTCAATTAGGTCTTTTAAGGGTTGTATCATGGTCGGGTTCACGGTTCGTGAAACAAAGGATATTTGGCTCAAATTATGATTTGTACCCACCCCTTCTACGTGATGATCTCCGATCCTAAAGTTCAGTTAACTTGGCTCGAGCGCTCGCCTCTTCGATAGGTATGTTAAATATTGGGAACAACTGGTTAAAGAATTCACAAGGTGTTTCGGAGTGACAGTTACTCCTCTTTCGTTTCGGTGTCTGTATCTACACGACTTCGTCCTTGTTTGAGGATTTTTCTTTTTATATCCTTTCTTTTTCATTCTTTTGATTCCCTAATTTTTGCCTGGACTGACTCTTCAGAGTTCTTTTCGATTTTTCTTTTGAAGTCCAGCGGGATGCCCTGATTTTTGCCTAAGTATTTGCTTTCCAGCTTTTCTTTTCTTTTTACTTAGCGGGCTTTCTTTTTCTCTTATTTTTTCGAAACAAGTCGTGCGACACTGGCTGTCTGGATTCATCCGAGATGTTTATAACTGTCTCACTCCTGATTGGTGAGGTTTAACCATTGTGGTTGATGAGGTACAACCTCTGGGGAGGAATAAACTGTGATTGGTCCTTGAAAGACAACATTCCCCTATAAGACTTGAACACTCGGTCAAGCTAACTGACGACTACCCTGCCCCGGGTTAAGATGCGAGGTTTTAAAAGTCCGAAAAAACTCCTACTTCTCGGCTCGAAGTGGTTAACGAGGGACTAACTCCTTATCTCTCCAGTGTTTAGGGGATTTGAAACAATGCCTTGTACGTCATAGGCAAGGTTTTATCTGAAAGCATACGATCATCGGTTATGAGTATTCAGTTTCATCATCCTCCCTCTAATCTTTACTAATCATAGTGATAAAGTGGAGTAAATAAAATGCAAGTGTCAGTGCAATGCAATAAATGAGCGACAACGACATGATTAATTCAGAAAAATGCATACTCACTTTATCAATATTACCATTCGAAACAAACAATGTTTAACAGCAAGTAGTAACTAACAGAAAGGAAACTACAAATGTAAATGATAAAAAGTATGAGGACTGCCAATGTTGAGGATGTCTGCCTGTCTGGACCACTGGCTTCTGGAAATAACCCTCTGAATCTGCGAGCTCAGACAGCTGAGAGGTTGTCATGCACAACCAGAATTCCTTCTCGAAAGGAAATGCAATCTTGGTCGATCAACTGCTGTACTTTTGCCTGAAAAGCTTTACAATCTTCAGTTGAATGTCCTGGAGATCCACCATGGTAACCACACTGAGCATGGGGATTGTACCCAGGAGGGTAAGGCTCTGGCACAGGCTTAAGAGCTTTAGGTTCCACCAAAGAGTTCTGAATCAAATGTGGCAGAATCTGGCTATACGGCACAGGCACTGGATGAGAAGGAGCATTCCTTTGTTCCAAGTTGTTACGAGGTCAGTTCTGATTCTGACGCTGATTCTGATAACCTCGGCCACGGGCTCGTGGATTTGCAAAAGGAGCGACATAAAGTTCCCGATGTGGTGCCCTAGGCACAATTGTCTGTCCAGAATAACGAGACACAGAAGATATTGACCGCTGAGGAGATGAGGAACCAACAGATTTCACCGATTCATCTCGAGGATACCCAACATCATTCATGATTGCATTGGCCATAACTCCTTCTTCAGTTTGAAAGCTATAGAGAGATTCAGTTTCACTAGCCTGATCGCCTGAAACATTCTGGATTCTTCCAGTCTTTACACCATACTCGATGCGCTCTCCTGCCCTTACCAATTCAGAGAAATTTGGTGCCTTTCCAAGCATTCTTTCGAAGTACGGGCTCTGCAAGGAGTTTACGAACATGCCTTTCAACTCTCGGTCTAGAAGCGGTGGTTGCACTCTAGCAGCAAATTCTCTCCATCTCTGAACATACTTTCTGAAAGGTTCATTGTTCCCTTGAGACAATTATTGCAGCTGCATGCGACTAGGAGCCACATCAAGATTGTAGTCGTACTGTTTCAGAAAAGCATTGGCTAAATCCACCCATGATCGGATCTGATCACTCTCTAACTGCATATACCAACTCAGAGGTGCCCCAGTCAGACTATCCTGAAAGCAATGAATCATCAACTTGTCGTTGTGCACAAATGAAGTCATTCTTCGGCAGAACATCACCAAATGTTGCTTCGGGCAACTATCTTCTTTGTACTTTTCAAACCTCGGCGCTCTGAACTTCGGAGGTAACACTAGGCCAGGAACCAGACACATGTCTGCAGCACTAGGGTTAACAGCGTCTTTACCTTTCAAAGCTTTGAATCTTTCATCCAATGCACGAAACCTTCTAGCATACCCGGGAGCTAATGGGTCTTCAGTCTTTGCTATCGGGACCTCTCTTCGGGACTTTGGCACAAGGAAGGAAACACCCTGGTAGTCTGAGATATCAACAGAAGGAGAACGTTCACCTCGGACAACAAACTGCTCACGTAGATCTCAGTCTTCAACAGAAGGCTGTACGAGCTGAGCTGCAGTAAGGTTGTTCACTTGTGGAAAGTCTTCGTCATGCATAGATCCATACAAAGGATTGGACATCACAGTGAAACCCGACAAGGTATCAACAAACCGGAAGTTGCTCTCTGACATAGCTACCAACAACTTTTAACTGACTTTAGTGCTTGATTTGGCTCAATCTGCTTCAACCCCTCGGTCGTCTTCAACACTCAACACTTGCTCAGACCAAACATCGGAGAATCACCCTCTGAAGCAAAACAAAGGCTAGATAAGAGCTCGGACTAGCTGGAGAATGGCATGCAATATGATGCAGGAATGTTCATGCAAATGCAATGCAAGATGCAGCAAACACGGGATCACAGCCCCCACAAAGCTCTGATTACTGTTGCGCTGCTGACGCGAATAGTCTGCTCTGACGAGAGAAAACCAAGATATCGGGTAGGCTGGAAGTCAAGTTTCCTGCAAAAACCCTCCCACTCACGGGTATGGACCTAAACTGACACAAGTTCGGCATCCTATGTGTTCATCAGCATCACAGACATTCAAGAGGGGTGATACGATACCCAGAAGGTGTGGCATCACCAGCTCATGAAGCGGCCTCACTCGGCTGAATCACAAATGATCGGTCCCCAGAGTCGACAATCCTCCAAACCAACAACCGTCTCAACCCAAAGGGTTGAAAGAGAAGCCAACCGGGAGAACCTCGTCTGAGCGTGGATTTCATGAGACACTAGCGCCTGCCAAGCAAGTGTGCGCCCACTAATTTCCACAACTAATTCTATGGTACACTCAAGCCTGGGTCTGGCTTCTCACTCATCAGAGCTCCCATCCCACAACAGCACAATAGCAACAGATAATAATATAGTGCGGGAAATGTAAATACATCAGTAATATACAACATAAAAGTGCGGGAAATGTAAATACATCAGTAAAATACAACGCAAAAAGTAAACACCCACAGACACGCAAACAAGCGCTAGGATTGACTCTCTCAGGGGACGTTGGATCCCCAAACTGACTCGCCTACGGGACGTTGGATCCCAGGAAACTGTCAAGTCCCCAGCAGAGTCGCCAGCTGCTGGGGATTGCCCAGGCAGCTAGGAAGAGAATCCAAGACAAGACACGCTTAGAGAACCAGAGTCCCCAGCAGAGTCGCCAGCTGTCGCTACCGCGAAAATAAGGTGCCGGCAAAACAGAAGAGTCGCCACCTTTCGTTATTTATCCCTCAGAATGGGAAAGGAAATGATCATAAAAACCTGACGAAAGAGGTATAAGACAAGGTCATCGCAACTGTTGTCTGGGTTCGGGAGTCGGTTACGCAAGGGGAAGGTATTAGCACCCCTCACGTCCATCGTACTCGATGGGATCCATGCTTGTTAGTTTGTCTACAGGTGAAAAACAATCTATCTACGGCTGCTAAATCTAAACGGAAAGAAATTGACTCGATAGAGCGTCGCACTCTATGCCTACGTATTCTCATCAGAGAACGAGAAATCAGAGTCAACGTAGTTCGACTACGGGGAAGTTTTGCTCGGCAAGACGTCGCGTCTTGGGCCTACGTATTCTCGTCATAGAAATCAGAGCATGACGTAGTTCAGGCTAACTACGGCTAGGCAAGGGTGTTCTCGGTCACACGGGGGTGAGAGATAGGATTGACGATACTAGCGTACGCATTCTAGCAGTTAGGTGGACACTGCTCGACTATTGGAGACTTAAGCGTACCTGTTTGCGGTAGAACGGACGTAGTATGCCGGGTTTAAAAGGTATGGGAACCTACGGGAACTAGAACTACGGTCTGGTCTCAAATGCGCAAGGGCAAGAGAAAAGGATAACATCAGTCGTCAGCGGGAAAGTCTCGTTCGCACAGCAGCGAGAGAACAAGAAAGTTAGTTGTTAGTGTGCTCGCTAGGATATCGCATCCTATGCCTACATATTCTCATCAGAGAAAATCAGAGCAGCTGTAGTTCGACCTACAGCTAAGGGGAAATGTGGCTCGCCAATACGTCAGTATGGTGCCTACGGGGGAAGTTTGCTCGCCAATACATCAGTATTGTGCCTACGTATTCTCGTCAGAGAAATCAGAGCATGACGTAGTTCGACTACGGGAAACTTTGCTCGCCAATACATCAGTATTGTGCCTACGTATTCTCGTCAGAGAAATCAGAGCATGACGTAGTTCGACTACGGGAAACTTTGCTCGCCAATACATCAGTATTGTGCCTACGTATTCTCGTCAGAGAAATCAGAGCATGACGTGGTTCGGCTACGGGAAACTTTGCTCGCCAATACATCAGTATTGTGCCTACGTATTCTCGTCAGAGAAATCAGAGCATGACGTAGTTCGATTACGGGAAACTTTGCTCGCCAATACATCAGTATTGTGCCTACGTATTCTCGTCAGAGAAATCAGAGCATGACGTAGTTCGACGAATCTCGATTGCACGGGGGCAAGAGAACAAAGGAAGCAGGCCTACGCCTCAACGGGAAGGAACTCAGGACACACACGCAAGAACCTAAGACGTAGGAGTGAATGCGTCGCATGTCACCCAAAGGGTACCATACTAGACATCCTAGACGTTTGAGAAGAACTCCTCAACTGTCATTTCCTACGTATCTAACGATCTCACAACACTCGACGGTTTCCTGAAGACTTGAAGAAGACGATGATGATGATGAGCGAAGCAGCTCCTGGGCTCCTGACGTGCGTGCAAGCTCTATTCCAATCTTCTCCTCTCTGGATCTTTGACGATGCTCGAATCAGAACAATGTAACGCTTAGACCGTCATGGTTCGACTTACACGAGAAGTCGAACTGTCAGAGGTAGCGTATTGATATCCGTGTCAAAGACAAGATGGAGAAATGATATCGAAAATCAATCTCCAATTGAATCGTGTCACACGGCCAGCCAAAAATAAAATCGGGAATAAAATCGGATAGAAACAAAAATAGGAGTGAAAATAGGAGACAAATCCACTAACAAATGGAAATAAAATGCTACGGCAATTAAATTCTATTAGAAAGCATTCTAAAGAAATAAATCTAATGCGTATAGAAAATATAAAAACAATTCTATCTAAAATATTCTATAATATTCTATGAAGCAAATCTATGATAATAGCTATATATTCTATAAAGAAAATAGAAAAACTATATTAAATCTATAACACCCTATAATATGCTAATTACCACCTATTCTAGGAATTATTCTACTTAAATTCTACTAAGAGAAAATATACTAACAATTATAGTCTAAGCATATTAAACTAAAACAATGCTCTAAAGGAAATTAAATCCTAATTATAATCCTAACATGCTAATCAAATGCTAATTATATTCTAGAACTATTAAACTATTCTAGAAAATGCAATTAAATGTCATACAAGAAAATTAACACAAAAAAATAATACAGGGTGGGGGTGCATTGATTTACAGGGGATGCTTCAGCAAAAAATACAGGAAACTGGGCCCAGAGCCCAGAAAAAATGTACAGCAACGGGGAGGGGGGAAGAAAAAAAACCGGGGGTGTGATTAGTAAAACGTACAGGGCCCAGCCCATTAGCCAAGCACACACACGCAGACGGGGTGGGGGGGGTGGGGGTGAATGGAAAAACGGAAGGTGCCAAAAACAACCAACCTAATGGGCCTCGGAGCCTAATCCCTAGCCACGTGATCCATCAGACGAACCCTAATCCTAACTTCTCAAACTCCAAACACTGTTCACGCCGTCATCTTCTTCTCCCCCTCTCTCTCGTGCGAGCTTCTCTTTCGCTCCCTCAATCTCTCTGAGATCGAACACACTTCAAAACCTTGACGAACTGCAGATCTTGAAGGAGACGATGAATATTGACGAACCTTCAGATGACGTTGATGGAGGATCTTGAAGATTCTCGAACAGATCTTGAAGTTGGACGACGATCTGGAAAGCTTTGAAGTTGGATGAAGGTTCTAGGCGGCGAAATCTGGAGAACTTCTAAAAAGCGTGTTGAATGTATGAACTGCGATGAACACGGTGTGTTTCTGGGCGAAAACGCTTGGAGGTTTTGAAGGCTTGATGGTGAAGATCTTCATGGATCTGGAAACTCATGAAGAATGTGATGAACATCAAGCACAGAGGATTGGCTTCTGAAGAACCGCACGAACGTGGACGAAGAATCGATGAAGATCCGGATATATTTTAAGGCTTCTTGAATGGTTGATGAACAATGAAGGTCTGGGATCTGGAGAATCGCCATTGATGAAGGTTACCACGAACACGTATGGATCTTGGTGAGGATTCTGGAAAATCATGAAGGACAAGGATGAAGGTTGAAGAACTTCATCAGTTTCTGGACGAATCTGGGAGAAGGCGGTTGAATGTTCATGGCGGAACTGATGAATGTTCATCGTTCTGGTAAAGTCTCCCAAGATTGATGAATTCGGGATGAAGAGGATGATGAAGATTGTTGAGGATTTTGGACGAACACATCAAGATCTGGAAAATCTCACGGTTATGATGAAGGTTCTTGGCAATGAGCGATGGAGTTTCCGGTGAGTTCTTACGGTTTCCGGTGAAGTTTGGCCGTGAGAACCACCGGTTGATCTTGCTGGTGATGTTTTCCGGCGTTTGCATGGTCGGAGGGAGGAGTTGCCGTCGGGGAGGGTACGCGGCGCAATGCATGCAGTGAGCAGCGTGAGTGGGACGCGTGGGAGCATGAGGGAAGGAAACGTGGCGTGTGCATGCAGTGAGTGTGAAACGTGGAAAAATGGAGAAACGCACGCGTGGAAGTGAAGTGTGAAGTGGTAGCTTCAGATATTGCAACGTGGAAATCTCTGAGGTGAAAAACATGGCGAATGGAGAAGCTCAGCATGAGACTCGTGGAAGGCTTATATAGGTGACACTTGGCACGAGCTGGACTGGGGTTTGTGGGCCTCCAAAAATCTGACACATGGCCCATGAAATTAATGAACTCAGACTAATTAACACCTAATTAATACTAATTAAGCCTAATTAAACACAATTAAATGCTAACGAAAATTTAAAACAGTAATTAAAGCCTAAATTGCAAATTAAGACTATTCTAACCTAATTAAATCTAATAAACTCTAATTAACATCTAAACAAATGATTAAGATCTAATTAATCTACTTAAATCCCAAAAGAATTAAATCTTAAAATACAACTCTAATATCTATTAAATCTAAAAAAGAGGATTAACTATTAAAATCTATTAATCCTATTTATCTCTAAACAAATAAAAATAGAAAAACTCTATTAGTTTCTATTCAAAAAATACCTAGTAAAAGAATATCCTATTAAAAATCATTTTAAAAACTACTTAAACTCTAAAAAAGAATTATTCTAAAGAGATAATAAAACTAAAACTATTTAAAAACAATTAATATCTATTAAAAAAAACTAACTAACACCTAGAAAAATCAATTAAACCCATAAAAAATCTAGAAAATAAGGGAAAAACCTAAAAAATACCGAGGAAGCCGATTAAATTGATTAGCGACTATATCGAAAAAACGGTAAAAACCCGGACACCGAGATGTCCTCAAAAACAACAGCGAGGGCTGAAAACACCGGGACGAGCACCAATTCTCAAAATACGTCCTCGTATTGGCCTGAAATGCCTGGAGCGCGATCAGAGGGCTGTAATCCCGATAAAGTCAACCTGACTGGAAAAAATGCAATGTACGTGGTATGCAAATGCAAAATGAAATGAGTCGAAACATGAGCCAAATTGCGATAAGTAGTTGGTCAAATTTTGGGGTGCAACGGTATGTGTTAATATTCTTTTATTTGTTGAGTACATGCACGAATCATGGTTGATACCCTATGAATAAAAGTTGTTACTGTATGGACTAATAAAGTCACTCATTTAGGAAACACGATAATGAACAGGTACATCATTGTGACTTTGACTGTATTTTAGTACTGAGTATCAATTTATAACTTCTTTTTTATATTTGTGTTTTATAGGATTAAGTATGCCCATTCGAGACTAAAAAACATGTTGAGTACTAGCTGGGGAGATTTATGCAGAAATTGGGATGCTGTGAACACCATGTTGAAGCTGCAACTAGGTTCAATCAGAGTATCATTTCAAAAAGGTATTTTAACATTAAGCATCATTATAACACTCCATTTTACTCTATATTGCCCAAGTTCATTTTAAGTAAGTGTATACAACGCGTTGCAAAGGACTTGGAAAGAGTAAAATTCATTGGTTCTGAAAAAGGTACATGTGGTTGCTTCATTTACCTTGTGCATATCAACTTACAAGTCTTCAAATACACGGTGAATATATTATGTTAGAATCAATTCATGTGTTTTGGAAGAAATTAAACATTGAAGAGCATGAAGTCACTCAAGAAGATAGTAGGACACAACTAGATTTAAAAGAATAGTGTGAAGAGGTATTTCAATAAACTGGATATAGTTTTCCAGAGGGTGATGAAGAAATTTTTTTGGGAACTAACACATCCATCCACAACTTCCATGTGTCAACCACCAGTGATGTATAAACTAAAAAGAGGAAATAATAAGAGTAAAAAGGGTCAAAAGAGTGATATGCATCATGATACTTTATAGTGGGAATATTCTGAGTGCTCACATGAAAGTCAGACTATGAAGAGATCATGTAAAAAGACAACTAGAAGTCAACCGTCTAGCAAGTATTCTAAAGAGATTTACATGTCTCAGTTTCCTGTTTTCTTACATGACTACATTGAAAAGATTGTTGATGTGGATCCTGGTGGAAATTGTATTTTCCGTGCTATTATAGCTTTACTTGGATGGGGTCAAGATGTTGGAACAAGTTTGGTTCTATGATTATCCTTATGTTTTGATGATAACAAAGTGTGGAAAACAATTTTGTACTATAGCTATTTTTGTTAAATGCGCAGATAAAAGAAAACATATTCAGACTCTAAAAGAAAGTCAAATATGAACGCAGACAAAGTCTGAAGAAAACTAATAACATATTTTGAAGTGAAGATACACTTTTAACAAAAGGAAGAATACAAAGCATGTTTAAAGCAAAGTCAAGCTTCAGATTTATCAAGTCAATGTTTATGAACAAAAAATATCTAGACAGACTCTGGTAAAAGCTTTGACTACAAGTTTATGAAAGTCTTATAACCTAGTACTCTAAAGACTCCGAAGTCTCGCCAAGTTCTAAATACAGCCTCTGAACTTTACTCAAGCCTTACTCTAAATAGACTTTGTAGTCTACATCATTTAGGCTCTGGATTCTAATCAAGCTTAACTTCATCTCTTATATTAAGCATCTTGTTAAAACGAGAAATATATTCAAAGAAAATCAATTAAAAAGGATTTCTTAAAAGGACGAGTGTGTCATATCTTCAAGGACTATACTTTATACTAAAGTAGATTCTCATGTCCCATCATCGTCACTAACTCTTTGTTCCTAGTTCCACTCTATTTTTGCATATGAAGTGACCTTCATACAACGAATAATTTGAGGAAAATTTCTATTCTACCCTTCAATGGATCTATTTCTCTTATATATATATATATATATATATATATATATATATATATATATATATATATATATATATATATATATATATATATATATATATATATATATATATATATATATATATATATATATATATATATATATATATATATATATATATATATATATATATATATATATATATATATATATATATATATATATATATATATATATATATATATATATATATATATATATATATATATATATATATATATATATATATAGGAAGAAGAATACAAAAAGATGAGTGATTGCGAGTGAGTTTGTGTGAGTGTGTATGCATGAGTCTTCGCCTACACCGAAGCTACAACACCACAACATAAATAAGAAAAATAACAAAGCACAAGAACAAAGAAAAATCATTTGTGCAGAAGAAGAAAAAAAAAGAATAGAGAAACACTTAGAGCTTTCATTATGTATCATTTTAAGTGTATTAAGTTGATCTTCATTTTGTGTTATCTGGTTATTAAGAAGCTCTCTTGTAAATACAACATTATATTCTTAACCTTGGGTTAAGTCCTTGAGTGACTAGTGTTAGTCTGAATACTCAAGAAGTCTTAGACAATTTGTCCTCGAGTTGATTTCCTTGAGAGACTTGGGCATAGTCAAAATTTCTCAAGATGACATTCACAGTTTATATATGTGATTGTAATTAGGTTGATTATTGGATTAAGTCATTTTCTAAGGAAAAATCACTTAGGTGGGTGGAATGGATGTAGCTTTGTTAATAGAGAGTCAGGATAAAAATACTTGTGTTCATATCTTTATCTTCATCGTTGTTGTTTGATGCATTGGACGACAAAACATTTTTCAAATCCAGAGATCTAATTTAAACCCTATTTTCTTGTGTTTCTTGCCCCTTCAAATATTATCAAATCTTGGTACTGGTATTGACCTGTTGTGTCAAACACTTAACCGTGTCAGAAAAAGATCCATTATCTTGAAACACAAATGGATCATACTGACAACGATAATGATTATCATGTTGCAAATCTTCCAAAGTTTGATGGAGATAAATTTGATTATTGGAAAAACAAGATAAAAAGTTTCTTTCTTGGTCAAGATCAAGATTTATGGGATATAATTTCAAATATCTACACACATTCTTTGGATGCCAATGGTGTAAGGCTTGAAAGAAATTAAATGAATAATCATCATAGAAAAGATCACAAAAATCATCATGAATCCATAAACATTTTGCTTCATGACATTTATTATTCAAAGTAATTATGAAGATAAAGGTGCCTCCAAATAAGAACATGCTTTCATGATTCTTAATACTTTCTAGCATAAATGAGATGTCAATCATGGGGCTTGGATATTGGAATCTCTCTACATGTAAAGGAAAGGAAGGCACATGTTCCAAGATCTGGAACTTAAGCCTAATGGGTCTATAGATTTTGAGGAAAGCCAAGAGTGTAAGATTATTGGTTCAAAATATTATGGTACTATCATTCTTCCTTCCTTCTCTGATTTTTTATCTTTATACTTAAACACTAACAAGTTTGATTCGCATTTAAAAATGTTTTATGTTAAAAATACTAAGTAAGTAACACTAAAACAACATTATTGAGGAGTCAATTCTAGTTAAGTATAATGATAAGCTTGACTAAAAAAGGTCAAAGCTAGATTTTAACCTGTAGATCTAAAGAATAAATGAATCTGACTATAAGGAGATAGCTTATAATGATCTCAACAAGAAAGTAAATCATCAGAACTTGTGACAATCATCAAGTCATAGAAGCTTAAACAACATTTTCTGAAATAAGAAATGGTAAGCAAAGGTAATTCAGAATGTCTCGCTCAAATTTATCTTTATGTGTGTGGAAAATCAAGTGCTGCATGTGTGGATCTAATGTAAGAGAATTATCATACATTCAACCAACATAATAGTTGATGTGACCTATTAGGGATACTATTTCTTAATTTTAGAGAAAATCATTTCTTTTCGCCTCCCTTGTCAGATTGAGTGTTTTCAAATTCTTTTAATTATTACTTTCTCTATGTAAACCCACGACACACCCACTTCTCACACACTACGCAAATTCTTCTCACAACCCACACTTGAAAGTTTTCATCCTCTGAAATTTCTCTCACCTTTCCTCAAAACCCTAATCGTGATTGACCAACAACATCAACTACAAGACCTACTTCAACAACAAAATCAACAATATCAGTCTTTTCAAAAGAAAACTATACGAATCTTGAACTCGGTATACACACGAATATGGGTTATTCCTGAATACTAATTAATTTACCAATCTCCATGTGGCTATGTCACAACCATCATAGGATTATACATAATTTTTATGTGATTATTCTCATCAAACACCATATAATCATATTATGATTACCACGGGTCGATATCACAAATACCATGTGATTTTATCACAATCACAATATATTACAACGTGTTTCCATACAAGCTAGTTGAATGTAATTATTACATCTTACCCCCTCTATGCCTTCAAAATTTTCGTAGCTGGAACGACTCATATCTAGTGACTAGTCGCTCACTGATGTTCATTGAGGAACCTCTTATATTCGAGTGTTGCAACCTATGTTAATTACCATAACTTAAGTTTTCTTTCTAATTCATTCACCTATTTATCAATCTAGGTTTACCTTACTCATCCTCATAGGTTAGTTCAATTAGTATCCGTTTAATGCAAACAACAATCCACAATATATTTCATAGCATAAACATAATAGTTTATCATTATTCATCAAGCATTATTGGAATACATACATAATTTCCTTCATGAATAGATAAAGTATTGGATTAGCTTTCCAACATATTCAATCTCATGTTAATCGGAGTCACGATTCACATTTTATGGTGGAAACAGGAACACTAGTGATTTTTCAATGCATTACAACTCTTAATTAGCGAGCCCTCGCCTGCTGAGCTCCCAAGAAGGCTCAAGTGAGGCCAGTCAAAATTCCATCTTTCTAAAAACTCATATGTATCACTCAGTAAGCTCATTCCTCACTTAGAAAATTTAGCAGGAAAATTCTATAGGAAAAACAAAGAATCTCATTTATTGAGTAGTCCCCTTGCCTAGCAAGAATAGTAGGATTCACCCAGTAATAAAATGTAACAGGAGGATGGGAAACAAGAAACAATAATAACAAGTCATAGTATATCATGCAAGAAACACCATCATCATGGATTATAACAATTAAAAATGAAAAACAACAGGAACATCACTTATTAACACCAATTTCATGATTCATAGCAAAGACAAAAACCCTAATTGCCTTTAATTTCCCCACCAAAACTATATCTAACTAGGAACCCACCTTGAATCAAGAAGATTGAGATGAATATGAGTTCTTTGATGATCTAAGCTTCTCATCCTTCCAAGTTTCCTTCTTCTTCCTCTTATCTTATTTTTCTTCTCTCTTATTTCTCTTACTAACAAAAGATATGGATTGAGTGGTAAGAGAGATTAGGGAATAAAAAAATATCTTAGGGGAGATATTTACCCCTTAATGACCAATGAGTAATAATTAGATTCATCTGAGTTCACTAATTACCCTATTTGTCCCAGCCGATAAAGAATATGGCATTTAAGAACTCAATTTTTCTCAACTGACAAGGTATAGATCATTTAAGAAGAAATAGGATATTACAAAGTTGCTTGATGCATCTCTCTCTTATGTCTTTTAAAGGTGGTAAAGTTTTCCTCTATTTATCTTCATTAAATAAATAACATGCTATATAAGAGAAATATCTTTTTTATTGTCATAAGCTATATTTATTGAATATTAAAATTGGTGACAAATATAACAAAGTTACAATAAGCTTCTAAGTACCCGAACCCCCAACAAAATACCATATTTGAAGCTCCTCAACGTGTTGTTGCACTACATGTCCTCTCTTAGATTCTTGAAAGGGATGACGACACAATATTATTTCTCCTACCTATGGTAATAAACAAATTAAAACTCATATAATAATTGATTGAAACAGTAATGGTTAAGTTCAATTTAGAAAAATAGTTGTAGTTAATGGATTTAAAATAATTGTCATTTTTTATTTTAGTGGATTAAATTGCACATAAGTGGTTTATTGGATTAAATGATAAATCTATTGCGTCCATTTGAAATTAGTCACCCAAATTAAATTAAAGGCTATCTTTGATGGGGTTTATGTTCTCCTTTCATAATGTCAACCAAGGGATATGTTTCTTTTCCATATAACTTTTAAATTTTCTTCTTACAAGGAATAAAGACCTGGAAAATAGATAAAATAACAAAGGATAAAATATTATAAATTTATGATAAAATGTGAATATATGATTGTATTTGTATTTAGTTGTATTTAAAATTTGAGAGATCTTCAAAAAGTTTGATTCAAGATTATTTATCTCAACTAGCTTGAAACAACACCTAAAGCTTCTAGAGAATAACTAGTAGTTTATTTAAAGAAATTGATGTTTCCTCGTTGAGGTCATTACTAGCCGTGATACTTATCTTCCTGAAATCAAGAAATACAATTTCTTCTCAATGAACAAAAGAACTCTCTTGACTAACAAGAAAAGTATGAAAGGCCACTGAGGCCAATCTAATGCCAACTGCTTTGTATCTCCCTGTGTAAAGGCTTCTCAACATAAGAAACATTTGCATAAAAAAACAAGCATACGCTAAAAAAATAGAAAATTTTAGTAATAAAAAAAGCAACTTACAAAAGCAAAATAAGAAAACAAAAGAGTTCAGATCACTAAGTAAACCATACAATCAAATGATATTAGTGGACACAAAAAACATATCTAACATACCCAAACTCACTAAGAGCTAATGCAGCAACACAGATGTTAGGAACTCCATTTCTCTTAACCTGTCAATAGAACGCATGTAAGTAAATGCAAAAATAGATCAAGCATTTTTTTGTCTTGACCCTCTAGTTAAAATTTAAGAAATATTAAAAGATTCTTGCAATAAATTAAACACTAGTACTTACTTATCTATTATATGTAATATATAAAGTAACTAATACAATATTAATTACTTACGTCATAAGTGTCTACAAGGGCAAGAAATTTATCACAAAATGGTTATGCATATGATGTGAGTATTTCTAGCTCACTTAGACTGGTATCAAAAAAACATGTAACACAGTAAGTTTGACCACTAAATAGTGGAAACGCAACATAAATCATATAGTGGAATCCCCATCTTTGATCTTTTTTTATAAGAAAATGAATTTCATTGATGAGTATGATATATACTTATATTAACATGCAAGAAGAGTCCAAAGGGTGGTGGAGAAACACCAAAGAAACCAACACCAAAACAAAGTGGTTAAATTACAACAAGAAATCTAATGGTGCAATGGAGCATTCAAGGAAGCTACATGAATATGATTTTCTGAGAAGACCAAGCAAAAGCCAATAGATGAATTTAATGTTGAATTCAATATCCCTTGCATGACAAGATTCTTCTTTGAAAATCACGATATTTCGCTTATTCCAAATGCACCAACAAGTGATCATCCATAAAGTTCCCTCACAATGTTTTCTAACATTTCCTTTGAAAACTTCCAACACAATAATGAAATCCATGATACTATTTCTTGGCATAGGTGTAGACATGCCAATCTATTCCTACATAAATTTCCAAACCAAGGCTGCGATTGGACAATTGAACATCAAATGATCAATTGTTTCAATCTCTTCATGACAAAAATCACACTTGGCCAAGGAAGGATCCAAAATGACATATCTTCTAAGGAGTTGCTGCCTAGTTGGAAGCCTATTATGCAACATTTTTCTACAAAAATCCTTGACCTTTGTTGGAACTTTCATCTTCCATAATTTCCTCCAAGTGGATATCAACTGATCTTGATCTTGATGTTGTGGCTCGAGCACCTGCAGGCTATTGCAGCATTGCTTGACAAAGAAAGTATGATGAGCAACTGTCATCCATATGAGTTGGTCCTTTTCCATCGAGCTAGGGGAGGTGTCTTCCATAATCATCTTCAAATCACATATTTTTCTAGCAAGAGTTGAATCTAAGACAACATCAAAGTCCTCAAGCTGCGATGCCAAGCACCCTCTACCCAATCACCATACTCACTTGCCATGGCCAATTTGTTTGCTGCCTGTGAATAAAGTCCAGAGAAAATGACTTCCAATAGTGAGGGACCAATCCAAATGCCTTTCTAAAATGGTTTGGAAGCACTATTTCCAAGTCTGAACTTGACCAATTGTTTCATGCCATATTTGTCCTCCACGCGGCTCTTCATGTTTTTTCAAATGCTCGTGAGGTCCCTCCACCATAAAGGTTGGAGAGCTGGTGGTTGTTTGTCAATGTCCAACCATAAATTGTGAATTATTCCTCCATATATCTATGTGACACAATACCACTCCATATGACATCAGTTTCATTAAAAAACCTCCATATCCATTTGCACAACAAAGCTTGGTTGAAAGTTCTTATTTCCTTGATACCAAGGCCTTATTCTACCTTGCTTTTGCACACTAATTCCCAACTGATCCAATTAATTCCCTTTCCTTCTTTTAATCCTTTCCATAAGAAGTGTCTTGGAATGATGATGATCTCCTTCTTGACAGATGTTAGAATCTTGTAGAAGGAAATGTGATGGATTGGAATATTGTTGAGTACAAAATTCAAGAGTGTGATCCTACCATCTAAATAAAAAGTTTACCCTTTCACCTAGATAGCTTGCTCTTGAAGACAAAGATGATGTGTTTCCAAGCTTCAATTCTCCTTGGGTTGAATCCAACCTTGATCCCCAAAAATTTGAATGGAATTTTGTCTATGCTGCAAAAGAAAAAATTGGAAGCAGCCAACAAAAATTCAGGTGATAAGCCTATGACATACACTTTACTATTTCTCATATTAATTCTTAGACCATAAACCATCTCAAAACCTCTCAAGATGAATTTGATTGCCCACAAGTTACTCCAAGAGCCTTAACCAATCATGATGATGTCATCAACAAACTATAGAAGGCTGAAAGAAGGTCCATCACATCCATCATTCATTCTGAATTCTCTGAAGTAATTGGTATCCACAACATTCCTCATTATTCCAGCAAATCCCCCCAACAACAATAGCAAACAGGAAATGGTGATAGTGGATCACCCTGCCTCAAGCCCCTTGTGACCTCAAAATCATCTATTGGACTTCCACTGATTAGAATGGACATGCTGTTTTTGAATATGCTACCCTCCACCCATCTTAACCATTTCATTGCAAAGCCCATCCTCACAAGCATGTATCTCAAGAATTTCTAACTTACATTATCATATGCTTGAGCAAAATCTACCTTGAATAGAAAGCATTCTTTTTTCCTCCTCTTAGCATAATCAATACTTTTATTAGTGACTAAGACACCATCAAGAATCTGCCTACCTGGTATGAAACCAGTTTGGGATTTAGAGACTAGTCTGCCAATGACTTTCTTGATCCTATTGGCCAGAAGTTTTGACACCACTTTGTATATGCTTACAATTAGGAAGATAGGTATAAACTCCTCCAACTTTTATGGATTGAGTATCTTTGGGATGAGGGTCAAGAAAGAGGCAGTAATGGCTTAGGGAGGGTAGCAGTCTGATGAAATTCTTAGATGGCACAAATGATGTCTTCTTCTAAGAATTTCCAATCTTTTTTTAAGAAAGTGATATTATATCCATCTGGACCAGGGCTTTTATCCCCATCACAATCTCAAATAATTCCCCTGATCCCATCCCTAGAGAAATCCTATTCAAGATACAATTTATCAACCTCAGTCAAAGAATTAAAATTCACCCCATCCAAGGGTGGTCTTTGTACACCCGGCTCAGTGAATCTGTGTTGGAAATGTGCCTTGGCAACATTTTTTTATCACATGCACATCCTCCATTCTTCCCTCCTCAGTGACAAAAGAAACAATATTGTTCTTCCTTCTTCTAGAGGCCATCATGTTGTGGAAAAATCTAGAATTAAGGTCACCCTCCTTGATTCCATTTTTGTCTAGATTTTTGCTTTAACGAATTTTCCTTTAGGTGAAGTTTGCTCCAAATGTTGTGTTGAGCTTCTTTCCTTGCTTCAATTAAATCATTTGATGACTGAGAACTAATGATGTTGTTAAGGTTGTTTAGTTCCTCAACAACACTCTCAATCTTGATATCTAGGATGCCAAATAGCTCCTTGTTCCACTTCTTCAAACTTCCTTTGAGTAGTTTAAGTTTTTCTTTCAAAAGGTAGGCCTTCATACCTATCACATTGAAGGAAGACCACTGCTCTTCCACAAAAGGCAAGATTTATTTGTTATCAAACCAACAATTGATTGACCTAAATAGGATGGGACCCCAATTCACATGACTACCTTTGATCCAAATGGGATAGTGGTCAGAGACATCCCTACACCCAATTTCTTGGGAAACAAGTTTCTAGGAATCTATAATGCCTTCAGACACAAGGAAACAATCAATCCTACTCTTAGACTTCCCATCAGAACTAAACCAGGTAAATTGATTCCTAACAGTTGGGAGGTCAACCACTCCCGTTAAATTAATGAAGGAAACAAAATCATCCATTTCAGATCTGTGACTTCTAACACTACAACGTATTATCTCATTCATGTGTTTGACTGAGTTAAAGTCCCCCCCCCCCCCAAATAATCCACTCCCCAACCCCTAACTTATTCTTCCATTCAATAATTTTAGTACACATTCTTCTTTTTTCAACCAGCTGGCAAAATGAGTAAATGTTCAGAAAGAGTATGGTATTGCCTTTGTGGATAACTTGTACTCCTATTAAGCCATTCCCTTTGAAACTTAGTATTGGATCTATGATCCATGTTTCCATATATTAATAATCCCCCCGAGTGTCCACAAGCATCTAAAGTATACCAAGATACATCAATTGGTCCTCGCATGTCTCTAACAATTGCTTCAAACATTTTTTGAGATTTTGTTTTCTGAATGAAAATTAGATCAACCTTCCCTTTCTCCACCAAACGTCTTACTCTTTTCCTTTTAATGGTAGTGTCACACCCTCTGATATTGATGGAAGTAATATTCATGGAGAATTATTTGCATTCTCATTCCTTACATTGGCTTTTTTGAGATCCCTATCCTCCATGTTCCTGATAATGTCCTCAAAGATTTCATCATGTCCATCTCCAACGATCCCAAGAGATTTGATGGCCATCCATACCTTGGTAGCAACGTCATAGTCCAAGGCTTTAATTACTCTAATGTTTCTTGTTTGATGCCACCAGAAAAGATAGAATCACAACATAAAACTGATGCCCCCAATTTTTTTTGAGGAATCATTCAAAGAAGTAACATGTTGAGAGGAGAAAAAGGTAGTTGGTGGGACTAAGTAATTCAAAGGCTCGAAGGTGTTAGTGATTGGGCCATCAACCTTGTTTAACACATCTATTATAAGTTTTTCTTCTTGGCTTTCACGGGCTTAACCATTGCTGGCTCTTTTGGCAAAGGCCCATTCATGCTAGTTGAGATAGGATCTAATGGTTCTGCCATAACATGAACAACTTTTTTGAATTTGCCTTTTTCTTATTCTTTCCACGAGGCCAGGGTACCTGACAACTATTGGACAAAAATCATTGTTTGGCCATTTTCCCATGGGCCACAGTTGACTTTTGCCTACCTTCCTTTTCCTTATATTTTTAGCTTCAAGGGGCCCACTGCAACCCTATATCTGCTCCCCGTGGCGCTGCATACTTTTAGAGCATCATTGGAAGAAGATGTTACATCAACCGTGTCCTTGGTGTTGAGTTGTTGGGTGATTAGTTGTGTAGCCACCTCAATCGTCTTGTCCACTACCAACTTTGTCTTGGGAGGAGAAGCGTGTGTGATAGGGACATCTTCATATTTCTCATCTCCATCTTTTTCCTACACACTCAAGTCTTCCTTAAATTACAAATGATCAAACTCATTTGGATGTTCATGATGTTTAGGTATTACTAATCTCTTTCGCTCATGTAAACCTTCTACCATTTTTACCCGATACACGTGATCATCAATCTCCACATTGATAACTTGATTGAGGAGCATGAAATACTTGGCTCTGACCAGGATTCTTGCAACATCAATTTTTTTGTGCAACCTTGTTTCATCATAAGAACATATATATTTACCCATGGAGCACGTGAGGAATTAAAAAAATTTAGGGCACTACCGCTACTGCGAAAATCGGCGCCGGCTGAACAGAAGAGTCGCCACCGTGCATTATTTATCCCAACGGAGGGAAAGGAAACACTCAGAGTAAACCTACCGCAAAGACGGGAAAGGAATGGTCATCGCAACCAAATCCTGGATTCGGGAGTCGGTTACGCAAGGGGAAGGTATTAGCACCCCTCACGTCCGTCGTACTCGACGGGATCCACGCTTGTTTTCTGGTACGGATTGTTATTCTACCTACTCTACAGGTCAGGGGTTAAAAGAAAAGAAAATGACTCGGCAAAGTATCGCACTTTATGCCTACGTATTCCCGTCTGGAACGAGAAATCAGAGTCAACGTAGTTCGCCTACCTACTGGAAAGGAGGGGAAGGTTGCTCGCTAGGATATCACATCCTGTGCCTACGTACTTTCATACAACATGAAAGATCAGAGCAAACGTAGTTCGGGCCACGCACGACACAAGTCTATTTTGATTGCTTTTATCTCCTTCTAAAAAAGGGTTTTTCTGATTAGCAGTCCAAGCGGACAAAAATGACGTTTTGATGAGTTCACATTCTTTTACGGAAGAAGTGCCTTATATTGTGTTTGAAATCTTATTGTGTTTTTCTGTTTGTTTTGAGAAAGAAGAGACAAAACTCTAACCTATAGTTGAAAAGGGAATCAAACTAACCTAATGTTATCATGCATGGGTTAAGACCTAATGTCTATCATGCTCCTCTCTTGCGCAGAGAGAAACAGAGATCCTAAGGGATAAACGGAAATAGAAACAGTAGCATATATACAATAAAGCAGTAAAATGCATGGATGCAGCAATACAAGCGAGGCAAGGGAGTCCCACTCAACCTCGAACCTAGAAAACAACAGGCAAAAGCGAACAAAATTTGCTTTCAACCTAACAGGTCAATTAGCAAGCAATACAGTCAGAGAAATTCAAACAATACATCAACAATTAAACAGCAAAAGTAAACAGCAAAAAGCAATCTTCATCAACATCTGTCTTCAAGTCATCTTCAAACATCTACAGGCTTCAAGCAAGCATCAGTCTTCATCTTCACAACCTTCAAGCAAGGTCTCTATCTTCAATCTTTCAATGGCTTTTCTTCAAGTCTCACTCTCCAAGATGAGCAGCAGTCAACAAGATGAATTGGATGTTAAGCAGTCAGTTGCCTACCAAGGGTGGCCTACTGACTGTTAACATGATACAGACAGTTTTCTCTCAAAAGTTCTATCTTTTAAATACATTCACTAATCCTTCCAAAGGAAGGAGGTGGGTATTTAAAAGAGACTTTGAATCATAGAGAAAGAATGGAGGCAAACAAGTCCTTCCATGTTTTGTGAATCAAGTTTCTATTCTAGAGCTCTACCTAACTCCTAAATCCATAACCTTCAACAGCTGCCAGGAAGATAAACTCCTCATCAACTCTGGAAATTGGTCTTCATTCTTTTTGTCTTCAATGGGATTCATCAACAAAGTCTTCAGCTCAAACCCAAACCCCAAGCAGGCCCAATACCCCACACAATCAAACAATAACCCTAGAAAGGGCACACCACACAATCAATCAATTCAAAAATCAACCAAAAATAGTATATTATTCTATTAATTCCTAATATAAATGCTAAGGGACCCTACATAACTACCCTTAAGTCCCATATATTCCCCATAGACTAAATTGCCCTAAAAAACCTAAATCTAAAATTATTATTGACCTATACTAAAGTTTTAATCGAATTCTACACTACTTAGAACTACCTAATTAAAACTACCCTAACAATTATCACAAAATTATGAAATTAATTCAGGGGGAACCTAAACCATTCATCTAATTATCCTAAAAAAATTGAACTCAAAATCCTAAGGGAACTATCCTAATTAAATTCTACAAATTAGCATACCAACTAAAAGAATTAAAAAAGCTATTAAAAGTAAAAATGCACAAAAAATATAAAACTGAAATAAAATGGCTATTTTATAATTTTATATTTTTCTGGACAAAAAATGGAAAATGGGAAAAAAAAGTCACATTAAAAAATATGCAATTTTCAATTTTATATGAATTTTTGAAGTTTAATAAAATCTCGGTCGTAGGATGGTCTTCCAAGTCAACAAGTCCACATACAATCAATGGTCTAGATTATGTCTTCAACCTTGGTCCATCTAGGGTTTTAGAATCCATGAAAAAACAAACTCCATGCATGAAACTTTCCACCACTTGTTCTCTCTCATTTCTCCATCAAATGACATAATCCAAGAACCAAACTTGACTAGAATTTTATGTAGAATCCAACCATGCCTTTGGATTTCGTTGAAACTAACTACATCATGCAAACCGAACCACACAACTCCATGGATCCAAACTTTCTTCAATTTTCAACCATCATAAAACTCAACAATCTTTGTATATAATTAATCCTCATGCTATGCTGATCACAACCAACCAATTCTCATGCATTATCATTCATTAAATCATGTGTTCTAACCTCCATCAAGAATCAACCTCCATTAATGAAACCTCACTAATTGGTCTAAAACTCATCCAAATGAATCACCTAATGGTCTCTAATGGTTTCACAACAAGAACTAGCCCTAGTCATGCCTAAATCAAAGTGTGGGGAAGATTTTGCATACCTTGAACCTTGCAATGGTAGATGTTGAAAAGCTTCGAATCAGGCCTTGTGGATCTTCAAGAATGGTCTCTATGTGATGAATAATACTCTACTTGCACAAGATTTGATGGAGATGGCTTGTATCTTCAGATCCAATCACTTTTGCTCTTTTGCAACTTCACTTGGAAAGCTTCAATTCTTCAACAATGGGGGCTCACTCTAGCATGAACATGTTCAAGGAGGCTTGTAGAGATGATTTGTGGAAAGAAATGGAAGGGTAATGAAGAGAAAAATGGAGTTTCAATACAATTTGCAAAATGGAGAATTTTTGGTTCAAACTCTTTTCTCTACCACCATTAACATCAACAATCACCAACCTCTCACCAATGGAGATTGTATTCAATATATAGACTCATTTGAAAGGGTTTAGAATCATCTAGATCAATCTAGAAAGAACTTGAACTTTCATGAAGATATTTTGCATTTCACTTCCCACCACATGAGATATCATGACAAAAACCCTTGCAACTTGATTAATTAGCTTGAATATCTCCTTACATGAGAATTAGGCCAAGATACAATGCTTATACACCTTGTTTATGGACTTTTCCTTGTTTTGGTTTGGTATGCCATTATGCAAGTAAGACTTTTACAAAGCAACCCCAAGATTTAAGCCTCAAATCAAAATTGTGGATGAACCAATGTTCTTAAAATGCCCTTGGGAGTCAAAATGACCTATCATATGCCATGGTTTGGATTTGGAACTTGGATTTTAGGATTTTCCATTTCACTTGAATTAACTTATGTCTCATTTTTAGGCCATTTTTATCACTTTTATTTATGAGTCTTTCCAACATCTCATGACCACCCTACTAGCCTTAAAACATCATTCTAAGCAACTTTAATGCTGAAGGTTTTTCCATTTGAAGCTTGGAAGTAGGAGATATGGCCATATGCTTGAAATGACCTATAACTGCCAAATGACCAAAATGCCCTTTGCTTGCCAAAGTCATAAGTAGAGTTCCACAAATCAGATGAAGGCATATCATACCTTTATAGAAATCTAAGATCATGAGGAACAACTCTCATGTTGGCCAGAGATCCATTTGAAAGCTCCTTGAGGGGTAAAAGTTGCTTGGAAGTTTAGTAATTTTCACAGACAAATTTCAGATGCCTCTGACGACCTGTAACTTGCAAGGACCATAACTTGAGTTCTATAAATCTCCTTGATGTCTTCCACCACTCAAATTAAAGGTCTTGGGATACTATACAAGTTTTATGTTGGCCAAGGATCCATTTGAGACTTGCATTTTGAATTATCTTGCTTGGAAGTTTGCCCTAAATTATGGGATTTTACACAGAAACCCTAACTCAGAAACTTCTCTTCTTCTTGATTCCCTTTGTTTTCTCCTTGGAACAACACCACATCCATATATACATGTCAAATGAGGCATCCCACATCTTTCAAACAGGCCTTGATGCCTTTCAATCAAGCATTTGACCTAGGGTTGACCCAGATGAAACCCTAGTTGACTGTCTTCCACTGCAGCTCTTGTAATCACATAAATGACTTGCCTCACTTTCAAAATGACCCTCTAGGTCTTCCATGATGTCTATATACCCTCCATGGCCTCAATTCATGACTCACAACTTCTTTGATGATCTTCAAATACCCTCCATATAGGTGATAGATCCACTGCTTGGTCCACTAACTTCTCAGATTTCAATTTCTTTCTGATGACTTGGATGTGCTTGAATTTGAATAATACCCTCTTGATATGCTCATAAGAATTGCATTTGGTCCCTTATTGGATGACTTGCCCATGCTATGCTACGCAAATGATTAGACTATGTACATGACTTTTTATGCAAATGACAATGCAATTGAAACATAAGATCAGGTGGAATAAGTTGAGCAAATTTTAGGGTGCAACAGCTGCCCCTATTCAAGCGACTTGGACCCGACTGGGTGAAACGCCCGGAGCCTTCAGACATTCGAGGTACAAGACGGTTGAATACTAAGAACCCGGAAATTTGCCAACCGCAGAAATAAACTGCACCACTGTTTGGGGAACGACATCCACCAACTGAATCCGGTTGTTACGGCAACAATTGATCCGACGTCTGATAATTATGATTTCAACTTCAATCACCTATGTAACGCCACAGGTACTGAACACTTTTCGCAAAACACCTCTGTCCACAACTGGACTAACCTTATCAACACAAGAAGAGAGACAAATTCGTCAACACGAATAGAGATTCTGTTGTCACAGGAGTAACCTTGTCCACATCTGGACCCAAATTTCGCCAAATCACGAATAAACACAAATCTGTCCACGTCAGGACTCACATCACGGAAAAATCCCGGCGCTTTCGTTGGGGAAACATTTCTGTCTAATCACAGGAAACTCCATCCGTCTATCCATACGGGCAAACCATCTGTCTAAACACAGGAAACTCCATTCGCCTATCCATACGGGAAAATCATCTGCCTAAACACAGGAAACTTCATCCATCTATCCATACGGGCAAACCATCTGTCTAAACACAAGAAACTCCATCCGCCTATCCATACGGGAAAATCATCTGCCTAAACACAGGAAACTTCATCCGCCTATCCATACGGGAAAATCATCTGCCTAAACACAGGAAACTTCACCCGCCTATCCATACGGGAAAATCATCTGGCGACACACAGGAAATTTCATCCGCCTATCCATACGGGAAAATCATCTGCCTAAACCACAGGAAACTTCATTCGCCTATTCATACGGGAACATCATCTGCCTAACCACAGGAAACTTCATCCGCCTATTCATACGAGAAAATCATCTGCCTAAACACAGGAAACTTCATCCGCCTATTCATACGGGAAAATCATCTGCCTAAACCACAGGAAACTTCATCCGCCTATTCATACGGGAACATCATCTGCCTAACCACAGGAAACTTCATCCGCCTATTCATACGGGAAAATCATCTGCCTAAACACAGGAAACTTCATTTGCCTATTCATACGGGAACATCATCTGCCTAAACACAGGAAACTTCATCCGCCTATCCATACGGGAAAATCATCTGCCTAAGCACAGGAAACTTCATCCGCCTATTCATACGGGAACATCATCTGCCTAACCACAGGAAACTTCATCCGCCTATTCATACGGGAACATCATCTGCCTAAACACAGGAAACTTCATCCGCCTATCCATACGGGAAAATCATCTGCCTAAGCACAGGAAACTTCATCCGCCTATTCATACGGGAACATCATCTGCCTAACCACAGGAAACTTCATCCGCCTATTCATACGGGAACATCATCTGCCTAAACACAGAAAACTTCATCCGCCTATCCATACGGGAAAATCATCTGCCTAAGCACAGGAAACTTCATCCGCCTATTCATACGGGAACATCATCTGCCTAACCACAGGAAACTTCATCCGCCTATTCATACGGGAACATCATCTGCCTAAACACAGGAAACTTCATCCGCCTATTCATACGGGAACATCATCTGTCTACACACAGGAAACTTCATCCGCCTATCCATACGGGAAATCACTCCGCCACCACTGCGGAAACATTTTGTCATTATTACGGGGAAATGACTCCGCCACCACTGCGGGTACGTACTCTGCCAAATACAGGAAAATAACTCTGCCTTTGCTACGGGTAAACACTCTGTCGAATACAGGAAAATATCTCCGCCTCTGCTACGGGAAAACACTCTGTCGAATACAGGAAAATAACTCCGCCTTTGCTACGGGTAAACACTCTGTCGAATACAGGAATATATCTCAGCCTCTGCTACGGGTAAACACTCTGTCGAATACAGGAAAGTAACTCCGCCTTTGCTACGGGTAAACACTCTTTCGAATACAGGAAAATATCTCTGCCTCTGCTACGGGTAAACACTCTGTCGAATACAGGAAAATAACTCCGCCTTTCCTACGGGTAAACACTCTGTCAAATACAGGTTTTCTGCCTATCTTTACAGCAGCTAGCTCCATCAATCACATGGGTAACACAATATGAGTCTAGTCTTCCAATTTTCAGTGCTGACATGGCAGCAAATCTGAGAAGGACTCTACTGGGGATTTTCTGAATCCACACTGCCAGACAAATTCGAAAGATCGATTCACGAAATCTTCTGATGCTGTCACAACAATGACCTTAAAGAAATACTCCGCTGGAGGGGTTAAACAAGCAACTCTGTGGGGAATAATGCCACAATTGACATTATCATTACATGTCTCACGTCGAGATCTTGAATGTTTGACAATTAATTTGAGCAAGAGCTCTCTCCACCTGCATGGGAAACAATACTTGGAAACAAACGGTTAACCAACCTAGTTTATGTTTCAAAATGCATATGTTTGACAATGGCGTAATGCTCCATTCGACATGGAAATGCTACGCGTTTTTTTATTTGGTGGATGCAAGTATGACACTATATGCCGATGCAAATGCAGACTCGAACTGCTGGGATACAGAAACCGCTTCAGCAAAATAAATGCTGAAGACAACGCTAACTCCGCTGGGGGTAACCAGGTGCCACAGAATTATTCCAACAAAATAAATGCTGGAAGAGTGAAGCCCGCTTCGCTGAGGAATAGCTGAATGCGCCAATCATGATTGGACTTCTGCTGGGGAGCTTACCCGTGCCAATGAAAATTGGACTTTTGCTGGGGAGTGAACGGGTATCACATGGTATTCCGACAAAATAAATGCCAGGATACACCACCAACTCTGTCGGGGAGAGTTTTCTTTTTTTAATCTTTGAGTTCCACTGGGGAGGAAAGAAAACACTTGCTGGAAAGAGAACTCCGCTGGGGACGAAACGATTCTCTTGGGGAAACTCAACTGACTCCGCTGGGGGAGAGTAAATGACCCTACTGGGAAGGGTAAACTGTCTAAGTACAGCTCACGAGTTGGAAATGTTAATCTTCTAAGGCTAAACCACTCTGCTCGGGATGGGGGATCCTTTGGGGGATACCACATTGTCTGACTACAGCCTTCGATCTTGGAATCGTCAATTCTGCTAAGGATAAACGCCCTGCTGGAGACTGCCCTTTGGATAAGCTGCGACTAGATGGGGAATTTGATCCTTCTTTAGTAAGGGACATGGCCATCTCAGAAGCGCAACCTGCATGGGGATTCACTTCCCATAACGATCAAGTCTTTTCGTTACGAGCTTCTGGTTAGGACTCTTCGATCTCTGTACCCTGACGGTTAGATCTGAACTGTTTCTGTACGTCAAACCCCAAAAGAATGTCCCAACAACATCTTTTGTTTTTAGGGTGTTCTGCCCCGGTCTTGCGATAATCTTTTTCCCCTGATCGACTGATTCGTGGAGCAGTGCCCATAGCCGCGAGAGATTTGCCAAATCTCGACCTAATTACCCCAGATGAACTGCTTCTCGAATGTATGACTTTACTGGGGATAACCGAACGTGCCAAGTATGGTTGGACTTCTGTACATCCGTGGTGGGTCATACACGCCTGATGCTGGACAATATCCGGTCTAAATTCACGGCTTCTAGTAGAAGGGTCACAATTTCCCGATATTTGTCTCAAACTTGAAGATTGGCTGAATTTGCTCAAGTAGCTCTGAGTAACGCTGATGACACTGAGAAGAACAATTCTTTCGCCTCTGTTATGCCCCGGCCTGCAGGAACCTCTGTGGGATAGTCTGAAAATTTGTACCCTGACGGTTTAATATGAACTGCTCCCAGCATTCTGAACTTCTGCGAGATACTTCGACTCGAACGTCTCTCGAATAAAGCTGACCCCTGCGCTCTTAGGATGGCATGCCCCTGTATGCAATGACTTGGCCTTAATCTGGTTCTTGGCAAAACCCACTCTGAACCGAAAGCACCTTGCTACAGTACTACCTTGCGATGGCTTACCCCGGTGTTTCCCTCAATTCAACAACTATCAACATCGTGACTTGCCCCTGAACAAGCGTTGAGCGACTTAACCTGCCCTGATCAAACATAACATTCTGGATAGCTGCCCCTGATTGGCTCTCGAGAAGATTCGCTTCTGATCAACTGCTTCTCAAGTAAGCTTCCCCATAACCAACCGATGTTTCGGGACTTTTCCTCAGACTAATTGATTCCGAACTCACGGGAAGTCAATGCCCCAGATTTACAGGGTTTCACAACATACACCATTCTGATCCAGGTTGTTGAATTATTCAATCCTGTTCGATTATTCCCTGTTGGAATTTCCTTTATGTCAACTACTGACCTGCAAGTAAAATTGTTCAGTCCCGAATGGTAATTTTAATGCAGTGTTCATGCAAATTTTGAAACAATTTGTGCTGTCACTCATTTACATGTCATGACTGTGAGTGATGAATGAACCAAAGTTCAAACGTAGTGCTTATGTGATCAGTGAAAAATACAACAAGGATATGACTAGCAAATCAAGAGGGAGTCAGGTTACTCAACCTTACCGTAATGCGCCTTCAGAATAAACCTTGCCTCAATTAGGTCTTTTAAGGGTTGTATCATGGTCGGGTTCACGGTTCATGAAACAAAGGATATTTGGCTCAAATTTTGATTTGTACCCACCCCTTCTATGTGATGATCTCCGGTCCTAAAGTTCAGTTAGCTTAGCTCGAGCGCTCGCCTCTTCGAGAGGTGTGTTGAATGGTAAGAACCATGGTCAAGAATTTCACACGGTTTTTCGGAGAGACAGTTACTCCTTCTTCCTTTTCGGTGTCTGTATACACAACTTTGTCCTTCGCTGGGGATCTATTTTTTTTCTATCCTTTCTTTTTCATTCTCTTTGATTCCCTAATTTTTGCCTGGACTGACTCCTTTTGAGTTCTTTTCGATTTTTCTTTTTGAGGTCCAGCGGGATGCCCTGATTTTTGCCTAAGTATTAACTTTCCAGCTTTTTCATTTCTTTTTACTTAGCGGGCTTTCTTATTTTTTTCTTTTGGAACAAAGTTGTGTGACACTGGTTGTCTTGATTGCTCCGAAAGGATGGTAACTGTCACACTCCTGATTGGTGAGGTTTAATCATTGTGGTTGACGAGATACGACCTCTTGAGAGGTATAACTGTTATTGGTCCTCGAATGGAAACATTCCTCTGTAGGACTTGAACACTCGGTCAAGCTAACTGACAACTACCCTGCCCCGGGTTAAGATGTGAGGGTTTAAAAGTCCGAAAAACTTCTACTTCTTGGCTCGAAGTGGTTAACAAGGGACTAACTCCTTATATCTCCAGTGTTTGGGGATTTGAAACAATGCCTTGTACGTCATCGGCAAGGTTTTATCTGAAAGCATACGATCATCGGTTATGAGTATTCAGTTTCGTCATCCTCCCTCCAATCTTTGCTACTCACAGTGATAAAGTGGAGTAAATAAAATGCAAGTGTCAATGCAATGCAATAAATGAGCGACAGCGACATGATTAATTCAGAAAATGCATAGTCACTTTATCAATATTACCATTCGAAAACAATCAATATTTAACAGCAAGTAGTAACTAACAGAAAATAAACCACAAATGATAAAAAAGTCTGAGGACTGCCAATGCTGAGGGTGCCCGCCTGTCTGGACCACTGGCTTCTTGAAACATTCTGGATTCTTCCAGTCTTTACACCATGCTCAATGTGTTCTCCTGTCCTTACCAATTCAGAGAAATTTGGTGCAATTTCAAACATTCTTTCGAAGTACAGGCTCTGCAAGGAGTTTACGAACATGCCTTTCAACTCTCGGTCTTGAAGCGGTGGTTGCACTCTAGCAGCAAATTCTCTCCACCTCTGAACATACTTCCTAAAAGGTTCATTGTTCCCTTGAGACAATTCTTGCAGCTGCATGCGACTAGGAGCTTCATCAAGATTGTAGTCATACTGCTTCAGGAAAGCATCGGCTAAATCCGCCCATGATCGGATCTGATCACTCTCTAACTGCATATACCAACTTAGAGATGCCCCAGTCAGACTATCTTGGAAGCAGTGAATCATTAGCTTGTCATCTTGCAAAAACGAAGTCATTCTCCGGCAGAACATCACTAAATGTTGCTTCGGACAGCTATCTCCTCTGTACTTTTCAAACCTCGGTGCTCTTGAACTTCGGAGGCAACACAAGACCCGGCACCAAACACATGCTTGCAGCATTCAGATCAATAGTATTCTTATTCACCAGGGAAGCAATCTGATCTTCCAACGTCTGAAGTCTTCTCATATACTCCTCAACAGTCAATGGGTTCTGAATATCAACCTGCGGAACAACTCTCGGAGGTGGCAAAATCCTTGGAGAATCTGGCGTAGAGAAAGTGAAATTGTGATACTCGGCGTCATTGAAAGAATATGGACCACTGACATGGGTTTGCGCTGGCTGGGCAACATTGCTCATCTGAGCTCTTTGACCATTGTTTCCTCCTCCATTTATAGTTGTTATGGCTTCCATGAACTGACTCAACTGGTGCTTCAACAGTTCAAACTCCGCCCGAGTAACAACCAAGTTCTGCTCTCTTGAAGCCATGATCTATCCCAATACTAACTCAAATCCAATGCGAATGTCGGGGAATCAACTGATGAAGCGGACAAAAACAGGTAAGCTCCCTGTTCTGGATGAGGATGAATATGCAAAATGAAATGCAAATGCAAACAGTCATGCAAAATGCAAAATGCACACACAAGGGACCAAGTGCCCCTGGCTGAGAAGAATCCACCATACTGGTCTTAGTCAGACCCATAACACTGCTCGAACCTGGTGTCAGCAAATCAAAACGGTACTCAAACCTGGTCTCTAACAGACCTCAAAATGCTGTCTTCAAAATATCACTGGATCTCAATCAAGAAACAAACTGGTATCTGGAGGTCTAGTTACCTGCATGCCCAAACCCTCTCACAGGTAGGTGTCCTAGTAACTGACAATGGTATGGCATCCTATGCGGTCGTCGGCGTCACAGACTTTCAGGGTTGATGATACGATTCCCAGAAGGAGTGGCATCATCAAATCCTGAAGAGGCCTCACTTAGCCAACTTCCAAATGATCGGTTCCCGGAGTCGACAATTCAACTAACCAACAACCCCTTCGACCCAAAGGGTAGAAAAAGAAGTCAACCAGAAGAACCTCGTCCGAGTGTAGATTTTGTGGGACACTAATGCAAGCAAAGCCGGCACGCGCCCACTACTTTCTACTCTAATTCTAAGTGCATTCAAGCCCAGGTCCGGCTTATCTCTCAATCATAGAACACCTGTCACACCCCAATACAGCAATAATAACAATAATATAATGCTGAAGGTAAATGACAGAAATATAAATCCATACAAAATCCTTGACGGGAAAACAAGCGCTAGGATTGACTCGCTTAAGAGACGTTGGATCCCAAATGCATAAGAAACTATCGCAGTCCTTAGCAGCCAGGGGACGTTGGATCCCCAGCAGAGTCGTCAGCTGTCGCTACTGCGAAAATCGGCGCCGGCTGAACAGAAGAGTCGCCACCGTGCGTTATTTATCCCAACGGAAGGAAAGGAAACGCTCAGAGTAAACCTACCGCAAAGACGGGAAAGGAATGGTCATCGCAACCAAATCCTGGATTCGGGAGTCGGTTACACAAGGGGAAGGTATTAGCACCCCTCACGTCCGTCGTACTCGACGGGATCCACGCTTGTTTTCTGGTACAGATTGTTATTCTATCTACTCTACAGGTCAGGGGTTAAAAGAAAAGAAAATGACTCGGCAAAGTATCGCACTTTATGCCTACGTATTCCCGTCTGGAACGAGAAATCAGAGTCAACGTAGTTCGCCTACCTACTGGAAAGGAGGGGAAGGTTGCTCGCTAGGATATCACATCCTGTGCCTACATACTTTCATACAACATGAAAGATCAGAGCAAACGTAGTTCGGGCCACGCACGACACAAGTCTGTTTTGATTGCTTTTATCTCCTTCTAAAAAAGGGTTTTTCTGATTAGCAGTCCAAGCGGACAAAAATGACGTTTTGATGAGTTCACATTCTTTTACGGAAGAAGTGCCTTTTATTGTGTTTGAAATCTTATTGTGTTTTTCTGTTTGTTTTGAGAAAGAAGAGACAAAACTCTAACCTATAGTTGAAAAGGGAATCAAACTAACCTAATGTTATCATGCATGGGTTAAGACCTAATGTCTATCATGCTCCTCTCTTGCGCAGAGAGAAACAGAGATCCTAAGGGATAAACGGAAACAGAAACAGTAACATATATACAATAAAGCAGTAAAATGCATGGATGCAGCAACACAAGCGAGGCAAGGGAGTCCCACTCAACCTCGAACCTAGAAAACAACAGGCAAAAGCGAACAAAATTCGCTTTCAACCTAACAGGTCAATTAGCAAGCAATACAGCCAGAGAAATTCAAACAATACATCAACAATTAAACAACAAAAGTAAACAGCAAAAAGCAATCTTCATCAACATCTGTCTTCAAGTCATCTTCAAACATCTACAGGCTTCAAGCAAGCATCAGTCTTCATCTTCACAACCTTCAAGCAAGGTCTCTATCTTCAATCTTTCAATGGCTTTTCTTCAAGTCTCACTCTCTAAGATGAGCAGCAGTCAACAAGATGAATTGGATGTTAAGCAGTCAGTTGCCTACCAAGGGTGGCCTACTGACTGTTAACATGATACAGACAGTTTTCTCTCAAAAGTTCTATCTTTTAAATACATTCACTAATCCTTCCAAAGGAAAGAGGTGGGTATTTAAAAGAGACTTTGAATCATAGAGAAAGAATGGAGGCAAACAAGTCCTTCCATGTTTTGTGAATCAAGTTTCTATTCTAGAGCTCTACCTAACTCCTAAATCCATAACCTTCAACAGCTGCCAGCAAGATAAACTCCTCATCAACTCTGGAAATTGGTCTTCATTCTTTTTGTCTTCAATGGGCTTCATCAACAAAGTCTTCAGCTCAAACCCAAACCCCAAGCAGGCCCAATACCCCACACAATCAAACAATAACCCTAGAAAGGGCACACCACACAATCAATCAATTCAAAAATCAACCAAAAATAGTATATTATTCTATTAATTCCTAATATAAATGCTAAGGGACCCTACATAACTACCCTTAAGTCCCATATATTCCCCATAGACTAAATTGCCCTAAAAAACCTAAATCTAAAATTATTATTGACCTATACTAAAGTTTTAATCGAATTCTACACTACTTAGAACTACCTAATTAAAACTACCCTAAAAATTATCACAAAATTATGAAATTAATTCAGGGGGAACCTAAACCATTCATCTAATTATCCTAAAAAAATTGAACTCAAAATCCTAAGGGAACTATCCTAATTAAATTCTACAAATTAGCATACCAACTAAAAGAATTAAAAAAGCTATTAAAAGTAAAAATGCACAAAAAATATAAAACTGAAATAAAATGGCTATTTTATGATTTTATATTTTTCTGGACAAAAAATGGAAAATGGGAAAAAAAGTTTCATTAAAAAATATGCATTTTTCAATTTTATATGAATTTTTGAAGTTTAATAAAATCTCGGTCGTAGGATGGTCTTCCAAGTCAACAAGTCCACATACAATCAATGGTCTAGATTATGTCTTCAACCTTGGTCCATCTAGGGTTTTAGAATCCATGAAAAAACAAACTCCATGCATGAAACTTTCCACCACTTGTTCTCTCTCATTTCTCCATCAAATGACACAATCCAAGAACCAAACTTGACTAGAATTTTATGTAGAATCTAACCATGCATTTGGATTTCGTTGAAACTAACTACATCATGCAAACCGAACCACACAACTCCATGGATCCAAACTTTCTTCAATTTTCGACCATCATAAAACTCAACAATCTTTGTATATAATTAATCCTCATGCTATGCTGATCACAACCAACCAATTCTCATGCATTATCATCCATTAAATCATGTGTTCTACCTCCATCAATGTTGCACCCCAAAATTTGACATACCGGGTCTCGCATTTGGCTCGATGTTTCGACGCATAATCGCATTCGCATCTGCATATTGCATACAGTGCATTTTTCATTTGTTTTGATTTTATCAGGGATCACAGCTCCCGTCTCGTGTTTCAGGTGTTTTAATCAGTAGAATCGATTTTTGGGTTATTTCGGTGCCCGTTTATTTTTACCGATTATTTTTGTGTCGTTCGGTGCTTATTTTGTTCCCTCGGGAATTATGGTAATTTTTCTGGATTTTATGGCATTTTTTAGGGTTTAAATAGATTTTAAATTCATTTTTAGGATTTAATAGGATTTTAAATAGATTTTAATATTTTTAAATAATATAGAATAGTTTTGTTAATAGAAATTAATTGTTTTTAGTTTTAAATAGAATAATATAGATTTCTCATTTTAAAATAGATTTTTCTTTTATAGAAATAATAAATGAATAGATTTTTCATTTTATTTTCTGTTATAGATTTTAATAGAATAATATAGTTTTATTAGGAATTTAATAGAAATTTAATCATTTGTAGAATTTAATAGGATTTTTTAATAGTTTTTGTTTAGGATTTAATAAGAATTTAATAGCATTTTTCATATTTTTAGATAATATAGAATAATATAGGATTTAATAGATTTTAAATAGTTTTAATATTTTTAAATCATTTTTAGATATAGAATTAATAGATTTTTCATTTTTATTTTCTTTTATAGAATTTAAATAAATAATAGTCTTTTTTTAGATTTTAATATAGGTTTTATTAGAATATTATTAGATTAGTTTAGATTAATTATTAGTTTAGTTAATTAGGGTTAGAGTTTTTTTAATTCAGTTTTAATTGTTTCTGATGGCATTTTCATGTGTTGGGCCCGTTTCAGTGTGCAAAGCCCATTTTCGGAATTCAGCAATTGTCCAAAATGATCCAGTTTGTTCCAGCCAATTCCAGCAAACTCCAGAACCTTCTAGAATGTGCCAGCGAATCCCAGTCTTATAAAGCCAGCGACACGTGTTGAGCCATAGAGGAGGCCCACCCTGCAGCGTCCACCATACGCCACGCGTCTCCCCAGGCTCTCTCTCACTGCCACGCCAGGTACCACGTGGGCTTCATGCAGAAGCTCCACCCACTTCTGCCACCACGTGGCGACCACACAGCCATCCACAGCGCTTCGCCGGAAATCGCCACCGGCCGGCCTGCATGGCCGGCGGCAACCGTCCAACGCCGGAACCCCCCCAGAATCCCCAGAACTTGATCAATCTTCATCTTCCTCCTCAGACCTCCATCTTCATCCCTCACCAAACCCAGAAAAAACCACCAGAAACCTCTATCATTTCCTCCGATTCACCGCCATATCCTTTCTATGATCCTCATCAGTCTTCGCCGATGATCTTCACCGATCATCATCAATAATCATCCAATCATTATCAAGATCCATGCGTTTTCCCTAGAACTGATGCAACCTTCATCTGGATCTTCATAGGATTTCCAGATCCGCAAGCGATCCTCAGATTCACCCAAAAGATGATGAAGATTCTTCAAACTCGTCCAGGTTCATCAAGGTTGATCGAGCCTTCATCATCGACGTGTTTCCAGATCTTGATTCAAGATCTTCAACTTCAAGAGCATGCATCAAGATTTGTTCCCATGACATCATCACATCAACTTCATCGTTCGGATTCTCCAGTAAACGCCATCAGAACTTCATAACGCAAACAACTTCATCAACAAAGTTCATCAGAGTTCCAGAATTTCTTCAACATCCAAGAACAAGCACCTCCGTAGCTTCATCTTCATAAAACCTTCGAACGAACTTCAAGATTTCTGCAGAAGCTTCATCGTCCATAAACAGTCTCGTCCTCACGAAGCTTCAAGAACCTCAGAGGGTGGATCACGTCGAAAAAGGTGATAGTTCGAATTGTTGTTGCTTCTTCATCTGTGTCGTTGATCTCAGGAAGGTTGAGAAAGGTGGAGTTTGAGGGGGGAAAGATTGGAGGAGAAGAACGAACGAGAGAGTGAAGCTGAGAGAAACGGCGCACGGGGAAGAAGGATGAACAGTGAACGAGGGAGGAGGATCCACTTAGGGTTTTGGTTAGCTAGATCCTGCACAAGGTGGACCGCGTGTGGATTGGGCCGGGCCCGTTTGTTTTCCGTCCGTACACCCCCAATTCCCTGCACCCTCCGTTTTTTGTTTGATTATGGATTGTTTGATTGGGTTGGGCCCACTATGAGCCATTTTTGGGCATACACCCCTCCGTTTCTTCATTAACCCTCCGTTTCTGTTTCTTGCTATGGACTGGTTAGTGGGCTAAGCCCAGCGAACCTGCTGGTTACTCCCCCTGTAATCCAGTTACACCCCAGCCCCTTTACTTTCTTTCTTCTTTTTTTATTTTTTTTACTTGTTATACAAAAAAGAAAAAGAAGTGAAAAGAAAATAAATTTGAAAAGAAATAGAAAATGAAAAGAAAATATATATTTGAAAAAATAGAAAGAAAGTGAAAAAGATTATGAAAAAAGGAAAAGAATATATTTGAGAAAATAGAAAAAGAAATATAGAAAAAGGAGAAAAATATTTGGAGAAATATGAAAAAATATGTTAAAGAGAAAAGGAGAAAAAAGAGAAAAAATATTAAAGTAGGTTTAATATTTTTTTAAAGCATTTTCTTTTAGGGATATTTTCATAGACTTTATTTTACGACTTTTAGGATAGCTTAGAAGCCCATTTGTTAGGGGGCTATTTTCATTCGATTTTTCAGGATAGAATAGGATAGCATTTCCTAGGAGATTTATTTGCAGTATGCAACCATTGTAATCATTTTTCAGAGATTAATAAAACGAGATTTGAGCTGTGGTCCCGTAGTAGCCGAACTACAGCTGCTCTGATTCTTCGTACCAGACGAAGATATGTAGGCATAGGATGCGATATCCTAGCGAGCACACTAACGACTGACCTTTTGTTCTCTCGCGGCTGTGCGATCGAGACTTTCCCGCTGACGATTAATTGATACCCTTTTTCTCTCTTGCTCGAGGGCATTTGAGACCAAGCCATAGTTTCGCCCATAGGTTCCCGACCCTGTGAAACCAGTTGCTTTTCTCACTGCTGTGTGAAAATGTTTTGTTAGCCATAGTTAGTCTGAACTACGTAAAGCTCTGATCTTCCATCCAGTGGAAGTACGTAGGCACAAGACGCGAGGTCTTGGCGAGCCAATTTTCCCCGTAGTCCCGAACTACGTTGACTCTGACTTTCTCTCTTGAGAATACGTAGGCATAGAGTGCGACGCTCTATCGAGTCAATTCCCTTCCGTTTAGATTTAGCAGCCGTAGATAGATTGTTTTGCATCCAGTAGACAACCCAAGCAAGCGTGGATCCCGTCGAGTACGACGGACGTGAGGGGTGCTAATACCTTCCCCTTGCGTAACCGACTCCCGAACCCAGGCTATGGTTGCGATGACCATACCTTTTTCCCGTTTTTTGCGAGGTTTACTTCGAGCGTTTCCTTTCCCGCTCTGAGGGATAAATAACGCACGGTGGCGACTCTTCTGTCATCCGGCGCCGATTTTCGCAGTAGCGACAGCTGGCGACTCTGCTGGGGATAGCGATAGTTCCCCATGCATGTGGGATCCAACGTCCCCTAAGAGAGAGTCAATCCTAGCGTTTGTTTGCTTGTCTATTAGGTGTTTATTTATCAATATTATCTGTTGCTGTTGGGGTGTTACGGGTATTCTATGATTGAGATAAGCCGGACCTGGGCTTGATTATGAGTATGCACCTAGATATAGTTGCGGAGAAGTAGTAGACGAACCTGTCTGCTGAGCAGGCACAGTTCCCTACGAAAATTCGCGCTCGGACGAGGTTCTCGCAGAGGTGCTCCTTTCCGGTCCTGAGGATCTGAGGGGAGTCCAGACGTGAGGATTGTCGACTCTGGGAACCGATCAATTGGAAGTTAGCTAAGTGAGGCCTCTTCATGAGATGACGATGCCACTCCTTCTGGGAATCGTATCATTCCTCATGAAAGTCTGTGACATTGACGACCGCATAGGATGCCGTACCTTGTCAGATATAGGTCCACACCTGTGAGTGGGGGGGTTTTTTTGTGCAGGAAACTTGACTTCCAACCTACCCGTTATTCGGGTCTTCTTTTCAGAGAACGTCTCCGTCAGCAGCGCAGCAGTATTCAGATTTTGTGTGGGGGCTGTGGTCCCATTGTTTGCTGCATTTTGCATATCACATGCATATCAGTGTTGCATTGCATATCATCCTCCAGCTAGCCAGAGTTCTGATCCAGCCTTTGTTTCCTGAAGGTGATTACCCGGAGTTTGGATTGAGCAGCTGTTGATTGTCAGAAGACCTACCTAGGGGTTGAGTAGATTTGAGCAGAATCAAGTGTCGAAGTCAGCTGAAAATTATTGGTAGCCATGTCTGAAGGCAATTTCCAGTCTCCTAACACCCTGACAGGGTTCACTATGGCGTCCAACCCTCTGTATGATTCCACGGAAGACTTCCCGCAAGTAAACAATGTTGCTGCAGACCAAGTTGTACAGCCTTCTGTTGAGAACCGAGATCGACATGAGCAGTTTGTTGCCCAGAATGAGCGTCCTCCTCCTGTCAACAATCAAGGTGTTGCTTTCCCTGTGATGAATTACCGAAGAGATATTCCAGCAGCTGGGATGGTAGATCCAAGAGCCCTTGACGATGGTAGAAGACTCCGAGTGTTGGAAGAGCAAATGAAAGCTTTGAAAGCCAAAGATGCTGTCAACCTGGATGCTGTAGGCATGTGTTTGGTTCCTGACCTGGTGTTGCCTTACAAGTTCAAAGTGCCGAAATTTGAGAAGTACACGGGAGATAGCTGTCCAAAGCTGCATTTGATGATGTTCTGTCGAAGAATGACTGCGTTTGCGCGAGATGATAAATTGATGATCCATTGCTTTCAAGATAGTCTGACTGGGGCATCTTTGAGGTGGTATATGCAGTTAGAGAGGAATCAGATTCAGTCATGGATGGATTTAGCCAGAGCTTTTCTGAAGCAGTACGATTACAACCTAGACATTGCTCCTTATCGCATGCATTTGCAAGAGTTGTCTCAAGAGATCAATGAACCTATCAGGAGATATGCTCAGAGATGGAGAGAATTTGCTGCTAGAGTGCGTCCCCCGCTGTTAGACCAAGAGCTGGCAAGCATGTTTGTGGATTCCCTACAATATCCGTACTTCAAAAGATTGCTCGGAATTCCGGCAAGTTTCTCTGACGTGGTAGCATTAGGAGAACGCCTTGAGTACTCCATAAGAATGGGGAAAATTCAGATTACTTCATATGATCAAGCTGGTGAAACTGAATACCCTTGTGACTATCAGAGTGAAGAAGAAGTTGTGATCAACTCAGTCATGCCAAAGGTTGAATATCCTCGAAGCGAATCAGTGAATTTTGTTGGTTCGTCATCTTATCAGAGATCAGTACCTCCCGTGGATTGGTATACTGAACAGACAGCCGTGCCTGGGGCACTCTATCAGGAATCTTATGTCGCTTCCATTGCAAATCAGCGAGCCCGTGGCCGAGGTTATCAGAATCAGCGCCAGAATCAGAACAGACCTCGCAACAACTTGGAACGAAGGAATGCTCCTTCTCACCCAGTGCCGATGCCGTATAGCCAGTTGCTACCATCTTTGATCCAGAAGTCTTTGGTGGAGCCGAAAGCTCTTAAGCCAGTCCCAGAACCTTACCCTCCTGGGTACAATCCCCACGTTCAGTGTGGTTATCATGGTGGCTCTCCGGGGCATTCAACCGAAGATTGTAAAGCATTTCAGGCGAAGGTACAGCAGTTGATTGATCAGGATCGCATTTCCTTTCGAGAAGGATTTCTGTTTGTTCATCCCTAACCGCTCAGCTGTCTAAGCTCGTAGATTCGGAAGGCATTCCCCAGCAAAAGCCAGTGGTTCAGACAGGCAGGCGCCTCAGCAGTGGCAGTTCTCAAGCTTTTATATCATTTGCATTTGTAGTTTCTTTTCTGTTAGTTACTACCTGCTTTTAAGCATTGTATGTTTCGAATGGTGATAATAATAAAGTGACTATGCATTTTTCTGAATTAATCATGTCGCTGTCGCTCATTTATGGCATTGCACTGACACTTGCATTTTATTCACTCCCCTTTTTCGCTGTGACTAGCAAAGTTAGGAGGATGACGAAACTGAAACTCGTAACCAATGATTGTATGCTTTCAGATAAGACCGTACCGATGACGTACAAGGCATTGTTTCAAATCCCCAAACACTGGAGATATAAGGAGTTAGTCCCTTGTTAACCACTTCGAGCCAGGAAGTAGAAGTTTTTTCGGACTTTTAAAAACCCTCACATCTTAACCCGGGGCAGGGTAGCTGTCAGTTAGCTTGACCAAGCGTTCAAGTCTTACAGAGGAGCGTTGTCTGTCGAGGACCAATCAGTTGATACCTTTCAAGAGGTCAAACCTCACCAATCAGGAGTGAGACAGTTACAATCCTTTCGGAGCAATCAAGACAACCAGTGTCGCACGACTTTGTTCCAAAAGAAAGAAATGAGAAAGCCCGCTAAGTAAAAAGAAAGAAAAGCTGGAAAGCTAATACTTAGGCAAAAATCAGGGCATCCCGCTGGACTTCAAAAGAAATCGAAAAATCGAAAAGAACTCAAAATGAGTCAGTCCAGGCAAAAATTAGGGAATCAAAAGAATGAAAAGAGGGTTAAAAAGAAAATTTTCCCCAGCAAATCACAAAGTCGTGTACACAGACACCGAAAGCGAAGAAGGAGTAACTATCACTCTAGAAGAAAAGCTTGTGAATTCCTTAACTGTGGTTCTTACCATTCAACATACTTCTCGAAGAGGCGAGCGCTTGTGCCAGGTTAACTGAACCTTAGGATCGGAGATCATCACGTAGAAGGGGTGGGTACAAATCAAAATTTGAGCCAGATATCCTTTGTTTCACGAACCGTGAACCCGACCACGATACAACCCTTAAAAGACCTAATTGAGGTAGGGTTAGTTTGAAGCGCATTATGATAAGGTTGAGTAACCTGACTCCTTCTTGACTTGCTAGTCACATCCGTATTGCATTTTCACTGACCATGTAAGCACTGCGTTTGAACTTTGGTTCATTCGTCACTCATCATCATATGCATATAAATGAGTGACAGCTCAAAATTTTTCAAAATCTGCATAACCATGGCATTAAGATTACCATTCGTAGACAGACAATTTTAATTGCGGGTTAGTAGTTGACATGAAAGGAATTCCAGCAGGAATAATCGAGCAGGACTGAGTAATTCAGCAATCTGAACCAGAATGGTGAATGTTGTGAAGCCCAATGAATCAGGGGCATTATCTTCCAGTAAGTTCGGAATCAGTCAGTCTGAGGACAAGTCCCGAAGTTCCAGTTGAGCAGGGGCAGTTTGTTTGAGAAGCAGTTGATCAGAAGGAGTCTTCTCAAGACCCAATCAGGGGCAATTATGCAGAACACTGAGATTTGAAAGCAGATGCTTCCAATGGATAGTCAGATCGGGTTGAGTCGCTAGAACGCTCATTCAGGGGCAAGTCATCGCAGAGAATGTTGAAATCAACTGGGTTGTTAGGTGTTTAATTGGAGATTGAATTCTTTTGTCGTGCAGATGTCGGGGCAAGTATTCTCGAAATCTTCTCGTAGCAAGCTGTTCAGAGCAAGTATTTCCCAAGAGTTAGATCGGGGCAAGTTGAATTGTACTGGGGCAAGTTGTGCAAGCCAGTCTTGTTATCCCCAGCTGAGTGCACTGAAGCAAGTTGCTCAAACCAGCCTGTGTATCCCCAGCCAGAGTTGAGTATCGGGGAATCATGTCAATACCCTTATCGAAAACCTTTCAAATAAGAAGGTCTTGTTGTCATTGGATCATTATCCTGCAGTTTAAACCTGTTGCGTGTCAGTAACCAGTCGTTTCCAAAGTCCAGTTCTCGCCTGGCAAATCGGTAACCAGTTCTCGTCTGGCCCACCCTTCCGTAAGCATCAGTTCCCGTCCTGGTGCAGTTTATTGTAAGCATCAGTTCCCGTCCTGGTGCAGTTTATTGTAAGCAGCAGTTCCCGTCCTGGTGCAGTTTATTGTAAGCAGCAGTTCCCGTCCTGGCGCAGTTTATTGGTAACCAATTCTCGTTTGGTCACCGTTTCTTCAAGTGTTATGCCAGTTCTCGCCTGGTGTACGTTAGCTTTCAGCCAGTTCTCGCCTGGTTGTCTATACCTCAGCTTGTTGTCCAGTCAGCCCGTCTGGTTCAAAAACACAAAAATCAATTTTCCTACCCTATTTTCCTATCAGTTCTCGCCTGATAGTCTACCTTTGAATGCTAGTTCTCGTCTAGTATTTTCCACATCTTTCACTGTGTACATAATCCATGTTTATTCTAAACCAGAAAAACAAAAAAAAAACCTAAAAGGTATCTGACACAGTATTTCCCAATGACTCGCATGTTGTCAGGTTCCCCGATACGAAGCTCGACAGATACAGTGCTTCGAGTAATGTTTGAATTCCTTGTAGATGTTGTTAAATTAGAATTGCCACTCTTCAGCAGATGAAAGTTGCTTACTATCCCCGGAAGAGTCGAGAATGTCTTTTACCCCGTATCAGAGTAGGATCAGGAGTATCTTCAGCAGATTAAGATTGATATCCTTGATAGTAGGAGCATTTCCAGCAGTGTGCTGCGCGTAATCAACCTCAGTTTGGGTCAATCCCCGCAGAGCGCAATCAGTTGCCAATGGTTTGAAGAGAGCATTCCCGAGCAGAGTTGTCTTTCTTTCCCCAGTGAAGTCTCCAAACAGGGTTGCCTTTCCATTTCTCCAGCAGAACAGTTATCCCCAGCGGATTTGATTTCTCGTTTCCAGCATTTATTTTGCTGAGACAATGCTGTGACTTCAGGTCATCCCCAGTAGAGTTGACGTTTCCTTCGGCATTTATTTTGCCAAGTGGTTTTCAGACCTGGTGTTCTCTGGCAGCTCGAGCATGCATTAGCATTTGCATATATCGTCATAGCATTCATACAAACATATAGCATGCCGTCTGGGCCTCGCATTTTCAAACAAAACGCATAGCATTTACATGTCGTATAGGACATTGCATCATTTCAAGCATACGCATGTCGAAACATAGACCAAGATGGTTACCTATTGGATTTCGAATTTGTTCACCTGCAGAGTTGTGTGGTTCAGCTTCTCGTCTTCCCCAGCGGAGTGATTCTTCATTTGGTTGTTACGTCAGCATCGAAAAAAACAACAACAACAACAACAAGGATTGACATATATCAGACTTCTGAAGCTGCCCCCTTCGTCAAAATAGGTGCCAGGCAGTTCCATTCAGAATTCCCCAGGAGAATTGTCCTCAAGTTCGCAGTGAACTGTGAGTTGACCAGAAGGATCCCACGAGAAAGATGGGAATCAAGGTGTTTGCTTTACGAGGCGTTATTTCAATACTTGTGGCGTCACACAGGTGTTGAAAAGGAGAAGAAAATTTTATCAGAAAATTGACCAGTTGTTGCCGTGACAACCAAACTTCAGTTTATTGGAAGCTATTCCTCAAGCAGCTTTGATGTATATTCTTGCGGTTGGCAAATTTCAGGGTTCCATTTGTATTCAACCGTCATCTACCTTGAATGTTTGAAGGCTGAGCGCTCTTCACCCATTCAGGTCGAAGCCGCTTGAATAGGGGCAGCTGTTGCACCCCAAAATTTGACCAACCGGGTCTCGCATTTGGCTCGATGTTTCGACGCATAATCGCATTCGCATCTGCATATTGCATACAGTGCATTTTTCATTTGTTTTGATTTTATCAGGGATCACAGCTCCCGTCTCGTGTTTCAGGTGTTTTAATCAGTAGAATCGATTTTTGGGTTATTTCGGTGCCCGTTTATTTTTACCGATTATTTTTGTGTCGTTCGGTGCTTATTTTGTTCCCTCGGGAATTATGGTAATTTTTCTGGATTTTATGGCATTTTTTAGGGTTTAAATAGATTTTAAATTCATTTTTAGGATTTAATAGGATTTTAAATAGATTTTAATATTTTTAAATAATATAGAATAGTTTTGTTAATAGAAATTAATTGTTTTTAGTTTTAAATAGAATAATATAGATTTCTCATTTTAAAATAGATTTTTCTTTTATAGAAATAATAAATGAATAGATTTTTCATTTTATTTTCTGTTATAGATTTTAATAGAATAATATAGTTTTATTAGGAATTTAATAGAAATTTAATCATTTGTAGAATTTAATAGGATTTTTTAATAGTTTTTGTTTAGGATTTAATAAGAATTTAATAGCATTTTTCATATTTTTAGATAATATAGAATAATATAGGATTTAATAGATTTTAAATAGTTTTAATATTTTTAAATCATTTTTAGATATAGAATTAATAGATTTTTCATTTTTATTTTCTTTTATAGAATTTAAATAAATAATAGTCTTTTTTTAGATTTTAATATAGGTTTTATTAGAATATTATTAGATTAGTTTAGATTAATTATTAGTTTAGTTAATTAGGGTTAGAGTTTTTTTAATTCAGTTTTAATTGTTTCTGATGGCATTTTCATGTGTTGGGCCCGTTTCAGTGTGCAAAGCCCATTTTCGGAATTCAGCAATTGTCCAAAATGATCCAGTTTGTTCCAGCCAATTCCAGCAAACTCCAGAACCTTCTAGAATGTGCCAGCGAATCCCAGTCTTATAAAGCCAGCGACACGTGTTGAGCCATAGAGGAGGCCCACCCTGCAGCGTCCACCATACGCCACGCGTCTCCCCAGGCTTTCTCTCACTGCCACGCCAGGTACCACGTGGGCTTCATGCAGAAGCTCCACCCACTTCTGCCACCACGTGGCGACCACACAGCCATCCACAGCGCTTCGCCGGAAATCGCCACCGGCCGGCCTGCATGGCCGGCGGCAACCGTCCAACGCCGGAACCCCCCCAGAATCCCCAGAACTTGATCAATCTTCATCTTCCTCCTCAGACCTCCATCTTCATCCCTCACCAAACCCAGAAAAAACCACCAGAAACCTCTATCATTTCCTCCGATTCACCGCCATATCCTTTCTATGATCCTCATCAGTCTTCGCCGATGATCTTCACCGATCATCATCAATAATCATCCAATCATTATCAAGATCCATGCGTTTTCCCTAGAACTGATGCAACCTTCATCTGGATCTTCATAGGATTTCCAGATCCGCAAGCGATCCTCAGATTCACCCAAAAGATGATGAAGATTCTTCAAACTCGTCCAGGTTCATCAAGGTTGATCGAGCCTTCATCATCGACGTGTTTCCAGATCTTGATTCAAGATCTTCAACTTCAAGAGCATGCATCAAGATTTGTTCCCATGACATCATCACATCAACTTCATCGTTCGGATTCTCCAGTAAACGCCATCAGAACTTCATAACGCAAACAACTTCATCAACAAAGTTCATCAGAGTTCCAGAATTTCTTCAACATCCAAGAACAAGCACCTCCGTAGCTTCATCTTCATAAAACCTTCGAACGAACTTCAAGATTTCTGCAGAAGCTTCATCGTCCATAAACAGTCTCGTCCTCACGAAGCTTCAAGAACCTCAGAGGGTGGATCACGTCGAAAAAGGTGATAGTTCGAATTGTTGTTGCTTCTTCATCTGTGTCGTTGATCTCAGGAAGGTTGAGAAAGGTGGAGTTTGAGGGGGGAAAGATTGGAGGAGAAGAACGAACGAGAGAGTGAAGCTGAGAGAAACGGCGCACGGGGAAGAAGGATGAACAGTGAACGAGGGAGGAGGATCCACTTAGGGTTTTGGTTAGCTAGATCCTGCACAAGGTGGACCGCGTGTGGATTGGGCCGGGCCCGTTTGTTTTCCGTCCGTACACCCCCAATTCCCTGCACCCTCCGTTTTTTGTTTGATTATGGATTGTTTGATTGGGCTGGGCCCACTATGAGCCATTTTTGGGCATACACCCCTCCGTTTCTTCATTAACCCTCCGTTTCTGTTTCTTGCTATGGACTGGTTAGTGGGCTAAGCCCAGCGAACCTGCTGGTTACTCCCCCTGTAATCCAGTTACACCCCAGCCCCTTTACTTTCTTTCTTCTTTTTTTATTTTTTTTACTTGTTATACAAAAAAGAAAAAGAAGTGAAAAGAAAATAAATTTGAAAAGAAATAGAAAATGAAAAGAAAATATATATTTGAAAAAATAGAAAGAAAGTGAAAAAGATTATGAAAAAAGGAAAAGAATATATTTGAGAAAATAGAAAAAGAAATATAGAAAAAGGAGAAAAATATTTGGAGAAATATGAAAAAATATGTTAAAGAGAAAAGGAGAAAAAAGAGAAAAAATATTAAAGTAGGTTTAATATTTTTTTAAAGCATTTTCTTTTAGGGATATTTTCATAGACTTTATTTTACGACTTTTAGGATAGCTTAGAAGCCCATTTGTTAGGGGGCTATTTTCATTCGATTTTTCAGGATAGAATAGGATAGCATTTCCTAGGAGATTTATTTGCAGTATGCAACCATTGTAATCATTTTTCAGAGATTAATAAAACGAGATTTGAGCTGTGGTCCCGTAGTAGCCGAACTACAGCTGCTCTGATTCTTCGTACCAGACGAAGATATGTAGGCATAGGATGCGATATCCTAGCGAGCACACTAACGACTGACCTTTTGTTCTCTCGCGGCTGTGCGATCGAGACTTTCCCGCTGACGATTAATTGATACCCTTTTTCTCTCTTGCTCGAGGGCATTTGAGACCAAGCCATAGTTTCGCCCATAGGTTCCCGACCCTGTGAAACCAGTTGCTTTTCTCACTGTTGTGTGAAAATGTTTTGTTAGCCATAGTTAGTCTGAACTACGTAAAGCTCTGATCTTCCATCCAGTGGAAGTACGTAGGCACAAGACGCGAGGTCTTGGCGAGCCAATTTTCCCCGTAGTCCCGAACTACGTTGACTCTGACTTTCTCTCTTGAGAATACGTAGGCATAGAGTGCGACGCTCTATCGAGTCAATTCCCTTCCGTTTAGATTTAGCAGCCGTAGATAGATTGTTTTGCATCCAGTAGACAACCCAAGCAAGCGTGGATCCCGTCGAGTACGACGGACGTGAGGGGTGCTAATACCTTCCCCTTGCGTAACCGACTCCCGAACCCAGGCTATGGTTGCGATGACCATACCTTTTTCCCGTTTTTTGCGAGGTTTACTTCGAGCGTTTCCTTTCCCGCTCTGAGGGATAAATAACGCACGGTGGCGACTCTTCTGTCAGCCGGCGCCGATTTTCGCAGTAGCGACAATCAAGAATCAACCTCCATTAATGAAACCTCACTAATTGGTCTAAAACTCATCCAAATGAATCACCTAATGGTCTCTAATGGTTTCACAACAAGAACTAGCCCTAGCCATGCCTAAATCAAAGTGTGGGGAAGATTTTGCATACCTTGAACCTTGCAATGGTAGATGTTGAAAAGCTTCGAATCAGGCCTTGTGGATCTTCAAGAATGGTCTCTATGTGATGAATAATACTCTACTTGCACAAGATTTGATGGAGATGGCTTGTATCTTCAGATCCAATCACTTTTGCTCTTTTGCAACTTCACTTGGAAAGCTCCAATTCTTCAACAATGGGGGCTCACTCTAGCATGAACATGTTCAAGGAGGCTTGTAGAGATGATTTGTGGAAAGAAATGGAAGGGTAATGAAGAGAAAAATGGAGTTTCAATACAATTTGCAAAATGGAGAATTTTTGGTTCAAACTCTTTTCTCTACCACCATTAACATCAACAATCACCAACCTCTCACCAATGGAGATTGTATTCAATATATAGACTCATTTGGAAGGGTTTAGAATCATCTAGATCAATCTAGAAAGAACTTGAACTTTCATGAAGATATTTTCCATTTCACTTCCCACCACATGAGATATCATGACAAAAACCCTTGCAACTTGATTAATTAGCTTGAATATCTCCTTACATGAGAATTAGGCCAAGATACAATGCTTATACACCTTGTTTATGGACTTTTCCTTGTTTTGGTTTGGTATGCCATTATGCAAGTAAGACTTTTACAAAGCAACCCCAAGATTTAAGCCTCAAATCAAAATTGTGGCTGAACCAATGTTCTTAAAATGCCCTTGGGAGTCAAAATGACCTATCATATGCCATGGTTTGGATTTGGAACTTGGATTTTAGGATTTTCCATTTCACTTGAATTAACTTATGTCTCATTTTTAGGCCATTTTTATCACTTTTTTTTATGAGCCTTTCCAACATCTCATGACCACCCTACTAGCCTTAAAACATCATTCTAAGCAACTTTAATGCTGAAGGTTTTTCTATTTGAAGCTTGGAAGTAGGAGATATGGCCATATGCTTGAAATGACCTATAACTGCCAAATGACCAAAATGCCCTTTGCTTGCCAAAGTCATAAGTAGAGTTCCACAAATCAGATGAAGGCATATAATACCTTTCTAGAAATCTAAGATCATGAGGAACAACTCTAATGTTGGCCAGAGATCCATTTGAAAGCTCCTTGAGGGGTAAAAGTTGCTTGGAAGTTTAGTAATTTTCACAGACAAATTTCATATGCCTCTGACGACCTGTAACTTGCAAGGACCATAACTTGAGTTCTATAAATCTCCTTTATGTCTTCCACCACTCAAATTAAAGGTATTGGGATCCTCTACAAGTTTTATGTTGGCCAAGGATCCATTTGAGACTTTCATTTTGAATTATCTTGCTTGGAAGTTCGCCCTAAATTAGGGGATTTTACACAGAAACCCTAACTCAGAAACTTCTCTTCTTCTTGATTCCCTTTGTTTTCTCCTTGGCAAAACACCACATCCATATCTACATGTCAAATGAGGCATCCCACATCTTTCAAACAGGCCTTGATGCCTTTCAATCAAGCATTTGACCTAGGGTTGACCTAGGGTTGACCCAGATGAAACCCTAGTTGACTGTCTTCCACTGCAGCTCTTGTAATCACATCAATGACTTGCCTCACTTTCAAAATGACCCTCTAAGTCTTCCATGATGTCTATATACCCTCCATGGCCTCAATTCATGACTCACAACTTCTTTGATGATCTTCAAATACCCTCCATATAGGTGATAGATCCACTGCTTGGTCCACTAACTTCTCAGATTTCAATTTCTTTCTGATGACTTGGATGTGATTGAATTTGAATAATACCCTCTTGATATGCTCATAAGAATTGAATTTGGTCCCTTATTGGATGACTTGCCCATGCTATGCTACGCAAATGATTAGACTATGTACATGACTTTTTATGCAAATGACAATGCAATTGAAACATAAGATCAGGTGGAATAAGTTGAGCAAATTTTAGGGTGCAACAGGCACCATGCATGACAATAAATTCCAAAGCATGATATCCATGTTAATCTTTCATTGTCAATGTCACCTAGTGTCCATGGTCTAACTTCATTGAACCATTGAGCTAAACATTCACTAGCATCCTCCACCAAGGCTTTTAGTTCCCCTTCCTCCATTTCTTCTATTAAGCATAGGTTTGAACCCATGGGTGTGATCTTGATCGAGAAATATCCTTCCAAATGGAAAGACTCTTGAATGTTATATGTCATTCCCAGATTTTCCACAATCCCAATGTAAGATTTGTGAAATATAGTGTTGTTCTCATCCTTGGTGTTGGATTTTAGGTGAGCAAAAACATCTCTTCTCATAGGTGTGTTGCTTATGTTTCCATTGGTTTGTCTCCCCTTTATCCAAGTTTCCATTTTTCACCCCCTCAGTGTATGTTTTGTGATTTCCTTCATAGTTCTTTGCATGAGTATCATGGTTTTCATTATTTCTATGGTTATTCCTCCTACCTGAACGTGTATCTTGTTTGAAGTCATAGTTGTTTCTTTGGAATCTTAGCATGCTAACAAATAATTTTGGATTGTTGACAAATATATTGTCCAACTTCACAACCATGGATCTTTCATCAGAGACATTGAAAAATCTGACAAAACTGTATCTTCCACCGTTCTTGTTTCATCTTGAAGGTATCACCACTTCATCTATATTACCATACCTCTTGAAGATTTCATACATTTCCTTAGCACCATGAGAGTTTGGAAATTTTGTAAAGAAAAAACTAGAACGTGAGTCGTGGACAACTTCATTCCTCCTCTTGTTATAACTTATATCTGGTTTTTTCTTATGGAAACCTATTGTTTTCCAACCCCTCCTTCTTACACGTTGCCATTCATTTGTGTAATCACCCATTAAAATTAATAACTTATTCAGCCAAGAAAAGCCATGTGCCAGTTATGTTTATGAGTGTTTAACCGATTCTACGAGAATAATAAGGAACAAGAAGAATAGTAAGATGAAACAGGACTAGGTAACAGGGTCTCTAATATGAGGATTAGGAATTTAAACCTCAGTTAGTGATTCAGTTCATGCATCGTTCATGCGTGGTTCATATTTTTATTGCCGTTATTGATTTTATTCCACGCGCCCATGTGATGGCTCTCTCCCAGTTGAAATCACACAAATGATTAATATTGTAAGAGTGCAAAACATAAATATATGCAATAAGAATGGTAACATAGGGGAATAAATTCGGGCTTGCAAGAGTGAATGAAATAGATCTAAAATAGGTAAGTAATATAGTGACGCCTAATAAGAATAAAATTTTATTTTAACAAATGTAGAAAACTAAGCAGACAACAATCATAACTTGATAATAATGTGAGTTGTAAGTTACAAAAAATAAATTAAAAAATCTAATATGGATCTAATTTGTTTTAAAACAACCTAATTGCCCCAAAAGTACTAAATCTAAAATATCAATAAATTCACATATGCCTAATAAATAATAATTCTTCTTTGTTGTATGTATATTTTATAACCTATTCATATTTCTAATAAGTATACATTAAAGTTTTCATCTTTCATGATATGATAATCCTAATAGGTATACAACTAATTAACATTTTGATAGAACATTTTTATTGGTATGCCTGGTAAGTGGTGATACAATTAACTACTACAAATATGACATCAAATAAAATGTCCCTACCCCTTCCCAAAATAACTTATGTAAGAACCACAAAAAAATATTATTATGGATGTTACCTTAATTTTGTTCAGCCAATAACAACACTGATAATAGAAATCATATTTGATAAGAATATAAAAGAAAAAGTTCAATGAAATGGTTGTACACTCATCATATATGAGCTAAAGAAGGCATGCAAATGAGTGTCATGAAGGAAATCCCAAATAGCTTCTTCTGCAACATTTTTAATGGTGTGCTACATGAAAAAATAAGTTATATACAAACAAATAGAAGAAATAAAAAATTAAAGCACATCAAAATGTTAGAGGATGCCATGATAATATGATAATAATGACACAATACATATGTTGATATATTAATCAAGATGGGTTGGAAATCAATGTTTGAACCTTAACCTTCATCCCAACATTCAGTTTGTTTCTTCTCTTTACTATTTCAAAACCATACTTCTATACTTTCTTGTAACAAGATGCCTTAATTCATATGACTGAATATGGATTGTGGTATGAGATATTAATTGTTTTCAATGAATTTTATGTATACTCTACCATACACTAAATTATATAATTTTGAATTCACTAGAGCATATTTAACAAAACCTAAAAGAATCTAGATTTTGAAAGCCATTTAATCTAACTTAATTATAAAGTATTGTACAAAAGGTACACCCTTCATTCTCTTTTATAAGCAAATTTTAACTTTTTGGATTCATTGAATAATTAATGTATTTAGTCTATATATTTTCCAAATACATCATTTATTTAATAAATATAAAAAGTCAAATTTTACTTATAAAAAAGAATGGAGAGTGTACCTTATTAGTTTGTACAGTACTTTATAATCAAGTTAGGTTAAATGGCTTTCAAAAATCTAGATTCTTTTAGGTTTTGTTAAATATGTTTTAGTGAATCCAAGATTATATAATTTAGCCTATGGTAGTGTAAATAAAATTCATTGAAAACAATTCATTGCATGTAACACTAGTAATATCTATGCTCTAGTGATTTTGGTATCATTGCATGTTGAGTTTGTAATATTTTGTGTCAGAGACAGTAATAAGTTCTAGTCGAATTAGTTTAATGTGTGTGTCAAGTTGTATGAGTGTGTCAAAGTGTCAAAGCAGGTTACTTCACACAGGATTTCGACTTAGGCCTTTTTTAGTAATGTTAGCTATTTTGCGTTTTTATGGTTTTGGGTTTTGGATTAGGGTGCAAGCTAACTTAAATCCATAAATAGGGAGAAACCATTATTTTCTAATAGAACTCATATTGTATTCACAGTTTACAGTTGCAAGTGAATAAGAGATTTTTTCACAGTTTGTGGACAGGGAGAAACTCTGCAGAATTTTTTATCTTCTTCTCTAATGTTATTTTTCTTTCTTTCTTTCTTAACCTTTTATTTTCATTGTTATTAAGTGGTTGATAACAATCTTGAGATCAAGATTGAGCATAATTCTCCATATATTATGGTTGAATTCCAACATCTGGTATCTAGAGCTCTGGTTGTGATTCAAGGGAGGAAAATCGTGATGGCGATGAATCATCCAAACGGGCATTTTTCGGCAAACCTTCTGATTCTCAAGAAAGCTAATTATGAGAATTGGTGCAAGCAGATTGAGGTGGTTTTCTATTATCAAAATATTTGAGATCTTGTAAAGGAAGGAGTAACACCGCTTGCAGAAAATGCGATAGATCAAGAAAAGGTTGCACACAAAGAATTGAAGAAGAAAGATTACAAATATTTTTTATAATCTATCAACGTGTTGATCCAGATAATTTTAAAAAGGTTAGTGATGTGGAATCAGCAAAGGAAGTGTGGGATATTCTTGAAAAATCGTTTGGAGGAGCAGAGAAGGTGAAAGAGGCCAGGTTACAAACTCACAAGAGAACTTATGAATTGCTTCAGATGGAAGAAAGTGAAAGTATAACAGATTTTTTCACTAGGTGAATCAAATCAAGGTATGTGGAGAAGTATTGACATCAAGATCAGTTGTTACAAAGATCTTGAGGTCATTGACTCTAAAGTTAGACCACGTGGTAGTAACCATAGAAGAGTCGAAAGAATTATCAGTATTGACGAAGGAAGAGCTTCAAGGGACGCTTGAGTCTCATGAACAAATGATGGCTGAAAGAGCTGCAGGAAAGTCGAAGTGTGGTATGGCTTTGTAGGCGCAGTAAGAAAAAGAAAAAAAAAAGACAAAGGAAGCTAGAATGAAAATAGAGGTAGAGGATGCTACAACAATTCGACTGGTCGAAATCAGCAGGAAGGAAACTGGTTGAATAAGAGAAAATCCTGGAACCAAGGCAACCAAAGAGGTGGTGGTGCAGGTAAAGGAAGAGGTGGTGGCCGAAAGCCTGACAAAAGTCATATATAGTGTTTTAAGTGTCAGAATTATGGTCACGTTTTTAGTGAGTGTCGAGAAAAGAAGAAGAATCAAGAAACTGATGCAAAGCTGGAGAAAGATGAAGAAAAAGAGATGTTGTTGATGGCCACAAAAAGAAATGAATAGATTCCAGGATCAATGGTACTTGGACTCAGGATGCTCATCACACATGAATGGTAGGAAAGATTGATTTGTCAGCATGAAGTTTTTGATGAAGAATATGGTGAAGCTTGCAAATGACAATACTTTAGCAGGTGAAGGTATTGATAATGTTCTGATTATGAGGAAAGATGATAAGAGGTCAGTAATTTTCAATGTGTTGTATATATCAGGCATGAAAAGTAATTTGCTCAGTATAGGGCAGCTGGTCGAAAAGAACTACAAGGTGTCGATTAAAGAAAAGATGATGAGAATTCTCGACTCGGGTGGTAGGTTAATATTGAAGGCTCCAATGTCTCAGAATAGGACCTTCAACATTGAACTTAATGTGCTGGATCATAAGTGCCTTGCAACTACAGCTAGCAGAAATGAATGGATATGACATTATCGACTTGGTCATCTCAATTTTAAAGACGTTAGAGATTTGAAGAGAATGAATATGGTTTTAGGATTACCAGAAATCGACATTCCAAGCGAAGTGTATGAAGAATGTGTTCAAGTGAAACAATAGAAGAATAACTTCAACAAGGATGTAGGAAGCAAGTCGAAGGCAATTCTCAAAGTCATATACTCTGATGTATGTAGTCCTATCCAGGTGGATTCGATTGGAGGTAACAAATATTTTGTCACGTTCATAGATGATTTCATTCGAAAGACGTGGACTTACCTGATCAAGAAGAAAAGTGAAGTTATCGAGGTATTTTCCAAATTCAAATGTATGGTCAAAAGATAGAGTGGTCGAAAGCTAAAGATTCTGAGGACTGATGGTGGTGGAGAGTATGTGTCGAAAGATTTCGATGCATTACATGAGAAAGAAGAGATTGTGCATGATGTGGTGTCACCCTACACTCCACAGCAGAATGGAACTGTAGAAAAGAAGAATAAAATCATCATGAGCATGGTGAGAAGTATGTTGAAAGGAAAGCATATATCCAAAGAATTATGGGGGAAAGTTGTGTTGACAGTAACATACATCTTAAATAGATGTTCGACGAAGAAGCTAGAAGGAGTTATGCCAGAAGAATGTTGGTCTGGTGTCAAGCCTAGCCTAAGTCATTTGAAGGTGTTTGGATCTATAACACATAGTCATGTGCCAGATCAGTTCAGAAGAAAGCTTGATGATAAGTCGAGTCAGATGATCCTAATAGGATATCAATCGACTAGAGGATACAAGTTGTTCGACCCAGTGAGCAAGCAAGTTGTGATACGCAGGGACGTGATTATAGACGAGCTTAAGAAATGGGATTGGACTGAGAATATTAAGAAGGATTCAATGAGAATCTTATATGAAGAACCAGCTAGTGAAGTCGAAAGAGAAGTTCAACAAGAAGAAGTCCGAGATGAAGCAGGCCTAAGAAGACCTCGACGAACAAGACACATGCCTGCAAGGTTTCAAAAATGTGTGATTACATCAGATGATGTGGTCAATGAAAAGGGTGAGCTGGTATATTTTTGCACCTGTTGCTAGGATCAAAACAATCAGGTTGGTTGTTGGTCTAGCAGACATGAACAATTGGCACACATGTCAGATGGATGTGAAATGTACATTCCTGAATGGCCCCTTAGATGAAGAAGTTTATGTTGCACAACCAGCTGAATTTGTGAAGTAAGGCGAAGAAAGAAAGGTGTATAGGATGCATAAAGTCATGTATGGACTTAAGCAAGCTCCAAGAGCTTGGAATAAGAAGATCGACAACTTTCTAAGGGAGGAGAAATTTATGAAGTGCACAAATAAACATGGAGTATATGTAAGGAGAAGCAATAGTGAATTATGTTTATACTATGTCTCTATGTCGATGACTTGCTGATAACAGGAAGTTGTAAGATCGAAGATTTCAAACATGATCTAAGTGAGGAGTTTGAAATGTCAGACTTGGGAAATCTCTTATATTTCCTTGGCATCGAATTCTACAAGAGTGGTAGAGGTTTGATGATGCACCAAAGAAGATATGCAGGAGAAATATTCAAGAAATTTGAGATGCAAGATTGCAATCCAACTTCGAATCCAGTTGAGATCAGATTGCAGCTGTCGAAAGATTCTGATGAAGATGATGTCGACTCAACCCAACATAAAAGACTTATTGGGTCACTTTGATACCTTTGTCACACAAGGCCTGACTTAGCATACAGTGTGGGTATGGTATGTAGATTCATGCAGAATCCAAAGGTATCACACCTAGCAGTGACAAAGAGGATACTGAGGTATCTGAAAGGAAATCTCGACTATGGCATTTTGTTTCCTACAGCTGATGAACGAAAATAATGCAAGATAGTGGGATACATTGATTCATGTTGGTGTAGTGATGCTGAGGATAGAAAATCTACAACTGTCTATGTGTTTATGCTAGGTGGTGCACCAATTGCTTGGAGTTCGAGAAAGGAGTCAGTAGTGGCATTGTCATCATGCGAAGCAGAATAAATAATTGCTTCTCTTTGTGCATGTCAAGCAACATGGATGGTGAACCAGGTTGAAGAGATTACAGGGAAGAGTCATGAAGCAATTACCATGAAAATCGACAACATGTCAGCTATCAATCTAACGAAAAATCCAATAGCACATGGTCGAAGCAAGCACGTCGAAATGAGGTTCCATTATCTTCGAGAGCGGGTATCAGAAGGGAAGATGAATTTGGAGCACTGCAGAAATGAGAATTAGATTGCAGACATCATGACGAAAGGAGTATAGGTCTAAGTGTTTAAGAAGTTAAGGTCTGTGATGAATGTAAATGGTTTAGACACAATGAATTAGGTAGTGTGTTGAGTTTGTAATTTCTTGTGTCGAATCAATGTAGCTCAACATAAACAAGGTCTGGTCGAATTAGCCTAATGTGTGTGTCGAAATGTCGAAGCAGGTTGATTCACACAGGATTTCGACTTAGGCCTATTTTAGTAATGTCAGCTATTTTGGGCTTTTATAGTTTTAAGCTTTGACTTGGGGTGCAAGTTAACCTAAATATATAAATAGGGAGAATTTTTCTATAGTTTGTGCGCAAAGAGAAACTCTGCAGAATTTTTCATCTTTTTCTCCAACGTTGTTTTTCTTTTTTTCTTTCCTAACCTTTTTATTTCATTGTCATTGCGTGATTGATAATAATCTTGAGATTAAGATTGAGCGTAATTCTTCATAAGTTGTGGTTGAATTCCAACAGACATTACCTATTGAACATCTGTTGTAGTTTGAATTGATCGAATTTTGAATTCTAATGCGAGTCTTCTTTTTTATCAACTCACCTAATAGGCTTTACCTTTTTTATGGATTTTAGAATTGGAGATTTCTTTTGGGGTAATAGTTTGGGTTGGTGTTTGGAGTAGAAAGTGGTGCTGGTCTTTGAAGTTTTTCTGGCTTTTCTGATGTAATAGTCTGCATATTTTTGCAATTCAAGATCTAGCCTATATTTTTGACAATTCCATTTTAGTTTTCATTTATGTTGTACTATTTATCTGGGGAAGGGGTTGTCATTTTTGTGTGTGTTGTAGTCTTGGAGTTGTATTCTTGAATGCAAAGTCATTAGCTAATGAGAATGAAATTATAATGTCATTAAAAATGTGAAAGCTTACTTCAATAAGTCTCAAAATTTCTTTTTTTAACTAACCGATCAAAATACAAATAATGTTAAGCCTTTAGAGGTAATGCTAGCAATTTTTTGAGAGTTTCATTCAAATCATGAACACATGAAATGACTTACATCATTATAGAGCCAACAAAGAGAGATTCAGAGACATTTTGTAGTCAATCTTTAAATTAGTATTGACAATGTATTTCATGTTATTTGTATATTTATTAAGTTAAACATAAAAAAATATAAATTTATCCACATTTATTTTAAGTATTTAAAAAAGAGTATGAGAGTTTATAATAAGTGTGTGAGTAGATATGTTAAAATTGTATTTTTTATTATAAAATAATTATCTTATTTGTAAAAAAAATTAAAATAATGATTTATTTAATACATAATTAAATAGTTTTTGTTTTTAATTATTTGCATTGCATAATTTATATTATATTTTGTATTAAATATTTATGAGAAGGATGAATAAATTCATCATTTCACCCTATAAATTACTCAAATATCAATATTTGAAATTTCAAAATAAATTTCCAAATTTGATGTTTGCTTGAAGTCTAATAGCTAACTATAAAAATTATAATAAATTGATAGTTGTAGTAAGTCAAAGACAATAAAATTTTAATACACTTTGTTTTCTTCTATTATAAAAATTATATGAAACAAAAATAGAATCATTGATCTAAATATTGAAAAGGAAATTTTTGTAAAAGTATTTGAAAAAGATTATGAAACTTATAATAAGAGAATGAGTAGATATTTTAAAATTGTATTATATTAATAGTGGTTTATTTAATATATCATTAAATAGTTTTTATTTTCAATTGTATTATTCATTTGTATCAATTTTATTCAATACGTTTTATTATGTATTAAATATGTACGAGAAATATGGATAAATTCATCAATTCACCTTGTAAATGACTCAAATATCAATATTTGAAATTTCAAAACAATGTGTTTGATTGAAGTTTTGATAGCTAAGTATGAAAATTATAATGAGTTTTGATAGTTGTTTTATAAGAAAAACTTGAATCACAATTGAAAAGACTGAAATAAATCTATCAATTCTTTTAATTTTTTTATTATTTTTAATCTCTCCGTCTAATTAATGGATCAAACTCCTCTTAAGTTGTTCTAAATAAGTCTATTGACGCCTCCTCATTGTGCTACAACATTGACACCATTTGGACGGACGTATTGGTGGTCCATTCGCCACTTTGACAGACGCATTGGTATAATTTTAAGAGTAGACTTCAATTAATCTAACGCAGGCGAATTTTTTTATTTGAAATATGAAAAGTTTATTATATAGTTGAAAAATACTTATTTTAAAAGAAGAATTCAATATTTTAAGTGTATATTATTTTCACGGTTATTCTTTCAAAAGTTAATTATCACCGTACGAGAAAGGTAAATTAGATATGACTTTACGGTAATATTCCTCATAATTTTTAAAAATTAAAAGAATTAAATAAATGAAAATAATAATAAATACTTGATAATATTTTAAAAAATATCATTAATATTATATTAAAAATATAAAATTACTTATAATTTGAAACAATTTTTTTTAGCAAAATAACTTGTAATGTTTGATTGAGGGAGTACAAAATACCTCACTTCCAATTCTTTCTTTCCTTCTACTTTCCTTTCTTTCATCTTTCTTTCCCTTTACTTTTTTTATAAAACCAAACACATCATAAATTTAAATTATACTACACAATACTGTTTCAAGTTTCAACGTCTGGACTCTGGACCCCACCGACCAATAATCTCTCGCAACTGTCAGAAACTTTTTTGACATTAACACCGCCCTATTTTTAAACTAAATTAAAACCCGCTAATTAAAATTAATCAATTAATCAATTAATCAATCGCGTGCTACATTTCAAATCGAAAAAGCGAGAGAGAAAGTGAGAAGAAAAACAAAGAACCAGTCTTTCAAAAATGGCGAGTGCAACAGGGTACGGTGACGCAAACCAGAAGATAGACTACGTCTTCAAGGTCGTTCTTATCGGCGATTCAGCCGTCGGAAAATCTCAAATACTAGCTCGTTTTGCCAGAAATGATTTCAGCTTGGACTCTAAAGCTACAATCGGTGTTGAATTTCAAACTCGCACTTTGGTTATTCAACATAAGAGTGTTAAGGCTCAGATCTGGGATACTGCTGGTCAAGAAAGGTTATCTTCTTCTATTTTTGCTACGGTTTTCGTTTTTGTGTCTTGAAGTTAATAGTACTTGTTTGTGGATCTTCTTTATTCGTCGATTTGCATGCTTTGCTGTTATTAGTTTGTGTGTCTTTGAAGTTTGATTTGAATTTGCCTTTGTTTCTGTTCGTCTCGGTAGCTTACTGCTAAACTTCATGGATCTTGGATTTTTTTGTTGAGTTGATTTACTGTGTGTTGTTCATGGTTTAGTTTTGTTGAGTTGAGATCTAGTTTCATGTTCTCTGTTAACTTTATTTATCAGTTATGAATGTTGAGATGATGTTCAATTTTAGTGTTTTGAACTTTAGAGTTTGAATTTTTTTCATGTATAGACTTTTTTTAGGGTTTAATGTGAATGCATTTGACACATTTTTGAATTAGTTTGACTGATGTCAACTACACGAGGTCTGAACGAAATCGAAAGTATCACATTACCGGTGGTTCTTGTTTTTGCGTAGGTTTTCTATTGGATGAGTTTGAGCATGTGTGACTAAGTAAAAAAAGGAATAATATATTCAAACTAATCTTGCATGTGAATTAGAAATCTACTTAGCAGATTTATTGATTTATAAGGAAATTTATCACAAGTAGGTACTTGATTTACTCAGCAATGGTAAATATCGACCAATATTGCGGGTTTTTTCACCATAATCCGCTATAACGGCGCCGCAAAGCGGCCAGTACGTAACGAGAGATGTCTGTGCTACCTTCCAAATCCAAATAAGATACATCTATTGTGTGATAAATGATACCAACACACTTTCTGTAAATATGATTGGTCTATTTTTTATTAGTCAACGTACATATTGTTTTAAGGGAAAAAAGTAAAACAATGAGTTTCAACACCATAAACTTAGCTTTATAATTGTTGTTTGTAGATCTTATTTCTTTTTTCGGTTTCCTCTGCTTATCGTATTTGCAAACTTCGATGTTGGTTTGTGTTTTTGAATTGAATTTTCTTTCGTTTCTGTTCATTGCAGTAGTTTACTGTTTATATTTCTTTGTCTTCAATCTGATAGAGGTGAAGGATTTTTATTGTTGGTAATTTTAGCTTTGAGTTGGATCTTAGGTTTACTTGCTGATTTTGATCTACTGTGTGCTGATAATGGGCAGCATCGGTGACCTGTTCAATGTTGTAGGGATCCAGTTTCATGCTCACTGTGAATTTTAGTTATCAGTTTTAAATAGTCAAATCAAGTTCAACTCTATTGTTTTTAACTTTAGAGTTTATTGTTTCCAATGTTATAAACATTTTATGCTTTAATATGAATGCATTTGACGCATCTAGTGTTGTCGATAGTGGATGGCGGTCCATGGCGGCAGAGAGCCAAACTACCGCCATACCGGCCGCTTTGTGCCGTCGTTTTAGAGGAAAAGCCCGCAATATCGGCCAATATTTACCATTGCGGCTAGTCCAAAAACTGCCATGTATATCCGCCATGGCGCCGCAATTTGATAACACTATGCATCCTTAAATATGTTTGACTGATGTCAACTAACAAGGTCAGAACTAAATCTTAAGTATTATTTCTATTAGTAATCTCGGTGCTTTTTGGTGCCTTTTGTTTTTACCTGGGTTTTCTTCAGGATGAGTTTGAGTAGGTGTGGCTACGTAAGAAGAGGAATTAGAGACTACTACTCAAATTAATCTAGCACGTAAATTAGAAATCTACTTAGCAGATATATGGAACTCACAACGGAATTATCACAAGTAGATATTTGATATATGTTGTGCCTTGTTGCAGTTTGCATGCCCTTTTATCAGCATATTAGAACTTCAGTGGTGATTAAATAGTCTTTTCGAACTTTGATAATCCATTTAGTAAGCTAATAGAGGTTCGATATCATCATAATTACCTTAAATATTCAACAATAACTTAATAGAATCCTTAGCAATGATTCCTATAGCCTTATGATAAAATCATCAATCATTAATACGTATCCATGTCAAACACATACATCCTGAATTTTAACACAGTTGACATATATTGACTTAACACGTGGCATATGCTGCATGATTTCAAATGTCCAAAACTGTAAAATGAAATAATGAGTGATGTCTGTGCTGCATTCCAAATCCAAATAAGACACATCTATTGTGTGAAAAGTGCTACCAGCACACTTTCTGTATATATGATTGGCCTATATTTTATTAGGCAACACATTTGTCTCAAGTTATTTAGGTTTGAAGTGTGTTGACTTTTAAAAAATAGACTAATTGTGAAAAAGTGTGGTGTAGCTAGGATGATATTCTTAGGAACTGGGATCTGGGTGTTGAGAGAAGAGGGGTTCATAAAGGTACTTTGCTTAAAAGGAAGAGAAATAGTAATTACTAATTCGGAGTTAGTGAGATTGGAGGAAGAAAACAGTTTGTAAAATGAGTGTCTCTAAGAGAGTCTTGCCTTTCCTTCTAAAACCCAATTATCCATGAAATTGAATTCCCTATTATTCTCTTCCCACATCTTTATAACCTACATCTACCACTGCACTTGAAGGAAGGCTGTATATATTGCAGCATGTTTAATTTGAAAATTACCACTCTTTGAAATGAAAACCTATCAGTCTTTTGGATATTAATTATTAATAAATATTTCCAAAACTCGACAATTTTGGCTCATGTTGTTATGTCTTTACTCAAAGCATTGCCCATGTTCTTTTAATCTGCAGAGTTTGGTTATATTTTTTCTAGTACTCATTTATAACCTCAAATCAAGTCAATCAATAGTTAAATTACAAGTACATTGAATATTGATTGCAATTTTCCTGATATATATTTAAATGGCATCTTCTACAGATATAGAGCAGTTACAAGTGCATACTACAGGGGTGCTGTTGGGGCAATGTTGGTTTATGACATTACCAAACGTCCGAGCTTTGACCACATACCTAGATGGTTAGAAGAACTGCGTAACCATGCTGATAAGAATATAGTCATCATTCTTATAGGAAACAAAAGTGATCTTGAGGACCAGCGTGCAGTACCGACAGAGGATGCAAAAGAGTTCGCTGAGAAAGAAGGTTTATTTTTCTTAGAGACCTCTGCACTGGAAGCAATTAACGTTGAGACAGCCTTTATGACTGTTTTGACAGAAATATTTAACATTGTCAATAAGAAGAACCTGGCTGCTGATGAGAATCAGGGAAACGGCAACTCGGCATCTCTGTCTGGCAAGAAGATTATTATTCCTGGTCCTGCACAAGTAATCCCCGCTAAGAGTAGCATGTGTTGTCAGTAATTCTGAGTTCAATTATAGTTTGTTTCAATTTACTAGATTTTCATGGCTCTATGTTCCTAATGTTTTGGCGCATTTCCCGTGTAAATTTACATCATTCAAAATTTATTTTGCCTGACTTGTTGATTTAAGACCTGCAGTTTAGAGGCAAGTTACAAACTGCTTGTTACAGTCCCTAGTGATTTAATAGATGGTGGCTGAAATTGGAACATTGTTGATTGTAAAATATTGTCATTCCAAATACCCTAACATAGATAGAGGCTGTTACTGCTGTGGCCTGGTTCCCCTCTCCGATCTATATTGCTTGGCTGAACTTGCAGATAGTTCATTGAATTTCCAGGTTCAAATCAATCGGCAATGTTAAGAAAACTTGGTACAAGTATTACACAAGGCAAAACCTGACTGCTTCAATAATGTTAATTAGCCATTCTTCCATCATGTATTGACATTGTGTGTTCGTTTATAATAAATTAATAAACTCACACACTTATCGTGTTCAAGCAATGTTGGTGAAACTTGCTAACACCATTTTGAATTTGATTAACCTTCCTAACACTAGCCTCAACATTTTCAACATTTAACATTTGCTTCTTCGCCTCTTTATTTTATCCAAATTGACAAATATACTCTTTTTTTTCACATTTTTTCAACTGACTAGATGAAAAAATCACTCTAAATTGAAAAACATTGATCTGGTTTGTACATTTTTCTATAACACTTGACGGTTTTTGTTAATTTTATTCTACACTGGATTACTTAAAATTGAGTAATTTGGTGTGCTATCAGTTTTTTCTTAACCAGATTACATCTTTTTGATTGACTCAGTTTGTTGTTTTGGTATACATCGGAATACATCTTTCTGAATGGTTCAATTTATTAATTTGTTCTTTATTGGATTACTTTCCTTTGAGTAATATGATGGGCTTTTTTCTAATTAATATTTTCAATTTATGTTTATTAACATATCTATTTCTAATGGTGCGAAGTAGAGGTTCAACGGTAGGATCATTGTGTCCAAACGAGGTGGTTCTCCAACAATTAAGCTAGCTTGCGATAGATGCATGAGAGAAGGAGCAAGCTGAACCTTAGAAACACTAACATTTTAGAAGGGCTGTATGACACGTTTGTTCTGACATGTTACAGATGTCATGCTGACAATCAATTAGACTTAGTTAAGGGTGGACCCTTAAATTAGTTATTGACTCGTTTTTTTTTTATGAGCATTAGACTCATGATCTTATTATTTTATTTATTTTTGTTAAGTTTACATTTTATAAAAGTTTTTTAAAGCCCACTTTTAATAAGATTTTTGAATGGACAACCAAATCACTCGTGTTTATACATTAATAATAATAAAAACATAAAAAGATTAATTACTATGCATTATGCATTGTCGGTGTAAAAAATTTTACATTGTTAATGCATCACCATTATTCGTTTGCATTACTTTTATTGTGGTTAAAATAAAATCAAACTATTTTTAACATTCAACATCTATGATTCATTGACAATGTAAATTTTTTTACACTTCCAATGCATTTTAATTAAATTCAAAAAAAAAAAAAATCTGACGAAGAAATACTAACATACCAAATAATTTTATTTAAAATTGTGTGGTAAACAATTTGGAAAAGAAAAAAGAAATGGGTGAAAAAATTTATTTATCTTGTCAGTTGTAATAAAGTATTCTGATAAATTATATTAACTGAAACTTTTACAAATTGAAAGAGTGAAAATTCTCCAAATTAAAAATAAAAAAATTGACATTCTTTTAAAAATTTTATAAATACATTTAACTATAAAAAAACGTATCTTTATCGTATTCAAACAGTGTTTTTCTTTTTCTCTTGTAATAAATTTATTTATTTTTTAATTCTTTTATAAAAGACACTTTACATTTTTAAATTTATTAAATAATTAATATATTTAGTCCATAATATGTATCAGATATATTAATTATTTAATAGATCTAAAAAAAAATAAAGCGATCCTCTATTTTATACATTTGTTAATAGTATGAAAATTTTATTAATCATACATAAAATTTTTACAAGAGAATAGTTAAATATTTTATCATTAGTTATACTTAAAATAACTAGTAATTATAAATTTGAATTATTTAACTTTTTGAATTTCAATTCTTTTTAAATTTCTGTTTGTAACTTTTTTGTATAAGTTATTAGATTTTAAAATTTCAATTTAAATTTTTAATTTTTTTGAATTTTTATTTCTGTTTTAACCGTTTTAGTGATTCGATATTTTTCATATAGGTTTTTGGATAATTCGATATTTTATGATATTGATATTCGACAACACTGACGGAAAGACACCGGAAAACAACAAGAAGAAACTAACGCAGGGATGAAGCCAAGCCAGGTCCTGCGCCCATAGACTTTACCTATATGCCCACCATATAGTGAGTTTCAACATTACAGATCCTATTCTAAAACAAAAGGGAGACATTCTTAAAACTACTTAAAATAAGCTTACAATCAATGACAATTGGTTCCAACACAGCAGAAATTTTGAGATCATTAATATAATCTACAACAGTTAGGGCATCCGAAAGGAAGATCACATTGTCCAGATCAAGGTCCCGCGCAATCTGCATGAAGTAGCAAAGCTGAATTATTTTTAATAAAATCATACAAAATAGTCACAATTGTGATAAATATAAGAGCGATAATTGATTATATTATACTAGTAAATATTATTTTATACCATAATTTTAGATTTTAAATCATCACTACATTGGTAAAAATGGGATTTTTGAATTTTTATTATACTATTATATTATATTATACCATTTTTTAAGAAAGCATGTGGATTTTTATTATTGAATTTTTATTTTATACCATTATATTATATTATACTAGTATCATTATGCCAAAAAAGACCTATAGCAACGCTTTTTTTGGTTTTTAACAGCGCTTAAAACCGCTGTCTAAAGTGGCGCTGCTATAGGTAAAGGCACTACTTAGGCTTTATACATAACCTTCTTACAATCATTGTAATTCAACACGATCCTTTATTTCAACACATAGGCCTTATATGTATATTATCATTCAATAGAAACGATCCATACTTATAAAATATATTCCAAAACCGATAATGTCACAATATTCACTATACGTATAATCAAAAATTCCATAAGTACGGATCCTCACAACAACACAATACGACTTCGATCTAGAAGTACATCAATAAATTCCAAAATTATATACGATTTCCAGAACTATAATTATCCAGTAGTATGTACAGAACATCACAACAACACAAATCTCCGATCAAAAGACATAAAGACAATATACATTATACAATTCTCATCTCAAGAATGTATTGACACCATTCCTCCTTAATTTCTTCCAATTTTTCTTTCGAGTAAGTGTCACACTTGAATTCATCAAAGTACTACATAATATAAGATAACATGCATGATTTAGTTAAAACTAATTACTTAGATGAAATACCGGTTAAATATCAAAATAAATCATATAATTATAAATCCATACCATGTTTGGAATCTCTATTTGCCCCAAATGAATAATTTCCTTCATAAACCTCAATACAAAACATCCGCAATCAATACCATTACGCTGACGAGGACACTACACATGGAAAAAAAAATACGAATACATATCAGGATATATAGTTTAACTAGTTTTAGTAAACAACATCACTATAATAATCAAAATTGTGAAAATATACCTACACTCTGATCCAACTAATGTTGTTAGCCTTACTCTTTGTTACTCTTGCTTGTCTTTGTGATCAAAATATTTGTATAGCTCTAAACATAATATAAACAAATATTTGTAGCAATCTCACATAATAAATAAAGATATACATGAATTATTCAGAACAATCTCATCACTTACGTATCAACCATCTTCTTCATATCAGGATATTTTGTTTGATCCCCATCGAATGAATCCAAATAATACACAATTTCTTTTATCGGATTAATCGCGACCAACAACCAGTGTCCACTGTAAAATAAGACAAAATTTTAAATGAAAATGTTATAGAGAATGTTTAAAAAGAATAATTATAATAAATGAAATTAGAATGAAATTTAACCCATGGCCAGTATTATATGGCAAAAAATACAACTTTTCTGTACCCGTGGCCATAAATGCTCGGACTACGTAATCTCTGACTGCATCTGGATTGTGTTCGATTAACCATGCGTTAATACAGCTAGAAGATAAAAATGAGAAACTTTCTGTCAATTGATGCGGGACCAATAACCTTTCATACAAGAACCTTAAATAAAAACATAAACAACATTAGGATTAATATTAATTGTAATGAGCAAATAAATTGATCAATTATATATTTAATTAAAATTGATCGGAATACCTGATGTATGAATGAATAACACCGATGCCCAATTCATAATGTTGGAAAACCTGATCCGAATCCTCTTTAGCAATTGTTTCATCATAAGCAAATCCGAAAATACCTTCCTCCATATGTATTTGACGAATGCCACCCTCCACCACATCTGTTGTTTCGCCATATGTTTCAAGGCACAACCTAAATCGAGGAACAGATGCTTTTTTAGGCTCAACCTTTTTTTTGTTGGACACCTTGCTAGATTCAGGCATCTTATCCTTGCTGACTTTTTGCATCTCTTGAGCTTGAATCTAAAAATCATATAAGTTAGGTAATCTAAAAATCAGAGGATATAATTTAGATTTTCTATTCATATATATCAATTAATGTACCTGTTTTTTTTATGTATTTGACTCGGTTTCCCGCACAATAATCCCGTTATCTTTTGGTTTAGATTTTGTAGGAGTCTAACATTATCATGTAAATAATGGTGTTCACGTAAATGTAAGAATAACTTACATGTAGTAAAATATTTGAATACTAAAAGGTTCATAATGGTGTTCAACTTACCTCATCATCTATGAAAATGAAATTTGAGGGTCATGCAACATACGATCCTATTGTGTCTCCCACCAATGTTACATCCGAAACATCGTCTGGTATAGGCAATAACGCATCCCGCTCTAAAGCAATATCAATTAATACCTTCAAAAATCCAGCTGGGAGCGGTTTATGGTGAAGTAAGTCTCCCAAAGTATTATGCACTTTTCCCTTGCCAACCATGCGATAAGTAGGTGCCGATAAATATAGCCGACAAGGTGAAATGCCCTAAACCAATAACGAATACGATTAATGTGTATATATGTCAATTCAAAAAATTATGCTAAATTAATTTCAATGTAATATATATGGTTACCTCGGGAAGTTTCTGCTGAAAATTACAATTGATACTATCTTTGTCACTAGTATCCGTAAACTCATGATCACGCCTTTCTGACATGTATCTCTCTTTGTCCTTTTGCAATTCACGAACTTAAGCTCTCAATTATTCCAACGACTCCATGACTTCTTTATTGGTCGGATTTTTTTCTTTAGATTCTTATACAATTTTGTTGGAGTGACGCCAAACCCCTTACCCCTCACACGACCAGTATACTCGGGAACATTTAATACTCAATTGAGTAGGCTCCTGCAATCATGGTCTTCAGATGCAGTTATAGTATGTGATAGACTCTCCTGAAATGTAGAAAAATATCAGTGTGGATTAAAAAGTATAAATATATTATATGTTACTACACTTTTGAGTTTATGACAGAACTAATGTTATACTTACACATTGCTCAAAAACTTGTTGAACATCTTCCTGAACAACTCTATCTCTACCCACACGAGTAGCCTTCCACAAAACATGTTCTGGAACAGATGTTGTATCACTTTTCTCCTCTTCTAATTGCACATAAGATAGATAATAAGTTTCACTTTTCTCGTATTTTAATTTCATCCTAATAAAGCATTTATATATACTTACTATTTTCTGTTGTAAGCGTGCATATCCCAAACGCCCTTTTTTGTATGGATACGCGGGTTTTGGTGCTCGTTGCTGATTTGTGTCACTCACAACCTGAAAAAACAAGTTTAAGCCATATCAGAATTCATGTGAAATAAGTATATATATTATACATTGTTCATGATAAGATAAAATTACATGGAATTCTTTGGTTCTTCTCTTGGCAACAAAAGTCTCCCATTCTTCAAGTGAAATCAAATCCGCATACTTTTTTGGTCGCTCTGACTCAACAAAGTTTCCATCAGAATCCTTAAGAAACTTGTTTGTTAAAAATGCTCGAAATCTTCTAAGTCTTTTTCTGGATAATTGAAGACAATATTTTTTTCGATTGTCATCAATATTAAAAGACCTCTACAATATTTCGATTGTTGGATTATTTAATTCAGCCTCTCCCTGAGGGATTCGATGGGCTTAACATCCCACCCATGGGCGCCTACACAGGTGTGTTAGGTGGGCTAGGTAGGCCCCTTGGGGTTCACTTTAAGAAAGATAGTTGCGCCCTGACTAACAGCAATTGCTTTTAGCCTAGTGGTAAGCGCTTGATCCTACAAGTTCACCAATGTAACTTGTTAACATCGCACCGTTAGGCTCGCACCGTTAGGCTCAATTAATTGGCCTGTTTCATTCCAATGCATATCATATTTTATACCTTTATCTCTCGCACGAATGATTCCCTTCATAATCGTTATTCCTCTTAAAATATCTCCTTCCACATCATGTACTGGTTTGTTTCCACCCTCTAAAGGAGTATCATGTCACCTTGAGCTCGTTGAAGAAAAAATTTCAAATTTAAGTCGATGCTTGTGAAATGGAAGTTTTGTTGATGTATTTTAGATTGATTTGTGAATGGAGGGATAGTATCATTTTTTTATTAAGGTGGATTTTGGGTTAATGGTCGTGTTGGATAAAACAAAAATTGTTGGTGTGGTGTTTGAAAGTTTTAGTTTGATTGATGTGTAGGTTGTATGTATGAGTATGAATTAAAAGGGTTGGTGTGTGGTTTTTGTTGTTGAAAGTAAGGGTTAAATTGTTGTTGTTGTGTGTTAAACATGTTTTTATAGTGTATGTTAATAAACGGTTGAGTTATGTTGGTGTAAATAGATTGTGTTGGGATATGTGTTAGGGGATGATTGAGTATGTTGGAAGTTTGAAAAAGATGTTCATTCATGTGAGTTAACTAGTAACCTATTTTTGAAGAGATATAAAGTTGGAATCAATCTATACCATGTCATGTACTCACTAATTTGTTTACATTTTATTAACATGATATAGTTTTTTTTAAAGGAAACATATTTCATTAGACTGAAGAAACATTACACAAAGTAGAGCCTGCCGTAGGTGGAATACATCCAACCCAAGTTCTTGAACCTACAAGATTGCCCATCCTAACTAGATGATGAACATCCCCAATATGGTTCCTATTCAGATACATGATGTAAGCCTCCTAAAAACTACTCAATAGCAATAATATCTAAAGGCACTGAGAATAACATGCAACAACGTCATTTGTTTCCATTAACAACATCAACAACAACATTAACATCAACACTAACAACAACAACTTCAACATCATTTGTTTCTACCAACAACATTTTCAAAAAACTTCAAATACTTTAAAAATGGTGGAAATGGCTGACAGAGGAGGTGGAGGACGAAGACGAACGGACGAAGGCGGAAATGCACAACACGACGGACAACTACTGAGGACGGCGACGGTTTGCGGCGGTCGGACGAACACGACAGACGGAAGTGGTTGACGGAGGGAGTAGGGCATTATCGCGAGTGGGAGCGAAGCTTTAAGAAAAGACTGTTCTGTTCTGAAAAATTCTGAGTTTTTTTAAATTTATGCTACTTAAACATAAGGCAGCGCTTCTGCATGGCCTTTAGCAGCGCTTTATAAAAGCGCTCTCTAAGGTCTGCCTTAGGCAGGCCCTATAGCAACGCTTTTATAAAAGCACTTTCTTTTGTACACCCTTTAGCAGCGCTTTTCTGAAAGTGTTTTCTTATGTACCCCCTTTATTGTCACCTTTAGCAGCGCTTTCCTAGGTTAACCCTTTAGCAGCGCTTTCTAAAAGCGCTCTCGTTGGTACCCCATTTAGTAGCGCTTTTAGAAAGCGCTTTCGTAGGTACCCCATTTAACAGCGCTTTTTATAAAACGCTTTCTATTGTTAGTCATAACTGCCACCTTTAGCAGCGCTGTCTAAAGTCAACTCTTTTTTTTCTTTCTTTTTTCCTGACTCTTTAGCAGCACATTTATAGAAAGTGTTGTCTTTTCTACGCTGCCAAAAATCATTTTTGTAGTAGTGTATCTATATGAACTAGACATCTCACACATACTAACTTGTTCTCACACTTCTCACCAAAATGGGATTTTTGAAAAGAAGCATGTGCATATTGTTGAAATGGGGTTAACCAAGTTATCTCACTCATCCATACCCCTATAGTTATAGGATCATAGCTTTTACACTTCAATTCACATAATCAATAGACTTCGAACTACTGGTTTGGTCAAATTCTACTCTCCTTTTTAGAATTTCTATCACAAGTTACCAAGCTATAAATCTATTAAGGTGTTTAATTGTTCCTGGTTCCTCGTTACAAGACCTTACAATCAACACAAACTTGACTATATGAGCCAATAACGTGTCTATCTAGGGGTGTCCTCTAAGCCTAAAGGCTTCAAGTGCCTCAATAAGACATGCAAAGTTTTCATATCCAATGATGTTGTGTTTGATGAACATAATCCCTTTCCAAGTTTGTCTCAAACCAATAAAACATGTAAAGATAATTTTGTTTATAGTCCTAAACATGTTCTTTGTCCTATCAGTATTTCTAGGTCAACTAGTCACAACAGGTGATTTGCAACCATAGATATGCTAACTGAGTCTACCATACGAGTGGTGCAAAATAGTCTCTCACCCATTGAATCTCAAACAAATAGGCTCAATTCTAATGAAAATCATAGATATAATCTTGATAATAGTTTGACATATAATGTCCTTACTAGTACTACTCAATTATCCCACCGAGTCTAGTCCTAAGTCTACATCTTCTTCAGTCCAACCACCAGTTTTTTCTTACTCTTAACATATTGGTTCTTCACAAGGTCGGCCAACTAGCTTTTCTAAACCTAATGGTCATGGTCCAATGGTAACAATAACTACCTCTTTGCCTGATATGTCTCTCTCATCCTCCACACACAATAGTACATCTCAGAAAAACCTCCTTATAAATAATCGGCTAATGATCACAAGATCTAAAATAAGTCACTCAAAATCAAAGACATTTATGTCTCATATTGAAAGAAACAATGTCAAGCAAGCCATGTTCCAACCTGAGTGGCATTAAGTAATTTAAGTAGAGTATAATGCATTTATAGCTAACCAAACTTGGACACTTACCACCTTATCACCTCATAGAAAATGAGTTGGGTGCAAATAGGTTTTAAAAGTGAAGTAAAATTTAGATGGAATTATTAACATGTACAAATCTAGGTTAGTAGCCAAAGGCTACCACTAACAATTTGACTTTGATTTTAATGAAACATTTTCTCCATTTGTAAAACCAACTACGATTAGGATTATACTTACATTAGCTCTCACATACAAGTAGAATCTCAAACAATTTGACATAAATAATGTCTTTCACAATGGTTCTCTTCAAGAGGAAGTTTACATATATCAACCGCATGATTTTGTGCATCAAGATTCAACTTTTGTGTGCAAATTAAAGAAATTTCTTTATGAACTCAACCAGGCCTCAAGAGCATGGTATGAGAAAATCACTCGCACACTCATTCATTTTGGTTTCTCTTATAGCAGGTTTGATACTCGTTATTTATTTAGTACCATCAAGGCATAACTCTCTATGAACTAGTGTATATAGATGATATACTAATTGCAGGCTCCTCATCAACTCTAGTTTATAAGCTAATCAATTCACTCAATGCCACATATGCACTGAAAAAGTTAAAATTGTTCATATCTCTTGGGTTTTGATGATAACAAAATACTTAAAGAACAATTGAGTATTCTAACAAATGTTCAAGTGTGCATGATGACAAGCTTAGTATTCAACTTTGAATAGACCATGTTAAAAGCATATGTGGAGAAGCAAAGCATCTCAGGTTCTGAAAGATCATAACCTGATGACTCTGAAGAATTAGACTCTAAACGTGGTAGTTCTACCTCTGAAGGTTCAGACTCTGATCATGGTATCCCTGCCTCTGGTGATAGCTTAGACTCTGATGATCTCAGCTAAAGGTGATCAGCCTCTGATCCATACTTTATACCAAAAGTAGACCAGCCTTGTTAAAATGTCAAATTTCTGGAGAAAGTCAACTAGGGTTTCATTTTACAAGGCTTAAGGAATGGTGATGTGACCTCTTCAGTATGTTCTACCTTTTGGTAGATACCTAGTATTTAGAAAGATATTGTGGAGAATGCTTTTATTCATCGGACTTTGTTTCTAATCAGATACATCCTTCAACGTGTCTCTTGGCATGCTTCTTCACGATGAAAGCTCTTATGCTCATTCCTTCCAACGACTCTTTTTCTGCCTCTATAAAAGGAAGTTAAAGATTTAAAAGAAGAATACAACACTACATCAGAAAAACTTGAGCTATTCTTTATGATTATTATTGCATAAGGTCTTAAGATTTCTTATATTTGTATATCTTAGAAATATTAAGAGTTAAGAATCTTTGTGGTTGTTGTACAACTACTATAATTCTTATTGTGTATCAAAGTATAGTTGTTATCGTTTCTACTAAATTTTTGGTTTAAAGTAGAGGAAGTTTCTTGTAAGGTAGCTTGGTAAGTGAAGTATCTTTCCTGCGTGCTTGAGCAGTGAAGTCTCTTTCTAGTGCGATTGAGCAGAAGTCTCTTGGTAGGTTGCTTGAGCGAAAGTCTCTTTCTGGATTGATAGAGCAGTAAAGTCTCTTTCTGATTTGGTTGAGCAAAGTTGTAATCAGTTTAATTATAGTAAAAAGCTCTTGTTGAGACAAGGGGATGGACTACTCTTAGTTAAGGAGAGGAGCTAGGATAAACTTTGTGTGTTAATTTGCTTATTGTTTTTGATTCATATTTTTTTCGTTGCTATTATAAACTCTGATATCAGATTCTAAACTTGTTCAGAAACTAAAGTTGTTTTTCAAAAGCGAAATATTTTTGAAATACACAATTCAACCCCCTCTTCTTGTGTATTTTTCTTACCTTCAGTTGGCATCAGAGCACGGTCTATACTATAACACGTAACAATGGTGCAGAAAAGATCTTGAGAAAAATACAACTTCTATCATGCCTGATAGTTCTGAAGTAACTAGTCCTTTTGGTTCTCCTTGTGGTAATAATGACCATGATCAAAGTACATCTGGTCAAAAAAACTATATTGTTATACCACCAACATTCACTGGAGACTCCATTGAATTTGAATGGTGGAAAAGTAAGATGTACACTTACATAATTGATTTGGATGATTAGTTATGGGGTATCTTGGAAAATGGAATTCACATTCAAGTCAATGGTGTTGGAATGGTTTCAGACAAAAAATTTCTCACTCCTGCTTAGAAAAAGATATACATAAAAAGTCATAGAGTGAGACATTCTTGTTGATGTCTTGCCTCATTCTGAGTACATAAAGGTAATCAACAAGTTTATGAAACTAAAGCAAATATTTTGGTTCAGCAATGTGAGCTATTCATCATGAAAGATAATGAGAACATTGAAACTATATTCTCAAGATTTCAAGTTCTTCTGTTTGGACTTCATGTCTTGAATAAGAGCTACACTACATCGGATCATGTCAAAAAGATTCTTAGGAGTTTTTCTATCAAATACTGACCCAAAGTTAGAGCTATTCAAAAGGCTAAAGATTTAAACACATTAAGTCTTATTAGAAGTCTCTAAAGCCATGAGATGGAGCTAAATGGAGATGACCCTATAAAGCAAGTTAAAACACTAGCTTTGGATTCTATTGGAAGGTCTGAGAAATCTTCTCAGACTAGGAAGCATAAAGAAGCCACTCATGATGAAGCTTCTGATGAATAATCTGATGATAATGAAACGACTTTCATCATCAAAAGATTTTAACACTTGGCTAATAAAAAGAACATATTCTCTAGTAGAAGAGACAACTTCAAAGGGTCAAATTTTGGAAGTGATAAAGATCATCAGAATGACTGTTACAATTGCAAGAAGCCTGATCATTTCATTGTCGAATGTCCTGATCTTCAAAAAGATAAAAACAAAAAGGAAAGCTTCCAGAGGAACAACTTCAGAAGCAAGTTCAAGAAAAGTCTCACGAAAACATGTGAAGAACTTGATAATGAATGAGAATATTATGAAGCCAATATTGCTTTGATCACCTCAACACTTTCAGACTCAGAATCAGAAGTTGGTTCCAACTCAGAGTCATAGGATACAGAAGAGGTACTTTCTAAACTCTCTAAATATTATTTAAGTACTCTATCTCATGATCTTATGGAAAAATTCCAATAGAAAGTCAAACATATGAAAATATTAAAGAAGCATTATGATATTTTAAGAGATGAGCTCAAATTATCTAAAGATAAAATTGAAAAACTTGAAAGAGATCAAATTGCTTTAATAAAAGACATGTCTAACAAACCTGGGGATAAAAATGAATTATCTTTTCAAGAGTTTATCATATATGGGTTTGAAAGAACCAAACTTTCTTCCATGATATATGGAGTAAGTAAGAGCAAAGAAGAAGGTCTTAGTTATCATCAGAAACCTTATAATCCAAGGATTGATATCTTAATAAAACCATCAGATCTATCTTCTTTAAGCACTGCTCAAAAGGGGTTGAATGCTTACTTTATGCCTGCTGCTGAAAATGGTAAAGTTTTGAACTAATCAGAACCTATAATGAATGAGTCACAAGTTCTAAAGTAATTGGAATCACAAAATCAAAGGTCAAAAGTTCTAAGTAAACTAGAACCTAAGACTCTCAAGTCAGAGGTTATCAAGAATTCATAACTCAATGTTGTTGTATCAAAGGTTCCAAGAGGATTAGAAGTCAAGGTCAAGACTTATCCAAGACAAAATTTTATAGACAAAAAGTATGGAATAATTTTAGATCTTACTATAAGGCTAATGCTCAAAGAAAAAGGAAGTTCTATAAAACTAACCTTAGATGACCCATAAGAGTATGGGTACTAAATAATGAGATTTTGTTTGTTGCAAATATACTAAAGGGAAAGAGCAAAGTAAAAATTGTTGTTCTAGGACAATGGTTGCTTACAACTTACAACAAGAAGAAGGCCTACATTCCAAATCCTAACTCTGAATGAGGAAAGAAATGTGAAATCTAGAAGAAACCAGTGAGACAAGATTACTGGTACTAAGAAGCCTGATGTTATCCTATATAGAACTGGTGCTTGGGAATCTTGGTTATATATCCAAATATTATCTAGTTGTTTTGGGAAGACTGAGAATACTTATGTTGGATTTTAGAAGAGCATTGTTGGAACAATATTGTTCCTCATGGACAATATCAAAAGCTGATATGAAACTTCACAAAGAAAGGTATGACTATCTTTGTGTTTTTATACGACAGTTTCTAACCCTAACATTTAAATGTTTGTCAAAAGAACTTCATGTTTATGAAAGAAGAATTACATTTCACTATGATAGTTCTACTTTTTTCAGATGTGCAAAATTTTACTTTATATCAGAGTATGATGATGTCCAGAAGCTACTTTAATCAAAAGCTTTGAATCAACTTCTGATGAATAAATAGCCTTTGAAATGTCTTAGCCTCTGATACTATGAATATAATTAACTGCCTCTTATATGCACATGAATGGACACATCATTGTAACTGCCTCTAGCACCTTTTCTCTTACGTGTCATAAATTTGAAACATCTTTTAGCACATGGGTTATAATTGTTGAGTAAAAACTCATATATTCTGGGTTATTTTCCTTTACCATTTTTTTCTTATTTCTTTTTGTCTTTATGTTCAGTTTTGACTAAAATTCCTTTTTCACTCAAAACACTCTATTTATATCAGAAGCTCACACTTCACTCTCTCACTTTCTACACTTTTGTTTTCTCTAACATCCTCTGGAAAACCGCTTTTCAAAAGAAACCCTAGAAACTGTAAACGTTCCTTCTATAATGGTTTCCTTATCATCTACTCAACATGCACACATGATCATCGAATCTAGAAAAAGTATGTCTATCAAGCCCAAATCCATGGATTTAAATCAGGATGATCTGAAGCTTTTGGTAGAACAATTTTTTTTACTTTGACTCGTTTAATGAAAATAGGTATGATCTTTGGAGATACTTTAGAGTACATGAGTGGTCTTCATTCTTTGATATGCTAAATGGACTAACTTACCCTCATCTTGTAAGATATTTCTGGGTTAGGGCAGAAATCTTTGATGAATATATTGCATCTAAGGAACTCATACTTTTGGTAGATAATGAGAGTTCTTTGAAAGTAATGAGTAGAGAAGAAGTGAGTTTGAAAAAGTTTGAAGAAGTAGAAATTAGATCAACAATAATGGGTGTTAATGTGATCATCACTCTGAAGACGATTGCTAAACTTTTGAAGGCACCAAACTCTGGAAGGTTTGTTGTGAACACTAAAAAGAATAGTCCTGAAGTAGATACCATCAAAAGATGTTTGTTTGATAACGCTGATAATTTATGTTCTTCTGACTTTGGAAAGGTCAAGTACATGCATAATACTTTCAAAATTATATTTAAAATTCATATTAGGTTTCTGGTCCCTAATATGAATTTTAAATATAATTTTGCAGAATGAAGGGAGTATTGGCCAAATCTCATGGGGTCACAAGCATTTCATTTTATACCTGAAGAATGAAGATACGATCAATCTCTCTGCATATATTTTCAATAATCTATGTGATGCTACAAGGATAGCAAAAGGCTTCACAAGAAGAATGTGCGTTATGTTAGACTGTTGTGTGAACTGTTTTATCAGGGTCGTCTAATTGATGCCCTAAAAACTTTGCGTAACAATGGGGATCTGAAGAAGATAGATGGAAACATCATGTCTACTTATGTTCTTGCAAACAATAAGCTTATGAAGAAAAAGTGATGTGGTGGCTTCAAATGTGCCTCTCTAAGTTAGATGTACTAATCTTGACTATCTTGAGGATTATCCTGTCATCACCAAGATGGAAAATCCCGAAGTAACCAGATTATACATTGAACAGACATTCAAAGAGGAAGTGGTTATAAGATTGAAAGACTTACCTAATAATCCTACTGAAGTGTTCAATCCTTTTAAAAAGAGGAAGCAGGTTGCTTCAGTTTCTCAGAAGGATGTTCACAAACCCTCTAAGAAGAAATTTGTACATCATAAGAAGATTAAAAAATAGATTGAAGAAGTCATTGCAGCCACTGAATTGATGCCCTCCAAAACAAGATGTGGAAGAATGCCCAAGAAGGTTGTTTATGCATTTGTCTCATTAGAAGCACCTTTGAGGAAGAAGAGATTAAGGAATTTGTGTGAAATTAAAGAGCATGAGTAAGAAGAGGATGTTGGTGTATCCTTAGTCAGAAGAAAGAAAGTTGCAGATGTTGTTGCTCAGGAGAGTATGGTAGAACCTATCTTCATAAGTGATAAACTATTAGCATCTGTTATGTTGGATCAATCAGAGAAGCAACCGGAAACCTCTAATGCTTTGATTAAAGAGGTTGTTATTGTTAGTGATTTGGAGCCTACTGAGGTACAGGCTACTGAAGTTATTGTCAAGTTAAAGTCTATTGAGACTGAAGCTTCTGGTATTTCTAAAGAAGTCATTTTAGAAGCTGTTGTTGAAGAAAAACTTATACTTCAGAATCTCTGAATACTGGTATGACAGGTATTAATATAAGCTTTGTCTCAGAAGATGGTTTTGATTACTCCATGCTAAACCACAAATTACCAACTCCCTCACCAAATTCCTCACTCAATTGTTCCCTAAAAAACCTTTCATCACCTACTGTTGAACCCACCATTATTCAGAATCCATTAACTCTTTGTTCTGATTTTGAACAACCATCACCTCTTAACATCATGCTCGAACATCCCATAAATATTTCAATTGGGAAAGCTTCTTCTTCTAGTTCTGAGTCATATAATGATAAAGCTAGTTTTGAAGCTCACCTTAAACTTAAATCAATAAACCCTAAACCTGTCTTTATTTGACTTATCCAAGCCATTCCTATTTAAACTTTCTCTCCTCTAAACCTATAATCTAACCAAACATGTTTTGTTTTTGAAGCTAAACATGTAACCTTCATCCAACTAGAAATTACTTTCGCACTAGAACATGTAACCATTTACCAAACATGTTCTCATCAACCATCGCCCTAATCATCACCTTATAAAGAACCTAGCCACATTCACACTCAACTCCAACCTTGCATATTTTCTTTTCATTTTGGAACACACTCAAGATTATTAATTCTTAATAATTTACAACAATAACCCGCTTATTCAAATAATGACAGGACAAATTTCAGAAAAGGAGAGGAAAAGAACGTTAATACAGTTAAGTATCTTTCGATTTGAACTTAGCCTTAGTAAGGATAATGAAAAGTTTAATCAGAATATTAGGTAGTTATGCTTTGAATCGTTATCCCTTGCGATTATACTATCATTACCTTACACACACTCTTTAGTGGTTCTTTTCCTACATCTCTTGCTTATCACTATTTATGGTCATGTGCTTTTCTTGTTTTCGTGAACTTTTCATGAGAGAAACTCCAACTCTCACTTTGAGACGACACTATCTCGAAATTCACATAGGTGAAGTTCATATTGTATCTTTTTCCATGAGATACTTATTCTCTGTATTGAACTTCATTAAGAGTTTGAAAAACTCAACCCTCAATATGTAATAGTCAATATCATTACATAATGGTGTACAAACATCCAAATCAATGACTTGTTGTTACCCATTGAATCTTAGGTTAAGATTTGTTAACTTCAAATTGGATTGCTACCGTTGTTGGAACCCTTATTCAAGGAGTGTCAATCCCAAACCTCTCGAGGTAGTCTTTACTAAATCTCTGGCCAATGGTTTATTAAATCGATCAAGCAAATTATAGCTCGATCGTATATGAATGAAATGGTTACATCCTTAATCAATTTTCTCACGAAAGAATGTCTAGGTCCTACTTGCCTAGACTTTCTGTTATACACTTTTTGTATGTTTTAGGTAAAGTGGCTTGACTACCGCAATATATCAACACCTTTCAAACATTGCCTTTAGCCAATGGAACCTCCAACAAAAGGTCCATCAACCATTTAGCGTCTTCACCAGCGGAAGCAAGAGCCTCAAAATTTGATTCTATGGTTGAGAGAGTAATCCACATTTGTTTCTTGCTCTTCCAAGAAATTACACCCCAGACTAGTGTAAATATCCACCCAAATGCATATTTATGTTATTCAATACTCAATATTCAACTCACATCGCTATATCCTTCTAATATGGTAAGAATTCTACCATAATGGAGACCAAGATTTTTGGTTTTCATAAGATAACCAAAAATCCTAATGATGGCCTTCCACTGCTCACCATTTAGATTGCTAGTAAAATATACTCATTTTACTAATTGCAAATGTTATGTCGGTTCTAGTACATTGCATACACTTGCATATTCCAATTGAGCAACAACTCTTCCATCATTCTTTTGAAGTTTGGCACACTAGAATAAAATAGAGTGGTCACTTCTCTTTATTTCTGAAATTCCATTCATCTCGCTGCTAATGATCAATTATGTAATCAACATGGAGACAAATGAATATCACAATATTCTTACACAACTTTGTGTACAAATGCTTGTAACAAGAATTAGATGATGAAGGTTTTTAGATAATCATGCATGATGATGCAGGAAGGTTTTTAGATGAAGTGAGAGATGAAATTATGAGCAATTAAAAGTAATATAGTATGAATTGCAATGAGTACCTTAGTTATGTTCACTTGTCTCAAATATTCACTTGAATTTCTATGTTCAACCTTCTTGATCAACTTCATCATTGATGTGCATGACACTTTTGAACCTTTTTTTCTTTTATAGTCTTTGTCTTCATAAAAGTTGAACTAGATATAAGATATATTCTTATCAATCTCCCTTTTTTGACGATGACAAACTCTTTGACTTTGTATTTTGATAATGATTGAAAGTATCTCCCTAAGTTGTCTGTCTTTCCCTTAATTTGTGAATCTTTTGTTCATTACCAGGAAGCATATAACCTTCTGGTTGCCTCGTGCAATACTCTTATTGTCGTCGTCCTTGCTACTAGTGCATATCTGTCGAAATAATCAACGCCTTTCTTTTTTCTAAAACTCTTGGTTACTAATCTATACATGTAAGTGTTTAGTGTACCATCATTATGATACTTCCTTCTAAATAAGAGGAGTCTCTTGAAGTTATTTCTTCTTTATAAGTCTTAGGATCATCTTCCACTTGAAGAATAATAGGAATCTTACAAATAAAATTCTTACTATTTCCTTCCATTGGATAAAAGAAATAAATTGGCTATCAATTTTGTTCTGTCTTAGATCCTTAGCCTTTCGGATTCTCTTGCTTATTCTAAGTTCGGGTTGTTTTTCAACAATCCATGAACAATCTTCCTCACGAGATTCTTCATTAGTGACGAACTTTCGGTTTGTGTTTTAATAATCCGTGAAGAACCTTTCTCACGAGGTTCTTCATTTGTGGGAATCTCAAATTCCTTATCCTCTGTGATAAGATTCTCATAATTCCACATCCCAAAATTTAATAGTTACTTAGACTCCAAATTCAAAAGTCTATATAAATCATGATCCACCTTTGATGATTATTATATGTCTTATAATAATAAGTCTCATTAGACACAAACATGCTATTCACAAAAATTCAAGTCAATTTAATTGTATAATTTAAAATATAAACTTTAATAAATTTGATCGGTTTGATGATTAAAAAATTTAACTTAAATAAATAATTTTAATTTACAATTCAATTCATTTATTTAAATAAACAAAATACTTTGTGTCAAAAATAAGTAAACAAAATAATTTAGTACTTATAATTTACACAACATAATAAATTTATTAACCTATGTTATCACTATTATGTCACATGAAAAATTTCATGGCAATGACAAGTGCATCCATTTGCAAATAATAATTGAATAAATAAAATAAAACTTTTATTTTGCCATATATTGCAACAGTACCATTAAATACTTTACTAGAATGTCACATTCTTTCAATGGCATCGCTCCTGTTCATGTGCGATTTGAATTCGAATGAGTCCCATTTTTGGTTATCCTTATTCTTACCATTTGAAAAACAAACTTTATTCAAAGTTTAAATGTAATACCTTATATATATTCCATTACCAAATCAATAGTGTCGTTACTCATAAAGCTTATCAATAATGAATGCATGAACATATATTTATATACTTAACATCTATATACATATATGTTAACAAAGGATAAACATGAATTAATATGTATATGTTAATCAGGAAGACACTGTAGAGTGTGTATCACGATATAATGGAAAATTCAAAGGTATAATAATCATGATACATTAACAACAACAAAATCCAAATGTTTGTTACCGTATAATTAACATTTGAATATGGTAAGGACGTAAGACAATTATAATTAGTATTTACAATATAATTTGTTTAATCATATCGACTAATTATTACCCACAAAATCATAATATTGATAACTGTCCTCTGGTACCAATAATTTAAAAAAAATCATTTAAATGTGAATTTCTATTAAAAAAAATAATAAAACGTAGGATTCATAACAGTGATTTTTCTTGTGTTTAGAATGTTTAACGAAACAAAAATTTATTATTTGATGCTTGAATCGGAAGTGTCGGTTGCCATTACTTAATTATAGTTATAAGAGAGTTATAAAATTAATTTAAATCGAATAGATCGAAGATAGAATCGTGAACGGAATCACTTTTCTTATAAGTATTTCAAGCACTCTCATATGTCTTAGAGTTGGAACGCAGGAATATCCATGATAATTCAGCATATACTCGAGTTTGCACAAGACCGATGAAAACTCGATTGTAGGAAAAAGTATCTGGAATTTTAGTAAAGAGAATGTATGTTATTTGTTATGTTTTTCTTAATTCCGATTGAAATATTTATAGGTCATATAGGTATTGTTTCACAAGGTTGCGACCTTTGTGGAAACAACTTCCTTTTACAAGAGTTGCAAGCTTTTGTCAAAAGTTTCGTACTTTTATCAAAAGTTACATTGTTTCGCCTAAAACATTCTTCAAGAATTACATACTTTCATTCTGCAACACTTCTTGCTTATTTTCGAGTTCAAACCTACTACAACACTTCACAAGTGTTGTCTATTTTTAAATTCAAAATTAATTTTCACTTGCATATTTTCTTGTCATTTTAGAACACACTCAAGATTATTAATTTTTAACAATTTACAACACATCTAAGAGTACAACTACATGTGGATCTATATGGACATGTTTTATATGCTTGCACAAATTTGTGATAGATAAAGTTTAATCCTGTTCGAGATATATTATTGATCAACTGTGAATACATATTTTTGTCCTTAAATTTATGTTATAATACTATGATGCTTTGACCAAATGATGTACGTATCTTTTTATGGTGCATTACAATCATGTTATTCACTGCTTCCCAACTCTTGCAAAAATCACTCTTTCTATCTCCAACTCATTTCATAAATCTACCATGAATAGATTCGACTATGTTTATTGTGGTATTGTCAAGGTGTCTAACCTATTCAGTTTATACACAAACTATTTTCTCTTTTACTTGGTCTAGTATTATAGTTTTAACATATTCCAAAACAATTGGATATTTTGTGCACATTTCTGGATTGCATGACAAAATAAACTTATGAATCTTCTGTAAAAGAATTTATTATACCATTCCATGCATCCATTATGGGTTTCATCATTTGAGTAGGTTTGCATATTTTTTTGATTCACCGTTGATTCGTTTGTTTCACAAGATTCTCTTAATTTTAGATCTCAAGTATTTCGTAATGTGATACCGACACAGTAAATCATATGAAAAAGGAAATATTTTTGCAATTGAGTTCACCATTTAAGTATTGCGATCGGTGATAATCACATGTGACATATTTTCAGAGTCTTTCAACATATTGTGACACATTTCTAGAGTCTAAGTAACATTATCCTCTTTTTCAAAAAGCAAAGTCAATTAAATATGTCATCTTTGTAGAAGTAACACCAACAATTTCAAGCAGAGGTAACATGTATTTGTTGGTCTTATACATTGAATCAACTATCAATACAGGACAAAATGTGTTAAACAACTTGATAGATTCAGAATGCTTCCAAATTATATCTCGAACATATTTTCATCTCCACACACTATATACCTAGAAACATATTGATATTTATCCAAAAGTTTCAACAACGGTTACATTTCAGATCTTTGACCCTTACCGCCTTATTGTTTTTGTGTCGAACATTATAAACTTGTTTTCTTGTCTTTTATTATTTCAAAGTTGCAAGTATGTTTTTTAGTTTAATCACGTTCATTGTCATCTCAACAACAATTTTTTTCTCATTTTAATTTAAATGGCTAACAATTGGATGACCAACTAACTTTCAATCCAATCCATAGTCATATACATCACAAATCATGTGATATTTGTGCAACTTAAAAGAAAATCTACATTTCATTTTTAAGGTGTCACCATGTTTTCACTTTCGAATAAGTTTTTTATACTTATAACTTCTTTCACATATAATTGTAGCAAATGCATGTTTTCTGTCAAAACTAGAATCAAACTTCCCAAATACTATCTCAAAATCTAATGGCAACTTATGCGCAAACTCATGTAAACATATGATCACGTAGCGGCAACTCAAGTTCAATGGTAATTTTTTTTTCCAACATCAACGTGTAGAACACCAGGTTGGAGATCTCCCAACACTCCATCCTCTAATACATTAGTTTGGTTGACAGTATCATGGTGTACCATACCTACAACCATTGAATATGAAGGAAAAGTTACAATTCAGAGACATTTTATAAAATTTTAGATGATATTATTTGGACAACGTCAATAATAAATTAAAAATTCATAATGTTATTTAATGATAAGAGATACAAGTGTACATTATATGTATAATGTTGAAATGCAATTTAATTGTGTTACCAAACACAACTATTAAACAAGACTAGAAGCATTATTAAAAGGTTTAAGAAAATGTTATAGGGTCTTAAGTGAGAAGGTTTATGAAATTATTTACGCAATAAACGTGACACTTCAAAAAGTAACATTCAGAGTTTCAGACTATATAACTCGAGGTTATCATTCGGACATATAAACTTTTTATTCAAAAAAGTCATTCCAACTAAACAATGTAGTGTTTGATTAGGGTACGTCCAAATTGTATTATCCAAACAAGAAAAAAGGGATAGGAATAAATTCAAAAATTCATTAGGATTTGAAAGAATCATGGGCTGTTGGAACTTGGTAGTGACTATTTGATTCATATAAAAAAAATGACAACTTAATTTAAACCTTCAAACGTCTTAGTTATTTATTTTTGGATTAAAAAAAAAAGACCCTTCATCTTTCTAACAACAGGGTCGAATCAATATTGATTTTTCTTCAAAAACTGTGGAAAAAAATGACTTTATTTTGACCTATGTCCATGCAAAAATCATGCAATATTGTTATTGATATAATAATATAAAATTGAAGCAATGTTGTTGGCTTTGCTATGAAGATCAAGGAGTATTATCAAAAACAAAAATTAAGAGCCATGACTAAGAAAACGCTCGTGTAAGCGTATAAATGGGAGCGATACCTACTCAAGATTTAATAATTTGCTTGAAATCTTACATGATTACGTTACTATTAACTTATTAAGCACAACCAATAAAAAATAATAATATTAAAATAATTTAAAAATGTATTTTGATGTCTGCTTGGACGTGCCCAATAAATAAGAACTGCTCTAGCTTTTATCATCAAATAGCTTCCACATCTTGGCCGTTACCGTTTGATTCCTGTTCTACATCTCTTACATTATTAGATGGTTTGTCCTCATGCATGGAGGACCCGCTTTCTGTTTCCCTGTCTAAACGCATTAAAAGCCTTTCAAGAAGTTCTTGACATTCTATTGAAGTAACCATCACAGTCAAACTTGCCCGCCCCTTCCAACATCCAATGGCTATGGATGATTCATCCACTTGGAGGGCCTCTGCAGAGACTTTGTTTCCTGCAAAAAAAAGTGTGGTGTCACATAAACTGTCAAGTCAATGGGCATGGGTTCTCTGCATCAAGTCGGCAAATACCTTCACCGAGAAAGATCACGCAACAGCCTGGCTTTAGGTTTGCCACCTTTTCACCAAATTTGGCATCGACAAATTCTGCAAATTTTACATTTTTATACTGGAGAAGATGCTTGAAATCTATAGCCGATGCACTTAGTATCTGTTTGGTGATATGGGGGAGGATAAGAGGCAATCCTTCAGAAGCAATTCTGAAAGCACATTCGACGGATCTACCTTCACGCGACTTTTGTCTTTCCTATATGATAAGAATAAATAGATTTCACTTGGTTATTCACAAGAAATATTAGAATAGGGAGCCTGAGCATTAAGTAACATTAGAATGAGAACAAAAGCATAGAGTTAATGGAGAAAAATGTTATACTTACAAATATTTTTAGGCCAACAGAAGTTATTTTAAGTTGCTGCCCAACTGATAAGTTCAACTCAAGAGCATTCTTGACTGACTTGGAGATGTAGTAAATTCTTTTTACATTGCTTGTATCGCTGTTTCTTGTTACAAGGTGACCGTCTAGTGGGAACTGCTCGTCAATGCCATAAAATGCCTCTATGCTTTTTATAATTGAGTCATCTTTGAAGAAGACGACGGGGTCAACACCTCTCCATTTGCCTTGTATCTGAAGCTTTCTTTTGCTTGGAGTGATCTTTGCTATGTTTTCTTCATTGTGGGGCTCCTGGGCATCCTCGGATTCCCCTTCTTCGTCTATAACAGGGCTAGACTTAAAATCTGCAGTGTTGGGTTCATTTGGTTCATTTTTATTATCATCGAAAACTTGTTCGCAAACTTCTTGGTGTGTACTTTCTGATGGATAAATTTGCAATACTTGTGCATCCTCATTGCCCTGGTTTAGTGATTCTACATGTTGATTATTAACTTCTTTTCTACGTTTTACTTCAATTGCTACAGAACAGGAAACAAACATATACAAAATGTTAAAAAAACAACTTGAGTTTTCTTTCTCAATATTCATCCAAATTTCTTGGCCACCTTTATCTGGACTTGAGAGAGATAGAAAAACAACAGAAATCATATAAAAATAACCTGGCATAGGAGAAACTTTTTGCAATACAGCTATAAAGAAGGCTCCAGAGTTCTGATCATGGGGGAGCAAACGCATGCATAGCTCTAGTGGGAAATCAGAAACTATCTCAGTAAACTCATGCATCGCAGGATTCTCCTCTACTTGAACACCATCTTCAGGATGTCCGTTAACATCACAATTACTGTTATAGTCAATATCTCGATAGCTTCCGCCATTTGGAAACATGCTGGGCAGAACTGCACTTCTACGTACCTTGGCAACTTCTTTGCAGGAAACCAAGGACTTGCCCTTGTCACGAACCTGCATTGCCAAAGACAAAGCCACACCTTCAAATGTGTTTAAATGCATAGAGCTGCATGACATATCCTTCTAAATCTGGAGAATATGAGCATTTTTACATACATAATCCAACATCTGCAGCTGGAAAAGCAAGTCCGATTTGGGTAAAAACATGCTAATTTTCTATTGAGAATGTTTGAAACTCAATGTTTTCCTATGAACATGAACATAGGAATAACTAGATGGACATCCAAATGATACAAATTAAACAACAAAAAAAATCAACTGATATACATTTCAAAAACCTAACGGTCAAAGTCTGTAAGAGATAACTGTCAGGCTGAGCGAGGTTTTCTGCCAAAAGCTACTATATGAGGAGTATACTATATTCAAAATCGATTATATTCAGAGGGGAAGCAGAAGAAACTTGGACAGCCTCAATTACACAACTTTTGTAAACAATTCCAGTTGACACATGCTCAATTTTTGCACGTGTAAGCCAATCAAGATATTCCTTTCTTATAACTACATGTAGTACCTTCAAAACACTACAACTGAAAGCAATAAATAGTCACATAAAACACAAACCTTCCATCTCTTCAGACCTGGCCGACGTATAAGTTGGGGAAGCTCACTGGAGACATTAACAAGTTCAATAGATCCTTTGCACCTCCGCAAAACCTGCAATTGATTATAAAAGTAGGCAAGAGGGAATCAATTAAGCCTAGCCACTCGCTGTATAACATACTAAAATGGCCACAAGCAGTGTTGAAAGTTTTCTCTAATAGATATCATGACCAAAGCCCTTAAAATAAATGTTTCTTCTTTTTTATGAAAAAAACTTCCTTGCGATTTTTAAATTATGAAAAGATAGGTATAATAAACAAAAATGAAACTCCTTATAAATTAAAAAGTGGTAACATCTCAGGTGTAGTTTGTCCTTTATAATCACAAGATCACAACCACACAATGCTTTATTTTAGCTGCAGTAAGAACGGTGAATTGACATTGAGCTAGAAATAACAAAAGTAGGAATGAGGCACACGGAAGGATAAGATATATGCAAGTAACGAATTGTAATGTTGATAGCTAGCTCCAGAACTATATTTTCCCATTAGTTAGCTTCCATTAATTTACACATTTCTATCAAATACTCATTCAAATCTAAGTCTAAGTTTCATTAAAAAAATGTTATGGATCAGATATCAAGAATGGACTAAACTAGGAATTTTGTGTGGAAGGGAAGACTGCACTGCATGAATGGAAGCAACAGATTCAACTGACAAAGGACAAGTAATTTACTTGAAAGTGAAAACAAAATACTTCACTCACAGAGCTTCCAAAGACAACTTAGTTTGGCTGGAACCAGATATAATTACAGAGCACGTAAGGTTGATTACCTCTGCAACGACAGCTTCATTTTCAATAGGATTCATTGAGCAGGTTGAATAAACCATTCTTCCACCAACTTTAAGTAAAGATAGGCCTGATAAAATCAAAATAGATCTGAGTTTGTCAAAATCATCTTATAAGACAAGTCTTATTATTAACCTTAGTTCATAAATGAATCTTTATATCTTCGTAGGTCAGTACTATCTTTCAAAATTTTAGAACCAAGGCCAAGAGGCAGTAAATTACGCTAAAAAGTACTTGGGTGTAAGGAATGCTTTTTCTCTTCAATATGACTTCCGTTCCCAATAATAAGTGTATTTTTATTATAGATCCTAATGGGAAATAAGCGTATTTTTGCTTTATCCACAGATGGCGTTCTTAACAGCATAACACAGTTCCCTTGTCCAATAAACCAAAACATAATTATGATTGACCCACCCAATTTGTCTTGCATCGACCACGTCTTAAAAGGAAAATCAAATCAAGCCTAAAAAAGCATGCCTTAAAAACAGATTGACATCAATCAAAACATACCTCGCATGGCAACTAAAATTTGTAGGGTGTGAAGTCCATTTCCAGTCCCTGTGTTCCTGCATACAAGCAAAATTAATCGTATTCTTAGCAATAAAATGACTATGACGGCTGAAGAGGAAAACTCGGAAAGAAAAAGGGGGAGACTGAAAAGGATATGGAGACGGAAGGAAAAAAAAAGTACCATCTCCTCCAGAGATCAGGTGCTTTGCGAAGGGTACCATCTCCACTGCAGGGTACGTCACACAGAACACGATCAAATAGCAGTTGGGAAGTATGCTGACTTGGACCCATTATATCACAATCCAAGTTCAAATGACATCCTGGGAAGTGCTGAGCTTCATGGTTGGTGACAACTAGGTTTGCTGTGCACATTCGTTTAATTTGGTGGATGAGAAGATTACATCTTTGTACATCTAGATCATTTGCTATAACCTTATTTATTAAACAATGACTAATCAATAAATTATGCAAAGAAGCTTGATGAGAACAGGTCATAGTCAGAAAGCTACTTGGTCTGGAAATCAAATGTAATAGAGAATAACATGAAGTACTTGTTCAGAAACAAACCATTCCATCAGGCAATGATCCTGCTTTAGTTGATCGGTGTAAAATTTCAAGCAATTGGAATGTTTTTGAACCTGGTGCAGCACACACTGAACAGAAGAAAGTAAAAGCAAAATGGTTAGAAACACTGAAATTAACATTCCAAATAAATAAAAAAAGAGCAAGAGCTGGTAAAAATGACAAAAGTATTGGTTCAGTCAGCATTGCTTACTATCGAGTACAATGTGATTTGAATGTACATCTAAGAACAGAGGAGGCACCTGCATTGCAAACAAAACATTTGTATGCACAAATTAAATTCTTGAAAAGTGAGTGCCTACTTTAAACTATATGGTCATATGACGTGCGATAGTTGTTAAACAGGCTTACCATGCTGACAGCTTCCTGTCTAGTGATATTTCCAATTTCATTTTCTAGCTTTAAGAATTCATGAAACCTGATATGTTAACATGATAAGAAGCAAAGAGTGGCCTATTAGTTAGAAGAACAAATTTATGTATATAAAATATTTCAACTAACAGAATCATGCATTCTGATTTATTTTTTTTAATAATTAGATGTGATCCACATGTCCTGCAAGATTCACAAGGACTTAAATGCTTAGGAGAGTAGTTTTAAGCCTTGGAGGCTTTAGTATCAGTAACAACGCACTTTGACTATTAGTTATCAATTTGACTTTAATGTTGCATTGTTGTGTATTAGTATTCTTCTAATGTTTAGCTTTTATGTGTATGGGTATAAACTTTCCGGTATTGTTTCCCTAAACTTTTACGTAACGGCCATAACGCTACCTGGTATGCTGCTATGGCTTTTTTTAGGGTCAGCTGCTAGCCACTATTGACTACATAGATATCCAATGCAAAACTCGGTTGAATCAATTCATGTCATGCACTCAAACAATCATAGATAATAACTTATTTACCTCTTAAGTGATTGATTCTTCCTGAGTTGCATACGGGAAAAATTAGAATGCCAAGCAAGATTTTCAGGATACCATGGCAACGGTCTAATAGCATCCTCCTCATCCCCGTCAAGAACCTACATGCAACAATTCAGGGCCCAAACAGAGACTTTAAACAAACCAAAAAACGCAGTGTGATTATTCATACATCATTGACATTGATGACTTACAATGGCCTGAAGAGCACGTGCAAAGTCATTTTCCAGCTGGGACCGAATATCAGCATAAAAAAGGCTACTGAAATCACATAGCGAAACAAAAAAATGAAAGTGAGCCATGCACCCAAACAATTTGGATGAACTAATCTGTCTTCAAATAGTTTTGAATAGAACTAGCTAGTATCCATACGTTGCAGGATATTTGTTAATATTTTAAAAGAAACTTGTTAAAAAAAATTTAAGTTATAAATATAAATAAATTAAAGATACGAGACTTTTCAAAAATTGTATTGGAAAAAGATTTTGGAGGGTTTAGATAAATTCTTCAAATAAAATCTATGTTGTTATAATATTCTAAATATTAAAAATATATTCATAAAAAGTACTCATTACCATTTTATACAAAAACACTCCTTTAAAAAAAAAGTTAAAGATTTCTCTATTTTTCTTACAGATGTAAATCAAGACCTCCGCCATTTGCATTAATTTGATAGTTATATTTATGAAATTCAAATTTCTAGTTATAATAAGTTTTGGCATTGATAATGAAGAACTAAATTCATAATTGTATTTAGGAAGAGCAAACTTAGGCCTATCTTATATTCTTGTGAGTTGTGACATAAACAATTTGAAAAAGCTTAGAAAAATAACTTAGTCAAGCACATGAACTAGTTGGAACTTATTTTCATTTTCATATGCTCTGCATGATAGTTTATAGACAGGACCTATATGGAAATTTTTCATTATTCTATTGTAAAAACACCTTATACAAAAGCACTTATACAGTAAGTCCTTATTATACACTACAGTTTGATATTTGCCTTCGTATTCCATTGAAGTCAATTAGTAGACACTGAACAGTTGAAATGCTATACTACTTGATAGATCCAAGATCCAAGTCCAGTAGAAAATTGATAGGAAAAAAAACCTGGAATTGATTCTAAATGCTGCAGGCAATGGAGTTCTGAGAACTTGCATAAATGAATCCCATTCTTCTAGGGACACGATGTTCTGCTCCTGAAAAAAAGAAAAGTGATTGAAATTAGCTTAAAGGAAAATCGGTGGTGACGGTGAAAGTTATGGTTGATGATAAGCGTGCCTTGTAATAGTGATCGAAATCAGGGTTTTGAATATCGTAAGGGTTTGTTGTGGAAGGAAGTGATTCTGGACGGTGCTGGTTCCAAACGTTCTCTCTGTTTTGCTGGAAATGCTTCCTTTGAGTACGGCTCTTCCCTCCTTTGCCTCGCCCCATTTCAGTTTCAGTTTCAGTTTCAGTTTGAGAGTGAAAGAACTTGATGTTTGCATTTGCAGACCGGTAAGATAGTTTGTTGGGCCTTTCTTTCCATGTTTAATTGGGCTTTTTTTTTCCTCTCAACAGGAGACTTTATTTTAAGACATTTCTTATGGCACTTTATGGGATAAAAAACACCCTATAAAAAATCAAAATTGTCTCTCGTGAAGGTATGTCTCTGAATGCACCACTCGTTATGGTGCACCAAATGAATATTATCCTAGATGAATACTAAAAAGAATTCTGAAGATGCATCTCCAGATAGTTTCAACAAATATATTAATAGTTGATCAGTCCAATGGACATTCTAGACATGCATCTTCGGAGGTATGGGGGAAAGATTTTGAAATTTCAATAACCTTTGCATGTCAGATATTTCCATATATGCATCTCCGAAATAAGTTGATAAAACACTAAATTGCACGATCACACAACCATACTTGTTTTCCACTCCAAACCCTCACCAAAAATCAATTCATTCTCGATCCATATTTTCTCTTCAAATCTTGAATCTTGTGTTTCATCACATCAAAGAGAGTAAAAGAAGTTGGAATTCTAGGTAAAGATTATTTATTTCAAGCTTCATTCTTCACATTAATCTTATTTTCAGTCTGAAAAACATGCGTTTATTTCGGAGATACATTTTTGAAATGAGTATGAGCTCATCCAGAAACACATCTCTAGTATTTGTCTGTTATGATTTTTTCAGCTCTATTTACAACATTAGCACTTATTTACTATTCTATTGTAATTGTTTTCATTAGATATGGTGCACCCTGATGTTTTCCCCAAACATGTTGTGTCTCCGGATGCCAAAGGTGTTGTTGTGAATGCGGTAGATATTAACCAATTTAAAAATGAGCAAGAGTTTTTGAACTTCGTGATCACATGCTTCAATTGATTCGTACAGAGACCTCTAAACTGGGATTTTGTGTGGTAATCAGAAGGTTTGATAATAGTTTGGATAGAAGATGTGCTTTTGTAACAATTACGTACAAAAGAAGCGTAAAATACATATCCCGTCTCTAGAATTTTAAACGAGACGACATCGGTTCAAGAAAATATAAGTGTCCCTTTAAGTTGTGTGGTTATATGTTGGCAAACGATAAATGGAGATTTAGTGTCATATGTGATTTATATAACTGTGACTTGTGTGAAAAGTTAGTCGGTCATCTAATTATGTGTCGCCTATTGTCGGAAGAGAAGAAATGTGTTGATGACATGACATTGAATTTGGTTCAACCGAAAATATACTTGCAACTTTGAAACGTAAAAGACTCGAAAATGTTTCAAATATTGAGCAAGTGTACAATATTCGGTACCAAACTAAAAAAATCGCTTAAGGGGGATAGAACTGAAATGCAACAACTCTTCAAACTGTTGGATGTTAACAATTATATGTCTAGGTACCGAACATGCAAGGATGGAGTAACCGTTAGAGATATATTTTGGACTCATCTTGATTCCATCAATTTGTTCAACATGTTTTCTACTGTGCTCATAATTGATTCAACGTACAAGACTAACAAATATAGACTTCTATTATTGGAGATGGTTGGTGTTACCTCTACTGAGAAGACCTATTTTGTTGGGTTTTCATTTCTAGAGAGCGAAAAAGAGGAGAATGTTACTTGGGCTTTAGAGGTGTATCGGGCAATGTTGAAGAACCAAGATGAAATGCCTAAAGTGATTGTTACTGACCGTGATACCGCTTTGATGAATTTGGTTGCAAAGGTATTTCCTACTTCTTATGCATTACTTTGTATGTATCCCATAATAAAGAATGTGAGAAGTCAGGTTAAACCCGCGGTATGGAAGAAACAGATAAAGTTTGAAAAAGGGGAAATGGTGAATGTGGGTGTGGTTGTGGACAAAATAATGGATTCATGGAATGGTATACTCAATTCTTCCACTAAAGAGTTATATGTCGATTCTGTTATACATTTCAGAAAGGTGTGCAAAATATCATGATTTGTTGAAATATGTTGAAAGCACAATTCTTGACCAGGTGAAGGAGAAAATTATTTGTGCATGGACCAGTCAGGTTAGACACCTTGAAAATACAATAATAAATCGAGTTGAGTCTGCCCATGCTACATTGAAGAATTGGTTGAGAAACAGTAAGGACTATTTGTATAAAGATTAGGACTCTGTGAACCAAATGATCCATAACCAGCATAATAAGATACAAATATCATTTGGTCAAAGCATCACAGTTTTGGAACATATATTTAAAGACAACAATCTTTATTCTCATTTGGTCGACAAAGTGTGAATGCACAATTGTAAAAATATATGACCTCCCATGTGCTTGTGTTATTGCAAAAAAAAAGGTGAAACTTGGTATCCCTATAAGAAAGGATGAGGTTTGCACACACTTAAATAGACTTAGGTTTGATGATGATGATGGTGTCATGAAAAACGGTAAATCTAATATCTCTCTATCTTGACCAAACGGGAAGTTATACAAAAGAAAATTTTGAAAGCTGGCAACAATATGAAACTCCACATCAAAGAAAAATTTAGGATAATTTCTTATCTAGAAACCACTTACTCGAAACCACCCTCTCAACCTGTAAAAACAAAATATGCTCCAAAGAAGCTCAAACCTACACTGAGTAACAACTCAACAGTGCGATTTCCTTCGTATTTTGAACATGTTGACAAAGTTTTTCCGGAATCACCAACTCCAAAATCTCAAAAAAAGTGTTTTCAAAGAAGCTCGAATTAGCAAACCACCTCTTTCGCCGCCTCCACCAAAGATTTCATTCATTGACGAGATTCTGATTTTTATGCACAAATATATCGAGTGGATCATATATGTTGAGGGTGAAGATATTTGTGGTTATCGAGCTGTTTTGGGTTTACTCGGTAAAGGAAAAGATAATCATAAACTTTTTCCGACATCAATTTATCCATAAGTTGATTACTTATAAAGAATAATACACACAACTTTACGAAAATAACGAAAAATTTGATGCAATTTATGAGTCTTTTGTTCCTTTCCTTTGTGGATCAACACCAGAGGCTAAATGGATGTGCTTCCTTAAAATGGATCACCTAATGGCATGTGCTTATGATAAAGTTTCTATTGATCTTACGCAATATGATTTTTCAGAAACCTTTTTCCCACTACGCATCGTCTCACCTCAAAATCCAAAAGATCATATTATGTGTATTGGGTGGCTTTCAAAACCATAACATTTTATTCAAGTTTACTTGAAACCGTGGATGCCTTATACCACTTGCATCACCGGAATGGGCAGCTCATTCAACAACAAAAGTCGAGACTTGGCTGGACCATTTTGTGGAAAGGATGTAAGAGTTCGAGAAATTGAGCATCGTTGAAAGAGAATCAAATGCATAAAAGTCAAAGGGGGTACTACCCATAGATTTAGTCAGCGACAAATATTCGATTCGTTCTAATTTTCTGTTTAGCTAGGAAAATAAGTGTATGTAATTGTGTTTCAATATTAATGAAGTGTAATATATACAATTTCTTAATATTTTTACATTTTTTTTATCTTTGCCAAAACATTTGTTCATTTGTCTAACAAAGTCATCAATTAGGTTTTGTTTTCTGCCTGGTTCATTATGTCTGGTTCAGGAGAGGTTCTAGAGATGTATCTTTAGAATAAGACAATAGGACAGTACCAGAAATGTATCTCTGAAACCAACACTAAAGCTTGATAGAACTTCTGTGGTTCATATTTGTGTATGATTTCTATAAATTTAAGGGATCTGGTTTTTTATTCACACAAATGCAAAATCTCTCAAATGTCACAAATAAACATCATTTGGTATGTCACAAATGTCTCTTTCTCAAGCGCGACCCCTGAGCAAAAGTTTAAGCTCAACGAGTACACCTCTTTCGCATATTTGAAATACGAAGTCCATAATCTCCCACCTTATGGAGATAATCAAAAAATTGTCAAGTTCGAGTACCGTTCACCATCGATTGACAGTAGAGGGAAGATTGAGTTCATCAACTTTAAGCTCAAGACGGATGCAGATGTAAGAGCTATATGGAATACATTTTTCCCTTTCAAAACAAAAGTTCCGCTCGAGTTGGAAGCGACGAATTCAAGATCGACCGAAGATATTGTGAAGATGTTGAAACGTCCATCTAGATACTGAAGTGTAATGTTTCATTTTATGTTGAAATCATCTATGTAATACTGATTTTATGTTATGAATGGTAATTTTATTGTCAAAATACAAGTTTTTTTGGCTTCTGCCTCTGATAATGTTGCGCATATGTTATGGAAATACATCTACGGACATATTCTGGAGATGTATCTTTGGGTTTAAAAAAACCCAACTTTTTATGGCGTCACTGAGAATGGCCTAGGTTATGTGTGTATTTGGTGCGTCCGGAGATGCATCTCCAAAATCTGGGGCATTTTAGTATTTTTCACGTTGTGTACTAGTAATATATAGGGTGCATTAAGAAATTCTCTTATTCTAACACCTTTTTATTTTGACCATGATCGGAAACCCTTTGTTATATACGATTCAATTTTTTTTTAATTATAGTTTTCTGAATTTTTGAATTAATATATCAGATTTTTAACAAAATTTTAGTTTCTGCATGAATATTTATCCAATTTTTGAAAAAAATCACTGTAAAAACATGTATTTTCCACATATTTTTAAAAAATAAATGTAAAATCATAATTTGTTTTAAAAAAATCTATGATTTTATACGGATATTTGAAAAAATCGATATAAAATCATATTTTTTATAATGGATTTTTCAAATATCTCAAATAAAATCATAATTTTTTGAAACACAAATTATGATATTATACTGATTTTTTCAAATATCCAAAAAAACTACTGACATACCGTATTTATCAAAAACTCTTATAGTGTTAACTTAGTTTTTTATTGACCTATTGGATATGAATTACCAGATTTTTCATATATCTTAAAAATTACAAACATACTAAATTTATCCAAAAAAAAATCCAATAGTGTTAACTTCATTTTTTATGGATTTACCTGATATAAACTATTAGGTTTTTTAAAAAACAAAAAATTAACATAATTTTACCTAATTTTTTAAAATGTTCGATAAAAATGCATACCAGATTTTTTTTATTGGCCAGCCAGATTTTTAGCACAAGAGAGAAACTTATTAAGCACATTGTTAGTGCAAAAATGAGAGTGGCATTTTTTGGACCCCCTTAATATTTTATATGTACCATTAATATCAATTTTGCATCTCTAATTTGAACCTTTGTGATTGATTTATTGAACTAGTATAAGTCTATAGTCTAGAATGTAACCGACTACTTAGCTTATTTAGCTGGTTGCTTTACTTTTGTTCAATTTTATATTATTAATTAATTCTTATCATTAGACTATAGAATTGCAAATTCTCGAAAAGAAAAATATTAAATTAGTTTAAGTCTTTTTATTTTATCTCTAGCCGTTATAGTTTGTTGCTATTAGTTAGGAGACTAAGTCTCACCGTTTAGGCTATTTAGTGCTTGGCTCTTTTCCATTGTAAAGCAAGTCTTCAATGAATAATGTTCTGGACTTGGCCGGGACCTGCCCATCAGTTAGGCAGGTCCAACCCAACACTATGTTGGGAAGGTTCAATAAGACACAATCCTCCCGTGTTGGGCACGAGCCAGATACGTCAGGTAGACGACTCCCTTGACGGGCAGATCCACATGTTTTCCCCATGTTCTCCACGTGCTCCCCTACGCGGGGACGCGTCATCAGGAAACTACCCACCTCCGAAAGAGTTGGTCAGCCCACCTTCCAAGAATCACAGGATAGTTGAACTAGGGAGAAGACCATGTGCTGGTCTTCACTACACCACGTAAGCCCTAGCAGTTGCTTGGGTTGGGCCTGGCAGGCTGGCCCAATACAAGTAACTGTTGGCCATGTGCCGAGGTCTCTCTATAAATACCCTCTTTCACTAGAGTCAGGTATTTCATTCTACACCTACTTCTGTATTTGCTCTCCCACTTCGATCTTTTACTTACTTAAGCATCGAAGTGCCTTGCAGGTACACTCCCTTCTTCTCCCTACCTCCAGTGGAAGTTACCAGTCGACGACGCGTGGCAGACCACTGATCCCTTCTGATCAGGTCTGATAAGTGGCGCCGTTTATGGGAAACTAAAGCTTCCCCGTTCTTCCGAGCAGTAGAACGAAAGCTTTCATCAACTTCTCCAATCATGACCAGCCCACGCCACGACGATGTTGTCCATAATTCCGCCTTCGACCCACTCACCAATGGTGAAGACCATGGTGGGCCCGTCAACAACCATGATGGTGACGTTAGGGATGGATAGACCGCCTCTCCTTCATCCGATGATGCGACACGCAATGTCGCCCCTCGAGCAAGGAGCCCATCTGTTTTCCAGCCCGTCCCCACACCAACAGGCGCGGATCCGACGATGACTTCCCTCTTTGCAGCCATCAACCAGACTAATTTGATGTTATTCCAGCAGAACGAGCATATCAGGACGCTAGAACAGGATCGCTCATCTCGCTCTCCCCCGCGGAGAACCCAATGCGAGGATTCCCGAAGCCCCCTCTCCCCTTCAACGAGGGCGCCGACCACAATTGGAAAGGCCCCAGGACGTGGCCTCCAAGAAGCGTGACAGGTCACCTCCCCGAAAGGAGAGGCGCTCCCCGACCCCAAGGAAGATCCGACCTGATGGCCCGAGTAAGAGGACAAAGGGTCACAGTCAGGTACCTCAACACAACCCTTCCTTCTCACACTCCCCCGTCTGAAGTGACGAGGATAATCATCGGACTCCCTTGTTGCGGGAGATCATGGAGACCCCCATCCCCCACGGGATGGAGAAGCCGCATGCCCTCTCCACCTATGATTGCACGAAGGACCCAAATGACCATGTAGAAGACATCGAAGCCATGCTCGACTACCGGAATGTCTGAGAAGCCATCAAATGCAGGCTCTTCCCGGCGGTTCTGAGAAAGGGAGCCATGGTGTGGTACAAGATCCTAGAGCCCGAATAAACCACCTCATGAAGGGTGCTAAAAGATCTCTTCTCACAACATTTCACGGCCTCCCAGCGTCATCCAAAGACAGAAGCTGCCCTAGGTGCAATCATCCAAGCTAGGGACGAATGTCCTAGGAATTTACATCGAGAGATTCACCATTGAGGCAGTCCAGGTAACCACTTCCGATGATATGAAGCGTTACCTCATGGAGCAAGGGTTGCGCCAGGGCTCCAAGTCCGCCGAGGCCGTGGCAATCCACCGGCCAACCACCCTTCAAGACTTCCTCGAAAAAGCCCGGGCATACATCCGGTTCGAGGGTACCGAGGCTGCCAATTCCGTCTGAGACTCTCAGAACCACAAAGTTGCCTATGGCACACGGGAAGAAGAAGCACTAGCCCCCTGGCGCGGGGGAGATCGACGACGAGATGATCGTCCCCGGGAACCCCGAGAACAGAAGGGCCCCGCAGGCCGATTCACTGAGTACACGACCCTCATCGCTTCCTGTGAGCGCATCCTGGCTGAGTGCGCCAATTCAGAGTTCGTAAGGGGAGGTGTCAGTTTCCCTAAACCGACACCTCCCAAAGCCAACATGGACAAGTCCAAGTACTGTCGCTTCTACCGCAGCCACAGGCATGTCACAGAGGATTGCATCCATCTTAAGGATGCGATCGAAATGCTTATCAAGGACGGGCACTTGAATAGGTACACCAGAGGGGAGATGCCCCTCGACAAGAGGCCTACGAAGCCAAAAGGGTCGAAGACATGGCTCCGCTCGCCAGTGACACTGGACTACAAGTGGCCCTCAACATAAGTCGGCCTGAAGATTTTTTCTCTCTGAGAGAACACAACTTCCCGGCCAGACTCCAGCTGCCCGAGGAACCAATACACCCCATCAGCCCATGGGAATACTTTCCCACTGTGATGGTCATGTCCGGCGGGGCCCTAAACAAACCCTCAGTTGGGTCCGTGAAGAGGAAATTTGACGAGCTGATGAGCAAGAGCTCTAGCAAGAGGAGCACCCTCGACAAGTTTCACGGTCGGTCTAACCTGATCACGTACTACCTCGAGGAGCTTCCCGGGGGAGCCCCTATCGCCTCCATTCCTCTGCTGATCCGGGCGTAGATGGAAAACTTCAACGTCTGCCGTATCTTGGTCGAAGGAGGAAGCTCAGTGGATATCATGTACACCCACCTGTTCTCGACGAGACCAATCTAACTCCTTATGTCGGTTCCGACTTGCAAGAGTTCAACAGGACAACGGCGAGACCATAGAGGTATGTGGAACTCAAGGTCACCTTCGGGACAAATGAAATGGCCAGGGAGATCAACATCACTTCATGGTCATCGAGTGTCCATCATTGTACAACTGCATCTTAGGCAGGACAACCCTGGCGGACCTCACCGCAGTGCCATCAACGGTCCACCTTAAGATGAAGTATTACACCAAGCGGAGAGGCGTCGTCACCCTCAACAGCGACATAGAAGTAGCCCGACAATGTTTCAAAGCAGCAATGAAAGGCCTCAACACGATCGGCCCCTCCCCCAAGGCGATCAAGAAATCTCCACCCATCCAAGAGCATAGGCCAAAAGACCACGTCGATGCCGTGGACCTCGACTACCGTTTCCCAGGCGAATAGGACCAGGAAGCAGAATCCGAGCATGCTCCTCCAACGGTCAACTGGCAGCCTTCCCACCCAATGCGCCCCATTCTAGATAAAGACTTTGAGCTCATGGCCCTCGGCGAGGATACAAGTAGGAACGTGAAGATTGGGGTTGGACTACTTGACCTGGCGAAGAAGCAGCTAAAGGCCTACCTCCGTGAGAACACCGATCTCTTCGCCTGGAGCGCTGCTGAGATGCCCGGTCTCTACCCCGAGGTCGTCTGCCATCAGCTCTCCATCAATCTAGCCACGAAGGTCGTAGTACAACGTAGGCGTAGGCAGTCCCCTGAAAAGTCGACGGTTGTTGAAAAATCTTTAAAAGACCTCATAGAGGAAAATTTTATTGCGGAAGCCCGATATTCAACCTGGATGTCCAACGTTGTACTAGTCAAAAAGAATAATGGAAAATGGAGGATGCGTGTTGACTATACGGATCTCAACCAGGCATGTCCCAAGGACGCTTATCCCCTCCTCAACATCGAAAAGCTCGTCGACAACTCGGTGGGCTTTAAATTATTGTCCTTCATGGACGCGTATTCGGGATATAATCAGATCCTCATGGCTGAGGCCGACAAATAGAGCACGACTTTCATGACCGAGTCGGACAACTATTACTACAATGTAATGCTCTTCAATCTGAAGAACATCGGCGCCACCTATAGATGGATTATGAATAAGGTCTTCTAGGGAGAGATTGGCGATATGCTCAAAGTTTACATGGACGACATGATCGTCAAATCGCGCACCGAGGTCGACCACACGATACACCTCAAGAAGGTCTTCGAAACAGCAAGAAAGTGCAGGATGCGATTTAACCCGGAGAAGTGCACCTTTGGGGTACGGGCGGGGAAGTTCCTCGGATTATACTTGACCGAACGAGGGATCGAGGCAAACTCAGACAAATGTCGGGCTTTCTCCGAGTTTGCAACATCGAGCACGAAGAAGTCGATCCATTTGTTGAATGGGATGCTCGCCTCCCTATCCCGGTTTGTCGCCAAATCTGCGCAACATGCCCTCTCGTTTTTTAGACTATTGAGGAAGGAGACCATGTTCGAATGGACGGAGGAATTCGAGCAGGCCCTTCTCCATCTCAAGCATGTCCTCTCGGAACCGCCAATCCTAACAATACCGAACGTCAGGGAAACCCTCTACCTGTACGTGGCCGTCTTCCTCAAGAGTGTTTTGACATGTGATTTCGGTATCTATGTGTTTATGAGATTGATTTATCACATGTTGCTATACTATGATATGTTATTTGATGATAAACATGATGTTGATTATGATGTTCTATTGTGGTGATTTGTTAATGATGTTGTTGTGACGTAAATGATGTGATTCATGATGATGATTTAGTGAGGTGAGCGTGCAAATATAATACATGCTATCATGATAATTTTATGATGGTGAAATACTATCAATTGGTGTAGGTAATGTCTATTATGATATATTATTGTCGTATTGTGAATATATGTTGAATCATATGAGTTTTGGATTGAGAGGGTATTGAAATCGTATGGGATTTGAGACTGATCTGGTGTAGAAAATGCAACAGCAGAGTTGATGTTTTCGCGTCGTCTTCGAGCGAGCCATATGCTTCATCGGGCAGGGCTAATCGCTCTGGCAGCTCCGGGAGATATGAAAGGTGGAGGTAATGATGGAAAGGAGGTGCTCCTAGAATTTTGTATGGTAGAAGGTGATTCGCACCTGTTTCGTCGGGCGAGCCTCAGGCGAGCGGACTGCTTCATCGGGCAAGCCTCAGGCGAGCATACTGGGACTGATTTATTTCTAAACCTTTGAGAATTCATAACTCGGGTTGTGAGTGTTTGATTGATGTGTGGTTCAGATCGTTAGAAATCTGGTTTAATGTACTTTCTCTTTAAAATATTTTCAGTATCATAATTCCAACTATTTGACACGTGGACAGTTGTTTCATATTGTAGAATTATGTCGTTTTGTGAAATGTATGAAAAGGATTTGTGTAATTAATAATTGGCGTTGTTCTATACTTAATGATAGTAATGATGTTGTTGTGGAATTAATTATGATGACTTTGACGTTGAGGTGATGTGATAAATGTTACTTGTAGTGACGTTTGATGACCTGTATGATAACATTATGTACAAAGGCTATGTGATGATGATTATGTGATGAAGATTATGTGATGTGTTGAATGAAGTTGACATTTAAGCATGTTTGATGTGCATACATGTTATGTGAAGAATATTATTATGATGATTACATGAATTATGATGCAATTGACTAGCCGTGGTTGAATTATTATTGATGTTGTTGCATCATACATTCATGGCATGTGTTAGGACTTCGATCCAGTGACAATGTTAGGACTTCGGTCCAGTGATGATGTTAGGACTTCGATCCAAAGGTGGCCTCAATCCCATTGTGTATATTTGAATGCGTTTTATGAAGTGCTCCAATTCTAAGTGGGAATCGATTCTATGGTGGGGATATTTGGAGGGAGATGACCAAGTGTTCATCAAAGAATTGGCACCACATGCATGAGTCAGTGTTGTTGCATTACATACTAAGTGACATTGCATAGTTGTGAGTTAAATGATGTTTGATGATGTTATGACTTAAGTGATGTTTTGGTGATGATAATTTATTGATGATATAATGACGTTGTGAATGACTCAATGAAGTGACGGTGTGAGTATGTGTGTGATGTGTGACGAATATATGAATTATTGATAATTGTTGTTGTAACTACTATATCTTTTCCTTATGTCTTTTGTAACAAATTGTGATTACTCACCTGCCTGTTTGAATGTTGCCTCCACGTAGATAACGTGCAGGTGATTAAGATTAGCTCGTAGATGCATGGAGACTTAGCTTTGGAGTTGTTTTACTCTATTTTCGTTAATAATAGAGGTGTCTTACTCTGATATGTAACATCGGGTGGGGAACACTCGAGTCGAATATTATGCTGTTTTGTTAGACTTACTTTATAAGCTTTATATACAATTAGATTTATTTGAATATGTGACGTTTGATAATGACCAAAAGACTTTGATGTTTGATAAAGAAAAATAAATTACTTTGAGATTATGATTCCGCTTCGAAGTCTGAATTTTTTTTGATGTTAATGAAGAAATGAATATGTTAAATGTTTTAAAAAGCCATATTATGGAGCAGGATGTTTATTCAAGATGTTTTTATGACGACGTGATACCCTTGTTAGTACATTGTGTTGAATTATTTATTAATTTATTTGCAAACTATTTGTGGGTTTAAAAGGGTGTTACATTAGTGGTATCAGAGCAGGTCAGTCCGTTCGACCAGGTTGTTTAATCTTGTTTGTTTCTTAGTACGCAACATGTGTGTGAAACACTGTCCGTGCTTGCTTTTTTTAACCGTTTGTATGCAGGTGTTAGTTTGAGACAAGTGGGGGAGAAGCTCTTGCTTCTCATAGATGTTTTTAGGTGTGAATAGTTGGTTCAGTGTGCCGTGGATTGTATGAGTGCAAGTGTTGGTGAGGATGTGTTGTTTCCTGATTTCGAAGGAAGTACGAATTCAAGATTTATGTATAACGGTTAGGTCGAAGTGTCCTTAAGAGGGAACGATAAGGTATTGTTGAAGGTTCCTTCTCAAAGGATAGAGAGCCACGTGATGGCTAATGATATGCCAGTGGTGTGTAGTTTTCTAATGTTTTCCTGAAGATATCTGCTAATCAATTAGGATAACTCTTAAGTGATAAAGCCATCGATGTTTGCATGTCTATGACAACGGTTGTATGAGGTTTTTTTATGGATTACCGACAATTGATTAAGGTAATGATTGAGATTAAATATCTACTTCTAGGGATTGACGATTTAATGGACCAGCTGGTAAATGATTTGACACTTATTTTGAGTGTACAAAAGAACAAATGTCCTTCTGGTATCCTACATTAGACCTGAGCATGTTGGATATCTTTAAGGTTATTCAAGATGGCCAGTTAGTGGATAACAGGGAGGCGCTCCTTTCAGAGCAACAAGGATCTCCCTTAGCTGCAAGTGCTCAAGGTGGCCCTGAAAGTGAGCCAATGGACCTTCACCAGGAGGAAGTGCCAGTGGAGGAGACAACCCTAGAGGATAGCTAATGAGTGGATATCTTGCTTTTGCTTATTTGTCCATTTGTGGCTTTTTTCCTGTATTATTGTCCCTGTGGGCATTTTTCCTGTACTCTTGTCCCTTTAGGCATCTTTGGATTAATGGTCTTATTATCTTTTCTCTAGTTTTTTCTATTTATTTAGGCGCTTCGGAGCCTTATTTAGGTATTTCATTGATATTACCCACCCTAAGGAAACATGAATCTCTTGCGCAAGTTTTGTGCATATTGTAACCTAAAAATGGGCGACAAGGATTCCTTTGTGAGGATCCAATGGTTTTGATCACCTAAAAGGTAGCAAGGAACCCTCTGTGAGGATCTAACGCTTTTGATCATTTCAAAGGGAGACAAGAATCCCTTAGAAAGGTGTTACATGTTATATCACCTTCAAGGGTGGCAATGATCTTTCTACGAGGATCCAGCATTTGTGTTCACCTCACATAATGACAACGATTTCTATATGAGGTTCCAACATTTATGATCACCAAAGGGAAACAATAATTCCCTATTAGGGTGTAGTGTGTTACATCACCTCAAAGGGCAAAAAAATCCCTTTTAGGGATCCAACATTTGTGATTGCCAAAGAGAGACGGGAATCTTCTATAAGGGTGCAATGTGTTACAACACCTAAAAGGAAGACAAGGATCCCTCTTAGGAATTCACTATTTTTGATATCCTAAAAAGAGGCAAGCATCCCTCTATGAGGATCCAACATTTATGATCGTTGTGGGGGGTGGATACTTGCTGCATCTTTCTCTGAAAAAGAGATCTCGACCTTCGACGTCTTGATCTCGCTTTCTTTTGTTTCTGTGGGAAGATCCTTTATATTTAATATATGGCTGGCATATCTTTTTCGGGAAGAGCTAGTCTTTCTGCCCTTACAAATCCTCATGCAATAGTGTTAAGCATATGGCGTGCGACCTTGTCACCCTCTTCTTTGGATGGTTCATTTCCCTTTTTGGGTATGGGGCTTCCATTGTCGTCATGCTCATGAGAATTGGTCTCGCCTGACCTCTGAGAGGAGTCACGTTTGAAATATTTCTTTAGGTGACCTTCCTGTATCAGACGCTTTATTTCTTTCTTAAGCTAGTAACAATCTTTGGTGTGGTGTCCTTTCACCATATGGAACTTACATCATCTTCCAGGATCAAGTCCCACAACCTCTTCCTTTGGAGTGAGGGTGTAGAAATATCTTGTAGGTAGAGAACTTTGTGCCAGATCAGCTCATGGCAAGTGTTTAGAGGCGTGAAGCTCTCCATAGTCTTCTCATTTTGCTTAAATGATGCCTTGTCCCTAATAGGCGAGGTGTAGCTTCTTTTCCATGGGTGTTATGCATCTTCGATTTTAAGAACATGCTCTTTCATGTCATAAGCCTTCCTTTCAGCATTACTTTTTTTGCCCTTTATTTAACATTCAGCCTCGTGAGTACCTCTGTTAGCAAAGAGGTTTGTCGTTGGGCGAGGGGTTCGTAAAAGTGGCATGCTTTAAGACCATTCTGGTATGCCCCTGTCGCAGTGAGAGTTGGATATCAAGCTATTGATTAACTTGAATCACAAATCTTTATTCACCACCGGTCTTTAATTTGTCCAAGGGAAGGGAAAAATATCGAATAACCCATGAGTATGCAATGCAATGCAAAGCTAGAGAATCTAAGGTTCAAAGGTTGGTTATATTAAGGGAAGGTGCTAGCATCCTAAGTATCTGTAGTACTCTACAAGAATCTCTTGTTTTAATGTGTTATTTGTTATGTTGTCTGCTAAAGGGTCAAAAGGAAAGGGAGACCTAAGGTGTTATTCCTAAGTATGCTCGTCAAGAAATCGCATCTTATGCCTACGTATCCTGACAGGAATAGAATCAGAGCATTTGTAGTTCCCCTAACAGGATTATGAACTCTTGACTGTGGCCAAGGTTCCAAAGGGAGAAGATTGTTGATTGATTCTAGGAAGAGACAAGTCGTCATCTTAGGGAGAATACTCGGCTTGACCACCGCAAACATATAGAAGACGGTCTTTGCGTTGCATTGAGATAAGGGCTCCAACTCGGATATAGAATTGACGAGTATGCCACATACCTCTCTCAAGTGGAAAAAAATTTACATCTTTCTCGACTATGTCATGGGGCACGAGAGTTATATCTCGACTAGGGGTGAATAACATCTAATTATCTTGTGGGAGAGTGGGATTTAATTTGACAAGCCAAAGTGGCGAAATAGATTTGGATTTGTGTGAGGTATTTGAAAAGACATTTAGAGATTAAAGTATTTTTGGATTTTTGATTAGGAGAAGGTTTTAGTTTTAAATGAAACGAAAAGTCTAACCTAATTCTAAGGAGTTAAAGATTATAATTAAAAGGGGAAAGCTACTCTAGTGATTATTATGCTAGAAAGTGCATCCTAATGTCTATCCTTAATTCAAATTAAATTGAACCAATATATCCTAAGGGGACATGGCGAATCAATACGATTAAGCAATCTATTAAAAGATGTCATAAGAGTCAAGTCGTCAGACAAAGTACCAAGATCATAGCAAAAGTTCAATTACTCCAAGAAGTATCGATCACTCCTCTCGATCCCCAATCATAACTTTAATAAAAAGAATAAAAATTAATCGCAAATTCAACTTAAGGATGGATCCCAAATTAACATCTGATAGCCAAATTAATTTATTATTGAAATCTAATCAACTTATTAATATTAAATCCACATAAATTAGAAAAAATAAAACTAAATTAAATTGAAGAAAAAAAATGCAAATAAAAATATATATGGGAAATTTAAAACAAAAAAAAAGTAGATGACGGGCTTATCAATAGCCCAACCGTGTTTTGTTTTTTTTTTTAAAAACATTTTGGGCTTATTTCTCAACTTGCCCGACCCATATACTAGGATAAACCAAATTCCAGCATTCAATCTCTTCCTTCATTCTCTGCCTGTTTTCTCGAGCACTTTCCCCTCTTCTTCCTCTTCGTGTGAAGCTACCCGTACTCGCCATTCCCAAACTCTCGCTCGAAGCTCCCTAGTTGCTACTTTCATTATCTCTATTACTCAACTCTCTTCTCGCCACTACTTTCTCTTACAAAATCTCTAAAATTAACCTTCACTTTCCCGAAATTACACACGTTGCAACCAAACGAAGCACACAAATTATGGAGGGAGAGAATAGCTACCTCGATCGAGTTCAAATTTGGAGAAATTGTTCTGACGGCGTGCAAAAATTCAAGTGTGGTATGACTTCGTCTTCGTAGTCTATCAACGCGGAATAGGGACTACACAGGTTCTCCCTTTTTGTCCGAAATTGTGTCAATCTCCGCAATAAACCTTCGAGTATTTTCGTTGCAGCTATTCGACGATGATTTCTAGATATTTGTTCTAATCCTTTGTTGATGATCTACATTGATTGTTTTGGTTTCGGTTCTCCTGTGTGTGTCTGATATAAACTTGTGTAGTGTGTCCAAATTGATTTCTTTCCGTAATGCTTTGGATCTCAGAACTATTTGTTTTTTTCCGACCTTGTGAAGCTCCTGTTCTCCTCCTCTCTAATCTTTCTCAAATTCAAGCAGGCAAAAGAACACAATAATAAAATTTTCATTAGCGACAAGGGATAATGGAGAGAAATATATTGTCGATAAAGGTGGAGTCGCGATGAGTTCGATGATGGAAAAACTAATCATATAGCCTAATTATAGATATGATTGTACAACATATTATAATATCAATAGTGCAATAAACATGTACCTGTCATGGTTGAATCCATTTGCCTGAGTGTAAACTGAGAATGCTACTGCCCTATTTCTGATAGAACGGTTACGCTTAATTATCTGACCTAATGGGATAGTCAAATATATAACCACCAGATGAGGGAAGGGACCTCTCAGCGGGCTATCCAAAAGAATGACCCAACCCATCACGGGTCATTCAACAATTAAGCCCAATACAATATTCATTTAATTAAGTAAATGTTAATTGATATAATAATTATATATATATATATATATATATATATATATATATATATATATATATATATATATATATATATATATATATATATATATATATATATATATATATATATATATATATATATATATATATATATATATATATATATATATATATATATATATATATATATATATATATATATATATATATATATATATATATATATATATATATATATATATATATATATATATATATATATATATATATATATATATAAAATAAAATAATTAATTAAAGTAAATCCATTATAGATTTAACATTCTCCCACTTGGATGACTTTAATTAATTATTAAAATAACACAATTATAATAACCAAATATATCAATCACTTATCATCAAAATAATGTGAGAAGGCACAAAATTTAACAATGCATAAATTGTATCCGATAGGGAAACAAATCACACATTTTAAATACTCACATTTCATATAACGATAACGAATATGAATTAACATAATATAATGTAGAAATATGTAATCCAATAATGGTCCAAGCATCTGAAATGCTATAAGATATATGATTATTAAATTGACGTCATCTTATACATATCTCATTACAATAATTAAATGCAACAATCAGACTCCCACTAATCCAAAATATCAAATGACTTAACTACACCCATGTTGGCTACATGCCTTTGAAAAACACCAATAGTCAAGCCTTTGGTCAGTGGATCAGCCAACATGTTCTCAGTGGCAAGATGTTCAATTCGAGTCTGAAATTCAAGAATTTTCTCTCTGACAAATAGATACTTAATATCAAAATGCTTTAAGCGAGAAGTGCTCTTAGTGTCCTGAGAGAAATGTACAGCAACAGAATTGTCGCAATATATCACAAGTGGCCTAGATATGCTTTCAACAACTTTGAAGCGAGAGATTAAGTTCTTTAGCCATATAGCTTGACAAGTAGCTTCATAGCAAGCTACATATTCTGCTTCCATGGTTGAGGTAGTTGTAAGAGTCTGTTTAACACTCTTCCACGAAATAGATCCTCCTGCCATCATAAAAATTAAGCCGGAAGTAGACTTTCGGTCGTCAGGGCAACCTGCAAAATCAGAATCAGAATAACCAATGACCTGAAGTTGATCAGACTTCTTATAGGTCAACATGTAATCCTTGGTTCCCTGCAAATATCGCATGACCTTTTTAACGGCTTTCCAATGACCCAATCCTAGGCTACTCAAGTATCTCCCTAAAACATTAACTGCATATGCAATATCGGGACGAGTACAAACTTGAGCATACATCAAACTGCCAACAGTGGAAGCATATGGGACTCTTTCCATTTCAGCAGTTTCTTTATCATTTTGAGGACATTCAGATTTAGAGAGTTTATCACCCTTTTGGACAGGAACAACGCATGGGGAGCAAGACTTCATATTAAAGCGTTTAAGGATTCTCTCAATATATCCTTTTTGAGATAAACCAAGAACACCATGTGACCTATCACGAAAAATTTGGATGCCTAAAATAACAGAAGCATCACCTAGGTCCTTCATATCAAAGTGGTTACTTAACATTGTTCTTGTCTCATTCAAAAGACTAACACTAGTGCTAGCAAGAAGGATATCATCGACATATAACACTAAGATTATAAAATCTCTCCCACTAGTCTTTAAATAAATGCACTGATCTGAAGCATTCTCATTGAAACCAAAAGAAGTGATAACTTTGTCAAACTTCAAATACCATTGTCTAGATGCCTGTTTTAATCCATATATGGATTTCTTCTGTTTGCATACTAACTTCTCTTTTTCTGCTTCAATAAAACCTTCAGGTTGAATCATGTAAACATCTTCAATAAGTTCTCCATTCAGAAAAGTTGTCTTCACATCCATCTGGTGAAGTTCCAAATTAAAGTGTGCAACCAAAGCCATAACAACTCGAAAAGCATCTTTCGTAGAGACGGGTGAGAAAGTTTCTTTGTAATCAATCCCTTCTCTTTGACTATAGCCCTTTGCCACTAGTCTGGATTTGTATCTATCAATTTTACCATCAGGATTACGTTTAGTTTTGGAAACTCATCTGCATCCAATGGCCTTGCAACCAACTGGTAACTCTGTGAGATCCCAAACACCATTAAGAGACATAGAATTTAATTCATCATTCATAGCATGCAGCCAATTAAAAGCATGAGAACAAGAAATTGCTTCATTAAAAGTGGTAGGGTCATCATCATCATGAATGTCAAACTCATGCTCTTGGAGATACACAACAAAGTCATTTGATATTGTAGGCTTTCGAAATCTCAGAGAACGTCCCAATGGAACAACTTCAGTAATGTCACTTGGTTCAGCAACACCAATAGGCTCTAGGGTATCAATTTGTTCATGCTCATCTATTTGTGGTGACACAACTTGATCATTATTTTGAATTATTGGAATCACAACCTCATTATGGAAAGGAACGATTGGTATAGGGAGAAAAGTACGATCTTCTTCAAGAATAACTGGTCGTGGCGTAGAGACTCCACTATCCAAATCACCCTCAAAGAAAATTGCTCTATCAGATTCAACGACTCGTGTAGAATGAGAAGGACAATAAAATCTACAACCTCTTGACCCAACACTATATCCGATGAAGAAACCACTAATAGTCTTCATATCAAGTTTATTCTGTTGAGGATTGTAATGTTTGACTTCAGCCTTACAACCCTAAACATGAAAATGTCTCAAACTTGGCTTCCTTCCTGTTAATAGTTCATAAGGAGTCTTCGACACTGATTTACTAGGCACCTGATTTAGAATATAGACAGCAGTCCTCAAAGCATCACCCCAAAGAAAATCAGGCAATGACGAATGACTCATCATGCACCTAACCATGTCCATAAGCGTGCGATTACGTCTCTCTGCAACTCCGTTCTGCTGAGGAGTACCTGGCGTAGTGTATTGAGCCTCAATACCACATTCATCTAGAAATCTAGCAAACAGTCCTGGATTTCTTCCTGTCTCATCATATCTACCATAATATTCTCCTCCTCTATCAGACCTCACACATTTGACCTTCTTTCCTGATTTCAATTCAATGGCAGCTTTAAAAGATTTGAAGGCATCCAAGGAACTAAACTTGTCTTGGAGAAGTTCTATCCATCTGAATCTGGAGAAGTCATCTATGAAAGTGATAAAATACTTGTATCCACCCATATCAATGGGTGTAATAGGTCCACACATATCTGTGTGAATCAATTGCAGTACATCTTCACACCTATTCGCTTTTGTATTCCTGATTTTGGCAGTGAACTTTCCTTTGAGGCAATCAACGCAAGTTTCAAAATCAGAGAAGTCAAGATTAGGCAGAATACCCTCCTTAATTAGTCTTTCAATACAAGGTCTAGAAATGTGCCCTAAGCGTCTATGCCACAATATTGAAGAATTCTCATCTTTCCTATTGTGCTTTGTCCCAACAACAGAATTAACAAACATCTCATTCACATCCAACATATATAAACCATCACGCAAATTTCCAAAACCAACAATAGCGGAATTAAAACAAACATCAAGTTTTCCATTACCAAAAACAAAAGAGTAACCACATTTATCCAAAACTGAAATAGAAATCAAATTCCTTCTCATTGAAGGTACATAAACTGCATCCTTTAAAATCAAAATGTGTCCAAAAGGTAAAAACAAAGGAAACAACTCTTATCTCCATCACTGATACTCTAGCTCCATCTCTCACAATGACCTTCGCCTCAACATCACTTGGTTTCCTCAGGCTTGTGAACCCCTTATTTTTCCAGTTTCTTTTTCAAGATAAAACAATCATCTGCCTTATGTCCATACTTCTTGCAGTACTTGCACTCTCCTTTAAAGATATTTTTCTTAAAAGACTTATCCTTAGGCTCCAAATATTGTGTTGTTCCTTTTCCTTTCTTATCATCAAAATGACGTTTTCCCTTATGGAAGTTTTTCTTATAATTCTTTGTTCCTGAAGTAGAAGCAGCAAACTGAACACTTTGAGCTTTTGCCTTTTTCATAGAATCTTCCTCTTGAGTTACTATGGCTATCATCTCATCCACATACCATTCAACTTTCTGAGTATTATAGGAGGTACGCATAACATCAAATTTGGGAGGCAGAGACTCAAGAACCCTCCAAATTAAAGTGCTCTCACCAATTTCAACTTTGAGATTTTTAAGCTTATTATAATAGTGGACCAACTTCATAATATGCTCACGCACACCACTAACACCATCATACTTAGTTTTGTCAAACAGAGAGAGATACTCACACTTCTTAGCCTTATCAAAACGAGTGAACTTCTCACCAACAGACTTCAAGTAATCTTTAGCACTCTCACTTTCTGGTATGCTTTGTCTTATAGATTTTTCCATAGTGTAAGATATCACCTTAAGGCACACTCTATTGGAGTGTCCCCATTTTTCATAAAGAGTCTTTTGAGCTTCAGTAGACGTGTCAGCAATAGCGTCAGGCTTTTCAGTTCTCAGAGCCAAGTCAAGGTTGGCTATAGCCAAATAAAGGTCGAGAGACTCTTTCCAGTCCTCATAATTGGTCTCATTAAGAGTTTTGACAGAGTTAGGAAAAGAGACTGTCATGGAGGAATAAAGAATCATTAAATAAATGATTATGTAATATAGAAAATTGATTCCTCATATACCAGCCAAATATTTTCCTAATATAAAAAAAAACTCTAACTCATTATGATCTTGCATCAAAGATACAATAATAAACAGAAACTTATATTAACAAAATTTTAATATCGATAGGATATTTAAACATAATAAAATAAGTATAAATTGTCAACATTATTTTGTATCATAACAAAATTACACTAATAACAATATACCGATAGGATATGATAATTATTAATATAATACAGATCATAATTACAAATAAAATTTTATTTATTCTGAATTTATATCAATAATAATATATATCGACAGGATATACTTATCATTATTATAAATAATTATTATTAACAAAAATTAATCATGTAATTACCACACAAGAATTCATAAAGTTATACTCACGATAGGTGAAATTATAATCATATGAATATATTTTTAACAAATATAATAATTATTTTATTGTATTAATTAAACATAATAATTATTAATATAAATTGAAATAAAACACTTATTGGAAATAATAAAATATAGTATTTAAATGATACCATCCAGTGATATGCTAATTTCACCCAAAATAATTAATATTACTAGTTTTTAATTTTTGTGGACCACGTACTAGCAAACTATCCACCAATTACTTAGGAGAACACGTACTAGCAAACTATCCGCCAATTAATTATCCTAAGAACGATAGTAGTAGGGAATTGAAATTTGATCAATAGTTTGTTCATGTATTTAAGAAAAATAAATTTGACTCAATATTTTATTCCTATATTTATGGACACCAAATTTTGAAAGAGTTCATTCCTAATTGACACCGAAATAAATTTATCCGATAACAACTAATTACATTGAACAAAACATATTTATCAGTATAATTATTCTGAAAATTGCATTACCATCAGAACGTATTTAATGAATCTATAAATTAATAATGAAGTATAAATTCATTGAATTATTGGTTATCTGACCAACTTCAATTCTCGACTATGTCATGACAAATACGAACATATGCAATTTTAATAATTACAAATGTATGATTATAACAAATAGTCATACAACATATCTAACCGGCTCTGATACCAATTAATGGAAAAACTAATCATATAGCCTAATTATATATATGATTATACGACATATTATAATATCAATAATGCAATAAACATGTACCTGTCATGTTGAATCCATTTGCCTGAGTGTAAACTGAGAATGCTACTGCCTTTTTATGATGGAACGGTTACGCTTAATTATCTGACCTAATAGGATAGTCAAATATATAACCACCAGATGAGGGAAGGGACCTCTCAGCGGGCTATCCAAAAGAATGACCCAACCCATCACGGGTCATTCAACAATTAAGCCCAATACAATATTCATTTAATTAAGTAAATGCTAATTGATATAATAATTATATATATATAATAAAATAATTAATTAAAGTAAATCCATTATAGATTTAACATTCGGTGGTATGCTGTTTGTGCGGAGGTGATCAAAGAAGACAGTAATTCGCGCAGTGGCTCTCAGAGGCTTCTTCGGCGGCTCGACACAGGTATTATGATGATTTCACTGTGTATGTATGTGTTGATATGTGTATGTTGTGAACTTATGATGGCGATGCGAATTTTGCTCTTTTACATTGTGTGTGTTTTGGTTCTGGTGTGTATTAATCTCTACTGTGAATATGTTTGTGGTGTTTTGTGTTCTGTTTCCCCTTCTTTTCTTTGCTGCCGTCTTTTGCTTCTGATATCTCCTTTTTTTTTCTCCTTTTGTGACCATGTGCTGCTTCTCTTTATAAATTCATAGAATTGATTGCAAAAACATGTGATTGATTTCTTCCCTTTTTCATCGCGACATGCCTACGGATTGCTTCGGAAATGATTTGAATCATGTCTAGAGTCTTTCCGTTTTCATCGCGACATGTTTGTTACTTATTTTTGGAAAGAATTTCAATTTGTCTTGAGTATGTTTATTACCCTGAGATGCCAATATTAACCTGAAGTGATTCATGTCGCCATCATTTCCTGATGTTATGCACTTTGTTGCAGGATTGACAGCTTAGAAATTGAATATGAGATGATCGAATTTTCACGGTTTTCTAATAGTGCAACATAAAGAACTCTTGGCTTCATGGCATAATTAAGAGTTTGAAATGGAAACTCCACAAGATCAATAGAGGTGTTGTTCGGTCCAAAAGCTTTTGGAACTCTATCTTTGACTATCCTTATAGTTCTTAACCAATTCTATGTATCAACAAATAAAGACTTTATGACGTACTTAAGAAAATGCTTCTTTTTACTTTATCATAATTACCACCAAATTGTTTGTTTTTTTAAGTGGTGTCTTTGATAATCCTTGTCATTTGGAGAATGATGTGGTGCTTATGAGGTGTGTCGAGCTTGATGTAATCCCTCCATCAATAATAAATTCTTATTTTTGTAGCTTGAGCTCATATGTAATGAAATTTTGTGCACCTTGAATCTTTGAAACTAAAATGAACTTGTATATCTTCAAACATGAATCATGAATCTTGAGATCTTTCGCAAAGGAACATGAATCTTTATTTTTGCACACTTGGACTTACTAAACAATTTATTTTGTAATTTTGATATGGACCTTTGAAAATATGTTTTCTTGAAACACCATAAAAATTGAATTTTGGTATTTGACACAAGTGAGCTTTGAACACTTCTTAGAAGTATTATGGAACATGTCCTTGTAACAATCTTCAAATTGAGCCTTAATTCTACTCTTCTATCCATGAACAACTTGTATTACGAGGAATAGGCAAATGAAAGAATTGACGTTTTGAGCATGATGAACCCCTTGAACGAGTTCTTTAGGAAAGACGCCTGCCATGCAACCCTAATTCATGCTCTGGAAAATCTCAAAGGAAGATGAATTTTGGAATATGATAATGAAGCCTCAACCATATGATCTACAATACCTGATCCTCATACCCACGATGGTCTGGTCTCACCAACATCCATGCTCAACATCACTGGACAGAAACCCTAATTCTTCGGGGTATATCCTGAAGCTTTTGAGGAACTTTGGGGGAAGCGACCCGTAAAAACCCAAGGACCTTTTGAGTTAGAATCCATTGGTCATGTCTCGAAGAACTTAAATGAGAGAACCGGTACTATCTCCACTTGAAAATACTGCACATGCATAAACTGGTTAGTTATGATAAACACACATGCATGACTTTATAACCTAAATCTCAGGAGATCATGGTCAAGAGCCTGGTGATCTTACAAAGAGAAAATTGAGAAAGGTAGGACAAATGAAATGTATGATATGCCATGCAGACAATGCAAAACGACGAACGAAATCTTAGGGTCAAAATTTGGGTATGACAGCCCCTATGAACATTTCTTAGTTTGGATGGATGACCTTTATGGTGGCTTTTTTGAAATGGGCGAGGTATTTCCTCAGTGACTCTGAGGGACCTTGTTGGATGTTAAACAAGCCGGTGGTGGATACTTTTCTATGTGTGCTAGCTAAGAATTGGTGCACGAGTTCCATTCACAAACTCCTGGGTAGGTGGTGATGAAAGCTCTGGGTAGACTCATATACCATCATAAGGTTGCATCTTAGAAAATTTCATAGAAGAGTTTTCACTTTAGAGAATCAAAAGCTGATATGATGACCATATGTGTGTTGATGTAGGTGACATGCTCGTAAGGGTCATGACGCCCATCAAACTTTGCCAAGGTTGAAGGATTGAAACCTTCGAGGACACATCTTTCCCATATCTCAACTGAAAGTGGCTATGGGTCAAACACTTCCATTTCTTATCCAGAGGTGGTTGTAATACCCCAAATTTTACCCTTTCTTTTTTATTTTTATTTTAAATTCTAATTAACTTAATAAATTAACCTTTTTTTTTTAAATCTTGTTTTTTTTTTAACTAATAATAATTTAATTAAATTTTTTTATAACTTTACTAATGTTTCTTTATTAACTTTTTTTTTCTATTTTATTTATTTAAATCATTTTAAACTCTTCTTACTAACTTTTAGGATTTAGATTAAAATTTAACTTTTTTTTTCTTTTCTTTAAGAGTAAATTTTTTTTATGACCTTTTTTAAATTAATTTCTAACACATTTTTTAATCAAATTCTAATACCTTTTTTAAAATAAAAATCTAACTTCTTTTTAAAATTAAATATTTTTTTCTAACTTCTTTTTAAAATTAAATCCTTTTTCTAACTTTTTTAAAGTTAAATCTTTTTTCTAACTCCTTTTTAAAATTAAATCTTTTTTTTTCTAACTTTTTTAAAGCTAAATCTTTTTTTCTAACTTTTATAAAGTTAAATCTTTTTTCTAACTTTTATAAAGTTAAATCTTTTTTTTCTAACTCTTTTTAAAAATTAAATCTTTTTTTCTCTAACTTCTTTTTAAAAATTAAATCTTTTTTCTCTAACTTCTTTTTAAAATTAATTTTTTTTTCTAACTTTTTTTTAAAATTAAATCTAAATTTTTTTTTTGACACCTTTATTTTTCAAATTAAAATTCTAAATTCTTTTTAAAATTAAATTCTAACGCCCTTTTCTATTTTCTTTTTTAAAATTAAGATCTAAATTCCTTTTAAAATTAAATTCTAACAGTTTTCAAAATAATTCTAACATTTTTTAAAATCAACATTCAAATGTTTTTTATTTTAAAATTCTAACTCATTTTTTTTAAACTTAAAATTCTAATTTTTATTTAACTTGAAACTCTTATTTTCTTTGCTAACTTTTTAAATTTAAATCCAACACTTTTTTAATCAAATCCAATCCCAATGAATTCCAGATGGAGCAAAATCAAATCAATCAGATCATATCATCATCATAAGAAAATCAGATCTAAATATCAACATCACCATCATTGAATCAAATCTGAAATCATCATAAAAATTCATTCAAATCAAATCAGAGATTGAAAAAGATTGAGATATTCAAATCAAATCAGAGATTGAAAAAGATTGAGATATTCAAATCAAATCTGAGATTGAAAAAGATTTAAAAAAATCAAGTATAAAAGGACCCTCAGGAGCAACAAAACAGGGGATCGACAAGCATAAAAAACTCTTACAGTCTTCATCAAAAGTAACTAACTCTTCTTTTTTTTTAATTTCTAATCTTTTTTATATCTTTTTTTCAAAATTTCTACCATTTTTTCTTAATTAAAATTCTAACATTCTAACTCTTTTTTTTATTAAAATTCTAACCTTTTCTCTTTTATTTTCAAACTTTTATTTTTATTTTCTAACCTTTTTTTTAAAAACCAAATTTCGAAGTTCTAATTTTTTTGCTAACTTTTAATTCTAACTTTTAATCTATTTTCTTTTTCTTAATCACATTAAAAACTCTAACTTTTCCAAATCTCACAAAAAAAACCTAATTCCATTCTAACTCTTTTCTTATTACCTAAATTCTCATCGTCTCAAAACGTTCATCACTTAACTTCTAATTATCGTCAATTCCAATTTTCATCCTTCATTCCTAACAGTATTCTTGATTATCCATGAACCTGTTCACTAATATTTATTTATTTATTTTTGTATTTATTTTTATATTTGTACATAATCTAACATCATCGTTGCTATTTCATATTCCATTATCACTTGTATATTATCGCCATCTTCTTTGCATATTAATTTTCATTGTTTATTAATTTTTCGCTAACATCCTCATTTTTAAGATCCAAATTTCTAACTTTTTTTCTTGTTTCGTTAATTATAATTTTCTACTTAAATTCCTAACATTCCCGTCTAATTTTTTGTCTAACCCCGTATAATAACAGTCTCGGTTTGTTTTGGTTTTTTGCAGCTGACTAAGTTCAATTGATTTTATTTTCAGTTTAAATATTCAATTATCATATTTGTAACTGCTTATGGGATGTAATTGTGCGAGACAATTGTCGCATTTATCTTTCCGCACTTTATTTTCTGCCGTTGTATGTATATTTAATTTCATCGCATCTTTATAATTAATTTCACTCCTCCGAAGGAATTAGGTCTAGCCGTTTGACCGCCGTGTCAATAGTCCTCAACTTCAAACCCTTACAACCTTACAAACCCTATTTTTCACAAATGCCTCACCGCAGGCAAAATTACAACTTTACCCCTAGCATTAGGTCAAAGAGCCGCCGCGCTCATTTTAGGGTTTCCCGCCGCGGAATCCCTAACCTAATTTAACCCTAATTACAACTTAACAATTCAACATAGAGATTTGGAGTTTCCACACTCCACGTAAGCGTGTCCTTAAGATGCGTTTATTCCCCTTGAGACCTTGACCACAGTCAATAAGTCTCTAACCTCCCTTTTGAGGGGAACTACGATTACTCTGATTCCACTCCCGTAAGGATACGTAGGCACAAGATGCGATGTCTTGCCGAGTAAACTTAGAATTAACCCCTTAGGTCTCTTTTCTCACTTTTAATCCTTTGTATATATACCTTAAGCAAATAAATAAAGCAAATAGTAAACATTTGAATGAAAGGTTCCTGTAGAGTACTACAGAAGTTTAGGGTGCTAATACCTTCCCTAAATTTAACCAACCCCCGAACCCTAGATCTTTCCCCGCATTGTGTTTACGATGCAAAATAGGTTTTCCCTTTTTGACCTTTTCCTTCGGATAAATCAAAGAGCGGTTGTGAATTGAATTGCGATTCAAACTCATTAATAGTTTGTGATCCTATTTCCACCGCAACAGAAAATGGCGACTTCACTGGGGAGTCTTCTAAACTTTTGAGGGTTATCCCTAATTTGTTCATGTTTATTACTATTTGCTTTACTATTCATTTACATGTATATATTGTACTCTGATTTTGGGATGGTTCCTTGTGTTGTGAGATAAGTCCTACGCCCGGACTAGTGACATTATTATAGGATGGGGATATATTCGATGAGGCTTGTAGGGGGTGAATCCCGACCAAGCTGATTCGAGAATCACCGCTCAGTTGAGACCCTTTCGAAAATGGTTCGGTTGAACGAGTAATCGCGAAAACTTTTTCCATGGTCGATTGAAGTCTGTGATATTGAGGACCGTAGTACCTTAACACCACCTCGGCCTTATTTAGGACGTAGTGCGGGAGCTATGTGGGAGTAATCTTACAACGGCTGCTATGCGATACTACACTCAAAAGAGGTTCTCTTGAGAATATTATTCACCCCCGAGTCAGTCGGAAGGTTGATAATATCCGAAAGATGGGCTGATGACTTTGGGCACTTTGTAGAACCTTGTTCGGCAGGTACAACTAACCTATAGTACACTCCTTTTGGGATGGGTAGACCTTGACTCCGCTCACATTCCTTTAACCTAGGACTTTGTGTGTTTTCATGCATTGCATCCATAAAGCATCTCATTGCATTGTATTTCATGGAGTTCAAACATCATTTATGGATATCGCGGGATACCATAAATAAAAAAAATAAAATGAAAAAACAAGAAAAAGATTTCCTCGGTACCCTACGACATTCGTAAATGTTTGAATTCCATGAAATCTTCATTTGCATTCACATTTTAGCATCATACTTTTGCATTGCATGTGTCTCCCGATTTCTCATACTCGGTTCTCTCACCTTCCAGTTTTGTCACCCTAAATTCTCTGCATCAATACGACCCTTCAAAAGGATGGAAGATCAAAATCAAGAGATCAACCGTGTCAGCCATGAACTCGAAGATCTTCGAGGAAGTGTAGGGCAGATTTTGGAGATGTTACGAGCTCTTAGTGTGAAGGTGGACGCTCAGTCTACTGTTGTTTCTGAGACTACTAATACCGTTATGGAATCTTAACCAGCTGTTACTGTCGAGAATGTACCTCCTCACGGTCTTCAATCCGGTTTGGTGCCTCCCAGTGCTCGACCAGTTCGACGAGCTACCCCTCCAAAGTGTAAAACTCCTAACTCCGACCATGGTAAAGGACCTACATGTTCAAAGAACCGCAAAAAGGCTACTCCTCAACCTTTACAATATCAGCAGAGTTATGTTCAAGGTTATCCGTTTCTATATGTTCAACAACCCTATGTAGCTACTGTTGCACCTCCTTTCGATCAGCAGTTTCCTGCATGCCAGCCTGTACAGTCAGCTCCGGTATATCAGGCACCAGTTTATCAACAACCTTCCGGTTATTCGCCTATGCAAGTTCCTGTCGACAGTCAACGAGTGCCCAACGCTCCTGTTCATCAGCAATCACAGGATCAGGTTCCTTATCCCCGTAAGAGTCAGTATAAGCCTTGTCCTCCCATTCCGATGACTTTCACTGAATTATACTCCCATTTGGTACAACAAGGTCTGATTACCACCCGTGCTTTGGGTCCTCCACCTAATCCATTACCTGCAAGTCACAACGCCACCGCTCATTGTTTATTTCATGAGGGTGCGCCCGGCCATGATCTAGAGAATTACTATGCTCTTAAGAAAGTTGTCAGAAATTTGCTAGAAACGAAGAAGTTGTCTTTTGGCGATGCTCAGCTGAAGATCGAGACTCCTCTCGGGGTCCCTCACTTGTCAAGTGCGAATTCTGCAAAGCATGCTACGCCTGTGGCAAATCAGCTGAATTCAGTAATTATTCAAGGACCTAGCTCGCTTCATTTCAGTAACCCTCAGGATGATATGACCGGGATCAACAAAGAATCTGGGAAAGTTATTTTGAAGCAACGACTGAAAACTGTTGAAGATGTGACCAGCGTAACTGGGGCAAGCCATGACGACTCACAGTGATCGTAAACCAGACGTCCTTTCCATTGAGGCTCCGCCAAAGGAAACTGTTACTCTTGAATGCAAGATTTCATAAACATTTAGAAGGATTTTTCCGACAGTTCATTTGTTTATTTATATGTCTTTCTCTTCGATTAAGCATATTTAGCATGCACGAACTTGTTTATCTTTGATTAATTAATGCAACGCATATGTTTGTCTTGAATAAATCCATTCGTTTCACTCATTCAAAAAACATTTTCATAAATCATAATGCCAACTTTACCCGATCTCTTGTTCTGATGGAGAATTGGGGGGAGGATGACGAACCCAAAACGTCAGATTTCTTGTCGTATGCTTTCGATTGAAACCCGCTGATGATGTAAGGCATTGTTTCAAATCCCAAACACTGGAGATATAAGGATGTTAATCCCTAGTCAACCCTTTGAGCCTTGAAGTAGGAGTTTTTCTTTCTTTTTAAGAACCTTCATCCTAACCTGGGGCAGGGTAGGTTTCAGTTAAACCGATCGAGCGCTTAGACTCTTAAAAAGGAAGAGCAAACCTTCGAGAATTTATCCTTAGCATCTTAAGAAGTCCAATACAATGACTATCCTTCGGTTACCTAAGGAGTGGGGCAGTCACGAGCCTTTCAAAAGATTTACACGACTTGTGCATAAAAGAATATTCAAAAAATAAGAGCCCGCTAAGTCAAAAACCTATGAAGGAGACTTAGGCAAAACTGGGGCATCCCGCTGGACTCCAAAGTCAGATCAAAAGACGTTGTCCAGGCAAAAGTTAGGGAATAAAAGCAAAACAAGAGGGTACAATAAATAGTCCCTAGTAAAGAACAAGATCGTGTAATAGGTGAGCGACTGCCATGTCCAAAGCCTTGATAAGTTCTCGACCATAGCAAATCCGCTTGAGATATGAGCGTTCGTATCCGGTTAACTGAATTAGGATTGGAGAACATCACGAAGAATGGGTGGGTACAAATATAACTTTGAGCCTTTATCCTTTGTTTCTTAAACCGTGAACCGAGCCCCAATACAACCTTTAAAAGACCTAATTGAAGTAGGACTTCGGTTGAAAGCATACTCGACAAGATCACGTTTCCTGACTCCTACGAGCTATGCTCAGAAAAAAATTCATGTTGGCATTATAATTAAAACTTATATCCTGACTAGTGATTTCGGTCACAAGTTATTACGATATCTTTTTCAAAACAAAAATTCAAGACAAATATATGTGTACATTGACAAAGCTCAGGATAGGCATTTCAGACATGACGACTTTGCTTGATATCTTAGAGATTTACATATGAACATAACCCGTGGAACTTGAAGATCCTGCTGAACAGGGGCAGGCAGTTTCCCAATTCGCTTACCAACGCGAGTCTGACATTCTTAAGAGCTATTTCCCAAAGATTTCGTCGTAACACGATTAATTTGTGCCAGTTACGTCGAGACCTGACAAATCTCTCAAAGAGTTTGAGAACAATGGGGCAACCGGACTCGGTGTTCTCTATAAAATCCTCTTGAGATGACCCTACCTCGCAACGCAAGTATCCTGGGGCACCATGTTTTTAAAGGAAACAAATGGCGACTACTACAAGATCCTTCAAGATCAAAACTATGTGGTTCCACAACTTTCTTCATGCACCCGATGGATTTTACTCACGGCGGCCTTCGTTCCCCAGTAAATCTCAGTGTTGCAACAGGCTCCCAAGCTATTGCCTCATCACAGTCCCCAGCGAGACTATAAGCTGACAACCTTTTCTTGGGTAACTCGAAAGTGTCCCTCAGGTTTTCTTTTCCCCATGTGAAGACGTGATACTGTGCACCCAAGCAGATTACTTTCTCCCCCAGAGAATTCAGAACATTTAAAACCAGATTTGGTTCCACCATTGATCCTTCTCACCCATGATTGACGTATTGGTTGCAGAGAACGCAGGGTATCCCCGTCGAGATGTTTATTTCATCTCTCGTCCCGTCTCTAGTCTGTTTCGTCAGCCTACGCAAGGGCATAAGCATCACATGCCTATTTCATTACATATTCATTACATATTCATCACATATTCATTACATATTCATTACATATTCATTACATACTCATTACATACTCATTTCATAACATCTTGCATACATAAACATTAACATACATAGACATTAACGTACATTCACATTAACATATGCATCAACATATGCGTTAACATTCCCAGGTTCATTATGTTTCACCATCATTGGTCGTTACCACCTAGTAACTGGGGTTTGTCCATTCTCTCCAAATAGATTGTCAGCCCTAAGCATAAAATACATATGTGTTTCCAGTTTCCCCACGGAGCTCGATCCTCGTGGATGACGGTTACTTCAGCTATCTTTCCTTACCAGGATAAGATATTTACCCTTCGAGATCATTCCCTCGATGGAGTCTTGATTACCAGTCTTCTTTCTAGCTCGATCCTAGTCATGTCGGTAGTCAAGCCCAACCGGACGTGCATTTATTTTGCACCATCTAAAGATTTTCACCATACCATGACAGATGTTCGACTGTTCTCGCCCGAGAAGTTTATCACTGTACCCGGACGTGCATTTATTTTGCACTATCTTTCAAGAAAATCAACTACGATCCTTTACAGATGCACGCCAGTTCACGCCTGGAAAATCCATCAGTACAACACTTTACAATCCTACATGTTACAACATCGGTACAACACTTTACATCTTACAACATCGGTATACAACATTTCTCACCTAAGAAGCCGATCCTATCTTCGTTATGACTCGCAGCAAATGGCCATCTCCATGGAGCAGTTGGGCTTCCATTTACCTGTCGTCTTGAAGTATAGAAGGTTTTGAATCAAATCGTATTCAGGAGAGCACGATCTTGAAATACGGGGAGGTTTGAGCGGAATCATATTCAGGAGAGCACGATTCTGAAGTATGAGGAAGTTCAGTTCACCCTTTTCATATTCAGGAGAGCACGATTCTGAAGTATGAAGAATTTCATTTACCCGAAGAGCCGAATCATATTCAGGAGAGCACGATTCTGAAGTATGAGGAAGTTCAGTCAGCCCTTTTCATATTCAGGAGAGCACGATTCTGAAGTATGAAGAATTTCATTTACCAGAAAGAGCCGAATCATATTCAGGAGAGCACGATTCTGAGTTATGAGGAAGTTCAATTAGCCCTTTTTCATATTCAGGAGAGCACGATTCTGAAGTATGAAGAATTTCATTTACAAGAAAGAGCCAATCATATTCAGGAGAGCACGATTCTGAAGTATGAGGAAGTTCAGTTAGCCTTTTCATATTCAGGAGAGCACGATTCTGAATTATGAAAAATTTCATTTACAAGAAAGAGCCGAATCATATTCAGGAGAGCACGATTCTGAAGTATGAGGAAGTTCAGTTAGCCTTTTCATATTCAGGAGAGCACGATTCTGAAGTATGAAGAATTTCATTTACAAGAAAGAGCCGAATCATATTCAGGAGAGCACGATTCTGAAGTATGAGGAAGTTCAGTTAGTCCTTTTCATATTCAGGAGAGCACGATTCTGAAGTATGGAGAATTTCATTTACCCGAAAGAGCGGAATCATATTCAGGAGAGCACGATTCTGAAGTATGAGGAAGTTCAGTTTACCCTTTTCATGTTCAGGAGAGCACGATCTTGAAGCATGAAGAAGTTTATTTATCCTTCAGTAAGAGAAGAATCAGAATCGTATTCCAGGCGCCGACCTTAAATGCGAGAAGATTTATTTATCAGATAAGCAGCAGCCTCTTCATTTGAGTGCTTATCCATTTTGGCATATAAGTCCCTTCCAACGATAAGTGACAATTCTCCCTCGAGAAGCTTATTAGGGCACTTCCCATCAAAGTCCATTTATTTTGGCATACAGCCGGTCTTTACCCTGTATATTTGATACGGATTTCCGAAAAGTCCATTCGATCCCATCACGAAGGATAGTTTACAGAAGCTTGGATGTTATTCTTTGCTCAATGCTCCAGCAGTCTGTAATCGATCTTGCAAGCCGTGTAGATCCTGTTATTATTAAACATTCCCAAATGGGGGTCATCTCATAGGTGCCATCTCCATTTAAGGATCTTATTCCTAAAGTCCATTTATTTTGGTATACAGCCGGTTTTTACCCTGTATATTTGCTACGGATTCCCGAAAAATCCGTTTGATCGTGTCACGAGAGATAGTTTACAGAAGCTTGGATGTTATTCTTTGCTCAATGCTCCATGCATTCTGTGATCGATTTTGCAATCGTACGTGATCCAGATTTACTTTTAGATTCCCAGTGGAGGCCGTCTCACAGGTGCCATCTCCATTTGAGAATCTCGTTCCAGTTCTAAAAATGACAATTGGTCGTGTTCGCACCAGTTGACCATCATTCTAGAATTCCCCAGTGTTGTACTGTGTCCCAGCGCGTCGTTTTCCCCAGTGTGTTCTTCTCGTAGCGTCTGTCCCTGTGTCGTCGCATTCGTCAGCATTTTCGCATTCATCATTCCAGCATACGCATCATACCATATTCATGGCATCATCTGCATTAATCTGTTCTCGTTTTGTCTATAACATTGCATATTGCCACATATAAGGGCAAAATTTTCGGTTATCTATATTTAAATCCCTCCACCATGATTCCTCGAGTCTCCGCCACTCAAATCATCTGGTGTAGCTATTTAAATAGGGGCAACTGTAATACCCCAAATTTTACCCTTTCTTTTTTATTTTTATTTTAAATTCTAATTAACTTAATAAATTAACCTTTTTTTTTTTTAAATCTTGTTTTTTTTTTAACTAATAATAATTTAATTAAATTTTTTTATAACTTTACTAATGTTTCTTTATTAACTTTTTTTTTCTATTTTATTTATTTAAATCATTTTAAACTCTTCTTACTAACTTTTAGGATTTAGATTAAAATTTAAATTTTTTTTTCTTTTCTTTAAGAGTAAATTTTTTTTATGACCTTTTTAAAATTAATTTCTAACACATTTTTTAATCAAATTCTAATACCTTTTTTAAAATAAAAATCTAACTTCTTTTTAAAATTAAATATTTTTTTCTAACTTCTTTTTAAAATTAAATCCTTTTTCTAACTTTTTTAAAGTTAAATCTTTTTTCTAACTCCTTTTTAAAATTAAATCTTTTTTTTTCTAACTTTTTTAAAGCTAAATCTTTTTTTCTAACTTTTATAAAGTTAAATCTTTTTTCTAACTTTTATAAAGTTAAATCTTTTTTTTCTAACTCTTTTTAAAAATTAAATCTTTTTTTCTCTAACTTCTTTTTAAAAATTAAATCTTTTTTCTCTAACTTCTTTTTAAAATTAATTTTTTTTTCTAACTTTTTTTTAAAATTAAATCTAAATTTTTTTTTTGACACCTTTATTTTTCAAATTAAAATTCTAAATTCTTTTTAAAATTAAATTCTAACGCCCTTTTCTATTTTCTTTTTTAAAATTAAGATCTAAATTCCTTTTAAAATTAAATTCTAACAGTTTTCAAAATAATTCTAACATTTTTTAAAATCAACATTCAAATGTTTTTTATTTTAAAATTCTAACTCATTTTTTTTAAACTTAAAATTCTAATTTTTATTTAACTTGAAACTCTTATTTTCTTTGCTAACTTTTTAAATTTAAATCCAACACTTTTTTAATCAAATCCAATCCCAATGAATTCCAGATGGAGCAAAATCAAATCAATCAGATCATATCATCATCATAAGAAAATCAGATCTAAATATCAACATCACCATCATTGAATCAAATCTGAAATCATCATAAAAATTCATTCAAATCAAATCAGAGATTGAAAAAGATTGAGATATTCAAATCAAATCAGAGATTGAAAAAGATTGAGATATTCAAATCAAATCTGAGATTGAAAAAGATTTAAAAAAATCAAGTATAAAAGGACCCTCAGGAGCAACAAAACAGGGGATCGACAAGCATCAAAAACTCTTACAGTCTTCATCAAAAGTAACTAACTCTTCTTTTTTTTAATTTCTAATCTTTTTTATATCTTTTTTTCAAAATTTCTACCATTTTTTCTTAATTAAAATTCTAACATTCTAACTCTTTTTTTTATTAAAATTCTAACCTTTTCTCTTTTATTTTCAAACTTTTATTTTTATTTTCTAACCTTTTTTTTAAAAACCAAATTTCGAAGTTCTAATTTTTTTGCTAACTTTTAATTCTAACTTTTAATCTATTTTCTTTTTCTTAATCACATTAAAAACTCTAACTTTTCCAAATCTCACAAAAAAAACCTAATTCCATTCTAACTCTTTTCTTATTACCTAAATTCTCATCGTCTCAAAACGTTCATCACTTAACTTCTAATTATCGTCAATTCCAATTTTCATCCTTCATTCCTAACAGTATTCTTGATTATCCATGAACCTGTTCACTAATATTTATTTATTTATTTTTGTATTTATTTTTATATTTGTACATAATCTAACATCATCGTTGCTATTTCATATTCCATTATCACTTGTATATTATCGCCATCTTCTTTGCATATTAATTTTCATTGTTTATTAATTTTTCGCTAACATCCTCATTTTTAAGATCCAAATTTCTAACTTTTTTTCTTGTTTCGTTAATTATAATTTTCTACTTAAATTCCTAACATTCCCGTCTAATTTTTTGTCTAACCCCGTATAATAACAGTCTCGGTTTGTTTTGGTTTTTTGCAGCTGACTAAGTTCAATTGATTTTATTTTCAGTTTAAATATTCAATTATCATATTTGTAACTGCTTATGGGATGTAATTGTGCGAGACAATTGTCGCATTTATCTTTCCGCACTTTATTTTCTGCCGTTGTATGTATATTTAATTTCATCGCATCTTTATAATTAATTTCACTCCTCCGAAGGAATTAGGTCTAGCCGTTTGACCGCCGTGTCAATAGTCCTCAACTTCAAACCCTTACAACCTTACAAACCCTATTTTTCACAAATGCCTCACCGCAGGCAAAATTACAACTTTATCCCTAGCATTAGGTCAAAGAGCCGCCGCGCTCATTTTAGGGTTTCCCGCCGCGGAATCCCTAACCTAATTTAACCCTAATTACAACTTAACAATTCAACATAGAGATTTGGAGTTTCCACACTCCACGTAAGCGTGTCCTTAAGATGCGTTTATTCCCCTTGAGACCTTGACCACAGTCAATAAGTCTCTAACCTCCCTTTTGAGGGGAACTACGATTACTCTGATTCCACTCCCGTAAGGATACGTAGGCACAAGATGCGATGTCTTGCCGAGTAAACTTAGAATTAACCCCTTAGGTCTCTTTTCTCACTTTTAATCCTTTGTATATATACCTTAAGCAAATAAATAAAGCAAATAGTAAACATTTGAATGAAAGGTTCCTGTAGAGTACTACAGAAGTTTAGGGTGCTAATACCTTCCCTAAATTTAACCAACCCCCGAACCCTAGATCTTTCCCCGCATTGTGTTTACGATGCAAAATAGGTTTTCCCTTTTTGACCTTTTCCTTCGGATAAATCAAAGAGCGGTTGTGAATTGAATTGCGATTCAAACTCATTAATAGTTTGTGATCCTATTTCCACCGCAACAGAGGTTTCCTATTTTTCTTACTATATATTTAAAACAATGTCCTCCAAATTTTGATTTTGAAGGCGTAATTCATCAAAAGGGGCACGCATCTCCATTATGGTGTTAGGATTGCTGCTACCTCCAGTATCTTCTTGTGTGGGGAACTGTGCTCTCCTAGCCACCACGACCGGGAGCAGTTAAGGTTAGGAGCGAAGGTTTTGGTGAGTGTAACAATGAAGGTGATAAGTGAAGGCGTGGTTCAGGTAAGTTTTGTCAAGGCCCCACGATGGGCATTACTGTATTTGTCAAAAGTACAAATGCGTAGCACCCCTATGCAAGTAAGGGTGGCTAGAGTATTTACGAAATTATTTTGGTTTTAGGGAAAGCTCACGGTGGTGAGAAATCCTATTTTGTGGTGTTTTTGGTGAGGAGAGAGCAAGCTCATGTGAGGTGAGAAACTCTACGTCTTTGAGGTATTTCATGTGTAAAATAATGCTTGTTGTGCCTCTGCTTAGATTGTCTGTAGAGTGACTTTCTGAAACTCTCATCTAGCCATGATAGGCATGACAACAAGTGAGGGTGGGGGTGGGTTTAAGCATTAGCAGCCCTGCTCCCACCTCCGCCAACCTATATTTGCCCCACCCTGCCTCCTGCCCCTAAACCCATTTGAGGACTCTTTCCTCCTTTTCCTTGCACCATTTTAGTTCCAATTTCTATTTCAAAATGAAAGAAATTGATGTTTTCATTTGCAACATAAGCAAGATAACTTGTTTGCTCATTTCTCTCAATGTTAACTTGGGCCTTTTCAAGTAAGAAGACTAGAGAAATTCTAATTTTCTTCTGAATAATCACAAAATTCTTAAATTTTTTCTTTGACTCTTTTAGTAAGGATTATGTTTTAAAATTTTTGGAAAGAAATTATTAAAAATTTTAAAACACAAAAATGAGCTATAAAAAAGTTCATTCTAAAAAAGTTTTGTAGAGGTTTTCAAACATCTACACTAAATAATCACCCTTACTTAATGTATTTTCTTAGTTTACAGCAAAACATGATCAAGAAGAAGATGAAAATGGTATGATGAAAGTTGCATAAAATGATTCCAAAGCGTGTGTTGACACTAAGTTTTAGGATCGATTTGCCCATACCAATTTAAATAAGTTGGACGCAAACGGGTAATCTGGCCAATCCTTTTTTGAATACTTTGGAAACTTTAACATGAATCTCACATTCACATTAAGCATATCGGTCAACGATATTTTATAGAATAAAGTTTCCTCAATTATTCTCGTATAATAGAAAAATAAAGGAATGACATCATTGAATATGTTGAATCTTCCTTTTAGCATCCACGATGTCAACTCTTAACTCATCAACCAACATGTCAAGTGCCTCACCAATATGATTCAGAGTATGATCCAGTTGTTGATCAATGAAAAAAATATACAGGACACATCATTCAGGGTATATGTTATCTCATCAATAGGTGGATGAAAAAAATGATGTTTCAGGGTGAGATCTCTTAGTAAACACTGAAATTAGTTACTGGTCTATATTAGTATATCTAATTAGTCTAACATCTTTCAGATTGGATGTTGTCAATATATTTTGAAATCGTGCCTCATCAGGATGCATTAGTGTAAACATCTTTTGGTCATAGCTCACACACTTTAGTGTATCATGAAATTACAAAAAAGAAGTTGGGTATGTAATCAATATACATGATATGTTTAATTATATATATGATACATCAAAGTTTAACTAAATATTTATCTATTTGTTCCATATACGAAGAGAAACATCATCTTCATATAGACGCAACATTTATATGTCTAACGGTCCCCTAAAAAAATCTACCGGTACAATAGCTTGAGCTTGAGCCGACCTTTGTACTTGGTCCTAAATCTAAGGCTCAGGTTGAGCACGAGAACAAGATTTGGTTTGAAACCAAAAATGAGATCATACATGAGACCTAGACTAACATCTAGTTTATGTTATAATGAAAGAGGCGACAATGAACATGTGCCATATACGAATTTCTTGGGTCATATTGAGACACCTGAGCATGAGAAGACTAGTCTGGTTCAACCTAAAACAAATGAGATTGTTAAAATACTAGAGACTAAGAGACATTTGAATAAATCGTGTGTTTTGAAAAGCACTACGGAAACATTATTATATATAGATAGATTACAACTAATTACATGATATAGTCAATGTGGGACTATTCTATATACAAATATTCTTAACACTATATATTTACAAATATCAACACTCCCCCTCAAGCTTGAGCATATAAGTAAAATGCACCAAGCTTGTTACATATATAGTTAGTTCTGGGGCTTCGTAGGGATTTTGTAAACACATCTGCCAATTGATTATTAGAGTTGACAAAGCTTGTGGCGATGTCGCCTGACTCAATCTTCTCTCTGACAAAGTGACAGTCTATCTCAATATGTTTGGCTCTTTCATGGAAGACTGGATTTGAAGCAATGTACAATGTAGCTTGATTATCACAAATAAGTGTCATTGGTCTTGCTTATTCAATTTGAAGTTCCTTGAGCAACTGTTTTAACCAAATAAGTTCACATGTTGCCATTGCCATGGCCCTATACCCTGCCTCGTCGCTTGATCTTGCAACTATATTTTGTTTCTTACTTTTCCAGGATATAAGGTTTCCTCCAACAAGTACACAATATCCAGAGGTGGATCGTCTATCAATGGGTGACCCTGCCCAATCAGCATCAGAGTATCCAATTATTTGGTTGTGTCCTTTATCCTCACACACAAAACCTTTTCTTGGAGTACATTTGATGTATCTCAGAATCCGGATAACAACATCCATGTCTTCCTAACAATGGGAATTTAAGAACTGGCTTACCATACTGACTGCAAAAGAAATGCCCAGACGAGTGATTGTGAGATAATTCAACTTTCCAACCAATCTCTTATACCTTCCCGAGTCAGATAGAGGCTCCCCCTGATTGGGTAGTAGTTTAACACTTGGATCCATAGGAGTATCAGCTGGTTTAGCATTTAACAAACATATTTCGTCCAAACCTTTGTAGCCTACAAACCATATTTGACGACTCCCCTTGAGCAACAAACCTATGTGGTTTCTCCATATATACTTCTTCTTCAAGATCACCATGTAAGAATGCATTTTTGAGGTCAAGTTGATGAAGAGACCAATGTCGAATGACTGCAATGGCTAGAATAAGTCTAATAGATTCCATCTTGGCTACACGCGAAAAGGTATCACTATAATCCAACCCAAAAATCTGAGTACATCCTTTGGCTACCAAGCGAGCTTTAAAACGATCAATCTTACCATCTGGACCAACCTTCACTGTATAAAGCCAACGACAACCTACTAAAGATTTCCCATGGGGTAGAGGAACCAGTTCCCAGGTACCACTGCTTTGAAGAGCACATATTTCATCAATCATTGCTTGCCTCCACTCAGGGTAAGGTAATGTTTCACCTGGAGTTTTAGGAATAGAAACAAAAGACAAAGAAGACAAACAATTATACTACAAAGGGGAAAGACAATGATAACATAAATCAATATAATGTGGAGAAGGATTTTGTGTTTGACGTATACCTTTTCAAAGGGCAATCGGAAGATCTGACTCAGGTTGGAGGATCGGATCCAGGGATGACGAGAGCGTCGAAGGAGAATCCGTAGTGACCTTAGGGATAGGTACGACTTCAGGGACAAGTATGACATACTTTGGGTGACGACAATGATATGTTTGAAGTGGGCAAGGAGTTGGGGGGTCAACCGTATGGGTATCTAGTGGGTCAGGTTCCCTAGAATGATGGGGGATAATGACAGATGGGCTTTCAGAAGAGGTGTGGGAATACGACTTCAGGGACATATACGACTTCAGGGACAAGTATGACATACTTTGGGTGACGACAATGATATGTTTGAAGTGGGCGAGGAGTTGGGGGGGTCAACCGTAGGGGTATCTAGTGGGTTAGGTTCCCTAGAATGATAGGGGATATTGAAAGATGGGCTTTCGGAAGAGGTGTGGGAATACTTTCCTGTAGAGGTTTCGCAGTTACTTGGTTGGACTCAAAATATGGAACAGACTCGAAGAAGGTAACATCGGCCGATACGAGGTATCGTTGTATGTGAGTAGCAATGATAACCCTTTTGAGATCGTTGATATCCAAGAAAGACACATTTTAGTGATCGAGATGATATTTTATTAAGGCTAGGGGAGAGATGGTGTACAAAACACGTAGACCCAAAGACTCGAGAAGGAATTGGGTGGAGTGGAGAGTTTGGAAACAGGACTGAATGATGGATTGTATTATTAAGGACATATGGGGGCATGCGATTTATGAGGTAACATGTCGTGAGCACCGCATCTCCCCAAAACTGGAGAGGAACATTACCATGGAGAAGTAGGGTCCGAGTGGTTTCTACGAGGTGCCGATTTTTGCGTTCGGCTACCCCATTTTGTTGGGGTGTATGAGGGCAAGATGTTTGGTGCAAAATACCATTGGATGACATAAATGTTTAAAATTGTTGGGATAAATATTCACGTGTATTTCCACTTCTTAATATACGAATAGACAAACCAAATTGGGTTTTTATTTCTCGATAAAATTGTTCAAAAATGGAAAATAATTCAGATATATTTTTCATTAAAAATAGCCACGTGCAACGTAAAAAATCACCAATAAAGGTGACAAAATACATAGACTCAAGAGTAGAGACAGTATTCGAGGGACCCCAAACATCGGTGTGAACTAAAGCAAAAAGGGACAAAGCTCATTTGTTAACTTGATTAGGAAATTGACTACGAATGTGTTTCCCTAACTGATACGAATCACAATGTAAATTAGATACCTTTGATAAATTTGACACCAACTTATTTAATTTGGAAAGTCTAGGATGACCTAACTGAGCATGGATAGTGAGTGGAGAATCTTTGGCTGAGCATGTCTGAGATGACAATGAGAGGTAGTAAAGGCCTTGAGACTCATATCCGACGCCAATCATATTTCCGGAACTCCGATCCTGCAGCGTAACATTATTGTTAGTGAAGGTGATACCACAATCAAGAGAACAAGTTAAACGATTGACTGAAAGTAAATTAAATGGACAATTAGGTACATAGAGGATAGAAGTAATAGATAGAGAAGGTAGAATTTGAACAGTACCAATCCCTTCGGATCAGATTTGAGAATCACTGGCAGAAGTTATAGTAGGTAAGAAACCAGAGGTAGAGAGGGAAGAGAACAATTTTTTATTACCAGTAACATGATCAGACGCACCAGAATCAAGGATCCAAGGTCGAAGAGGAGATGATTGAGAGAGGCAAACAGATAAATTACCAGTGTGTGCTACCGTAGCAGTAGAATCTGAATTCTGATACCACCTGAGGAAATCATCGTAGTTTGGCGTAAAGTTTTGAGGAGTAGCCATGAGTATCTGAAAAGAGAAAATATCACGCGATCGGTCGCCGAACGTGCTGTCACGTGCGGTTCAGGTGGTGGCGCTTGATGCCCACGCGCGGAGACGAAGGTGGCGCGTGTGGAGGTTTCTGTCGATGAAAAAGTTTGTCTGAAGGTCGCCGAGAATAGTAGCGACGACGACGACTATGCGGTTATGACCGAAGAATGTTGAAAACTGATGGTGGAGTTGGCTTTCCGAAACTCCTCCGAAAGTTTTGCCGAAACAGTAACGGCGACAGGGGCGGCAGGGTGGTCACCGAAGAATTTTGAAAAGTGGGAGGCAAACTAGAGTGACAACACGGTTTGCAAAAAAAATAATAAACTTCTCACCAGATGCAAACAATAAATTTCTCACCGGAAGACAGTGGGTCAACCGGGTAAAGCACGACGAAGAAAGAATTGCCTCTTAGCAGACTCTAGATACCATGTTAAAATACAAGAGACTAAGAGACATTTGAATAAACCATGTGTTTTAAAAAGCACTACGAAGACATTATTATATATAAATAGATTACAACTAATTACATGATATAGTCGATGTGAGACTATTCTATATACAAATATTCTTAACATTATATATATTTACAAATATCAACTGAGACATCTCTATGCTAATAATGACATGATGAACAATCCTTCTACATCGTAGACGTTCCTGATGGTAAAAAAGATACTTATAAAAATTATCAAATTAATGATATAAAATTAAATTTATAATATTTCGCACGAGTCAACTCCTTATCAACTAAACCTTAATAATATAAGATGTAGAATCGTCCATTTCCTAATCCAAGGATACATTTGTCAATTTGCAGAATTCATTGTTATTTTTCACTTATACTCATAATTTAGAGGAATAATTAGCATCTTCACTCAATAAATAAATATAAATCATGACTTGTTGATTTGATCAAAATGATTACGATGGTGATGACTATGATCAATATTTGAGCCGTAAGAGATAGGCATGTAATAAAAAAAATGCTTAGGTTGAATATTTCAAGCTTTCCAAATTTGCAACCTTGGAAGCAGCTTTGTTAGCAAATTAAGATAACAAAAAATAACTTTCATATAAGCTTCAAATCTTATCCAATTCAATACCAATATTTAAACCAAACCTAATACCCCCATTCACATCAAAACTAGTCACATTTCATATTTGTCATTATTTTGTTACAAAACCCAAATAATAAGACAAGCATATATCATAAGCAAAAAAACCGTGACATCTCTTTATTCAAACTTTAGCCAAAGATTAAGACAAATTCTTATCTTAAGCCTATTAATTAATGCTTAAACACACACAAAAAAATCTAACACTCTTTCACTCACATTTCACAAACATAATCAAAATCATCACTTGTTTCTATATCATTATCAAAATCATCATCTTCATCCATTTCATCAAATTCCATTTCTCCTCCAACAAATTGTCCATCAAGTTTTGGTCCTTCACCTGGCTTTCTTGCCTCTTGAATTATCGACAATATTTCCTCAATACTCTGAGATGAAGAATCATCAACACAATTCCCATCATTTTCTAACTTTTGTTTTTCATCTTTCTCAAACTCCATTGGCAATTTATTACGGAACCATGGATGCATTTTAATTTCTGGGATAGTGATCCTCTGCATCAACAGCATAATGGTTACAAAATCACATATATTTAATTAAACAACATTATTTAAGAATTAACTAATATACCTTCTCAGGATTCGCTACGAATATTTGAGATAGAAGGTTTCTACAATCTTTCGAGACGCGAACATAGTCTGGAATAGAATAATGGACTCTAAGAATTCGCTGTAACAACATTCCAAAATAACAAGTTTAGAATATTAATTGACATCGTAACTTTTTTATATATATTTTGTGCACACGAAATACGTATTTTGCTTAATCAACTAACCTCGATTGTTTTTCTGAAATTTCTTGGATCATCTGGATCTTCAAAAGGATAACCACCAACTAGCATCACATACAATGTAACCCCACAAGACCAAACATCAGCAACCTATTCATTCTCCAACACATGAATATTCGTGTGGCCAATGTTAGCTTCAATTATTATTTATAAAAAAAAACTAAAAAAATCATAAATTATTATCTAACAAGAATATAAAATTAGTAGCAAAATCACCTTTCCATCATATTCTCTTCTCGACAAAACCTCCGGTGCAATGTATGCCGGAGTTCCAACCGTTGATTTGGGTTGAGAATGTAGAACGGACGACTGAAGGAAAAAAACGGAATTAAATTATACTGACAATGTATTAAAATTAAAATTTGATAATTGAGAAACTCTTGCCTTAGAATAACCAAAGTCACATATTTTGAGTTGAGGTGAAGAGCTTCCATCTAAAAGTGTATTTTCTAGCTTAAGATCTCTATGGCAAATTTCCTTCACAATCAAAATTATAATTTTCAAACCAGTTAAAAAAATAATAATATGACTCATAAGAAAATTTTAACTTGATTCATATGTGATAAGAATAAGAATAGTACCATTGAATGACAATAGCTGACTCCAGAAATCAACTGCTGAAAGAAATATCTTGCCTATGGACAAAATAAAAGAATAAAAATGTGAAATACTGTATAACATAATTTTTTAAGAAAATAAAAGTAGAAAACATTGTTGCAAAAATGAACATTTATTATTAGAATATGATAGTTGTAGAAGTTAACATCTAATGAACAGTTTAAGAACAAAATAGCTAACAACTTGCAATTGAAAAATTCAACACTAATAATAAAATTACATAAAGTTGACACTCTAACTTTGTTTAATACAAATTGTAACGTGAATGCAATCTTTAATACTATTGTTTTTTATTGAATTACTGCTTAAGAAATTAAATAACGAATATAATGGCCTCATGGACAAGAAGCACTATAATATAGTCAACTAATCTTTCAATTATCAACAATTAAAAATGAGAAATTTAGAATCAATCTTATCTACCTCGTCTTCGTCGAATCTACCAGCACTGCATATTTTTTCAAATAACTCTCCTCCCGCAGCATACTCCATTACTATAACTAAATGAAGCGGAGTACATAAAACCTGTCATTAATCAAAGTTTTATAAGATATAAGCCAGAAAACAACATGTCAGAGTTATTTTCGTAAGTACTGCTAAACAGATTTTGTAAACTTATGTCAGTAGATAAATTCGAATAAATCAATCTAAACAGAAAACACAAAAAGTTCTTACCTCTTTAAATCTAACGATATTGGGATGCTTCAAGGACCTATGATTGATAATCTCTCTTTGGACATGTTCATCAATCTGCAAAGCCAAATAGTTACTAACAACCCAATTAACCTAAGACAATCCAAAGTACGAGGTAACATACATGGATATATATAATATAACCTTAGTCCTAAGACAACCTAAGACAAAAGACAACATGCAAAGGTTGAGAAATGAAGTGAAAAACAAAAACAAAACAACAAACCTTGAGGCCTCTCTCAATGATTTTGATAGCATATAGTTTACCACTTTGTCTCTCCCTCACAAGTTTTGCTACTCCAAAATTTCCTGATCCAATATCTTTAATAGTTTCATACCTTTCTTCCATTCTTATGACGTAAGTGTTATATTTTGAAGAATATATGAACTTGCAACTAGCAATATTGAAAATTATTCTCTGTCTATATGTGAAGCATCTTCTTCTTCTTATGACCTCAAATTTTCAATTGGGAAATAAATAAAGATGTTTGGTTTTGCTGCGGTTTATATCAACGTTGTTGTCAATTTGTTACAAGTGGAATTTAAATATGCCTTCAAAAAGAGGGCTTAAACAGAAATGGTATAAATGACACGTGGCAACAATCTAGTGGTTGAAATTCTTGCGAACTAAAAACAAGTTGGTCCTTCGTGGCGATTGATTGCTTTTATTGGAGGAACGATAATTTTATATGACCGTCCCTAACAATGTCACAAATTGATTAATTTGTCTCATACATTAATATTTGATGGAGCTGTTGTAATATATCATCTTCATAGTTAATTGATGAACGTGTCCAAATTCAGAATCTAAGTTGTTTAATGCGATGCAAATCATGTTTTGATTTTTTTATAAGTGAAAATTGTTCTCGTGGAATGTAAATAAAGAATTTTAGGTATTTTGATTTGCTAAAAAAATTGACATATTGAGAAAATTTGTTAAAAAAAAAAAATTACAATCACAATACAAATATAACGTAAAAACTCTAAAATTAAAGAGAAAAATTACAATAACAGTCAAATGGTAAACAAAAAGCTACACAGTTCTTAGTAGTCAAGAGCGTGTTATTTGATTTTAGGAAACAAATGTTTAGGTTGCATTCTAACGGTTAAACGTTAGCTTGCATGCTCGCGGTGGTGAGTTAAGCGCTAGTTTATATACGCATTAAAAAGGACTAAACAATATCCGTTTGTGAAAAGGTTTTCGATCGCACGGGGGCGAAAAAAGATAGGTTTGATTGGTTGGTTTGTATTAATGAGCAAGTTCTTAGATCACACTCTAACGGTTAAATGTGGGATTGCATGCTCGTGGTAGAGACTTAAGCGCTAGTTTATATACACATTAGAAAGGATTAAAAAATATTTTTGTGGAAAAAAATCGATCGCACAGGGGCGAGAAAAGAGGTTTGATGTGTTGAGTATTTTTTAGGTAAATGACGAATGCTTAATGAGAACGACACATGAGCCTCGGGGCCAATTAATTGGGGTATTACTAGAATGCTTAACATCAACGATACCTTTTTCATTCGAAGTATTATGAAATTTGTTTGATCGACAATGAACATTCAACAAGAACGAGACTTATGTCTCAGAGTTGATTGTTCAAAGGTTCTACCAGAGTGCTAGAATCCAACGGTCCTTCTTTTTGTCCAAGTTTAGATTAAGTATTTTATAAACAAAATGATGAACAAAATACTCTCCCAAAACGTGTGCCTCGGAACCGGTCAATCGAGGATTCAGTAAATACGAGACTCCAAGGGTCCTTTTTCTTTCGAGTTTGTTTAGGAACCAATTTTAACATTACGGTTAATCGGGAAAAAGTTTGAATCGCATGGATAATAATTTAATCGAGTTTGAAATGAATCATTTGATATTGGACCAAGGTTTTGCTCATTGAAAAATGTTCATTTTTGAGTTATTTTATCATTTAATTATTTAATTACCAAGATGATCAAAACGTATAATTAAGTCATGAGTAAAATGTGAAGTTAACCATAATGTGCTCAAATACAGTTTGTGCGTAATGACAATATGAGTAATGTCATATACAAGGTCATAATGTGACGAAAATACCATATCAACGTATCAAAATTTTGACGGCATAACGACATAAAAATGTCAAATTCGTTGATCAAAGTCCAATTCACACAACACAATGCACTGAAGTAGAACAACAACTAACAGCAACACAAAATCATGTTTACAATATTTACATGGAAAATAACTATTTAAAAATGATACATCAATTCATAAACACAAAATTTATCAAATAAATCAAACAAACAAAATTAAAACCATATTATAATTGAAACAAAATTAAAATAAAAGGATTAAAGTGGAACTATTAACTATAGTAATAAAAAACAAAAATAAAATAGAAAAATAAAAATAAGAAAAATAAATTGGAGAAAACAAGTTTACAGTTCGTTCTTGGAGTTTGTCACACTCAAAATTAACTTTCAATTCCATGTCATCCCTTAAATTGTTTAAGCAGTGACTGTTATGGTGGTTATAGGCGGAGCTTTGAGTCCGGCATGGTGGTGATTCTTCATGGTGATGGAGTTTTTTTAGTGATGTTGGATCGTGTATGTGGGAGATGAGTTAAAAACGGCGTTTGATTCAGAGACGGTGGAAGGGTGTAGACCAGAGGGGTTATGGTTGTTTTCGGTTTGATGATGGTGGCTAGATTTAGCAGAGATGTTATGAGACGCAAGGTTTTGGTTTATTTTTGGATGGTGAGGAGTTTTATTGAGAAGGGTTTGAAGGTTGTTAAGAGGCGAAGAGAAACTCGGTTGAAGGAAGAACATGAATGTGGGTTGTTGTTTAGGTGGTGCTAGAATGTTAAATGGTGGGGAGAGGTTATTGAAAAAGGGTGGTGTCGCACCTCGAAAAATCATTCGAACATACGACCCTCGCGATAAAGGCGCGAAAATGCAGTTCGACAGAGTCGCCGCCGAACTTTATTTATCCCGAATAGATGGGAAAGGAAAATATCGAGAAAACCTTTTAAAACGAAAGGATAGGAACACAGTCATTGCAACCAATGTTCTGGGTTCAGAAGTCAGTTACGCAAGGGAAAGGTATCAACACCCCTCACTTCCGTTGAACTTAACGGGAACCTCTTAGTATGATTTGCGATGGGCGTTATCTAAGCTTGTTGTTTTTCTTCTCAATGGTAAATGCGAAACGATAAGATAAAAGAAAACGGGGGTACGGGGAAAATGTGTGGTTTTAGGATAGGATGCTCGCCAAGTATTGGGGCCCTTGTACCTACATATACTCATTCGGACGAGAATGAGGAATCAGAGCTCTCATAGTTCGACTACGAGAAAGGATATGGGGAACATGTAAGATGGATAGAAGGTAACGGAATGGCGAAGAAAAATGGAAGTGATCTCGCCAAGATCATCGCAATCTTGTGCCTAAGTAACTTACATTCAGACAAGAATGAAGAATCAGAACGTCCATATTTCGTGCCTAAGTATCTTACGTCCGTAGTATCTTACATCGCAATCTGTTTAGCTGCTCCCATGTCTTTCTTGGAAAATGACTTTCCCTATTGCTTCTTTAACATGTTAATGTTAGAAATACTTTTCTCTACAATAAGCATATCATCAACATATAACAACATGATTATGAAGTCATCGTTAGAAAATTTCCTAACAAAGACGCAATGATTTGAATTAGTCTTTTGGTATGCTTAATCACGCATAACAGACTCAAACTTCTTGTACCACTGACTTGGAGCTTGCTTCAACCCATATAAACTATTTCTCGATCTACACACATGATCTTCTTTACCTTTAACTTGAAAACCATCGGGTTGTTTCATGTAGATCTCTTCTTCCAAATTGCCAAGAAGGAAAGATGTTTTCACATCCATTTTCTCAACCTCTAAACAAGAGTAGTAGCCAAACTCAACACAGTTATACATGATGACATCTTTACAATAGGTGAGAAAATATCATTAAAATCAACACCCTTTATTTGAAGGAAACCTTTCACCACTAATTTGGATTTATATCTTGGAGACTTAGAGTTGCCTTCATGTTTAAATCTATAAATCCATCAGTTTTCCAAAGCCCTTTTGCCTTTAGGCAGCTTCACTAAATCATAAGTGTGACTATCATGCAATGATTTCATCTCATCGTGCATTTCATCCACCCCCTTTTGATTTTCATCACTTTCCATGGCCTTTTGAAAACACTCGGGTTCACCCTCATCAGTCAAGGTCACATACTCATCAGAATTATACCTTATAGAAGGATGTCTCTGCTTGTTAGACCTCATAGGTTGAACTTGAGATGATTCTGGAGTTTCACTAAGATTCTCATCCTGTGACAAATCGCTCTCCCCTTCACCATCATTAGTTGGAATAGTTACCTCATTTCTAAGTTATTGATCATCAAAATAATCATATGGCTCACCATCATGATCATCACCACCAATAACATCTAAATTATGACTAGGTAACTGAATTGGATCAACATTAGACAGACTGGTATCTTTCTTAGGTGTAACCTTCTCTACCTTATCTTCAACTGTCTAGTCTTCCATAAACACTACATCGCGACTTTGAATAAGCTTCTTCCCTACGGGATCATACAACCTGTAGCCAAACTCATCTTGCCCATAGCCGATGAAAATACATTGTTTTGACTTCGCATCCAACTTGGATCTTTCATCCTTTGGAATATGCACAAAAGCCTTACAACCAAAGACTCTCAAATGATCATACTTGAAATTCTTTCCAAACCAAATTTTGTCTGAAACTTCATTGTTCAAAGCAACAGTAGGAGTGAGATTAAGAACATGCACTGCCGTATAAAGTGCCTCGCCCCAATAATGATTGGGCAACTTAGCTTCAGAAAGCATACACTTTACTCTCTCTCAATTAGTTTTCGACTTATCCTCTCTGCTAAACCATTCAATTGAGGAGTTTTAGAAGGAGCTTTTTCATGTACAATGTCATGCTATATGCAATAGGAATAAAATGGTCCACAATACTCTCCACCATTGTATGAACGAACACATATCAATTTCTTGCATGTCTGCCTCTCAACCAAAACATGAAATTCTTTGAGCTTTTCCAAAACTTGGTATTTTGTCTTTAAGGAATAAACCCATAGTTTCCTGGAGAAATCATCAATAAAGGTAACAAAATAAAGTGCACCACTAAAGGATTTTACCTTTAATGGACCATAAACATTAGAATGTACCAATTGAAGCAACTTTGACTTCCTTGAGGGAGGATGTCTCTTGAAAGATACTTCAATCTGTTTACCAACCATGCAATGAACACTTCTCCAAATCTACATTCTTTAATCTAGGAAGAACATCTTTTTTGGCCAAAACATTCAGCCCCTTTTCACTAATATGACTAAGTCTTCGGTACCACAAAGATGCTTCCATGTCGATAGCATTCATACTGTCCCTATCAATCAAAGTTTTTGCCCAATACAATTTAGAAAGCTTTTCCCCTATAGCGACAACCAAGTTACCTTTGTTGAGTTTTCACTTTCCAAAACCAAAGTGATTATCATAACCACAATCATCTAGTATATGCAGATAGATTAAATTAAAGTGGACATCTAGATCATGTTTGACACCTCTAAGAAACAATTGCGTTCCCATGTTGGTTTGCAAGAAAACATCACCAACACCAATTACCTTAGACACGCCATCATTACCCATATTCAACACTCCAAAATCACCAGAAGTATAAGATGTGAAGAAATCCTTCCTGGGTGTAACATGCAATGTAGTACCACTGTCAACTATCCACATGCTCTTGTCTGATACAAGATTAACAGACTTATGATCAATGAGAATAACAATATCATCACTAGTAGCAGGAGTAACACGATCACCATCATGATATTCATAGTCTCTTTGTTTAGACTTACCCTTCTTGTCTTTGATACCTCTTTTCCACTAATAGCAATACTTTTGTACGTGTCCTGTTTTATGACAATAATGACATTCTAGATTCTTGTATCGCGACTTGGACTTGCTTCTGCTATTCTATATACCACCATTTGGTTCCTTTTTATGAGTTCTCCCCCTATTTTTAGTGACAAGTACATCTGGTTGAGATGAAGAATCATATGCCTTCCTTCTCATATCCTCATTAAGAATACCATCCTTAGCCGTTTTCAAAGAAATAACACTTGTAGGAGCAGAACATGTGATTAAAACCCGAAATGTCTCCTAAGACACTGGTAAAGATAACAATAGAAATATTCCTAAAGGTTCATAATCAAATTTGATACTCATTCCTGACATCTGATCAAGGAAGCCTTGAAAATCACTCAAATGATCTGAAATAGAATTCCCCTCTTTATACTTCAAACTTATGAAGCTATTCAACAGGAACACTTTATTATTCCCTGATTTAGAGGCATACAAGGACTTTATCTTCTCCCACAAAGTATTTGCATGTGTCTGATTAGCAATATGATTATAAACATTATCTTTTACATATTGTCGAATAAAACCACATACATGTTGATGTTGAAACTTTCATTCTTCATCAGACACAGAATCTGGCTTTGCGGAACTAAAAATCGGTAATGCAATTTCTTCACAAATAGTAAGTCTTTCATCTTACCCTTCCATAAATGATAATTAGAACCATTCAACAATACCATCTTCATCTTTGTATTTGACTCCATCATTCAAACAAGTAAAATAGCCCTTAACCAAGCGCTCGGATGCTACTCTGATGGGAAATTAAGATACAATAATAAACCAATACGCAGCGGATATAAAACTTCCCAAAACTTGTAGGAATCTTGAGGATCAAAAACAAATATAAGATGACAAATTGAACAAATAAAGACACAAAAGGACACCGATATTTTTAACATGAAAAACTCCTCAATATGAGAGTAAAACCCACGAGTTGTACAGACCAAATAAATAACTCTACTATAATCAATTAAGAGTACAAATTTTTTTTAAAGTGATTCACAAACTAGTGTTAACACGCGTAAATTACAAAACTAACTAACTTACAAATAAGACCATTAGAATTTTTTCTTAAAATCACATGATATCCTCAAGGCAAATATATTTACATGTGACAAATCATTTAATAAAAATAAATAAATATTACATAAATCTAATTAATTACTAAAAACTTCTAAAAATAATACCAATTACAAAAATAAAGAAATATCACAATTTCTAAAAATCAACAAAATCATAATATCTGAATGTCTAAATTTCTAAAACCAAATTTGTCAAATTTCTAAAAAACAAGGCAACTAGATGAAATGGTAACCCCATCAACTTCAATCTTTATCTCCAATGCAAAACCTAGAAAATTCAAGACCAATACTACACACGAAGTCACACCAATCAATTTCTTAATCTAAAGAAAATCTTCATTACATAACTATTGAAAACTAACCGACCTTATTAGAAGTTATAGACAAACATGGTTATATTCACAGCAACTCTTTAACAGTTTTGGCGATGTGTGCACATAACCTTTTAAGTCCACTCAACTTTGTCATAGTTAACATCCTTTTTGTCCTAAGTGTACACGCCGAATAAATAGCCACCAACATCGCAATAATAGCACAAAATCCGCTTAACAACAATTTGTGTTTTTTTATTTTATTTTATGTGAAATTGGATATTAAGTGTATCTTCTAGTATTTCTAAAACTAAAGTTTGAGTTAAATGTAGAATTTTATGCGGAAAATCAAAAATATTTTTTTTTTTTAAAAACACTATTTGTTTCTTCACTTAAAAAAATTATCAGAAAAAAAAGAATCATGTGTACAAAAGAGGAAGTCCTTTTTTATAGAAAATGTGCTTGCTTTTTTGACTGCGTTTTAAAAAAATGTTTTTAATATTGTTTTTGTTTATTTTGGAAATGGATTTATAACATTTTTATTATGTAAAGTGCTATAAGTAGTTTTAAAAATATTTTTTTTTATTTCAATAATAACAATTTTTCTTCCATATTTTGTAAAAATGCATAAGTATATTTTATTAGAATAACTCAGTTTTTCAAAAAAAAATTCAAAATACCCTACATTTTAAATTATTTTTTAAAGTACTCCACTTTAGAAGTGTGATAGAGAGTTGTTTTCAGATGAATTGGCGACAACTTTATGGGTTTCAGGGGTGTCGCCAATTGGATTGGAGACACCTTATGGTGCTGCCAATTCAATTGGCGACTGGGTATTAATATTAAAAGGGAGACACCAATTGATATAGAGACATTGTGCATTTTGTAAATTTTTTTAAGAAAAATAAATAACATCACTCATTAATTAAAAATAATATTACATAAATTAATATTGGCGATCAGGTTGGTCATACCGGTCACCAGTTCCACATTCTCTAGGCACCCTCACTCGTTGCACTCGTCTCACTCGTTGTTGATTCACTTCAAGTGTTTGAGGAGTTGAAGTCTCAAGAACATCCTCAGCTGATTTCCTAAGAATTTCTTGCATTTCCATGAGGTCTTATGTGTTGAAGCTGAGCGTGCGACCCATGCCAGAGTAGTTCAGATGTGATGAAGGGGTCAACGGTGTGCGGCCTGGACGATTGAAGGGGGACATTGGTGTGAAGGATTCGTTGGTGAAAGTTTGAAATGATAGTGGTGTTTGAAAGCCATAAGGTTGTTGGGAAGTTTGTGTGTGTAGGTTAGGGTATGATGTCTAAGGGTTTTGACTATGGAAAAATGTTTGGGCGTTATGGCTATGGTATGATGTACCCTCATTTTGGTTATATCTTGATGTTGTGTTTGGGGCAAAGCCATATTGGGTTTCTTGATAATAGTCATTTTGTTGGAGATGGTATGTGGGACGCTCTTGGTATTGTGGTTGGGTGTTTGATATGTTTGGATGGTGGGTTTGTGTGTTAGTGGGTTGGTAAATTTGTGGGTAGGGGTTGTGAGTAACATGGTCGATAATTTCCCGATGGGTTACACACTGAAGCTTCTTATGTGTAGGTGGTTTGTCGTGGGTCGTATAGATACCTCTATTCGGAGACAAACCCAATTGCAACCTATCTGTACCAAGCCATATAATTATTAGTTGGTATAGACATGGTTTCAATACTACCTTAACGAAATTAGAATGTCAAACGCAGATGCAGGAAAGTGGTTGGATAACATTCCACTGGAAAAGTGGACAAAGGCTTTTGATGGTAGATGTCGTTGGGGCCACATGATGACAAATCTTGTGAATCTATGAACGGGGTCTTCAAAGGAATTAGAAACCTTCTAATTACCGCTTTAGTGAGATCAACCTATTATAGGTTGGCATCACTTTTCGCAACAAGAGGCGAAAGATGGAGTGCAGTGTTAATGTCGGATAAAGTATTCAGTGAAAGCATAATGAAGGTGATGAAAGAGGATACTATCAAAGGCAGAACACATGCAGTTACAAACTTTGACTGTCATAGGCTAACTTTTAGTGTACAAGAAATAATGGACCATAATGAGAGGATGTCAAATTTATCCTATGTTGTCAGATTAAACAGATGTTAGTGTGACTGTGGCAAGTACCAGACCTTTCGTGTACCTTGCTAACATGTCATTGCGGCATGCGCACATGCTCGTCAGGATGCTTATAGCCATCTATCTGATGTTTACAAGGCGATTAATGTTATGAATGTCTACAACGAAGACTTTGCAGTGCTACCAATGGAGGAATATTGGCCTCCATACCAAGGGGACATAGTTTGGCACAACGATGAGATGCGAAGAAAGAAAAAAGGGCGCCCAAACAACAAGCGTATAAGAACCGAAATGGATACGACTGATAAAATGATAAGATTATGCAGTATATGCCGCCAGCCCGGACACAATCGAAAAATTGTCCCAATGTCGGAGAAACCTCTACATCATGATGTAGTTTATTCTTTCAATTTTTGTAACATAATATTTTCATATATTGATGAGTCTTTGTTACAACAATGTTAACAACAAACAACACATACCGCAAACTAACAACAAACAATACATACGACACATAAAACAGATAACGGAAAAGAAACATAAAACATTTCTAACTAATTACAACAATCAAACTAATTTCATTCGGTCCAAACATGACTTCACTCGCATCCTTGTCAGTCTTAACGCGAACTCATCCACGTAGGCGATCAAGTCTCTCGATACTTCAAATTTTTTCCCTTTCACCAATGTCTCCTTCTAACCAACGATTCAACTCCCTCTTAAGTTGATTGAAACTTTGAGTGTTCCAAAACAGCATGTCCATCAGAGACTTCTCTCTCGAATATACCACTTTTCTCCACCAACGACGATACGTGTTAACAGTGGAACAAAGATCTGAGATGAGCTGTGGAACCAAATGATCAGAACACCTCTATTTATAGAAAAAAATTTCACTTTCAAGATTGACTTCATCTTAATTGGCGGCTCCCTAGTAAGTATTAGACCTAGTTGCCAATTGGATTGGAGAGTGTCTCCAATCCAATTGGCGCCATTATTCAAGCCCTTGTGAAGGGTCGCCAATTCCCATGACGCCACCATGTAATCAGTACTCTTAACTGGAGTACTTTGAAAAATAAATTGAAATGTGAGATATTTTGAAAATTTTTTGAAAAACTGAGTTATTTTGGTAAAAATTTCGCATAAGTACTCTTAAAAAGCATATAATAATGTTAAATCTGAAGTATTGGTTCAATTTAACTTCTATAAATATTAGAAAAGTATGATAAAATAATATATATGATATAAAATATAATATATTAAAAACTAATATATATATATATATATATATATATATATATATATATATATATATATATATATATATATATATATATATATATATATATATATATATATATATATATATATATATATATATATATATATATATATATATATATATATATATATATATATATATATATATATATATATATATATATATTAGGCATATTTAGTGAGAATGAATAAAAATCATTAGATTTAAAAAGAAAAGATTGAGATTAAATCATGATTTCCACTAAATCATTTGTTATTAAGAGAAAAGAGAAATCAATATTTTTAATCTCAGCATTTTCTTTTTAAATTTAATATATATATTTTTAAACTTAATTTTTTTTATTCAACTAGGGAGCATTGAACATGTTGAGACTTTTTCTAGAACAACCTTTGTGAGAGACACACCACATACTCACCCAAAACATTAAGGTGATAGGTGTATGGGTTCTCTCACGTATAAATGCTCAAGTCACCACATTTCTATCAAATGTGAGACTATTATCCACACTACTCACACTTGTTAATATTTAACAACATAATCTCTATCAAGTCACCACATTTCTATCAAATGTGAGACTATTATCCACACTACTCACACTTGTTAATATTTAACAACATAATCTCTATTTTTTATTTTAAAATATAATGGTTTAGAATTATTCTCATGTTCTAAAATAAAGATGAAATTTTTATATGATTTGTTATATAATAGATTAAATAGATTAAATTAATAGATTAAATTAAATTAATAATAATTCCATATAAAATATAAAAATTTTGTATTATATTATATTAATGTATGTATGAAAAGAAAATATAAACACTATTAAATTTTATAACACTTTTGTTTATATGAGTTTATGATTTGAATTTATTTATATTTGAATAGATAGTACTAGTAATAAGAGAGTGAGAGGAAGAAAGGGAATGACGTAGACAGCGAATTGAATAGACCGAGAGGCAAGCTAGCTGGGCATGGGGCCGTTACTCACGCAAGTTGATTTACGCTACGCTATGGGAAAGAAAAGAAAGAGTCTCAGTTTGTTGTTGTTTCCATGAAGAGAGTGAAAATGAAATGATGAAGTAGACGCGTGCGTACAAAAGGTTGTGAACTTGATTACATCAAATTACTTGTAACTTGTTGCACCTTCTCTTATTTATTTAGAGGTTAGGGACTCCGACATATCTTTTGTCCTTCATTTGTCATTCTGTAATTCAATTAAAATTTTAAAAATATACCTTTTTGAATAAGTTAAATATGATTGGAAATGATTTGTGATTGTCTAATTTAAATTTAAATTCGAGAGAAAATGTTAGACGAATATGTAATGATTTAATATATAAATATAAGTAGTATTAGTAGAAAAAGTATTTATGTTAAATGTCTGATGAATATGTAAATTATTAGAAAGTATATAAAATAAAGATTTTTAAAGTAAAACTATACTCCCTCTGTCACTCATCATAGGAATCTATAACAATATAGTATTATTGATTTATTCTTTATGTTGGGATAGTCAATGTACCATAAAGACACTTCTCATTCATAAGTTCAATGCACTCGAGGTATGTTTGTCCCTAACGTTAATGGTGGATTTGCATTCATAGGTGCTACACACGAACACGGGAAATTAACCTATCATCCAGTTATACTTCACCCCAATGTATATAAAAAGTTCAAATTGACTATGCAAAATTTATAGAGTTGAGACGGAAATTTCTAATCTTGCGATATCGCAAATTTCAAGTGAAATAGCAGAGATTTAGAAAATAGTAAATTTTTTTACGGTATTTTTTATCATAAATTTTGAAATATTTTGTACCTAAACTTTCATAATTTTAATATTTTCTATTAAAAATTTTAAAATTTTTGGTACAAAACCCAAAATTTTTACTGGAAATTAAAAAAATATATATATGATATAGAATTCAAAAAATTTAATAGAAATTTTAAAATTTTCGATAGTTTGTCATTATTATTTTTTTTCAATTTTTTTTTTCTTTTGTAGTGAAATCTAGAGAGGCAGAGACGACACTATTGTAGGGAGTGTTATCGGTCGAGCGGCAGACTAAGGTAGGGCTGACAGGGGTGCTGATGTTCAGTCTTCCCAGCTACAGACAGGACGAGTGACCCCAACCGGTTCATATCAGAAGCGGTTGGTTGAGCGAGGTTATTTTCGGGCACCTCGTTCCACTCGACGCCGACCATTTCGATCAATAAAGCAAGCTTCATATGAGGAGCTTCCAGATGTTCCTGTATCTAATCATGTTGTTGAGCCGCTGGTTGATCCAGTTGCTCAGGAGGTTGTTGAAGGTGTTGGTTCATAGGAGGTTGCTCGGGTGGTACAACCAGATGCTGTTGTTGGTGAGTCGGACTCATCGATTACTACTGACACGGAGGTTACACTTCCTTCGACTGAGCCCTCTGTGCACGCATATGGAGGATTCTCAAGAGGACCCATCAGCTGGTCGGTACTTACAGAGTATGTTGAGCACGTGGCCTTACAATTATGGCAGGGCAAAGTATATATCTTTTATGTTTAACTTTAATTTTTGTTTATATATACTTGTCACATAAGGTATCAACTAATTTGTTTATATTTTGTTGTCACATGAGCAAGCCACACTGAAGGTAACATCATACAGGTTTAAGATGAAGGACTTCTCGAAGATTTTGAGGCCTGAGCAGGTCAGTTGGATTATACGGAACTTCCAGCTGCTTGATTTTGCCCATTGCTCCCTCACCATGTCAGACACTTCATTTCTTAGTGTCTTTGTTGAGAGGTGGCACAAGGAGACATCATCATTTCATCTTTTGTTCGGGGAGATGAATAACACTCTAGATGATGTCTCCGCATTGTTCCATCTCCCTATCGATGACAGATTCTGGATGGCTCCCATTCTTAGCATGGCTCTTGCATGTCCGGTTGTGTCACGTGATTTGAGTTTGTCTAAGGCGGAGGTGCTGAAGAAGTTTGGTGAGACCAGGGGTGCAAACCTTTTGTATGTATTGGCTTCGAAAGATATACGATCAACTTGTAGCTGTTGGGAGGTATGAGGTTACCGCTAGGGCGTACATGCTACATATAGTGACATGTACTCTCTTTGCGTACAAGTCTGATACTTATATTGATGTCCGATATTTGTGCCTATTCAGTAGCCTCGAGGACACCGGTTGGGATTGGGGGGTGTTGCGTTGACCCAATTATATACATCCCTTGGAGTGGCGATGGTCTTTGAGACCAAGAAACTTGCTGACTATTTGAGTCTGTTACAAGTATACTTGAAATTATTATTTTTTGTGGCTTTCATATTTATTTTTTATGAATAACATTTCTTATTTATCATTTGTTGCGTCTCGATTTTGATATCAGTGATGGACATACGAGCATTTCCCTAACATCTGTGACAGGAGGTTGTAGTATTGTGAGGTGGGGGCCCCACAGACGAAGAGGTGGAAGGCAAGACAGTCACATCCCGGTGGTGTTGCTGAGTACATGAGGAGGCTCGATGCTCTGAATGTAGATGATGTCATCTGAACATCATACACTAGTCATAAAGTCCACAGTGAGTTTGGGGAGTCGTCATTATATTTAAGTTATTTACGGTAGGAGACCATGGTTTCTAGACACTTGCTTGAGAGGTGTCTACGGTAGTATGGCTATGTTCAGAGTATCCTACGACTAGTTCCAAATATAAAAACTTTAGAGATTGATTTTTGGTTTCAGAGTAACCTCATCAGCTCTGGTCGTGCCATTAGAGATCCAGCAGTCACTATTCATCACCCCTCGCAGTGTGAAGATGATTATTTAGAGTGGTATCTCATTGTATCACACTCTCGCATCACCCCATCTACAACTGATGTTGGGCCTTCAGATGACCGAGTACCTGTTGATGACATGCCGCCGCCTCCTCCAATAGATCACGCCGATGACCATCAGAGCCTCCAGATGATTACAATTATTATGGATAACCTAAAGAGTTTGGTAAACCCAGATGATGAGGTTTATACTGGATTAGCATGAGCTGCACACATAGCCCGTGGGAGGCCTATTCAGATATCTTTTGTATTATTTGTATATTATTCTGACATGTTCATCATAAGACTTTTTTAGCTAATATTACTGATCATGTTTTACAGCAAACCCCCAACACAAGATCTAACCATTTTTAGATTCGATTTTTGATTTTCGATTTTGATCAATACTTTATTTATGATTAATATTAAAGTATGAAACTTTAAAGTAGATGATAACAACTTTCAATGATGGTGAAAGGTACACATTTAATTTATATAATTGTGGACATTATGAAATTTTGGTTTATGATTTTTTGTGATTAATTTGTGATTGGAACTTTAATGGAGAGATAAACATAAATGTTTATTTATTCATAACCATGGTGAAAGGTACATCATTATTTTAAATAAATATATTTTATATGATGTTCTAAATCTTTGTAAAATATGTTGAAATTAATTTATATTTATGTTAAGATTAACATATGCAATAAATTTATATATGCGTGATTTATAAACTATTCAAGTATGTGAATTTGGTTTATGGTGTTTACTTGAATGTAAATCACATGTTCAATATTATTCTTTAGTGCAAGTAATTTATTTTAATTAATAATGCATTATTTCTAGATGAAATGATTTGAAAAAACAAAAAACATGAATTTGAATTTTTAGTGCATGTTTTGGTAACACAAAATGATGTAAATAAAATGTTAAAAATATCAAGATCATGTTTATATTGTATTTTAATTTGTGCAAGAATTTATTAAATTCAAAATAATTTATTTCATATTATATGTGTATCATAATATGGAAATATTATTTGTTGTTCATCTTGATATTAAAATTGATTTTTGCGTATATTTTAGATTATTATCATTTGAAGAATATTTATGAAGAAAAGTTATAGAAAACATTAATTATGTGAACTCATTGTTTATTTTGTATTGTGATTTTTATTTGAATATACCATAGAACATTGTTAAATATGAAACATGAATTTATCACATAGAATAGAATTTGTTATGCATATGTTAGTTATGCAAGAAAATTGTTTATTTTAAAAGAATAGAAGTAAATTCTATGGTGTTGTATTTATATGGAGTTTATGCGTTACATGTTTGAACACACTTCTTGAAATAAATGTTAGTCATGACAAATTTGTATGATCCTGGTTTTCGATTGATATAAATGTTTAAGTGTATTTTGGATAGATTTAAGTGCTAGTAAAACTTCAAATTAAAAATGTTAGCAAATAAATAATAACATAAAATTTGTGTATATGATAAAATGAATGGCAAAAGTGTCATGGTGATAGTTTGTCAAAACTATCAAGAATATAAATTTATTTTGTATATGATAATTGTACTAAAATGATAAAAATGTCATGGATTGATGATAGTTAGTAAATAATATCAATTGTACATAAAATAATCATATGCATGATAAGTTGAAAAATTGAATATTCGAAATTTATTAAAGTTTGAAAAATCTTGCAATTCTTTGACGAAAGGATTGAAAATGATATAATGTCTTTGAATATAATTAAATATAATGAAGACATCATTAGGGGATATGGAACAAGCCCATATTTAATTAATCATCGATAGTGGAAACTCAACTCACATTTGATTAACGTTAAGTCTTGAGTTCAATGATGAAAGTACATTATTAGAGTGATTGAAGTACTTAATGATAAATACATCCAAATGAGTAAAAATACTTGGACCATAAAAATAAGCGTGGTAGGATGAGGTTTTTCTTTTAATAGATGTATAACATATGTTTGCTGGAATGCATAATTATGAGTGCATTTTTGATATAGTTGAAGGTGCGAAAAACACAAGAAATGGGGGGGGGGGGGGGGGGGGGGTTGTTTAAATTGTGTTTTAAAATAAAAGCTTTTTACCAATTCAAAATATCAACACAATCAAAAAATCAAAGTGAGAAAGACACATGGATTTTTATCCTGGTTCGCTTGAAACCAAAGCTACTTCAGTCCACCCGCCAAGTTGATTTCGCCTTATACACAAGGACTTAATCCACTATAACTAAACTGATTACAGAAATCACAAAGAAAAAGTTTCTTTGTATTCTTAAGGATCCGACTACAGCTTAGTCTCCTTAAGGAATCACAAACAAACAAGTTTGAATAAAGATTTTGTGTTACAAGTTGCTTCTACACAAGCAAATTTTTACACAAATGAAATACAATAACTCAAAGAAAAGTATGCACAAAGTTGAGAGTTTTTCACGTAGAAACAGTCTTGTAAAATGTTGCAACGTTCTTTGAATCTCCAAGTACTACTTATATAAAAATGATTAGATCTTTGGAAGGCAAATCGAGGATACCAAAAGATTAGTTGTCCACTAACGGATTAGTGACAGGTGTGATGAATAGTACTGTCCTTCACCCACGTTTTTAGGTAGTGGAAGGACTATTTAATTTGTACCATGTACTATTTGATCACGTATTCACTTTGATATTATATTCAAATGCATTGGCTTCTGATAAAAATTTGATAAAGCATGAAAAAAAGAAACACAACTGAAATCAAAATCTTCAGTCCGAACTTTGACAGCGTCAGTGTCTGGCTTGAGATCTTCAAAGTCTTCATCTAAGTAACAAAACTCTAGAAGCTTACCATTCTCTAGAAGCTTGATGATCAGAGTCACGTCCAGAGGTAGAAGCAGAGAGAACATTTCAGTAGTAACATAGCATCTTTCCAGTACTTCTCAGGAGTGAACCAACATAGAAGTGAAATTTTCAAAACAAATGGTCAGAAACTGATGACGTTGCACGTCAAAAACTCAGAATCAGAACTGGTTGTTAAAGCTACACAATAACAAACCATTAGGGTACCAGAATTGTTCTCACACAAATACTACGTTAATATCATCTTCAAAGGTATAGATGTAGAACCAAATCTTGTTCTAACAATCTTCCCCTTTTTTATGATGACAAAACCATGTATTTTAATGAACAATTTATATAGGGTAATCATAGAAAGAGACATAAAAAAGAAGCACAAAACTCCCCCTGAGATGTACAATCCCAAAAAGATAAAATTAGAATGAAATAGCACTTTCCTGATTAACATTTTTGTAGAACCAGAATGATTTTCTATCAGAATCTGGTTTGTCTTTAAAAGTTGCTTGACCTTATCTAGAACACTAGTTGTCAATATCAACATTCTAATGAACTTCACTTCAAAAGCTTGGTTTCAAATATTTTTGAAAAGCTTCAGAGCCTGGTTAAAACCTGGTTGAATCAGATCTGGTTAACATGGAATTCACAATTCCTCAGAACCTGATGCCTAGTTGGAAGTATTTCTCAAATGGTGAAGTTAAAACTTCATAATCAGAGAGAAAATAATTTATGCAGAAACTGGTAACTTAAGTTCTGATCTAAAAAACATCAAGAGCTTTTGATTTTCTTGACTTTCCCTGAAAAATAACTAACAAAAAAATTCTTCGAAGTAGTTGTTATTAGAAACATTTAAAAATGTTTGGGTCCTGATTCACAAACATAGGTACATCAAAATTAATTATGTTTCTCCTTCTATGTCATCGATCAAAAAGAAATAGAAATAATAAAATAAGGAAACAACATGATTTCATTGATATTGCCATAAGGCACAACAATACAAAACAAAAACAAAAACACTTGGGAAAAATAAAACACAAAAGTGCATAAACTATTTTGAAAACTAAGGGTTAGGGTTTTGTGGTAGAGGAGGAGGCGGAAGTCTAGAGAGAATCATTTCAAATAGAAGATCTTTCTTATCCAAGTGATGTCTGACCAAGGCACTTTCTTCCTTCATTTCAGCAAGAGTCTTTAGAATCACTTCAGGAACCATCCCAAAAGAAGTTCCAGTAGCATGTTGATTCTCAGAAACAATAATTTGTTGTTCTGGCTCACTGTCTTGAGCTTTCTGTTGATCTTCTTGGACAAATTGAGCGAAAGTTTCTTCCATGAAAACCTTTAGATGCTCAGAAGCTTCCTCAGTCTCCTTCGTTACTTCCACAATTTCAGGAGCAGGAAGACATAATGGAGCAGGCTTTAACTGTAAGGCTTCCATTGCAGGTACAAACCTTGAACGAAAATTCCTTTTAAAAAATTTGTATCCAAAATACTTCAGCTTTGAAATATTATAATTAACCCATCTCATATAAGCTTCCCAAGCAGCACAAATTCATGTTGGATTAGTGGAGAGAAGACTCGTCCACATAGAAGCGTGAAGGCACCTTTGCGAATCTGATTCAAATTTCTTCAGAATGTTACCAACATTAGGTTGTTTTGGTTTTGGTTGGCTAGGATTCCTAAAAAAAATATCAGTGACTGTAGGATGAGGATCAGGGCCATAAACACTAGGAATAACAAGATTCGAAAGGTCTCCATATCTTTCAGAATCAGAAATAAGGTGGGGACCAAAAACGGGTCTTGGTTCAGCATGGTCATCAGAACCGCTCGAAGGAGAGTTTTTGGGTGGTATTTCCGTTGGATTTTGTGGTTAGGGAGAATTATTTTTGGGTGATGAAATAGGTGATGATAGAGTAGATGGATGGGGTCCGGGAATGGTTATATAACATGATTTTAGTTATTGTTCATGTTGTTGTTGTTGTTATTGTGATAATTGGTTCTTAGAAACTATATGAGTTTTTATGATTGGTTCCAAAATTGTTGGCTTTGGAATTGCGAAGGTGTTATGAGATGGAGGTGGAGGTGGTGGTGTTTGTAAGACACTTTAAAAAATATTAGTATAAGAAACTAAAGGAGTTTTTTTCCATAGGATACTTACCAAGAATGGGTGCGTCAGAGGCCTTAGGTGATTGGTGGGCACTACCAGAAGTAACCATCAGAATCATAGGTTTCTGGCGCTCACTAAGAGGCACATCATCTTCATCTTGAACTATTTACACCTTCATTTTCTTCTTCTATGGTTCATAAGTTCCTTCTCCCTGAGCATCTTCTTCATACTGTTTTTTTTCTCTTCCCATAAACATCTGGATGAGTGACTGGAAGGTTGGATGGATCAACCAATAGATCAATTCCTTCTTCAATACAACTAGCAATATAATATTCCAGAACATCTAGAGGATCAACAGTGAAGATTCGAAAATCAACAATAGGAACCTTTGTTCCACATATATCTTTGGTAGGAAAGTGTTTTGGCTTAACAATTTTGGAAATTAGATCCATGCTCTTCAAATTCTTCCCTCGAAATACTCTCCCAACATCCTTGACTAACTCAACAGTATACCAATTTACCATAAGGTCTTCAACAAGATCATTCTCCATCAAAATGTTTGAGATTAATCTTCCATTGGAAATAAACTTCCTCTTTTTGGAAGAACTTCCAGTTCTAGTTTCTTTTATCGAATCCCTGAGAAACTTATACAAAATTGTTGGAAGCACCGACTTGATGCTTTTCTCCAGAAAGAACAACATAAAATTTAGATCGGTGTTGACATAATTAAAAGATTTGGTGTTGGGTCTATGATGAATGCAACCCAGGATGATTTTGAACCATACCCTCAAAGTATCAGTCAAATCTTTGGCACTTGGACCCTTTCTATCATCATACTTGGTTCCTTCCTTGAAGATGGTTGATTCTACCTTGGCTTCTTTATATGCATTAGTTATGATATTAAACACCTTTTTCCTACAACCATTGTAAGAAATCAGATATGCAATAGACTTTTCCATAATCACAATCTTCCTGTTAATGATGTAGGAAACGATTGTGTCTTTTTTAGCAACAACATGTATCAAGAGATGTTTAACAAGAACTGGATAGACTGAACCCGTCAATCTCTCAAAGAACGCACTCCAACCTTGGGATTCCATATTTCCTGTTAGGTCAAAACCATTATCCTTTAGATTCTTGAAATCTACTATGGTTTCACTAAGAACCATTAGTTCTTCGACCGAAGTGTTGAGAGTGATTTCAGGAGTCCCTTCCATTTGGGCGTTTTCTTCCATAACTTGGTGGTTTTCATGGGCAACGGAGTGAATAGGAGATTGTTGTTGTTGATTCTCAGCCATTGAATAAATTTGAAGGAGATTGACAGTTCTAGAGAGAGTTTGGAGGTTTGAAAGAGAGAAAGTGTGGGAATAACGTGAGCGTAGTGTGAAATGTGATTGGAGTGGGTTTATATAAACATTTTAGCAATGTAAAAAAATTAATGAGCAATCATAGGGAGAATGCATAAAAATTTAACCTAGTTCCAAGAATACGAAACCCAATGTGTCACACCATTATCCCGCATGCTCATGAATGAGACAACTGTCACCACTAAGAACCATATGATATCAAACGAAATGACAACCATTAAATGCAGTAACTATTCAGAATCAAGAAGAAAAAGCAATAAGATTGCTTCTGATAAGAACCTTTATGATTCATGCAACTTTCTCACTTCAGAAAGCTCAAGTCTTAGAGTCAAACAACAATAAATACTTAGAACCTAATCAAGAGTTCTGTAAGCTTAACATTTTGATAACATCTTTTAGTTCTGGACAAAAGTCCATGTAAAAAAATTTTAGAACGAAAATGAACCTATCCTCAACAAGGGGTTTTGTAAAGATATCAGCCCATTGATGGTATTTATCAATAAATTTTAAATAGAGAATACACTTATAAACATAGTCACATAAAAAATGATGTTTAATCTCAATATGTTTAGCCCTAGAATGTAAGATAGGATTCTTGGATGAACAAATAGCGGAAGTATTATCACAAAGAATAGGAATGTAACTCTCAAAAACCTGATAATCTTCCAGCTGACTCTTTATCCAGAGTATCTGAGTGATGCATCCAGAAGCTACAATATACTCAGCTTTTGCTGTTGAAAGTGCAATTGTTGAGTGTCTCTTGCTAGACCATGATATCAGATTATCTCCCAGAAATTGACAACTTCCAGAAGTACTTTTCCTCTATATTATATCTCCAACATAATCAGCGTCGTAATAACCTATTAACTTGTATTCACTTGATTTTATATAAATCAAACCAAGATTAGTAGTACCTTTCAAATACGTAAAGATTCTCTTAGCAACAATTAAGTGAGTCTCCATAGGGTATGATTAGAAGCGAGCACACAAACAAACAATAAATACAATATCAGTTCTAGTAGCAGTTAGATAAAGGATAAAACCTATCATACCTCTGATTAGCTTCTGATCTACCTTACTACTTACCTCTTCCTTCTCCATAATTCATGTATGATGCATTAGAGTTTTTTCTTGCTTACATTCGGACAAGTTAAACTTCTTCAGAAGTTCTCTTGTATACTTGCTTTAGTGGATGTATATTCCTTCTAAACATTGATAAATTTGAATCCCCAGAAAGAAATTAAGTTCTCACATCAGACTCATTTCAAATTTTGTCTGCATTAACTTAGCAAAACCCTTGCACACTAAAGCATTAGCAGAACCAAATATTATATCATCAACATAAATATGCATAACCATAATATCATTCTTAAAGGTTTTTCAAAAGAGCGTCATGTCCACTTTCCCTCTGGTAAAATCATTTTCCAAAAGGAAGTTACTTATTCTTTCATACCAAGCTCTGGGAGCTTGTTTTAGACCATTGAATGGATTTTTAAGTTTGATAACAAAATATGCGTTTTGAGAACTTTCAAAACTAGGGGGTTGGTGCAGATACACGTCTTCAAAAATGTACCCATTCAAGAATGCACTCTTAACATTTAACTGATACAAAATGATGTTATGATTTACTGCAAACGAAACTAAAAGATGAATAGACTCTAACTTGGCAACTAGTGCAAAGGTTTATGTATAGTCTATCCCATCTTGCTGGCTATAACCTTGTGCTACCAATCGAGCCTTATTTTTGACAACTTCACCTTTCTCATTGAGCTTGTTTCTGAACACTCATCTGGTTCCAATGACATGGACAACTTTTGGTTTCTAAACAAGATCCAAAACATTATTTATGGTAAATTGATTTAGTTCCTCTTGCATAGCCAAAATCCATTCATTATCCAGAAGAGCTTCATCAATAGAAGTGGGCTCTATCAAGGATACTAAACTCAGAAGAGTTTCTTCAGATGGTGTGAATGAAGATCGAGTTCTAACTGGTACGGATTTATCTCCCATAATAAATTCTTCAGAATGAGAAGTTCTTGGCCTACTCTTCTTCTGATGAGTTGGACCAACAATAGCTTATAGTTGAGTCATTTTTGAGTCTTTTGCTTTAGCGACCTTAGCTTTGCCTTCTGAATCTTTATCTCCAGAATATTTATCCTTAGAATCTGAGAAAGTGATCTTCATATCTGCAAAACTTTCAACTAGCTTTGATTTTTTAGGGTCAAGCTTATCATTGAATCTAACATGAATTGAATCCTCGATAATTCATGTCTTTGTGTTAAAGACTCTGTAGCCTTTTGAGCATTCAGAATATCCTAATAATAAGCACTTATGTGTCTTAGAATCAAACTTGTAAAAAATCAACCCATCTGTTGCGGTGGAAATAGGATATCAAACTATTAATTAGTTTGAATCACAATTCTTAATTCACAACCGCTCTTTGATTTATCCGAAGGAAAAGGTCAAAAGAGGGAAAACCTATTTTTTCATCGTAAACACAATGCGGGGAGAGACCTAGGTAAGGGGTTGGTTAAGCTTAGGGAAGGTATTAGCACCCTAAACTTCTGTAGTACTCTACAGGAACCTTTTGTTTATTGTATGCTTTTTTATTTTATTATCTACTTTAATATATATCGAGCTAAGGGATAGAGTGACCTAAAAGACCTAAGGGTTAGTCCTAAGTTTACTCGGCAAGATTCACATCTTGTGCCTACGTATCCTGGATAGGGAATGGAATCAGAGTAATCGTAGTTCCCCTCGAGAGGGAGGTTAGAAACTTCTTGACTGTAGTCAAGGTTTCAAGGGGAGTAATCGTATCTTAAGGACACGCTTACGTGGAGTCTTTGAAACTCCTATTTCTATGTTGTATTTGTTAAATGAAATTAGGGTTAAATTATGAATTCCACGGCGGGAAACCTTAAATAGAGCACGGCGGCTCTTTGACCTAAAAAAAACTAGGGTAAAGGGCATTTTCGTCTACGGCGGGACACCTAGGCTAAATAGGGTTTGAAATAGTTAAAGGGTTAGGGTTATTGACTCGGCGGTCAAACGGATAAACCTAATTCCTTCGGAGGGGAAAAATAGCGGAAAAACATGCAAAACGGCAAACTATTGTATGGCGGAAATTAAAGGGCAGAAAGTAAAGAAAGCTGTAAAGAAATAAGTGCAATGCGACGATAGCCTCACGTAAATTACAAACCCCCATGGGCCAAAAGAAATGCGAATACGAAATAACTGCAGTGACAACCTCACATAATTACAACTGACAAAGTACAATACGAGCAGAGCAGGATCGGTAAACTGAACAGACGTTGAAATTGTTGAATCAAGACTTAAAGTATTTATCTTTTATCTTACTTTAAAAATGTTTTAATTTTAATAAACAAATGTTTTAATTTTAATTTTAATTTTTAAAAAATAAATAATAATAAAAGCTTTAAATCCTAATTTTGAAAAATGTTTTAATTGTTAATTTCAAAAAATGTTTTAATGCTTATTTTTAAAAGGTTTTGGTTCTCACTTAAAAGAAAGCCTTAATTTTAAAAATATCCTAAGGTTTGTTTACAAAAATATGATAGGTTCAAGTTTTTTTTTAAGAAAACATTTTTTAAGCTTAATTTAAAAAGATGTTTGATTGTGACTTAAAAAATTGATCTTGTTTTTTTCTTATAATATAAAAAATGCCTTGATTGGTTTTTGAAGATGGTTCAAGTAATTAAAATTAATTAACCTAATTAACTACTTACATCACATAATATAATAAAAATGAGAAACGTAACATCTGAGACTAACAAGTAAAAAAAATAAAGCAGAAGGAAAAAAGAAAAGAAAACGAAACGTTAATAGGGATGGGGGCTATGGTCTTCATTCATTTATTTTAGGTTTCTTTCTGGAAACTTCTTCGTCTTTTTCGCGGAGTACCGCCGCCATTGTTGACCTCAAAACCTCGCCAAACTTCTCATTTTTTTGGTGCATGTCCGATTTTATTCGTCCTCCTTCTTCTACCTACAACACAACAGAATAAAAACCGGCTAATGTGTTCTTACCGTTGTGGTTTATGGCGGTGACGATCTGGTCCGAAATCCGAGCCTCAGAGCCTCGACCTCGATGAAGCTTTTACAACTTTGGTAGAGCTTACGGGCGGTGATGAAGATCTGTCAATCTTCTGAGTCAAGTGGCTACGTTGCCCGCCGGTTGTCTTTCGGCGACGGTAAAGGTGGCGAGCTCGCGGTTCCGACGCACGCTTCTGTTTGCTTCGAAACGATCATTTCCTTCTTCTTCACGGTTCGATGATGATGAGACTTTCGAATGTCTCTCTGAGAATCCGACGATGATGCTGAATGAAGATCCCTTTGATCTTCCCTCCCTGAGTCGCGGCGCCGTTTCTCTGTTGGTGCTGAACTTTTTGTTTTTTTTTTTGAGTTAGGGTTTTAAAACCCTTTATGATGATATTTATATCTCTGTGATTTCTTTGATGGGCCGGATTTGCGTTTGCAAAAATGACGGCGAGATGGATACAACTTCGTTGTGTTATTTGCTGTTATTCTGGGAGAAGTTATCGCTGCCATTTTGACTGAACTTGGCTTGAATTTGTTTTAGATTTAATTGCTGAAACATTTTGTCTTGGCTTACAGCTTTTGACTTATTTGAGCCCGTTGGGTGAATTTGTTGGAGTTTTCTTCGGAAAAATTGTTGCTACAGATTTATTGGTTTAGCTGATGTGTTATGCTGACAATTCGCCCCATTTGATTGGACTTTCTAAACTGGTTCAATCCAGTTTACTGATTTGAAGAACTAGTTTGAAGAACTGGTGTACTGAACCATTTTCTGAACTGGTTTTCCTCCGTTGGATTCTGAACTGGTTTTCTCTATTGGATTTCTGAACTGGTTTTTGGATTGAATTGAGTTTATTTGCTTGAACTATTTTGATGTTGAATTTGATTTTTCTCGGAGAATTAGAGTTACGGTTCAATCTTTTGAGCAAACCGTCTCCGGCAAAAATCACTTTCTTCCAAAAATGACTTTCGAATAATCTCTTCTGCTCATAGCTTATCTCGAAACAAAACTTTTCCTCTTCATCTTTTCGGTAGCTTTCGATAAGAACAGGCTGTTGCTGGATAGGCCATTGGCCGAGAACGGACACCCGGTGATGACACCATTCTGAAGGTGTCGAACTAACCAACTAACCTTGCTACTTGTTTCGAATTTTTTTGTAGGTTCGGAAAGAAATGGAAGAACAGTCGGAGACAAGTCGGATACTCGGAAGAAAATTAGGAATTATTTTTATTATTTTCTTTGTGTAAAATGTAAAATGATATGCTATATTATCTTTTTTTAATTTTATGTATATTTTTATTATCATTTGTTGCAAAGAAAACAAATCTAATAAAAACTCTTTATTATTTTCCTTATATTTTTATGATATGCAAATACTAAAAATTTAAAAATGGACTTAATGAAAAAAATTGAACATAAAATGAAATGCACTTACTTAAAATGTAATGTAATTAATTTAAAGATAAAAAAAATGAATTGAAAAATGGACAATGGGATGAAAAAGAAGGTGCAATGCAAATAATTGAAACATATGAAATATGATTAATAAAAAATGACATTAATTGAAAATATGCAATACGCATCGAAACGAAAACTCTTTTCCCAATGATTCCTAACTCTTCCAATTTGTTCGACTAATCTGGTCCTGGACTAAACTGACCGAACAAGACCTTTAATCAACCTCCTCGATTCTCCAAATTAAGTCGTCATTTTGATGATAGAATCGGAAATGGCCTTTAAATGAATTAAGATAGAAAGAACAGAGAAAACAGATCAAAAGCAAAACAAAACTATTCCGCGCCAAAAATTCCATTTATGTTTCTGACGAATAAATCCCCTGTCGTGAACCAACTCGGCCAAAAATTTCAATTAAATAAATATGACAAATCCCGACTTGAGCCAACTTTGTACCGCTTTCCTTTTGAGAAATTTAAGTGGCAGGTAGCAGAAGAAACAGAGCAATAAATGTCTGTTGAAACCAAATTCTGCAGAGCAGATCCTTGCATTGACTTGAACCAAACCAAACTAATATCTCAATATAATCAAACCCACATGACAAAATAAATGTCTCGAAGATCCACTGACGACAGAGTCTCAGCCCGTTGAATCGACTACCGTATCTCAAAGATCCTGATGCCAAAATTACCGTGAATTACTGTTTATCCTTAAAGAAAATAAAATACTCGAAAGCGGAGGCTCTATTCATTCAATAAATCTCTGATGATGACTCAGCTTCGAGGACTGCGAGCAAACAACTTATAAATGACCATTTCGCCCTTTAACAACTAAAGTGTACCAGACGCGGTTCCTGCAAAACGACACAAGCTACGCAACCTGTTAATAGTTAGCTGGTGCAAAAAATGAGATGACATGCGACATGAATTGACTAATCTGAGGGTAAAATTTAGGTTATTACACCATCAACTAAAAAAACATTAGTAATAGAAGGAAGCTTACCATTACCAATAGTTTCAGAGCCAATGATCTTCCCTTTCTGGTTTCCTCGAAACCAATGAAGCCTTCAGGCTTAAGTTCCAAATATTGGAACATATGTATTCTGCCAGTCATGTGTTGCGAGCATCCACTGTCTAGATACCATGATTGGTGTCTCAACTGAGCTGCTAAGGATGTCTGCAACATAAATGATCTTATCTTAGGTACCTACTTTTTGGATCCTCTTTTGTTAGTTCTCCTAGAGTTTTTTACAACCTTAGATTTTTGTGCAGCAAGATAATAAAGGGGAAATTGTGCATGATACTTAGGTTTTAGAATAGAGTTCTTCTTTAGTGTTTGTGCAAGTTTCTGTATGTGCAAACTAGTCAAGCTCAGTTCCAGCATGCACGAAATACTGATAGAGATATATCAATTTTACCTTTCTGACTTTCGTCAGGTTTTCCTCTTTCTATACAACCTAGACCTTTCTTTCCATTTCTGCTAACTCCAAAGATTATGGAAGCCATTTTGCTTCTATCTTTTCTTTTAGCCAGAAAGTACTGGAATGATCTGTCATATCTGATGATGCAATCAGTACCAAAAGCTTTTGATACTATTTCTTCCTCCAATTTTGAAATTTTGCTTTTCAAAGCAAAGCTGTTACTTTCTAAGGATTTTTTTCATTTAAGGAAGAAATATCCTTCTCAAGCTCACTACGAGTTTCAGAAGCATTTACTTGGACTTGTTTAAGGTCTTTGTACCTACTCTGAAGACATTGGTACTTTTCTAGCATTTCAGAGAGACATGACTCTAAATCAGAACGAGATAATTTAGAAAATACCTCTTCAAAATCGAAGTCTGATTCTGACTCGAACAACATATTGTCTTCTGGTTCTTCAGATCCTTTAGGATTAGTTGTAGTTGCCATCAATGCAACGTTGGTCTGTTCCTCTTCAAAATCTTATTCTTCTGATTCTGAGTCGTCCCATGTAGCCATAAGCCCCTTCTTTCCTTTAGAAAAAAATTTCTTAGGAATTTTGTCCTTCTTCAGCTTAGGAAACTCATTCTTATAGTTGTCTGACTCTTTGCACTCATATCAGATAACCTCTTTACCAGAACCCCGCGTCTTTGGTCCAGACGAAGAATCTGAACGGCCAACAGTTCTCTTAGCTCCTCTAAACTTTGTTTGTCCATTCTGCACGTGCCTCTAGAGTCTGTTTACCCTCTTGAAAATCAAAGACAACTCATCATCATCTTTTGAGTCTTCATCAGAATCTTCTAATTCTTTCTCAGCTTGATAAGCTTTAACTTCTCGGGCTTGGACTTCAAGGCAACAAATTTACCTCGCTTCTGAGGTTCATCTTTCTCAAGTTCTATGTCATGGCTTCTTAAAGAACTAACGAGTTCTTCAAGACTAATTTTTTTCAGGTCCTTTTACAACTTCAAGGAAGTTACCATAGGTCTCCATTTTTTAGGAAGACTTCTGATGATTTTCTTGACATGGTCATCCATAGAATACCCTCTGTCCAGAACCTTGAGTCCTTAAACAAGCATCTGAAATCTTGAAAACATAGTCTCATTGGTTTCACCGTCTTACAAACATATCTCTTTGTAAAAGATTTTTGAGTTTTCAAAAATAGAGTTTGTTTATTTCAAAAAATCAAAATGTTGGTTATGAGATTACTTATTGAAAATGAGATAACAATAAATTATGCATAAAAATTGGCGGAAAATGATTGTTAGATTTGAGTCAAAAGCATTTGTTGATTTGAGTTAAATGAGCAAGTTGAGTGGAACAAGCTGAACATACAGAAAAATGGATAATTTCTTGTTATTCGAGTCATGTTGTACATCTGAATCGAGTCATGAAGGCTCGTGATTCGGTTCATGTACATGGCTTGATTCAAATCAAATTGATCATAACCAAATAGGAAAAAGTGAAAAACTTTGTGATTCGAGTCATGTAGAAAATGTGATTCGAATAAAATGAGGTAATGGCTAACAGGAGATGTGTGATTCAAATCATGTGCAACTTGTGATTCAAGTTACAATGTTGCATGATTCAAATCATATGTAAACTATGATTCGAGTCATATACACTAAAATTATCATGTTCTCCTCTGTTTGATTTGATTCAAGTCATGGATTATGAGTGACTCAAGTCTTACACAACAAATCTCATTTTTTTCAAGTATTTTAAAATAGTTTTAGATTTCACCTCCCAAATAACTCGAACCAATCTCAAATATGGTTCTTGTTCCATTAACTCAAGAAATTTACTTAAAACATAATGATCATACTCAAATACAAATAATCGAATTATGCATGCTAAAAGTAATGGATTCAAAACTTAATCCAAAGATGTGTGTGAGATATTGGATCGAACTCTAGTATGATCGAATTTAGCTTCTTGGTTTGACAGTTTGACAGATGTTTAGTATGCAGTCGAAGGTCGTTCACATGTTGTTGTTGAAGTAGTGTATGTTGTAGTCGAAGTAAGGTCAAGCATGCAGTTGTCGGTAATGCTAGATTTGTTAGCATGAAGAATTGGGCTTATTTGTTATGTCCAATTGTTTAAGTTAGCTTGTGCCTTAAGTTAGCTTGTAATGGGTGATTGTTAAAAGCCTATTAGTTTAGTATGTTAGGTTTTATTATAAACAACATACCAGTCTCTCATCTTATGTGTGGAAAATCCCAATTAGGGTGAGAGTGTAACACCCTTTTCTACCCCACAAATATAACGACAAATCAATCATATTTATCAGAGTAAAATATTGAATGCATTATAATCATCTCAAAAGGGCGCACATTTCTTAATAATTCAAATATAGTCAATGTTCCGTAAACAATAGGTTTTCCTAAAATTACTCAAAATATTACTCAAAAGGCAGCGGAACTCAAAAAGGAAAAATTCAAAGTTTTCCTTGCGCAACAACATAATGAAAATAACAATAATCAATAAAACATGGTTCAACTCAAAAGACCCCAACCCGATGTTACACTATCAGAGCAAGACCCTCTAAGTCAACCACAATGGCCAACGAACCAAAAACTTCAAAAAGTCCTCGACGACATCCACGACTAAACCTGGTCATCTGTACGTTACCCACGTGGAGGCAACATTCAAACAGGCAGGGTGAGTAAAACGATTCATAATAATCAATATAGGAATCAATATATAAAACAGGGTCATCTTCATATTCAATATAATCATAATCATCAAGGAACATCAAAGGCCACAACATTATAAATTACACCAAATTGTCACATAAATGCAAATGCAACAAGCTACCTGGGCAATCAACCCTCCATAGATCCACAACAGTAGGATCGATTCTACACGAGAACCGAAGCACAACAAAATACCTCACATCCGCACAATGGAACTGAAGCTACAAGAATCAAGGTCCTAGGCCGAAGTTCGGAATGCATATGAATGCATGATGCACACGTCAACATCATCCTCATAATAAACTCATTAGGTGCATCGTCATTCATCAAAATCATCATAATAATCATACCATCATAGAATCATCAAAACCTCATGGAATCAACGTCACAAATCATCACAGTCCCTCATGGGGATTCATCATGCAATCATGTATTAATCTCATAAGAATTACAATTATACTCATGGGTACTCATCATACGGTCATGTATTAATCACATAGGAATCACAACTATACTCATAGTAATTCATCATACATTCATTTAACCACATAGGAATCACAGTTATACTCATGGTAATTCATCATACATTAATTAATCACATAGGAATCACAGTTATACTCATGGTAACTCATCAGGAAAATCACAACATCAAACATCAAGACATCACTAAACTAGAACATAATTCACGAAACTCTGCTACGTTCGCTAGCAAGTTCGTTGTGCGAGTCTGGGGCGAATGTTTGCCGTGCGAATCATTCATTTGCTATGCGAACTCGCGATTACAGAAATCGTTGTTACGCACCAGCATCAAAACCAAACCAAAAACCTCTACGATTTCCTTCCCCAATGCCCTAAAAACATTCCTAAATCATTCCTAGGGTATTACGGCGATAAAGGCACAAAATCTATGACTTATTAGGTCAATCCCGTATCATATTTACGCCTCCAATTCCTATAATTTCTTACAAATACCCCACACTCATTAAAGTTCTCACAATCATTTATCCTATACACTTAAAACCTCAATAACAGATTTTGGCCACGAAGGCCTAATTTCCCTTACTCTCAAATCAGCCTCAAACCTATCATACCATCAGTTCAAATCCCTCAAACTCATTAAACTCGCCATCAGAAAGGCGACAACAATTCAATACTCAAATCCCTAAACCCTTAAATCAACTTTAAACACATTGAATCACATATTGAAAACAATGAAGGCAATACTCCCCATACCTTAATTGCCAACTCTAAGCCTTTCCTTGATTCATGGAAACTTCGCAAAGCTTTTGCCTCAATCCTCTTCCTCAGAGCTCTCGCCTCTATTTCTTCCATTTTCACGGTCTAACAAGAATGAATCCTAATTCCCTCAAAATTCCTTTTTGTTAAACCTAACTTTGGGCCTTTAAAATTGGGCTTTCCAACTTCACCTCATAACTCCTCCTCAAATGTTCACTTTACCCTTAAATTACTTATATTTATTTAAATTAATAATAATATCAATATATTCATATTATATACTATTATTTAAATAAATAACCCAAAATCCATAATTCTCAATACTTCATACCAACCACCGCAAATCACCAAAAATACGAATATTCATATTTAAATAAATTAAATAAATACTCCAATAAATTTTAGGTTTTACAGAGAGAGTTATTTGTTATTCTTAAGTAAAGAATAGCAGTTATAATCAATCCTTATTTTTCTTCTTCATTTACCATATTTTTTACTCTTGTGTGTTTCTTGATCATAAAGAAATAGTTTATAATTTATTTCTAAGGCATCGGATTTCACAACAAATTGGTGCGGTGAGCACGGAAGAAGATGCCTTCAATAAAGTATGAGATTGAAAAGTTCACTGGAGTGAATGATTTCGGTCTATGGCGCTTGAAGATGAAATCCCTACTAGTTCAGTAGGGTTCTTTGGAAGCGATGAAGGGAGATGCAGCCATGGACGATGCGTTAACGGGAAAAAAAGAACGAGTATGGTAGAGAAAGCCCACAATGCCATCTTATTGAGTCTTGGTGATAAGATTCTACGACAGGTCTCAAAGGAGACGACGACGTCGGGGTTATGGGTGAAACTCGAAAGTTTGTACATGACCAAATCATTGGTCAATCGCCTCTACCTGAAGTAAGCTATGTATTCATTCAAGATGAGTGAAGACAAAGTTTTCGATGAGCATTTAGATATGTTCAACAAGCTGATTCTTGATCTTGAAAATATCGATGTCAAGATTGATAATGAAGATCAAGCGCTGTTGCTACTATGTGCTTCCCCCAAATCACATGCTCACTTCAAAGAAACTCTCTTGTATGGAAGAGAGTCTCTGACCTTTGAAGAAGTTCAGTCAGCACTGTATTCGAAGGATTTGAACAAACGAAAGAAGCACAAGCCACCTTCGACTGGTGAAGGCCTGTCGGCAAGGCGAAATTCACAAAGAGAGATGGCAAGTTAGACAAGAAGAAGGGTAAAAGTCAGCAGAAGTCTTATAGTGGTGATGCATTTGGAATTCGATGTTATCACTATAAGGAGGGTCATACAAGAAAAGTGTGCCCTGAACGCCTGAATAATCATGGTTGAAAGGATAATGGTAATACAACCATTGTGCAAGATGATTATGAATCATCTGATGTCCTTATGGTTTCAGGCAGCGACTTAAGAAAGGAGTGGATTATGGATTCAGGTTGCACTTGACACATTACTGCAAACAAATACGTGTTTAAGGAATTGTATGATCAAGATTGTGGATCAGTGCTGCTGGGAAACAACAAAGCTTACAAAATTGCAGGTATTGGATCTGTGAGATTCAAGCTCCATGATGATTTAATAAGGCTATTGACCGAAGTCAGGTATGTACCTGATTTGAAGAGAAATTTTATTTCCCATTGTGAATCTAACAAGAAGGGATATGTTTTTCAAGGAGATAAAATTATCCTAAAGTCATGGAGGTGTCGAAGGAAGTATTGAGAGGCGTAAAGAAATAAGGCTTGTATACCCTTGAGGCTGAAGTTGTAAGTGGTTCGAAAAATGTTGCATCCACGAAACCTTTGTCAAAGACAGAAATTTGGCACATGAGATTGGGCCATGTCAGTGAAAGAGGTCTGGTCGAATTGGGGAAACAAAATTTGCTTAGTGGAGATAAAGTCGAAAAACTGAAATTTTGTGAACCTTGAAAAATCTTATAGAGTGAAGTTCAATAAAGGCAAACAAAGAACACATGGATCCCTTGATTTCATCCATGGTGATCTTTGGGGGCCTACGGGGTGTCCATCACATTTAAGCGCAAAGTATTTTCTATCCATTATTGATGATTATTCCAGAAAGTTATGGGTATTCATCTAGAAGACTAAGGATGAAACTTTTGAGAATTTCAAAGGTTGGAAGACTCTAGTCAAAACTCAGACTGGCAGAAAGGTCAAGAGGTTGAGAATCGACAATGTCCTTGAATTTTGCAATGAGGTGTTCGACAACTTTTGTGCTACCTCAGATATTGCAAGGCACAAAACTACTGCAGGTACTCCATAATAAAATGGTTTGGTGGAAAAGTTTAATTTAATTATTTTGGAAAGATTTAGATGCATGTTGACTAGTGCTGGGTTAAAAAAGGTGTTTTGGGCTGAGGTTGTTTCGACATCAACATATTTGATAAGCAGATGTCCTTCGACTGCTTTAGGTATGAAGACACCTGAAGAAGTTTGGTTGGGACAGCCACCAGATCTCGACAAATTGGGAGTATTTGGTTGTGTGGCCTATGCTCACATTAGACAAGACAAGGTCGAACCTAGAGCTCTGAAATGCATGTTCATGGGATACCCTGAAGGAGTCAAAGCTTATAGGCTATGGTGCATAGATCCAGGTCACATGAGGTGTATCACCAGTCGAGATATAGTTTTGAATGAAGCTAAGATGGCCTTCAATAAAACTCATGATGCTGACGAAGAGCTGGAACATGGAAAGAATCTTGTTGAGGTGGATCATGTTGATGCTGAACTGCGTATCATAGATAAAGTCGAATGAGAAGCAGAAGATACTGAGGTAGTTGAGGAAACTGTCAATGACTACTATTGTCAAGAGATTGGTCGAGGAGAGTCATCAAGCCACCTCAGAGACTTGGGTATGCAGATCTTATAGCTTATGCCTTAATCTCTGTAAGTGAGGTTCTAGACGAAGAACCTAAAGACTATAAGAAAGCTATGAAGAGTTGAAATAAGACTGAATGGATGAAGGCCATGGATGATGATATTAAATTTCTTCATGGTAACAACATTTGGGAACTGATCAAGAAACCTGTTGGAGCCAGGTTATTCAGTTGTAAGTGGATTTTCAAAGTTAAGGAACGAATCAAAAGAGTGGTGTCGAAGAGATTCAAGGAAAGAGTGGTCATTAGGGGTTTCACTCAGAAATAACGTGTCGACTTTAATGATGTATTCTCTCCTATTGTGAAGCACAAGTCCATTCGAATGTTGCTTGCCACAGTGACACAGTTCGACCTTGAGCTAGAACAGATGGATGCAAATACTGCATTCTTGTATGGTGATCTAGATGAAACAATCCTGATGAGGCAACCAGAAGGGTATGTCGAAAGGAGGAAGGAAGATTATGTGTGCAAACTGAAGAGATCTCTATATGGATTGAAACAATCTCCTCGATAATGGAATAGGAGATTCGATATGTTTATGACACACATAAGTTTCATTAGAAGTTAGATCGACCACTATGCTTACTTTAGATTTCAACCTGGTAATTCATTTTTTATTTTGTTAATTTATGTGGGTGATATTCTAATAGCAAGCAACAATGTCGAAAATGTAATGAGGGTGAAGGTTGAACTCAATAAAGAGTTCGACATGAAGGATCTGGGAGCTGCTTCCAGGATTCTTGGGATTGGCATCTGAAGAGATAGAAAACATTCAAAATTATGCTTATCTCAAGAGGCATACCTACAGAAGATTCTAAAAATGTTTGGTATGTCGAATTTAAAGCCTGTTGTGACACTAACAAACCCTTAATTCAAGATGAGTATATATTAGTGCCCTAGTAGTGATCTCGAAAGAGCTCATATGAATAACCTTCCTCATGCTAAAATAGTGGGTTTTTTTTATGTATGTTATAGTCTGTATTAGACCCAACATAACATATGCAGTAAGTCTTGTAAGCAGGTACATGGAGAATTCTAGAAAGGCTCACTGATAAACATTGAACTGGATTCTAAGGTACATAAATTAGTCTCTGAACAGAGTCCTAATTTATGGTGGAACCTTGGGTGAAGATAGTAAAGAAACAATTGAAGGATATGTCGACTATGATTATGCAGGTTGTATGGATTCCAGAATATCTATTTCTCGATATGTGTTCACTATGTTTGGCACAAAAATTATTTGGAAAGCAACACTTCATAAGGTTGTTGCCTTATCAACCACTACAACGGAATATATTGTACTAACTGAAGCTGTGAAGAATGCATTGTGGCTTGAAGGTTTTGCAAAGAAACTGAAACTTCAAGGTCGAGTTATCACTATTAAATGTGATAGTCAAAGTGCAATACATCTGTCAAAGAATTCATCCTATCATGAGCAAACCAAGCACATCGATGTGAGGTTGCATTTTGTCAGAGGGGTAATCGAGCATGGAGAAGTCCAAGTGCTGAAGATTTTGATAGATCATAATGTTTCTGATATGATCACCAAGACATTACTCAGTTGCAAGTTTTTCCACTGTATGCAGTTGATAAAGTTGCATGAAGAAAGTTAATTTGTTCCTTGATGTTATAGAGTTTTTCCAAGGTGGAGATTTGTGAGATATTGGATCAAAATATAGTATGATCGAAGGTAGCTTCTTGGTTCGACAGTTCAACAGAAGTTTAACATACAATCGAAGGTCGTTCACATGTTGTTGTCTAAGTAGTATATGATGTAGTCGAAATAGGGTCAAGCATGCAGTTGTCTGAAATGCTAGATTTGTTAGCATGACGAATTGGGCTTGTTTGTTATGTCCAATTGCTTAAGTTAGCTTGTACCCTAAGTTAGCTTGTAATGGGTAATTGTTAAAAAGCCCATTAACTTAGTATGTTCGATTTTATTATAAATAGCATACTAGTCTCCTATCATAAAGGTAGAAAATACTAATTAGGGTGAGAAAGTTATTTGTTATTCTTGAGTACTTGTAATCTAATTTAAAGAGAAAGTAAAGAATAGGGGTTATAACCAATCCTTGTTGTTCTTCTTCTTTTACCATCTTTTCCACCCTTGTGTGTTTCTTTATCATAAAGAAACAATCTATAATCTATTTTCAAGGCATCGGATTTCACAATAATGTACAATTATAAAGGAGACTTAATAAACAATAATAAACAAAACGAACGCGTAAAAGACATGCAACAAAACCGCATTTAGGTTCTCCCCCTGCATATATTAGATACATGTAACTTTGATGTTTCATGCATCCATGAATCACTTAAGAATGTGAGTTTTGTACCCATCCAACCCCACCCCCCTAAAAAAAAAATTAAGATTTCATCCTTGCAATTTCAAAATTTTTTGCATATAGACCTTCATTAAACCAGATCAATAAAACTGATGACATGGCATGTACATGTATTTTATTGCTAACGTGGCCGCCAACTAGATTTTTATTTTATTTTTTAAATTTTTATTTTTATTTATTTTTATTTTAATTCCATGTGCATTTTTTATTATCATTTTATTGTTTATAGAAATTAAAAGTTAAAAAAATAAAATTTTGTGGCAAAAAGGTGACATTTTAGCATGCATAAGAGAGAGCTCACCACTAGACCAGCGTGTTCTTTGTGATTTATTTCCATCTCAAAAAGTATATATTACATAGTTAATATTTATTTCTAAAATTAATAAATTTGAATTATTTAATTTCAGTTTAATATACAATTATTTCATTAAGTTGGGTATATTTAAACTAATATAATTATTTTATATATTTTAATTTCAAAACATTATTTCAGTTTAATATTAATTATATTATAAAATGACCCAATTATATATGTAATATTTCACATGTATTATTAATTATATGGAAATAAATATTAAAATATATTAAAAAAATATTAATTATGTAATATATTTAATTTCTATTTATTATATATATATATATATATATATATATATATATATATATATATATATATATATATATATATATATATATATATATATATATATATATATATATATATATATATATATATATATATATATATATATATATATATATATATATATATAAATTTAGTTTATTATATTTATTTTATTTCATTATAAATCTATTTAAATATATTTCGTTTTAATTTATTAGATAGTAAATATATTTAAATATATAATAAATATAAAAATAATTTCAGTTTTAAATATATAGTAAATATATTATTTACGGGGCATTTATTATATTAAATTAATAAACTGAAATTAACTATGTTAAATGAAATTATAAACTATGTAAACTAAAATTATAAACTACGTAATAAATTGAAGTTATATTAACCATGTAACACATATATTTTAAGGTGAAAATAAATTACAAGGAGAAAAGTAATATAGTGGAATTTAAATAAAAATAAAATAAAATAATTAATTAATTAAAAAATAAAAAGAATAAAAAAATTTAAAAAAAAAACTTAAAAAAATAATGAAAAAAATTCAGTTGACAATCACGTCAATAATAAAATACAGCATGTACATGTTATGTCATCATTTTTGCTGATATAGTTTAATGAATGTTTATATCCAAAATGTCTTAAAATTGTAAGAATAAAATCTTGATTTTTTTTATGCTGAATTTTTCAAACCTTACTCGTATAACAGGAGAAAAATGCCTATTAACCCTTTAATCAATTAAGAAACAAATCTACCAACATTTTTCTTATATGTTAGGTCTAACTAGTTAGAGTGATTGTCTAATCAATTAGAATAATTGTCTAATTGATTAGAAATTTTTTGTAATCAATTAGAATAAATGTCTAATTTATTAGAATAACTATCTAAACAACTAAAAATTGTAATTACTGTCTAATTGATTAGAACGATAGTATAATCGATTAAAAAGTGAATCGATTTAAAAGTGAATCCAGCTAATTTTTTTTCCATTTTTTAGCAAATATATTTCCTATATAAAGCACTCTTGTGCTCACTTCAAAATCACACATTTTATGACTAATTAATATCTTTTTTCCCTCTTCTCTTTCTAAAAACAGTTTTTATTTACCATACATTGCTTTAGTGATGTGAGAGTGAAAAGTTTATATTGAGAGTTGTGTAAGTTTGTTCTTGTGCTAAAATTGTAAGTAATGAGCATAGTTCTTTTATATATTTATAATTGACTTTGAGGTTGCAATATAAATCTGGTAAAATATTAGTGTAAGGAAGGTTGTTTGATTGATCTTGAAGTAGAAGCTTAAGTTGTTATCAGTGAAAATCTCAAAATTGTTATCAGTGGAAATCTCAAAAGAAAATTTTTATGAATTGGATTAAACTATGTCATTTAAGGTTAAACCAATATTGATGGGATATTTCTATATTTATCTATTTATTTTTCTTAATTTATTTTCCATTGCATAATCTCTTCTTCTTCTCAATTCTTAAAGCCAACCAACCCAAAATCAATCATTTTAAAAATTAAAAAAAATTCAAAATCAAAATAACATAATTCACTTTCTCCTCTTATGTTTGAAGTCACTTGGTTAACTAGTGGCATCAGAACCTAAATCCCGTTATAAGACTAATAGTCTCAAAAAGTGGGAATTAATTCAAATGATTCATCAAACAAACTTGTATCCTTTAATGGATAGGGGTATGCTATTGAAGAGAGAGAAGATACAAATTTATATAAAGAAGATGAATTGTGATATCTAAATTGCTATAAAAAAATTGTCAATATGTTCTCATTCATCTAGCTTATAGTGTTGAGAAAAAGAACATAAAGAAATTTGGACCAAAGAAGATAAGGAAAAATTGCAACATAGTTTGAAAGTAAAAACTATTATCAATACATATCTCGGTATTAATGAGTTTTTTTGTATTTCTCAATGTTACTCTGTAAAATAATTGTGAGACACTCTTCAAATTATTCATGAATGTAAAATTGAGGTAAAAAAAAGGTTAGAATGAACACATCGACTCATGAGTATGAATTATTTAGAATGAAATTTAAGGATAATATTTAAGACATAGAAAACGGTTTGTTCATATTGGAAACCACTTGAGAACTCTGATAATTTTTTTTCCTAAATGATGATTTAGTTAACAAAGCCTTTATGTGCCTAAATTGCGACGGAAAACCTAAAGTCACAACTAATTTTTAATCTAAAGTCTTGTATTTTATAGATTTAGGTACTTTATTTTTAAAAATTGCAAAAACACAAATTGAAACTAAAAATACTAGTTGAGAATGAAGAAGGAAAAAAATAAGAAAAATCTCACACTAAAAGTTGAAGAAGGCAACTATTTAGAAATTGGTGAAGATATGAATTTGTTGATCCAAAAGATTAAGAGGTACATAATTCATGGCAATCAACAAAAAATTTAACACAAAAATGAAGATTTTTGTTCGTGTCAACTTGCTTCCAATGTAGAAAGAAAGGTTGTATAGAGCTAAATTGCCTTCGAAATTAGAAAAGAGCTTTAAAAAATTCAAAATACCTCAACAAAAAAAACAAAATAGATGTATATAACTTGAGATGACAATGATATAGACTCTTTGAACGAATCAGAAAAAAGGAAGAATCAAACATCTTCCTTATGGTGAAACATGGAGACAAGGATATAAACAATTTAACTCCCTACTTTACTTATTATGAATTATTTTACATAAGTAAAAAATTACATAATGAGTAAAGTAAATTAATTTTCTTTTAAAGTTAATTATTTATTCTATTGAAAAAAATAAAAACTAATTGAAAAAAATATATTGTTTTAGAAAAAAAAATTATTTTAATTCAAAACTTTCCTTTTCCTTCTTATACTTTTAATGAAAAATTTGGCAAATATATCAAGTGTGAAAAATACACTTGATATGTTTATCAAAAGGATAAATAATCTTAAATCTCATTCTAAATAATCAAAAAATAATCTATAATAATTTTGGTCTAGGTTATAAACCAAAAAACAATACTAAATTAGAGAAACAATGCAGTGGGGCAATATTTTTCATATAATTTATATGCTTGAAGTATGCCACCTTTTCCTTATCATATATTAAATATTACATATGCCACCTGAAGTATGCATATAATTTATATGCTTGAAGGAGAGTGTTAGAATGTTGTTTTTATTATTAATATTCATTAAAATACTATTGTATTTAATCATTCATATCTTTGTTCATCTTTTCCTTTTAATTATGAAATTTAAAGGAGAAATTATGAGTGCATGTCTCTTTAATGAATGAAGTAGTTAACCATTTCACATAATGAAATTTTTATTAAACTATCCTTGTCATATATTAAAAATGATAAAAGTTATATTAATTAAAAGATATAATATAAAAAATTATATTCTAAATTAAATTGAATCACTCTTTTATTGCTGGAGATCTTTTCATAAAAGTTGTAAATTTTATAGTCTTGTCTTATTTTAGATTTTGATGATTTCTTTTCTCAGGATTAGATAGGTGCTTGTGTCCTTTGTTGATTTCTTATTCAACTAAGAATTTATTAAGCGATTGATAAATCAGAAAAGCAAGCCAAACCTATTGGTATCAGATACCCAATCGATTAATTTGATACTAGATAACAAGCTCTAGATACCTAATCAATTAGTTTGGCAGATATCAAAGTTTGGTTGGTTATTATACCGACTAGTGTCAAGAAACAGTGACAGAAATAGAATGTAATGACATGTTCAAATTAAGATTTTTTTTTAAACTAGGGTTAAAGGCAAATTTTGTATGTAAACAAACGAGTCTTGCAATTCACAGGCTTTTAGTACACATTATAATGCCTGCAATCTTCACACAATATTCCTACTACAAAATACTAACAATTACCCTTTATGAACCATCTATAACTCATATCCCGGAAACCTTGAGTTATCAGGTGCAATCAAATCAAACCAAAGACATGCTGTCCCAGCAAGTCCATGGAAGAGAGAGTAGTCTTTCCCACCAGTAAGACCTTGCCCCTCAGCTGCCAAAGCTCTAGCATTTTCATACAAAAAACAAGAGAATGATTTTGCCCTCTCTTCATATATACTATCTTTAGTTAGTTTGTAGAGTGAAAGAAATGCGTAGGCATTTCCAGATACACCGTCAGCTAGTCCCACTTTCTTCACTAATCCACTTTTCCACACAACTTCTCCCGCTTCTATTGCTGCATCTCGTAGTTCTCTGTCATTTGGAAAAACCTGCAAGCACACATATTCAAAAGTCGTTGTGATTGTCAATTAAGAATAATTTATATAAAACACTCCCCCTCAACCCAACAAGAGTTGTTTACTAAAGATAAAAGCCTTAAGGATTTTCGGGTTCTCACACCCGAATGGACAATACCCAGTAGCCTTGTAGCCGCAGTGGCACTGACTTAAGGTCAACCGAAACATTGGGACTAGGTCGGACCAACTTGCTCACACCCGGCCCCTTAACCTCGATTTGGGGCAACTATTCGAGACGAGTTAGTATTACCTGTGCTGCTTTAGACAGTGTAATGGCCATCCCAGTTGCACCATGACTCCACTGCACTAACTTATCTCTTGGATTCCCTTCACTTGATGGATAATTTCCACTATGAGGAAAACGTTTACTTATCAAATATCTCAAACTTCCCTTTACATCCTCGGCATCTTCACTTCGAAGTGGAAAATGAAGGAGCACGTGAAGAATACCAGCGAGACCATTTGCCGCACCTAAGTATCTAGTCCCATGCCATCTATACATTAATGGACAGTCTTTAATATCAGACGCACCGGCTCTACCGCCGGCCAATACTGCATCAATAATAGGCATTAGAATGTCTTTGGGCACTACGTCTTCTCCTAGGTGCTTGTTTACAAATAATGCGGCCCATAAAAATCCAGCTCGTCCGTACAGGAGATCATATGACATTCCCAATCCACCTTCCTCTGGTCCAATAGGAAGAGCTCTTTCTTTTGCAACCTGCAGATTATTAAAAATGATTACAATTTACCATCAGAATATTAAAATTAAACTCTTAATTAATGATCAATTCCACTGTTAACAACTATAACGAATTAAAACCTGAGACTAGAGTGCACACTCTTAGAACCAAGTCTGACGAGTTTTCTATTAGTGAATATTGATTTTACCTCAATGAATAGACCCAAAAACAGGTCACGTTTTGGAAGGTCCCCCATGTAATTAGCAACGACAGCTCCAAGGGCGCATACTCCTCCTCTACCACACAAAAATGTCACGTGTCTGCAACAATCACAACAAGTTAATTATCTTTTCATTAGATTAGAGAAATAGAAATTTATTCTATTAAAGAAATTTATAGTTTAAGCTGAAAGCTGTGTTTGTAAGTATGAACAATCTTGTAATAAATTATTAAAATATAAATACTCAATTCACACTTACTTAACACAAGCATTAAAGTGACAATGATACAAGTAAAAGAAAAGCACCTGAGGGAGGCACGTGCGACAGTGACGCACGTGTCAATTATCTCCGAGCATAACAACAAATCCTCACGGCAACCGGTAACCTCAAACGACCTCAGGCAAGTGAAAGCCGTGCCAAGCAAACCCGTATACACCGTCGGATCAACCACTTCTCGCCGATTCCAATTCACCTCCACCACCTGCATCCATAACAATTCCACAACTAGATAACAACGTTTTTTCACAACGCTTCTAAGAACTACTACAAATTATCAATATTAACACATACCTCGTCTTTCAGAGAAACTGCAGCTTTCAAGAACGTTTCATTCGGAAGCAAAAGGTTTACAACCGTAGGATTCATTTTCTCTGCGATCAAATCGGACGGCTCGTGTTTAGCCTCATCGTGTCCACCTTCAATAAGTGAAGATGTCATTGTCTATATGGTAAGAGAAAACTGGAAGCAGAAGAAAAAGAAAAAGAATGATCGATAAGGTACTGACCCAATCCAAGTGAATATATTGGGTTACTTGATTTAGAACTTTATAGGACTATGTGAAAAGAAGCAAACGTGTTGAGCTGTGGTTCTGTGTAGTGGCGGTGTATGGAAAAATAATACACCTGCGTGCCACGTAAGCAATATTTGTAACTAACAGAGTATCACGTGAACCACGTGGTTTTCTAGATAAGATATTTTCTCTCTTGATTCGGTTGTTGGGGTACATGATCAGATACGTGTGGTCATTGTTATGAGAATTGTTTAGCTATTTCAGTTCCATTGTTAAGGTAAACAAATGGAAAATACGTAGTGATTTGTTCGATTTTTATTCTCAAAGCCTATGGTATTTAATTTAAATGTGTGAGACTCGTTTCATTCATGGGAATTTTCATTCGTAAGAATATATGTATTAAATTCCAATTGCTTAAGAAAAAGGAGATGAGAAAATAGTTTTATGTTAATTGTGTTATTATTTTATTGTTGTTGATTGTAAACAATTTTAATTGATTGTGAATATAAACGTGCTTAAGAAAGGATATAAGGCAATGATTTTATGTTAAATGTATGATTATTTTATTGTTGTAGATTGAAAGGAGATAAACGTGCTTATGAAAAAGGAGATAAGACAATAAATTTTAACATTAAATTTGTAAGTATAAGCGAAAAAATTTATCTATCAATTATATGAAATTAGAGTATTTGTTGAAGTCATGATTCCGAATTCTGAAAATATGAGTGATTGAATTTTTCTTTGTATCTCACCCTCTCGTTCACAACTCTCAATGGAACAAGTCGTAGAGCCGTCAGTTGTGTTTATGATTCTCTTGTGATTACAAAGGGGACCTAGCCGTATAATATATAACCATAGTCCCTACCCATTATGGGCCTAGGGTTAAAGCCCACCCTTTTACTCGCACCAATGAGGTTTCAGATACTCAGTCTTCAGTTAAAAGAGATCACTTAACTAATAGTAGAGTTTATATATGCACCCCCATCAGAATCACAATTAACCCGTTTTTCAAAAACTAAGATTATAGCTTATAAAAAGTTAGATAAATCTAACATTCTCCCACTTTGACATGTATGATTTTTATTTTAAAATACATTTTGAAAACTCTCCAGGTGCAGTATCTGAATATGACTCCATCCAACAAAAGTCAAGCAGTATTGAATCACAACGATTATTACATCCTTCATTGACATAAAACCTTCAGTGGTTCCAAATACTACGTACTCCGTCAACTAGTCATCAATGTGGAGTGTGACAAGAAAATAACATGTTAATGTGATCCAACAACCAAATGCTATTTTCTTTGTCAGTCCTTAAATTTCTCTCAAATGCATTAAAGTCAAAGAAATTGTATGGTTTTACAAACCATAATGCCTCAGCTCCAATATGGCGTCGACCACCCACACAGTGGTCCTGACAACGCCGAGCTTAAAATCATACCTCAGCTCTAATGTGGCATCGACCACCAGTATAGTGGTCTCGAAGACGTCGAGTTCAAAATTATAACCATGCCTCGAACTCCAAACTAGTGTCGATCATAGACACAGTGGTCCCGATGACACTGAGTTCCAATTTTAACAATTGACATATAAACAAAGAATGACAAATAATAATAATAATATTCATTGTAATATCAATTGCTTAAAATAGAAAGTACTTGACAATCCAACACTTAAAGTGTCCAAAATAAAATATAACATGATAAGAAAAATGACATAAAGAACAAACTCCCACTAACCAAGTACATCAAAAGAACTCACAATGTCCATGCTATCAACATGGTTTTTGAACACAATGGGCCTAAGTCCCTTAATTAAGGGATCATCTAGCATGAAATCAGTACCAATATACTCAACTACGATGTCATTTTTCTTTACAAGACCTCTGACTGTCAAATACTTCAATTCCAAATGCTTAGAATCGCTAGAAGTTTTATTATTCTTGGAGTAAAACACATATGCATTATTATCACAGTAAAACTTTAGTGATTTTGCAATGGAATCAACAATACAAAGTCCAGTCACTAAATTTCTTAACCAAACAACATGAGTGATAGCAGCATAACAAGCAACAAACTCTTCCTGCATAGTAGAAGAGGCGACAAGAGTTTGGTTTTTACTCTTCCATGATATTGCACCTCCATCCAACATAAAAATGTAACTAGAAGTAGACTTTCTATCATCAACACAACCAGCAAGATCAGAGTCAGTATACCTAACTATTTTCAAGTTGTTAACTCTCCTAAAACCAAACATATACTCTTTAGTTCTATGCAAATATCTCATCACTTTCTTAGCAGCAATCCAATGATCATTCCCAGGATTAGACTTGTATCGTCCCGAGACGCCAACTATGAAAGCAATGTCAGGCCTAGTGTATACTTGAGCATACATCAGGCTGCCCAATGCACTGTCAAAGGGTTTTTCCTTCATCTCTGCCCGTTCAATCTCATTTTTAAGACATTGATCTTTAATGAATTTGTTTCCTTTAATAATTGGAACATCTCCTGGCTTACAGTTCTGCATATTGAATATAACACCCCACTTTACCCTGTACGCTATAGAAATATTATAGAAAATACATCAGAGTTCCAAAATCAGTAGGATGTCACATTAAGTCACTTCCTTCATTTCAAATAAACCAGTAGCTATCTAGCTTTCAATTAAACAGCGGAATAAAATCAATGTTTAAATATAATCTTCACAACCGGTGGTTAAATATTATTAATCCAACAATTAAATGATACGTAACAATAAATCAAGAAAATAAGTCAATTAAACGTAATCCCGTCATCCCATGTTACGTATCAGAGTGACTCCTAAGACTCGACCGAATAGCAACACACTCCAAGCACTACTCAGGTACCTGGTCATCTGCACTCCCCAAGAAGCACAGATACAACAAACAAAAAAGGGGTGAGAACTACATTCAATAAATAAGCGGTGAAATACACATGCTAAGGAGTAGTTACATACCACACATACAATCATACACATATAACGCACATACACGTGCCACATCAATTACTGGGCATCAATAGCCCATATTCAATTACATTATGCAATGTGACTCACTAACTCGACACAATGCATGTGGTACCAACACAAATACATACGGTTCACCCTAGAACCCGATTCCCATCGGAATCCGGATAAGTCGTTTATGTTCCTCTGAACTACAACTTATCTCCACAACGACTTCCACATCAAGTCCGGATGAAACTAGGCACCCATCATGGATTCCCACCTAGCCATCTCCACAAGACACATGACATGAAATGCATGACAACACAATTATGTAATATAATAATTCAAGCATAATTTCACGATCGTCCAAGACCCACACGAGCCATCTGCTCACCGTAATCCTCTCGGGAATTACCACCATCGCACAAAATTATCCACATTCGATAATCATGGCTCACAATCATCAAAACACACCCCTTAAGGGCACACCCATATCATTCCATATTTTACCGATTTAATTCATTAATCCAATCTTTAGGTTCACTTTAGTCATATTAACCCTACCAAATCAACGGAAATGCGTTCCAAGCGAACGCTAGACAAAAATCACAAAACTGGGGAAAAGTCATCCCAGACTGTCCATACGCGTATCAGCATGGCCCATACGCGTACTGCTTGCTGTCATACGCGTATGGCCCTACCTTACGCGTAAGACCAGAGACTTCTACCTCCCAAACCCCATCAGAGTCACCCCTTACGCGTATGATTACCTCCATACGCGTATTGTCCAAGCCCATACGCGTATCATACACGTATCACCAGATGGTCGTGCTGGCACTGGGGACAGGACACGTCTGCTATGCGTACAACCCTTGGGAAGTCCCCCATACGCGTATTGACACCCCCAATACATGTATGACCAACAAATTTGTCAAAAAACTCAGATTTCATCATTCTCACGAGTTTCCCCTCTAGATCTCATCATTCTCACGAGTTTCCCCTCCAAAACTAATCTAACTCCTATTAAATCTAAATAACTAAAAATTCTAATGCTAATCTATTTCTAATTAAAAAAGTAAAATTCTAACCAAACTAAATAATTCTTAAATCTAACTTCTTAATTCTATTATACTTCTAAACTAAAAACAAAATTCTAATTCAATTCTATTAAAAATCTATTTCTATTCTAATCAAATAAATTTATTCTTAATAAAAAAAATCTAAAAAAATCCTATAAAAATTATATTCTAAATAATTCTATTTCTAAAATCTAGTTAATTAAAAAATCTAAACTCTATTTCTAATTTCTAATTAAATCCTAAATTAAAATCTAATTTCTATTAACAAACAATATATGTACAAAGAACTAGGAAATTATGACAGAATTAAAATTCACAAAAACAGCTTTAGGCCACGTGTCACGCCCTTATTGGCCAGAAATGATAAAAATTGGAAAACGTTCAATTGTGAGTGGACACGTGTCTAAGTGACATGAAATTAAGCAGGCAATGCAAAATTGAAAATAGAATCGAAACATGCAAAAATATTTGAAAATGGGTAGGACAAATTTAGGGTATGACAACATTCAATTAGAGGCTAACCCTTGGAAAGACTTTTCAAGCATGAATTATTACATTGAAATTTCCAGGATAACCCAAGAAGAGTTGTTAAGCAGAAAAAATCCTAAACCTTCTAGGGTATTTAAGTTGGCTGAAAATCTTACTGTGAGTGACCGCATGCTGCATTTTGTCCTGGCTTACATTCTTGTTCCAAAGCACTCCAAACATTCTCAGGTGAGTGATATGGAGGTTCAACTCCTGTTTGCAATTAAGAAGAATTTGCAGGTCAATTGGGCATATGTGTTTATGCAACATATGCGTCATATTAAATCTCTTGTTGGAGTTCTTCCTTATGGGCGAATCATTTCCATCATTCTAGAGGCAATCTCCATTCGTCTTCAACAGGAACCACATACCATGATGACCGTAAGGGCTAATGAAATCAATGTCACCACAGCTACAAAGAATACTGGTATTGTACAAAATGATGAAAAATGGTATGTTTACAAGGATGCTTCATCTTCTTCTACTACTGCTCCTATTCTTGAAGATGGCTATACAAATGAGGCTATTTACAAAAAGATAATAGCTCTTGAGAACAAGGTTGATCTTAATGCAGGGGAACACGGGAAAGACATGGCTTATACGCGTAAAATGTTCAAATAACTAGCTATGAAGCAACTTCAAGCTCTCTGGAAAGAAGAAGAAGAAGAAGAAGAAGAAGAAGATGAGGATGTTCTTTCTGAAAGTGATTGAACAATGATTTGTATTTGATTATGTTTGTGTCTTGTGTTTTGGTGTTATAAACTCGTACACTATGTTCAGCTTCGTTCGTTACATTTTGTTTTGTATTTGTGACATGTTGTGTTCTTCTTTATGTTCTTTTGTTTAGTGTTTTTTCCACATGTGTTTCTTGTTGAAAAGATTTTCCCATCCTTTTTGTTGTTGACAAAGGGGGAGAAGAATTTTATGTGTTTGTATGTGTGTATACTATGTTTTTACTCTTCTAACAAATTTTCAAGATAATTTCAAGACTCTCTTAAAACATAGATTAAAGGGGAGCATCATCCGAGGGGGAGCACTTGAGCACTTGTTAAAAAAGCCGCAAAAACTTTCAAAGAAGATGTTGTCATCATAAAAAATGGGGAGATTGTGAAGACATGACTTCTCAAACGATTTTGATGACGACACACTATACACCATACAAGGATGGATAAAAGAATCTCAAAGAAATCAAGCTTGAATAACTTCAACGTCAAATCAATATGTCAAGACTTGTTAAAGAATGAAGATAAAGTTCTACACAAATGAAGGTACAACATTCAGCTTCTATATAGATTGTACAAGTGTTCAACTTCATCTCTCATTCTTGCATATCATTTTAAAATTGTTTTAAAATCATTACAATGCATTTTTGCCTCTGTTTCAAAGTGTTTTTTTTTGCAAAATCTGTTCAGAGTAACCAGTTGCCTATTCGTGGTAATCGATTACCCTGTGTAATCTTTCAAAAAAATTCAAACGTTGAGGCTAGTAACCTTACCCACATATGGTAACCGGTTACTACTGGCGCAGTGAGCCATAAAATTACATCTGCTGACAGAATTTTATTTTCTCATTTCTTCTTGAACCATGACAACTTTTGGTCATTTGCACTCTTTTAAAAAGGTGTTTATATGCATTTATATACCTCATGATCTCGGATTTTGAGATTAACCTTCTTGCAAAAATTCAAATTTCATTTCATCTCTCAAATTCCAAATTTTCACAAGTGTAAAAAATTTTCAATTTTCAAGAGTGAAACTACTGCACCTCAAATTTCATAATTTCATCATAGTTTCATTCCTCTATTCTTAAACACTTGTATTTGATATATAAGAGTTGATATCTCAAGAAGAAGATCAGTCGCAAGATTGATAATTAAATATTGCTGTAACTTACTCAAATCAGAATTATTTGTTCTTTGATTACATCTTATTTTTCCAGGATTGTTGGAAATAAGTTTGTAAGGTTGTAACCTTGCTGTCCATAATTGTTGGAAGCAAGAAGTCCATTTTTTAGAGGATTTTTCTCATTGGACTTAGTGAAAAATCCAAGAGGATTGTTCTTGGTGTTTTGATTGGTTAGAGTCTGTATAAGAAAGACTAGGTAAAAGTCTTGTCTTAGGATCTAACAATATTGAAAAATCACTTTCGTGTTGAAAGGGGACTGGAGTACTCTTGGGCTGTGAGGGGAACCAGGATACATCGTCGTGTCTCTTTACTTTCCGATTTTACTGCATTCAACACTTAGTAACTTTTAGGAAAGTAAAACAAGAAATTTACATTAAGACCGGAAAAAGATTTTCAGTGCCTAATTCACCCTCCCCCCTCTTAGGTGCAACTCTACTTACAATTGGCATCAGAGTAGGTTATAGGTAACCTTTTTCTAAAAGATCTAAATGTCTTTCACTAGCGCGAATCTGGTCTTTAAAGATGGTGGTAGAAGTAATAAACCTCATCTGTTCTCTGGAGAATATTTCGACTTTTGGAAAATTCCCATGAAAGCACATCTAGAGGCACAAGGATAAGGCATATGGGAAACTGTTGAAACTGACCCTCATATACTAATTAGTGTTGTAAACGGTGTCTATACTCCAAAGATTCAAAGTGCATGGGACGATGATGATAAAAAAGAGAGTTCTAAATGAGAAGAAAGTTATCAATGTTTTACAGAGCGCTTTAAGTATGGATGAGTTATTCTGAATCTCACAATGCAAATCGGCTAAGGAAATCTGGGATACTTTGGTGGAGAATCATGAAGGAACCGCCGAGGTTAATAGATCAAGGTTGAACACACTAAGTCGAGAATATGAAATGTTTCTGTTGAAATATGCAGTTGCGAGAGAGTTACTTGAGGACAAGCAACGATTCAAGTTTGGAATTGTGATGACAGTCCGTCATTGCATGAATTTAGTCGAGTAATCAGATCAAAAAAGTTTAAAAAGGAGCTAAAATGAAGAAGAAAGACCAAAGAATGAGGGGAAAATAGCTAAGTATGAAGAAATTGGACTTAGTGAAAAATCAGGTGAAAAGGGGAGCAAAAGCGTGCAACTACTAGAATAGTCACGCGCAACATTGCATGCGATTCAGGTCATCACGCACGCGATGACCCCTTTTTATGGGTTTTTTCTGACGCGTTATGATCCATTCTGAGCTCTTTTTAAGGGGAACTTCTACACTTTTGCAAGGGTTAAGAAAAGCGGCACTACAAGTATGATTTTTATGGCATCAAGGGTGATTTGGAGAGCATTTGAAGCCATTGGAGGCCAATCCTTCAAGGAAAATCATATGTTATTCTTCTTTATTCATTTGGTATTGTAATTTGAATTATTAGTAGCTAAACTCCTCTAGGTTAGGTTGTATGTGATGAACCTGTTCCAATATTATTGGATAATATGTTGATTTGACTTTGCATGAATACTTTGACCTATAATTCAATTTAATTGCTTATTGTTCTTAATGCATTTTATGTGAGATACTCTTTAAACTGATTTTGGACGCATAGGGAATACTGACCATCAGTCTATGTGTTAGACCCAAGACAATCGTTGTACTTACACTAGTTGAATAGGAATAGGAGACCCCGGGTAGTGGCATAGGAAATTAGTTGTACTTACACTAGTTGAATAGGAATAGGAGACCCCGGGTAGTGGCATAGGAAATTAACGTTTTGTGCATCGCCTAATCCTGCTTACGCTAGTGGACTAGGGATAGGAAATTCTGAATTATGATTAGTGAGCTATTTCGCAGGGGATTGGTTATAGAGGTTTTGTTAATTCACCATGGAATTATAGTGATAAGATTATTCATGTAAGGCATAAAACATCAAAAATAGAGACATAGGGGATTTGATACACAACCTTATCACTTTCATAATTCTGTTTAAACAATTTCTATTATTTTCGCATTGCAAACTCGAAACCCCCTCCCAATTTACTATTTTTATACGCATTGCAAAAACTTGTCTTGTTAAGAAGCAATCTCTATGGATTCGATCTTTTATTACTACGACATTATCAGTACATTTGTTGAGAAGTCATCAACAACTACCAAAATCCCATTTTACTCATAAGACTATAGTTGTTGTTGTGAAGAAAATTCAAACTAACTCTCTATTTATATTTTTTTTAATAAACAAATTCATTGATTTAGAGTACAAGGGGTACTCTTGTCCTTACAACAAGAACCACTTATTCTTACAATTTATTAAAATAGGACTATAATGATCTTTTAAAATAGGTTAAACTTCTCTTGAGACATTCTAGAAAAGCTATATAAAACTCATAAAAATCATAATTAATATTGACTTTGAACCTATTACACTCCACATCCATATCATCAATTTTATTAAGTTCACAATATCTTCCACTTTACATACATCTCCTTATAGTGTTGTTTCTTTTCAAGCATATGATCCAATATATTGCCAACCATTCAATGCCTTCCTTGCCATTTCTTACTTCCCACTTCATATTCCTTCTATGTTGATTAAAACTTTCCCATCCTAGGTTGGCTCCCTCTGTTTCCAACCTCGTCCAAACCTCCACAGCCTGCTAAACCTTCCTACTTATAGAACATTGAAACAACAAATGTACTAGTATTTCCTCTTCTTGAAAATAGAACACTCTAGGATTTTGAATAATTCCTCTTTTTTCCAATTGTTCTCTGCTAGGTTTCATTAGTCTCCATCCAAATATTTTGATCTTTTGTGGTGCTTTTGTCTTCCATGAACCTTTTATTGCATTTCTTTCCCCTTCACCAAATATGCCAACCTGTCCAGCCTAGTTTGTGATCTCTGCAGACCTGTAATATGATTTGAAAGAATAATTTTTATCATTTTCAATGTTCCATTTAAAACTATCAGTATTTTCCATTTAAAACTCATCATTTCTATTTGTCACAAAAATTTTGATCTCAATTCTATCTTCCACTCAAACAGCCAGATCCAACCATTATCATTCCACCCTCCCATCTCTACTATGCTACCTCATAGTTTGGTAGAAGCTATATAGTTTAGTGAATGCTTCTTCTAAAGCTTGGTTTACTGCTCATCTTGCTTTCCGAAAAGCAATGTTACTTCTCAATCCCAATCTACAATTTATATTCCCTCTAAAGCAGTCATTAGAATGGTGTCCATTTATCATATTAGTTAAATTTGAGAGAAGTTATACTCCACTCTTCAGACAAAACAAAACAGAAATTTTTTTATCAACTATTTATAAATAAAATATACACCAGTCTTCAAGCCAAAAGAATAAACAGAAACAAAGCAAAGAAACTGAGTAGGGAAAACACTAGGTCTCAAAATAGTGTACTACTACAAACTGTACAATCATTGAAATAATATACACATTAAACAAATGCACAAACTAAAACAACATCCACCTTATACAGTGTAATTATATTTTTAGTCCTTGTAGAAACTGCATTACGTTTGTAGATGTTCCTCATTGGAAGGGTTTTTCCGATGATAAATTAGTACTTTTTCTCCTTATAAGATCACCAAATCTTCTCAGCAATGCTCTTCTCTTTCTATTGTTCCTATCACCTTCATAATCATCAAAATGTGACTCATCTAAATGATCAAAATCCTCTGGAACTCCCATATCAACATCATGATTTGGTGATTCATCAGATGATTCATCCACTTCATCAAATATCGAGCCCTTTAATGTATCATCTTCTGTAATTTCTTTGTTATTACTAACCTCTTCATTATTCAACACTTTGGATGGTAGCTTATTTGTTATCATGTCTTTCAAATTCAGACTAAAAGTTTTGCTTAAACTTTTTGATTCTTTATGCTCCTTTGCTTTTATACCTTCCTTTGGCGTAGAATATTTCTCGAGATCTTCGTTTCGAAACTCCTTTGATGATGTTTCTGATAGCAATCTTTTCAACTCTTTGATATTCTCAAACGACGCAGCTTCATGAATTTTCAACATCTCATTCTCATGAACAAGCAAATTGAGACTATCTTTTAATTTAGCATTTTCAGCTTTCGCGATTTGTGAAGCCTCTTTTGCAACATTAGCTTCATTCAATGCTTGTTTTAGTATATCGCGCAGTTTTTGATTCTCTTCTTTAGAAATCTTAGTTTTATCTTCAGCTTCTTTAAGTAATTCAAGCACTCTTGTTGTTTCTTGCTGCGTAAGCAACCTTTCCTCTTCAGCTCTTTTAATACAAGTCACAAACTCGGTTTCTTTCCCATTCCACGCCGAAAGCGATTCTTCCGCTTCTAACCTCAACCTCTCCGCAGTGTTTTTAAACCTATCCGCTTCTTTCCTCGTCACATCCAGAAGCTCTCTGTACTTCTCTTCCGTGGTTTCTAACATCGTTTTCCAACGCTCCGCGTCGCTTTTCGTGTGTTCCAATTCAACTTGGCATAACGTTAGTTTCGCTTTCACTTGGTTAGCTTCCGTCGCTACTTCTTTCAACGCGAACGCCAAATCATCCATCGCTTTCTTGCTATTCTCCTCCGCTTTCGTTGCTGATTTCAGCTCGCTTTTAAGCATATTCAATTCATCAACCAAACTCCTCGCCTCCAACGCGAATAGTCCCTCCTCTTCCACAGTCTCGTCCTCACGACTTTCTTTCAACTTCTTCTTCGCCAACTCTTGTTCCTTCACTTTCTTCTCCTCGGAATCATCCTTTTTGTTGGCACCTAATTGAAACGCCTTCAGTTTCTCTTCAAGAGAAGAAATCTCATGCCTTGACTCTTCAAGCAATATCTTATTCTGCTCAAGCTGTTTCGTCTGCATCACCAACGTATCAAACAAATTCGTCTCCGATTCTCTTCGTTTCTCCAACTCCGCCTCCGTTTCCTGAATCTTCCTTCTGTACTCCGACAGCAATTCATCTTTATCAGACAATCTCCGTTCATGTTCTTTAATCGATATTTCGGTATTATTGTTCTGTGTCTCCGAAACTGTTCTCTTTGTGGCTATTACCTCATCAACCATAGCATTGGTTTTCTCGGCCACCATTTTAATCTCTCGAAGCTCTTTAACAGCTCTATCTTTTTCTTCTTCCAACTTTCTCATATGCTCCTTAGTTTGACTCAATTTATCATCATATTGCTCCATACGATGCTGCTGTTGCATCATTGGAACCATGAAACCCACGGGAATATATCGGAACAAATCAAAATAAGCATCTATGAAGAATAATTAGCGGAAAAATATGGTTTGAGGAATGGAGAAGGAATAGAGAGAATGATTTGAGGAATGAAAAATATGATTTGCGGAGTGAAAAGGGGAAGGGGATATTGTAGACGAAAAGCGAAGGTGAAATTTGGAAAGTTGTATAATTAGATTGAGAATCAGAGAAAAAGAGGGGTTTGGTTTTATATAAAATCTCCGAATTTGACGGGGGTTTCTTTGGTGTGAATGAAGGAAGAGAAGAAAAAACAAATATGAAATTGGATTAATTAGTGTTTTGGAATTTGGACGGAATCAACGTCGAACCAACCAAAGTACTTCGTCGTTAATAATTTTGTTGAATTCAATTGCAGCCTTTAAGCGGCTGACGATGTTAAATGTTACCAAATACTCTTTCCTTCTCATGTAAACGCTTATTTTAAATATTTGATTATCTCAACTTGTATAAATATTTCAACTGTTACATCGATTTTAACAAGCCTATAGACACACGATTCGGGTCCTTGTTTGCACCCAATTAGTGGCCATTGGATTCATTAGATTGAATTAGCCTTGTTTGCAGCCAATTGGTGGCCATTGGATTCATTAAATTGAATTAGAAATTCTATTGAAAGAATTAATTAATTAAAAGAATTAATTATAATTATTTTTAAATTCAAATGTTTTAGTGTTATCTTTTAATAATTAATTAGGAAGTTAAGTAGTTGATGATGTTAGATAAGAAAATAAGTGAGATTAGAAATTTATTCCTGTTTGCTGTGATTTTTGGTAAACAACCGTTGGTCTATCAATTTATGGTAAATTGACTAACTTGCAGGATTGACCATACTAAATCCTAAAACATGTGCTAAGCGCGTGCTGAGTTGCCCAAACTGGACTTCACGTTCGACTATGAAAGTAAAAAGAAATAAAGGCAAGACTGTAAAGGGCGAAAGATTATAACCAAACTCCACGTTTGACTACAATTCTTTGTGAAGTAAAATTGTGCTCGAAGGTAAATGTGCAAGAAAGTAAATTGTTTGGAAATAACTCCAATCTGAACTCCACATTTGATTGGGGGATCTTTAAGTACACAAACTGTAAAAGAAATGACTTTGAAATTAAACGTGCAAAAGACTCAAACGGGAACTCCGCGTTCGACTTTGAAGTCTTTGAAAGTTAAATAGCAAGAAGGTAAATGACTTTGAAAATAATTGGGCGAAAAGACTAAAAGCGCAAGAAAAGTAAAAAGGCTTTGGAAAATAAAGTTGCACGTAAGTAAATGGCTTGAAATTAACAACTGAACTGTAAATGCGAAAAGACTACGGTCAAACTCCACGTTCGACGCACCTCTTTTGAAAGTTAAATGACTTTTGAAAGTAAAGATGCAAGTAAGTAAAGGGTTTGAAAGATAACTCTAATCAGAACTCCACGTTCGACTAGGGGGTCTTTGTAAAGTAAATGGGCAGAAAAGTGTAAAGGGCGGTTTTGAACATAAAAACCGAAAATTAAAAATGTCAAGTGAATTGTAAAGATAAATTGCATTGATAAGAAAAGGTTTGGTGTTGTATCACGTACATTCTGGTTAACTCGTTTCTCTAGACGCGAATACTTTGAGTTGTATGAACTAGTACAATAATGAATGAACACCCCTATTACATAAATTTTACACCTATTTATAATGTTGTAAAATAACTACTACATACCGGTTGAGACTTTCTAGCATACTTTTGGCACTTCTTTTGCTCTTAACCGCCCACACGTTCTTTTCCACTTATTTTAAATTTTGAATATTTTGCACTTCCCCCCAATTTTGGTGAAACCGTCTTCTTGCTCTCTTTAACACAGTCTTCGTCGAGCATTTTCCAACACTTAGCGTTTTTTGCCCCTTGTTCAACTTTCTTCGACTTTGAAGCTTTTCTTGATTGGGTCGAAATTCTTCCATACACCAAGTATTGGTATCTTTGATCTAATATAGTTCTGGTCTCAACTAGTGTCGAAAATTAGGAGCCAACAATCCCACATCATTTTTTTATAGATTAGAAATATTATGAATTGAGTTTAGTTGAAGATGTAGCATTGAAGTTCAATTGCGTTTTTTTTTAATGGGCGATTAATGTATGAAATTTATATATTATTATAATTTTGTATTTTTTTAATTTTTTTTAAGTGTTATTATTTTGAATTTTTATACTTATCAATAAAGCTAATAAATATAATTACTTTTCAAATAATAATTGTCCTTTTACCTATAATATCTCTAATTATTTAAGGATAATTTTGACAAAAGTGCAATTAATACTATCTTAAACTTTGCAAATGACAATTAAAAAAAAAATTATTCTAAAAATAACACTTAAAAAACAATGAAAAGAGTATCGTTGCAATCATAGACTTTTTTTGATGTATTGTATACGAATCATAGACTTTTATTGTATCCAATATATCATAGTTAACTATATAATTTGTTCTGGACTGGACCCCGGGCTAAACTATGCTGGCCCAGCCCAATAATGTTCCACCAGACCCTGCCCGGTCCGGGTACCGCTTCGAGCACAAGATCCCCGACATGCTAGAATGATCTCCCCGTGAAGGAGAACCGTCCCAACCACGCCGGCCAAGAGAATCGCCCGCACGACCAAGCACCGCCCTCCGCGGGCGGTATTCCCATGCCATCGAGCAAGACCCCCGGGGAATCTCCCTGGCTCCCCTCCGCGGGAAGAGCGACGTGTCCTGCGCACGTTCTCCACGTGCTCCCTTCCGCGGGGACACGTCACCTAACCAACTGCCCACCTCCGAAAGAGCAGGTCAAACCCACTTTCCGGAGATCACGAGACGGTTGGACTAGGGCGAAGACCATGTTCTGGTCTTCACTACGCCACGTAAGTGTTGCACCCCAAAATTTGCCCACCGGTTTTCCGACTTTGACTGGCTTTTGCTTCGTTTTTTATCTGCATATCATTTTCGCATTTTGCCCGTAATTCAATCCATGTCGATAATATAGGCGCATTTCGGTGCTCGCCCGTTTTTCCATTGCATTTTGCATTTATTTATTATTTTTGCTTTATTTAATTATTTAGAATAGTTATTTATTTCTTTCTTTAGAATAGATTTTATTTTAATAGTTTTTAAATAGTTTTTTTAATTTAGTTAGAATTTTTATTAGAAATAGTTTTTTTTATTTATTTAGAATAGAAATAGATTATTTTTATAGTATAGAATTAATTTGTTTTAGAGGCATTTTAGGATTTTAGAATTAAATTAGTATTTGTTAGAGATATTTTAGAATATTAAATAGTTTTGAATAGATTTTTATTTTCATATAGAAATTATTTTATTTTATTTTAGTATTTTTTAAATAGTTTTGTTTAGATTTATGTATTAAATAGATTTTTGTTAATATTAGGATTTATTTGTAATTATTTTTATTTAATAGTTTTTGTTAGAATTTTTCTTTTTTTAAAAAGTTATTCTCATTTTATTATTTATTACATTAGAATTAGTTTTAGTATAGAATATATATTAGTTATTATTTTTGTTCATTTATTAATTAGTTTAAAATAGTTTTTATTAATTAATTTTAATTTTTTAATGTTCATGTAATATATAATTGTTTGTGCGTTTTTTTAAAATGAAAGTAAATTTGGTTCAGTGGTTAGGCTGGTGTGTTATATACTTGCAGGATGGGGGTTCGATTCCCACCTGTGTTTGTTTTGTTTTTTATTTCAGTTTTTATTATCTTGTTGCTGTAACATATATTCATTCGTTCACGTTAATTAATGGAAATAGATATGGCCCAGCGGATAGACTTGTACGTGTTGTACTTAAGTGACGGCGGTTCGAATCCTGCCCTTGTGTTTTTCTTATTATTTTTTTTTTTATTATTTTATTTTAACTTGTAGATAGTTTAGGATTATTTTATTTTATTTTATATTATTATTATTATAAATATTTTAGTATATATTTTTTATTATTTTTTCAGTTTTTATTATTTTTGTTATTATAGATTTTTAGTTTAATTATGATTTAGTATGTATATATATATATATATTTTTTTTTTCTTTTAATAGGATTTTATTATTATTATTTTTCTTTCACCACCCTTGTCCACATGTCAACCTTCTGGCATATATAAAGGTCCTGTTCACCTTTCCCTTACAGAGGACAACCCTAATCTGAAACCCTAGCCTCCAAGGATAACCCTAAAAACATAAACAGAATAGAAGAAGAAGATCCAAACCAAACCCAAACGAAATCACTCACCACTTTCATCACAGAAACACAACCCCAACTCATCTTCCTGCATCCTCACCACCCTTTTTTTTTTCTGAATCGCAAACCACCACAACATCACCATCTCAGAACCCTTTTCCGTCAACCCCAAAACGTCAGACAATCCAAACCCATTGAAACTCACCGTTAAATCAACAAAAACCACCTTCCAACAAAACCACCTTCCAAATCCAGATTTCCATCGCAGCTTCTACAATCCCCAAATTCCAAACCAGATACAGATCGTGAAGTAAAAGGGATTAGGAAAAAAAAAGATTTTCATACTTGAACATCAGATCCGAAGCTGGGTGGCCACCACGAGTAGATTAGGCGAGAAAGAAGATGAAACCTCATTCGTTTTCAGTGATGAAGTTTTTGAACAAACTGCTTTTTAGAGCATTTGTTTTTTGGTTTTTTACTTTGCCTCTGTTGTTAGGTTTTGAGGGTGAGATATGAGTCGTGTTTCACCTCTTGCTCTTGGCTATTTGTTTTGGTTCTTCAAGTTTGGGCCGTGTGGCCCGTGTATTGCTTCTATCCCCTGCTTTTTCTTTATTTCATTTATTGTAAATATATTATATATTGTTTTTTTAATATTTCTTTTAATACTTTTATATATTTTATTTAGAAGGTTGTTACTATTATTTATTTATGTATATATTATTTTCTAGAGTTTTGTTCTATAATCATTTTCTTTTACAATTTTTATTTGTTTAAATTTTGTAATAAAGTTTTAGAATATCTTTTCATTTGTTGAATTCTATTAGATAATTTATAGTATTTTTATTTTTTAGAGTTATCTCATTTCACCAGGTCGATGACGAGACCTCCGTAAATCATTATTAATCAAATTGTTGATGGATGATGTAGGATCTGAGACCACCTTTTCTCTCTTCCTTTCTTGTCCCGATTCGATCCACCGGCGCTATCAAACTATCTTCAATGAAGGAACTGAGTTATATTCGTGTTGAATTGAAAAAAGAGGATTAAGTGTAGACTTTCTCCCTCTCCAAGTGTCGAGATGCTCACTGTAGTGTGGGTGGTTTTGACACTCGTCTTTCAATACGAAGACGCTCGTATTCTCCGCACTCATCCATATCCTCCTCCTAAAACCTCGGTCTCGTACCGAGTGTAACTTTGAAAATATTTTCAAATCATATTTTCTTTGTATTGGGTTAAAGAGAGGGGATTAAGTGTAGTCTTCTTCCTCTCCGAGCATTGGGATGCCCACTGTAGTGAGGGTGGTCTCGATACTCGTCTTCCAATACAAAGACGCGACTTTATCCACCATATCTCACTTTTACAACTTCATCCCGTAACCTTTCTCACCTAAAACCTCGGTCTCACACCGAGTGCATTTTCAAACTCGTTTTTATAACAAAAAAACTTGAATGGTCGTGGAGTGGTTAGGCGTAGGCCTTCTCCTATCCCGAGTGCTGACGTTTACCGTAGGGTTCTCTGTTGCAAAGCACTTACCATTCAAAACCAAAAACATCTTTAATAAGAGAACGAAGTGCTCTTTGCATTGAATTAAAGAGAGAGGATTGGGTGTAGACCTCTTCTTCTCCGAGCGTAGGGATGCCCACTGTAGTGAGGGTGGTTTCGACGCTCGTCTTTCAATACGAAGACGCCTCGTTCGCCACACCTTTTTATAACAAAAACTTTGAGACAAAGAATTGGGTACTACCCGTAGGGGTTACTATCCGAGGACATGTCTCGCCCCCTAAAAAACAATCCAATCAATCAAATGTGACTTCTTGCCCCGAGTGGCGAAAACCTAATCAATCTTTCAAAAAGGATATGTTACGTCCATTCTACCGCAAACAGGTAACGCCTAAGTCTCCAACGAGCGAGCAGCAAAACACCTAACTGCTAGAATGCGCACGATAACATCATCCATAAAAACATCAACAAACCGTAGGCACGAACTACGTTTGCTCTGATTTCTCATGTCAGATGAGAATACGTAGGCACAAGATGGCGATGTCTTGGCGAGCTCCCTTTTTCACCTTTCACCCGTAGTTAGCCGAACTACGGCTGCTCTGATTTCTCATACCAGATGAGAATACGTAGGCACAAGACGGCGATGTCTTGGCGAGCACAATCCCCCCTATCACCCGTAGTTTCCCGAACTACGTCGACTCTGACTTTCTCATATCTGTTGAGAATACGTAGGCCTAGGACCGCGAAGTCCTATCGAGTCCTTTCTTTCCCTCGTCACCCCTTGTTTCCCGTTTCTAAACCTTTCCCTTAACCCTTTTGAAACACACTTCTTATAGCATAATATTTAAGCAGATACAATCATGCATGCGACAAACAAAAGGTTCCCATCGAGTACGATGGATGCGAGGGGTGCTAATACCTTCCCCTCGCATAACCGGCTTCCGAACCCGTTCTTGGTCGCGAGACCATCTTATCCATTTCTTTCTTAAGGTTTTCTCGATATTTTCCTTTCCCCTCATGGGATAAATAAAGTTCGGTGGCGACTCTTCTGTCCTATCTTTTCGCCTCCCCGTCGTTGCGCGATGCAGTTTTTCGAGTAGCGACAGCTGGCGACTTCACTGGGGATATCCTAGCAAGCCACGCCTATTTTGTTTGTCGCATTTGTGCTTTATTTGCTTTTGCTTTTTGTTTTATTGTTGTGTTCCTTTTACCTGTTGGGTATATTTGGATGGTTTGTGAGGATAAAGCTTTCTACCCGAGCTTTTGAGTATACACTAAGATTAGGAGGTGGTTTCTTTCTGATTTGCGAGACGTAGGACTCGTTGAATTGGTTTGAATCCCACCGCTCAGATGAGACCCCTTTGGGATGATTATGTCTTGCGTGTAGTCGTAACGACGTCTTTATTTCCAATTGGGAGTCCTTGACTCTGAGGACCTTTTGTAGAACCTTATTCCGAAGGTTGCTAAAACATAACTCTGTGTTCATCCTTTTGAAAGAATTACCGTCTTACGAGTAGTCGTTCTGATAGGAAACTTTTGAGGGTTAGTGCATGGGACTTTGTTTGAAAAGCCTTTGGAATACCCTCTTATAAACCAATAGATTGCCCACCCGAGGTGAGAGATATCTCGTTGTGTTGTGTTGCAGGATTTGTGACTTTGATCCTTTGTGTGTTGCATTAGCATTTTGCATTGCATTTCATTTGCATCTCATTTTTGCATATCCATCCTCAACCAGAGCAGAGAGCTTACCAGTCTTTTGTCCAGCCCGCAGTTGATTTCCCGGCATTCACATTGGATTTGAGTTAGCTTCTGGAAGGATCATGGACTCAGAGGAGCAGAATTTGGTTATTACAAGGGCAGAGTTTGAGATGACGAAGAATCAGTTGGACCAACTCATGGAGGCCATGTCAGCTATGGCAAGAGGAGAGACCAATGTTCAGAGGACTCCAGTGAACAATGTTGCTCAAGCTCAGCATGTGCAGATTCCTGTCGAAGATCAAGAGCATACTATTGTCAGAGATAGAGATTCATCTTCTCTCCATGACTCGGACTATCAGAACTTCACTTTCTCTGTGCCAAATTCCCAAAGGGTTGTTCCAAAGATTAATCCTAAAAATCCACAGACTATTGAGTTTATGAGAAGGTATCGTTTGTTGGATGAAAAGCTTGATGCTCTGAGGAGTCAAAACACTCTTAATTTGAATGCTTCGAGCATGTGTTTGGTACCAGGTCTTGTGATGCCTCCGAAGTTTAAGGCGCCCAATTTTGAGAAGTACCAAGGGGATAGTTGTCCGAAGCAGCATTTGGTGATGTTTTGCAGAAGAATGACTTCGTATGTCCACAATGACAAGCTTATGATTCACTGTTTCCAAGACAGTCTGAGTGGGGCATCTCTGAGTTGGTACATGCAGTTGGAAAGTAGTTGCATCACATCATGGTCAGATTTAGCCAATGCCTTTGTGAAGCAGTACAACTACAATCTCGACATGAATCCCAGCCGCATGCAGTTGCAAGAATTATCTCGAGCGGAGAATGAATCCTTTAGAGGGTATGTGCAGAGATGGAGAGAACTCGCTGCTCGTGTTCAACCACCGGTTCAGGATCGAGAACTGGTTGACATCTTCTTGGGTACTTTGAAGGGCCATTACTATGATTTAATGATCAGTGGCGGAACGTTAAACTTTTCTGACTTGGTAAAAGCAGGAGAACGTATTGAGAGAGGAATCAAGAGTGGAAAGATTCGAGACATCTCAGATACCTCAGTTTATGAAAGTGAATCAGTTGTCAGCTCTAAAGAGGAATGGGAAAAAGAAAGTAATGCTATCCTCGAATCTCCATTACCTCAGATTCAGTTTTCAGACGTTTCAAGTATTCAGAATCAGCAACCTGTTAGGTCTGCGTATCAGATATCTGCTTCCCTACAAAGTCAACATTCATACCGTCGTCAGCAGCGTCAGCACGCCCGACGAAGACCGAGGAAGCCAGAGAGACACTTCACTCAGTTGCCATTATCGTACAGTCAGATATTGTCAGACTTGATCAGAGGTGGTTTGATTGTGCCGAAGCAAACTGATCCAGAGACTTCTCCACATCCGTTAGATTCTGATGTCAACGCCCGCTGTGAGTACCATGTTGGGACACAGGGGCATTCAACTGAAGACTGTAAGGTGCTTAGAAGCCAGGTTCAGACTCTGCTGGACTCCAACAGGTTTTCAATCACGCCTCAGGGTATTCAGATCAACGATCTTCCTTCGTCAAGTCATATGGGTTCGGCAGCTAATGTCATGGAGGGGTTCACCGAGAGCATATGTTCAGAAGAGTATCAGATGGATCTCGATGAGCAATTCTAAAGATGGTTGGTTCAACAGCAAGTCAAGAATGAAAGCCCAGTTCCCCGAAGCTGGCAATCTTTTTATGTCATTGCATTTGTAGTTTCTTTTCTGTTTAAGTGTGAACTTATTTGCAAATTTCATTTGTAAGACGTGTTTGTTTTCGATTGATAATGATAATGAAATGAGATGCATGTTTTGATTAAATCCATTCGTGTTCACTCAATATTGCTTTTCCATTAATGTCAAACGCTTGTTTAAGCGGAATTCCTTGAGGGAGGATGACGAAATTGAAAGACGCGCAAGCTTCCGATTGTATGCTTTTGAATGAAACCTGCTGATGATGTACAGGCATTGTTTTAATCCCTAAATACAGGAGATATAAGGATGTTAATCCCTTGTCAACCCCTTTGAGCCTAGTTGTAGGAGTTTCTTTCTGAAAGCGAAAAACCCTCGATCTTAACCTGGGGCAGGGTAGGTGTCAGTTAATTCAACTAAACATCCAAATTGTGAGAGGAATGTTCCCGTTCAAGGATCAATCACGCCCGTAGAGGTCGTACCTAAAAAGCCGAGAAGTGAGATAGTCACAATCCCTTCAACAAGTCAGACCAGATGGTGTCACATGATTTGTTCCGAAAAAAGAAAAGAAAAAAAAACAGAAGTCCGCTAAGTCGATAACTTGAAAACAAGTGGCTTAGGCAAAAATTAGGGCATTCCGTTGGACTTTGAGATCAGAAGATAAACTCAAAAGAGTCAGTCCAGGAAAAATAGGGGAATAAAAAAATGACGAAGAACAAGTCGTGTGAGCCAGACACCAAAGACGAAAAGCGAGTGACTGTCACTCCTGAACTTGTGGTTTCCTGAACCATCACTCCTATCATTCAACCTTTAAGAGGTGAGTGCGTGTGTCGAATTAGCTGAACATAGGATTGAAGAACATCAAGGAGAATGGGTGGGTTAAACAGAACTTTGAGCCTTATATCCTTTCTTTTAAACCATGAACCTAACCAAGTTACAACCTTCAAAAGTCCTAATTGAAGCAAGTTTGTTTCGAAAGCATACTTCGGTAAAGATCGCATCGAAACTGACTCCTAAAAGGATTTTTCTTACCCTATGGGTATTGATATTGACATTCCGATAAATGATTCATTCACTATACGTCACAACTTTTTCTAGTGAACAGACTTGGATTTCAAAACTGTCATATGCATTGCATTGATATTATCATTTGCAAAACAATTTGTTTTACTTGCGAGTAAGTACTTGACAGCAGGAAAGTTTCTACAGTGGAAAGTTTGATCGATAAGATGCAGAATGCCTGAGTACTCCGTTGAGCAGGGGCAAGGCATATCAAATGATCGTCAAAGGAATCAGCCATCCGAAGATCAGTTAATCTGGGGCAATCAGGTCGAGATTCGATAAATCTCTCGAAGTCAGCCAGGGGCACTTCTCTGCAAATCATCCAATCAGGGGCAAATCACTTCAAGGCTGGGGCAGGTCACCCCAAAAGCACAAATATTATCCTTATCCAGAAAGCAGTTAATTTGAAGCACCTCTCCGAGGTTCATGATGCTGAGGCAGTTCCTATCAAACCATCAGGGTACAGAGATTTATGATTTCCTTTCAAGGAACATCCCCACAGAGATCCCACAGGCTGGGGCAAAATCAGAAGTAAAGGAATTGTTCCTCTCTATATCTTCAGAGCTACTCAGGGCTATTCAAGCAGGTGCAGTCAATCTTCAGGTTCAAGACGAATGTCGGGAGGTCGTAACCCTTCACCTGTCTTCCCCAGCAAGGGCCCAATCATCATTGGCGTGTGTAAGCCATCCCCAGGAGAGTCCAATCATACTTGGCACACCCGGTTATTCCTAGCAGAGTTGGCTTCACCTCTTCAGCATTTATTTTGCTGGAGTGATTCTTTCAGATCCAGTTTTCCCCAGCAGCCCGAGCCTGCATCTGCATTTTGCATATAGTTATCATATTTGCCTTATCTTTGCATTTCATCCTCGAATGCGTAGCATTTCCATTTCGTATGGAGCATTACGCCATAAAACATTTCAAACATATGCATGCGAAGCATAAGCCAGTTTTTGCTATCCTTCTGTGGCAGTGTGAATCACTCTGTAATCAGTCCAGGGGCATTTATCCAGCAGCTTTGTTCAGACAGCTTGTCGGTTTACTCGGATTTCAGATCATATGACGGTTATGATTTTGTCCATCAATCTTCTGATGATGACATTCCAGAGCAGTTTTTCTTTCCGTCAGTTCCTATTGACGATGTGTTTCCCCAGCAAGTATTTTCTCCGTCTATCATTAGACGTCGTGAGTATGGTTTTCTTTCCGTCTATCTTTAGACGATGTGGTTCTTCAGACAAGTTTTCTTCCTGTCTATCTTTAGACAAGGTGATAAGATCAAGTGCATGTTGATCTGGCCTTCGGAAGGGTTTTTCTCCGTCTATCATTAGATGCCGTGAGTTAGGTTTTTCTCCGTCTATCTTTAGATGTTGGGAGTTTGAGTATGGTTTTCTTTCCGTCTATCTTCAGACGATGTGATTCTTCGGACAAATTTTCTTCCTGTCTATCTTTAGACAATGTGATAAGATCAAGTGCATGTTGATCTGGCCTTCGGTATGGTCTTCTCCGTCTATCTTTAGACGTCGTGAGTTTGGATATGGTTTTCTCTCCGTCTATCTTTAGACGATGCGAGGTTTCAAGGCGATCTTTCAGATATTGGCTTTCTTTCTGTTTATTGGTTGAAGTGACATTTCAAGAGGGGTTTTTCCCAACTGTCGATTCTTATTGACGTCAAGGCTCTTTGAAGAATGTTCGGTTTTCCTAGTTGTCGATTCTTATTGACGACATGGCTCTTAGAAGGTGGTTTTCTTCCTGTCAGTTCTTATTGATGATGTGGCCCCTTTGAAGATATCTTTCCATCAGCTCCTATGGACGAAGGGATTCTGAAATTTGATGGTTAGTTTTGAAGTTCATTGACGTGGATATTTTTTCTTTCTGTCTATCTTTAGACAATGTGAACCTTCGGGATGGTGTCTTTCCGTCTATCATTAGACGATGTGAGTATTAGTGTCTTTCCGTCTATCATTAGACGATGTGAGTATTGGATTTGTTCCTGTTCACCCTCAGATGATGTGAGCGTGGTGATTCCTCTCGTCTATCATTAGACGATGCGAGATTTGGATATGATTTTCCTCTCGTCTATCATTAGACGATGCGAGATTTGGATATGATTTTCCTCTCGTCTATCATTAGACGATGCGAGATTTGGATATGATTTTCCTCTCGTCTATCATTAGACGATGTGAGATTTGGACATGATGTTTCTCTCCGTCTATCATTGGACGATGTGAGTGTTTTGGATATAACGTTTTCCTCCCGTTTGTCCGTAGACGATGTGATTTTGGATATTGTGTCTATCATCAGACGATGTTGAGAGTTGACGGCGAAGTCAGATTGTTTTTAGAGAGTTGACGGCGAAGTCAGATCATGTAGGGAATTGGCGGCGAAGTCCGATGATTTTGAGGACTGACGGCGAGGTCAGGTGTTTCACCAATTTTATATGGAATTTTGACAACGAAGTCAGATGTTTTACAAATTTGATGTTGAGTTTTGACGGCGAAGTCAGGTGTTTTTACTAGATATTGATGATTGACGGTGATGACAGAGGTTTCTTTTTACGGTTGGCAAATTTCCGGGTTCTTTTTGTATTCAATCACCTTCTACCTTGAATGTCTGAAAGCGATCGCTTTTCACCCCTTCTGGTCCAAGTCAATTGAATAGGGGCAGCTGTTGCACCCCAAAATTTGCCCACCGGTTTTCCGACTTTGACTGGCTTTTGCTTCGTTTTTTATCTGCATATCATTTTCGCATTTTGCCCGTAATTCAATCCATGTCGATAATATAGGCGCATTTCGGTGCTCGCCCGTTTTTCCATTGCATTTTGCATTTATTTATTATTTTTGCTTTATTTAATTATTTAGAATAGTTATTTATTTCTTTCTTTAGAATAGATTTTATTTTAATAGTTTTTAAATAGTTTTTTTAATTTAGTTAGAATTTTTATTAGAAATAGTTTTTTTTATTTATTTAGAATAGAAATAGATTATTTTTATAGTATAGAATTAATTTGTTTTAGAGGCATTTTAGGATTTTAGAATTAAATTAGTATTTGTTAGAGATATTTTAGAATATTAAATAGTTTTGAATAGATTTTTATTTTCATATAGAAATTATTTTATTTTATTTTAGTATTTTTTAAATAGTTTTGTTTAGATTTATGTATTAAATAGATTTTTGTTAATATTAGGATTTATTTGTAATTATTTTTATTTAATAGTTTTTGTTAGAATTTTTCTTTTTTTAAAAAGTTATTCTCATTTTATTATTTATTACATTAGAATTAGTTTTAGTATAGAATATATATTAGTTATTATTTTTGTTCATTTATTAATTAGTTTAAAATAGTTTTTATTAATTAATTTTAATTTTTTAATGTTCATGTAATATATAATTGTTTGTGCGTTTTTTTAAAATGAAAGTAAATTTGGTTCAGTGGTTAGGCTGGTGTGTTATATACTTGCAGGATGGGGGTTCGATTCCCACCTGTGTTTGTTTTGTTTTTTATTTCAGTTTTTATTATCTTGTTGCTGTAACATATATTCATTCGTTCACGTTAATTAATGGAAATAGATATGGCCCAGCGGATAGACTTGTACGTGTTGTACTTAAGTGACGGCGGTTCGAATCCTGCCCTTGTGTTTTTCTTATTATTTTTTTTTTTATTATTTTATTTTAACTTGTAGATAGTTTAGGATTATTTTATTTTATTTTATATTATTATTATTATAAATATTTTAGTATATATTTTTTATTATTTTTTCAGTTTTTATTATTTTTGTTATTATAGATTTTTAGTTTAATTATGATTTAGTATGTATATATATATATATATTTTTTTTTTCTTTTAATAGGATTTTATTATTATTATTTTTCTTTCACCACCCTTGTCCACATGTCAACCTTCTGGCATATATAAAGGTCCTGTTCACCTTTCCCTTACAGAGGACAACCCTAATCTGAAACCCTAGCCTCCAAGGATAACCCTAAAAACATAAACAGAATAGAAGAAGAAGATCCAAACCAAACCCAAACGAAATCACTCACCACTTTCATCACAGAAACACAACCCCAACTCATCTTCCTGCATCCTCACCACCCTTTTTTTTTTCTGAATCGCAAACCACCACAACATCACCATCTCAGAACCCTTTTCCGTCAACCCCAAAACGTCAGACAATCCAAACCCATTGAAACTCACCGTTAAATCAACAAAAACCACCTTCCAACAAAACCACCTTCCAAATCCAGATTTCCATCGCAGCTTCTACAATCCCCAAATTCCAAACCAGATACAGATCGTGAAGTAAAAGGGATTAGGAAAAAAAAAGATTTTCATACTTGAACATCAGATCCGAAGCTGGGTGGCCACCACGAGTAGATTAGGCGAGAAAGAAGATGAAACCTCATTCGTTTTCAGTGATGAAGTTTTTGAACAAACTGCTTTTTAGAGCATTTGTTTTTTGGTTTTTTACTTTGCCTCTGTTGTTAGGTTTTGAGGGTGAGATATGAGTCGTGTTTCACCTCTTGCTCTTGGCTATTTGTTTTGGTTCTTCAAGTTTGGGCCGTGTGGCCCGTGTATTGCTTCTATCCCCTGCTTTTTCTTTATTTCATTTATTGTAAATATATTATATATTGTTTTTTTAATATTTCTTTTAATACTTTTATATATTTTATTTAGAAGGTTGTTACTATTATTTATTTATGTATATATTATTTTCTAGAGTTTTGTTCTATAATCATTTTCTTTTACAATTTTTATTTGTTTAAATTTTGTAATAAAGTTTTAGAATATCTTTTCATTTGTTGAATTCTATTAGATAATTTATAGTATTTTTATTTTTTAGAGTTATCTCATTTCACCAGGTCGATGACGAGACCTCCGTAAATCATTATTAATCAAATTGTTGATGGATGATGTAGGATCTGAGACCACCTTTTCTCTCTTCCTTTCTTGTCCCGATTCGATCCACCGGCGCTATCAAACTATCTTCAATGAAGGAACTGAGTTATATTCGTGTTGAATTGAAAAAAGAGGATTAAGTGTAGACTTTCTCCCTCTCCAAGTGTCGAGATGCTCACTGTAGTGTGGGTGGTTTTGACACTCGTCTTTCAATACGAAGACGCTCGTATTCTCCGCACTCATCCATATCCTCCTCCTAAAACCTCGGTCTCGTACCGAGTGTAACTTTGAAAATATTTTCAAATCATATTTTCTTTGTATTGGGTTAAAGAGAGGGGATTAAGTGTAGTCTTCTTCCTCTCCGAGCATTGGGATGCCCACTGTAGTGAGGGTGGTCTCGATACTCGTCTTCCAATACAAAGACGCGACTTTATCCACCATATCTCACTTTTACAACTTCATCCCGTAACCTTTCTCACCTAAAACCTCGGTCTCACACCGAGTGCATTTTCAAACTCGTTTTTATAACAAAAAAACTTGAATGGTCGTGGAGTGGTTAGGCGTAGGCCTTCTCCTATCCCGAGTGCTGACGTTTACCGTAGGGTTCTCTGTTGCAAAGCACTTACCATTCAAAACCAAAAACATCTTTAATAAGAGAACGAAGTGCTCTTTGCATTGAATTAAAGAGAGAGGATTGGGTGTAGACCTCTTCTTCTCCGAGCGTAGGGATGCCCACTGTAGTGAGGGTGGTTTCGACGCTCGTCTTTCAATACGAAGACGCCTCGTTCGCCACACCTTTTTATAACAAAAACTTTGAGACAAAGAATTGGGTACTACCCGTAGGGGTTACTATCCGAGGACATGTCTCGCCCCCTAAAAAACAATCCAATCAATCAAATGTGACTTCTTGCCCCGAGTGGCGAAAACCTAATCAATCTTTCAAAAAGGATATGTTACGTCCGTTCTACCGCAAACAGGTAACGCCTAAGTCTCCAACGAGCGAGCAGCAAAACACCTAACTGCTAGAATGCGCACGATAACATCATCCATAAAAACATCAACAAACCGTAGGCACGAACTACATTTGCTCTGATTTCTCATGTCAGATGAGAATACGTAGGCACAAGATGGCGATGTCTTGGCGAGCTCCCTTTTTCACCTTTCACCCGTAGTTAGCCGAACTACGGCTGCTCTGATTTCTCATACCAGATGAGAATACGTAGGCACAAGACGGCGATGTCTTGGCGAGCACAATCCCCCCTATCACCCGTAGTTTCCCGAACTACGTCGACTCTGACTTTCTCATATCTGTTGAGAATACGTAGGCCTAGGACCGCGAAGTCCTATCGAGTCCTTTCTTTCCCTCGTCACCCCTTGTTTCCCGTTTCTAAACCTTTCCCTTAACCCTTTTGAAACACACTTCTTATAGCATAATATTTAAGCAGATACAATCATGCATGCGACAAACAAAAGGTTCCCATCGAGTACGATGGATGCGAGGGGTGCTAATACCTTCCCCTCGCATAACCGGCTTCCGAACCCGTTCTTGGTCGCGAGACCATCTTATCCATTTCTTTCTTAAGGTTTTCTCGATATTTTCCTTTCCCCTCATGGGATAAATAAAGTTCGGTGGCGACTCTTCTGTCCTATCTTTTCGCCTCCCCGTCGTTGCGCGATGCAGTTTTTCGAGTAGCGACAGTAAGCCCTAGCAGTCACCTGGGTTGGGCCTGTCAATCCAGCCCAACACAAGTGACCGTTGGCCCAACGCTGTGGTCTCTCTATAAATACCCTCTTCCACAAGAGGGTCAGGTAATTCACTTCTTACCCACTTTCTGTACTTTGCTCTCACTCTGCCCAGCTCCTTACTTTGGCATCAGAGTGTCTTGCAGGTACACCCCCTCTCTCCTCCTCATCACTGGTGAACAGGTAGCAGTCCAACAGAGTGTGGTCAGCCCGTGATCCCCTTCTGATCAGGTCAGTAGTCAACATTACATAAACAAGGGCGCGCAGACCCGACAAAAAACGAAATTTAAAATATGGCGCACAGGCCGAAATACGCGGGCACGCAGGCCCGGGACCAATCTAAGCTCCCTCCTCTTCATCAGCTCCAGCCTCCACTCCAGGGACGACGGTGACAGCCTCCTCGGCGCTGGGGTCAACCACCCAGCCATCAACTATCTCATGAAAGGGGCCGATCCCGTCCTCAACGAAGGCGACCCCGAAGTTCACCACCCTGAGCTGAGCGACGGCGATGTTGAAGCCCGCAGCAAAACCATCAAGGCAGTCCCCTTCCAGCACGCGTATCCGGGCAAGCAGATCAGCCCTGGTAACCAGCAGGCGGTCGTCATCGGTCTCATCATCACCGGGGAATAGATCGCCCTCGAGCTCCGCCACCCGAGCTTTCGACGCCCGCAACTCCTCCTTGGCAACCTTCAGCTTCTCCTCAACGCCACTGCATCTTTTGCGCTTGAGGTCAACCTCCCCCCGAACCTTCTCTAGCTCGCCGGTCAGTTGAGTCACTTTCCCTCAGCTTGCCTCCAAATCCTCGGCCGCCTTGTTCAGACGGGACTGCGCGAACGCGAGATCTCCTTGCAGCTTCGACAGTTCCACGGCCGAGCAGCTTTTTTCGCTCAGAACCATCGCCGTAGTAAAAGTCCGCATCAATGCAGCAAAATCCTCAGTCAGGACCTGCCTCCTCGTCGCACGGTCAGCGCCCAGAATCGCCTTCACCTCCCCCGCCGGAATATTGGGCGACCTAGCCCCATGGAAGTAGTTGGGGTGCTGGTGACAAGGAGCGATGGGGTAACCCTCCTCGAAAGACTCCGCTGATAAATCGACCACTTGCGTATCCTCCTAAACTCTCGCTCTCTTAGGAACCCCTTGGGAAGTAGGCGATTGGCTGCCGGTCGGGGACGCCGACGACCCCCTTCCGTCTTGCTCAGCAGAAGACTGCCCAGCCAACTGAGCCACCCGCGTCTTCGGAGGGGCAGCCGCCCTCGACATGCGCAGCTTCTTCACTCGCTCCTCGACAGAAGCCATGTTCCCTACACGACAAAAGAAAAACTAGTCAGTAAAAAGCTAAGGATATCAGGTCGAAAGGGAACGAGGCGGCCACCACATAAGTAAAGCAGAGCATCCTCCTCCGAGGCACACTCGAGCAGAGCCTTTGTGTTGATCAGCCTCGCCGTCTCCCGAATGTTTCCGTAACTGTCGAGGATATACTGGCCGTCAGGGATGACCAACTTCGACGGCGGTAAGTTTCGCACGAAAGAAACTATCTTCATATAGCTGGCCATATCCTCCTCATCAAGCGTCCCCGCCCGCATGATGTACCCACCTGTTCCCCGAGAATAATGGTCCAGGGACCACTCCACGTGCATCCGGGGCAGCATGACAGCCTCGCGACGACCATCCATTATCCTCTCCCCTTCCGAATATAACGAGCGGACCCCTTCGTGCGTGATAGGGCTGACCACGAAAAAACGACTCTTGAAATCTCGGACGGAATCCATGTACGTTTTAAAAAGCCTGTCCGGCTGCTTGAATGACACCCAACCATGCCGACCTCCCACTGACTGCCGCTGCAGATGGAAAATACGAAAGAACAGCGGCAACGTGACGCCGACCTGGAGATATTGGCACACGAGCTCGAAGGCCCGAATAAAATCCAGGGCATTGGGGTGCAGTTGTGATGGGGCCAGCCTCAGCCAGTCGAAGAGGCCCAGATGAAAGTCCAAAAAAGGCAACCTGAGTCTAGCCTCTTTGAAGTAAAACTCGTACATCGGAAAGCGCATCCGCCCGTATTTCGAGCAGATCTGATGACCTGGCCGGGGGCGATAGACTTGCCAGTTTTGAGGATCCCCCTCTTCCCGGTCTTCCACGGTGGCGTAGGCCCCCGTCGGATCAGAAGCAAAGCAGGAGGGCGTGGTGAGGGGCTCCTCGGCCACCCAATCTCCGATCGGAATGACACGTTCATCAAAATAGGGAACGTCTGGCTCATTGTCCTCGACCATTGTGCCCAAGATGAGTGTAGTCATTAAACACCTGAAAAGCAGAAGGTAACGGTGAATTCGATGATAGAGATCAAATTCACCCTTCCACCACAAGTCAAGTGAAAGGGCGACGAGGACTCCCCGAGCATCGTCCCCGATGGGTCTGCCCTAACCTACCCCCTCCCCGGTTCCGTATGGCCCGAACTACAGACCCACCTCGGAGGCATCCGTCAAAATTGACGTCGCTTCCCGGGGCGTTCATCGGAGTAAAAAAAATGCTCCCCGGGGCATTCATCGGGAAAAGCTACCCTCCCCGGGACATTCATCGGAAAAGACTTCCGTCCCCGGGAAACTCATCGGATCTAGCGTTTCTCCCCGGGACATTCATAATAAAAACCCTAAAAAACCATCAGGAACGGCGGAGATTTCGCCGCTCCTCGGGGCATTCAATCAGCCCCGACCACGCTCAAGAAACAAACAAGAAAAGTAAGAGAAAAAGAAAAGGGAAACTTACTATGGAAAAATCGACGACGAAGAACGCGGCGGCGGCAACGGCGAGATATCGGACGGCGGCAGAATAGCAGGCTGGAAACTTGAGAACCAGAGGGAGAAAAGTGAGAAATGAGCAGGGGATCACTCATTTATACCCCTGCACGGGACTCGAAGCGTCGCTAGACACTTGAGTACCCAAGGGTAGCTGCCCTAGCAGCCACCCATAATGCGACACATGGCGGAAGCAGACAGACGCGTCTCTTCACCTCTCCCCGCCAATACCCGCCTTCGAGCCCGGCTGACCGACGATAATAAACGCGCATCTCCGCACGGGGAGTCTTTTCCCGGAACAGTCCACTTCCCCGGAACGACGTCATCAAGTCCTCACTCCCATCCTCGGAGCAACGACATGGGGGGCTCCTGTTCTGGACTGGGCACCGGGCTGAACTATGCTGGCCCAGCCCAATAATGTTCCACCAGGCCCTGCCCGGTCCGGGTACCGCTTCGAGCACAAGATCCCCGACATGCTAGAATGATCTCCCCGCGAAGGAGAACCGTCCCAACCACGTCGGCCAAGAGAATCGCCCGCACGACCAAGCACCGCCCTCCGCGGGCGGTATTTCCATGCCATCGAGCAAGACCCCCATGGAATCTCCCGGGCTCCCCTCCGCGGGGAGAGCGATGTGTCCTGCGCACGTTCTCCACGTGCTCCCCTCCGCGGGGACACGTCACCTAACCAACTGCCCACCTCCGAAAGAGCAGGTCAAACCCACTTTCCGGAGATCACGGGACGGTTGGACTAGGGCGAAGACCACGTTCTAGTCTTCACTACGCCATGTAAGCCCTAGCAGTCACCTGGGTTGGGCCTGTCAATCCAGCCCAACACAAGTGACCGTTGGCCCAGCGCTGGGGTCTCTCTATAAATACTGTCTTCCACAAGAGGGTCAGGTAATTCACTTCTTACCCACTTTCTGTACTTTGCTCTCACTCTGCCCAGCTCCTTACTTTGGCATCGGAGTGTCTTGCAGGTACACCCCCTCTCTCCTCCTCATCATCGGTGAACAGGTAGCAGTCCAAAGAGTGTGGCCATCCCGTGATCCCCTTCTGATCAGGTCAGATCATAATTGCTATTCTAAATATATTAGTTGTATTGTTACAACAAATATTGCAACATTGGTGTTAGTCAAGTGGATTCAACCCCAACACAACTTTAAAAGGAGATTTGTCCCTGATTTATTAGGATAGTAATGTAAGAATGTAAAGTCCATATACATTATTGTTTCTTGACAACGTTGCTGATGAATTAGAAACACAAATGCTAAAGTTTTAAAATATTAAAATAAGTAACGATGAAGTAAATTGGGTCTCTAGCAAGGTTAATGAGATAACAAGCATACATATTGTTTTGGGTCATTCACAAGTTCTGTGGAAAAAAGTCCAATAACAAATTTTAAGTATAGAGATTTACGGAACATGTAGATTTTCACTTTGATTAAAAAGTGACAATATTTCCCTCCAATGCATCAATCATCGTTCAATTCAATTAGATAGATGTTTGTACAACACGTCAAATGACATGTGAAAGGTTTCAATTGTTCTTGATATATAAAGGGAAAACATATCATTTCAGATATTCAAATTCATTCTCACTCTCACATTACATATAATTCTCTCGTTGGCTTGGTGATTTGAGTGATAACTTTGAAGGTCTGCCCAACTCTATTGAATCAGAAGTATTGCTCTAACACAGTGGGAAAGAATTCCACCACCTCATCTTCTATTTCTAGTTCATAGTCGAACAATAATGCTTTTTTGAGATTCGACTTTTAATTCTCGCTACTTTTAACAAAAAATCACCATTTACCCACCAAATATTTATATCGGTGATCTCCTTTCTTAAGATTTAATATTCTTCTCAGAAAGGTTTATTATCAGATTCTCGAGCATTGTGACATCTAAAGTGACCCCATCTTTGGTCCAACGACAAGTTGTTGTTAAGGCTTGTGGTATTTTAGATCAAACTCTAGTGTCGATAAGGCTAATTTCATGGTTCGACAAGAGTTGTGCATGTTAAAGTCGAAGTCTGTTTAAGCATACTGTCGAAATATGTTAGCTTTGTGTTTTAGTTAGCATGTCAAATTAGGTCTAACTTGTAAGCTCAATTGTTAAGTTAACTTGTATCCTAAGTTAACTTAGTAGTCTATAAATAGACTAGTTCTCTTAAGTTATTGAGAGAAGTTAATTGTTAGTATTCACTTGTAATCTTTGAACCCTTATTGAGTAAGTGAATAGTAAATCAGTTTTAACCAATTCTTATTCTTCTTCTTTCTTTTTCTCTATCTTTTGTAAAACCTAATAGGGTCTCTTGTGTTTGTTCAAGAAACTCAATTTTTTTCTCATATTTTGGTTTGTTCTTGACGACATAAATTCACAACAAACTGGTGCAGTGAGCGTGGAGGAGAAGATGTCGTCAACAAAGTATAAGATTGAAAAATTCACCGGTGTGAATGATTTCGGTTTGTGGCGCTTGAAGATGCAAGCCCTTTTTGTTCAACAGGGTTTGTTAGAAGTGTTGAAAGAATCAGGGTGTACTTAGCACATGACTCCAAACAAATACGTGATTGAAGAATTGTGTGACCAAGATGGTGGATCATTGCTAATGGAAAACAACAAAGCTTGCAAAATTGAAGGAATTGGATATGTGAGATTTAAGTTCCATGATGAGTCAAAAAGGCTATTGAATGATGTCAGGTATGTACCTGATTTTAAAAGGAATTTAATTTCTCTTGGTGAATTCAATAAGAAAATATATTTTTTCAAAGGAGAGAAAAGCATCCTAAGGGTAATAAAGGGGTCGAAGGAAGTCTTGAGAGGTGTGAAAAAATAAGGCTTGTATACCGTTGATGATGAGGTTGTAAGTGGTTCAGCAGATGTGGCATCTACAAAACTTGTGTTAAAGACTGAGCTATGGCACAAGAGACTTGGTCATGTCAATGAAAGAGGTCTGGTCGAATTATCGAAACAATATCTGTTGGGTGGTGATAAGGTCGAAAAACTGGATTTTTCTGAACCTTGTGTATTTGGTAAATCCTATAGAATGAAGTTTAACAAAGGTAAACAAAGAACACATGGATTCCTTGATTACATTCATGGTGATCTTTGGGGGCCGACAAGGAATCCTTCACACTTAGGTGCAAATTATTTTCTATCCATGATTAATGATTACTCTAGAAAGTTATGGGTATTCATCCAGAAGACTAAGGGTGAAACTTTTGAAAAGTTCAAAAGATGGAAGACTCTGGTCAAAAACCAAACTGGCATGAAGGTCAAGAGGTTGAGAACCGACAATGGTCTTGAATTTTACAATGAGGTTTTTGACAACTATTATGATGCGTATGATATTGAAAGGCACAAAAAAATTTTAGGGACTCCCCAGCAAAATGGTGTGGCTGAAAGGTTTAATCGACCCATTCTAGAAAGAGTGAGGTGCATGTTAGTAAGTGCAAAATTGAAGAAGGTGTTTTGGGCAGAAGTTGTTGTGACTGCAGCATACTTGATAAATAGGTGTCCCTCGATAGCCTTGGGAATAAAGACACCTGAAGAATTCTGATCAGGACATCCATCTAGTCTCGACAGACTTAGAGTATTTGGTTGTTTAGCCTATGCTCATATTAGGAAAGACAAGGTTGAATCTAGAGCTTTGAGGTGTATGTTTCTTGGATACCCATAAGGAGTCAAAACTTATAGGTTGTGGTGCCTAGAGCCAGGTCACAAGAGGTGTATAAAGGGTCGAGATGTAGTTTTCAATGAAGTTGAGATGACTTTCAAGATAATTGATGACATTGGTCAAAGTTCGAAGATCTCTGAAGAAAAGCTGGAACAGGAAGAGATTCCTGTTGAGGTGGAGCATAGTGATGCTGAATTGCATAACCCATATGAAGTCAAAGAAGAATTTTAAGTTACTAATAAAGATGAGGAGACTGATAATGACTCTTGCTGGCAAGAGACAGGCCGAGAAGAGTCATCAAGCCACCTCAGAGACTTGGTTATGCAGATCTTATAGCTTATGTCTTAATCTCTGCAAGTGAGGTTCTGGATGAAAAACCTAGAGACTATAAGGAAGTTATGAGGAGTCAAGACATGATATTGTTCAGTAACAAGTTTTTCCATTGTATGCAGTTGATAAAAATGTATGACGAAAACTATTGTGTTCCCTTTTTAGTGTAGAGTTTGTTCCAAGGTGAAGACTTGTGGTATTTTGGATCGAACTCTATTGTCGACAAGAGCAGTTTCATGGTTCAACAAGAGTTGTGCATGCTGGAGTCGAAGTATCTTCAAGCATGTTGTCGAAATATATTAGCTTTGTGTTTAATTTAACATGTCGAATTGGATCTTACTTGTAATCCCAATTGTTAAGTTAGCCTGTATCCTATGTTAGCTTAGTACTATATAAATAGAGTAGTTCTCTCAGTTTGTTGAGAGAGATTAATTGTTGGTATTCACTTGTAATCTTTGAATCCTTATTGAGTAAGTGAATAGTAAATTAGTTTTAACCAATTCTTCTTCTTCTTCTTCCTTCTTCTCTATCTTTTGTAAAACCTAATAGGGTTTCTTGTGTTTGTTCAAGAAACTCAATCTTTTTCTCATATTTTGGTTTGTTCTTAACGACGTCAATTCACAACACGGCTACTAAAGTTGCAAAAGATCCACTTCTTCGCCTTCTTTCTCTAATGGAAGGCAGTACAATTCTAGTGGCATCACCAATTGGATATACACAAAAATATTTTGTTCCTCTGTGAGTTGGTCAGGGAGCATTGTAATCTCTCATTTTCTTCATACTTATACAACAACCATTCTAAAACGAACCATCACATTGACCTCCTTTACAGCCTGTTGTAACTGGACAATAACCGCTCTCAAGCCTTCAACTGTGCTTCAACTGTTACAAGAAAATATTGGAGTCCTTGGAGCCACTGATTTTCTAAACAATGTATATAACCTAGTACACCAACATAACTCATAATTCTTGGCCAATAAGTAACTCGTGATTAAACATAACCTTCAATATGCTCTACCAAGGGACAACACTATAAGGGAGGTAACCTCTCGAGTCAACTAGGCCACCATACTAGAGTTGATCCATGTTAGCACAATCATGCCATAGGGAGAGATCCTGAGATTACCATCTCGTAATAGGCATCAAGGACAAAGTACTCCTCCACAAGATTCTAAATGAAGGAGTGGTATTCATACTCCTCCTAAAATTTGGCATCCTCATCATTCACCAGAGAAAGGAAAGACATGACGCAAATGCTTCAACTCCAAAGAAAAATAAGAATTTGTTATCTGACTGCATCCTCAACATCAGAATCCCGAGATCTACGTGAACATGTAGATAACATGTTTGATTACTACCACGTCCAAAGAAGCTATGAATTGCAAGCTTTTCACACTAAATTGCAATGATGTAGTTTAAAACCCTTTCAAACATGAGTATAAATTTGTGGAAGGGTCTGTGTGACGCATTCACTTCTCAAATTATTTCTTGAAAGAGGAAACGCATAACCATGGTCATACTCAGCAGGGTTGCACAGAAAAATAAGTAAATCATGTGTGAGTACATTGAATAAGGCACAATTCTACATTAATTAATAATAAGAACTCCTAGCTGGAGAGGGAGAGAGTGGTCGAGGAGTCAGGAACTCTGGATACTGCTAGGCGCCTAAAAAGAAAACAAACCATGCATAGGAGACAAGAACCGCGGACCCCGGTCCAGGTTCTCCACCTACACCCCTCTAAACACTTTAAGGGAAAATTGGAAAACGTATGTTAACACTGATTTTAAGGAAGTCGGGATCAGGAACCCTTATATGGCAAGAGAAATGCCTAGGAAAGATATGTCCAAATATTGTTGTTTCCACAAAAGTCCCGACCACAACATCAACGAGTGTATCCATCTGAAAAAGGAAATAGATGGGTTGATTAAAAAGGGTCGACTTATCGAGTATACTAGAAAAGGTAACCATAAAGTTCACCGAGACCATAAGAGAGAGTATAGGAGGCAAGAAGAATCACTAAGAATGGAATGGTCTCCTCTCTACAAGAAATTGTCCCCCAAGAAAGCTATTGAGGCTCTAACTGGATCTAGAGGGATAAAAGACAGAAGCAGTAAAGAAGAGGAAGACCGAAAAGGAAAGTTCCAGTACATTCCCATTTTGAATCTTCAACTTTCTTTATTTTCCTTTCACTGTGTTAATGACTGCTTGCCACTTTGACATCTCTAAATTTTAATGTATGTCATTTTAGTATTATATTCCTTTATGAATTATTCTTCTATCATTTGAACCTCTTGCATCATAGGCTTGCACTGCTTTAAGTACTTGCCATTTGTCCTTAGGATTTGACCTTTAGGACCTACCTCTTGAACTTCATAAGCATTATTTGAAGATGTATGGCTAATGTCGCTACTGCGAAAATCGAGGCCATCAATGACAGAAGAGTCGCCACCGTGCGTTATTTATCCCAAGAGAGGGAAAGAAAACGCTCAGAGAAAACCTAACGAAAAAAGGGATAAGATCGGTCATCGCGACCAAATCTCGGGTTCGGGAGTCGGTTATGCAAGGGAAGGTGTTAGCACCCCTCGCGTCCGTCGTACTCGACAGGATCCATGTTTGTTGTCTATCTAAAAGGGCGATTGAAACTATCTAGCTAAAGGCTCAAGGACAAAAGAAAAAGAAGTGACTCGACAAAGCAGCGGCGCTTTGTGCCTACGTATCTCATCTGAAATGAGAAGTCAGAGTCAACGTAGTTCGGCTAACTATGGGTGAAAGGGGAGAAGGTTGCTCGCCAAGACATCACGTCTTGTGCCTATGTATCCTCGTCTGGTACGAGAAATCAGAGCAAACGTAGTTCGGGCTAAAGGGGAACACAGGTTTGTTCAATTGTTTTACCCGAGTAGGGTTAACAATCAGTTCTAGCAGTTTGGTGTATGCAACTCGACCATTGGAGACTTAGGCATTACCGTTTGCTGATCGCGACTTTCTATGTCTAATACAACCTAACTGCAAGTGCACAGTCTATCGCGTAGTAATAATAGATATCGATCCCACAGGGACTCGTAATCAAACTAGTGTTCTCAGGAGTTACTATGTTTAGCTAGGTAGAATATGTTTAAGGGAATAAGATTGTCACTAAAAGGGAACTAAGAATACTATTTAGATTATAAATGATTGAATCGATACGTAGTAATTGTGTTCTTCAGGGATTTGATAAGTTACTAGTGTATGAAATAATTTCCAAAGTTTATTTAAGCAGAAAATGGTGATTTGAAGACTCTCGCCTCACGATGGTTATTGACGCTAATCATAATCCTAAGGGCCAAACGTACACTTTCGTATCCCGTTCGGGGTTAAAATTATTTTTTGGAAATCTCTAAGTTCTAATTCATTTTAAAGTGCTTTCGCTGTTATTAAAATGAATGACCAGTGTTTACTATCTGACCTTACCGCAGCTTTCGCTTGTTGGTTCGTATCTTAATTAATTTCCCACTTTCGTGGCAAAACTACTTTTAAATAAGTTCTCGCTTTCGCGATGAAGTTTATTCAGTAAATCAATTTTAAACACTCAGACCATAAGTTACTTTTGAAAAGAAAGTTTTTCAGCCAATTGTTATCAAATCCCATTCGAATTATTACTACATATCGATTACCTAAGTTTAGCTAGACATGGATTTGGGAAAGATAGAACATAAATAAAAACAATAAATAATGATTTGCATTATAATAAAACTGGAATCGATTGAAATGAGAAACCTGTAAATATTCCAATTGGTCTTTGAGCAGATCCTCCACAGATGTTGGCAGGATTCTGATCTCTAATGCCAAATTGACCGTACAATGAAAGTAGAAATTACAGAAGAATGAAAAATGGAATACAGGAAAGGTAAAGAGAAACAAATAAGAATATTGCTGGAAAATATGCTCTGGAAATAAATTCGGCAGCACTTCGTTGTATGAATGCAGCACACTTTCTGAAGTCCATTGCTTCCCCTTTTATAGAAGTAGAATCCCAACGGTTATCATTGAAGATGATGGACTTTGAGGCAGATAATTTAGGGAGTAGTGGTCCACTCTGTGGGAATTGGAACTGCTTCTGTTACGTGAAATTGAAGTGGGGCGTTTTTGCCTGCATGACGGTCGTCACAAGGTGTGACGGTCGTCACCTGTGTGACGGTCGTCATGAAGCTGTGACGGTCGTCACATCAGCAAAAACAGCTTCATGCGCTTTTCATTGTGTTTTCACTCCTTTTTCGTCCATATTTCATCTGAGATTGCTTCTTTTCTTCATGTTTCCTTGTTTAGACGTGATCGTTGAATACCTGCAAAACATCAGACAAATAACACGGAAATAACCCGAAATCGGATCGAAAACGGTTAAACTTTAGTTGAATTATGCATCAAAATATATATACGATTTCGTGTTATCAAACTCCCCTCAGCTTGAATCTTTGTTTGTCCTCAAGTAAAACATGAAAAAGTCGGCAAGCACGAGGCAGCTTCTTCGTTCGCAGAGTAGGGAAAAACCGGGATTCTTGGTAGGAACAAGACGAGTATCATGACGACACTGGACTACAAGTCTTCGGAGGTCTCCTTTTTATGAAAATCGGTCTCAGTCATGCTACTGTAGCTTGGTGTCAAGGTTCTCACGGCAAGTTCACCCTGTTTGTTCTAGCGCAATCACATTAAGCCCGTTGTCCGTACATTTTCATGGCAAGTCGACCTGTTAGTGAATATGATCTCATTTCTGTCTTTTATCTTCTTCATTGATCATAAGCTTATGTCATTGATTTTTCAATGAGTTTTCGTGCCGTTGGGCTAAATGCTCGGGTGAGGAGCACCTAACTTAGAAGGAAACGTATCTTATATTCTTGGGCTTTTTAGCTCTCTTTTCATGATTTTTCATCTTTTTGGAGATTATACACTTATTTGCATCGGTCGCTCGCTTAGAAGTGTTTTAGGATGGTGCTGACTGCTAGTATAAACTACTTGGGGTTGAGTTTGCGTAGACACTTGAGACTTTGGTACACGTAGGTAGTGAAACCGACTCGCATAAACCGGAGATCTAAGGTGTCAGGACGGTACTGGTTTTGTTAGAACTGTCGTTTCCTCGGAGTTTCAAAACTTGTTTTTGAACTCGGGTGCATTCTCGTGGTGCTTTTGCTTTTGAGGACGAACGAAATTTTTTGTTTACGTTGAATAGTGTGGGGATGTTTGCGTAACGGGAAAAGGATATATAAACGAGCTTTATTTGCTAAACATAGAAAGTGTTTAAATAGAACTTACGAAATTCAAAGTACAGTGGAATGGAAATAACAGTGAAATGGAAATAAAGGCTCCGCTCCCACACTATCTCAATCAGTGTCCCCACTGATTTTGAAGCATGCGAGAGGGAGATACAACTGAAATGAAAGTACAAATGAACAGGAAATATAGTAAACAAATAAGGAAAAATGGAGATCTAGTCACGGCCTCTGTCACGTCCGCGCTGGCGTCCTCTGGCTCTGGCGAGGGCTACTCGGTCCTTATAACTCATAGCTCCTGAGTGGTAGACGGTGTCCCGGAGTCCTTCGACCTGCAAGGTCAGATTCGCCAGGCTCTCAGTGATAGTAGCTTGGCCGGTGTGAAGTTGTTGCATTTGAGTCCGGTGCCAAGCTTCGAACTGGTCGGCTCGCTGATTCTGCTGTTGCAGCATCGCGAGTATCTGTGCATGCTGGTCTAGGGAGCGGCGGAGGTCTTCTTCTGTGTAGTCTGGCACGGGATGATGGCGGCGGCGAGAGGATGTACCTTCGTAAGGAGGGGGCTGCGATGCCTCTGGCTGCTCGGACCTGTCCAACTCAGCTTGGATTTCATCGTCAGAACCTTGGGTGTGGTCCTGAGTAGGAACATCGGCAGCAGGAGGGGCAGTGGGGTCAAATAACCAGTTGGTACGATCTTCCGGGTGTGTGCGGGTGCGTGACGGAAGGATGATGCTTCAGACGGTCTTGCCACGCACTACCGGATGATATTTGCCTTCAGCTCTGGAGCGGATAAGATGAGAGGCTCTGCAGTGGTTGGTGTCCAGGAACACCGAGGGGATGGAACGAAGGTGCTGGAGGCGGTCACCAAGGTTCAGCCCAAGTGCAATGGCAGTGACAATCCCGCCAAAATAGAATGGCTTCGAGCCACGGTTGCAATTGGTCTGAATGTGAGCCAGCAGAAACGGAGCGGCGTTGACAGGTTCGTTGTTGAAGACGCAACGGAGGAAGAAGAGCTCTTTGGAGTTCACTTTGTGGTTGCTGTCTCTGGCGAAAATTGTGTTGCTCAACGCTCTGTGAAAGTACCGGATGGTGGGGTTATGGATATGTGTGGCGTGCAGAGAGTCCCAACCATCGGCATTGATGTCGGTCAACTGATACCACTGTGCGAAAGCTTCATGCTGGAACTGATCGGTGATGCGGCGGTGAGCGTTGTCGCCGCGAGGTAGCTGTAGGATGCTGGCAATCTGATTTTGGTTCACCTGATAGTTGGTGCCAAACATCCGGAAACATGTGGCACCTGAGTGCTGGTTAAGTTCGCCGCTGCTTGTGACGTAAGTGAACGAACTCAAGAACTCAAGAGTGAGTTGTTCGTATGTTGGCAGTGGGTTGGTGCAGAGATTCCAGATGCCTGCTCTTTGAAGCATCCAAGTTACGCCTTCAAGGAGTCCGAGCTCCGTAAGCGATGGAAGGTGCGGATAATGAGTCGGATGGAGCGACCTCTGATGAAATGTGATGTAGTTTGCTCGCTGTCTTTCGCCTAAGTCTCCTTCACTGAAGATAATGTTGCTGATATCGGGGGTTTCTGCATTCCTTGCCATTGTTGGAAAATTGAGAGGTTTTTGAAGATTGGGGTTTTTCTGCAGAGTGGGAAGAACTGACAGAAGTGTGGTTTGGAGGTTGAGATTGAAGTTGAAATATATGGTTCAATGTGGGGAGGACGAAAATTTGTAGTGGGGTAGAAGTTAGGATGATTGGAAGTGGTAATGGGGGTAGTGGAAGAGAAAACGAACCCTGTTTTATCAGATATCAGTTTTTGAATTCGTGACGGTCGTCACGTAGGTGTGACGGTCGTCACCCGCGTGACGCTCGTCAGGGTCCTGTGACGGTCGTCACAGCAGCAAAATCTGCAGAACGCAGAATTTTGCTCTGAGGGCGTTCTCGTAGTGACTTTAAGGCTTAGTATTGATACGGTGATGTAATATAACAGCCAACAAACAACGAATAATGCGAAAACAGAATAATTGAATAAAAACTAGAATTGAAATAACATAAAATTGAAATGATTGTATGTAGTACATAAAGAAAACTAACAATACGAAAAATCCAAATGATTAAATGAAACTAAACTAGACTAAACTAAACTGAAACTACTGCTAAGAACTAGTAACTAATCTTTTCGTGTCTTTAACTCATCGAACTTCCGTGCGTAGTAGTCGAGTTGGTCGCAGACTAAATCCATGAAGCCTACCAGTTCGATGTGCATGCTTGCGATGTCAGATTTTACATTAGTCAGAGTTGCATCAACGTCGTCCAATCTGAGTAAAACGGTATGCATTTTGTCGGTGGTCTCCTCAGGGATAGGCTCAGGATAAGTGTTTTAGTGTGGAGGAGTCGTAGGGTCTACTTCAGCTTCGGATACAGCATCCTCATAGTACATATAGTCGTGTGCCTCAGAGATGTGGTCACTGTCATACATATAGTTCTGTGGTGTTGACTATGGTGAAGGAGGTCCCATAGGCTCATCCAATTCATAGAGCCAGTTATCCTTGTTGTGGATACTTGTCATCAGATGATCAGGCAGTGTGAATAGCTGTACTAGTTTTTCGTTAATGAGGTACTCATACGGTCCAGGTCCCATAGTTCCTAAAATGCGCTTGTTAAAGCAGAATTGTATGTTCATGGGTCAGATGGTGCCAAAACGAGTGCTGGCATTTAAGTGGAATCTAAGGCCAAGCTCGTGGGCAATCATTGTTACGAGGCCTCCTATAAGAATAGGTGTCTGAGGTTCCTGCGTGAGGCGTTTGAAAGATCTCATCATGAAAGGCACTGCATTTACTGTACGTCCCTGAGAAGCACAGAACATGATGAATAACTCCTCTTTAGATACTGTAGTAATATTTTCTTCTTTCCCAAACAGGGTGTGAGCTAGTATCTTATGGAAGTATCTGAAGGTTGGGTTATGAATATCATCATTGTACATTCTGTCTGGTTCAGGGTGATAGTCGCCTGTGATTCTACCCCAGAATTGATCAAGTTGAAAATCAATATCGTCATCTTCTACACTGATGAACACATGCGGTCCGCTAGGGAATCCTAGGAGGTTAGCTAGTGACATTCGGCTATGGGTTTGGTCCATTCCAAACAATCGGAAGGTAATCAGCTCTGTGTTGGATCCAAAACCATAGTTGGGTATGTATCTGAAAGAACTAAGGAATTCATAGGTAAGATCCTTGTAGGTAGCAAAACGTGTTTTTAGAGCAGTGTTCTCCCAACCCAGTTGATTGAACAGGTATTGAATGCTATCTGTGATTCCTAGTTTATCCATAGTAGCTTTATCATAATACAGCGTTAAGGCGAATTCTCTTTCGATCAGTGCTGCAAATCTTGCCTTTTGAGCTAGTCCTCGAAAGTGAACCTTTGTGAAGTCGTATTCGGCCATATTCGCAGGTAATTCGGAGAAAACAGAAGGAATGTTTGGAAGGCTTTTAAAAATCCTGAAAAGTTTAAAACAGGAAATTGAAGTCAGGATTTTTAGAAACGAAAAGCGGTGGAAACAAAAGACAAAAGAGAAAAAAAAAATAAAAAAAAATATGAAAACAAAAGAAAGTATAAAGTAGTAGTAATTATAAGTTTAGAATTTTTGTTGGATTTTCAAAGTAAAATTTTAAAGAAAGATGAAATACAATAACGAGGAAAATTAGGTTGCCTCCCAGTAAGCGTTGTTTTTAACGTCTAAAGCCTGACGATAGCTTGGTGAGAAGTTATTAGGGTGTTTGAGTTGGAAGCTCAAGCAATGTTATATTGCTGACTTGAGGACTGTTGTCGTCCTTATTGTAATGTTTCAGACGTTGCCCATTTACGATAAATGGTACATTCGTCTTATCGGTAATTTCGACAGCTCCACTCTGAAGTGCTTTAGTCACTTCATAGGGTCCAGACCACCTAGATTTTAGTTTACCTGGAAAGAGTTTTAATCTTGAATTAAAGAGCAATACGATGTCTCCCACACTGAATTGTTTCCTGACTGAACGTTTATCATGCCACTTTTTAGTTCGTTCTATATAGATACGGGCATTTTCGTAAGCGTCTAATCGAAGTTCTTCCAATTCGTGTAAGTTCAAGATTCGCTTTTCTCCTGCCTCGGTGTAGTTGAAATTGAGTGTCTTAATGGCCCAGAAGGCCTTATGCTCTAATTCTACAGGGAGATGGCAGGATTTACCGTAAACTAATTTGTAGGGGGTGGTACCTATTGGTGTCTTAAATGCGGTCCTATAAGCCCATAAAGCTTCTTGTAGCTTTGACGACCAATCTTTCCTTGAGGTAGCGACAGTCTTTTCCAATATCTGTTTTATTTCTCTGTTCGAGACCTCTACTTGTCCGCTAGTTTGCGGATGATAGGGTGTAGCTACTCGGTGTCGGACTCCATATCTAGAGAGAAGTTTATCGAATATTCGTGATATGAAGTGAGATCCGCCGTCACTAATGACGAGTCTTGGTACACCGAATCTAGGAAATATTGTGTTTTTGAAGAGTTTGATTACTACTCGTGCGTCGTTTGTTGGAGCAGCTATGGCTTCTATCTATTTAGACACGTAATCGACAGCGACGAGTATGTAGTTATTACCAAAAGAAGGTGGGAAAGGTCCCATGAAATCTATTCCCCATACGTCAAAGATTTCTACCTCTAAGATTCCTTTCTGAGGCATTTCATCGTGTCGTGAGATGTTGCCAGTTCGTTAACATCGATCACATTTTAGCATGACGATGTGAACGTCTTTCCAGAGGTTAGGCCAGTATAAGCCGGCTTGGAGAATCTTAGCGCACGTCTTGGATGTACTAGCATGACCACCATATGGTGATGAATGGCATTGGGAAATAATATTTTCTATTTCTTCCTCTGGGACACAGCGACGATATATGTTGTCGACCCCTCTCTTGAAGAGTAGAGGTTCGTCCCAATAATAGTGTTTCACATCATGGAAGAATTTCTTCTTTTGCTGATAAGTAAGATCCGGTGGAAGCACGCCCGCAGTGAGGTAATTAACGATGTCAGCATACCAAGGTAATGTGACTTGGGCATAGACGGCTTCTACGGCTTTTTCGAATTCTGGATCTTCCGAGATTGAATTGGGTGTGTCACTTTCTAATTTGGCTATCAGACGTTCGTACGAGAAATCGTCATTTATCGGTACTGGTTCGTGTTTGATGCCTTCTATTCGGGATAAGTGATCTGCAACAACGTTCTCGGTTCCTTTCTTATCTTTGATTTCTAAGTCAAACTCTTGTAGTAACAGGATCCATCTCAATAGTCTTGGTTTGGCATCCTTTTTGCTTATTAGGTACCTTATGACAGCGTGGTCTGTGTATATGATAATTTTTGCTCCTACTAAGTAAGAACGGAATTTGTCAAGCGCAAATATAACTGCTAGAAGTTCCTTTTCTGTGGTAGCGTAGTTCATTTGGACAGGATCTAAGGTTCTACTGGCATAGTAGATGACATGGAGTTTCTTGTCCTTCCTTTGTCCTAGAACTGCGCCTACAGCATAATCACTCGCATCGCATATGATTTCCAACGGTAGTCGCCAATCGGGTGGTTGCATGATTGGTGCGGTGATAAGGGCTGATTTCAATGTTTCGAATGCTTTTAAACAGTCGTCGTCGAAGACGAACTCAGCATCTTTCATCAACAGGCCGGTCAGAGGTTTTGTGATTTTCGAGAAATCTTTTATAAATCTTCTGTAGAAACCGGCATGTCCTAGAAAACTCCGTATTTCTCGTACGGATTTTGGAGGTTGGAGATCTTTTATAATCTCTATTTTAGCTTTGTCTACCTCAATTCTTCTATCTGATATGACGTGTCCTAGAACTATTCCTTGTCGGACCATAAAATGGCATTTTTCTCAATTTAGGACGAGGTTTACTTTTACACAACGTTCTAATACCATTTCTAAGTTTTGTAGGCATCCTTCGAAACTTTGTCCACATACCGAGAAATCGTCCATAAATACCTCCATGATGTCGTCTATGAAATCTGCAAAGATTGCCATCATGCATCTTTGGAAGGTTGCTGGAGCATTACAGAGTCCGAACGGCATTCGGCGGTAAGCAAAAGTACCATAGGGACAAGTGAATGTAGTCTTTTCTTGGTCATCAGGATGGATGGGAATTTGGAAAAATCCTGAGTAACCATCTAGATAGCAGAAGTATGAGTGTTTGGCTAATCTTTCCAACATTTGGTCTATGAAGGGTAATGGGAAATGATCTTTGCGCGTAGCCTTGTTAAGCTTTCTATAGTCAATGCACATCCTGCTTCCAGTCACGACTCTTTTTGTTATTGATTCGCCTTTTTCGTTTTTAACTACTGTGACTCCTCCTTTCTTCGGTACGACATGAACTGGGCTGACCCATTCACTATCGGAGATCGGATAGATGATTCCTGCATCTAGCAATTTCTTTACTTCATCTCTGACTACAGTGCTTAGGATGGGGTTCAGTCTCCTCTGATGCTCTCGAGAGGTTTTAGAGTCTTCCTCTATTGTAATTCAATGCATACAGATCGAAGGGCTTATACCTTTTAGATCGCTTATGTTATAACCTAATGCGGTGGGGTACTTCTTTAGGACTTCTAATAGCTTTTCGGTTTCTGGTTGTCCTAAGTCGGTGTTGACTATCACTGGTCTTTTTAGTTCATCGTCTAGAAATTCATATCTAAGGTTTTTGGGTAGTGTTTTGAGTTCTAAAGATGGATTCTTCGGACCTGGCATATGGTTTGGGGTCAGTGCTAAGCTTTCGCTTAGGCTGTCGTCTTTATACGGTTTACGCCAATCATTGTCTTTAGAAATATCGGGTATTTGAATCTTTATTATTTCTGAATACGTGGTCTCTTCATTTTCAAGTTCTCTTATGCATTCGTCAATTTCGTCTACTAAATAGCAGGTATCGTCTATTGCTGGTGCTTGTAAGAACTTGGTGAGAATGAACTCTATCTTCTCTTCTCCTACTTCGAATGTTAGCCTTCCTTTCTTCACGTCTATAATCGCTCCGGCTGTAGCTAGGAATGGTCTTCCTAGGATAATTGGGGTTACAGTGTCCTCCTTGATGTCCATGATTATGAAGTCGGTTGGAATGTAGAATTGTCCTATGCGTACTGGAATGTTTTCCAGTATTCTGACGGGGTATTTTACTGATCGGTCAACTAATTGAACGAACATTTTGGTTGGTCTGAGGTCTCCCATATTCAGCTTTTTGCATATAGATAAAGGCATAACACTGATACTGGCTCCTAAATCGCATAGAGCTTTGTCTATTACGAACTTTCCTATGACGCAGGGTATGGAGAAACTACCTGGGTCTTTTAATTTAGGAGGCATGCGGTTTTGAATAATAGCGCTACACTCTGCAGTAAGTGTAACTGTTTCATTATCCTCGATCTTTCTCTTATTCGACAGGATCTCTTTGAGAAATTTAGCGTATGACGGCATTTGAGTTATCGCTTCTGTAAAAGGAATAGTAATATTCAGCTGTTTAAGGAGCTCTACAAATTTCTTAAACTGTCCTGAAGTTTTGGAGTTTATTAGTCTTTGAGGATAAGGGATATGTGGTTTATATGGCGCTGGAGGTGCTTGAGTTTTTTCACTTGCGGTATCCTCCTTCTCATTGTCCTCCTTCTTCTCTAACTCGGATTCCTTCTCTGCTTGTTCAGTTGGTTTTTGTTGCATGGCTGAGTTTTCGGTCCTCAGATCGATCGGTTCGTCCAATTCTTTTCCACTTCTTAGTATCACAGCATTTGCTTGGCCTTTTGGATTCTGTTCGGGTTGTCCAGGAAATGTGCCAGCTGGTGCGGCAGCAGAGGCTTGTTGTTGAGCCACTTGTGATATATGAGTTTCTAACATTTTGTTGTGGGTGGCTAAAGCGTCTACTTTTCCTGTCAACTGTTTAATTTGCTCGCTAGTGTGTATGTTTTGATTCAGGAATTCTTTGTTTGTTTGAGCTTGAGTTGCTATGAACTTTTCCATCATCAACTCGAGGTTTGATTTCCTAGGTGCATTCTGAGCAGCTGGTTTCTGATATCCTGGCGGAGCGGTAGGCATTTGCAATGCATTTTCGCTTTTGTAAGAAAAGTTTGGATGATTTCGCCAACCTGGGTTGTAGGTATTTGCGTAGGGATTTCCTTGAGCATAATTTACCTGGTCTGGTGGGATTCCGGCTAGCAATGGGCATTCGGGTGCATTATGAGTGGTGCTTCCGCATAACTCGCAATTTGGAGTTACTGCAGCGACAGTTGCAGTGGGGTTAACGGTCAGACTATCAATCTTCTGTGCTAGAGCATCTACTTTAGCGTTGAACTTTTCAAGGCTGCTGATTTCGTACATCCCACCTTTCGCTGTGGTTTTCTCAGTTGGAGTGCGTTCACCTCCCCATTGGCAATGGTTTTGTGACATGTTTTCTATTAATTGATAGGCTTCATCGTATGGCTTATCCATAAGTGCACCGCCCGCGGCAGCGTCTATTGTCAATCTAGTATTGTATAGAAGCCCATTATAGAAAGTATGGATTGTCACCCAGTCTTCTAGACCATGGTGAGGACATGTTCTCATCATATCTTTGAATCGTTCCCATGCTTCGTAAAGAGATTCAGTATCTTTTTGTCGAAATCCGTTGATTTGAGCTCTAAGCATAGCAGTTTTGCTTGGCGGAAAGTATCTCGCTAAGAAGACGTTCTTCAATTGCTCCCACGTTGTAACGGAGTTGGGTGGTAACGATTGTAACCATGTCCACGCTCTGTCTCTAAGAGAGAATGGGAAAAGACGAAGTCTTATCGCGTCTGGAGTTACTCCATTTGCTTTCACTGTGTCTGCTTATTGTACAAACTTCGTTAGATTTTCGTTCGGATCCTCAGTTGCGTCTCCTGAGAATTGGTTTCGTTGTACAGCCGACAGCAATGATGGTTTCAGCTCAAAATCATTTCGGGTTATAGCTGGGGCAGCAATGCTACTTCTAGGCTCCATTTGAGAGGGTGTAGCGTATGCCTTCAGCGGTTTGTTTGGAGGTCCTTCAGCCATCTCTGGTTCTTCTTCTTCTGATTTGGGAATGGGAGTGAGAGGTTCGGGAGTGTTATGTTTGAGTTGTTTGAGTTGGTACTCAATGATTCTACTTCTTAAATGTAAGAAGCGTTCTAGTTCTGCGACTGAAGGTTTTACGATATCGCCTTGCGGGCGATTACTTGGCATACAATCGACAGAACTAGTAAAGGAAAAATGAAAATTGTTAACCTAGTCTATACGGTGTAACAGAAGGTTACACTATTGACTAAACGGGTCCCCGGCAACGGCGCCAAAAACTTGATCGCGACTTTCTATGTCTAATACAACCTAACTGCAAGTGCACAGTTTATCGCGTAGTAATAATAGATATCGATCCCACAGGGACTCGTAATCAAACTAGTGTTCTCGGGAGTTACTATGTTTAGCTAGGTAGAATATGTTTAAGGGAATAAGATTGTCACTAAAAGGGAACTAAGAATACTATTTAGATTATAAATGATTGAATCGATACATAGTAATTGTGTTCTTCAGGGATTTGATAAGTTACTAGTGTATGAAATAATTTTCAAAGTTTATTTAAGCAGAAAATGGTGATTTGAAGACTCTCGCCTCACGATGGTTATTGACGCTAATCATAATCCTAAGGGCCAAACGTACACTTTCGTATCCCGTTCGGGGTTAAAATTATTTTTTGGAAATCTCTAAGTTCTAATTCATTTTAAAGTGCTTTCGCTGTTATTAAAATGAATGACCAGTGTTTACTATCTGACCTTACCGCAACTTTCGCTTGTTGGTTCGTATCTTAATTAATTTCCCACTTTCGTGGCAAAACTACTTTTAAATAAGTTCTCGCTTTCGCGACGAAGTTTATTCAGTAAATCAATTTTAAACACTCAGACCATAAGTTACTTTTGAAAAGAAAGTTTTTCAGCCAGTTGTTATCAAATCCCATTCGAATTATTACTACATATCGATTACCTAAGTTTAGCTAGACATGGATTTGGGAAAGATAGAACATAAATAAAAACAATAAATAATGATTTGCATTATAATAAAACTGGAATCGATTGAAATGAGAAACCTGTAAATATTCCAATTGGTCTTTGGGCAGATCCTCCACAGATGTTGGCAGGATTCTGATCTCTAATGCCAAATTGATCGTACAATGAAAGTAGAAATTACAGAAGAATGAAAAATGGAATACAGGAAAGGTAAAGAGAAACAAATAAGAATATTGCTGGAAAATATGCTCTGGAAATAAATTCGGCAGCACTTCGTTGTATGAATGCAGCACACTTTCTGAAGTCCCCTGCTTCCCCTTTTATAGAAGTAGAATCCCAACGGTTATCATTGAAGATGATGGACTTTGAGGCAGATAATTTAGGGAGTAGTGGTCCACTCTGTGGGAATTGGAACTGCTTCTGTTACGTGAAATTGAAGTGGGGCGTTTTTGCCTGCATGACGGTCGTCACAAGGTGTGACGGTCGTCACCCGTGTGACGGTCGTGATGAAGCTGTGACGGTCGTCACATCAGCAAAAACAGCTTCCTGCGCTTTTCATTGTGTTTTCACTCCTTTTTCGTCCATATTTCATCTGAGATTGCTTCTTTTCTTCATGTTGCCTTGTTTAGACGTGATCGTTGAATACCTGCAAAACATCAGACAAATAACACGGAAATAACCCGAAATCGGATCGAAAACGGTTAAACTTTAGTTGAATTATGCATCAAAATATATATACGATTTCGTGTTATCATTTGCGATAGAACCAAGAGTTGACAAAACTCTCCTTATGAAAATGATTTTGCAAGATTAAAGGCCCCAAAAGGAAAAAAGAAGTTTGAATGATTTGTTTTTGTGTTTTTTAGAGAAGAAGTGTTTTTGAATGGTTTGCAATTCATATCGCACTAGAGACTATGACTTAGGAGTGAATGCGTCGCATATCATCCAAAGGGTGCTATACTAAACATTCAAGCCATTGAAGGGAAACCCCTCAACAACCCTTTCCCAAGTGCTTAAGGCTCGTAACGCGCACTAATCATTAACCTTTATTAGGTGTTTTATTATTGTTTTGAGATGAGAAGAGAAAGGACACTAAAGGGGAACTAAACTCAAACCTAAAGTTGTCATGTACAATGCTCCTAAAGTCGGGATGAAAGGGAATGAAACTATCCTAATGTTATCATGCATAGGATTGAACACCTAATGTCTCTCCTACTCCCATCCTAAACGGAGGGACTAGGAATCCTAGGGGGATCATGGCACAAGGCCAAGTAAACACTAAATAATTCACTCACAAGTGAAATACGAAAGAAAAGAAAATGATGAAATGAAATGGAAAAGAAATAAAAAAGAAGATGAAAAATAATTCCACACATTAAAATACTTGAAAATGATTTTTGGGATTTTTGACGTTTAAAACTATTTTTAAATAAATAAAACAAAACATGAAAAGCATAAAATAAAAAATAAAAAGAAAATGGAAAAAAAACAAGTCACTAAAAAAGAAAGTGTCTACACAAAGAGTTGAACCCTTGACCTTGGGGTTCAAGACTGAACACTAGACCATCTCAACCACTCATCAACGTGTGACAAGTGATGAGAGAAGAGAAAGAAAAGATAACATGTAAAATTAAAATAAAATCAAAGCAAAAACGCCCCAGTCGGGCTCGAACTCAAGACATGGGCGTCATATGGCAAGGCGTTTAACCACTGGGGTGGCAATACATCTGTGTATTAATTCCACCCCATTAATTCAAATACCAAAACAAACGCGTGTGGCTGGGCAAAACCAAACAAGAAAACATGAAAATACGTTTTCAATCCAAACTCTCTCAAATCTTAATCAATTTCAGTGAAACAAAAGTCCATCTTGCTTGAAATTTCACAAGGATCACAAAGGTGTTGTCTATTTTGTGAAATAATAACCCCAACTCAAAACATGAATGCATATGCTAAAAGGATTGTTAAGATGCAATTTGGTTCCTCATGACTAAAACAGGTGCAGCCAAAGTCATGTAATGGTCTGAGCAAATTATAAATATGAGGTAGAGTAAACTTCAACAGAAAGTTGATCAAAAAAACACATGGAATGAAGAAATGGCATATGAGTTGCAAAGGTTTGAACATGAGTTGAAAATGGAAAAAATATAATGATAGAACCAAAACTAACAAAGTTTAATCAATACACCTTTAAACACAACACAACATGGATTGAACACATAGGAATTTGATTCAAACTGACAACAAGAAAACTTTAAAAAAAACAAGAGGTTGCAATGACAGATTACTAACAACAGAATCAGAAACATGATCTTTATGGTGTAACTTCAACAATGGTTCATGCCAGACATTCATTTATGATTCACATTAAACTACAATAAAACACAGCATGTACCAGGCACATAACACATTCAAAATGACTCTTAGATCCCCATAAAAACTAGTCTGAACAGACCCCTCCACAAACTGCTCATGTCATGCCATCAATGTTGAGCACAATCCAACAAGGTTCTCAAATTCATACTAAAATACCTAAGCATCATAACTTGACTCAACAACAACCAACAATAATGTTTCAAAAAAAGGAACATCTTAACATTCAAAACCAAAACCAACCATAACAGTTGCAAAAAAATAAACTTCTTAATGCTCAAACAGTTGGTGCAAGTCCAAGACATGCTCATATCAGTTGGCAATCATGTAGAAATTGAGTAAAATTAAACACCAGGCCAAAACATCGACATCCATGCAAGTTAGAAATGTTGGTAACAAGAGTTGCTAATTCTCAAAGAAAACAGACAGGGCAGTTGAAAACTAAACCATTTCATAAGACAGGTTTTAGAGTAGTGATGCATTTAAGAGCCAACAAACTTCCTTTCATAATCAAACATAAGGCAAAGGCACATACAAGACAAGTGGTTATATGCATAACAGTAGGCACATCCAAGACAGTTTGCACACATAGCATGATAGTCACAATAATGTTAGCAGAATGGTTATGAGTAAAACTGAGTAGAAGTAGTAACAGTCCTAAACAACTTGCTCTAAATAGCAGCTTACAAGCTAGTTCACACTAGTCATGAGATCAAACATATAGCAGGCCTAACATGGTTAAAAGGTTTACCATAAAACTTCAATCAATAAAGCCACATTTAGACAGAAACACCAGTAGTTTTGACATCACAATGCCAACATTAAACAAAGCATACTAATCATGTTCATGACAGCAATTGACTCAACATTCACAAGACATAAGTACATCAAAACAAAAACAAGTACAAGGCAAATATATGATCAAAATAGTTGGCAAGCAACAAATATGAACATGCTCATCACAAATGGAATTCATGTAAAACTGGACAAGGCCTAACACTATGCTTTAAAGTCATACATCAAGGGTTTCAAAAACACACATGTGAAAGCAAAACACAAAGCAAAAACAATTATGCCTAAAATAGTTGACAAACATCAAACCTAGACATATTCATAACAAAAGGCATTGATAAAAAGCTGAACAGACTATGCAAGTGTATTTCAGCAGGCCTAACCTGGCCTCAAAGTTCTTAGCAGCAGACTACACAACTTGGCATGAAAATGACTTACAAATTGCTCCTATCAACATGTCACACAATGCACAATCTATCAAAGTTTCAAATGCAAGAAATGCTCTAATCACACCTAGGCTAAAACAGAATTAACAACATGGGAAGGACCAAATCCAACACCAAACTTCTTGACAGTCACTAGTTTAAAGGGGTTTTGGTTATGAGCAAAAGGTTTTTTCAAGCAGCAATGACCAAGAGCTTAACACAATAATTTCAAACCTTAATGTTCCACATATCTCCAAGTAAAACAAAATGCACAAATTAAGCAAGCTTAAACCAAAACAGTTCCAACAGCCAAGGCTATAAACATTGACATCACAATGTCAAAAAAACTAAACTTCTCAAATGTCCTAACAGTACACAACAACCATACTGTCATAAGCTTGGGAAAACATAAACAATATCAGAATGAAATAGAAGCATCAATGCAGCAGGAAGTTTCAAAACCACTTTCAAAGTTAGAATGCAAAGTCAACAAGTTTGAACCATGTACACATGTTAAATATGCCATAAATGCAGTCTGAACACAAGGATGTCTCAAAGAGGCATTAGAACATGATATGGTGTGAGAGTTGCAATTTGGATTGAAAGTGAAAAACAAGAACAGTTAGGACACAAAATGATCAGGCATAAAGCAAGCCTTAAAACCAAATTCTAAAGGCAGATTCCAAGCTAACACAAGTATAGTAAAGGAGAGCAGAATTGACAGCCATGTGGACAAAGCAATATTGATCATCACATGCTTCAACAGCAGCCAGTGAATCATTTCAACAAGGGTTACCAAGAACTCATGGTAACATGGCTGAAAATCCAATCAAAGCTTACAACTCAAAGAAATCAGAAATGGCTTGACAGAATAAAACTCAGCCCTGCTAAAGTTCAGCAGGTTTGACATAGTTCAAACAACAGTTCACAACCATAAATACCAGGTCACACACAATAAGTTAACAACAGAAAACCAAGTCTGTGTACAACAAACCTCAAAACAGCCTAAGTTAGGAACCATGACCTTGTTGATCTCCAATAACTCAATATGGATCCTTTCATCACATGGCCAATAACAAACAACAAATAATCAACAAGGAAATGAGAGAGACATTCTTCTTTCCAATCATTATGCCTTAAGCCAATGGCTTTCAAGAAAGCACAGTTGATCTTCATATGCCTAAGCACATTAATATGAATCATCTCAACATTGGTAAAAACAAACATACTTGCAATGCAGTTGACAGATATTGAAAGTTCAACCAAAGACTTTGTGTTAATGAATATAAATTCAACATAACTATCACCACAACCATGACAATAACAAAATAAAGAAAAAACAGAACAATGAGGAAATAGCCTAGCAGCAGTATAGCATTCTTGCTTTAATCATTATGCCTCAAGCCAACTGTTTCCTATGAAACCTTGACAAGCACACACAAACATTAAGTGTGGCACTGCTGATCATCACCAACCAAACAGAATATAACATAAGGTCCTTGCATCAACTAAAAAACTATGTTAATTCATAAAAACACTACACACTACAACAATATATGTTAACATTTTTATGAAAATAAGCCAAAACCTACACACACCATAATGACAAGCCAACAGTTACTGACCACGACAACATTAATGCTCTCAACAGGTTCAAACAAAAACCCAAGAACACAAACAGAACAAGAACATGTTTTAATGATATAAATGCATATGAAATAGAGAGTTAAGAAATGCTTACCTCTTGAAGACTGTCTTGAGCAAAAAACTAGCAGCAAACTATCTCTCCTTCTCCCAAGCTTTGAAGTTTCCCTTCCCTTTTGAAACAAACAGTTGGTTTTCTAGGGCAGTTTGAGAGAAAATGTCAAAAGCTCTTCTTCTGATTTTCACACAAGTGGTGGCTAGGGTTTATGTGAACTGATGCTTAGCTTAAATACTGAATGAAATCAGGTTTGGAGGGTTTGACCAAGGCAAGAAATTGAATGGGAAGATCTTCATCTTCATTGTCACTTTTTGAATCAAGGGTGGATGCAGAAATGGTGTTGCAGCTACTGCATCAGTTGCTTTCCTTGCAGCAGTGTTGGAAGACCTTGGGCTGTGTTGATTTTGGCTCATAGCTCATTTGGGCAATTATTTGAAAATGAACAAAATGGCAAAAAAAAAGAAGGGATTATGCTAGTTTTGGCAAAACGTGGTAGTACAAACACAGCCTCCCATGCGCATGGGAGAGTGCTAAGGCTGATGAACCAAAGCAAAGCAACAAAACCCACCTTTCATTCTTTGGCAAAAATGTTCAATGTACCAATTTTGATCAATGATAACTTTGTGCTCACAAATCCAATTACTTTGATCTTGTACTCAAATGAAAGAGGGCATGGAGTAGAACAAATTTCATATTGGAGTTATCTTGATTTGAGGATTGGAAGATCATAAAATTTGTGGTTGAAAATCGTGGCAAGCAAACTGCTCATGAATAACTTAGAAAAAATTCTAAGTTATGAAATTGGCTTACTTTTTCCCAACTTTGCACATCCATAACTTGAGCTTCTCAAATCCAATTGAAGACTTCTTGTACTCTTTGGAAATCTTGGAACATATTCTACAACTTTCATTTAGGAAAACATTTCATTTGACATCAAGAAGGTGATGAAAATTAGCTTGCAAAGTGGTGCAAAAATCTGCCTAAACTTAACAACTTTTGATATCATTGAAATCTCCAACTTTGATTTATCATAACTTGAGCTCCAAATATCATATGATTATGAATTGGTACTCAAAAGAAAGCTTGAAATACAAGGAAAAATTTTGATGTTGGCCAAAGGTTCATTTGAAACCTTGATCATGAAGAAAAATGGCTTTGAAGATGGCTGTTCCAAACATAAAACTTTCCAAAAATGGAAAGTTTCTAAAACCCTAATTCCCAAAATGGCAACTTTCAACAACCTTTGATTTTTCATGATTCCCTTGACTTTTCTTGATCAAATTCCACCGATTGGTCATATTGAAATTAAGGATCACGATCTTGACATCAAAAAGTTAGGAGTTGACTTTTTTCACTGCACAGTTGACTTTTCTCCAAATCTCCCAATTTTCAATCAACTGATCAATTTGAGCTCTTCTGATTAAAATTGATGGTCAATCACCCATCCTCAAACACCTTAGGACATATAGAAGATCATGGAAACAAGTTTTTGCTTCAAAAGCAAGTTTAACCTGATTAAAAATGAAACCCTAATCTCACCCTCTTTGCCTAGGCATTGTTCAGATGACCTGAGTGACTGTTTCAACTTCACCCTGATCTCTGAGGTATTCAACAAACTTCTACCTCATGTTCACACCAATGATAAGACCTTATGGACCCCTTGACAGTCTTCTGATGGTTTGTACCAATGTCTTTGCTTGAGCTTGAAACCAATACAAACTTTCCTCTTGGGTGGTACACAGACAAACACTTGATCACCTGTAAATGCAAAATGCTATGCAATGAAATATGCTAGAACAATGAAATGAAACATAAACCAAGTAAAGAAAAGGTTGGGCAAATTTTGGGGTACAACAGCTAATTTGAAACGAGCCTTCCTAGTTTGGTGACCACTTACCTAAAGTTTTGTTCGTTCGATCCATGGGTAAGATAACTTTCTAGACATAATCACCAACTGTAAAATCCTTTAACTTAATTTTTTTGTAAGACTTAACTATTATTTCTTTTAGTCTTATAAGAACGTTTAGAGCAACTAACCTCTCTTCATTTAAGCTGGCCAACTCATCTAGCATCATATTCCAATAATGATCAGATGGAATTTCGACTTGCCTTTGGATTCTAACCAATTGTAAGTAAATATCAATAGGCAAGATTACATCATGACCAAATGTCAATTGGAAGGGATTATAATTAGATGCCTCTCTAAGAAAATGTAACACGCCAAACTGCTTTTAGGATTACTGACTGACCCCACAAACCAACACGATTCTTTTCAGAATGCTTTGTTGATACTCACACACTTTCCAGAAAACTTCCCAAATGGTCACTCATTCAAATACTACTCCAAGTTAAACACCCTTAACTATGGAGTTCTTATATGTTAGGCTACCGAAAAGAAGATGCATCTTATTGGAATCAATCCTTATAAGCATTTTTTCAACCATGTAGTTTCATACATGCCCAACTTCAGGATCCTCTCATTTCGATGTGAATTTAGACGACCATTTCTCGCCTTCTTCGGTCTCGAGTGTTACAACCATTCCCCGCTCTCTTCAACCTTGGGTGTTATATGCCCACCAGCTTTCGCTTGGTTCATCCTCGAACCACATCGTACTGGGAGAGGTCTGTTATGATACCATTTGTAACGCCTCAAACTACTTTTAGGATTACTGAATGGCCCCACAAACCAACACATGTATTTTCAACATGCTTTGTCCTTACTCACACACTTTCTGGAAAAATTCACAGAAGGTCACCCATCCAAATTATTTTATAGATTTCACATTCTAAGAGGGGTTGAATTAGGTTTACTGATTTTTAGAGAGAAAGTATAAAACTTTCTACTTAAGAATTTCCTGGTTTACTTTTACTAGTTTTATGAGTAATGAAGTGATGAATTTATTTTTTTGGTTTTAGATATAGAATTGATATGCATAAAAGTAATGCAGTAAAAGAAAATGAACTTAGAGAATTATACTAGATCCCCTTATCAATCAAGGATACATCTAGTTCCCTCGCACCCTGTGAGAGATTTAATTATTGTTAGATTTTTGTACAAGCCTCACACCAAGACTTCTCCTACAATCTTCTAACAACAACAGATAAGTACAACCCACTTATTTGATTTTACAACACAATGAGAAAGAATCCCATTTTCTCAATTCTCACACTTGCTTCCAAAAACCATGGATTACAAGATTTTACAACACTTTGAATATAAGAACAAAATGTTACATATCAATTTAAGTTCAAGTGAGTATTTGAAATCCCTCAAAAAAATCCAACTAATCTTCCCTTTCAAATATGAACAATTCAAAAGTATATATTCTAGGTGCTCAAGAATTTATCTTTGAATGATATGAAAATCATGAACAAAAAGTCTTGAAAGTATTTAACAATTTAGGAAGATGAATTGTTTATAAATTTATTTGAAAGAGGTGAATCTGAATGTTAGAAAATATTTGAATTTATATTGCACAAACACACCTCTTTGAATCATGACAAAGCTTTGAAAAAGTAATGATAAATTGCAATGGTTACGAAAGGTTATGAGGAATTAGTGCCATGAAAGTATGAGTGAAAACATTTATAATTTTTCAAAAATGCACCAATTAAAATGGATTTTGGTCACATGCAATTGATTGTCATGTTTGAATACAATTGATTATCATGTGTAATAAATTGAAAGTTTCGCTACTTTAATGCATGACAATCGATTAAGTCATAACAATAATCTATTTTCTCATGACATTAAAATTATTGAAATTTTTCTAAGCAAAATGACACACTCATTCTTTGTTCAAACTCATGACACTTGAGTACTTGAACACACCCACTCAACCACTAAGGCAAGTATTTGCTTGTTTAATACATTCTCATTAAATATTCTCATGTAGAAACATGTGTAATGAAAACTTATGATGCATGAAAGTTTAGGAAAAATTTTTAGAAGGTTTTAGATGAAGAGATTGAGCACCTAAAATATATATACAAATGAAATGTCATTTGTACCTCAATCTTCGTAATTCAATCCTTCAATTTTCCAAAGCACATGCAATCTTGATATTTGATTTCAATGTTTTTGTTCTTTGATCTTTCTTCTTATGGTAGTCTTTTTTCTTCATCAAAATCAAGCTAAAAAGGAAGAACATATCTTCTTCACAATCATGTGATGTCATTAATACCTTGCTTGCATGATCTTCATCAGAAGATGAACTTATTTCATTGTCATCTAATGATACATATGATTTCTTTGTTCTTTTGTCCTTCTTGCTCTTGAGTTTATCCTTCTTTTAAAACGTAGGGCATTCACTTTTAACATGTCATCTTTCTCCACGTTTAACGCAAGTGACCTTCCTTCTTGGTGCTTCTTTTTGAATGATCTCATTTTTCTTTTCTTTTCTTTTCTTAAGAACTTTTCAAACTTCTTGATAAGATCATCATGTTCATCACTGGTGAACTCATCCTCTTGGTTGTTATCATGATTTTTGAGTTTCATCTTTAAGGAAATATCTTTTGAATATTTTACTTGAATTTCATGTTTCTCCAATATTTCAAGTTCTATTTCATACTTTTGAAGTTTTTCGAACAATGTTGCATAAGGCATGTTGGATAGACTCTTCTTTTCTGATATTTCTGTCACTCGCTAGTGCAAAAAGAATAATATAATTTTAAAATTTACATCCATTATATTAAAAATGGGCCTAAATAAAAAATACAGTGACAATTTTATAAATAAAGTGTCAATTTAAGTATTAGCGCGTGACAATAGACATCTTATTTTTCAAAAACATATATAAATTAAAAATATTATTATTATCGAATCTGTATTATTCCTATTAAATTTAAAATTGGTCTAAATTTAGATGAAAAAAATTGTTTAATTTAAATGGAGTATATATTTTTATAAACCACTTTGCAGCGCCTTTATGTCTTTCTTTCTCTATTGCTCTTGTTGAATTTAAAATGGGTCTAAATTTTCTTTGGTGAATATTACGTAAATAAATTAATCTAAATACATTAACAAATCATGGTTGGTGTAAAAAAATTCAATTTCTCCCACAATTTTTGTTTGCCTCCTTTTTAAAAACATTTTTGTTTATTTAAATATTAGCAACGACTTTTAGCTTGATGTAAATGTACAAAACAAATATTTTTAATTTATTTATTTAAATATTTACTTATTTATTAAAATATTAGAGGCGGTATAAACCGATGTAAGGTAACTTTTTTGTTGATAAAAATTTCATTATCCCATATTTTTAGTCTGTCTTCCTTTTTTATTACTTTAAATTAAAAAAATAAAAGCAAAACTAAAAGTAACCAATTTGTTTAACCAAATCAAATTAAAATATAAATTAATAAAATCAAATCAAATAAAACTAAAATCTAAACTATAAATTAAAATCAAATTAAAATTCATAAAATCAAATCAAATAAAACTAAAATCTAAACTATAAATTAAAATCAAATTAAAATTCATAAAATAAAATAAAACCAAAACTATAAATAATGAAATAAAATAAAAACACTAAATTAAAATGAAATTTATAAATTAAAAATGAATAAATAAAGAGTTTAATGGACATCCATCGTCAGTGTAAAAAAACTTTACACGATCATCCAATAAAGAAACTTTACACGGTAAAACTAAATAAAACTATAAAATAAAACTGAAATAAAATAAAAACGAAAGAATAAACAAGAAGAGAAGTTTATATACGTTTCAAATCCCTAAAAAAATTTTAAAGCTCCATCTAGCAAAATCATTCATTCCAATCCTTTATCTTTCTTTCTTTCGTTATCATTCTCAATCCTCCATCATGCAAAATGAAGATTCATTCCTTCGTCACTCAAACGTTTCACAATCTTTTGCAAACGAAGATTCATTCATTATCACTAATTTACTCGCAATCTTTCAAATCTACCGGAGTTTTTAGGTAAGTTGGAATTATTAGATTTGAAAAATGGTTTTGGAGATCTAAAATCGGGTTGATGTCGCAATTCATCCCAACATAATAGTATTGATGTTGTTGTTCTATTTTAGGAATAACCTTCATATCTTGTCAATCAAAGAAAACATTAAAAAAATTATTGTTTTCCTCGGTCGACAACATTGAAAAATTTATTCCCAAACACAATCATTTTGTTCTCATTCATGTGAAAGTATTTGTCAAGAAAATATTTTCTTAAGATAATAAAATCTCTCTATGATGGATTGCATGTACAAAATTTTTTTTTTGGCTAGACTAGATAACTTATCACAAATTTGAAAAGATTTGTTGTTATCCAAAAATCCATTGACAAAATCTGAATTTATTTAAACAATTTATTTTAATATTCTTTGTAAACAATGTAATTTTTTTATAAAAAAATTCCCTCGAATTTTTATGTTATGGAAACCAAGAGGTATGTGATGTTTGAGATGAAACATATTTTATTGTATTTTTATCTAATAAAACATATTTTATCTCAGTTTTGAGTAATAAGCTGGGTAAAATATAAGCGTGTTTATTCGGTTTCTTCATTGTTCTTAAATAAATCTTTCACTTCCATTTAATGAGTATCAACGCTAAACATACTGCTATTAGTGATCCGCGTGAAACCTAAAACTCTCATTATAAAAGCATTTTGAATATTAAAATTTGATAATGAAACATTTGACACGAAAACTTTGAAACTTAAAAAAATATTGATTTTATTTGGAAAATTTGCTCTATGATAGATTGTAAGAGCATAAAATTATTTGGGCTCAAGGTTTGTGTTCTTAAATTATCAAATAACTAAATATTTATTTTATTTATTTAACTTTTTTGTTTTGTTTATCAAAGTTTTATTTGGGCCAACATTTACTTTTTCTTAAGATATCTAGCATTTACTTTTCATTGATAATGATGACGATGAAGAACATATATATATATATATATATATATATATATATATATATATATATATATATATATATATATATATATATATATATATATATATATATATATATATATATATATATATATATATATATCTTTTCTGTCGATTTTGTAATAAATCAAGAGATATATGAAGCTAGCTTTGAATATATAAAAAAGATATTGTTGGGATCAAATCGATCTAATATTATTTTTGTGAAATTGATTAGGCTAATCGATGGACCAGTTAAACTACTCCAGCTTAATTGAGGTCTTTTTTTTTGTTTTCCAAATTTCCGTTTGGGCTGGACCGTTTATCCAACCCTAACTCTGATCAATCCAGTAAAAGTACTATTTTATATTATGATATTTAATCATTTATTAATAATTTAAATATTAAATATTTCTAGTGCATTTTAATCCATAAATAATTCTATCAAACTTTTTGTGATTAACAGTCTTATTCTTTTCATGATAAATCTATTAAAGGAAAAAAAAACCTATCCATTGTCGATATATATCTAACAATGACAAAAAAACAATTAACACTTCCTTGACCTTTAAATATATGTAGGGGAGTTCGTGGTTTTGTTTGGATCAGTTTTGAAGTAAAACATTATCTGATTTAAAGATAAGTTTACTTGCAATTCAATTCGATTTTGGATGATTGATTAAAAAAATATGATCCGAACTGATTCAATTTCTTGCAGTTTTATTTGGATCAGTTTTTTGAATATCCAAATTACAAATTATAATTTTATTGATATTATGAAATGGTAGAAATAATGCTAGAGAGAAAATAAGGGAAAGTTTGATTAAATCAGTATCAACCTCTACCAAGTAGAGGGATTTGGTAATACAAAATATGTGAATACAGAGAAAGTATTAGATGGAGAGAGATACTTCACAATTCACACATAATAAACCCTAGTTCCCTTATCATTCTATTTTATACCCACAGTAATGAAATCCTTCAATTGAGTATTGGTCTTGCCCAACCTGGTGCTTCTATGGCTGTCCTGAATTTCCGGATCACTCACAACAGAAATCTTATCTTGCATTCTATGTGGGCCCTTACACACTTGAATTGCTGACTCAGCATTCTCTAGGTCCTTCTCCATATTTTGTCTTATTACAATACCATCCCCATTTAAGACAACCTTGTCCTCAAGGTTAAGGTTTGGATAATTGACATTCATGTCTTCTAATTCCTCCCATGTGGCTTCATCAGCTGGCATGTTTGTCCACTGGATAAGAACTTGAGGAATCTTCAACTCTCCTTGTTGAATCACGTGTGCAGCTAGTACCTTGGCAGGAAGTACAATAGGTTTCATCTCAGTCATAGTTAAAGGTAGAGGCATATATTATTCAGTGGTTCTTCCCTTGAAAGGCTTCAATTGTGACACATGGAAAACTGAGTAAATCTTTGCATCTTCTGGTCATTGCAGCTTGTAGGCCACAACACCTACTTTGGCTATAATCATGAAAGGTCCAAAAAATCTCATGCCAAGTTTCTGATTTTTTTCTCAAAGCAACAAACTGCTGCCTATAAGGTTGTAACCGTACTAGCACCCAGTCCCCAACCTTCATCTCTACATCTCTCCTCCTCTTGTCAGCTTGGTTTTTCATATAAACTTGTGCTCTTTCCAAGTTGCTTTTGAGCTGTTGCCATGTCCTTTCCCTTTCTTCCAGCTGTTCTTGGACCGTAATAGGGTCATTTGACTGAGGCCTGTACCGAATTAAAGTTGGAGGGTCCCGCCCATACACTGCTTTAAAGGGAGTCATACCAATGCTGGTATGGTGAGCTGTATTATACCAGTATTCAGCCCAAGTTAGAGTCTTGTACCAAGCCTTAGGATTCTCAAAAGTGAAACACCTCAAAAACATTTCTAAACACTTGTTGAGAACCTCAGATTGTCCATCTGACTATGGGTGATATGCAGAGCTCATGGCCAAAGTTGTACCCTGTAGCTCAAATAATCGTTTCCAAAAGTTGCTAGTGAATACCTTGTCCATGTCTGAAACTATGGATTTTGGAATTCCATGGAGCTTCACTATATTATTCAAGAAACCCTCTGCCACTATTTTACTTGTGTAATCACTTTTAAGTGGAATAAAATGGGCAATTTTAGTCAACCTATCAATTACCACCATTATTGTATTGTAACCATAAGAGAGAGGTAATCTAGTAATGAAGTCCATAGCAACATCTTCCCATACTTGAGATGGAATGGGTAAAGGTTGAAGCAACCCGGCTGGTAAACTATGAGAAGATTTTGCTTGTTGACATATAACACAATTTTGCACAAATTCTTCAATGTCTTTCTTCATGTTGTGCCAAAAATATTGGTAAGCAATTCTAGCCATGGTTCTAAAATTTCCTGAATGTCCCCCTATAGGAGAAGCATGATTCTCCTTCAAAATCATTTGAATCAGTTCAGAGTTATCAGGTATAACCACCCTACCTTTACTATAAAGTAGTCCCCCTTTGGTGGTGTAATGAGGCTTCAGTTGTGGTTGATTTTTGCACTGCGTTATGAGCTCTTGCAGTTTGTCATTATTTCTCACTTCTTCTAGAAATTGTTGCATAAATTGTGTTTTTGGCTCAGACCATGACATCAAAAACATTCTGGACAAGGAATCTGCAGCTATATTCTCCTTACCCGCCTTATATTCTATGACAAAATCATACCCCAGGAATTTATGCAACCACTCTTGTTGTTCAGGTGTCTGTAGGCTTTGATCCATTAAGCTTCTCAAACTTTTCTGATCAGTTCTAATGATAAACTTGCTCCCTAACAAGTAGTGTCTGAACTTAGAAATAACTTCAGATATTGCCAACATTTCCCTATAGTAAGCTGATTTTTTCTGGTTTCTTGGTGCTAACTTCTTTGAGAAAAATGCAATTGGATGACCATTTTGATGAAGGACTGCCCCCACTCCAATTCCTGAAGCATCAGTTTCCAGAATAAAAGTATGTTAAAATTTTGGTAGAGCTAGCACTGGTGCAGAAGTGACAGCTCGTTGCAGCTCTTCAAAAGCTTGTTGTGTTGTTTCATTCCAACAAAAAGCATATTTTCTTAACAAGTCTATTAAGGGTGTTGCTATCTTAGCATATGACTTTATAAATCTTCTATAGTAGCAGGTCAGACCTAAAAAGCCTCTCAATTGTTTCAAATTTATAGGTCTTGGCCACTTGGTAACTGCTTCCACTTTGGTAACCTCCATTGCTACACCTTTGCCTGACACCACATGTCCCAAATATTCTATCTCTTCCACCCCAAAAGCACATTTTGATAGTTTCACATATAAGGTATTTTGCTCTAATACATGTAAAACAGTTTGCAGGTGTGTGATGTGGTCCTTCCAAGTAGTGCTATACACAAGAATGTCATCAAAAAAGACCAACACATATTTCCTCAGGGCATGTTGAAAAATATGATTCATGAGGCGTTGGAAGGTAGCTGGTGCGTTGGTTAATCCAACTGGCATGACTAGCCATTCATAAAGACCATGGTGGGTTCTAAAAGCAGTCTTGTGTCTATCCTCTGGTTGAATCAATATTTGGTGATAAACCGGTCTTAAATCCAACTTTGAAAAATACTTAGCACCACATAATTCGTCTAGCAACTCATCTACAGTATGCATAGGAAAACTATCCTTCACTGTAAGAGCGTTCAAGGCTCGATAATCTGTGCAAAATCTCCAACTCCCATCCTTCTTTTTCACCAAGACAATAGGAGATGAGAATGAGCTATTACTAGGCTGAATGATTCCTTGATCCAACATTTCTTTTACCATCTTTTCTATATGTTCCTTTTGACTGTGGGGGTACCTATATGGCTTTACTTTGACCGGGTTTGAGCCTTCTTTCAAGGGAATAACATGGTTCTGAGGTCTTTGGGGTGGTAGACCTTATGGTGTCTTGAAAATTCCTCTGTAGGTGTATAAAAGCACAACCACTTCAGGTGATATGTTAGCTGGCATCTCATCCCACATGACATTACTTTCACCAGCTTGTACTCTCTCTATAGTGAATACTTCATCAATACTTCTAGTGTTCTGCATTCTTCTCAGCTGATGTAACTGAGCTTGCCCGGGTCCCATACTTGTGTCACCTTGCAATGTAATGAATTTTCCCTTGTGGAAAATTTTTAAGGTCAAAGCCGAGTAATCTGCCACGTAGGGCCCTAAAGTAGCCAGCCAAGCTGTGCCAAGAATCAAGTTTGCTCCTGCTATGGGTAATAGGTACACAGGAATAAGCATCTCGTGATCTTGAATGACCACTGACAATTTATTCACTACCCCCTCTGCTGTCATAGTTTGTCCGTTTCCCACCAACACCTTAAAGCATGGTGCTGGTTCCACTGGTAGTTTTAGGAAATGAGCAATTCTCGGTTGCACAAAGTTATCAGAGCTGCCCCCATAAATAAGTATTTGCACTTAGAGTTTGCCAATTTTTCCCATAAAACGCATTGTCCCTAGACTGTTAGCCCCTTTCAAAGCATTTAGGGATAAGTGATGTTCAGTTTCTATTTGTTTTACTGTGTTTTGTGTGTGGTCCGGTGGCTCTAGCTCCTCCTCAATTTTATCTTCAGGTTCTGGTTCATATTGCAGCAACATCAAGTGTTTGTTTGGACATTTATGGCTAAATGAGAATTTTTCATCGCACCAATAGCATAGTCCCTTCTCTTTTCTCAATTGCATCTCAGCCGGGGTAATTCTTCTGATGTTTGGATTCTTTTGGTTAGGGTTCATTGGTCTTGTGGGTGGTGTTTGAAGTAATGGTGGGTTAGTAGGTTTTTGGGTGAAGTCTGTTTTATTTGAATTGAAGAGAGTTCTATTTTGGTATTGGGTGTGTTGGTTTTGGGTTTTTTGTAGTTTGGTGGCGGAATTGTATTTTTCTTCATAAACTTTGGCTAGGGACACAGCTTTCACAATGGTGATAGGAGTGTGAATCATCACATCTCTCCTAATCTCATTAGTTAAGCCACTGATAAAGCAGTCAACAAGAGCATCAGTGCTTAACCCATAGACCCTGTTTGCTAACGCTGTAAATTGCAGGTAATAATCACTCACAGTTCCAGTTTGATTAAGCTTAAACAATGAAGCTCGGGGACAATCGTAGATTGAAGGTCTAAAATCCAATTCTAGAGCTCTAGTGAATTCGACCCAGGAATTAAAAGGATGTGTTCTCTGAATCATTTGAAACCAAGGAACCACGTCTTGGTCCAGATGAACAGATGTGATAGTCAATCGATCCTTATCGGGGGTTTCGTAATAATCAAAAAACTGCTCAGCTCTAAAAATCCATTCCATCACATTTTTTCCATCAAAACGGGGGAAGTCAAGCTTAATATTTCTTACCTAAAACAGAGCTTTAGTTGAGTTTGCAGCACCATGGGAAGAATTCTGAGGAGAGTTGCGTAAGAGCAATGAAAGAGCTTTGTTGATCTGATCTAGTTTCCCATCAGTTGATGATTGTAGTTCCTCCATCTGTTGAAAACGAGTTTCACTCGCTGCACCAAAACGCTCGAATTGGATCTGAACTTCATCATACAACTTCTTGATGTCCTCTGCATTTTTCTTCACTTCGGCTGTTAGCTCTTTCATCCTGGTGTTTTCTGCCATGGTGAGATGAAAGCACCAATGAAATGGTAGAAATAATGCTAGAGAGAAAATAAGGGAAAGTTTGATTAAATCAATATCAACCTCTACCAAGTAAAGGGATTTGGTAATACAAAATATGTGAATACAGAGAAAGTATTAGAGGGAGAGAGATACTTCACAATTCACACATAATAAACCCTAGTTCCCTTATCATTCTATTTTATACCCACAATAATGAAATCCTTCAATTGAATATTGGTCTTGCGCAACCTGGTGCTTCTATGGTTGTCTTGAATTTCCGGATCACTCACAACAGAATTCTTCTCTTGCATTCTATGTGGGCCCTTACACACTTGAATTGCTGACTCAACATTCTCTAGGTCCTTCTCCATATTTTGTCTTATTACATATTATAAAAACACTAATACATAATAAATTTGATATAAATATAACATATATTATATTAAAAGTTAACATTACAAAATGATAATTATCGGTTATAATTGAAACAAATAAAATAATAAAAACTAATAGATTAAATCAAACTAATAAATAGTATTTTTTTTTAAAAACAGTATCATCTAATAATAAATTAACACAACATATTCTACTAATAAAAAATAAAAAATAATAAAAATATGAACATGCGGTTTGGTTCGCTTTGGATCAATTTTAAAAAATCAAACTGAAATTCGATCTGAATCGATCGATTTTTACAAAAGGACATCCAAACGCATCGAATAATTTTTGGTTTTTTGCGGTTTTTAGTTTTTATTTGAATCGGTTTGAATTTGAACACTTTTATATATATATATATATATATATATATATATATATATATATATATATATATATATATATATATATATATATATATATATATATATATATATATATATATATATATATATATATATATATATATATATATATATATATATATATATATATATATATATATATATATATATATATATATATATATATATATATATATATATATATATATATATATATATATCAAAACGTGATCTTCCATATCCTTTTTTGTGTGGACTGTATTTTTTTATGATATTATAATTTTTATTGAGTCATATTAATGTTGTATGTGCAAGAGATATTTGAGGCTTACCTCAACTCACGTTTGGGAATTTTTCTAAGTTAATGGATGAAAATTCACTTTTTTTAACACCTAGAGGTCTAACTAAGAGTGAGATTAGGTTGCACCAAACTAGATTTTACTAAACCTAAATTTAATTTGATAAATATTTTAAACTTTAAGTATGACTGATAACCTATTATAAATCTATTTTAAAGTTTGAGTCTCTCTTTTTCAAAAATCTATTTAATTTATTAACCTATTTAAAAATATATTTTATTTGAACACGTATAATTAAACAATTCAATTAATACTTAAATAGATTAAAAAATGAAAAGACCAAGTGAGATTAAGTTTTTGTTTGCATTGACTTATGTGAGCTTACTTAGTAGTATGAGTTTTGTGATATTATTTATTTGGGAGATTTATGAAAATAATTTATGACATAGTTCATAAGATTTTTTCCAACTTATTTTCACAATTTCTTAAAAAAGTATGATTTATTTTTTATTTTAATTTAAAATACAATAATATAATATAATAATAACAAATTTATTCTTTTTAATTAAATAGGCTTATAAAAAAGTTAAAGTCTTTTCTTTCTTCTTTTTTTTTTTATAAAAAAACCTGACTTGAGTCTGTGTAGGCTAGGTTGTATGTTCGTGTTAGTTGACCTGACCAATTTCCACCGCCAGGTTTACCATAGGTTGCACCTGAAAAATTTATCTCAGATATGCTTGAGGGACTCGCCTTTGATACGCTTGAGGTATTCACCCTATGTATGCTTGAGGGACTCACACTAGGTATGTCTGAGGGACTCGTTCATATAAGAAGAAAGAAACAAACTAAATTACTTCTCTCTTTCCAAACTCTCGTATTTAAGTGATTGTGTATTGATATTTGTAAAAGACCCACAAGAAGCGAAGTAGGAAGGTCAGTAAGAGGAGGCAGCTAATAAACTGTGCATGTCATCTTCCTAGAAGCCCATTTATTAGAACGAACACTCATCATTTGATTATGGCGTCCATTTTTACTATCAGTCGCCATTCAGCAAAAATATAAAGGTGATATGTCTCTATCCATAAAGGTATACGAGAGAGATTTAAAAGAAGGAAGCCACATTCTCCAAAGAAATAGGTGAAACAGCTATCCATTTTCTCACGCTCCTAAAATTGGAAAGTACATTTTACTTTCTTAGAGGCACATTAACCCTCGTATGTAAAATACTTGTATACAGAGTTTCTCACCACCTCGCGTGAGTTTGTCCTAACTCCCTAACAATCCTAAAAACCTCTAACAATCCTATATTACAAGGGGTTGTCATGCATTGTACTTTTAGCTAGTACAAATTAGTTAGTCATACTATAGTAACTTTTTGTTACAGTCTTGTTATTAGATAGAGTTAGTTACAAAACTAAAGTTATCTCATAGAATTTGTTAAGTATATAGAATTTTATTATGAATAATTTGTCTTTGCAATCTATAAAGGCATGCACCTGTTGTATTTGAATTAACCATAAATATTGAGAGCATTTTGTTTACTTTCTATTATGACATTTGAGTCTGATTTTGATTCATAAGAGAAATTGGAGAAGAAAGATACCTTCAATTCAAAAGTCTTGTTAATGAGTTGAGTGAGTTATAGCTTTTATCCAAATGCAATTGTAGAGCCGGCAAAGAATTAACTTGAACGGAAGAAGAACGAATTCAATATTTTTTAAGAACTTTGATAATAAATAATATGCTCAAATTAAAAATAAATAAATAAACATTTTAAATACATAATCATTGTCTTCTCTTTGATGAGTGTTGAATCAAATTTAACGAAAAAATTTTTTATTCACATAAAAAAAATATTATTATAACAGAACTAACTAATTCTATTTTAAACTCATTCTCTAACAAATATAATGCATTTTAATCTATAAATAATTCTATAAAAATATTTTATGGTGGACAGTTTTATTCTTTGTTCAAACATCCCATTATCATTATAAATTTATCAAAGAAAAAAGCAACCAATCCATTGTCGGCAAATATCAAACGATGACAAAAACAATTAACACTGCCTTGACCTTTCTGTATATGTATGGAAAACGTGATCTTCCATGTCCTTTTTCTTTTGTGGACTGTATTTTTTGTTCTATGATATTATAATTCTTACTTTTTTCTCATGCATATTTTGCATTTTGTAAAATGTGTTAACTATGATATTATTCGGTTAGTATTTGATGTTTATATGTTTGTGGATGCAAATTGTGCAGATTTTGTGTCAATTAATGGTCATATAGACAAGAGAGTGGAGTTGGATAAAAACATCAAACGTGAAGATCCTAAATATAATATTGCTTTGTCTATGATGGCTTCTAAGGTGTCTTACGAGAATGAAGCTTTTATACGGGAGACTGTTGAAAAACACTGGAAGGTATAGAGGTTTGCCACTCAAAATAGCCTTAAACTTTTGTATTATGTTTAATTAGTAGTTATATTTAAAGATAATTCATTGTTTAGAGGTATATATCATAATTAATGTTGATTTTTGTGCCCTGAAGCTGCAGCAATCGGTGACTACTGGAATGGTAACAGCAACAACTTAAAACTTTTTTAATGTCAAAGTTGTTAACCGAAAATTAATCGAATAATTCAAGTGTAGGTTCTGGTTACTATGTGTGCGTAACTCATTACAGCTGTATTGAAAAGTAAATAGAAAATTAAATATAAAAAGTGTTGTTAGAGAGTGTAACCGATTACGCATTTGCCGCGTAATCGATTAGTATCACCGTTATGATTTTGTTTTATAGAATTAGCCGTAACCAGTTATTGGTTTTACGTAATTGGTTATAGTTTTTATTTTTGGCTTTGTTAATTGTATATCAATCAACTGTATTTTTGTATATATATTTAAGGGTTATCACAATTAATGTTAAATATATATATTTAAGGGTTATCACAATTAATGTTAATGTCAGTTCTCACTCTCAATTACACTTTCTTTAATTCTCTCTCTCTCACTCTTTCCCTTTCCACACTCAATCGTCCCATTTTCACAAATCTGGTGATTTTAAATTCTAACATTTAAATCTGGTCATTTTTTACGAGATCAAGTAGCTGCAATAGCCTATAACCGGTTACCAAATAGCTGTAAACGGTTACAATATTGAAAAACTAGTTTATGCAAAATGGAAAGTGTGGAAACAACCCATATTGAAGCCCGAATTGAAGAAAATGTGACAAGATCAACAAGGCAAAGATGTTTGCCTCCAAGACTCTAAGATTGTGAGATATTCCGAGACAACAAAGTCAATGATGATGGTGATTTTGTCCATTTTACAGTCATGGATGAATCTGAACTTGTTAAAATGAAAGAGGCCTTAAGTGATCCAAAATGGATTTATGCTATGAAGGAGGATCTGAAATCCATTGAGAAGAACAAGACTTAGGGGTTACTTTATCTACCCGGCGAGAAGAAGCCAATTGGTGTAAGGTGGATGTTCAAATTGAAGGAAAATCCCAAGGGTGAAATAATCAAGTATAAGGCTCGATTAGTTGCAAATGGCTTCTTGCAAAGAGAAAGCATGAACTTTGAAGAGGTATTTGCATTGGTTGCTAGAATTGAAATTATTCGGCTAGTTATTGATATTGTGAATAACAATAATTGGTTCATCTATCAAATGGATGTGAAATTTGTATTTTTGAACAGAGTGCTTGAAGAAGAAGTTTATGTAGAACAACCATCTAATTTTGTTGTGAGAAACCAAGAGTTAAAGTTCTACAAGTTGAAGAAAGTGTTGTATGGTTTAAAACAAGCTCCAAGAGTTTGAAATAAAAGGATATATGGTTTCTTAAAGGATATTGGCTTCAAGAAGTGTGTATTCGAACATGGCGTGTATGCGAAGATGGATACAAGTGAAAGGGTGATAATACTTTGTCTATACGTAGACGACTGGTTGATTACGGGAAACGACGAAGATTTCATTTCTAAGTTCAAGCGTGAACTTATGAAAGAGTTTGAGATGAATGGCATTGGTCTCATGACATACTTCCTTGGCATTATGTTCCACAAGTCCAAAATGGGAATGTTCATGCACCAAAGAAGGTATGTACTTGAGATTTTGAAGAAGTTTGAAATGGAGCATTGTAATATTGTCATTAGTCCGACTGAACCGAGGCTACATTTGTTAAAGAATGAGGATGAGCAAGATGTTAATCCAACTTAGTGTAGGAGGTTGGTTGAATCCTTGTGTGACTTGTGCAATACACGACCGAACTTGGTGTTTAGTGTCGATGTTGTGAATAGATTCATGGAGAGACCGAATGTGGCTCACTTGGAAGAAGTCCCGAGTAACAAATAAATAAGAAAATGACTTAAGTGACCCCCTACACAAAGTGCTTAAAACACTCTTAGGATAAATTATCATGTTCCTCTTAAAAAGGTTAACTCTAGTGAAAATCTTGTCCTACAAAAGCGGCAAAGAGAACATAATAATTTTAGAAATGGCCTAACTACCCCAGATGAGGGATAAAATTAGATATACTCTAAAGGAAAAAGAGGTATAAGGATGATTCTTCTCCTAAAGGAAAATATAATCTAACACAATTGAAAACACGCCATCTCTAGCATGTCTTCACCATCAAATATATGCATCATAAGATGCTCTCACATCTAAAATATGAAGGAGAAAATTAAAGACCATCTTCTGATCGTAGACAAAGAAAGATCTCCTCCATCGAAGATCCCAAACAAAGACTCCCTCTACCCAAATCCCCATTTAAACGACATAACTACCAAACTAACTAGAGATACTAAAAAGCCAAGGAAATAAAACATGGATTGAGGGACCTCCAACTAGTAAAAACTTAAACATATTCTCTCATTAATACGACAAATGGAATCAAATTTATTATGTATCAATATATATTACATATTATTTGAATGACATATAATATATATTAATAAGACAATAAATTTTCCAAGAAAGTATGGTTCTTATTGATTTTCTCGTACTCTTGTTTATTTTCTCCAAGGAAATCAACATCTCAATAAGATTGTTATGAAGAACAAAAGTTTTTTCCAACCATTTAAAGATTATTTACCACAATAACATAGCCACCTTATGGGTCATAAGCAAATGGAAAACCAATTCTACATAATCCTTGCACAAACCACAAAAAACTCCCTCTGAATTAGCTATGGTCTCTAGTAGGGATCTTGTCTTGAAAGAGTTACCAAGAGAACACAACCTTTTTAAAAGGACCTCAACTAGCCCAATTTATGGGCAAGATCAAGTCCATAGTAGAAAAAGGTCGAGCAATGGTAAGTTTACCCTCCAAAATGGTAGAGTAAACCAATGTTGATGAATTAACATCATCCTTATAATACTTATGCCATCATTGGTCTCTATGCATGGAGAGGTTCATCCCTAAATAGCCAAAAGGATAGTAGTAACCAGCTCAAGCTCATAAGCAAAAAAAAAAAGATCTTCTTCATTGCATATTCTGAGAAAAAAATTCTCAACACATAAACCACTTCTTCGACAACACCTCTTGTTGATTAGAGATACTAAAGAGCCTATGGAATCTAAGTCTGAGGGATATACATGCCATAAGGGTCATACCTAAAAGACATGATAAAGCCAATTCTCATTTTCATCCTTAGGTTATCAATAAATCTGCCAGAGGAGTCGTCTGTTTTAAGAGACACATCTTTACACCAAGTAGAAGCAATAAAAAACAAAATCAAACACCTACCACCCAAGAATGAGAAACAATGTGATCCACATATCTAACAACTAGAATATCATGCAAGAGATCAGACTCACCAAAATTAACCCCCGTTGCCACTTAGCTGACAGGTCTAAGTTCACCAAGTGATGGTCACGAACACCCAAACCACCTTTTCTCCTAGGTTTACACACATGAGAAAACTTGATCAAATATTACACTCACCATTCACCCTATCCCACACAAACCTTATCTAGATCCACACAATTCTCTTTAAACTCTTAATCGACATTTTAAAAAGACAAGAAGAAGATACAAATAATATATAAAACTAAATTTAGTAAAACCACATTCCCCTCAAACTAACATACACGTGTCTCCATGAAATTAGCCGCCTAGAAATAAGACTAATGAATGTTGTTGTAAATCGGATGTCTTTAAACAAAGTATAAACGGTTTTTTAATGATCAAGAAACACACAAGGGTTAGGGTTAACAAAGAAGACAAGGTAAAACAACAAGGAACAACAAGGATTGGTTATTAAACTGCTATTCTTTTCTTTCTCTTAGAAACAAGATTACAAGTATACAAGAATAATAAAATAACCCCTCTCTCTTGAAATTAGGATTTTATCTTCCTATTTTTCCTTATATCAATATTGAGAAACTAGCATCCTATTTATAAGAAAAATAACACACTAACCTAATGGACTTTTTAACAATTACCCATTACAAGCTAACTTAAACAATTGGGCTTACAAGCAAGACCCAATTTAACATGCTAACAACCCTAGCAATATTGACTAATGCATGTTAAAACAAACTTCGACTACAACACGCATTATCTTTGACAGCAGCATGCAAACAGACTTCGACCTCATGCTTAATTTCTGTCGAACCAGAAGCTACCCTTCGATCATACTAGAGTTTGATTCAACATCTCACAAATCTCCACCTTGGATCTAACTCTATAACATCAAGAAACTAGATTTCTTCATGCATCTTTATCAACTGCATACAATGGAAAAACTTGCAATTGGGCAACGTCATGGTGATCATATCAGCAGCATTATGATCTGTCGAAACCTTCAACACTTGGACTTCTCCATGCTCGATTACCCCTTTGACAAAATGAAGCCTCACATCAATGTGCTTGATTCTCTCATGATAGGTTGAATTCTTTGACAGGTGTATTGAACTTTGACTATCACATTTAACAGTGATAACTCGACCTTGAAGTTTCAGCTCATTTGCAAAACCTTCAAGGCACAATGCTTCCTTCATAACTTCAGTTAGGGAAATATACTTTGCTTTAGTGGTTGATAAGGAAACAACCTTCTGAAGTGTTGCTTTCCAACTGATTGTTGTCCCAAACATAGTGAACACATATCCAGAAATTGACTTTCTGGAATCCATACAACCTGCATAATTAGAGTCGACATATCATTCAGTTGCTGCTTTACTATTTTCACCCAAGACTCCACCATAAATTAGGACTCTATTCAGAGACCCATTTATGTACCTTAGAATCCATTTTAATGCTTGCTAGTGAGCCTTTCCAGGATTCACCATGTACCTACTTAAAAGACTTACTTCATATGATATGTCGGGTCTAGTACAGACCATAGCATACATCAAAGAACCTACTATATTAGCATATGGAATGCTATTCATATAAGTTCTTTCAACATCAATGCTAGAACACTTATCTATGCTCAACTTGAATTGAGGGTTTGTCAGAGTCACAATAGGCTTTGAATTCGACATACCATACTTTTCGAGAATCTTCTGTAGGTATGCCTCTTGAGATAAGCATAATCTCGACCGATTTCTATCTCTTTGGATGTCAATCCCAAGAATCCTGTACGCAGCTCCCAGATCCCTCATGTGAAACTCCTTATTAAGTTCAGCCTTCACCCTCATTACATCTTCGACATTGTTGCTTGCTATTAGAATATCATCCACATAGAGCAACAAAGTAACAAATGAATTACCCGATTGAAATTTGAAGTAAACACAATGGTCGAACTGACTTCTGATGAAACTTATGCATGTCATGAACTAGCCGAATCTTCTATTCCACTGTCGAGGAGATTGTTTCATTCTATATAAGGATCTATTTAGCTTGCACACATAATATCCCTTCCCTTTTTCGACATACCCTTCATGTTGCCTCATCAGGATTGTTTCATCTAAATCACCGTATAAGAATGTAGTCTTCAGATCCATCTGTTCCAGTTCAAGGTCGAACTGTGCCACTGTGGTAAGCAACATTCGAATGGATATGTGATTCACAACAGGAGAGAATGCATCATTGGAGTCGACACTTTCTTTCTAAGTGAACCCCTTAGCAACCAATCTTGCCTTGTATCTCTTCGACGCCACTCCTTTGATTCCTTCCTTAACTTTGAAAATCCATTTACAGCTAACTAACTTGACTCCAACAAGTTTCTTGATCAGTTCCCAGGTGTTGTTATCATGAAGATATTTCATCTCATCATCCATGGCCTTCAGCCATTCAGTCTTAGGTTCTTCATCTAGAACCTCGCTTGCAAATATTAAGGCATAAGCTATAAGATATGCATACCCAAGTCTTTGAGGTGGCTTGATGACTCTCCTCGACCTGTCTCTTGCTAGCAGGTAGTCATTATTAGTCTCTCCATCTTCGACAACATCTTCTGTGTCTTCTTCGACTTCATCTGAGGTACGCAATTCAGCATCAACATGCTCCACCTCAACAGGAATCTCTCTTTGTTCCAGCTCTTCGTCAGCACCATCAGTTTTCTTGAAATCCATCTCTACTTCATTGAAAACTACATCTCAACTGGTGATACACCTCTTGTGACTTGGCTCTAGGCACCATAGCCTATAAGCTTTGACTCCTTCAAGGTATCCCATGAACATGCATTTCAGAGCTCTAGGTTTGACCTTGTCTTGCCTAATATGAGCATAGACCACATTGCCAAATACTCACAGTCTGTCGAGACTAGGTGGATGTCTCGACCAAACTTCTTCAGGTGTCTTCATTCCCAAGGCAGTCGAGGGACATCTATTTATCAGTTAAGCTACTGTCGAAACAGCTTCTGCCCAAAACACCTTCTTCAATCCAGCACTAACCAACATGCATCTAACCCTTTCAAGGATTGTTCGATTAAATCTCTCAGCTAAGCCATTTTGTTGAGGAGTACCTGCTACAGTCTTATGCCTTGCAATCCCAGACTCAACACAGTAACTGTCGAATGCTTCGTTGCAGAATTCAAGGCCATTATCGGTTCTCAACCTCTTAACCTTTCTGCCAGTTTGAGTTTCAACCAGAATCTTCCAACTTTTGAAATTCTCAAAATTTTCATCCTTCGTCTTCTGGATGAATACCCATAGCTTTTTGGAATAGTCATCAACGATCGACAGAAAATACATTACACCTTAGTGTGAAGGATTCCTTGCAGGCCTCCAAAGATCAGCATGGATGTAATTCAGAGATCCATGTGTTCTTTGCTTGCCTTTGTTAAACTTCACCCTACAAGATTTACCAAATACACAAGATTCACGAAACTCCAACTCTTCGACTTAATCACCTCTTAGAAGGTTCTGCTTCCCAATTCGACCAGGCCTCTTTCACTGACATGGCCCAATCTCATATGCCATAATTCTGTCTTCGACACAGGTTTCATGGATGCAACATTTTTCAAACCACTTACAACCTCATCCTCGAGGGTATACAAGCCTTATTTCTTCACGCCTCTCAAGACTTCCTTCGACCCCTTCACGACTCTTAGGAGACTTTTCTCTCCTTGAAAAACATATCCCTTTCTATTGAATTCACCAAGAGAAATCAAATTTCTCTTCAAGTCAGGTACATACATGACTTCAGTCAATAACCTTATTGACTCATATCTGCAATTTTGTAAGATTTGTTGTTTTCCAGCAGCACAGATTCACCATCTTGATCACATAGCTCCTCGAACAATTCTATGTTTAGAGTCATGTGCCAAGTGCAACCTGAATCCATAATCCACTCTTTTCTCGAGTCGCCACTTAAAACCACAAGAACATCAGATGAGTCGAAGTCATCTTGAACAATAGTTGCGTTGCCATTACCTCCATGATCTTTCAAGCGTTAAGGGCACACCTTTCCTGTGTGATCCTCCCTCTTACAGTGATAACATCGAATACCATATGTTTCGCCACTATAAGACTTATTTTGACTTTAACATCTCTTCTTGTCGAACTTACCATCCTTTCGCAAGAATTTTCCCTTAACAGCCAAACCTTCGCTGTAACGCCCCATATTGCTTTCAGGATTACCGACTGACCCCACAAACCAACACGGGTCTTTTCAGCATGCTTTGTCCTCAATCGCACGCTTTCCAGGAAACTTCCCAGAAGGTCACCCATCCCATAATTGCTCTAAGTCAAGCACACTTAACTATGGAGTTCTTATGAACGAGCTACCGAAAAGAAGATGCATCTTGTTGGTATAGGTAGTACCAATTAATCCTTATAAGCCTTCATTCAACCATGCAGTCCCATATCTGCATAGCCTCAGGATCCCTCTCATTCGGATGTGAATTCGGTTTTCCCCTAGAAGTTGCTAGGAGTGTCTCATTGTCATGCCTCATGACAACCACTCCCTCGCCCACGGGTGTTACATGTATTATTTGAGTTGTTTGGATTAAATGAATTATTGGACATATTCGAAATAATTGATTTAATTTTATTATTTAACTTATATGATATATTCTAATTTGTAGAATTATATAGAATTGTTAGATTAATTGATTGGGCCTATTTGGGGGTGTGAATAGATATGAGTTACTAAGCCCATTAAAAAATTATTAGGTTAATGAATTTTGAGAATTTTATAAAAACAAGAGATAGAAGAGAATAGAAATGTTAGTAAGAAAAAGAGGAAAAAGGAGGCAATAAGAATAGAGTGGAGAAGAAGAAGAAGATTCAAGAGAGAGCTCAAGAACACCAAGAAAATCAAGGTAAGGGTGAATTTTTATATAATTATTGGGATTATTTGATAGTGTTTAATGGGTAGAAATATGTTTAGGTGGAAACCCCTAAATTTTTCATGAAATTAGAATTGTTAGGTTTTAGAGATGATTTTTAAGATGTGTTAATTTAATTGTGTTTGAAATTGATATGTGGTATAATATAGAGAACCATTCAATACTTGGAGTAAATCCATTGAAATATGACAATGAAAATATAGATCATTTTCAACACTTTTCGTACTGTAGTGGAACACAATTTGGTAGAAAATGAGTAAATGAAATGTGTTGTTTCTTTAATTATCATGATGCTTTTATATGTATATTTGATGAACAGTACTGGAAGTGTGATTCTTCTTTTCGAAATAGGCTGTAGCATATAAGACTATTAGGCAATGAAAAATAACACTCCTTTTTAATTCTTACCAGTAGCAATGAATATACCCCCCTTCTACTTCATTAATATTTAATATGAAAGTATGAGGAATATTTTAGTAGCCATCAATTTTCTAGTCTTGTAGCAGTTAAGTGAATGGCAATGAAGTAATGTCATATACTAGGTGTTGTAGCGCAGCACTTGGGAAAGTGGTAGAAATTAATGTAACTCATTCAATTCCTTTTACCTGTAGTATAGAAAAGATATAGGAAATTTAAGAAATGTAATAAATTGAGAATAGCTTCCATAAGTATAAAACATTCACCGTAACGATTCTTTAATTATATATAATTTATGTAATAGAATTTTATTTAAATATTAAATTTATAATAATATATTGGAATATTTATTAAAAATTACTAAATATTTATTAAATATTGAATATCTATTAATTATTGAATGTTGATTAAATATTGAAACCTTATTAAATTATTGAATGTCTATTAAAGATGAGACTTTATTTAATATGAAACTTTATTAAATATTAATTATTTATTTGAATATTAAATATTCTTTTAAATATTGATTATTTATTAAAGTGTTGATTATTTATTATTTTAGTGATTGTGTGTTAAAATATTGAATTATTTATTGAATATCGGGTTTTCAATTATTAACGATGAACTAATTATTCGATGTTTAATTAGTGATGTGTGTTTTGTGAATTGAGATTAGATAGTGTTGATACTTGTGTATGTGCAAATGTGTGGTAATTCAAGTGTGATGAATTATTGAAGATATGTATTAATGTTAAGATTAGGGAATTATCTTAATTGCATATGGTTGTTGAAATTGCACATGCATCATTTGTGTCAAGAGGCAATGTTTGTTAGTTCCGTGGGAGCTAGTGACTTGTCCCAAACCTAGAGCGGGGTTTGAAAGCTTAGAGAATGGGCTTTTTGTGTGTTATTGGTCTAGGGAACGGACCCGGTTTAAATGTAAAAACCGAGAAATAATAACAAGTGTTGGTACCACATGGCATGAGTTGCATTGAGTCTTGCATTGAGTTTTGCATTGAGTCTCATTATGTATATTTATGTGCTATGAGATTATGTGTGATATGTAGAACTGATAAATTGGTGAATTATGGAGTTGTGTGTATATACTTGTGAATAGTATGGTTACTTGAATAATATTGTGTTGATGAAACTTTTGAAGTGTGAGAATAATAATGATTATGTTCGTATGCCTTAAATTATATATTATCTTATAATTTCAATAATTATGTGAATTCTCACCCTTCTGTTGGAATGATGTTTTATACGACATCGCTCAGGTACTGAGGAGTAGAGTTGCTTCTAGCACGAGGTAGCCGTTGGAGTAGCTTGAGTTGTGTCTTTATTTATTTAGGGTCGAGTCATGCTCTGATTATGTAACACCGGGGGAATATTTTGATTTTATGTTTTAAGAGATACTCTATGTACTCTACTTCATTCTGTTATTGTTATTTTGAATTATATGAAGTATTGGCTTTTAAGCCTAAGTATTAAAAATGAGATGAGCATAATACTTTTATTATGTCTATCATGATTAAAGCAAATTCGCTGCTACATGCTAATGTGAAAGTGTATGAAAAGCAGGAAGTTATTTTAATATTATTGAGCATGACAGGTGTTGTGTGATGTTTTGAAGATTTATGTGACACCCTTTTTGTGGAATGCATGATAATTACTCTGATCTATTTATATTTATTCTGCGGGGTTAGAAGGGTGTTACATTAGTGGTATCAGAGCAAAGTCGGTCAGTTGACCAAGTTGTTAGTGTGTTTAATCCCTTTTGTATTTGATATGTGTGTGTAGCACTATCGATATTGTTTGTTCTAACGAAGATTTGTTGTTGGAATCAAGAACAATGGTTGCAGGTAGGAATGATGAAGCGATTGCTGAGGCTTTGGCGATGTTGGCTGGAGCGATTGGACAGAATCCGCAAGTCAATGTGAATGCTGGAAACAACAATGATGATGAGTTTCGTGCCTTGGGGAAGTTTCAGAGGAACAATCCACCAATCTTCAAGGGAACGCATGATCCTGACAAAGCACAAGTATGGCTGAAAGCAATTGAGAAGATATTTCGAGTCATGAATTGTTCAGATGCGCAGAAGGTGCAGTTTGGCACTCATATGCTTGAAGAGGAAGCTGAGGACTGGTGGGGTAACACTCGTCAAAGGTTTGAAGAAGATGAAGTTGAGGTTACTTGGGATGTTTTCAGAGAGGCGTTTTTGGAGAAGTATTTTCCAGAAGATGTGCGTGGAAAGAAGGAAATTGAATTCCTTGAGCTGAAGCAGGGTAACTCAACTGTGGCCGAGTATGCAGCAAGATTTGAGGAGTTAATTAAGTTTTGTCCTCATTACAATACTACTAATGCTGAGAGATCCAAGTGCCTTAAGTTTGTGAATGGTTTGAGGCCTGAAATCAAACAAGCTATTGGTTATCAGGAGATTAGGCGATTTTCTGAGTTGGTGAACAAAAGTAGAATCTATGATGAAGATAGCAGAGCTCGGTCTAGTCACTACAAGAGTTTAAATGATAAGAGGGGAAAAGGTCAATTCAGAGGGAAGCCGTATGTGACTCCTGCTGATAAAGGGAAACAGAAAGCTGGTAATGGAAGGAAGCCGAGTGGGGGAGGAGCTCCTAATCCAGTTAAGTGTTTTAGATGTGGTGTTGAAGGACATCGTGCTCCTGAGTGCACAAGTGTCGAGCAAAAGTGTTTCAAGTGTGGCAAGCCAGGCCACAAGGCTTTGGAGTGCAGAAGCGGTGCGAATGTGACTTGCTACAATTGTGGTGAGCAAGGGCACATTAGTACCAAGTGTGACAAACCAAAGAAGGCTCAAGCAAAAGGGAAAGTATTTGCTCTATCAGGATCTGAGACTACTAGTGAAGATCGGTTGATTCGAGGTACGTGCTTCATTAATGGTATACCTTTGGTTGCTATAATTGACACTGGAGCTACACATTCTTTTATTTCTTTGAATTGTGTTAAGAGATTAAATCTCGAGTTGTCTGTTATGAGTGGGGGTATGGTTATTGATACTCCTGCTACGGGTTCAGTAACTACCCCATATGTGTGTTTGAATTGCCCGTTGAGTATTTTTGGTAAAGACTTTGGAGTTGATTTAGTGTGTCTTTACTTAGACCAACTTGATGTTATTCTTGGGATGAATTGGTTAGAATTCAATCGTGTCTATATTAACTGTTTTGACAAAACAGTTATTTTTCTTGAAACTGATGATGAAGGAGACTTATTTATGACTGCAAAGCAAGTGAAGGAATCAGTGCAAGATGGTGCGAAGGTATTCATGTTGATGGCAACTTTGAATATTGGCGAAAGTGAAGTAATTGATGCTTTACCAATTGTCCGTGATTTTCCGGAAGTTTTTCCCGAGGAGATAAGAGATTTGCCGCCGGAACGAGAAGTGGAGTTTTCGATTGACTTAGTTCCTGGAACTAGTCCGATGTCGATGGCTCCATATCGTATGTCCGCATCGGAATTGAAAGAGCTAAAGAGTCAACTTGAGGACCTACTTGAGAAGAGGTTTATTCGTCCGAGTGTGTCACCATGGGGTGCACCAGTTTTGTTGGTTAAGAAGAAAGAAGGTACTATGAGGCTTTGTGTGGATTATAGACAATTGAACAAGGTGACTATCAAGAATAAGTATCCACTTCCAAGGATTGATGATTTGATGGATCAGTTGGTTGGTGCAAGTGTGTTCAGTAAGATAGATTTGAGATCTGGGTATCATCAGATTCGTGTGAAGGCTGAAGATATTCAAAAGACTGCTTTTAGAACAAGGTATGGGCATTATGAGTATTCTGTAATGCCATTTGGTGTAACTAATGCACCAGGTGTATTTATGGAGTACATGAACAGGATCTTCCATCCTTATTTGGACAAGTTTGTGGTTGTGTTCATTGATGATATTTTGATATACTCGAAGAGTGAAGAGGATCATGCTGAGCATCTGAGAATTGTGTTGTCTGTGTTGAAAGAGAAGCAGTTGTATGCTAAACTTTCTAAGTGTGAGTTTTGGTTGAAAGAGGTGAGTTTCCTTGGCCATGTGATTTCGAGTAGAGGTATTGCAGTTGATCCATCGAAGGTAGAAGCTGTATCACAATGGGAAGCTCCAAAATCAGTTTTTGAGATTAGAAGTTTTCTTGGGTTGGCAGGTTATTATCGGAAATTCATTGAAGGATTTGCCAAGTTATCTTTGTCGTTGACACAGTTAACTAGGAAAGGCCAAGCTTTTGTTTGGGATGCAAAATGTGAAGAAAGTTTTCAAGAACTTAAGAGAAGATTGACGACATCTCCTGTTTTGATTTTGCCGAATTCAGAAGAACCATTTGTTGTGTATTGTGATGCTTCCTTGATGGGTTTGGGAGGTGTGTTGATGCAACATCAGCAAGTTGTAGCTTATGCTTCAAGGCAACTTAAAGTGCATGAGAGGAATTATCCGACGCATGACTTAGAGTTGGCCGCTGTTGTATTTGTGTTGAAGCTTTGGAGGCATTATTTGTTTGGTTCGAGATTTGAGGTATTTAGTGATCATAAGAGTTTGAAGTATCTATTTGATCAGAAAGAATTGAATGCAAGGCAGAGGAGATGGTTGGAACTTCTTAAGGATTATGACTTTGGTTTGAATTACCATCCGGGTAAAGCAAACGTGGTAGCCGATGCATTGAGTAGGAAATCTTTGCATATGTCGATGATGATGATAAAAGAGTTGGAAATGATTGAACAATTTCGAGATATGAGTTTGGTTTGTGAAGAGACATCTTATGGTGTTAAGTTGGGCATGTTGAAACTTACTAGTGGAATTCTTGACGAGATACGAGAAGGTCAAAAATCTGATTTGAGTTTAGTTGATCGTTTGACTTTGATCAACCAGGGCCAAGGTGGTGATTTTCGGATTGACGAGAATGGTATTATGAGGTGTCGGGATAGAGTTTGTGTTCCGGATTTGGATGGATTGAAAAAGAGTATTCTTGAGGAAGGACATCGTAGCGGATTGAGTATTCATCCGGGTGCTACTAAGATGTATCAAGATTTGAGGAAGATATTTTGGTGGCCTCGTATGAAGAAGGACATTGCCGAATTTGTGTATTCTTGTTTGACTTGCCAGAAGTCGAAGATTGAGCATCAGAAACCGTCGGGTTTGATGCAACCGTTGTTTATTCCTGAGTGGAAATGGGATAGCATTTCTATGGATTTTGTGTCTGGATTACCGAGGACGCCAGGTAATTTTGAAGCTATTTGGGTTATCGTGGATAGATTGACTAAATCTGCTCACTTTATTCCAATGCGAATGGATTACCCGTTGGAGAAGTTAGCAAAACTGTACATCGAGAGGATTGTCAGTTTGCACGGTATTCCATCCAGTGTTGTGTCGGATCGGGATCCGAGGTTCACTTCGAGATTTTGGGAGAGTTTGCAAAGTGCTTTGGGTACGAAGTTGCGTTTGAGCTCAGCTTATCATCCTCAGACAGACGGTCAGACCGAAAGGACTATTCAATCACTCGAGGATCTGTTGAGGGCTTGTGTATTGGAGAAAGGAGGAGCTTGGGATAGCTACTTGCCTTTGATTGAATTTACTTACAACAACAGCTTTCATTCGAGTATTGGTATGGCACCGTTCGAAGCTTTGTATGGTAGGCGGTGTAGGACGCCACTGTGTTGGTATGAGTCCGGAGAGAGTTCGGTAGTTGGACCCGAGATAGTTCAGCAGACTACGGACAAGATTAAGATGATTCAAGAGAAGATGAGAATTTCTCAAAGTCGTCAGAAGAGTTATCATGACAAGAAGAGGAAGACACTTGAATTTCAAGAGGGAGATCATGTGTTTCTTCGAGTCACTCCGATGACTGGTGTTGGTAGGGCATTGAATTCGCGTAAGTTGACGCCGCGTTTCATTGGTCCTTATCAGATTTTGCAGAGGATAGGAGAAGTGGCCTATCGTGTGGCTTTACCTCCGTCGCTTGCTAATCTTCATGATGTGTTCCATGTATCTCAGTTGAGGAAATACATTGCGGATCCGTCTCATGTAGTCCAAGTAGATGATGTGCAGGTGAGAGATAACCTAACTGTGGAGGCATCACCTATACGGATAGAGGATCGGAAGTTGAAGCAACTTCGAGGCAAAGAGATTTCTTTGGTGAAGGTCGCTTGGGGAGGACCGGCTGGTGGGAACGCGACTTGGGAGCTTGAGAGTCAGATGCGTGAGTCTTACCCTGAGTTATTCGTTAGAGGTAATTTTCGAGGGCGAAAATCTTTTAAGTGGGGGAGGGTTGTAACACCCCAATTTTTAGTAATTATTTATTAATTAAATTAATTGATTAATTATGTGATTTTAGGCCTAATTGAATTAACTAATTTATGTGATTTATTTGATATAATTGAATTAGTTGATTTATTGAATTTATATAAATTATTTGATTTATTTGAGTTGTTTGGATTAAATGAATTATTGGACATATTCGAAATAATTGATTTAATTTTATTATTTAACTTATATGATATATTCTAATTTGTAGAATTATATAGAATTGTTAGATTAATTGATTGGGCCTATTTGGGGGTGTGAATAGATATGAGTTACTAAGCCCATTAAAAAATTATTAGGTTAATGAATTTTGAGAATTTTATAAAAACAAGAGATAGAAGAGAATAGAAATGTTAGTAAGAAAAAGAGGAAAAAGGAGGCAATAAGAATAGAGTGGAGAAGAAGAAGAAGATTCAAGAGAGAGCTCAAGAACACCAAGAAAATCAAGGTAAGGGTGAATTTTTATATAATTATTGGGATTATTTGATAGTGTTTAATGGGTAGAAATATGTTTAGGTGGAAACCCCTAAATTTTTCATGAAATTAGAATTGTTAGGTTTTAGAGATGATTTTTAAGATGTGTTAATTTAATTGTGTTTGAAATTGATATGTGGTATAATATAGAGAACCATTCAATACTTGGAGTAAATCCATTGAAATATGACAATGAAAATATAGATCATTTTCAACACTTTTCGTACTGTAGTGGAACACAATTTGGTAGAAAATGAGTAAATGAAATGTGTTGTTTCTTTAATTATCATGATGCTTTTATATGTATATTTGATGAACAGTACTGGAAGTGTGATTCTTCTTTTCGAAATAGGCTGTAGCATATAAGACTATTAGGCAATGAAAAATAACACTCCTTTTTAATTCTTACCAGTAGCAATGAATATACCCCCCTTCTACTTCATTAATATTTAATATGAAAGTATGAGGAATATTTTAGTAGCCATCAATTTTCTAGTCTTGTAGCAGTTAAGTGAATGGCAATGAAGTAATGTCATATACTAGGTGTTGTAGCGCAGCACTTGGGAAAGTGGTAGAAATTAATGTAACTCATTCAATTCCTTTTACCTGTAGTATAGAAAAGATATAGGAAATTTAAGAAATGTAATAAATTGAGAATAGCTTCCATAAGTATAAAACATTCACCGTAACGATTCTTTAATTATATATAATTTATGTAATAGAATTTTATTTAAATATTAAATTTATAGTAATATATTGGAATATTTATTAAAAATTACTAAATATTTATTAAATATTGAATATCTATTAATTATTGAATGTTGATTAAATATTGAAACCTTATTAAATTATTGAATGTCTATTAAAGATGAGACTTTATTTAATATGAAACTTTATTAAATATTAATTATTTATTTGAATATTAAATATTCTTTTAAATATTGATTATTTATTAAAGTGTTGATTATTTATTATTTTAGTGATTGTGTGTTAAAATATTGAATTATTTATTGAATATCGGGTTTTCAATTATTAACGATGAACTAATTATTCGATGTTTAATTAGTGATGTGTGTTTTGTGAATTGAGATTAGATAGTGTTGATACTTGTGTATGTGCAAATGTGTGGTAATTCAAGTGTGATGAATTATTGAAGATATGTATTAATGTTAAGATTAGGGAATTATCTTAATTGCATATGGTTGTTGAAATTGCACATGCATCATTTGTGTCAAGAGGCAATGTTTGTTAGTTCCGTGGGAGCTAGTGACTTGTCCCAAACCTAGAGCGGGGTTTGAAAGCTTAGAGAATGGGCTTTTTGTGTGTTATTGGTCTAGGGAACGGACCCGGTTTAAATGTAAAAACCGAGAAATAATAACAAGTGTTGGTACCACATGGCATGAGTTGCATTGAGTCTTGCATTGAGTTTTGCATTGAGTCTCATTATGTATATTTATGTGCTATGAGATTATGTGTGATATGTAGAACTGATAAATTGGTGAATTATGGAGTTGTGTGTATATACTTGTGAATAGTATGGTTACTTGAATAATATTGTGTTGATGAAACTTTTGAAGTGTGAGAATAATAATGATTATGTTTGTATGCCTTAAATTATATATTATCTTATAATTTCAATAATTATGTGAATTCTCACCCTTCTGTTGGAATGATGTTTTATACGACATCGCTCAGGTACTGAGGAGTAGAGTTGCTTCTAGCACGAGGTAGCCGTTGGAGTAGCTTGAGTTGTGTCTTTATTTATTTAGGGTCGAGTCATGCTCTGATTATGTAACACCGGGGGAATATTTTGATTTTATGTTTTAAGAGATACTCTATGTACTCTACTTCATTCTGTTATTGTTATTTTGAATTATATGAAGTATTGGCTTTTAAGCCTAAGTATTAAAAATGAGATGAGCATAATACTTTTATTATGTCTATCATGATTAAAGCAAATTCGCTGCTACATGCTAATGTGAAAGTGTATGAAAAGCAGGAAGTTATTTTAATATTATTGAGCATGACAGGTGTTGTGTGATGTTTTGAAGATTTATGTGACACCCTTTTTGTGGAATGCATGATAATTACTCTGATCTATTTATATTTATTCTGCGGGGTTAGAAGGGTGTTACATTCGCCCACCGTCGAAGGTTTATGCTCCTTTCGTTCGTTCAAGTCCTTAGAATACAAGGTTGATTGAACTTCTTCAAAGGTCAGGGACTCCCTTCCATACAGGAGAATTTCTTTGAAGTGGGCATGTGTTATGGGCAAAGCACACAACAGCAACAGTGCTTGATCTAAATCATCGATCTTCACATCAATATTTTCAAGATCAAGAATCAGCTCGTTGAACATATCTGTCATACCCCAAATTTTATCCTCAGATTTTTTGACCATTTTCATATCATTTTAGGTCAATCATTTCTCGCATAATACCCAATTTATCAGCTGGAATAAACTTGTTAGAATTACAGCCGAATAGGTCAAATCAAAAGTCAATTGTGCGTAAAATCGGTGGACGGGAAATTTTAAAATCGAGCCTGCAAACGTCAGTAATATTAATCTACATTTCACGTAGTTTAACCTGGCGTGCTCATTTAAATTTTTCGACCACTTTTCAGGCGCATTTTCAGACAGTTTATGTCGTTTTATCGGGTAAAACTTATTTCAAAATTTGACAAAACGCTGTATTATTCTAAATAGTATATTTTTTGTTGATCATTTTGGTGTATTTATTTTATTTTTTAATCACTTCGATACCGGTCCAATTACTCATTTTTACCTCTTTTATTTCTATTTTTAATTCATAATTACTTTAATTAATTAGTTTTTTTTAATTTAAATTTTTATTTCATTATAGTTTGTTTATTTATTTTATTTTTGTTCTGGCCTGGGGCCCCACTTGACCAGGAAGGCCCATCCCACTTGTATTTGGTGAAAGGCCCAAATGAGTCCTCCTCATCTGTGTCGAGCACGAGGCTCCCGTCGACCAGGCATTGCCCCGTCGGGCAGGACACTTCCCCCGTCAGTCAGAAAGACGTGTGCCTCACACGTCCTCCACGTGCTCCCCTCCGCGGGGACACGTCATCAACCAACTGCCCACCTCCGAAAGAGCAGGTCAACCCACTCTCCGGAGTTCACAGAGCGGTTGAACTAGGGCGAAGACCATGCTCTGGTCTTCACTACGCCACGTAAGCTCTAGCAGTCACTTGGGTTGGGCCTAGCCATCCACGCTGTCGGGCACAACATTCCTTCCTCGTCGGGCAAAGGCCCTCAGCTGTCGGGAAGGACCCTCGCTGCCGACCAGCCAGCCTTTGTGAGGAGGAGGAGACCAACGACGAGGCTCTCTGAGAGGAGCACGACTTAGTCGAGGAGATCCAGTCAGGAGCAGCTCTCCGTGAGGCTGCACTAAAGCAAAATATCGCCCTTCGCTATGACAGCAAAATCCTAAAATGTGAGTTCCATGTCGGTGACCTGGTCCTGCGAAGAAACCAAAAGGACTCACACGAGGGCAAACTCGCCGCGAATTGGGAAGGCTCATACCGTGTCCAGGACAACACGGAGCACGGGGCCTACTACCTCGAAAACCTACACGGGGACCAGATAGCTCGGCAATGAAACGCTGAAAAGCTAAAAAAAATACTATAGTTAAACACTGCCCGCGAGGACACCCATCGCGACCACAGGAGCGCGACGTGGTACGACCGCGTCTCCTTGGAGTTAACAAGATAGCAAGCGCCTGCCCTTTGTGTGTGCGGGCAGGACGCTCTGCTCGACGGAAACCCCTCGACCGAGAGTCGCCACTGCAGTAACAAGACAGACAGAACACCCAGCTCGTGATGGGACATTCACACCGTGGGGACTGGTCCACGATCGTGATCCACCCCCGTGACCGACCAGATAACCACCTCGGTTAACCGACCAGTTCCCTACACTATCGGGCACAACTGATGTCGAGCTACCACTCCCAACTTAGCAAAAATATAAATCATGCATAAATAATCGAGCACACACACAAACTTAGAAAGGAAAACAAGAAATTCCATGAAACGGGCACAAGCCCAGAAGTCAAAATGTTTCAATAATCGGGCACAACCCCAGATGTCGAGCAGAAACGATCGAAGGTGTCGAGCATAAATTTTTAGATGCTGAGCAACTGAAAATAAGCGAATGAGCGAAAGAACAAGCCAGGTCAACGAATATATACTCCTAGCATGGGAAACGAAACGTCGCTAGGCACTCAAAGGCCTAAACCCTGGCCGTCACAAGAGGACACGTGGCGACTTTCCATCTGCTTGCGTCTCTCCAAGTTTAACACGCCCGTCTGCTCACCACAATTACATCCTACCCGGCGGAACAATGCGCCCGTTTGCTCACCACAATTACATCCTGCCCGACGGAACAACGCGTTCGTCTCCTCACCATGATTACATCCTGCCCGACGAGACAACGTGCGCGTCACCGCTCTCGCGTCCTACCCAACGGACCAGCACGCGACGCCATTCCCTACTTAAGTCATGCTCGCCTGATCACGAGCAACGACTTGGGGGCTCCTGTTCTGGACTGGGCCGACGCTTAGCCCACTGCCTAGCAGGCCCAAAGCCCACTGCGGTTGGACCCTCCTGAACCACGCTGACGGGCATAAGACCTGTCGGGCACAACCTTCCTCCCCGTCGGGAACATGCCAACAGCTATCGAGCAAGGCCCCCACATCCGGCCAGACAACCTCCTTCTTCCCCGTTGTCAGGCAGAACCTTCGCTGCCACCAGCCAGCCTTTGTCCTCTCCTTAGTTGGGCAGGACCCTCATTGCCGATCAGTCAGCCTTTGTCCTCTCCTTAGTCGGGCAGGACCCTTGCATCCGACCGGTCACCTCTGTCTGCCTGGATGACTCCTCGGACCTTCCCACACGTTCTCCACGTGCTCCCCTCCACGGGGACACATCATTAGACGACTATCCACCTCCGAAAGAGCAGGTCAGTCCACCTTCCGGAGATCACGGGACAATTGACCTAGGGCGAAGACCACGTCCTGGTCTTCACTACACCACGTAAGCCTTAGCAGTCACTTGGGTTGGGACTGACCATTCATCCCAATGCAAATGACCTGTTCTGGCCTGGGCCCCGGCCTGACCGGGAAGGCCTAGCCCACCTACACTTGGGGAAAGGCCCAAAGGAGCCTTCCTCATATGTGTCGAGCATAGGTCCTCTGTCGACCAAACACTGTCCTCGTCAGGCAGAGAGACGTGTGCCTCACACGTTCTCCATGTGCTCCCCTCCCCGGGGACACGTCATCATCCAACTATCCACCTCCGAAAGAGCAGGTCAGCCCACCTTTCGGAGATCACGGGGCAGTTGACCTAGGGCGAAGACCACGTCCTGGTCTTCACTACGCCACGTAAGTCTTAGCAGTCACTTGGGTTGGGTCTGGTCATCCAGCCTAATGCAAATGACAGTTGGCCCTGCGCTGGGGTCTCACTATAAATACCCTCTTTCATTAGAGGGTAGGGTATTCACTTCTTAACCTCTCTTCTGTATTTGCTTCCACTCTGCTCCTCTCTCATTTTGCCATCGGAGTGTCTTACAGGTACACCCCCTCCTCTTTCTTACCACTAGTGAACAAGCAGCAAACCCAAGACGCATGGCGGTCCAGTGATTTCCTTCTGATCAGGTCAGATCACAAACATTGTTTTTGCATTTGCGTGTAAATTAGTTGAAAACATTTTAAATTGGGATCTTGTATTCATTGGGACGTGAGAATCAACCCATCAACCATAATTCCAAATCATCATAATATTTTTAAAGAAAACGTTACTAGTGTTTATATAGTATTAGTTAAGGAGATACATATAAAAAAATCTGTGTTACAAAATAATCTATTCAATTTTTTAAAAATAAAAAATTGTTCTCAAAATATTTTTTTTGATTTATTTAACTAGTATCTTTAAGTTCCTTGTTAGTATGTGATGATTCACGTCTCTTTCGATTTAATTAGAGGTGTGGTTTGAATATAACCCTTATAATATAGTAATGTTAAAATTTTTAAAATCTTTTTATTTTCTATTGTGATTTTTCTTGGCTCCATAATTATTGTGTAGCAGTGAAGGAGGATATCTAATACAAACAATATGTTTTTTTATAGTGAACATACAAATTTTTCTTTGAATTTGTAATTATTTTTAAAAAAATTGTTAGGTATAATCACTTTCGCCTGATCGATTATCTTAAAACATCTATAATATACAAAAACTATATGCTCCGAAAAATATATAAATATCTCAATCTAATTTCCTGACACATATCTTATTTAAGAGTTTTCGATGTTCTAATTATCGCTTTCTCAACTAAAATAAAATATGATTACAATTGAATCATGAAATTTTCTATATCTAATATACAATATGCTACAAACTCATTTTTTCTCAACATGATAGTTTGTTTTGAACAGTGTTCTATACCTCATGTATAATGAGAGTCCAATCAATCATAATCCTTTTATCAAAGTAAGGATAATTAATATTCGACTTTTTTTTATTAAAAAAAAATTGTTTCCAACCAAATGCATTATTCATTTGCTACTTTGATGCTTTTATTCTTTGTTTAAAAAAAACATAGAGTACAAGATAAAATATGGTAGAAAATTACCAACTCATTCACAAAATTCAATATTATTTACAATTTTGAAAACCATGTTAGTCCTTTCATATACACGGTATATATTACAAAAATAGACATTAGAGTTTATTAACCGATTTCACACACACACATATATATATATATATATATATATATATATATATATATATATATATATATATATATATATATATATATATATATATATATATATATATATATATATATATATATATATATATATATAGTTTGCAGGAAAATTACAAACTCTTCTCTATAACAAATTAAAATAGCAAATCAAAGATAAGTAAACAAATATTCTCCTTTATTTTACTTATCATTTTCTTTTTCTTCTTTATCTTTGATGTTCTTCTTTATATTATTCATTTACCTTTTGCATTTTTTTCTTCTAACTTTTTTATCCTTTTTCATTTTCATTTTCATTCTTTTCTCATTCTCATTTTCAACTCTATCTTCTCTAACAAATGCATTTGTTGTTTGCAGAAAAATTGAAAGTTGTTCTTTCTAACAAACAAGAATAGTAAAAATAAAAATAATTATTTTTAAAATAATTTCTTTATCACTTATATTACTTATTATTTTATTATTTTTGTGCTGTTCTTTTTGAATAGTAAAAACAAATGCCAGTATATAATATTTTTTTTCCTTTATGAGTCCTATTTCTTATTCTTTTTTCTTCTATACCTCTATTTTTTGGTGTTCTTCTTTCTAACAACAAGAATAGAAAAATTAGGAGTAAGTACATAAATAAGAAATTATTATGATTTATAATATTTTGATATTCTTTTTTTTTTATTAAATTGTAACTTAATGATGTTTTGTAATTAATTTTTTTATTTACAAAAATTTATGCTTGATTTATGGTTGATGATACTAAAAATGTAATTATAATTGTTGTGAAAAACGATGTCTTGAAACAAAGTATAAAAGGTATGAGATGTTGTGTCAAGCTAACTTATGGGCTTTTTAACTTAGGGTGTGATCAAATAATTGTTGTGAAAAACGATGTCTTGAAAAATGATGTCTTGAACTAATGGACTTTTTAAAAATTATTCATTACAAGCTAATTCAGGGTACAAGCTAACTTAAACAATTGGATCCTTAACACAAGGTCCAATTCAACAACTACATACTAAAACACAATTCGACTACAGCATGTAGGTCTTCGACAATAGTATGTGAGCAAACTTCGATGTCTTGAAACAAAGTATAAAAGGTGGCAAGCAACATTCGAATGGACATAAGATTAAGGCATAAGCTATAAGATCTGCATACCCAAGTCTTTGAGGTGGCTTGATGACTCTCCCCGACCTATCTCTTGAAAATAGGTAGTCATCGACAGTTTCCTCGAATTCCTCAATATCTTCTACTTCTTCTTCGACTTTATCTAGGATATGCAATTCAGCATCAACATGCTCCACCTCAATAGGAATCTCTCCTTGTTCTAGTTCTTCGTCAGCATCATCAGTTTTCTTGAAGGCCATCTCAGCTTCATTGAAAACTACGTCTTGACTTGTGATACACCTCTTGTGACATGGCTCTAGGAACCATAGCCCATAAGCTTTGACTCCTTAAGGGTATCCCATGAACATGCATTTCAGAGCTCTAAGTTTGACTTTGTCTTGCATAATGTGAGGATAGGCCACGCAACCAAATACTCTAAATTTGTCGAGATCTGGTGGATGTCCCGACTAAACATCTTTAGGTGTCTTCATATCTAATGCAGTCGAAGGTCATCTATTTATCAAATATGTTGTTGTCGAAACAACCTCAGGCCAAAACACCTTATTTAACCCAACACCAGTCAACATGCATCAAATTCTTTCCAAAATAGTTCGATTAAACCTTTTTGCCAAACCATTTTGTTGTGGAGTACCTGCAATAGTTTTGTGTCTTGCAATACCTAAGGCATCACAAAAGTTGTCGAACGCCTTATTGCAAAATTCAAGGCCATTGTCGGTTCTCAACCTCTTGACCTTTCTGCTAGTCTGATTTTCGACCAGAGTCTTCCAACCTTTAAAATTCTCAAAAGTTTCATCCTTAGTCTTCTGGATGAATACGCATAACTTTCTGGAATAATCATCAACTATGGATAGAAAATACCTTGCGCCTGAATGTGATGGACACCTCGCAGGCCCCCAAAGATCAGCATGGATGTAATCAAGGGATCCATGTGTTCTTTGTTTACCTTTATTGAACTTCACTCTGCAAGATTTTCCAAGTACACAAGATTCACAAAATTTAAGTTTTTTGACTTTGTTTCCGCCAATCAGATTTTGTTTCCCCAATTCGACCGGACCCCTTTCAGTGACATGACCTAATCTCATGTGCCAAATTTTTGTCTTCGACAAAGGTTTCGTAGATGCAATATTTTGTTGAACCACTTATAACTTCAGCCTCAAGGGTATACAAGCCTTGTTTCTTCACGCCTCTCAAGACTTCCTTTGATTCCTTCATGACTCTTAGGATACTTTTCTCTCCTTGAAAAACATATCCCTTCTTGTCGAATTCACCAAGAAAAATCAAATTTCTCTTTAAATCACGTACATACCTAAATTCAGTCTATAACCTTATTGACTCATCATGAGCTTGAATCTCACAAATCTAATACCTGCAATTTTGGAGTCATGTTCCAAGTGCAACCTGAATCCATAATCCACTCTTTTCTTGAGTCGTTGTTTGAAACCACAAGAACATTAGATGAGTCGAAGTCATCTTGAACAATGATTGTGTTACCATTATCCTTACCTCCATTATCTTTCAGGAGTTTAGGCCACACCATTCTTGTGTGACCCTCTTTTTTACAATGATAACATCGAATATCAGATGCCTCGCCACTATAAGACTTCTGCTTTCTTCTTGTCGAACTTACCATCCTTTCGCAAGAATTTTCCCTTAACGGCCAAATCTTTACCAATCGTCGAAGGTTTATGCTCCTTTCATTCGTTCGAGTACTTAAAATACAAGGTTGATTGAACTTACTCAAAGCTTAGCAACTCCCTTCCATATAGGAGAGTTTCTTTGAAGTGAGCATGTGTTCTGCGCAAAATGCACAACAACAACAGCGCTTGATCTTCATCATTGATCTTAACATCAATATTTTCAAGATCAAGAATCAGCTTGTTGAACATATCCATTTGCTCAGCCAACACTTTGTCTTCACTCATATTGAATGAATATAAATCTTGCTTCAGGTAGATTCGATTCATCAGAGATTTGTTCATGTACAAACTTTCAAGTTTCAACCATAACCCTGATGTCGTAGTCTTCTTTGATACACGTCGGAGAACCTTATCACCAAGTCCCAACAATATTGTGTTGTGGGATTTCTCTATCATGGTCATCTTTTCAATTTCCATTAACGTAGCGTTCATGGATGCCTTTCCCTTTATTGCTTCCGAACAACATTGTTAAACCAGTAGGGCTTTCATCTTCAAGTGCCACAGACCAAAATCGTTCACTCTGGTGAAGTTTTCATTCTCATGCTTTGTTGAAGGCATCTTCTTCCATGCTCACTGCACAAGTTTGTTGTGAAATTGATATCGTCAATAACATAACAAAGTTATGAGATAAATATTGAGTTTCTTGAACAAACAGAAGAAACTCTACTAGGTTTCACAAAGGAAATTAGAAAGAGGAGAATTGGTTAAATATGTTTTACTATTCACTTTCTTAATAAGGATTCAAAGATTACAAATGAATACCAACAATTAACCTCTCTCATCCTAATTAGGATTTTTACCACCCTTACAAAGATGAGATACTAGCATGCTATTTATAAGAAAACTAACATACTAACCTAATGGGCTTTTACACACAGGACCATTACACAAGCTAACTTAAACAATTGGGCTTACAAGCAAGACTCAATTCAACATACTAACTTAAATTAGAAGTTAATATATTTTGATAACATGCTTGAACAGACTTCGACTACAACATGCACAACTTCTGTCGAAATATCAAGCTACCTTTGTCGACACTAGAGTTCGATCGAAAATACCACAAATTTCCATCTTGGAACAAACTCTACACAAACAATGGAATAAACTAGTTTTCAACATCTGTGATCCTTTCAATGCTTCTAACAAACCCTGTTGAACAAGGGTTTGCTTCTTTCAGCGACACAAACCGAAATCATTCACACAGGTGAATTTCGCAATCTCATATTTTGTTGACAACATCTTCTCCTTCATGCTCACCGCACCATTTTGTTGTGAAAAAAGATATCTTGAAACAAAGTATAAACAATTTCTTTATGATCAAAAAACACACAAGGGTTAGAGTTAACAGAAAAATAAGAAGAAAAACAACAAGGATTGTTTATAACTGTTATTATTTACTTTCTCTTTCAATCAGATTATAAGTATTCAAGAGTAATAAATAACTCTCTCACCCTAACTAGGATTTGCCACCACTTATGATGAGAGACTAGTATGCTATTTATAATAAAACCTAACATACTAAACTAACATACTTTTTAACAATTACCCATTATAAGCTAACTTAGGGTACAAGCTAACTTAAATAATTGGACATGACAAACAAGCCCAATTCGACATGCTAACAAATCTAGCATTTTCGAGAACTGCATGTTTGACCCTACTTCAACTACAACATACACTACTTCGACAACAACATGTGAGTGGCATTCGACTGCATGCTAAACATTTGTCGAACTGTCGAACTAAGAAGTTAACTTCGATCATACTAGAGTTTGATCCAATACCTCACAATAATATTTATTCTATTCTTTCTCAACTCATGACAAATAATAATCATAAAAATATGTTAGTGATACTATAAGATAAATAGTAGAAAAAATGTTGTTCATTTAATTTTTTCTCTATATCAAAATGAAATATTTGTTTAAAAAAAATTGGCTAAATTACAGTTTTAGTCCCCCTATTATACTATTTTCACGAAATCAGTCCCCCTATTTTATTTTTAAATAGTTATGGTCCCTCATCCTCATTTTGGGTTAAAAAATGCTGATGTGTAAAAAAAATTAACCATGTGGCACTTTTGTGATGATCATGTGGCATGAGATTTATTGATTTTTTTATTATCCAAATCATTTTGTAAATAAATTACTAATTTATTCATTTTTTTTATTACCCAAACCATTTTGTAAGTAAATTATTAATTAGTATTATGTATTAAATTTTTTCAGAAATTTATATAGAAATAAATTAATATATAAATTTTAAAATAATTTAATTTGGCCATCCATCAAACAAACAACTTTTCATTATTGTTGTTTGTGTATGTTTATATACAGTCTAAATAAACATAACACAAACAATGTGAGACTTGCTTTTATAATATTGAGAAAGACTACATGTGTTATAGATCTAAACAAACACAAACTCATAACCAAAAGACATGAGAAAGGATACATGTGTTATAGATCCTAACAAACACAAACTGATAACCAATGAATACAAATTGGGCAAAAATTTCTCATTAATCTGCTTGCTTAATGATTTCATGCAATATTTTTGATATAATTCTGGCTTGCACATGAACAAGTTTTTGTGCAAGAACAGGAATTCCAACAATAAATTTGTATATTTTGGAAATAATTAAATGAAACTCAAACAACTTTTGTTGTTAATTTTTGGCCTCTTCATATAAGACTCAAACATCAACATGAACCAATGCATCATTTTGGTTAACAATAATAGCTTTTGTGGAACTCTCTCAAAAATCCATTTTTAGAACAAGTAAAGTGATGTTGAGATGCAAAGAGAAGATACAAAACCTTTGTTCAGCTTGTGAGAAGAGAACATAAACACAAAAATATTGAAATGTAAGGATATATTTGTTATCTTGCATAGAGGTTTTTCAGGGGAATTGAAGTTATATTAGGAATGATGGAAAACATGCATCAAGGAGAGGCTGCTCATCAGGGTCAAAAGGACAACCAAGAAGGCAATGATGGAGAGTTTAACCAACCACTTGTAAAAAATCAACCTCAACAAATGCAGGGTCAAGTGACGTCAGAATTTCAAAAAAGGATGGAAGCTCATGCCATAGTGTTGCACCCCAAAATTTGACCAACATTTATTTACCCATCAAGTGTTTGAAGGTTGATACCTTCATCAGAAAGTTCAAGAGATCCTCAGAGAAATTGGTTGAAACCAAGGTTGTGTGTCTCATAACTTGAGAGTTGTGGGAGCTCCTCAGATGATTCTGAGACTGTGAGGATAGACTTGAAGCTTTGAGAAAGCCTATGAGATGTCTTGAAAGCCATCATGAAGCCCAGAGAGGTCATTATGCAATAATTCAGAAGATTCGGCCATGAATGGTAGAATTAGGGTTTTTGACTAGGTCAACTAAAGATTTGGAGAAGGTTGAGACCCAATCCAAAAGCCATGTGATCATGGAATGATGTATTGAGATAATATAAGGATGATTCCTAGACCAACTCATCATGATTGAGGAGTTTGAGAAGTTTTAAGCTAGGGTTTCTAAGGATTGTCAGTGTAAAATCCCCTAGTTTGATCCCCATCTTCCAGGCAGTTTTAGCTCAAGATGTGATTGTCATCTCATCTTCCCCACAACATAAATGTTGAAGATAATCTTCTTAGCTTTCTATAGAGTACTAGAAGTCCTTGATAGGATTTGTAGAACTCAACTTATGGCTTTGACAAGCCAAGGGCATTTTGGTCATTTGGAAGTTATAGGTCATTTCAAGCATAAGGTCATATCTCCTACTTCCAAGCTTCAAATGGAAAAACCTTCAACATCAAAGTTGCTTAGAATTATGTTTTAAGGCTAGTAAGGTGGTCATGAGATGTTGAAAAGGCTCATAGCAAAAAGTGATAAAAATGGCCTAAAAATGAGGCATAAGTTAATTCAAGTGAAATGGAAAATCATAAAATCCAAGTTCCAAATCCAAACCATGTCATATGATAGGTTATTTTGACTCCAAAGGACATTTTAAGAACAATGGTTCAGCCATAATTTTGATTTGAGGCTTAAATTTTGGGGTTGCTTTATAATTTGGTTGCTTGCATAATGGGGTACCAAACCAAAACAAGGAAAAGCTTAATGAATAAGGGAAATATGCATTGGATATTGTCCTAATTCTCATGTAAGGAGAAAATCAAGATAATTACTCAAGTTGTAAGGGTTTTTGTCATGATATATCATATGGTGAGAATGGAAATGCAAAGTATCATGTCATGAAACTTCAAGTTCTTACTAGATGGTTCTAGGAGATTCTAGACCTTTCTAAATCAGTCTATATATTGAATACAATCTCCATTGGTGAAAGGTTGGTGATTGTTGATGTTAATGGTGGTAGAGAATAGAGATTGAACCAAAATTCTCCATTTTGCAAATTGTATTGAAACTTCATTTTTCTCTTCATTACCCTTCCATTTTTTCACATAAATCTTCTCTACAAACATCCTTGAGTATGTTCATGCTAGCTTGAGGTTCCATTATTGAAGAATTGGAGGAGTTCCAAGTGAAGTTGCAAGGGAGCAAAAGGCATTGGATCTTGAGATACAAGCCATTTCCATCAAATCTTGTGCAAGCAGAGGATTGTTCATCACCTAAAGACTATTCTTGAGGATCTACAAGGCTTGATTCGAAGCTTTTCACCACCTACCATTGCAAGAAACAAGGTAAGCAAAATCACTTCCACACTCTGATTTAGGCATGGCTAGGGTTAGTTCTTGTTGTAAAACCATTAGAGACCATTAGGTGATTCATTTGGATGAGTTTAAGACCAATTGGTGAGGTTTCATTCATGGTGGTTGATTCTTGAGAGAGCTGGAATGAGTGATTTAGTGGGTTATAATGCACGATTTTTGGCTAGTTTTAATCAGCATAACATAAGGATCAATTCTATAAAAAAATTGCTGAGTTTGGTGAGGGTCAAAAACTGAAGAAAGTTTGAGTTCATGGAAGTATACCGTTCGGTTTGGAGGATTTAGGGTGTTTCCATGAAATCCAACGGCATGGTTGTGTTCTACGTGAAAAATAGGGCAAGTTTGGTTCTTGGATCGCGCAATTTGGTGGAGAAATGAGGGCGTACGATGAGGATGAAGTTGTGTGCATGGGAGTGGTTTTTCATGGATTCTGCAAACCCTAGGTGTCCAAAGGAAGAAGACGATGGAATCACCGTTGGATTTGTGCAAGACCCGTTGACTGAAAAGCCATCTAACGGCTGGTGTTCAAAAACGCGAATGGAGGGAAGTCAGCCACTAAGTGAAACGCGGCGTTTCACTTAGTGTACCAGCTGGGCTTTGCGTGAATATTGTTATTCCCACCCCCTTGTCCAGGCCCAATTGAAAATGTACTATCATTACCTGCTGTTTGCACCGCCGTTTTGATCTTTTTCTTTTTATTTTATTTGTTTTTATGATTTGCATTGGGCTGGGGCGCGCCTTGCTCTTGGCACCCCACCTTCTGGGCCCATCATCATTTTTAACTGAACCTTATTTCTTCTTGCACCCACCTCATCATTTCTCATATTATTTTTCTCCAAATTTTATTTCACTTTAAAAATTCATATAAAAATGAAAAATGAATATTTTTTAATGAAAGTTTTTTTCCCATTTTCCATTTTCTGTCTAAAAAATATAAAACCATAAAATAGTCATTTTATTTCATTTTTATATTTTTTGCACATTTATACTTTTAATTGCTTTTTTTAATTCTTTTAGTTGGTATGTTGACTTGTAGGATTTAATTAGAGTAGTTCCCTTAGGATTTTTGATTCAATCTTTTTAGGATAATTAGATGAATGGTTTAGGTTCCCCCTGAATTAATTTCATAATTTTGTGATAATTTTTAGGGTAGTTTTAATTAGGTAGTTCTAAGTAGTGTAGAATTAGTTTAAAACTTTAGTATAGGTCAATAACAATTTTAGATTTAGGTTTTGTAGGGCAATTTAGTCTATGGGGAATATATGGGACTTAAGGGTAGTTATATAGGGTCCCCTAGCATTTATATTAGGATTTAATAGAATAATATACTTTTTTTGGTTGATTTTTGAATTGAATGATTGCTTGTGTTGCCTTTAGGGCAAGTTTTGTTTAGTTTGTTTTGCTTTGGAGTTTCCCTTTGGTTTGAGGAGCTTGGCATCTCATTGTGGAGCTTAGTGGAGCATACTAGAAGATTGGAAGAGGCTTGGAGGAGCTTGAGGAGCTTCTTCTTCTTCTTTTTGTTTTGTTTTAGGGATAGGATTAGGAAGAGCTTAGATGTAGATAATTTCTTTCTCAAACATGGATAGTATTCTTCACATCCATTCCTCCCTATGATTCAAAGTCCCTCCAGGGTATAAACCTCTCTCCTTTGGAGGGATTAGTGTTATACCTAGGAGGTAGAACTTTTGAGGGAACCAGTCCCCTGATGTTGAACCCTTATAGGTCACCTTGGGTGATCAAATAAGCAGTTCAATATCCCCCAGCTTATCCAGTAGTGATTCTCTCTGTTTTGATTTGTCTTGAGAGTTGTCAGAGCCTGAGCATGAAGATGAAGACTTCATTGAAGATTATTGAAGAGGATGAATCCTTGAAGATTGCCATTCCAGCTGAAGCTTGAAGAGCATGAAGATCAAGTTGATGCTTGAAGATCCCTGAAGATGGTGAAGCCTGAAGGTGGAGCTGATCGAAGAAGCTGAAGCTTAAGGGAGAAGATGAGTTGAAACTCATATTGTAGGGTTGAAACCTGGAAAGCAATTGATGATTGAAGTCTGAAGACTGAGTTGCTGCTGGAGGAGCTGAGGCTTTCTTCTGTTTTTCTTTTCTGTATTGTGTGTTTTGTTTGATTTGTCTGTTGCATTAGATTAAGTCCATCTAGAACAAGTAGAATCTAGGAGCATGATTGCATTAGAGGTTGAGTTGCTCCCTCTGCTTGTATTGTTATTGCGTGGCTTTGCTTGCGGGTATTCGGTAGAGCCCAGCTCCCTTGCCCATGTGGTTTGTTTGCCTGATGGCATTTCATTTCCTTTTTATCTGTATGATTGCAGTTTACTGTTTATTGCTTGATAGCATGTTGTTTTATTTTTTAGTATGATTACTGTTATTTCATGACTGGCTTGAGGTTGAGATGAGCTTGTGGAGGCTGAATCCCCACACACATTTCCTCTCTCACTTGCATTGCATGCATTTTACTGTTAAGCTGATGCTTTGTCTGTTTCGGTGTATCATTGATATGATCCCTTAGGACTCTCATTTCCTTTGATAAGGATTTGATGATAGACTTTTAGGTTGAAACCTATGCATGACAACTTCTAGGAGTTCCCTGTTCAAACCTCAACCATAGGACGAATCCATGGCATGATAACAGTAGGACTTGATAGTCTCCCTCCTAGTTGGGCCTGTTCTCTTCTCATCTCAAAACAATTTAAGATACAGTAATCATGAATGATTTCTTTCGTACGTTACGAGCCTTAAGCTATCTGAGAAAGGGTTGTGGGAGAGTTTCTTTTCCACAGTCTGGATGTTTAGTATGGTACCCTTTAGGTGACATGCGACGCATTCACTCTCAGGTCATAGTCTCTAGTGCGGTTGAAATCGCAAACACAATAAAAAACACTTCTTTCGTAAAGACAGGAAATAAACTGTAGTTTCCCGAACTACGTATGCTCTGATCTCTCATACCTGTTGAGAGTACGTAGGCACAAGATGGCGAAGTCTTGGCGAGCTACCTTCCCCCATAACCCTTCGTAGGCCGAACTACGTTGACTCTGATTTCTCATTCTCTGATGAGAATACGTAGGCATAAAGTGTGACGCTTTGCCGAGTCATTTTTCTTTTCTTTTTCAGCCAGCCTTGATAGGTAGATAGAATAAAACCAACTCGTCCAAGTAAACAAACAAGCGAGGATCCCGTCGAGTACGACGGGCGTGAGGGGTGCTAGTACCTTCCCCTTGCGTAACCGACTCCCGAACCCAGACAATGGTTGCGATGTCCTCGTCTTACCCTTATTCGTCAGGTTTTTCCGATCGTTTCCTTTCCCGCTCTGAGGGATAAATAACGAAAGGTGGCGACTCTTCTGTCATGCCGGCACCTTATTTTCGCGCAAGCGACACATAGGAGTCATGAGGTGGATTGAAGAGGTTTCACCAACCTTGTATGCTAACCCTCCAAGATTCACTCTAGCATTTTGAGACTTCTACAATCAGCAAGAAGACCACATGTCAGCTCAAAGCTTAAGAGCCCGGTTTTCATTAGCTGAAGACATGGAGAACTACTTCCTCAACCAAGATCAGAAGCAAGGAAGAAAGATTGATCACATGTGAGCCGAATGGACCATGTAGAACAATGGCTTCAACAACACCGTGAATGACGTGCATGCTCTTTTCCGCAACGATGATATATGAAAAGACATATTATTTATTTTACAATTTTAGAAGACTTTTAGTTTAATTTTTATTTTCCATTGATGTACCTAGAAAAGAGCCATAATGTTTCAAGTGCTCATACCCTTCCTTTTGTATTATCAAAAATATTGTTCTTAATAAACTTGTTGGTAGTTGTTCATTTTTTTCTTCTTCTCCATATTAGCAAGTTCTAACTTTAGCATTGAATACATGATCCAAGAAAAAAAAGTGACTTGATCATGATGAAGCAACTGACAACTTGAAGGTAAAGGAAGATAAAAGAATCAACTGACTTGTACTCAATCTTCAAATACCTCATCTGGTAAGGTTTGAGCCTGAATACTTCTATTGTTCATTTTTTTTCTTTCTTAGAGTGTATCCATGCAATTTTACTTTATACCGTGTGATCTATTTTTGATTAAGTTTTTTTGCTTGATTGACACACACTAAGGTAAACTCTTTGTTTATAATTTTGAGCCTTTGTAGCTAACCTGTAGTATTAGAAACATCTGTTCCTAGCCACTTTGAGCCTAAGCCTTTCTTTCGGTGACGTAGCCATTTGACTTGAAAGATCCTTTCTTCCCACCCTCTCTTTGGAGTTAGGTAGAACCTAAGTTCTTAAAGTGAATGAAAAAGATTAAGTTTGGGGTTGCTCTTGGAAGCGAGCAAATTTCTAAGTTTGGGGTTGGGGTACTAGAGATAAGTGGTCAAAAATTTAAAAATTTTGAGAAAATCAGAAGTGGAAAAAGTTACTTCTTCAAAAAAATGGATGAGAAAAATAAAAAATAACAACCGAATCTCTAGTACTGTTAAGAATGAACAAAGGGGTATGAGAATAGAAGGAGAACTAAACACCTAACTCCAAAGGTTTAAACCTACTTTCTTAAAAATATCTTACCCAAACATAAGCCAATTTACAACCCATAAAGACCTCGTATGTGTGTGTTATGATTTATATGATGAACTATATAATAACATGATCAAGCTAAATATAAATTATTTTGCATGTTGATTGAGTGATGACCTTACCCATTGAGCGAGTTAGGTGAGCTGAGAAACAGGATGAGTACTCGTCAATGTTGAGGACGTTTTCCAAATTTTCCAGATGAACGTTGGAAGTTGGAACAATGGTCAGGTAACGAGAAAAATATGGTGATGTTCAATTGTTATTGTATGATTTATTGTTTGTTAAAATGTGTAGTTTGATGACGAGAAAACGCATCGGTTATATCGCTAGATTTCATTGACTTTTACCGCGCATTCACCGTTTTAACGCTCGATTCCTCGAGTTTTTTCTTACTATTTTGCAGGTACATCGATATGTGAGGCCAAATCAAGAATTAAGAAGAAAAGAACAAAGAAACCACAAGAAATGAAGCAAGACAGAAGCCTGCATAAAACTCTGCATAATTTGTTACGACCACGGTCGTTACAAGGGAGTCACGACCGTGACACCTTGCTTTGGGACCTCACGACCGTGAGGAATGGGTGACGACCGTGACACTTGGAAACATAAGGCAACGAGCGTGAAGACCTTGTCACGCCCGTGACAAGGATATAACGTGATTCTTTTGACCCAGACTACGTCAAAGTCACCAGTGAAGCCACTCCTCCTAGTAATTCTCACGTGAGGGAAGTTTCTCCCACTTTCTGCTGCCACTTTCCAACATTTTCTCAACCACTTCAGCAAAGCCCAAGAAGCAAGAGATCCAGGACCAGCCCATGGGAACTCTATAAATAGGACCAGCTCAGAAGAATTTAGGGACAGACTTCAGTATCCAAATTTCCTGCGGAAGCTCTGCCGAATTACCTTACCATCATTTTATTATTCCAGCATTTTATTTTCTGCCTTATTTTATTCGTATCCAAACCAACCGTGTAACAATTTCCAACATTAGGGAATTGTTATACCTTTATTTGTTTCCAGCCTTCAGCATTTCGTTTTAAATTTTATTTCCGCCTACTCCAAGCTTTCCGGTCTGTGGAAGAAGGAGTCTACCCAGATATTGTTAATCAGGTTTTTTCAGTTATTACAATTTAATTTATTTAATTTATTTATAATGTCCAATTATTTCTCTGCCATTAGTAAGTTAATAAATAACTCTGAGTCTGATTTAACCTCGATGAGTAGCTAAATACCTTAGGGCGGTATGTAGTTATAACTAACTTAACCGGTAAGATATAACCATGGGCTAAAATAATTAATCGCTTAACATTCTGGCTGATACTTTTTAATTAAATTTGACCTTTTCGTTACGAGAGTAAGAAAAGGGTATTAGGTTGGGTCAAGACCACGAGAGTGTGAGATTTTAACCAGATAGCTAAAGTTAGGCATTTAAATTAAATACAGCGAGAGCGCTTTAAGATAAATTAGAATTATTTAGTTTCCAAAAATTATTTCTAAACACTTATGGGCTAGCGAGAGCAGGCATAGGGCTTTAGGGATAAGATCTGATTCAAGACCACGAGAGTGTGAGTTGAGGGTATTCAAACTAGTAATCTCTACCGAGTAGATTAAGTGAACATCTTTATAAGCCTAGGTTAGATTGACCCACCTAAGTTAGTATAATTACATACCGACCGTTTTAGTATTATCTTATTGAAAACTTAATTTTTATTCCGCCTTCAATAGTCTTAGGAAACCAACAAAAATCGTGACAACTATTCGCCTTAGCTAAACTAGAAGTTCATCTAGCACTACGTAACGATAGAATCCCTGTGGATCGATAATCTTAAATATTACTTCGATAGGCTGTGCACTTGCAGTAAGATACCGCTAGACGCATAAGTAGACACGTCTTTAGCCCATCAAGTTTTTGGCGCCGTTGCCGGGGATTCCTTAATTTAGTTACTAGTGCACTTAGGTAGCATTGTCTAGACTAAGGCATCAACTATTTAATTTAATCTAATCTCCGGGTGTATGCCACGTACTCGCTCCAAAAGCGAAGACTTGCAACCTCTAATCCCTGAATCGGAACGCTTCTTACACGTAAGAAGACGTATACTCGATTTCGAAAATAATTCCAATATTCCAGATCTTCAATTAGATCCGCCTGAACTAGTCGTAAAATCAGAAAACGCAGGAATGGCTGACGAACAAACTCATCCACTCAAGTATTACGCTAATCCTTCGCAAGGTGAACCGCATTCAAGCATTGCAGCACCGGCTATCAACCGAAACGATTTCGAACTAAAACCATCATTGATATCAGCCGTGCAACAAAACCAATTCGCCGGAAATCCTACCGAGGATCCGAATCTCCATCTTTCGATCTTTGTGCAATATGCAGATACCGTAAAAGCCAATGGAGTTACCCAAGAAGCTATTAGACTACGTCTATTTCCTTTTTCGCTTCGAGACAGAGCAAGAGCATGGCTTCAATCTCTGCCTTCAAACTCAGTAACTACGTGGGAACAGCTTAAGAAAGTTTTCTTGAACAGATATTTTCCACCTAGCAAGACAGCTATGCTGAGAGCTCAGATCAATGGATTTAAGCAAAGAGAAAGTGAATCATTATTCGAAGCTTGGGAACGCTATAAGGATCTACTTAGGCTTTGTCCACATCACGGATTAGTAGAATGGATGGTCATCCATACCTTCTATAATGGACTCTTGTACAATACAAGAATGACAATTGACGCTGCCGCGGGTGGTGCATTGATGGACAAAGAATATAGTGATGCCTATGCACTTATCGAAAGTATGGCTCAGAATCATTACCTTTGGGGAAGCGAAAGAGTCGCAACTGAGAAACCAACAAAGGGAGGTATGTACGAAGTAAGTAGTATGGACCAAGTCAATGCGAAGTTTGACCAACTAAGCCAAAAGATCGATAACTTGGCCATAACACCTGCAGCCACCGTGGCTGCAGTAACACCCAACTGTGAGTTATGTGGAGTCCCGGGACACGAAGTCTCTGATTGTCAACTATTGACAGGAACTCCCACTGATCAAGTGAATTATGCTCAAGGAAACCCTTACTCAAACACATACAACCCAGGTTGGAAGAATCATCCGAATTTCTCTTATAAGAGTAACAATGCTTATTACGCACCAGGTCAAGCACCAGCTACATCACCAGGATATCAAAAGACTGCTCCTAATGTCCCTAGAAAGTCGAACCTTGAACTGATGATGGAGAGCTTTATAGCTAGCCAATCTCAGACGAACAAGGACTTCTTAAACCAAAACATTCACACTAGTGAGCAGATTAAACAATTAGTGAGCAAAGTAGATGCATTAGCTACACATAACAAAATGCTTGAAACTCAGATTTCACAAGTAGCTCAACAACAAGCGCCTACCGCTGCACCAGCTGGAGTATTCCCTGGACAACCTCAACCTAATCCGAAAGGACATGCTAACGCTGTAATATTAAGAAGTGGCAAGGAACTTGACGGACCTACTGATCCGAGACTTGACAATCCAGCCATGTACCAAAAACCGGATAAACCGACTGAAGTGGTGAATGATCCAGAAGAAAAGGAAGATGAAAGTCAAGAGGTAGTGGAGAAAGAACAACCTTATGTGCCTCCACCACCCTATAAACCACCAATTCCGTACCCTCAAAGATTAATAAGTTCTAAGACGACGGGTCAATTTAAGAAATTTGTAGAACTTCTGAAACAGTTGAATATTACTATTCCGTTTACAGAAGCAATTACCCAAATACCCTCGTATGCCAAGTTTCTAAAAGAAATCTTATCCAATAAGAAAAAGATAGAGGATAACGGAACAGTTACACTCACTGCCGAGTGTAGCGCCATAATCCAGAATAACATGCCTCCTAAGCTAAAAGATCCAGGAAGTTTCTCTATACCCTGTGTAATAGGAAAATTCGTCATTGACAAAGCCCTTTGCGATTTAGGAGCCAGTATCAGTGTTATGCCCTTAACGATTTGCAAAAGGCTAGATATGGGAGAACTAAGACCAACAAAAATGTCTGTTCAACTAGCCGATCGCTCTGTTAAATATCCTGTAGGCATACTAGAAAACGTCCCAGTACGTATAGGACAATTCTACATTCCTACTGATTTTATAATCATGGACATCTCTGAAGACTCCACTACACCTATCATACTAGGAAGACCATTCTTAGCTACCGCCGGAGCTATAATAGACGTAAAAAGAGGAAAGCTAACCTTTGAAGTAGGTGAAGAGAAAGTTGAATTTGTTTTAACACAATTCTTACAATCACCAGCTATAGAGGATACATGCTATCTAATGGACGTAATTGACGAATGTGTAAGAGAAATGGAACTGGAGGAGACCACTTATTCTGAAATAATGAAAATTCAAATCCCTCCAATTCTCGAAGATGATAATTGGCAAACACCGTATCAGGATAATAGTCTGAGCGAAAGCTTAGCACTTACACCGGATCCCATGCCAAGTAAAGATAAACCTACATTAGGATTAAAAACTCTACCTAAAAACCTAAGGTACGAATTCTTAGACGTTGAATGTAAAAGACCAGTTATAGTGAATTCCAGTTTAGGAACTATAGAGACAAAGAAACTTTTAGATGTCTTGAAGAAATATCCAACTGCATTAGGATATAACATATCTGATCTCAAAGGAATATGTCCTTCAGTTTGCATGCATCGCATTTTGCTAGAAGAAGACTGCAGAACCTCCAGAGAAGCTCAAAGAAGAATAAACCCAACCCTTAGCACTGTAGTAAAGGAAGAAGTCAAGAAATTATTAGATGCCGGGATAATATATCCAATCTCTGATAGTGAATGGGTTAGTCCAATACATGTAGTGCCAAAGAAAGGAGGTATCACTGTTGTGAAAAACGCTCAAGGCGAATCGATATCGCAAAGAGTAGTGACGGGATATAGAGTGTGCATAGATTATCGTAAACTAAACAAAGCCACTCGAAAAGATCATTTCCCACTACCTTTCATAGATCAAATGTTAGAACGATTAGCCAAGCATTCTTACTTCTGTTACCTTGATGGTTACTCAGGATTTTTCCAAATCCCTATCCATCCTGATGATCAAGAGAAGACTACATTCACATGTCCTTATGGAACGTTCGCTTATAGGCGAATGCCCTTTGGATTATGCAACGCCCCTGCAACCTTTCAAAGATGTATGATGTCAATCTTCGCAGATTTTATAGACAACATCATGGAAGTGTTCATGGACGACTTCTCTGTGTGCGGGCAAAGCTTTGAAGGATGTCTATCAAACTTAGAAATGGTGTTAGAAAGATGTGTAAAAGTGAATCTCGTGCTTAACTGGGAGAAATGTCATTTTATGGTCAACGAAGGAATAGTATTAGGTCATGTGATATCAGATAAGGGAATTGAAGTCGATAAAGCTAAGATTGAAGTAATAAAAGATCTTCAACCTCCTAAAACCGTTCGAGAAATACGAAGCTTTTTAGGACACGCCGGTTTTTACCGACGATTCATTAAAGATTTCTCGAAAATCACTAAACCTCTTACTGGTTTATTAATGAAAGACGCTGACTTCATATTCAATGAAGATTGTCTTAAAGCATTCGAAACTCTAAAAACAGCCCTCATCACCGCACCAATCATGCAACCCCCTGACTGGAGATTACCTTTTGAAATCATGTGCGATGCGAGTGACTATGCTGTGGGCGCAGTCCTGGGTCAGAGAAAAGAAAAGAAACTCCATGCGATTTACTATGCAAGTAGAACCTTGGATTCTGCCCAGATGAACTACGCCACTACAGAGAAAGAATTGCTGGCAGTTGTCTTTGCGCTTGACAAATTCCGCTCTTACCTAGTTGGAGCGAAAATAATCATTTACACAGACCACGCTGCCATCCGATATCTATTAACTAAGAAGGATGCTAAGCCAAGACTCTTAAGATGGATTTTACTTCTACAAGAGTTTGATCTAGAAATAAAAGATAAAAAGGGTACTGAAAACGTCGTAGCGGACCATTTATCTAGAATAGAAGGTATTAAACCCGAACGAGTGCCGATTAACGATGATTTTCCGTATGAACAGCTGATAGCACAAATAGGAAGCGACCTAGCGCAGTTAGATATAAATGAACCAGAACCCGTGGAAATAATACAGACAACTGTAGGACTGCCATGGTACGCTGACATTGTCAACTACCTAGCCGCAGGAGCTCTTCCACCAGATCTAACCTATCAGCAGAAAAAGAAGTTCTTTCATAACCTGAAACATTACTATTGGGATGAACCATTATTGTTCAAACGAGGACCGGATGGAATCTTTCGCCGATGTATTCCCGAAGAAGAAATAGAAGACGTCATTACTCAATGTCATTCATCTCCTTATGGTGGACATGCGAGCACTTCCAAAACCTGTGCAAAAATCTTGCAAGCCGGCTTATACTGGCCTAGTCTATGGAAGGATGTCCACATCGCTGTTATAAGTTGCGATCGGTGTCAACGCACCGGCAATATTTCAAGAAGAGATGAAATGCCCCAAAAGGGAATTTTGGAAGTAGAAATCTTCGACGTCTGGGGAATAGATTTCATGGGACCGTTCCCATCATCTTTCGGTAATAATTACATACTCGTAGCCGTTGACTATGTCTCAAAATGGATCGAAGCCATAGCTTCTCCTACAAATGATGCACGAGTAGTAATAAAGCTTTTCAAAAACATAATCTTTCCCAGATTTGGTGTACCTCGACTCGTCATAAGTGACGGTGGCTCACACTTCATTTCGAAAATCTTTGACAAATTACTATCTAAATATGGAGTGAGACACCGTGTGGCCACACCGTATCACCCACAAACAAGTGGACAGGTCGAAGTCTCAAACCGAGAGATTAAACAAATCCTAGAAAAGACTGTCGCCATATCTCGGAAAGATTGGTCATCTAAACTTAATGAAGCTCTATGGGCTTATCGGACCGCTTACAAGACTCCCATAGGTACTACACCTTTCAAACTAGTTTATGGAAAGTCTTGCCACCTCCCAGTAGAACTAGAACACAAAGCTTATTGGGCGATCAAAACTCTCAATATGAACTATAGTGCTGCAGGAGAAAAGCGAATCCTAGACATTAACGAATTAGAAGAACTAAGGTTAGATGCATATGAAAATGCTAAGCTATATAAGGAAAGAACCAAGCGATGGCATGATAAACGCCTATCTAAGAAAGAATTCAGTGTGGGAGACGTTGTACTCCTCTTTAATTCAAGACTTAGGCTCTTTCCTGGAAAACTAAAGTCTAGATGGTCGGGACCCTTTGATATAACTAAAGTATTCCCAAGTGGAGCAATAGAAATCAAGGGTAGGAACAATGAACCATTCATAGTAAACGGACAGCGCCTAAAACATTATCATAAAGTTGAAAATAGAGCCTATACGAATGATCTAAAACTTTTGAGATTGTCCGATGATTCCCCTGATTAGTCTAAACTTCAGCGTTACGTCAGGCTTTTGACAATAAAAACAGCGCTTAGTGGGAGGCAACCCATTTCCTTAGTTACCTATTTTAAACTATCCTTTTCCTTTTTGAGCATTTTTAATTATTGTTATTACTATTTGTTTAAATTGTTTTATTAGTTTTATTTTACATTACATTTATAGCCACATTTTAGCATTTCATTTTTCTTATTTTTCTTTTCCTAAATCACTTTTTACAGATTTTCTAAAGTCTTTTCCACTGAATTGTTTCCACCGTATTTTCACTGACTATGGCTAACCAACCTATTAACTATATGGAAACCCAATTTAGAGGTAGGAATCAGAGAATAAAGTTCGAAGAGTTATCACAGAGGCAAATGGATTTGACCCTGTACCCAAATGAAAAGACTATGGAAACCTTAGGTATACATGAGAGCATGATATACCTGTTCAACCGACTCGGATGGGAAAATGCAATGATCCAGCAGAAGTTTGCGACTTACCGAGAGCTCACCCTTGAGTTCCTTAGTTCCCTACTTTACCTACCCGAGCGCGGTTTTGGTTCTAGGAAAGGATTCATTAGTTTCCGCCTATTCGGAATAGAATACGACTTTAACCACAAAGAACTAGCTGACCTACTAGGATTCCCTAGTGGACCTTTCGCCTTTACTACCACACAGGTAGAGTTGATGGATGTGGAGCTAAATTTCTTTTGGGGAACTCTGACCGGAAACTACCACCCTGAACCAAATGATATGAACAATGATGAAATCCATAACCCTGCCCTTCGCTACTTCCACAAATTCCTAGCCCATACCTTCTTTGGAAAAGAAGAAAATATTACCGGAGTCTCTAAGGATGAATTATTTATTATGTCATGTTTCAATACTGGACAGTGTGTTAATGGTGTCCCTTTCATGATGCAAACCTTCACCCGCATCCAAGATGAACCTGAATTACCTATAGTGGTAGGAGGCCTTGTAACCATGATTGCTGATGCCTTAGGACTTAGGTACCAACTGGACAGGTGTACCCGTCTGGGAACAGTACGCCTGATGAACCTTAAATTCTGCTTCAATAGACATATTATAAGGAATTTAGGACGCCCACCATTTGAGTACCTGATCCGGAACACAGTAGTCACCCTGTTCACACTGCCCAATCATGCAAAAGTAGGTGTTCATAATAAGGATAATTGGCTTTATGAGTTAAACCCACCTGTTTATCCAGCCACTCCTGAAACACCTCGGTCTCACAGGATAACAGATGATGTAATGACCGCTGTTGAAACCGACCCCGAGACACCTCCTGGATACTATGACATTGACCCAACTGACAAAGATCATGAAACCCCTGGAGCGAATCACGGAGAGTACGCTAACAACTTGCAGAACATCATGCACACTCTCAATGCCTATCAAGCTGACATTAATCTATTCAGAGAAGACATTAAGAGTATGCGATTGGACATCGTGGGATTGACTGACATGGCATGCGAACAGTTCTATCATCTGGACTCCGCCATCGAAGATCTGAAGAAACGCCTTTGAACCGGCTATCAGTGATTTAGTTTATCAATTTTTTCTCATTACTCTTTATCGTTATTTTCAATTCCAGTTGAATTTATTTTTCGCAACAATTTCTTACCATAATTTGAGTTTATGTAATTTCAATTTTCTTACTACCATGCACTTTTTATTTTTAATTGATTCTTCATTTTAGCAGCTTAAATAATTTATTTTATACACTATATTACCGTATACTGTATGACTGCAATATTCTATCTCAGATTCGTGTACTACTGTTTTAAAATTGCTGTATATCATGGTGTGTTACTATAGTGGATAAATAAAATACATTATTATTAATTAAAAACAAAAAAATAAAAACACGAGGCAAGGTGCTTTTCTGAAAATATTCAACGCTACATAGTCTCACGGTCGTCACGCCCCCTTACGATCGTGACGTGCCCATTTAGCGCGTCACGACCGTCACGATCTAGTCACGACCGTGACTACCTCTATACCAGAGGTCGTGAGAAACAGAACTGTTTCTTCATCGTGTCCACCCCTCTTCTCCCTCCATAACCTATCTTACATTTCCCCCACTCATTCCCAAACCGTCAAAACCTTTCCACTACCCCCATTAATCCACCACTACCAGTGACTGTTCCAACTCCACTGTCCCGTATTTAATCCGAACAACAACTCCCTCATTCTACCACTCCTCTTCCAAAAACTTCACAGAAAAAAAATCCTTCCACCCTCTCCCTTCACATTTGCATGTTATGGATTCTATCGTCTTCAGAGAAGGAGAAGCAGGAGAAACCCAGCGAGACCGTTTCGTCCGCTTCGAGAACCGCGGTCTGCAGCCCACCCGGTACATTTCTACCGACTGTCTGCAAGAGCTCGGTATGCTGCCCAGCGTCCAAAACCTATTGCAGACGGTTGGCCTGTGGGACCTCTGTCACCAGCCACAGCCTACCTTCGAACTCCTGACGCTGGAGTTCCTCAGTTCCTACTGCTACATCACCCCTCATGGTTCGCAAAGCCAGCTTACCGGCAACGTATCATTCAGACTGCTTGGCCGGGAGTTCAACCTCACACAAAACAGGATTGCAGAGCTGTTAGGCTTCCACCACGGCACCGAAGCCCACCGTCGCGTGCCGGACAACTTCAGTGAACAAGCATTCACACTGTGGCGCGACCTCACCAACACCCAAGCGACCACTTTCCAGAGCCTCAACGCCACTCATATTCACAACCCGGCTATCCGCTACTTTCACCGGGTCCTCTGCAACACCATCTTTGCTCGGGAGAGCAACCACAAGCTCAACTCAAAGGAGCTCCTGTTTCTGTACTGTGCCCTGCATGATGAGCCAATCAATGCTGCCCCCTTTATGCTCTACCACATCCAGGCCATCGCGCACCGCGGCTCATCCCCGTTTTTCATTGGAGGCATTGTCACCACCCTCGCCATTCAGCTGGGGCTTGGTGACGCGCTCGCTGATCTGCCGCACCTCGCCCCCGATTTCCTGACCATGAGCTACTGCCGGTCCGCCCACCTGATCGCACAGCGGGAGGATGGCAGGTACAGCCCTGTCGTCAATGGCACCGTCTTCCACCACATCACTCTGCCGTCACGCACACGCATCGACCCAGCAAACCGAGCCAACTGGCTCTTTGCCTTACCAGCAGCCGCGGATCACGTGCCGGTACATGATGATCAGCCAAACGCCGCAGTAGACGAGATGCAGGACGCCATGGATGCGGCTGAGCATGCCCAGGACATCCCCGAGACCTCCACCCGACAGCAGGCAGCCCCCGCTGCCACACTAGAGGACGTCCTATTTGCGATCCACCAGCAGAACCTGATGAACGCAGAACTGGAGCGTCAGCAGAAGGCCCAGTACGACGCTCTGCTCGGCACTATTGCTGCCAACCATGCGGCCACTAACGAGCGGATTAGCGTACTCTTTGGCGAAGTCCGCGGCGATCTTGAGGCACTCCGCCTCAGCATTACTGCTACCTCCGGTACCGGCTCTGACCCCGACGCGACTCCCTCCAGACGCCGCGCTCGCACCAGAGGCCGAGCCCGCGATCACCAGCAGCAGTAGTTTGCTTTTATGTTGTTTTCAGTTTTAGTCTTGTAACTGTATCTATACCGCTATTATATCAGAACATTGAGGACAATGTCTGATATAGTGTGGGAGAGGTACTTTCCATTTCATTTCATTTCAATGTACTTTCAATTCTGTTGTATTCCTTTTAGAAAATCAATGAAATGAGCAATTCTGTGCGTTATTTTGAATATCGAATTTTCCCTGATTATTAAGCCATACTAGAAAAATCCTTAAATTACTCGCATTACCCGACTGACCACCGAACGGTTCGTAATTACGAAGCCGGGAACGATTAAACAGGACCAATACAATCTTGACATCTTCGACCCCCTGCTTAAGAAATTCCATCCGATCACCATTGCGAATGCACCTTTAGTTTCAGTTCAAAAAGTAACCCCAGTAGTTTATACTAGCAGTCAGCACCGTCTGAACACAAACCACGTGGGGAGCCGATGAATATAAGCGTTTGATGCCTAATCAATAATGATCCTTCGTATCTCAATGCAAAATGAAAAGAGATTGCACCAAAGTACACGGTCGCAGACAATAAACGAGAAATATGAGAAGGACTCCGTTTCGGGTTGGTTCAGAGGTACTGGTTCTGAACTCGGTAGGGCGTGCCACGGCTCGATCCCCCACAACCTCCGCATCGGATAAAACATGAAGGGTTACCACACTCGTGTACCAGACCCCGTGCAAAAAAAGGATCAAAATCGCTAACCGGCTACTCCACTACGTGCGTGCGAAGGCAAAGGGCTTAATGTGACTGCGCCAGAACGAACCGGGTGAAATACGATCGAAAAACTCTAGGTGAAATCGCAATGTGATTGTCGATTGTTTCGCTTGACGGGAAGTAGACGACATAGCCTGTTGCTTATGTCATCAGTGTATCGGTAGTGTTCTATCAAAGTACCGGACTATCCGACAGAACGACCCACCGGACGGTTTGCTATGAGTATGCGCGAGTAAAATCTTGTCCGCCGAATTTCAACCGACTATTTGCTTGAGGACAAGCAAAGGTTTAAGTTTGGGGAAGTTTGATGACGAGAAAACGCATCGGTTATATCGCTAGATTTCATTGACTTTTACCGCGCATTCACCGTTTTAACGCTCGATTCCTCGAGTTTTTTCTTACTATTTTGCAGGTACATCGATATGTGAGGCCAAATCAAGAATTAAGAAGAAAAGAACAAAGAAACCACAAGAAATGAAGCAAGACAGAAGCCTGCATAAAACTCTGCATAATTTGTTACGACCACGGTCGTTACAAGGGAGTCACGACCGTGACACCTTGCTTTGGGACCTCACGACCGTGAGGAATGGGTGACGACCGTGACACTTGGAAACATAAGGCAACGAGCGTGAAGACCTTGTCACGCCCGTGACAAGGATATAACGTGATTCTTTTGACCCAGACTACGTCAAAGTCACCAGTGAAGCCACTCCTCCTAGTAATTCTCACGTGAGGGAAGTTTCTCCCACTTTCTGCTGCCACTTTCCAACATTTTCTCAACCACTTCAGCAAAGCCCAAGAAGCAAGAGATCCAGGACCAGCCCATGGGAACTCTATAAATAGGACCAGCTCAGAAGAATTTAGGGACAGACTTCAGTATCCAAATTTCCTGCGGAAGCTCTGCCGAATTACCTTACCATCATTTTATTATTCCAGCATTTTATTTTCTGCCTTATTTTATTCGTATCCAAACCAACCGTGTAACAATTTCCAACATTAGGGAATTGTTATACCTTTATTTGTTTCCAGCCTTCAGCATTTCGTTTTAAATTTTATTTCCGCCTACTCCAAGCTTTCCGGTCTGTGGAAGAAGGAGTCTACCCAGATATTGTTAATCAGGTTTTTTCAGTTATTACAATTTAATTTATTTAATTTATTTATAATGTCCAATTATTTCTCTGCCATTAGTAAGTTAATAAATAACTCTGAGTCTGATTTAACCTCGATGAGTAGCTAAATACCTTAGGGCGGTATGTAGTTATAACTAACTTAACCGGTAAGATATAACCATGGGCTAAAATAATTAATCGCTTAACATTCTGGCTGATACTTTTTAATTAAATTTGACCTTTTCGTTACGAGAGTAAGAAAAGGGTATTAGGTTGGGTCAAGACCACGAGAGTGTGAGATTTTAACCAGATAGCTAAAGTTAGGCATTTAAATTAAATACAGCGAGAGCGCTTTAAGATAAATTAGAATTATTTAGTTTCCAAAAATTATTTCTAAACACTTATGGGCTAGCGAGAGCAGGCATAGGGCTTTAGGGATAAGATCTGATTCAAGACCACGAGAGTGTGAGTTGAGGGTATTCAAACTAGTAATCTCTACCGAGTAGATTAAGTGAACATCTTTATAAGCCTAGGTTAGATTGACCCACCTAAGTTAGTATAATTACATACCGACCGTTTTAGTATTATCTTATTGAAAACTTAATTTTTATTCCGCCTTCAATAGTCTTAGGAAACCAACAAAAATCGTGACAACTATTCGCCTTAGCTAAACTAGAAGTTCATCTAGCACTACGTAACGATAGAATCCCTGTGGATCGATAATCTTAAATATTACTTCGATAGGCTGTGCACTTGCAGTAAGATACCGCTAGACGCATAAGTAGACACGTCTTTAGCCCATCAAGTTGTTGCAGGCGAGTTGCTTGAGGACAAGCAAAGATTCAAGTTTGGGGTTGTGATGACAATTTGTTATTACATATAATTAGTCAAAGAATTAGGGGAAAACAAGCGAAATAGGATCCAAGATGATGAAGAAAGACCCAAGAATGAGTGAAAAATAGCCAAGTATGGAAGAATGAGACTTAATGGAAATTCTGGTGCAAAAAGGGTGAAAAATACAAAGCTACAAGAATAATCACGCACGCCATCACGCACTATCACGTGTAAGACAGAGGAGGAAGAGTTGCATCACGCATGATGCTTATATAATGCATATGATGGGTGCTTTTTTGGGCCTTTTTCTGACGCATTCTAACCTGTTTTGAGTGCTTTTTAAGGAGGTTTTCAGCAGTTTGGCAAGGGTTACGAATTTTGGAGGCTAGAGCATGATTTTTAGAGCATAAATGGAGATATTTAGAGTGCTTGAAGCCATCGGAGGCCATCTCTTCAAGGGACTTCTTATGTTATTTTCATCTATCGATTGTGGTATTATTTTATGACTAATGTGTAGCTAAATTCTCCTAGGTTAGGTTGCATTATGATGAACCTATTTCTATATTGTTAGATTCTATGTTGATTTGACTGTTGTATGAACTTATTGATCTATAACTCTATTAAATTGTTTCTTAATCTTAATGCTTTTTATTTGAGATACTCTGTTAATATGATTTTGGACACATAGGGATTACTAACCCTTAGCCTATGTGTTAGACCTAGGGCCACTGTTTTAGTAACGCTGGTCGAATAAGGATAGGAGACCCTGAGTAGTGGTCTAGAGAATTAACGTTTTATATATCGTCTAACCCTGCTTACGCTAATGGACTAGAGATAGAAAGCTTCGAGTAGTAGTTAGTGAGTTATTTCGTGAGGGGTCGACTATAACGATTTTGTTAATTCGTCGTAGGGTTATAATGATTAGATCATTCATACATGGCATCAAACATCAACGATATAAGAATAGGGGATTCTACAACACAACATGAGTGCTTTCATGACATTGTTTACTCATTTAATTACTTTTCGCATTGAAACTTGCAAACTCCTTACTTACTAATTTCCTTTAAATTGCACAAATCTTTCCTTGTTCAAAGACAATCCTTGTGGGTTCGATCTTTTTATTACTGCAACATTATCCATACACTTGTAGAGATGTTATAAACAATTCAATGAGATTCGTCAAAAACATGGCTTCAAACCATATGCTGCAACTCATGTCGGCATTCAACAAATGATTTGTGATCAAAATGACAACAATGATCATTACTTTTTTCTTTTACTGTAAGATGTGTGATGTATTGGACGGTGAACATGGTCTTGCTTGGTTCCGTGGTGGTAGAGGTGATAGAGGTAGAGGTCGTGGACGTGGTCATTAGTTAGGCATTATTGTGGAACTAGTTGTTTTTCTTTTTCTTCATGCATTTCTATTTTATTTGTCTTTATGGTTATTATGGTTTGTTGTTGCGACCTTTTTATGACAACTGTGTGATGCATTTATACTTTGGCCTATCTTGGTTTATATATATATATATATATATATATATATATATATATATATATATATATATATATATATATATATATATATATATATATATATATATATATATATATATATATATATATATATATATATATATATATATATATATATATATATATATATATATATATATATATATATATATATATATATATATATATATATATATATATATATATATATATATATATATATATATATATATATATATATATATATATATATATATATTTAAGCTTCAGTTTCAATTTGACATGATTCTATGTGAGTGTGTTATAGTTGATGCATTTAATCTTTGCAACACCTCTGAGTGCATTATATGTTATTATATAATTTTCATGATACTTCTCACGTTTTTCGTCTTTGTCACTTTTTGATGTTATCAAAGGGGGGGGGGGGGGGGGGAGTAAACGAAGATGAAGGCATCTAGTTGTGGTGCACATATTCAGGGGGAGCTTCAAATGCTTTGCTAAGTTTTACCATCATAAAAAAAGAGGAGTATGTGAGTGCATTTCCCTTATAGTATGTTTTAATTGATGTCAAAACTAGAACACTTAGTATTTGTGTATATTGGATGGTATCCTCTCAATCTTGAATTTTCATGATTAGGAGTGCATATTCATATTCATCATTATTTGTTTAAAATCATTTACTAAGTCAAAAACTAGGTTTTAGATCAAAAGTGAGTTTTATGCATCAACTCATTAAAGCTAGCGGGATTATACTTGAGTGAATCGCACACTCAAAGATACAACAGAGTCACCACCGAACTTTATTTAGTCCCAAAGGACAGGGAAAATATCGATAAAACCCAAAGGGAAGAGAAACGGGTAAGGGGGCCGGTTATGCGAGAGAAATGTACTAGCACCCCACGCATCTGTCGTACTCGACGGGAACCATTTTGCTTACTTCTAGGCTTGGATGGTTATCTATCTAAAGGCTTCTAACTAAAAATGGAAAGAAAAGAGAGAGAAAGAAATAAAGAGGAAGAGAGAAGGAAGAAGAGAGAAAGAAGTGCTCGCAGAAGATTGGGGCTCTCGTGCCTACGTATCCTCATAGTGCAATGAGGAATTCAGAGCTCTGTAGTTCAAGGAATCAGGAAAGAGAAAGGAGAAGGTGGAAGAAGGTGGCTCGCCAAGATTTCATAATCTCATGCCTATGTATCCTCATAGTGCAATGAGGAAGTTAGAGCCTACGTAATTCAGGGAACAAATACGGAGAATGAACATGAAACGGAAATGGTGTTAAAACTAAGAGCAAAAGGAGGTAGCAAGACCCTACAAGGGGAAGGTAAAACAATGGTGTCAAAACCAAGAAAGAAAGACTCTGCTGAGGAACGCAAAAGAGAAGTGGTAACTCCACTAGGGAGAAAACAAAAGAATGGTGTTAAAACTAGGAGAATAAAGGGATAAAGGATAAAAATATAGGTAAAGGATGATCTACAGGGGATTCAGTTCATTAACTGGTAGGCATTGATTGACTGAAGAAAGATATGGGTAAGACTCTATGGGGAAAGTAAAAGTTTGGTGTCAACAGACGGACTGTGATTAACCAGAAGGAGAGTATCGAACCAAAAGAAGGTGTTTGACTCTCTGGGAGTCTCGATATGTTAACTGATAAATAATGGTTAACCAAAAAGAGAGAGGAGTTGGTCTTAACCGACAGACGGCGATTAACCAAAAGGAAGGGTGCAAAGACAAATGAAAGGTTGTGACCCAAAGGACGGGTGTGGAACCAAGCGAAGGTTGTGACCCAAAGAACGGTACGCTGACTGAACAAGCAATATTTGACCGAAGGAAAGGGGTATTCAGACCAAAAGAAGGTTACTAACCCAAAGGTGCGAGTATTTGAACCAATGAAAGGTTGCTAACTGCAGGGGATTTAAGTTTTAACAGAAGGATTACGATCAATCAAAAAGAAATAGTGATTAACCAAGAGAAGATGATTAACTCAACAGGGGCTCAGTATGCTAACATACGAACTGTGGTTAACTGAGGAAAGAGTGATTAACCAAAGAAAGGTTGGTTTTAACAGGAGGACTGTGACTAACTGGAAAAAAATGAATGATTAACTAAGAGAAGATGATTAACCCAAGAGGAACTCAATATGTTAACAGATAAATTGTGGTTAACTGAGGAAAAGGAGTAATTGATGTTTTAACTAACAGGAAGTGATTAACCAAACAAAGAGATAGAGAGAGAACCAAGAGAAGGTTGCGAACTCCGTTAAGGACTCGGATTAACAGGAAGACTGTGATTAACTAAAGAAGAGGATATGCAGCTTCGCTGGGGAAGGAGAGAATTGGTTTTAGCCAAATAACGGTCGACTAACCAAAGAAATGGATGATTATATTTCTTTAGGGAATCAAAGAATAATTATTGGCCAAAAGAAAAAGGCGTTGGATTGAAAGGAGGAAGTTAAATTCAGGGTTAAATGATTAGGGTGCAAGGGACCAAGGATCAACTTGACTGGGAATTGGAAGACACTATAATAAGGAGATAGAGACGATTATTCCAGATACAAGGTCATTTGTCCCCTACCTAAAATAATCGGTTAACCTTTGAAAAAGTTTAGAAAACATGTGCAAAATACTGGTTAACCGATTGACCATTTGCACAGCAAATGGTTAATCGGTTAACACTGTGACAGTGGCAAAAAAATCAATTTCCAAAATCACTTCCAGCAGCTTATCGATTAACCAATCACCACATGTTAGGGAAAACATTTGTACACGAAAATTAAGTCCAAAATTAACAATTAATCATCAATTGAAATCAATTAATCATCAAGATCAAGAATCAAAACAATTAAATGATCACTTCACACACAAAAAAATATCGAATCTACATCGTAAACGCGCAAAAATGATCAAAAACAGTAAATTGAGTAAGAAATTCCAACCTATAAGGCGAAAAATTTCCTTGGTGATTGTTGCAAGTGATATGTGATGAGGATAAGCAAATAAAACTAGAGAATTCCAAGCTTGAGATTAAATCGTAGTGAAACCGATAAAAACACGATATACGCTCGAAATTTCGATTTGCACCGAGAGGCTTGAGATGATTACTTGAATTAGAGAAGAAGCTACTGTAAATCCAGAAATCCAAGTAGAAATGTAGTGGAATGAGGTTTAGCTCAAGAGAATAACAATTTCGATGTGAAGATTGTTACACTCTAATGATGGAAATTGAGCTTTTGTGTGTGGTTTGGGAAGAAGATGAAGATGAATATGAGAAAAAGTTGCAGAACTTTAGAGTGAATGTGAGAGAAAAGAGTGGAAATTGAGAGGGAATTGTGAAAATGATTGAAGGTCCCTTACACAAGAGTGAAGGTTTCTTTATATATATTAGAGGTTTGGAGTTGTTAGGTTTGGAGTTTGCTTTGGAGTTAGTTACATCTAACTCACTGAGTCGGAAGTTGACTCAGTTAGTTATTTGTTAACTCGGTGGAGGAATCCTAATACAAGTCCAAAGATTAATGGTTCACATGTTTGGAAGCAAGGGTTCATGGTAGACATGATTGGAAATGTTGCATTGTAGCAAATGTATTTAAGAGTCTTGAAATGTCTAGAATATTCCACACAATGCTAGAATAAAATAAATCAAAAGAGAGTGGAGAGAGTTGTTGTCATGTGATGAAAATGCTGATTTTTATTGCTGAAATAATAGGTGTTAATCGATTAACCAAATAAGGTTAACCAATTAACAGCTATTCAAAAGCTGAATTTGGCGCTGCAAAAGGGTGTTAATCGGTTAACCATATATGGTTAATTGATTAACACAGAGAAAAGTTAAAATTTTTGGCTTGAAATGAGGTGTTATGGTTGTGGCGTTGAACCTCGACTCCTTGCTTTAATGAATAGGCATGAGAACCTTTGTATTTTGCTTGTATTGATGATGTGATGACTTTGGTGAGGATGTGATTAATCGAGTTTTGAAAAACCTGAATATTCATGCAACAAAACCACAAAGAAAAAAAAAGCTAATGTGTATGCCAGCGATGCGAATGCACATGCTTATGCAAAAAGGAAAAAGGGGAGGTCAAATTTCGGGTTACGACACTCATCAAACACAACAAGTAGGTACATAGAATTTTCTGTTCAGCATGCATCAACTCATAGATGCAACAGGTAGGTGCATAGAATTTTTCATCTAGCATGCATCAACTCACAAGTAGGTGCTTAAAAGTATTCATTTAGTATGCATTGACTCATACAACTACAAGTTGACTCATGGGTAGGTGCATAAAAACAAAATTTTGGAAGAAAGCTCATTAGACAATATGCATCGATTCAGAGAAGCCTACAGGTCGATGCATAGAAGAAATTTTTCTTCTATGAGTTGACGCATAACTCTACAGGTCAATGCATAAGCTATTTTTTTGAAATCCATTTTCTCTCTTTCCTCTATGAGTCGATGCATAAAGTTCTATGAGTCGACTCATAGCTCAATTTTGCTGAAAAATGTTGGATTTTCTTGCACAAATTTTATGTTACATTTCCACTTTCACATACACATATAAATACATTCATACATCTTATTTCAAATCATTAAAACCTGAAAAATATACAAATAATTCTCATTATCTTCAACCTTTCTTTGACGCATTCATCAACTACACATAATCATTTTTGTTGTTTGTTTTCAAGACAAGTTTGATAACTTCCAATTTAGGTTTGTGTAATCAAATTGGGTTGGGGGTTTCATGGAGAAAACCTCTAGGATTTTTACTCCAAGGTCAAGGGTTGATTTGAAGGTTTTTTCACAAGTCTTGTTAACTTGGATTCAGCCGAGCAAAGACTTTGAAGAATAGGGTTTCTTGTAAAGGAATAATAGTAACTAGAGGATCAATTGATGGCCTTGGGGCAAGATTTCACAATTTAGATTCATCCAAGTGAAATCTTTGAAGAACTGAAGATTCAGTCAAAGGAGTAGCGGTAACAAGAAGATCATATTGGAGATCTTGTGTGACTTGATATTTCTAAGATTAAGAGAAGAGAAGGATCTAGGATCAACATAAAACATATGGTTTGGGGGTTCGAATTGCTACTACATCTCTTGTAAACTGATATTGTAAAGGTTAATTACAATACCTCAATTCGATTTTGAATTGAGGGCAGACGTACCCATGATAAGGACAATAGGGGAAATGCTTAAACAAATCTTTATGGTATCTCTCTCTCTCTCTCTCTCTCTCTCTACATTTTGATAATCATTAGTACGTAATTTGAATTGTTGAAAATTCTGGTTATGTTGAAGTGCTTAAAATTGTTTTTGTAAAATCATTGCAATCCAAATAATTGCAATGAGAATTTAGTACGTAATTTGATTTGTAACACCTTTAACACAAAGAGAATTTAGCTTGATGAGTGTTTGATATTTGGACTTCACAATAAGTGTTTGTTAAAATTCCTTAGTCAAGTTTTATTTTACTTTTGATTGGAAATCGTTTATCTTAAGTGTGGTTTATATTAAAACTGATATAACTCGTTGGTTTATCTTTCTCATATTAAGCATTTACTTTACTACAGTTTATATGCATATCTGATTCTACCAATAATAGTTCAAATAGACGAGAATCAATCTAGATTCACTTCCGCTTGCCATAGAAAAATATTTTTCAAAACATAATTTTATTTTCTCAAATTTTATATAGCGATTTATTCAATCCCTTTTATAGATCGTACCCCTCGTCTAACAACTAACACTCAATCCACATACATAATTTGCATATCCTAATTGGTCATTGGTATATTAACCTCGCAAAGCATTTCAATGAGACAATTTGAGACAAAATTAGAATGTGACTTATAATTATTTTGAAAATAACTTATACAACGTTTTATGTTCTATTATCTGTTGGTATTTAATATATGACCACTCTTAATTAACTAATAATATTCAACATATGCCCACTCATGTGTTATCTCCATCTCATTTCTACGACCACTTTGTATCCAATATAAACATCATGTTGTGAATAGGATACCGTTAAACAAAGTATACACGGTTTCTTATCAAGAAACACACAAGGGTTAGGGTTAATGAAGAAGAAAAGGTAAAACAACAAGGAACAACAAGGATTGGTTATTAAACTGATATTCTTTCCTTTCTCTTAGAACAAGATTACAAGTATACAAGAATAACAAAATAACCTCTCTCCCTTGAAATTAGGATTTTATCTTCCTATTTTTCCTTATGCCAAGATTGAGAAACTAGCATCCTATTTATAATAAAATAGTACACTAACCTAATGGGCTTTTTAACAATTACCCATTACAAGCTAACTTAGGGTACAAGCTAACTTAAACAATTGGACTTACAAGCAAGGCCCAATTCAACATGCTAACAACCTTAGCAATATTGACTAATGCATGTTAGAACAAACTTCAACTACAACACGCATTACTCGCGAACAGACTTCGACAATACTAGAGTTCGATCCAACATCTCACAAATCTCCACCTTGGATCTAACTCTATAACATCAAGAAACTAGCTTTCTTCATGCAGATTTATTAACTGCATACAGTGGAAAAACTTGCAACTGGGCAATGTCTTGGTGATCATATCAGCAGCATTATGATTTGTCGAAACTTTCAGCACTTGGACTTCTCCACGCTCGATTACCCCTCTGATGAAATGCAGCCTCACATCAATGTGCTTGGTTCGCTCATGATAGGCTGAATTCTTCGACAGGTGTATTGCACTTTGACTATCACATTTAATAGTGATAACTCGACCTTGAAGTTTTAGCTCCTTTGCAAAACCTTCAAGCCACAATGCTTCCTTCACAGCTTCAGTTAGGGCAATATACTCCGCTTCAGTGGTTGATAGGGCAACGACCTTCTGAAGTGTTGCTTTCCAACTGATTGTTGTCCCAAACATAGTGAACACATATACAGAGATAGATTTTCTGGAATCCATACAACCTGCATAATCAGAGTCGACATATCCATCGATTGCTGCTTTACTATCTTCACCTAAGGCTCCACCATAAATTAGGACTCTATTTAGAGACCCATTTATGTACCTTAAAATCCACTTCAATGCTTGCCAGTGAGTCTTTCCAGGATTCGCCATGTACCTGCTTACAAGACTTACTGCATATGCTATGTCGGGTCTAGTACAGACCATAGCATACATCAAAGAACCTACTATGTTAGCATATGGAATGCTATTCATATAAGTTCTTTCAACATCAGTGCTGGAACACTGATCTATACTCAGCTTGAATTGAGGGTTTGTCGGAGTCACAACAGGCTTTGAATTCGACATACCAAACTTTTCGAGAACCTTCTGTAGGTATGCCTCTTGAGATAAACATAATTTCGAATGCTTTCTATCTCTCCGGATGTCAATCCCAAGAATCCTGGACGCAGCTCCCAGATCCTTCATTTCGAACTCTTTATTGAGTTCAGCCTTCACCCTCATTACCTCTTCGACATTGTTGCTTGCTATTAGAATATCATCCACATAGAGCAACAAAATACCAAATGAATTACCCGGTCGAAATCTGAAGTAAACACAGTGGTCGAACTGGCTTCTGATGAAACTTATGTGTGCCATGAACTTGTCGAATCTCCTATTCCACTGTCGAGGAGATTGTTTCAGTCCATATAAAGATCTATTCAGTTTGCACACATAATCTTCCTTCCCCCTTTCGACATACCCTTCAGGTTGCCTCATCAGGATTGTTTCATCTAGATTACCATACAAGAACGCAGTCTTCACATCCATCTGTTCCAGTTCAAGGTCGAACTGGGCCACCATGGCAAGCAACATTCAAATGGATCTGTGCTTCACAACAGGAGAGAACACATCATTAAAGTCGATACCTTCTTTCTGAGTGAATCCCCTAGCAACCAATCTTGCCTTGTATCTCTTCGACGTCACTCCTTCGATTCCTTTCTTAACTTTGAAAATCCATTTACAGCTGACTAACCTGGCTCCAGCAGGTTTCTTGATCAGTTCCCAGGTGTTGTTATCATGAAGAGATTTCACCTCATCATCCATGGCCTTCAGCCATTCAGTCTTCTTTCGACTCCTCATAACTTCCTTATAGTCTCTAGGTTCTTCATCTAGAACCTCACTAGCAGAGATTAAGGCATAAGCTATAAGATCTGCACACCCAAGTCTCTGAGGTGGCTTGATGACTCTCCTCGACCTGTCTCTTGCTAGCAGGTAGTCATTATCAATCTCCTCATCTTCGACAGCATCTTCTGCGTCTTTTTCGACTTCATCTAGGGTAAGCAATTCAGCATCAACATGTTCCACCTCAACAGGAATCTCTCCCTGTTCCAGCTCTTCGTCAGCATAATCAGTTTTCTTGAAAGCCATCACTGCTTCATTGAAAACTACATCTCGACTGGTGATACACCTTCTGTGACCTGGCTCTAGGCACCATAGCCTATAAGCTTTGACTCCTTCAGGGTATCCCATGAACATGCACTTCAGAGCTCTATGTTCGACCTTGTCTTGCCTAATATGAGCATAGGCCACACAGCCAAATACTCTCAGTCTGTCGAGACTAGGTGGCTGTCCCGACCAAAATTCTTCAGGTGTCTTCATTCCCAAGGCAGTCGAGGGACATCTATTTATCAGGTAAGCTGCTGTCGAAACAGCTTCCGCCCAAAACACCTTCTTCAATCCAGCACTAACCAACATGCATCTAACCCTTTCAAGGATTGTTCGATTGAATCTCTCAGCTAAGCCATTTTGTTGAGGAGTACCTGCTACAGTCTTATGCCTTGCAATCCCAGACTCAACACAGTAACTGTTGAACGCTTTATTGCAGAATTCAAGGCCATTGTCGGTTCTCAACCTCTTAACCTTTCTGCCAGTTTGAGTTTCGACCAGAATCTTCCAACTTTTGAAATTCTCAAAAGTTTCATCCTTCGTCTTCTGAATGAATACCCATAGTTTTCTGGAATAGTCATCAACGATGGATAGAAAATACCTTGCACCTGAGTGTGAAGGATTCCTTGCAGGCCCCCAAAGATCAGCATGAATGTAATCCAGGGATCCATGTGTTCTTTGCTTGCCTTTGTTAAACTTCGCCCTACAGGATTTACCAAATACACAAGATTCATAAAATTCCAACTTTTCGACTTTGTCACCTCCTAGCAGGTTCTGCTTCCCCAATTCGACCAGGCCTCTTTCACTGACATGGCCCAATCTCATGTGCCATAATTTTGTCTTCGACATAGATTTCGTGGATGCAACATTTGTCGAACCACTTACAACCTCAGCCTCAAGGGTATACAAGCCTTGTTTCTTCACGCCTCTCAAGACTTCCTTCGACCCCTTCATGACTCTTAGGATACTTTTCTCTCCTTGAAAAACATATCCTTTTCTGTCGAATTCACCAAGAGAAATCAAATTTCTCTTCAAGTCAGGTACGTACCTGACTTCAGTCAATAACCTTATTGACTCATCATGGAGCTTGAATCTCACAAATCCAATACCTGCAATTTTGCAAGATTTGTTGTTTCCTAACAGCACAGATCCACCATCTTGATCACATAACTCCTCGAACAATTCTTTGTTTGGAGTCATGTGCCAAGTGCAACCTGAATCCATAATTCACTCTTTCCTCGAGTCGCCACTTGAAACCACAAGAACATCAGATGAGTCGAAGTCATCTTGAACAATGGCTGCATTGCCATTACCTTCATGATCTTTCAGGCGTTCAGGGCACAACTTTCTTATGTGACCCTCCTTCTTACAGTGGTAACATCGAATACTAGATGTTTCGCCACTATAAGACTTCTGTTGACTTTTACCTTTTTTCTTGTCGAACTTACCATCCTTTCGCAAGAATTTTCCCTTAACGGCCAAACCTTCGCCCACCGTCGAAGGTTTATGCTCCTTTCGTTCGTTCAAGTCCTTAGAATACAAGGCTGATTGAACTTCTTCAAAGGTCAGGGACTCCCTTCCATACAAGAGAGTTTCTTTGAAGTGAGCATGTGTTTTGGGCAAAGCACACAACAACAATAGTGCTTGATCTTCATCATCGATCTTCACATCAATATTTTCAAGATCAAGAATCAGCTTGTTGAACATATCCAACTGCTCAGCTAACACTTTGTCTTCACTCATCTTGAATGAATATAAAGCTTGCTTCAGGTATAGTCTATTCACCAAACATTTGGTCATGTACAAACTTTCAAGTTTCACCCATAATCCCGATGTTGTAGTCTCCTTTGATACCTGTCGAAGAACCTTATCACCAAGGCTCAATAATATTACGCTGTGGGCTTTCTCGATCATGCCCGTCTTTTCTTTTGCCGTTAACGCATCGTCCATGGCTGCCTCACCCTTCAACGCTTCCAAACAACCCTGCTGAACCAATAGGGCTTTCATCTTCAAGCGCCACAGACCAAAGTCGTTCACTCCGGTGAACTTTTCAATCTCATACTTTGTTGAAGGCATCTTCTCCACGCTCACCGCACCAATTTGTTGTGAATAGGATACCGTTAAACAAAGTATACACGGTTTCTTATCAAGAAACACACAAGGGTTAGTGTTAATGAAGAAGAAAAGGTAAAACAACAAGGAACAACAAGGATTGGTTATTAAACTGTTATTCTTTCCTTTCTCTTAGAACAAGATTACAAGTATACAAGAATAACAAAATAACCTCTCTCCCTTGAAATTAGGATTTTATCTTCCTATTTTTCCTTATGCCAAGATTGAGAAACTAGCATCCTATTTATAATAAAATAGCACACTAACCTAATAAGCTTTTTAACAATTACTCATTACAAGCTAACTTAGGGTACAAGCTAACTTAAACAATTGGACTTACAAGCAAGACCCAATTCAACATGCTAACAACCTTAGCAATATTGACTAATGCATGTTAGAACAAACTTCGACTACAACACGCATTACTCGCGAACAGACTTCAATAATACTAGAGTTCGATCCAACATCTCACACATCATAATCCAAATTAAAAAACCTATGGTTAATTAAGTCATGTACATGATTTATTATTCTTAACTTATATGCTCATTCAATTTGTTTGAAACTTTCTGATTTATAACTAATACTCCCATTACTAATGTTCATGAATGCCATGTAGGTTGCTTACTCAATTTAAATAATCTTGGATAATCAAGGTGCCAAATTGCATCCAATTCAATATAACTAATTAGAGCATATCTATTTTTCTGTTAAACTTATGGTGATTTAAAGACACATTCAATAATTGCATAAATTAAAGTGCAAATGTCACATTAAATAATAGCGGTTTAATTTTTGTCTTTTACCAAAACAAAGAGTGAAATAACATGATGGGTGAAATAATACAGTAAAAATCTCTTTCTAATTCATGTGGTTTAGTTTGAAAATTTTACTCTTCAATTTCTATTACAAAATTTGCAGGCAAGAGAACAATGAAAAATTTACCTTCTAAAAAAAAGAAGCTATAAAATAAATAAAAAACTGTAAAGCAAATAATGAAGAGACACTCCATCTAGAAAGGTTCTAGAAAGCAGATATCATTATTTTGGTTGATCTTACATATAAAAGTTATTAAGTTTTTTAACAATTTTGGCGTCAAAATTGAGGATGTTTTTGTAATTTCATATATTTATTTATTTATTTATTATTAACTTCTTATAACTTTTTAATTTTTTAATTTTTATTGTTGTTGATATTGTTACACTTATAAGCATCACATGAATGGAGGAACTATATATCAAATTAAGATATTTTTTTAATTTTTTTATTTTATCAATTTATTATATTCTATTTTTACTTATTAATATGTTTTTTTTTTATTTTTACTCGATGCTTTTTTTCTTCTCATTTTTTTAATTAATTTTGTTGAAATATATTTCTATTCTTCTAAATTTGTATTAAATTATTGTTATTTTCTATTTTTTTCTATGGATTAAATTCAAAATTGTAGATTTTTTTCTGTTCATAAAACAAATATGAATTTAAATAATTTAAAATGACTAAATTGTAAACTAAAAAAAATAATAGTTGTTATTTTTACAAAATCTTGATTTATTATGATATATTATCTACAATATGTTGATTCTTATATGGATTTTTTTTCTACATCAATATTAACAAAAGACATAATTTTTAATATTTTTTTAATTTATAAGTTTTGATAGTTTTACACTGTGATTTATTTCCAATTTCTTTAATTTCATTGAAGATACTTATTGTTATTTTTTAAAACTATGCGGATGGATGTCTAGTTACTTCATAAAGCCATAAAGTTTGTTGGTGGATTACTTTCATATTCGTGTTTCTTATTTTTAAAAAATGAACTAATGAGAGAGGTTAAGAGTAAAAATGTGATACGATAATACTAATCTAATTATATAAATAATATAATTTAAAACCAAAATTAAGAAAAAATTTTTTTTTATTATTTCTTGTGTGTATTAAAATACAGACAAATATTAAAATACATATGACAAAATTTACTACATAATTTAATTTAAAATCAAAATTAAATAAAAAATATTCATTTATATTTTAACGTATGTGTATATTAAAAAACAGACAGATAAATATAAAGTGTTGGATAATAATAATAATAATAATAATAATAATAATAATAATAATAATAATAATAATAATAATTTGAATTTCAAATTTTGAAATGTGAGAAAAAGATAAATGAAAGAGTGATTATATAAAAAAGTGAAAGATAAAAGAAGTGTCCGGTAGAAAGTTGACCTATGACACGTTGGAAAAATTAGTTGAAAAATAGTTAATTAATTTGGGAGAATTGTTATTTATTGTTTTAATCCTTTGCAAATGTGATAATTTTAAAATAAACTAGGAGAAGATCTGTGCGGTTTGCACGGGTATTGAAAAAGTATGAGATATAATATTAGATATTTTAATAGCTGAATATATTCAAATGCACATTAAGAATAATATTTGTGCATGTTTTTTTGTTTGGATCAACATATTGTATCTCGTGTTATTTTATGAAATATTTCAATCACATTTTAAACATTATAATGAAAAGATTGAAATACATAATAATCAAGATTTTAAACTTTTATTATTGAGAGCAATATTTATGCATGATTTCTTGTTTGAACTAATTGAATGTGCCACATGTCACTTCATAAACCTTTTTATATAACAGTAAAAAAATAATTCTAATTGATTGTCTTCTGTATTACATCATTGACGGGTTATGGCCCGTGCGACTTTATGAAATATTCTAATCACATTTTTAAGATAAAAAATTATTTAAATATTATATAAAAAAATAGAAATAAATTTAAATTTTATTTATTAAGTTTTACATCATTTTAGATCTCTTATTTATAAAAAAATTTTATGGAGTATTAGTGCCCTCTATAAAACTTAAGTGTTAAAAATATAGTGTCAACATCTAGCATGACTGAAAGTATCTGCCATATTTAAAATACAATATAGGTTGAGCTATCAGGATTTATTACTGCTTTTTACCAAGTGGTGATTAAACAAAAGGAACCTAATCGACATATTATTCCGCGTGACTGATCTTGAGACAAAATGTCAAGAAAACATTTGCCAACTCATATATAAAAGACACATAACTACATGTGACAAAATTAAAGGCATCAATGTGATGATATATCAACTTCACTTTCCTCGTGTGCTTGTGTGAATCTCTCATAATCCATTCAATAAAAATGGTCACCAGTCAGAACTAAGTATTCCAAAATATTGTGCTCTTCAAAAAGCCATAAATATTGTCTCACCGCATTCACAATGCCCTGTTACATCGAAAACATATATATCAATAATTAACCGTAACAGATCCTAATAAGACCATCAAGTATAAATGAGATGTCTTATTACCTATAAACATATATTTTACTGGCTCACCTTCAAAGTTTTCATCTATATTGTTTAATATTTGATGAAATTAAATTATCAACTTTATGGGCAGTCTTTATTTTAACAAAAGTAACCAACTTGTGTTCTTTGGCTTCAGCATGTAGCTATGATTTATGATGTGTACGCAATTTTTTATATTTTTAGAAAAGCTCCATACAATACACATAATAGAAGCTGTGGAGTTACTTAAAATCAATCAATCAAACTAAGTTTCACAACTCATGAGCTAATCCTTGATCATCAATCGTATTAACAACCAACTTTAAGATACACATATAGAAACAAAAATCCTTAATAAATAACCAATATTTAACACATCCTACTGAATAAATGTTCTAACATATTAATTGGAAAAATTGTTGTTATTTTGCAAAATAATTTGTAATATTTCAACTTAAAAAGGTGTTAAAATTGAAACATTGCAACTAGACCAATTTTATGAACTCACCATGCACAACTCAATTGGAATACATAAAGAATGTAGAGAATAATATCTTAATTCAACGGTTATGCAATAATTATATACCATAAAGACATAATCTGGATGGAGGGTTGATGAAATTTTTTATGCCCATAAAACCTATAAATAAATCAAATAATACACATACGACAGTACATTTATTGAGCAATTCCACACAAAACAAACATAATAAACACCTAATATTCCATAATGTTAAGGGAACTTTAAGAATTCACCAACTTACCCATGTGGCAAATAAAAACGACATCTAAGTGTCTTTTGATAACCATATCCTCGTCCTCTTCATCTTGCACTGACGAAACCTCTTTATCTATCAATACACATCGAAGTCAAGGTGTAAACACACGATACACCTTCGAGAGCAGGTCACTCTTTTTCTGCCTCAGCAGAACAATCACTTGGGTTCTTTGTAGCTGATTGAAGCTAACTAGAACTACTACTCCTCCACATTCTAGGAGGTGAAGATTTGTGTCGATTTCTATAAATTGATAATGAAATTCTGACACGCAGATACCAAATGTCGAGACAGATGTCACAACAGTGGAATTAAGACAGTTTGATCACGCAAGTAAATATGCAGAAACTTAAAGAGCAAAAAGATAAGGAACACCAATAGTTGTTAACCCAGTTCGATGCAACGTCACCTACATCTGAGGGCTACCAAGCCAGAAAGGAAATTCACTATGATAATATTAGTTCAAAGCTAAACTCTCCCGTTTACAACTTTTCGCCTAACCACTACCTTGTGCAACTTCTACTAGACACCCTTTAATCATGAGATCCTCCTCTCACTTCCTATTAGTCACAAACTAGTGACAATTTAACAACTACCCAAAATATAAGTACCAACCCTTCCAAGTACAATACTTGGTTTTGCTTAAAAGCTTCAACCAAGAATAATACACTTTTGCTTAAAAGCTTTAGAGTGAACAATTAACAATGAACAATCAGTCAACTCAATGCATCAAACCTGATACAAGAGTGACATACAAAGAAAACACACTAAACCCTAAAGAATATCCAATACATAACTAATCCTTATTCTTCAAAATCCATGCAATGTCAAAGTTCTAATAGGTTTAAGTCTTATCTTTAAATAGCCTTCAGACCTTATGGGCTTGGGCTTCAAATAAAACGTAAATCACCAGGAATTAACTTACATTCATCAACATAATTTCCTACACAAAAATAGGAACAAAATACAAAGTTTCTTAAAAAAGGTTCAAATACCCTTTTTTACGAAAACCAACACAATCTGTCAAAGTAGAAGTTCCAACAACATCCCTCATTGAATAACACAAACGTGTGAATTAAAACACACTCAAAACTCACACTAAAAATACCAAAATAGTCATACCCTAACTTTTTGGTATAACATGTTTTGCACATGTCACAACATCATGCTGAACATGATGTTTGAATGCCATAGTAGAACATCTGGCTTAACATCTTGCTAACAACATGTTTTACCAAAATGTTTACAGTCCAAAAACCATAGAACTCACAATTCTCCCTTTGGAAATTTTTGGCTAAAACAACCTTAGCACACATGAAAGGCACACACACAGCGGAATCAAAACAAAAACACCCGACAACAAAAACCACAATCACAACCACAACATTGTCAAGGTCGTAAAGTACATCAGACAACACATGTCAAAACATCTAGTATGACACTACAGATCGACCAGAACAACACAAGAGCAGGTAAGCTTTGTATAAACTGCAACTTTGCAGCTATGAAGCAGACAGGTTCATAACTCCCCTGCCACACATAGCCAATACTCCCCCTCAAGAGGAAACCCAAAATCACAAAAAAAACAAAACAAATATGAACTATCTAAGTTCACACATCCCTCTCAAGGGAAAAACCTAAATCACAAGAAAAGAGCACAAGTACATCAAACAACACCAACCAGTAACAACAACAAACTCCTGCTAAACTTCATAGCATAGCAGGGCACAACTACACATAATGTCAAGACATATAGTCTGATATCTCAAAATAATCAAAAGCAGCACAGACTCAGTAAAACATCACTCCTTATCACATCACATCCTGAACATTCTGAATTATCTCAGAAACACATGCAGTTGAAAAACATGCAGCTAGAAAAACCTTCTTTAAACCACAAGCATGACAGACACTCATGCTCCCCCTAAATTATTGCATACAACAAGCAATTACAAAACACATTAAAACATGACATGATGTCATGAAATCTATTCCAACATCAGCAACAACAAACATACTAACACTTTACTCCCCCTTTTTAGCCAAAAATTGACAAAAATAAAGTAAATGTAAACAAATATAAATGGAAGCAGAAAATTGCAATGGAAACACACAATATTGGAAACACAAAAGTGCATAACACATACACACATATGGAAACACACAATTAAATTATCTTCAAGTAATCTTCCACATCTTTCCCCTGTCAAAGATCCTTCTAAATTCTGATAGAGAGCTCTTTATTTTCCTGATTTTCATCATCTTTCACAATGACAGGATCATTATTGGTGTCATTGTCAGCATCATTTTCTTTTGTAACAGTCACCTGAGGTGATGTTTCAACATCTGTATGCTTCTCTAGAGTTGAGTCATCTATCACAATATTAATAGATTCCATCATTGTCTTGGTTCTTGTGTTAATACTCTATAGGCTCTGATGTTTGTGGAGTAGCCTAGGAATATCCCTTCATCACTTTTGGGATCCATTTTCCTTCTTTGTCACAATCCACCATAATATAACATTTGCTTCCAAAGACATGGAAGTACTTGACAACAGGGTTTCTTCCCTTCCATAATTCATAAAGAGTAGTTGAAGTACCAATTCTCAAGGTAACTCTATTATGAATATAACAAGCAGTATTCATTACTTCATCCCAAAAATGATATGGCAGGTGCTTAGCATGAAGCATGTCCCTAGAAAATTCTTAAAGAGTCATATTCTTTCTCTCAACTACTCCATTCTGTTGAGGAGTGGTGGGAGAAGAAAACTCATGATTGATGCCTTCTGAAGAGCAAAATTCAACAAACTTTCTATTTTTGAATTCCTTTCCATGATCAATTCTAATTCTGATAATTTTTCTTTCCTTTTCTCTTTGAAGCTTTTGGCATAATCCCTCAAATATTTCAAAAACCTCTGATTTTTCTCTAATGAAATGCATCCAGGTGAATCTTGAAAAATCATCCATAACAACACAAGCATACCTTTTTCCACCAAGACTCTTAACTTGCATGGGACCCATTAAATCTATGTGAAAAAGTTTCAACACTCTTGAAGTAGTTAGATGTTGCACCTTGGGATGAGACATCTTGGTTTGTTTTTCAATTTGGCACTCACCATAAATTTTTCCTTCCTCTATCCTGAGCTTGAGAATTCATCTATTAGCTTCTGCTGATATAATCTTCTTCATCCCTTTCAGATGTAAATGACCAAGTTTTTGGTGCCATAGTTGAACTTCATCTTCTTTAGACAGTAGGCATGTAGAATAACTCTTTGTTGAATATGGTGTCCACAAGTAACAATTATCTTTAGATCTGACTCTTCTCATTAAAACTTCATCCATCTCATTAGTGACCACACATTCAGATTTAATGAAGTTGAATTTCAACCCTTGATCACACAGTTGACTTATGCTAATCAAGTTGGCAGTCAATTTACAAGAAGCACATTCTCAAGACTAGGAGATCCTGCACAAGCTAGTTTTCCAACTCCTTTGAATTTCTTCTTTTGCACCATCCCTAAAAGTGACATAACTAGTAGAGTGTGACCTAATATTGACCAGAAAGTTCTCTATACTAGTCATGTATCTAGAACACCCACTACTAAAGTACCAGTCTTCTTTGGTAGAAGCTCTGAGAGAAGTATGAGCAATAAAAGATTTGATAGTTTCTTTGAGAACCCACTTTTTTTTTGTATTTTTCATTGCTTTATGATTAACCTTGGGCTGAACACAAGACCTAGGATATCCATACAGTCTAAAACAGAAGGGTTTGATATGGTCAAACTTACCACATTAATGACATCTCCACTACTGGGCCTTGCTTCCATTTTTACCATACTTATACCTGTCTTGATGTTGAGACAGTTGTTCTAACATCCATGGCTCTTCCACCCTTCCAGTTGGAATGAGTTTTGTAGCCTTAGGGTCTCATTTTAGGATTTGATTATTAAACCTTATGCCTCTTAAGTCACCAGCCTTTTGTCCAACTTGAAGAATTTCATCTAACATGTTAGAACCATTACTCAATATTCTTATAGACTTGTTCATATTTTCAAGTTTGGAGGTCAGCATGATCACCTCACCTTGTAGACTATAGATGTTGGACAAACACTTTTCCTTCTCATACTGAAGTTAAGAGATAGTTTCATGTTATTTTTCACTTTTAATGCACATGTCTTTGTAGGAAACGACTAGTTCAACATAAGGAGTATCTTCATCACAAGACTCTACATCAGATGCCCATCTTCCAGTTAAAGTAGTTACACATTTTGCTGTCTCATCATCACTTTCATTTTCCTTTTCAGGCCACAAGGTAGCCAACCTCTTAAGTTGTTTCTTTAGATAAGTGAGACATTCTGCTTTAATGTGTCCAAACCCTTCACATTCATGACATTGAACCCCTCTATTTTGATTGGTCCTTTCTTTAGTCCTTGCTCTTCTTCGAAAGTCATAATTCCTGCTGGAGTTAGAACTGATGTTCTTGGAATTAGGTCTTGACTTCCTCTCCATTCACTTTAGCACTTGATTGAACTGTTTTCCTAGTAACACAATGACACTGTACATCCTTTCATTTGTATCAAGTTCACTTTCTTCCTATTTGTCTTTTGATTTGGAAACAAAAATAATGCTTTTGCTCTTCTTTTCAGTTTTGTCATTAATGGTCCATTCAAAGGTTTAAAGTGACCCCACGAGCTCATCAACTCTCATATTACTGATGTTTCGAGGTTCTTCAATGGATGTGAAATTTATGTCAAATTTCTTAGGGATATACTTAAAATTCTTCCTAACCAACTTTTCTTCTGATATCTTTTCTCCCAAGGCACTGAAGGCATTATCTATTCCAAAAACATTCATGTAAAATTCATGGATACTTTCATCTTCCCTCATCTTAAGGTTTTCAAATTTGGTAGTGAGTAGCTGAAGTCTAGACATCTTTACTTTAGACGTGCCTTCATGAGTTGTCTTAAGAATTTCCCAAGCATCCTTAGCCACAGTACACATGTTGATCAGCCTAAATATGTTCTTGTCAACTCCATTGAATAAAGCATTCAAGGCTTTAGAATTTCTAAGAGCAACTCCAACTTCTTCCTTGGTCCAATCCTCTCCAGGTTTCAGAAATTCCTTCCTATCTTTATCTTTAACCACAAGATGTTCCTAGCCCTTGATGACAACTTTACAAGTTTTGTTATCCGTGGATTTTAAAAAAGCTACCATACGTGCTTTCCAATAATTATAGTTAGGTCCATCCAAAATAGATGGTTTATTCATATTACCTCTTCCTTCCCTATCCATAGTGCCAGAAAAAAAAACCATTGAAGCTCATACAAAAATAGAACAGGGTAACCAGCTCTGGTGCCAATTGAAATTCTGGCACGCATATACCAAATATCGAGACAAATGTCACAATACTGGAATCAAGACAGTTTGATCACATAAGTAAATATGCAGAAACTTAAAGGGCGAAAAGATAAAGAGCATCACTAGTTGTTAACCCATTTCGGTGCAATGTCACCTACATCTGGGGGCTACCAAGCCAGGAAGGAAATTCACTATGATAGTATTAGTTCAAATCTAAACTCCTCAGTTTATAAATTCTTGCATAATCACTACCTTATTCAACTTCTACCCAGACACCTTCTAGATATGAGATCCTCTTCTCACTTCCTCTTAGTCACAAACTAGTGACAATTTAACAACCACCCAAAATAGAAGTACCAACCCTCAAAGTACAATGTTTGGTTTTGCTTAAAAGCTTCAACCAAGATCAATACACTATTGCTTAAAAGCTTTAGAGTGAATAATTAACAATGAACAATCAGTCAACTTAATGCATAAAACTTGATACAAGAGTGACATACAAAGAAAACACACTAAACTCTAAAGAAACTCCAATACACGACTAATCCTCATTCTTCAAAATCCATGCAATGTTCAAGTTGTAATAGGTATAGGTCTTCTCTTTAAAAAGTCTTCAGATCTCGTGGGCTTGGTCTTCAAAATAAAATGCAAATCACCAGGAATTAGCTTCAAATCATCAGCATAATTTCCTGCACAAAAATAGGAACAAAATACAAAGTATCCTAAAAAAGGTTCAAAGATCCTTTTTACGAAAACCAACACAATCTGTCAAAACAAAAGTTTCCACAATATCCCTCATTGGATAACGCAAACGTGTGAATTAAAACACACTCAAAATTCACACTAAAAATATCAAAACAATCATGCCCTAACTTTCTGGTATAACATGTCCTAGCACATGTCACAACATCATGATGAACATGATGTCTGACTATCATGGTAGGACATCTGGTTTAACATCTTACTGACATAATGTTTTACCAAAATATTATAAATCCGAAAAGTGTAGAACTTACAAATAACTTTCGCTTTCTGAATGTTCTTGGATTTTGAAAAGTCTGCTTCCCTTGAGCATTTGATGCATCACTAGAAGATCATTGTCAACCTAGTTTCCTGACTTGCAGGAGCACCAACTGAAGGGGCTCGATCATTGTCAGCTTTCCCAGAGGATATTAAGAAGACTGATTCAAAATCCATTACTTTGGAATCAACAACTCCCAATAGAGCTCCAACTGCATAAACATGACCAACATTTAGAATATTCCATTTGTACGTTCACCTAAAAAATAAAGTTAATCAATTATAGCTTAAATCAACAATGATATAAAAATAAGGTTCACAAGAAATCTGGCATATGAAATAGAATAATCAACAACAATGATGCAATCTCCACCCATAACCTCAACCACCTGAAAATTTAAAGAAATATACACGTAGATCATTAAAGAGATTACCATTTGCAATAAAAATATGTGAGTATATTTTACCTTGCCAGTAAAATTCTGGTCATGAATTGCCTTGGAATTTGAAACCGGTGGCACATAGTTTGTCCAAATTCTTAACCTACTTTTCTTAGGCTCAAGCTCTGCAGACTTCAGTTTCCGCTTTGCATCTTCTTCCGTCATGTTTGTACTCCATTCAACATATTTAGCAAAACCCTATTTGGTGAAAAAAATTAAATTGAGAAAGACTTAAGGCATATATTAAATGACATTTCATGGGGTAAAAGACATGGAGAAACAGTTTGTCTGGGCTCAATTTAGGAACTCTTACAAAATCAACACTTTTCCTAAATCTTAAACCAGATTCAGATATCCTGAGGCTGGAAGAAAAAACACAGATTTATAGTTAAAATAGAAAAGTGAAAACGATAACAAAAATGTAAACAAAAACGAATGCAAACAGATTTAAAAGAGAAATGAAACAACTTTACCATTATCAGTGAACAAATTCTTGATAAGTTGAATGAATTTGTGGTGGAGATGACCGTGCAACAGTATGAGCCACTAAGGAGGGTGAGGAACCTGTTAGAGTTTGAAGGGAAAATAGAAAGAGGAGAAAAATGTTGTTCGGAGGAAAACTGATGAGAGAGAACATATAGAAAGGTTGTCTCAAAAGTTTAAAAATTGAAAAGAGTATCTACTAATTTGTTGCCACTTGACAATATAGGCTATTTTCTTTGGACATGAAATGTGTATTAGTCAATTACATGTAAGTTGACAACATGTAAGTGTAAGTTTAAAAGTTAAAAAAGGATAAATTAGAGAGTACTTATGGATGTTTTGATCTAGACAGTAGAAGGACATCTATATTTATTTCTTGGCAAAACTGCTCTTTTAGTCCTTTAAGTTATTTTAAAATATCAAACTAGTCTCTTACATTTTTTTGTAACACTTTGGTCTTTTTTTAAAAATCTCTGTTACAATTAATTGCAAACTCATATATCATTTGAACTAATTTTTTGCGTTGATCACAAATATGCAATCAAATTTATCAAACAAGTTACAGTTCATGAGAATCAGGTAAAAATGGACGAAATACATAATGAAAAATCAACGATTAGACCAAAATACACAATCGAACGCAAAACTAATTACATGTTCGTGATCAGCGCAAACAACCAGTTCAAATGGTATATGAGTTTGTAATTTATTATAACAGAATTTTTAAAAAAGAATCAAAGTGTTAAAAAAAATTTATAAAACTAAATTGATATTTTAAAATAATTTAAAAAACCTAGACTTCCAATGGTTGATTAATGACTACAAATTCAAGGAACAAATCTCTTATTATGTGGAGTCTTAATTGGGTGCTTTACTTCAATTTATAAATAAATTAAAAAAATCTTTAACGCCGACGGAAAAGGAAAAAGTAAGAAGTAAAGGACTTCCATATTCAGTTTTCACGATTTATCAACAACGTGTTAACAAGGTAAACAAAACTCTTAACACAGGGGAGAACACTTGTATCATAAGCGAATAAAAATAAGTGCTTATTTCGCCGGTAACAAACGCGGTGGCAACCATCTTAACTTAACTCTTCATACCTCCTTCACACCCTGAACGCCAATTTTCACTCAACAACTATCAAACTCCAACACGCTAGCTCTGCCTTCTAGAGACGCGTGGCGCGCCAAGAGGTGGGGCTGGTGCGAGCGCGTAAACAATTTCCACCTCTGCGATTCCAATTTTGCAACCGATAGTTCGATCTATGGTCTATCTCGCCGATCAGTGTTGTTGATATCGTAAAGTGTGTTTGAGTGTGAGGAAGATAGAGAGATGTGGGTGTTTTACCTGATCTCGCTTCCTCTAACAACCGGTATGGTGCTTTTCACGTTGAGGTACTTCGCCGGTCCTGATGTTCCCCGATATGTGCTTTTCACCGTTGGATATACTTGGTTTTGTTCACTCTCCATCATCATTCTCGTCCCTGCTGACATTTGGGCGGTACTGTTTCTTTTTCGTCTTTCTTGATTTTCATTTCCGTTGTTTTATAGTTTCACATGAGCGGGTTTCGTTTTGTTAGAATTTTAGTTTCAATTATGCTGATATATATTTTGTGGTGGTGTTAGTGGTGTAGATTGTCTTAAGTCTTAACTCAGGATTATAGGTTTAGGAATGTTTTACCTAGCTTTCCTCTTGAAGATTGTTGCCAGAAAAACAATGTTGAATTGGATGTTTGATTAGTGTGGAAACTAATTCCGTTTTTTTTTTTTTTTCCATATATATGGTTAGTTCTTCCATTACTTCTTTTTTCCATATATATGGTTAGTTCTTCCATTACTTCTTTTGCTTTACCACTGTGGAACGAATGCATGGGTGGTTTGTATGCCCTTAGGTAATCTAGACTCTAGATTCTGGGAAAGGCTTTAGAGTTTGATAATCATTGAGTAGAGAGAAAGAGAGAGTGTTTGTTAGAGAAACTGAAAAATGCTTGATTACACATTTCAGTTTACAATGTAGTTATTTATAGTTGGTTGTAGAGTGCTACTTATAACTGAATTTTGACAGGGGAAGGGGAGGGAGTTGGGCCAAGGCCCAATTCCCATTACAAGGAAATCCAACCCATATTCCTAATAAAGGCAAGGCATACTGAGACGAGTGGAAAAAGACATGGATTATAAACATTTAACATTTTCTGAATAAAAAGCTTATATCTTAGAGGAAGCCTAATCTTTCAAACGAGACTTGAAATTTTGAACACGGGGAAATTTTTAAAGTAGAAACTTGGAGAAATTTTTTTAGTTCTTTTATAACACTGGAATGTTGTACCTTGGATTAGTGTGATAACGCTAAAATTTGGACAAAAATTAAGCTGTTTCCTTATTATGAACCAGGAAGCTTCATGCCTTTTTATTTTGTAGTTAACCTTGTTTCATTTAAATCTTGTTTAATCTGCTGCATTGCCTCTTCTTTCCTATTCAGCTCAATTTGACTGTTATTTGGCAAATAATGGGGTTTTTTCCCCTTCGAATTGTAGATTTTTGAAACTTTATATTTTTATAAGGTGCAAAGTGCTGTGGTTAATTGAAGAACTGTATGTGTATTATTTCATTCATTAATGGTGTTTCTATGACACTTTCAGACGATAGCTTCTCACACTGAGAATGGAGGTATTTCTTTCTTTTGGAGCTGGTCATATTGGAGTACATTTTTGCTTACTTGGTACGCCAATTTAAAGCTTGTGATCATGTTTGCATCACTTTCATAGCCTTGTATTCCGTGCACTTCAAACGAGGTAGCTTGTTAGAAAGGCACGCTGAATCTGAGCTCCACATGCAGTTGATGATCCAAATTTCAAAGTTTTCTGACCTAACTTGGTTTTTCATGTGATAGTTACTTTGTCATGTGATATATTTTTATGTTTAATTGCTAAACTTAGTTGCTTTTGTGTATGCAGTGTGTTGCTAAATTGGTTTATATACTTGTCTACACATTAATCATGATATTGCAAGGAGATATTTTATTAGTTTTTAAACATTAGAGATGCAATTTCCTCATATTTAAATTATTTATCCTAAGCAGGGCTGTGGTGCCCCTTATTCAGGGTTTTGAAGATGCAGGGGATTTCACTGTATCAGAAAGATTGAAGACTAGTGTACATGTTAATTTGGTTTTCTATCTAATTGTGGGATCCATTGGCCTTTTCGGAATTATTCTTCTCATTATGATGCACAGGAGCTGGTTAGTTCTCATCTTCTTAGCCTTATTTATTTTGTTACCTTATGATGTTAGCATCGTGTTAGCTTCATATCGTTGCTTCTTGGAGTTTCTCTCTCTGTCATCAAGATTGTTGTTTTCGCTTTGTAACTTCCTACAGTTTCCTCAATGTCAACGACACACATGACAACTTATTTCTTTTTATTATTTACTACTATATGCAGACATGCTTTGTTTTGACGCTTAACGGCATACTTTGTTATGATATAAGTGACTGATATATTGAAAATTGACTTGAGTTTGTGCAGATCAAATGTTCCCTCCCTCTGCTTGAGTGAATAATGAGATTTTTAAGAGACTTATGTAAAATATTTATCTTTCTGATAAAGCTCTGGATTTGCAAGTTCAGATTTCAATCTAACTTGTATAGTCTTTTGGCATCTGTGCATTTGATCTGCATGGCTAACACAATTTATGTGATAACATTTTAAAAAAAATCTCAATATAACATCTCGAGTATACAATAATATAGATAAATGCATACCAAAACGTTGTGAGGTCATTTGAAATAAAGTATAGTTATTTTTTTGGTTACTAAGACCGTGCTTGGGTTAGGGTAGGCCATATCATTAGAGTGGTGTCCAACTGTCTTTGGATCTAAATTAGGAACTTGGGAAGGGAGGGGTACGTGGTAGGATGTTCCAGTAGTGTTGAATCTCGTACGAGGAACTTCTAGATTGAATATCTAATAGAGAATAAAATGAAATGCTATGAGGTAGAACAAAGTAAAGTGGAACGGGCTATTTGAAAATTTAATGATTGAATGGAGAAAAATGTTTCCACCCCAATGCCCTCAAGTTGGAGGGCAAGACGAGTTAGGATATTGAATGGAATGGGATGAAATGCACTTCATCCATCATGTTCCATTCTATTCAACCATCTTTCAAAAACTCTAAACAATGGAACCTACTATGTTATTGTTCCGTTCTATTCCATTCCTTTCCCTTGCATATGACCATAAGCATGTATCTGATTATCTGTGAATTAGACTCATGAGATAAAGAAATTACAGGTCTAACCTTAAATTGCATATGTAAGTCATGACTCTTCAATAATCAGTGGCTTCTATGATTTTTCATGTCATGAACACATAAAATATCTTCTCATTACCCAGCTATCTGTTTTTTTTTTTCATATGGTTGACATGACACTTAGCATAAAATAGGGTTTTTTCCACTTGTATTAGTGTGTTTATTTTTCAGTTTTAAATAGAGCCATACTTTTTTTAGGAATGATTTATAGTTGGTTGATACTTTTGTAAGCAGGACTGGGAGTCTTTTGGGATTTGCTATGACTTGCTCAAATACATTTGGACTTGTTACGGGAGCATTTCTTCTTGGCTTTGGTTTAAGTGAAATTCCTAAAAGCATTTGGCGAAATGCCGATTGGACAACCCGCCAGAAAGTTCTTTCCCACAAAATTGCCCAAATGGCTGTCAAACTTGATGATGCTCACCAAGAACTTTCAAATGCTATTGTTGTAAGTCACACCGTTAAAGTTGAATGTAAAATATATTTTGCAATTTTACTGTTAAGAAGACATTACTGTGAATTGATTTATAAAATGTTTTAGTTTTTCATAGAGCCCAACTTAGTCATTGAGTCTATGTAACCAAACCATCTACAGAGACAAGGCTTGGTTGTGGCTGTTTTCCTAGTGCAAATATACTGTTCAGTATTATAAAGCCAACTTTTTCGTGTTTACAATTTATGTCCTACTTATTAAAAAGTTTACTAAAAGAACCATGCTCCCAGTTGTCTTTCTCCAGTTGGCTACATTTCAAGTTCTGTATGCATTGAAAATCTTATTTTTTGATACTCATGCTGAGCAAAAAATATGCATCATCATGGAGTACTGGTTTCAATTTTCAAGAGTCAGTCAGTGACATTTGTATGTCTCCATCAATTCTACATTTTTCTTCCCTTTTGGGAAAAGCATTCCTGTGGGCACTGCATTGTTGACGGTATAAAAACAATGAAATATTGAGTTTTTATCAACTTTTCGTTATATGAAAGATCTCAAAGGAATTATGCTTTTTTTTTTTTTTTTTTTTTGTGCGCATGGTTATGATGCAAAATAAGAATTGCTTGCTTCTGAGTATCTCTCTAAGAAATAACTTTACAACCTATCCCCCAACACACAGACACACATAATTCTTGGAGCTTAATGATTGTTCATTTGTGTAGGTTGCCCAAGCAACCTCCAAGCAGATGTCTAAACGGGATCCTTTGAGACCTTATATGAATGTCATTGATGATATGCTTACTCAAATGGTATTGAGCACTTGCTTAACTTCTTTGATCAAGGGTTTTGATACAGAATCTGTATTGGCAGTTTTGCTATCTTTGTTAGGCATAACATTCAATTTTTCAGTTTAGAGAAGACCCATCCTTCAAACCACAAGGTGGACAATTAGGGGAAAATGATATGGATTATGATACAGATGAGAAGTCAATGGCAAAACTAAGGCGCCATCTTCGAAATGCTCGCGAAGAATATTATAGATACAAAAGGTAAGCCTGTTATCAATTTCATCTGTTCTTGAATCCTTTACAGCATATATGGTAAATTCAATTGTTAGTATTTTACAATGAGGAAATCATTTATTAGATCTATAGCTATTTATTTTTGTTCTACATGTCAATGATAATGCCTACAGCTTATTAATTTGATTAGTGAAAATTAAATTTCTGATCTGTTTGGAGAGTCGAAGAAGGATTTACGTAAGAGGTTGGAGATTTGGAGACGAGTCTTAGAAACATATGACTTTTGTCTAAGCAGAAGTAAGACGGAGTAATTGGAATGTAAGTTTAGCAAAGGAGAAGCGTCTCTAAACTAGAGGTGAAAGTTGGAGACCATATTAGACCACAAGTCACGCGGTTTAAATATCTTGAGCCCGCAATACAAAATGATGTAGAAATATAAGGAGATGTAAATCATTGAATTCAAGCTGAGTGGTTGAAATGGAGGAAGACTCGGGGGTTTTATGTGACACAAACATAACGCTCAAGCTGAAGGGAAAATTTTATTGGACAGAGATAAGACCTGCAATGTTGTACAACACACAATGTTGGGCGGTTAAAATTCAACACAAGAATAAAGTTAGTGTAGCAAAGATGAGGATGTTGCGTTGGATGTGCGGTAACTTGTAAGATTAGACGGGATTAAATTAGAAATGACAATATTAAAGAGTGTTGGGGTAGTTGGAAAATAGAGTTAGGTGGTTTGGGCATGTAGAGAGAAGATCTGTAGATTCTATTGTAAGAATAGTAGATAAGATGGAGAGGAGGCAAACAACTAGAGGTAGACGAAGACCTAAAAAAATTATAAGAGAAACTATTAAGAAAAATCTCGAGATTAATGAATTGGATAGAAACACGTCTTTGATAGAACATTATGGTGTAATTTAATCCATGTAGCCTACCCTATTTAGTGGGATAAAGCTCAGTTGTTGCTGTTGTTATTACGATATATGCCCCGCACATTACTTCTCTAGGTATGATTCTTTTAAATTTTCTGCACTACTACTGAATCTTACAATTGGTGTAATTAATTATTATCCTCATTAATTTCATACTTTTGGCTTTACTTGGACAGTGAAGAGTCCCATCTTTGCTTCCTAGCATCTATTAACATGAACAACACCTTGTAAATCTATGGAAGTTTTATTGCGCATCTAACATAATGATTGATATATGGTGATACTGTATATATGGCAGTTTTATTGTTTGTTGTAGCTCTTACTTCTGTCAATTTTTTACAACAAAGGCACCTTAGATTTCCTTCAGCGATAGTCAAAATTTATTTGATATTATTGCTTTTGCAGTGAGTATATAACTTATGTACTTGAAGCCCTTGAGTTGGAAGATACAATAAAGAATTATGAACGTCGCAACTCAACTGGATGGTTTGCTTCTACCTTATTTTTTCTGCTTTGTTGGTTTAGGAGGATACTTCAATATCCTATAATATATTGCAGTTCTAGAACCCTCACCTTACCCAATATTTCATGCTATATTTTCAGGGAATATAATTCAACCATCAGACCTGATCGGACTGGCAAGTTGGGGTCCTTATTTGATACTTTGGGTAACTACAAGACTTATTACTAAACCTGTTTTTTTCCCAACTTCACGGAATATGTCTTTGCTGCATCTGGAATAGCATGGATTATTTTTTTATGATTATTTGTAATGCTCTTTGGATTGGATTTTGTGATGATATTAACAAAAAAATAATGCTTCGTACCTGACTTGCTCAGACAGTTACTATGACAATGAGACCTCTAGTAATTCTGTTGACATATCTTGCATAATTTTTTTTTTTTTGCATGATCGCAATATTGCATAGGAGCAAAATAATGTATTGACTACTGATATGTTTATGTATTTATGAGCAATTGACTATACGATCTTTATAAACATTGTGGATTTTTATATATACATATATACGAATAAATTTTTCGTAACATGTCTTGACCGTGTTGTATCGTATCCATATTGTACTATGTATCCGGGCTTCTTAGGTTTTATCTCACTTTTGTCTTGCCTTTCTCGAATTAGATTTTCTTGGTACATGTTATGTTGCATTAGTTAATCATGCAAGGATAACTCCCCGTTCTTTTTTGAATAAGGAATATTTTGGTTAGAGGTTGAAATTGTTGTTCTGAACTGATGGCTATTCTTTGCAGAGTTTTTTTGGAAATGCATTATAAGGAAACAAGTTGAAAAAGGCTTTGCTGTTTTACTTGGTATCATGTCTGTTGCGATTCTTTTAGCAGAGGCAACTCTGCTGCCTAGCATAGATCTATCACTTTTCTCCATTCTTATAAAATCCGTTCGAACACAGGAGCTGCTTGTGCAGGTAGACCGATTCTGTTTGAGATATTTTCCGTACAGTGGGCATTTATATGCTATATGTATGTTTATATTTAAAATTTGATTCTCTATTAATATAAAATCTGTTGGGACTCAGGAGATGCTTGTGCAGGTAGACCGACTCTTAAGAGTTTTTTTTTTTTTTTATATATGTAAAATATTTTCCTCTTTTTTAAAAGAGTTTTGGATGAAGATTCCGTTGTGAAATTGTTTAAACTTTTATTGTGGATTTTAGATAAAAAGGGGAAATAAATAATAAGAATTTTGAAGGTTATTGATAATAACTTGGTACAAGAGACTAAATTATTAACCCCTATTTAAAGGGATGCAATACAAGGCCTCTCGCAATCCTAAATAAGTAGGAAAATTAGGAAGAAGATCATAATAACATCTAACTAATATAGATACTAATCTTAGGAGATAATATTATATACTCTAAGATTAGAAACTGATCCTAGGAGATAGGCTAAGATATTCTAACATAATATCAAGTTATTGTGAGATACTATATCTTAGAGGGCGTTTGTTTCATGGATTTTAAAATTATTTCCAAGAATAACTTACCTGGGAATACAATGATGGGAATTTGATTCCAGCGTGTTTTCTAAAAAATGTGTTGGGAGCATAATTTAATATTCCCAAGAAAATTGGCTTTTTTACAAAAAAAATATTTCATGGCAATACACATTTCCACTTTCTACATGGGAGTAAAGTCACGGGAATTGTGGAAGGTATGGGAAGATATTCCGTTTCTAGGAATCTTTATACCTAGGAATAGTTTTTATTTTTCTTCTCAATCTTATAACAAACATGGGTATAGTCATTTTCTTATCATTTTTATTTCCTGAAATCTGATTCTTAGACTTGGAAATCATATAACGTTTTAGATGAAGTCTGTCCTATCTCTTATAACTTCTTTGTGATTTAGACAGCATTAGTTAGTGTATAGGTCAATATGGGTGCGTTTTTGTCTCTCTCTTTAATGAAATAAGCTTTCAGCCCTTTAGGCTCAGGGATGCACATAATGCAAACAAATTGCTAATGGGAATCTCACATGTGTCTTTGCTTCAATAAAATGCTTTTGATTCTACACTGCTACTTATTTGAAATGAAGACAAACTTCATTTTGAATCTCATGTCAATGTTATGCCCAACTGTTCTAACATCTATGCGTTCATGGCAATTTAGAGTTCAGTGTCCCTGTATTGTAAATTATAACAATCTATTTTTAGTAATGTGACTCATGTACTGTGATGTATTTTTCTGTTCACACTTTGATTTTTGTAAAGATTGTATGAAATAACTTACCCTCAACTTCTTGTACAGGCATTTGCTTTTGTTCCACTCATGTACATGTGCATCTGCACATACTATTCTTTATTCAAAATTGGAATGTTGATGTTTTATTCACTGACGCCCAGACAGACCAGCTCAGTTAACTTGCTTATGATATGCTCGTATGTTTTTTATTTGATATATTGCTACCGCTCATATTTGTCTTTAATTCCCTATGATGCCACATGAATACCGGTTATATTTATATCCTATTTTTTCCCAGGATGGTGGCCCGTTATGCTCCCCCTATATCATACAACTTCCTCAATCTCATTCGCCTCGGTCCTCATAAAGAAACTATATTTGAAAAGGTATTCATATGAATCCTTTGACCTGTCAATTTCCTTAAAATATTATTTCTCTTGTCTAAACCAATTAAACTGTGGACGGATGTGATTCCATGTATTATTGTCTGCTGTGATATTTCATTTTGTACTTATCAGTTTGGCATAAACATCAAATTACTTTCAAATGATCTAAACCATTGAGAGGGATCCATGTTTAAACTGCTGTATCATTTGAATTGATTCATATATGATATTTTGACACCATTTGGTCTATTTAGCCAATCTCACTTAGTGGGGAATGGCTTCAGTTGTTTGTCATCCTAGAAATTGCTATTTCAGTGTTTAGCCCAGCTTCTTTAGTCTAAAAAGCTAAACGTAAAAATGATACATTAAAAATAAGTTTAAAGCTCTTTGGTAATTTTAGTTTTTGTTGTCGTTGTGGAAACTACTTTTAAAGTAATAATTGTTTGGTAAATTTTATAAAAGCTCGGTTTCGTTAAAAATAACTAAAATTTAATGAAATATTTGAAAAGTAAAACCATGATTCTCCCAAAAATGTAACATTTCAACTGTCTGATTCAAATAGTGGTCACATTTCAAGAAGCTCCGAAGATGCTCCTGAAAAGTCTCCTCGAACAGCTTATTAAAAAGCTCTTTGAATGTTTTTTTTTTGTATAAAATAAGCTACTCTGTTTATAAGGCCTTAAAAAATTGTTTGGCACAAATTCTCTTAAGGAGCAGAAAAGTCCAAAATAAGTTGGGCAAAACACCCATAACGCTCAACTATTTCTTCATTAAGTTAACGGATGAAAGTTTATTTCCTTCTTTCTATTTGCATTTTAATTGTACATAAGATGACCTATCTTCTTAGTTTTGTTGTCTTTAATTACATGTGTCAGTGATTTTGTTGACTTTGATTTAGTTTTACACGTCTTTTCTATTTTTGTTTCAGGATAACTTTTCTCATTTGTGCTTAACTTAGCTAGCAACTACTAAACTATCTGAACTTTTTCCCCAGAACATTTTTTCTCCTTCGTCAATCTTTTTTTAATCAAGTGCATTATTATCTATGATTGCAGCGAATGGGAAATATTGACAATGCCGTCCCTTTATTTGGGGATAGGTTTAACAAAATCTATCCACTTATTATGGTTACATACACCCTTTTGGTTGCCAGCGACTTCTTTGACAAAGTATTTGATTTTTTGGGGAGCTGGAAGAGATATATTTTCAAAACTGAAGCAGAGGATATGGATGGTTTGGATCCATCAGGAATAATTATTTTACAAAAAGGTATCAAATGAAAATTTCCATCCTTAAAACTTTATATCAAGTTGGTCAAATGACAAATCTGATATGAATTATTGAATGCTGACTTCACAATACTTATGCCTGATTGGTTCTGTTTTATTTATAGAGCGGTCTTGGCTTGATCAAGGGCGCAAAATCGGGGAAGAGCAAGTTGTTCCGCTCGCAAGGAATTTCAATGGAATTGATATTGAATCAGGCAGCAATTATAGGGTATGTAGTAGACATATACTTTCAAAAAGTGGAAGCAATATGATCTCCATTGTTTTCTGTCATGTATCATATATCCAATTTAACCTAATGGATTTTTTAGTTGTCATGTATGACATTTGGAACTACTACTTTCTTTTGGTATTATAGTTCACTCATCTTATACCTTGTACTTCTTCAGGAGAGGAATGGTGTTGAAATGAAGACAACTGATTTAATTACTGAAGAAGGGAACGTAGGTGTGACGAAAACTTTGGATGAAGAGACAAGAAGATATGGCTCGAGCAGAGAAGCTATAAGCAACAAGTATGCAGCGATTAGAGGGCAGGGTGGGTCATTATCTAAATTTAAGGCAGAAGAGAAAAACACAGCCTCTGCTTATTCTGCGCTTGATGAAGGCAATACAAATTCTAAAAGTTCAGCTGGAGCACCGTCTTCAGGTTTGGCTTCGACATGGCACACAATGAAGACAGGCTTTCAGAGTTTCAAGTCCAACATAGGGGCCAAAAAGTTTTTACCTATACGACAAATACAGGAAAATGCAGTGTCTCGAGTGTCCTCGTCAGAGTCACTTGATGATATATTTCAAAGGCTCAAACGGCCATCTTTAGACCAAGTTACTTACAATGACGAGGACTAAGACGGAAATTGTTACTTGTAGTCCTTCTAGGCTATATTCATTTAGCAAGAACTTACAGCTGTAAATTGTTATTGGATTAACAATGCAGGTTCTTATTATCATGTACAGTGATGGGAAAATTATAAATGTTCTGCTTTGGAAAACAACACTAAATCCCCCATTGCAGCCTAAAGATGAAATATAGTCTACTACAGATATAATTGAATACATTACAAATCAAATCAATGTCACACAAATGCTATAGATGATCTTTAGAGTTTAGAAACATTACTTCAAAATTGTACCAGTAGACAGCGTAACCAATGTTTTGCCTGGTTAGAACTTGTAGCCTGATTACATTATCTTTCATTCTGCCCGAGCTACTAAAAAAATCTCAATTTATTTGGAGTAAAATTTGGATGATATAAATTGTTTAGAAGTCAGAAGTATCATTTCTGATGCCTTAAAATTAGTATTGTTTTGGCAATGCAAATGCAAACTCGTTGGGGTTTGAAGAACGTTATTTAATTTCATTTCACTCAGACGATAATTTTACTCCGGTTGCCTATTGGACTGCCTTATTCTTCGGTTAAAATAGATCTAAACTCCCTCTAAATAAATTAGACATGTTTGATGTTTGACAGTATTTGACACTGAAATAATACACATTATTTATTCTTTATAATTATAGCACGTGGGCTTAAAATTGATTGCAAAATAGCACGCCATGGAGGAGAACTGAAAGAATGCAAGATTTTGCTGTTTGTGTTGATGGAATTAAATAATAACAATAAAATGATATAATTGAAATCTAAAGAAATTTCTGATACAATCCACAACCGAATCATTCAAATTATGATACAAGTTCAAAATTTAATATGTAACACATCATGTATCAATCTTCAAGTCCTGGGTTTGACAACAGATTCCTCTGTTTCCTTTCTCTTGAGTTTAAGTACCTTGGACCAGAAGCCATCTTTCTTTCTTCCCCGACCTCCACCAACATCCCTATCCCTGACTCTGCTCCTCGGAGCAACGGCAAGCGACTTGCTCTTCTTCAAATTCAAAGCATTATTAAAGCTTATCATACAAGAAGCAGAACCGGCCGCATGCGAAGCATTCCGATGAAAGCGTCTATTACGACGACCCAAAGAACCATGATTTGTTGAATCATCATCAGTAGGTTGAGGAGAAGAAGGTGACAAAGGAGAACAATAGTAGAGAGAACAATCATTAGGGTTGTTAGTATAAAGCTGTGAGAGTTTGTCTCTTAAGCAAGAGGAACAAACACCTGGTAATTGTTTATCATTTGGATGCTCTTTGCACCTTACTCTTGTTGCTTCAAATTCACAAAACAGCTTCATTTGATTCATTATTGCTAACTTTTTAGATTTGGTGCCTATATGTGCTCGTGTGTATTGTTTATTTATACATCATTGGTCAAAGAAATAATGTGTTGAAAATTGAAATAAAACAATAATACAAAGGTCGACGACTCCGAAGGTTCCTGTTTTTCTCTATAATTGCATTTAATTTTATTAAACTAAATGATTATTTTTATTATTATATTCGTCAGGATAACGCATTGTATTAATAATTATTATTGTATACCAGAACGAGATTATTGTGTTGTGACTGCGTTCAATGTAATACATGTTTTTAGTTTTGTTTTTAAAAGCTAATCTTTCATGAAATCTGTAATTGAAAGTGACAGGCTAATAAATCTATGAAATATAGCGTTTTATTTTGAATTAGTTGTAATAGCGTTTATATATGATCATATGGATGATTTTTTTTTTTGTCTTAATGCTTAAATATATTTGTCAAAAAAATATTATGAGCTGTACTTCTTCCCCGTCACATTATAATTTTCTATTTACGTAATACACAAAAATCTTTTAAAAATTATTTATCATAAGTCCCCTTTATTTAAGGCCGTCTTGTTTAATTCTGTCTAAAAGTGGGAAGTTTTACCCCATACCCCTACACTTATACCTATACCTCTACATTAAAAAATTTTGGACCAAAATATTCTCGTATAAAAATTTATTATTTTTTAATTTTTTTTATATTTTTTTATTTGTTTACCGGAAGACTTTTTGGAAGTCTTCCGGTTCACATTTTTTTTTCCGTATGTTTACCGGAAGACTTTTTGAAAGTCTTCCGGTACATATTTTTTTAGTTTGTTTATCGGAAGACTTTTTGGAAGTCTTCCGGTTCATGTTTTTTTTTTTTAATTTGTAATTAATATTTAAGATTTATTAATTTTATATAAGACCAATTTAGTAAATTTTTGAATATTATACTTAAAATATAAAAATTTTATAAATAGAGAATCATTTTCAGAATATTTTCTATTTACTATAATTATTAGAATACTAGGATTAAAATCATTTATTTTAAATGATCATAATAGTAGAATTTTCTCAAATATCTTATTAATCTTAAACATTAATAAATAAAATAAATTTAAATATAAGATATAAGTTTACATTATTCAATATATTTAATCAAATGAAAACATATGTGATAAATAAATAATGTATTTTAACTTAAAATGATCACAATAAGTTAACTTGCAAAATAATATAAGTAATAAATTAATAATGTATTTTATTTAAAATAATCACAATAATAAAATACGCAAATAATGTGTTTTATTTATAGGACTGATATAGTTTTATTGATTATTTAATTTTGAATACTACTATGAATATAGTATTTAATCTATACTTTAGAACTCACATAATTATAAATATAAAAAATATTGTTTTATTACCCATATTTTTATTTAATTAAAAAAAATAAGAATATAAATTTATTATTTGTTTTTCATTTTTGTTTGATCTTTTTAATTATTTCACTTTATTTAATATTTTTAATAAAATAAATAATATATTTTATTTAAAGTAAGCACAGTATAGAATATGCAAAAAATAACATTAACAATTCACTGGTATTATAAAACGACTTATATAATATAATACTACCATAAACTAATATAGAACATAAATAAATATTATGTTCTATATAAATAATTTAAAAAAAAATATAGAATAGAAAATACAAATCTATAAATAAAAAGGTTAATAAAAACAATGTGACTTTTACTTTAAAATAATAATAAGATTTATAAATATAAAAACTAATAAAAATAATGTGTTTTTTACTTTAAAATATTAATTAGATTTATATCGAAAATAATATGAAAATTTAAATAAAAAATTACAAAAATAACGTTAAAAATAAATTTCATTTTTCTTTTGTAACATAATTTTTTTCAAAATTTTTATTAATTTATAAATATATTTTTATTTTTATTTTGTAACATTCTTATAAATAAGTTAAAATTTCTGATTTCTTTTTGAAAACTTTTGTTAATAAAATAGGATTTTAAAACAAGGCTACCAAAACATAAGAAAAATAAAAATAGGAGGATGGAAATTTTAATTAAGTTAAAAAAAATATTAATAGATCAATTCGTCGAATCAAGAAACTCATTGGTTCACTGGTCTGTGATTCTTGAGAAGCATAGAGCAAGGACTTTTGCTATCTTCCCATCTTGAATGACAAAAATTATGATAATTCGTGTAAGCAGATGAATGTTGTCTTCTGCTATCAAGATGTTTGAGATCTTGTGAAGAATGTAGTAACACCAAGGCGAGAATACCACAGATGAACAAAAGGCGGCACATAAATATTCAAAAAAGAAAGATTATAAAGCTCTATGTATAATCCATCAATCCGGTGATCCATAAAACTTTGAAAATGTTGGGATATAGACTCATCAAAGGAAGCATGAGACATCATAGAGAAATCTTTTGGAAGCGCTGACAAGGTGAAATAGGTGAGGTTGTAAACTCACAAAAGAATGTATGAATTGCTTCAGATGGAAGAAAACAAAGTGTTATTGATTTCATCACCAGAGTAACAAGACTGATGGATCAAATCAAGATGTGTGGAGAAGTGTTTACGTCAAGATCGATAGTTACAAAAATCTTGAGGTTATTGCTTCCAAAGTTCGATCATGAGGTAGTAGCCATAGAAGAATCGAAGGACCTGTCAAGCATGACAAAGGAAGAACTTCAAGGAACTCTTGAATCCCATGAAAAAAGAATGATTGAAAGATCTACAAGCAATACAAAGAGTGACGTGACTCTGCAGACACAATTAAGTAAAGATAAGAAAGGAAAAGGAAAATGGAATGGAAATAAAGGTAGAGGAGGCTACCACAATTCAACTGGTAGATGAAACCTACAAGAAGGTAGCTCATCAAGTCAGAGACAATCTTCAAACTAAAGCAATCGCAGAGGTAATGCTGCAGGTAGAGAAAGAGTTGATGGAAGAAAACCTGGAAAAAGCCATATTCAGTGTTATAACTGTCAAAAGTATGAACATTATGCAATTTAGTATTGAGGAGGTAAGAAGATCAAAAAAGTGATACAAGACTTACAAAACAAGAAGAAGATGAAGTGTTGTTGATGGTCACAACAAAAGAAGAAAGATTCAATGATCAGTGGTATCTTGACTCAAGCTACTCACCACACATGACTGGAAGGAGAGATTGGTTAATTAACATCAGTCTCTCGATGAAGAACACGGTGGAATTTTCTAATGATAATGCCATAAGTGCAGAAGGTATCAGTGATGTTCTGATGACGAGGAAGGATGAAAAACAATCGTTGATCTCCAATATGTTGTACATACCTGGCATGAAAAGTAATCTGCTAAGTATAGGCTAGCTTATCGATAAGAATTACAAAGTGGTGATTGAAAATAAAATGACGAGAGTACTAGAATCAAGTGACAAGTTAGTCTTGAAGGCTCCCATGTCTCATAATAGAACCATCAGGATTAAACTCAATGTGTTGGAACACATGTGTCTGGAAAATGTAGCTAGAGGGATGAATGACTATGAAATTACATACATGGTCATCTGAATTTCAATGACATTAGCAACATGAAGAAAAAGAACACAATTTTAGGTTTACTAGTAATCGACATTCCAAGTGAAGCGTGTGAATAATGTGTTCAAGCAAAGCAACACAAGAATAACTTTAACAAGGATACAAGAAGCAAGTCAAAAGATACTCTTGAAGTGATTTACTCAGATGTGTGTGGTCCTCTTCAGGTAGATTCAATTGGAGGTAACAAATACTTTGTTACATTTATTGATGATTACTGCAGAAAGCTCTGGACTAACTTAATTAAAAAGAAAAGTGATGCGATTAATGTCTTCACCAAATTTAAAGCTAGGGTGAAAAGACAAAATGGTTAGATGGTGGTGGAGAAAAGTGATGTGATTAATGTTTTTAGTTTTGTTTTTTTAAAAGCTAATCTTTGATGAAATTTATAATCGAAATTGACAGGCTAATACATCTATGAATATTTATTACTACTAGCGTTTTATTTTGAATTAGTTGTAATAGCGTTTATATATCTATACCTACATATAAAAGGGTTATGAGAAAATAGGCTGACCTACTTTTCTTTCACAATTACCCCTTAATAAATGATATATTTACTAGAAAACCACGTCAATAATAAATGCCAATAGAAGTTACAAACTAATTATTATTAAGTTCCTAATTATTATTAACTTCCTATTCTTATGTTTGCTGTTATTAACTCCATTCCCCTCTGCATACTTTTACATTTACATGTCAAAGATCATGCTCATACAACACTAAATTCACATAAAAAGAGAAGAACTAATTAATTGATTCACAAATAATATTACATGAAATGCACAAACTAAACACATGCACGAGAATTATCAACAACAAGAGCAGCATCTTGTTCACCCTGACTCCAAAAGAAGACGTAACCAAGCGTTAAACCAACAACAACAACAAAAACCCCTCCATCAATATATACCCAATCGCATAATTCACACCAAACAAAATCGATTCCACAACCTTATTTCTAAAAACCTTATTCAACTGCAGAAAAGGAGTATGAATCTCAGACACCGAAAAAACAACACAAGATGTGTTTTGAAAATTTCAAGAGTCTATTATACAAGTTTATTCTTCTAAGTTTTTTATGTACGCCAACACTATTTTCTTCTCTATAATACATGTGAATATATTAGTATTGTGATAAACTTGTGAGATTATATGATTTCTTTGACTATCATTTTTTATTCTTTTTAATCATTGTTCAAATATAAAATAGAACTATGGTTAGGGGAGATTTTTCAACTAGGGAGTATTGAATATTGTGAGACTTTTCCTTTCTAGAGCAACCCCTTTGTGAGAGACACATTACATACTCACTCAAAACTTTAAGGTGATAGGTGTATGTGTTCTCTCTGACACTCTTCAACGAGACACTCAACTCACGACCTGTGAGAATACTTTCGATACAAGTAAGTCGGTCCCTCACTCGAACCAAAGACTCATGATACCACTGTTATGAGAGATTTTTTAATTAGGGAGTATTGAACATTGTGAGACTTTTCTTTTCTAAAGGAACACCTTTGTGAGAGACACACCACATACCCATCCAAAATTTTAAGGTGATAGATGTATGAGTTCTCTATAAATGCTCAAGTCACCACATTTTTATCAAATATGTGACTATTATCTACACTACTCACATTTATTAGTACTTAACCAAATATGTGTACTCGCCATTGAGTTAATAAAAAAGTTTTATTGAATAAAGAAGAAGTTGATTTTCAATTGTGATATGCTTTTATTTCTTTTAATTCTGTTGCCACTAATTTTTCAAGCATGGTAATTTTGATCCATTGGTCATCCTTTAGTCAGTTTTATTTTATTGATTTTACCATTATACCTGCTACGTAGTACATACAGTTAGTTACAATACAATACAACAAAAGGATATTTACTATTACTTTTTATATAAAAATATATTGAATCATCGTAAGAAATTTGATAACTGCATAAATAATTGCTGCAACTTAATGGGTGGTTTTTTCCACTATACTTAGCAAACTAATTATTGATGCCCCTTAATTATCCTTTGTGAAAACAGAAAATCAACATAAAATTATACTGTGACAAAATGGAAAGGTTGAGTATTTCTCATTATTTTCAATTATATTTATAATTTTTCATATTTTGTTTTGTATAACAACTATGCTGTTTTTCACATTAAAACAGAAAAAATAATAATGTGACACACACAAACCTTTAATTTTATTTGCGCTAAAATTATTGTTTTTTTTTTATTAATTTTAATTTTCTTAAGTCAATAACAAAATTATGAAGATGTTTTCTAATTATTTACTTCTATATTTTTATTTTAACTATTTATTTTTTTCTGTTACGAGATCCATTTTTATGACATAATTTACTTGCTTTTGCCTTAAAGGTTCTTAAAGTTGAGATTCTAACCTTGATCTTACATTTTAATATTCACTACAGTTGATAATGGGTGAAAGAGAAGTGAAGTTTCAATGAGAATCATGTTGAATGCCATACCATGGTAGAGAACACCAGTACAAAATAATGAGATAAATGTTTAAATGCTATTACTCTGTACAATATTTTTCTTATTTTGATTTTAATTTAAATGCAATTATCAATTACTTGATGATATACTACTGTCGCTACTGCGAAAATCGAGGCCGACAATGACAGAAAAGTCGCCACCGTGCGTTATTTATCCTAAGAGGGGGAAATGAAACGCTCAGAGAAAACCTAACGAAAAGAGGGATAAGATCGGTCATCGCAACCAAATCTCGGGTTCGCGAGTCGGTTACGCAAGGGGAAGGTATTAGCACCCCTCACGTCCGCCGTACTCGACGGGATCCACGCTTGTTGTCTATCTAAAAGGGTGATTGAAACTATCTATCTACAGGCTCGAGGGCAAAAGAAAAAAGAAATGACTCGGCAAAGCAACGACGCTTTGTGCCTACGTATCTCATATGAAATGAGAAGTCAGAGTCAACGTAGTTCGACTAACTACGGGTGAAAGGGGGGAAGGTTGCTCGTCAAGACATCGCGTCTTGTGCCTACGTATCCTCGTCTGATACGAGAAATCAGAGCAAACGTAGTTCGGGCTAACGAGGAAACACATGTTTGTTCAACTGTTTTTTAGGTCCGAGTAGGGTTAACAAGTAGTTCTAGCAGTTGGTGTATGCAACTCGAGCATGAGAGACTTAGGCGTTACCATTTGCGGTAGAACTAAGAGTTAACAACACTCTTGTTATGAAAATGATTTTCCTGATTAAGAACCCCAAAGGGTGAAAAAGGTTTGAAATGTTTTTTTGTGTTTTTTAGAGAAGAAGTGTTTTTGAATTGCTTTGCAACTCGTATCGCGCTAGAGACTATGACTCAGGAGTTATTGCATCGCATATCACCCAAAGAGTGCTATACTAAAAAATCAAGCCATTGAAAGGAAACCCTTCAACAACCATTTCCTAAGTAGCTTAAGGCTCGTAACGTACAATACTCATTGACCTTATTAAGTGTTTTGGGTTGTTTTGAGGTGAGAAGAGAAAAGACGCATTAAAGGGGGGGCTAAATCCAAGCCTAAAGTTGTCATGCAATGGTGATCCTAAGATTGAGATAAAAGGGAATGAAACTATTCTAATATTATCATGCATAGGATTGAACACCTAATGTCTCTCCTACTCCCATCCTAAACGGAGGGACTAGGAATCCTAGGGGGATCATGCCACAAGGCCAAGTAAACAACAGATAAATCAATCGCAGATGAAATGAGAAAAAAAAATAAAATGATGAATTAAAAATTAAAACCTAGGATATTAAAATATCATATGAAAATATGCAACAATATGAGAAAATTGCAAAAAGAACCAATCAAAAATAACAAAAATTGACAAAGTTATGAATTTTGGAAATTTAAAAGGAAAAATAAACATTTTAGTGATAAAAAGATGAGAGATGCGCTTGGTGGGTGTTGAACCCACCACCTTATGATTACCAACTCAAAATCCTACCAAGTGAGACAAGGCGCGCGCGTGTGAAATTGAAAGCAAGAAAAACAATGAATGCAAAGCGTGGAAAATAAAAGGGATAAAACAACAAAACGCCCCAAGCTGGGCTCGAACCAGGAATATGGTAGTGAAAGGCAAGGCAATTAACCACTGGGGTGGCGATACATCCGTGTATTTATGTCACCGCATGTGTACATATACCAAACAGAGTGGATTTTCTGGGCAAGCTAGGCAAGCAAACACAAGGCAACATCATGAAAAACGAGAACATCGTAACTTAGTCAAAACTCAATCATTTCCAGCAAAATTTAGGTCTATCTTGGGTGAAATTTAACAAGGAATGCAATGGCAGTGTCAGTTTTCCAAGATGATGCATCAAAATTAAAAAACGAATGCAACTGTCATGTGAGTGTGTGATATGCATTTTGAAGGCCATGGACCAAACCAAATGCATTTAAACTCATGTGATGGCCTGAACAACTTTCAAATATGTAAAACATGAATTACAGATGCCAAGATCAGACAGAAACAAATCCAAACAAGATCTGGTATGCAAGTTGCAAAGTAAAGCTTGAAATTGCAATTTGAAAGCCACAACTCAAAACAGAAAGAAATATGATCAGATGGAGATATGCATAAGTTGCAAATACATGGTTCATGGATTCTTGATGCAAAAATCATACAAAAACAAGTCCAATCAAAAACTGATGTGTAAGTTGCACAAATTGCCTTGGAAATGCATTATGATGGCCATAGCTCAAAACAGAAGGGATCATGGTTAAATGAAGGTGTGCACATATTTCAAATATGTTATTCAATGATTCTACATGCCTAGATCAGTCAAAAACAGCTCCAAACCAAAACTGGCATGCAAGTTGCAATTATGGACCAAAATGCTTGATATGTGGTTTTGAAGAATAAGATCAGTTCAGCATACATACACAATTCAAACACCACACTTTAAAGGATTCTCAATTGTCAAAACATGTATTCAAAGTATCTTGCAAGATCAAAACAGATGGCACATGGATTGAAAGCATAAAACAGAAACTGACAGCAGCTTGCCTCTTGGCCAAAATAGCATACACACATACATGGTTTTCAAATTAAGGCAACTTGAACTTGAACAACAGAGCCTAACAAATTAATCATGGTAAAGTGACTTTGCACATCAAACATATCAACAAAAATAGCATGAGCTGCAGCCAGGTTTGGTTATCACAACAGCATGTATTCATATATGGTTTACACACCAAGACAAATTTAAACAAAAGGGCCTAACAAGCTAATCATGGTAAAATGACTTTGCACATCAAACATATCAACAGAAATAGCATGAGCTGCAACCAGGTTTGGTTATCACAACAACATGTATTCATATATGGTTTACACACCAAGACAAATTTAAACAAAAGGGCCTAACAAGCTAATCATGACAGTTGGTTTTGGTACAGCAAGCATAACAACAGAAGCAACATCAAACACAACAATTAACTCATGCCTTGCACTGAAAGTTACAATACCATAGGAATGAATACAAGCGAGCCTAGCATGAAAACTTAGTTCTAGCATGCTACCCATCACAAACAACATGTTCTGCTTACAAACAAATCAAAGCAAGCAAGATTGGGCAAAGGTTGAAGACAAAGTATAGCAGCATGGTAATGTTCATGAATTCAGGCAATTGTAGCAACAGGTGTAGATTTTACAAAATGGCAAGGCTAGCACAAATATCAATAAGTCCTAATACTTCTAATGCATACAACAGTTTGCAAACTTAACAAAGGCATCATGACAGTTTTGGTTCTCAACAGAATGAACATGCCACATTGATGCAAGGATTCAAAATAATGATCACAGGTGCCTACAAGCAGTTTGAGACAGAATGCACACAATGCTTTTCAGAATACAAAACACATAGGCTCATCACAGTTTGACAAATGCAAGCAGGGTATGCATATGTTATCATTGAAACAGCCCTATTGCATAAACCTAAGTGATGACAACAAGTTGATGCAAAACAAAATAATGCCAACCATCAAGCAAAACATGATTCAAAGAGTATCACAATCTTATGCTAGCAAACATAGGCCATTGGTCCTCATGAATTAAAAACAGGCCTCACACTTACATGACTCATCCCAATGATCCTTGACAAATCCAAAAAACCTAAACAACTCACAAGCATACTCAAAACATGCTATAGATCAAACTAGAACACAAGAAGAACCCAGAAATAAGCTAGAATGGAAAATGACTTATGAGTTGCAAAATGCACATGATTGAAAAATGCACATGAACAAAAATGCTGCAGGCCAAAAACACACATAGTTTTCAATGAAAGCAAACATCATATAAACACATATATGAGGGTTTCTAATCAACATTCCATCAAACAGATCAAAACCTAGGAAAGTTGCTGCAGCAGAAGCAAGTCATCCTTTTTCACAAACAAAAACAGGATCAAAACAGTCTCAAACCCTCATAACAGTTGCCAACACCCTTATATGTTCAAACATGACATGAAAATGGCACTCAAGAGTGTCTCAAAGTTCAACACATAGCAACACAACTTACTGATGATGATCATAAGAGCAACATACATTAATGAGCAAACAAGCCAAAATGGGACAGATTCAAACATAAACTACATTGTATTCAAAACACATTGTAACCACTAATGCACATCAAACACATTCATGACAGTTTAAAGGAGGATAGTGACTACCAATCTCTTGTAGACCTCCAAGCAAGTTTGTGCAGTATGGAAAACCTTGAAGCCTCCAAATAAAATCCAATCCAATGCCTTAATAAAGATGACAACCCTTTCTTGCACTTGAAGTAAACAAGTGAACCCTTAGAACAGAACTTGAAACAAGTGATGATGATGGTTTTTTAGGTTATGGACAGTTGGTACATCATAAACCAAGGGTGTTTGGAGGTTTACAAAGATCAGAACAGGCCTGGTATGTGTTTTGGCAGATTTTGAGTATGAAGTCAAACTTTCTTTGGTTGAAAGTTGACTTTTGGGAAAATGAGAGTTATGGCTGGTTTAAGAGTTTGAACACCTCCCACACATCATTTGTTGATTGTGTGGATGGTTTGTGGTGATTTTGGTTGAGTGAAAATGGTTTTGGAAGCTGTTTTGCTCAAGACAGATTTTTGAGGTTTCTTTTTTGGGTGGTTTTCTTCACTTGTAAGAAAATGCAAGGTAGTATGAGAGCAAGGGTTTCCTCTTGGGTTGTAGAGTGCTCTGGTGTACCTCTCAACATATAGGAGATCTCTATTTATAGGCAAGGAGAGGCTTGGGACATATTTGTCTTTTGCATTTTAGAGGGATTTTGTAAAGTGCAATTTTGTTCAATATTGTGGACAACTCTAAATCCAAGATTTTGGCTATATTTTATGCATAAATCAAGTGGCATGAATGACAAAGAAGTGGCTGAGGTATGGTTAGGAGTAGGAGAACTGCAGCTGCAAGACTTTTCTTCGAAAAAGTTTCTCTTTCCTCATTTCTTCCATTAAAATAATGCAACTTGCTTCCCACTTGCAAGACTCATCAAACCTCTTGATTTTCTGCATTTCTTCACATCATAATCTCTAAATAACAGATAGAAACATGATCCAATGGTTGAGAATGATTCAAGTGATCAAAAAGTGAGTTCATGAAAAAGTGAAAATGTTAAACTCAAGTGTTAAAACCTCAACTTGCTGAATTCATAACTCTCAACTCATAAGGGCTATGGAGGAGTTCTAGTACATTTTGGAAAGCCCTCATGTAGCTCTACAACTTTCATGTTTTCATGATCCTCAGATTCCAAATGGAACTAGGTCAAAAATCCACTCAAAGTTGCTGAGAAGCATGCCTAAAAAGTTCAATAACTTAGAATTTTTCTGTTATTTTTCCCTCTTGTAATGAATTTGGCCATAACTTCAAATCTATGCATTTTCTGCTCATGGACCACTGTGGGACTTTTGTAGGACTTGTCAAGAGCTTTCCAATGAGCTTTGAACCAACTCAATTGGATGTGTGGTTAGGGAGTTATGGTCTTGCCCCTTTCAAAACCCTAATTTCCCGATTTTTCGATTACTCCTCCATCCTTGATCCAATGGTCATGAAATTTCATGGATAAGTTCAATACTCCATTAGGAACATTTTATATTCACACTTTGAGGTCAAATTCCTTATGGTTGAAGAGTTGACTTTTTGGTCAACCGAACGATCGATCGATGACTACCGAGTCAACTATTGATGTTCTGGGTCTTCCGAGGCCTTGAAACTTCTTGAGTAGACTTCAATAAACCATATGAATTTAATGGACCATGATCCCACCATTGGAGCACCATTTAAATCAAAAGTCAAACTACAGTTGACTTTTTCCCTAAATCTTCTGATCTTTTCAATTGATTGATCAATTGAAACCCTCATGATTAAAATTGATGGTTAATCTCTCATCCCCAAACACCTTAGGACATATGTAGGACCATGGAAACAAGTTTGCTTGAAGAAAAAAAATTTATCCTGATTAAAATTGAAACCCTAATTTCACCCTTTTTTGCTTGTAGCCCCCTGCACTTGGTATAAACACTTGGGTGAGCTCCAAAATGACCCTCAAGGTATCCAATGAGCTTAAGTGATAATCTCCCTCCATAACCATGGGCTTGTGATCCTTAGATGACCTTCAGGTGGCCTCCTAAACAGGAGGTGAACCTCATACACTTTTTTGCCTGTCCCAAGGGCTTTGACTTGTCTCTGATGATGATAACCATTTGATAACTTGAATACAAACCCTTGATTAGGTTTAGAGCCTTTGGCACACACATCTCTTGATCCCCTGTAAAAAATGCAAAATGCTATGCAATGCAATATGCTAGAACAATGAAAAGAAACATAAACCAAGTAAAGGAAAGGTTGGACAAATTTTGGGGTACAACAGCTGCCCCTATTCAAACGACTTGGACCTGAATGGATGAAAAGCGAATGGATTTCAAACAATCAAGGTAAAAGACAGTTGAATACCAAAGAAACCCGGAAATTTGCCAATCGTAGAAAAGAAATTGCAAACGTTCTGTCGGGGAGACGGAAACAAGAGGTAACAACCTGGCCTATGTTTCAAATGCACATGTTTGGATATGGCGTGATGCTCCATACGAAATGGAAATACTATGCGTTTGGGTAGATGCTATGAAAAATGCAAATGCAAAGGAACCACTCCAGCAAAATAAATGCTGGAGGAACGAAAGCCAACTCCGTTGGGTAGACCAGGTGTACCAAGTACGATTGGACTTTTGCTGGAGATCAAATCAAACTCTGCTGAGGAAAACTTCTTGGATCTGAATTAGATAGGTCAAGCGATGACTGACAACCAGGCGAGAATTGGGTCTTAAAACAAGTCAGGCTATAACTAGTTTCCTGTTTTTGTGCTGAACATGGACTACTTTTGTGGTTTTCCAGATGATAACTGGACTTCGAAACGCTCTTTACCAGGCAGGAACTGGTATTAAAGACAACTGACCACCAGACGAGGACTAGAGTTTCAACTGTAGGCTAAAGAAACATTGACCGGATGGGTACTGGTTTGAACAACTGGCGTTTACCAGGCGAGAGCTGGACTCAAATGTGTCTTACCAGACAAGAACTGGTATTCCATGAAGACTTATCATACGGGAATTGAGCTTCAAAAGGAAGACAGGCCAGGCAAGGACTGGACTCTGAAACTGTTATCTGGATGAGGGTTGGAATGTGCCAAGCACGGTTGGGCTTTTGGTTTGAGGATATGACCAGGTTTATTGTTACTGGTTTTTATCTCTGGTTACCAACAAGAATGGATTTAAAAGGGGAATGACTAGACAAGAACTAGTATCCGAGGATAGACCGCCAGACGAGAGCTGGTGTCAACAAGGTTAGGCTATCAGGCAAGAACTGACCATCAAGCGGGAACTAGGTTTATCAAAACGGGTCAGGCAAGGGCTGACTACCAGGCGGGGACTGGGTTCAACAAACAAGCTCAGACGGGCACTGACTACCAGGCGGGTACTGGAATCTACCAAAAGGTTGAACGAGAATGGATTACCAGGAAGGAACTGGAATCTACCAAAAGGTTGGACGAGAACGAATTACTAGGCAGGAACTGGAATCAAGAGGTTAGGTTGTCATTATTTGACGTGTCTGAAGGCCATGGCGACCACCATGGTGATGGTGGCGACCACCATATCAGCTGAGGCTGGTTTCTGCATTGTTTTGCTGTCTTTTCTTCCTCTCCTCCAATTCCAATGAACATTTCTTCTCGAGTGAACAAAGTACCTGAAACACAGTAAAAGAGACATAAAAGCGAGAAAAAAATGCGAAATGAAAAAAGATAGCATGTGAATCGAGTAGTAAAATATGATGCGTTTTCAAGTTATCAACTTATCAAACTCCCACAAACTTAGACAATTGCTTGTCCTCAAGCAACAAAGCTTGCATAGCAAATTTTTGGATCAAGCGATTTACCTAAAATGAAAGAACTTATGAAAATAAAGCATGCTGGTACCCGTACGTGAGCTTTCGTTTCAATCGACTAGGCATAATTCTCTTGGTATTCATCCGTCAACGAAAGTATTACAAAAACACACATGTCGCGAAAAAACCACATATCTAAATCTCCCATTTGGTCACCTCTCCAACTATGCTTTAGGTTTAAGTCTCTTTTTCGATTTTCTTTCCCTTTCATTCGGAAAATCATATTAAGGCATTTACAATTAATTTTTCCCTCACATGCACAAGATCGATCGAGAGTTTTTTTCTAGGCACCTTTTTATTATTATTTTTCTTTACTTTTACGCACATTGGCGTTTGTTAGTCCCCTTTGGGATGAAAATTGAGACTCAACTGCCGTTAGACTAAATAACTGGGTGAGGGTTACCCAACTTAGAAAAACTAGTTGTCTTTGTTACCTTTATTTCATCATTTCTGGTGCCCAAATGACTTGTTTCTCAACCAATCATATATACATGCAAGTCTTTCTAATCATGCCAGACTGTTAATATAAACTAATCAGAGAATACTTCTTAAATTCGAGTACTATGGCACAAATCTACATGTTTGACTCGCGTCCTTACTTTGGGAGACCTAGGGTGTTCGGGTCATACCTAAGTTTTCAAACTTTCCCAATGTCCCTAGTCCTAGTCTCTTTTCCCTCAAACCATATATACTTTCCCAACTTCCTTAAAATTAAAGCTTTCAAAAGAAAAAATTTACAGTCCTAATTTGGGAGAGAATTCGAGAGTGATTTTTATTTTATTTAGGGAAAATAACTGACAAAAGCAAATAGAAAACAAGAAGAAAATAACTAAGAAAAGCAAATAAAAAATAAATGACGGGAAAATGAAAAAAAAAGAAGAAAAATAACTAAAACTAGCAAAACCCCCAAAACTTGAACCAAACATTGTCCTTAATATTTTAGCACAAGAGAGGTGTGTTGGACTCAAAAGTTTTCTCACCGAGGAGGAGAGAAACACAACATCATCTTATACATCATTGCTTTCACCTGGGAACAAAAGACAACACAAGTGAAAACAAAACAAAAGAAACAAACGATTAGTAATAAAAATCGTGGGTTACTTTCCATGTAGCGCTTTGTTTAACGTCGAATGACTCGACAGGTCTCTAGTGTCTCCACTCAAGGTGGTTCCATAAGGGATAAATACACCCCTTGCTCAACTACATCTCCATTGACATAGTGTTTCAAGACTTGTCCATTTACAGTGAACGAGCCTGTGGTCTCGCTCCAAACTTCTACCACTCCACACAGTTTTACACTCTTCACAATGAAGGGGCCTGACCACCTAGACATGATTTTTTCGGGGAAGTGCCTAAGTCGAGACTTAAATAGCACGACTAATTCCCCTTCTTTAAACTCACAACTTAAGATTCTCTTATCATGTCACCTTTTGATTCTTTCTTTTTACAACTTGGCATTCTCATACATATAAAGCCTTAGTTCCTCAAGCTCTCTCAACTGTAACTTCCTTTTTTCTCCTGCTGCCTGGTAATATAAATTTAGCGCTTTGATGGCCTAGTAAGCTATATGCTTAAGCTCAATAGGAAAATGGCAAGATTTTCCATAAATCAATTGGAAAGGGGTCATCCCAATAGGGGTTTTGTAGGCTGTACGGTATGCCCACAATGCATCATCAAGTTTAGAAGACTAATCCTTCCTATAAACGAATACTATCTTTTCAAAAATGAATTTTATCTCTCTATTAGAGACCTCGACTTAGCCACTTGTTTGTGGGTGGTAAGGTGTGGCAATTCTATGTCTCACCCTATACTTCTTAAGAAGGCCATAAAATTGTCTAGCGATGAAGTGAGACCCTCCATCGCTAATTACTAAGCTAAGGACCCCAAACCTCGGGAAGATAATTTTTAAAAATATTTTTACAACAACTCATGCATCATTTTTTGGAGATGCGATTTCCTCAATCCACTTGGACATATAATCGACGACCACGAGAATGTACTGGTTCACTAAAGAGGAAGTGAAAGGTCCCATAAAGTCAACACCCATACATAAAAAATTTCAACTTTTAGGATGTTATTCAAAGGAATTTAATTCCTCTTGAGCACATATAATTTCCACAAATTTCTTAAGCTTCTTCATTCGTTGGTGGTGGGGAAGAAGAGGGGGTGTACCTGTAAGGTACTCCGATACCAAAGTAAGTTTTAGCAAGGGAAAAGAAAGCAAGTACAGAGAAAATATGTAGAGAATATAATACCTGACCCTCTAGTGAAAGAGGATATTTACAGTTGGCCCTAGCACTGGGCCAACAATCACTTTGCATTAGGCTAGATTGCTAGGCCCAACACAAGTAACTGCAACGGTCTACGTCGCGTAGGGAAGACCAGCATGTGGTTTTCACCCTTGTCCAACTGTGACTTTCGGAAGGTGGAAGATCGGTTCTTTAGGACACAGGTAGTTGCCAGATGATGTGTCCCCACGTGGGAAACACGTGGAGAACATGAGGGAGACACGTGAGCCCTCCCCGTGCTAGGTAGTGGTCTGCCCAACTGCAGAGTGTACAGGGGAGTGCTCGACAAAATGGATGATTGAGCCTTGCTGGGCCTCTCTAGTGTAGTATTGGGTTGGGCCTACCTGACTGTGGGGCAACTACTGGCCCAGTCCAGAAAAGGAGCCCCCTAAGTCGTTGCTCCGAAGTGGAGGAGTAATAACTTAAGGGTCAGTTCCAACATCGAGGATGGTGGCGATAGCCAAGTTTCGAGCTTCTCCGACGGGGTAATATGATCGCGGGCTCGCTTGCATGGGAGACGTTGGAGGGGACGAGCACATATGATGGTAGGTCGAGCTGATGTTTTTCAAACTGAAGGGCATTAAGTTGTAGTAATAGTTAGCCAACTTGGTCATGAAGGCCGTTTATTGTTTGTAGGCCTTCGCCATAGGGATTTGATTGTACCCCAAGTATGCGTGCATGAACGAAAACCATTTAAAACCTACAGAATTGTCGATGTTAGGTAACGGATAGGCATCTTTAGGACATGCCGGGTTGAGATCAGTGGAATCAATGCACATCCTCCATTTTCCATTATGGTTTTTAAAAAGTACAACATTGGACGTCCAGGTTGTGTACAGGGCTTCCGATATAAAATTTGCCTCTAGGAGGTCTTTTACATCTTTTTCAACAGCCTCCGCTTTCTCGGGAGACTTCCTACGCCTATATTGAACTATGGTCCTAGAGGTCGGGTCTATGGTGAGGTGGTGGCAGGCTACGTCGGGTCGAGGTCGATAATTTCCGCAATGCTCCATGCGAACAGGTCAACGTTCTTTCAAAGACAGGCTTTTAGTTGCTTCCTCGCCAGGTCGGGGAGTCCCGTGTCAATCTTCACATTTCTTCCTGGGTCGTCTTTGAGCGTGATGAGCTTGAAGTCTCCATATGGAATGGGGTGTATTGGGTGGGATGGCTACTCGTTGTCTGCTGAAGGTGCGTCTTCAGACTCTACGCTCTGCTTCTGCTTGCTGGGAAAGTGGTTGTCGAGATCGACAGAGTTGACGCGAGTTGAGCCCTTTGATTACCGCCTCGAAACATCTCCTGGCCGCCTCGATGTCCCCGTGGAGGGTGACGACTCGACTTCTGACCATGTAGTACTTCATTTTTAGGTGCACTGTAGATGACATTGCGGTTAGTTTAGCTAGGGTTGGCCTTCCCAAGATGCACTGGTATAAAGAGGGACATTCAATCACCAAGAAGTGGACCTTCACTTGCTTGGCGGTCTCCTCGGCTCCGAATGTGACAAGCAGCTCCACGTATCCCCAAGGCTTTGTGGTGGTGCCGTTGAAGCCCTGTAGGTCGGAGCCGACATACGGGGTCAAGTGGCTCTCATCGAGGGTGGCACTCTGCTTCGAGCTCTTATCAATCATCTCCTTGAATTTCCTCTTGACCAATCCAATTGAAAGCTTGTTGGACCCCCCGCCGGATATGACCATCGCGGCGAGGAAGTGCTCCCATTGACTGCGGACGAATAACTGCGTGTCGGGTTCGCCGGGGAGGAGAAAGTCTTCTGGCCGGAAGACACACATGGCGACTTGCAGTCTGGCTTCTTCAGAGGGTGGTGACTCCTCCTCGACCCTCTTGGCTTCACGGGTCTCCTGTTGAGGAGCCTCACTTTTCTGGGTGTACTGTTTCAGGTGCCCCTCCTTGATTAGGATCTCAATTGCATCCTTGAGGTAGATGCAATCTTCCATGACGTGTCCATGACTCCGGTGGAATCGACAGTACTTGGACTTGTCGACGTTGGGCTTAGGGGGTGTCGATTTCGGAAAACAGACACCACCTCTCTGAAATTCTGAGTTGATACACTCGGACATGATGCACTCGTGGGGAACTGTGAGTCGCGTGTACTCAGTGAACCGGCCTACGGACCCCCTTTGCTCTCGGAAGTCCCGGGGTCGATATTCTCATCTTTTTTCCCCGCCTCGTCGGGGAGCAGTGGAATCGTCGTTCCTGGAGGTCTTGGAACCGTCTTGATTCCACGAGTCGCGGGTGCAGTGGGCAGCCTCTATCTCCTCATACTGGATGTATGCCTAGGCCTTGTGGAGGAGCAAATCTAAGGTGTTGGATCTTTCAATGCCGTCTGCCTTGGTAAACTCAGTACGAGGTCGCAGTCCTCGCTCGATCAAAAATATCTTCATGTTATCCGAGGTGGATACCTGGATAGCTTCTCAGTTAAACCTCTCTATGTAATCCCATAGAGATTCGTCTTTTCCCTGGATAATGGCTTCCAGGGATGCTTCCTTCTTCGGGTGGCAACGGGAAGCGGTGAAGTTCCTAGAGAACTGCCTTTTCAGGTCCTTCCAAGAAGTGATTGACTCAGGTGCAAGGCTCTTGTACCACACCATATCACCCTTCCTTAACTTAGTGGGGAAGAGCTTGCACTTGATGGCTACCCAAATGTTCGAGTAGTCGAGCATCACATTAATGATTTCAATATGGTGGTCCGGGTCGGTCGTACCATTATATGTCACAAAGGGCAGGGTTTTTCCCTCCTAACCGGCAAGGGAGTCTCAATGATGGTCCTGGACAGTGGTGTGCACTGGTCATCCTTGTCACTTCTGATAGGTGATCGAGAAAGGTCACCTCTATCGTTTATGCTCCATTGAGGAGGACTCTCTCTCCTGATCTTTGGCTTCTCGATGTATCCATCAGCTTTATTCCTCTTATGAGTGAGGGAACGTCGCTCTTTTCGGGGAGGAGAACAATTACGCTTCTGGGTGGCCACAAGTTATGGTCGTTCTAGTCACGGATGGTGATCGGCCTGCCTCGGGGAGAGGCTTTGAGATACCTCATGTTTCATCCTCTGTAGGGGAGTGGAAGGACGGGTTTCTCATCGTCGCATGGACGGGATGCGAGAAACTGGGCGACGATGTCTCCACGGGGGAGAGCGTGATTCTCGGTCTTTCTCTAACATCTCGATCCGCTTGTTCTGTTGAAAAATCATCAGATTTGTCTGATTGATTACCGTGAATATGGCCACCATGGTCGGGTCGGTGTTGGTGGGCACAAGAATTGATTGGAAGACAGCCAGGTTATCAAAGTGTTGAGCGACATTGTAGGCCACGTCATCGGGGCAGGGAAAGGCGGTGTGCCCATCCCTGGTATCACCTTCCTCGACATGATCGGTCACGTTGAGCTTGTGACCGTTGCCATTGGTGAATGGGGTGAAGGAGATTTTATGGATATCATCATCATTGTATGGGATGGCCATGATCAAACAGAGATTGAAAACTGCTTTGGTTCTTGAGCTTCTATGGGAGAAAGAACGGGAAAGCAATGGTCCCCACATTCGGCGCCACTGATCTTACCGGATCAGAAAAGGATCAGCAGCCAACACACATCGTGAGCTCCTTCGTTCGCCGGTGGTGGAGAAAAGGAGGGGGTGTACCTGCAAAGTACTCTGATGCCAAAGTAAATTTAAGTAAGAGAGAAAGTAAGTACAGAGAAAAGGTGTAGAGAATAGAATACCTGACCCTCTAGTGAAAAAGGGTATTTATAGTGTGCCCCCAGCACTGGGCCAACGATCACTTTGCATTGGGCTGGATTTCCAGGCCCAACACAAGTAACTTCCAGGGTCTACGTGGTATAGGAAAGACCAACACATGGTCTTCACCCTGGTCCAATTGCCCTGTGATCTTCAGAAGGTGGAAGACCAGTTCTTTAGGACATGGGTAGCTGCCTGATGATGTGTCCCCGCGTGGGGAACATGTGGAGAACGTAGGGAAGGTACGTGAGCCCTCCCTCTGCTAGGTAGTGGTTTTCCCGACTGTAGAGTGTACTGGGGCGTGCTCGACGAGATGGAGGATTAGGCCTTGCTGGGCCTCCCTAATGTAGTATTGAGTTAGGCCTTCCCGGCTGTGGGGCAGCTAATGGCCCAATCAAAAACATATATGTTTCCCGTGTGTTGGCACTGGTCACATTTATTTATGGAGGTATTAACATCTTTAAAGAGAGTTGACCAATAGATGTCGAATTACAAAATATTCGACATAGTTTTGTCGATACTAGCATGACCACATCCGAAAATTATTTTTCTATGGTTGCATAACTAATTTGAACCTCATCCAGAGTTCTACTAGCATATTAAATAGCATGCATCTTATTGTCTTTCCTCTGGCCCAACACCTCACCTACCGCATAGTCACTAGCATCGCACATAATCTCAAAAGGAACGTCCCAATTGGGGGGTTGCATTATATCCGCAGAGATCAGAGCCTTTTTCAAAGTCGTGAAGGCCTTAGGACATTCAATATTAAAGTTAAATTCACCATTGTTCATCAATAGTCCTGTTAGAGGCTTGGTGATCTTAGAGAAATATTTGATGAAACAACGCTAGAAACCGACATGACCTAGAAAATTTCTAACCTCCCTCATAGTGGTGGGGGATTTAGCTTCTCTACCACCTCAATTTTAGCTTTGTCAACCTCTATTCCTCTTTTGGACACCAAATGTCCCAAGACAATTCCTTCTTTCACCATAAAGTGACATTTTTCCCAATTTAGCAAGAGGTTAACTTTAACACACCTCTCTAAAACTTTCTCCATATTCAACAAATACTCATCAAAACTACACCCATAGAACGAGAAGTCGTCCATGACTTCCATGATGTCTTCCAAAAAGTCGGAGAAAATTTACATCATACAATGTTGAAAAGTAGCAGACACATTGCAAAGCCCAAAAGGCATCCGTCGGTAGGAGAATGTACCATAAGGGCAAGTAAATGTCATTTTCTCTTAGTCACTAAGGTGTTTGGGGATTTGGAAAAATATCGAATACCCGTCAAGGTAACAAAAATGGGCATCCTTGGCTAGATGCTCAAGCATTTAGTCAATGAGTGGGAGTGGGAAGTGATCCTTACAAGAGGCTTTGTTAAGCTTCCTATAATATATACACATTATCCATCCCGTGATAGTTCTAGTGGCTACTTGCTCTCCCTTTTCTTCCTTAACAACTGTCATCCCCCTTTCTTAGGCACACCTTGAACCAGACTCACCCATTTATTATGCGAGATGGGATAAATTATCTCAGCCTCCAAGAGTTTGAGTAGTTCTTTCTTAACCACTTCTTTCATGTTAGGATTTAACCTCCTTTTGTGTTCCATAGAAGGCTTATAATCCTCCCCCCGCATGATCTTATGCATAGAAAATGAGAGGCTAATCCATTTCAATTCATATATGGTATACCCTATGGATTTATGGTATTTCTTAAGAATAGTAAGAAGTTTTGTAGTTCGGATTTTCTTAGGATCGCATTCACAATCACATGTTTAATGGTTTCCTCATCTAAGAATTCATATGTAAGGGTATGAGGAAGTTGTTTTAGCTCAAGTAGGGTTTTTGAGATTTGAGCTCTTCACCTTGGGTCATAGGCACTTCAAAACCATGAGAGGTGGGGCTTCACTTCACTAACCTCTCATTAGCCTTCGATTTTTTATGAATTTATGTGCTTTCAAACAAACACACCTTTATCTAATCGAAAGGAGGGGGTTCGAATGCGCTTTCTTGGATGCAAGCATCAATGACATCGACTAAACAACAAGAGTCTCTTAAGGAAGGGCTTTTCATAAGTTTCCCTAGAATGAACTCAATCCTCTCTTCACCAACCTCGAAAGTTAACTTTCCCCTCTTAACATCAATGGTGTCCCTAAGCAAGGGCCTTCCTAGGAGTATCAAGATTTGAGAATCCTCTTCTATCTCCATTGTAACAAAGTCAACGAGAATATAGAATTCGCCTATCCTTACAGGAACATCCTCTAACACACTAATAAAATACTTAGCTGGCCTGTCTGCAAGATGTAGCGACATATTGGTCGGTTTCATTTCCCCCATTCCCAATTTCTTAGATACCAATAGGGGCATCAAGCTAACTCTAGTTCCTAAATCTTACAAAGCTCTCTCAATGTTCATGGTTCGAATTTGGAAAGGGATAGAAAAACTTCCTGGATCCTTTAACTTTTTGGGAAACATGTTTCTAATCATCTTACTGCTATCAACGTCATCTCCACCGTATCATGATCCTCAAATTTTCTCTTGTTAGAGAGGATTTCTTTTAGAAACTTGGCATAAGTGGGCATTTGGGACAATGCCTTGATAAAGGGTACATTGATGTGGATCTGTTTAATGAGTTCCATAATCTTTTTGAATTGGGCCTCTGCCTTAGCCTTCACAAATCTTTATGGAAAAGGGATCAGTGGTTTATAAGGAGTGATGGCTGTATAGAGTGCCTCCTTCTCAACTTCTTCAACACCCTCCTTTTTAGGCGGCGTTGGTTCATTAACCATAACATAATTACTCTTATTAGTGTCATACCCTAAATTTGTCCTACCCTCTTTTTCGTAAATATTTTCGCATTTTATCGTTACATGCCGTTTAGACACGTGTCCACTCGAAATTAGGCGTTTTCCAAACTTTATCTTCTTGACCAATTAAAACGTGACACGTGGCCTGAGGGGCATTTTGGTCATTTTGCTTCCATTTCCATTTTTTTTTCTACTTTTTCTTACAAAAATACTTACCTTTTGTTTCTTTTTATTTTGACATTTTATTTATTAGGTGTAGATTTATTTATTTGAATAGTTTTTTATTTTTTTAGAAGTTTTTTTTTTTTTTAATTTTTTAACATTAGAATTAAATTTCTTTTATTTAATATTTATCTTAATTAGAGTAGGATATTATTTGTCTTTTTTTAAAAAAAAAATAGTACATTATGTTTTTTGGCTTTTTAATAGACTTCTTTTGTATAGTTATTAGAGCTTTTATTTATTTATTTATTATTAATTAGATTACTAGTAGTTTATTATCTTTTCTTTTTTTATTACTATTATTTATTTATTTAGATTAATATTGACTTTATTAGTTTTCTTTTGAAATTAATTTTAAGTCATCAGTTTTTCATTTGTTTATTACTTTATTAGATTATTAGTAATTGATTATCATCATTTATTTATTCAGATTTAGTTTAGTTTAATTAGGTTTTTTAATCTCTTTAGTTAGTTAATATTAATTAGGCTTTATTTTTTTTAAGTGTTAATGTGATGTTTATGCTGGTTTAATTCAATTTATAATCCATCAGTTTTAACTAAACAGATTTTAATAAGATTCTGGTCCATTAGTCATTATGCAGGCCCATTAGGTCATTGTCTGTGCCACTTGTCAGGCTATAAAGCCTAGTATCTGTCTGCATTAATGAGACAGATTTCCCAAACATTGAAACCCTAATCTATAAGCCGCCACCTCACAGTCCTAACCCTAACCCTAACAGGCACGCTTCTCGAGGCCATGCAAACTCCTATTCACTCCATCAGAAAAATTAATTGGATCGAAAACACATTAGAATTCGTCGCCGGAAAAATCTTAGCCTTGCCGGAAAACTCATCGAGTTCTTCGTGTTCATGTCGTGTTCATCAAATTCCCAGCAGCTTCATCGTGTTCTTCGATATGTTCATCAGCTTATTCACACATTCAACGTTTTTTCAGAAACACTATTGAACTTCATACCATGTTCATACCATTTTCCAGAAATTCATATGAACTGCTTCAGTGTTCATCACTTTCTTCATAGACCTTCATATCTTCATACAATTTTCCCAGAAAGTCTTCACAAACACTCAAACACATTCATCCGATTCAAACTTCGAATCCAGATCCACAAACACCAACCATAGAATCTTCAGATCCAGATTCAAACTACCACACACAAATAATCTCCGTCCAGATCTACAATACCCACACTTTCAAATCTCATGAAATCACAACACCATTCCAAATCTGAACTTAAAATATCATTACACAAACTCCACAAACCTTCAAACTCACAATCAGAACCCGGTTTCACTGATCCAAACACGGATTTCGTTCAACCTCCATCTTTAGATCTGGATCTAATCTTCAAGCTGAACATGCAGTTCTCTCATCACCATCGATCTTCGACGAACACAGTTCCGTTTTCTACCTTCAAACTCAAATAATATTCATCACCACCGTGTAACATCAATGAAGCTTCAATCAAAACCTTTTCTCCAGATAACGTTCATCCATTAATCTCCGATTTTTAACCAACAGAGCTTCGCAAGTATCCAGATCCATGAAGCTCGGGAAGTCATGGGACGAAGAAGAATTTGAGTTTGGGTTATTCATGTTTATTTTGCAGGTGAGTATGAGGAGAAGGTGGGCGAATCGAAGAGAGGAAGAGGTGTTTGTGAGGTTGAAAAAGAGGAACGCATTGGAGTTTGTGGTCATGTGAAAAGAGGAGATGGACAGACGAAGGCCATGAGAGACAGACGGCGGCCATGAACAGGAGTAAGACTAGGGTTTGTCAAAGTTTTGGAGAAAGGGATAAGTTGGTTCACGGACTTGAGTTACTGGGCCTTTGGCCCATCCTTTTCATCTGAATCCACACCCCCGCCTGGCTGCTACCACATCCCTTTGCTTATTTTGTTTTTTTGTGTTTAAGACATGTTGGGCCGAGCCCAACTGGGTCACTTTCCATACCTCCCTATTTCCGTACACCCCCCTCCGTTGGTGGTAGTTATCTTTGATTGTGGGCCTTCAACTTCAAAGCCCACTGTGTGGATCTGCTTGCTGAAACCCTCTGCTGAACTATTACACCCCTTTGTTTTTTTTTTATATATTTTTGTTTTGTAATTTATTCCTTGCATGTATTTTATTCATAATTTTTTTTTTACTTAGAATAATATAGTATACATTAAAATATGTTTTAAAAAAAAAACTCATTTTCAAAACTTTTTTTTAGTCTTTATTTAAAGTTATTTTCATTACTAAAATATATTTTCAAACTTTTTTTTTTAAACTAATATCTTCCTAGTTTTATATTTAAACTTATTTTACTAAAATATTTTCCTTTCAAATTTATTTTCAAAATTAATAGTTTTTCTAATCTTTATTTAAATTTATTTTTAACTACTAAAATAATTTCTTAAGTTAAAACATGAGAAACTAAATCCTTGAAGTCTAGCACTTCTTGAATTTTTGGACAATCATTATTAAGGTGTACACCTTAAATAGTGTATGATTCGACTTCTCATTTTTTTAAAAAGTACCCTATTTCTAGCAAAGAAATATCATAAGAATCTAGCATTCCGTGTGATATTTCCTTTGTTCATCCAAACATTTTTTCTAATGAAAAAGGTGTCGTCGAGATCTAGCATCTCGATAATACCCCGATTAATTGATTGTGAGGCCTATGTCTCATTTACCAAATAATCGTCATTTCTCCTATACTTTTCAAATTCAATCTCGCATTCTCACCTCTCGTGCCGCAAACTCTTTTCATACCTCATTTCAATCTGATTTATTTTCGAAACGGCTCCTCGATTCAAACTTCAAAAGGAGGAGGTTCTTGGAATCTGGCATTCCTTGAATTTTCGAGTGAATAGTTCTCGAGGCACGCCCCTTAAGTTGTTATTCACTCAACCTTTCGACTTTTTCAAACTCAATCATTTTCTAATGTTCTCCTAAGTCGAATGCTTGTACGCATTCGCAACCATCAACATTTCGCACACACTTCACAATTCCTCGTGGTTTCGATATTAGGGGCATCCTCAGGGACTAATATCGTTTCTCACAATCTTAACCCTTGACACGTCGTCAAGTCGGTTTCATTTTCAAACAAATCCTCGACACGTCGTCGAGCCGTTTCCAAACCAACTTCCTTTGGCCTCGCATGCCATTTTTCGATTCAATCTTTTCACAAACATTTTTAAAACTTACGAAAGAGGAATATTCTTAGAATCTAGCATTCTTTGAATATTCAAATGAGTAACTCTCGAGGTGCGCCCTTGAGTTGTTATTAGTTCATTCTTTCGATTTCAAAACATCCAACTCTTTATCTTCAACTTATTCAGTCAATTTCCGAAAGAACTGAGTTCTTGGAATCTCACATTCTTTGAATTCTTGAGTGACAAGCTCTTGAGGCACGCTTTTGGGTTGCTCGTCAGTCACTCTTTCGTCTCTTTCTCAAACTTCCAACCTGTTCAACCTCATCTTTTCGTGGTTGTTACCACGAACTACGGACGCTCTGATTCTTTATTCATTTTTGAATATAAGATACGTAGGCACAAGATTGCGATGATCTTGGCGAGCACACTTCTATCTTCCTCCATTATTCCATCCACACATTCCCAACCTTTCCCGTAGACGAACTACGGCGCTCTGATTTCTCATTCTCGTCCGAATGAGCATACGTAGGCTCAAGGGCCCCAATCCTTGGCGAGCACCCTATCCTCTAACCACCCATCTCTCCTTTGCATCTTTAACCTTTTAACCTACCAATTCTACCTTTAACAACAAGAAGAAAACAAGTAAACCTAAACAACACTCCCCACATTTACCTTAAGAGGTTCCCGTTGAGTACGACAGACGTGAGGGGTGCTAATACCTTCCCCTCACGTAACCGACTCCTTAACCCGGAATATGGTTGCGACAACCCTGTTCCTATCCTTTCGCTTTAAGAGGTTTTCTCGATATTTTCCTCTCCCGTTTATTCGGGAAAATAAAGTTCGGTGGCGACTCTGTCGAACGGCACTTCCGCGCCTTTCGCGCGAGGGTCGTTTCTCCGAAATATCTCCGTGATTTTTCGAGGTGCGACAATTAGTACCAGCCTCAACTTCCTCATTGCTCTTACTAGAATTTTCGTCAACCTCTTTTACTTTCTCTTTTTCTCTAGGGGCAACCATAAGTTTACCATTTCTCATTATTACAACATTCATTTTTCCCTCAGAATTTTGTTCTTGAGCAACTTGGTAGATTTTAGTCTCCAACATTTGGTTATGAGTGGCAATATTTTCTACTTTGGTGGTCAGTTATCTAAGGACTTTGTTGACGTGGAGGTTTTGATTTTTGAACTCTTCGTTTAGATGAGTTTGCATCACCATAAATTTCTGTACCATTAACTCTAGATTATATTTCTCTTGGATGGCTGGGATAACATTTTGGAAACAGGTGGTCCCACAACTTGTTGAGGTTGGTTTTCTTTTGTAGGAAATTTTTTGGTGGTTTCGCCACCCGGGGTTGTAGGTATTAGATTAAGGATTGTTCCTCTGATTATTCACAAAATTGATATTTTCTTGGGTAGATCCTCCGGTGAAAATCATTTGGAAATCACTTCCAATGTGTCTGTTCATATTACAAATCTCATGGTTGAGAGCAACGGAGGTAATAAAAGCAATAGGGCTAGGTGGAGGGGAAGTTGGATTGGCTAGTGTCTCCACTTAAGGTGCTTCCATAAGGGATAAATACACCCCTTTATTAACTACATCTCCATTGACATAATTTTTCAAGAGTTGTCCATTTACAGTGAACGAGCCCGTGGTCTCGCTCCAAACTTCTACCACTCCATATAGTTTTACACTCTTCACAATGAAGGGGCCTGACCACCTAGACCTGATTTTTCTGGGGAAGAGCCTAAGTCAGGAGTTAAATAGCCAGACTAATTCCCCTTTTTTAAACTCACGACTTAAGATTCTCTTATCATGTCACCTTTTGGTTCTTTTTATTTACAGCTTGGCATTCTCATACGCATAAAGCCTTAGTTCCTCAAGCTCGCTCAACTGTAACTTCCTTTTTCTCCTGCTTCATGGTAATCTAAATTTAGGTCTTTGATGGCCTAGTAAGCTCTATGCTCAAGCTTAATAGGAAAATGGCAGAACTTTCCATAAATCAATTGGAAAGGGGTCATCCCAATAGGGGTTTTGTAGGTTGTACGGTATGCCCACAATGCATCGTCAAGTTTAGAAGACTAATCTTTCTTATAAAGGGATACTATCTTTTCAAAAATGACTTTTAAATCTCTATTGGAGACCTCGACTTAGCCACTTGTTTGTGGGTGGTAGGGTGTGCCAATTCTATGTCTCACCCTATACTTCTTAAGAAGGCCATAAAGTTGTCTAGCGATGAAGTCCCTCCATCGCTAATTACTAAGCTAAAGACCCCAAACCTCGGGAAGATAATTTTTAAAAATATTTTTACAACAACTCGTGCATCATTTTTTGGAGATGCGACAACTTCAATCCACTTGGACATATAATCGACGACCACAAGAATGTACTGGTTCCCTAAAGAGGAAGTGAAAAATCCCATAAAGTCAACACCCCATACATAAATTTTTTTAACTACAAGGATGTTATTCAAAGGAATTTAATTCCTCTTGAGCATATATAATTGCCACACACGTCGTGAGCTTCTTCATTCATCGGTGGTGGAGAAGAGGAGAGGGTGTACCTGCAAGGTACTCCGATACCAAAGTAAGTTTCAGCAAGGGAAAAGAAAGCAAGTACAGAGAAAAGGTGTAGATAATAGAATACTTGACCCTTTAGTGAAAGATGGTATTTATAGTGTTCCCTCAGTGCTGGGCCAACAATCACTTTGCATTAGGCTGAATTTCCAAGCCTAACACAAGTAACTGCCATGGTCTACATGGCATAGGGAAGACCAACACATGGTCTTCACCCTTGTCTAACTGCCTCGTGATCTTCGGTAGGTGGAAGAATGGTTTTTTAGGACACGGGTAGTTGCCAGATGATGTGTCCCCGTGTGGGGAACATGTGAATAGCGTGGGGGAGGCGCGTGAACCCTTCCCGTGCTAGGTAGAGGTCTTCCTTACTGTAGAGTGTACTGGGCGTGCTCGACATAATGGATCATTGGGCCTTGCTGGGCCTCCCTAATGTAGTATTGGGTTGGGCTTGCCCGATTGTGGGGCAGATACTGGCCTAGTCCAGAACAGGAGCCCCTTATGTTTTTGCTCTGAAGTGGAGGAGTAATGACTTAAGGGTCAGTTCCAACACCGAGGATGATGGATACATCCAAGTTTCGAGCTTCTTCGACGGGGTAATGTGACCGCGGGCCCATTTGCATGGGAGACGTTGGAGGACGGGCACGTATGGTTCTAGGCAGAAGAGGAATCAGAATGGGTGTGTGAGGTGTCTGTTAGCGCTACATGTTAGGGAAATTAATGCCTAGGACGACTATGAGTAGGGGCACTCATGTGTCTACGGACGCCTCGAGTCCCGTGCTAGGATTATAAATAGGAGGTGAGTCTGTTTCGTTCGCACACTTTCCCCCTTCTGCTCAGAACTTCCACTACTCTCTTTTCGCACCCTCTCTCTCTGTTTCTGTTCATCCGCCATCCACCGCCATCTCGTCGCTCATAAAAAATCGTGTCCAAGTAAGTTTCTGGCTTCGTTATTTTAGTTTTATGCATTTTCCGGCGGTTTCTCCGGTGAATTGATTAATGTCCCGGGGAAACTATGAAGTTTCTAGCGAATACGCTGAAACTTCTTCAAATTTATGGATTTTTTGATGAAGGCCTCAGGGACCTCTGATGAATTCCCTGAGGATATAAGATGAAGGCCTCGAGGACCGGATGAAGGTCTCTAGGACCTGGGATGAAGGCCCCGAGGACGTTAGATGAGGCCTCGAGGACCTGATGAAGGTCCCGAGGACCTGGGATGAAGGCCTCGAGGACGTTAGATGAATACCTCGAGGACCTGATGAAGGTCCTGAGGACATGTGATGGTCTTGAGGGGCCTATCCCCGTCTTCTCATTGACATGGTGAGGTAATCTCTGTCCAGGAGGCTCCTTAGTACGATCGAAAAGACCATGCGCGATAAAGAGCCTCTGGCCGGATGATGTCTCGTAGTCAAAGAGAAACTTCCTTTAGATGGTTACCCTAGTTGAGTGCTTTTGTTCGGGGAGGCCTGTCCAGTGGCTCTTTGCTCCTTTCTTCTCCCTTTCACTTAATTTGTAGTGGAAGTGTGGATTTGATCTTAAATGTCGAATTCACCGTTTCCTCTGCTTTTCAGGTAAAAATGGTTGCATGGATTGAGGGGGTCATCGAGATTAACGATAAGCCCGATTCCTCGGTCGCGTAAACCGGAAGAGTTCGAAAGCGGACTGCCGAAGATTGGGTCGGGCAGGAGCCCCTGAGAATCCCTTCACGCTTTGTCGAGGACGACCCAGACGCCTACGTTACTATTGAGGACCATTGTGAGGGCTCCTCCCCGAACTGATAGGTTTACAAACCCCGAAAAAACCATCGCATATGTCCAAATTTCAAAGGGATGAGGTTTCCCATGTACGAATTCACTTTTCGGGAAGCGGGCCTATGTCTTCCCTTAAGTGACTTTCAGCGGGGAGTGTTCGACTGGTTGTGCCTGGCGCCTTCGCAACTCCATCCCAACGCGATCGCGTTGGAATTCATATGTCGGTACCACAGTGCCGGGGCCACGCCGCCTCTCTTTTTCCGCATCTTTCATCTACAATGACAGACGATCCAGGGATGACATAACTGGGTGTCCCTAAAGCAGCCGAGGAGACTGTTTCAGGCGTACCTAGACTCCATTTGTACTTTCAAAGATCGGTTTTTCATTGTCAAGCCCACCACCCACGTGGTCGTCGACTCGCTATATGACCTCGTTGTCAAGGAGAAAAACGGGCAGAGGGAGGAGGTCTTACAATCAAATTTTCCGGTGGAATGGATGGAGGAACACTTAAAAAGAGGCACAAATAGTTACCGGCTCATTAGATGCCAAGGACCGGCTGTTCTACCAGAAGTTGGTCGAGTTTGTCTCCAACTTCACCTCTCCTAAATGTGTTACTCTGGATGGGAAATTTATCTTAGACGCCCGTGGGGAGGTTCTTCATGAGTCCCGACTGATAAACATGAGGGCCCTCCTCAAGTGTGCGTCCGACGAGGAAGCCTTACGGTTATTAGGTAGTGGGCACCCCCTTTGCTCGGGTTCCATCTATTTTCTATGCTGACCTGTTGTTCACTGACTTGCTTATTTTTTCTTTTGTAGGTGAGATGTTGAGCTTGCAAGAACATGTGAAGAGGCTGAGAGCCACCAGGGGGCGAAGAAGGCTGGCAAGGGGCGAGTCGCTCAAGTTCAGCAGATGCCAAGCCCCAACCTGATACCCGGAGGCTCGTCCTCTTCCCCTTAGTGCAGCCAATCTCCGACATCGCAGAGGACCCTAAAAGACAGTGTGATGGGAGCCCGAGACCATCGACCTCACATGTAGTATGCTCAGGGAGAAGTTCATGCTTCCACCCTACTCTCTCCAGTCTAATTTCTTTTACGAGGACAACTCCCCAATTGTGAGCACTGCTAAGTCCAAGGCCATCCTGGGAATTAACCGGAAGGCGAGAAGGAAAGCCTTGTTAGAGGATATGGTCGCGATGATGCGGGTCTTTGAAATGACTCTGGTCCTTAATGATGTGACTTGCCCCTCGACTGAACTGACAAAGCTGCAGAATGACCTCACAACCATCAAATCTAAGAGAAACAAGCTGGAGATTGACTTCGAAGAGTACAAGGAGAGGAATTCAGTCCAGGTAAAGCTCTATGGCGAGATGGACAAGAAGGTGAAGGCTGCCGATGAGGAGAGGACAAGGCTCTTGGTGAGGATCGCTGAGTTGGAGGCAGCTGCAAAGCCTGTCGAGGATGAGTCTGTCGAGGAGAAGCTATTGGCTTCTCGGGTTGACTTAGTGTCGAGGATCCAGGAGCTCGAGTAGGATTGCCTAGGAACTCTCAAGATGGGTTTTAAAAGTGCGGTGGAGCAACTCCGCCTTATGAACCCTGACGTCTAGCTTGTTACCGAGGGGACGGGCTCTTATCACCAGGTGGAAGAGGGTCGCGTGGTTGCGCCTGAAGTGGATGACGAGGAAGATGGTTAAGTCGTGGTGGGCAAAAAACCCAAGAAGGAGATAGTGGTGTTACTCTGTTTTCTTGTTTTCTTTTCCCTTGGCCTGTATGCCTATTTTGACGTAATTGTCTTTGGCCTGCGTTCCACATTCTGTAACAATTGAACAATAGGCTTTGCCGGTGTTTTTGGAAATATATTATTTCACTTTTATGCTTTGTGTGTGTGCCTTACTTTTCTTGTTTTTCATGTATGTGTATGAAATATTGTTTTTATCTGCTTGTTATCGAGGTTTCGCTCGACATATTGTTGTGTTCGACTGTGATCAATAACGAAGCTAAGGTCTCAGTCGAGGTCTTTGCTCTGTGGCGTGAAATTCCCATCGCGAGATGGGTGTTATGCCTTACTGGTACGACAATGGTGGAGCTCGATTGAGGGGTCTCTGCCGGATCAAAAGTCTGCTCGCACACATAAAGGGCAGACTCTTGTCTTTTTGTTTTGAATTTAGGAGATTTGTTTGTACCCTGTCACGCTGCTGTGGTCGCGACACAAATAGGTCGCGGGCATTGTTTAACTGTAGTACTGTTTAAACTTTTCAGCGTTCCATGGTCGAGCAAGTTCCTCTTTGTGCAAGTTTTCGAGGTAGTAGGCTCCGGTCCCCATTTTGCACGGATGCGTTAGAGGCCGTCCTAGTTCGTGGCGAGCTTTCCTTTGTGCGAATCTTTCTGGTTCCTTTATAGGACTAGGGTGCCCACCTGAAATTCACGCTTGATGATTTTGCTGTCATGTCGCAAAGTTATCTTCTATTTGAGCGAGGCTTCACGGAGGGATACCCCCAACCGGATCTCTTCGACTAGGTTGAGTTCTTCCCCTAGCGCCTCGTCGTTGGCCTCCTCATCAAGGGGGAATTCAATCTTCCATAAAGGTTCCCTTATTTCTACCAGAGTTACTGCCCCAGTTTTGTAGGTTAGTCATAATGGGGTCTCCCATGTGGTCGAGTGTGGGGTTGTTCTGTATGCCTAGAGCTGTGTAACTCCTTCATCCACCTTTTCTTGGCGTCACCCAATCTTTGTTTCAGTCCTTGTAGAATCACTTTGTTCCCGACTTCGGCCTTCCCGTTCGTCTACGGGTGCTCAATCGATGTAAAATGTTGCTTCGTGCCCAACTTGGTATGGAAGTCCTGGAAGTTCTTGTCGGTGAATTGTGTCCCGTTGTAAGTGATGATTGCTTGGGGTATGCCAAACTGGGCGGTTATATTCCTTTTGTAAAAACGAAGTATGTTGTGGGCCGTGAGTTTGGCTAAGGCTTCGCCCTTTATCAACTTAGTGAAGTAGTTGACGCTGACTATCAAATACATGTTTTGGTATGACCCTATGGTGAAGGGCCCGAGGATGTCCATCCCCCACCAAGAAAATGGCCATGAGGATGAGAACGTTTTGAGCTCATTGGGTGGGGCCATATGCATGTCCCTATGTCGCTTTTTCGCACTTCTTGACGTGCTCTTTGGCGTCTTGCTGTGTGGTGGGCCAGTAGTACCTCGCCTACAATGCTTTACGGGCTAGGAACCATCCACTGAGGTGTTACGCGTTGATCCCTCCGTGGATCTTCTGGAGTATGCTGGGGACCTTAGACTCCTCGATGCATTTGAAGAGGGTGATGGAGAAACCCCGGAGGTATAACTTGTCCTCGACAATGGCATATGAGTAGGCATGTCGCCTAACTACGCTAGCCTCCTTGGGGTTGTCGAGCAATTTCCTCGTGCTGAGGTATTTGTATATCGGGGTCATCTAGCAGTGGTCATCACCGATGGCGTTTACATTGATGATCGAGGTGGGTTTCTCGATACTTGGCCATGGAAGCACTTCTTGGATGAAGGATTTGTTCCCGCCTTTTTTCTTCGTGCTCGCCAGCTTAGATAGGATGTCTGCCATGGTATTGTGTACGCGTGGGACGTGACTTACTTCTACAGAATCAAAACTCTTCATTGTTTCTTTTACCAAGGAGATGTACTCGGTGAAGATGTCGTTCTTGACTTGGTACTCTCCTCGTACCTGAGAGGCAACGAGCTGGGAGTCGGTAAAGATCCTTACCTCTTTCGCACCAAGGTTGTCATCCAGACAGAGTCCTATGAGGAATACCTCATACTCGGTCTGGTTATTTAACGTCAGGAATGCTAAAGCGAGGGACACTTCTACCAATATGCCTTCTTCATTCTCTAAGATGATGCCTACTCCACTTCTCGTCGAGCTAGAGGCGCCGTCGATAAAGATGGTCCACTTGTGTGCCCTGGGGGTCGGGGACTCTGAAATTCTGGTATCAGATATTAGATGTCGAAGGTGATGTTTATGACACAAATATCTGTTTCATCAACAATAAGAACAAACATAGACAAATAACAATTGTAAAGAGACACAACAATTGTTAACCCAGTTCGGTGAAAACACACCTACATCTGGGGGCTACCAAGCCAGGAAGGAAATCCACTAAGTAGAATTAGTTTAAAGATACACAGTAGACTCTCTCTAGTTTACCATCTTCTCACCTAATCTCTACCCTTGCAATTTCTACCTAGGACTCACCTAGATAAAAGACACCTCTCACTCCCCCTCAATCACAACAGTGATATCAATCAACAAAAATAAGAAGACTTTAGAAGACACTCTTCAAAGTCACAACTTGATCTTGCTTAAAAGCTTCAATCAAGTACAATATACTCTTGCTTACAAGCTTTGAGTGAAGAATTTACAATTAACAACTTAGTTCAATTCACACATTAAACAATGAGTGAATGGCTCATAAAATTAACACACACGAAGGCTAAACCTTACACAAATGCACACACTTTTTAATCCTTGCTTCTCTGATCTCCAAGCTAGGGTTTATGCTACTTTAAATAGTAATGCAGAATGGGCTTGGACTGTGGCAAAAGTAACAGCAGGTTTGAGAAGATTTCAATCTTTATAAATTGCAACAATGAAACAGATTTTATTTGATCAATCAGATCTAATCAAATATTTCTTCCAATCTTCAATAAAATCTTCTGATAAAAGCTTCAAATCAAATCAAATATGATCCTCAATATTTGCATCAGAAACGCCTTAGTAAAACACCAAAATCTTCGTAGATTTTACACCAGATCAGTGCAACAAGATTGCACAAAAAGGAATAGACACGCAAACACATTCATACTGAATGTTTTGTCCATAGGTGTTAGGACATCATATTTGACATCATAAGATAAGTCCTGCTGCAACATCCAAAGCAACCTGCAGAACCTTAAAGACAGATGTCACGACATCCTGTAGGACATCTTGTGATTACACCTAGTTTTACCAAAATGCCTGCCAATTAAGAACTAACAAACTCCCCCTTTGGCAAATTTTGGCTAAAACATAAAACAGATCACAAGAGAGAAAAAACCAGTAAAGAGCACAACACAGCAGAAAAACTACATAGTGAGGAGAGTAAATGCAAATCTCCCCCTCAACATAAGCAACAAATCAACAAGCAACATAACAACCCAAGCAACTACACAAAGCAACCCACAACCTTAACAGCCTTTAGCAACCTGTAAAGCATAACAGAACAACCCAAGCACACAGGCATACAAACAACAAAGCTACTGTAGAACATAAATTCAGCAACAACCCCAAACAAAACAGACATCCAGCAGGATCAACATCCTGTCAGCTTAAGAAAATGAAAACACTCATCCAACATCAGACACCATCTTCCAAACAACTACACACCTGCTATAGCCATTCATACTAAAGTGTATACATTATACTCTTCTCCCTCTTTTTAGCCACAAATTTAAGAACATAAAGATCATATAATAATACAACCCAAATGCACATAAAGTGAAACAAATAAGTTCGTTCTGCCAAGGCAGACAAAAAAACAACAAAAATAACCAATATCAAAGCAACTAGCTTAAACTTCATCTTCAGATGTGGACACCTCAACAACATCTTCTTTCACAGTTGGCACATCAGTACTACTATCCTCAGATTCCTCCCCAGACTCAGCCTCAGTAGCATCATCATCATTTGTAGTCTTATTTTCAAGGCATTGAATCAACGATTCCAATTTGATTTTTCTGGTTGTAGCTGCATTAATTGCATCCCTTAATTCCCTGCAATTTTCTTTTAACTCAGAAATGATCCTTGCCCTTGAAGCAGTGGCCCTTTCAGCAGATGTCAAGACAATATCTGGAACATGTCTTCCAGCAAAAAGTTTGTAGTGAAGGGACAACACATACTCCCTCTTGCTAGCAACATCATTAGAATTTAGAATCCCAGGATGTTGATTCAGAATAATTTCACAGAAGAGGGAAGGGAAGGCAATTGGAAGCTTTATGGCACTAGTGGTAGAATGCTTAATAATTTGATAAAAAATGTATAAGCCAAAATCAAAATCTACCTTAGTACCAACAACATATATGAATCTGCCTAGACCTATAGCAATGGTGGAGGTGTGGTTGGTTGGAACCCAGTTTGCAGCACCAATCCTGTGAAGGATGGCATATTTCACACTGAGTTGACCAGCTGAGAGCTTTCCTTTTGAAGGCTATACTTTGACTTGGTTAGCAGTGATGACTTTGCACACCTGGTTGTCAGAAACATTCATTTCTTCTTCACCATCATTTGACCTTCCCAGAAATCTATTGATTACCAAGGAAGAAAACTTCACACATTTCCCCCTAAAAAACACCTTCATATAGTCCTTGCTATTCCTATCAGTAATGGAGTCAGGAATGTTCACAATGAATTCTTTCGCCATCCCTTCATAACACTTGGAGAAGCCAGTGACAGTTTTGAGCAAACCAACCTCATTGATTAAGTCCATCACTTCCTTGATATCCAGAGCATCTTTACCCAACTCCCTTTCTAGGGCAATCCTCTTTTGATACACATATCACCACTTGGTCACACTGCTAATAGAGTAAAAAGATACATTGTCAAGTGGAGCAACAAATACTTCCTTTGGAGTCTTCTTGGCAGTAGATTTCTTCACAAGAGATATGTTAGGGACATTCTTTACAACATCTTCATATGAGTAAGTGTTTTCCATTCTGACCTTTCTCTTTTTGGTAGCAAGAGTAACCTTGCCCCAGGCTTTAGAAGGTCCAACATGGGTCTTCTTCTTTTGGCTTTTGGAAGGGGATTCCTCAAGCACAACCTTTCCTTTTCTTGTCTTCAGTCTCTTAGCAACTCCCGAGGAAACATTTTTGATGAGTTCATCATCTGAGGGCACATCTTCAACATCTATAACATTGTCAGAGGTATTTTTCTTGGTTGGAGAATCATTCATATCAACATTCAGACCAGTATCTTCAGCCTCATCACCATTCAGACCTGCATCATTAGCCTTATTCACATCATACAACACAGAGCTGGCAAGTTTTTCTAAGTTGTCAGTGTTAGGGTTGTCATCAGTAGAGGGTTTTTCAGCATTCTTTCCTAGGTTATCATCAGATCTAGGGGTTGGATCAACACGAGAGAGAGGAGCGGAAATACCATGCATATTTTGACCTCCATAGAGAATCTTAGTGACAAGTTCCCTAATGGATCTGTCCACATAAGCATAACCTTCTTTGTTTTTCATTTTAGTAATGTTGTCAGTAGAGGATCCAGAAGTGTTGCCTTTGGAATGTTGTTGGAACTCGTTTGCATGTGGAGGAGTGGTCTTGAGAGCTTTATTTGTATGACCAGGAACCATGGAAATAGAGGTCACGTCAAGAACATCTTCGAAGGAGATGTTCATGGGTTGAGCATCAGTGTGGGTAGTTTTAGAGGAAGTAGCATCACGTTTGGGAGACATCTTGAGAGAGAAAAAATGTGGAGGAGAATGGAGATAGGTTGCAATGTGGTGAATACGCAGAGAGTGGGAGAAAATCTGAAAGGTAGTGGAGGTGAGGGAGTTGAAAGGGCAGTTGGAGGAAAAAGTTTGAGTGGGATAACGTGTGAGATTAGACAAAGGCGTGTTGTGTAATAAAGAGGGATGTTGGAACATCTCTATTTTAAGAAAAAAAACATCTTTTAAAAGCAAGAATCCCTCTTAGCAGAAATTGCTATAAATCCTCATAAATACACATCCCCAACTTTCCTCTCAAAATCTCAAGCCGATTAGCATCCAAGGCTTTGGTAAAAATATCAGCCAATTGATTTTCTGTAGTGACATGCTCAAGAGTAGCAGTTCTACTTTCAACAAGCTCCCTAATAGAATGATGTCTAATATCAATATACTTATCTCTGCTATGTTGAATAGGATTCTTGGAACTATTCATAGTACTCAAATTATCACAGTATAATGTCATGACATCTTGTGTGACATTATACTCTATAAGCATCTGATTCATCCATACAAGTTGAGAGTAACTACTCCCATCATCTATGTATTCTGCTTCTGCAGTAGACAGGGGTACACATTTTTGTTTCTTGCTAAACCACTAGATGAGGCTGTTTCTCAAAAGGGAACAACCTCCAGATGTGCTTTCCTGTCATCAACACTTCCACACCAATCAGCATCACAATATCCAAACAGCATACACCCAGATTCATGACTATATAACATCCCATACTCACTTGTCCCATTGATATACTTCAAAACTCTCTTGGCTTGACTAATGTGACCAATCTTGAGCTCAGCTTGATATCTGACACAAACTCCCACAACAAAAGCAATGTCAGGTCGACTTGCTGTAAGATATAACAAGCTCCCTATCATGCTTCTGTACAGACTTTGGTCCACATTGACTCCTTTTTCATCTTTTGATAATTTTAGATGGGTAGGTGCAGGAGTTATTTTGTGGCTGACATTTTCCATTCCAAACTTCTTAACAATGTCTTTGGCATACTTACTCTGAGATAGAAATATGGATTCTTCCATCTGTTTGACTTGTAGTCCAAGAAGGTTAGTTAATTCCCCAACAAGGATCATTTCAAATTCAGATTGCATTTGCTGTACACAATGTTGAAACATCTTATCTGACATCCTAGTTTGTTTTCCTATTTGCCATTCACCACAAAATTTTCCTTCCTCAATCTTTAGATTAAGAATACATCTACCTTTTAGATGCAATTGCCCAAGTCTCTGGTGCCACATTCTTACTTCATCCATTTTGCCAAGAGTACACTTAGAGTCCTGAGAAGCCCATAGGTAACAATTGTCCTTGGATCTGACTCCCTTCATGATCAGCTCTCCCTTTTTATTAGTAACCAAACACTCAAATTTAGTGAAGTTGACACTTAGGCCTTGATCACATAGTTGACTGATGCTAATTATATTGGCAGTTAATCCTTTGACTAACAAAACATTGTCAATATCAGGTGTTCCTGAGCAGTTTAACTTTCCAACTCCCTTGATTTCCCCTTTGGCCCCATCTCCAAAGGTCACATAGCTGGTTGAGTGAGGTTTGATGTCAACTAACAGATTTCTAATTCAAGTCATGTGTCTTGAGCAACGACTGTCAAAGTACCAATCTTCCTTAGTGCAAACCTTTAGGGACATATGAGCTATAAAGCAAGTAGTAGCAGTTTTAGGTACCCATTATTTAGTAGCAGGACCGTTGGGGACCCATTACTTCTTAGAGAGGAGAGTGTTGTGGTTAGGTCTTGTCTGAGATGTAGAGTTTGGATATCCATGCAGTTTGAAACAGAATGACTTTATGTGACCAAAGCGACCACAATGATGACATCTCCATCTTTGGAATTTTCTTGGTTGGATGGTTTGTTTTCTGTCGTGATGTTGAGACATCTGCTAGAACATCTTCTTCCTTGATCCAGAAGGTTTGTGGTGAGAGGCAGAGTTATTGTCTTTATTGAACCCTAACCCTGTCTTGTCTCCATATCTTCTGCCAGATTGAAGAATCTCTTCCAGGGTTTTGGTACCATTGTTCATCATTCTAACAGACTTTCCCATTTGGCCAAGTTGAGAAGTTAGTTGAGCAACTTCATCCCTTAATTTGGTGATAGGCTTAACCTGTTTAGCAACTTCATGATTCAAACCCTTGATAACTGTCAGGTGTTCCTCCTTTTCAGTCTTTAGCTTGATGATGTATTTCTTCTGTTTTTCACCTTGCTGGCAAACTTCTTTGCTTCTGAGGCACAATTCTTTGTAGGAAGCTGTCAGTTCTTCAAAAGTCAATTCATTTTCACTAGAGTCTTCATCAGAATAGTATCTTCTAGTTAAGGCATTTATATGTTTGGCAGATTCTCCTTCAATATCACTGTCAGAGTCTTCATCAGTCCATGAAACAACTAGACATTTCTTTTGTTTCTTGAGATAGGTTGGGCATTCAAATCTGATGTGACCAAAACCTTCACACCCATGACATTGTATCCCTTTGCTGTTTGTGGGTTTTTCTTCAGTCCTAGTTCTACTTCCTACATCATTTGACTTACTGATGTCAAGTGAGATGTTATTGACATTTGGTCTTGTCTTTATATCCATTCTTTTCATTACCTTGTTGAATTGTCTTCCTAGCAGAACTATGGCATTTGATAGACTTTCATTTGTATCTTCATTAGATTCCTCTCTTCTTTCAGTATTTTACACAAAAGCTATGCTCTTTTTCTAGTCAGCTTTGTCACCTATTCCTACTTCAAAAGTTAAAAGAGACCCAATGAGTTCATCAACTTTCATCTTACAGATGTCTTGTGCTTCCTCTATATCAGTTACTTTCATGTCAAATCTCTTGGGAAGAGATCTAAGAATTTTTCTTACCAGCTTTTCTTCAGACATTTTTTCACCTAGGGCACTTGAAGCATTTGCTATTTCAAGAATATTCATATGGAAGTCATGTATGCTTTCATCATCTTTCATTCTCAGGTTTTCAAACATGGTTGTGAGAAGTTGAAGTCTAGACATTTTTACCTTGGATGTGCCTTCATGAGTAGTCTTTAGTATTTCCCAAGCTTCTTTAGTAATCTCACAGTTGTTCACCAACCTGAATATGTTCCTATTAATTCCATTGAACAAGACATTCAAGGCCTTGGAGTTTCCCAGAGCCAGATTATCTTCTTCCTTTGTCCATTCTTCCTAAGGTTTTAATTCAGACGTAACCTTTCCATCTTTATCAATAATCATAGGATGTTCCCATCCCTTTATGACAGCTTTCCATGCCTTATTGTCTAGAGACTTTAAGAAAGCAACCATCCTAGGTGTCCAGTAGTCATAATTACTCCCGTCCATAATAGGTGGTTTGTTCACAAATCCTCCTTCCTTGTCCATGGTACCAGAAAGTATCGTCCCTAGATCTCACCCAAAAATAGAGCAGGATGCCTGCTCTGATACCAATTAAAATTCTGGTATCACATATTCGATGTCGAAGGTGATGTTTACGACACAAATATCTGTTTCATCAATAATAAGAACAAACATAGACAAATAACAATTGTAAAGAGACACAACAATTGTTAACCTAGTTCGGTGAAAACACACATACATCTGAGGGCTACCAAGCCAGGAAGGAAATCCACTAAGTAGAATTAGTTTGAAGATACACAATAGACTCTCTGGTTTAGCATCTTCTCACCTAACTCTACCCTTGCAATTTCTACCTAGGACTCACCTAGATAAGAGACACCTCTCACTCCCCCTCAATCACAGCAGTGATATAAATCAACAAAAATAAGAAGACTTTAGAAGACACTCTTCAAAGTCACAACTTGATATTGCTTAAAAGCATCTATCAAGTACAATACACTCTTTCTTACTAGCTTTGAGTGAACAATTTACAATTAACAACTTAGTCCAATTCACACATTAAACAATGAGTGAATGGCTCACAAAACTAACACACACAAAGGCTAAACCTGACACAAATGCACACACTTTTTAATCTTTGCTTCTTTGATCTCCAAGCTAGGGTTTATGTTACTTTAAATAGTAATGCAGAATGGGCTTGGACTGTGGCAAAAGTAACAACATGTTTGAGAAGATTTCAATCTTCATAAATTGCAACAATGAAACAAATTTGATTTGATCAATCAGATCTAATCAAATCTTTCTTCCAATCTTCAATAAAATCTTCTGATAAAAGCTTCAAATCAAATCAAATATGATCCTCAATATTTGCATCAGAAACGCCTTAGTAAAACACCAAAATCTTCGCAGATTTTACACCAGATCAGTGCAACAAGATTGCACAAAAAGGAATAGACACGCAAACACATTCATACTGAATGTTTTGTCCATAAGTGTCAGGACAACATATTTGACATCATAAGATAAGTCCTGCTGCAACATCCAAAGCAACCTGCAGAACCTTAAAGACAGATGTCACGACATCCTGTAGGACATCTTGTGATTACACGTAGTTTTACCAAAATGCCTGCCAATCAAGAACTAACAGACTCCATGAAGGTCATTTCTATGGCGAAGTCAGCCAGCACTTGTTCCTTGAGGGACTTTCTTCTCTCGTATTAGACATTGAATTCTGAGAGTTTGAGCGACCGTCTGAGCATTCTACCTGACATGTCTGGCCGCCCAAGTAGCTGTTTGACGGGCTGGTCGGTTCTGATCATGATCGTGTGGGCTAAGAAGTAATTCTACAACCTCCTAGCCACATTGATGAGGGTCAGAGCAACCTTCTTGATCTGCTGGTACCTGAGCTCGGGACCTTGGAGAGCTTTGCTCGTGAAGTATTGATGCTCAATTTTGCAAGTGCACGAATAACGTCAGAGTAATATAAAAGATTATCGATCCCACAGAGACCAAACGGCAATCTATCGATTACTGTTGTTACGGTGTTTATCTAAGGTAAGTAAAATTAGGAATTGGGTTGTGCGAAATAAAAGTAAAGTGCAAGAATAAATTCAATATTAAAACAGCAGGCTTGGATGTAATTCACATAGCTAGGCAGTATTCCAAATGCGTATCAATAGGATGTCTTACGGAGTAATATTTTCTACTCATGAAAAGAACTAATTTAACGGGAACTGCCGCTTTCGCGTAATCAGAACCGAGTTTATCCCCTAATCGATCCCTCTTATTGTCACTAATAAAAAGGCGCGCATTGCGTTAGAGTGATTAAACCTATTTTTAAGAAATATAGTTTCTTGACTTAGTTGAAAAGTATTTTGACCTGGAATTTCTAACAAAAAGAGGTTCTTGCGAACCAGACTTTAAATCCATAAACACGTTCGAAAATAATTTTAAAATCATTTTTCTAAAGCATTAAAGATTCCTACTCAACTGGACTAAGCGCTTTCGCTTCCTTTGAACAGTTAAGACTAACCAAGTTTATCTAAAGGTTGGACGACTTTCGATCTTACCCAACAGATTTTAAGTGCAGAAAATATGTATTAAAAGTCAGAATAACCCCTAAGTAATTCTATCAACAGCCGTATGGAATACTAGTTTGACTATGATCCTCGCATCCTAGCCTTTAAGATTTAGTCGGACATGGTAAGGTAAATAGTCATGGTAAATAAACACGAATAATAAAGTGCGAGTAAATAAATAAAGTGCGGTAAATAGTGCGATAAATAAAGGGTCCGATAAATAAACAATCTGGAAAATAAAAGCGGATAAATAAAAGGGCGATAAGTAAACAGAAACCTGCTCCAAACGGGCGGTTTTAAATCTTGGTACAACTTGAAATAAATGATTGAAATAAAATGGTGGCAGGATTAACTTCTACCAGAGTGCTCCAAACCCGATTACAGACTCGATTAGACAGTGTGATAACCCCTCGATGTGAGAAGTTTATCACTTTACAATAGATGTAAATTTATGGCTTGAGTTATGTAACTAAGCTTGGATGATTAGAAATGAGACAGAACTCTTCTATTTATAGTGCTAGGAAAGTACAGGTAAGGACTAGAATGCCCCCTAACTCCTTTTGGGAGGGAAACGAGTTTGCAAGGGTGGCACCCGCCATCCCCTTATGGTGCCCGCCATATGAACTGAGGTAGAAAGGAGTGAGAGACGTGACAGTTGTCAGCAGTTGGTCTCTTATCCAAGTTGTGGCATCCCCTATGGCGCCTGCCATGGTGGGTGCCATGTGTACAATTCCTGAAAATGTTGGTCTTTTAGCTCATTTTTCTTCATTTCTTTTCGAGTAGCTTTAACAATACAAAAACTTGAAAAAGAAACAAAACAGAGGCATAATACAAGAAAATGAAAATAAAATCCTAAATAACATGCACAAATCGAGTCAAATAAATAGTATATTTTAGGTCTATCAAATTCTCCCACACTAAAGCCTTTGCTTGTCCTCAAGTAAAACATCATGACAAAAGAAGGGTTGTATCCATAAGTGATATGGGCAAAAAGGGCTTCTGAGTTCAAGCTGGGATTAAGCGATAGGTATTAATTCAGTGAACCACGGGTATTAGAATGACACTTCTCCATAAATACGGACATAGGCTTCGTTCTTACAAAAATCAATCCGTACTACCCTACTGTACCTAGACCTACCTTTAAATATCCTTTTGAGTCCTTTTGATTTAGGCGCAATCACATTAAGCCCTTTATCCATATGTGCTCATGGTGAAGTGACCGATTAGTGATTCTGATCTCAAGCATGGGGCTCTGGTACAAAAATTGGTGTAACCCCTTTTATTGACCCTATTATAGTTGTGGGGGATCGGATCGTAACCCGTCCTACCGAGTTCAGCACCAGACACCTCTGAACCAACTAACAATGGGAAGATCTTTATTTTGTTTTGCTCTTATTATATTTATTTATTTTTTGAAATTTTTACAATTTTTTGGGTTAAATGACCTTGTGAGGGTTACCTATACCCGAGTTGTATTTATTATTTTTGATCATGCAGATCATTCACTTATATTCATTGGTCCTTCACTTAGATCATGCTTTGGCCGAAGCTGACTGCTAAGATAAACTACTAATGGACTTACTATGAACATTATTATTAAGGCCATGGTACATAGGGTATCAGGGTCGATTTCTACATTCACGAAGCCTAGGGTGTTACGATGATATCGATGTTTCAAAGAGGATTTTTCCAAATCATCCGCATCCTAACTCGAACTTGCCTCAAAGCCTAAAATTTTTCAGGATAGTACACTTTTTGTCAATAAAATATTTGGTGAGGCTTAAGAGATGAGGCAATAAGGGTATACTGCAAATGACTCGTTAAGCACATGTGTATTCTAAAAACGAAAAAAAGAAAATGCAAAATGAAAGGGAAATAAGCTAGAATGAAACTAGAAAGCGATAAAAAGAAAGAAAATGAAAATGCAAGAAAATAAATAAAGTCTCCTCCCACACTTAAATCGAACATTGTCCCCAATGTTTCAAAATAAGATAGGGACGAGTTACCTTAAAGTTCTAAGGCATGCTGTTGGTACTGTCGCCATCGTGCGGTGAGTACCTAGGATGACGAGATCTACTGCAACGATGATCGCTCTGAGAAGCGTCGAACTCGTCGAATCTAGTGCTCAAAGCAACCTGTGATTGCATTATGCTTTGCATGGATTGGCTCATCTGCTGCTGAGACTCTTGCATAAATCTCATGTTTTCGATTAACTGCTGTTGTATGGTGCTGAGCAAGTTATCGCATCTTTCCTCTCTTGCTAACTGGTCTCGCCACATCTGCTCAGAAATATAAAAACCAGGAGAGGTACCTACATAATGGTAAGAGGAAGACGGTGCAGTGTGTTTTGGAGGTGCTAGAGTATCCTTCATAAGGTGCAGAGTGGCATTGTTCTATTATCTTTATTACCTCTTATTCTGGGATGCAACGATGAAAAATACCGTCAGTGCCTCTTTTGAAAAGGAGCAGCTCATCCCAATAGAAGTGTCTTACGTCGTTAAACAACTTCTTCCTCTACTGGTAGTTAAAGTCAGGGGGTATGATGTCAGCAGCTATGTAATTTACAAAATTCGTGTACCAAGGTACGTTGTTTACTGCTAGAGATCTCTTTGGGATCTTAGAAGGATCTAGGTTATTCTCTTCTAAGGCTTCTATCCTAGCTATTAACCTGTCATAGGTAAAATCATCGTTTATAGGGAGTGGATCAGCTTTCAGCTATTCGAGCCTAGAAAGGTGATCGGCAACCACATTTTCCGTGCCTTTCTTGTCTCGAATATCTAGATCAAACTCTTGTAATAAAAGGATCCATCTAAGTAACCTAGGTTTGGATCCTTCTTGTTTAATAAATAACGAATGGCAGTGTGATTTGTACACACTATAATTTTGGCTTCTACCGGATAGGATCAAAATTTATCCATAGCAAAAACTACGACAAAAAGTTATTTCTCAGTGGTGGCATAGTTGAGCTGAGCAGCATCTAGGGTTCTACTAGCGTAGTAAATAACATGCAATTTTTTATCCTTTCTTTTCCCTAGAACGACTCCTACAACGTAATCACTAGCGTCACACATGATTTCGAAAGGTTCGGCCCAATCTGGGGGTTGGATAATGGGTGTCGAGATCAACGCTTGTTTTAAAAATTTGAATGCTTCAAGGCATTTTTCATCAAAGTTAAACTCGATATTTTTCGTTAGAAGGCCGGTTAAAGGTTTGGTTATTTTGGATAAATCTTTGATAAAATGCCGGTAGAAACCAACACGTCCAAGAAAACTGCGGACTTCTCTGACGGTGTTAGGGGGTTTTAGATTCTCTATCACTTCTATCTTAGCTCTATCTACTTCAATACCTCTTTCAGAGACTATATGTCCTAAAACTATACCTTCGGGTGACATTTCTCCCAGTTCAGCACCAAGTTAACATCAACACATCTTTTCAAGATTTTCTCAAGGTTGGCGAGACAGTTTTTGAAGTCAAATCCGCATACCGAGAAATCATCCAGGAATACTTCCATAATTCCATCTAGGTAATCAGCAAAGATTGCCATCATGCAACGCTGGAAGGTTGCTGGTGCATTACAGAGATCGAAATGCATTTGTCTGTAGGCAAAGGTTCCATAAGGGAATGTAAAGGTAGTTTTTTCTTGATCTTCGGGATGGATAGGGATTTGGAAGAATCCTGAATATCCATCGAGATAGCAAAAATAGGAGTGTTTGGCTAAACGTTCTAGCATTTGGTCTATAAAAGGTAAGGGAAAATGGTCTTTTCTACTGGCTTTGTTTAATTTCCTATAATCTATACACATACGCCATCCTCCTTCTATCCGTTTCGCTACATGTTCTCCTTTCTCGTTCTGCACGACTGTGATGCCTCTCTTTTTAGGTACTACATGCACAGGGCTTACCCACTTACTATCTGAGATTTGATAAATTATGCTTCTAGTAACTTGAGAACTTCCTTTTTCACAACATTACTCATTATAGGGTTTATCCTTCTCTGATGTTCCCTAGAGGGTTTTGAGTCTTCCTCGAGTGAGATCCGGTGCATGCACACAGACGAGCTTATACCTTTAAGATCAGAGATGTTATATCTTAGGGCTGAGGGATATTTGCGTAGGACAAATAAGAGTTGGTCTGTTTCTCCCTGGTTCAAGGCAGCACTGACTATAACTGGACGGTTCATTTCTTCGTCCAAGAACTCGTATCTTAGATTCTTAGGTAGTTCCTTAAGTTTTAAAGCTGGTTTTCTAAGGCATGGTATTGGATCGGGGGTAAAGGATAAACATTTGTGTAGACTATCATCAATGTAGGGTTCCATAAATCCATCATCTTCCTTTATGAAAGTTGAAGGCAAGGTGATGGTTTCTTCTAATTCTAGCTCCCTAATGCATTCATCAATGATGTTTATGGCATAACATGCGTTTCCTAATGCTGGTGCTATAAGAAACTTCGATAAAATGAAATCTATCTTTTCATCACCCACCTTAAAGGTCAACTTCCCTTTCTTGACATCTATTATGGCTCTTGCGGTTAATAAGAACGGCCTACCTAGGAGGATTGGAATGTCATCATCTTTTTTAATGTCCATGACAACAAAATCGGTCGGGATGAATAATTGGCCGATCCTGACTAGGACGTCTTCCAATATGCCAACCGGATATTTGACTGAATTGTCGGCTAACTGAAGAGACATCTTCGTAGGCTGTAATTCTCTCAGTTTTAACCTTTCAAAAACTGTCAGAGGCATTAGGCTTACACTAGCTCCTAAGTCTAGAAAAGCTTTATTTATGACATGACTCCCCAAAATACAGGGTATGGAGAAATTTCCAGGATCTTTCTCCTTTTTGGCAAGTTTATTTTCGGAAGTGGTATTGCACTCCAAGGGTTTTGGATTGTCAAGTCTACGCTTATTGGTAAGGATGTCTTTAAGGAATTTTGCATATGATGGTATCTGGGTGATGGCTTATGTGAAAGGGATCTCCACATGAACTTTCTCTATGGCTTTAATGAATTTATGATATTGGCTATTAATCTTGGTTTGTTTTAACCTTTGTGGATAAGGTATAGGAGGTTTGTATGGCGGAGGTGGTTTGGATAGCCATGATTCCAGGCCGTGGTGTGGACATATTCTCAACAGGTCTTTATATCTCTCCCAAGCCTTGAAGAGTGATTCACCTTGGTTTTGAGTGAATCTGGTTATTTGGTTTCTAAGAACAGCTGTTTTGCTCGGGGGAAAATATCTAGTGAGGAAAACTCTCCTAAGGTATTCCCAGGTTGTTATAGAATTAGCTGGAAGGGAATCTAACCAAGTAAGGGCTTTGTCTCTTAGGGAAAAAGGGAATAGTCTTAAACGAATCGCCTCAGGAGTAGCACCGTTGGTTTTAAGGGTGTTAGCCAATTGAATAAAGGTTTTTAAATGTTGGTTCGGGTTCTCAGTAGGGAGACCCGCGAATTGGTTTTGTTGTACTAATTGTAATAAGGAGGGTTTTAGTTCGAAATTGTGAGCAGGGATATTTGGGTTCACAATACTAGAACTAGGTTCGTCATTAGATGGTTGGGTGAAATCCTTAAGGGTTCTTTGGTTACGGTCTTTGTCCATAGCTTTCTTAATTTTATGAAATAAGAGACGTGCACAAGGGTAACATTCAGGTTCCTCTAAAGGATCTATACGATTATCGGTGCTGCTAGTTCTTCGCATCGAACAATAGGTAAAACCTTAGTCTACACGGTGTAACGATAGGGTACGAAATTTTGACGTAATTGGTCCCCGACAACGGCGCCAAAAACTTGATGCTCAATTTCGCAAGTGCACGAATAGCGTCAGAGTAATATAAAAGATTATTGATCCCACAGAGACCAAACGTCAATCTATCGATTACTGTTGTTACAGTGTTTATCTAAGGTAAGTAAAATTAGGAATTGGGATGTGCGAAATAAAAGTAAAGTGCGAGAATAAATTCAATATTAAAACAGCAGGCTTGGATGTAATTCACTTAGCTAGGCAGTATTCCAAATGCGTATCAATAGGATGTTTTATGGAGTAATGTTCATGAAAAGAACTAATTTAACGGGAACTATCGCTTTCGCGTAATCAGAACCGAGTTTATCCCCTAATCGATCCCTCTTATTGTCACTTATAAAAAGGCGCGCATTGCATTAGAGTGATTAAACCTATTTTTAAGAAATATAGTTTCTTGACTTAGTTGAAAAGTATTTTGACTTGGAATTTCTAACAAAAAGAGGTTCTTGCGAACCGGACTTTAAATCCATAAACATGTCCGAAAATAATTTTAAAATCGTTTTTCTAAAGCATTTAAGTTTCCTACTCAACTGGACTAAGCGCTTTCGCTTCCTTTGAACAGTTAAGACTAATCAAGTTTATCTAAAGGTTGGACGGCTTTCGATCTTACCCAAAAAATTTTAAGTGTAGAAAATATGTATTAAAAGTCAGAATAACCCCTAAGTAATTCTATCGGCAGTCATATGGAATACTAGTTTGACTATGATCCTCGCATCCTAGCATTTAAGATTTAGCTGGACATGGTAAGGTAAATATACATGGTAAATAAACGCGAGTAAATAAAGTGCGATTAAATAAATAAAGTGCGGTAAATAGTGCGATAAATAAAGGGTGCGATAAATAAATAGTGCGGGAAATAAAAGCGGATAAATAAAAGGGCGATAAATAAACAGAAACCCGCTCCAAACGAGCAGTTTTAAATCTTGGTACATCTTGAAGTAAATGACTAAAAGAAAATGGCGGCAGGATTAACTTGTACCAGAGTGCTCCAAACCCGATTACAGACTCGATTAGACAGTCTGATAACTCCTCGATGTGAGAAGTTTATCACTTTATAATAGATGGAAATTTATGGCTTGAGTTCTGTAACTAAGCTTGGATGATTAGAAATGGGACAGAACTTTTCTATTTATAGTGCTAGGAAAGTACAGGTAAGGACTAGAATGCCTTCCAACTCCTTTTGGGAGGGAAACGAGTTTGCAAGGGTGGCGCCCACCATATGAACTAAGGTAGAAAGGAGTGGGAGACGTGGCAGTTGTCAGCAGTTGGTCTCTTATCCAAGTTGTGGCATCCCCTATAGCGCCCGCCATGGTGGGTGCCATGTGTACAATTCCTGAAAATGTTGGTCTTTTAGCTCGTTTTTCTTCATTTCTTCTCGAGTAGCTTTGAAAATACAAAAACCTGAAAAAGAAACAAAACAGAGGCATAATACAAGAAAATGGAAATAAAATCCTAAATAACATGTGCAAATCGAGTCAAATAAACAGTATATTTTAGGTCTATCAAGTAGATCGACTTCTGCTCTTCGGGAGTCTCGCGAATCAGCGTTGCGCTGACGACCTTAGTTACGACGAAAAAATATAAGTACAGGGTTTCCCCGACCTCAGGCCTCGACAGGACCAGTGGCTCTGAGAGGACTTGTTTGAGGTGGAGGTGGGCCTGTTCGCACTCTTCGATCCATTCGAATGCGGCCTCCTTGCGCAGAAGCTTGGAGAATGAGAGGGTGTGTTGGGCAGACTTGGCATGGAAACAGGACAATGACGCGAGCATCCCATTTAGGGAATGGATAGACTTCTTCGTGTTCGGAATTATGAACTTAGAGAAAGCCTCGCACTTTTCCGGATTCGCCTCTATTCCTTGCTCCGTTAAGTAGAAGCCGAGGAACTTGCGTACCCGTAGACCGAAGGTGTACTTCTCCGGATTGAACCTCATTCTGCATTTCCTCTCCGTCTCGAAGACCTTCCTGAGATGGACGATATGGTTGATTTTTTCTCGTGACTTCACGACCATGTCGTCCATGTAGACCTCGAGCATGTCGCTGATTTCCCCCGAAAGACTTTGTTCATCATCCGCTGGTAGGTTGTACTGACGCTTTTCAAACCGAAGGGCATTATGTTGTAGTAATATTCTCCCTACTCGGTTATGAAGGCCGTTTATTGTTTGCCTGCCTTCGCCATGAGGATTGGATTGTACCCCGAATACGCGTACATGAACGACAACAGTTTAAAATATGCAGAATTGTCAATGAGTTTGTCGATGTTAGGTAACAGATATGCATCTTTGGGACATGCCCGGTTGAGATCAATGTAATCAACGCACATCCTCCATTTTCCATTATATTTTATAACAAGTACAACGTTGGACAACCAGTTTGTGTACTGGACTTCCGATATAAAATTTTCCTCTATGAGGTCTTTTACATCTTTTTCAGCAGCCTCTGATTTCTCGGGAGATTGCCTACGCCTATATTGAACTATGGTCCTAGCGGCTAGGTCTATGGTGAGGTGGTGGCAGGCTACATCGGGGTCGAGTTCAGGCATCTCCGTAACGTTCCATACAAACAGGTCAGCATTCTCCCGGAGGCAGGCCTTTAGTTGCTTCCTCGCTAGGTCAGGGAGTCCCGTGCCAATCTTCAAACTTCTTCTTGGGTCGTCTCCGAGTGTGATGAGCCCGAAGTCTCCATCTGGGATGGGCGCTTTGGATGGGAAGGCTACCCGTTGTCTGCTAGAGGTGTGTATTCAGACTCTATGCTCTGCTCCTGCTTACTAGGAAAGCGGCTGTCGAGATCGACAGAGTTGACGCGGGGTAGTGACATTTGCTCTTCACCCCGGGTTGGTCTACTGGTCGTCTTTGGGGTGATGTTGATAAAGTTGAGCCCTTTGATTACCGCCTCGAAACATCTTCTGGCCGCCTCGATGTCCTCGTGGAGGATGACGACTCGACCTTTGACCATGTAGTACTTCATCTTTAGGTGCACTGTAGATGGCACTGCTGGTCGTCCTTCCCAGGATGCACTGGTACAAAGAGGAACATTTGATCATCAAGAAGTGGACCTTCACTTACGTGGAGGTCTCCTCGACTCCGAATGTGAGGAGCAGCTCCACGTATCCCTAAGGCTTTATGGTGGCGCTGTTGAAGCCCTGTAGGTCGGAGCCGACATACGGGGTCAGGTGGCTCTCGTCGAGCTGGAGGGTAGTAAACAGGTGTGCGTACATTATGTCCACCGAGCTCCCTTGGTCGACTAGGATGTAACACATGTCAAAGTTCACCGTCTGAGCCCTGATCAAGATGGGGATGCTGGAGTTGGGTGCACCTCCGAGTAGTTCCTCGAGGTAGAAGGTAATCGGGTTCGATTTACCTTTGAACTTGTCGAGGGTGGCACTCTACTTAGAGCTCTTGTTAATCATCTCCTCGAATTTCCTCTTGACTAATCCGACTGAGATCTTGCTGGGGGCCCCACCGGACATGACCATCGCGGTGGGGAAATGCTCCCATGGACTGTGGACAAACAGTGGCGCATCGGGTTCGCCGGGGAGGAGAAAGTCTTATGGCCGGGAGACACACATGGCGACTTGTAGTGGGCAGGATTTCCAGACCCTCTAGTGAAAAAGCATATTTATAGTGTGCCTCCAGTGCTGGGCCAACGATCACTTTGCATTGGGCTGGATTGCCAGTCCCAACATAAATAACTGTCATGGTCTACGTGGTGTAGGGAAGACCAGCGCATGGTCTTCCCCCTGGTCCAACAGCCCCGTGATCTTCAAAAGGTGGAAGACTGGTTCTTTAGGACATGGGTATCTGCTTGATGATGTGTCCCCACGTAGGGAACATGTAGAGAACTTGGAGGAGACGTGTGAGCCCTCCCTCTGCAGAGTGTACTGGGGCGTGCTCGACGAGATAGGGGATTAGGCCTTGTTGGGCCTCCCTAATGTAGTATTGGGTTGGGCCTTCCCGACTGTGGGGCAGCTAATGGCCCAGTCCAAAACATATATGTTTCCCGTACGTTGGCACTGGTTATATTTCTTTATGAAGGCATTATCATCTTTAAAAATAGTTGGCCAATAGAGGCCGACTTACAAAAATCTTCGACATTGTTTTGTCGATACTAGCATGACCACCATAGGCGAAGGTATGGCAATGAGCCGTCACACTTTCAATCTCTTCCTCAGGGATACATCTTCGGCAAATTCCACCGGCGTCTCTCTTGAAAAACAGAGGCTCATCCCAATAGTAATGCTTAAGGTCGAATAAGAACTTCTTTTTATATTGATAATTTATATCTTGAGGTAAGACTCCGACAACAAGGTAGTTGAAAAAGTCAGCATACCAAGGCATTTCTTTCCCAATCAACGCAAAATGTTTGTCATCCGGAAAAGTCATTAAAAGGCAACTCTTTGCTTTAAGGTCGATCAATCGAACAAATGATCGGCAATCACATTTTATGTACCTTTTTTTATCCTTAATCTCAATGTCAAGCTCTTGTAATAACAAGATCCACCTAATAAGTCTAGGCTTAAAATATTTTTTCTTAGGAGATATCTAATGGCTGCATGGTTCGTATAGACAGTTATTTTTGACCCCACTAGGTAGGAGAAAAATTTGTCGATAGCGAAGACCACATCCAAATTTTTTTTTTGTGGTTGCATAATTAATTTGTACCTGATCTAGAGTTCTACTAGCATATTAAATAGCATGCATCTTATTGTCTTTCCTCTAGCCCAATACCTCACCTACTGCATAGTCACTAGCGTCACACATAATATCAAAAGGAACATCCCAATTAGGGGGTTGCATTATAGCCGCAGAGATCAGAGCCTTTTTCAAAGCCATGAAGGCCTCAAGACATTCAATATTAAAGTTGAATTCAACATTGTTCATCAATAGTCCTGTTAGGGGTTTGGTGATCTTAGAGAAATCTTTGATGAAACAACGATAGAAACCGACATGACCTAGAAAACTTCTAACCTCCTTCACAGTGGTGGGGGGATTTAGCTTCTCTACCACCTTAATTTTATCTTTTTCAACCTCTATTCCTCTTTTAGACACCAAATGTCCCAGGACAATGCCTTCTTTCACCATAAAGTGACATTTTTCCCAGTTTAGCAAGAGGTTAACTTTAACACACCTCTCTAAAACTTTCTCCAAATTCAACAAATACTCATCAAAACTACACCCATAGAATGAGAAGTCGTCCATGACTTCCATGATGTCTTCAGAAAAGTCGGAGAAAATTGACATCATACAACGTTGAAAAGTAGCAGGCACATTGCAAAGCCTAAAAGGCATCCGCCGGCAGGAGAATGTACCATAAGGGCAAGTGAATTTCATTTTCTCTTGGTCACTAAGGTGTATGGGGATTTGGAAAAATATCGAATACTCGTCAAGGTACCAAAAATGGGCATCCTTGGCTTGACGCTCAGGCATTTAGTCAAGGAGTGGGAGTGGGAAGTGATCCTTACAAGAGGCTTTGTTAAGCTTCCTACAATATATACACATTATCCATCTCATTATAGTTCTAGTGGCTACTTGCTCTCACTTTTCTTCCTTAACAACCATCATCCCCCTTTCTTAAGCACACCTTGAACCAGACTCACCCATTTATTATGGGAGATGGGATAAATTATCTCAGCCTCCAAGAGTTTGAGCAATTCTTTCTTAACCACTTCTTTCATGTTAGGATTTAGCCTCCTTTTGTGTTCCCTAGAGGGCTTATAATCCTCCTCCCACATGATCTTATGCATACAAACCGAGAGGCTAATCCCTTTCAAGTCATCTATGGTGTACCCTATGAATTTATGGTATTTCTTAAGAATAGTAAGAAGTTATGCAGTTCGGATTCCCCTAGGCTCGCATTCAGAATCACATGTTTAGTGGTTTCCTCATCTAAGAATTCATATGTAAGGGTATGAGGAAGTTGTTTTAGCTCAAGTAGGGTTTTTGAGATTCGAGCTCTTCACCTTGTGTCATAGGCACTTCAAAACCATGAGAGGTGGGGCTTCACTCCACTAACCTCTCATTAGCCTTAGATTTTTTATGAATTTATGCGCTTTCAAACAAATACACCTTTATCTAATCAAAAGGAGGGGGTTCAGATGCGCTTTCTTGGATGCAAGCATCAATGACATCGACTAAACAACAAGAGTCTCTTAAGGAAGGGCTTTTCATAAGTTTCCCTAGAATGAACTCAATCCTCTCCTCACCAACCTCGAAAGTTAACTTTACCCTCTTAGCGGTACATAAAATATTCAGCCAGAGCTGCGCCTGTATAAGGCGTGAGGTATTGTAATGTAGCTGGGGAATTTGCTGTTTCAGCCTCAATGATGTCCCTAAGAAGGAGTATCAGGATTTGAGAATCCTTTTTGATCTCCATGGTAACAAAGTCAACGGGAATATAGAATTCGCCTATCCTCATAGGAACATCCTCTAAGACACTAACATAATACTTAGCTGACCTGTCTGCAAGATGTAACGACATATTGGTCAGTTTCATTTCCCTCATTCCCAATTTCTTAGACACCAATAGGGGCATCAAGCTAACTCTAGTTCCTAAATCACACAAATGGAAAGGGCAAAGCCCTAACAAGTCCTTAAAACGACCCCAAGCGTCAAACAAAGATTCCCTTTCTTCTTGCTTAAAGTTATTTAGCTTGTTCCTAACTTGGGCTGTCTTACTTGGCGGAAATTATTGCTCAAGAAAAGTAGCTTTTAATTGATCCCAAAAAGTGGTGAAGTTGGCGGATAAGTATTGGAGCCAAACGCGTGCTTGGTCTCTTAGGGAGAAATGGAATAGTCTAAGGTGAATAATGTTCTGGTCGACAACATTTTCCTTAACAGTGCCACAGTTATCTACAAAAATTGATAGATGTAGGTTTGGGTTTTATGAAGGTAATCCTGAAAATTGGTTTTGTTGGACCATACCTATCAACGAAGGTTTAAGCACAAAACTGTTTTCCTCAATAGGCGGGTGCACAATACTAAAATGTAGTTCCTCATCCTTATGAATCACATAATCTTTTAAAGTTTTCGTATCAACAACAGGGTCGATCATCACAAGCTGTCTTTAAATTCGACGCCTTTCTAGCAAAAAGTGTTTGATCCCGTCAATGGGTTCAACTAAAGTATTAGAAGAACACATTCTTCGCATGCAAAGGTAGCAGTATAATTAAAGCATAAAATAAAACTCTAATCTCTATGATGATCAAATAGAATTTCAGTATTAACGCAATTGGTCCCTGACAACGGCGGCAAAAACTTAACACGCTGCAAGCGTACGACAAATGTCAGAGTAGTAAAAAGTATCGAACGTCAGAGACCAATAGTTAAGAACCAATTTCTATCCTATTAGTATAAAGCAAGAGTGACTGAAAAAGGGTTTAAAAAAACTTAAGTTAAAATAGCTTATTTGGAAAAACAGTTTTGGAAAAATAGCTTAAACGTGTAAAAATATATAAAAACAAATAGGACCTAGGGTTATGACTCCTATCCTAGACTTCTTCACATGACTTAAGCATTTCTATTACGAAAATTTCGACTAAGTTTATAGAAAAATAGATTAATATTGTAATACCTACTTTCGCCCGCCTATTGCCCTGTCTCTAACGAACGGGACGCTCGTCAGCTTTTGCCCGCGCAGAAACTTTCATTAGTGGTCTTTACATTTGCGCAGCTATTAAAAATTGGAAATTGTTCCCAATTTCATTTGATCACTTTCGTGACTTCAGACTTGACTGTTTAAAAACCTGCTTTTCAGTGTTGCCTCTACCCTTTTAGCGTAAGGCAAACATCTAAAAACAACACTCATACTTTCATAGCAAGTTTTAAATAAAACTCAAACTTTTAAAATAAAAAGGGTGGGATTCCCATAACTAGCTTAAGCCATGCGAATAATCATATGATAGGGTTCATAACCCTTAGTCCTTAGTGGACTACTCATTCATGGTAAGAAATGATCCAATCAAATCGATTACGATAGACAAAGACATAATTGATAAACAGATAAATAAAGCGATAAATAAAAACCTAAATAATGAAACAGAAGAACTTGAGTTGATAACTTGATCCAACTGCTCCAGTGGAGACTCTTACAAAATGCAATGAAACTAAGCATAAAACTAAAAACTGGAGTAAAAAAACTTAAGATTACCTATGAGTTTTATATTAAATTCTAAACATGGTAAGAATCTTCTTATGTTCAATGTCAATTACACACATTTAAGATTAGATCCAAGCAATGAAAAGCCTTAAAGTGGAAGGAATCAGGACGAAAAAGGAAACAAATTGAGAGAAAACTCGCCTTCCTGTTACGGGTTGTAATAGCCATTATGGGTGCCCGTAAATGGTCTCTGGTTTAAGTACTAGGGCACCTCAAAGTAGGGTTGGAGGAGCAAGCATGTTACGACCCGTAATATCCATTACGGGCGTGCGTAACATGCCTTTGGTTTTCGTATCGAGAATTTTCGATTCTTTGCCTTTTTCCGTGTTTTGCCCACTCTTCATCCCTATTTCGCTTGAAAATTCATATTATGACCTGAAAACAAAGGAAACACAATACCAAAGCGTAAAACATGATAAAATGAAAGGAAAGTGAATGAAAACGACAAAATATAAAAGAAATATAACTAATAAAAATGATGTAAAAACCATTTATCACCTACCAAAATCAAAATTTTCATTTAAAACCCAACACTAATTCTCAAGGTAGAGGTACCACTAGAGGTAGTAGAATTTTTGGTGGAAGAGGTCGAGGAAGTCGAGTCTGCACTCATTGTGGCATGACTAATTATACAGTCGAATCGTGCTTCCAAAAGCATGGTTATCCTCTTCATTGGAAACAAGATGATGCAGGTAGCCAATATGCAATCATGTTAGATAAGAATTAGGAGAGTTCAACTGAGTTCAATGAAGAAAATGAGCATGATTCCAATAATTTGGCTTTTACACCAAAACAATCCAAAGCTTTGTTGGTACTACTTCAAGGAACATCTAAATCGCAATCTCATAACATCAACCATTTGACTGCTCAACTTGGTATGGGTACATGTATTATTTGAATAGTCCCTAACTCATTCAAACCTTAAACTTTCATATTAGACAATAGTACTTCTGACCATGTGAGTTATATACGCAAATATTTTCAATGCGTAAAGATAATTAAGCCTATCACCATAAAATTTCCAAATGAAAGCCTTGTCACTAATAATTTTGCAGGAACCATACAGTTTAATCAGTCATTTTATATAACTGATGTGTTATACATGTCAAAATTTTCCTTTAACCTCATATTTCTTCTTAAACTAACCAAAAATCTCAATTTCCTATTGATTATTAATAATACTGATTATGTTATACATTATACATGCTTTAAGAAGATTATTGGCACAACTAAACTGAATGGTGGATTGCACCTCTTGACATTTCCATCTGTTACCTTGCACAATACTCTATCCGACAATTACATCAATGCTAAACTTACACTTTAGACACTTCTCACAATTGTAACCTTTGGAATCTTAGAATTGGACACTATTTACTTAAAAATTACTTTAAGTTAATAAAAGTTTTCCTTTTATCAAACCTGTCAATCATATTTCTCCTTGTGATGTGTGTTCTTATGCTAAACAAAAGAGGCTTCCATTCCCTCTTAGTTCACATGTCTCTAGTTCTACTTTTGATTTAATTTACATGGATATATGGGGCCCTTTATTCATACCATCTATGATGTGTTATATAGATTTCTTTAAAGTTGTAGATGACAAAAGTAGATTCACTTGGCTTTTTCTCATTAGACTTAAATCTGAGACATCATCAATCATTATATCATTTTTAGCAATGATAAAAACATAATTCAATATTCACATCAAATGTATTAGATCTGATAATGGTAGTGAATTCATTCTCACTATTTTTTACAAACAATTAGGCATCATTCATCAAATATCTTGTGTTGGTACTCCTCAACAAAATGGCATTGTTGAAAGCAAACACCAACACATTGTTGGCATAATTAGAGCTCTTTTATTTCAAGCTCAACTACCTCAAGGTTTTTGGGCTCATGATTTTGGTCATGGTTTCGTATAATCAATAGATTTCCTAAACCTTTATTGAAATAAAAGTCATCATATCAAATTCTCTACAACAAACTACATGACATAACAAATTTGAAAGTCTTTGGGTCTTTATGTTATGCAACCACTTTAAAAGCAAACATAAAAATTGGACTCTATGTCCCAAAAATGTATATATTTAGGTTATAAACTTACTATCAAAGGCCATATTTTGTTTGATATACATTGCAAAAAACTGTTTCTATCAAGATATGTCTTTTTCTTTGAATTGCATTTCCCTTACAAGCATGATTCTTCTATTAGTCATATAACAGATGTTAAATCCAATATATATATGATCCTACCTATTTAGATGAAGTATTTTATCATCCCTTTACTTCTACATCTCCCATCATTCACAACAATAATCCTTCCAACCTTATCCCACCATCTTCTTTGCCCCTTACATCAAATCATGTATCATCTACTCAAATTGAGGAACTGTCTGCTTATACACCACCTATCTTCAACTCCAACAATGTCCCTCAACCTAACCATGAAACCACCCATACTCTTCAAGCTAACTTACCTATCAGAAAATCCATTAGACATGTGCATACCTGCAAGATTACCATTTCAACCACCTTTCCAATACAATTAACAGTTCAAATTCAGCTGCTTCCATTTCATCTTCTACATGTAAGTATCCTCTTTCATAAGTCATATCTTATGATTCCTTTTCTCCTACATACAAAAAATTCATTTTAAATTTGTATACCCTTAGTGAACCTCAAACATATGAGACTACTATTTGTGATGTTAATTGGAGAAATGTTATCAAATTTGAGTTAGCTGCTCTGATTAAAACCAAAGCTTAGAATCTTGTTCCTTTACCTTCACAAAACAAGGCCATTGGATGCAAAAAGGTATTCAAATTAAAGTTAAATGCCAATGGTAGAATTGAGAGATACAAGGCATGTTTGGTTGCAAAAGGTTTTACACAAATTGAAGGGTTGGATTAGATGGACACTTTCAGTCTTGTGGTGAAAATGACCAACATAAGGGTTCTATTGGTCAATGTAGTAGTTCAAAATTGTCCACTTTTTCAACTTGATATTAACATAAGTTTTATGAATGTAGACCTTAATAAATAGGTCTACATGAAAGCTCCTCTAAGTCTTGACCTTCCCCAACCCGATCTTCTGTGCAAATTGCAAAGACCACTTTATGGTTTGAAGCAAGCAAGCAAACAATGGAATACTAAACTCACTGATACCTTTACTTTATTAGGCTACACTCAATCCAAGGATAATTATTCACTCTTCACTAAAAATTATTCTAAAGGATTTACAATCATTCTTGTTTATATTGATGACTTGGTCTATGGGGAACTGACTTTGAAGAAATTAACCAGCTTAAAGTTATATTAGATGGTAAGTTCAACATAAAAGACTTATGAGTACCAAAATACTTCCTAGGATTTGAAGTGGCTCAACTAAAAATGGATTTTATCTTTGCTAAGGAAAGTATGCATTAGATTTAATCCTTAATGCAAGTCTTATTAGTGCCAAGCCTTGCAACACACGAATGCAACCTCATCTTCAAATTCATAAAACTTTTGGAACAAAAATTTCTAACCCTGATGTGATGGTGCCAGAAACACAAAAAAGGGAGGTTTGAATTGTGTTTTAGGATTTAAAAACTTTTACAACCCAATATCTCAAGCAACAAAGATAATGATAAAGATAAATAACACAAATATTTTTATCTTGGTTTCCTATTAATAAAGCTACACCCAGTCCACCCGCTTGAGTGATTTAGCCTTCTCAATAATGACTTAATCCAATAATAAAAATGATTATACAACTCAAAGACCAATTGTCTAAGACTTCTTAAGAATTCTTACTATACCCTAGTCTCTTAAGGAAAAAAAACTCAAAGACTAACCTTCAATAACTGCTTGAGAATTCTGACTAAACTTAATCTCTCAAAGAAATTAAATATTGTTAATCAAATTGAATGTGTTTACAAAAATGCTTCTCATTAAGTAGAATGCACACAATAAAATTCAAATTTACACCAAAGGATATTTTAAATGAAGCTTAAAGTGTTTCTCCAATCTTTTCTTTCTTGAGGATGATTTGCATTAAAGAATTTTCTTCATCATGAAATTTATTCTTTTTTGCGCAAAAACCTTCTCTGTGTATTTGTTTTATTTTTAATCAACCATCCTTTTTCTATTTCACAAGTCCTTTGACCTCTTTAAAAATAACAAATAAGTTCGTTAGAGGATAGGATTAGAACAATCTTCAAGGTACACTACACTTGTAGAGTAGGTAGGTTCAATTGGAAATCTTGGATAGTAGGTAGAAAATCTTTTATAACTGTTTGAAGTACAATACTTTTGACTTGACGTTTAACTTGTACAATTCATAAGAAATATTAATCCATTTTAACACTTTAGAACATTGTCTTTGCATATGAGTATTTAACATATGTTCAGAGTTCAGAACCTTGATAATAGAAATTAGAGTCTAATGAGAAGATAAGTCTTGAAGAAATCATGGTGTATCAGAGACGAATGCTTCAGAAGTGTTAACTAGTGACTACCAGATTTAAATTTAACTTCAAATATTAATGACATCAAATGTTCATAATCTTTTATAATCTGATTCCAGAGCCTATATATCTAGAATCTTTCTAGGACCAGAGTTTAGAGTCTGATTTGATTAGCTTAGTCTAACATCTTGGTTTGATCAGATTCACCTTTACTCTGTTTCTAACTTGATCGAATTTAGCTTTAATTTAGTTCAAGCTTGCTCAGAGTCTGCATACTTAAGAAACTATTAGAGAACAAAATTGTTCTTTTATACTTTGTTATCATAAAAACTCAAGCATAGTTGTAGAACCAAGCGTGTTCCAACAATCTCTTCCATTTTGATGATGAGAGACATTATAATTTTGATTAATAATATTGACTTTTAACAAAGAAAATAATCAGCTAAAAAATCAGAGTTAGGTTTGAAAGCTCCCCCTGAATTTTAGACTTCAAAATTTTTCCTTAGTTTAAATTCATCGAGTGAGGTTTGCAATCTCCCCTTGAGATTATGACATAGAAATTTTTGATTCATAATAAATTATCCAATAGATAAAAATCATGTATTTTTCTTCCCCTTTCTCATAAGTCAAAAAGAATATGATAAAATGAGAACAAACTTTTTTATAAACTGAATAAAAGGATAACAAAATAGATAGAGTCACACAAAAAATGTTAAACAAGATTTATGGTTGGGGTGGAAGTCTAGAAAGGATTGTTCTCCAACTCATCCAGAGTCTTCAGAATCACAGAAGTAACAGCCACAGTAGCAAGGGGTTCAAAAGTTTCAATCCTAAAATTTGTCCCAACTTCATGTTGAGGTTCCGAGTTCTGTGCATTCCCAGAAGTTACTCCTATTTCATGTTGAGAATTTAAAAAATGCACAGTTCTAGACGTTTCTATAAATTTAGAAGGAAGAACTAAGTTCTCCTCAAGGAGAGGAAAACTAAAAGTATCGGGAACCAACTAAATAGATATGTTCTTAACAATAGAATTTTCAGCTCCATTCTGACCTGGTGCAGAGAGTGCCAAGGACTTAGTCCCGATAGAGAATGTAGCACCATCTCTTAAAATATCTGAACAACGGTTCAGTCTCATTGTGAATTTTCCTAGTGCGACCTTAGAGGAAAACTGAAGCACAAATTGGACCATTCCATGAATTGATCCCATAATGCATTGCTTTCAGCAGGGTTGACACAAGTTGTGACAACCAACCTCATAAATCTTAGGTCTTCCATAATTTTTTATTCTATATATCTTAAAGCTTTAGCAAGTGAGGGTCTGAGAGGGGTATTTTCAAGTAAATTGTTCGTGGTTCTCAATTTTGAATTCATTACAGATTCACAGGAGGATGAGGAGAGTTTAATTACTCTATCTCAATCATGTTGAAAGCTGTCAAATTCTATTTTGGAAATTTAACAGCTTTGGCCACTTTAGTTGGTTTTGTTTGTTTTTAATTACTCTCTCATATGTATATATACATTGTTGTAATCCCAATTCATAGTTAATGCCAATTTAGTGATTCATCCAATATTACTCTCTTCCTTATTCTCTCTTTCTCTCAATTCATCTTCTTTCTAAGTTTCTTTTCACCATTGTTACTACCTTCAAAATTCTGATTTTATGTTGTTCTAACATTTGGCATCAAGAGCTCCGGTTATTGATCCTAATCCACTGCAACAATGGCTACCGTTTCTAATGATCGAATTCCCAACAATCTCCCAATTCTTGATTCAAAGAACTACGACAAATAGGCGAAACAAATGAAGGTTTTGTTTGGTTATCAAGAGGTTCTTGAGATCGTCATCAATGGAGTTACACCATTAGGGGAAGATGCTACCGAAGCTATTAGGGCTACACACAAGGAAGAAAAGAAGAAGAATTAAAAAGCCCTATTCTTGATTCACTCTTGTGTTGATAACGACAATTTCGAGAAGGTTGGCGATTCTGAATCTGCGAAGCAAGCATGGGAAATCTTGGAGAAAGCATACGCCGGTGCCGTCAAAGCGAAGGTGGTAAGGTTACAAACTTACAAACGTCAATTCGAGTTAACGCAAGTGGAGGACAAAGAAACGATCAACGATTACATTACGCGTATTACCCAGTTAGTTAATCAAATCAAGTCATGTGGCGAAACGATTCTTGAGCAGAATGTTGTATCGAAAGTGTTGCGTTCGTTAACATCACGGTTCAATAACATTGTTGTGGCTATTGAAGAGTCAAAGGATCTAACAACTTTGAGCAAAGATGAGTTGCAAAGTTCGTTAGAAGCGCATGAGCAAAGGATGGATGAGAGAGGTGCCGACAAAGCCAAAGCGGAGATCACTTTGCAAGCGCGTTTACATGAGAAGAACAAGAGAACAAAAGGAAAGTGGTCTTCAAAGAGTAAGAAGAATTTTGGTGGAAAAGATCCAAAAAATTCGAAGGGTGAAGGAAGCTCCAAAGAGGGTAATCAAAGCGCCTACAAACCGTTTGACAAAAGTTCTATGAAGTGTTATAATTGTCAAAAGCTTGGGCATTTTGCGAAAGAATGTCGCTCAAAACGCAAGGAAAAAGATGCAGATGAGGCTAAGGTTGCTAGGGAAGAGGTAGATGATGAAGATACCCTTCTTGTGATGATTACGGAGGAGAATTATGGCATTATTGATGCTCCAGGGAGCAGCTACTATGGCGATAGTTTGCGGGACAGCAGCTGTACTGTTTTGTAAAGTGGTTGGAAAATGCGCTCGGATCGAAATGCATTACTTACCATGCATGATGGAGTTCAAAGTAAAGATGAATGGTACTTGGATTCCGGTTTTTCAACACATATGACGGGTCTGAAGGATTGGTTTATGGAAATCAATCAAGCGGCAAAGAGTAAAGTCAAGTTTGCCGACGACACCACTTTAAGCGTCGAAGGGGTAGGAGATGTTTTTATCAGAAGGAAGAATGGTGGACATTCAAGGATCAAAGATGTCTTGTACATACCGGGAATTAAGTGCAATCTTTTGAGCATTGTCCAATTACTTGAAAAAGGGTACTTAATTCGGTTGGAGAACAAGATGTTACGTGTTTTAGATTCAAGTGGTGTGTTTATTCTAAAAGCGCCGATGGCTGCCAATAGAACTTTTAAGGTTGAGTTAAAGGTGACGAAGCATCGTTGTTTAGCTACCGCGACAAGTAGAGATGAATGGTTATGGAATTACCGTCTTGGTCACCTAAATTTTAGGGATCTCAAAATGTTGCAACAAAGTGAAATGGTAACGGGGCTGCCACATATTAATGTTCCGACAGAATTATGTGACGAATGTGTGAAGAGTAAGCAACACAAGAATGTGTTTAGCAAGGATGCGGGTCGAAGAACCAAAGGTTTACTTGAGGTGGTGTATTCCGATGTTTGTGGACCGATGCAAGTAGAGATTTATGGCGGCAATCGATATTTTGTTACGTTTATTGACGACTTTAGTAGGAAGCTTTGGACATATTTTATCAAGAGGAAGGATGAGGTATTTGGAGTGTTCAAGAGTTTCAAATCCATGGTGGAGCGTCAAAGCGGCCGGAAGCTCAAAATTCTCAAAACGGATGGTAGAGGTGAATATACTTCTAGTGAATTTGGGAAGTTTTGTGATCTTGAGGGTATTGTGTGTGAGGTGGTGCCTCCATATACGCCTCAACAAAACGGGGCTATCGAGAGGAAAAATCGTACAATAATGAACATGGTGCGTAGTATGCTTTGTGGGAAGAAGTTGCCTAAGGAATTGTTGGGTGAGGCCGTGTCTACAGCCACCTACTTGTTGAATAGGTGTCCTACTAAGAAGCTGGAGAAGATCACACCAGAAGAGGTTTGGAGTGGTTTCAAACCGAGTGTGAATCATTTGCGCGTTTTTGGATCGATTCCATATCGTCATGTACCGAATCAACTTAGAAAGAAGTTGGATGATAAAGGTGAGAAGTTGATATTTGTTGGATATCACTCTACTGGAGGTTACAAGCTATTTGATGAGAAGAATCAGAAAATCGTGATAACCCGGGATGCATTTTTTGAAGAAATAAAAGCTGCTGAAACAGCAGGACAGCAGCAGCAGTTCTTCGAGTTGTCTGATCCGGAGGGTTCCGATGCCGCTATACCTGCACCTACAGTAGCGGAAAATGTTGTAGTGAATAATGGTATACCAGTGAGGAAAATAACCTTGCTTCATAGACCCCGAGACTACGAGAGGTTCCAAGATAACGAAGTGAATAATGATGGTGATTTTGTTCATTTCGCGCTTATGGTCGAATCTGAATTGGTAAATGAGGAGGAAGCCTTAAGCGATCCTAAATGGATATGTGAAATGAAAGAGGAGTTAGAATCTATTGAGAAGAATGGTACTTGGGAGTTGGTCGATTTACCACTCGGAAAGAAACCGATAGGTGTGCGATGGTCTATAAAGTTAAAGTAAATCTTAAAGGTGAAGTAATCAAGCACGAAGCTCGATTAGTGGCGAAAGGGTTCTTGCAACGTGAAGCTATAGATTACGAGGAGGTATTCGCACTGGTGGCTAGATTGGAGATTATTCGTTTGGTTGTTGGGATTGCGCATATCAAAAATTGGGTGATTTACCAAATGGATGTAAAATCTGCGTTTTTGAATGGTCCTCTTGATGAGGAAGTTTATGTAGGGCAGCCACCCGGTTTCGTGATTAAAAATCAAGAGAGGAGGTATTACAAGCTACACAAGGCGTTGTATGGTTTGAAACAAGCTCCAAGAGCTTGGAACAAACGTATAGACGACTTTCTTGTTGACATCGGTTTCAAACGATGTGTATCCAAACATGGTGTTTATGTGAGATCGGATAATATTGATGGTGTTATTATACTATGCTTGTATGTTGATGATCTCTTGATTACGGGCAGCAATGAAAAGAGTATTTCAAGGTTCAAAGGGGAGCTCATGAGTGAGTTTGAGATGACGGACCACGGTGTCATGAGATACTTTCTTGGCATAGAGTTCCACAAGTCAAAAGTGGGGCTGCTTATGCATCAAAGAAGGTATGCTCTAGATATCTTGAAAAGGTGTGAAATGGAGCATTGTAATGCTTCTAATACACCTTGTGAGGCTAGAGTTCAGCTGTCCAAAAGTGATGATGAGGATGATGTGGATCCAACACTTTACCGGAGTTTGATTGGATCGTTACGATATTTGTGCAATACTCGACCGGACTTGGTTTTTAGTGTCGGTATTGCGAGTAGATTCATGGAGAGACCTAAGGTGTCTCATTTGGCGGCGGTCAAGAGAATCCTTAGATATGTGAAAGGTACTCTTGGTTGTGGTATTTTGTTTCCCACATCGGATATGGGTCGCAAATGTACTTTACTTGGCTACACCGATTCTAATTGGTGCGGAGATAAAGATGATCAGAAATCTACGGCGGGTTACATCTTTATGTTCGGTAGTACACCAATCTCATGGTGATCGAAGAAGGAACCGGTTGTAGCACTCTCTTCTTGTGAGGCCGAGTACATTGCGGCGTCATTGAGTGCTTGCCAAGCTATGTGGTTAGTGAATCTCATGAAGGAATTGGGATGTGGTGATGATGATGCCATCACACTGTTTGTGGATAATGTTTCCGCGATAAATCTTGCGAAGAATCCGATTGCACACGGAAGAAGCAAGCATATTGAGATGCGGTTTCATTACTTGAGAGAATTGGTCGGTGATGGAAAGCTTAGATTGAGCTATTGTCGAAGCGAGGACCAAGTTGCGGATTTGTTGACAAAGGGTGTGACAAATGAGGTGTTCAAGAGACTGTTGAAGAGCTTGAGCATGATGAATTTGGAGCATCTAAACTGAGGTGGTGTGTTGAAAGCTGTCAAATTCTGTTTTAAAAATTTAACAGCTTTGGCCACTTTAGTTGGTTTTATTTGTTTTTGATTACTCTCATGTGTATATATATACATTGTTGTAATCTCAATTCATAGTTAATGTCAATTTAGTGATTCATCCAATATTACTCTCTTCCCTATTCTCTCTTTCTCTCAATTCATCTTCTTTCTAAGTTTCTTTTCACCATTGTTACTACCTTCAAAATTCTGGTTTTATGTTGTTCTAACAAATCAAGAAATCTCTAAGAAGGATAAACCATCACGTATAAATTCAAAAACAGGTGTATCAATTTGATTGGAGGGAGTAGGAGAGATGTTAATGGGTGTGGGTTCATGATTGGTCAAATGGTCAAAAATGTTGTGTTCAGATAAAGGTGAGGATTGAGGTTGATGTTGGATTAGTTCATTTGTTGGATGAATAAATAATGTTTGTTGAGGTGAAGATGGAGGTTAAGAGTGACATGAAGATGTTGGTTGTTGTGGTTTGTTGAGTTTTTTCATTTGTATTTGTGATTTCTGGTTCATTTGATTTGATGTTGTGGGTTCATTTGTTGGATTCCTAATAGTAGCGAAAGGTTGATTTGGAAAAGTTGTTGGATTCCTAATAGTACAGAAAGGTTGATTTGGAAAAGTTGTGATTGGGAAAAGGATAAATGAAGTATTAACATTTATAGATTCGAAAATAGTAGAAATCTCTATCAGCTCTTTATTTATATGACCTTAGCCTCAGCAGCTTCAGCAACATTAACATTTTCAACCACTTCTCTTTTTGGTCCGCTTTAGTAGTTGCAGACCGGATCAGTTTAGTGAAGGTGGGGAAATTATCAATCTCTACTCTTCTGATAGAAACCGATTCCCTATCCAGCACAACAGAGTCCACTGCATCTGAAACCTTAAGCATGTTTTTCATATTGCTTTCGTTGAAGAATCTGTGCACTTTCGTGTAAACATCATCACAAAAATTCATTTTTTCTAGCTTAGCCACCAACTTGCTTTCAAACTCATCCATCAAAGTAGATAGAGAAATCTATAATTGATTCAAAAAAAAACCTCTAGTTATTATTTTATATGATGGTGTTTTGTTCGATGATATGTTGTATTCTAGTCAACTACTACTTTAAAAGAAAATATTTTTTCATTCTTTCTAAAATATCTGTTTTCAAATTTACAATATACAATATTAATTGTTTATTTCAATAATTAATATATTAACTTATTTTTTTATTTATTAAAATCATTCCTTTAGAACCCGTGTTATCATATATTTTGTCAATTTTTTATGTGATTATGCATTTGAAGTAGTGTACGTATGAGTCGGGAAAATTGCATATTTTGCTTTGATTTATATATTTATAAAACATGTATTTTCCATGTCAAGATTTTTTAGTTGGTAAAATTTGATGATGATTAACGTCAGTCCAACATATTGTGTAACTTAAAATAATTGCTTTTGTTGTTTAATTGCTTACATATATTAGAACATTTAATTAAATATAATCACATAATAGTTTTAAAAAACAGTTTTACATATTTAATAAATGAATAAATTTTATTTTAAGATTAATAATGTATAAATGGCTTACATAAAATGATATAAATGGTAACACATAAATGATATAAAATGATATAAACTTGATTATATTAATATTAAAATATTTAATACTTTCAATTTAATATTTATTAAATATTAAAATATATAATATTAATATTAAAATATATTAATGAAATTATAAAATATATTTCATATTCAGAAATTTTTTATGATTTTATTAATATATTTATATTTATTAATAATATATTTTAATATTAATATAAGATATTTTAAATTTTAATAAATATTAAACTGAAATTAAATATATTTTAATATTTTATAATTTACTAATATTAAACTGAAAGTAAATATGTTTTAATATTTATTAATAATAAACTGAAAATAAAAATATTATTTAATAACAAATTGAAAGTAAATAATAAATTGAAATTAAATATATTTGAAGAGAAAATAAGTAGTACTCATGTAAAATAATATTGAAATTAAGTATATTTTAAAATTTATTATTTAAAAAATAAACTGAAATAGTAAATATAAATATAAAAAATATTAACGGAAAGTAAATAAAATAAATAAATAAAATAATGAATTGAAAGTAAATAATAATAACAAATAAATTGAAAGTAATTAAAATAAGTAAAAATATTAAATATATTTTAACATTTATTAGATATAAAATATAATATAAATAAATATTAAATATATTTACGTCTTAGATATAATATATAAATTTAAGTGGAGATTTCATTTAGAAACTACTCTTGATCTAGTGGTAAAGATGAAATCTGAATTTTTTTTATAAGGTTTTTTTTCATCCGAATTCACTCATATGACAAGGGAGAAAATTAATATTAACCCTCTTAACAATTATCTTTTCTAACCATTTGTTTTGAATATACAAAAGACTGATTTAAAATATTTTCAACTATCAATTAGTTTTATTTTTCTTTTTAAAATGAATCAAACACCAATTATATTCTAAAACATTTTACTCACTCCTACACAAGAATATATAAAATAAAAGAAACAAATAGAAAAAAAAACAAAGGAAAAATATTGTTGATATTGCGATGAAAAGTAATATTATAAAAAGATGTATAATAAAAAACTACACCCTCTAAGATATATAATAAAAAAATAGTCAAAGAATTCAGATGAAAAGTAATATAGTTTTAGAAAGTTTCTCTCAAATAAGTGTTAACAAATAAAATTCAATACAAAATTCAAATGTGAAAAATATTTAAATAACATATATTACATACATTTTCTACTGATATGAAATATGTCATAATTTATACATTTTTCATCCAACCTATTAACTAATAAGATCACATTTTGTGAGAATATATATATATATATATATATATATATATATATATATATATATATATATATATATATATATATATATATATATATATATATATATATATTGACATAAATTTGCTATTTTCATGTGATTATACCATATAATATTGATGAGTAAATATTAACAACTATACATATTTATTTTATATTAAGAAAATAAAATATCATACAATTTGTGTGTGTGCATGAACTTTAATTCTATTCTCTCTAAGGATGAGAGGAATAACTTTATGAGCAAGAATGGAGGACTTTCATCCTTTCTGTTGGTGCAAAGGTGAATAAATGATGAACAAAGAAAATATTCTATTAAGAATGACGGCTGCAAAAAACATGATAAAAGTTATAATGATTGTCACCCTATTTATAAACTAAAACTAGGGTTACTAAAAAGATAAAATACTAAAATACCCTCTAACAAACTTAGGGGCTAAGGAAAATAGTACAACTAAATAAATATGAATTACTATTAATATTCTAATATCATCCCTTAATTCATATTCCATCAAAACTTGTAACACCAATTCCATCCCTTAGTCTGAGAAATTGATCAGTCTTGATAGCTTTCGTCAGAACATCTGCCAACTGCTTCTGAGTGCTGCAGTGTACAACTTCTAACACTCCACTCTGAACTTGATGTCTCAGAAAATGATACTTGGTCTCAATATGCTTGCTTCTCCCATGCAACACTGGGTTTCTGGCAAGATTGATTGCAGACTTGTTGTCAATCATCAACTTCAGAGGTTTGTCTACTTTAATCTTCAGATCCTGCAACAGATTCAGAATCCACACAGCTTGGCATGCAGTAACAACACATGCAATGTATTCAGCTTCATAGGTTGACAACGCCACAACAGGTTGCTTCTTGGAACACCAAGAAATGGAACCTCCCAGAAATTTGAACAAGTACCCAGATGTACTTCTTCTGTCAACTCTGTCTCCACACCAATCAGAGTCTGAATAACTCAGAAGTTCTGACTCATTATTTCCTCCAGAGGGAAATAACACTCCATACTTCAGAGTTCCTTTGATATACCTCAGAATCCTGACAGCAGCTTGATAATGGGACCACTTAGGTTTACTCATGAACCTACTAACCATCCCAACTGAGTAGCAAATATCAGGTATGGTATTGCACAAATACCTCAGAGAACCAACCAACTGTTTGAAGGTTGTAGCGTCCACATCCTTTCCTTCAGAGTCTGAATCCAGTTTCTGATTTGTATCAGAAGGTGTGACAACCATCTTACAATTCTTCAGATCAAATCTCTTCAGAAGTTCTAATTCATACTTGAGTTGATGCAAAATGATACCTTTCTCAGAATATCTGAACTCCATCCCTAGAAAGTATGTCATTTTGCCTAGATCAGTCATTTCAAATTCATTCATTAGAACCTTCTTGAACTTGGCTATCTCCTGTTCAGAACTTCCAGTCAATAGTATATCATCAACATATAAACATACCAGAGTCATATTATCTTCAGAAGTATGCTGAACATAGACACCGTACTCCATCTCACATTTCTGAAAGCCTTGCTTCTTGAAAAATGAATCAATCTTCTGATTCCAAGCTCTGGGCGCTTGTTTCAATCCATATAGAGCTTTGTATAATCTGTACACCATCCCTTCCTGATTATTTTTCACAAATCCAGGAGGTTGTGACACGTAAACTTCTTCTTCTAATGGACCATTCAGAAATGCAGATTTTACATCTAAATGCATCAGAGGACAATTCCTGTTAGCAGCTATTGCAATCACCATTCTGATTGTTTCATGTCTTGCTACAGGTGCAAACACCTCAGAATAATCCAGCCCAGGTTTCTGTAGAAATCCTCTGGCTACCAACCTTTCTTTATGTTTGCCAATTGAACCATATGGCTTTAACTTCTGCTTGAAAACCCATCTGACGCTGATGGCTTTCTTGTCTTTTGGAAGTTCTGTCAGCTTCCAAGTCTTGTTTCTCTCTATAGCATCAAGTTCTTCTTTCATGGCCTTCATCCAGAGCTTCTGCTTAAGAGCCTCCTCTGTACTTATAGGTTCAGAGTCTACTAACATGGCACACTAAATAACTTCTCCTTCAGAGTCTACTTCAGTGTCTTGCAGCATGTCAAATTCTGCAAATCTTCTGGGAACGCTTCTGATTCTTTGTGGTCTCTGAACTTGTTCAGAGTCTTGAGCTTCAGAGTTTCCAGCTTCAGATGGTTGACTTCATCTAGAGCTTTGACCATCTTCAAGATCTGACATATTTTCAGAGTTTTGGCCATCTTCAGAGTCTGAATTTCCACCAGAATCTGGATTACCATCAGAGTCTAGATCATCAGAGTCACCTTCATCTTCTGAGTCTTCTCCAGAGTCAGAATCACTATCAGAGTCAGAATCAACGTCAGAGTTTACTTCAACTTCAGAAATTCTTAACTTTGACCTTTCTTCAGAAGTTCTAACATCAGAATCAGATTGAGACTTATCCCAATTCCAAACTTCTGATTCCTTCACAATCACATCTCTGCTGAATTCAATTTTATTGGTTTCTGGACAATAGAGCTTGTATGCACCTGTACTGTGGTACCCTATCAGAATCATCACTTTGCTTCTATCATCCAGCTTCTGTCTTCTGGCTTCTGGAACATGTTTATAGCAAACAGAACCAAACACCTTTAGATGATTAACATTTTGCTTGTCTCCAGTCCACTTCTGCATAGGAACTATTTCCTTCAACTTCTTCGTAGGACATCTGTTGAGTACATACGTTGCAGTGGCAACAACTTCTCCCCAGAGCTTCTGAGGAAGCTTCTTCTCCTTTAGCATGCTTCTCACCATATCAAGCAAAGTACGGTTTCTTCTTTCAGCAAGACCATTGTGTTGAGGGGTATAAGGAGCAGTAACCTCATGCTCAATTCCATTCTCCTCACAGAACTTCTGGAACTCTTTGGAGTTATACTCACCTCCACCATCAGTTCTAAGAATTTTCAATTTCTGACCACTCTGATTCTCAGCCTTCATTCTGAACTTCTTGAATTCATCAAACACCTCATGTTTGAATTTAATAAGGGATACCCATGTCATTCTTGTGAATTCATCAACAAACAACACAAAGTACTTATTCCCTCCAATTGATGCTACTGGAAATGGACCACACACATCAGAATGTACAACTCCCAAGGCATGTTTTGCTCTTGGAGCAACTTCTGACGCAAAAGGCAAACGTGGTTGTTTTCCTTCCATGCAAACTTTGCATGACTTCTCAGGCTTCTTAATTGCAGGAATTCCATGTACCAGCTTCTTTGAATTCAGATGTTTTAGGCTTCTGAAATTCAAATGACCAAATCTTTTGTGCCACAACTCACTTTCCTTCTCAGCACATGTTGCACTAAGACATTCTGAGTCTGCAGTTCTGACATTCACCTCGAATGTTCTATTCCTTCCCTGTTCTGACTCCATAATCAACTTCTGATTGTAGTCATACAGCTTCAGAAGATTGTCCTTCATGGTAACTGAAAAACCTTTCTCAATTAATTGTCCCACACTCATCAGATTGCTTTTGATGCCAGGTACATACCACACGTTCTGAATCAATGCTGTTTTCCCATTGTTCAGTGTCACTCTAACATTTCCCATACCTTCTGCATTAAGATATTTGTCATCAGCACATCTGATCTTTGTCCTCTTTTCAGAGTCAAAGTCAACCAGCCATTTCTTGTTTCCAGTAAGATGATTTGAACAGCCAGTGTCCATATACCACCAGTCTGTTAGATCATCAGATTCAGAGGCCATCAATAGCACATATTCGTCATCAGAACTTCTGGCTATATTTGCTTCTTCTGATTTCTTCTCCTTGTTTGACCAACAATCTCTAGCAAAGTGACCAAATTTCTTACAACAGTAACATTGGATCTTCTTCTTGTCATACTTCTCTTTTCCCTTCTGAGCATTCTTTTGTCTATCAGAGGTTGAGCTTTCTGACTTCTGACCACCATCAGATCTTCTCCTGGCTTCTGACTGCTTCTGATACCTCCTATCAGAAGTTGCTTTCAAAGCCTGCTGCTCTACTTCCCTTTCAGAAGTTCTCTCAGTCAAACGCAACTCTTGCGCTTCTAAACTGCTCTGCAGCTCTTCAATTCTCATGGTACTCAGATCTTTGGAATGTTCTATTGCTACCAAAATGTAATCAAATTGAGAGGTAAGGGATCTCAATACCTTCTCCATGATTGTTTCTTCAGAAAGAGTTTCTCCACAGGCCTTCATCTCATTAGTGATCAGAATCACTCTGGAGATGTATTCAGAAACTTTCTCATTATTCTTCATGTTGAGATTCTCATATTGCTTTCTCAAGGACTGAAGCTTCACCTTCTTCACTGATGCGTCACCACCATAACATCTAACCAGTGTGTCCCATGCAGCCTTTGCTGTCGTTGAATCTGCAATCTTCTCAAACACATTTACATCAACACATTGATGAATAAAGAATAATGCTTTCTGATCCTTCTTCCTTACTTCCTTCTGCGCATTTTTCTGTTCATCTGTTGCATCTGTTGCTACCGGAACATAACCATCAGTGACAAGATTTAAAACATCTTGAGCACCAAACAATACACGCATTTGGATCATCCAACGATTCCAGTTTTTATCGTCAAATACTGGAAGCTTGGTGTTCATGTTGCCGTTTCCGTTCATCTTCACCTTGCACAATACACTCAGATTTCTCACACAGTGTTTCCCAACCCACAGAATAAAATTCTGATCAGATTTTGTTCAAGATTCAACACGAATCTAAGAATCAAAATCAAACACACAAGACCTCATGTTCACTCGTGTTTCCCGTGTTTCCCAATGAATCTGAACCGGAGCTCTAGATACCAATTGTTGGTGCAAAGATGAATAAATGATGAACAAAGGAAATATTCTATTAAGAATGACGGCTACAAAAAACATGATAAAAGTTATAATGATTGTCACCCTATTTATAAACTAAAACTAGGGTTACTAAAAAGATAAAATACTAAAATACCCTCTAACAAACTTAGGGGCTAAGGAAAATAGTACAACTAAATAAATATGAATTACTATTAATATTCTAATACTTTCAACCAGTTTATTAAATATTTCTCATTTATCAACAAACCTTTTTGAAGATATATTTCATGTGTTTTTTGTTGAGAATATAATTTTGTGTCAAAGCATCATTTTGACAAAGTCTATTGTTGTCGAAATACTCTGCGCAGAAATTGTATAGTTGTCAAAATGTCGAAGAAGTGTGTATTCGACATAAAATTATACTTAACTTCATTTTTGTTTTTAGATGAGTTAGGTTAGTTGAAATTGGTGGGTGTGCAAACAATCTTAGCCTATAATAGGGAGGTACCATATCATTATAATATGCAGTTTCATAGAGAAAAGATTGAATAAACTTTATTTTAAAGGTAGAGAGAAACTCTGTAGAAATATTCTCTTTCTTCCCTTTTTCTCCAAAACCCTAATTTCCCTTTCTTCATAATTCATCTGTTCCTTTCTTCTTTCATTATCAATTGTGTAACACAATCATCTTGCAACTAAGGTTGGTTGATTTACTTGAGTGAAGAAGTGAAGAATAAGAGGCGAAATCTATTAGTGTGATTGATTCTTCTTGTTCATCAAGATTGATTCAGAAATCTCCATAGGTTTGGTGTAATTCCAACATCTGCCATCTAGAGCACCGATTGTGTGATTTATTGGGAAGCATAGTGCAATAAATAATCTGAATGGGCATTTTACGGCAAGTCCCACAACTTTGAAGAATCAGAATTGTGAGAATTGGTGCAAGTAGATAAATATTATTTCTACTACCAAGATCTTTGAGATATTATGAAGAAGGGAGTGACGCCACTTGCAGAAAATGCGAAAAATGAAAAAAAGGATGCACACACATAATTGAAGAAGAAATATTATAAAGCTTTCCTTACGATTCATCAATGCATTAATCCATATGATTTCAAAAAGGCCAGTGATATAGAATCGACAAAAGAAGCATGACAAATCTTGGAGAAATCGTTTGGAGGCACTAAAAAGGTGAAAGAGATGAAGTTACAAACTCACAAAAGAACATATGAATTACTTCAGACAGAAGAAAGTGAAAGCATAGTTGATTTCTTCACTAGGGTTACAAAATTAGTGAATTAAATCAAGATATGTGGATACGCATAGTTGACAGTAAGATCAGTTATTGAAAAGATCTTGATGTCATTGGCTCTAAAGTTCGATCACGTGGTAGTAACCATAGAAGATTCGAAATATTTTTTAACAATGACAAAGGAAGAGCTTCAAGGAATGCTTAAACCTCATGAATAAAGAATGGTTGAAAGAACTACAAGCAAGTTAAAGAGCGATATAGATTTGCAGGCGTAATCAACAAAAGAAAAGAAAGGAAAAGGGAAGTGGTTCAACAACAAATGTAGACGGGGCTACAACAATTCGAATGTTAAGGGAAACCAGTAAGAAGGAAATGCATTGAATCAGAGAAGACCCTCATACCAAAGTAACCATAAAGGTGGTGCTGCCGTAGATGAAGAGGTGGCGGAAGAAAATCGGACAAAAGTCACATTTAGTGTTTTAATTGTCAGAGGTATGACCACTATTCTAGTGATTGTTCTGAAAAAACAAAAGAATCAAGAAAAAGATGCAAATTTTGCAAAACATGAATAAAAAGAGATGTTGCTAATGGTCTTAACAAGAGATGAAGAAAGATTCAAAGACCAATGGTACTTGGACTCAGGATGCTCATCACAGATGACTAGTAGGAAAGATTAGTTTGTCAACATAAAACCCTCGATGAAGAACATGTTGAAATTGGAAAATGACAATACTCTAGTAGCTGAAGGTGTTGGTGATGTTCTTATTATGAGGAAAGATGGCAAGAGGTCATTAATTTCCAATGTATTGTATATACCATACATGAAAAGTAATTTTCTCAACATGGGGCAGTTGGTTGAAAAGAATTACAAAGTGTCGATTAAAGATAAGATTATGAGAACTCTATTTCAATAAAGGAATCCTCTAAGAAGGATAAGCCATCAAGGATTAGGTCAAGAACAGGTTTACCAATTTGATTGAAGGGATGATGAGAGATGTTCATGGGTGTGGGTTCAGGATTGATCAGATGGTCGTAAATGGTGTGTTCACATGAAGGTGGAGATTGAGGTTGATGTTGGATTAGTTCATTTGTTGTTGCAATTTTAGCTTGGTTTCTTGAGGTTATTGTTGGATGAATAGAAAGTGTTTGTTGAGGTGAAAATGGCAGTTGAGAGTGAGATGGAGATGTCAGTTGTTGTGGAATTGCGTTAATTATGGCTTGTTGATTTTTTTCATTTGTAGTTGTGATTTCTAGTTCATTTGGTGTTGTAGATTAATTTGTTGGATTGGTAATAGTATCGAAAGGTTGATTTGAAAAATTTGTGATTGGGAAAAGGATAAATGAAGTATTAACTTTTATAGAGTTAGAAATAATATAAATCTCAGCATTAGAAGACTTTCAAGGATTTTGATGAGCAGAGACTTCAGCAGATTCTTTATCAGCTTCCTTATTCAGATGACATAATTCCTCAGCAACCTTAGCAGCTTTAATAGCCTTAGCAGTAGAGTTGTCAAAATGAGCTACCCAACCCTAAACTGGATGGCCTTTGAGGGCCTCAGGCTTTTTAGGGTTGGGCTAAAAAAACTCTTTTGCAATATGGGCTCGAAAAATTACTACCTGAGGCCGACTCTAGATGGGCTTCTGGCTACCAGACCCTAAATGTGCTTTTTTTATTTATAAAAAATTAAAATAAAACCCCATAACATTTATTATAAATGAAATTAAAACTATATTATTTTAAACATAATACATTTTTAAGTATTATGTTATCTTTTTTAAATACTATAATATATTTTTAAATACAACACATGTCTAAATTGTATAAAATAATACTCAAATATAAGAGAAACTAATAGAATACGAGGAAAGAGTGTTTATTATATTAATGTATAAGATTTAAAAGATAAAGATTTAATTGAATAGAGACAAAATTTAGTGAGGTGAGAAAAATCAATGTGTTATTTTAAAGTAAGAAAATATTTTATTTATTTATAGCTATGGAGGCTACCCACAGCCTATACGGGCTAGCCCTAATGGGTATTGGGCTTTTTAGGGTTAGGATAAAAAGCCCTGAAAAATATGGACTTTAATTTTAAGGCGCAAACCTTATGATTTTCCAGGCCTGACTGTCCAACCCATATGGGCTAGCCCATTTTGACAGCTCTACTTAGCAACTTCAGCAACACTAACAGCTTCAACAACTTCCCTTCTCTGGTCTTCAGAAGCTTCAGTAGCTGCAGACCTCAGAATCCTTATGGAGGTCCCAGACTTCTTTAGCTATTTGGCTGGAGGAGGAGGAGGATTGAAAGCTCCTTCACCCTCCTTTTTAGACCTTCTTTTCCTCACGAGAGTTGCATTTGAAGGAGCACCCATCAAGTTGTGAATGTCCACCCCTGGATCAATTTCATCTTCTAAACAAATTTTCATGTAAGCCATCATTATTTCTGGAGGATTGTTAGGACAGTGGTAGAGTGTCGGGTTTTTGTTATCGTATCCACAGGGAATCTGAGATATTGACGCCGTTCGACAGTTGTCAAGTTCTTAACTTAAGTAACAAAAGGGGTTTGGTTTTTATTCATGGTATCTTGCATAAAAAGTAATAAATTGCGGTCAAAGATTGATTTTACAATTTAATAAAGATTGTCAAAGTTAGGGTTCGGTAATCACTTTGTTTGTATATGTTCGATCAACAATATACATAAACTCCTTTAGATGATAAACATATTCACAACATCCTTCCAATATGATTATTTCTAACTCACATTGCGATTTTTCCCATTTTGATCCATTGTTGATTTCTCACACAATCTATCAAAATGACAACATTTAGGTTTAACATTTTCATGAACAACCACATTCAAAACTATTTCTAGCTTAAGAAAATAGATGGATGAAAACCTAGGTCAAGAGTTGGAAAATATATTTCAATCATGAACCAACACAAAGAGTTATAAATAAAGCAAGGTTTTCACCATATATTCATCATCAAAGAGTTTACAAATGAAGATCATACATATACATACAAAGCTTAATGATCACCTACACCTAACCTTGACAAAATGAAGAACTTAGCTACTCATTTTCATGGTAGCTTGCACAAGAAGTTTTGGAAGAAGGTTGATGAACATCCGAGTCGAAGAATCCAACTTGGATGAGAATCCACCTTCTTTTTGTAGAATAATGTTAAGAGATGAAGAAATGAGAGATATTGGATTTCTAGGTCACAAAAATCTGTTCTAAAAACAGAACTAGTAAAAATATGGTATGGTCTCAAAAAGTACATATAGCTACTTATAGAAAAAGTTGTTGTCCTGTCACGCTCGCGACCTTGTTCCCTTAGCAAGCTCACAACGAACGTTCGCTACAGCCTCGCCTAGCAAACATGCTAGCGAGGACTGAGGAAAAGATTCTGGAATGCTTCACTACTTGCTCGTTAGGTGCTCGCCTAGCGAGTTCTTCGCCACCTTCCTCGCTGCCAGCGAATGATTCCAATTTGATTCTGTCCAAGTCTGGGAGTGTTTGCTAGCAGCTCGCTACGAGCTCGCCTAGCGAACAGCTCGCTGCAACACTCGCCAGATGTTCGCCTAGCGAACATGCTTTTGCTCTTGTTCTTTCTTGATTCCTTTGTCAACTTTCTTGTGTCTTCAAATTCTACTCTTTCATGCTCAAATACTGCACAATAACACACAAATTAAAAGGACCAAGAGCATTTCACATCATATTGCATATCAACAAGAGCAAGGCGGTTTTGAACCGAAATTAGACAAAAAGGAGCGAAAGATGCCCACATTTGATAGCTCAAATAAGCACAATTGGGCATCTAACAAGGATCCAGTTTAGTGAAGGTGGGGAAATCATTAATCTCTACCCTTCTGGTAGAAACAAATTCCTTATCCAAAATAACAGGGTCCACGACATCTGAAATCTTAAGCATGTTTTTCATATTGCTTCCGTTGAAGGATTTTTTCACTTTTGTGTAGAGATCATCACGAAAATTCATTTCTTCTAGCTTAGCCACTAACTGGCTTTCAACCAAAATAACAGAGATCAGTCTGTCCAAAGGAATCCACTTCCTATGTTTGCGTTTTGAGTTTCTTGTTTCCTTTACCACCTCCCTTATATATTTAAACAATATAGAAGGAAGATTCATTTTGATACCCTTGGCCAAATAATACAACATGTATTTCTGGCAATGTTTTAAAAACCAGACCGGTCATCGAACCGGTGAGAGTATTGGATCACTGGTTTATCGGTCGAACCACTGGGTCACTGGTCGAACCACATGACTAAATCGGATAACTCGGTTGAATAGTCCTGTCATCATAACAAAATCATATAGGTATAAAACCGGTTGAACCGGATAATTCAGTCTCTAAAAAAATATAACTAGCACTTAATTATTTTGAAAATATCATATCATAAATTCTCAAGTTCATAATTTAAATTCAAATTTTAAACATAAGTATCAAATACAATAAAATAGTACAAAATTACAAAGTCTAATTGCAAATAAAGTCTAATTGCAACATAATATAATTGAATAATTTATAACAAAATAACTCCAATGTCTACTTAAGTTTAGTTCCAAGGAGGTAAAATTATTCTAAGGAGGTAAAATTATTTCAAAACAATGATAACAAAAAAATTTAATTTTTTTTAAATAATTTTTATAACTCAAAATAACATTGTTTGCATTTAAATTTTAATTAAAAAATAAAAAAAGCATTAGAACCGCCGATTTTCTGGTTTTTCTCGGTCCAACCCGATTTGCACTGGTTTTAACCGGTTTGATGACAAAGGCGATCCAATTATTGAACCAGACCGGTTACTAGCCCGATTCTCGATTTAACCGGTCCGACCGGCCGGTCTGGTTCGGTTTTTACAACTATGATTTCTGGTTAGTGTTAGTGTAATCAGCAGAGTTCCCATCAAAACAATGATGAATGCATCCTGAGAGAATCTTGACCCAAATCCTTAACTTAGATTAAATATTCTTGACGCCTGAATTTAATTCTTCTTGGAAGATGGTGGTAACAACTTCATTCACTTTTTCTCACTTTTTGAACATTTGATAATATCTATTTCCATAACCATCATGGTTCAGAAGCTTGGCTATGGATTTCTCAGAAATTTGAAGTTTATGACCCAAAACACTGGAGAACACTTGAACGTATGTAGCTTCTACATGAATCCAAAAATATTTTACCAGTGCAGGATACAGTGGTCCTTTCAACCTATTGAAGTAAACTTCCCATCCTTGGGTTACAACATAGCTTGTGAGATCAAGCCCAATTTGCTTTAGGTTTTCAAAATCTATAATTGATTCACAAAGAACCTCCAACTTATCCATCAGAGTAGATAGAAAAATCTCAAGGAGACCTTATATCATAACAACTCCCTATTGAGATTGATTTTGTATTTGTTATTGTAGTGTCTCTTGTTGATGAAGTTGTTAATATGCCATGATTATATTTTTAGGTTTGGAGAGACAAAGTTTTGAAGATGAAAAATTTCAAGTGTGGGTTGTGAAAAAAAGTTGAGTAGTGTGTGAGAAGTGATTGCATTATGGTTTTAAATAGAGAGAGTAATAATTTTTTTTTTGAAAATGCACAATCTGACAAGGGAGGCGAAATGAAATTATTTTTCTCTTTAATCAAGAAATAGTATCCCAATAGGTCACCTCAACCGTTCAGATGGATAAATATAAGACAACTGTCTTACATTAGAGCCATACATACAACACTTGATTTCCACCATTAATTTCAAAATAGTTTCATTAGAAAATATAAAATCCAAGAGGGATTCTGAGTGAGACACTCTGACTTACCTATACCTTATTCCAGAAAACACTATTGGTGCTTTTGAGATTTGAAGAGCTTCATAGGTTCTGATGAGTTGCTTTGTTATTGAGTACATCATAAGTGTAACACCCCAAACTTTGCCCCGAGATTATTAGGTTCATTTCGCACGTCATCTCATTCAGCATGGCATTTTAAATAACCATTAATCGGCTTGTTCAGTCTGTTGGTTTTGCAGGAAAAATCACATTGTGCGCTTCTTAACTTATGAAGGGCAAAATGGTCATTAATTGGCAGTTTGTCGACAATTTATGGAGCCGAGTCATCTTCAGGAATCCCTCGAGCAATTGGGGTTTACGTCTCCGAGTCATGGGACTTATTTGATGATGAGCGGAATTTTACGGTGTAAGAACAGAGTATGCCTAAGAGGGGGGGGGGGGGTGAATTAGGACTTTAGAAATTTTTCCGGTTTTTATGGTTTCTTGAAATATTACTGGTTTGTGTTTTTGGTTATTTAAGCAGAAGAAGAAAAATAAAAGAACAATGGACACCAGGATTTATAGTGGTTCCCCTCACAATCCGAGAGTACTCCACTCCCCTTTCAACATGAAAGAGAGTTTTCACTATTGTTTAATAAAGTACAACCTATCACACCATCAACCGGTGAGGCCTACTATCAAACAATAAAACTAACAAGTGTACAAGAACAATCCTCTTGTAAACACTCACCCTTGTGTCCAACAATCCTGGATCACAAGTCAGAATACACAAGTTTGTAAAGATTTTGATTTGAGAATAATGATATCAAAGTTGATCTTCTCCAAATGATCAGAATTCACTCTTACAATTTTTCAATACAAGTGTTCAAGGATGAATATGAAATTTATGCACATATGAACACTTAATGAAAGTTTTTGAAAATGGTGAATTTGATTCTAAGACAATTTGAAAATGAATGTAGAAAGTGGTTGGAGATTGAAAGTTTTTGTGTTGTTTTTCAAAATTGAAAAACTCAGAATTTATATGAGTAAAATACCCTTTCAAAAAGGTACATTTGAGTAGACATCAAAAATATGAAATGGTATAATTTTTAAATAATTTTTGAACTTGAAACAAAGCAATTTTTCACTGTACGTTCAGTGTTAATCGGTTAACCTATATGGTTAATCGGTTAACACTGGTACGTTAGCCCAGAAAATTCAAAATTCAAATTGGTTAACCGGTTAACCTATATGGTTAATCGGTTAACACTGCTAATTTTTATAAAAATGCTTTAAAAATAATGTTATACCAATTCTAAGGTTTCAAAAACATGCTTATGTATTATGCAAAAATGCTTGATGTTTTTGAACACTTGTATATCAAATTATAAGGGTAGAATTTGATATACCGGCAATGCATCCAAGTCTTGAAGAATCATAGTTCCATATGTAGCTTGACTTGAAAGATATCTTGACTTGATCTTGAGAACTTTGAACGGCTTGTCTTTTTGCAATCAAGAGATGACCTTGAGTAGTGTTGACATCATCAAAACTTGAGACTGAAGCATGCTTCTACATTCTCCCCCTTTTTGATGATGGAAATCAAAAATGTTGTGCGATATCTCTTGGTTCTTGATCTGGTTCTCCCCCTATGTCTAGCAACTCCCCCTATCTTAACAGAGGAAAAAAAATTTGCACACAGAGAGACATTAACAGAACCAAGCTCTTCTCCCCCTTTGACATCAGCAAAAAGGAAGAGCTTTCAAAGAAATCACAAGATAGCAGCATATATAGTAATAAGCACATGCAAAGCCAAGTAAACACAAAGCACAAACAGTAGTACATATAAAATGCAGCAAATAGACATTGTACTTGTTACAATAAAACATAGTTCAAATGGAAGCATAAAACTTAAGACTAGAAAGAAAAGCAATAAAACAACAGCAGCAACATATTCTCTAAAAATCCTCATCCGCCATATCCTCCTCCTCTTCTTCTTCTTGTCCTTCATTTTCTTCATCAGATACAACATGGTTGTCAGGGTTGGTGTGGTGAGAGGAAAGTACAAGGTTCCGGAGAGAAGCAATGGCCCGGGAGGTTTCTCTATGCTGAGTCATTATAGTTTGGTAAAGGAACTCGTTTGTGATGCCTCCTTCAGGTACGGGAAAGGCCTGGTTAGCATTGGCTCCTTCTTTTGAATACTTGTAAGTACTGTCAGTATCCTTAAAAATTCCAGTATTCTTGACAATTGTAATCTCGTTGATCTCATTGGTGGTTGATTTCATCTTGATGGTTGGTTCACGGTTAAGATCCAAAGTAGTCAATTCCAAAATTCTTGATACCAGCCGTGCATAGGGAAGACGGGTTGAAAGAGATAGTTGTTGTTGAAAGTGATACATGATGGTAAGAATCCAATTGACACGAATCTTGTTCTTGATGGCGAAAAGGAGCTGCATTTCCAGATCATTAATTTGTGCATGATTAGAATCCTTGGGAATCAGCACATAGCAGATTATGTAGTGAAGCATCCAATCAAAGACGGTAAGATTCTTTGCATAGCACAACAGACGAGCAATACGTTGGTTGGCGATAATCATCTCCTTTGGAAATCTGCAGATCTGATAATAGAACTCCATCTTGTCGTAGTTGGACCACGGTCCTTCCACGTGGTGAACTCCCTTTCTCAGAAAGTACCCAGATGATGGTATGTTCAGCATTGCAGCAACATCAGACAGATTTTCTTCAACAACACAGTCTCTAACAATTGTTTTCATAATATGCTCATCATTTGCATTTATAAACACAGACAGTTTATGCAAAAAGGATTTGACAAGATCCGGGTAGCAGTTTCCAGAATCAGACACAAATTTATCGATCCTCTGATATTTGAGCAAAGCAGGAAAATCAAAAGATGATGCGGGAAAAGCCTTAAGATTCACATACTTTACCGGGAGGATAGAACGAACTCGGACTTTGAAATCTATTATGCGCTTCTTGGTTGTTTCCATAGGGATATCTTCATCAGATGCAGAATGATGTTCTAGAACCTTTTCCTTGCCGCGGTTTGATGCTGAAGCCATGGATGAAGGTTTGAGAGGACTGGGGTTGTGGGTTCTGAGGAAGTTAGGGTTTGAGAAGTTGTGGGGAGTTTTTCCAACTTTAGAGAGTGGGAGAGAGAAGTTAGGATTTGAAGAGGGAATATGGATTTTTGGATATGGATTTGGATATTTAAGAGAATATGGACCACACAAAAATACATTTAAAAAATATAAAATTTTCAAAAATTTAATTAATTTTCGTTTCTGATTTTTAGAAAAATTAACAGTGTTAATCGGTTAACCATATAGGTTAATCGGTTAACAAATTAAAAAATTTAATCAGAATTGAAAATTCAACAGTGTTAATCGGTTAACCATATAGGTTAATTGGTTAACACACTAAATTTTTGAAAAAATACTTAAAAAACAGAATGAAAACATATGAAAACATATCACAAAAGATGCATACATATATTAGAGAAAAGGTTAGATGTCACCTTCATCAAGAATCCCAAGTTCTCTCCGAATTTTATAGAATGGTTCTTTTGCCAAAGGCTTGGTGAAGATGTCGGCGAGTTGGTTGTGTGTGTCGACGAAAGTAACATCAACATCTCTGTTCAATACGTGATCTCGAAGGAAATGATGCCGGATATCGATGTGCTTTGTTCTGGAATGCATAACCGGATTCTTCGTGATATTTATGGCACTAGTATTATCACATCGTAGAGGAATGCATCCGAGGTCAACACCATAATCCAGAAGTTGTTGTTTTAGCCATAAAATCTGTGCACAGCAACTTCCTGCGGTGATGTATTCTGCTTCGGCGGTGCTGAGTGCTACACAAGCTTGCTTCTTGCAGGCCCATGATACTAGAGCATTTCCGAGAATGTGACATGTACCACTTGTACTTTTTCTATCGGTTTTGCATCCTGCATAGTCAGCGTCAGAATAACCAACTAAAGAACAAGTACTACCTTTAGGATACCATAATCCGACGTTGGTCGTTCCTTTGAGATACTTGATAATTCTCTTCACAGCAGTGAAATGCGATTCCTTTGGATTTGCTTGGAAGCGCGCACACAAACAAACACTAAACATAATGTCAGGACGGCTTGCCGTCAAATATAGTAATGAACCAATCATACCTCGATATTTAGTAATATCAATTAGAGTACCAGATTCATCTTGATCAACATACGTTCCGGATCCCATAGGAGTAGACATCATCTTGCAACTATCCATATCTTCTTTATTAATTCCTTACAGTACTTGGATTGGTTGAGAAAGATTCCATCCTTGGTTTGCTTGATTTGTAGTCCAAGAAAATAGTTTAACTTTCCCATCATGGACATCTCGAATTCTTCTCGCATCATGAGTGAGAATTCTTCGCAGAGTTCTTTGTTTGTTGATCCAAATATGATGTCATCGACGTAGACTTGTACCAACAAGGTGTTACCCTTGATTTTCTTTATAAACAGCGTCTTGTCAACCTTTCCTTTTGTAAATCCTTTCTCACATAAGAAGTTGCTAAGGCGATCATACCATGCTCGTGGTGCTTGTTTTAAACCATAGAGTGCCTTCTTCAGTTTGAAAACATGTGAGGGATTTTTGAAGTCTTCAAAACCCGGAGGTTGTTTGACGTAGACTTCCTCATTAATGTACCCATTCAGGAAAGCGCTTTTGACATCCATCTGGAATAACTGAAAATTCATAGAACAAGCGTAAGCAAGTAGTAATCTAATTGCTTCTAACCTTGCTACCGGAGCGAATGTTTCATCAAAATCGATTCCTTCCTCCTGGTTGTAGCCTTGTGCGACCAATCTTGCCTTGTTACGAACTATAATCCCATTCTCGTCAAGTTTGTTCTTGAACACCCATCTGGTTCCTATAATATGCTTATTGTCTGGTCTTGGTACAAGGGTCCAAACTTGATTTCTTTCAAATTGATTAAGTTCTTCTTGCATTGCTATAATCCATTGGTCGTCGCCTAAAGCTTCATCGATCTTTGATGGTTCAATTTGAGATACAAACGCCATGTTGAGACAAGCATCCTTTAAATTAAGTCGAGTTGCAACGCCTTGACTAATATCACCAATAACTTTATCAATTGGGTGATCTCTGTGTGTTCTCCATTCTTTCGGAAGATCTTGATTTTCTTGAGTAACATCTTCTCAATATTGTTTGATCATTTGAAACAATTTCTTCATTTTATGGAGTATCTACAAAATCATCATCATCATCCAAAACAATATTATCCTCTTTCGAGGGGTTAGTCTCATCAAACGAAACATGAATAGAATCTTCAATGGTAAGAGTTCTTTTATTAAAAATTCTAAATGCTTTACTATAAAGAGAGTAACCAAGAAATATACCTTTGTCGGACTTCTCATCAAACTTACCGAGATTGTCCTTATTGTTGTTGAGAACGAAGCATTTGCAGCCAAATATGTGGAAGAATGATATATTCGGTTTCCTTCCCTTGAACAACTCATATGGAGTCTTTTTGAGTAGCGGTCGAATATTCACGCGGTTGCTTACAAAACACGCCGTGCTTACTGCTTCTGCCCAAAAATACTTTGGAAGATTTGTGTCGCTGAGCATTGTTCTAGCAAGTTCAACTAGTGAACGATTCTTCCGTTCTACGACGCTGTTTTGTTGAGGAGTTCTTGGTGCCGAAAAATTATGAGAAATTCCATGTTCTTCGCAAAATTCTTCAAAGTCTGAATTTTGAAATTCTCCACCGTGGTCGCTTCTTATGGAGGCTATAGTGAGTGACTTCTCGTTTTGAATTTGTTTTGCATACTTTTTGAATGCTTTGAACGCATCATTTTTCTGCGCTAAAAACATTGTCCAGGTATATCGAGAAAAATCATCAACAATAACTAAAGCATAAATACTACCTCCGAAGCTCTTCGTTCTTGATGGACCAAAAAGATCCATGTGCAACAATTGAAGTGGTCTTGATGTAGAAACCACTTGCTTGGATTTGAAAGTTGTCTTGGTCTGTTTTCCCTTTTGACATGCATCGCATAATTTATCTTTGATGAATTTTATCTTCGGAAGCCCAACAACCAGATCATGCTTGATTAATTTGTTTAGATGCTCCATGTGAATGTGAGCAAATCTTTTATGCCAAAGCCATGCCTCGTTGTTGTTTGCCATAAGACATTTTACCTTCAAGGAAGAATCATCAAAAGAGATCATAAAAATATTATTATATCTTTTACCTTTTAGCAGAATCTCATGAGTGACTTCGTGTTCGATCAAGCATTCCTCCTTTGTGAAGTTGATTTTGAACCCTTTGTCACACAATTGACTGATGCTAAGCAGGTTATGCTTAAGGCCTTCAACAAAAAGAACGTCTTCGATGATTGTACATGGAGGTGCACCAATGGTTCCAACTCCAAGAATTTTTCCTTTATTATCATCACCGTAAGTGACGTATCCCTTGGCCTTTAATGATAGACTTGAAAATTTGTTTATATCTCCCGTCATATGCTTCGAGCAGCCACTATCAAGATACCATTGATTTGTGGTTGTCTTCAAGCATACCTCATTTTCATCATCGGAATGGTGAGAGGCCATTAAGGCAATATTTGCGCATTCATCGCTATCTGATTCCGATGATGAACTCACTTCGTTGTCGTCCCATGCGACATAAGCCTTCTTTGTTTTGAAATCCTTCTTGCCCTTGAATTTTCCTTTATTTGCGAGTTTCGGGCAATCTGGCTTTATGTGACCTTGTTTCCCACATTCGTAACATGTAATTTCTTGGTTTGATGTGGATGCCTCCTTTTTCCTGAAATGTCTATTTTTTTTAGAAAAAGAAGAAGTTTTATTATTATTAAAAAACTTACCAAGCTTCTTTACTAGAAGCATGAAATTTTCGTCTTCGGAAGATTCGTCAATTTTATCATCCCTTGTGTCAGTCTTCAAGGCAATTCCTTTGGACTTCTTGTCTTGACTTTCATGTTTCTCAAGCCTTCCAAGTTCCAGTTCATGCTCTTGAAGTTTCCCGAATAATGAAGCGGATGTCATTGTTGAAAGACTTTTCTTTTCCGAAATGGCGGTCACCTTCGGTTGCCATTCTCTTGTCAAGGATCTTAGGACTTTTAAGTTGAGATCATCATTGGTGAAGGTTTTCCCAAGAGCAATCAGATGATTTGTTAGATGAACGAACCTCTTTTGCAAGGCAACAATAGATTCACCGGGCTGCATATGGAACATCTCATATTCTTGACTTAACGTGTTAAGTCTTGATCTTTTTACTTCTGCTATTCCTTCATGCATTTCTACCAAGGTATCCCAAATCTGTTTTGCCGATTGACACTGTGATATGCGAAAGAATTCATCCATACTGAGAGCGCTTTGAAGTATGTTGATTGCTTTCTTCTCATTCAAGATTCTCTTCTTGTCATCTTCATCATATGAGGATTTAATCTTTGGGGGTTCCAACACCATTTACCACACTTGTAGGAACATGTGGACCAGTTTCAACGGTTTCCCATATACCATCTCCTTGAGCCTCAAGATGTGCCTTCATATGGATTTTCCAAAAATCGAAGTATTCTCCAGAAAAGAGTGGTGGCTTGTTACTACTTCCACCATCTTTGAAAACCGGGTTGGTACTTGCGGAAGCCATACTGAATCGTTAGGAACAGGTTACCTTAACCTGCTCTGATGCCAATTGTAAGAACAGAGTATGCCTAAGAGGGGGGGGGGGGTGAATTAGGACTTTAGAAATTTTTCCGGTTTTTATGGTTTCTTGAAATATTACTGGTTTGTGTTTTTGGTTATTTAAGCAGAAGAAGAAAAATAAAAGAACAATGGACACCAGGATTTATAGTGGTTCCCCTCACAATCCGAGAGTACTCCACTCCCCTTTCAACATGAAAGAGAGTTTTCACTATTGTTTAATAAAGTACAACCTATCACACCATCAACCGGTGAGGCCTACTATCAAACAATAAAACTAACAAGTGTACAAGAACAATCCTCTTGTAAACACTCACCCTTGTGTCCAACAATCCTGGATCACAAGTCAGAATACACAAGTTTGTAAAGATTTTGATTTGAGAATAATGATATCAAAGTTGATCTTCTCCAAATGATCAGAATTCACTCTTACAATTTTTCAATACAAGTGTTCAAGGATGAATATGAAATTTATGCACATATGAACACTTAATGAAAGTTTTTGAAAATGGTGAATTTGATTCTAAGACAATTTGAAAATGAATGTAGAAAGTGTTTGGAGATTGAAAGTTTTTGTGTTGTTTTTCAAAATTGAAAAACTCAGAATTTATATGAGTAAAATACCCTTTCAAAAAGGTACATTTGAGTAGACATCAAAAATATGAAATGGTATAATTTTTAAATAATTTTTGAACTTGAAACAAAGCAATTTTTCACTGTACGTTCAGTGTTAATCGGTTAACCTATATGGTTAATCGGTTAACACTGGTACGTTAGCCCAGAAAATCCAAAATTCAAATTGGTTAACCGGTTAACCTATATGGTTAATCGGTTAACACTGCTAATTTTCAGAAAAATGCTTTAAAAATAATGTTATACCAATTCTAAGGTTTCAAAAACATGCTTATGTATTATGCAAAAATGCTTGATGTTTTTGAACACTTGTATATCAAATTATAAGGGTAGAATTTGATATACCGGCAATGCATCCAAGTCTTGAAGAATCATAGTTCCATATGTAGCTTGACTTGAAAGATATTTTGACTTGATCTTGAGAACTTTGAATGACTTGTCTTTTTGCAATCAAGAGATGACCTTGAGTAGTGTTGACATCATCAAAACTTGAGACTGAAGCATGCTTCTACATACGGCAGTTTCAACGTTAAATCAGTGCGAAGATTTGATTTGAAGAATTTATTGTGGCAGATGTGTGTTTTCCTGTTTTTTTTTCTACTAGTCGACAGTCGATTTTAAAGGAACAATGGAGTTTCGGATAAATCTCATTGAAGGAATTTAATCAGTTTGATTTGCCTGGATAAATTTAATCAGAAGAAATTAGTTACTTGAATTTAATTGGGCCAGTTGGAATCAGATGAATTCATTTGTGTGGATTTAAGCAGATGAACTGAGTGGGACGAATTTAGTTGCTGAGGTAACTTCAAATATTTGGATTTATTCGTTTGAGCTTAATCTGATGGATTGTTTGGTGAATTAATCCAATAAATTTAGTCAGATAAAATATAATTCAAGGAGTTTATGCATTTAAATTTTATCGGAGGAATTTAATCGGAACTTGAAATCGGAAATTGTAATCGAGAAATGTAATGGAAAAATAATGTGAATTTATTCATTATTATTTTTTATTACAATATTACAAAAGAAGTACAAATTACAAATTAAATCCTAAAAAGTCATATTTCTTCTAAATTGGTCTTTTTTAGCTGATTCTTCGATCTTTTTGTCTGAACCTGCACAGGAAAATCAACAACAAAAATAAAGCAAACAATTCTAATTGGTTAGAAAAATGGATTTTTTCCAGTTCCGATACCCTCTGTAAAGATTCATCATCGGGTATGTCGGGAGGGCAACGACAAAGTCGAAGCCAGCTCCCAACTTATTTTTTCCGACCTCGGCACAAGACCGGCAGAATCTGTTCTAATCCCAGCCAAGAGAGAGAAAAGTGATTTTTAAAAGTGATTTTCAAGAAAAGTGGTTTTGAAAAAGCGCTTTTGAGAAAAGCATTTTTTCATGGAAAAATGGTTTTGTCAAACAGGGCCTTAATAACATTTCTCAAAATTTTGGACCCAAAATGGATCAAACAGCAAAACGCAGGACCAAACGGATCCAACAATCAAGCCAAAATTTCAGCCATGAATTTCGCCACAAACAAATCATAACAGCAACAGATCCTAGAAAATCTCCATGGAAAACACAACAACTCACTTAAGGTTAAAACTTCATCACCCAAAATCATAACCAAACAACATCGAAGCTTACGAGTTCATCAAGTTCCTCAATAATAAAAGGATACATCATCAGAAAATAAAAGGGGGGAATTTTTCGGAAGAACAGGGGGAACCCAGTTCATCAGACGAACCCAGAAAAATCTATCCGCGAGCCATCGAAAGAACAAGAATAACGAAACCTAGAAGAAAAAGAGCATCCAAATGTTCATCATCATCATCATCATCAGAGAACGAACATAAAAAATCCTTCGTCGGAACTCAAGAGTTATACCCACAAGGAGGCGGCGGCCGAAACCCTGAGGTTTCGACACCGGCCAAACACACCTGGTGGTCGTTCCCAAACAGAACCGCGAACTGAAGGTGAGAAAATACTTAGAAGGGGGGTTGAATAAGTATGAAGATAAAAACTTAGAAGTAAAAACTCAAATATTTTTATCCTGGTTCGTTGAATTCAACTACTCCAGTCCACCCTATCTAGAGTGATTTGCCTTTCTCAAACAAGGACTTAATCCACTATTTAATCAACTGATTACAATAGTAACCACTAAGAACAACTGTTCAAAGTCTTCTCAAGAACTACTGATCCTAACTGGATCTTCTTAAGGTTCTCTTACAATCAAATGTAATAATAAATACAAGTGTTAAAAATGCTTCTAATAAAGCTTTATCACAACTGTGATTTTTCACTTAAGATTAAGAACAATGAAATAATTCTAGCAAGAATATTTATGATTTGTATGAGAGCTTTGTTAATGAATTCTTTTCAAGTGTTTCGTCAACTGAAGAAGATGAGTGGAGACTTGCTTTTATAGGCACAGTGATCCAAGAGCTTTTCACGTTGAGAAGAGTGTACCAAAAGGTCTGAGCCTTTTTGTCTTCATATCAAGTGACCTTTCCTAGAAGAAGAATGCACAGAGAAATCCTTTTTGTCTGTGTTCTTGTGTCTAGCATAAATAAGGAAAGAGTCGTTTGGATATTCCAACGAACATAATCTTTTGAATTCTTCTTCCACAATTTTCAGCAGGAATCATCAGAGTCTAATTTGGTCAGAGCCTTCTGATGTTCATCAGAGTTTTGCTGAATCGGAGTTTTTGCAGCAAGTGTGCTTTCAGCGTGTATAAGTTCAGAGCAGAGTTTTTGGATCAGATCCTCAGTACTGGCAGTGTTAGTACTATCAGAGTCTTCTGAAGTAACTGTGCTTAAAAACTCTTCATACAGAATTCTTCATTGCTTCAGATGCTTCTGGCTTGCTTCAGATTCTTCTGTAGCTTCTGCTTCAGATCCTTCTGGAGGCAGTGCTCAGAATCTTCTGATGGCAGCGTTCAGAATCTTCTAATAGATGCTTCTGACGCTTCAGAGCCTTGCATTTATCTTATGTTCATATCTAATTTGCTTCTGGAGTGATATTTACTTTAACATCTGCAGCAAACATTCTCAAGCAAATTTTAGAGTATATAATTCTTAAATACAAAATTTTATAATAGTTATCATCAAAACATAGAGATATTATTAAGAACCAATATGTGTTCTAACACGAACAACCGTCACCGCGCAACCACCATCAAAAGCCTCAGATTTTCATCATCATTGGCTATACCATCAACATCTCAAAATCACAAGAACGGACCGCAAATCATAAGCGTAAGCATTCTCGCCTCTTAACGGTTTTTGGGTTGTTTGTTTTCTTTTCAGATGGATGAAGGGCCATGGGAAGAAGAAGATCAGGCCATGCAAGGGATAAAACGAAGGAAGCAAAAGCTTCAACAAGCAACAATGGAGGGAGGTAGCCGCCACATGCTTTAGAGGAAGAAGAAGAGGGTTATGAAAAAACCCTAGAAAAAGTCTCAGCAGATCTACCGCCCCCTTCCCCTTTTATTTATTCTTTCTTTTTATTCCTTTTTTTATTTCCTATTTCTTTTATTTTACTAATTATTATTATTAAGTTATTATTATTATTTCTTAATCATGTGATGTAATTAGATAGTTAAAAAAAAGAATTGTTTCTGTAATTAAACTATTTTTTAAAAAAGGGGTTAACAACAATTTTTTTACCATCTCAAAACATTAAAAATTTTAAACTTAAAATTAAAATCTGTTTTCAAATTAAACCACTTTTTTTATTAAAGATTCACATTTTCAAAAATTAAAATCAAACCATTTTTTATTAAAAACATATTTCTAAATGAAAATATTTTTTTCTAAATTAAAGTTTCTTTCTAATCAAAACCATTTTTAAAAGGTAAAAATCAATGTTAATCAATTAAAACATTTTTAAAGCATTTTAATATTTAATTGACAACATTTTACTACCTTAAAATCAACCCAGTTTAAAATTAAAATTAGAACTTTTGTAATTAATAATCAAAACCTTTTAAGAAAAAAACTCTTGAATTAAGACCATTTTTTTATTCTTGCAAATTCTTCAATTAATTTCAAATGTTTCTTAAAATATGGCTAACATTCTGATTACAGTTGCGAATTAACCTTTCCCGTTAACTTTTCATCTAACTTTCATCGTTTCTCGTTTGGCTTTGATTATTGATCCTTTTATTTTCCGTATTTATTTTTCATGGATGTAATTTACGCGAGACAATCGTCGCTTGTATTCCATTTTATTCTTGCATTTTTGGGTTGTAATTTACGCGAGTATATTGTCGCGGTGCTTTCCTTTTACTGTTTTCGCACTTTCCCATATTTTCATACTGCCGCTTTAATTATTTTGCATGATATTACTTTACCGTTAAATCCCTTCCGAAGGATTAGGTCTAATTGTTTGACCACCGACTCAATAGCCTTAACCTTTGAACATTTCAAGACCCTAATTGCTTAGGCGTCCCGCCGTGGACCGAAATACCCTTTACCCTAGCATTAGGTCAAGGAGTCGTCGCACTCTGTTTTAGGTTTCCTGCCGTGGAATACCTAATTTCACCCTTTTTCAATTCAATTCAATTACAACATAGAAATAGGATTCGCCGCACTCCACGTAAGTGCTTCCATAAGAACAATTATTCCCTATTGAAACCTTGACCACAATCAAGAAGTTTCTCTTCCTCCCTTCGAGGGGAACTACGATTACTCTGATTCCATCCCCTACCTCAGATACGTAGGCACAAGATGCGAGTCTTGGCGAGTAAGCTTAGGACTAACCCTTAGGTATTTCTGTCACTTTCTAACCCTTAGCAATATACCCTTAAGCAAATAATCAAGTAAAATAGTAAACTTTAAACAAAAGGTTCCTGTAGAGTACTACAAAAGTTTAGGGTGCTAATACCTTCCCTAAGCTTAACCAACCCCTTACCTAGATCTCTCCTCGCATTGTGTTTACGATGCAAAATTAGGTTTTTCCTTTCTTTGACCTTTCCTTCAAATAAATCAAAGACCGGCTGTGAATCAAAGATGCGATTCAAATTAATTAATAATTTAATATCCTATTCTAACCGCAACAATAAGCTATATCCTCAGAGTCAGATTAGCTTATCTGAAGATCTGAAGATTTAAAACTAGGTTTGACTTTTTCAGAGTTAAGCTTATTATTAAATTCAACATGTATTGATTCCTCAATAATTTTAGTTCAGTGTTACATACTCTGTAGCCTTTTAAGCATATCAGAGTGTTTTAAGATGATTCATTTTTGAGTAAGAATTAAACTTATTAGTGTTTAATCATAAATAAAATTAGAGATAGAGAGAAGAAAGTTAATACCAATAGATTCTGAACTAATGATATTACTCTCATGACATTCTTCAGAACCTACAAAGCCACTAGGCTTAAGTTCCATACCTTGGAACATATGCATTCTTCCCTTTATATGTTAAGAGCATCCATATTCGAGGCACCATGATTGGCATCTCAACTTTACTACTTAGGATGTCTGTAACATGAACTATTTTATCTTTTTGTACCCATACCTTTTTGGGTCCTATGGGATTAGTTTTCCCAGAAGTTTTATCAATCCAAGGTTTATGAGCAGAATGAAAATAATTAGAGTGGCCATAGGTTGAGTGTGAATGCATTTCCCCTGGCTTTCTCACATTCTTTTTGTGTTTAGGTTTCAACAAGGAGTTCTTTGGTTTATGTTAACCAATGCTTCTTTTCCTTTTACCACTAATTCCATATATCATTGAAGCAATTTTGCTTCTACCTATGGTTTTAGAAATAAATTTTTGAAAAGAAACTTCATATTTCTTAGAAGCACATTCATTGTCCATAGGAGCTTCTGAAAGAATTTATTTTCTAAACTTTTCACTCTTTCTTTTTAGAGCAGAGTTTTGAAATTCTAAGCTACTGACTCTAACTTTTAAAATAAAGTTCTCTTTCGCAGGTATGCCTCTTGAGATAAGAATAATTTCGACTGCTTTTTATCTCTTCGGATGTCAATCCCAAGAATCCTGGACGCAGCTCCCAGATCCATCATGTTAAACTCCTTATTGAGTTCAGTCTTCACCCTCATTACATTTTCAACATTATTGCTTGCTATTAGAATATCATCCACATAAAGTAACAAAATAACAAATGAATTACCAGGTCAAAATCTGAAGTAAACACAATGGTCGAACTGACTTCTAGTGAAACTTATGCGTGCCATGAACTTGTCGAATCTTCTATTCCACTGTCGAGGAGATTGTTTTAGTCCATATAAAGATATCTTCCATTTACAACTGACTAACCTGGCTCCAGCAGGTTTCTTGATCAATTTCCAGGTGTTGTTATCATGAAGAGATTTCATCTCATCATCGATGGCCTTCATCCATCCAATATTTTTTCGACTCCTCATAACTTCCTTATAGTCTCTAGGTTCTTCGTCTAGAACCTCACTTCTAGAGATTAAGGCATAAGCTATAAGATCTGCATACCCACATCTCTGAGGTTGCTAGATGACTCTCCTCGACCTGTCTCTTGCTAGCAGGTAGTCATTATCAGTCTCCTCATCTTCTTCGAATTCATCTGGGATACGCAATTCAGTATCAACACGCTCCACCTCAATAAGAATCTCTCCTTGTTCCAGCCTATTGTCAGCATCATCAGTTTTATTGAAAGTCATCTCTGCTTCATTTAAAACTACATCTCAACTGGTGATACACCTCCTGTGACCTGGCTCTAGGCACCATAGGCTATAAGCTTTGACTCCTCCAAGGTATCCCATGAACATGCATTTTAGAGCTCTAGGTTCGACCTTGTCTTGCCTAATGTGAGGATAGGCCACACAACCAAATACTCTTAGTCTCTTGAGACTAAGTTGATGTCCCGATCAAACTTCTTCAGGTGTCTTCATTCCCAAGGCATTCGAGGGACATCTATTTATTAGACAAGCTGCTGTCGAAACAGCCTCCGCCCAAAACACATTCTTCAATCCAGCACTAACCAACATGCATCTAACCCTTTCAAGGATTTTTCGATTGAATCTCTCTGCTAATCCATTTTTTTGAGGAGTACATGCTACAGTCTTATGCCTTGCAATCCCAGACTCAACATAGTAATTGTCGAACGCTTTGTTGCAGAACTCAAGCCCATTGTCGATTCTCAACCTTTTAACCTTTCTGCTAATTTGAGTTTCGACCAGAACCTTCCAACTTTTGAAATTATCAAAAGTTTCATCCTTCGTCTTCTGAATGAATACCAATAGCTTTCTGGAATAGTTATCAACGATGGATAGAAAATATCTTGCACCTGAGTGTGAAGGATTCCTTGCAGGCCCTCAAAGATCAGCATGAATGTAATCCAGGGATCCATGTGTTCTTTGCTTGCCTTTGTTAAACTTCACCCTACAAGATTTAACAAATACACAAGATTCACAAAACTCCAATTTTTCGAATTTTCACCTCTTAGCAGGTTCTGCTTCCCCAATTTGACCAGGCCTCTTTCGCTGACATAGCCCAATCTCATGTGCCATAATTCTGTCTTCGACGTAGGTTTCATAGATGCAACATTTGTCAAACCACTTACAACATCATCTTCAAGGGTATACAAGCCTTGTTTCTTCATGCCTCTCAAGAATTCCTTCGACCCTTTCATGAATTTTAGGATACTTTTCTCTCCTTGAAAAACATATTCCTTTCTGTCGAATTCACCAAGAGAAATCAAATTTCTCTTCAAATCAGGTACATACTTGACTTCAGTCAATAACTTTATTGACTCAGCATGGATCTTGAATCTCACATATCTAATACCTGCAATTTTGCAAGATTTGTTGTTTCCTAGCAGCATCGATCCACCATCTTGATCATAAAACTCCTCGAACAAGTCTCTATTTGGAGTCATATGCAAAGTGCAACATGAATCCATAATCCACTCTTTTCTTGAGTCGCCACTTGAAACCACAAGAACATCATATGAGTCAAAATTATCTTGAGCAATGGATACGTTACCATTATCCTTACCTTCATGATCTTTCTGGCATTCAAGGCACACCTTTCTTGTGTGACCCTCCTTATTACAGTGATAACATCGAATACCAGATGTTTCGCCACTATAAGACTTCTGCTGACTTTTACCTTTCTTCTTGTCGAACTTACCATCCTTTCGTAAGAATTTCCCCTTAACGGCCAAACCTTCGCCCACCGTCTAAGGTTTATGATCCTTTTGTTTGTTCAGGTCCTTAGAATACAAGGCTGATTGAACTTCTTCAAAGCTCAGGGTTTCCCTTCCATACATGAGAGCTTCTTTGAAGTGAGCATGTATTCTGGGCAAAGCACACAACAAAAACAATGCATGATCTTTATCATCGATCTTTACATCAATATTTTCAAGATCAAGAATCAACTTGTTAAACATATCCAACTACTCAGCCAACACTTTGTCTTCACTCATCTTGAATGAATACAAAGCTTGCTTCAGATAGAGTCGATTCACTAGAGATTTGGTCATGTACAAACTTTTAAGTTTTACCCATAACCTCGATGTTGTAGTCTCCTTTGATACCTGTCGAAGAACCTTATCACTAAGGCTCAACAATATTGTGGTGTGGGCTTTCTCAATCATGACAGTCTTTTCTTTTGTTGTTAACACGTCGTCCATGGCTGCCTCTCCCTTTAACGCTTCCAAACAACCCTGCTGAACCAATAGGGCTTTCATCTTCAAGTGCCATAGGCCAAAGTCGTTCACTCCGGTGAACTTTTCAATCTCATACTTTGTTGAAGGCATCTTCTCCATGCTCATCGCACCAATTTGTTATGTATAGGATACCTTGAAACAAAATATAAACAATTTCTTTATGCCCAAGAGACACACAAGGGTTAGGGTTAACAAAGAAAACAAGGGAAAATAATAAGGATTGGTTATAAACTGTTATTCTTTCCTTTCTCTATCAAACAAGATTACAAGTATACAAGAATATAAAATAACCTCTCTCTCTTAAATTAGGATTTTATCTTCCTATTTTTCCGTATACAAGATAAGAGACTAGCATGCTATTTATAAGAAAACTAGCACACTAACCTAATGGGCTTTTTAACAATTACCCATTACAAGCTAACTTAGGGTACAAGCTAACTTAAACAATTGGGCTTACAAGTAAGATCCAATTCAACATGCTAACAAACCTAGCAATATTGACTAATACATGTTAGAACGAACTTCGACTATAACACGCATTACTCTGACATCATATTAGAGTTCGATCCAATATCTCACAGATGTGAATATCATGTCACTAATTAGTGACATGGATTTCTGTCGCAGGTTAATTATTCAAAAAAAAATTGCAATTTAAAAATAGACAAAAGTTATTCACGTCACAAAAATAATAAAAAGCAAAAATTAAAATAATTTTCGATTAAAAAAGTCATAATTATAATTATTAAAAAATATAAAAGTATTTAGTCATAGGATATTCACGCCACAAATATAAATAGTAATACAAAAAGCTATTCATCATCACTACTAAATATATCTCCGTCTTCGTCTTCATCTTCCTAGACAGGACGCTTCGATTGTGAGGCAAAAAATTGTCGCATTTGTTCCTCCATCTCAGATTGCCTCTTCTTCATTTCCTTAATTTCAGCCTTTAGCGCCGCCTCACATCCCTCCGTCTCGCGCCTCACCTCTACCTCACATACCATTGTCTCGCGTTTCGGATCAGTTAGAACCAATTATCTCACTATCTATATCATTTCAGGTGTCAATTTTGGTGGACGAGATGTTCCTTCTCCATCTTCAAGTCTTTAGAATAAAGTTCTATCCTCTTTTCTATAGTCGATAGCCAAAGATCCAAGACCAAAGGAACACCCATTATCTCCCTTTCCTCCAACTGATAAACCTTAAATATAAAGATCCACATGCGGGTCAAGCGGTTCATTCTCAATCGGAGTATAATGAGGATTATCAATTAGAAATTGGGCAAGCAGTTTCTGATACAACTCCTACACATACATAAAAAAATTAAATTAAATATAGGTTAAATAATTTAGTTATATAAAATAATTAAATTAAATATTTAAATATAAATAATAAGTTACCAAAGTTGTTTTAGAACGGGCATCAACAAGCTCCCCAAATTTTTTGGTTCGGGTCTTCACGAACAACTCACTAATCTGTGGGTGTCTCCCCAAATCTTTTTTCTAATTAAAATTATTGATTTGAATTAAATAAATAAATATATACAAGAAATAAATTATCAAAACACAACATTGGAAAATAGTTATAAGTACCATTCATCGACCAAGTTCGGCGATATTGATACTTCCTACTGCATTAAGGCAGCCCCCTGATTCAGATGCTCTTATTTTCTTTGCATGTTCATATTTTTTCTGAAAATCTTCTGTCTTCGACCAATCAAGAAGTTTCTCAAAAAAATTACTGGCCTATCCAGTTAGGACGAATTCCTTGCATATCCCAACGTAATCTAGCACGCCTAAGCATGTCAGATAGTCATCCAGATGTCTTACTTCTATAATTTTTTTAATAATTTTATCAGTGTCCATGACATTCCACGTACACCTTTCCTGCAATTTTGCATGACATTCAAATAAATTGTTAGATAATTATAACAAAAATAATTATAAAATAACATAACTTGAATAAAAATACCAAACTACCTTAAATTTATCAAACCGTTCATCTTTCTCATATTCTATCACCTCTCCAAAAGACTTTATCAATTTTTTATACATTAGTTGAATGACCCGGTTTACAGCTTTTGTAGCATCCCGACACAGATAAAAACTATAAACAACAACAATTAGAATAAGTATTAATTAAGTATAAAAATGGCAATATATAGTTAAATAAATATTCTAAATTAAAACTTACCCTGATCCATTGGGCCTATAAGAAGTCGTCCTCCAACCACTACACACTCTTCTACATCAGGATTTGCATGCTCCTCATGAACTTCAACATCCTGCTCATGACGTGCAAGTATATGTGTGTGGGATATGGAATGCGGGAACTAGATCCCTCAGGAAGCTGCAAGAAGGATGATGGTACCTGGGTAGGATGTGGAAAACTAGATCCACCAGGTTGTTGCGTGAAGTAAAACTGCTAAGGAAAACTAGATCCCCCAGACTGCTGTGTGAAAGAATAGTGTTAAGGAAAACTAGACCCCTTTGGCTGCTGCGTGAAAGAGGACTGTCGAGGAAAAATAGATCCTTCAGCCAGCGTGAAAGAAGATGATACCTGCGGAAAACTAGATCCCCCATGATGCTGCATGAAGGATGACGATACATGTGGGAAACTAGAACCCCCAGGCTGTTGCATGAAGGACGACGATACATGTGAGAAACTAGAACCCCCAGGCTGCTGCATGAAGGATCTCCCAGGTGGAGAATGCCCAAACGGACTAATAAAAGATGGACTCCCAAATGGAACCATATGGGAGGAGGAGAGTAATGTCGTAAATGACTGAGAAGTGTCCACAGGATCTGCCTGAACCTATGGGCAAGAAGCATACATGGACGAGGGAGGTACCTCACGTACCCTTGATCTCTGACGAGGCTGGGTCTTACCCTTACCTTTGTCAAGTCGGGGTGGTATTTTATCTATTTTAAGATAGTTGTCAATAAATTAATCAACATAAGTAAAAATAATACAAACACTAAGTAAAAATTCTTTTCATCCATATAAGTAGAAATTAAGTAATACACACATATAATACGTTAAGTATAAATTAATAAAAAAAATTTATTCAAATTCTTCATACTCTTCATCCATATTATTTTCATCATCTGGTCCAACAGTATCCTCAGATCCAAACTCTTCATACTCTTCATCCACATTATTTTCTACCAACAACACAAATGTGTCAATTTGATGACCTTCGACCATTGTATCACACAAACTTGTAACTTGTTCAACTTCAACCACATCATTAATTTGAGAAATTTCATCGTCTTGGTAAGCAACATCTTCCACTAGATCGTCAGTTTCAATATAACCCAATGGTTTTGTTTTGATCATAGCACACCATCCATGTTTACGTGGCTGATTTGAAGGGTAAGGAACATAATAAACTTGCTTAACGATATGTGACATTATGAAAAAGTCTTACTCTTTGTACCTTATGTCCATTCGAATCTCAAAAGTGTTATATTTCTTACTATTTTTGCTCCCCTGGAAGATGGATCATACCAATCACAATAAAAAAAGAAAACTCTATTTTTTCGAGTCCAAAAAATTGTATGCCAACTTGTAAATATGCATAACAACGCCATAGAAGTCGTCTTCATCACCATCTGTAACTCCTTTTACAAATACACCGCTATTTATGGTTTTTTCCTTCTGCCCAAGCCTGAGTGAAATTTGTAACCGTTTACAAAGTATGTGCGTCATTCAATTGCTCTTTGAACAGGGCCTCTGGACATGTTTCTTAAATAGAGTATTTCTTGAGTCGGTGCAACAATACATGACAATTTCTCCTTGAACCATGTTGAAAAAGATGCATGTATGTAACCGGTAGTTGCTTGTTCACCAGTTCTTTGAAAATAGGATGTGTTAAATGCTCTATAAAAAAGAAATACATAGTTAAAAGGTATAATTCAATCTAAAAAGACAAATAGGTAGTTGGTGTAATACTTACTCAAGATATGGTTTAACCTCAACGCAGTTAATCAAGACATAAACATGTGCAGATTGCAATTCTTTTTGGGTTAGCCAATGCATATTCTCCTTTCTAGAGGGAAGACCGGGTAAACCGAAGACTGACAAGGTAAACTGACTTCTTTGGTTAACGTTAAATTCATTCCTTATGATTCTTGGAGTTAACATCAAATGATTGAAATAATGACTGCAAAATTATGGCTTAGAAATAAACCTTGGTATTAGCGTGAGTGTTATTTAAGCTGGTACTAATGACTGCTTTTTAACCTTGGTATTTTTGGAAAATAAAACATGGACTTCACTACTGCACGTTTTTGTTTACGGCTAATGGCTTTACTACGAACTTGATATCTCAGACTCTTACAAAACTTACATTTCTCCAACGCTCCATCATTAGTACCAAACTCACTGTCATAAAACATCACGCAACCATTTATGCATCAATCAATCTTTCTTACTTCTAAACCCAACTTTGACACTAACCTCTTTGCATCATAATAACTTGTAGGCAAATTGTCTTTCTTAAGAGTCGCATCCAACATCATTTTTGAAAAGAATTCCAAACACTGATTAGGAACATTCTAATTTGACTTGGTAGCCAATAATCTCACACACATTGATAATTTTGAGTCGGTTGACCCCTCAAATAATGACATATTCATTTCTTTCAATAATTGGTAAAATCTTTGCGCTTCGTCATTCTACAACTCTTCCCCATCAAAATCTTGAGGTTCATCATATGTCACATTTATCCCAAAGGCATTGCTGACTATATCATTGATCAGATTAAATTTTTCCTCAAATTTCATATGTGATCGGCTGCTTAATGCATGCATATTAGAAGTCTCTGGTACGTTACTCGGTATTTGTTCTCCATTATATGTCCAAACCCAATAATCTTTAATGAAACCCCTCCTCTTCAAATGACGTTCTACTTCCTCTGGATCACTATTATAGGTCTACATTCACATTTAAGACAAAGACATCTTACTCCTCCTTCACTTTCGACAATATTCTTGAACAAATGTCCACGTGATAAACCCCTTAACTCATTCCTCAAAATTTTGTCTAAGTCCATGTCTTCCTGATAACGTTCTATTCCAACTACGATAGTAACAAAAATATTTCATACTACACATTTGTAGTATCATTATCATTTTAATTAAAAATGTGATTTTAACATATGCGAAATAATATAATTCTTTTCACGTTGTTTTAAACATAACTATATTTCATACTATATCAAATTATACATTTCATAACTACATATTCTACATTTTATAACTATACTTAACATATATACTTAAATAAAAATATTACTTCATATATCTTTATTTATGATATATATTTCCTTACTATAAAAATATAAATACAAATATTACAATTCTATTTTAAAAAAAATCTACATAGCATAGTTTGAAAAAAATCTAGTTATACATTTTAACCTAATAAAAATAAACTTAATATTATTTATTTTCGAATTAATATATTTTCTATTTGTTTTAAAATTTTGGTTTTTAAAAAGTTATTTTTATAAATTATGTTTGTTTTAAATTCTACTTTTTTAAAATAAATTTGTTTTTTAAATTGTGTTTTTAATAAATCTACCTAACATATTAATATAACTTTCTCATATTAGTTATATACTTTTTTTTACAAGTAGGATTTTTTAAAAATACTTTTTAATAAAAATATTTTTATTTAATAATTGCGTTTAATAAAAATACTTTAAAAAAAATTAATTTTACAATTCTGATTAATAAAAATACTTTTTTAAATTCTGTTTTTTCTAATTTTCTTTATAAATTCTGTTTATAAAATATATTAAATATAACTTATAAAATTCTGTTTTCTGTTTTTAAGATATATTAAATATAACCTATTAAATATAATCTTTAAAATATTTTAAATATAACCTATAAATTCTGTTTTTTTTTAACTTTTTCTAATTTTTTTTTATAAATTCTGCTTTTAAAATATGTAAAATAACCTATAAAATATGATATATATTCTGTTTTTAATAAAAATACCATATTTAAAAAATAAATAATCTATATATTCGGTTTTTACACAACAACAACCAAATAAATAACCTATATAACATAAATAATTTTATATATAACCTATATGTTTTCTTTTTACACAACAACAATCAAACAACCTCATATATAATTTCATTCATATAAATCTGAAAAATATATAATTGAAATTACAAAAATATCTCAATGGAACAACAATAAAGTTTATGTCTTAAATCTTACTTGATGAGCTCTTGAATCTTTCAAATATTTTTCTTTAAACAACAAACATAAAAATTTAAAATTAGAAAATATTAAAATATAATTAAAAACAAAAATAAAAATAAAAATTGAATATAAAATAAGGAGGAAGAAAGAAGAGGAGAAACAAAATTGAAAATCATATATTTGATTGGAAATGAGAAACTGGTGTGAAAATGGTGTGGTGTTGTGGAAGAAAGAACAGGAGAAACAGAAATGAAGAAATGAGGAAATAACAAAAATGTGTGTTACGCTCTGGAGATGAAACGAAATATATATGTAATTTTGCGACGTGATTACTAGGTCGAAAATCAGTCACATATTTATTACGTCGGAACGGGTGCAACGATAATAAGTTGACAAACCCAACATAAAATATCATTATAGCAACGTGATTTCCATTTTTAAACATAACGACGCGATTCCCACGTCGGAAAAGCTGCAAAGTTTTTGTATCAGTTGATTTTGGTTATTATGTTATAACTAGGATATAAGGTAGTTAGGTCAATAAAACGAAGTAGATACACTTGAATCAAAATTAGTTAGAAATCAATAGCTAACTTTGCACCTTAGAGTTCAAATATATAATAGCTGACTATAATAAACACTTGAAGTTAAAAATGAATGTAAAATGATTTCACAGTTTCTTTTCAAATCTTATTTATCTCTATTTATAAAGTGAATATATATGTGAGGTAATTTTATATATAAATAAAAGGTGTCGAACTACTTAAGCAAACATTGCATGTTTTTTTATTCCTTGTACTTGTATATTTTCCGTCAAAATCTTTGGGCGTGTGAATTAAATTAATGCTTAGCGTGTACGATTGTCTCAGCAGTATCTTCAAGTAGCTCCTTCGTGTTTTTCGGTATGATATATTACAACTTGCTTCTTTATTTTTTTTAAATAGAGAAGGATGAATTTTATTAATTAAAGTAATATTAATGATGATTTTTGTAAATATCATGGAAATATGAACTCAAGATTCTTTGCCACCACCACCACTGCCTTTGTTATGGTTTTTAGCATTGTTGCAACTTTTATTGGGTTTTCCATGACCATTTAAATTATTGCTTTGATGTGGTGTTTGAGATGAAGAATCATCATCAATATAATAATTGTTAGGTAGAAGGAAGGTGTACCCAAAATCTTGCTTGCCCACTCTAACAGGGTTGTGTCCTCTAAGGCAAATCTAGACCGAGTTGTCGCAAAGGTAGGTGGTGTTTTCTTGTTCTGCATCATAGTGGCAAACTTCGAGTATTGTTATATCAAGCCTGAAGCATTTTAAAGACCATATTGTGATCATTGATAAGAGCCTAGCCTCGGTGTTGGATAAAAGATCAACAAGACTTTTGAGACAATTGTCCTATGCATTTGTCATCGAAGAATTAACAAGTTGTGTGTTGATAAATTCCTTATTAAGGTACACAACCCTTGATTTTTTATTTTATAAAAAAGAGCATCAACATTTTATTTTTCTAAGCACCATTGCTATAAATAATACTTTATAACAAAGCTTTTACCTCGATCCATCAATAATCAAAGTATACTCCTTACAGCACCAACATTCTTTTAAAAAAATATATACAATATATGCCCTAAGTTATTACCTAAACTGAAGGAATATAACTACGAGAGAGCTCGCTTCTAATTTCAGTTATTATATTTTATATTTTATTTTTATTTTTAATTGGTTTAGGGTTACAATACACATTTTTCTTTTCCTTTTCATTTTCTTTTTTTATTTTTTATTTGTATTATTCTCGATTATATTGGCCAACCAAAGGATGATATATTTTGCATCAAAATTTTCAAATATTTTTTTTAATAATTTTTTAATATTATTTGTAATTATTAATTAATCTATTACCTTAATTGCGTCTTAAAATCGACGTGATAGTTAATTTAAACTAATTTTCAAAATATGACGCTATATGGGAATCTTATGATAATTCATATTTATTTTGATGATAGTGTGTTTCAAGGGATCTCAATTAATATGTTAGATCATGTTGTTCAAAAAACTCAAGTTGAACCCGAGATGAGCATGGTAGGTGAACTTACCTATTTTCTTGAATTTCAATTGAAGCAAATGAAGGATTTCGTCTTTGTTTCCCAAAGTAAGCATGCTAGAAACGTTGTGAAAAAATTGGGGATGGAAAATGGTAGAAAAAAATGTACCCCTATTGTTACTTATGTCAAACTCTCTAACGATGGACAAGATGTGACTATTGATCAAAACCTCTACATAAGTATAACTGGTAGCCTCTTGTATGCTTGCTTTTAAGTCAATCTAAAAATTACTTATCTTAAGTCAAGAAAATCATGAAGTACATAAGTGGAACATGTGATTATGGTCGTTTATACCTTTTGATACTAAATCTTCTAGAGTTGGATACTATGATACTAATTGAGAAGAAGCATAATATATTTTTTATTTGAAGTAGTTGCGCTAAACCGTTGTTGGGTAACCAAATTCTCAAAGATGTGATACAGGATGTCATGATATTATAATGTGACAACCATAACAAAGAAAAGTTATTGTGTTAAAATTTTTAAAAAGACAACATTTTTCTATTTTCACTTCCGCGCTTCAAACTAACCTCTGAAACTACAATTTCTTTTGCAAAGTTCTTGAGTAAATCTGAAAGCATGATAGGAACACGGAAATTATTAAATACTTATAGCATTATAAAGAATACATCAAAGAAAAGTAATGAAAAATAGTTACGAAAGCTCATGGAGTTCGTATAAAAGGCATAATGATTAGAGGAAAGGTTGATGATATGTTTGGAGATTTTTCTCTCTCGTAAAGCCTAAGGATGTTCAAGGTAAAACCTATGAAACATTTATCTTTTGTGATATTGCTGTTACTATTGACAAAAATTAAGTTCTTATTGAAACAATAAATGCCTTTAATGATTATGGTAGTTCTCCTCTTAAGAATGTGATTGATATTATTCTGAATGTTGAGGTTCTCATCAATGAAACTGGTCCTGATAACCCCAAGCATAATGTCCATACTCACTTTGAACCTAAAGTGGTTGGTTATAATATTAGTGTTTATAAAGATGTCACTGAAGATGTTAGTGAAGATGTTAATGGAGATGTCAATGAGGATGAGTTTGTAAGTGAAGATGTTAATAACAACATGGTTATCAACGATGACTTTGCTGATGAGATTTCGACTATTATGCAATTCCATAGAAAAAGAAAGAATACTGGTCCTAGCATTGTAGAGCATGATGGCAAGGAACTATTCACTCACATACTGCATGACATTGATGAAAATGAGAAGAGTAACGAGCATGATGTAAAGGGTGTTATGAATATTAAAATTTCTATTGAAGGAAAAAAGGTTCCCAAGAAGTCTCAATCTATTCCTTTTCATTATGAAGAAATTAAAATCAAATGGAATTGTATTTACAATAGGAAAATGGATCTTGATAATGAACTCTACGTTTAATCAATGAAGTATAGTGAAATTATGGAGTCTCTTAGTGATGCTCATTTCTTGAAGACAATGTTGAAAATGTTAGATTTTGTTATCCTAAGCCGGTGAAGGAATTTATGGTTAAACTTCCTATTGGCTTCCTCTATTTGATCTGTGGTGTAAAGAGTAATCTTTCTACTGGTGAGGATGAAATTTTTATTGCTTTCGGGTTCCTCAATTTCAGTTACAAATTATTTACTAGGAAACATGTCCTTGACATTAGTCTTCCCAATGTTCCTATTATTGATGAATCTGGTTTAGTTAGTGAAAAGTCATAAGGCACCTACCCATGAAGCCAAGGATTTATAAAAAATCATTGTCATATCCACCTGCCAGAAAAGGTGTTTGTGAAGGTCTTATTAAAATGTTGAGTCCACATACTGCTGACCGTCTTCCCTCTCCGAAGATCATAGCTCGAGTAATTATTGGAAATATTCATAGAACTGATCTTCAAATGGTCTTTTGGTTTCCGCCAACTTTAGTGCGAGTATGTCATCTTGAACAAGGTTGAAGTGGTTAGTTGGGCTCTCTCATCTTATGAATCTTGTATCTCTCTTAACATCACCAATTTTCTGTTCCAGGTAGGAACTCGTGTTGTCTTAGAATATGAAGAATATTATCTTTATCGATTTGTTAAGCATGCTGAGTCTCATTCCATCCTTCCACCTACTGGTGTTCCCTATTTAATCTCAAGTATTTTGATTTTTCAAAAGAAATACATTGTTACTTGTGATGATGAGATTGGTGCTGGTCCAAGTGTGTTGTCTTTGAGTTACAAGTTGATTATTGGGAAACATGTCGTTGAAATTGTGATACTCATTATTGCTCCTGTTGAGAAAATTGGTATGATTTTTTTATGAAGTAATGTTGTATGTTGCTTCACCTTCAGGACCTGTGAGGAGTAATATTCTCAAAGGCTTTGATTCATGAGAAGCATAGTCTTGTTTTATATAAAGAAAAAGAAAAAAAGAAAGAAAAAAAGTGTGATCTCGCAAATCTGCTGGAGCTTATTCGTCTCAACATGTCGTTGATGCTTCTGCAATTTTGGTGTTTCGCTGTGATATATGGTGTATGTGTTCATGAGATCTGATATGGAAGATTGTATATAAGAATGTGCATAACATCTTGCCTGTTGGCAGGATCTGCCGCTAGTTTGTTGGCTTATGTAAGGTTTTTTATGTTCAGGGTTACTTTGGTTGTTTATTCGTTGATTGTTTGATAGTGGTCCTCTATCCTTTGTCTCTTTTGAGGAAAATTGGGGTAGAAAAATGCACACTTCTTTTTGAGAATATTGTTTAAATCTTTGAGGACTTTGTTTAAATCGTTACTTGTGTACTATCTGTGGTGCATTCTTGAAGAAGTGTTCAATGTGTGCTTTACCTAAAATATACCATAAAAGGAGTTTGTTATTGTAGTTGATTGGCTAATTTTTATAGCCATCTTGTTAAGTAATATGCCGTGACATTTTGTGCGACATCCTGGTGAGCGGGCTGCTCATACTGCTCACGTTTTGTTCGTTTCACCATTTAGTTAGAAAATCTATTTCATATGAGTTCCTTTAGAAGATTGCTTTTGGAAGAAGTTTATTAATCCAAATCAATTTGCAAAAGATTTTATTAAATATGGATATAGAAGAGTTAATTGGATATGATTTAATAAAAAAATTGGATTTTATTTAATAAAAGAAGATATGATTTAATCGGATGTGCTTTGAAGAAAATATTTAATTGGATATGCTTTGAAGGAAGATTTAGTTCAGTTCTATTTTGTCTAAGATTTTGATGGAATTGATTTGCATTGATATTGATTAAAAGATGTAATTAAACAAATATTCTATGAATATATTTAATTGGTTTTACTTTAATTACCAGATTTGGATATGCATTCAATGAGAAGATTTTCAATCTCTATTAAACATGATTTATAGTGATTTTCAGTTTTGGAAGAAATTATGTTCTGATTCATTTACTTAAGAGTTTTGTTATTTATATCAAGTAAATAAAGTATTGGATTTGTTTTAATGAAGATTCATAAGTGGCCTTTTGAAGACTTGTAGAAAGCAACATGTTAAGCAATATGTTCAACATTATACTTGACATAATGACTCAGACTTTTTGTTAGGGCGTGCAAGGTTGATGAAATATAACTTGCACTTTAAAGATTTGTTTATTTTTCTATCCAATCAGAGATTAGTGTGTGTTAGCATGTGTTTCGATTTGAAAAAGATTTACCCTAATGAAGATTTGATTGACTATGTGCATTGTTAGGAAGATTTAATCTGAATCGAATTCAACAAGATTATAGTTTTAGTTTAGTCTTACTTTTGTAGTTTGTACACTCTATTCCTTCGCATTTAACTTGTTAGAAAGATTGAGTCTTCTGTTATTTATATTCTGTCATTATACTATCTGTTACACGTACATTTAACTTGTCATACACATTGTTGCAATATTCTGTCTAACATCTTGTCACCCGAAGAATAGAATTTCACATTCCCCTAGCTAAGGGGAATTTTCTCTCATCAAAATAAACATGTCGATAAGTGATAATTTTATTACTTGATAAATCAAAAATTTTATAACCATGGTGATTCGAAGGATATCTCAAAAACACATAAGAAGTTGAATGAACTTGATGTTTGTTTATCGTAGTTGATTTAAAAAGAGGATAACACAAACATCCAAAAATTCTAATGTGAGAATAAGATGGATCTTTTTGGTAAATCACTTTTAAGGGGGACTCATTAGTTAATAATTTATTCTGAAGTATATTAAATAAATATGTTACCATTTGTAATGCATGGTGCCAAAATGAAGGTGACATGGAAGCATGGATAAGAAGAGTTCTCATGATATTATTAATGGACCAAATTTTATATTTTGACTTTCTCATTTTATGATGAAGTATGTGGACATGAAAGATGACCTTTCCATTTTGATATATTTTATTGGAATTAACCCAAAACCTTTTGAGAATTCCTAATTAATCTTGATCTCAAGAAAGATTATTGTTGGTGCGGTAAAGCAGCAAGCAAAAATCTTAAGTACCCAGTTTTGTCGTCTCCACGGGGATCGGTGCGAGGGAAAGAATGTCATTCGACAATCTCTACGTCTCTAAGCTTGGCTTTAATGGTTTGGGATAAAAATGCAAAAAGAAAAAAACATAAAACAAGAAAATAAATACATTCTTAAGAAATGAGAAAACTCACCAGGAGTTGTATTTCGTTCCACCCATCATGTACTAAAAAATATATGGATCAAATGCACGCAACCTAAGTCGCTCGTCAATATCATCACGTATCACTCACAATCGAGGTTATGTCTAACGCAAAGTCGAGAGATCAACCGTATCGTCTTATCGGTGATGTCTCATGCAACTCGACAACACGGAGTATTAAGAATCGATATCCACGTGAATATTAGTCCTAAATCCACGTCTAGAGTTTAGAATCTAACAGATGTTCATCTTAGATCGAGTTCGAACCGTATATGTCTATAGCAATCCAAACTCATTAAGTAAAAAATCAAGATAATTATCGATAAAGAGTTGTAAAAGATATTTTATACAAAGATTCATAAATATACATACAATCAAAATAAACTTACATAAAAAACCCCAACAAATAGAGAGTATAGAGACAAGAGAGAAGAACACAAAACTCACAGTCTGTCAACTCCGATTGAAGTGGATTCGACTCCAGATCATCAAGATGCACACTCTAATTTTTTTTCTAAGCTAAATCTACTCAAGAATGTTTTGGATGAAGTTGGGGTAAAAAGTTCCCAACAACATAACCTAAAAAATGCTGAAAAGTGACTTAAATAGGAAAAAATGGGTTCCCGTGTTCGCACTACAAACTCCCGTTCGCCCAATGAACATATGCCACCTTAGCTACTGGAAAAATAGTATTTTCCATGCTTCGGGCAATTTTTATTCTCCTTGAGTTTGCAGTGCGAACTCTTGGCGAGTTTGCTCGCCTCCAGTTCGCACAGCGAACATGGCAATAGACCAAAACTTGTTTCACCCATAACTTTTAAACCGTAACTTTGTTTTACGCGCGGTCGGAAGGATTGGAAAGCTTATTCAATGCTCTATAAGACAATGACAAAATATCATTGCTTATATACCTACAAAAATGAGAGAAAAACAATTAAACTCACTGATATTTACGCGATACACAATATATACACTATAATGTAAACTATACAAGATATGCACAAAAGTTGAGGTTTATTGGTTAAACTAAGCCAAATAGTGTCAATTATTTACACTCAATATCACTACAATTTAGCACTTATCAATTATGCGCAATAACTTTAATGAAAACAAGAAATAAAGAAAGAAGATTGGAGATGAAGAAGATGAATATTCTGCAGAGTTTATGTCTGCTTCTAAACTGGAAATTGCTTATTCATTTGCAATTGCAAATTCTGTGAATACAATGTTATGAGTTGTTTACAAAATAAGGGTTACTCCCTATTTATAGATTTAGGTTAGCTTGAACTCTAAGGCAAAGCCCAAAACTATAAAAGCCCAAAATAGTTAACATTACTAAAATTGGCCTAAGTTGAAATCATGTGTGAAACAACCTGCTTCGACACTTTGACACATTAATACAAATTTACACATAGATATTTCGACACAAAGAATTACATTCTTAACACACCACCTAATTCATTATGTCTAAACTATCTATATTCATCATGGCTCTTAGTCTTGTGAAAACTTCAACCTGCACCCCCTTCGTTATGATATCTGTAATCTCATTCTCAGTTCTACAGTGTTCCAAATTCATCTTCCCTTCTACTACCTGCTCACGAAGATAATGGAACCTCATTTCGATGTGCTTACTTTGACCATGTGCTATCAAATTCTTCGCCAGATTGATAGCTGGCATGTTGTCGATCTTCAAGGTAATTGCTCAATTATTCTTTGTTGTAATCTCTTCGACCATGTTCACCATCCATGTTTCTTGGCATGCACAAAGAGAAGCAATTATGTATTCTGCTTCGCATGACGACAATGCCACTACTGGCTCCTTTCTCGAACTCCAAGCAACTGGTGCATCACTTAGCATAAACACATAGCCAGCAGTGGATTTTCTATCCTTAGCATCACTACACCAACTTAAATCAGTGTATCACACTATCTTGCACTTTTTCCTTCATCAGCTGCAGAAAGCAAAATGTTGTAGTCGAGAGTTCCTTTCAGATACCCCAGTGTCCTCTTCATCACTGCTAGGTGTGATACCTTTGGCTTCTGCATAAATATACTTACCATACTCATATTGTATGCTAAGTCAGGCCTTGCATGATAAAGGAACAAAGTGACCCAATAAGTTTTCTATATTGGTTTGGGTCGATATCATCTTTATCTTAATATTTCGACATTTACAATATGGTCTCAGCTAGAGTTAAAGTTGTGTTACAATCTTGCATCTAAAATCTCTTGAGTATTTCGCATGTATATCTTATTTGGTGCATTATCAAACCTCTACCACTCTTGTAGAATTCGATGCCAATGGAATATGGGAGATTTCCCAAGTCTGACATTTCAAACTCCTTACTTAGGTCATGTTTGAAATCTTCGATCTCCTTCTTGCAACTTTCTGTTATCAATAGGTCATTGACATAGAGACATAGTATAAGAAATATGCTATTGATTATCCTTACATATACTCCATGCTCCGTTGTGCACTTCACAAATTTCTTCTCCCTTAGAAAGTTGTCGATCTTCTTATTCCAAACTCTTGGAGCTTGCTTAAGTTCATACAGGGTTATGAAGCCTGTACATCCTTTCTTTCTTTTCCTTGTTTCACAAACCTAGCTGGTTGTGTAACTTAAACTTCTTCGTTTAAGGGGCCATTCAGGAATGCACATTTCACATCCATCTGACACGTGTGTCAATCCTTTCGCCATAAGTCTGGCCTCGTGTCGAGTTACTTCTCCTTTAGGATTCACCTTCACCTTGTAAACCCATTTCACATCAATTGCCTTCTTTCCTTGAGGCAATTTGACAAGTGATCAGGTGTTGTTGACTTTGATGGACTCTAGTTCCTCATTCATTTCTTTCACCCACTTTGAATCTTTCAATGCCTCAGTTGCATTGACTAGTTCGACGTTTGCGTAGAAAGCATAGTCTACTAGCTGACCTTCTTCATCGACCACATCATTTGATGTATTCACACATTCTTGCAACCTTGCAGGCATGTGTCTTTTATGTTGAGGTCTACTTGGGCCTACTTCACCTCTGCCTTCTTCTTGTCGAACTTATCTTTCGACTTCACTAGTTGGTTCTTCACATAAGATTCTCACTGAATCTTTCTTAACATTTTCGGTCCAATCCCATTCCTTAAGCTCATCTATGATCACTTCCCTACTGATCACTACTTGCTTGTTCACTGGTTCAAACAACTTGTATCCTCCAATTGAATGATGTACTATTAGGATCATTTGACTCGACTTGTCATCAAGTTTTCTTCTCAACTGATCTGGAACATGTTTATGTGTTATAGATCTAAACACATTCGAATGATTTAGGCTAGGCTTGACACCATACCAACATTCTTCTGGCGCGATTCCTTCTAGCTTCTTCGTCGGACATCTATTCAAGATGTATATTGCAGTCGATACAACTTCTCCCTATAATTCTTTGGGTAGATTCTTTCCTTTCAACATACATCTCACCATATTCATGATGGTTCTATTCTTCCTTTCTGCAGTTCCATTCTACTCTAGAGTGTAGGGTGGCACCACCTCATGCACAACCCTTTCTTTCTTACATAATGCATCGAAATCTTTTGAAACATACTCTCCACCACCATCAGTCCTCATAATCTTTAGCTTTCGACCAATCTGTCTTTCGACCATAGATTTGAATTTGGAAAATACCTCGATCACTTTACTTTTCTTCTTGATCAGGTAAGTCCACAGTTTTCGACTGAAATCATCTATGAACGTGAAAAAGTATATGTTACCTCCAATCCACCTGGATAGGAACATATACATCAGAGTGTATGACTTCGAGAATTGCCTTCGACTTCCTTCCTTCATCCTTGCTGAAGCTATTTTTGTGTTGTTTTTCCTGAACACATTCTTCACACACTTCTCTTGGAATGTCGATTTCTGGTAATCCTAAAACCATATTTCTTCTCTTCAAGTCTCTGATGTCTTTGAAATTGAGATGGTCAAGTCGATAATTCCATGTCCATTCATCTCTCCTAGCTGCAGTAAAGACACTTATGCTCCATCACATTAAGTTCAATCTTAAAGGTTTTATTCTGAGACATAGGAGCCTTCAAGATTAACCTTCCTTCTGAGTCGAGAACTCTCATAATCTTGTCTTTGATCGATATTTTGTAGTTCTTTTCGACTAAATGCCCTATACTGAGCAAATTACTCTTCATGCTTGGTATGTACAACACATTAGAAATTACTTACCTCTTGCCATCTTTCCTTTTAATTAGAACATCACTAATACCTTCAGCTGGTAGAGTATTGTCATTTGCAAATTTCACCATATTCTTCATTGAGGGCTTTATGTTGACAAACCAATCTTTCCTACCAGTCATGTGTGATGAGCATCCTACGTCAAAGTACCATTGGTCATAAAATCTTTCTTCATCTCTTGTTGTGACCATCAACAACATCTCTTCTTCTTCATGTTTTGCCAGCTTTGCATCAGTTTCTTGAATCTTCTTCTTTTCTTGACACTCACTATATTAGTGACCAAACTTCTGACAATTGTAACAATGAATGTGACTTTTGTCAGGTTTTCGACCCCACCTTTTCCTCATCCTGTTGATTTCTACCAGTCGAATTGTTGTAGCCTCATTTGTGTTTGTTGCCATTCCAACTTCCTTTTCCTTTCTTTTCTTTTTCTAACAGTGCCTGCAAAGCTATATCACTCTTCGACTTTTCTGCAGCTCTTTGAACCATCCTTTGTTCATGAGACTTAAGTGTCCCTTGAAGCTCTTCCTTCATCAATACTGACAAGTCTTTCGGCTCTTCTATGACTACTACCACGTGGTCGAACTTTGGAGCCAATGACCTCAAGATCTTTGCAACAATTAATCTTGATGTCAACACTTCTCCAAATACCTTGATTTGATTCACCAGCTTTGTAACTCTAGTGAAGAAATCTGTTATACTTTTACTTTCTTCTATCTGAAGCAATTCATAGATTCTCTTGTGAGCTTGTAACCTCACCTATTTCACCTTCTCTGCGCCTCCAAACGATTTCTCCAAGATTTCCCATGCTTCCTTCGCTGATTCTACATCACTAACATTTTTAAAGTTATATGGATCAACACATTGATGTGTTAGATGATGACACTGATTTAGAAGGGGGATTGAATAGATCACTAATTTTTAAAACACAGCGCGTTAAAAATTTGTTTTACAAAATTGTGGGAAAGCGGCCCTGGATCAAAAATCATCTAAATGAACCGTTATTGTTAAGATCGGATATGTGGAACTGAATGGAATAAAATTGATGAGATAAACGGATCAATAATTTTCACAATCAGTTATTCAAATGAAAACCACAAGGTGAACCAATTTCCAATGATTAATATCAATAAAATTGAATTGACAATATGTCGAACAGTTGGTGTGTTATTAATTTATCAAACACTTGGCGTGCAAAACATTCCAAGACAATTTCATTTGATTTGTAGTGCAGAATTTTTCACAACTTGCAATCAAAGTGATTGCAATGGTTTTTCACAATAGTTGTTAACACTACAAATCAATCGAAATATTTTTAACAGTTGATCACACACAAACTTCAACAATGTAAAGTATATATATATATATATATATATATATATATATATATATATATATATATATATATATATATATATATATATATATATATATATATATATATATATATATATATATATATATATATATATATATATATATATATATATATATATATATATATATATATATATACACACACAAACTTCAACAATGTAAAGTATATATATATATATATATATATATATATATATATATATATATATATATATATATATATATATATATATATATATATATATATATATATATATATATATATATATATATATATATATATATATATATATATATATATATATATATATATATATATATATATATATATATATATATATATATATATATATATAGAGAGAGAGAGAGAGAGAGAGAGAGAGAGAGAGAGAGAGAGAGAGAGAGAGAGAGAGAGAGAGAGAGAGAGAGAGAGAGAGAGAGAGAGAGAGAGAGAGAGAGAGAGAGAGAGAGAGAGAGAGAGAACGACACCCGATTTGTTTAGGTAGTTCCCCTTTCATCCTCGCTTTGGGTACGTCTGCCCCCAATTCTAAAACTAGAATTGAGATATGTATAATATCTGTTGCAAAATTAAATTACAAGAGAAGTTCTAGATACCACACAATCAAACCTAATTATTGATGTTGATTCTATCCACTTCTCTCCCCTTGATTCCAGCCGAATCAAGTGCATCAAACGCTTCGAGCAAACCTCCAGTTACCACTATTCACTTGACAAAACCTTTCGTTGTTCAAGTCTTTCACTTGGATGATTTCGATTGCAAGTTGTTTGACCCTAAATATTTCAACACAATCCTCCGGTTACCGTTACTTGCTTGACCGAACCCACCGTTCTTCAAGCCTTTCACTCGGCTGAATCTGTGATGCAAAAATTTGTGCAAAACCCCCAAATCTCTCAAGATCTTTGAGGACAAAACCCTTATTGTTTTATTCAAGAAAATCCCATTGAATCTCAACCCAAACTAGATTTACAATTCCTAAGTTTGGACGTTATCACCTCGACAAAGAACAACTCAACAAAGATGATTATGTGTGATTATTGAAGAATGCAAGTCTGAGTGAAGATGAAGAGAAAATCAATGTATCTTTTAATTTTCTTGTTAGTTTGTAAATGATGCATATGAGAATATATATCAGCATGAAAGAATAACATAAAAAGCTGACTTTGGAATCACAAAGATGCAGAAAAATAAGTTACAACGCGCGAGAGGCCATATACACACAATGTGAGTCGGCCTGAACAAGTCAGAAAGCAAACCTGCGCATAAAATAAAATTGTGCATTGACCTGCAGACAGACCATGCGTTGACGCATGAAGACCTGGGAGTTTCAAGACTGTTTCAATCATTATGCGTCGACCTACACAGTAGTTGTGTGTCGATGCATACATACCAGAATGTCTCAAACACCATTTTTTATTAATTGTGAGTCGACGTATACCTTGTATGTGTCAACCTAATGCATCAAAATGACTTAAAACACATTTTACACATAAAGTATGATCCTATATGCCTAGATTCATGTATGTGGATCTTTTATGCGTGTTTCAAAACGATGAATGCAATGCTTATGTAAGAAGATATTGTCCAAAGTACACAAGTATGAAATCTCCTAGTTTTGACATCATTACAACAAAGAAATAAAGGAACCTTTCCCTCACATACTCCCCCTTTTGGATGATGGCAAAACCTTGCAAAAACATCTCAACCATTGAGTACTTGAAGAAAATTCTCCCCTGACTCTATGCGCTTCTGTCCGTAAAATTCTGAACCTTGTGATCTTGCTTTTGCTTTCTTCCCCTTTGGCAACATCAAAAAGAGTGAAGCAAATAGTCATTTGTAATCATATCATGCACATACTTACACAAACCTATGCTTTGAAATAGATAAGACATCAACAAGAATCCACATACGATGTTGCTAATGCAAAGAATAGAGAACTAAATAGCTCAAGAAACATATAGAATTAACAATAATGCATTACACGCCATAAGTTGTTCCATACAAGTCTCAAGACAAACAAAATGATAAAACAAACCAAAAGTAAAACGCAATGCAATATGAAATGCAAGACAACAACATAACTCAATAAACTAAGGTCTTCGTCCTTTATGAGGTTTACCTATCCCCCAGAATGAGTGATTCTGATGCGGTCCTTAATTATCCATACGTTCACACAGACCAAGAAAACTTATGTTGAGAGTGTTGAAGCTCAGTGAGAGGGCACAATGCTGACTTGCTGACGTTTCAGCTATTTCATCAAACCTGCCCAAAACTCTTGATGCAAAGAGGTCAAAATTCTTATTATGCGCTCGAATTTGTCCTTGTATTGATTCAAATTGTTGTTCCTGAAGTGCTGCAAAATTTTGTTGCTCAAGTTGCATGCTTCGTAGCATGTTAAGAACTTCAGAATGGTCAGTTTGATGTTGAGGTGGAGAAGGAGGCACATATGAGGTGTCGTGCTCGGACCATGCGTTTTAACTCCATAAACCCATCCTTGGCCAGGATAAAGATCCTGAGTTAGAGAGCCACCCAAACCAAGCACTATCGTCATGACCTTCAAAAGGAGCCTTTGTATCCATATGATGAGTTTCCTCATCTTCATCTTGTTCTTCCTCCTCAGCTTCATCTAAATTTCGAATCTGTCCATGTAAACCCTTAGATTTGACCACATAAGACTTCTCTTGTCTGTCCCAAAGGTACCGCATAAGAGTCATAGTTTTCTGACTAAACTTTTGGTCAACAGAAATGAAAATATAAAGAATGTCCTAAATCGCAATTCCTGCATGATCCAATACGCTTTGGATAAACGATTTGTAGCTTAAGGATGAACCTCTGCCGGTTTCCTTCAAGGAAAATGCGAATAGCAATATAATAGGGCCAGTTTACCTTCTTCTTATTCTTGAGAAGATAAACCAAGTGCACTTCGGCTTGATCAGCTCTAGAATAACCTCCTTTCTTTGGATGAAGGATATGAGAGACAATCCACTGTAGGATTCGATCCTCCCATTTCAACAGCCTAGTTGTGAACGACTTTATAAATAGATCACTTGCCACTACTTCCTCATGATAAGGTTCCTTAAGCATGGAATTCAATACAGACTCAAATTCATACCCTGGAGTCAAGTCAATATCAGTTATTTGAAGATCAGGAGACAAACAAGGACACATATCAAATAGGTCTCACCACACTTCGCTACAAACCTTGTAACTTCTACCCCTATCTTGTAGTTAAACTCATAACCAGTAATTTTTTCTTAAACCCGCGTAAAACAGTCTAACCAAATCCTCATTGTAGTTAGTACTACATTCCAAGAAGTTATTAAACTTTTTATGTTTAAGCATGTCAACAATTTCAGAAATGTGCATTGTATTTGCTACCTTAGGATAATAGATAAACTGCTTGATAATAGACATTTCCTTAAATTCGGCTTCATAGACCTCAACAAGTTCAGTAGAGAGAAGAGACATAGCGTTTACCGAAGTTTGAGACGGAGGTTGAGAAGTGGATGATCTACTTGACCTCTTACCAGTCACCCTTGAAGTAGCCATTAAAACTCCTTTGTTGAGGAAGATGAACAATGCCCATAGTAAATGAGAGTGTAGAAATACCAAATTCTTCAATAATTTTGGGTTTGAATCCCTAATCTTAGAGAATTCTTGAAAAGGATTTTTAGGGTTTTTTTTTAGAGTTGAGGGAGTTGTGAGTGTTGTGAGAGATGATAGAGATGCAAATGATAAGAATGAAAAGATAAAAATGATAAGATGTAACTCCTAAGGCAAACATGAACCATTTTAATTTTTAAAAAAAAAAATTCCAAAAACACGAACGATGCTTCGACCTCTAGCATGTAATGCGTCGACGCATTCGGATAAAATTTTCAAAAATTTTAAACGTTTAGTATGTGTCGACGCATGCGGATAAAATTTTCAAAAATTTTAAACGTTTAGTATGTGTCGACGCATGATGGATCCTCAAGTCAACGCATGATTGGAAGAAACATTCACGCTTGAATTGAGGCCTCCATGAGTCGACCTACACCTTATACAGGTCGACGCATGTGCTTGAACCATGAAAAAAATAGAAAAATCATGATATAAATGATGCATAAAAACATAAATAGAAAGTCCATGGAATTTCAAAACATCAAAAATGGAGTAAGAGACGAATCTAAAATATCATTTAAGCAACAATATAGCACTCCAAACATAGTACAACACACATATTTAGTCAAGGTAAAGCAAATAGATAGGAACAAATAGTACCTCCAATGGTAATGAATGATGAATGCCCTCACATAGCTTAATATTTCCAACATGGTTAATCAATATATAAACAAGCATAGATGGAGAGCATGCAACAATTTCATTTAAACACGATCCGAGATATCGAGAGCACCAAGTTCCCTACGAACGTTAAAGAAGGGTTCCGTCGCAAGTGGTTTTGTAAAAATATCGGCAAGTTGATTCTTGCTATCAACGTGCTTGAATATGACATCACATTTCTCTACATTATCCCTAAGTAAATGATGGTGAATTTCAATATGTTTGGTGCGTGAATATTGTTAGACGATGGCACAGATCTACAAGGGGGTTGAATAGATCCCAATTAAAAAATCAGTCGGCGCTACCAATAAAATTGGTTTTAAAAAATTTGTTTAAATTGTGGAAGCGGCCATGGAAATTTACCGTCTATAACAAACCGTTATTAGAAGATCAGATATGCGTCTAGCCTTATGGATGTGATAATGAGTAAAGAGAATCACCACACTAGTCACACTATCAATTGACTTAAATCACTAATTGGTATGACTAGTTCCAATGCTACACAATACCAGCAAAATGTGTGGACAACACAAGATAATTTTGGTTCAAGCAATTTGTGAAACACTTGGCGTGCGTAGCACTCCAAGTGAGTTTTGCCTTGAGTAAGTAACTCTAGCTTCCTTGTACAATACGCTATTGTACTAGAGTTAAAAACAGTGTTAAGAACTTACTCAAACCAATGTTAACTTTGATAAAATTGCTTATACTAAAATTACTCAATTATCAAGCAAAAATGAAAGTGCTAAAAAATAAAGGAGACAAAGATTTGTTGAGGCAGTTCCCCCGCCGTCCTCGCTTCGGGGTACGTCTGCCCTCAATTCTAATAATAGAATTGAGCTAGATATAATATAGATATTACCTGTTGTAGTTAAAACGTTTATACAAGAATCAATAAGAAAAATATACAAACAAACTCTCTTGTTGTTGAATGTTGCTTTCTCTTCTTGACCCTTGATTCGAGTCGAATCAAGTCCTTCGATTGTTGTGGATAGACCTCTGATTACAGCTCCTTTGTTGAATAACCTTGCGTTCTTCAAACCCCAGTCCGACTGATCTAAAACACAACCAAATCGAACCTGAACCTCTCCAACCCAATTCACCGATTGCCGCTACTAGATTGACAGAACCCGCCGCTCCTCAATCACCTTCGCTCGGCTGAATGTTTGTTGAGACGATTCGTACCAAAAACCCCCTAATTCGACGAATCTTGAAGGACAAAACCTTCAAGGTTTTATTCAAGAAAAACCTGCCACCAACTCAACCCGAACCGGATTCCCAATCGACGGCTTCTGACATTATCACCTTAAACTAACCACAATGCACAGCAAGAATTGTTGTGTGTAATTGTTGTGTTATGAAATGTTGAAAATGAAGATGTTGAGAACTAGGGCACCTATTTCACTTTTCTTATTTATGTTCAATTGACTCAATTGTTTCAATTGTTGTTGAAGAAATGAACAAAAACTTCTATTTATAGTAACCCAAAAACCAACAGACATAACAACTTTTCAAACATAGTGGAAAGTCTTCAACGTATGCAAAAAACGAAGCGAACGGTCGACCATAGCAGGACTATGCGTCGACGCATAGCCTGCAGTTTTAGACAAATTCAAAATCTTAACAGCATGCGTCGACCATAGGTCAGCGTGCACCGACCCGTGGGAATTTACACTTTTCCATGTGCCTACCATGCGTCGACCTCTGGTCGACTCAAAACCTGTAGTTTTGCAGAAATGCTTATTTTTGTGAATTCTATGCTTCTAGACATAACCAATGATCTACCAAATATATTGGACTCAATATGGCAAGTTTGATAGACATGACATGCACACAATAGAGATATGAGAGGTATGATATGCATTTGCCTTGTGGTGGTAGAGCCGAAAAACTGAATCTTCCATGATTGCGTTTTGACATCATCGAAACACAAGTATGTATGGTATATGAGGATTTGCCCTCACATATGTAGCACTGGATTTTTGGTCAGATTAATGGCACTCGTGTTGTCACACAAGATAGGAATATGATCAAGTTTAACATCAAAATGGAGTAGCTGTTACTTAAGCCACAAGATTTGGGCACAACAACTACCGGCTGCAATGTATTCCACCTCGGCAATTGACAAAGCAACATAAACTTGCTTTCTGCTATGCCAACTCACTAAGGAATTTGAAAAGAAATGACACGTGCCACTAGTGCTCTTCCTCTCTGATTTTCAACTTGCAAAATCAAAGTCGGAATATCCAACCAAGGTGCAATCACTTCCCTTGGAAAAGCAAAACCCAAACTTAGGTGTACCATAAAGGTATCTAAGTATGTGTGACCAGTAAATTAGCAAATGTACCAATTTTTACCGATGTAGTAATAAGTGGGGTTTTCCCCATAATCAATCTCTCGAGGACTGCGTGCAATTTCAAGTACATGTGTTATTTCAATTAAACAAAATATCCTTGGGGGTTTTGTTTGGGGCTTTTTAAATAGATTAGAGACAAATGTAATAAGCAGAATGATAAAATTTAATTTAACAAATATGAGACAATATGATAGGGAAAGTGTATGAATTATTTAGTACGAACCCTGAATTACTATCAGCGAGACATGCCTCAAAACCTTAATTTTTATTGTACCTCCATAGTATTTTTCTTAAATTCCTTAACTGAAAAACCTTTGAGATTCTTCCTTGACCCTAATTCCTTAGCATTCAAGGAAGGACATCAATCAATAGTTCTGACAAAGGTTTCTTTCAATCATTACAGGATATCCCTATTCCTAGGCAATATTTACTGTAATGTATTATGCAAAATGATCGATTGGTTTTTCAGGCCAAATCCTAAATCTTAATTTGTTCCCAATTTGTATGATCACAAAAGTTTTAAACGATTTGCATAACAAAATATTAAGGCAAGAAAACAAAAATCTCATTGAGCAATTCAACAAATGTTCATTACAAAACAATTCAGGGACACCCCCTAGCATTGGGGGGGGGGGGGTTAGTTATGCATAATATTCAACAAAAACAACATACAAAATAGTGACATTACAAGACTTGGGGAATAAAGTTGATCTTCAATTTCTTCCAATCATGAAAATCTCTTCTTCTTCCCAACTCTCCAGAGCTCTCCTCTTTTTGTTGTAATTCTTTCGTACGATCAAAAAGTCCCTTCTCTCTTCCAAAAATCCGGTCTTAATCGTATCATATCATTCCTTTTGATACATAATGTCTAAACTACCCTTAATGAACCAACATCAGGCACAACTTTAAAATATCAGAAAAATGCTCGCTCTTCCCAACACGGGCCATGTCAGCTAACACGAGCACCCGTGTTGGCCCACTGGACAAGAATTTCAAAGTTGTAATCTACAGGCCTGCTGACACGGGTCGTGTCAGTTGACACGGGCACCCGTGTCAGGCCTCTGATTTTGAGGAAAATCCTCCTGAACTCAACCGACTTCGCATTTATTTCTCTGATCACTTCCATGGACCTGAAATGACCAACACTACCAGACCAAGACTTCAAAATTATTTTACTTAACATAAATTTAAACTAAAACAACTTAAATGGACAGAATTCGAAAACTTAATCAATTAAAGGAAAACAATAATGAAACAACCCAAAGTGTTACCTATTAAATGGAATTCTTGCCGAATAACTGACGGAAACTAAGTAGAACAGGTGATCAATCACAACCCCAAATTTAACTCATTGCTTGTCCTCAAGCAATGCATGAGACAAAACAAGGTTACCCCAAAATTCTTTCTTACCAGAATACAACCAATGTCTTTCGCAACTTGCTTTTCACCTTATTGTCAAGTGTCCAGTTTCCCGATCCCAACTGTCTGCTACACTTCCATATCAAAGTACTACTTTACCTGCAAGCTTTTCACACTTCTCACCAATTCTCTCTAGGTTAAAGTGTTTTTCACTCAAAATTCAGCATATTTAATACCAACTCTTAAATTTGAATAAATTCTACCTTCATTACACAGATAGATTACACACACTTTTAAGGTCTTTGGGTTGTAACGGGGCTGAGATATGGTAGGATAAACAATGAAACGGGTACACAACATTTTTTAAGGCTCAACATTCGTGATGTTGTTATTTCTTCTTTGTGCTTGTATTATTACCATAGGGGTTCCATCATGCCCTTTATTTGCGACTTATCGACACTTAGGAAAGTGCTCTCTTTTTTTTCTTCTCTTTTTTATGAAGACATGTTGGTGTCTTCACATTTTGTTCCTTATGATATACATATTTCTCTCTTTTTTTTTGCACTTGCCTTTCTTAATGTAGGCGTCCTACCCCAAACTTAGAACTTAGCACAAATTCAACAACTGCAACACGTATGCCGAGCAGGATAGGGAGTGTTTGGCTATGGGTTAAAGTTGGTGGTTATTACAAACAATTGGATTTAGGCTCGAAAGGGGGTAGCAACGGATAAACACAATGAAGGGAAGGCTAGAAAGGCTCAGGGTTCAAACAAAAAAAATTTCCTTAGTGTGTGTTCTCATGTAGTGCTATGTGAGTAGTGTCGCTACTGCGAAAATTGGCGCCGGCTATGACAGAAGAGTCGCCACCGTGCGTTATTTATCCTAACGGAGGGAAAGGAAACACTCAGAGTAAACCTAACGCAAAACGGGAAAGGAATGGTCATCGCAACCGAATTTCTGGATTCGGGAGTCGATTACGCAAGGGGAAGGTATTAGCACCCCTCACGTCTGCCGTACTCAACGGGATCCACACTTGTTTTCTAGTACGGATTGTTATTCTATCTACTCTATAGGTATGGGTTAAAAAGAAAATAAAATGACTCGGCAAAGTATCGCACTTTATGCCTACGTATTCCCGTCTGGAACGAGAAATCAGAGTCAACGTAGTTCGCCTACCTACAGGAAAGGAGGGGAAGGTTGCTCGCTAGGATACGGCATCCTACGCCTACGTACTTTCATACGGCATGAAAGATCAGAGCAAACGTAGTTCGGGCTACGGGAGGCACAAGCCTGTCTGACTGTTTTTTATTACCTTATGAAAGGGTTTTCTTGATTAAGAGTCCCAGCGGACAAAAATGACACTTTGATGTTTGTTTTGAATCTTTTACGAAAGAAGTGTTTTTTAGTTGGTTTGCAATCTCTGACGCACTAGAGACTATGATTCGAGAGTGACTACGTCGTGTGTCACCCAAAGGGTGCCACACTAAGCAGCCAGACTACTGGAAAGAACCTCTCCAGCAACCCTTTCTCAAATAGCTTAAGGCTCGTAACGTACGACATCGATTAACCTTATTACTGTATTTTTGAGTTGTTTTGAGATAAGAAGAGAAAGAAGCTCTAAAAATCCTAGGGTTGAAAAGGGAATAAAAACTAACCTAATGTTGTCATGCATGGATAAGAATTCTAATGTCTGTCATAATTCCCTCCTGCACAGAGGAAATCAGAGATCCTAGGGGATAAACAGAAAAGAAAGCAAGCAAATACAGTAAAATGCATGCAATGCAGCAATACAAGCGAGGCAAGGGAGTCCCACTCAACCTCGAACCTGGGAAAACAACAGGCAAAGTGAATCAACATTCACTTCAAACCTAGGGTAAGCTACACAAGCCAACAAACAATACAGAAAACAACCCCAAAGCAGAGGAGGCAGCCCAAGTAGCAGCACCAAACTCCTACAGCAAACAGCAGCTCTGACAGCAACAGATGATTAACCAGCAAAAAGTTGACAGCAACAACCTTCATCTTCATGAATAACTCCCATCTTCAAGCTTCAATAAACTTTCAATCTTCAACAAGCACCCAGCTTAAGCAAGCTCAAACCTCAACCAGTAACCAGCTTCAGCAAGCTCCTGACTTCAACTTCAACAAGCAATAAAACCCTAGCTTTAACAAGCTACCTCATCTTTTCCTTTACCAAACTTCAACAAGCACCTCCAAGGGAGAATCATTCAACAAGATCAAGTTGGAATGTTAAGAAGCTCAATGACAACCAAGGGAAGTCACTGAGAACTTAACATTATGGGAGACTGGCATCCTCAAAGTTCTACTCTCAAAGCATGCCATTCATCCCTCCTAAGGAGATATGTGACTTCTTTAAAAGGACTTTATGTCATTGGATTGAATGGAGATGGACAAGATACTCCATGTTTGAAGAAAGAAGCAAAACTAGTATAATGCTCTTCCTAAAACCCTAGTTCTCCTAAGCTCCTGACAAGCACTCCAACAGATGAGAGAATCTTCACATCCAAGCTCCTTCAAGCTCTCCAAAGCATATTCAATTATTCTTCATGATCACCCAATCTCAAAAGCAACACCACCCTAGTCTAAGGGGAACTATTGAATTAAACTAGCCAAATTAGTTCATCAGAAACACCTAGAAGTTAGTCTTAAAACTAATTCTACTTAAAATACCAAACATGATTGTAAAATCCTATAAAAATTACTAAGGGTTCCTAAACCTATTATGAATCTCTCATATAAAAACCAGGGGGTTAACCATTCATTTGGACCTAAAACTATGCCCTAAACCTAAAGGTATCAACTTAAAACCCTAATTCTAAACCACCTAATGCTTAATGTTCAAACTACCTAAATTTATCTCACAAAAATATGAGAAAATTACTATGGGTACATGCATATCTAAGCTAGCTATCCCCAAAAGAATCAACTCAAAATTCATCACCAATTATTCACAATAAAATCAGCAAAATGGCATACCAAACAAATTAAAAATAAAACCAATTAAAATGCAAAAAATGCAAATAAAATATAAAATGCATGAATTAACTATTTTTCAATCCTATTAAATTCTACATTTTCTAAGGAGTTAGGGAAAAAATCTAGCTTAAAAATGATTATTTTACTATTTATTATGAATTTTAGAATCAAAATGCATTAAAAATAAAAGAAAATCAAATAAAAGAAATTAAAATGCTGAATTAAATGAGAGCCATTAGATCAATTGACTGGTAAACAAATCCAAAGCTCTAGAGCGTGTCCACGTGTGGTGCTGACTGGCGTGCCACATTGTTTAATGAAACAATGCGTTTTGCTCAAGGGGAGGCAATCTCAGTTTGAATCCTAGCCACACGATCAGCATAACAAGTCTCAAACTCAAGATGATCCAAAGGTGAAAACCTCATCTTCTCAAAACGAACTCAGGTGAAGGTCAATTTTTTAGACGGTGGTCCGGTGGTCCAACCACCGTCTTCTCCGGTGAAGCAAACCCTAAACCTCACCAAACAAGCCAATTAAAAACCCTAATACACCCCAAATTTCACCCTGGTCACGAATATGATCCCCATTCTTATTGATTCTCACTTAAACTCCAAACCCGATGGTAGTTGCAGAAAAATCACAAATCTTGAATCACCTCAAACCCTAAAATTAATGATCCCATTGTGTACTACACTTCTCCCTGATCAATTCTTAACCTTCAAACACCATTAAAGCTTCAAGAACAAGGAGATACAAGCTTCAACAGAAAATGGCATCACCCTAATTTGGTCTCTAAACCTTCATTTTTCCTACCAGAATCCAACTAGGCATGATCTACAACCTATCTACACCTCAAATTATGATCAATTTCATCTAACCTAAGCTATAGAGTGAAAGTTGCATACCTGGTAAAAGTGGATGAACAGAGTGAGAATTCCTTCGAATCAAGCTTCAATTCCTTCCAAATTCCTTCAAGAACTCATTATGAAGCTTTTACAATCAATATTTTGCTTTGAAATCACTCCTACTTCAGAATTCGAATCTTGCTGCAATGAAGAAAATTTCAATGGCTCTTTCTCGTTTCTCTTCAATTCTTGGCCAAAAAACCAGTTGAATCAGTTACAATGTATATATAGAACATGTTAGAAAGATCTAGAAAGATCTGGAACAGTTAGAATGATATTTTAAAAATCTCTTGCACCATGAGAAGTTTGAATATGACAGTCGGGTTTTTGCTAGTTCAGCAGCTTGATTTTGCTTCAATTTCTCACCAGATGATAATTAGAAATGAAGGAGATGTGTATTTGCCTTGTAGCTGATCTCATGAGGTGTTTTGCATATGTTACTTCAAACATAAGTCACCAAATGTAAGTCTTGGAAAATGACCTCAAATGCCAAAAGGAACAATGCCATCATCTTTAAAATGTTGATTCTGATCAAAATGACATGCCACATGACTTATCTTGGCCATAAATCATGAAATTGCAATTTTGCCCTTTTAAATGACTTTAATTTCTTCATTAAAAAGCCATTTCAAACCAACTTCTCATATGAGCCAATTCAAATCTTCATTGATGCATGGTCAAGGTTAAAACCCTATTTTGAGCAACTTTCTAGTTGAACAATTTTCCATTTGAGGAGTGGAAGATGAAGATTTTGGCACATGCTTGGAAATGACCTATAATCACAAATGCCCAAAATACCCCTGGATTGCCAAGATCATAACTTGAGTTCCACAAATCCCCTTGAGGACTTCTAGTACTCTATGGAAAGCTAAGATCAATATCTACAACTCTTATGTTGTCCAAGAATCCATTTGAAAACTCCTTGAGGGGAAAACGTTGCTTGGAAGTCAAGTGACTTTCACAGATAAATTTCAGTGTCCTCTGGTGACCTGTAATTTGCAAAGACCATAACTTAAGTTCTACAAATCTTCTTGAAGACTTCTAGCACTAAATTTAAAGGTATTGAGAATCTCTAAAAGTTTCATGTTGGCCAAAGATCCATTTGAAACTTGTATTTTGACTTATGTGGCTTTGAAGTTAGACACTAAACAGGGGATTTTACACTGAAACCCTAATTTGGCAACTTCCCACATTCTTGATCTTTCTTTGCTTAACCTTGGCACAACACCACATATGTATCAACATACCAATTCATGCATCCCATGACATCAAGGTAGGCTTTGATGTTCTCCAACTACTCAATTGAATCAGGGTTGGCCCAGATGAAACCCTAGTTGACTGCACTTCAAATGTGGCTCTCATACTTGAATCAATGACTTGCCTCAGCTTCAATAAGGCCCTCTAGATATCCCATGAGATCCATACACACCTCACATTCACATTCCATGCTTCTCCTCCCATTGATGATTCTCAATATCCCTCAAGATAGGAGCAAAACCCACATGTAGGCACTCAAACTTCTCAAGATTTCAAATCCTTTCTTGATGACTTGAATGACTTTCCCACTAGGATAATACCTCTTGCTAGGCTCTTCTCTTGATAGACACCCTTGATCCCTTGTTGGATGCATGCTATGCTATGATATGCCAATGATTGAATTATGTACATGATGTAACTATGCAAATGAAATGCAATGAAACATAAATCAGGCAAGAAAAGGTTGAGCAAATTTTGGGGTGCAACAAGTAGAACATATGCAAATTCAAAGGATAAAGTCATACCTGATTCATTCTCATGATAATGTAATATTTGGCTTATTGTACGCTTACCATGTTGGGTACGGCTTACAGGTTCCAAAACACTTCTCATGTAATGCTGCTTCTTTTCTGGTTTAAGTCAACCTTCCACTCTCGGTTCGGTCTCATCAAGCTGCGTCCGACAATTATTATTGGTTATATCAACTTCCGGGGTACCTAAGTAGCAAGTCTGGGTTTGAATCTTTCATCCTCTAACTACTCGTTCATCATTCATCCGGTCAAATCCCATCTATCTATAACACCAAGTACACAACACACATTGAATCAAAGTAAAGGAAAACAAAATGAAACTGAAATAAAATAATTAACATAAAATACAATAACCCCCCCCCCCCCACACACACACACACATACACACACTTGAACCAAACATTGACCTCAATGTTTTAGAACACGTATGAAAGGGGACTCACAGGGCCTCACTGAGGAGGAGGGAAATGCAACATCAACTGCTGCATCATGATGTGCATGTCATCCATGAGCGCCCCTTGGCAAGCTTGCTCCTTCGCTTGACGGGTTTGCTCATCCTTGAGGTGTCCAATTTCTCCATGCACCCACAACTAGTTGCCACCAGCAGTGGATGAGCTTCCCGCGCCAGTATACATATGTTCCTCCTAAAGAGGAACAAACTATTTAAATTCGGGCGCATCTTCTTCTTTCGGTTCACCTACAGCAAAAGGGTTAGGATGATACTCGTCATCATCATGGACGCTATTGTCATATATCCAATTATTTGAATCAGAAATACTGACTCTATCAGGAGCAGGGAGGGCAATTACCAACCTGTTACGACTCATTACAGCATAATAATTTGGAGTAATTGAAATCATACCCTGTTAGACCAGGGCCGCCATATCAAGCCTATTTTTACTTGACACTGGTGCGTCACATAACTCAGCAGGATGATAGCCAAAGTGATTGGCTATCTAGGTTATCATGCCCCCCACAGAGATTCCCCCTTGAGTCTCCCGTCCTACTCACCCCAAGTAATCCGCTGCAAAAGGGGAACCACTTACCATCTCAGAGTTCGCCATAACATACAGGAAGAACAACTCCGTTTGAGTGGCCACTCCGGTACTATCTCCCCTCCCGAAAAGAGTGTACGCTAAAGCTTTTTGTGCATACCTGAAACAAGAATTATGAATACCATATGCTTTTGCACCTTTTGAAACATACTCAGTATTACCCGTAATCGCTGTCCAGAATGCTTTCGCATCAAAAGTCTCAGGGACAGCTCCTGGGCCATACAATGGAAGTCGGAGGATACCTCCCAGCTCTTCCACACTGAACTCATGGTCAGCATTAAACAGTATAAATTTCATTGTGCCAAAGAAATATTTCATAGTTTCGATCCATTTTTTTCCAAATGAAATTCAATTATACTTAAAAACTCCAACGTTATGCGTTCATACGTTGGAGCTTATAAATGCATGAATTCTAACATTCCCAGACTATGAAACATTCTATCTATTTCGATGTTCAGGCCTAATTCATAAAGAGTGGTCTTGCACATATACCTGGTTGGAGTAATCTTACGCTTCACATGACATGCGTAATGCTTCTCGTGTTTGGGCTTCTCAAACATAATGTTGTGCGTGTTCGCCGTCCGACTTGCTCGTTTTCTTGGCCTTGCGGTTTCAATGTCCGTCTGCTTTCCTCTAACTACCCGTCTTGGAGGCATTTTCGCTTTGCACCTGAAGTTCAGAGAAAAATTCGCGAGAAGTAAAAGTGAGTGTTAGTGAAAAAAGAAACCAGAATGCTGTTAAGGATGGAGAGGTAATCGCTTTTTATGAAGGGAGTATGACGTTTTGGTGTATGGAAGAGGAAAAGGTTCGAGCTTTATGTGAAGTGGTTATGGATTTTTATGGTTAAGAGGGAGAAGAAGAAGATGAAAGGTGGTAGAGAGATGAAAAATCTGATTAGATTAGGTGTAATGTGTGTTTAATGGGTGATAACTCGTGTAGGGTCCACCAAGGGGGAGAGAGAAAAATTTTAATTTCATCACTCAGCATGGCTGACACGGGCCGTGTCAGCTGACATGGGCGGCCGTGTCAGCATGTTGTTTTGTCATCTTCAAATATGTTGTCCCCAGTGGGCCTGACACGGGCCTTGTCAGCTGACATGGGCGGCCGTGTCAGCCCACTGTTTTTCCTCCAAAACCTGAAGAAAAAAAACATTAGACACCTTCCTGACACTGGCCGTGTCAGGCCCTGTTTTTTTCATATTTTGCTATTTTTTTCCGGCTTTTTCCGATATCTCACAATCACACTTGATCATGTATCCTTTTCCTCCAAAATACTGCTCTTTGGGGTGACCTCTCTATTTTTGTGAGAGCACTACAAGTCGACAAAACCTAGCAAAAACAAAAAAAAAACATTAGAATAAAAACGCGTACGAAGCGCTTCGTTTAACGTCGCATGGCTCGACGGTCGTTCATCTTATCCTGTAAGATGAACAACATCACTACTCCCTCTTTCTTGACCTTAATAATAGGGTTTCAGTCTCTGTCCATTAACTTTAAAAATATCTTCATTTGCTTGATTTTTCAATTCTATTGCTCCATGGGGAAACACCTTGTATACAATTAATGGTCCTGACCATTTAGACTTCAGTTTTCTAGGAAAAGGTTTCAACCTGGAATTGTATAATAGCACCAATTTTCCTTCCCAAAAATATTTCTTTTAAATCCTCCGATCATTCCATTTCTTAGTTTGATCTTTGTAAATCTTGGCATTCTCATACGCCCGATTTCGAAATTCTTCTAACTCATGGAGTTGGAGGATTCTAGAATCTCCTGCTTTGGTAAGATCCATATTAAGAATTTTTTAGGCCCACAAGGCCTTGTGTTCCAACTCGAGTGGTAGATAACATGCTTTCCCATAAACCAGTTGGTATGGTAACATACCTATAGGAGTTTTGAAAGCAGTATGGTACGCCCACAGAGTATCGTCCAACTTCACTGTCCAATCCTTGTGAGAGGAACACACTGTTTTTTCTAGGATTTGTTTGAGTTGTTGATTCGACACCTCTACTTGCCCATTGGTTTGTGGATGGTAGGGAGTAGTTATTCTGTGTTTCACATTGTATTTCAAGAGTATCCTTTCCATGATATGATTTAGGAAGTGAGTTCCCTCATCACTTATAAGAGCCCTTGGCACTCCAAACCGAGAAAAGATGTTCTCTTTCAAGAATTTGATCACAACTTTAGCGTAATTAGTTGGTACAGCCACGACTTCCACCCACTTCGAGACATAGTCAGCTGCTACCAAAATATAATTTTTACCAAAGGAGGGTGGAAATGGGCCCATAAAGTCGATGCCCCAAACATCAAATAACTCAACTTCCATCAAGGAGTTTTATGGCATCTGATTTCTCTTTGAGATATTACTCGTCAATTGACACTTGTCACATTCTTTGACTATGTCTTGGGCATCTTTGAACAATGACGGCCAATACAACTCTGATTGAAGAACTTTCGTTGTGGTTCGATCACCACTGAAATGCCCTCCATAATCTGAGTTATGACATGATTTAAGAACATTCCTCTGCTTGTCTTCAGGAACACATCTCCTGATCAATCCATCTAGGCTTCTTTTGCACAAGAACAGATCATCCCACAAATAGAATTTGCAATCATGTAAACTTTTTTTTCTTTTTGTTAGCATCAAAATCTTTGGGGATGATACCGCCTACCAGATAATTCGCATAATCTACGAACCAGGGGATACCAATAACAGTGAGGATGTGTTAGTCAGTAAACTCATCCTTTATTGGGTGATTGTCCTCAGTTTCTTCAATTGGCGACATTCGAGAGAGATGATCAGCAACAATATTTTCACATCCTTTCTTATCACGGATCTACACACCAAACTCATGCAGGAGTAGAATCCACCTTAAGAGCCTTGGCTTAGAATCCTATTTAGTAAAACAAGTACTTTAAAGCAACATGGTCAGTATACACAATAACTTTCGAACCCAACAGATATTGCCTGAATTTGTCAAAGGCATAAACTACTGCTAACAACTCCTTTTCGATAGTTGTGTAGTTCATCTGTGCGGGGTTCAACACATGACTAGCATAGTAAATAAAATTTAATAATTTATCTCTTTGCTGTCCTAAAACAGCCCCTACTGCAATGTCGCTAGCATCACACGTGATCTCAAATGGGAGAGACCAATCGGGGGCAATCACAATCGGTGCCGAAACTAGTTTATTTTTCAATTCTTCATACGCCTCGACACACTTTTCATCAAAGTAAAAAGCCTTATCCTTAACCAAAATATTGGTTAGAGGTTTGGCTATTTTAGAAAAATCTCTTATGAACTGGCGGTAGAAACCTGCATGGCCTAAGAAACTTCTTATACCTTTTTCGTTCAAAGGAGGTGGGAGTTTTGATATTACTTCCACTTTGGCTTGGTCCACTTCAATTCCTTTGTGAGAAATTTTATGACCCAAGACTATTCCTTCACGTACCATGAAGTGGCACTTCTCCCAGTTGAGGATTAAGTTGCTTTCCTAGAAACTTTGTAAAACAAGAGAAAGGTTAGTTAAACAATTATCAAAAGAATGGCCAAATACGATAAGTCATCCATGAAGACTTCCATATGTTTTTCTAACATATCAGCAGAAATGGAGGTCATGCATCTCTGAAACATGGCAGGAGCATTACATGACCCAAATGGCATTCTTCTGTAAGCAAAAACACCATAAGGGCATGTAAAAGCCTTCTTCTCTTGATCTTCCGGTGCCACAGAAATTTGGTTGTAACCGGAGTAACCATCAAGGAAACAATAATAATCATGACCAGCTAGCCTTTCCAACATTTGATCAATAAATGGCAAAGAGAAATGGTCTTTGCTTGTAGAAATATTTAACCTTCTATAATCAATACATACTCGCCAACCTGTTACCGTTCTTGTCGGGATCAATAATAATCATGACCAGCTAGCCTTTCCAACATTTGATCAATAAATGGCAAAGAGAAATGGTCTTTGCTTGTAGAAATATTTAACCTTCTATAATCAATACATACTCGCCAACCTGTTACCGTTCTTGTCGGGATCAACTGATTTTTCTCGTTTTTGATGACAATAGTGCCCCCTTTCTTTGGTACCACATGAACCGGACTCACCCAAGAGCTTCTAGATATAAGGTAGACAAGACATGCATCTAACAACTTCACAACTTCTTTTCTGACTACTTCTTTCATGGTCGAATTTAGTCTTCTTTGAGGTTGCACTACTGGCTTATAATCACCTTCCATGAGAATTTTGTGCATGCACACCATGGGACTAATACCTTTCAAATCCTCAATAGCACACCCAATAACACTCTTATATCTTTTGAGAATAGTGACCAACTTGTCTTCTTGGATCGTTTTAAGGTTAACGCTTATAATAGCTGAACATTTACCGGCAGTGTCAAGGAAAACATACTTAAGGTTTTCAGGAAGTTGTTTCAATTCCGTACTCTTTTTTGTCTCTTCATTCCCTTCTACAATATGAGGTTGTCTTAAATCTTTCCACCGGTGTGATCGAGATCCTTTCAAAGGGGGTTGTGCTTCCATCATGGCTAGCACTTCCACCTCTCTTTCGTCAACTGTTTCATTTGGTTCAAAAATAGACATACTCAACACTTTTCCTAAAGGTGAGAAAGATACACCTTCAAGATTCTCATTTGTAACCACTTGATCAAGCACTTCTATGTTGCTGCTTGTGCAAAAATCATTTTTGTGCTTCATAGTATTTCTCACATCAATCTTCAACTCTTCATCATAAACCTTCAATGTCATTGTACCCCCTTCCATGTCTATCAGCACTCTACCAGTTTCTAAAAATGGTCTTCCAAGTATAAGGGGAATATCTTCACCTTCCGACATCTCTAGTATAACAAAATCCACCGGAAACACAAATTTATCAATCTTCACCAGTACATCCTCCACTACCCCATATGGTCGCTTCACAGAGTGGTCCGCAAATTGAAGTGTCATTCTTGTATCTTGCACCTTACCGATTCCGAACATTTTGTAGATGGATAACGGCATGAGACTAATACTTTCTCCCATATTGATAAGAGCTCTATTGAAAGATCTATCCCCAATAGTGCATGGGATAGTAACAACACCTCGATCTTTCTTCTTCACCGGAATCTTCAGACCCTGCAAAATAGCACTACAAGTTTCGGTTAGAATAATCGGCTCCGTATCGGTGGTTCGCTTCTTTGAGATGATATCTTTCATGAACTTGAAATAGGTTGGCATTTGCTCGAGTGCCTCCAAAAATGGGATATTGAGTTCAAGCTTTTTAAACATTTCGAGAAATTTTTCAAAATTTTTCTCTTGCTGCCCCTTCTTCTTATTCCTTTGAGGATAAGGAAGCTTAATCAGTTTGGGCTCAATGACGGTTTTCTCTTTAACAACTTGTTCAGGGCCACCACTTCTTCATCAACTACCTCGTTTTCTTTGATCTCTAAATCAACTTCAAGCAACTGATCTTCTAATTCAGAATTTTTCTCCGAAACTTCCTTAGATTTTCCACTTCTTGTGGTCACAACATTCACACTCTTGTGATCCCTAGGATTCGTCACAGTTGCACTTGGAAGAGCACTTGGTATTTGAGATACTGACAATTGTTGTGCTATTTGACTCATTTGTACTTCAAGGTTCTTTATAGAAGCACATGTGTTCCTCAGATTACTCCTTATTTCTTCTTGGAATTGAGAGCTTTGAGCGGCCATCTTTTCAATGGAAATTTCTGAATCTGCTTTCTTTTGTACTTGTTGTTGTTGTGGTTGATATTGTGGTTGGTAAGGTTGTTATTGTTGTGGTTGATACTGTTGCTGCTGAGGTTGGAATTGTTATTGGTATTGAGCTTGACTCTGTTTAGGAGCATTCCCTTATTGATCTTTCCATACAAAGTTTGGATGATTTTTCCAACATGGATTATAAGTGTTGGAGTAGGGATTGTTCTGCTTCAAAAAGTTTATTACCACTTGCTCAGTAAGTTTCAAATCAATGGCCTTCTCTAGTTGACTTACACTCCGGTCATACAATTCTAAGTGCTCATTTGCAGCGATAGCTTCAATAATTCTTTTGATACCGGTGGCTGTTGAAAAATTAGTTGAACCACTGGCTGCTGTATCAATGAGTTGCTTAGTCTTCATTTTTAGACCATTTACAAAATTATGCATTTGTTCAGTTTCATCCATATTATGAGTTGGCCATGCAACCAAACACCTCTTGAACCGTTTGTAAGCATCTCCAAGTGACTCTTCCTCCTTCTGTTTAAAATTTACAATGTTGTATCTTTTTCTAGTATAGACAGAAGCAGGAAAGTATTCCTTCATAAATGTTATCTCAATCTCTTGCCAAGTGTTAATACTCCCGGCAGGTAAAGACTAAAACCATTCTTCGACTTCATCAGATAAGGTGAAAGGAAACATAGCTAGCTTCTTTGCTTCTTCAGAATGCCCGTCAATCTTTAATAAGATGTTCATAGTTAGAAACCTTTGAAGATGTTTATTCACATCTTCATTGATTCTCCCCGAGAAAGGTCTACTCTGAAGCTGTCGAATGGTTGATGGATGTAGCTGAAAGTGTGCAACAGTCACTTGTTGATTCCCTATAGTCAAACGCCCTGTTGGAGCATTTTTCCTTTTGTAATCTCCTATAAGTCTTTCGGATGGAGGTTGATCTCCATTCATGATGACTGTTTCGGGCTTTGTATCTGTTCCCGAATCCATATGCTCGGAATGAACCACAACTTCTTCTTCGTTCTCTGAAATTTCTGTTTCTGAGTTTGAAGTTGTCAGTGTTTCACGCTTAGTTTTTCTGCGTCTGGCGTGCAACAATCTTTCAGGTTCTGAGTCAAAAAAATAAAGCTGAGGTCTTACCTCGCATACACAGGTTATAAAATTAGTAGTAATAACAAAAATATAATCGGAAAAATAAACTTAAAAATTTTAGTCACAGAGTGACAAAATTCTAATCAAACTAACAAAGTACTTAAAATTTTGGCAGTCCCCGTCAACGGCGCCAAAAACTTGAACGGTAAATTACCAAGTGTACTAATTTTTACCGATGTAGTAATAAGTGGGGTTTTTGATCCGCTGTCGCGCGCGGATCAGAAACGAGTAATTTGAAAAATGTAGTAAAGCGACAGTAACTCGGATGTCAACTCACAAGGATTCTTGTTTATAAAATAACCAATTAAAGAAAATGTTTATGGAGGGTTGTTTTGATTTATGATTCGATTAAGAAAATAAACAGTAAAATAAGTGACTTTTAAAATAAGTGATTAAAATAGGTTAATCTACTGGTTAGACTCTCAACTTATCATCGGTCATTACAATTTCAATTCCCAAGCGATTCCAATTTCTATTCGATTTTAATATTGACGAACAAGCATCGACAACATCGCACGAATTGTATTCCTAATTACCGAATTAAGCAGACGGTTAAAGATGGCGCAAATTAACGAAAAAGCTAAGTTAATCCGCGATTAAGTTAAGGAACATTGATCGATCAATTAAATCTAATTTATCTTATAATAACTAATTAAGCAAACAAAGTTATAAAACAAATTGGAACATAATTAAATTAAATCGAAATTGAAATAAACCTCAAAGAATTACGGGATTCGAAACCGACAGATTTCCCCTCAGGATTAGTTCGCCATGAAAATTATAAAAAGTAAAAAGAAATTCGTCAAATAAACTAGGGTATCCGTTTTGTATCATAGCAGCAACCTTATGAACAGAATAAGGTTTGCATTACACACTCAACTGGGTCGGAAACCTAAACCAGGCCCAAAAGAGAAAAACAACTACATTATCACAAGTTAGAAACTTCAGCAAATTATTCGAGACTCAAGAAATCTGAATCTGCTTCTTCTGACAACATGAAAATCGTAGATCTCTTCCTTAGCTTTCCAACGAATGATAGAACGCCTCGATCCGATTTCTATAGCTCCAGTTATGAATTTTTTATTAAAAGTTGTTAATGCTGAAAATAAGAAACGAAAATCAAATAAAGCTGAAAATAAATTAAATTGTAAAAACATCATAAAATAGGAAATTAAACAAACTAAACTATAGAAATGTCTAAGTCTAAACATAGAGGAGTGTGCATCAAAATGCACTGATCAAATTCCCCCACATTTGAACCTTTGCACTCCGAGCAAAGTATTATCGAAACTCATGAAACACAAAAACATTTAGATACTTATTCTAGGCTGTAAACTCTTCTTCGATCAAGATTGCATCAATAGGTACTAATTTTGCATACTAAGGATATCGTAAGAACATAAATTCACAATTGTACGGTCATAAGGCTCCCTCCTATACAAACCAATCCAAATCATGTCATTATGCCTAAGTCTAACTTACTCATCCTCCTTTTTGCTCTCTTTCATTCTAGTGCAATCACATTAAACCCTTTATCTATTCACACACATGGTAAATAAGCTTGTTAGTGACTATGATCCATATATTCTCAACAATTCAAAATTAGACACTTTTTGTCTTTTTTTTTTAAGGTTTCACAACCGTTAGCCTAAGTGACCGGGTGAGGGTCGCCTAACTTAAAAGGCAGATTCCTATTTTGATTTCTTATTAAGCACGGGATCATTCACTTATTTGCATCAGCTCAATTATTTAGCGTGTGATTTCTAGATGGTGTTGACTGCTAGATAAACTACTTAAGATCTATTAAAGGACGAGAACTCAAGACTATGTCATAACAAGTATTTAAATTGATTTTCATATTCGGGAGACTTAAGGTGTTAAAATGATACCGATCTTATGAATTATTCCCAAGTCTCCACAATCTAACCTCAAATTGATCTATAGCCCAAAAATTTCAAAAAATGCATTGTGTTCTAAGTAAACAATTTTTTTATTATTATTTAAGAACAAAACCAAAATAAAACAAAGAAAACAAAATAAAAAAATGGTTCCCTCCCCCACACTTAAAACATGCATTATCCTCAATGAAAGAACATAAATATAAATAAAGGTGAGAGAAAGGAAAGAACACACCCGAGTATTCAAGGTGGATAGGTGATCACATAAGCAGCCTTTCCCAAAGAGAGATTTCATGTAGTCTCATCTTCCAAAGTGGGGAGTAACTTTGGGTAGCATCCATCGCCCTTGAAATTTGTATTATTGTCTTTGTTTTTTATTCCAGGATCAAATAAGAATCTTCGATAAGTAAAAGTGTTGCATTGACACGTGAATGTATTCGCTTTTTCATAACATCAAGAATTAGAAGATTAAAGGGCTGTCTCACTAATTTTCTTCTATCTTCCATCGAGGTCCATCCAATTCCCTTCTTATGTTTCTTCAAAATCTGCAAAAGTTTATTATCTTCATCAAAATCAAGGTTAGAAGAAATTATAACTGGAAGCTTTTTATCCATATCTAAATATGCATAATTCAGATTGCTATGAAGCGGTTTAAGCTCCAAGGGGGGGAGGTTGTTCAATGGATGGTGAGGTTGGGGAAGTCGTGATGTCATGAGTTTCAACTGTATAAACAACTTCATCTGCATGAAAAACATTACCCTGCACGACAGCATTAATCTCAGCACAAACAGAGTAAATGTTAGTGTCGATACATGAATCACAAGAGTAAGTATCATCATAATCTAATAAAGATGGAAAATCAAATAACAACTCAAGATAAGTATCATCAACTAAATCAGATAGTAACTCTTTTGGATTCACTATTGTTTGGGCAGGTAGTTGGTTCGATTCTTGAGCTTCCTGCATGGTGTAACACCCCAAATTTAATCAGAATATGTTAAGTAATTATTTAATTGAGAATATTCATGTTTCGGTGAATTTTCCGGTGATTTTGTGAATATTGGAAAGATGTGCATTTTCGGGTATTTATTTGATTAATAGCATATAATATTAATTTATTAGTATTATTATTAATTAAATGGAATATAAGTGAAATAAGGGCAATTTGGGCATTTGAGGGAGTTAGTAAGGGTAATGAGGGAAAAGCCCAATTTGTGAGGCCCAAGACTAGGTTGGACAAAAATTGAGTTCTGAAGGAAATTTGAATTCATTTGTGTTAACCGTGAAAGTTTGGTGGCCAGAGCTCTAAAGGAAAGTTTGGAGGCAGAAGATCCCAAAGTTAATCGTGAAAGCTGCGAATCGACTAAGGTATGGGGAGTATCGTTGTTCATGATTTTCTATGTATGCCTTTAGACGTGTTTATGGTTGGTTTATGATTTAAGGTATTCTGGGTTAGTTGTGGGAGAATAGGGAATTTGATGATAAGGCTTTGAGGTTAGGGGTAATGGTATGTAACACTGAATATTGATATGAGAAAGGGAAACCTTAGGCCTTCGTGGCCAAAACGTTATATGTTTGACCCTGTAGGAATAGGAATGTTCAAATGTGAGTAACTCTGATGCACTCAGAGCAATTGCAGGAAATAGTGATTTAGGCAGTGCAAATGTTGCCAGATTGGCCTAATAAACCATAGATTTTGTACTGTTATCGTCGTATGACCGAAGGGATGTTTTAGGGATGTTTTCGGGGCATTGGGTAAGTGAATCGTGTGAGTATTTGGACAAGAATCAATTCTGGTCGTAACAGGTTTTTGCTGTCATCGCTCTGTTCGCCTAGCAAGCAAGCCAGCGAAGACTCGCCTAGCGAGCAAGCCAGCGAAGACTCGCTACCGACTCACCTAGCGAGTAAGCCAGCGAACGTAGCAGAGTTCGTGAATTTGATTGTTTTACAGTGATGCCTTGATGTGTAATTCTGGGATTTCTGGGATGGATTACCCCGAGTGTGACAATAGGTTTTGGGTGATGTGTACATGATGTTATGATAGTTTTCTATGATGTATCGATTTAGTTAATATGATGAAATTACCATGATTTGATAAACTATGTGATAACATGAGATATGATGATTTTATATGATGATGATGAGTATGACGAATGATGGTGCACCATATGTTGTATTGTGAGGATTATTATTGTGACGTGTGCATCATGCATTCATGTGCATCTGGACTTTGATTCAGGACCTCGATTACTTTGGCTTCGATCCCACTGTGTGGATGTGAAGTATTTTGATATGCTCAGGTTCTCTAGTAGAATCGATCCTATGGATGGGGATCTATGGAGGGTTGATGGCCCAGTGTCCATCGCGCTGTGATGATTGGTACCACATGTATTGAGTCTATGTTACATTTGCATTTATGAGCCTTGTGTGTAAATTATGACGTTGTGGCCTTCGAGACCTATTGAAGGATATGAATGTGTTGAATATGAATATGACGCCGTTTATGCATTTATACATTAATTATTATGAACTGTTTTACTCACCCTGCCTGCTTGAATGTTACCTCTATGTGGGTAACGTGCAGATGATCCAGTTTAGCCGTGGACGCCGGCGAAGAGTTAGTTTTGAAGTTTTTGAGTGTTTTAGTCTTTTGGTCAGCTTAGAGGGTCTTGCTCTGATATGTAACATCGGGTTAGGTTCCTTGAGTTGATTTTATACTGTTGACGTTTATTTTGATTAATTTCCCTTTTTGAGGAGAACTTTGATTTATGTTTTGAGTTCCGCTGTTTATGATGTTTGGGATGTACTTTAGGAAAAACCCGTAGGTACGGAGTATGGACCTATTTTGATGACTTTGAGAAATGTACGCCCTTTTAGTGGCTTTTTAATGAGATTTATTTATTCACTCTGATTTCTGTGTTATTTTGCCTTGATATTTTTGGGATAGAAAAAGGGTGTTACATTAGTGGTATCAGAGCAGGTCGGTCCGTCCAGCTAAGTGTTTATGTTGTTAATCCTTTGTCAGTCGATAGTGTGAGAATGCTATCAATGAGTTGTTTCCTTCTAACCTTGTTGGTGGTTGTAGATGGCAGGAAGGAATGATCGTGCTATTGCTGATGCGCTGGAATCAGTTACCCAAGTGATGGCTCAGAATGGTGGACCTCCAGATGAGTTCCGTGCTTTGGGAAAGTTTCAGAGGAATAATCCGCCGACTTTTGTGGGTACTCATGATCCTGATGGTGCGCAGAAGTTGCTGAAAGTGATTGAGAAGATTTTCCGAGTTATGGCATACACTGATGCGCAGTAGGTACAGTTTGGTATGCATATGCTGGCAGAGGAGGCTGAGGACTGGTGGGATAACACTCGCCAGAGATTAGAAGATGCGGGAATTGCAATAACTTGGACTGTGTTTAAAGAAGAGTTTCTGAGGAAGTATTTTCCTGAAGATGTTCGGGGGAAGAAAGAGGTGGAGTTTCTTGAGCTGAAACAAGGTAATATGATTATGGCTGAGTATGCGGAAAAATTTGAGTCTTTGGTCAAGTTTTGTCCGCATTACAACCGTGTTGATGCAGAGATGTTAAAGTATCTCAAGTTTGAGAATGGTTTGAGACCAGAGGTTAAGCAGGGAATTGGGTATCAGCATATTCGTCGGTTTTCGAAACTAGTAAACAAGAGCATAATTTATGAAGATAGCCGAGCTCGATCTACTCACTGCAAGCAGCTGAGTGAGAAGAAAGAGAAAGGTCAGTTCAGAGGAAAATCGTATGTGACTTCCGGTGATAAAGGAAAGCAGAAGGCTTCTGATGGGAAAAAGCCAAGTGGGGGAGCGGCTACCGCTTCAGGTAAGTGTTATAAGTGTAGCGAGCAAGGACATCGTGCTGAGAATTTTAAAGCGCTGAGGTGTCATCGTTGTGGCAAGAAGGGTCATAAGGCTAATGTCTGCAAAGACGAAGCTCCGACTTGCTTCAACTGTGGAGAGAAGGGGCATATCAGTACCCAGTGTCAGCAGCCAAAGAAGACTGTTACTGCTGCTCAGACAAGTGGCAGAGTGTTTGCTTTGAGCGGTGCAGAAGAAGCTAAGATGGATAACTTGATCAGAGGTACGTGTTTTATTAATGATGTTGAATCGATTGCTATAATTGATACTGGTGCTACTCACTCATTTATTTCGCTTGAATGTGCTAAGAGGTTGAATTTGAATTTGTCTGCTATGAGTGGGAGTATGGTTATTGATAACCCTAACTAATGGTTCTGTGACTACTGCGTTAGTCTGTTTGAGCTGCCCTTTGACTATTTATAATAGGAACTATGTGATGGACTTGGTTTGTCTACCTTTGAATCAAATTGATGTTATCCTTGGAATGAACGGGTTAGAGTACAACTATATTCACATTGATTTTTATAGTAAGACTCTGAGATTCTCTGAGTTTGGTGATGGTGGAGAGTTGATGTTTGTATCTGCTAAGCAAGTGGAAGGACTCTTAGAAGATGAGGCTAAGATTTTTGCCTTGTTTACTTCGCTTCAAGTGGATTGTGAAGCAGTGGGTGTGGAGCTACCAGTTGTTTAGGAATTTCCTGAGGTGTTTCCAGACGACATGAGTGACCTACCTCCTGAGCGTGAGGTAGAGTTTACTATTGAGGTGATACCGGGCACTAGTCCTGTATCGATGGCTCCTTATCGAATATCTGCATCTGAGTTAGGGGAATTGAAGAAACAGTTGGAAGATTTGCTTAAGAAGAAGTTTGTTCGACCGAGTGTTTCTCTGTGGGGTGCTCCTATGTTGTTGGTGAAGAAGAAAGATGGTAGTATGAGATTGTGCGTAGATTATCGGCAGTTGAATAAAGTGACGATTAAGAATAAATATCCACTTCCAAGGATTGATGATTTAATGGATCAATTGGTGGGTGCTTGTGTGTTTAACAAGATTGATTTGAGGTCTGGTTATCATCAGATTCGTGTTAAGCTTGATGATATTCCGAAGACAGCTTTCAGGACGAGATATGGACACTATGAGTATACTGTGATGCCGTTTGGAGTTTCGAATGCACCTGGCGTATTCATGGAGTATATGAATAGGATTTTCCATCCTTATTTTACAACTTAGATAAAAACAAATCAACTCAATCAAACATTATTCAAACATATTAGAGAATAAGATGTTAATCATCTTAGGCGAGATAAAACTTCTACCCCATAACAATTCAATCAATATGTAGAGACTTTTTTCGCTTAAGAGAGATAGAGGTGTACTTGTTGACAATCCGAGTACTTGAGCCCTTCTCTTAAGACGATGCAAAGACTATTTTCCTACAAAGTTGTGGTGGTTAAATCAAGTAATCTCCCTTAAAATGACAACTCATCTTTTCTCCTAAAATCAATCTATCAACTACCTGTATCCCGTAGGAACTTTGACCATAGTCAAAGAACTCCTCGAACCCTTTAGGGGAACTACAGATACTCTGATTCCATTCCCGTCAGGATATGTAGGCACAAGATGCGACGTCTTGGCGAGTATACTTAGAAATAAACCACTAGGTCTTCTCATCTTTAAGCAGATAACCCTTAGCAATAAACAACATAAAACAAGAGGTTCCTGTAGAGTACTACAGAAACTTAGGATGCTAGCACCTTCCCTAAGTTTAACCAACCCATGAACCTAAACTCTCTAACTTTTGCATTTGCATTGTGGGTAATTCGATATTTTTCCCTTCCTTTGGACAAATAAAAGACCGGTTGTAATGAATTAAGATTCAAGCTCATCAATAGCTTGGTATCCAAATTTCACCGTGACAGAGGGTTTCTAAAGATCTGAAGGAAGTGTTTGATTGTAGATCTGGAGTTTAGAGGATTTTCGGAGGTGAGTGGTTTGATTGAAATCTGAGGATGATTCATGGTTTTCTGGAAAATGTTCATGAGTAGAAGGTTTGTTCATGAAGATCTGGGCTCAGATCTGGATTTGGTGTATAAAGATCTCATCGTTTGTTTTGAAGATCTTTCATGGAAGAAAACGAAGGTTGGTTCGAAGGATGAAGTTGACGGATGAAGATCTGGAGAAAAATGATGAAGATATGATGAAGGTGTTTGAATGTGGATGAGTTTCTAGAAAATATGATGAATGTTTGAATGTGGATGATGAAGTTGTGGTGGTGGACAGTGGCTGATGAAATTCTGGGTGGATGAATTTTCCGGTGAGATTGTTGAATGCCGATGAGTTTTTCGGCGAAGGGTTGAATTTTCCGGCGAGGCAATTAGGGTTTATTGGGATGCATGTCCGTCTGATGAGAGAGAGAATGAATAAGACATTTATAGTCTGACAGATGACATGTGGCAGGGTGTGGATTAGAACTTAAGACTGATTAATTAATGTTAAACACAGTTAAAGTTCAAATGGCTAATTAATATAACTGACAATTAGTGAAAAAATTGCTTAACAATTAATGACAAAACAAGTTAATATAAAATGATGATTAAAACCAAAAGCTGATGCAACGTGTTCTTCTTTAAAAACCAAATCAATTAACTAAAAATAAAAACTAATTAATACCCTAAAATCCTAATAACAACTTATATTCCAATATTAAATTCTAGTCTAAAACCTCTAATCAAATCTAATCTAGATTAATAAAGATCTAATTAAAATCTAAAAGAAAAGATAATCTAAACTATTCTAAAATAATAAAAAAATCTAATATTCTACTCAATTAATTCTAGAAAATATCCACTTAAAATTCTATTAAAAAAATAAAACTATTTCTAAACTAGAGAAAATTAAGTCTAAAATGAAAATCTATTTAAAATCTAATTAATTTCTATGCCAAGAAAATAACAATAAATTCTATAAAAAAAAAAATAATTCCATTAAAAAAACAGTGAAAAACAATTAAAGCAGTGAATAAAAATGCGAGAATGCAGCGGAATAAACGGTAAAAAGGCGAATACTGAAATACCCCCAAAAATAACATCATAGATTGAATCACTGGGAAGAGCACGAATTCCAAAGTAAACCTCCTTATTCGAACTGGCTTGAAACGTCTGAAACGCAAGAAAAAGGGTTGTAATCCCGATAAAATCAATTCGACTGACAAAATGCACAATATGCAGTAAATGATATGCAGATGCAAATGAAATGGAACATAAGCCAAATACAAGAAACGATTGGTCAAATTTTGGGGTACAACAGTTACCCCTATTCAAGTGACTTAGACCTGAATGAGTGAAAAGCGAATGACTTTCAAACAATCAAGGTAAAAGACGGTTGAATACCGAAGAACCCGGAAATTTGCCAATCACAAAAATAGAACTGCAAACCGTTAACGGGAACAAATTCTACGAAAAGAACTGGATATGATAGTTACAACAACAGTAAGCTGACTGATTACTGATCAGAAAACCTCGACACGCAGTCGGAATAGACATCTGCTAACATGCAGGAAACGACACTAAGTCGGAAAGATCATCTGATATCATCATCAGGCATCTATTGAAACAATAGGCATCGAACCCGAAGGTCAGCTCAACATGCAACTGAGAAAGAATATCTGACTTCGCCGTCAGGCATCTGTTAGATAAAAACAGGCATCGAACCTGAAGGCCGGATTAACACGGAGTTGATAAACGTCTGACAAATCTCAAGAATACTCCGTTGGGGAAGAGAGAAACTTAACCAAGCAACTCTGGCGGGGAGAAAAAGAGGAACTTAACCAAGTAACTCTGTTGGGGAAAACATGAACTCATTCATCAAAGACATCATAATCTGTCGGGGTCTGGATACCACACAAGCAAGATAAATCCATGCTAGCCAGGGTTTGGATACCGCACATGCCAATGGGGTAAACCGGTATGAATCGGGATATGGATACCACACGGGCTCAAGAAAACATCATTAACCGAGGTCTAGATACCACACAGGTTAATGAGAATAAATCGGTGCGAGCCGGGGCCTGGATACAACACAGGCTCAAGAAAAACGTCATTAGTCAGGATCTGAATACCACACATACTAATGGAATAATCACTAGTCAGGGTCTGGATGCCGCACATGCCAATGAAACAAAATGGTGTGAGTCGGGGTCTGGATACCACACGGGCTTAAGAAAACATCATTAATCGGGGTCTAGATACCACACGGGTTAATGAGAATAAACCGGTGCGAGCCGGGGTCTGGATACCACACGGGCTTAAGAAAACATCCAAATTGCCATGGTCTGAATACCAATCGGGAGAAGGAAAATAACATTTGTCGTGATCTGAATATCACAAAGGACAAGAAAGCATTACAAGTTGCCGTGGTCTGGATACCCCAAGGGCAGAGAAATCAACCACATTTGTCAGGGTCTAGATACCGTGCGAGCAAAGTACAATAACAACGTTTGTCGTGGTCTGGATACAACAAGGGAAAAATAATCCGCTACCGTGGTTTAGATACCATAAGGGAAGAGAAATCAATCATCTGGAGATACACCTGAAAACAGATAGGTAACAACCTGGCTTATGTTTCACATGCATATGTTTGAAAATGGCGTAATGCTCCATACGAGATGGAAATGCTATGCGTTTGGGAGGATGATATGCACAATGAAAATGCAAAGGAACCGCTCCAGCAAAATAAATGCTGGAGAGAAGAAAGCCAAATTCGTCAGGGATCAAATTAAACCCTGCTGAGGAAAACGCCCTGGATGGCCCACCAGAAAACGGCTCTTATGGGGAACAAATGTCTCGGCTGGGGGAAACATACCCACTCTACTGGGGAAACACAGCCCTGAATGGCCTCCTGGAACACCCGAAAACTTCTAGGGTACAAAGAAAAGTGTTGAGAAATAACCCTCTTCTGCCTGAAATCAAAAAAATCTACTCCGCTGGGGATTACTCACTGAGGGAATCAGCATCGACCTTTGCTTAGGGTAAATAAGACTCAACAACATCAACCTCTGCTCAAAGACCTAGACTCTGAGGGGAAAGGAGCCAAAGACTTGGACTCTGTGGGGGTGACAACACTGCACTCGTCCCACTGCTGGGGAAATAAACCCAAATCTACTTGTCGAGGGAAACTTCCATCTTAACCCCCTGGGGATACACAATCCATCTGCTGGGGATAGTTCTATTTTGCCGGGAATATCAATCTTGACCCGTTAACGATAACCTTGATCCTACTCTGATAAGGGATAAGTGCCATCTCAACTTGCTGCAATCTTAAACTGCTGAGGAGAAATAATCTTAACCTGCTGGGGAGAAACAAACTCAAACTACATATCTCCACGGGCGAGATATTCCTGATTTAACAACATCAACATGAGGAATACAAAATCTCAACTATGGAGGAAAGAGGTCAATCAAGCCTCGTGTCGGGGAATGTGATAACATGTGAGTCACTGGGAATTATCGTGCCAGGTACAGCTGGGAATTTTGGTTTAGGGATGGGAATAGGTTTATGGTAATAGGGATTTATTTCTGGTTACCGACAAATATGGATTTAAAAGGGAAATACTAGACGAGAACTAGCATTCGATGGTGGACTACCAGACGAGAACTGGTGGCAAAAGGGTTAAGTTGTCAGACGAAAACCGACTTCTAGGTTTGGTATCAGACGGGAACTGATTTCTGGTTTGCCATACGAGAACTGGACTTTGAAATTGTGTTTTCTAGACGAGAACTGGTTAAACAGTAGGCTAAAGAAAGGGTGACCAGACGGGAACTGGTTTAAAAGCTTGCATGTACCAGATGAGAACTGGTGTTTACTGAAGGGTTGACCAGATGAGAACTGGTTTGAAGGTTTTCTAGACAAGAACTGGGTTTTGGAGGTTTGCCAGACGAGAACTGGGCTTTGGAGGTGATTCTGGTTACAAGGTTCTGATAAGTAACAGGTTTAGGCTTTGGGATGACGATCCAAAGACAGCAAGGCCCTTTCAGAAGGTTAAGGTTATTTGATGGGGATGACACGATTCCCCGACAGTCAACTCTTGCTGAGGAGAATAAACCCGCTTAAACAACATGCCCCAGTGTAGTCCAACTTGCCTCGGTCCAATTCTCGGGAAAGAGTTCACCTTGAGAAGAAAATAGCTTGCCATGAGACGACCTCGAGATGGCTTAACCCAGAATTTGTACCACGAAAAGATTCATCCTTGATTAACCAACTCTCAGGGTGGTCGGCTTCAATGTACTCTTGAAGTAATTTGCCCCTGAATGAGCGTTGAAGCGACTTAACTTGTCCTGACTGAACACTGGAGGATTCTACCCTCATTCAACAGAATCTCTAGGTGATTGCCCCTGATTGGTGGAGCCTCAAGATGATTCACTTATGATCAACTGCTTCTTGAAAGATTTTCCCCATAATCAACCGATGCTTCGAGACTTGCCTCAGACTGACTAATTCCAAACTCACTGGATGTCGATGCCCCAGATTCACAAGGTTTTAAAGTATATTCGATTCTGATTCAGACAGCTGAATGATTCAGTCCTATTTGACTACTCCCTGTTGGAATTTCCTCCATGTCAACTACTGACCTGCAATTAAAATTGTTTGTTCACGAATGGTAATTTTAATGCGGTGTTCATGTGTTGTACCCCAAAATTTGTCCAACCTTTTCTTTACCTGGTTTATGATTCATTGCATTTTCATAACATTAGCATTTGCATATCATTGTTCATTTGCAGGGTATTAAGAGAGGTATGCCTAGCAGGAGGAGATCACCAAATATTCCAAGCCTAAGCAAGAGGTCTTATTCAAGCTATCAAATGTTTATCATCATCAGAAGAAATTCAAAGTTCTTTGAAAGAGCAAATGAATGAATATGCTTCACCTCCTATCTTGAAGGCCATGTGAAGATCATCAGATGTTATTGAGTCCATGGTTATGGATGGAGAACATTATGGAAGCTCATTGAATGCCTTGAGGGTCACTATGGAACTTATCCAAGTCATTACATCATGTACAAGAAGCCACAGTCAAGAGTGTTGCATCTAGGGTTTCCATCTGGTCAACCCTAAGTCAACTGTGAATTTGAAGGAGATTAAGACTCAATTCCAAGTCTTTATGATCATAGAATATTATGTTGAGGTATCTAAGATGTTGTTCCAATATCAAACCAAAAATAATCAAGAGTGTGAGAAGTTGCTAAGCTAGGGTTTCTAAGCTTGTCAGTGTAAAATCCCCTGTTTAGTGCCTAACTTCAAGACCACATATCTCAAGATACAAGTTTCATCTCATCTTGACCCCAACATGAGACTTGTAGAGCATGTTTCTAGTTTTCTTTTGAGTACTAGAACTCATCCATTGAGTTTCTAGAACTCAAGTTATGATGCTGGCAAGTTATGGGTCCTTAGATGAATGTGATTATGGTCAACAAAAGTCAACCAAATTCCAAGACATTTTTGACCTATAAGTATGTTTCTCCTCACTTTGACCCAAACATGAAAGTTGTTCCTTATGATCTTAGATTTCCAAAGAGTACTAGAAGTCCTTCATCTGATTTGTAGAGCTCAAGATATGAAGCTTGCAAGGTAGGGGTATTTTGGGAAACTTTGATTATAAGACATTTTGGTTATAGGGCTATTTCATAACTTTGTGAACTTCAAATGGAACTTTCTCCAACATTAAACTTGCACAAAATGAACTCATTTTCATCACCAAACATCAAGCTATCATGGGTTTGGTTTGTATATGAAAATTGGTGAGGAAATTTCATGAAGAAGACTTTAAAAGGGGAAATTCAATTAAGTTTGATTTTTGAACTTTACAAGGCATGTTTGTGCATATTTTGAGTCACCAAGACATACTAAATAAGATGCACAAATTGGATTTAAAATTTGAGGTCATTTTCATATGCAAATTCATGGTTGTTTCATGTATAAGTCACACATCCAAAATCAGCCATAAGATCATTTCAAGGGTGCAATCTCATCCCTTTGATCAGAAGGAAGCACAAGGGAGCTATCTGAACTAAAACCAGAGCCATTGGAGCAAGTTCACTCGTGGATTTTCAAGCTAAAAAACTCAAAATTGGATTTTCTCAATTCACCTTAACAGGCCATAATTGGGCCTCCAATTGAGTTCAGATCCAAAGTATATAATCTCTAGATGAAGAACAAATGTTCAGAGGTGGAAATTGATCAGAATTGGAACAGGATTCAGTTGCAAAAGTGAAGGAAAAGGTGAGATCGTGATTTCAAGAATCAAGCATTTTCAAGCCAATTGAAGATTACCAAGAGCTCCATTGAAGATCATTGAAGCTTTCTGGATCGTTTCCCACAAGTTCAAGCTTCAATTCAAGACCCAATGGAGGAGCTCCGTTAGGTAAGTTTTATTTCACAAATTCTCTCTGCTCAAGCATCCATTCGCTGCCATTATTGATGCACATTGAAGCCCTACACTTGTAGGCCATTTCTGGATTGATTTGGTATGTGTTCTTGATGTTTTGTGAAACGACCTTGAAACTTGCTTGCTTCGAATCTCCCTATTTATGAGTGAAAAATGAAAAAGAATCATGGATTAGTGACCTACGTAAGCAGAGGATTAGAATGGTATCAAGAATTGTGTGTTTTGATGAGGTTTCACTTTGTCTTCTCCGACGAGCCAACCGAAGAAGACAATCGGCGCCACCGTCTGGTCTTTATCCCCACCTGCATACGTGTAGTGCCATCTAGGAGCTTTGACACTTTGACTTAAAACAGATTAACGGCCAGGATTCAATGTGGACCAGCCACGCAAGCCTTTGAATTCCACATCACTTAATGAAACGAGGCATTTCATTAAGTTCAGATTAAGTCATGGACCTGGGCTCCTCTGCTAACCACACCCCCTGCTGAGCCCAATTGAAATTTGAATTAATATAATTGCTATTCCACACACCTATTTTATCATTTTCTTTTCTTTTATTCTTTTTTCCATTATTTTTTCTGTCTTGATTTTAATTCCATTAAAATACCTCTAATGATGATAAAAATCCCAAAAAATACTTTTTACACATTTTTAGATGTTATGTGATTTTATAAATTTTTCACTTAATTTTCAAGCCATTTTCCAATTAAATTTGATTTTTCACATTTGAGGTATCTTAGTTGGATTAAAAGTGCATCTCCCATGATTTTGATTTTATTTCTTGATGAACTTTCCATGTTAATGGCTGATTTTTCTTTATCATATTATTGACATGTCAGATGTTTTTTTAGACCTTTTTACCTCTGTGTTGATTACATTTGATTAGGGTTTTAGTCTAGTCTTTATGACCCTCGATTCACCCTTGCATTTGGGGTATCCATTTGGTTTTCACTTCTGTTTGCATAGTTTTGTTGGGACTTGGTCTCCATACTTTTGACCCCTGGTTTCTAACACCTTAGGGGTAATCTAGGATTTTATTTGGTATTTTTTGAATATGTTTTCTATTTTTGGTGTAATTTCCATTTTGGGTTATCCTTGTGTGATGTTTACACTAGTGCGTGACCTAGTTTGTTTTCTAAATGACTTTTGTGCATTAATTGAACCTCTAATTCTTGTGGATCCATGTTATAGACATATTGAAGTATGTGTAGGTTCAATTATAGGTCATAATTTGGTTTTTAGCTTGTTTAAGTTTGTGTATCTTTTAGGACTTTCTTTTAGGGTTTCACTTGTGATGTATGTGAATGTTTCCCATCTTTTGACATGATTTGCTTGTATTCTTTTGTGCATTTATTTTCATTTCCTTTGAGCATGTTCTATCCTAATTTATACCTTTGTCCTATGACTTAAGAATCCTATTTATGAAGGCTTAGTCTCTCCTTAGGAGGAACTTGAAGCATGTCATAAATAGTGAGCCTTTGAGGATCCTTTGTTGATTTGCTTGCATATTGAATGTGGTATGTTTGGTTGAGTGCCCTTATGAGTTCCTTAGGTTCTCATTTTTCCTCTCATCTTCTCATTCAATTATTTCCCTCTTTCCTTTCACTTGCGTGATTCCATTTGTGTGATTTCTTTCTCTTTCATTTTGTGCATTAATAAAGGTTGAGATGTGCTTGTAGAGGTGTTTACCCTTTTTCCTCCCTTTGCTTGTGTGTTGCTTTCTCTTTTTAGCATTTATTTGGTGCATTAATAAAGGTTGAGATGTTCTTGTGGAGGTGTTTACCCCACACTCTTTCCTCCTTTTGCTTGTATTGTTGCATTGCATACGCATCTTTGCATCTTTCATATTATCTTATGTTGTTTATGCTTATTTCTTCTTTTGCTTTTCTTTCTTCCATGTTCCCTTAGGATCTCTAATCTCTTTGAGATTATGATAGACCTTAGGATTTCAAACCATGTATAAGAACATTAAGTAGTATTCCCCTAACTTTAACTATAGGTCCATCTTGCATGACAACTACTAGGTTTTGAACTAGTTTCCCTTTAGTTTGTCCTCTCTCCTTCTCATCTTCAAACAAGTTTAAAACACTCAATAAAGGCTAATGAATGTTGTGTGTTACGTGCCTTAAGTACTTGGGCATTGGTGATTGAGTGGTTTCCTCTCAATGGCCTAGAGTGTTTAGTGTACACCCTTAGGGTGATATGCGACGCATTCGCTCCTAAGTCATAATCTTTAGTGCAACATGAATTACAAACAATTCAAAAACACTTCTTATTAAAAGACTTCAAAAACAAATGATCAAACTTCATTTTGTCCTTTGAGACCCCTTAAAAATGGAAACCTTTTCATAAAAAGAGTTTCGTTAACTCTTAGTTCTACCGCAAACAAGTAACGCCTAAGTCTTCAAAGGTCGAGCTGCATACACCTAACAGCTAGAACTAGTTGCTAACCCTACTCGGGTAAAATAAACATTTGAACCAACCGGTGTTCTTATTTGCCCGAAGTACGTTTTCTCTGATTTCTTATACCAGATGAGAATACGTAGGCACAAGACGACGATGTTTTGGCGAGCAACCTTTCCCCACCCTCACCCATAGTTAGTCGAACTACGGTGACTCTAACTTTCCCATTGCACGAGGGAATACGTAGGCCCAGAGCGACGATGCTCTGTCGAGTCACTTTCATTTCCTTTTGTCCCTGAGACCTTTAGTTAGATAGATAAACACCCTTTTAGATATATAACAAAGTGTGGATCCCGTCGAGTACGACGGACGTGAGGGGTGCTAATACCTTCCCCTTGCGTAACCGACTCCCGAACCCGAGACATGGTTTCGATGACCTGTCTTCTCCCGTTTCGTCATGTTTTCTCTGATCGTTTCCTTTTCCTCTTTTGGGATAAATAACAAACAGTGGCGACTCTTCTGTCATTTCCGGCCTCCTTTTTCGCAGTAGCGACAACTGGCGATTCTACTGGGGACAGGAACATCCCCTATGCAAGTCAATCCTAGCGCTTGTTTATTTATCTTTTGGGTGTTGTACATATGTGTTGTGCTTTATTTACTTTTTCATTTTACTTTCCGCATCGTATCATTATTGATGTGCTGTGGGGAGGGAATGTTTCACTGAGAGATAAGCCAGACCCGGTCTTGAGTGCAAACATATCATTAGTAGTGGAAAGTAGTGGTGGACCTGCTTGCTTAGCAGGCATAAGTTCCCATGAAATTCGCGCTCAAATGAGATTCTCTTTGATGATTTCCTTTCCGGTCCTTAGGATCTAAGGGGATTTTGGATCTGAGGGTTGTCGACTCTGGGGACCGATCATTTGTGATTCAGCTAAGTGAGGCCTCTTCAGGAGATTATGATGCCAAACCAGAAATGGTGAACGTATCATCGTTTCTTGAAATTTTGTGACGCTGATGAACGCATAGGATGCCAAACCTTATCAGTGGATAGGTCCATACCTGTGAGAGGGATTGGGTTATGCAGGAAACCTTGACTTTCAGACTACCCGGTTTTCTTTGCAGTGTGAATCTGTTTTCTTGACATGAGAGGTTCCTATTATCACAGCAGTGCTATGTTCTTGCTAAAGTGGAGCGCTGGTTCTTCTCGATCAACAGCACAACAATCTTGATCCCCTGTTTGCATTTACATTTGCATTTTCATCTGCATGTTCATTAACATGTATTTATGTTGCAGATGCATATTTCTTCCTCGATTCTAGTGATCTTGTTCCTTATTTCTGACATGGAGCCCTTGAAGAGGACATTGGCATACAAGTTTCCAACTCCAGATGTTAGTTCTTTGCGGAGTTTGATCACCATGGCTGACAGAAAGGTGATGGAGGACTTTAAGCAGTCTTATAGGAAACTGTTGGGATGTGTCTGCAAGCCTTCAGCATATGAGATCAGTGGTGTCTATACTCTTCTGCAGTTCTATGACCCACAACTGAGGTGTTTTGTCTTTCCGAATTATGTTATGGTACCTACTCTAGAGGAGTATTATGAGCTGTTATGTGTTCCTGTCTTAGATTAGATGCCATTCTACCACATTGATGTTGAGCCTGATTTGGCTAAGCTCGCTGCTGCGCTGCATTTGGATATGTCTGAGTTGAGGGGGAAGTTGGTCAAGAAGAATGGGATGTATGGTTTTCCTTTACCTTTTCTGGTTGACAAAGCTCAGCAGTTTGCCAAAGAGGGTTGTTGGATCGTGTTCAGTGTCATCTTAGCTCTTTGTATATATGGCATCATACTATTCCCTAACATTCCAGATTTTGTAGACACAAATGCTTTCTACACTTTTGCTTCGAGGAATCCGGTACCTACTCTTCTCGGAGATATTTATCATTCTGTCCATTATAAGAATGAAAAGCGAAGGGGAAAGATTGTATCTTGATGCGTTCCCTTGTTGTACAAGTGGTTTATGAGTCATTTGCCTAAGGCAGGTCCGTTTGTTGCTACTGCTGGTACTTCAGAGTGGTCTGCACGTCTGATGGGTTTATCTGCTGATAACATTGCCTGGTTTGACAGAGACATGCTTGGTACAGAAATTGTGTATAGTTGTGGCGGATTTCCTAACGTCCCTTTGGTCGGAAGGAAAGGGTGCATCAACTATAACCCATCTTTGTTAGTGAGACAGTTCGGGTACGTGCTGAGAGGGCCTCCGAAGGATGAAGAGATACAGGAATCTCTGTATCTCACCGGGTTATTGGAGGGTGATACTTTAGCCAGAGTTGAGCATGCTTGTTGCAGTATCCACAGGAAGGGAAAAGCCCTGTTGGGGAAAAGTAATAGTCGAGCCTATGATCCTTACCTGACTTGGATTCGTGAGAGAGCTACTACGTTTCTGATGCCATTTCCTTCGGTTGCGCCTTTGTATCCCCTCATGATTGAGGAGCCTACCACTGTCGACATTCATAAGTACAACCAGTTATGGTTTGAAAAAGAAGAGTTGCGGAAGACGAATGAGAAGTTGGAAAAAGAGATTGCTCAACTTCGAAGTGAGAAAAATGAAGCGACTTATTCTTTGAAAAAGCAGATTGAATTGGTAAACAGGTTAGGTACGGACTTGACCATGCAGATTAGCGCCAGGGAACGCTTGGGTTTGGATTTAAAGGCCGTCAGTAATATTCTTTCCTTTAAGAAGGACTTAGATAAAGCTTATTTGGAGATTTCCAAGTTCAACGCCCAGTGGAACACTACCCTTTCCAACAATAAGGAGCGCGTAGATAAGTTGAAGCAGCAGATCACCAGGCTGAAGACTCCGTTGGGAGCTAAAGATGAGAAGATTGCAGCAGAGACCTCACTCAGGTGTGACACTGAGTACAGACTGAACAAAGCTATTGCAAACTTGAAGGATTACAGTTCAAGAGCTGATTCCAAGAGATGCAAGCTTGAGGAATGCTTTGGGGAAGGAGCCTGGGAAGACTATGCTGAGGGCCTACAACGCACCATTAGCCAGCAAGAGCTGCTTATTCAGGGGATACTCACCAGACCAAATCATCCCGAGACGCAGGAGTTGCTAGAGGATTTCAGGTCTCGTCATCTGGCTTGATTATCTTGTTTTCTGTCTGTAGTTGTTGCTTATGCTTGTTGTATTGGCCATCACCAGACCTGTTGGTTGAGGTCCTTTCTCGTTGTACTCAGTTGATATGATTGTACACTGCCTGCATGGATTTCCATTTATATATGAGGAGTTTCTACTATATGCTTGTTTATGGGGTTTTCCATTGTCGTGTTTTTCTCCCAGAACTAGAATCGAGGGGGAAAGTTCTCTGTTGCATGCATACATGTCTTCATTTTGCATTTTTGCATTGCAGATGCATCAGAACTGTAATCTTATTTCCTGTGATGCGTTAGTGTGTTTCAGGATTACTGATCGAACAACTCACCGGTATGCCGCCAGGGGGATCAGAGAAAAGTAATTGAGCAGGTTCAAGCATATTTGAGGGAAGTCTGAGGCCATATGGGGAAGTTCATAGTGGAAATGCAAGCGTTGCGTCTGGATCAGAAGATGCTTATGGAGGAAAACTATCAGTTGAAGACTCAGTTGGGTTTGGTCACAGAAGTGTTAAGGGGTGTACTAAGAAAGGAGGAGGATCAAGTGCCCGAGGTTGTGGCAGAGATGGTTGTTCCACCTTTACCTGTGGAATCTCTCCCTAGGCGTGATGTGCCTCCAAAACCTGCTGCACAATCTGAGAGTCCAGAACTTCCCTGTCAGCAGCTATCTTCTGGTTCCCGAGACAATCCTAAGACTAGAAGATATGCTCAGAGGACGAAATAGACTGACAGGATCATTGACCAGATCCCTATGACATATGCTCAGCTCTTGCAACTCTTGCTTCAACTTCGGTTGGTCAAACTTCGGACTATGTCTCCATTAACTAGGGAGCTACCACCAGGCTATGATACCAATGCTCACTGTGATTTCCATTATGGGGCACCACGACATAACATTGAGACCTGCAAAGCTTTTAAGCATAAAGTTCGGGACTTAATTGATTCAAAGGCAGTTAAGTTCGCGTTGGGCGACATGAGTGTATCAGACGATCTCCTTCCAGTCACTACAGAAGAAGTGGATATTCCTGTCTTCGTCCCTGAGGCTGCATTAGGTCAGGATCATACCTTGCAATTTATGACGTCAAAATCTCCATGCCCCCAACTATTGCATGTTCCTAGGCCAAGCTTGAGGATGAAAGTACCTGAACGAAGGGAATCCCCGATATCTCGGACCCAGTCTCTAGACGCTTCAATTGCTCAGAATCAACAATCTCTGGGTCTTTGCATCGGACATCATTTCCCCTCCGGAGTCAACGGTCATACCGTCATCCACCACATCGGCACGCCAGTCAAAGACCGAAGAAGCCAGAAAGGCAGTTCGCTCGGTTGTCCATGTCATACAGTCAGATATTGCCATATTTGATCAAGGGTGGTTTGATAATGCTAAAGAAGATTAACCCAATGATTCCTCCGTATCCGCCAGGTTTTAATGCCAATTCCCGTTGTGAGTACCATGCTGGGGCACAGGGGCATTCAATTGAAAACTGTAAGGTGATTAAGAGACAGATTCAGACTCTGTTGGACTCCAACATGTTCTCGATCATGCCTCAGGGTATTCAGATTAACGATCTTCCTTCATCCAACGGTGTGGGTGTATCAGTTCATGATATGGAGGAATTTATCGAGAGCAAATGTTCAGAGGAGTACCAGACTAACCTTAACGAGCAATTTTGAAGATGGCTAATCCAGCAGCAAGTCAAGATCTAAAAGCTCGGTTCCCCGAAGCTGGCAATTTGGCAGTCTCTTTTGAGAAGCTTATCAGAGCATTTCCCCATGAAGTCCAATTATTTTGACGTACAAAAGAGTTAATCACCCTGTATCTTTCCTGATGTTTCTTGAAGATCCCATTTTATCTCTTCGTTTAAGGAATTTCTAGAGGCTTGGATGTTATTTCTTGTTTGAAAACTCTAGCATTTTGTTTGAATGATCCTACTGCTATGTGGGTCCTGCTTTACCTTTTTTCCTAGAGTGTCAGTCAGTCATGTTTGAACCTGTTGGTCAACTACTCTAGATATTCCCCAATGGAAACCGTCTTTCCGGTTCTATCTCCAATGAGGATATTTTGTTGTCGTTCTTTCTAAAGTATCAGCCAGTCATGCCTGAACCTGTTGGTCCATCACTTTAGAGTTTCCCAATTTATTTTTGTTCCCCAGTGAGTGGATACTCATTGTGTTGACTCTATTCCCATTTTCTTTCGTTTGCGTCTACATTTTGCATTTATCATTCCATCATTTTCATCATATTAGAGTTTATTTCATGTCAGCATTTGTAGGATAGTCTCTTTTGTCCATAGCATTGCATTTCATTGCACCTGAGGGCAAATTTTTTGGTTATCTGTATTTAAATACCTTTCACCATGATTTCATGAAGATATTCATTGTTCACGTCATCCGATGAAAATGTTTAAATAGAGGCAATTGTTATGCCCCAAAATTTTACCCTTAGATTCCTTAATCTTGTGCTCATCATTTTAGGTTAATCATTCACGCATAGCTAACCAATTTATTAGATTTTGTTTGCTTCATTTGTAAAGTTAGGGTTTCTGCAAAAGGATGAAGGCTTTGTGTGTGCTCACAGTCCACTTCAAGTTATGTTGAATTCCTGTAGAGATAAAAGAAGGATATGCCCTCATTCTTATGGTCCCTTAGCCAATACAAGGTCAATACTCCTCAAGATTTCTCAGAGTTTTCCCCAAGGAGGATTAGAGTTTTTTGTTCTTTGGTTTTGAGGATGGTTATTTGAGAATTTGTTGGAATTTTGTAGTGTGTTGCATTACAAGTGATATCCTTACTTTCAAGGGTTTCTTAGGGCATAATTTAGTCTTATTCGTGAAGTTGGATCATTAGTCTTCAAGTGGAAGAGTTTGGATTTTGGTAGTTTGTGAACCATATGCTTTTAAAATGATAAAATTTAGATGAAAAACTTGGAATCGAGTTTGGGCAAGTAAATTTCAAATTGAAGTTCAAGATTCATTTCTTTACAAGGTTCAAGTGAATTCACTATGTTTTAACTTCAAATCCAAATTCGAACTTCATGTTCAAGTTGCAATTTCAAAGAGGTTTTGTATCAGTATTCAAGAATTTTTTATTCAAAAGAGTTTTTTTCACCAAGTGCAAGATTCATATTTTTCACAAAGGATTCAAGGTTCAAAGTTCATTCAACTCATCATGGGATTCAAGCCTTTTTAGTTATCATTCAAATTTTGGAAATTACATGATTCAAGCTCTAATTAAATTATGATTTAATGTGTCTCATTTTTTGAATCCATGAATTTTGGCAAAATGTGATTTATGTAAAAATTCAGAGAGATTTGCATTTAGTTTGCATCATGTTTAATCTTAAGATTCAAGAAATTCAAGATTCATGTTCAAATGAGAAGAGTTTTAATTCAAAGGAAATTTGACATAATCCAAGGGGATTAAATTCCACTAAAATCAAGGTTTCAAATTATCATGAAAATTCAAAATTTGAAATAGTAAAAGTGCAATCCAATTCAAGAAAATTTCAAAGTACATTCAAATTTCAATATCTATTCAAAATTCCAAGTTAGTCATTCTCCATGACAAAGCTACAAAGCTACAAGAATTCAAGCACATGCCAAGATTAACTAAGGACCATTTCCAAAAATTCAAACTCAAATTCAAATCATCATTCAAAATCAAAACCCAAGATTGTTCAAAAGCTATCCATAAGCCAAATTCATTGCAATTTGAAGAATTACAAGATCAAATCCAAAAAGGGTACCAATATTTATCACAAGGAAATGTTATGAAAGTTACATAATAAATCCATAAGAGGGTTTGAAGCATTTTTAATGGAAGAAAAATCCTACATGTGATAAGGTTCCAGTCCAATGTATTCATCGCCATTCCAAGATCCAAAATACAAGACAAAATCATGAGCTATAGTTCAATTTTTTAAAAAAAGAACTAAAACTTCATGCTTCACGCCCCATACCGATCTCGTAAACATTTATCCATGAGTGCCTGACTTTGTGTTCTTGAATAAATCTACCATACAACTCCACAATGCACATGAAAAATGCCTTCAAAGACACCCAATGATCCTGAACAGCATATGGGAGCAATATATTTGTTTTCCCAACACCTTTATGTGCTCTATTCTAGCCAGAATATGGTTCGACCGACATTCCTGCATGTATTTAAGAGCCTATTCGACAACACAACCGCAATTTCTTTTAGAAGTTGGAATCCTGCATTTGGATCACAAGCTCTCACTTTGGTTCTTTGAAGCAAAGTAGATACTTCCTCCGTTATGATGCATCATTTGGGAATTTGAAATCCATATCAGCCACGCCTGTACAAGGGTAGAAAACAAATTGCATTTGGTGAAAAATCCAACATTCTAAATTTGACTAACATCAAACACTCAATCCTACAGTTACCAAAAACCAAACTCCTTATCTTTCGGCCTTATTTCCGTCCAAACATCTCCAAAGCCATTATCATCATCATCAAATGCACATGAAATGGAAAAGAATCAATAGTCAAAAAGTATTTCACAACAATCAAACACAATCAAGACTAATTCTTTTCTTTCCAAAAACATGTGTTAAGATGGAAGAGAAGAGTTATCAACTGAACAAAGCAAGTTTGCAAAGTATAACCGACACAATCAAGCATGTCGACATGAAAATGGAAAGATCATTTGAGTCACGTATTCACAAGTCGGACAAAATTGATTTCCTTTCCAAAACAAGGTTTGACAGAATATCGAACACTTGAATTCAAAATCTCATTTATGGGGTTATAAAAGGATAAACAGATACGCAACAGGGAGAGAACAAAATTTCAAAGTTCGTAAAAACATCATGATATTCGCATAGCTTTCACACACAAAAACCAAAAAATAAACACACGCATAGTGTAGAACATACACCGAGAAGAAGAGGCGGACAATATCAACAGAAAGATCCACGAAAGTTCGAAACAAGATTCACGCACCAAATTAAAGGAAGAACGTCATTGAAGAACAACACATTTACACTCATTGTGGAAATTCAAGCATAAATACAATTGAAGGAGGGGATCAGAGAAAGGAGAAGACTTATCGCCAAAGTCGTCGATATTGTCGAGCTCGCCGTGTTGAAATTCTTCAAAGGTATGAAATCACATGTTTGAATTGAGTAAGTTTTTGTGTCAATTTCAATCCCATTTACATATTTTTGATGTGGTAATTATTTGGAATTGGGGGGTTGAATCTTGACCGTGAATCCAAATTAAGGTTGAAGTTGAGATTGACGATAGAAACGAGCTTGAGCGAGGAAGTTCTGATAAGCTGATGGTGTTCGTGTCGCCATGAGAGGAAGGAGCTTGCATGAGGAAGGAAGCAGCAAGACTGTTAGAAGAAGGAGTTTGCAAATGGAAAGTGAGATTTGGGAGAGAAAGGGGAAAATGAGAGAGTGAAAGTAGGATATGAGGGTGAGTCGTACTGAGGTTCTCATAACCCTCTTTTGAATTTGTGACTCGGGTGGGCTTAATGAACACAAAGCCCGGTTTTTTCCCCTTTTCCTTTTTGTTGTTTTTCGCTATTGTGTGTGAATGGGCCATAACCAGTTGTTTTTTTTCATTTATTTATCAAGTTTTATTTAGATTTTAATTAATAAATTAATTTACATTATAGCTTAATTTAGGGGTTTGTTCATTTAGTTTTAATTAGGTCTAGGTATCTAGTTTTAATTAGATTTTAATCTATCTAATTTCTAATTAGTTTTTTCATTAGTTATTAATTAAATTTTGGTTTATTTAACTTTTCTAAATCAAATTTTTTTAGTTTTAATTCGTTTTATTCAATTGTTAAGATTAGTTCTGATAATCCTCGTTTTTTTTATTCTGGATATACTTAGTGTCGATCTCACATTTTTTCTTCATGGCTAATTTTTGTTAATCTTGGATACGCATTTTATTTAATCGTTTGATCTTCATGATATCCATCGTAAGTTGATTATTGACTTGATATTTGCCTTGTATATCATATTATTTTGTTCATTCTTAACTATGTTGATTGCATTTCCATTCCAAAGGAAAAAGTCTCCTCTCATTGACTGCCATGTCAATTTTAGCCTAATGTTAGGTCCCTATCCTTCATCCTAACCTTAGGGTCAGTGTCGCTGCACTCCATATAGGTGTCCTTCCATGGATACTTATTTTCCTTTCCTTCATCATAGCCTTAGGATCAGGAGTCGTCGCACTCCATGTAAGTTCCTGCCATAGACACTTGCTTATCTTTCCCTTTCAACTTAAACTTAGACTTGGAGTCGCCGCACTCCATGTAAGTGTCTTGCCATAGATACTTACTTTCCCCTTGGAACCTTGACCATAGTTAAGAGTTCCTCGCCCTCGTTGAGGGAAACTACGAATGCTTTAATTCTATTCGCGTCAGGATATATAGGCACGAGATGCGATGTCTTGGCGAATATATTTATAAATAACACTTTAGGTCTCCTTTCAACTCTTTAGTAGTTAACAGATAAAAAATAACACAAATATAAAATAAGAGGTTCCTGTAGAGTACTACAAATACTTTGGATGCTAACACCTTCCTTAGGTATAACCAACCCCCGAACCTTAAATCTCCCGCATTGCTTTTACATTGCAATTAGGGTTTTCGTTCTTTACCCTTTCCTTTGGATAAATCAAAGCTCGGTGGTGAATTTCAAAGATTTTTTATTCAAGTTAATTAATAGCTTGATATCCGATTCTCACCGCAACAAAATCCCTCAATGATTGTGATGAATAGGTGTGATATCTCCCTTTAGAGATGACAAATTCTCTCTCAAAAACTCTTTTAGCTTCAATCTTGACCTTTGAACAAGACACAAATACTCTTTTAGCTTCAATATTGGGCTTTGAACAAGACATAAACACTTTTTATCTTCAATCTTGGGATTTGAACAAGACATCAAACATTTTTCCTCCCAAAGAATAAGAGGAACTACAAGCGCTTTGATTTCCCCAAATCTCTTTACGGGAATATGTAGGCATAAGATTGTGAAATCTTAGCGAGTGCACTGATAAAAAAACATTTGGTCCAGATACCTTTCCAAAAATAATAGAAAACCCTAAAACAAAAAAAAAACATTTCCTCAAAGAATAAACTTTCCCCACCTGACAGCAAATGGACTCAATAAAGCAATTCAAACAGTAAAAACATATGCAAATAAAGGTTCCTATAGATTACTATAGATGTTTTGGGTGTTAATAACTTCCCTTTGTATAACCAACCCCCGATTCCAAATCTCTTTGCATTTATAGAGAAAACACTTGCGCACATGTTAGTTTAAGATATCTTCCCCCTTCCTTTTAAGCTTCATAGAATAAATATAGAAATCAGAAAGTGACACCAAAAGCGGTAGTGGTCGCGTCACAAACCGATGCTACAATATCAAGGATCATTCTCTAAAAAAATTGTGTCACATAAAAAGAAAAGAGGATAATCTCGTCTTAATCACAAACTTTTGTCAATTAATCAAAGGTAACCTATCACGATCCCAAAGTGTAGAAAATGATATCGATGATCATTCACTACAAATTTAAAATAATGAAGGTTAACAACTTCAACAACCAACCTTTATGAATAAAAAGTCTTCATGGACCAAAAATGAAATTGAAAATAAAAGCGGTTAATGTGAAATGAAAATGGAATGAGATAAGTAAGAAAAGAACATGTCTAATCCTAATCATGGAATTTAATTGATAAATCAATAATCCACAATTTTTAGATGTTCATCGACCAAAATTGAAATAGGAAGTCAAAAAAGAATTTAATAAGGGACAAAAAATAAGAAAAAAAAAGGAAAATCAAAAATCAAATATTTTTTTTGCCAAAAAACTTGAACAAATCTAAAACAAAATGTAAGAAACCTTTTTATTAAAAATAAAACAAATAAAAGTGAAATTAATTAAAAAAACATAAATAAAAAGGGAGGAGGGGTATGTTGAATCTATGGGGAGGTAGAATCATACTCCCCAAAAACCCATCACCTATCACCTACTCCCCAAAAACAATACACGTCTGAATTAACAAAAATACAAGGGTGGTATGCTATATCAACCATGAACATGGGCTTATAAGACCCAAACCAATCATGAAACACGGTCCACATGATATGAGGTTTTTATTTCAAAGAAACATAAAGTTAAAGCATGCTCTATCATTTTAAACAACAGGTCAATGTTTCCACCTTCTTAGAAAAACAACAGGTCACTTTAAACAAATTCATAAAAGAACACAACTATCAAAATACACAAAGTTCTCGCCCCGACCATCTTCTTATGATGCTCGATTCTTTTGCTCAAACTCTCTCGTGTTTTCGGATTTGTCTCATAATGCTTTCATTTCAAATTTTCTATCTCTTGCGCTTCCGTTTTGGGTTCACGATTTAGTTTCGAAGGTTTGTGTTTTGCATTTGGTTTCAATTTGTTCGGTTTCGTTTTGATTTATCTTCATATCAAACTCTCTCTCTCTCTCTCTCCATGTATGAGTTTAATGGTTGTGTGGTTTTATGATGGTTTAGGGTCTGTTTGGATTTGAAAGGGTTGAAGGGAGGATTAGTGAAGGTTTATGGTTGTGGGTGAAGAAGAAGGATTAGTGCGTGATTTGAACATATGATGTTGAAGTTTTGTGATTTTGGACTCTGTGAGGTGATGAAGATTGAAGGGAGTTGTTGTTGTTCGATTTGGGTTGAATTAGGATTGAAGAAATTTTGGGAGAAAATCTGTTACAGAAACTTTGAGGGAGAGGAATGAAGGTTTCAGGGTCTCTTTCTTCTTTCTGGGTGATGAAGGCGTGTGCGTTATATATGAGAATGAGGTTGTTTTGAATGAATGAAATTGAGACATTGTTTCCTTGTCGTTTGAGTTCATTTTGCTGCGTTTTCCTCTTTGCAATTTACAGGCTGTGTATTTGTAGCTTGGTGCGTGAAATGCGCATATTGGGTATGAGTCTAGGGCTGGAAATGAGTCGAGTCGAGTCGAACTCACCTCAGCTCGGCTCGACTCGTTAAGAATTGTTCGAATTCGAGTTCGAGTTCGAGTTCGACACGAACTTTTTTTTAAGCTCAAACTCGACTCGTTATAAGTTCACGAACAGTTCGGTTCGACTCGTTAGGTTCATCTCATTAGGTTCATCTCACATGGTTCACGAACTTAAAAACTATTTTTTTAAATATATATATTTTTTAGTATATTTGACATTTTAAATAAATATATATTTTTAAATAAAATATTAAAATAAAATAAAAGTTATCATATTGAAATTTAACTTTATCTTTGAAATCTACTAATTCAAAACCTACACAACTTTCAAGAGATACATTTGAGAGTCTAATTCAAAAACTACTAAATTGAAGATTAAATTTGTCTAAGTTTTGAAGTAAATATTTAAACCTAATCTTAAAGACAATATAATTCTTTTCATATGTAACCGAGTTGACTCATGAACCTAACGAGTCGAACTATGTATAGTTCAAGTTCAGCTCATTTAGTTAACGAACTTAATTTTTCGCTCATACTCAACTCATTTGGTTCATGAACCTAGTTCAACGATTTAATTGTCGAGTCGAATTCCGAACTATCTTCGAGTTGGTTTGGTTCATTGCCAGCCCTAGGTATGACATATTAAGAAGTTTTGTGTTGTGAGGCTACCTTATGAGAGACATGTTGAGGGGTCACGCGCGTTGCAAATTCTCTATGTGGAGTAATGGTTTTTTGTTGAGGTTATGCAGATTTTCAATTTCATGGCTCAAGATTAGTTGTACAACTTGTATTGAAGGTAATGATTGTTGTGGGGCGTTTTGGTATTGGTGATGCGTATCGTAGGCGTGATTCGTATTATGGAGTTTCTGCGTGACTACATGTTGTGCATCGTAGTTTGTGAATAAAACAAAATTAATGTTGTTTTAGAATGGCTATTGGCAATATCAATATTTATGATGCTAATCTGAAAAGTGTTGTTGTTGTGCTAGCTGATGGAAAAATGCATGGGACATATTCTTGAAGGTATTGTGTGTGTTGTGTGAATCATGAAATCATGTAGCTTGGACATGGGCCAATATTTGGCTTTGTGTAGTGATGGATTATGGGTATTGCAAGTTGTATCATAATGATTTTTGTGAATTTTGCAAAATGGACTCTTTTCTTAGCACATGGGCTTGATATAAAAATATGGTAATTAGCCTCTTGGTTGTAACTCATGAACTCATTGTGTGTTTTGTACTTCTTTTTTTTTTTGTGATGGCCTTTCTTTATTTTGGTAACATTTTTGTGATGGAAAATGAGCTTTTGTAATGATTTTGGAATTTGATTTTTTTTCACTCTCTATTTTAACTATTTAATCATGCTTGAAAAGAAAAATTAAGCCATGAGAACTTGGAACTCGTGATTCCTGATTAAAACCACAATTATTAAAACTTGAATCCTCGTTAGAACCAAGTTCCAAAATTCTTAACTTGTCTGAAAAGGATGCAACTTGAATTGACCTTGAGAACTAGAATCGATCATGAAATATTCTTGAATTCGTCTTGAATCTCGAGGAACCAAAATCTTCACTGTGAACCCAAATGAACAGGAACATTCCTTGAGATCCAAGGATTATGACTTGAGATATGTACTTCAATACACTGCACATAACCCTAATTTGAAAATGCCCTGCTCTCTGATGATCCTTAATCATGAAGTATTGATAAATTGACACCCTGACCTTGATCTTGAAACAAGCCCTTACCTGACCACACCTCCACTTAAACTAAAAACATCACTGCACACACTCACTTGACTTGATACCCTTAAATGAAACTTGATTCAATTCAGTATTGCGAAACCCTGAGTTTGGACAACAAGCAGTAGCAACATATTTATTTATTTTTTGAATAATGGTTAGTGGATGGAAGTACAAAAGGTGAAAGCTATATACTGGTAGGACAAATTTGGGGTATGACACTTTGTAAATGAGGTTTCTTCTCATTTTAAAACACACCAAATTTTTAAATAAAAATCCATCTTCTTCTTCTACTACTAGTATCTTTATTCTAAAATTACTTTTTGTAAGAATTATCATAGTGCTAAAAGTTTTGAAAAGTCTTGTGAGAGTTTTGTTGTAATATGTGTTGTGCTTCATTGATTTATTCAAGAGAGTAACTCTCTTGTGTATTATATTTTTAAAGACTAATGGTTGTAAAATAAATCTGAGAAAAACTTAATTTTAGGTATTTGAGCTTGTTATGTCTTTACAACTATGTTTAGTTCTTAAGCTTAGCATGGTAAAAGCACTTGCTTGGTTTAAACAACAGCTTGTGTAAAAATTCTTGTTTCGTTTGGAGGTTAGTCATTGCAAAATATCTAGTTTAGTTGTAAGAAGGTTTGTGGAAATTTTTTTGAAAAGCTCAAGTCTCTTTTTACTGAAATTCTCAAGAAGAAACTCTTAAGGGCGGGCATAGTTTGCCAGGCTTATATAAATATCCAGTGCAGTTTCTCTAACTTTATCTCTTTATTTTATGTCACATACTTTTATTTCCTCACTAATTCCTAAAATTGCTTTTTCATGAGAATTGTATAAATCTATATTTCACTTTCTTTAACTCTATCTCCTTACTTTCTACCATTTAATTTTATTTCCTCTTTAATGCCTTTTTCTTTGCTGCTTAATATCTGTTGGACTAATATAAAATCAATTTTAAAAAATAATTTTTTAAAATAATGTCAAATTTTAAATAACATAACTCACACCTCCTTCATCTTATATCCAGAGTCACTTGGTTAATAAAGCCCATAAGATTCACAATAAAGTCCATTTAGCTAGAAAGTTGGAGACTAAATAAGCCATGTATTGTGACAACCCAATCAACTCAACAGAAGGAGTTCAAGGGAACCAAGGTCATAGAATTTTAACTCAGAGGCATTTTATTATTGAAGGGAAAAACCTTCACAAACTTAATCTACTTTTATATAGTAGGTGTATTTTGCTCATTATAACTTTCATCCTAGTACTTTTGCATTCATTAAGCCTTTGGAGAATCCAACGAGAAATAATTTGTATAATCAGGTCAATCCTTAATGTAGACTTGTACGTATGTCGAGAAGACTACCAGAAGTAGTATGAAAATTTAGTATGCTTAAATATTTTGGCTTCGATAATTTTTTGTAAGAAAACATTACATCTTACATTGGGGGACAAACATTTAGCCTAATAGTAGGAACATTGAGGCATGTTATAAGATTGCATCCCACCTTTATCTACTAATATCACAACATATGTAGCAATATTTGATATGTCAATGCCAACTCCCATGAGTTTGAATTTCCAAGACAAATTAGTGATTATGTTAGTTAAAACCCCATTTTACTAATATAATGAGATAATAAGATAATATATTTGTTGTGAATTGATGTCGTTATGAACAAGATAAAGTATAAGAAAAAGATTGAGTTTCTTGAACAAATACAACAAACTCTATTTGGTTTTATAAAAGATAGAGAAGAAGAAAGAAGAATAATAAGAATTGGTTAAGTCTATTTTACTATTCCCTTTCTCAATGAGGGTTCAAAGATTACAAGCGAATACCAACAATTAACCTCTTTCAACAACTTAATAGAACTAGTTTAATTATAGACTACTAAGCTAACTTAGGCTACAAACTAACTTAACTATTGAGCTTACAAGAAATGTCCAATTTGACATGCTAACTTAAACACAAAGTTAACATATTTCGACAGCATGTTTGAACAAACTTCGACTATAGCATGTATAACTCTTGTCGAACCAAAAAACTACCTTTGTCAATACTAAAGTTCGATCCAAATACCAAATATATGTTTGAAACTCATGTAACTGATCTAGCACTATTCTATAAAATGTAGAGCTATCTTTCCTTGTTTTACACATATGTGTTATTTTTCCTAGTTTTACATGTTACACAGCCAAACTTAGCATGATACAAATTAAAAAAATTAAGAGTATTAGAGCAAAAAAATTCTTTATTTTTTTAAGAAACTGTGATCTCTAGTACCTCAAATGTAAACTTAAAATATTGCTAGTTCCATGAACAACACTAAACTTAATTATTTGCATTAACAAGAAAGAATAAATTTTTTTATCTAACTCCAAAGACGATGGAAAGATTAATCTTTCAAGTCAATAATAGAATTTTAATTTTGCTATGTCACCGAACAAAATGACCAAGGCTAAAAGAGGTTAACAACTGATAAGTTTATTACAAGATGGCTTGAAAAGGCCCGAGTTAAAAAAAAAACAAGTGACTTAGTGTGTATAACATCAATTAGATATCATTCATATTTTTTATCTTTTAATCCGCATTTATAAATTCAATAACAATAGAGCATCCTCATTTCATTTTTTAAAATCTTTTTGATTTGCACTTGTGGTAATCATTGGTATTTGAGCAATGCTCTTAAAATGAAAAAAATTATCAAAGAAGTAGTTCATTTATTTCAATCAACAACACAAATACTCAAAACTAAAAATAAAATAAAAAATACTAAAAAAAAAATGGAAAATCAAATCACACAAATATGTGGGTTACATGACACAAATAATACATAATATTTTTTCTTTCTTTTGTTTGGTAGGAATCTTCTTAACTTGAATTATTGACGATGTTGCTTCCATATCTTTATCAATTTTTTTTTATTTCATTTGTCTTGTTGCTAAAATAGTTTTTAAAGATATTCTTTTGTTGAATATTTTCTTGTTTGATATCTACATATATATACAAATAGCTGAATTTGAAGTTTTATCCAAAACTAGATCATTCCACTTTGTATTCTTTTTTTTTCATATATATTTTTCACCTCAAATTCTTATAATCTTGATTCAATTTTTTCATCTTATGATGTGTATTTCTCTTCTTCTAGTTATTTCTCATCTCGTCCTTTATCGACTACTTCTCGTTAATCTTTGATTTTTCTCTCAACTTCATCATTCATAGGATTATCCAACTTATTTTCATTAAAACATTTACTTAGTTGAGCTGACACTTATTTAGATAACTGCCCGATTTGAATTTTAAGATTTTTTATGGAAACTTCTTGATTTGATATCAATATTTCCATGTTGGAGTTCATTGCTTCATAGTTACTTTAAGCCATCTTCATGAATTGGTTCCTCTAAAGGATATTTTTTTATTAAAATTTTGACATTGATTATTACTTCATTTAAATTTTGATGATCTTTCCACCACAAATTAGAAGCCTTGGAGTAAGGATTTGTCTTTTGAAAATGTTCAGAATAATGAGTCTCTTCAACGTATTCCTCTGATACACAATCGCCATTGACATGACCTTCATCACATAAATCACATTAAAATACATGCACTTGATTATAATTTTCTTGATGTAGGTTATGGACAACTAATTGTTTGATAAAACTTTAATTTGTGTTAATATAACAAGTTTTCTATCAAGTTCAATCATACATTTCTTTCTTGGAGCTCTTTTACTTTATGTGCGGTCTTCTAAATAAAAAAGTAATCCTCCAAATTCTCTACTTAGCATATAGAATAAAAAAAACTTCAATAGCATTATACAATTAAAAAATAACTAATACGTAAAAATAGTTAAAAATAACCAAAACTAATAACAAAGCAAAAATAAATAAAAAAGAAAAGAAAAACTAAGGAGTTATAATAGTAAATTCTATTCTAAGTTCACAAATTTTCAACATTTCAATCATACCATAATATGTTTTCAGGTTATGGAAATTCAACATCATAATTATATTATATTTTAATTTTAGTTCATGATAATAAAAAATTACAACTATACCATAATTTATTTATAGTTTATAAAATTTCATTATCATGTATATATATTTTACTTTTAACTTATGAAAATTCAGCATCATACCTATATCATGATTTATTTATAGTTTATGAAAAACTAACATCATAAATATAACATGTTTTACTTTAAGTTCATGAAAATTCAACATTATAACGATACCATTCAACTTTTAGCTCATGAAAATTTAACATCACAACTATACCATATTCCATATATAACTCATAAAAACTCAACATTTAAACAATACCATATTTTCCTTTTAATTCATAAAAATTCAATATAATAACTATACCATACTATATAAAATCCAAAAAACAAAATCTTATTACAAAACTTTAATGAAGTTAACCAAAGTATAGAGAAAAAAGTGAAAGATATAAAACTATAAAAAGAGTTTATTTTGTTAGAACAAAGTAACATTTATTAGTTACTCATTTCATGTCAAGCAACCCATTTTTTTTATAACCAAACCATTTTTTATCATAAAATCATATTATATATCTCAGTGAAATGGTTTCAAACCGATTAAAACCGACTTTATTACAAAATAGATTTCATACATATTTTTTGAAAACCATTTAAGTTGTCTTCATGTAAATATAAAAATAAGGTTTAAATAAATAAATATAAATATAAATATAAATAATATATATATATATATATATATATATATATATATATATATATATATATATATATATATATATATATATATATATACTACAAATTATATTTTATAAAATAATTAATAAATAATAAATTATGGATGTTATGAATCACCAATACTACATACCAAGTATGTGCATTGGTATGACATTAATTTAAATTTAAGAGTACTGCAAATATTATTAATTTTTAAACAAAAAAAGCAATACCTACAAAGAAGAAAAATATTAAATTTGTTTACAATCTAATTTTTTTGAGAGCTGTTATTTTTTTAAAAAATTTATTACGTGTTGTTTTTCATAAAGTAAAACTTTTTTTTCAAAAATAATTCTTTACCAATATTTCAAATCTAAAAATATATTTCCTTAGCATTTTTTAGACAAAACACAAATCGACGGGAAGAAAAGAAATTAATAATAAATTTGTAAATTATTAGAATATATTTTTCATATTTGAAGTATTAGTCATAAAAAAACTTTTTATTTGTTATTTTTACAATTTACGGAAAAAAGTAAAATACTAAATTTGTTTGCAAGTTATTTTTTGTAAAAATACTTCTTACATGTTTTTTTATAACGTTGAACAATATTTTTTATTAAAAAAAATATATTTTTTAAGATATCCTTTATCAATATTAATTATATTTATCCAATGTAAAAAAATTTATAAGGATAATTTAATAACTTTTAGAAAACAAATTCATCTAAAAAAGAGAGTTAAAAGTAAATTTTTTGGAATTCATTTTTTAGAATTCATATTGACATTTTTATTATATGTTTCAGAGAAAAAAACAAAAGTAAACTGGTAAAGAAGAATGAAACTTAAATTAATTTTCATTTTTAAAGTGGTTACCTTTGTCAAAAAATTTTATTATCTATGTCTTTTTCCTTGAGAATGATTGAAAATAAATTTAATGCTCATGCTAAAGAGAAGTGGGTTGATCATCTTGAGAGAGTTTTGAAAAAAAGATCTCTTTAAAATGTCATGTATATTCTTAAAGTATGAATTCATAAATAAAAAATTTATTTATTAAAAATAGGGAATATTTTGGTGGGATAAAAAGAAATACTAGCTAATAAGAACCATGCCAACTAGACCAAATAAATAAAGAAAATAAACTATGAAATCAGGAAGTTAGAGCAACGTCGCAGGATAGGTAATTATAATAACTTATATTTTGATTGATTGAAATGAAGATGTATACATTATATGAGGGGTTTATGGAAGATATTTATCATTTAAAAGTATACAGTTAGTTTAAAATTCACCTATGTATTTAAAATCCGATTTCTTCGTACTAAAAAGAAAAACAATTGAGAATTAAAGAAAAAACAATTGAGTAATGTAGATAGAAAATAATATTGTGATTTTGATTTTTCTAAATACTTTATATTATTATTGTTATTGTTATTATTATTATTATTTTTAAAATATTTTAATCAATAAAATACTTTATTCACATGGATTCAAAAATAATATTATACAAGACGATGAAAGGATCCCGTCCACATAAAACAAAAGCAACAAAAAGATAAAGCCCAATTATTATTATTATTATTATTTTATTTTATTTTTATTATTGATGGTAAAGAGACAAAAAATTTGATTTCATTTTTTTTAAATACTTCATAATACAGTTCATCTATATAATTTATATCATTCCATAATTTTTAAATATTCATGGAGTTTTTAAAATACTTTTTGGAATAATATTAACTGAGTTTTCATATGTGTTTAAAATATTCATGGAATTATATTATGTATATTAGTGATTGAAATTTATCTAATTAAAGTTTGATTGGTTTTTAATGATAAATTAAAATATAAATTGTCTAGCTAATTAATGCAAAGAAATACCTGAGGAAAATATTTATTTTTCATTTTATTTATCAACAAAATAAATTTATCAATAAGCATATATATATATATATATATATATATATATATATATATATATATATATATATATATATATATATATATATATATATATATATATATATATATATATATATATATATATATATATATATATATATATATATATAGAAAAATAAATATATTTTTTTTCTAATTTAATAAAAAAAAACTATTTATCTTAATATTTATCACAAATTTTATTAAACTAACCTAAATCAATAATATAATAGAAAATTCCAAATATCACTTATATAATAATATCATCCTTTTATTAATTGCATCAAAATTATATTTAATAAAATCTTAATTAATATCAATTATAGAATAAACATATATCATCTTAATCAACAATTATGATAATTTAATACATAATATTACATTAATACATAAAGAATACTGGTTTTCTTATGTTTATATCAGGAAGTTTTACCCCATACCCCTACACTTATACCTATACCCCTACATTAAAATTTTTTGGACCAAAATATCCTCGTATAAAAATTTATTATTTTTTATTTTTTTTTATATTTTTTTATTTGTTCACCGGAAGACTTTTTGGAAGTCTTCCGATTCACATTTTTTTCGTTTGTTTACCGACAGACTTTTTGGAAGTTTCCAGTTCATATTTTTTTCGTTTGTTCACCGGAAGACTTTTTGGAAGTCTTCCGGTTCATGTTTTTTTTTAATTTATAATTAATATTTAAAATTTATTAATTTTATATAAAGACCAATTTAGTGAATTTTTGAATATTATACTTAAAATATAAAAATTCTATAAATAGAGAATCATTTTCAGAATATTTTCTATTTGCTACAATTATTAGAATACTATGAGATTAAAATCATTTATTTTAAATGATCATAATAGTAGAATTTTCTCAAATATCTTATTAATCTTAAACATTAATAAATAAAATAAATTTAAATATAGGATATAAGTTTACATTATTCAATATATTTAATCAAATGAAAACATATGTGATAAATAAATAATGTATTTTAACTTAAAATGATCACAATAAGTTAACGTGTAAAATAATATAAATAATAAATTAATAATATATTTTATTTAAAATAATCACAATAATAGAATACGCAAATAATGTGTTTTATTTATAGGACTGATATAGTTTTATTGATTATTTAATTTTGAATACTACTATAAATATAGTATTTAATCTATACTTTAGAACTCACATAAATATAAATATAAAAAATATTGTTTTATTACCCATATTTTTATTTAATTAAAAAAAATTAAGAATATAAATTTATTATTTATTTTTCATTTTTGTTTAATCTTTTTTTATTTATAACTTTTTTGCGTGTTCTGTACTGTGCTTACTTTAAATAAAATATATTATTTATTTTATTAAAAATATTAAATAAAGTGAAATTATTACTTATATTTTAATTTGGTTGATTTATTTAATTGAAAGTTCGATTTAGTTTTTTTTTTTGCAAGCTATATTATTGTGATCATTTTAAATTAAAATACATTATTGATTTATCACATATGTTTTCATTTGATTAAATATATTGAATACAGTAAATTTGCAAGTTTAGTAAGATTTGTTTGCAAATTCTAAATATATAATACTAATGTGATAATATTATGATAATTATAGCAAATAGAAAACATTTCTAAAAAAAAAATTCTATTTATAGAATTTTTATATATTAAGCATAATAGATTTATTAATTTCATATAAACACCATTTTAGTAAATTTTTATCTATTATGTTTAATATATATAAATTCTATAAATAGAAAAAAAAATTTAGAAATATTTTCTATTTGCTATAATTATCATAATATTATCACATTAGTATTATATATTTAGAATTTGCAAACAAATCTTACTAAATTTACAAATTTACCGTATTCAATATATTTAATCAAATGAAAATATATGTGATAAATCAATAATGTATTTTAATTTAAAATGATCATAATAATATAACTTGCAAAAAACAAAAACTAAATCGAACTTTCAATTAAATAAATCAACCAAATTAAAATATAAGTAATAATTTCACTTTATTTAATATTTTTAATAAAGTAAAAATATAAGATATAAATAAATAATATATTTTATTTAAAGTAAGCACAGTATAGAACATGCAAAAAAGTTATAAATAAAAAAAGATCAAACAAAAATGAAAAACAAATAATAAATTTATATTCTTAATTTTTTTTAATTAAATAAAAATATGGGTAATAAAACAATATTGTTTTATATTTATAATTATGTGAGTTCTAAAGTATAGATTAAATACTATATTCATAGTAGTATTCAAAATTAAATAATCAATAAAACTATATCAGTCCTATAAATAAAACACATTATTTGTTTCTTCTATTATTGTGATTATTTTAAATAAAATACATTATTAATTTATTACTTATATTATTTTGCAAGTTAACTTATTGTGATCATTTTAAGTTAAAATACATTATTGATTTATCACATATGTTTTCATTTGATTAAATATATTGAATAATGTAAACTTATATCCTATATTTAAATTTATTTTATTTATTGATGTTTAAGATTAATAAGATATTTGAGAAATTTCTACTATTATGATCATTTAAAATAAATGATTTTAATGTCATAGTATTCTAATAATTATATCAAATAGAAAATATTCTGAAAATGATTCTCTATTTATAGAATTTTTATATTTTAAGTATAATATTCAAAAATTCACTAAATTGATCTTTATATAAAATTAATAAATTTTAAATATTAATTAAAAATTAAAAAAAAACATGAACGGGAAGACTTCCAAAAAGTCTTCCGGTGAACCAAAGAAAAAAATATGAACAGAAAGACTTCCAAAAAGTCTTCCGTTAAACAAACGAAAAAAGTGAACCGGAAGACTTCCAAAAAGTCTTCCGGTGAACAAATAAAAAAATATGAACCTGAAGACTTGCAAAAAGTCTTCCGGTAAATAAATAAAAATAATAATAAATTATTATACAAGGATATTTTGGTCCAAAAAATTTTAATGTAGGGATATACGTATAAGTGTAGGGGTATGAGGTAAAACTTCCTTATATCATAATACATAATATTACATTAATACATAAAGAATACTGGTTTTCTTATGTTTGTGTGAGCTTAAGATACGGTGAATTTATCAAAATTTATAAACCATAAAAGAAAAAAATATATTAAAAAAATAACTAAAAGTATGTTTGGTTGGGGTAAATAGAGAGGATGGGTGGATAGAGAATATTCAATAATTTATGTGTTTGATTTAAATTTTATCACGGAACTTACTTATGCTACTAGATAAACTTGAATGAGTTAATGAAAATAAACATTTAGTCTAATTGATCTTTTCATTCGTTAGTCTATTTAACATTAGTTGAATTTCTTATTTACAAATATTCAAATAAAATAGACTTTTAAATAGGCTAATAGGTCAATCAGACATTCGAAAAGACCAAATTCGTGCAAAAAAATAAGCCTATGATGGCTACATGCCAGATTTAGGTTTTGAATATATTAGAAGGTAGACTCAGACTTGCCAAAGTCTAGTTTTGCTCAACTTATTCTCACCCCTAATCACCAAGAATTACAACACACAAATTCAAAAACATCACCAAATCAAATAGATACTTTAATAAACCATATTAAATATATATGGAAAAAATATATTGTTGATATGAATATTTTTATAAACGAAAGCTAACAAAATTAATTTTATATAAATAAAAAATTGTATTGATGATCCAAATATGTTAATAAACTATATTATTTTTATAAATAAGAAAAAGTGTAATATTGATACAAATATTTTTATAAACGAAAAAAAATATAATGTTAATACTAATATTTCTATAAACATGAAAAAGTGTATTATTAATACTAATACTTTTATAAATAAGAAAAAAATATATTATTAATATAAATATTTTTATAAACAAAAAGAATATATGCGTACCTTACCCGAACTCATGCATATGCATGAGTTTATTAAAACTCATTACTAGTTTAAATGAAGAGGGAGTCACGTTTAATTTTATAGATCTAAAAGTTGCACCACTTAATTTTTTTGTATACATTTTTTTCATTAAACGAAAGGACACCATTTTGGAATTTAGAATAAATAAATAAATAATCAATACAATTTGAAATTCAAACTATTCGTTTTTCCATCTTTCTCTTCATTTCTTTTTTTTTTTAAAATTAAATTATTAATACCTTTATTGTAATTAAAATAATTAAATTAATCAAATTAATATTTATTTACTAATTAAAATTTTAATTAAATAAATAATAAATTTATTAAAATAATTAATTTTTTAATTAAATTATTAATTTCTATTACAATTTAAAAAAAATTAATTTTTTTCGGGTGGGGGCGGGGCGGGTGCAGGTGCACCCGTTCTCTACTGGGGGTGAGTCTGACGGTAAATTTTTACCTTCGATTGGATTTGGGGGCAGGGGCGAGTGTCTTACATGGAGGCGGGTGCGGGTACAGTAAAACCCGCCCCCAACCCGTCCCGTTGTCATCCCTACTTACAATCAAATATCCGTACATGAAAAGACGAGTAATGAAACTCTCATATATTTCAATAACCTTAAAATATAATATATTGATAAATGATAGGTTTTTTTTTGTTGACAACTAACATATGCATTAGTTAAGCTACAAGTATGATTTTGTTGTTTTGTATATATAGTGTTATGATAAGCATGTTCTTTCGTGTAAAATGTATGTTTGTTGATTACATATCTAAGAATAAGAAAAAACACATGGACTTATTTTTTAGCCATTTTAATCTTTTTTGAAATTAAATTTTACTTTTTTGAAAAAAATATAATCTTTAAACCAAGATATAATATCAAGAAATTCTTCACTTGTTAGTCAATTTTCATTTTTTGTTATGGTTCAATCTCAATAATTTTCGGATATTTTAAAAAGAAGACTCAACCTCGTCAGCAAGGTGAATAGTTAAGTGAATTATTATTTAAAAAATGAGGGGATAAATACATCTCCATCTCATATAAGATGAGACCAATTTCTATGCAATACAAGAATTTTCCATAATCAATAACTTTCTTATAAATAACTTTGAAGAAAAAACATAGTTTAGTTATAACTTATCATACCTTCTTATGCAAAATTAAATGTATACTTATTGATAGGAAATTCTCCATTAAAACATGACAATTATGAGACTTTAAACACATTAAATTTAAATCCTTCATAGATACCAAATTTTCAATGTTTGAAGTGTACCCTCCTAGAACATTAATTCCTTGAAGAAACTTACATAAGATAGTTTTTCTTTTCTTGACAAAGTATGAGGTGGCAAAGGTAGAATGCACGACTCCTCTTCTTAATCGATTTCAATTTCGTTCATCTCATACGAGACATGCATATTTTATTTTGAAATTGTATCCCAATAGATTACCTTAGGCTAGAAAATCATTAATTGTTTTGAATAACCTAGTCTTCAATATGAATAATTATTTTATGCACTCATCATATACTTCTACACTTGTCTCACATAAATGCTCCAATTTTTTAATTAATGTATTCAGTTATATTTCTATATAATTTTCCTATTGAATGGGCTCATAAATCAATATAGTTAATATTATAAACTTGAGCTTCTAGTTGAAAAAGTTTTTTTTTTTTAATATTGTTGTTGGGCATTACAATGGGACAAATAGTTAATGATACATATTTGTTGGGCATAACTCATGTCAATAGAACACAATATTTTTTTAGCCTTATAGATTTGACTAAGTTGCACGTTATTCTCAAGCAATATATCTTTTAAAATGATTATCAAGCCGGTGAAGCTCATATCAGACTATTCATTTCTAGCCTAAATGTTATTGATTTTTAAGACCACAAACAATTTTTGGGAGAAAAGAATAACAGTAAGTTTTCCCCGCCATTAATTGGGAGCCAAAAAATTCAATTTACTCAAAGTTCGAGGAACTATCAATGGACATATACCTTAAAATTCAAATTAACAAGCACTAAAGAATATATGTAAAATGTTATGAGTTTTAAACATAACTTAAATATCTTTCATAACCATTTTATAAGAAAAGGTGAAATTTATATTAAATTGGGGTATAAGTATTAGTAATAATTCATATTTTATTATATTACTTTCTTAAGTCCATAAGTTTGTTAGAGGGTATTTTAGTATTTATCTTATTCTAGTAACCCTAGTTTTAGCTTATAAATAGGGTGACAATCATTGTAACCAAATATCATGTTTAGTAGCCGTCATTCTCTTTAATAGAATATTTTCCTATTTCATCATTTATTCTATCTTTGCACCAACAATTGGTATCTAGAGCTCCGGTTCAGATTCATTGGCAAACACGGGAAACACGAGTGAACGTGAGGTCTTGTGTGTTTGATTTTGTTTCTCAGATTCTTGTTGAATCTTGAACAAAATCTGATCAGAATTTTTTTTTAATTCTGTGGGTTGGGAAACACTGTGTGAGAAAACTCTGAGTGTATTGTGCAAAGTAGAAGATGAACGGAAACGGCAACATGAACACCAAACTTCCAGTATTTGACGGTAAAAATTGGAATCGTTGGATGATTCAAATGCGTGTACTATTTGGTGCTCAAGATGTTCTAGATCTTGTCACTGATGGTTATGTTCCAGTAGCAGCAGATGCAACTGATGAACAGAAAAACGCGCAGAAGGAAGTAAGGAAGAAGGATCAGAAAGCATTGTTCTTCATTCATCAATGTGTGGATGTAAACGTGTTTGAGAAGATTGCAGACTCTACAACAGCAAAGGTTGCATGGGACACTCTGGTGAGATGTTATGGTGGTGACGCATCAGTGAAGAAGGTGAAGCTTCAGTCCTTGAGAAAGCAATATGAGAATCTCAACATGAAGAATAATGAGAAAGTTTCTGAATACATCTCCAGAGTGATTCTGATCACTAATGAGATGAAGGCATGTGGAGAAACTCTTTCTGAAGAAACAATCATGGAGAAAGTGTTGAGATCCCTTACTCCTCAATTTGATTACATTGTGGTAGCAATAGAACATTCCAAAGATCTGAGCACAATGAGAATTGAAGAGCTGCAGAGCAGTCTAGAAGCGCAAGAGTTGCGTCTGACTGAGAGAAACTCTGAAAAGGAAGTAGAACAGCAGGCTCTGAAAGCAACTTCTGATAGGAGGTATCAGAAGCAGTCAGAAGCCAGGAGAAGATCTGATGGTGGTCAGAAGTCAGAAAGCTCAACCTCTGATAGACAAAAGAATGCTCAGAGGGGAAAAGAGAAGTATGACAAAAGAAAAATACAATGTTACTGTTGTAAGAAGTTTGGCCATTTTGCTAGAGATTGTTGGTCAAACAAGGAGAAGAAATCAGAAGAAGCAAATATAGCCAGAGGCTCTGATGACGAATCTGTGCTGTTGATGGCCTCTGAATCTGATAATGTGGATCTGACAGATTGGTGGTATATGGACACTGGCTGTTCAAATCATCTTACTGGAAACAAGAAATGGCTGGTTGACTTTGACTCTGAAAAGAGAACAAAGATCAGATGTGCTGATGACAAATATCTTAATGCAGAAGGTATGGGAAATGTCAGAGTGACTTTGAACAATGGAAAAATAGCATTGATTCAGAATGTGTGGTATGTACCTGGCATCAGAAGCAATCTGATGAGTGTGGGACAATTAATTGAGAAAGGTTTCTCAGTTACCATGAAGGACAATCTTCTGAAGTTGTATGACTGTAATCAGAAGTTGATTATGGAGTCAGAACAGGGAAGGAATAGAACATTCAAGGTGAATGTTAGAACTGCAGACTCAGAGTGTCTTAGTGCAACAAGTACTGAGAAGGAGAGTGAGCTGTGGCACAGAAGATTTGGTCATTTGAATTTCAGAAGCTTACAACATCTGAATTCAAAGAAATTGGTACATGGAATTCCTGCAATTAAGAAGCCTGAAAAGTCATGCAAAGTTTGCATGGAAGGAAAACAACCAAGATTGCCATTTGCATCAGAAGTTGCTCCAAGAGCAAAACATGCCTTGGGAGTTGTACACTCTGATGTGTGTGGTCCATTTCCAGTAGCATCAATTGGAGGGAATAAATACTTTGTGCTGTTTGTGGATGAATTCACAAGAATGATATGGGTATCCCTTATTAAGTTCAAACACGAGGTGTTTGATGAATTCAAGAAGTTCAGAATGAAGGCTGAGAATCAGAGTGGTCAGAAGTTGAAGATTCTTAGAACTAATGGTGGAGGTGAGTATAACTCCAAAGAGTTCCAGAAGTTCTGTGAGGAGAATGGAATTGAGCATGAGGTTACTGCTCCTTATACCCCTCAACACAATGGTCTTGCTGAAAGAAGAAACCGTACTTTGCTTGATATGGTGAAAAGCATGCTAAAGGAGAAGAAGCTTCCTCAGAAGCTCTGGGGAGAAGCTGTTGCCACTGCAACGTATGTACTCAACAGATGTCCTACGAAGAAGTTGAAGGAAATAGTTCCAATACAGAAGTGGACTGGAGATAAGCAAAGTGTTAGTCATCTGAAGGTATTTGGTTCTGTTTGCTATAAACATGTTCCAGAAGCCAGAAGACAGAAGCTGGATGATAGAAGCAAAGTGATGATTCTGATAGGGTACCACAGTACAGGTGCATACAAGCTCTATTGTCCAGAAACCAATAAAATTGAATTCAACAGAGATGTGATTGTGAAGGAATCAGAAGTTTGGAATTGGGATAAGTCTCAATCTGATTCTGATGTTAGAACTTCTGAAGAAAGGTCAGAGTTAAGAATTTCTGAAGTTGAAGTAAACTCTGACGTTGATTCTGACTCTGATAGTGATTCTGACTCTGGAGAAGACTCAGAAGATGAAGGTGACTCTGATGATCCAGACTCTGATGGTAATCCAGATTCTGGTGGAAATTCAGACTCTGAAGATGGCCAAGGCTCTGGAGGAAGTCAAGCCTCTGAAGCTAGAAATTCCGAAGTTCAAGACTCTGGAAATATGCTAGATCCTGAAGTTGGTCAAAGCTCTGGAGAAAGTCAATCATCTGAAGCCCAAGACTCTGAACAAGTTCAGAGACCACAAAGAATCAGAAGCGTTCCCAGAAGATTTGCAGAATTTGACATGCTGCAAGACACTGAAGTAGACTCTGAAGGAGAAGTTATTCAGTGTGCCATGTTAGTAGACTCTGAACCTATAAGTACAGAGGAGGCTCTTAAGCAGAAGCTCTGGCTGAAGGCCATGAAAGAAGAACTTGATGCTATAGAGAGAAACAAGACTTGGAAGCTGACAGAACTTCCAAAAGACAAGAAATCCATCAGCGTTAGATGGGTTTTCAAGCAGAAGTTAAAGCCAGATGGTTCAATTGGCAAACATAAAGCAAGGTTGGTAGCCAGAGGATTTCTACAGAAACCTGGGTTGGATTATTCTGAAGTGTTTGCACCTGTAGCAATACATGAAACAATCAGAATGGTGATTGCAATAGCTGCTAACAGGAATTGGCCTCTGATGCATTTAGATGTAAAATCTGCATTTCTGAACGGTCCATTAGAAGAAGAAGTTTACGTGTCACAACCTCCTGGATTTGTGAAAAAGAATCAGGAAGGGATGGTGTACAGATTATACAAAGCTCTATATGGATTGAAATAAGCGCCCAGAGCTTGGAATCAGAAGATTGATTCATTTTTCAAGAAGCAAGGCTTTCAGAAATGTGAGATGGAGTACGGTGTCTATGTTCAGCATACTTCTGAAGGCAATATGACTCTGGTATGTTTATATGTTAATGATATACTATTGACTGGAAGTTCTGAACAGGAGATAATCAAGTTCAAGAAAGTTCTGATGAATGAATTTGAAATGACTGATCTAGGCAAAATGACATACTTTCTAGGGATGGAGTTCAGATATTCTGAGAAAGGTATCATTTTGCATCAGCTCAAGTATGAATTAGAACTTCTGAAGAGATTTGAACTGAAGAATTGTAAGATGGCTGTCACACCTTCAGATACAAATCAGAAACTGGATTCTGACTCTGATGGAGAAGATGTGGATGCTACAACCTTCAAACAGTTGGTTGGTTCTCTGAGGTATCTGTGCAATACCAGACCTGATATTTGCTATTCTGTTGGGATGGTTAGTAGGTTCATGAGTAAACCTAAGTGGTCCCATTATCAAGCTGCTGTCAGGATTCTAAGGTATATCAATGGAACTCTGAAGTATGGAGTGTTATTTCCCTCTGGAAGAAAGGATGAATCAGAACTTCTGAGTTATTCAGACTCTGATTGGTGTGGAGACAGAGTTGACAGAAGAAGTACATCTGGTTACTTATTCAAATTTCTGGGAGGTCCCATTTCTTGGTGTTCCAAGAAGCAACCTGTTGTGGCGTTGTCAACCTGTGAAGCTGAATACATTGCAGGTGCTGTTACTGCATGCCAAGCTGTGTGGATTCTGAATCTGTTGCAGGATCTGAAGATTAAAGTAGACAAACCTCTGAAGTTGATGATTGACAACAAGTCTGCAATCAATCTTGCCAGAAACCCAGTGTTGCGTGGGAGAAGCAAGCATATTGAGACCAAGTATCATTTTCTGAGACATCAAGTTCAGAGTGGAGTGTTAGAAGTTGTACACTGCAGCACTCAGAAGCAGTTGGCAGATGTTCTGACGAAAGCTATCAAGACTGATCAATTTCTCAGATTAAGGGATGGAATTGGTGTTACAAGTTTTGATGGAATATGAATTAAGGGATGGTATTAGTAATAATTCATATTTTATTATATTACTTTCTTAAGCCCATAAGTTTGTTAGAGGGTATTTTAGTATTTATCTTATTCGAGTAACCCTAGTTTTAGCTTATAAATAGGGTGACAATCATTGTAACCAAATATCATGTTTAGTAGCCGTCATTCTCTTTAATAGAATATTTTCCTATTTCATCATTTATTCTATCTTTGCACCAACAATAAGGAGTATTCTCTCCTCTTTTATGTTTCTTCAAAAGATAAAACGACTCTTAAACTAAGAGAAATAAAAGTCATTGTGTTATGACCTCAACCTAATCATGTCTATTCTTGACTTAAAAGATGGTAATTATCATAAGATAGAAGAAGTATACACACTGAAGTCCTATCTTAGTGCTCCTCATTTAAGTCTTCTTATTTGTGTCCAAATTCTTTCAAACAATCTTCAAACATATGTTTTTCTACCCTATGAAGAAAAACTCCACCTATGAAGAAATAAAAATGATTTATATTAAGTTGTGAGATGTTGGATCGAACTATAGTATGGTCGAAGTCTGTTCGCGAGTAATGTGTGTTGTAGTCGAAGTTTGTTCTAACATACATTAGTCAATATTGCTAGGGTTGTTAGCATGTTGAATTGGGTCTTGCTTGTAAGCCCAATTGTTTAAGTTAGCATGTACCCTAAGTTAGCTTGTAATGGGTAATTGTTAAAAATCTCATTAGGTTAGTGTGCTATTTTTCTTATAAATAGGATACTAGTTTCTCAATCTTGTCATAAGAAAAAATAGGAAGATAAAATTCCAATTTCAAGAGAGAGAGGTTATTTTGTTATTCTTGTATACTTGCAATCTTGTTCTAAGAGAAAGGAAATAATAGCAGTTTAATAACCAATCCTTGTTATTTTCTTTTTTATTAACCCTAACTCTTGTGTGTTTCTTGATCATTAAGAAATTGTTTATACTTAATTTTAAGGTATCTGATTCACAACAAATTGGTGCGGTGAGCGTGGAGAAGATGCCTTCAACAAAGTATGAGATTGAAAAGTTCACCTGAGTGAACGAATTCGGTCTATGGCGCTTGAAGATGAAAGCCCTATTGGTTCAGCAGGATTGTTTGGAAGCGTTGAAGGGTGAGGCAGCCATGGACGTTGCGTTAACGGCAAAAGAAAAGACGGGCATGATGGAGAAAGCCCACAACGCAATATTGTTGAGCCTTGGTGATAAGGTTCTTCGACAGGTATCAAAGGAGACTACAACATCGGGATTATGGGTGAAACTTGAAAGTTTGTACATGACCAAATCTCTGGATGTGAATCGTCTCTACCTGAAGCAAGCTTTATATTCATTCAAGATGAGTGAAGACAAAGTGTTGGCTGAGCAGTTGGATATGTTCAACAAGATGATTCTTGATCTTGAAAATATTGATGTGAAGATTGATGATGAAGATCAAGCATTGTTGTTGTTGTGTGCTTTGTCCAGAACACATACTCACTTCAAAGAAACTCACTTGTATGGAAGGGAGTCTCTGACCTTTGAAGAAGCTCAATCAACCTTGTATTCTAAGGACTTGAACGAACTAAAGGAGCATAAATCTTCGACGGTGGGCGAAGGTTTCGTTAAGGGAAAATTTTTGCGAAAGGATGGTAAGTTCGACAAGAAGAAAGGTAAAAGTCAACAAAAGTCTTATAGTGGTGAAACATCTAGTATTCGATGTTATCACTGTAAGAAGGAGGGCCACATAAGAAAGGTGTGCCCTGAACGCCTGAAAGATTATGGAGGTAATGGCAATGCAGCCATTGTTCAAGATGACTTTGACTCATATGATGTTCTTGTGGTTTCAAGTGGCGACTCGAGAAAAGAGTGGATTATGGATTCAGGTTGCACTTGGCACATGACTCCAAACAGAGAATTGTTTGAGGAGCTATGTGATCAAGATGATGGATCTGTGCTGCTGGGAAACAACAAATCTTGCAAAATTGCAGGTATTGGATCTGTGAGATTCAAGCTCCATGATTAGTCAATAAGGTTATTGACAAAAGTCAAGTACGTACCTGACTTGAAGAGAAATTTGATTTCTCTTGGTGATTTCGACAGAAAGGGATACGTTTTTCAAGGAGAGAAAAGTATCCTAAGAGTCATGAAGGGGTCGAAGGAAGTCTTGAGAGACATGAAGAAACAAGGCTTGTATACCCTTGAGGTTGAGGTTGTAAGTGGTTCGACAAATGTTGCATCCACGAAACCTATGTCGAAGATAGAATTATGGCACATGAGATTGGGCCATGTCAGCGAAAGAGGCTTGGTCGAATTGGGGAAGCAGAACCTGCTAGGAGGTGACAAAGTTGAAAAGTTGGAATTTTGTGAATCTTGTGTATTTGGTAAATCCTGTAGGGCGAAGTTTAACAAAGGAAAGCAAAGAACACATGGATCTCTGGATTACATTCATGCTGATCTTTTGGGGCCTGCAAGGAATCCTTCACACTCAGGTGCAAGGTATTTTATATCCATCGTTGATGACTATTCCAGAAAGCTATGGGTATTCATTCAGAAGACGAAGGATGAAACTTTTGAGAATTTCAAAAGTTGGAAGATTCTGGTAGAAACTCAAACTGACAGAAAGGTTAAGAGGTTGAGAATCGATAATGGCCTTGAATTCTACAACAAAGCGTTCAATAGTTATTGTGTTGAGTCTGGTATTACTAGGCATAAGACTGTAGTAGGTACTCCTCAAAAAAATGGCTTAGCTGAGAGATTCAATCAAACAATCCTTAAAGGGGTTAGATGCATGTTGGTTAGTGCTGGATTGAAGAAGGTGTTTTGGGAGGAAGCTGTTTCGACAACAGCTTACCTGATAAATAGATGTCCCTCGACTAACTTAGGAATGAAGACACCTAAAGAAGTTTGGTCGGGACATCCACCTAGTCTAGACAGACTGAGAGTATTTGACTATGTGGCCTATGCTCATATTAGGCAAGACAAGGTCGAACCTAGAGCTCTGAAAGGCATGTTCAAGGGATACCCTGAAGGAGTCAAAGCTTATAGGCTATAGTGCCTAGAGTCAGGTCATAGGAGGTGTGTCACCAGTCGAGATGTAGTTTTTAATGAAGCAGAGATGGCTTTTAAGAAAACTGATGATCCTAACGAAGAACTGGAACAGAGAGAGATTTCTGTTGAGGTGGAGCATGTTGATGCTGAATTGCGTACCCCAAATGAAGTCAAAGAAGACGCAAAAGATGTTGTCAAAGATGAGGAGACTGATAATGACTACCTACTAGCAAGATACAGGTCGAGGAGAGTCGTCAATCCACCTTAGAGACTTGGGTATGCAGATCTTATAGCTTATGCCTTAGTCTCTGCAAGTGAGGTTCTAGACGAAGAACCTAGAGACTATAAGGAAGTTATGAGGATTCGAAAAAAGACTGAATGGCTGAAGGCCATGGATGATGAGATGAAATCTCTTTATGATAGCAACACCTAGGAGCTGATCAAGAAACCTACTGGAGCCAGGTTAGTAAGCTGTAAATGGATTTTCAAAGTTAAGGAAGGAATCGAAGTAGTGGCGTCGAAGAGATACAAGGCAAGATTGGTTGCTAGGAGGTTCACTCAGAAAGAAGGTATCGACTTCAATGATGTGTTCTCTCCTGTTGTGAAGCACATATCCATTTGAATGTTGTTTGCCATGGTGGCCCAGTTCAACCTTGAACTGGAACAGATGGATGTGAAGACTGCGTTCTTGTATGGTGATCTAGATGAAATAATCCTGATGAGGCAACCTGAAGGGTATGTCGAAAGGGGGAAGGAAGGTTATGTGTGCAAGCTGAATAGATCTTTATATCGACAGAAACAATCTCCTCGACAGTGGAATAGGAGATTCGACAAGTTCATGGCATACATAAGTTTCATCAGAAGTCAGTTCGACCACTGTGTTTACTTCAGATTTCGACCGGGTAATTCATTTGTTATTTTGTTGCTCTATGTGGATGATATTCTAATAGCAAGCAACAATGTCGAAGAGGTAATGAGGGTGAAGGTTGAACTCAATAAAGAGTTCGACATGAAGAATCTGGGAGCTGCGTCTAGGATTATTGGGATTGACATCTGGAGAGATAGAAAGCATTTGAAATTATGCTTATCTCAAGGGGTATACCTACAAAAGGTTCTCGAAAAGTTTGGTATGTCGAATTCAAAGCCTATTGTGACTCCGACAAACCCTAAATTCAAGATGAGTATAGATCAGTGTCTCAGCACTGATGTTCAAAGAACTTATATGAATAGCACTCCATATGCTAACATAGTAGGTTCTTTGATGTATGCTATGGTCTGTACTAGACCCGACATAACATATGCAGTAAGTCTTGTAAGCAAGTACATGGCAAATTCTGGAAAGGCTCACTGGCAAGCATTGAAGTGGATTTTAAGGTACATAAATGGGTCTCTAAATAGAATTCTAATTTATGGTGGAGCCTTGGGTGAAGATAGTAAAGCAGCAATCGAAGGATATGTCGACTCTGATTATGCAGGTTGTATGGATTCCAGAAAATCTATCTCTGGATATGTGTTCACTATGTTTGGGACAGCAATTAGTTGGAAAGTAACACTTCAGAAGGTCGTTGCCTTATCAACCACTGAAGCGGAGTATATTACCCTAATTGAAGCTGTGAAGGAAGCATTGTGGCTTGAAGGTTTTGTAAAGGAGATAAAACTTCAAGGTCGAGTTATCACTGTTAAATGTGATAGTCCAAGTGCAATACACTTGTCAAAGAATTCAACCTACCATGAGCGAACCAAGCACGTTGATGTGAGGTTGCATTTCATCAAAGGGGTAATCAAGCGTGGAGAAGTCCAAGTGTTGAAGGTTTCGATAGATCATAATGTTGCTGATATGATCGCCAAGACGTTGCCCAGTTTCAAGTTTTTCCACTGTATGCAGTTAATAAAGCTGCATGAAGAAAGCTAGTTTCTTGATATTATAGAGTTATATCCAAGGTGGAGATTTGTGAGATGTTGGATCGAACTCTAGTATGGTCGAAGTCTGTTCACGAGTAATGCGTGTTGTAGTCGAAGTTTGTTCTAACATGCATTAGTCAATATTACTAGGGTTGTTAGCATGTTGAATTGGACCTTGCTTGTGAGCCCAATTGTGTAAGTTAGCTTGTACCCTAAGTTAGCTTGTAACGGGTAATTGTTAAAAAGCCCATTAGGTTAGTGTGCTATTTTTCTTATAAATAGGATACTAGTTTCTCAATCTTGTCATAAGGAAAAATAGGAAGATAAAATCCTAATTTCTAGAGAGAGAGGTTATTTTGTTATTCTTGTATACTTGTAATATTGTTCTAAGAGAAAGGAAAGAATAGAAGTTTAATAATCAATCCTTGTTGTTTTCTTCTTTATTAACCCTAACCCTTGTGTGTTTCTTGATCATTAAGAAATTGTTTATACTTAGTTTTAAGGTATCCGATTCACAACATAAGCAAATCAAAATAACAAATCAAGTTAATTCTCTCGAGTGTGAACTCCATAAGCTAAAGGATAATCAAGCCAACATCGAAAAGGATATTGTGTATTTATCAACTCTTCTTGTATACCTTGTGCATATTGAAAAAAATGTATTTGAAAGTGTTATTGGTACGTTACTCAATATACAAGGAAAGTCTAAGGATGGCCTTAAAGCAAGAAAGGACTTGGTAGCAATGGGAATAAGAAATGAATTAGGACCCTTGAAGAAAGGAAATCGCACATATCTACCACCTGCTGCTTATACTTTATCTAAAAAGGAGAAAAAGATATTGTGTAAGTTTCTGAGTGAAGTTAAAGTTCCAGAAGGATACTCTTCAGATATTAGAAGACTTGTTTCTATGAAAGACCTCAAGTTAAAGAGTTTAAAGACACATGATTGCCATGTTATAATGGAACACTTTCTACCAATAGGTATACGTTCTATTTTGCCAGAAAAAGTGAGAGGCGCAATAACTAAATTGTGTTTTTGATGGAAAATTGCGATCTAAACGCAGCGGAAAACAAAAATTTCCTTTAGTGATCCTTACGAATGAGCATGGTCAGTGATAGAATCGTTACCTCTTTGTGGCGATTCAGATCTTTGATGCAGCGATCACAAGCGTTGATGAAGTGCAACGCCTCTACTCAGTCCACACGAACAGCTTCCGGTCACAGTGCTAGCTGCTTACGAATGGAATTATTTGAGTGAGAAAAGAGAATCAAAAACGAAATTGCATCAAGTGAAAGCTTCATCACAAGGGTTCCTTTTATAGACTCTCTTGTGGGCTGCGGGCTAAAAACCCAATTCACATGATCCATAATAATATTATATATTATTATAATAACTATTATTATAATAAATATATTTATTTTATTATTATTTTATAACCATTATAAAATAACAATAATTATTATTATATTATCCGAATTTCTATTTTTCACTTAAGTGCACCGTACCTTACGGTGTTCCTTTGATTTATCTATCTCTCATCAAACTGTCCTTATGTGTGTGACCCTGTAGGATTTCGTAACGTTGGTAATTACATTAAATTATATATTTAACATAATAAACAGTAAGCGGTATCTAGCAACACATCACTGCTACCCAAGTCACGAAAATGTCATGTGATCTGACAAAACCTTTTTCGTGATAATATATGTTTGTACAATTACCCTTTTGCCCCTATGTCTATATTGAACACAAGGCATACACTGTGTCATCCTTGTCCAGTTCAATATTGGGCCCTTAGACATTTCTCCTGTTATGCAGGATTGGCAAATTCCATCTAGGACACTCATGTCCCTCAGCATGCTTCGTGGAGTGCCCATCAACTGTCTTTATGATCATCCAGTTACGGATAATGTTTGATCAGCAATAAAGCTCCCGACTCTACATCTAGGGTCCATAGTGGTTTCAGGTCGAAGGGTGGTAATACACCATTATCACCATGAGAATAACTTATGACACTTTGCATAACATACTATGTAGTATTCTCATTGCGGGTCAATCCGGTATAAATATTACTCCTAATATTTATACCTATGTCAAGACTTGATAACTCTTTATCCATGATCCATGAGATGTGATCATCAGTCTATCTTCATAATAGTCTCAATGCTTTTAATGTTATCCCACTTTACAATAAAGCTTGACTACGGATATTTTAAGAATAATGTCTTTATGTTTAATGGGATCTCATGATTAAGTCACACTTAACATTTCATTAAACAGACTAACTATTCTAGGGACTTTATTATTCTGAAAGACAAACATAATAAAGAAATGCCTTTTATTATTAAACGAATAATCCGATACAAGTACCAAAAAGTATTGGCCTCTAGGGCTTACACCAACAGTTTTTTCTTTAGGTCAATCTGTAGTAAGGTGATAGATCCTGCGATCTTACCAACATTGCAAAGAGAAATAGTTATTACTTTGTGCGAGCTTGAAATGTATTTTCCTCCATCATTTTTTGACATAATGGTACATCTAGTTGTTCATCTTGTGAAAGAGACACAACTGTGTGGACCTGCCTATATGAGATGGATGTACCCTGTTGAACGTTATATGAAAATATCGAAAGGGTATGTGAAAAACCGAAGTCGACCAGAGGGATGTATTGTTGAACGATACATTGTTGAAGAAGCTATTGAGTTTTGTACTGAATATTTGTCCAACGTTCAATCCATTGGCCTCCCAAAATCTCATGTTGTTGAAAAAATAGTAGGTAAACAGTTAATTGGAAATAAAGTTATGACAGTTTCAAGGGATGAACGGGAGAAAGTGCATTTGTATGTTCTGCACAATGACATTGAGGTTGAGCCGTATGTTGAAATGCACAAGGACGTTCTCCGAGGTTTAAATCTGAATAGAAATGAAAATTGGATAGTACGTGAGCACAATTGAAGTTTTATAACATGGTTCAAGGAGCATATTTTTTTAAAGTTTTATTCTGATCCCGCTTCAATAACAGAAAGGTTTAGATGTTTAGCATATGGTTCAAGTTTGCATGTGTTTTCTTATAGCGCATACGCAATTAATGGATACACATTTTATACCAAGGAACAAGATGATAAAAGTACAATGCAAAATAGTGGTGTCACCGTGCTTGCCGAAGCAATGCATATTTCCTCGTATTATGGGGTTATCGAGCGCATTTGGGTGTTTGATTATGAGAAGTTTCAGATTCCTATCTTTGGATGCAAGTGGGTTGAAAATAATAGTGGCATTCAAATGGATAAATCAGGTTTTTTGAAAGTGGATCTTAATAAGGTGGGGTACAAAGATGAGCCTTTTATTCTAGCCACGCAAGCTAAACAAGTGTTCTATGTCACTGATCCGACAAGTACGAAATGGTCTATAGTTCTTTTTTCCAACAAAGTAATCGATGATAACATTGGAGAAATGGGGGATGTTGATGTTGAGAATGAATCTTATATTATAGATGATCCAGATGAGAATATTAGAGCGGACGAATCATATATTAGAAATGATCATAACGAGGGAATTTGGAGCAATCCATCTGTCCGTGTTGTTAAGAGACAAGTAAACCTCGTTGAAACGAAAAAAAAGAAAGAGATGTTAAAGGTACTTGTAACATATTATTTCTTATTCATACCGTGTTTTTCTTATTTACACATTTCTTATGTATATATTTGTTATTTACATATTTGCATGTCATTCATTTGATACTTTGGTTTTTCTGAATTACAGGTATATATATTATGGCCAGCAACGAGGAAATATCACATGATGGAAAACAAACAACAAAAGACGTGGAAGGCGATATTAAAAGAGGCATAACAATTATGAAAAAAATCATCCGTGCGAGAGATAAAGGAGTAAAGTATGATGTCCATTGGAATGAAAGAGATCAGTTAGTTGAGCCTAACGGTGCGTTGCTAACAAGTTACATCGGAGCACTTGTATGTTTGCAAGTTCCGATTACTTGCGATAATTGGAGAATTGTTTCATTACAATCGGCTAAAGATAAGATTTGGGTCGAGATTCAGGTATGATATTTGATTATTTTTAATTATGTTGACAGTTACGTCTTTAAATTAATTATACTAACTTGTTATATGTATGTGTGTTTGTTTGCAGAGATCTTTTAATATTGAAGATCGTAGGAGAAAATATTGTATTCAATTGGCCGAAAAACGCTTGAGGGGATTTAGAGCGTTTTTAACAAACAAGTTCCTAAAAGATTCTGAAGGAAACTTTGTTGACTCGGAGCGTCCAATGAAGTACGCGGATTTGATTTCGGAGGAAGAATGGGAGACGTTTGTTGCAAAGCGAAGAACAAAAGAATTTGAAGTAAGTACAACTTATCATGAACTATGTATAGTATATATACTTCTTCCACAAGAGTTCTGATAAACTTGTTTTTTCAGGTTGTTAGTGGCGTAAATCGTCAACAGGCATCAAATCCCGCATATCCATACAGAAAGGGCCGTTTGGAATATGCACGATTAGAACAAAAAATAGTAAGTACATATAAATGCTTTAATATGATATATTTACAAAAAATAGTAAGTATATATAATAGGATATAATGCTTTATTATCCGTCTTAATGCGTAGTTGGAAGAGGAGAAGAGTGATGCGACATCTCTTCCGGGCCATGTTGTATGGAAGGCTTCCCGTGTGGGACGAGATGGAGTCGTTCAGGAAGAAGTTCAACAAGTCTTTGAACAATGTGTAAGTACAACGTTATCTTTGTCAGTAACTGATCAAAAGTGTATAATATATTTATATATGTTTTTATCTATATTTCAGGAGACTCTATCCCAGACCATAACTCCCGCTGAGGACGATGATTGCAGGAGCTTACTGAGCCGGGTGCTGAATATTCCTGAGTATTCTGGGCGTGTGAGGGGTAAGGGATTTGGTGTCACTCCATCCAAACTTTATAAGCAGCCAAAGAAAAAAAATCCAACCAATAAAGAAGTGATGGATACTTTGGAGGAATTGAAAGCGCAAATCCGTGAATTACAGAAGGATAAGGAGAGATACATGTCGGAAAGACGCGCTCCAGAGGGTAAAGCTACTAGTGACAAAGATAGTATCGGTTGTCCGCAGAAGCTTCCAGAGGTAATTGTATATATTACATTGAAATTAATTTAGCACAGTTTACTTAATTGACACATTAACTGATCATTATTTGTTTAGGGCATTTCACTTTGCCGACTATATTTATCGTCACCTACTCATCGAATGGTTGGCAAGGGAAAGGTGCATAACTTTCTGGGAGACTTACTTCACCATAAACCGCTCCCTTCTGGATTTTTGAAAGTATCTATTGATATTGCATTAGAGGGGGGTGCGTTATTGCCTATACCAGATGATATTTCAGGCGCAACAGTGGTGGGAGACGCAATAGGAGCGTATGTGGCATGACCGGCAAATCTCATTTGCATAGATGATGAGGTAGGTTGAACCTTTTAATACTCAAATGTTTTATGATCCATACATGAAAGTTATTCTTACATTTACATTTTCTTATTTACATGATGATCTTAGACTCCTACAAAATCTAAATCAAAAGATGATAGAATTATTGTGCGGGATACCGATTCAGCTGCATCAAAGAAATAGGTACTACTACAGTTACATGATTATCTTGTTATACATTAATTACTGAACTTATATATAACTTTTAGGTTCATGATCAGCAGTCGCAACAAGTCAACAAGGGTAAGATGCCTGAAACTTCCAAGGTGCCCAGAAAAGCATTTGTTCCTCGATTTAGGATGTGCCTTGAAACATATGTGGGAACATCAGATGCGCCTGAGGGTGGCATCCGTCAAATACATATGGACGAAGGTATTTTCGGTTTTGAATATCCCGAAACAATTGCTAAGGAGGATTTTGATCAGGTTTTCAACCATTCTGAATTGGGCGTCAATGTTATGCATTCATACATCAGGTACTTCGATCCATTTTAATTAAATAATTGAACATTTTAAAATTTGCTCGTTTAACTGAATATTCTAATGTTGATTATGTTTTTTTAGGTTCTTGTATGACAAGTTGTTGGTCCCGAAAGAATTGACTTCAGTATTCGCATTCTTATCTGCTAGCTGTGTCAACTCACGGATAATAGACCACACACCAGATACAGTCAAAGAGTACACAGTGCAGAGACTTATGCGCGCGACTACCGAGAAGTTGTTCTTGTTGCCATATAATACTGGTCATGGGTTAGATTTTATTCTAAATTCATTTATTATAATTGTTCGATTTTTCCCTTTCTATATAACATTTCCGTCTAAACTGTTGTCTTATTTTATAGTGGACATTGGTTGTTGGTCGCGATTAATCCGAGGAAAGAAATAGTGTATTATATAGATTCATTGGATGGCGATACAACAAAATATGAAAATTGGAGGAACATGGTTGATACGTAAGTGATGAGATATACTGTTGTCTTTAATTATATATCTTTATTTATTATGTGACATTGTTCTAAATATGCGTTTATATTATGTTAGAGTTATACAAATATTCAGAGCACAAAGAGATGAAACGGTGCCAAAAAGCAAGGCTAACAACATCAACTGGATCAGAGTGGAGGTATATTTTCCCATGTTTGACTGTTATAGTGGTTCTACTTGATAAAACTATTTAAACTATTTAAACTATTTAAACTATATATCCTGATAAATGTTCGTTTGTTTTTTCCATTTACAGTGTCCGCGGCAGCGCAATGGTATTGACTGTGGATATTTTGTATTGCGCTTTATGAGGGAAATTATTCTTTCTGGTCAACTTGAGATTCCAGTCATGGTATGGATCAATTCATTATATAAGTTATATGATTCATTTTGATAATTATCCGATACTTCATCTGAGTAATTAGTTTTAAAATTAAATCTTGCATGTTCTGTTATATTATGTAGTATTTTGATGAATTCAAGTGCGCTACTTACACGAAAGCAAAATTGGAAGAAATTAAAGAGAAATGGTGTCAATTTATTCTTGGGTTGAGAATTGTATAGAGTTATCGGATTGGAAGAATTGTAATTTTATGTAAATTGAATGTATTTGTGATGTTGTAATTCTGAGGATCGAATTTTATTGTAACATATTTAAACAGGTTTATGTGTATATTAAAATGTTTATGAACAAAGTGATGAGTTACAATGTATCCAAAGTTTTGAATTGTATATATAAGGCCAAAGTTTTGAATTGTATATTTAAGGCCAAAGTTTTGAATTGTATATATAAGGCCAAAGTGTTGAAATAAAGGCCTGAATTATAAGCAGGTTTGTGTAATATAAGCAGGTTGTTGGTAAATATACAAAACAAGGTGAATATTTTAAATAAAAAAAATTTAAAATCTGGGACATTAGACAGCGCTTTTACAAAAAAGCGCTGCTAAAGGTTACAAACATAGCGCTACAAAAGCGCTGCTATAGGTTTGGAAGGGGGGGGGTCTAAGACAGCGCTTCTAAAAAGCGCTGCTAAATGGGGGGCTATGGCAGCGCTTTTGTAAAAGCGCTGCTAAAGGTGGGCTCTAAGACAACGCTTTGTGAAAGCGCTGCTAAAGGGGGGGATGGTTTGGGGGAATATGCAGCGCTAATGAAAGCGCTGCTAAAGGGGTATAAAAGCGCTGCTAAAAGTGCTGCTGAAGGGAGCCTTTAGCAGCGCTTTTTCCATAAAAAAAGCGTTGCCTTTACCTTTAGCAGCGCCACTTTTGGCAGCGCTTTAAAGCGCTGCTAAAGGCCAAAAAAAGCGCTGCTAAAGGCCAAAAAAAGCGCTGCTAAAGGTCTTTTTTGGCATAGTGATGGAAAGGAAGATGGCTTTCGATTGGTGGTCATGTAGCTCTCATTATTTCAGTATTATCAAACCTCCCTGTACATTTTCTATCATTCTACAAACTTCCAAAGAAAGTTATGCATTGATGATGGCTTTACAGAGGAAATTCTTATGGGAGGGAACGCAAGAAAAGAGGTGCATTGCGTGGATGAGTTGGAAAACTATTTGTAAATCAAAGGAGGGGGTGGTTTGGGTGTCAAAGACTTGAGCATGTTCAACAAGGCATTATTAGCAAAATGATGGTGGAGATTCCTAAATGAAAGAGATGCGCTTTGGGTAGGGTTGCTTGAAGGAAGATATGGTAACTTGACAAATTCTATTTTTGATAATAATCTTATCTGCACTACAATGTCGTCATCCCTGTGGTGGTAGGACCTTTTTGATGTTTGCAGGCTGGAGGGTAATGTGAATATTGCAGGTATGTTGTCATATAGGTTGGGTGCAGGAAATTCGGTGCTATTTTGGTTGGCAAGGTGGCTGGGAAACTCCCCTCTCTACTGCGAGTTCCCAGCCTTGTAAAACGTTGCAGTTAACAAGTTTTCTACGGTAGCAGGTTTGGCAACTGGGCTTATCTGTGGAAACTGAGGATCTTCGTCTGCAGAGTGAGCTTCAGCGTCTGCAAGAGATGTTGGTTGGAATTCAGCCTTGCTTTGAGGTTGCAGACAACATAATTTGGCCCTTTACAGAAACTCGGTCATTTACAGTTAAGTCTTGTTATGACCGTTTGTTGTTGTTGTCTGATGATGTGCGAGTAAGTGCGGTAAAAGAGGATATATTATCACGTATTTGGAAGGCGGTAATCCCGACGAAGGTCCAAGTTTTCGCGTGGCGTCTATTTCTGGACACACTACCAATAAGGTTGAATCTTGTCTCATGGTATGAATCTCAACGTGCACGAACAGGTTTGTATGTTCTGCTTTGCCGAATCGGAAAACTCTTCTCATCTCTTCTTTAACTGTATTAAAACTAAGGTTATTTGGGTCAAAGTTTGTCGGTGGTTTGAGGTTTCTACATTAACGGAGTCGTCTTTTGAGTGTCATTTGCGGGATTGGATTGTTAGGTAAAGGGGAAGGTTCCGTCAGCATATGCGGAAAGTTTGTGGTTCATTGTAGGCTGGTGTATTTGGTGGTCTAGAAATCAAGTTCTTTTTAATGATGAAGTCGGTGACTCGGAGCGTGTGTTTGAGAGGATTCTGTGTTTATCTTGGTGGTGGATTATCAAGTCTCTTATTGTGTATAGTTACTATGACTGATATAGGATTCTTTGATTTTGTTTTTAATATCTTAGCCTTGATGTAATGTTAAGTGGATTCTACTTGTAAATGGACTGGAATATTCCTAATACTTTTGTTGATATAATTATTTTGCTTATAAAAAAAAACCGGTATCAAAGTAACGTCTTATACTATTTTAAAGATTTGAATTCATCAATATGTAAATCATCATATTATAAAAAAAAAAAAAAAATTCATCCTACTGTTCAATATAAATACTCATAATTCATAATGTCAATGAGAATATTAAACACACTACACCATTTTTAAGAAGGATAAAAATCAAACACAATAAACCATTGTTTCATAATGTCATTTCGTAATGTATGAACGGTAGCAAACAAAAGTTTCAGAAAACAAGTATTATAATTTCATAATATTATTCCAAAATGTCATTTCATAAACACACTAAACCATTACGATTTGGTATAAAGTTTTCTGAATGGATTAACTTTAAGAAAGCAAGCATTAAAATTTCTATAGTTAACTTTAAACGATTATTTCATACTGTTATTGACATTTTCATTCCACACCCCACACTATGTTAATTTTTTAACTGTACTTCTCTAATGTATTTAAAAATGAAATTAACTCACAGTTCGCAAATGAACTTGAAAAGAGAGAACAAAGCAACCAAACTTGTCATTCATTTGAAATTAAGAGATAGAATCACACATTAAAACAAATACATCTAGAAATTACACACCTTTTGATTGAAACTTATGCGGAAGTGAGATAAATAATGCAATTACGTCGTCAGTGATCGAAACTTTGAACAAAGTAACTTTCGACGTCAAAGCTGTTGTCGAAGTCATCGTCGAAGTTGTGAACATCGCAGTTGTAAAAGTCGTGTGAACAAGAAAACTAAGTTTGATGTGTTTTGTGGCTTGACTTGAAAAGCAAAAATATAATTAATAAATGAATATTAAAATAAGTAAAATAAGAGAATTAAACTAAAATGCATTATTCGGGGGTGGGGCCGGGTGCGGGCAGGTCTTAGTGTCTCCCCGCATTCGTATCCGCACCCGTAATTAAAAGTTAGATTTTTCCCGCACCCGCACCCGTACCCACTCAAACCGGGTTTTCTCCGCTAATTTCGGGGCGGGTCCGGGCGGGCCCCGACGGGTCCGGGTTTTTTTGCCATGCCTAATTGTAAGTGAATTGAAAAAAAATACATCACATTGATGATTGTAGATTCTTGCAAGTGAAATCTGAAAGTGAGAAAAGTACACAAAAATGGGGGTTGAATTGTGTTTTTCATTTTCTTAATTTGCACTTGATCAGAGTTTAGAATCTCAACTACTGTTCAGATTCTGGTTAATTCTTAGCAGTGGAATGTTAACAGAAACAAACAAATAATAGCAAAAGACATAAAGGTTTATACTAGTTCCTCCCTTAATTGAGAGTAGTCCAATCCCCTTGCTTCACAAGAGATTTTCACTATAATCAAATCTTGATTACAATCGCTTATGCATTCTGCATAAGACTTTACAAATGCTCAGACCCAAGGTCCAAGACTTCTGCTCAAGCTCCTCACTCGAGACTTCCTGCTAAAGTTCCACAAACCCAAGACTTCTTTGCTCAGGCTCTCAGCCCAAGACTTATGCTCCAAGTTCCATGAAACGAGCCTCTCTACTTGCACCCCTTAGGTCAAGACTTACTGCTTCGATTCCATGTACTGAAACCCCTCGGGCCGAAGACTTCTGCTCAAGGTTCCATGAAACGAGCCTCCGCTTGCACCTCCTTGGACAAGACTTACTGCTCCAAATTTCATGAACCGAACTATCATGCTCAAGCCACACTGGCTCAAGACTTTCCTGCTCAATCAATCTACTTGATTAAGACTTTCACTACTCAAGCACATAGTGTAATACCCCAAATTTTACCCTCAGATTAGTCGATTCAGGTTGCATGACATTTCATTTGTGCATCAGCTAATTGCTAACGGGTTACGTAGTTTGCCTCGTTTTGCAGGAACCACGACTGGTACACTTTAGCTGTTAAAAGGAGAAATGGTCATTTTCACGTTGTTTGTTGACAGTCCTTGAAGCTGAGTCATCATAAGAGGTTTTTATTTCATTTTTTATTCTTTATTTTCTGGTTTTAAGTTAACTTTTTTTCATTTTTCCATTTGTTTTAAAGAATTAAATTTTCAATTTAACATTCTCATCCAAATAGTTCATCTCATTTCAATTTAACATTTTCATTTTTAAACGTTTTAAATTTTATATCATCGCATTCTAATTAATATCATTTAAGTTGTAGTTCATTTCCATTCAAATATTCATTGTAGTTTTTATTTCATGTCAATTCAAATGTTTTCATTTAAGATTCTATCTCAATTTTAGTTTAAATTTTTTATCTCATTTCATTTAAATAGTTTCATTTCAATGGTTGATTTCAGTTATTACATCTTATTTTTATTATTTATTTTCACAAACGTTGCATTTTTAATAGTATTTCACAACAAATAAAATTTAAAAGTTTTATTAGAATTAATTAACTTTTACAAAAAAAATAATAAATATAAAATTACAAAAAAATTAATAATTAAAATTTACAAAATCTGTAAAGTTACATTTTTACATAAAATATAAAAATTTCTAAAACTTCTCATGTTCTTCCGATTATCCGACTACGAGTTTTCGACCTCGTTCGTACCTGCAAAACAAGACAGACAAACAAATTTGAATCGGTTAATTGTTTAGTTCGACACCCTCAGAACGGTGTCATCACCGGGTGCCCTTCCTCGGCCAATGGCCTATCCGGCAACAACCTGTTCTTATTGAAAGCTACCGAAAAGATGAAGAGGAAAAGTTTTGTTTCAAGATAAGTTGTGAGCAGAAGAGTTTATTCGAAAGTCATTTTTGGAAGAAAGTGATTTTTGTCGGAGACGGTTTGCTCAAAAGATTGAACCGTAACTCCAATTCTCCGAGAAAAATCAAATTCAACATCAAAATAGTTCAAGCAAATAAACTCAGTTCAATCCAAAAACCAGTTCAGAATCCAACGGAGGAAAAACCAGTTCAGAAATTTGTTCAGAATCCAGTTCAGGATCTGGTTCAGAGTAAACTCCAACGAAAACTAGTTCAAACAAGCCAAACTGGTTCACTGAACAAGGTCAGACCAGTTCCAAATAATCAACTAAGTTAGCCACACGTGACCTGTCCAAAACCAGTCAAACGAACATGTGAGTCCGAAACGCTCGTAACAGCAAGTCGTAAACATAGCTATTTCAACCTTCATAACAAACGAAAAACCAGCGCTACGATTCCTAAAAAGCAGGCAACAAAATGGTGAAAAAAGGTTCGTAACAACAATCATAAATCCGGCCCATCAAAGAGATCACAGGGATATAAATATCACCATAAAGGGTTTTATGACCCTAACTCAAAAAGGTACAAAAAACGGCAACCATAAGAGTAGTGAAAAACAGAACAAACTCACCAGGAGAGTTCCAAAAGTGACGGCAAACCCTAAACCCTTCAGAAGCTCCGAAAACTTCATCATCAGGGGCATCCATGGATTCAGAAGTTTAGAAACTTCATCATCATCACCATCAAACAAAGAAGCAGAAGGCGAGGTGCCCGAAGCCACCGCGAGTCGCCATCGCCGTTTGCTACGCAGACAGCGGGTAACTCAGATCGTCATCATCGAACTCATAAAGAAGAAATTACAAACCATCGCATGGGTCAACTGTGAACGAACAGCAAGCCTCACCAGCGGACCAACCCCTTCAGCCTCAGTTGAACATCACCGGCCGAAGTCATAGGGAAAACGCTCGACGATCCGCGATCGAGAACCATTGCCCGTCAAGGAACCCCATCCGTAAATCCATCGACTTCGAAGCGTTGCCGTTCGTGAAAGCCGCTTCGAACCCGTCACAGGTGAGCAACTTCTTTCTTCTTTTTTTACACGTTATGGTATGTTGTTTCAGGTACAGGAAAAATGAAGAAAAAGAGGCATATGGTCGAAGGAAGAAGACAATGAAAGCGTAAAAAGCAGCATGCAGACGGACGAGGAACCGCGGAAAAAGCTCTGATAGAGGTCAACCATGGTGAAACGGCGGCTGCGCGAGGGAGAAGAGGGGAAATACATCGGACCCTAAAATTTGCAAATGACCCTTTCTCTTTCACCGTTTAACTTACCCTGTTGTTTATATTATTATTTATTTATTTGTTTTGTGTGGTATAGTTAATAGGTAACGGTAAGAAGTTTTTAATTAAAAATTAATTAGATGTTAATAAGTGATAACTAAATTAATATTAATGCTTTTGAAATTGATTAAAACTCCCATTGACATAAAGTTTTTACTATAAAATAAAACAGTTTTAATTACTAACGTTGGTTTCTTAAAATTTTGTAAATTAAGTCTTCCTTTCAAATGTAATAAGTATTATGTTGTTTTTAATAAAAAAAAAACATTTTCTATATATATATATATATATATATAATAAAAAATAAAAAGGGCATCATAAAGGTCCTTTAAGAAAAATACTTTTTTAGATTAAATATATCATTTTTAAAGTTCTTTAGGTAAAACGAAATGGGAAACTTTTTATTAAATGAAATTATCCTTTCTTTTCTTAAAAAAATAAATAAGATATATGAGAAAATGAATAACGAGGTTTTTGTTCGGTCGGTGCAATTATGGCTAACCCTCGCTAGTTAGCGTGTTTCGGTTTATCCTTGTTTCGTTTTGTCGTTGTTTCAATTGTAATTTCGCGAGGCCATGGTCGCAGATTATTTGTTTTGTTTTTTCGCATTGCATTATTTTTTTTGGCCCTTTGGGGTTTGTAATTTACGCGAACGGTCGCGACGCTTTCTATACTTTCCGAATTTTTATTTCTTCCATATAATATTTTGTCATGTTTGCATGTTTTACCTTTATTTACCCCTCCGAAGGACTTAGGATTAACAGTTTGACCGCCGAGTCAATAACCCTAGTTTCCACACCCTAATTAGCCTAGGCGTCCCGCCGTGGACAAAAATACCCTTTACCCTAGCTTTAGGTCAAAGAGTCGCCGTACTCTGTTTTAGGGTTTCCCGCCGTGGAATCCCTAATTTAACCCTAATTTCACTTTAACATTTCAATGTAGAAATAGGAGTTTCAAAACTCCACGTAAGCGTGTCCTTAAGATACATTTACTCCCCTTGAAACCTTGACCACAGTCAAGACGTTTCTAACCTCCCTTTCGAGGGGAACTACGATTACTCTGATTCCATTCCCTATCCAGGATACGTAGGCACAAGATGCGAATCTTGCCGAGTAAACTTAGGACTAACCCTTAGGTCTTTTAGGTCACTCTATCCCTTAGCTCAAGATATATTAAAGCAGATAATAAATAAAAATAAAAAGCATACAATAAACAAAAGGTTCCTGTAGAGTACTACAGAAGTTTAGGGTGCTAGTACCTTCCCTAAGCTTAACCAACCCCTTACCTAGGTCTCTCCCCGCATTGTGTTTACGATGCGAAAATAGGTTTTCCCTCTTTTGACCTTTTCCTTTGGATAAATCAAAGAGCGGTTGTGAATCAAGAATTGTGATTCAAACTAATTAATAGTTTGATATCCTATTTCCACCGCAACAGAAATGGCGACTTCACTGGGGAAATACCATAACTATTAAGGGTTATCCCTATTTTGTTTATTGTATGATATTTTTCATTATTTATTCTCTTGTATATATTATTATTGTGCATTGTTTGGGGGGTACCCTATTATTGTGAGATAAGTCCTAACCCGGACTTGAGTGACCTTATTATAGGAAGGTGAGATATTCGACGAAGCTTGCCGGGAGTGAGTCCCGACCAAGTTGACTCGAGAATCACCGCTCAGTTGAGACCCTTGCGAAAATGGTTCGGTTGATCGAGTTAGTCGTGAAAACTTTTACTATTTTCGGTTGGAGTCTGTGATATTGAGGACCGTAGTTACCTTAACACCACCTTGGCCTTATGTAGGATGTAGTGCGGGAACTATGTGGGAGTAGTCCTACAATGGTTGCTACGCGATACTACACTCAAAAGAGGTTCTCTTGAGAATATTATTAACCTCCGAGTCAGTTGGAAAGTTGATAATATCCGAAGGATGGACTGATGACTTTGGGCACTTTTTTAGAACCCTTGTTCTGTAGGTACAACTAACCGTAGTAAATACCTTATGGGGATGGGTAGACCCTAACTCCTTGCACATACCTTTAACCTAGGACTTGCGAATATATGTGCATTGCATCCATTAAAGCATCACATTGCATTACATTTCATGGAATTCGAATTTTGTTTATGAATATTGCAGGATTATGGATTACAATCGAGGGAAAACTTTGAAATATACTTTTAAAAGTCTTAAGCTAGATGACCTAAGGAAGCTAGGATCTCTAATCAAAGATCAATAAGGATTTTGTAACCGGTATGGAAGATTGTTATCTCTGTTGGAATATAAAATGAACGAAGAACTTCTTTCGATTTTGCTACAATTCTATGATCCCGACTACCATTGCTTCACATTCCCCGATTATCAGCTATTACCTACTTTGGAAGAATATTCTCAGCTCGTAGGGTTGTCTATTTCGGATAAGACTTTGTTCCCTTTCTTGGAGAGGGACCCTAAAGAACAAGACTGTTGCTAAAGCCATATGCTAGAAGTTCTTCGACATCAAGGACACTAATCACCAACAATTGTGAAGACTTTTCCAACGTACCCTTGTTTGGTTTTGATGAAGGATTTATGATCCTCTAACTCTCGATCTACCTTTTGAAGATAGGCTCATCCTCAAAAAGGCCCAGCTAGAAGAGCAGATCAAGGGGCAGAACAAGAAGCTTCCTTAGGGTCATTATTAGCTTTTATGTTATGCCAAGATTTTTCTAGGAATATTATTTGTAATCCATTTTCAATTAATAAATAAAATTTCTTTGTTATTCTGCAATATTCATAAATTTGTGAATTCCATGAAATCATTTTGCATTTTAGCATCATATTTTTACATTCCATGTGTCTCCCGGTTTCTCATACTCGGTTCTCTCACCTTCCAGTTTCGTCACCCTGGGTCCTCCGCATCAGTACAACACTAGAGCCCAAGCTCGAAAAAGGATGGAAGAACAAGCTCAAGCGATCGACCGTGTCAGCCATGAACTCGAAGATCTTCGAGGAAGTGTGGGGCAGATTATGGAGATGTTGCAAGCCCTTAAGGTGAAGATAGATAATCAACCTACCGTTGTTTTTGAAATTACCGATACTGTTGTGGATCCTCAACTAGCTGTTACTGTCGAGAACATACCTCCTCAGAATCGTCAATCCAGTTCAGTGAATCCTATTGTTGCTCAACCAGATCGACGAGTTACTCCTCCGAAGTGCAAAACTCTGAGCGTTGACCACCATAAAGGACCTACACGTTCGAGGAATCGCTCGATGGCTACTCATCAACCTTGGCAACCTCAACAGAATTATGTTCAAAGTTATCCAGTTCAGTATGCTCCACAACCCTATGTAGCTACTGTTGCACCTCCTTTCAATCCTCAATTTCCTACCTATCAACCTGTGCAACCGGCTCCGGTCTATCAGCATCCGGTTTATCAACAACCTCCTATTTATCAGTCTGCACAAGCTCCTATCAACTATCAACGAGTGCCCAACAGTCCTGTATGCCAATCATCAGAGGAGCGAGCACCCCGACAGAATGGTCCGAGTAAGAGGCAGTATAAACCTTGTCCTCCGATTCCAATAACATTCACTGAGTTATATCCTTTCTTAGTGCAACAAGGTCTGGTTGTTACCCGAACTTTGGGTCCACCTCCCAATCCGGTACCTGTCAATTACAATGCTGCCGCTCATTGTTTATTTCATGAGGGTGCGCCTGGTCACGATTTGGAAGGATGTTACGCGCTTAAGAATATTGTCAGAGATTTGCTAGAAAAGAAGGTCATGTCTTTTGACGATCCTCAGCCGAAAGTCAAGACTCCTCATAGGGCGACCCAGGGGCCAGAATCAAGCTCTGCAAAGCATGTTTTCAACATATCTCAACCAGTGACACATATGGTGAATCAGCCGAAGCCGGTAGTTCTTCAGATGCCTAGTCCTTTTCATTTCAGCAATCCTCAAGATGATGCGACCCCGATCAACAGAGAATCTGGGAGAGTTATTCTGAGTGAAGATTTGAAGACCGATAATGAAGTAATGACAGACGTAGCTGGGGCAAGCAAGACGACTCCTTCCCGTGAGGTTCCACTAGAGGAAACCACTACCATGCCGGTCTCAGACGCGAAGACTTCATAAACACATCTTGAAGGACTTTGAGACATTACATTTTGATTATTTATATGTTTATTTTCTTTGATTAAGCATAATTATCATGTACGAACTTGTTTATTTTGGAATAATTGATGCAATGCATGTTTGTCTTGAATAAATCCATTCGTTTCACTCATTAAAAATATTTTTCATAAACTTATAATGCCAATTTTACCCGATCTCTTGTTTGATAGAGAATTGGGAGGAGGATGATGAACCAAAAACGCCAAATCTCTTGTCGTATGCTTTCAATTGAAACCTGCTGATGATGTAAGGCATTGTTTCAAATCCAAAACAATGGAGATATAAGGATGATAACCCCTCTTTAACCCCTTTGAGCCTTGAAGTAGGAGTTTCTTCTCTTCCAAAAAAAAAACCTCATCTTAACCTGGGGCAGGGTAGTTTTTCAGTTAAATTGATCGAGTGCTCAGACTCTCAAAAAGGAGGAGCGAACCTTCGAGAACCTATCCCTAACATCTTAGGAAGTTTAGAAGTCAATGACTATCCTTATACTGCCTACAGAGTGGGGAAGTCACAAACCTTCAAAAGAGTCACACGACCTAGTCAAAAAAAAAAATATAGCCCGCTAAGTCAAAACCTATGAAGGAGACTTAGGCAAAACTGGGGCATCCCGCTGGACTCCAAAGTCAAATCCAAAAGACGTCGTCCAGGCAAAAGTTAGGGAATGAAAAAAATATAATAAAAACAAGGGCAATAAGGAACCCTAATAAAGAACAAAAGTTGTGTTGATCGAACACCAAAATAGGTGAGTGACTGTCATTGTCCAAAGCCTTGATGAGTTCTCGACCATATCAAATCCGATTGAGATATGAGTGCTCGTATCCCATTAACTGAATTAGGATTGGAGAACATCACGAAGAAAGGGGTGGGTACAAATAACTTTGAGCCTTTATCCTTTGTTTCCTAAACCGTGCACCAAGCCACGATACAACCATTAAAAGACCTAATTGAAGTAGGAATTCTCTTGAAAGCATACTCGACGAGATAGCGTTTCCTGACTCCTACGAGCTATGCTCAAAAATTCGTGTTGGCATTATAAATTAAACTTATATCTTAACTAGTGATTTCGGTCACGAGTTACAGCGCTATCTTTTTTCAAAAACAAAAATTTCAAGACAAATATATTGTTGCATTGATAGTTTCAGGATAGCATTTCACGCGTGTCGGTTTTGCCTGATATCTTAGAAACTTACATATAGATGTCACAGATCCTGCTAAACAGGGGCAGATGGTTTCCAGTTTTCTCATCAATGCGAGCCTGACATTCTTAAGAGCTATTTTTGAAGACTCAGTCATGTCACCGTCGATCTGAGCCAGTTACGTCGAGATCTGACAAATCTCTCCAAGAGTTGGAAAATAGTGGGGCATCTGGACTCCTATGTTCTCTGTAAAATCCTCTCGAGATGACTCTCTCATACAGCAGGTACTCTAGGGCATATTGTTTTTCAAAATGGCGACTATCCCGAAGTCCATTAAGATCAAAACTAGCTTGTTTCACGACATTTTCATGCACCCGATGGATCTTACTCCCGGTGGTCTTCATTCCCCAGTAAATCTCATCAACCATTGCCTCAGAGCAGTCCCCAGAGAGACTTTAAGCCGACACAGTCCCCAGAGAGACTTTAAGCCGACACAGTCCCCAGAGAGACTTTAAGCCGACACAGTCCCCAGCAAGACTATAAGCTGACAACAATTTGGGCTGAGCCAATAATCTCCAAGACAGCAGAGATCATACCAGCATCTTCCCAGTAACAGTCCCCAGCGAGACTTTAAGCTGACAACACTTTTGGGATCCATCCGATAAATCCCCAGTGACTCTCAAGACTGCAGAGATATCCTCGGTATCCTCCAAGTGATATATGTTCTTGGACCCCATTCTCAGCGGAATCATTTGTTCCTCAGTGAAATTGCCTTACTTTCCTCAGGAAATACTTCCCAGGAGACGGCCATATTCTCCCCAAGAGGTCAAGATACCTCCCCCAGGAATGTCTGTTGGTTTCTCCCCAGTAAGTCTGATGAACTCTCCGCAGGGAAGTTTGATATATCTTGTCCCCAGTCGGATATACCTTTTCCCCAGGAAGCCGAGGTAATTTTCCCAGGAAGTTGCTACACTATCTCCATGAAGCTGTCTAACTCCATACCTTCCTCATACAACGGATACTTATTTTATCCCCGGAAGTCTATGATCCAAGAGTTCTTGAGCTGATTATGGTTCATGATAGCAATTCCTCACGTGAAGTCATGACATCTTATCCCCATGCGGAGGTCATGAATCCCCAGTTGAAGTCAGGGCATCATTCTCTCCGGTGAAGTCGTATCGCATCCCCATGTGGAAGTCATGAGATTTTCTCCCCAGGGAAATTTTAGCTTTGAAGCTAGATTTAGTCTTACCATCAACTATTCATATCCTCTAATAGATGTATTGTTGCAGAGGTCACTGGGTATTCCTGTCGAGACGTTTATTTCATCTCATGTCTCCTCTCTCATTTGTTTTGTCAGCATAAGCATAAGCATGAGCATTACATACTCATTTTCATTTCATTGTCATACACATGAACATACACATTCGTATACACTTTGGCATACGCATTAGCATTTGCATGCTGGCTATTTATCGTCATCCTTGTCGTTACCGCCGAGTAACTGGGTTTGTCCGCTCTCTCCAAGTAGATCGTCAGTCCTAAGTATAAAATACCTACTTGTTTCCAGTTTCCCCACATAGTTCAAACCTCGTGGACGATGGTTATTTCCGTTACCTTTCCGCATTAAGATAAGGTAGTCCCCATTCGAGTTCGTTTCCTCAGTGGAGTTTTATTTATCAGTTTCTTTCTAGCCCAATTCTAGATCAAATTTCAGTCCTGTCGATTGTCGAACATACCTGGATGTGCATTTACTTTGCACTATCTCTCAAGAAAAGCATTTATAATCCTTTGCAGATCTGCGACAGTTCTCGCCTGAGAAGCTTATCACTACATTGCACAATAGACAAGCAACAAGTCCCAACCGAGGAGCTTATCACCTACCTTACACTTTACAATACACTCTACAATTGATCTTCTCATACAAGGAGCTCATTATTACATTACAGTGATCTAGATGTTTGCCATCATCACAAAATTCTTGACAATTTACATTACAGTGATCTAGATGTTTGCCATCATCACAAAATTCTTGACAATTTACATTACAGTGATCTAGATGTTTGCCATCATCACAACATTCTTGACAATTTACATTACAGTGATCTAGATGTTTGCCATCATCACGACCTTCTTTACAATTTATGTTACCTGCTATCACTCAGTGATCTAGATGTTTGCCATCATCACAACTTTCTTTACAATTTACATTACCTGTTACCACCTCTACAAGCAGTTCTCACCCGAGAAGCTTATTATTGCCACTCTTGCAAATAAGCGGCATTTCTCATCCGAGAAGCTTATCCTATCTTCATTATGACTCGCAATAAATGGCCATCTCCATCGAGCAGATGGGCTTCCATTTTCCTTTTCATTTTGAAGTGCAGGGAGGTTTTTGAACCGAATCATATTCAGGAGAGCACAGATCTTGAAGTATGAAGAAGTTCGTTTACCCTTTAGTAAAAGAAGGAACAAAATCATATTCAGGAGAGCACAAATCTTGAAGTATGAAGAAGTTCGTTTACCCTTTAGTAAAAGAAGGAACAAAATCATATTCAGGAGAGCACAAATCTTGAAGTATGAAGAAGTTCGTTTACCCTTTAGTAAAAGAAGGAGCAGAATCATATTCAGGAGAGCACAGATCTTGAAGTATGAAGAAGTTCATTTACCCTTTAGTAAAAGAAGGAGCCGAATCATATTCGGGAGAGCACCGATCTCGAATTATGAAGACGTTTATTTTATCCTTTAGCAAAAGAAGAAACCAAATCATGTCCAGGGAGCACAGACTTGAGACGTGAAGAAGTTTATATTATCAATCAATCAATTATCCACAGATAAGCAGCAGTCTCTTTATTTGAGAGCTTATCCAGTTTGGCATATAAGTCCCTTTCAACGATAAGTGGCAGTTCTCTCTCGAGAAAGCTTATCAGGGCGTTTCCCATTTAAGACCATTTATTTTGGCATACAGCCGGTTTTACCCTGTATATTTTCTACGGATTCCTAAATTCCGTTTGATCCTGTCACGAGGGAGAGTTTCCAGAAGCTCGGATGTTATTCTTTGCTCAATGCTCCAGCATCTTGTTAATCGATCCTACAGTCGTGCAGATCCAGTTTTATTTTCTTACTCTAGAGTATCAGCCGGTCACGCCTGAACCTGTTGATGATTACTCTTAAATTCCCCCAGTGGAGGCCGTCTCATCAGTGCCATCTCCATTGAGGATCCCGCTCTTACCATTCCTTTTCCTAAAGTGATGATTGGTCCTACTCGCACCAGTTGACTATCACTTTAGAATTCCCCAGTGTCGTGCTGTCACCCAGTGCATCGTATTCCCCAGTGTGGTTCGTCGCGTCTGTCCCCTGTGTCGTCGTGTCGTCAGCATCTTTGCATTTACCATTCCATCATACGCATCATACTATATTCATGGTATTGTTAGCGTTATCTCTTGATTCGTTTTGTCCATAGCATCGCATATCACTGCATCTAAGGGCAAAATTTTCGGTTATCTATATTTAAATCCCTCCACCATGATTTCTCGAGCCTACGTCGCTCAAATCACCTGGTGAAGCTATTTAAATAGGGGCAACTGTAATACCCCAAATTTTACCCTCAGATTAGTCGATTCAGGTTGCATGACATTTCATTTGTGCATCAGCTAATTGCTAACGGGTTACGTAGTTTGCCTCGTTTTGCAGGAACCACGACTGGTACACTTTAGCTGTTAAAAGGAGAAATGGTCATTTTCACGTTGTTTGTTGACAGTCCTTGAAGCTGAGTCATCATAAGAGGTTTTTATTTCATTTTTTATTCTTTATTTTCTGGTTTTAAGTTAACTTTTTTTCATTTTTCCATTTGTTTTAAAGAATTAAATTTTCAATTTAACATTCTCATCCAAATAGTTCATCTCATTTCAATTTAACATTTTCATTTTTAAACGTTTTAAATTTTATATCATCGCATTCTAATTAATATCATTTAAGTTGTAGTTCATTTCCATTCAAATATTCATTGTAGTTTTTATTTCATGTCAATTCAAATGTTTTCATTTAAGATTCTATCTCAATTTTAGTTTAAAATTTTTATCTCATTTCATTTAAATAGTTTCATTTCAATGGTTGATTTCAGTTATTACATCTTATTTTTATTATTTATTTTCACAAACGTTGCATTTTTAATAGTATTTCACAACAAATAAAATTTAAAAGTTTTATTAGAATTAATTAACTTTTACAAAAAAAATAATAAATATAAAATTACAAAAAAATTAATAATTAAAATTTACAAAATCTGTAAAGTTACATTTTTACATAAAATATAAAAATTTCTAAAACTTCTCATGTTCTTCCGATTATCCGACTACGAGTTTTCGACCTCGTTCGTACCTGCAAAACAAGACAGACAAACAAATTTGAATCGGTTAATTGTTTAGTTCGACACCCTCAGAACGGTGTCATCACCGGGTGCCCTTCCTCGGCCAATGGCCTATCCGGCAACAACCTGTTCTTATCGAAAGCTACCGAAAAGATGAAGAGGAAAAGTTTTGTTTCAAGATAAGTTGTGAGCAGAAGAGTTTATTCGAAAGTCATTTTTGGAAGAAAGTGATTTTTGTCGGAGACGGTTTGCTCAAAAGATTGAACCGTAACTCCAATTCTCCGAGAAAAATCAAATTCAACATCAAAATAGTTCAAGCAAATAAACTCAGTTCAATCCAAAAACCAGTTCAGAATCCAACGGAGGAAAAACCAGTTCAGAAATTTGTTCAGAATCCAGTTCAGGATCTGGTTCAGAGTAAACTCCAACGAAAACTAGTTCAAACAAGCCAAACTGGTTCACTGAACAAGGTCAGACCAGTTCCAAATAATCAACTAAGTTAGCCACACGTGACCTGTCCAAAACCAGTCAAACGAACATGTGAGTCCGAAACGCTCGTAACAGCAAGTCGTAAACATAGCTATTTCAACCTTCATAACAAACGAAAAACCAGCGCTACGATTCCTAAAAAGCAGGCAACAAAATGGTGAAAAAAGGTTCGTAACAACAATCATAAATCCGGCCCATCAAAGAGATCACAGGGATATAAATATCACCATAAAGGGTTTTATGACCCTAACTCAAAAAGGTACAAAAAACGGCAACCATAAGAGTAGTGAAAAACAGAACAAACTCACCAGGAGAGTTCCAAAAGTGACGGCAAACCCTAAACCCTTCAGAAGCTCCGAAAACTTCATCATCAGGGGCATCCATGGATTCAGAAGTTTAGAAACTTCATCATCATCACCATCAAACAAAGAAGCAGAAGGCGAGGTGCCCGAAGCCACCGCGAGCCGCCATCGCCGTTTGCTACGCAGACAGCGGGTAACTCAGATCGTCATCATCGAACTCATAAAGAAGAAATTACAAACCATCGCATGGGTCAACTGTGAACGAACAGCAAGCCTCACCAGCGGACCAACCCCTTCAGCCTCAGTTGAACATCACCGGCCGAAGTCATAGGGAAAACGCTCGACGATCCGCGATCGAGAACCATTGCCCGTCAAGGAACCCCATCCGTAAATCCATCGACTTCGAAGCGTTGCCGTTCGTGAAAGCCGCTTCGAACCCGTCACAGGTGAGCAACTTCTTTCTTCTTTTTTTACACGTTATGGTATGTTGTTTCAGGTACAGGAAAAATGAAGAAAAAGAGGCATATGGTCGAAGGAAGAAGACAATGAAAGCGTAAAAAGCAGCATGCAGACGGACGAGGAACCGCGGAAAAAGCTCTGATAGAGGTCAACCATGGTGAAACGGCGGCTGCGCGAGGGAGAAGAGGGGAAATACATCGGACCCTAAAATTTGCAAATGACCCTTTCTCTTTCACCGTTTAACTTACCTTGTTGTTTATATTATTATTTATTTATTTGTTTTGTGTGGTATAGTTAATAGGTAACGGTAAGAAGTTTTTAATTAAAAATTAATTAGATGTTAATAAGTGATAACTAAATTAATATTAATGCTTTTGAAATTGATTAAAACTCCCATTGACATAAAGTTTTTACTATAAAATAAAACAGTTTTAATTACTAACGTTGGTTTCTTAAAATTTTGTAAATTAAGTCTTCCTTTCAAATGTAATAAGTATTATGTTGTTTTTAATAAAAAAAAAACATTTTCTATATATATATATATATATATATATATATATATATATATATATATATATATATATATATATATATATATATATATATATATATATATATATATATATATATATATATATATATATATAATAAAAAATAAAAAGGGCATCATAAAGGTCCTTTAAGAAAAATACTTTTTTAGATTAAATATATCATTTTTAAAGTTCTTTAGGTAAAACGAAATGGGAAACTTTTTATTAAATGAAATTATCCTTTCTTTTCTTAAAAAAATAAATAAGATATATGAGAAAATGAATAACGAGGTTTTTGTTCGGTCGGTGCAATTATGGCTAACCCTCGCTAGTTAGCGTGTTTCGGTTTATCCTTGTTTCGTTTTGTCGTTGTTTCAATTGTAATTTCGCGAGGCCATGGTCGCAGATTATTTGTTTTGTTTTTTCGCATTGCATTATTTTTTTTGGCCCTTTGGGGTTTGTAATTTACGCGAACGGTCGCGACGCTTTCTATACTTTCCGAATTTTTATTTCTTCCATATAATATTTTGTCATGTTTGCATGTTTTACCTTTATTTACCCCTCCGAAGGACTTAGGATTAACAGTTTGACCGCCGAGTCAATAACCCTAGTTTCCACACCCTAATTAGCCTAGGCGTCCCGCCGTGGACAAAAATACCCTTTACCCTAGCTTTAGGTCAAAGAGTCGCCGTACTCTGTTTTAGGGTTTCCCGCTGTGGAATCCCTAATTTAACCCTAATTTCACTTTAACATTTCAATGTAGAAATAGGAGTTTCAAAACTCCACGTAAGCGTGTCCTTAAGATACATTTACTCCCCTTGAAACCTTGACCACAGTCAAGACGTTTCTAACCTCCCTTTCGAGGGGAACTACGATTACTCTGATTCCATTCCCTATCCAGGATACGTAGGCACAAGATGCGAATCTTGCCGAGTAAACTTAGGACTAACCCTTAGGTCTTTTAGGTCACTCTATCCCTTAGCTCAAGATATATTAAAGCAGATAATAAATAAAAATAAAAAGCATACAATAAACAAAAGGTTCCTGTAGAGTACTACAGAAGTTTAGGGTGCTAGTACCTTCCCTAAGCTTAACCAACCCCTTACCTAGGTCTCTCCCCGCATTGTGTTTACGATGCGAAAATAGGTTTTCCCTCTTTTGACCTTTTCCTTTGGATAAATCAAAGAGCGGTTGTGAATCAAGAATTGTGATTCAAACTAATTAATAGTTTGATATCCTATTTCCACCGCAACACATAGGAAGAGACTTACGTGGCTCAAGCATCTTGGCTCGAAACTTACTTGCTTGGATTCTAATGATACAAGACTTATGCTCAACCAATCCACTTGATTAAGACTTTCACAGGTCAAACACATAGCAAGAGACTTAAGTGGCTCGAGACTTCCTTGCTTGTATCCTAATGACACAAGACTTTTATCTAAACTACTGAACAAGCTCAGCAAAATAGAGAATAAGGTGTACATGATACAAGTATCAAAGATACATGAAATCACCATAAAAAGACCTAAATCTCTTAATATTTCTAAGATTTACATTGTGTAATAAATCTTAAGACTTTTACAATTACAACCTACATCAGAAAAATCTGCATATACATTGAGTTGATAATTGTTGATCTTGCTACTCTTTCTTCTGGTTGATCCTTGTTAAAGATTCAGTTTGAACCTTCAGCCATATTTATAGCCTTTTCAGAAACTAGTTGTTGAGGAGGTAACTTGATCAAGATTCTTTGTTGTTACTGCATAGTACAAGTGCCGATTAAGATAGATACACTACAAGATTTTAATCCAATGTGTAACATGTTTAACCTTCGAGTCTTCAAGAGATTATGTACTATTGGAGCCTTTGAGAGTAAATATCCACAAAGCATCTCAACCTTTCTTGAGCCTTAAAATCTGTAGTCTCTATCTGACAAACTGATTTAACAGTACAACTTTCTTTCTGCAGTATGAATATCTTCAGCTTTATCACCAACTCTAAATGGTACCCAAAGCCAATTTGCCTTCACTAAGTGTAGAGACAATAATTTTGTTTCTTCTGATGTTGAGACCTTCAGCTTCAGAGTCTTCTCCAGACATCACTTAACAAGTGTTCTTCAAATTATGCCACCAGAAGCTAGCAATGCAGCAACTCTCAAAATGTGCTTAATATAGAACAAATTCTGATAATAATATCTACAAGTACAAGAACATGCACACATGGAACACGTCAAATAAATCATTATTCTTTCAATACATTGTTATCATCAAAACCAAACGAAAATATGTCATGAACAAATCTTGTTCTAAAAATTTTCCTTTTTTGATGATGACAAACACAAGTATTTAAAGGACAATGTTTGGCAGTTGTAATTTTCTTTGCAACATCAGGGTATGAGGTTTGTAAGCTCCTCCTGAGTCTAATAATCCAAAGAAGAGTTTTGTAGACATCATACCAGATATTAATCTCAAGAAAAAGTAATTCAGTTTTATTAGTAACATTAGAGTCTGAGGTTAGTAAGCTCCCACTGAGTCAAATAGTTTCAAGGTTAAGGTTTGTAAGCACCCCTTAGTTCCATATTTAAGAAAACCAAAAATAATATTTTAACTTCCTTTGGCAACATCAGAATACGAGGTTTATAAGCTCCTTCTGAGTGTGATAGGCTAAGGCTAAGGTTTGTAAGCTCCTCCTTAGTTATATGTACAAGAAAGTTAAAATGTGTCGTTTGGGCAAGATAACCATAAAAACAGAAATATAAATAAGAAAATTATAAATGACCAATATGTACAATTGAATTTGTACTCAATGGATTCAGTTTCTAATTAAATGTCTACCATTATTTTTCCTCTTTTTGTCACATCAAAAAGAAAATAAAAAGAGGAGAAGAAAAGAATTACAGTCATAAATGTATCACATATCATCATTACAGGATCAATTTCCAAGGAATTGAAAAACCATCAACTAACATGGGATCATTAAGGATTGTATAGTGCATACCTTAAAATTTTAATGGTCGTTACTGTTCCAAGAATCAAGAAGGATTAAATCAGACGTTTGAGTTGCTCAGAAGTCATTATAAAAGCAGTCCAAACCTAGTTCATTTTCATTAACATCCAACATAGTCATGAAAGCATCAGCTAAGAGTCATAAGACTTCTGTAGTAACAGAAATCTTCCAGAGCTCTACGAGACAAGATATCCAGAATGTTTAGAAATGAGCCATTTATGAATCATCTACTACTGGGCATGTGCCCTCTGCAAGACTCACTTCTGAAGAAGCAACGTCAGCAGCTCCAACACAACCTACAGGAGTAGGTTCATCAGAAGCTGTGATGAAGCCTAGAAGAAAGATAATGAATAGATAAAAGAAGAGAAGATGGTCTAACAAGTTGTTCTATCATCCAATCCCAGAGGCAGAAGATGAAGACATTGATGAAGATGAGCTAGACATAGGCTATGATAATTGTTATCGTCATAAGGCTTAGGATGATTTAGATAGGGACTTATACTAAGCATTAGCAGTTCCTTATGAATCAATGTTTTATGATCCTCTGCTTCAATTAATGAAGAAGTATCTTTTTGACCAAATTTTGTTTATTGCATGCAAATACTTTCAATAACTTCCTTTAGATTTACTGAAAGACATTAATGAAGTAAAACTGACACCAGAAACGACAGTTAAACAGTTCACGTATAAAATTCATAGCTGTTAAAGAATTTTTAATGGGTTAGACTGTTAGATAAGATCTCCAAGATATATTATTTAAGATATTGATAAGACTTAATTAATATAAAAACAACAAATACTTGAAACAATGTATGTAACACGTCTATATAAGATCTCATAGCATGCTTAATTTCATAATCACTTAATCCTCAAAACACCAAGATGTACAAACAGAAGCAAATCTGGGTTCCAAAGAGAGATTTCAGAAAGACAACCATACTAAACGCAGCAACTCAGGCAAGTGAAAGCAAAGCAGCAGCTGAAGGATCTACTAACAAGTAGATTACTTCAGAAGCTCTCACCTATTCAACATCCTTTGTGAAGATACATAGAAGAAGAAGATCTTCTAGGTTCAGACGCAGAAATCAACTGAGAAAGGAGGCTTTGAAATTCTCCAAGGAAGAATGGAAAGAATACTTAGATAATCTAGACATGTTAGATGATCCTAGGGAATACCTTATGGTCAATCCAATATACTAGAATGTCTAAATAATTTGTAATCCCTTCCTTTTATTAATGATAAAAGTTACAAGCATTAAGTTCTTACTCCCGTTACTTTTGATTCTTTTGAACAACCATAAACAAATATAATCAACAGTTAACTGAACAACAACATGAACAAACATTGAATTAATAATAAGATAACTTAATATAAAGGTTCTAACAATTACTAGGCATAACTATGCAGAAATCTAACATCAGAATATTTCATAGATAACTTTAAACTTGTCTCTCTAGATTTTAGACAAATCAACCTCTGAACTTATGATAACTCCCTGCTGAACAAGTAATTCTAAAAGAATTCGTCCAAAAGGAATGAATAAAATCTTTCCCTTGTGAAAGGAAGAAAGAGTATTCTTCAAATAGTGAAACATAACTTGAGGAAGATCAATCTGCAAGTCTAAATTGAGAAGTAGAAGCAAATCTTTTTCAATAGGGTCCACAAGGTCTAAATCCTTATCCTTAGGAAGTAAGTTTGAATTCAGAATCTAATTCCAAACAACAACATCAGGACTAAGATTTGAGACCATTAATGTATTAGATGGATCTACAAAGATACGCCAAGTAGGAAGATAGTGTTCCCAAATAAGAGTTCCTGGGATTTCTCCTATTTACTCACAATTGATCATATTATCAATTGCTTTAAAGGTTACTGTTATAGAAACACTAGTTACTTTAGAAAGAATAACATACTCAGAATTTAACTCAACAATGGAAGCATTAATCCAAAGCTCTTTGACAAGATCTAGATAAGTGAAACCATAGAGCATCTCAAAGTATCCATTCCATCCTTGTTCATACACAATCTTCCAGAAGTTAAAGCCTAACTTAAGCAAATCATCAAAATCTACAAACTTTTCATTGATGACTACCATTTGATTCAAAGAATAATTGACTAGGAAAGTCATCTCAAGTTTGGATTGATCAGCACACAACCACAGAGAAAAGAAAAAGAAAAATAAATGAACAAGATTCCTAAAAGAATGAGAATCTTATCAGAAGAAGCACAAAATGAAGTTTGAAAGACAAGGGATAGTGACAATAAGTACCCAAAAGAAAACATCATTACCCAAAGGTTCTTATCTAGCAGAGTTATTAATAAATGAATTTCACCTTTATGAAAATTTAAGTATTATAAAAGCCTTTGAAAAACCTTTTACTTAAATTGCTTTATCAGAAGTAAAGAATCATCTTCTGAATCTCAGAATCTGACAACTTTAAGAACCTATCATCCATCAGAGTCTAGTAGAACTAGACTAAGAAAGGGAGATATCTTATGTCATTCATAAGTTTCTAAGATAGATGAATATTGAATTGTTTCCTTTGACAGCTAACAAGCAGCAGCAACATCATAAAAAGTGAGAAAATTGTTTCCATAAATATGATCACCATCTAGCTTTATGTAATGTTCAGTATAGGTAAATACAACAGAGTTTCTTCTTAAAGATTTCTGAAGATCCTTTCAAATGAGCTTATCTAGAAATCTAACAGAAACTTTGTATTAACATCTACACAAATATCTCATTGAATCAAAAGATAAGCTAGAAAAAAAAATAGGCATACCCTTTTTTTTGTTACTTTCTCGGTTAGACACGTATCAATATTCAGACTTTACCATAAAGTCTGAATGCTGCTTTGAGTGGATTTTGATTCAATGGCTGTTAAACCAATGGCTCCACTATTCTCACTAAACTCAGTACCTCTAGCACTTGAGTCTGGGTTGTCGGCTCTTCTTCCATCAAATGTTGTAACAACCTTTAAGAAATGTCATGGAATATGCCTCTGCTCCTTTCTTTGATATCTACAGAAAATACATTTAAATCATGGCACTCATATTTCTACGAGACCATATATAAATGTTCAGACAGGCTTTCCTTCACCTTATGCCACATTCTGATAGCACTACCATGATTCATTCTAGAGTATCAGTCTAGAATAAACCATAATATGAACAAGATCATGTTCTAAGTAGAATCATTAATTTTATTATCTTGACTCAAGATAATGAGATCTTTGATAAGCAAAGAACCAATTGATATTAGCTATCAGAGAATAGCATAAAACAAATTAAAGCACCATCATCTAATTGCTTGCAAAACATAAAGAAAAATTGAAGGTTTATCATAGACTTGTCCTTTAATATAAATTCCATGATGACCCTCAATCAAGGAGCAATGGAGTCTCTTAACATATCACCTTAAAGAGGATACTCCTTATTATCAAATATTGAAGCAAGATAGATTTGGCATAATCCATTTCTCTTCAATACTTGATTATTATTTCAGGACTCAGATGCTTCTTCAGAAGCAGTAATGATTGGCAAAGCTAGATTACTCTTTTATCTGAATCTAACACTAATGTCATCTTCAAAAGAATATGCAGTGAAGATTACCTGACATTAGGTTCTGGTAGTGTTTCTTCTTACTTTCAGATCTGGGAAATCAGTTGCAATACAAGTATTTTAGAAGCTTCTGAAGTTACTCTTCTATCAACATATCTCTTTTATCAACATATATTACAACCTATCCATCTGGTTAAGAAGTACTTCTGGCAAGAAACATAAGTTCCTTATCATCAGACACTTCAAAGAACCAAGCTTTAGGAAAGGTGATCTATTATATATCTTTTCATCATCTAATTTCATTTCTTTTCTTCGAAGATTTGCAAGATAAACCAACAGACCACAATAAATCCAAGTTGTATAACTTCTTCAATAACCTTGACCTCAAGTTTGAATCTAAACCAATATTCTCATAATTTTCTTGAAAGATCAGATGAATTATAACTAGACAAGCTTAAAAAATGACTCCCACAAATATGAGCACAAGGATTCAAAGATAGTTCGAGCATCAGACATATCAATGATGTTGAAATACTTAGAAGTGAGATAGAGCACCTACCAGAATGCAACTACCTCTGAAGATATTCAATAAGCTTCTTCTGAGATGGTGATCGAAATTTTCAAATAGATTATCTCTACACCATTAACTTCTTTAGTGAAACTTTGGCAACCACACAGTGGATGTTATCACGGATGTTATGGCATCCACTGTAACACAGACTACTGGACTTAATAATAAGCAGTAAATGGAAAGCAGTAAATGACATAAGTAATTGTTCATCCAGTTCAGTGTCAACCACACCTACATCTGGGGGCTACCAAGCCAAGGAGGAAATTCACTATCACTAGAATTAATTCAGAGTTAAACAACCCGTTTGCACTCTTCACTTAAGACCTACCCAATGACACTTCAGCCTAATACTAGACCAGAGTTTCCCACTCACTCCCCCTCAATCACAACAATGATATTAACCAATTCAAAGTTACAAAAGGTAATGAAGTCACACTTCAAACACACCTTGATCTTGCTTCACAGATTTGATCAAGTGACACAACTCTCTTGCTTCAAAGCTTAGAGTGACACACTGAACAAATAGTTCACAAACATTAAACCAAAGCAATCATGCGGCAGACAATTGCTTGGCATACAAGTATCCTAAAACACAATACACACGTGAAGAACAACTGATACAACCATACTCCTTCACTCACAACCACACATTCTCTGAAACCCTGTCAAGAACTGTCTTCAATTAGGATTTCTCCTTCTGTATATATAGGCAGATCACAGTCCATGGGCCTGCGTACATAAGTTAGGTTTACCCAAGATAAACCTCTCTTCATGAAGTTGCGCACATCCAATTGAGTTAGGGGCATTACAATTTATCCTTAGCAGTGCCTGATATGTCGCCTAAGATAACTAGGCTTCCTACAATGTTTCCTAAAGTATAGCCTGAGCTAATAACAGAAACTAATACCTGCGCGCCTTGATGTCATACGCTCGATGTCATAACATTCAGTCATGACATCCAACTTAAGTGACTCTTAGCTATTTAAACTTACCCTGTTGAATCCTCATTATGTATGTCATAACATCTGTCATGACATTCATACATCCATCAATGTTTTGCCATAAAATGCAGCCAATTAAAAGCATCTACAAACTCCCCCTTTGGCAAATTTTTGGCTAAAACATATTGTTACCATATCAGAGATTACAAGCAGCAGAAATTATACCATACATGCAGGAAAGCTAAACACACATAGCTACAATACCATATTAGAGTCATTTTCACACCCTAAGATCTACCTGCTAGTCCATACTACAGGTATCACATTGATCTGTGGATCAACTAGTGATACTCCCTCTCAACTGATGCACAACACATCAGTGCACACATAAATTATACACATAGCAGTCACACACAATTATCCAGACTAGATTCTGGATGTTAGAACATTCAGGATGACATCCTGAAGAACACAATCACCTGTGAATCAAAACAGCCTATGCTACTCCCCCTGAAAAGATGCACAACTACACACATTCTGCAAACACCCTACAGATACACACAAAACTAGCAGATATCCTACTACTAGGTTCCATCAAGGATCACACACAACACATCTAGCCCTGTTGTTACTACCACTTCTCCCCCTTTTTATCCACAAATTAGGATTAAAACTAACTAAATAGTATAGATCAAAAAATATGGAAGTGCAGCTGTTAGGGGTCATTACAACATAAAGCTCATGAAGAGCAAGACACAAGTTTCAGTTGTCAAACAAAACCACAACATAAGCAAGGAACAAAAAAACATCTAGGCACACCAGCACCAGCATATCATCAGCCCAGGCACACCAGCAAGCCATCAACACCACCATATTAATCGTCCTCCTCAAAAGAGCTGGAATCACTGTCATCACTATCTGTTGAGACATCCTTATCACTGTCATCAAAATCTTCCTCTGGTCTGGCTGCACTACTGGAGCCAGGTGCATTATCAAAGCTGTGAGGGGGATCAATGCGAGCCAGTGGAATGGTTATGCCACGCACATGGAGCCCTCTCTGGAAAATCTTATCGACAAGTTCCCTATTGGATTTGTCCACGTATGCTGAGCCTTCCCTGTTGCTGATTCGCCTAAGTTCGTCTGTAGTGGGAGGAGGATACTTGACCTTGGACTTTTCAGCAGTGGGAGGAACATCTGCTGAGGATTTGGGAGGGGTCTTGGATGAAGAGGCACCATGATGGAAAGACATTTTAATGTTGAGCGGAGACTGAGAGTGAAGGTCTGAGATAAATTTTGGAGAGTAGGGAAACTGAGTGAATTGGATGAGGAATAAGACAATTAGTGTGGCATGCTGAGCTATACTGGTCAAGGGTGTGGAATGCATTAAATACGTAGGTTTGACCACATGTTTTCCAATCAACCAACGTTTACTTAGAACACTCCCTCTAGCCAGTAATTGCTATAGGTCCTCATACATGCAAATTCCCAATTTTCCTCTTAGATTCTCAAATTGAGTAGCATCTAAAGCCTTTGTAAAAATGTCAGCTAGCTGTAATTCAGTGGACACATGTTCCAAGGTGATTACTTTGTCTTCCATAAGGTCTCTTATGAAGTGATGCCTGATACCAATATGCTTGGTTCTGCTATGATGAATTGGATTCTTAGAAATGTTGATAGCACTTAGATTGTCACAGTACAATGTCATGACATCCTGAGTGACATTGTATTCAGTTAACATTTGCTTCATCCAGACCAGTTGAGAACAACTGCTACCAGCTGCTATTATTCAGCTGCAGCAATGGATAATGAGACACAATTTTGCTTTTTACTGAAGCATGATATGAGGTTGTTTCCTAAGAAAAAGCATCCACCAAAGGTGCTCTTTCTGTCATCAGCACTTCCAGCCCAGTCAGCATCACAATACCCAGATAAAGTAGGATCACACCTATGAGAGTATAGTATACCATAATCACAAGTTCCATTCACATATTTGAGAATCCTTTTGACTTAATTTATGTGAATTACCTTAGGATCTGCTTGATATCTAACACACACACCCACTACAAAGGCAATATCGGATCTGCTAGCTGTTAGATACAACAAGCTTCCAATCATGCTTCTGTACAAGCTTTGATCAACACTAGTACCGCTCTCATCTTTTGATAACTTCATATGAGTGGGTGCAGGCGTTCTTTTGTGACCAACATTGTCCATCCCAAACGTTTTGACTATGTTTTTGGTATATTTACTTTGAGAGATAAATATGGAATCTTCCATTTGCTTGACTTGCAATCCAAGGAAGTAAGTTAATTCACCACACATGCTCATTTCAAACTCAGATTGCATGTGATTGACAAATTGTTTCACCATTTTGTCTGACATCCCTCCAAACACTGTGTCATCCACATAAATTTGTGCAATCATGATTTTTCCACCTTTATCCTTTTAAAAAAAGGGTCTTGTCTATCCCTCCTTTTCTGTATCCATTGGTGGTAAGGAATTCAGTCAGTCTCTCATACCAGGCTCTAGGAGCTTGCTTCAATCCATACAGTGCCTTCCTCAACTTGTATAAATGGTCTGTCAAGTTAGGATCCTCAAATCCCTTGGGTTGTGCCACATATACTTCCTCATTCAGATATCCATTCAAAAAAGCACTCTTCACATCCATCTGGAATAGTTTAAATTTCAGAATGCATGCAATTCCTAACAACAGCCTGATTGACTCAAGTCTTGCAACTGGTGCAAACGTTTCATTAAAATCAATTCCTTCAACTTTAGTATAACCTTGTGCCACTAATCTAGCCTTATTTCTGGTTACAACTCCTTGTTCATCAGACTTGTTCTTGTAAATCCACTTGGTTCCAATGATGTTTGTTCCTTCAGGTCTTGGAACCAATTCCCACACTTCATTCCGTTTAAATTGTTCTAATTCATCTTGCATTGCCTTGATCCAATATTCATTAGTTAATGCCTCCTTCACATTTTTGGGCTCAATCTTAGATACAAAGCATGAATTTGAGACGATTTCTCTGGTTCTGGTTCTTACACCACTGTTGGGGTCTCCAATGATCAGATCTTTGGGATGATCTTTTAATCCTGATAGAAGGTTCTTTGTTGGGAGTTTCTGATTCAGAATTAGGGGTTACAACTTGAGTATCTTCAGCATAGACCATACCCTCAGCGGGTGTCTCAAGGAATGTTCCAATATCATCTATGACATTGGTTTCTTCATGCTGATCATCAATAATGACATTAATGGACTCCATCGGGACTTTTGTTCTGGAGTTGTATACTCTATAGGCTCTATTGTTGGTAGAGTATCCCAGAAAAATTCCTTCATTACTTTTGGGATCCATTTTCCTCCTTTGTTCACGATCTGTCAAGATGTAACACTTGCTTCCAAATACATGAAAATACTTCACAGTTGGCTTCCTTCCTTTCCATATTTCATACAGAGTGGAGGTAGTTCCTTTTCTCAAGGTAACTCTGTTGTGAACATAGCATGCTGTGTTCATTGCTTCGACCCAAAAATGCATAGGCAATTTCTTTGCATGAATCATGGCTCTAGCAGATTCTTGGATAGTCCTGTTTTTTCTTTCCACTACTCCATTTTGCTGAGGAGTAATAGGGGAGGAGAATTCATCACTGATTCCTTCAGATGATCAAAATTCAGCAAACTTAGAGTTCTGAAACTCCTTACCATGATCACTTCTGATCCTGACCACACCAGATTCTTTTTCTCTTTGTAGTCTGATGCACAGCTCTCTGAAGACTTCAAATACATCTGATTTTTCTCTGATGAAACTTATCCAGGTGTATCTAGAGTAATCATCAACAACTACATAAGCATACATTTTTCCACCAAGACTCTCTACCTGCATTTGTCCCATCAGGTCCATGTGCAACAGTTCAAGAACTTTGGATGTTGCAAGATGGCCAATTTTTGGATGTGACATCTTAGTTTGCTTGCCAACCTGACATTCACCACAGACCTTACCTTCATCAATAGTCAGCTTTAGAATTCCTCTCACAGCTTCCTTGGAAATGATCTTTTTCATCCCTCTTAGATGAAGATGTCCAAGTTTTTGATGCCATAGTTTGACTTCCTTTTCTTCTTTGGCCATAGAGCAAATAGTGGAGTTACTTGAGGTTTGAGGCTCCCACAAGTAGCAGTTGTCTTTAGACCTAGCTTCCCTCATGACTTCCTTTTTATCTCTGTTTGTGACAACACATTCTCCCTGTGTGAAGTTGACACTGAGTCCTTGGTCACAGAGCTGACTGATACTGATTAAGTTGGCAGTTAGTCCTTTCACCAGCAATACATTGTCTAGGTTAGGAACTCCAAGACAGTCCAGTTTCCCAACACCATTGATTTCCCCTTTTGCTCCATCACCAAAGGTCACATACCTAGTGGTGTGGTTTGATGTCCACCAATAGATTCTTTATTCCAGTCATGTGCTTAGAGAAGCCACTATCAAAATACCAGTCTTCTTTAGCTGACACTCTCAGAGAAGTATGAGCTATCAGACCAACCTCCTTTGCCACCCATTATTACATCTTGACAAGAGCATCTTGGTGAGAGTGACTAGGGAATCCATGCAGACTGAAGCAAAAAGGTTTTGTGTCCAAATTTACCACAATAGTGACACCTCCACCTTTTGGACTTTCTCCTTACCTGATTCATGTTTTTGTTTTTCTGATGTTGTGACATTGGTCGTGACATCCGACTTGGTTTATGATTTTCAGCCTTTGGTTTCTTGAATCCCAAGGTGGGTTTCTGTTCACCAAAAAAAACCCAGTCCAAACATGTTTCCTGCTTTCTGACCACTCTGTAGGATTTTTTCTAGAGTGTCTGTCCCAGGGTTTAGCATCCTGACAGATTTTTTCATCTGATCAAGTTTGGAGTTTACCATTTTGACCTCACTGTTGAGTGAGTCAATGGTTGCAAGATTCTCCTTCTTCTCAGCTTCCAACTTCTTGATGATTTTCTTATGCTTCTCCCCTAGTTGACATACTTCAGCACTTCTGAGGTATAGCTTTTTATATGAGGTTGCAAGTTCTTCAAAGGTCAGCTGGTCTTCACTTGAGTCACCATCAGATATGCATAAGCTGTTCAGAATAGTGACATTTTTGGTAGATTCTTCATCTGATCCACTCTCTGAGTCTCCATCAGACCAAGTAACTGCTAGGCCCTTCTTTTGCCTCTTGAGATAGGTGGGACATTCTGCTTTAATGTGCCCATATCCTTCAAATTCATAACACTGAGCTCCTTTGTCTTAGTTGGACTTTTCCTTAGACTTGGCTCTTTTGTTAATGTTAGATGAGATGTTATTGACATTAAATCTACCCTTCTTATCTACCCTTTTCATGAGTTTATTGAATTGTCTTCCAAGCATAGCTACAACTTCTGAGAGATTCTCCTTGCTTCCATCATTGTCTTCATCAAAGTCTTCTGCTGAATTTGTGACAAGGGCTATGCTTTTGTTCTTCTTCTCAACCTGATCACACATTCTCATCTCAAAAGTTTGGAGTGGACCAATGAGTTCATCCACTTTCATGTTGCATATATCCTGAGCTTCTTCAATAGCAGTGGCTTTCATGACAAACCTCTTAGGCAAAGATCTTAGAATCTTCCTCACCAACTTTTCTTCAGACATCTTTTCTCCTAAAGCACCTGAGGTGTTGGCAATCTCAAGAATATTCATGTAGAATTCATGAATATTCTCATCCTCCTTCATTCTCAGACTTTCAAATTTAGTGGTCAGCATCTGCGATCTCGACATCTTGACCTTTGAGGTGCCTTCATGAGTAGTTTTGAAGGTATCCCAAACCTCTTTAGCCAGTTTACAATGATGCACTAGTCTGAAAATGTTCTTGTCTATACCATTAAATAAGGCATTCAAATCCCTATAATTCCCAAGAGCCAAGGCTTCTTGTTCTTTGGTCCATTCTTCCTCAGGTATTAACACAGATAAGCCATCCTTGTCAGTCTTCAATGGATGTTCCCATCATGAGTTTGCAACTCTCCATGCCTTGCTGTCTAAAGACTTCAAGAAGGCTATCATCCTAGGTTTCCAGTAGTCATAATTTCAGCCATCCATAATTGGTGGTCTATTTGTGAATCCTATATCCTTGTCCATAGTACCGGAATTTATCTTCCATAGATCTCACCCAGAAAATAACAGGCATGGTGCCTGCTCTGATGCCAATTGAAATTCTGGCAACCATACAGTGGATGTTATCACGGATGTTATGACATCCACTGTAACACAGACTACTGGACTTAATAATAAGTAGTAAATGGAAAGCAGTGAATGACACAAGTAATTGTTCACCCAGTTCAGTGTCAACCACACCTACATTTGGGGGCTACCAAGCCAGGGAGGAAATTCACTACCAATAGAATTAATTCAGAGTCAAACAACCAGTTTGCACTCTTCACTTAAGACCTACCCAATGACACTTCAGCCTAATACTAGACCAGAGTTTCCCACTCACTCCCCCTCAATCACAGCAATGATATTAACCAATTCAAAGTTACAAAAGGTAATGATGTCATACTTCAAACACACCTTGATCTTGCTTCATAGATTTGATCAAGTGACACAACTCTCTTGCTTCAAAGCTTAGAGTGACACACTGAACAAATAGTTCACAAACATTAAACCAAAGCAATCATGCGGCAGACAATTGCTTGGCATACAAGTATCCTAAAACACAATACACACGTGAAGAACAACTGATACAACCATACTCCTTCACTCACAACCACACATTCTCTGAAACCCTGTCAAGAACTGTCTTCAATTAGGATTTCTCCTTCTGTATATATAGGCAGATCACAGTCCATGGGCCTGCGTACATAAGTTAGGTTTACCCAAGATAAACCTCTCTTCATGAAGTTGCGCACATCCAATTGAGTTAAGGGCATTACAATTTATCCTTAGCAGTGCCTGATATGTCGCCTAAGATAACTAGGCTTCCTACAATGTTTCCTAAAGTATAGCCTGAGCTAATAACAGAAACTAATACCTGCGCGCCTTGATGTCATACGCTCGATGTCATAACATTCAGTCATGACATCCAACTTAAGTGACTCTTAGCTATTTAAACTTACCCTGCTGAATCCTCATTATGTATGTCATAACATCTGTCATGACATTCATACATCCATCAATGTTTTCCCATAAAATGCAACCAATCAAAAGTATCTACATTTAGTAATACCCTTTTCAAGGATATTTTATAGACCTTCAGAACCCCTTTTATCAAGACCAATGAGTTAAAAATATATTTTACTTTTCCATCATTTAAATTTAGTGGAATCATCCTTATTCTATATATGTAATCGACAAACATACATTTTACGCGAAAGAACATGCTTATCATAGCACTATATATTCAAAACAAAAAAGTCACACTTGTAGCTCAACCAATGCATACGTTAGTTGTCAACAAAAAATCCATCATTATTAATATATTATATTTTAAGGTTATTGAAGTATATGGGAGTTTCATTACTCGTCTTTTCATGTACGAATATTTTATTTCAAGTAGATTGAAAAAAAATACATCACATTGATAATTGTAGATTCTTGCAAGTGGAATCTGAAGGTGAGAAAAGTACCCAAGAAGGGGGGTTGAATTGTATTTTCCGTTTCTTAGTTTGTATTTGATCAGACTTCAGAATCTAAACTGGTTTTCAAATTCTGGTTAACTTTTAGTAGCAAAATGTTAACAGAAGCAAATAAATAATAGCATAAGACACAAAGATTTATATTGGTTCCTCCCTCAATTGAGAGTAGTCCAGTCCCCTTACTACACAAGAGATTTTCACTATAATCAAATCATGATTACAATCGCTTATGCATTATTCATAAGACTTTACAAATGCTCAAACCTAAGGTCCAAAACTTCTGCTCAAGCTCCTCACTCGAGACTTCCTACTTAGGTTCCACTAACCCAAGACTTCTTTGCTCAGGCTCTCAGCCTAAGACTTCATCTCTAAGCCCTATGAAATGAGCCTCTATGCTTGCACTCCTTAGGTCAAGACTTACTCCTCCAATTCCATGTATTGAGCATTCCTGCTCAAGCCCCTTAGGCCCAAGACTTCTGCTCAAGGTTCCATGAAAGGAGCCTCTGTTTTCACCTCTCTGGTTAAGACTTACTGCTCCAAATTTCATGAACCGAGCTATCCTGCTCAAGCCACACCGGCTCAAGATTTTCCTGCTCAATCAATCTACTTGATTAAGATTTTAACTACTAAAGTACATAGCAAGAGACTTACGTGGCTCAAGCATCTTAGCTTGAGACTTCCATGCTTGTATCCCAATGATACAAGACTTTTGCTCAATCAATCTACTTGATTAAGACTTTCACAACTCAAGCACATAACAAGAGACTTACGTGGCTCAAGCATCTTGGCTCGAGACTTCTTTGCTTGTATCCCAATGACATAATACTTTTATCTAAACTGTTGAACAAGCTTAGAAGAATAGAGAACAAGGTGCACATGATACAAGTATAAGAGGTATGGGAAATCATCATAATAAAGAACTAAATCTCTTAATATTTCTAAGATTTACATTATGTAAGAAATCTTAAGGCTTTTACAATTACAACCTACATCAGAAATATTTGCATATACATTGAGTTGATAATTGTTGATCTTGTTACTTCTTCTTCTGGTTGATCCTTGTTAAAGATTTTGTTTGAATCTTCAGCCACATTTATAGCCTTTTTAGAAACTAGTCATTGAGGAGGTAACTTGATCAAGATTATTTATTGTTACTCCTTAGTACAAAAGCCGTTGAAGATAGACACACCAAAAAATCTTAATCCAATGTGTAACATGTTTAACCTTTGAGTCTTCAAGAGATTCTATACTATTAGAGTCGTTAAGAGTAGATATCTATAAATCATCTCAACCTTTCTTGAGCCTTGTAATCTTTAGACTCTATCTGACAAACTGATTTGACAATACAACTTGCTTTCTGGAGTATGGACAACTGCAGCTTTATCATCAATTCTAAATGGTACCAGAAGCCAATTTACATTCATTAAGTGTAAAACAATAATGTTTCTTCTTCTGATACTGAGACCTTTAGCTTTAGAGTCTTCGCCAGACATTACTTAGCAAATGTTCTTCAGATTCTGCCACCAGAAGCTTGCAATATAGCAACTCTCAAAGTGTGCTTAATGTAGAACAGATTCTGATAATAATATTTACAAGTATAAGAACCTGCACACATGTAACACACATCAAATAAACCATTATTCTTTCAATACTTTGTTATCATCAAAATCCAATGGAAATATGTCATGAACAAATCTTGTTCTAACAGAATTCGTAGAAAATGGTCGAAAACCATTACTAATATCCAAATAACATTGTTAGTCTGCACATATAATACTTATAGACCATGTTCATTGGTCACAATTAATTGACAATTTTGACTTTTAGTAATGATTTTGTCTGTCACTACAAGTTGAATTTGTAATTCTTTATAAATATTTATCTAAGCCATTCGCACTTTTATATTTCTTTTTTCTCGTTTTTTTTGTGTGATAAGGAAACCTTTGAAAACTCAAGAAATTTTATTAATAAAAAAATAGTTGATATTTAAAATACATATTTTTATTTAATGTCCATTCTTATTATTTATTCAATATAATTCTATGACATTGTTTTTTTTTATTATTTCTTTAAAAGAGAAAAATTAATTTAAAGTAACTAAACATAAAATATAACACATTAACTAATTAGATGTTTGATGCCATATGCAATAAAATTCATAGAGTAATTATTTTGTTAATAATGACATGATACAACCAGAAAATAAGAGGTAGTTAAAAGCACTTGAAGTGTTATACTACCAAATGAAATAAAGCAAAAAGAGAGAGTTTTTTTATATTTGTTTCTATATATTATCATCAATTCCTTCTTCTTTCTTCTCTCTTTTTATTCTCTCTTTTCCTCTTTTTCTTATTGTATCGTCTTCTTTTCTCTTCTTCTTTCTTATTGTGATCTTTTCCACTTTTTCTTTCTTCTCTTCTTGGGTTTGAATTAGAGAAAGGACAGAAACAATGAAAATGAAAATGTATATCACTCCATTTGAAGAACAACATTATATATTTGCTTTATATAGTTTTGGATAGTATGTTTAAAATTGATATTTTCCGTCACTAAATTTGCTTGTGTACCACCTGACAATAAACAAACAAGTAAGTTATTACACTACAAGGATAAAGTGAATTCTCACAAATATAAGTGAAAAACTAACTGTTCATAGATAACATTATAAACTTAAAATGTAATGATGAATAAGAATCTCCATATGCTACAAATATAAAGAAATTAGAGTTTTGAAACAACTGAGTGAGTTACTATAGTTGTTATATAATAAGTTCTTCCTATAATGACAAACGCTTGTAGCTTTGTGTTCTATGTTGGCTTTCAACTTGACGACTTGATCAAGAAAATTAGATTTACACTCTGAAAATGTTTACCTTGAAAATTGGTAAACAATCGCTGATCTTCCAAAACACTTAATTGATTTGGTTCACTTGCAGAATCAACTAGTGAATCCTAAGAACATAGCTATTGTATATTATATTTTTTTGGAAAAGTTGTAGAAAACTTCGACAATATTCATTTGTTGTAAAAAGAATTGATTAATGGTTTTGTTCAAAAGGAAAGGCTAAACTTTGTAAAATTTTGATAAAGTAAAGCAATGAAGAAAAATAACTTCAAAGTAAAAGAAATGGAGTAAAGAACAATTAGTAAAAGAAAGTAGATTTCTATTGAATAAAATATCTGGTGTTTCAAACGTACGTTTCTCAACGATAACTATTTTCTCATGTTAACTTGGGTATTTTGAGTAAATTTGAGTATAATACAATAATTGAACACACATAAATCATAATACTCAGACTCCTATTTGTAATACGTCAAAATAACCGTCTCTAACGAACATTTCTTCAAAAGTTGACACGTTTCACATCTGCATACTTTTGTTTCACCATGGTTCGTTGTGCGTATTCCCCTAAGAAGCGGATAAGGACAAAATATAGTTATCCATTCATATTTGAAATTCAAATATCTGTCAAAGGAAGACCTTATAGCATCCATTTGTCGAAGTAAATTTCTATACTTAGAAAATATTTCTAAGTATTTGCTCAAACATATCTCTTTATGAGAACCATTTCGGAAGAATTTTACACCAATCTCTGTCGAAATCAACCAAACTTTAAGAAACTTTCATTTTTTACTTAGTTTTTCAAATGGGAACATGGCGTCGAAATTCCCAGCCAACAAATTACCCCCAAAAAATGTCATTTTTGACTGAAATGAAGAAAAAGGAATTTTTTGAAGCTTTCTTATTCAACGCCAGAAAATCCTTTGGACTACTGTGACATCATTGTCATCATGACAAATTTTCCCATACGTTTCCTCAAACCCATGCGTGAATCTTTTTTCATCATTACACGTCTAGTCCCTAGGAGATCGTGGGTCAGACTTTTAACTGCTACCGTCTCATCACACCACCCTCATATGACACGTGTCCCATGACTTTTATCACCATAAATGATATACAGTGATCGTGCACAGTAACCATTCCACTTCCATCTGTCTATAAAAGAGTGAAAATGACCATTTTTGCTCTTTTCATTTTCTGAAGGGCATTTTCCTCAAAACTTCATCTTTCTTCAAACCTATTTCTCTGCACATTCACTATAACAATGGCTTCCACCTCAAAAAATCTGTAAGGAAACTAGTAAAAACGCAGAAGACTCCAAGAAATCTAAAGAACTTCCTCCAGTTCATAGGATGTTGGGCCCAAACGTAGTTGGAAATCAATAATGCATCCTTGAACCTCCAAATGAAGAGGAGAAAAGAAAAATATATCAATCACAAGTAATTATACCTCATCTTGTTTCTGGAAAAACCCATGTCATGTTAGGTCCTTTACCTAATCTTTCTGTTAACCCCACTAAAGTGAGAGAGTTTTTCCCAGCTTATCACCGTTACAAATCCATAAAAAACGATTTCAAACCTAGGACTGATAAGGAAATAGACATTTATGAAAAAGAAAAGGTAGATGGTCAAGGTTCACCTTTGACCATAGCCTCTAGGGACCCCATAAACTTAGAGTTCATGAGTACTAGCTCTAGGGATTTTTAGATCATGCCCTCTATCGAAAGATCCTTCCGACTACTTGGCTTGGTTAGAAAAGATAGAAAAAGCCAAGTCTCAAATTTGGAAGAAGATGGGAATTTATGACCTAATCCAGTTGTCAAAGATGGGACCAGGTTATTATCCTTTTATGCTCATTGCTTCCTTATACTTCTGGGAGAACACCCATAATAACTTTCATCTTCCTTGTGGAATGGTTACCCCAACTCTTTTCGAGTCACTGCTATTACTGGCTTGAAACCCATTGGAGTAGACTATGACCCCAATCGTTTAGCTGATGACTCGATAGGCTCCTATACCAACAAGGCAGCCTTCACCATCTACATAGCCAATTATCATGACAAAGAAACCAATGAGGTTTCTGACCAAGAACATGTTGCCTTCTTGGCTCTCTGGATCTCGCGCTGTGTCTTATGTTCAAGGTCTTTTCAAGTGGCGAAGAGGCACTTGACCATGGAGAACCAATTGCCTGCTAGACATGCCCTTTGTCTCAGCGAAATCATTATGGAAAACTTGTATAAATCTCTTGGTGAAGGTGTCACAACATTGAAGACCATTTAGACGAAAGAAAGCTTGCTCCTTTCTGGACCTTTCTGGCTGCTACAATTATGGCTGAATGCCACTTTTGAAGCATCCCTTCCTAATCGAAACCCCCATCAATGAAGCTTCCTTCAAAGTGAAAAGTAGAAGAGTTGAAGGGATGAGGCTTGCGCTATTGACTCCCAATGATGAAGGAATGAACCTTCATCATACATTCACCAGTCACGTGGTGATGTTTGCTAAGCGTCATAATTTTTCTTCCAACATAGCCCCTTTTGCCAATAGAAAGGTAGGCCCTGAATGGTTCACAAGAAGATTCCCTCTTGAGTCGAAGGAACAAGAAGCTGAATCTCTTGACATATAGGAATCCTTCCTTACACCAAGACTGCTGGCCACAAGGCTCAACCCTTCCAAGCTTCGAATTACTCTTGTTAGATATCAACCCAATCTCGTCTCTCGACAGTTTGAATTGATTAAGATTAAACCCAAATCCCTCTTTCCCAAAAAGGGTTCGCTGATCCATTACGACATGTGGCACAATGAAGTAGACTGTGCCAAGTTGCTAGCCAAGTATTCTAACCTTACAGAGTTTAATCATGTGCCCTTCAAACCAAGTTTTCTCTGCACAAGAGAGTTCAATGAACGGTGGAGAGAATATTATGTTGCTGAATTCTTTGATGTAACAGCCTATAATCTCCACCTAACTAGAGCTTTCACCCTTATGCAGGAATGGGATAGGGAGGCCACCTTCATATTAGCATAGAACACGTACGCGTGGAGTCTCCAATATATGAACGTGTGGAATAGGAGGTTCTTCGACACAACTTCTCTCTTTTTGTTTATATTTTATATTTGACTCATACTAACTACATTGATTTTATTTTGCAGTTGTGAGGATTCCGGCCAAAAAAACCTACTCCCGTCGAAAAAGAAGTCGTCGAAGAGGAAAAAGAAGAGGACAAGACCAAGAAACCCACAACAAAGGTAAACCTTTACACTTATCATTTCTTCTTATTTTTTATGATATTGCCTTCTCAATCTAACATCTAAAATATAATATTTTTGCAGGCTAGTCGGAAACCACCTCCGACACCTAAAAAGAGAATACAGAAAGAACATGAGGTTCATGTAATTGAATCTGATGATGGGGACACTTCGCCAGACCATTCCAAACACACCAAGAAGAAGAAGCAGGCGAAAATTACTGATGCAGGTTTTCATCCTCAACCAAAACCAACGAAAGTGCCTACGAAGAAACCTCCTACCCCAAAGGTGGCAAAAACTGATGCTACACTTGGTAGCAAGAAATCAACTAACAAGAAGAACCCTGATCAGGTAGAGAGTGATAACTCTAGCCCTGAGACTGAAAATCCTAAGGTACAAATATTTCTTCTTCGTCTTTGAGTTTTATGGTTGTTTTCGCCTAACATGCTTCTAATTCTTTCTTGACTTCTTCTTCTTTGGAGTATTGCTAAAAACTCTTAATTATTTCGAAAGCTTTGAAACTCAATTGCTCGAGTTTAGAAACCATAAAGCAATACCATTGACATTTGCATAGACCTTGGGTTCATTTTCAAAAATTCTCGTGTTTTATTTTATTTGAAGCAAATTCATTATATGAGCAACAACCATATCATTTGGGCCTTTGTGCAAACCTTCCTCATTGTCCATACTAGTGCATCCTAAATCAAAATTATCCATCTTCCACTCTTTCTACCTGATATGAGATCATCCAATATTGCACACCAAATCAATAGTGTACGACTGCAATGAAGAAACAAATTCTCATTTATCTCCACATCCCTATTACAAAAAATACATTGTAGTGACTTTGAAAAAAGGATCCATATATCCCATGTCATCCATATTACCTCTTGATGGAATAAGGTCCAAGGGAATCTTCCATGTCAAAGTGGATATTTTAGACATGACTGAAGTTTTCTAGTTATGTTTGAAGACGAGGGATTATACTAAAGACCTTTTGAGCATAATATTTATAAGATTAGAGAGAAGCGTAAATGTCAATTTTATTTGAAAAGAACTCCATCATTCTGCTGAGATATATGTGTGAGTGAGAAGTCCTATGTTGTTTAGAAAAGTGGAGATTGAGCACTTTATAAGTGATAAAATTCATATACCCAATGCCTTAAGGTTGTGCATTTCTCTCCAAAGTCTAAATCCATTTATCTTTTTCTTATAATAGTGCTACCAGCTGAATATCTGCTAATAAATCATAGACCAACACATCCACCCACACAAATAGATTCCTTCATCATACCAATTTTAAACATTTATCTTTCGCATTTTAAATTATTTGTGTTCTAAGATTAAGAATAATCTATTGTACCTTTCCCTTAAGCTGACTTGACCTAACCAAATATCATTTCTGAAAGAGGACCCTACCCACTTTATATCTTTCTATTTACTACTTGTGTTAACTAATCACCGTTATCATTAAAGAAACATAAGTCTTTTCACCACTACAAAGTATTCCTTTGCATATTCTTCTTTCGTAAATTCACTTCCCAAACAATATCCTCTCTATATCTAGCCTCTACCTCATCCTTCTAAAGCTCGAGTCTAGAAAAATACTTATTCACCTTTATTTTGTTGAAAGATTAATATTTATCGCTCTTAAGTTCCTCACCCAATCCTCTCATTCTTGTTTATTTCCTACTTACACACAACTTCCTATTTCACCAACAAAATCTTTCTCTTCTAAGTCAACCATCCCCATAAAAATCCTCTTTGAATTTTTATCACCTCCTTCCATACTTTTCTCGGGGCATCGTCATAAAAAGAAGATATAAATTCAAAATTGCACTAAGAACAATGTTGATCAAAATAATACTTCCTTTAAGACTAATATACTTAGTTATATATTCTACACGAAGTTAACCTACTTCTAAGCAAATCCAATATTAGTTGCCAAGTTATCAATTTTCTCATATTTTCTCTCATTGATAACACTAAATACTAAAAAAGAACCAAATCTTCTCTACGCTTAAGGAAATCACATGTCATTTTCATAAACCTTTTTTTACATTAATTCCCGTAAAAAAAATCTTCCAAAAATATTTCAAAATTATATTCTTTTTAATGAGGAAGTTTACAAATTTTATATATTTGATGAGGCCAACATTATTTATTTATTTATTTTTCAAATTTAGTGTCTCACGTTTGAATCTCATAAAACTATTTTTTATATGTTATTATTTGAAGAAAAAAAAGAAGCCATAACCTAGTATTAAACTCACAAACTAAGTTAAAATATATATGTAAACTACCAGTATCTTTTTAAATCTTTGTTGTATTCTTTTATTCTTGTCTATATATAAACATTTGTCTTTTAAAAAAACATACTTTAGAATTTCTCAATTCAGCTCTTAATAATCTCAAAAAATTTGTACACATCTCGTGTTTTAATGTTTTTGAAGATTGTTTCAAAAAATTTAAATACTAAAAAATAAGCTATCGAATGAATCCTTTCAAAAGAGTGTTGTGAGACTTTATAAAACCTCCGTAAAATAACCCAAATTATTTAATGCATTTATTTTACAAAATATAAAATGAATTATTGAAATGATCCTTACATTATTATTTTACAGGCATTTTGAAAAACCTTAGCTAAATAACCTTTGCTATTAATTGTATATTTTAAAATATAAAAAAAATAAATTAACAAATTTTTTTTTCTTTAAAATTAAAATTTTAAAAGATTCTTCAAAAGCTTTTTTCTTATTGTTTGGGATACCAAATCCTAATGTTTGTAATGAGATACAATCACTAATTTTAGCTTTAATTTTTTTCATATAGAAAATTTAATATCGTATCATAAGACCGATTAACTCATTCAATAGAATGAATCCTATCATTTAATAATGGGATGCCCACTTAAAACTTTGAAATGAACACATTCTTAGAGGTCTCAAGTCTTGAGTTGAGACCAATATCTTGGGATTCATTTTAGTCTTAACAAATCGTCAAATCTCTAAATTTTCTTTTTGGATGAATTTTTTTTTCTTTCTTCAAATGGTAGTATGGTATGTAAACTAATGTTTAATGAACTGCATTAAAAAATAACGATTATTGTACAATTGCCAACTCTCATGTTATTTAATTTAATTCTAGAGGTTGTGAAGTATATCACTAATGATGAATGAACTGCAACTAATTTATATTCGAGTATATGTATAAAATATTATGTCAATTGGGAAATTTAAAATTAGAACCAAGTCGTAGTAGGTGTGAGTAGTATCTTCACAAGTTTATGTCAACTTTAGTTAGTTCATGCTAAATGATTTTTGGTTTAATAAATAACATGTTGGATTTAACATTTTTAATAATGATGAGAACAAAATTTAATAAGGCAAAATTTTAAAGACAGACAAATGCGAGTGAGTTGAATCTTTTTTAAGTATACTAGCGTTCACAAAGAATTAAGGAGGTGTTAGATTTTGTCAAGACTATTTAGAATAAGATAATTTGACATTTTACTAGTGTTTCTGTTTACTGTGAAAATTAGTAAATAACCGCTGATATTTCAAATCAAAAAATAATTTAGTTACTTACAGGATTGACCATATTGATCTTATGACATGTACTACTAAATCTTAAAATAAAGTTTGGAAATTAGTGAATACTTCAATAGTATTCATGATCTAAAAATTAATAACTTTAAAAATTTAAAGAAAGTAAGCTGCAGAAACTTGATCAATAAATAAGTAAATGCATTGAAAAATAATTTGAGCTATAAAGAAGACAAATTTGTGGAAAAAAAATAAAACTCGAACTAAAGTGTAAAGATATGGTATTTTTTCAAATGTACATTTTCTCAACGCACTTTTTTCTCTACACACGGGTACTTTGAGTTATTTTTTTAGACTTTGTACAACTTTGAACACACTAATTATAACGCTAAGACTTCCTATTTATAATGATCAAAATACACTACAAGAAAACATGTAATTTGTTAAGTGATTTAGTGACGCGGTACTCAGGTGGGAAATAATGGAAGTTGCGACGTGTATACCACGTCACTAAATTATTTTATTAATAAACACAAGCCTTTCAAGGTTCCAAATGGTGGTTGCAGATTTATTTTTTAAAAAATTATTGTGACGTGAATCCCACGTCGCAATACAAAAATTAAAACCTTAAAATCAAAGTATTGGGTTTCACGTGAGAGGGAAATTTGAATTTTTCCAAAATTTCATTTGTGGCGTAGTAACCACGTGGAAAAATGAAATTCAAAAATAGAAAGAAAAAAAGTGGGAAATATCTCTGCATGTGAAATTATTGTTCTCTCTGCATGTGAAATTATTGTTCTGGCAATATTGCAAAGGTCCCAATGTGGAATACACGTGAAAATTTTTCGATGTGATTCCCACATCGCTAATTTATATTAATTAATTTTGGAATGACTTTTATTTTTACCGTTGAGACATAATAAATTTGGTTTGACCAATGCAAAAGTTCTGACGTGCTTCCCACGTTGCTACATTATTTTAATTAATTTTGGCCTTCTCTTTTTTTACCGTTGCGAATATTAAATTTGCACTGACTAGTATTAATTACTAAGAAGAGTTCCGACGTGGGATTCACATGGCTACTTTCTCACGTGTTAGCCACGTCACAAAACGCACTTATATTAATTAATTTTGGCCTTTTTTTTACCATTGAGAATATTAAAGTTGGACTGACTGCATTCATTACTAAGAAGAGTTCCGACGTGGGAATCACGAGGCTACTTCCTACAAAAATAAGACAAGTGGTGTTTGACATGTCTTCATTTCTTAAAAATACTCCATGTGTCTATTTCAAAAATCTGGATAAGAACAAAGTTCCCTCATTCATTTGAATTCAAATCTTACGTCGAAAATACCATCAGTAATTCTCTATCGAATCAACTTTCAAGACTTATAATATTTTCCCAAATTTGTTCAGCATATTCTCCTTGTACAAAAAAGGTGACTTCGACCAAAAATAACCAGGTTTCACAATTTTGTCGAAGCTTCTCACAACTTCATATAAATTGTTTTTCTTTATTGTTTTCATTAATCCAAACTAGACGTCGAATTTGGGAGCTAACAGATAGCTCCCCAAAAATGTCATTTTCGACATCACTGAAGAAAAAGACATTTTTTGATAGTCTTATTTGACGCTTCAAATGATCCATGTGCTATTCGACATTTATGATGAATCAATGTTATAAAATGGTTCTCCTTCTTCAAAACGCCTATGACGTCATGGTCATGTTTTAACTTTAACTTTCTTGTCATAAAACTTTTCTACTCTCTTTTTCTGTCTTTTTTATAATTCCAAGGCACTGAGTCTCTCTTCGTCCAGATCAACCAATTCATCCAACATCATATTCCAATACGTTTCTGATGGAATTTCATGATGTCTTTGAATTCTTGTCGATTGTAAATAAATTTCAACTAGTAAAACTGCATCATGGCCAAATGTCAATCGAAATAGGGTCGCATTAGTAGCCTCCTTATGGGATGTTCGACATGTCCAGAGGACTTAGTCTAAAGTCTTATGCCAGTTTCTAGGCTTTTTCCCCACGTGTTTCTTAATCAAACCAATGACAACCTTATTTGCTGCCTCGACTTGGCCATTAGCTTAGGCGTAATAGGGTGTAAATGTTAACAGTCTGAAACCCATTTCCTTAGCAAATTCTTACATCTTTCGACCAGTAAATGTCGATCCTTGGTCTGTTGTAATAGTATCTAGAATTCCAAATCTTTAAATGATGTACTTCTTGATGAATTCGATCACATCCTCTTGGTCAATGTTCATCAGTGGTACAACTTCAATTCATTTTGTAAAATAGTCAATACTGACCAAAATGTACCTTTGGCTTTTGGATGATGTTGGTCGAATCTCTCTAACAAGATCTAAAGCTCAGCCTCTAAAGGGTCATGGTTTGACTATAGAGTGCAATTCGCTTGCAGGAACATGTTGTATGCATGCATGCACTTGGCATTCTTGACACTCTTTGGCAAACTCAATCCAATCTTTCAACATGGTGGGCCAATACATTCCTTGTCGAAATAACAACCACTTCATTTTATGTCCCACCTGATGTGCCCCACATGTCCCACTATGGACACTCGAAAGGGCTAAATACGCCTCAGATTCACTAAGATATTTAAGCAAAACTCCCTCAAGAGTCTTTTTAAATCATTCATTCCCCAAAAGAACGTAAATTAAAGCTAGATACCTGATTTTCATTCAGTAAACACCGTCGGGTTTTGCAAATATTCCACTATTGGTTTTCTTCAATCCTCGTCTATTAATTTGTCTATTGCTAATATCTCGAAGTTCTCTTTGTCAACATATTCTAGCTTTGTTGTTTTTAGATCTGATGGGGATAATCTGGCCAATACAACCCTCCCTCTGACCTCGATCGCTTCTTGCAACTTTTCTTTCGAAACTTTATATCCAGAGGCAATCTGAGCCAAATCATTATCTACTTGATTTTCCAATCGAGGAATGTGTCGAATGCTAACCAACTCAAATCTTTTTAAAATCCGATTGGTTATCATGAAGTACATGATGAGATTTTCTTTCACACATTTGTACTCCTTTGTGTTCTGTTTTATGACAAACTCTGGGTCACCCATTATTTCTGCTCGATTTCCCCTAATTCCAACAATATTTCAAGTCCGGCTATGAGAGCCTCATATTCAGCCTCATTATTCGAACATAGACCTTTGATTTTATACTTGAATTTTGTTAGGAGAAATAATCAAGACTCCTACACTTGTCCCGTCTTTATGACTCGAACCATCGAAGTACAACTTCCACGGTTCTAGTTCAAGGTAATTTAATGATTCCTCATTTATAGAGTGGTCGACTATAAAGTTTGCCACTACTTGTCCCTTAACAACTTTTAAGGGTATATAAGTTAAAGAATATTCAGTTAAAGCTAATGCCCATTTGTCAATTCGACTATGTAAAATTGGTTTTGACATGCTTTATAACATCAAAATGTGAGGAAACAAAAATGTCAACAAGCTTTATATAATGCTTAAGTTTTACACATGAGAAATACAAATACATGCATAGTTTTTCAACTATGATATACCTAGTTTCTACATCGTTCAAGACCCTACTAAAATAGTAAATGGCTCTTTCAATACCATCTTCATCTTCTTGAGCTAACATGCTCCCTAAAGTCTTATCTGACGTAGATATATACAACCTCATACTCCTATTTCTACAAGGTGGAATCATAATTGGAGGGTGGCTCAAGTACTCCTTGATTTTTTTCAAAAGCCTCTTGTTGAGCTTGCCCCCATTCAAATCCTTCTTTCTTGAGTCGAAGCAAAGGTGAGAAGGCTTGAGTTTTGCCGCTAAGGTTTGAGATAAACCTTCTCAAGAAATTAATCTTGCCTAGCAATGACCGCAACTCCTTTTTTGTCGATGGTGCTTTCGCCTCCATTATGGCCTCGGTCTTGTCCTAGTTTATTTCGATTCCCTTTTTTTGGACCACAAAGCCTAAGAAATTCCCCGCCTGCACACAAAAAGCACATTTGAGAGAATTCATTTTGAAACCATGTCTCCTCATCCTTTCGAAGGATTGTCGAAGATGTTCTATGTGACTTCCCAGAAATTGACTTCACAACAATATCATCAATATAGCTTTGCATAAAAGTCTCAATGAAATCATGAAAACCCAAATTCATTGCCCTTTGGTATGTTGCCCCAGCATTTTTTATGCCGAAAGGCATCACCACCCATTCATAAATGCCTGATGCTCCAAGACATCGAAATGTTGTTTTTGGGACATCCTCTTCAGCAATGAATATTTGATTATACCCTGAATATTCATCGAGCATACTAAGGTATTCGTATCCCGCGGTAGAACCGATTATCATTTTCGCCACAGGCATCGAATACTCATCCTTTGGGGTTGCATAATTTAAATCTCTAAAATCTATGCAAACCCTCAAAGTACCACTTTTCTTAATAACTGGCACGATATTTGAAAGCCATTTGACATACCTAGCTGTACGGATGAATTTAAGGACTGTCAAGTCCTAAAGCCTGAATCAATGTGTATTTATAACCTTTAATAGATGATTTGAAGAGGTTGTGGATTGGAGAATGGACTTATGATATATCTCGCAAACAAAACTTTACTTTGTGAGCTGCCTTGATATGGACTATTAATGACTCTCCCGCGTATGGAATGTTATCTGGTTGGGGTACGTACGGAAAAATGGGATGTCTGAATTGCATGGAATTTACAAAGGCTTTTACTTTGGAATTTGGGGGGAAAAGTTCGTGGTTCGAATGTCATCACAGATTCCTACCACGAGACCATGTCTTTAGAAGAAGCAAGACTGATTTCAAAACAAATGTACAAGTAAAAGATTTACCTCCCCTTCGATTTTCACCAGAGGAAATATGGAATCAAGTTTTTGAACTACCAAAATTCACAGATTATGGTGAAGCATGCATAGTTCAAGGATATAGGGTCAAACACAATTGGACAAAAAGAAGTATATTTTCGGACCTCCCATATTGGAAAGATAATTTATTGCGACATAATCTTGATGTTATGCATATTGAGAAGAATTTTTTTGATAATTTATTTAACACAGTGATGGGTGTTCAACGAAAAACAAAAGATAATGAGAAGGCTATAAGGGACATAGAAATTTTGTGTGATAGAAAAGACTTGGAGTTGAAGCCTCGGCCTAATGGAAAGTTATTAAAACCCAAGGCTTGTTACATTCTAACTTTCCAAGACGCTAAAGAGATTTGTCGATGGTTAAATGAATTGATAATGCCCGATGATTATGCTTCAAATATAGCAAGGTGTGCTGACGCCAAAACTGGGAAGTTGCGTGGAATAAAAAGTCATGATTGCCATATTTTCATGGAACAATTGCTTCCAACTGTGTTCAGTTCACCAACCAACCATGTGCTCAATCTGCTAACTGAAATAAGTCAATTTTTCAGAGATATTTGTGCGTCAACTTTAAGATTCGATAGCATCGTTAAGTTGGACCAAAATATTCCAGTAATTCTATGCAAATTGGAAAAAGTTTTTCCACCTGGTTTTTTCGACTCTATAGAACATCTACCTGTGCATCTTGCATATGAAGCCTATCTTGGTGTCCCCGTTTAATACAGGTGGATGTATCCCTTTGAAAGATTCATGGGTGATTCAAAGAGATTAATGAAAAATAAAGGTAAAGTTGAAGGATCAATACGTGCATATTACTTGCATCGGGAAACATCACATTTTCGCAGTCATTATTTCAATCATTTGATGTTAACTCCAAGAATCATAAGGAATGAATTTGATGTTAACAAAAGAAGTCATTTTACCTTGTCAGTTTTTGGTCTTCCTGGTCGTCCCTCTGGAAAGGAGAATGTGCATTGGTTAACCCGAAAATAATTGCAATATGCACATGTTCATGTCTTGATTAACTGTGTTGAAGTTAAGCCATATCTTGAGTAAGTATACCCCTAACTACCTATTTGGATTTATAGATTGAATCATTACATTCTAACTAATAGTATGTTTCTTTATAGGACATTTAATGCCTCCTATTTTCAAAGCACCGGTGAACAAGCAACTTCTGGTCACATACATGCATCTTTTCCAGCATGGTTCAAGAAGTAATTTTCATGCATTGTTGCACTGAATCAAGAAATACTCCATTTGAGAAACTTTCCTAGAGGCCCTGCTCAAAGAGCTATTGAATGGCACACATACTTTGTGAACGATTATAAATTTCACACCCAGGCCTGGACAGAAGGGGAAAATCCATAAATAACAGTGTATTTGTTAAAGGAGTTACATATGGTGGTGAAAACGACTTCTATGGCGTTGTTACGCATATTTACGAGTTGGCATACAATTACTCAGACTCGGAAAATAGAGTTTTCTTGTTTTATTGTGATTGGTATGATCCATCTGCTAGGGGCACAAAAATAGATAAGAAATATAACATTGTTGAGATTCGAATGGACGAAAGGTACAAAGAGTATGACCCTTTCATAATGTCACATATTGTTAAGCAAGTTTATTATGTTCCTTTCCCTTCAATTCAGCCACGTAAACGTCGATTGTATGTTGTAATCAAAACAAAACCATTGGGTCATATTGAAACTGACGATCTAGTGGAAGATTCTACTTACTAACATGATGAAATTTCTCAAATTAATGATATGGTTGAAGTTGAACAAATTACAAATTTGTGTGATACATTGGCCGAGGGTCACCAAATTGATGCATCTATGTTGTTAGTAGATAATAATATGGATGAAGAGCATGAAGAGTTTGGATCTGAGGATGTTATTGGCTCAGATGATGAAAATAATATAGATGAAGAGCATGAAGAGTTTGAATAGATAGTTTTTATTAATTTTACTTAATATATTAATGTGTTCGGGCAGTTTTTATTAATGTATTATTAGTTTTATATGAATGGAAATGATCTTTACGTAGTGTGTGTATATATTGTGTTGATTTATTTATTGATAACTCTCTCAAAATAGATAGAATGCCATCCTGAATTGACAAAGGTAAGGCTAAGAAGACCCAGCCCCCGTTCGAGAGCTAGAGTACGAGAGGTACCTCCACCGCCCATGTATGCTTCTCGCCCACGGACTCAGGCATATCTAATGTCTATAGACACTTCACATCCATTTATGATATTACTCTCCTCCTCCCATGTGGTTGCATATGGGAATCCATCTTTTATTAGTCCGTTTGGGGGATCCTTCATGCAGTATTTAAGGGATATAGTTTTCCTCAGGTATCGTCTTCCTTCACGCAGCAGCCTAGAAGATCTAGTTTTCCTCAGTAGTATTCCTCATGCAGCAACCTGGGGGATCTGGTTTTCCTCAGCATACTTCTTCAAACAGCAGTATGGGGGATCTGGTTTTCCTCTGCAGTATTCCTTGATGCAGCAGCTTGGAGGATCTAGTTTTCCTCAGCAAACTTCGTTCGCGCACCAGCCTGGGGGATCTGGTTCCCACATTCCACATCCCACACATAAACCTGCGCGTCAAGAGCAGGATGACCCTATTCAGGAGGATGATGAAGTTTATGAGGAGCAGACAAATCCTGTTGCAGAGAAGATTTTGGTGGTTGAAGGATGACATGTTATTAGGCCTGATGGATCGGGGTAAGTTTTTAATTTATAATATTTATTTAACTACATATTTCCATTTTTATATTTAATACTTATTCAAATTATTGTTGTTGTTTAGTTTTGATTCGTGTCGGCCTGCTGCAAAAGCTGTAAACCGGGTCATTCAACTGATGTATACAAAACTCATTAAGTCTTTTGGAGAGCTCCCAGATGCTGATAAAGATATATGGTTTGGTAAATTTAAGGTAAATTATTTTTTTATTAAAGTTATGTTATTTTATAATTATTTTTTGTTATAAATATCTAACATTTTATTTGAATGTCATACAACTTGCAGGAAAGGTGTACGCGGAAAATTTTTGACGAGGTTAAGATTAAAAAGAATTTTAGAAGTAAGGTATCTAACCGACTATGTGATATGTTTAGGAATGCTAGACAACGTTGGGAAAGAGATCAAACTCATTCTAACTGGATAGGCGAGAAAATATATGCAGAACTTATTGAGTGATGGAAGACAAAAGATTTTCATAGAAGATCTTAACATGCAAAAAAGATGAGGGCATCTGTAGCAGGTGGCTGCCTTAGTACAGTTAGAAGTATCAGTATCGGCGAACATCATCGACGAATGGTAATTATAAGTATTTTTTTAAGTTCTATTTTGTATTATTATATACATATTTAATTAAACTTAATTATTTTAATTAAAAAAGGATTTGGAGAGGGAGCCATAGATTAATGAGCTATTTGTGAAAATCCGAACCAAAAAATAGGGGGAGTTTGTTGATGGACGTTCTAAATCAACCTCGATAACTTGTTTATATTTCATTATTTTATTTCATTATTGTATATAACTAAATTGTTTAAACTATATTTAATTAAATTTTTTTACGTGTGTGTAGGAGTTGTATCAACCCTTACTTGCCCAATATCTAGCTGAAAATTCTCAATATATTCCAATTGGGAATGCACCGCTTGATTCGCGTGTGGATCTTTATATTTGGAGTTTAACAATAGGCGGGAAGGGAGATAATGAGTTCTTTTTTGGTCTTGGATCTTTGGCTGCCGATTACCGAAAAGGGGACCGAACTTTATTTCAAAGACTCAAAGATGGGGAAGGAGGATCTCGTCCGCCAAAATTGACACCTGAAATATTGGCAACAGTGAGACAACTAACTCTATCTGAGGCGAGACGAGAAGTGGAGGCACGTGAGGCGGCGCTAAAGGCCGAAATGGAGGAAATGAGGAATATGTAAAATGCTGAAATGGAGGAAATGAAGAAGAGACAGTCTGAGATGGAGACACAAATGCAACAATTTTTTTCCTCACAATCGAATTGTTTTGTCCAAGATGATGATGATGAAGAAGATGAAGATGTTATATTTAGCAATGACGATGAATAACTTTTTTATTATTATTTATGTTTGTGACGTGAATATCACGTGACACTATTTTATTGTTATTATTTATGTTTGTGATGTGAACATTATGTTACTAAATATTTTATATCTTTTAACAATTATATTTATTTAAAAAATTGAATTTTTTAAGTTATTTTAATTTTTACATTTTATTATTTATTAATTTGTTTTATTCATTAATATTTATTAATTTTTGTATTTTATAAAATACATCAGTGAAGTGAAATTTACGTCACTAAAATTAAAACAGACTTGAGTTTTGCGACGTGAAAACCATGTCACTAATTAGTGACGTGGATATCATGTGAGAACATTTCCAAATAATATTGTAATTTGTGACGTGAAATTCATATCACTGATTAGTGACATGAATTTCATGTGGAAAAAAATTCTCACAGTTGCTCCTCCGACATGCTCTACCCACATCGCAAATTTTGGTTAGTGACGTGATTTTAGACTTAGTGACGTGAATATCATGTAGAAAATAGAAATATTTCTTGTAGTGTAGTGTCTCTATCAGATTGTTTAATTAAATAGTTTTGGTTGTGGAATTTATGCATACTAAGGTTTGATTTGTATTATTGGAGGGGCCAGTTAGTCGCACGATGGTATATACTTGTTGTTCTCATTGTTTGCCTAGTATGTCTTGTGCTAGAACTTTATTTTAATCATAATTTATTTTCCTTTTAAAAAAAAAATATGTGCGAGGAGGGCAAAAAGAGAAAGAGCTTTTTGAGATGACCGTGTATAATTAAGGGAGTTTCGTTTGATGATCCGCTACCCATGTTACAAAATTAAAAAAAAAAAATTGACTTTAGCATCGGCCTGATCGATGCTAAGTGATTTGTTAACTTTTCTAATTTAACTTTAGCGTTGGTTAGGTTAAAGTTAAACTTTTTGTTGACTCTTAAAGTTTGACCTTAGCCTTGACATGACCGAGACTAATTGATTTTGTTGACTTTTCTAATTTGACTTTTGCTTCGGGTAGGCCGAAGCTTAACTTTTTGTTGACATCTGCAGTTTGAACTGCTAATTGATTTTGTTGACTTTTTTAATTTGACTTTAGCCTCAGCTAAGTCGAAGTTAAAATTTTTGTTGACTTTTGAAGTTTACCTTAGTTTCCTTGTTGAGATTAATTGATTTTGTTGACTTTATAATTTAACTTTAGTCTCGACCAAACCTACACTATTTTTTTGTTAATTTCTAAAGTTTGTTTTTAGCGTTGGCCAGATGCCAACCTAGATCTAGAGGAGTGAAACTTATAGTTCTGTCTTATTGATCTTAAAATAAGATCACATGCATTTTTTACTAGGATATCATATATGCACCGCATGATGCGTTGGATCATTCAACTCTCTCAGCTATAATTATTGAGTCATTTGACTGACTTAGAACACTAGTAAAAATATATTTAATAACCAATTTTGTTTGTCATTAAACATAAATTTATATTAACAATAATAAAATTAATATTGTGACTTCTCACCTTTATTTTACTGTTGACAACCACAATTTACTCCATTTATATAAACTCTTTTAATAAATACTCATTAGTAAAATATCTTTAAAATGTGCATTTGTTTGGTAAAATAATCTGCTACTTGCAAGCATGTGAAGAAACATTATTTCGCATTGGTATATTTTGCAAGTCTCTCTTAGAGCATCTTTAATGAGAGTAAATTAAATGGGTAAACTAAAATACTTTTTGTGAGTCCAAAGTGATTTGTAGGATTTAAAATATTTATAGTTGATTTGAGTTGTTTTTACTTTAATGATGATTGCCTGTAAAAAGCTAAAACTTAATCCCACATTTTATAGTTGTTGGAGCTTTATTGATATTTTAATAATATAGAACAATAATAAAATAATAATAAGAGTCATTGAGAATGGATAGTGTGCGTTATAGTTTACTCCCACTAATTATTAGTTCACTTACTGCCATGTCATTCTTATTCCAATGCAAATTGTTTATAACTACCGTTACTATTAAAGAATTTAATACTACAGAACTTGCACTAAAGATGCTCTTAGATAACAAACACTTTTTTATTTGCTCTTAAACATATTATTTGTTTCTCTACTTCTCTCTTTTTCTCTTATCGACAATTCCTTCTCCTATCTTCTTCTCTTTTCTTCCTCCTACTATGTCTTCTTGGTTTCTCTTCTCCTCTCTTATCGTGACCTTCTCTTTTTTTCCTTTCCTCTTTTTTCTTGTTTGAATTTGAGAAAGGACAAAAACAATAAAAATGAAAATGTATATCGCTCCAACTGAAGAAAAACATTGTATACTTGGTTTCTATGAATTGTGTATACAACCTGAAAATAAATAAATAGGTATATTATACACTACCAAGAGGTTTCTCACGAAATTTGAATCATGCATTTGACTCGTTAGGTTCATGAGTCAACTCGATTACATTTGAGAAGAATTATACTGTATTACTGTCTTTACGATTAGCTTTAAATATTTACTCCAAATCTTAGACAAATTTAATCTTCAATTTAGTAGTTTTTGAATTAAACTCTCAAATGTATCTATTGAAAGTTGTGTAGGTTTTGAATTAGTAGATTTCGATGATAAAGTTAAATTTCAATATGATAAATTTTATTTTATTTTAATATTTTATTTAAAAAATATATATTTATTTAAAATGTCAAATATACTAAAAAATATATATATTTAAAAAAATAGTTTTTAAGTCCGTGAATCATGTGAGATGAACCTAATGAGATGAACCTAACGAGTTGAACCGAACTGTTCGTGAACTTATAACGAGTCGAGTTTGAGCTTAAAAAAAGTTCGTGTCAGACTCAAACTCGAACTCGAACTCGAACCAATTTTAACGAGTCAAGCCGAGCTGAGGTGAGTTCGACTCGACTCGACTCATTTCCAACCCTACCTTGACTTTATATAAATATCTCCGTTTTAATATTTATTTTGTTCAATATCCCTATGAATATAAATATCTCTGACTTTGAAAATATAATCCTAAATCCTAAACCTTAAAATTAATACAGTTAGTTATTTTCTATAAAAAAAAATAAGGACAGAAAAAACCACATTCAAGCACAAGTGGCATGGGATATTTTTTGGGGTGATGCACCAAATTTCATACACAAGTCACTTTCTTCTTCCACTAATGCTACATAGGTGAGAAAAAGGCCATTAGGATTTAGAAGGAGAAAGTCAGCAAAACCTACCAAAAATTTGATCGATGTGGTTAAAAAAAAACAAATTTTTAAATATTCATAATAATTAGTTTGGTATTGATATTTTTAGTGAAAATTTATTTTTAAATAATATATATAATAAATAAAATAATGATAATAATAATAATAATAAATAATTATAATAACAGTAATAAAATAAATAAAAAAATAATAATAATAACAAAAATAATGATAAAAATAATATTAATAAAAATAAAAATAATATTAATAAAAGTAAAAATAATAATAATAATAATAACAATAATATTAATATTAGTATTAGTATTAATAATAATGATAATAATAATAATAATATAATAATAATAATAATAATAACATTAATAATAATAATAATAATAATAATAATAATAATAATATTATTATTATTATTATTATAAATAATAATAATAATAATAATAATATGTTTTTATTTATTGACCCATGAATATAAAGTTGAAAATACTAAATTCAAAATAATATATATATATATATATATATATATATATATATATATATATATATATATATATATATATATATATATATATATATATATATATATATATATATATATATATATAATTAAAATAATAATATAATACTACAATATAAAAATGTTTATTTATTTTAAATAAATTATTTATACAAATAATCATCTATTTTAAAACACGGAAGTACTAAATCATATTTTTTATTACTACTATTAAATATTTGAATTAGACCCTCCGATTTTACACCTCTAAAGTTGGCTTATTTAGATGGTAGATTTGTTGTACAAAAAATTAATTCATAATTGGTAAATGCTCGTTAAATATGGAGATCTATCTTAATTCTGACGAGGTTTAATTTTAACTTAAGTTAGTGAAATTTTTTAATATTAAATAAAAGTATACAACAATAGGAGGTTAGTTTCTAACTAACATTAGTCAGAGCACATTTAATTGAAGACACACCAAGGCTTGAATAACATTAGAAGCTCGGATATATAATTAAACTACCACTGAATAAGTAATTACAAGAAAACGTTTCATAAATAACACGTGCAACATATAATCAAGAATTTTGTACCAAACTTTTCCTTAAAAGAACTTAATGTATGAATAAAGAGCAGAAAATGAAGAAAAACATCGAATAAAATATTACCTAGAATCAAAATCGGTTGTGGAGAGTGAATGAAGCAAAGGAGCCTGAAAAGATATATTAGGCGTTGAGTCACTTTTATAACCATAAAAAAGAAGAGAAAATGTGTGGAAGCAAGAGCGGGATCCATTGGAACCACATTACTCAACATGGAAGGGGTGACGAAACAACTAGCATGTAACATGGAACTAGGCACGAAAATAAGATGGAAATACGAGTATTTTAGTAATTGTGTGAAAATAAGATGGAAATTGGAGTATTTTTTCGAGGTGTCTTTCTACACTTTTGAAAATTCGAAATTGTCCTTTATGCATTTAAAATTTTGGACGCATCCAAATCACACAAAAATATGTTATTATGGGGTTCATTCCATTTTAATTAAAATATGGTTCGGAGATGCATTTCTATATATAATTTGGATGTATTCGAAGATGCATCTCTGAAATGTCTCATAAAACTTATTTACAGATATTAAAAGCGTGATAATTGCAAAGGGGATTACTTCGAAAATGCATCTCCGAAAATCCCCCTGAATGGTTTCAGAATGTCACTGTTGTCCCAACATTATAATTTTGAGGCCAAGTTATATTAACGTGAAATAAAAGTAAGATTGCATTAAAATCAACTTTAATTAAAGATAAATAAAAATAAAAAGTCATACATTAATTCAAAAATGCAACACCATCAATAATATTTGTCTGAAAATACCAAAAAAAAAAATACATCAAAGCATAAACTATTGTGTACGTCGAACTCATTGCCTTCTCCTCCTGCGAATATACTGCATGACATTTCATAACTTAGCAATCATGTTCTCCATGAGGGCCAACTGCTGCCATCCTCAAAGAGTCATAACTATAGCCTTCTCTACCCATCCCACAACACGCCGACAGACTGTTGTCACACTCTTGGTCTAGTCATTTTGAGCCTTAAGTAACTACTAGTTAGCTGACCTAGGTGGTCTTCTAGGAGCGTTTGGTGTCATGTGTGACACCCTATAGAAATAGGTTTGTATCCCCTAACAACAACTCAGTGTGCAAGAGATGGCTCCCTACGATACTCATTTGGTACCAAGTGACTCACAAAATCATTCAATATTACACCAAGATCTTTGCGACGGACGACAAGAGGAGCATACTCATAGGGAGGTCTTTGAATAATCCGCAAGTAGCCAAATGACACATCACTTTCTTGGGCAGATAAGGATACATAAGATATGACCCACATGTTTTCCACCCAGAGTATAAGAAAATAACATCAAACTGACACGTGTGGCGGTGACCCTCGTATGGGTATAAGCAACCGTCATCTGGTACCATATGGTCAAGAGAGACTATGAATGACTTGACCGCAGTATTACATCTTTACAAAACAAAAGCAGTTGAATGTGGCCAGTCGTCATCGTAGGTAAGCGCAACTTCCCACCTGGTGATGCGAGGGAAGTGGGAGATGATCCATCTCTGAAAATAGTTCGGATACAATATTAATAACATGTGTAACAAATGAATTATGAAAGTATTAGTAGCAAGAAACTACCGTAAGCAGTGCGCGACTCCCTGTCATTTGTTTTTTCTTCCAAAGACAACTCTCGTCCATCTTCGAGTACATGTAGATCAAACAGGCACCTCCAGTTGTACTTATGAGTTGAAGTCAGGTTGATAAAGTACTTAAGGTAGACCACAACGACATAGGTTGAACTTTTGTCCACAAATATGGACGTGCCATCCAGGAATAAGAGGTAAAACCTCAATGCACACTGCCGACGATACTCAACCTACACATCACCTTCGACATCCAAGGCCCCTTGCAAATGGTCTTTATAAAGTTTTTCCTAAAAACTAAACCTAGCATGAACACCTCTAGTTTCATGTGTCTCCTTTGCAACCTTAGTAAGGTCAGCCCCCAAATGGGTAACCATCAGATCGACAACTTCCTCTCGCCTAATCCTCATGTGGTCCAGTAATCTCCCCCTGATGGGAAGCTACAGAAGGCATAAGACATCATCCAAGGTGATGTCATTTCGCATATAGGAAGGTAGAAAAATGATGTCTCTGAATGTCACCTATCAACAAAAGCCGCCTTTATGTCGTGGTTTATGGTCATTTAAGTTAAATAACATAAACAATTAATACCAAAATAAACGATAACATCAATGAACTAAACAACAATGGGTTTTGCGAACTCCAATATCTTCCTTTTATGGTTTACTGATTTCAAACACGCACGCTCCTGTAAAAAAAACACTAACAACATCAATTTAATTAGTTGAAAACATATGAATTTCAAAATAAAATAAATATGCATCCATTTCCCATACATGCCTAGAAGCATGGTTAACACATATATGAAATAAGAATTTGTAAAATGGGCTACCTGGGTAACTCTCTAAAGGAGCATCAATAACGACATCCTTTTGCACTTTAGGGGCTTTAGGAACTTCAAGGTCTGCTGCATCATATGCCTGAGAGAGTTGACTACAAGAACCAAAAGGCTGGGAACCTCGGGGCAGCGAAGTAGATGCAATGTCAAACAAGTTATCAGTAACTCATGGCCCTCTCACGCCATACCAATGCGGTTTGGGACACACGTCAGAGCCTAATTTAGCCACTGTTATTTTCAGCCATTGCACATGTGTTAGAAACAAAGACAGATATAAACAACATGTCAGGACAAATTCCACAAAAGCAACCAAAATTTTTCTCGAGTCCAACCCGAAGATGTATCTCCGAAAACAATGTAGAGCAAATCTGGAGATGCATCTCCAGACGAACTTGCGATTGTCTCAGTCATGGAAGATACGCCATTTCTGCTCTAACACTCCAAAAATACCTCAATGCATGTTCTTCTATCCTACCAAAATCGTTTAAACTACTATCTAATGTACCTAAAATAACTAATGTAGCTTAAACAACCAGCTACAAATCAAAACATAAAAAGAGATAGAATTTCTTAAAACTTACCAAATCAAATTAAATGTATGAGTTATAAGATTCTGGAAAGGAGGAGTTAGAGCTCCAACAATAGAAGTTTGCAACAAAGAGAAATTTGAATGGGATAGAGAGCTCAAAAGCTTGAGAGGGGGAATAGAATATTTTTGTGTGCAGAAAATGAACAAGAAGGAAGTGGGAAAGGTAGTCTGGCGCAGGATATAAAACATAAGCATCCGAAGATACATCTTCGGACCACCCACTAATTTTTGAATAAATGGTATTTACGAAGATGTATTCATGGACACAAATTTTACGCATACAGAGATTTATCTTCAGATTAACTTTTGGTACAATAAGGATGCCTCTTCAATTTGGTCTGAGAAATGGCTAAAATAAATACGTCCGGAGATGCATCTTCAAACTCTAACGTAATCTCGACTTTTCATGGTGGTGTGGAAGCACCCATAAGAATGGAAAGAACATTTCCCTTACAGGGAGTCCACATTCACATAAACTAAAATTGTATATTCTCTTTAACAACCAAAATCTAATAAAAACCAAAAGAGAAGAAATAACAACAACACAAATACAGCACAAAAACCAAATTTGTATATTCTCTTAACAACTAAAATCTAATAAATATCAAAAGACAAGAAATAACAACAACACAAATACAATGGGGCTTAAACAAAAAACACTTAAGAAGAAATTATAAGTCTGGAAATGTCTAACCTATCTTATAAGAAATTATAAGTCTGGAAATGCCTAACTTATCTTATAAGAAATTCTTTGAAATGTCCTTGTGAACATGCGGGAACCAAGAGAAAGATCTAGAGGAGAAATCAATTCTAATAAAGTACGTAATCAACAAGAATTATCTTCTCTAAAGATATTAGAAATTATAAAATCAATAGATTGATTCAAATACAAACAATTTAACCATTGTGTTCTAATACTCCAACCCAAATTGTCTTCAATTATTCTCAAAAGTCATCTCAATGGCAAGCATTTCCCCATTTAATTCAGCAAGCAAAGTCTCTCTTTCACCTAAGAAAGAAGCAAAGATCCCAACATGCTCCATCCTACAATTCCTAAAGATTCATCTGCATGCACATAAACAAGGAACTACCACAACCATGTCATCCATGTTACATTTGGTCCAACCAAGGGAGCAGGTGCTAAAGAACCTCAATAGTTTTCTTAGTCCTTGGAGGATGAAAGTTGACTTTGAAATGCTTTAGAATGTATAAATTGTTCATAGAAGAATTGGAAGCTTTAGAAGTGTGGTTACCTAGCATCAAGACATTGGAGGAAATATTAGATAAGCAAGATTTCCAGTGCAAGGCTTTGTCTTCGAATCTTTTCTAGATTCTTGCAATCAAGACAGCATAAATGGCATTTACCAAACAAGAATTAAAGACCACCTTTACTTGAGGAGACCAGTATAGATCTAAAGCTTTCCAACAGTTAGAGAGACACTAAATAATGAAAGGAATGTTGAAAATATTAGAAAACCAATTCCAAAGGTTGCAGCTAAATTGACATTCAAAGAACAGATGAGTAATAGTTATAGAATGGATATGACAAAGTGAGCAAATTGAAGGATTAACAAAGCCTTTTCTGACCATATTATCATCAGTAGGAAACCTATTGTGCATGACTCTCCACATCATCAAAGACTTTGAGAGATGGATGCTAGGATTTCATGAAAACGTGTTCCACAAGTTAAAAATTTTGGGCTTGCAATGAAGTAATAACCATGTTTCAGGCTGAGATAACCATTATCAGTAGCATACCACACAACATCATCCTCAAACTCCTCTAAAGAAATGTGACAATTGGAAATATATAAATGTGTAAGTCAAGAAAAGCCACATGCAAGTTATGAGGAAAGGTGAGATTACTCAATTTTAATTAAAGCATGATTTTACACAATTTCTTATTTCTACTTAGTCATTTCCTACATTTTTAGTTGGACTTTCATTAGCATTAGTTGTAGTCTTATTCGAACATTTTCTTTGATAATTAATCAATTCATATAAATCTCATATTCAAACTATAGACATGTTCTGGTTTTAGCCAAGACTCAACTAGATTTGATCTAGCACGATACATAATTCCTCATAAGCCATAATGTATGAGGCTTATGGTTTATTGAATCTAAGTATCAAAGGATGATAACGTCACTCCATGACGTTTGACCATAGTCATCCACAAGAAAGTTATAACACTTCAAAATTTAAGATAGATTATTCCTAAAAGGATACGTGATTAGAGGAAATAAAAAGGGTAGGACCTTCAGATTATACTCTAAAAGATATTTTGATATCTAACATTTCGCATAGTTGTCCAAAGTATAATTATAGGTTTTTAAAACCATATAACCCTACTACAAAAAAGTCTAACAAAGGTGTCACATCTAATTACACACTATTCTAACATTAAATATCTCTCAATTTTGAATATCGCTAACTTGGGTGTCTTAGTGTTTGTAAGTAACTCCCACCGTCAGAATGGAACACCATGACACAATCAATTATTAGTTAGATTCTTATTTACAACATCATTTTTGAACTTTATTGTTCTATTCGAGATATTTTAGCTTAGTTTATAGGAATCAAATCGATCTTCAATGTTTCTATCATATTTAATCAAGATTTAAAATGGTAAACAAAAAGAAAATAACTAGACTAACTGTTTTTTTTAAAAAGCAATGAAATTACTCAAAAGAGTACAAGGGGTGTTCAACCCTTACAAAGGAAAACATGAAAAAAAACACTACCGAACGACACAATTAACCGGAGATACAAACCATTCGTAATACGAATAAGAGTGGTGAATCAAAAATAAAGAACTCAATCACCTCCAAGACAAAAACTTAACATTGTTCAAGACCTCTAATATACTATAAGGAGTATTGCTAAACACATTGTTATTTCTACATCTCCAAATACTCCAAACAGTATAAACACAAATGATAAAACCGATATTTCTACGAGTCACCTTCTTCAAAGAATTCTCAAAACTAATAAAGAATGCAGCGCTGATAGAACACCTAATCACTTCAATGCCCAGCCATATCTCTACTCCACTCCAAACTTTATCAGCAAACTCACATTAAAAGAAAAGGTGAGAATAAGTTTCTACAGAATTGTCGCACCCTCCGCATATCAAACCTGGACTAACCTCGATGATTCCCATATTGGACACTTGATGTTTCCTTGCGATTCTCTCCTAGAAAACTCTCCAAATGAAGATCTACAGTCTTGATGGAATTTTAGAATTCCAAAAATCTTTATAGCTAAAGCCAAGTCATTTTGCATGGGTTGAAACGTCCAACTCTGCATCAATAGAACATAGCAGCATCTAACCAAGAATTCGCTCTCGTCCCCTCCTTTCTAATACAACAAGTCCTCCTTGACTGAATTCGCTCTCGTCCCCTCCACGGGTGCCTTGTAGAATGACAGAGTAAAAGTAGGGATTTCATTCAAGACATAGTTGATTAAAGTCGCTTTTCCCTCTATAGAAAAGTTCTTACCTTTCCATATAGCCAACTTTCTCCTCAACCTTATAAAACCTAGTTCCACATTGATCTTTTCCTAGGACTGTCCCCAACCATGATCCCTAAGAACTTGAAGGGAGAGAACTCTCTTCGCGATAAAGGAATGTTGTTGCAGCATCCATAAAACCAGACTTCACATTAACACAAAAAATACTACTCTTGTAGAAGTTCACTTCCAGGCCTGAGACCAATTCGAATCCTCTAAGCAAAGCCTTTAGACACCGTAGATTATTCCAACTACCTTCATCAACAAAGACGGTGTCATCCATAAATTGCACTATACTGTGACAGGCCCCTTCACACACTTTGAAACCTTTGAAGAGAATATATTCCTCCGCCTTCTTCATGAGACCATTCAATACTTCCATTACAAGAATAAACAGAAAGGGAGACAATGGGTCTCCTTGCCTCAACCCTTTGCTAACTGGAAAATCATTAGAAGCATTACTATTTACAAGGACCGACATAGATTCGTTGAAAACTAGAGCCTCCGGCCAATGCTTCCATTTTAATCCAAAATTTATATTACAAAATAAATATCTTAAGAATTCCCAACTAACACAATCATACGCCCTTACGAAGTCCGTCTTCAGAACAAAACACTCTCCCTTGAAACGTTTCACAAAGTCTAGAATCTCGTTGATAACCACCATGCCATCTAACATACTTCTTCCTTGCACGAAAGCAGTTTGTTCCTTGGACACTAGACAACCAATAGCTTTCTTCAAACGATTAGCTAACACCTTAGAGAGAATTTTCTGAAATATACTAACTAGACATATTGGCCTATAATTTCCCAGATGAAGAGGGTTGACCACTTTCGGTACAAGCGTTAAGAAAGAAGCCAAAGCAGCTTTGGTAAGAGAAGGATTGATGTGAAAATCAGAGACAAACCTCACAACATCCCAACAGTTCTGTAAGAAACTAAACAAGAAACCATCAGGACCTGGACTTTTAGATCCTTCACAGTTCCAAACCACCTCCTTTAATTCAGCAAGAAAGAGCGGGACTTCTAGATCACTACTATCAGACTCTGACAGGCTCCCCAATGTAACACCTTCTATGACAGACCTAGAGTAAACCACCTCCTTAAAATTAGCATTGAAAAACCTACTAACCTCCTTTTTAACTTCGAAAACATCTTCCTTTCTACCTTCATCAGTATCCACATATGAGATGAAGTTTCTCCTGAACCTTACTTTCATAACCCTGTGAAAAAATCTGAGTTGTTATCGCCGTCCTTTAACGAAAGAGTACGAGATTTCTGATGCAGCAAACTCTCTTTCAGACATAAACTGTTCCACACAATACTTGATGCGGAAGCCCTTTTCTCAGTCAACTCAACATGATTCCCACGAACTGAAATAGCAGCTTCATAATCTAAGTCATTCAAAGCCAGAACAGCTTGATTTATCTTCAGGTCGACCCAGCCAAAGACATCTGTGTTCCATCTTTTCAAATGACCCTTGAGAAACCTTAACTTTTCTTTTAAAACGTAGTTGTTGCGGTGAGAATCGAATATCAAGCTATTAATTAATTTGAATCACAAATTATTATTCACCATCGGTATATAATTTATACAAGGGAAGGAAAAAAGAATGAATAATCCAAAATATAAAAGGCAATGCAATGCAATAGAGAATCTAAGATTCGGGGGTTGGTTATACCCAGAAAAGGTGTTAGCATCTTAAGTATCTGTAGTACTCTACAGGAACTTCTTGCTAGTATTTATGTTATTTGTTTTTTTGTCTGCTAAAGAAAATGACCTAGGGGTTTATTTCTAAGTATGCTCGCCAATATATCGCATTTCTGCCTATGTATCTTGACGTAAATGGAATCAGAGCATTCGTAATTCCTCTAAAGGGATGAGGAATTCTTGATTGTGGCCAAAATTTCAGGGGAGAGGTTTTTTTATTGATTTTTAGGAGAAGATACAAGTTGTCATCTTAAGGAGAATACTCAACTTAAACTACCACAAACATACGGAAGACGGTCTTTACTTCACATTGCGAAAAGGCTCCAACTTAGATCTATAGTTGACGAGTATGCCACATACCTCTCTCAAGCGGAAAAGATTTTACATCTTTCTCAGCTATGTTATGTGATATGATAATTATATCTCAACTACCTAGATGTGATGTCTAACTCTCTTGGGAGAAAAAAGTTTAAGGTTGACAAACCAAAGTGGCAAAATGGTCTGAAATGTGAGAGAAAGTTCGAGGTGTTGTTAGAATATTTTTGGATTTTTGAGAAAAGAGATTTTTAGTTTTAAATGAAATGGAAAACTATCCGGATTATATGACCTAAGATCGAGTTTGAAAGGGAAAGTTATCCTATAAGTTATCAAAATTGTCCTAATCAAAACTTTAATTAATTAAAGTATATGTTTTGTCTCTTTATTATTCTTATTTGTTTAACTAAAAAAGAGGTGGTACCTGAATCGACAGATGTTCACGATCACAAGTATTAATCAATCAGAATTTCACAAGAAATTGACAAGAATATTATTCAAAACTAACACCCAAATTAAAATCAAATTCAAACAACATCAAGATCAAAGTTTTCCAATATCAAAATTAACATCTAATCAAGAATTAACACCAAGGCCTATTACTAAATTTCAATCAAAATCAACATCAAAAATTTAAATGAAATTAACATCTAATCAAAATAGGTCAAGATTAACTAGAATTTTAATCCAGATTAATATTCAAATCAAAACGAACCTCACAATTTTAATAAAATAAAACAACATTGAAAATTTATTGTAAAAAGAATAAGTAAATAAAGAATAAAGATAAAAATAAATACATAAATTTAAACTAAAATAAATAAATAAATAAATCTAAATGAATAAAGATATAAATAAATAAATAAATAAATTTATTGTAAAAAGAATAAAATAAATAAATTTAATTCTTAGGGTTGTTAAACCAAAATTCTTTATAGCTTACGTTAGTAATAAGAAATTTGCATTTTAGGAGAGCTGACATGACATCCAAATGAACTAAAATTTAGTTCCTATTATCTATATAGTTAACGTTAACTATTCATGTGAAACCTGTTATAATATTATTTAATATTAATAAAATATTCAAAATGTTCCAACAACATTAAAGTAAGGATATGATATTTGAAAATAGTAACGGTCATATTATCATTTTTTACCTTCTATAAATTCTATAGAAATTTTAATTTTTTTTACACACCGTTTTACTTCTAAATTTTTTTCTTTCAATTTCCAATCTTATTTATTTATCAAATGGATCTCAACCAATCGAATCCTTATTATAATTATATTCCTATGAAAATGTAATTTTTTTTATGTATTATTGTTGTTGTGAATTTTGTATCATTTTTAATTTTATAATAAAATATATTTAATATTATTTTTAAGTTTTTAAGGTAAATTTTATTTAAAAAATTATATGTATTTTAATTAAAATAATTAAATTAATGTTAACTTAAATAAAAAATATAAAATGTGGGGTCAAGTTTTGGTTTCTTATAGACAACCACCATTAAAGTAAAAACTACTCAAATCAGCTATAAAATTTTTAAATCCTACAAATCACTTTGGCCCACAAAAAATATCTTAGTTTACCCATTTAATTTACTCCCACTAAATATGCTCTTGGGTGGGATTACTACTTCGTGGATTGCACCATATTCTTCAAACAACCTATAAAGAATTTTTGCTCTATAATATTCAGGAAACACCGTAAAGAATACAGTCAAAGAATCCTTAGAAAACTTCTCCTTATGTAAGCCTTTCATGTCCCATCTTCTACTCGATCCTATTGATTTCTTGCCTTCGACCTTAATCCATTCTTCCTCAACTTCGCCCTCACCTTTGGATGCGTGCGCCATCCTTTCTCAAAGAGTTAATGATCACTACATAGGATATAGAATGTAGTGAACACTATCCTTACCTTGTGTGCTTGTGTAATTTCCTTTAGTGAACTAGTTCTAGGTTAGTTGACCTACTTCTTTATCTATCATGATTGCGGGTCAAAAGAAGTGAAATTCCCAGACAGAGAACCTAGATTTCCTCGACCAACCATTTGCTCCATTAATCTGTTTCCATTCAAACCATGTTCTTGAAAGTAGCTGTGTAGAAAACTTCAACTCTCCTGCAACTTCTGGAATAAGTAACTTCTCGATGTCTTCTTCTCCGAGTGTGTTTCCGAATATAGCAAGTGAGATTATTCCATCAGCTACTTATGTTGCAAACACGCCAACCACTGCTTTAGATTTTCTGTTTCAACAATTTCAATTTGATGGAGAGAATAGCTCGCAATTTTTCCCTTGAACTATATATATGGGAAGAAACTGACCAATAGTTTAAGTGATAGCGATTCAGCAAATGTACTGAATTATTACAAGTAATAACAAAATATTAGGAATTATGGTGTATCAAACAACAAGACCGTAAATAATATTGAATTTAATAATTCTTTCCTAGTTGAACAAAAGGTTCATGAGGTCATTTCTTATGATAAGATGGTAAATTAACTAAAAGGCTAAGGGTTGTAAAATTATTGATTAAAAGATGTCACGGAAGTGGTTAAATTGAGTTTCCCTTGATAATCCTTAATTGAATTTTCCAATAAAAATTATTATTATACATTATTACTAAATTCCAAGTTTATTTAATCATAACATTTTTGCGATTGCCTAAAATTAATTCTTAATCTCTTAGGCATAGGTTTAAAAATCGGACCGGACTAGTCTGTTGGACCGGTTGAACTGTGAACTGGAATAGTAAGTAGTCTAGTTCAATTGTTAGATCTAATATGCAATTAAACCGGTGAAAACTGGTCAAAACCGGTGTAAATCAGTAAAAACCGACAAATCGACGGTTCAAATGCATGTTGTTTTTTAAAATTAAAACGACATTATTTTTCATTATTTAAAAAAAGAAAATGTAAAAATATAAGAGAAAGTTAATATTCTTTTCTTTAAAATTAGTGACAGTGGAATTTAAACATAATTTATTTTCTCTCCTATATGATTGATATCATTGGTTTTTATTAGTTGGGCTGAGGTGTTGCGTAAAGTAAATGGTAATGCATGTTATATAGATAACAAACATAAATTTATATATGAGATTGGTACTTTTTTTAAATTTTTAAATCAATTACTTGACTTAAATTTATAATTGATTCAAATTTAAATTTATATTATAAACTTGTAAAATTATGATATTTTAAAACTTTTAGGTGTTAGTGATTTTTTTTCGACACCGAGTTATTTGGTTCGACCAGTTTAATACCTATATAATTTTGTTATAGTGATCGGTTTATTCAATCCAGTTATCTGATTTTATCTGGTTTAGTCATGCGGTTCGACCAATGATCCAGTGATTCGATCAATGAACCAGTGATCCAATACCCTCACTGGTTCAATAACTGATCTAGTTTTTAAAACATTTTGAGTTAACATAAATATGTTAGTTTAAATGTCCAACCCTAATCTAAGTGGTGGTAAGATATCTAATTCAAAGTTTATGTTAATTAGGAATGATAATGGGCAATGTATGGGCAAGATACTATGGTACTCATTTTCATATCTACAGTTTGAAAAAATTCTCGTAACCGAGCTCGTACTTTTTTTAGTACCAATGTTAATACTCGCACCCGTGCCCTTTGAGTATGTAAGTACTCGGGCCCATACCAATTACCCGCATTTTTAATAAAAATAAATATATCAATTATAAAATATCATATAATTTTATATTTTTAAGATCATTAAAAATTTTCAAAATATTTAGTGTTGAATTATGAAATAAACAAATACTTATATTAAATATGAAATGGTTTAACATTGATGTATTCTTAAAAACTGATAGACATTTATTTTTATATAATAATATAAATTAAAAATATATATATAAATAAATATATTGTGCGGGTATGAGGCGGGGTGGGTACTAAGTTGCCCATATCTGCACCCATACTCACTTATTTAAATGGGTAATTACCCGAGACCGTTCCCATTTTTGTGGATTTCTACCCTACCTGTTATGGATATTTCTATTAATAGCTATTGAAGATGGGAAAATTTATCATTTCTAATGTTAATTTCACTCCTTTTTCATAAAAGAAAATTACAAATAATTTTAGAGTTGTCCATGCTATAAAAAGCATTAAGAATAAATATTAGATAATAATAATAATAATAATAATAATAATAATAATAATAATAATAATAATAATAATAATAATAATATTAATATTAAAGAAAATTTATGTTAAGGGTACACGGTACTTCTAAATTTAGTTACCATTTTTAACAAAGGTGTGATCGCTTCCAATTAGGGGTGGCAAACGGGCATGCTCGCCATGTTTAGGTGTAACACCCCAAATTTAATCGGAATATTTTAATTAATTGATTTAATTGAGAATATTCGTATCTAGGTGTTTTGAGTGTTTTCGGTGGCTTTGTGAATTATTGAGAAAATATGCATTTTGGACTATTTATTTAATTAATAGTATACTATATGAGAATATTAGTATTATTATTGATTAAAATGAATATAAGTGAAATAAGGGTAAATTGGGCATTTTGAAGAGTTAGTAAGGGTGTTATGGGAAAAGCCCAATTGTGTGGCCCAAGTCTAAGTTTGACAAAATAGAATTCTGAAGGGGGAGGATTCATTTTTGGTTAACCGTGAAAAGAATGAGGACAGAGCTCTGAGGAAGGAGAAGTGGAGGCAAAAGTTTCGGAAGGTTGCCGGAGTTAATCGTGAAAACTTTGAATCGACTAAGGTATGAGGAGTATCGTGTAACGCCCTTCTAAACCCCACAGATAATATATGAATAATCAGAGTAAATTTCCATGCATTTATAAAAGGGCATTACACATAACTTTCAAAATATCAAAATCACCTATCATGCTCATTACTATTTCAATATAAAATTATGCTTTACAAAACTTCACTTTGCATGTAGCAGCAGATTCAATTATACCACAATTTTCATAAAAGAAACATTTGTTTTTATCACATAAAACAACATCACTTAGGCACTAAGGCCAACATCATAATACTCCAATGGATATAAACACGTTTATAGAGTACATAATGTATATCTTAAACACAACCCAAGCGATCCCAGTGTTACATGACCAGAGCATGACTCGACCCAACATAATTAAATCACTAAACGACTACAACAAAAGCGACCTCGTAACTACGAGCGATACTACTCCTTGATACCTGCACGATGTCATGTAGGACATCATTCCAGCAAAAGGGTGAGAAATATTATCATAATAACAATGCATATAATTATATATACACAAATACACAAGCACAAAATACATATATTCCACATTTTCTCACCACAATTCATTATAACTCATCATGTACAATACAACATATATATAATCAAATATGGATAATCACCAAGCATATTCATCATGCACGTATCCATAAATCTCAACATTCCACATGAACATACACATATTATGTTTACTCACTAATTCACAATTACACATTCACAATTCTCAAATCAACAATTCATGTTCATAAGCACACTTTCATACAATGATCACATATTCACAACTCTCAATTACACAAGTAATGCACATACGCATATTCCACCATTCTCACCATACTTCATCATAACTCATCATATACTTCACAAAGCATATATATATATATATATATATATATATATATATATATATATATATATATATATATATATATATATATATATATATATATATATATATATATATATATATATATATATATATATATATATATATATATATATATATATATATATATATATATATATATATATATATACAAATATGGTCAATCATCAAACATATCCATAGTTCACAATTACACAAGTCATGTACATACACCTATGCATAACTTCATACAACAATCATATATTCATTCCATGAGACTCAATGCAACTCATGCCATGTGGTACCAACACTTGTTATCATTTTTCGGTTTTTACACTTAAACCGGGTCCGATCCCTAGACCGATAACAACAAAAGCCCGTTCCCTAAGCTTTCAAACTCCGCTCTAGGTTTGGGACAAGTCACTAGCCTCCACGAAACTAGCAAACATTGCCTCTTGACTAAATGATGCATATGCAATCAACAACAAAATTCACTTAAGACCGATCACACGTCTTAATCCCATGCATTCACATAATTCCTCCCTTCAAGAATTAAACAAGATTGCATACACAACATATCATATAATCAAGTATTCATACTTTTCATCAACATATTTGTCAAACAATGCACACATATCTTACAATATGCTCTCATGCATTAATTCATAATAATCGGATACAACAAATATGCATTCATAATTCAACCTAATTACCTTTTCAAACAATGCACACATATTCACGATATATTCTCATGCATTCTTCACATACAAACAATACGCATATATTTGTCAAAAGACTATATTTCATAATCGATTCCACCATCTAGGATTCACGCCATACGACTACCCGCAGCATATCATATCACAACATGCACAAGCTATACGTTATATAACAAAAGTATTCTGCACAATAACACATCAATCACACACATTCGCGACGGTAAAAATCAACACAACAATATGTTTTCAATTTTCTGCTATAATTGAACTAGGTACAGGCCTCAAAGCCATTTTTTCTAGAAATACAATCTCGTTAGCTTACCAACACTTCGAACGGGGGTCAAAACCGACTTACGGTTCAAGAGTTATGAATTTTCGAAGTTTTCCGAAAAACCAGAATTTTGCCTAAACACGGCTACGGGATTTTGCATTTTCGCCCGAAAATCCGACCGATCCAATTCTTTTTTTTCAAAACAAACACATACTCATACTCACCTAACATATAGCAGTGAATTAGAACCATTAAACACGATTTCTACGACGTCCGATTTTCACTCAAATCTCAAACCCTCAATTATCCAAAAATGTCAAAACTCACAAACTCAACCAAATTCAATCAAACGAAATCCAATAATCACGGCTAAATATTACCCGACTAAACTATGCAATTTATTTTGAATTCTAACCATTCAAAACTCGATTCTATCGATTTAACTCATTTGCCCTAGAAATGGAAAATAGAGAAAAACACCCAACAAATCCAACACAACTCATACACATTGATCAAATAATAATGTTTCTCACCCTTACCTTGATTGGATTGAAGCTTGAAGTTGATTCTTGATGATTTCTCCAAGTTTCCCTCTTCTCTTCTCTTTTCTCCTCTTTCTCTATTCTTTCTCTCCTTTTCTTTCTTTCTTTCTCTTATGTTTCTATCTCTTTTCTTTTCTCTCCAATTTCCCTTATATATCCTTCTATTTTCTTTCCATCATAATTCTTCTCTAAAAAATACCTATCAATTCATTTCTCACAAAATATCTCATTTTATCATTAATTAGAGAGTATCTAATAAATCCACATTATTCTACCAAGTAGAATAAATTAATTAAATCCATTAACTCATTTAAATAATCCAATAATTTATTTAAATCAGATAAATCACATAAACCAATTAATTAGCACAATTAATCACTTATTGAAAAATTGGGCTGTTACAACCCTCCCCCACTTTAGGAATTTTCGTCCTCGAAAATGTTACCTGATTCAAATAACTCTGGATACGACTCTCGCATCCTAATCTCCCAACTACCTCCACCAAAGGAATCTCTATACCTCGAAGTTGCTTCTCTCATCAACCTGAACTGACAATGTCTCAACAATCAAATCCTCTCTCACTCGTACACTATCCATCTGAATCAATGCACTTCCTCAACTTGGACACATGAACACATCATGCAATTCCCACAAGCGACCGCGGTAAAACAATCTAACATGCTATTTTCTCCATGCTTCCGCTGCGCCACTCTGATACAGATCAACAAAACACAGTGGGTGCTTCCGAGACCTCAAGCTCGACCGACACCAGTTACTATTGTAACTCTCGAAACACGTCTTTTCTTTGGTTCTTTTAATCTTTCTAGTCGTCTCTTGCACAATCTCAGGTCCGAGTACAACACTCTTGCCTGGCACACATCAACACAAAGGATTCCTACACCTCTTACCGTACAAAGCCTCATACAATGTCATTCTGATACTAGAATGATCATTGTCATTGTAGGTAATTCAAGCAACGATAATTAACTATCCCACGATCCACCTTGATCCAACACACAAGCTCTCCACAAATCCCGTACATACTAGATAGTTCTCTTTGTCTGTCCATTCCGTCCACGGATGCTAGACAAAGTTCAACTTCAACATGACACCCAAAGCGTCTACAACTTTCTCAAAATCTCAACGAAAATTCAGATTCCCATCTGACGCAATATTCGACGGTAACCCATACTACCCCGCAACTTCCTCACTATACCTCTTAGCTAGCTTCAGCATAGAATGATTCATCCTCATTAGTAAGAAATGAGTTAATCTTGCCAATCCATTCATAACCACCCAAGTCGAATCATATCCCTTCACATTTCTTCGGAAAACCCGACACAAAATCCATGGGAATACTATCCCATACCATTTAGAAATATTCAACAGTTGTATCAGGTCCAACAACCTCTGATGTTCACACTTCGACTTCCGATAAGTCAAACCAGCACATACCACTTCAACCACTTCTCTCTCCATCTATCTCAATGTTCTTCTTCCAGAGTACTCTTATCCAACTCACACTATTTGGAACACACACTCCATCACGACATCTCATGGTACCATTCTCATTAATCCGAAAATCAGCTCTTCGACTTCAATTCATTAAATTCAATCAATCTATTAACTCAAATTAGAACTTCGACTTCTTCGAATCTTATCAAGAATACCTATAGTCAGTCTCAAGATACAAAGCTCAACTCCCTAAGATATTTCCTTCACAGACCAAACTCATATCCCGAATTTGCTTCATCAGTTCTAACTCATTACCATCATCATTGGTATATACAGAAATTTCCAATTCGATACCTCTGCTACCACTTGGTCTCACTCGAATGGTAATTCAACCCAAAACCATACTCCTTCAAAAGTCCCTATTTATTTCCTCTGCACCATATTCAACTCTTTTTCAAATCAACAAATACCTTAAGTTCTTAAGATCACCAACCATCTCAAATCTCAACTAAACAATTGAGGCTTCCAAACTCCGGCATAAACATGCAACAGCAACCAACTCCAATTACTTGTCAGATAATTCCCTTATGTACTTTAAGTTGCCTTAAAGCATAACCAAAACTCGATGATGTTGTACTTAACATATCCCCCAATCATATCAACCAAACATCACAAAACACAACAATTTGTTCTGTCGGATTCGGCAAAACCAATACACGAGCTGTTGACAGCTTTCCTAACAATTCCTTAAACTTTCTTCACAGTAGAATATTACTACTTCTTCTCCAACACTGATAACTCAAGTTCTCAATGCTCAACATGATCCTCTATACTCTTCGAGTATATCCAATTATCATCGGTTACCCAACCATTGACTCACTCAATTAAGTATGGAGAATCCTATGCCAAACGGACACTCAATTTGTGAGTCATGGCGGAAATACAAACCGCACTTACTACAACAACCAAATATATTCCATCAATAAATAATTAATTCCATGTCACTACTTCACCATCACATAAAGCATTGTTTCTCGCGCTTCTAATCTTGCGTCATTCCGGGTTACGGTCCTCCCGTTACGACAAAAATACGAAAACAACATTTCCACACTTAGAAGGCCATTCGACACATCTTCAACTCTTGAAATGTTTAAAGGTCTAATTATACCAATATAGTATCTCACACCTTACTTCCTTTAATAATCACCAGAAGTCACTATCCACCTTTTATATACTTGACTTCACAATTTGTTGCCACAACACACACACTAGACACAAGTCTCAAAACTACTCAATCAGTTTAATTCCTTGACTATCCAAATAGACATACAATATAGAGCTCTTAATATCGGACTAGTTCCCATAACTAAGTCAATCACAACTCCACTTCACGTCCTGGCTGTATATCACTATCTTGTCAGAATAACTTCCAGACAACCACAATTAATCGGCAAACCGCCAACTTCCCACTTTCGTTAACACTTAAAATTTCCATCAAAATGAAACATCTCATCACTGTCCTGCGTCGACTCATCAAAACAATTCTTCAGCACTTGGCTTAACTCCAAACAATTCATTGCTCACGCCATCTAAACTTGCAAGACACGTCTATCCTATCCAACACAATCCCAACTACTATCAACAAGAGATTAAGGGTGATCAGTTCCTCAATTTATCGATAGACAGCCGAAAATCATGATGGGGTATAAACCATCTTTACCAAACTATAAGAGCGTTTAACCACACACTGAGCTACAACTCTACACTTGCAGCATCCTGGAGAAGCACAAGTTTCTCCCCCCACTTAGATCATTCCCACTTCTGTAGACAAAGGTTAGACAACAAACATGTATCGACAGTGTTTTCACACACGTGTCGCATACAAGGGAACAACCAACATTAGACAACTTGGTCGGACGGACCGACCTGCTCTGATACCACTAATGTAACGCCCTTCTAAACCCCACGGATAATATATGAATAATTAGAGTAAATTTCCATGCATTTACAAAAGGGCATTACACATAACTTTCAAAATATCAAAACCACCTATCATGCTCATTACTATTTCAATATAAAATTATGCTTTACAAAACTTCACTTTGCATGTAGCAGCGGATTCAATTATACCACAATTTTCATAAAAGAAACATTTGTTTTTATCACATAAAACAACATCACTTAGGCACTAAGGCCAACATCATAATACTCCAATGGATATAAACACGTTTATAGAATACATAATGTATATCTTAAACACAACCCAAGCGATCCCAGTGTTACATGACCAGAGCATGACTCGACCCAACATAATTAAATCACTAAACGGCTACACCAAAAGCGACCTCGTAACTACGAGCGATACTACTCCTTGATACCTGCACGATGTCATGTAGGACATCATTCCAGCAGAAGAGTGAGAAATATTATCATAATAACAATGCATATAATTATATATACACAAATACACAAGCATAAAATACATATATTCCACATTTTCTCACCACAATTCATTATAACTCATCATGTACAATACAACATATATATAATCAAATATGGATAATCACCAAGCATATTCATCATGCACGTATCCATAAATCTCAACATTCCACATGAACATACACATATTATGTTTACTCACTAATTCACAATTACACATTCACAATTCTCAAATCAACAATTTATGTTCATAAGCATACTTTCATACAATGATCACATATTTACAACTCTCAATTACACAAGTAATGCACATACGCATATTCCACCATTCTCACCATACTTCATCATAACTCATCATATACTTCACAGCGCATATATATATATATATATATATATATATATATATATATATATATATATATATATATATATATATATATATATATATATATATATATATATATATATATATATATATATATATATATATATATATATATATATATATACAAATATGGTTAATCATCAAACATATCCATAGTTCACAATTACACAAGTCATGTACATACACCTATGCATAACTTCATACAACAATCATATATTCATTCCATGAGACTCAATGCAACTCATGCCATGTGGTACCGACACTTGTTATCATTTTTCGGTTTTTACACTTAAACCGGGTCCGTTCCCTAGACCGATAACAACAAAAGCCTGTTCCCTAAGCTTTCAAACCCCGCTCTAGGTTTGGGACAAGTCACTAGCCTCCACGAAACTAGCAAACATTGCCTCTTGACTAAATGATGCATATGCAATCAACAACAAAATTCACTTAAGACCGATCACACGTCTTAATCCCATGCATTCACATAATTCCTCCCTTCAAGAATTAAACAAGATTGCACACACAACATATCATATAATCAAGTATTCATACTTTTCATCAACATATTTGTCAAACAATGCACGCATATCTTACAATATGCTCTCATGCATTAATTCACAATAATCGGATACAACAAATATGCATTCATAATTCAACCTCATTACCTTTTCAAACAATGCACACATATTCACAATATATTCTCATGCATTCTTCACATACAAACAATACGCATATATTTGTCAAAAGACTATATTTCATAATCGATTCCACCATCTAGGATTCACGCCATACGGCTACCCGCAGCATATCATATCACAACATGCACAAGCTATACGTTATATAACAAAAGTATTCTGCACAATAACACATCAATCACACACATTCGCGACGGTAAAAATCAACACAACAATATGTTTTCAATTTTCTGCTATAATTGAACTAGGTACAGGCCTCAAAGCCATTTTTTCTAGAAATAAAATCTCGTTAACTTACCAACGCTTCGAACTGGGGTCAAAACCGACTTACGGTTCAAGAGTTATGAATTTTCGAAGTTTTCCGAAAAACCAGAATTTTGACTAAACACGGCTACGGGATTTTGCATTTTCGCTCGAAAATCCGACAGATTCAATTCTTTTTTTCGAAACAAACACATACTCATACTCACCTAACATATAGCAGTGAATTAGAACCATTAAACACGATTTCTACGACGTCCGATTTTCACTCAAATCTCAAACCCTCAATTATCCAAAAATGTCAAAACTCACAAACTCAACCAAATTTAATCAAACGAAATCCAATAATCACGGGTAAATATTACCCGACTAAACTATGCAATTTATTTTGAATTCTAACCATTCAAAACTCGATTCTATCGATTTAACTCATTTGCCCTAGAAATGGAAAATAGAGAAAAAACCCCCAACAAATCCAACACAACTCATACATAATCATACACATTGATCAAATAATAATGTTTCTCACCCTTACCTTGATTGGATTGAAGCTTGAAGTTGATTCTTGATGATTTCTCCAAGTTTCCCTCTTCTCTTCTCTTTTCTCCTCTTTCTCTATTCTTTCTCTCCTTTTCTTTCTTTCTTTCTCTTATGTTTCTATCTCTTTTCTTTTCTCTCCAATTTCCCTTATATATCCTTCTATTTTCTTTCCATCATAATTCTTCTCTAAAAAATACCTATCAATTCATTTCTCACAAAATATCTCATTTTATCATTAATTAGAGAGTATCTAATAAATCCACATTATTCTACCAAGTAGAATAAATTAATTAAATCCATTAACTCATTTAAATAATCCAATAATTTATTTAAATCAGATAAATCACATAAACCAATTAATTAGCACAATTAATCACTTATTGAAAATTGGGCTGTTACAACCCTCCCCCACTTTAGGAATTTTCGTCCTCGAAAATGTTACCTGATTCAAATAACTCTGGATACGACTCTCGCATCCTAATCTCCCAACTACCTCCACCAAAGGAATCTCTATACCTCGAAGTTGCTTCTCGTTCATCAACCTGAACTGGCAATGTCTCAACAATCAAATCCTCTCTCACTCGTACACTATCCATCTGAATCAATGCACTTCCTCAACTTGGACACATGAACACATCATGCAATTCCCACAAGCGACCGCGGTAAAACAATCTAACATGCTATTTTCTCCATGCTTCCGCTGCGCCACTCTGATACAGATCAACAAAACACAGTGGGTGCTTCCGAGACCTCAAGCTCGACCGACACCAGTTACTATTGTAACTCTCGAAACACGTCTTTTCTTTGGTTCTTTTAATCTTTCTAGTCGTCTCTTGCACAATCTCAGGTCCGAGTACAACACTCTTGCCTGGCACACATCAACACAAAGGATTCCTACACCTCTTACCGTACAAAGCCTCATACAATGTCATTCTGATACTAGAATGATCATTGTCATTGTAGGTAATTCAAGCAACGATAATTAACTATCCCACGATCCACCTTGATCCAACACACAAGCTCTCCACAAATCCCGTACATACTAGATAGTTCTCTTTGTCTGTCCATTCCGTCCACGGATGCTAGACAAAGTTCAACTTCAACATGACACCCAAAGCGTCTACAACTTTCTCAAAATCTCAACGAAAATTCAGATTCCCATCTGACGCAATATTCGACGGTAACCCATACTACCCCGCAACTTCCTCACTATACCTCTTAGCTAGCTTCAGCATAGAATGATTCATCCTCATTAGTAAGAAATGAGTTAATCTTGCCAATCCATTCATAACCACCCAAGTCGAATCATATCCCTTCACATTTCTTCGGAAAACCCGACACAAAATCCATGGGAATACTATCCCATACCATTTAGAAATATTCAACAGTTGTATCAGGTCCAACAACCTCTGATGTTCACACTTCGACTTCCGATAAGTCAAACCAGCACATACCACTTCAACCACTTCTCTCTCCATCTATCTCAATGTTCTTCTTCCAGAGTACTCTTATCCAACTCACACTATTTGGAATACACACTCCATCACGACATCTCATGGTACCATTCTCATTAATCCGAAAATCAGCTCTTCGACTTCAATTCATTAAATTCAATCAATCTATTAACTCAAATTAGAACTTCGACTTCTTCGAATCTTATCAAGAATACCTATAGTCAGTCTCAAGATACAAAGCTCAACTCCCTAAGATATTTCCTTCACAGACCAAACTCATATCCCGAATTTGCTTCATCAGTTCTAACTCATTACCATCATCATTGGTATATACAGAAATTTCCAATTCGATACCTCTGCTACCACTTGGTCTCACTCGAATGGTAATTCAACCCAAAACCATACTCCTTCAAAAGTCCCTATTTATTTCCTCTGCACCATATTCAACTCTTTTTCAGATCAACAAATACCTTAAGTTCTTAAGATCACCAACCATCTCAAATCTCAACTAAACAATTGAGGCTTCCAAACTCCGGCATAAACATGCAACAGCAACCAACTCCAATTACTTGTCAGATAATTCCCTTATGTACTTTAAGTTGCCTTAAAGCATAACCAAAACTCGATGATGTTGTACTTAACATATCCCCCAATCATATCAACCAAACATCACAAAACACAACAATTTGTTCTGTCGGATTCGGCAAAACCAATACACGAGCTGTTGATAGCTTTCCTAATAATTCCTTAAACTTTCTTCACAGTAGAATATTACTACTTCTTCTCCAACACTGATAACTCAAGTTCTCGATGCTCAACATGATCCTCTATACTCTTCGAGTATATCCAATTATCATCGGTTACCCAACCATTGACTCACTCAATTAAGTATGGAGAATCCTATGCCAAACGGACACTCAATTTGTGAGTCATGGCGGAAATACAAACCGCACTTACTACAACAACCAAACATATTCCATCAATAAATAATTAATTCCATGTCACTACTTCACCATCACATAAAGCATTGTTTCCCGCACTTCTAATCTTGCGTCATTCCGGGTTACGGTCCTCCCGTTACGACAAAAATACGAAAACAACATTTCCACACTTAGAAGGCCATTCGACACATCTTCAACTCTTGAAATGTTTAAAGGTCTAATTATACCAATATAGTATCTCACACCTTACTTCCTTTAATAATCACCAGAAGTCACTATCCACCTTTTATATACTTGACTTCACAATTTGTTGCCACAACACACACACACACCAGACACAAGTCTCAAAACTACTCAATCAGTTTAATTCCTTGACTATCCAAATAGACATACAATATAGAGCTCTTAATATCGGACTAGTTCCCATAACTAAGTCAATCACAACTCCACTTCACGTCCTGGCTGTATATCACTATCTTGTCAGAATAACTTCCAGACAACCACAATTAATCGGAAAACCGCCAACTTCCCACTTTCGTTAACACTTAAAATTTCCATCAAAATGAAACATCTCATCACTGTTCTGTGTCGACTCATCAAAACAATTCTTCAGCACTTGGCTTAACTCCAAACAATTCATTGCTCACGCCATCTAAGCTTTCAAGACACGTCTATCCTATCCAACACAATCCCAACTACTATCAACAAGAGATTAAGGGTGATCAGTTCCTCAATTTATCGATAGACAGCCGAAAATCATGATTGGGTATAAACCATCTTTACCAAACTATAAGAGCGTTTAACCACACACTGAGCTACAACTCCACACTTGCAGCATCCTGGAGAAGCACAAGTTTCTCCCCCCACTTAGATCATTCCCACTTCTGTAGACAAAGGTTAGACAACAAACATGTATCGACAGTGTTTTCACACACGTTTCGCATACAAGGGAACAACCAACATTAGACAACTTGGCCGGACGGACCGACCTGCTCTGATACCACTAATGTAACGCCCTTCTAAACCCCACGGATAATATATGAATAATTAGAGTAAATTTCCATGCATTTACAAAAGGGCATTACACATAACTTTCAAAATATCAAAACCACCTATCATGCTCATTACTATTTCAATATAAAATTATGCTTTACAAAACTTCACTTTGCATGTAGCAGTGGATTCAATTATACCACAATTTTCATAAAAGAAACATTTGTTTTTATCACATAAAACAACACCACTTAGGCACTAAGGCCAACATCATAATACTCCAATGGATATAAACACGTTTATAGAATACATAATGTATATCTTAAACACAACCCAAGCGATCCCAGTGTTACATGACCAGAGCATGACTCGACCCAACATAATTAAATCACTAAACGGCTACACCAAAAGCGACCTTGTAACTATGAGCGATACTACTTCTTGATACCTGCACGATATCATGTAGGACATCATTCCAGCAGAAGGGTGAGAAATATTATCATAATAACAATGCATATAATTATATATACACAAATACACAAGCACAAAATACATATATTCCACATTTTCTCACCACAATTCATTATAACTCATCATGTACAATACAACATATATATATATATATATATATAATCAAATATGGATAATCACCAAGCATATTCATCATGCACGTATCCATAAATCTCAACATTCCACATGAACATACACATATTATGTTTACTCACTAATTCACAATTACACATTCACAATTCTCAAATCAACAATTCATGTTCATAAGCATACTTTCATACAATGATCACATATTTACAACTCTCAATTACACAAGTAATGCACATACGCATATTCCACCATTCTCACCATACTTCATCATAACTCATCATATACTTCACAAAGCATATATATATATATATATATATATATATATATATATATATATATATATATATATATATATATATATATATATATATATATATATATATATATATATATATATATATATATATATATATATATATATATATATATATATATATATATATATATATATATATATATATATATATATACAAATATGGTCAATCATCAAACATATCCATAGTTCACAATTACACAAGTCATGTACGTACACCTATGCATAACTTCATACAACAATCATATATTCATTCCATGAAACTCAATGCAACTCATGCCATGTGGTACCGATACTTGTTATCATTTTTCGGTTTTTACACTTAAACCGGGTCCGTTCCCTAGACCAATAACAACAAAAGCCCGTTCCCTAAGCTTTCAAACCCCGCTCTAGGTTTGGGACAAGTCACTAGCCTCCACGAAACTAGCAAACATTGCATCTTGACTAAATGATGCATATGCAATCAACAACAAAATTCACTTAAGACCGATCACACGTCTTAATCCCATGCATTCACATAATTCCTCCCTTCAAGAATTAAACAAGATTGCACACACAACATATCATATAATCAAGTATTCATACTTTTCATCAACATATTTGTCAAACAATGCACGCATATCTTACAATATGCTCTCATGCATTAATTCACAATAATCGGATACAACAAATATGCATTCATAATTCAACCTCATTACCTTTTCAAACAATTCACACATATTCACAATATATTCTCATGCATTCTTCACATACAAACAATACGCATATATTTGTCAAAAGACTATATTTCATAATCGATTCCACTATCTAGGATTCACGCCATACGGCTACCCGCAGCATATCATATCACAACATGCACAAGTTATACGTTATATAACAAAAGTATTCTGCACAATAACACATCAATCACACACATTCGCGATGGTAAAAATCAACACAACAATATGTTTTCAATTTTCTGCTATAATTGAACTAGGTACAGGCCTCAAAGCCATTTTTTCTAGAAATACAATCTTGTTAACTTACCAACGCTTCGAACGGGGGTCAAAACCGACTTACGGTTCAAGAGTTATGAATTTTCGAAGTTTTCCGAAAAACCAGAATTTTTCCTAAACACGGCTACGGGATTTTGCATTTTCGCTCGAAAATCCGACAGATTCAATTCTTTTTTTCGAAACAAACACATACTCATACTCACCTAACATATAGCAGTGAATTAGAACCATTAAACACGATTTCTACGACGTCCGATTTTCACTCAAATCTCAAACCCTCAATTATCCAAAAATGTCAAAACTCACAAACTCAACCAAATTTAATCAAACGAAATCCAATAATCACGGCTAAATATTACCCGACTAAACTATGCAATTTATTTTGAATTCTAACCATTCAAAACTCGATTCTATCGATTTAACTCATTTGCCCTAGAAATGGAAAATAGAGAAAAACACCCAACAAATCCAACACAACTCATACATAATCATACACATTGATCAAATAATAATGTTTCTCACCCTTACCTTGATTGGATTGAAGCTTGAAGTTGATTCTTGATGATTTCTCCAAGTTTCCCTCTTCTCTTCTCTTTTCTCCTCTTTCTCTATTCTTTCTCTCCTTTTCTTTCTTTCTTTCTCTTATGTTTCTATCTCTTTTCTTTTCTCTCCAATTTCCCTTATATATCCTTCTATTTTCTTTCCATCATAATTCTTCTCTAAAAAATACCTATCAATTTATTTCTCACAAAATATCTCATTTTATCATTAATTAGAGAGTATCTAATAACTCCACATTATTCTACCAAGTAGAATAAATTAATTAAATCCATTAACTCATTTAAATAATCCAATAATTTATTTAAATCAGATAAATCACATAAACCAATTAATTAGCATAATTAATCACTTATTGAAAAATTGGGCTGTTACATATCGCATTTCATGATTTTCTATGTATGCCTTTCGGTGTGTTTATGGTGGGGTTTATGATTTAGAGTATGTTGGGTTGATTTGGGAGAATTAGGGAAATTGATGAATAGACTCTGAGATTATGGCTTATGGTATGTAACACTGAATATTGATATGAGAAAGGGAAAACTTAGGCCTTCGTGGCCAAAACCTTGGATTGTGATATGCTTGACCCTATAGGAATAGGAATATTCTGTTAGAATACAGATTGGTTCTTAGTTATATCTCTATGTTTTGATGATAACACTTACAAAATTTTGTATTAAGAAATTATATACTCTAAATTTGTTCAAGTATTTTTGCTGCAGATATTAAATTTAATATTCTTCTGAAAGCAAAAATGGATATGAACGTTGAACTATGCAAGGCTCTGAAGCGTCAGAAGCATCTCTTAGAAGATTCTGAGCGCTGCCTACAAAAGGATCTGAAGCAGAAGCTACAGAAGCATCTGAAGCGTAGACTGAAGACTTTGTATGAAGAGTTTCAAGCACTGTTTTTCAGAAGACTCTGATAGTACTGTACGCTGCATGTACTGAGGATTTGATCTCTAAACTTTGCTCTAATTAATCTCACGCTGAAGCACACTTGCTGCAACACTCTGATACAGCAAACTCTGAAAGACATCAAGACTCTGATCACCCAAGGCTCTGATGTTAATTGCTGTGAATTAGAAACTTATTGAAGAAGATTATTTGAAGTTATATCTGTTGGTTATGCCAAACGACTATTTCCTCTTTTATGCTAGACATAAGAACTCAGGAAAAAAGGATTTCTCTGAATGTTATAATTCTGGGAAAGGTCAAGTCATATGAAGACAAAAGGCTACAACTACTTTGCAGTACACAGTCTTCAAGCTTGCAACGTCTTGAACTTCTAAGTCTATAAAAGCAAGACTTCAACAACTTTCTATAGTTGACGAAATTAACCAAACTCATTTAAAAGCTCTCATACAAATTATTATTCTTTGCTGAATTTATTTAATACGTTCTTAAACTTAAGTGTAAATCACAGTTGTGATATAGCTTTCTTAGAAGCATTCAAACACTTGTTTAGTTTACATTTGATTGTAAAAGTTCCTTGAGAAGACCAAGTTGTGGTCAGTAGTTCTTGAGAAGACTAAGAACAATTGTTCTTAGTGGTTGTTATTGTAATCAGTTTGATTATAGTGGATTAAGTCCTTGTGGAGAAAGGCAAATCACTCTTGATAGGGTGGACTGGATTAGTTGAGTTCAACGAACCAGGATAAAAATCTTTGTGTTTTTATTGCCATAATTTTTTCTAAATCCTTATTCAACCCCCCCCCCCCCCTTCTAAGTATTTTCTCACCTTCATATTCAAATGTGAGTAACTCTAATGCACTCAGAGCAATTGCAGGAAAATAGTGTTTTAGGCAGTGCAAATGTTGCCAGATTAGCCTAATAAACCATAGACTTTGTGTTGTTATCACCGTATGACATTGGGGATGTTTTAATGATGTTTTTGGGGCATTGGGTAAGTAAATCGCATGAGTATTTGGACAGGAATCAGTTCTGGTGCGTAGCAGAAGTTGCTGTCATCGCACTGTTCGCCTAGCGAGCAAGCCAGCGAGGGGTTCGCTACAAGGTTCGCCTAGCGAGCAAGCTAGCGATGGTTCGCTACAGGCTTGCCTAGCGAGCAAGCCAGCGAAGGCTCGCTACCAACTCGCCTAGCGAGCGAGCTAGCAAACGTAGCAGAGTTCGCGAATATTGATTGTTGTGCAACAATGTCGTGATGTGTGATTCTGAGATTTCTAGGACGAGTTGCCATGAGTATGACAGTGGGGTTGCATGAGTAATAAGTGATAGTATGAGGATTACCGCGAGTGGAACTATGATGAATTAATATGAGGCAATATGAGATGATCTTAGGGATTAATATGTGAATACTATGTGATGATATGACGGATTAACATGAGTAGAATTATGAAGTCTATGTGATTGATAGGAGATAGTGTGAGGATTACCGTGAGTATAATGTGATAAATTAATATGAGATGATACGGGGGTAATATTATGAATTAATATAGGATAATATGGGATAATATGACTATGAGCTAATATGTGATTTATACGTGATTATATGATGACATGATGTGTGAGAATGATTAATATGATGGATTATGATGATATGTTGTATGATGAGTAATATGATGAATTATGATGATATGTTGTATGATGATTAATATGATGGATTATGATGATATGTTATATGATGAGTAATATGATGAATTATGATGATATGTTGTATGATGATTAATATGATGGATTATGATGATATGTTGTATGATGAGTAATATGATGAATTATGATGATATGTTGTATGATGATTAATATGATGAATTATGATGATAAGCTGTATTGATGATTAATATGATGAGTTATGACGTATGACGAATATGATGAATGATGACGCACCATATGTTGTTATTATGAGGATTATTGTGACGCGTGCATCATGCATTCATGTGCATCCGGTCTTCGGTTCAGGACCTCGATTACTTTGGCTTCAATCCCACTGTGTGGATGTGAAGTATTTTGATGTGCTCTGATCCTATTGATGGAGATCTATGGAGGGTTGATGGCCCAGTGTCCATCGCGCTGTGACGATTGGTACCACATGCATTGAGTTGTGTCGCATTGCATCTATGAACCTTTGTGTATGAATTATGACGTTATGGCCTTTGAGGCATATTCGAAGGATATCAATGTGTTGAATATAATTATAAGTAATATGCCGTTTATGCATTAATTGTTATACATTGATTATGAATTGTCTTACTCACCCTGCCTGTTTGAATGTTACCTCCACGTGGGTGACGTGCAGATGAGCAAGTTTAGCCGTGGACACCGTCGAGGAGTATTGTGAAGTTTTAGAGTCGTTAGCCTTTATGGTTAATGTATAGGGTCTTGCTCTGATATGTAACATCGGGTTGGATTCTTTGAGTTGATTGTATATCCTTGGGTTATTTTACTGATGTTCCCTTATGAGGAAAATATTGAGTTATGTTTTGAGTTTCGCTGTATATGATGTATTTTGAGAAAACCCGTGTGTTACGGAGTATTGACCAATTTTGTTGACTTTGAGAAATGTACGCCCTTTTGTGGCTTTTTAATGAAAGTAATATTTTACTCTGAAATCCGTGTTATTTTACCGTATTATCTGTGGGGTAGAATAAGGGTGTTACATTAGGCCCGTCCCGTAAAAGCCCACAAAAAAGGGACAGGGCAGGGCAATCATAGTCCAGGATGCATGCCTAAAACCTAGACTCGTCCCGCAAAAAAATGAGGGTGGAGCGGGGAAAGTTTGCGGGCACTGCACCTTTTAAGTCTAAAAAGTCAAAATTTTGTATAAATGCTTGTGCCCACAAAAGCACGCGAAGAAAACGGGGCGGGGCGGATACATTAGAGAGTATGCATTTGACCCACCTCGCACATTTGACCCACATTTGAACGGGGCGGGGCGGGGCGAGGGCCTAAACATTTGACCCACCTCGCACTAAAGTGCGGGCAAAGTGGGCATGCCCAACGGGCCGAACCCGCTTTGTCACCTTACTTCTAATGCACCGTTATCATATCCAACAAGAACAAAAGGCCCCAGAAGCTAGTGTTAGAAGTAGAAATCTCTAATGTGTGTGGTGTAAAATTTGTGGGAGCATTCTCACCCTAATAGAATAAGGATTATATATTGCTAGTGACCGATTATGTCTCCAAAAGGATATAAGCAAGTGTTATACAAATGAATGCTTCTAAGATAATGATAAACTTCTTAAAAAAGAATATATTTTCTTCTGTTTTGGGGTGCCCATAACCTTGATTAACGACGAGAGTATGCATTTTATCAACAACAAGATGATAGAATTACAGAAGAAGTACAATATCAAACATAAAGTGGTCACATCTTATCACCCTCAGACAAGTGGTCCGGTGGAAGTCGCAAATAGACAATTCAAGAAAATCTATAAAAAATTGTTGATGAGGAAAGATTATAGAGAAAAATTAGATTATGTTGTATGGGCATATAGAAAAACATCCAAGACTCATCTAGATATGTTTTTCTATTAAATTACTTATGTAAAATATTGATATTTACCCCATTAATCTCGAGCATAAAGCTTTTTGGGCATCAGAATCTCTCAACTTTGATCACTCTCGAGCATAAAAGAATCACATTCTATAAATCCATGAGTTGAATGAATTTAGATACTTTTACTATGAGAAATGTCAAAATTTACGAAGATAAAAAAAACAAATATGACATGATAAAAATACTTTAAAGAGAAAAGTTTTGAGAATGGAAATGGGTTTTGTTGTTTAATTCCATGTTAAATCTTTTTTCCAGAAAGATGATGTTGAGATGGTCGATCACATTTAAAGTTTCAAAATTTTATCCATATGAAGCAGTAGAGTTAGAAAATCTAGAAAATTAAAAAAAAACTTCACTACTGCAAATAACACTTTTAACGTCATACGCGAAAGAGGTGTAACCTCGACTACTGAGGCGATGTAACGAATGGTGATATGAAAAAATGTTACTTAACACCTCGATTAATAAAAAATCAAGGGGTAAAGTTATCTGGTCACGGGTTCGAACCTCAGTATCTATATTTTTATTATTTAAAACACAACGCCTCATACCTCTCGGTTTATCCACAAAATGGAGGGGGTAAGATAAATTATTTTTTTAATTAAAACACATTACATTGTTTATAGAAAATATTAAAAAATTATTTGTTTAAAAACTACAATGTTTACCTAGAATATTACATTGTTTACACAAAATATTAAAATAAAAATTAATTAGCCCATGAAGATCATATATTAGATCTTCGAATCCTTGATATTTAGGCAAGATCAAATGATGGGTGTGACTATATTCTCGATGGCTTTACCTCACATGGATTTGTTTATGATATAAAACAAAAAAAAAAGGTTGATAAAAAATGTTAGACAAATAAATGATTTTTGTTCAAATAAATATTTAAGAACACAAACCTTAAATCCAAATTATTTTCTGCTCTTGGATGTAGATAGTTTCAAGCGCTTCATGATGATTCACTTGCTTCTTCATATTGAGAAATATGCTTTTATAATGGAAGTTTTTTATGTTTCACGCGGATCACTAATGATAGTGTCTTGAGTATGGATATGTCATGAAATGAATGGCATATATTTGATCAATAGAATCACTAATGGTTTTTTAGGTTTAATTTAGGTAAAATACTTTAACCCTCATTTAAATAGAAAACTGAGGTAAATAACCTTTTTTTTTAATATTTCATTGATTGTAAAGAATATTTACAAATAAAAATATAATAAAAAAGAAAGGTTCATGGATTGTTGGTTCCTCGTTTTCCCCCTCAGTTATATGAAAAAACTGAGGTAATATGTGGTTTTTATATATTTTTTTTAAAATAAAACATCACACCTTAGAATCATATCACTAGAATACTAATGATCATCCCTATTCAAAATGTAACGTATCTTTTGGATTTTTAAGGAGGTGTTCGAGCTTCTTTGATTGTTTCACTTCCTATTTTCCAATTTATTTATACACTATTCAGGTCTCATTTCGTTTCCATTTCTTTGTGTTTTCAAATCTAGTTTAAAAGTATTTTCATTTTATTTAAAAAATGTCTACAAAAATCTTCAATGGAGATGAAAATATTTTGTCTGTTACCAATGAAAAGTTCATTGATTTTGATGAGTTGAAAGACCGAGATTTTGATCTAATGAAAACTATTTCCAAACATAACTTGAAAGGTTACTTTGACATGCTTCATGGACTCATCTACACCAATCTCGTAACAGAGTTCTGGTTAAATGTCTCCGTTAGGAAATGTGGTGAGGATGCTAAGTCAATACAGTCCAATGTATATGGCTTTCCTATCAGCATTACTCCATCACTTATTGCTCAGACAATAAAGTGTGAAGAAAAAGGTTGTTGTGTTGAACATTATAGATTCAACAATGTCTTCTTAAACCACCTTCTCCTAGTTTATGTCAACTACAATAACCTCAACAGTCATGCTACTCTCATCCCAATTTCAAAATTTTGGCATCAACTTCTAGTGTCAAATCTCCATCCAAAAGAGAAACAATTAGAAACGTTTTCTTCATATGACAAGCATCTTTTATACTTTCTTATCCACAATGTCAAAATTAATCTTCCTCTTACTATTTTTAACTTCTTAATAAAAATGGTTGTGACCTCTCACGATGAAATAACTTTCCTCATATCATATGGAAGAGTTTTTTTTATCTTTTCTCTCAGTTAGGGATAGTTGAAAGGGTAAAAAGAGCAGGCTTAACTGTTGAAGTTGAGTGGAGTCAGAAGTTTGAATAGGTGGAATAGTTATATGTTGTCCTATTTTTTTATTTGTTATCCTGCTTCTCTAATTATCAATGACATTTTTCCTTTCCTTTTCAATTGTATTATTGCCCAATCTTTTTTTATTGATATCAAAGATTTTGAGTTTTACTAATTAACTTAGAAAAAAAATTTAACAAAGAAAAAATGAATCTGGAAAGGCGCCAAATATGAAATACTAATTAAACCATTGGAAAAAAATATAAAAATTAAGTAACTAGGATTCGAAGCGTCCCTAATATTTACATTCCATCAGTTTTTTCAAAAAAAACGAGGTAATAGGTTATATTAAAAATACAATATTGTTCCTTGTAGTAGTGCTTTTGTTGCAAAATTGGTAGAATAATTAAAACCACTTTAAAAGAAATTATGTAGAGTTTAATCACATCATGAAATTTGATGTATGGGACAAAGAACAATGGCAACCAAAATAAATAGTCTTCACTAATAATAACTTTCAATGCAATAAGATACTGAATTAACTTGGCAGAAGAATGTAAAAGAAGTCGAGAAACCTCTATAGCAAAACCTGAATGTAAAGATCGCCCAACATAAAGAGAGGTTAAAAATTACTAACTCTTCCAAATGAAACCCTCCATACGTCAACATTGCGTATTTTTGCATACGCCTAGAAGAGGCCATATATGTTAGACGATGATTCATATCCCAGGCAGATTTCTCCCTATTGAAGTTAGAATGAAAATTCTAAGGTTTGTCCCTGATGATAATTTCAAATTTGTCCATCTCAACTAGAACCCACATAGAAAGTAAAGATCTGAGCTAAATTTCCTAGTTTTATAGATCACAAACTCATTAAATGCTTTAAGGTCAATGTTGATATGTATGTTATTTCCCTTGGATAGAAGCCAAATATCGATCCCAATATTTTCTATCATTAATTGAACATTGACTCTTATATCTGGTATGTTTCCTAGAGGACACAACGTCAATCACAAGATAAGGCCAAAGCCTCCAAGAACACTATTATAGGGCTCATTCAAGAAAATTTTATTTCAAATTTGAAATACACTAAATGGATGGCTAACGTGGTTCTAGTGAATAAGGCATGAGGTGAGTGGCAAATATGTATCGACTGCACATACCTCAATTAGGCATGTCCCAAATATATATACTCATTGTTTTGGATTGACAAACTAGTAGAGAACTTTGTTGGATACAAGTTGTTGTCGTTCATGGGTGCATACTTCTTATTTAATCAAATTATCATTCATGATAAGGACAAGACAAGATTTCCTTTGAAACTGACCACATAAATTTTAGGTACAATGTGATGCTCTTGGGACTGAAAAATGCAGGGTCAACATGGTATTCCACCATGTTCGAAAATACAACATGAAGTTCACCGCTCTTAACATATTCCTGAAGTTAAATGGGATGCTTATTAAAATGGAGACCCCAACCACAAAGCATGGCCGATCCTACGCATTTTGAGTCTAAGAAGAAACTAGTTAATAATATTTAATTAAAATTAAACCAAATTCCGTAAAAAAAAAACTATTTCTTACTATTTATGGCACGTTTTTACCATTTCTTACTGACTTCTTTCAAGTAAAAAAAACTTCAGAGCTACATAATTTTGAGAAATCAATCAAATTCTGTAATTGTTTGAAATATATATATATATATATATATATATATATATATATATATATATATATATATATTAAACAATTACAAAATTTGATTGATTTCTCAAAATTATGTAGCTGTGAAGTTTTTTTACTTTAGAGAAGTCAGTAAGAAATGGTAAAAACGTGCCATAAATAATATCAAAAATCCAAGTACCATTGCTTGTTTGGCCACATTTTTCACCACTCGAAAATCATGTTTTGTTGAATTTAATTCCTCATGTTATTTATATAAATTTAGAGGACTATTTTTTATGCTAATGGGCCTATTTTAAAAGCCTAAAAATATAAGGTCTAAGGCGATGGCCTCACTTGCCTTGGGTTTGGGCTGACCCTGCCACAAAGTAAAGGATAATGAATTTGATTGGGATGATCACCGCTCTTAATAGGTTCATTTCAAGATCAACCAAACATGCACTTCCATTCTATAAGCTCTTGAGGAAGCAGATACACTTTAAATGAACCTCATGCCTAAGGTACTAGCCTGTCCTAAGACACACTATTTGAATATTGAAAAAATATGTTGGTCTTAGTAATACAATCAACTAAGTTGTGATGCTATTTTTTAGCACACTTGATAGTGGTTTGAACAGACCAACAATTTAAGTTGGTACTTTATAAACCATACTTGGTCAGACAGATGACTTAATGGTCAACCAAAAAGTTTAACATCACCTGAAACCAATAAGGCCCTTAAGGCTTTGCAAATTTTATTGTTGAGATGACAATAGCAGTAGCAGATCCATGCACGGAGTGGTTCGTCTTCATAGATGGATTATCAATCAGTAGAGGGAGCGAAGTTATGCTTATTCTTGAAAAAAGATGAAGGGATCATAGTGGAAGTTTCCATATGCTTTGAATTTCCCACCACCAATAACTGGATGAAAATGAAGGTTTTATTGTTTGTCTCGCCCTGGCGCAAAAAATGATAGCAGAAGAAGTTAAGTTACGAACAGACATACAACCCATACTTTACCAACTCAAAGGGAAGCTAAGCCAAAGATGCATTATTGAACAAGTATATAAGTATGGTGAAGGACAAGTTGGGATCGTTTAAAGTGTATGAAATTATGCATGTTCCAAGAGAGAAGAACGTGGGGGAGATGTCATATCCAAGCTGTCAAGTACAAGAGTCGCGAGCATCAACCATTATTTCATCCACAAAAACAATTGACAAACCTAGCCTCGTTGAATATTGTAGTTGTCATTACATCAGGTACATTGGAGCCATAATTGATCACATTGATCAATGGGTACATTGAAAACATAGTTATACCAATGGATACCACCGAAGTTAGTTTAATGAAGAGGAAAATATGGTCATACTCAACCCAAGGGGAAGCTATATATAAGAGGTCTATCCACCTCTATCAAAGTATTTGGAGCAGGAGGAGGTTGAATATACCCTCTCCAAAGTCCACAAGGGTATATCCATGAAACAAATAAAGGGAATATCCATTGCTAAAAAGGTTTTCTAGATGGGGTGCTATTGGCCTTCAATGGTCAATGATACCAAGATTTGTGTGATAAAATGTGAGCGATGTTGTAAGTATATATAAGTTTACACCACCCTTATCTAAACTCAACAATTTAACCGCGACATGGTCATTCTGCCAATGAGGCATGGATATCCTTGGCCCTTTTCCACTAGCTCTAGGGCATTTAATATTTTTGAACGTGGTTAAGGATTATCTCACCAAGTAGATTGAATTTGAATCCCTAAAAAAGAATACATCCACCAACATTCATAAATTCTACAATAAAAATGTCATAGAAAGATATGAGATTCCACGGTCCATCGACATAGACAAAGGAACTCAATTTCATTGATAAGAACTTAAATAAACTCCTTTAATATCTTAGAGTTAATTACCATTTCACATATGTAGATGATCCTCAAACCAATTGTCAAGTTAAGGCTGCTAACAAGATATTATTAATAGGATTAAAAAGGAAGGTTGAAAGATCTAAGGGAAACCATGTAAAGGAGATCTCACATGTCCTTTGGGCATATCAAACTAAAAATAATTCTACCACTAGGGAGACACCTTTTAGACTCACCTACAACATTGAGGTCGTCATCCTGATTAAAGTTGGACAACTCAAGTGGAGAAAGGCGCACCCCTTCTAGGAAGAGGAAAATTCATAATTGATAAGTGAAGAGCTAGACTTCCCCAAGAGGAGAAGAGATGCTTGACCTCTATCACTAACTCCACCATTAATCAATTCACAACCTCCACATGCTATAATAAGGTGAAACCCAAGGGTTTCTATTCTGTTGTCTTTTTACTTTGGAAAGCCAACATTGGAGGAGAGAATGCTGGAGAAGGGAAGCTTGGACCAAGCTTCGAAGGCCCATACCAAGTATGAGCAAGTACGGGAAAAAGATCCTACACCATTGAGACTCTTCATTGGGAACTTATCCCAAGAACGTGTATTACTTCCAAATTGAAGTTCTATTATAGCTAAATCGCCTCCTCGTTTTAGAATTCAATGCATTTATGAAAAATCTTAACAAATGTAAATATTTTTACTACAATTTTAATAAATAATATTTTCATCAATTTTAAGCAACAAGGTAAAGCTCAAACCCTTTTTTCTAACACTAAATCCGTAAATGTGAAGAGAGTGTTACAACCAAAAGAAAAGAAAAAAGAGCATTAAACCTCAAACATGACATTGGAAAACACTTAAAGACACCATACACCTTGAATGCAAAGATGATGTATTGGGCCTACCCTTCTCTTGGTAGCTATCCACTCTAGAGCATAGACGGTGGATAATCATTCTAAGTTTGTCGGCATCTTTCATGATAGTGTAGTATATAGAGATGATAATTTTGCATCACATCGACACTCATTTATTAAATTTCACGATACTTACCTTCAAATTGGAGGCAACTCATATTTTTTACATTCTCTCTTTATTTCATTTCCTTCTCGTATTGTCGCATTTCTTTCTCTAAGTGCATTTGGGACCATATTCTTTTATTTTTGGAGTTTATAATTTCATTTTTTGTATCTTTGTTTTTAACCACTTTAATTTTCTTTCTTTCTCAAAGATACAAAAAGACGAGACACCCCCCCCCCCCCAAAAAAAAAAAAAAAAAATTGGTCGGTCAGTGAGTGGGTTGGGGGAGGGGAGTGGCAAAATGTGAATCTAGAAGAAAACCTAACATGTCGAAGCATCTTCAAGAGAGATCAACTTCTTATTCGAAATGAATTTTATCTCTAGAGATTTTCACTTCAAGATGGAAAAGCTCTACCTTGTTCTAACCATTGTCGAAAGAAGTCTGCATAACTTTGCAACCAACTTGAACATCTTTTACATACTCATCCTGCCATGAGACCTTCTCAATCTCCGGCTATTTCAACTTCCCCTTCAACCTCTCTATCTTTTCATACGACTCAAGCTAGGATGTCTTTGTCTCCCTCGGGGAGTTCTCCAGATCCCCCGTGCTTTTAAGTGGTACTGAGTGATTTATTAACCCCAACCAGAACAGTCTTTGTATTAGATAAAGAAGTATCCACCTTGTCCAAGCCTTTGTTTTTCTCTTCCACTAGCTTCTCAAACTTTTTCACCCTCGTATCTAGGACAAAGGGGAGTCATACTTCTTTACTTCTTCATCAACAACCTCCTTTATATTTTTTTGTATCGTTCTAAAATATATGAAAAAATTAAAGTTAATTATAAAAATTAAGAAAATTGGTTAGAATATTAAGTCAATTGACAATTTGTATTATTTGACAAGTTTATTTTTTAAAAAAATTATTTAGTATAGATAGAAGAAAAAGAGACAATATAATTTAAAAAAAAATAAAATGTCTTATAAAAAAAGAAAGAAAAAACTCAAAAGAGTTCATATACTTTAAATTGTGATTTTGAGTATCAGAATTACTAATTGATAAAATACCGATATCACGAAACCTAATCTATTGTGACAACGTGATTTGGTAAGCAATTTGGAATCTTGTGTTAGATGCAGTTTAAGTAATATTGTTGTACTGATGTTATTTGTTGTGAGAACATAATGAAGCATGCTACCTTAGGTGTAACCTGCCCAGAAAACCCCAAAATAAAGGGGAAAAGTGATTAGAATAATGGCGATAATTTAATCTGTAATTGAGGAGGATTAGCAAAAGTGGGAATATAAAACACAAAGTAATCAGGATTTAAAAAATAAAATAAACAAACAATGTGAAACACTGAAAGTGGAAATAAACCAGAGATATTTTGTGCTGGCAGTATACAATAGTAAATTGCAGGGACGACTGAACAATCTAAAAAAAATACTAAAAGCATCTCCTATGCAATCTATTTTTGAACTGGGAACTATTATGCTACTCATCTTAAAGTAATTTATCCAATTTTCATTCAATAATACAATTCTAAAAAACTTATATTAAACTTTTACAATTTTATTTTATATATTAATATTTTATTTATATTAAATTTTATTTTATTTAAAATAATAATTTAAATTATTTAAATAAAATAAAATGAACTAAAATATCACAACAAAATTTATTATTAAATTAAATAATAATTATTTATAATTAACTAAAGTGTTAAAAAAAAATAGTTGTTTAGCAACTAACATTCTAAAGTTTATTATTATTTAACTAAAGAGACGTCGTTGTGTATTACTCCCTTTATTTTATAATTATTGTTGTTTTAGAAAAAAAAATTTGTTTTAAAATTAATGTTATTTTTACTTTTTGATATAATAATAATTATTATTTTTTTAATTATATTATATAATTATTATTCTGTACACTATTTTCAGCATATTAATAAAATTAATTTAATAAAAATGCACTATTTTAAAATAATATCATTGTTTTTTTAATTTGTGTACAAAAACCTTAAACAACCGTCATTTTGAAACGAATGAAATCCCATAGATGGTTAGAGTGACCAACTCTACTAACAACTCAAAAATTGAAAAGTTTGCCATGTTGAAAAACTTCTTAAAAATCTAGGGTTGGAGACTCATTAAAATTCAATAATTTAATTTAATTATAGTAATTTTTGGTTAAATAAAAATAAATTTATTAAATTATAAATTAAATTATAATTATAGTAATAATTTAATGTGTCTTAAAAAAACCAAAGATATCTATAGTATAATTATAGTAATAATTTAAGATAAATTCTTTGTTACCTATGTATTTAAGTTGGGTACAGGTATTTTTAGTATAAATTATAAAAAAAAGTTATTATTTTTAAAAATAAAATAAAATAATAAAATAATGTGACATTGAATCAAAATACTAGATTGGTTGAGGATAACGATATCCGACTAATTTCAAGAGTACCGGAGTGTTCACCATGATTTAAATTAAATCTACTGTTTAATAAGACATCTATAGTATAATTATAATTATTTAAAAATCTACCGTTAGAGACACATTAAAAATCTATGGTTAGAGACACATTAAAATTCAATAATTTAATTTATAATTGAATGAGTCTTAAAAATCTTTGGTTTTTTTTAAGAGTCATTAAATTATAAATTAAATTATTGAATTTTATAAATAACAATACAAATATTTTTTTAAATAAAATTAATATATTAACAAACAAAACATTTATTATTAAGAGAAAAAATAATTTTTTTTAGAATAACCAATTTTTTCAAATTTAATACCAAACAAAATAATAATTCAAATTATTTCCCAAAACAACTAGGTTTTAACGCTGAGTCGCCAAATGGATTGACGAAAGGGTGCAAATAGTAAAGGAGTCGACATTTGGGCCGGCGACAACACTTGTTTTCCAAATGGATTCGCCAAGTCCTTTTGCTTTTTTTTTTTCTTTTTGATTTTAAAATAATAATTCGTATATAATTTTTAAATAAAAATTGATTTAAATTGATTTAAATAATAAATATAGTTTTTAAATTATAAATATATTTAAATTTTTAAATTATAAATTGATTTAAATAAAAAATAAAATTGATTTAACATATAATTTTTAAATTTTTTGATATAGTTTTATAAAATAATAAATGTATTTGTATATAATTTTTAAACATAATAAATATAAAAAGGTTTAAATATTAAAACATAATAAATATATGATTAACATATAATTTTAAAATATAATTCGTATATAATTAAATATATATTTTTAAAAGACTATGACATAAGAGCGAATGCGTCGCATATCGCCCAAAGGGCATACACTAAACACTTTAGACAATGTGAGAAGAGACCCCCCACTCATCATTCCTTATGTACTTAAGGCCCGTGACGTACAACAATTGTTATCATTTATTAAGTGTCTTAAGAGATTCTGAGATGAGAAGAGAAGACACAAGACTCTAAAGGGAATTGTAAACCCTAATGTTATCATGCAAAGTGATCCTAAAGTTGGAATAAAAGGGAACTACCTAATGTTATCATGCAAAGGATTGAAAGCCTAATGTCTTTCCTACTCCCATCTTAAACAAAGGGACTAGGAATCCTAAGGGATCATGGCAAGAAGCACAAGTAAACACAATGCTAAATCAATCACAGATGAACATGAAATGAAAGACTTAAACAAGTCAATGCAAGATGAGAAAAGATATGAAATGTAAGCACAAATGCAAACATGAAACAATGCAACAAGACTCAAAGGGAGGACTTAAACAAATCCAAAGAGATGAGATGAAATGAGAGAAGCAATCTCTTACAACCAAATACCATCAATCATCACAATAAGCAAAAGTGCTACACAAAGCACAAACAAAGAGGTGGGGGAGGAAAGAGAGTGGGGCAGCCACCACATCATAATCAACTCAACCAAAATCTTACTTAATACTCAAGTAAAGAAATGCAACACAACAAAGCAAAGGGAGTTCAATTGCTCATGACAAACTCAAATTGGAATCAACATCACCAAATCATCATGAACAAGTCCAAGTCCACTAAGGGCAGAAGTAAAACACAAATGGAAGACCTCAAATTCAAGATCAAAAAGGAAGGAAAGCACAAGAATGATCAAGTTCAATTGAAGAACCAAAGTTCAAACAACTATCTCACACTTCAAACAAGTGGAAAGGCATGATCATAAAGAAACTTGTGGCACAAGGTACCCATGCAATTGACCTCTAAACATGCAAGGTAGCACCTCAAGCATGTTAACAAGAGCTAACAAGGCTTAAGAGGGGCTCAAGGGATCACTCATGATCATGTCCCAAAATTAGGTCAAGAAAGGTATGCATACACATGGTGAAAACAACTTGAATTTGAAATATCCACCTAAAAAAAAGAATAAGACTCCAATAAATTCCAAATAAAATACCCAAAGCAAGTTGAATCAAGCATAAGTCAGTGTCCAAAAACTCAAAGCAAGAGTCAATTCAAAACATCACCAACTAGGTCAAACAATGCAACATGTCCAACTTGTCAAGCAAGCATCGAGGGTCCACAAAAAACCAATGAGAAACAAATGGAAAATGATCATTAATACCTCAAACCAGCCCTTAAATATCCCTCAATCAATCACCTAAGTTTGAGATGAAATTTGGTCCTTGGGGGTTTTCAAATGAGGGTCAATGATCAAGTCCAAAACAAGACATAAACCACAAAACACCTCTAATCATAAATTTAATTAAAAATAATAGAAAAATAAAATAAAAATGAGGAAAATAAACTCAACACATTAAAAAGTCAGAAAACTATTTTTTGGGATTTTTGTGAAGTGTAAAACTATTTTTAAAATGACTTAATTTGAAATAACAAATAAAAGAAAATAAAATAAAATGATGAAGCAAGGGAGGTGTAACAAGTAAACTGGAAAGCACTGATTTCCTTCAATATGTGCGCATGGGCCTCCCTCAAGGGGTGTCATTAACAAAAATGCTAAGCCCAATACAATTGAACTCAGCTCTTAAGCATGAAACATACCGTTTCATTTAACAAGTCAGATTCAAACTCAAAGTAAAAAATGTGCAGGTCAATGGACACATCATAAGCCACCTCAGCTCAAGCCTGGACGTCGGAGCCCTAGCTCCGGTCGTCTTCTCAGGCGAGCTTCACCGTAGCTAGGTGAAAACCACCATAAAAATTGAAACATCTTGAACCTTTCTGAAGCATTTTTCACAAGGAATACAAATATGAGGTTAGTTTTTAAAAAAAGGTCCTTGAAACCATGTGAAAATAGGCCATGAGTTTTTAGTGTATAAACTGAAACTTAAGCAAACAGACATGGAAATGATGCAAACATTTCCTACATGAAGTAGGACTTCAAATGCGCCCAAAATGATCCTAAAAAAGTGCCTAAAATGAAGGTTCAGAGATTGAAAAAATTACCAAACAGAGCTGCTCCGTTGGCCCTTCAAACTTGATGCAAGCTTCACTCTGATGCTTCCAACCTCTTCCTTGATCCTCAGTGATGATGAATTAATCAGTGGCTTGAAGAAATATCCAAGGAGAAGTGAGATTCGAAGTGAGAGAAAATGCTGAAATTTCTTGATGAAGAGAGCTCTTCTGACCAGCTACCACCTTCTTCCCATTAGGGTTTTCATTTTCAACTTATATACAATGGGTTTTTAGGTCCCACGCAGGCCCATGTTGGCTTATTCTTTTGATTTCAAAACTTGACCAAAAACTTTCCTCCATGTGCATACACTGGTTTGCTTCTTGTACCATCCCCTTATTCAGCAAATTAGGACCATTAGGGTGTGTAGGAATGGATAAGGGTGGTTTGGATTATTAATAACCAAGTTTGCACAAAGTTTGATCCATTACTTCTTAAGGCATGGAATTTGAAAAAGTGTCATGAAAAATGGTTCTATGTTGGTTCAAAAGAGGTAAAGAACATCATGGTCATGTAATGATAAAGTCATAATGTCAAACGTTCAAAAACATCTTCATTTAATAACTTGAAATGTAAGAAACTCATACCATGTCCAAAAAATCAACCTTTCATGCTCATTAAGGCTTAAGTGATCCCATAATTCATCAAACATCATGGAAACTAGAGTCAAGATGATGTTAAGGCAATGTGACACAAAATTGGATTAGAGGTCATAAAGTTCATGAAAGTGGTCGTTGAAATGAATGACCTATAATGAGGTTTCCAAAAATACCCTTGGCTTGTGAAGACCATAACTTGAGTTCCACACATGAGAATGAATACTTCTAGAACTTTTTGGAAAGCTAAGAAAATGAGGAACAACTTTCATGTTTATTAGAAAGTGAGAAAGAGCTTGTTTCCATGTGAAAATTCTCTTGGAAGTGAGTTGACTTTGAGTACCTCAAAATTCTCTTCATCTGATGACATTAATTTGTTGACACCATAACTTGAGATGTAAAAACCCAATGGATGAGTTCTTGTACTCAAAAGAAAGCTTGAAAGATGACTAAAAAGCCTCGTGTTTGTTGGAAAATGAGATTGGACTTGCATCATAGTGAAAATTGTCCTTGAAGTTAGGCACCAAAAAAGGGATTTTACACTGAAATCAACTGAAACCCTAATTTAGTAACTCCTTGAACTCTTGAGTCTTCTTGATTTGATCTTAACATGACATCCTAGATGACCTATGATGACTTCCCATGGCTTCAACGATCAAGAATCAAGTCTTGAACCTTCTTAAGTCCACAGCTGACTTTGGGTTAACTAGATGAAATCCTAACTTCTTATCCCTTGATTGAAGTTCTTGTAAATGATTTGAGTGATCAAATAACTTCCATATAGAACCCTCAAGATGAACATTTTGCTCTTGAGTTATGCCTTATCTAAATAGGTAACCTCATGACCCTCTGATGATCCTCAAGATAGGAGGTGACACCCATACACAAACCTCTCCCCTCAAGGAGCTTTGAGACCCACTCTGATGATGTACCCTTGATCACTTGCAAACACATACCCTTGTTTGAGCTTGAACAAGAAATCTTCTCTCTTGAATGACAAATACAACCTCTTGATCCCCTGTCTAAAACTAATGCTATGCAAATGCAAATGCTAAATGATATGAAACATAAGCCAAGTTAGAAAGAAAAGGTTGGTCAAATTTTGGGGTGCAACAGTCCTGCATCGGATTCGAGATTATACAAGTGTGGGCTTGACCCATTGAACCTATCTTCCATGAATCACTTCTCTTCCTAAAAGACGCTGTTAATCGGAACGGACACACCTCGTTACGACAATAGATCGTATACCGAGTCGAATTTGTCCGATCGACTCTATAATCTGCTGATAAGTCCATGTGATATTGTTTAATTGCTCGGACACAATCTTCTTTTGTACGAAACTCGTCACCCTCTTTTAATTGCCCTTCTGTTGCATAGTTCGGGTTGTAAAAAACATCTGTTGAGGGTTCATCATCACCTAAGTCGAGAGTTGTCATGTGTTGAGGTGGGCAATAAACATTGCCGGGTGGAACCCCCTCTTCCTCGTTGTTCACCATCTCGTCAACAGTGACTTCAGCTGATTCTTCTTCTTCTTCATTAATGACATTGACTTCAGCGTGTTCCTCATCAGATTCGCAAAAAACTTGAGAAGAATCAAGTTGTTGAGACAGTTGTTGTTGTTGTAACGTAACATATAACACGATATCTGAGAAACCAGAATACTCATGACTGCGAAACATGCTACGCACATCTTCATCGTCTCGAATCGTTAATGGAAAAAATTTGCATTCACTATGCCCGCCAAAAAACACTGGATTTTTGTATACTATTCGGCCAACTAGACCACATTGCAGTTTTTTTTCTAATCTTGACTTCAAGTGTACAAAATTTGACCTTCTGTCAATCAAAAATCTAGTAAGATCAGTGTTTCTGAAATTGTAACCGGCTATGTCACATTCAAAAACCTCACCGTTAAGATGTGCGCTAATCATGTATTGTGGTGTTTAAGACATAGCTAAAATGTGTTTGGAGGGATTGTTTTACTAATTGATATGATAATAATTCAGATCTCTCTACTATATTAATAATAATAAAGTGAGCTGCATGACAAGACAACACTCTGCATGCCTACTGAGTGAGCTGCATGACAAGACAACACTCTGCGTGCCTACACAGTGAGCTGCATGACAAGACAACACTCTGCTTGCCTACTGAGTGAGCTGCATGATAAGACAACACTCTGCGCGCCAAAATGAGCTGCATGACAAGACACTCTGCGCGCCATTTGCACTCTGTCTACAGTAACTGATTCGCTGTATGCCTACCAATTCTATGCAGGCCTACGAGATTCTTACTAATAAATGTATACACATGGCTACAGTAACTGTCTGTACTCTGCATGCATGACAAGACTGAACACCATAGCATGCATTTTTGATATTAAATGTTGAATGTATTTGCTGCAGCGTTATTTATAATATTATGTTTGACGTTAAAAAGAATAGTAACATTAAAAATATTATGTTTACATTTATTAACCCAATATTATTATTTAAATATTATAAAAAATATTTTAAATAGATTTGTTTTACTAATAGACTGATTTAAATCTTTTCCTTTTTTAAAAATTTGATTTGATTGGTTTTTTTAAAGTAAGTTTTAATAGAAAAAGAAATTGAGTTTATTTGCCCTAATAATGAGTAAACCTAAAACTTTTGCTATAAAAATAAAAAAAAACAGGAGAAATAAGAAGAAGAGGTTGAAAATTAGACAGAAGATTGGAGAACAAAAAACACTTGAATGTGTACAACAAACGGAGAAAAGCATTAGGTTTATATGTTTTTTATTTAAAAGTCTATGATCTGAATTTTATATTATAAGAATGTTGTGGTTTAAATTACTGCGTTAAATCAGTCGAAAAAGTGTTAATGTATTTAATTTATAATGTAAAACGGAAGAATTATATGTGCAGAGGATTATCTTTTGTATATAAATTAGCCTAGATATATGACAACACTCAGCATGCATGACAACACCACAACATGCACTTCCAAGACAAGACTAAACTTGCACGCCTCCCTTCATCCATGTCACATGCATGCTTGACAACACTTTGCATGCATGACAACACCACAACATGCACTTCCACGACAAGAATAAACCTGCACGCCTCACATGCATGCTTGACACTTGCTTTGCATGCATTTCCAGGTCACATGCATGATTGGCACTTGCTCTGCATGCATTTCTAGGTCACATGTATGATTGACACTTGCTCTGCATGCATTTCCAAGTCACATGCATTTGTGGATTATAAATAGAGGTTCTTTAACTCTCAAACTCCTCTCATCTCAGCAAACTCTTCTCATCCTCATACCAGCAAACTCTTCTCATCCTCATACTCTCAAACTCTTTTTATCCCAGCAAAATCTTCTCATCCCAACTCTCAAATTCTTCACCCAACAAACTCTTCTCATCCCAACTCTCAAACTCTTCTTCACCCAGCAAATTCTTAAACCAAAATGTCTCTACTCATAATGAGCAACTCTCACAGAGGCACATTTGAGAACATCGTGGAGTTTGTAAGTATTTTTTTTGTTGTCTATGTTTACGAAGTTTAATTCTCCTTTAAAACTAACGGCATTTAAATTCTTTTGCAGGATACATCAAGGTTTCGCTGTCATGTGCATGACTACATACCACACGACCCTTTCATAGAGGGATACCTTGAAGCATGTGGGTTTGGTGATTTGATTAAAATCAAATCGTACTCACTTGATGCCAAGTTCATTCTAGCGTTGTTAGAACGCTGGAGACCAGAGACACACATATTTCACCTACCTTTCAGTGGGTGTACTGTGACTCTTCAGGATGTTTACATGTTGCTTGGCCTACACATCAACGGTAAGGTCGTCAACAGAAAAGTTGGTGTTAACGACCAACTTTGCGAAGATTTACTGGGCGCCCCTCTTTGTGTGGACACAACTCAACCAGAACGCAAGGGTCGACCAAGGGGTCAAGGTATAAATCTTAAATACCTCAGACAAGACTACAACATTATTGTCTTAAGTGAGGAGTCCATCGAGTATGCGAAAATACTCAAGACTCGACGCTATATTATGATATGGTTTGGTCATTTTTTATTTCCAAAGGGTACTGGAAATACTGTAAATATTATGTATTTACCGTTGCTGCATAACATAAACAAAGTGTGCACATATAATTGGGGATCAACTGTCCTCGCCCATCTATATAGCGCACTATGTAAAAATGCAAAAAAAATTCTTGTACTTTTTATGGCTGTGCCTATCTCCTTCAAGCGTGGGGTTGATCGAGGATGCCAACACTTACTCCAGTCAACCGCAATCCATTTACATTCCCTTATGCTAACAAGTAAGTTTAATTTCAAGACTAATTTACAACCAAAGTTTCTTTGTAACTTAATTATTTGTACGATGTGTATTAGAGTCTATAGCCCAGACAACTCTTTTGACCCTGTCACACCCTCATTTTCACCTTTATCCTTTCATATCCTACATTCATCAAATCATACATCGTTCTAGTGCCTATCGAGCATTTGGGTTTACAAGGTAAGGATTGGGTCGGTTCGCTGTTTTCCATTTCAAATAAGAGAAATTTCCTATCATGGACAACATTGAAGAAAGGTTCATCATCTAAGGTTTGATTCAAGTTGGAAATTCTACTCATGTAGATTTCTTCAAGGAGAAGTTAGTTGGAAAATATTGAGGTATTCAAGGTCAATGTTCCTAATGAACATGATTTGCAAGGCCTAATTCAAGATTTCTTCATCCAACTTTGTTTCAAATTCTATGTTCAAGTGGAATTCAAATTTGCAAGACATGAGTCAAGATCACAAGTTCATAATTCAAGACTTCATCCATTTCAAATTCAATGGCATAAGGGAGATTCATCATTCCAAATTCAAGATTCATGAATTCAAGATTAGATTCAAAAATATCACAAAGGGAAATTTCATGACATTGCAAGAATGTAACATTTGTTACAAAGTTTTCACCTCTAAGTAATGCTTAGAAAGTTAAGCTACTTATAATGTTAATTCAAGTTTCTAATCAACTTCATGCTATGGTACCCTTTCATGCCTCATTAAGTCTACATGTTCCACATTATGCCTTTACATGATTCATAACCAAATAAGCCCATAAACATCCAAGGAAAACAATTAAGGTTTAATTCAACATTGGAACATTTCAAGATCAAGACCATTAGTGCTTAGCCATGGGGAATATCAAGGCAATTTCAATGTGATCTAAAACAGTCCCATGAATGCCCCAAGCAAGAAATGACAAATTATCTCATAACCAAACAATTCATGTCACAAAACCAAAGGTATGAACTCATGATGATGCATCTACATATCAAATATCAGAATTTCAAAATTCTGTCAAAGGTAGAAACATGGACCACAAGGACAGTCCTAGCACAAGCAAACAAATGGGTTCAGGATTTGAGAGCAATACAAAGTGCGGTAGAAAAAATAGGCCTAGGCAAATGCAGCAGCAAGTACAGAAGAGCAATACACATGAAAATAGAAAGAAAGAGAGTGACATCAAGAAAGTGGTAAGAGGCATTACTCAATGAAAAATATGAAGTTTTGAAACAAGTGAGAACCCTATTGCTTTGACTATAAGGGAGAGCCCAATTGGAGAGAAAGAGGGGATGAGATATTGAGAATAAGAGATAGGGAGAAAACTAGAAAAATAAGAGAGAAAATTGACATTGAGAACAAGAGGGTTTTAGTAAGAAAAACATAAAAAAAGAGGTAGAAACATAGAGTGTGAAAGAAGAAAATACATCCAACAAAACAACAGTGGTGATTAGAAGGAGAATAGAAACTCTTGGGTATCCATTTCTTTGAACCTTACTCTCTTTATATTTCATTGTATATATTTTTGTATGCTTGCATTGTTGTTGCACACTTTATCATTGTTGTTAGTTAGGATAGTATTTGTGGATGGATATGTTTGTAATGAGGGTTTAAGAATGATTAGTTATTGTAGAAAAAACAAGAGTGAGTTTTGTAGAGAGAGATGAGAACACTTAAAAAACCCTCAAAATGCTGTCATGTTCGCTGGCAAGTTCGCACAGCGAACTTTTGTACATTTCGCCTCTGTTTTTGTGAAAAATGCATATTCTGGGCAAATTCAGCATGAAGTTCGCACATCGAACTTCTTGATGTTTTTTCTGGGCATATTCGCTGGCAAGTTCACACAACGAACTTTGACCCCTTTTTCCTCTGTTTGTGAATAATGTGTATTCGCTAGGAAGTTCGCACAACGAACTTAGTGATGTTTTTCTGGGAAAATTCAGCATGAAGTTCGCACAGCTAACTTTATGCCCTTTTTTCAGCTTTTTGTTTTTTTTGTTGCTTTTATGCTTTATTTTTGCTATTTTCTTGTTTTCCTTAAGGTTTTTTTGGTGTTTCAAATTCTTTTAGGTGAAAAGATTAAAGAAATGATAATATAAAAAAAAGTTTATTATTTATATTTATTGACTAAAATATTAATTAATTAAATATTCATGCTTAGTTTAAATTAAGAGTTTGAAGGAAAAACTTTGTGAAATTTAACTTGTGTCCTCAAACCAACTAACTTGACCTTGTTTCACATTTCATTGTATGTATATATTAATAATGTCATCCCGACTTTTACTTCTGAATTTTTTTAAAAAAAATAAACTCTCGATTCTTATCGAGTCATTTTTGACCTTGTAAGTCGATTGCCTTGTGCATCACCATCAACCTTGTTCGCATCACCTCAAACTTTTTTTAACAAGCAATAAAACCCTTGATCAAACATCAAATGGTATTTTTCTCATAAAAATCCAAAACACAATAAAGATACAATTAGGGTTACACGCCATGAGCTTTAAAGTGGTGGAGAAGGAATGAGAATGGAACCACTCCTACACTCGTTCTGAATATTTTGAATACAAGGCGCTCGACTTGAATATTCGAGATATTCATCTCTACCCAAAGTCTTTAGTGTGATCCTAATCAAGAACTTCCTTTCAAAACCATAAAAAATAACATCAACTCATCAAACTTCTTTTTCGCCTTAGGGCATCATCCGAAAACCCCTTTTCAAGGTATAAAATCAACCAACACACAATCATTTCTCAAGTGGCCGAACTACGGCTGCTCTGATTTCTCATACCTGTTGAGGATACTTAGGCATAGGATAGCAATAATCTTAGCGAGCCATCTAATAAAAAAACAACCCCTCTCTCCCTTTAGCAAGAAAACTTTTATATTAAAACACCCATTCAAGCTAGACAACTTAGAAGGTTCCCATCGAATACGATGGATGTAAGGGGTGCTAATACCTTCCCCTCACATAACCGACTCCCGAACCCTAAAACTTGGTTGAGATGACCATTCTCTTTTCCTAAAGGTTTTATCATTATTTCCCTTTCCCTCCTTGGGATAAATAAAATTTTGTGGCGACTCTGTGTCATTTTTCGCATAGCGACAGCTGGCGACTCTGCTGGGGATACCTAAGCGTGTCAAGCCTAACCTAGGTTGTTTTTTTGCGTGTTTGGGTGTTTTCTTTTTATTTTCTTGCTTATCGTTTTCCCTTATTTACTCAAGTGTATCTCATCTTATATGGATCTCATTGTTGTGGTATGGATTGGATACTTTGGTGGCAAACTTGAGGGAAAGACTCTACGCCCAAGTCTAGAGTGTTAAAATTGAGATAGGAAAGGTTGAGTAGTATGGGCTTCTGAGATGCTCATCTCCTGATAGTCGATATGAGAACCTCACTTAGATTAGATTCTTTTGAGAATCATGACAACCGTCAAGTTCTTGGCATGTTTGATCAATATTTTCTTGGGAATCTATTACTCTAAGGACCTTTTTAGAACCCTAAACCATTGGCCAACTGATATTAATGGTCACGTAGCATGGGTCCCTGAGAAGTTCTTCTCGTGTGGGTCGATACGAAGACATCGTTCAGAAGAGAGTTTCTTGATGGAGTTGTTGCCTGGCAATGACTGACATACGTAACAAACAGTTAAGAAAGTCCATGACTCTGAAACCCTTGTCTAGAACCCAATGTCGATAGTCTCGTAGTATGGATCCCCATGAAGCTCTTCTCGCGAGGTTCGATACAAAGATCTCACCCAAATGAGGTTCATGTGATGGAGTTATCAACTGACATGCTCATGTCGTATGTGATAAACATTTGTGTGAACCTATGATTTTGGGTTCCCTATTAAACCTTAGACCACACCTGGTATGAGCCTTGTGTTACGATCCATTAGTTTTTATCCTTGATCTGTACCTTTGACCTTTGATCCCGTGTACTAAAAAATTAGATTAAGTGCATTGCATCCCAATGCATTCAATCCATTACATGTGCATTGCATCTGCATTCTGCATATCGTTTCCATGATAACCTCATACCACCTTTTATTTCTAACCAGCTAGCTGATTTTCCAACACACGCTCAGAACTGGAAACATGTCTCATATCACTATGGAAGAGCTTCAGAAAGGCCAAGAATTGTTAAAAGAGGAGGTCAAGCAACTGAAAACTCAGGTGAACTTGATTATGGAGATCCTACAAATACTGATGAAGAAGGAAAGTAACCCCGCACCAGTTGTTGCCACAAAAATGGTTGCTCCTATGGAAGTACCTAAGTCCCCCTCAAGTCAAGTGATGCCTCGTGAACATGACCTACCACTTGGACCTACAAAGTGTACCTATCGACGGCCATTACCTGATCCTCAGTCAAGTCAGAGGAACTGACCACGAAGTAAGAATCAGTATCCAGATCAGCAGTGAAACTCTGCCCAACGAGGCCAGAACAGACCAAGGAGGCCAGAGAAACACTTTGATCTAATTTCTATGTCATAAAATCGACTCCTTCCTTTGTTGCTCAGTAACTCATTGGTCCAGCTAAGAGAACTTGGTCCTCCTTCAACACCGCCTCCTCTAGGCTACGACGCAAATGTCATGTGTGTATTCCACTCTAGAGCACCTGGACACACGATCGAGGATTGTAAAACCTTGAAGTACCAAGTACAAGAGTTGATTGAGTCTAGATCGATTTCATTTACGCCTCAAGGCCTTCAAATCAATGTCAACCTTTCATCTGGTCAGTGTTGCACCCTAATTTTTGACCACGAGATACCACCTCTTTTTGCGCATTTGTCTATTGTTATTTGAATATAATTTAATATTCACGTTTTGCGACTAACCAACTTGTGCAGATGCAGTAAATTCCAAGCGAAAATAACACACATTCCCACAAATTTAAATACTTCAAGGTGCGATTAATTGAGTCTGATTTAGCAAACTGGATTCAGGCCAAAGAGTCAAAGTAGTAATTTGGACCAAAGTATTTCAAACCTGGTGGCGACGTGGTACCGTCCCGAGAACACTATCCCATGATAAGGTGCAATAATGTCCGAGTATAGATAACTACACCAAAGCATCCCAGAGACGTGACTAGTACATTTGGGTTTAGAGTTCACCATTCAAAGCTCAAGCTTAATTCAAGAAGAATTCAAGCAATTAAGTCTATCAGATTCAATGCAAAATTCAGAGTGTACCACCTATTCTCAAGACTCAACTTGCAAGAACTCAACAACATACCTTGTCTGGGCACTAGTGATGAATACCTCTTGTTAATTTGTACTTGGAATTCGAGTTCGGGTGAATTTTCATGAATGTTGGTGATTCATTTATGATTTCAATAGGCCAAATAAGGACGTTGCTACATCAACTTAATTTGTTTAAAGTTCGCTCCACGAGTTAATCTCCTCACTCCACATCCAAAATCCATCAAGGAGCCAAAGGACCTAAAATTACAACGGTGTACCAGTCTTTACAACTCAAGGGACCACTTCTTCCGAACCCTTTTCCAAATCTTAGAAGAAGGAACCCGAGTTGGAGATATTAATCCTAATCACTACTTATCATTCGACACAAGTGCATGAAATTGTGAAATTGGTAATAATGCAATATAGATACATGAAGATAACTATTATATTTGAGTGGAGTCAAGAAGATACTTTGTTACTTTGGGGTTCATTCACTCAAAATACCATATGCGCATCTGTTTTGGGGCCAAGCAAGTAATCGGTACAGATTGGGCTACGTGCCAAAAGTAACATTCAGAGCATTATGGGAGAAACATCTTGATCCTAATATTTTGATTACATTACAGCAGTTAATTTTTTTCCAAAGCATTTATGAGACAAAATTGATGACTCGCATGAACGGTGGCTTTGACTTCTAACATCTTTGAGTACTTGTTCTTCTAGAGGATGAATTAAAATTCCGGTTAGCTCTTGGTATGGATATGCCGCTCCACCTTGACCTCACCAAGCGGACCCCATCAATAAAGCTGACACCGACCTTTGTCGTTGGATAAGATTAACTGGTAAGCCAGTACCACCTGAAACATGAGGCAAAGCACAAATAGTCGACATGAGTACGGAATCATCATCTTTAAATCACACATAACCATTATCAAACATTTAGACATTCACAAAGATGGCACAAATATGGACCCACTTTTTCCATCAAAGCTGTTTTGTGCTCAACATTACTCAACTTGCCAAACGGGCAACGGCGACTAGACATTCGTCAATTTCAAAACGGAAGCTATTGACTGCACTAATGACTCTAACTTCTGACAGATGCATGGTTTCTATGAGCGACTACATTGATTTCTACAAAATGGTAAAAGGAACATGTCCTTACAAGTGTTCTTAAGACCAATAAAAGTATCGCCCGGTTGAAACGATCAGCAGTAGATTATCTTTTTTTTCCTGCGCGCATAAGGTGGAAAATCAAGCATCAGCATCTTTACACCAATAGCCAAATGCTCTTGATCATTCACGAGGCAGCCGTATCAATCCCAAAAGCACCTGCAACATCAGCAACAACAGTTAATACTTTCATGACAGCAGGTAACTTATCAGGCATGCATCAAGGAAGGCAAGGTTCTATACAGCAGGACATATGTGCATTGCCCACTCAACTGATAACCATGTTCTGCACTAAGAAAGTTAGTGAGCGAGCACAATGTCTTACGTATTGAATTGGCAACAGCCAACATCCAAAGCGCATCAGACAAACAGATCTATTCCCCAATCAGTCCAACACCAATATGGAAATAAACATGAAAACTCCCATCAATGGAATACTACCCAATGCTGAAAATCTGACAGCTCAATTAAAACTTCTGATGATAATCTGCAGCTTTTGGAGCAGACTTTCCCAATGATCAGTGCGTAAATCAAATGTATAGGCCACAACTTCAGCTTACAACCTACATCGGGCATAAATCATAAACAGCCAAGATTAGTCAACAACAACAACACGTAAAACAGAACAACGCCGCTATGAATTTGATAAGCAGCATGGTATGCGTTGACAAGGATGGAAACAGCTCATGTGCAAGTTAAATGCCCAAACGCCAACGGCCCACTTGCGTTGCTTTCAACAAGATTGGTGCCATGCCACAACGCTCGCGAAGACCCGTTATAATCTCCAAGATTTCCCCTCCTTCCAGCACCAACCAACACATTACTAATCTCATGATTAGCATTATTATGCCCGACACCGTATAATTTCCTCCCAACAACATCCTGCACAAGACAGGGAAGGGGATGTTAGAAGTAATTTCGTATGCAACGGTAAAACATCCCGGCCAAGAACGTCTCCGAACCCTGAAATGATAATACCACATACATGAGTAACAATCCGCAAACCAGATGCAGACGTGATTAATTGAATTGAAGAATGATAGCCTATCTGCAAGTTTACTCGTACTCCCAACACAAGACGTTCTTAGAAACTCTCCTCAAAGTGTTTCGCCTACAGCAATTAGTGCCAAAACTGATGTCTCGGATGATTTCTGGTTTGTCATGCCACCAGTCTTGCATACGCCCTGCAGTTACATACTTCATCAATTGAACGAATTAGGAGACGAACAAATGAATTACATGTCAACCCCAGCAAAAACAGACGGAATACTTGAAATATACATTCTCTACCTGAGCAAAGTTGCGTCAAGCTTCAAAATCAACAACACGATGTAGCTAGCTGCAAAAACCGAATGCATCAATCGCAAGAAGATTTCTTTGCATTAGCTAATTGGAATTTGCTCCGGGCTATTAATCCCCCTAGGCCCAACTTCTATTCGCACCTGCCAAGATAATGATTGTAAATTAGCATTTGGGAAAAGGAATATTCCACAGAGATTCAGAATATCCGAATTCAAAACTTGAGCAATCAATGAAATTGGTAAGCCCAGATCAAAGATTGAGATTCCATTAAGCGAAATTGGAACGAAAATGGAAGGTTTTTAAAGTCAATCAATCAGCATTCAAAACCATTCTCAAACCCAGGACCTATATAAAGAGATGAAGGGAGAAGGAAAAGGGGGACGAAGTCAATAACACAGAGAAAAAACCCCATACGAAATCCTAAATCAAAACCCTAAAAAGTGAGGAAACTTATCTCTCTCAATCATCCACCGCAGAATCGCGACCCAAAACCTTTGTCGGGAATCGCCGCGAGACGCCACCTCCACGAAGCTTCCGCCTTCGTCATCAACCCCATCATCCACCGCCGTCATCCACAACTTGCGGTAACCATTCTATTTGAGCCAAATTCGTTGAAGCTTTGATTTGTTTATTGTGTTTCAGGTTCGGAAGAAAGAGGAGAATCGGAGGAATCGTGGAGACATGGTGAGAAAATCGAGAGAAAGGATGAGAAGAAGAGAGTGAGAACGGCGCAGTCGCCGATTTGGGGGAGGGACCTTAGGGTTTCGTTTGTGTTTTCTTATGTTTTTTTGTTTATTATTTTAATTGCCACCACACTAATCACACACACACACCCTAACTAACCGCCAATTTATCCCCCTAATCGCCTTCTTAATCATCCTTAATTAATAATCAAAACCCTAATATAACCTTTTCATCAAAATAATTATAAATTTCAAATCTAATGAACCATTTAAATCTTTATAAACCTAGTATAATCCTTTTATTATTAAAATAAATCTTTTATATAAACTTAAATAAATGTTTTTTTAATCAATCCCTTTATTTAAATAAGCTACTAAATTATTTTCTAAATGAATAATGAATCATCCCTTTTTTTTTTAAAAATTCATTTCATAGGTCAAAACCCTTTTTTAAAAATAAATAATAATATATTTTTTTTTTCGAATAACTTTTTATTTATTGAACGATCTATTTGATAAGGAACTTTTATAATATACTTTTTATTAATAGCCATAATATAAAATAATCACTAAGTTTTCATAATAAATTAATCATTTAAGATTTAGGATTTTTCTTATAAAATTAACTCGTCTTAAGGCCAATCTCGTCTAAGATTAATTCACTCAAATCAATATCCTTTTAAATTAATAAAATAAAATCAACTCAACATTCCACTAAAATCAATCTGCTTGAAATCAACTTCGCCTAAATCAATCAACAGCGTAAAGTACAATCAATCGTGCACTCACGACACATGCACTTACACTCAGCGCTTTCATGCGTACATATTGTTTATCTTTATCCGCTTTATCTTAGTCACAAAGCACACACACTCACTTAGCGCTTTCATGCGTTCGTGTATGGTTTATCTTTCTGCAATTTACATTATCGCAATTCATTTACATTATCAATTTATATCCATGCATCGCATTCCGTCCAAAGGAAAAACCTACACATGAGTCAACACTTGTGTGTAGTTGCACATCATATGCATCATATTCCCTTAGATCCTTGATTCTTCAAGTTGATCGTTTAGGATAGATCCTACCCCATAGGAAGGACCTTAATCTTTACAACTTAGACAAACATAATCAACAATACAACTTTTTCAAACACAAACAGAGAATAGATGTTAATCATCTTAAGTGAGATATAATCTCCACCCCCACAACAATACAATCAAACATGTAGGGACTTTGCCTTAAGAGCGATAAAGGCATACTTGGCGACCATCCGAGTATGTAAGACCTTTTCTTAAGACGATGCAAAGACCATTTCCTACAACCTCCTTTACATTTGTGGCGGTTATCTCTCCCTTAAAATGAAGACTCATCTCTTCTCCTAAACCCAATCAAAACAACTACCCTAAACCCGTAGGAACTTTGACCACAGTCAAAGAGCTCCTCAAACCCTTTAGGGTGAACTACAACATACTCTGATTCCACTCCCGTAAGGATATGTAGGCACAAGGTGCGATGCCTTATCGAGTATACTTAGAAATAAACCACTAGGGTCTCTAAGCCATTAAGCAGATAAACACTTAGCAGTAAACAAACATAAAACAAGAGGTTCCTGTAGAGTACTACAGAAACTTAGGATGCTAGTACCTTCCCTAAGTTTAACCAACCCCCGAACCTATAACTCTCTAAACCTTGCATTTGCATTGCATTGTGGGAATTTCGATCTTTATCCCTTCCTTTGGACAAATCAAAGTTCGGTTGCAAAAATGAATTAACGATTCAAACTAATCAATAGTTTGGTATCCGATTTTCACCGCGACAGTCAGGTAGACTCATCAGTTTCTGTCATGGAAGGAAATTCTAAGAGTGGGTGTGGAAAAAGTTATCATAGTGGTCTCAATGAGCAAGAAGGCTAGCCAACCTGCAAGTCAAGAAAGAAAAAGCCCAGTACTCAATGCTGCCAATTTTTAGATCTTGTCACTTCTAGGCATTTGTAGTTTATTTCCTGTTATTTGCTACTTGTTTTTAAACATTGTTTGTTTTGAATGGTAATAGTAATGAAGTAATCATGCTTTTTAAATTAATCATGTCGCATTCGCTCATTTTTTCTTCACTTATATCAAAAAACAAAAGATTCATTTACCTCTCGTCCACTTTCTCTGTCAAACCATTATTTTAGCAAAAATTGGAGGGAGGATGACGAAAACAAAATACCCATAATTGCAATTGTATGATTTCAGATAAAATCCTACTGATGATGTACATGCATTGTTTCAAATCCCCTAAACACTGGAGAGATAAGGAGTTAGTCCCTAGTTAACCACTTTGGGCCTAGAAGTAGGAGTTTCCTTCGGATTTCTAAACCCTTACGATAAACCTGGGGCATGGGTAGTGTTCAATTAATCTGACTGCACGTTCAATTACAAGATGAAACCCCTTGTTATGGCGTTTGTTCTTCAATGATTAATGACTTGGCAGTCACAAGCCTTTCAAAAAAAATATTAAAAGAAAAGCCCGCTAAGTTGAACACCTAAAGAGGCGACTTAGGCAAAAGTTAGAGATAAAAAAAAGAAAAGGAAAAAGAGGTCCCCAAACCCTCGAAACAAAATAAGATTCAAGGACCACCATGTCAAACATCAAAAGGTCACTGACATCCACGAAAAAACAAGATGAAGTGATTTCCATTTCAAGAGAGTCTTCATTCTCACACCGTTCAACTCTAGACATGTGTGTACCAAATTAGCTGAACATAGGACTGGAGGTCATCATGAAGAAATGGTGGGTTAAAATCAAACTTTGAGCCTTATATCCTTTGTTTCTATAACTGTGAGCCAGACCATGTTACAACCCTTAAAAGACCTAATTGAAACAAGGTTTATTCTGAAAGCGTACTACAGCTAAGTTGCGTAAACTGACTCCCCACAGATTTGCTAATCTTCAGCATTGGTGTCATTCTTTTTGCTATATCTTTCACACACCAACTAAATCAACATTGTGGTCCATTCTTCACACACTTTCACATCATTCCAATAATTAATGATTTTTTTTCAAAATTTGCATGAGAATCGCATTAAAATTACCATTTATGAATAAACAATTTAAGTTGTAAGTCGGTACTTGACATCAAGGAAATTCCAACAAAGAGTAATCAAAGAGGATTTGACCATTCATCAAAGTTGACCAGAATTAAGAGAACCTTGTAGTCCTGTGGATCAGGGGCGTTGGTATCCAATGATTATGAAGTTAGTCAGTCTAAAGCAAGCCCCCAAGCATCATTTGATTATGGGGTGAGTCATTCAAAAATCGGTTGATCAGAAGAGAATCATCACAAGACTCTACCAACTAGGGGCAGATCACCCGGAGGTTCTTTGATTAAAGGAAAGTCCCTCTAATGCTCAATCAGCATAAATCAAATTGCTTCAATACTTATTCTGGGGAAAGCTACTTCAAGAGTACATTGAAGTCAATCACTTCAAGAGTCGGTTAATCAAGGATAAATGCATTCATGGTTCAAATTTCTAGGGCAAGCCATCTCAAGGTCATCTCATGGCAAGCTACGTCCAATCTCTCTTTTAAGGAAAATTCTCCAAAGACCCTTCCAGACTGGGGAAAGTTAAACTAAAACTGGGGAAATTCCTCTATGTGCTTTCAAGCTTATCAAGCAATCTCTTTCGAGCTCAAAACGAGTGTCGGGGAGTCATGCTATTAGCCCACCCAACCAAATCACCCTTATCAAACAAAAGCCTTGCTATAAAAGACCCTCATTCCGTTTCTGGAAACCTTCATATCATTGCGTAAATCATCTTCATGCATTAGTCGTGTCGTGTCACTCACGCATAAAGTCCTACATATCATGTCACTCATCGAGCCTATCCCACAACGTGAAGCAATAAGCCAAAAAAGCCTTGTAACCCAAATCACTTCTAAACCAGTTCTCGTCTGGTCACCCTTTTCTTGAGCCTACCTTTAGACTCCAGTTCCCATCTGGTAGTCAATTTTCCTTTCAAAGTTCAGTTCTTGTATGGAAAACCAAAAAAACAAAGAAAGAGAAAAGTAAGTTCCCATCTGACAATAAAACAAGGAGCCAGTTCTCGCCTGACAACTTAACTCCTTTTGCCACCAGTTCCGGTCTGGTAGCCTACCCTGTAAAAACTAGTTCTCGTTTGGTAATTCACCTTCAAAGCCCAACCTCGCTTGGCACCCAAAACCAAAGCCGAACCATACTTGGCACGTCCATCACCCATAACCTTCATATCCTTACATCCCCGACATTTTTGCATACATCCTGCATCATTACATGAGTGCTTAGCCAGTCATTCTCAAAGACCCGAATTTCTTGTGAACATCTTGGTAGGATCCTTTAAGAGTGTATCCCTTGACTTACCTTTTGTAAGTCTTTTCGAGCCTTTTGCATGAGATATCTTCTCATCTTACCTTTCATAAGGGATTTCACTGCCTTTTGCTTGAAATCTTATCCTTTCGCTTCCCTTCCGTAAGCATCTTCGCTGTCGTTTACGCGCGACAAAGCTTTGTTTTGGGTATTTCTCGATCAATTTGGACGCTTGATGCATGTGTGGCCAAGAACTGAATGGTCGCCATACTTATAGGATGTCATCTCCACCGCTGTGCCTGTGAGGTCAAATGATATTCTAATACCCTATACAAGTTTCCTCTGCCTTTTGCCTGAGGATGATTATTACCTTCTACTTACCTTTTGTAAGTCCTTCCATGTTTTTTTCATGAAGTATCTCCACCTTGCCTTTCGCAACATATTCAACTTACCTTTAGTAAGACCTTCCGTGCCTTTTGTACAGGTTCTTGTCAGCTTACCTTTTGTAAGTATCCTCTCTACCTGTTGTAGAAGAAATTTTTCTCCTAACCTTTTGTTTAGGAGTCTTTTCTACTTTTCGCAGAAGAAAGTACGATTTTTCTCTCCTGAGAGAGTCTCCTATCTACCTTATATAGAAGGAATTATCTCCAAACCTTTTGTTCTGGAGTCCTCTCTACCTTTTGTAGAAGGAACTTCTTCTCCTAACCTTTTGTGTGAGGGCAATTCCTCATATACCATATATACATTTATGTTTTGATGATGACAAAACGCATTCATGGAAGAATCAGTTTCGAGGCAAATGCATGTTACACGTCTCATGTCTCTCTTGTGTGCATACCATGACTATCTAACTTGCCATACTCAGTCTAATAGGCTTGGAAGATCTTTGGTTGAGCTTAGAAGTGAAGGAATCACAAAATTCAGTATTTTTGCAAAATTGCAGGATTTGAGTCGACCACAGGTCGACGCATGGTCGGCACATAAAACAAGCAAATCCCCACGTGTCGGTGCACACCGACCTATGGTCGACGTATACTGTGAAGATTTTGAATCTGCTGAAAACTGCATGTTATGCATCGATGCATAGTCCTGCTATGGTCGACCGTGTGCTCATTTATGCTGTTGCTGAAGATTTTCTACTTTGGTTGAAAAGATGTTAAGTCTGTTAGTTTGTGGTTATTATATATAGAAGGTTTTTGTTCTTTTCTCATTTAACAATTGAAACATTACGTTAATTTCTCAAGAACAAGAAAAGTGAAATAGGTTCCCTAGTTCTCTTCATCTTCATCCTCAATATTTCACAACACAACAATTACACACAATAATTCTTCTTGTGCATTTTGGTCTGTTCAAGGTGATAACATCCGAAGCCGACGATTGGAAATTCGGTTCGGGTTGAGTTTGGGGTAGGTTTTTCTTTAATAAAACCTTTAAGGTTTTGTCCTCCAAGATTCGTCAAATTTGGGGGTTTTTGGTACGGATCGTCTCTACCAACTTTCAGCTGAGCGAAGGTGATTGAAAAGCGAAAGGTTTCGTCAATCTAGTAGCGGGAATCAATGAAGTGTGCAAGAGAGTTCTGGGTTCGATTTGTGTGTGCTTGAGATCATCCGGGTCGAGGGTTTGAAGAACAAAATGTTATTCAACAAAGGGGCTGTAATCGGAGGTCTACTCACAATGATCGAAGAACTTGATTCGACTCGAATCAAGGAACAAGGAGAGAAAGCATCATCAACATCAAGAGAGCTTGTTTGTATATTTTGCTTGTCTATCCTTGTATAAACGTTTCAACACTATAGGTGATATCTATTATATTGAGCTTAATTCTATTATTAGAGTTGAGGGCAGACGTACCCCGAAGCGAGGACGGCGGGGGAACTGCCTCAACAAATCTTTGTCTCCTTTATTTTTCTGCACTTTCATTTTTGCTTTAAAATTGAGTAATTTTAGTATAAGCAATTCTATCAAAATTAGTATTGGATTGAGTAAGGGCTTATCACTATTTTGAACTCTAGTACAATTGTATATTGTACAAGGAATCTATAGTTACTTACTCAAGTCAAAAATCACTTGGAGTGTCTCGCACACCAAGTGTTTGATAAATTGTCTACACCAAAATTCACTTGTGTTGTTTACATTTTTTTTAGGCATTGTGTAGCATTGGAACTAGTCCTACTAATTAGTGGTATAATCAATTGATAGTGTGACTAGTGTGTTGACTCTATTTGCTCATTATCATTTCCATAAGGCTAGACGCATATCCGGTCTTCTAATAACAGTTCGTTATAGACGGTATTTTTCCATGGCCGCTTCCGCAAATCAAATATTTTAAAAACCAATTTTTAATTGGTAGCGCCGACTGATTTTTTAATTGGGATCTATTCAACCCCCCTTCTAGATCCATACCATCGTTTAACAAATGGTATCAGGAGCACCAGTTCACTCCATGCTTCAACTATAACTTTGATAGAAAATGGCTAACGAACCTAAAGGGGCTTATAATAGAGCTCCCATTTTTAATGGAGAAAACTATAGTTATTGGAAGGACTGTATGCGGGTGCACATAAATTCCATAGATAGAAAAGTGTGGAATGTTATTCTCAATGGTCCAATGGAAATAATTATGACCAATTCGAATAATGAGATTGTGCCTAAGCCCGAAGCACAATGGATTGATGATGATGAAAAGAAATATAACTATGATTGGAAAGCCAAGAATATTTTGATCTCCTCATTAGGAGTTGATGAATATTATCGGGTTTCTCATTGTCTTACGGCAAAAGCTATGTGGGACTCATTGCAAGTCGCCCATGAGGGGACTAATGATGTTAAGCTAGCTAGAATCAACACACTAACACAAGAGTTTGATCTCTTTTACATGGAGCAAGGGGAAACCATTGCGGACAGGCAAAAGAGATTCACTTATCTCATCAATAGATTGCATCCACTAGGTAGACCAGTGGCCAATGATGTTGCTACTAACAAAATTTTGAGATGTCTTAACAGGGAATGGCAGCCGAAGGTAACCGCCATCAAGGAAGCTAACGACCTCACAATTTTGGATTTAACAACATTGTTTGGAAAGCTGCAAGAGCACGAACAAGTGCTCCTAAGCCTAGAGAAACATGAAAAGAAAGAAAAGAAGGACAAAACAAAGATAGTTGAAAAGAAATCTATTGCTCTCAAGACTTCCTCCTCAAAGTATAAATCTAAGGAGCATAGTGATTATTCATCGAGTGACGATGAAGAAGATGACAAGAGTGAGGATATAGGGCTGTTCGTAAAGCGTTACAACCGCTACGTTAGAAAGAATGGCATCCAACACTCTGAGAAGAACCTTGTCAACTTCCGAAAGCAATCCAGGTACTTTAGAAATGATGACACCAAGAGGAATAAAACTAGAGGATCATGTTATACCTGCGGGAAGACCAGACACTATAAATCGGATTGTCCTTTAAACAAAAAGGGCAAGGAAAAAAATCAAGTAAATCACATAAGAAGCAATCAAAGCCAAGGAGAGCATATATAGCTTAGGAAAGCGATAGTGACTCCTCCGAGGACGAAAGCTCAAATGATGAAGAGGAATCCGTGAATTTATGTCTTTCCGCTCACCAAAAGAACAAGAAAAAACAGGTACGACATGCTAAATATGATAATTCTTCGAACATGTCTCATTTCGAATTACAAGCTGCATTTAATACTTTGCATTGTGAAGCTAAAGAAGCCTTTAAAAGGCTTGCCTCGAAGAAACAAATTTTTGTTCACTTAGAACAAAAGATTCATGAGTCCGAAAGAAAACTCGAGGCACTTAAAGCTTCCATAGTGGAAAGTACTAAATCAGGTTGTGAGGACCTTAGAAGTAGAATAATTAACTTTGGGTGTGACACTTCTTACATTTGGCAAAATGAAGTTAGAACCCTAAATGCCAAACTTAACAAGGCTCTTGAGCCCAAAATTACTTTTGCTATCGATAAATCTGATTTTAGAAAAAGTATGGTGAATCCATATCAAAAATACAAATATGTTATAAGGGATCAAGATAGAAAAGGAAATTCAAAAGTTAATTTTTCTTGTCTATATTGTTGCAAGAAAGGTCATTCCATTGCTAAGTGTCGTTTTAGGAGATTTCTAGTTCCTAAAGGCGTTTATCAATGGTTGCCCAAATGCGACTATTTTGTTACTCACGACTTAGGACCCAATAAGCCATTGGGGTACCTCCTCTTGTTAATTGCTTTTCCATAGGTACAACGTCTTGAGAACACCAAGAGAATATGGGTTCTCGATAGTGGCTGCTCAAGACACATGTCAAGAGACATATCCCTCTTCATCGACTTTGTGGAAAAGAAGAAAGGGTATGTAACTTATGGAGACAATAATCGCGTTGCAATACTTGGTAAAGGTAGTGTAGGTAACCCTTCTTCCACTACTATATCTGATGTATTTCTTGTCGAGGGTCTCAAACATAATCTAATCAACATTAGCCACTTATGCGACAAAGGATACAATGTATCATTTTCAAAAGAGTGTTGCAAAATTGTGCATAATGATGAAAAGAAGAGTATGTTTAATGGCCTAAGAGTAAATAATGTCTATATGCTAGACTTGAATGAAGTATTTGTTTGACAAATGTATCATGACAATGAATGAAGACTCATGGTTATGGCATAGACATTTAGCACATGTTAACTTTGACTTGCTCAACAAGGTAGTATCCAAAGATCTAGTCCTAGGTCTCCCCAAAATAAAGTTTACCAAGGATCACCTTTGTGATGCTTGTCAAATGGGAAAGCAAACGAGGATCTCTTTTAAATCCAAAAATATTATCTCAACTACGAGACCTCTCAAGCTTCTCCATATGGACTTATTTGGGCCATCTAGAATTAAAAGCCTAGGTGGAAACTATTACGGTTTCGTAATAGTAGATGATTTCTCTAGATTCTGTTGGACTATCTTTTTGGCTAGCAAGAGCGATACATTCGCCGCCTTTGAAAGATTTGCTAAGCTTTCCCAAAATAAATTAAACAGAAACATTGTGTCAATTAGAAGTGACCATGGAGGTGAGTTTGAGAACCATTTATTTGAAGAATATTGTGGTAATCATGGAATTGATCACAACTTCTCCGCTCCACGTACTCCTCAACAAAATGGGGTTGTGGAGCGTAAAAATCGTATTTTAGAAGAGTTGGGGAGAACCATGATAAATGAAAGTGGATTACCGAAATATTTTTGGGCCGACGCCATAAGTACGACATGTTATGCTTTAAATAGGGTGCTCATCTGCCCTATCTTAAACAAAACACCGTATGAACTTTTGAAAGGGCGCAAGCCAAATGTATCTCACCTACATGTTTTTGGTTACAAATGTTTTATGTTGAATAATGGAAAGGAAAACTTAGGCAAGTTTGATTCCAAGGCTGACGAAGGTATCTTCCTCGAATACTCTCATTCAAGTAAAGCCTATAGAATTTACAATAAGAGATTACTTACCATCGAAGAGTCTGTGCATGTAACTTTTGATGAATCTTATCTGAGAGACGTCGGAAAAGGTAGTGTTGTTCATGGTTCAAGTACATCTACAGAAGACATACTCAAAGGTGCCGAACCGGAAATTGATCAACCTGACCAAGCCAAATTTGAGGAGGAGAAAGATGACCGCCATGAGGAAACTGAGGAAGTTCATCCGCCTACGAAAGATGATCTCCCTCCAGCTTGGAATTCTTCTAAAGACTATCCAATCAACAACATCCTCGATGATATTTCAAAAGGAGTTACAACTCGATCTCAGATAAGTAATTTATGTTATCACTTCGCTTTCGTTTCAAAAATGGAACCTAAAAACCCTAAAGACGCCTTACTCGATGAGCACTGGTTTATATCCATGCAAGAGGAACTTAATCAGTTCAAGAGAAACGAGGTTTAGGACCTTGTCCCTCCTCCGCGAGGTCATCGAGTAATCGGCACCCGATGGGTGTTTAGGAACAAGTCGGACGAAAATGGGGTAATAACCCAAAACAAGGCACGTGTAGTCGTGCAAGGGTATAACCAAGAGGAAGGCATTGACTATGAGGAGACTTATGCGTCGGTTGCCCGACTCGAGGCTATACGCCTTTTTCTTACCTTCGCTTGTGCAAAAAACTTTAAGCTATTTCAAATGGATGTTAAGAGTGTATTCCTTAACAGTTACATTTATGAAGAAGTCTATGTTGCACAACCTCCGGGATTTGAGTCTCATGAATATCCCGATCACGTTTACAAATTAAAAAGAGCCTCGTATGGACTCAAGCAAGCCGCTAGGGCTTGGTATGAGCGCCTAAGCAAGTTTTTACTTGATCAAGGGTATTCAAGAGGCAAAGTGGACACAACTTTTTTCATTAAGCGTCAAGGAAAGCATTTGATTTTGGTACAAATTTATGTTGATGATATTATATTTGGGTCAACTAACATGAATCTCGTGAGAGAGTTTTCTAACCTTATGCAGGGGAAGTTCGAGATGAGTATGATGGGAGAACTCACATACTTTCTCGGATTACAAATTAAACAGCTTAAGGAAGGAACATTTGTGAGTCAAACGAAGTACTGTTTAGAACTTCTCAAGAGATTTGACATGGCAAACTCCAAAGCCATAGACACACCTATGCCTACATGCGCAAACTTGAATAAAGATGAAAGTGGTAAGGATGTAGAGGTAAAAAGGTATCGAGGTATGATTGGCTCACTTCTTTATCTTACCGCCTTTAGACCTGACATTATGTTTAGCGTGTGCATTATTCTCGATATCAATCGGCTCTTAAGGAATCCCATTTACGTATACTTCGCTACCTATCTGGTACTCCGAAGTATGGGCTATGGTATTCCAAAGGAAATGATTGTTTGTTGGTAGGTTTCTCCGACTCCGATTTTGCCGGGTGCAAATCGGATAGGAAAAGTACTAGTTGTACTTGTCACCTATTTTCAAATTCTTTGGTAAGTTGGCATAGCAAGAAACAAGTTTCTGTTGCCTTGTCAACCGCTGAAGCGGAATACGTTGCCGCCAGCAGTTGTTGCGCTCAAGTCTTGTGGCTTAAGCAACAATTGTTGGATTTTAACCTCAAACTTGAACGTATTCCTATTTTCTGTGACAATACAAGTGCCATTAATCTTACCAAAAATCCGGTGTTGCATTCACGCACCAAACATATCGAAATTCGATACCATTTTCTTAGGGATCATGTAGAGAAAGGGGATGTTATTTTTGAACATGTTGACACAAGAAATCAACTAGTGGACATTTTCACAAAGCCGCTAGCCACTGAACCTTCCTTTCATATCTGCCGAGAACTTGGGATTCTCGATATTTCGGATCGTGTGTCATAATATTGCTTGTACGTCTCTTATTCATTTATGATTATATTATTGTACGTCTAACAAATTAAGGTGGTTGTAAGTACAATTGTATAATTCATCAAGTTACCTTTGGCATAAAGGTGATGTTGTTCCTTATCTCTCTCTCTCTCTCTCTCTCTCTCTCTCTCTCTCTCGCTGATTTTTCATGTTCACAAGTTGTATCACATGATAAATATTGTTAATAGGACCTATTCTATGTATCATGTCTGTTTGATTGCTTGATATTGGTGTGGCATTGTTATTATGCATAAATTGTTGCTCATATGTGCATAAAAATGAAACTATGCAAATTTTACTTGCATGAGTCGACCGCAACAGGGCAATGGTCGATGCACACATAATTTTTTTTATCTCTCAATTTTCAAACAGTATGCGTCGACGCATGCAGAGAAGCGGTCGACGCATCACACAAAAGTTCAGATATTTTGGGTCAAAAACGTTCAAACTTCTTTTAAAATTCAAATTTGGTCTTCTCATTGATTGTGCATTAACCTAGATACATTGTAAGTTGCATCTACCTAATGTCTAATGATTCTTGTCCTCTCCTCTTCCCAAAATCCTAAATTGCATCTATAAAAGGGGGCAAAGCTCATTCTCTCAACTCACTCCAAAATCTCCTAAAAACTCTTGCTCAATACTATCAACCAACCTCATTCTATCATCTCCTACAAACCACCATCCATGGCCTCTCGAAGAATCACTAGTAAGAGAACATCAAGAGCATCATCATCTGCCTCTATTCCGGTTACAGCTGTGTCGTTGGTTCCATCTCCACTCGTCGAAAGTTTTAACCATAATTTTGGTAAAAGGGGGATAGTCAAGCAACATGCATACTATCGACTCACGGCAGAACGCATGCATCTGACTGACATCATCTCTTTGCTCGATTTCCAAGGGTTTAAAAATTTCTTGGAATGTAATGCCAAGTATAGTGAAGATATTGTGCGTGTCTTCTACACATGCATCCACGACAAATTTCGGGGCCCTCTATTTCACTCTCAAATTGATACTACAAAGGTCAGTATGAATTCTGCTGTTTGGAGAAAATACTTTAATTTGGATCTTGATGGTGATAGACCTTTGTATGAGGTAACTGATACTCATACTATGGCTGGTTATGATTTCAAAACAGTGTTAAATTCAATGTTGAAACGGTCATATTCACCGCATATTGTGGCTAGTGATGCGTTCCCAAGAACAGTCACTGCGGGAAAATTGAAAACAGGTGATAGAATTCTACAATGGATCGTGGTGTGCATTCTGCGGCCCAAGAAAGGAGGCATTTCTCACGTCGAGCAAGCATAAGTTCATCTCATGTATCTTCTAAAAAATAGAATTAAGATCAACTGGCCCTACTACATTGCTAGTAGGATATTTGCTTTAAGAGATTTCGGAAGGGGGACCGCTCTCGCTTATGGTTCATTTATCCAAGAGATTCTCACCAGTCTGACTTGATTTTTCCAACCTTTCAATACATATAAATGACTTCATAAAAAGAGTTTGGTCAGAAAACTCTTTCAATGATGGGTTACTTCTGGTCCGAAGATCAAAGGCGGTACAAATTTATTGGCAAGGTAACTACTCGTAGGAATGTTGTAGAATCTGATAACAGTGAGGAAGAAAGTGAAGAAGAAGAAGAGGAAGACGAAGAGGAACACGAAGAAGAAGCACATGAGGAACATGAAACTCATCCACAAATGAACACTGATGTGTACATCAATGAAGATTGGGTTCAATACAACACTTCACCCGAAGAGGAAACTAATCAAGGTTAGGGTGAATGGCAACACACTGGATGGAACACCATACGACAATTTTATCAGTCGTATCAAGGGGGTTCTGAAGCACCTCCTTCTCCTCCTCAGCCACAATCGTTTAAAATTCTTGACATGATGTGATCGATGCAGCTGGAACATCAATCCTTTATGAGGGCTCAGGACGAGTGGTTTCCTCAAATCAATAGCCAGCTCCAGACGCAAAATCAAAGGTTAAATACATTTTCGACAAATATGGATGCAAGGTTCAAGGCTCTAGCTGCCTCAAATGAACGCCAAGAAGAGGCTATATCCCAAACCATAAATCACTTGAACATCGTTGTTGTGCAGTTTACCAACTTGGCCGATCCATACCGCAACCCACACTTCTATGGGAGGGGACGAGGATATTAGTTCATGCTTGCATCTTATTATATGTGTTTGTTTTTTTTACTTTGTTGCTTAGTCTTCATGTAAAAATGTTTGCACTTTAAATTTTCATAGGTCTTTCTGAGCTTCTACTGTTCCTTGTTTATTAATATATGTTATTTTTATCCTTTGATATCTTGTTCATAGACAGTATTTTGTGTGAATATTTGTTGATGTTAGTTATTACCTGTTGAGCATTTATGTGATTTGAACACCTAATTCTTAACCTATCTCTTTCTCTTTTTGATGTTGTCAAAGGGGGAGAAGAGAGCGTGCCAAGCCAAGACAGCAGTTACATACAACAATTTGAAGTATAGAAGGACAAAAGAAAGACTTTGTGAATTGGGCATTAAGCAAGGGAGAGGCTATTAACAGTGGGTATAAAGCAAGGGGGGAGGTTACTAATATTGCACATTACTCACGTTGGCTTCGCACGTTTTGTCATCATAAAAAAGGGGGAGTATGTGAGGGCAGTTCCTCATATACCATATATACACTTATGTTTCGATGATTACAAAACACATTCATGGAAGAATCAGTTTTGAGGCAAATGCGTGTTACACGTCTCATATCTCTCTTGTGTGCATACCATGACTATATAACTTGCCATACTCAGTCTAATATGTTTGGAAGATCATTGGTTGAGGTTAGAAGTGAAGGAATCACAAAATTCAGCATTTTTGCAAAATTGTAGGATTTGAGTCGACCACAGGTCGACGCATGGTCGGCGCATAAAACAAGAAAATCCCCACGGGCCGGTGCATGCTGAGCTATGATCAACGCATACTGTGAAGATTTTGAATCTGCCTAAAACTGCAGGCTATACGTCGACGCATAGTCCTGCTAAGGTCGACCGTTCGCTCATTTATATTGTTGCTGAAGATTTTCCAGTTTGGTTGAAAAGCTGTTAAGTCTGTTAGTTTGTGGTTAAGAACAAGAAAAGTGAAATAGGTGCCCTAGTTCTCTTCATCTTCATCCTCAACATTTCACAACACAACAATTACACACAACAATTCTTCTTGTGCATTGTGGTCTGTTCAAGGTGATAACGTCCAAAGCCGACGATTGGAAATCCGGTTCGAGTTGAGTTTGGGGTAGGTTTTTCTTGAATAAAACCTTTAAGGGTTTTTCCTCCAAGATTCGTCGAATTTGGGGGTTTTTTGGTACGGATCGTCTCTACCAACTTTCAGCTGAGCGAAGGTGATTGAGAAGCGGAAGGTTTCATCAATCTAGTAGCGGGAATCAGTGAAGTGTGCAAGAGAGTTCTGGGTTCGATTTGTGTGTGCTTGAGATCAGCCAGGCCGAGGGTTTGAAGAACGGAAGGTTATTCAACAAAGGGGCTATAATCGGAGGTCTACTGACAATGATCGAAGAACTTGATTCGACTCGAATCAAGGAACAAGGAGAGAAAGCATCATCAATATCAAGAGAGCTTTTTTTGTATATTTTGCTTGTCTATCCTTATATAAACATTTCAACTCTATAGGTGATATCTATTATATTGAGCTCAGTTCTATTATTAGAATTAAGGGCAGACGTACCCTGAAGCGAGGACAACGGGGGAACTGCCTCAACAAATCTTTGTCTACACCAAAATTCAGTTGTGTTGTTTACATATTTTTTTGGGCATTGTGTAGCATTGGAACTAGTCCTACTAATTAGTGGTATAATCAATTGATAGTGTGACTAGTATGTTGAATCTATTTGCTCATTATCATTTCTATAAGGCTAGACGCATATCCGGTCTTCTAATAACAGTTTGTTATAGACAGTATTTTTCCACGGCCGCTTCCGCAAATCAAATATTTTAAAAACCAATTTTTAATTGGTAGCGCCGACTAATTTTTTAATTGGGATCTATTCAGCCCCCTTCTAGATCCGTGCCATGGTCTAACATTTTGTTTTGGAGTCCGTTTTGCCTTTATAGAAGGAAATACGATCGTATTCTCCCAAGGGAGTCTCCTCTACTTATTGTAGAAGGAGTTACCATGTCTTAAAACCTTTTGTTTTGGAGTCCTCTCTACCTTTTGTAAAAGGAATATCTCTCCTAACCTTTTATTTTGGAGTCCTCTCTACCTTTTGTAGAAGCAATTTTTTCTCCTAACCTTTTATTTTGGAGTCCTCTCTACCTTTTGTAGAAGGAATATTTTCTCCTAACCTTTTGTTCAGGAGTCCTCCTTGCCTTTTGTAGAAGGAAACATTTTCTCCAAACCTTTTGTTCGGGAGTCCTCCTTGCCTTTTGTAAGAGGAAAACCAATTTCTAGAGTCCTCTCTATCTTTCGTAGAAGGAACATCTCACAGTCGTTTATTTTAGAGTCCTCTCTATCTTTCGTAGAAGGAATATCTCACGGTCGTTTATTTTAGAGTCCTCTCTACCTTTCGTAGAAGAAATATCTCACATTTCTATATTTCTTGAGTCCTATCTATCTTTCATAGAAGGAATATCTCACAGTCGTTTATCTTAGAGTCCTCTCTACCTTTTGTAGAAGGAATATCTCACATTTTTATATTTCTAGAGTTCTCTCTATCTTTCGTAGAAGGAATATCTCACAGTCATTTATTTTAGAGTCCTATCTACCTTTTGTAGAAGGAATATCTCACATTTCTATATTTCTTGAGTCCCCTCTATATTTTGTAGAAGGAATATCTCCTAGCCAATTTTGATTCCCTATTACGAGGTGTCTCCTCTTCTGGCTGGCAAAGCACTCATGTTCATTCCGCATTGCATCTCAAGCATATCATCATATCCCCCATAACCCTTCTTCACTAACAGACACCTTTTTCAAGCCATCTCGCTTAATGTCTACTTTCATTCCCCACCTCTCTAGGTGAAAATCCCGGGTATTCTAGTATTTAATTCTCTTCTACCATGAATGCTCGAACACCTTTATCCTACAGACATTCAGGTCCAAGAGGATTAAATAGGGGCAGCTGTCACACCCTCATTTTCACCTTTAGCCTTTCATATCCTACATTCATCATATCATACATCGTTCTAGTGCCTATCGAGCATGTGGGTTTACAAGGTAAGAATTAGGTCGGTTCGTTGTTTTCCATTTCAAATAAGAGAAATTTCCTATCATGGGCTACATTGAAGAAAGGTTTATCATCTAAGGTTTGATTCAAGTTGGAAATTCTACTCATGTAGATTTCTTCAAGGAGAAGTTAGTTGGAAAATATTGAGGTATTCAAGGTCAATGTTCCTAATGAACATGATTTGCAAGGCCTAATTCAAGATTTCTTCATCCAACTTTGTTTCAAATTCTATGTTCAAGTGGAATTCAAATTTGCAAGACATGAGTCAAGATCACAAGTTCATAACTCAAGACTTCATCCATTTCAAATTCAATGGCATAAGGGAGATTCATCATTCCGAATTCAAGATTCATGAATTCAAGATTAGATTCAAAAATATCACAAAGGGAAATTTCATGACATTGCAAGAATGTAACATTTTTTACAAAGTTTCCAACTCTAAGTAATGCTTAGAAAGTTAAGCTACTTCTAATGTTAATTCAAGTTTCTAATCAACTTCATGCTATGGTACCCTTTCATGCCTCATTAAGTCTACATGTTCCACATTATCTCTTTACATGATTCATAACCAAATAAGCCCATAAATCATCCAAGAAAAATAATTAAGGTTTAGTTCAACATTGGAACATTTCAAGATCAACACCATTTGTGCTTAGCCATGGGGAATTTCAAGGCAATTTCAATGTGATCTAAAACAGTCCCATGAATGCCCCAAGCAAGAAATGACAAATTATCTCATAACCAAACAATTCATGTTACAAAACCAAAGGTATGAACTCATGATGATGTATCTACATATCAAATATCAAAATTTCAAAATTCTGTCAAAGGTAGAAACATGGACCACAAGGACAGTCCAAGCACAAGCAAACAAATGGGTTCAGGATTTGAGAGCAATACAAAGTGCAGCAGAAAAAACAGGCCTAGGCAAGTGCTGCAGCAAGTGCAGAAGAGCAGCACACATGAAAATGGAAAGAAAGAAAGTGACATCAAGAAAGTGGTAAGAGGCATTTCTCAATGAAAAATATGAAGTTTTGAAACAAGTGAGATCCTTATTGCTTTGACTATAAGGGAGATCCCAATTGGAGAGAAATAGGGGAGGAGATATTGAGAACTAGAGATAGGGAGAAAACTAGAAAAATAATAGAGAAAAGTGACATTGAGAACAAGAGGGTTTTAGAAAGAAAAACAGAAAAAAAGAGGTAGAAACATAGAGTGTGAAAGAAGAAAATACATTCAACAAAACAACAGTGGTGATTAGAAGGAGAGTAGCAACTCTTGGGTATCCATTTCTTTGAACCTTACTCTCTTTATATTTTATTGTATATATTTTTGTATGCTTGCATTTTTGTTACACACTTTATCATTGTTGTTAGTTAGGATAGTATTTTTGGATGCATATGTTTGTAATGAGGGTTTAAGAATGATTAGTTATTGTAGAAAAAACAAGAGTGAGTTCGTAGAGAGAGAGAGATGAGAACACTTAAACTCTCAAAATGCTGTCATGCTCGCTGGCAAGTTCGCACAACAAACTTTGGTACATTTCGCCTTTGTTTTTGTGAAAAATGCATATTTTGGGCAAATTCAGCATAAAGTTCGCACAACGAACTTCTTGATGTTTTTTCTGGGCAGATTCCCTGGCAAGAACGCATAGCGAACTTTGACCCCTTTTGCCTCTGTTTGTGAATAGTGTGTATTCGCTAGGAAGTTCGCAGAACGAACTTTGTGATGTTTTTCTGGGAAAATTCAGCATGAAGTTCGCACAACTAACTTTATGCCCTTTTTTTAGCTTTTTTTTTTTTTTTTTGCTTTTATGCTTTATTTTTGCTATTTTCTTGTTTTCCTTAAGGTTTTTTTGGTGTTTCAAATTCTTTTAGGTGAAAAGATAAAAAAAAATGATAATATAAAAAAAATAGTTTATTATTTATATTTATTGACTAAAATATTAATTAATTAAATATTCATACTTAGTTTAAATTAATAATTTGAAGGAAAAACTTTGTGAAATTTAACTTGTGTCCTCAAACCAACTAACTTGACCTTGTTTCACATTTCATTGTATGTATATATTAATAATATCATCCCGACTTTTGCTTCCGAAAAACTTTTCTTTTAAAATAAACTCTCGATTCTTATCGAGCCATTTTTGACCTTGTAAGTCGATTGCCTTGTGCATCACTATCAACCTTGTTCGCATCACCTCAAACATTTTTTAACAAGCAATAAAACCCTTGATCCAACATCAAGTGGTATTTTTCTCATAAAAAATCTAAAACACAATAAAGATACGATTAGGGTTACACGCCACGAGCTTTAAAGTGGTGAAGAAAGAATGAGAATGGAACCATTCCTACACTCATTCCGAATATTTTGAATACAAGGCGCTCGACTTGAATATTCAAGATATTCATCTCTATCCAAAGTCTTTAGTGTGATCCTAATCAAGAACTTTCTTTCAAAACCATAAAAAATAACATCAACTTATTAAACTTCTTTTTCGCCTTAGGGCATCATCCGAAAACCCTTTTTCAAGGTATAAAATCAACCAACACACAATCATTTCTCAAGTGGCCGAACTACGACTGCCCTAATTTCTCATACCTGTTGAGAATACGTAGTTATAGGATTTCGATAAGGACATGTTACATCCGTTCTACCGCAAACAGGTAGCGCATAAGACTCCACGAGCGAGCTGCAATACACCTAACTGCTAGAACGCGCTTGTTAAGCATCATCCACCCAAACATCCCATTTTTCACCGTAGTCCCGTGAACTACGAATGCTTTAATTCTTCACTTCTTACAAGTGAATATACGAAGGCACAAGGGCCCCCCGTCCTTGGTAAGCACTCTAATAAAAAACAACCCCTCTATCCCTTTAGCAAGCAAACTTTTAGATTAAAACACCCATTCAAGCTAGACAACTTAGAAGGTTCCCATCGAATGCGATGGATGTAAGGGGTGCTAATACCTTTCCCTCACATAACCGACTCCCGAACCCTAAAAATTGGTTGCGATGATTATGCTCTTTTCCTAAAGGTTTTATCGTTATTTCCTTTTCCCTCCTTGGGATAAATAAAATCTGGTGGCGACTCTGTGTCATTTTTTGTGTAGCGACACCTGGTACAAAGAACTCCCTGACGAATCCATCACCTCATGGAGGGGAGAATCTTCTCCAAATATTTCATGTCTTCTCACCGACATCCAAAGACCGAAGCCTCCCTCGAGGCCATCATTCAAGGTAGAGATGAAACCCTACGAGCCTACATTGAAAGATTCAATAAGGAGGTCGTCCAAGTCTCCACCACTGATGAAATGAAAAAGTTTCTGCTAGAACGCGAGCTCCATCCTCGCACAGACTTCGCTAAATCTTTTGGCATCCGGCCCCCGACAACACTGGATGCTTTCCTCCTCAAAACTCAAGCGTACATTTAGTATGAGAAAAAAGAGGCCACTAGCTCTGCTCGTGATTCCAGGAACAGGGAGAATGCTCGTTCGTCCAGATCCGACGAGCCCTCGACATCCCATCGAGGAGATAAAAAACAAGAAGACCATCCCCGTGAGACCCGGGACAACAAGGGATCCTCCGGTAAGTTCCACGAATACACTCCCTTGACAGTTTCGAGGGAGAAGATCCTTACTGAGTGCGCCAACTCATAATTTTGCCAGGCAGGGGTCCAGTTCCCAAAGCAGATGTTGGCCAAAACCCAACACTGATAAGTCAAAATATTGCCAGTTTCACAAGAGTCATGACCATACAAAGGAAAACTACATCCACCTGAAGGATGCCATTAAAATACTCATCAGGGACGGGCATTTGAAGCAGTTCACCAAGCGAAAGGAAGCTCCTCGATCAGACACCCAAGAAGCCCAGAAGGTCGAGGAAGAAGTGCCTTCTTCCAAGGAAACCAGCCTTCAGGTCACCATGAGCATCTCACGACCTGAAGATTTCTGCATTCCCGAAGGGCTCAACGCCCTTCCATATTTTTCCGCGCATAGCCCGTGGGAGACATTCCCTTCCTCCATGGTCATCTCCAGGGGAGGTTTTAATATAGTGATAGTAGGATCCGTCAAGAGGAAATTTGAGCACCTCATCAGCAGTAGCTCATACTGGAACTCCACCCTCGACAAGGTCCGAGGAGAGTTTGTCCCCATTTGCTTCTACCGCGATGAGCTCCTCGGCGGAGCCCCCAACACCATCATCCCTCTGCTCGTAAGGGCTCAGATGGAGAATTTTGATGTCCGACGAATCCTCGTCAATCAAGGCAGCTCTGTCGACATTATGTACTCCCAATTGTTCTCTACTCTCCAGATGGATGAATCACATTTGACTCCCTATGTGGGCTCTGACCTACAGGGTTTTAATGGATCAGTGAAAAATCCCTGGGGTTATGTTGAGCTGATCGTAACCTTCGGAGTTGCCAAAATGGACGGATCAATCAAAGTACAATTTTTGGTGATAGACTGCCCGTCATTATACCACTGCATCTTCGGGCGACCAACTCTGGGCGAGGTAGTGGCCGTACCTTTAACGATACACCTAAAGATGAAATATTACACCTCCTAAGGCCTCATCACAACTCTACATGGGGACATAGAGGATGCGAGAAGAAGCTTTAAAGCACCATCCAAGGGACTGAATGCAATCACTGCCATACCAAAGACTCATGCCCAGTCTCTTCTGCCCAGCAACTTCGACGAGGTAAATCCGCTTCCTCGCGTCGATTCCATTGACCTCGACAGTCACTTATCTGAAGACGACCAAACAAATTAGAGGGAAAAGGGGAAGGAGATCCATTCATCTTTGAGCATCTCCTCAAATAGCAGCAAAGCCGCCCATCCAATGCGCCCTATCCCAGATGGAGAATTCGAGCTTGTCCCACTCGGTGACGACCCCAAGCAAGGAGTGAACATTAGAGCCAGCCTCCTCGAGCTAGCGAGGAAACAACTGAGAGCATGCCTCTAGGAGAATGCAGACCTATTTGTGTTGAGTGCCACGGAGATGCCTGGACTAGACCCTGATGTGGCCTGTCACCATCGACCCTGCCGTCAGAGCAGTCCCCCAACATAGACGATGACAATCCCTAGAGATAACGGTGGCTGTCGGCAGGCTGTAAAAGACCTCTTAGAGGCAAACTTTATATCAGAGGCCAAGTACACCACTTGACTATTAAATTTTATACTCGTTAAAAACAATAATGGAAAATGGCGCATGTGTGTTGACCATACAGATCTTAATTAGGCCCGCCTTAAAGACGCATACCCCCTCCCCAACATAGATAAACTAGTTAATAATTCTACCAGTTTTAAATTGCCATCTTTCATGGACGCCTATTCGGGCTACAACCAGATACCCATGGCAAAAATCGACAAAAAATACACGGCCTTCATGACCGAATCGGGGAACTATTACTACAATGTAATGCCCTTCGGCCTGAGGAATGTCGGCGCTACCTACCAAAGGATGATGAACAAAGTCTTCCGAGGAGAAATCGGGGACATGCTTGAAGTCTATATAGATGACATGATCATAAAATTCCACGACGAATCTGGTCACACGGCCCACTTGAGGAAGGTCTTCGAGCAAGCCAAAAGGTACAAGATACACTTTAATCTAGAGAAGTGCACATTCGAGGTACGAGCAGGAAAGTTCCTTGGTTTCTATCTAATCGATTAAGGAATTAAAGATAACCCCGACAAGTGCAGAGCCTTCTCTGAGTTCCCCATGCCAAACTAAAAAAATTCCATCCAGTCCCTCAACAGGATGCTCGCATCGCTTTCCCGTTTCGCAGCCAAATCTACCCAGCACGCCCTCCCCTTTTTCAAACTCCTCCCCATGGAAGCCATATTTGAATGGACAGAGGAATGTGACAAAACTCTCCTTCACTTGAAGCAAGCCCTATCTGCACCTCCAGTCCTCTCCCGGCCATAAAATGGGGAAACCTTTTTTCTCTATCTCGCCTTTGCAACAGAGGCTGTGAGCGCCACCCTCATTCGTGAAACCCCTGAGGGGCAGAAGCCCATCTGTTTCACAAGTAAGGCGCTGCAAGGGCCAGAAGTATGGTATCAACAGATAGAGAAGATGGTCCTCACCTTTATCAATGCTTGAAGGAGACTAAGGCACTATTGTTTGGCCCACACTATTATGGCACACACGGACCAACCCATAAGGAAACTATTGGGCCGCCCGGACATGACCGAAAGGATTCTCAAATGCTCGTTAGAACTATCCTAGTTTGACATCCGGTACGAGAGCAGAAAGACCCTCAAGGCTCAAGCACTAGCTGACTTCGTAGCAGAAATGACTTTGCCCAGCCAACCAAATGAGGGTGCCCGCAGGTGGGTTATATTTGTCGACGGGGCATCCAGCTCAGCGGAGCAGGCGTCATCCTAGAGAATGAGGATGGAATCCTCATTGAAGTCTCACTCACGCTGTCCTTCCCAACCTCCAACAAACAAGCTGAGTACGAAGCCTTCTTGATCGGTCTGCGCCTCGCCGAAGATTTGGGAGCGGACGAAGTTGTCATCTGCATCGACTCTCATCTAGTGGCCCTCCAAGTCCGGGGAGAGTACCAGGTCAAGAGCGATAAATTGTCTGAATACCTGACCCAGGTCAAGGAAGAGATGGCAAAGTTCTCCTCCGTGGAAGTAAAACACGTTCCCCGCGAACACAATGTCCGAGCAGACATCCTGTAGAAACTAGCCAGTACAAAGAAGAAAGGGGGAAACAAATTTGTCATCTAGAGGATACTCCCACAACCCAACATTGAGAGAACGTCCACGACCTTCGACGTGCGCGTTGTCGGCGACGACCACTACTGTATGACCCCAGTATACAACTACCTCACTAAAAGCAATATGCCATCTGATTCGAAGGAAGCCAGTGTGGTAAGGCGTAGGTCGTGTTCTTACCTTCTGGTCGAGAACAAAATGTACGGATGAGGATTCTCCATATCTCTCCTCAAATGCATTGAAGAGGAGATGGTCACCCACGTCCCGCGCGAGATCCATGAAGGAATCAATGCCCAACACCTAGGTGGAAGGTCCATCGCAAGGAAAGCTCTGCGAGCAGGTTACTACTGAATGACCATGCAAAACGACACGAAAGAACATGTGAAGAAATACGACAAATGCAACTGACATGGGGACATGCTCCTAGCACCTCCCAACGAGCTCAAGGCGATGTCCTCCCCGTGGCCCTTCGCCCGACGGGCCTGGACATCCTGGGACCCTTCGTCGTAGGCTCCAACCAAAATGAATACTTAATAGTGGGCGTGGACTACTTTAACAAGTGGATAGAAGCTGAAGCCTTGACCAAGATAACGACCCACAACATACTTCAGTTCTATAAGAGAAACATCCTTGCCCGTTTCGGCATTCCTCAAGCGATCGTCACAGACAACGGGACGCAGTTCACAGACAAAAAATTCTAAGAGTTCGTCGCTCAACTAGGCACTAAACAAAACTTTACATGTGTCGAGCACCCTCATACTAACGGGCAAGCCGAAACAGCGAACAGAGTAATCTTACGGGGTCTCAAACGAAGACTAGACGAAACAAAGAGGCAATGGGCCGAGGAGCTGCACAGCATGCTCTAGGCCTATCGCACTACACCTCATTTGTCAACCGGGGAATCCCCCTTTCGCCTAGCATACGGGACAAAGGCGGTAATCCCCATTGAAACCCACGTGCCGACCAGACGAACCGAAGCACCTTCGGATGAAGAAACAAACAGCGAGGCCCTGGGGGAAGAACTCGACCTCGTCGAAGAGGTTCGAACAGGGGAAGCCCTCCGCGAAGCCTAACTCAAGCAGAAAATAATAATTAGGCACAACACCAAGGTCATCCAACGAGAATTCTAAGTAGGCAGCCTCGTCCTAAGAAGGAATCACAAAGATTCCCGAGAGGGCAAGCTCGCCGCAAACAGGGAAGGACCCTACCGAGTTAGAGCAAAGACAGGGAACGGGGTCTACTACCTAGAATACCTAACCGGGGAAGAATTAGCTCAACCATGGAACACCGAAAAGCTGAAACAATATTACAGCTAAGGCCCTCACCATCGATGTGTCTCGCCCAAGCGACGGGTGAGTGACCGACTACGGGTGCATGCTTAGGTACAAGCGATGCACCACCAAAAGGATCTAAGCAAGGGTCTGGTGAAGATACCTACCGATGCTCGATGGCGAATCCTCGACCGAGCCCGCCGTCATCACAGTACCATGAACGACATAACCCCCAGCTCACAATGGGAAGTTTACGCTGCAAACACAGACCACAATCGTCGCCTGAGCTCCGCTCCCTTCCCGAAAACAACTTAGGCATTTTGATCAATTCCCCACACGGTCGGTCGCTGTACTTCTAGCATACTCGAAACAATATAAATTATTGAGTTCCTCTTACGACCGTGTTGGACGGTGCCAGACACTTTGAAAATATTCAACAAATATACAAACATACAATATACTTGTACATATAATATAACACGGCCACAAAGAACCGCAAATGTGCATGGTACAATAAAAAGGGGACCAAGCCCCACATGATAAAATTACAATAAAATACAGATAATCAAATGGTACGCAGGCCAAAGCATGAAACTACTCTTCTTGTTGAGCTTCCTCTTGCGATGCCTACCTCTGGTCATCCCCGCCCTCAGCAAACCGGAGGAAATATGGAACGACTATCTGGCCGTCTTTGACTGTATAGAGGAACCCTGTGCCCTCCGTAGTAAGCTCGACCCCAGGGTTCACTAGCTTTATTTGGTCCACTGCCACTAGGTCGTCGACAGCCTGAACAAACCGAGCGACCAGCTCTGGCCGAGTCATCAACTTCTTCGTCTTTTCGGGCTCATCCTTAGCAGGGGCAGCCGCGGTCTACAACTTCTCCACCAAATCCTTGGCAGCCTTTAACTTAGCAGCCACAACGTCCCTGCCTAGAGCCACCTCCTTGCGACCTTTGCGGGCAGCATCCTCGAGCTCCTTCTCCCTCTCCTTCTGAAGTTTCTTGACCTTTTCCTCTAGGGCTGCCACCACAGCTTGGAACCTCTTCAGCTTAAGTTCTAGCGGAGAATCATCCTTGGTGTATACCACACCCATCTCCAGGACCCTCATTAAAGCAAAGGCATTCTGGGCAAGCAGGGCCTGTTTGCTGGGACAATCCATTTCCTCGAGCTTTAGAGATTCTACCCGAGGAATGGACAGAGAGGGCCCCTCAAAGAACTTCCTATAATAAAGATAGGGGGCAGCTCAAAATTTCTTTTAGTAGACTCCCGACTGAGGTCCATGAACTCGTTTGGGCGGGGACGCTTGGGCCTCGAGATCATAGGCAGAGGCGACATCTTAATGGCCGGAGGAGTTGAGGATGAAGTCCCCGGCCTTATTTAAGGGGGGACCGTTCGCTGACCAAGGCGACTCTTCCCTAGAGCAGTGTCACTCTTCATTTTGTCTTGGGCATGTTTCATCATCCTTTCTTGCACTTAAGGCATTTTACCTACAAAAATAACAAATACGTAAGCCCGGGGAAAGAAAACATCTCGGGCGAAATAAGAGAAAGCGAGAACTACCCAAAATTTCAAGAGCCTCCTCATGAGTGTTGCACTAGAGGAGCTCTTTGGTGTTAATATACCGGGCTTCCACCTGCAGCCCACCATCCTCCTTGTATAGAAACTTCCCAGTGCGAGTCACGCACTAGGCATGAAGGAAACCTTCTACAAAGGCCACCAGCTTGGCATAGCTGGCCCGATCATCCTCCACCAGCTGATGAGGATCAACTATGTACTCATCAGTTGAGCGGGTAAAGCGAGCCCCTCTCTACCAGAAAGGAAAAGTAAACAGCCTCTGGGCAACTATTTTGCCCTCCTCATTTATCAGGTCCTCCCCGTTCTCGTTCGTAGAGACCTCCCATACGAAAGTTGAATCGGTAGCCCTCTCTGACGCCGGTTCGATCACATAGAATCTCTCCTTAAACTTCTGGCTTAATTCGGAGAAGGGTTTGAACAACTTCCTCCCTTGCTTCAAAGATACCCAGCCAAACTTTCTCCCCGACACCTATCGTTGAAGATGAAAGATGGTGAAGAAAAGGGGGAGGGTGGCCCCGATTCACAGATACTCGTATACTAGCTCGTATACCTGCATGAAGGCAATGGAGTTTGGGTGCAATTGAGAAGGTGCCCGGTCAAGGTGCACGAAGACGACACTTTGAAAGTTTGTGAAGGGAAATCTCAACCCTAACTCTTTAAAAACGTAGTCGTACATGGGAAATTGCTCCCCGTACGTCGAGCAAATTCGTTCATCTTCTGAAGGAAAATGGACCCTCCACTCTCCCTCCGGTCCCACTGTGGTGAATGTTTCCCCGGTGTATGAAGCAAAAAGCGATGCATGCTCCATTGGCTCGGCCACCATCCACTCATCCATCGATGAACTTGCAGCAGACGTCCCCACAACCTCAGGAGACGTGGAATCATCGTCTGTCTCAGTATCCTCCGAGGAGCTATTCTCAGACAAATCTCTAAGATGTTCTTCTTCTTTGGCCCTGTGCGACATCTCTTTTACTTGAAAAGCAGAGGAAAATAGTGAATTCGATGAAAAAATCAAATCCACCCTTCCACTGCTAGTCAAGTGAAAGGGCGCGCAAAGGGCCAAGGGCAAGATCCTCGACCTAAGCCTACTCAAATGGCGCAGCTAAACAAATGGGGAAGATGTCCAGTAGTTCTCTCTAACGCATCCTGGGATAGTCCCCAGTCACAAAACCCAGAAATCCCACGGGGAAACCACCAGAGTCCATATCACCTGTAGCAGTGGCATCGACATGTCTTTCCTATCCCGGGATCAACTGAACCTATGGGTTGCTAACTTACCCTTCCTAAAAACAGCAATTACACCGCCGGCAGCAGACAAATGGTTGCGCCACCGTCTGCCACTAACAGCCACTGCTAAATACACCCTATAACTAAGTCATTTCAGTTCTAACCACATGCAATCTAGGTATCAAATTAGAAAAACAAGGAATAACTAGAGTATCGATGTACTTACATGGTCGAGGAAGAAGTTATGAACCTAAAACGACTCTGGTCAGACGTTGTACGGTGGTCGGGACAGACTTGAAGGCAACAAATGATGCTTGAAGAAACGGGCAAGAAGAAAGAGAAGCAAAAGTTCTGAATGAACGAACCCTCTCACTTTTTATAGGAAAATGACAGGCATGTGCACGAGCACGCGCGGGTAGGGCATCATCATGACCCTAGGCTAGCCATCATCACGCATTTAATGCAGCACGCGACTCGAGGCACATGTGGCATCCCCACTCTTCAGATCCCGTCAACCATTAGGCTCCCTGGATCCCAAGATCCCCGACACCAACATTCATGGTGCCCGGGCAAGTGTTCATCCGAACAGAGGGGAGCTCACGACGACTATGCCCAGGAAGCATACCATCCTTAATTCATCACTACCGTGCCCTGTAGCAATGACTTAGGGGGCTACTATTCCGGACTGGGCCAATGGCTAGGCATGGCCCAACCCACTTCTGCTCCCATAACGACTCAATTGCCTAAGTCCAACCTCTTCGAGGGAAAGTTTACCTTTATTCCCCTCCAACAGGGGAGGTTGACCTATTTACCCTTGGTCACAACACTTCTCCCCGTTAGTCTCTACTCGTCACACACAGTTCCACCATCCAGAAATAGCCAAGACGCTTGTGCCCGTAACTACGCCCCTGCCTGTGCCAACGACTAGCTATGGGCATGTCTGCCCGTCCCAATGGCTATTTCTGGAAATTATATGTTCTTTGGGAAACGGTTATCTCGTCCCGAAAATAGGGACCAATGGCAAAGCGTTGGGGGCATTATAAAAACCCTCTCATTTGAGAGGGTCAGGTATCCAATTTCTCACCTTGAAACACGCATATTATGTACTTGCTCGCTCTCTTGCTCATTTTCTTACTTTAGCATCGGAGTGTCTTGCAGGTACACCCCCTCCTCCTCTTTCACACCCAGCATCGCAGACGTTTGTCCTTGGCCCATGTCAGGTTCTGATCATTCGGTAAGATCACTATACAAACTAATTCTTTATCCTTCTTAAATCGCATATAACTTACATGGCTTCTAAAATCTTCAAGATACATAATCTTGAGTTGAATCACCTTCCAAGATCACAAGCACTCCAAGTTCCCGTTTCACAACAATATGTACTCGATTCCATAATATCACCTTGTACGTGTTTTTGACCTGGTACCAAATGCTAAAAACTCCAAAACCTATTTGGAAAAGACTTCTTCTTTTTATTCTTCAATGGAAATCACTATTTAGAAATCCAAAAACCTAATCTTTTATCTAGAACATATTCACAAATTCATTAGTACCTCTAATGAATCACCTCACAACAAGAACTCACACACTCTCTCTTAGATTTAAGCAACACTTATACTCACCAATGGTGTTTAGTGTTTGAGGTAGAAGATGAAGTTTCAGAAGATATCATACAAACCAAAGCTTGACTGAAGAAATTGAATGTGTGAATGATGAACAATAAAAGTTATCAAAGGTTATTATGAAAATATAAGAGAGAAACGATTTATATATGTGCTAGAGATCAGAAATAATAACACTGAAGAATGATCATTTTATTCAAGTCAGAGACTTATGATGATCAAATCAAGTAAAATAATAAATTGAATCAAGTAAATGGAAAAACTCAGACTTTCGTTCAAAGATCAAAGTCATGTGATTCGAAGCACACTCAACCATGATTTGAATCATGTTTCTAGAACTTATTTTAAAAAACAAACAGTCCATTCATGATTCAAATTAAGTTAACCCATGATCTGAATCACGTTTCTAGAAAAGAAATTCCAATTTCACAATCTTGCTCATGATTCAAATCAAGCATTCTCATTATCCAAATCATGTTTCTCGAACCAACTTTTATAAAATGAAAAACTTCATGATTCAAGTCAAATATTTGCATGATTCAAATCGTGCCCGTCATAAATTCTTGATTCGAGTCACAAATTTGTTGATTCCAATCAATCGGAATTAAATTTTAGTCAAAGGTCAATCTTATGCACTAAAAAACTCTATATGCATGAAAAATAAACATTTTTAGGAGATGTGAAATTTGGCTTATTGTGAGATACTCACTTACTAAAATATTAAACATAATGACAAACAACAAAACTCCTCAAAGAAATAGGGATACTCTAGGAGCATTTTTAGTCTCCCTTTTTTTTATGTTTGGTAACTTATATTGTAATTGAGTTGGCATGAGCAAAGGTCCCTCTGAAACATTGTATTACACTTGCATAAAATGGTAAACTGGATATAAACTCATTACAACTTATCCCCCTCTTTGACAAAATAAAAAAGTGATATGGATTGATGAGCCTAAAAGCATATAAACAACTAGAACAAAAGAGAGAACATAGAAAAATAGACCCAAGAAGAAGAAAACAAGCCAAATTGTTATAGAAGAAAATTTATAAAAGCTGCAGAAGAATAGAACAAAGAAAAAACGAACATCGAAACATGTCAAATGTAATATATATACACAGAAAAACATGAATACAAACAACAACAAAACACAATAACTAGGGAAAATAAAACTGAGTAATCTACATAAATAATGCATAATGACAAAATTAATAGAGCAACATGTTTATATATAAAAAAAACTTCAAAAGATTTTAAATTAAATACACGGTTATTTAGCGTATACAAATAGAGAAGATAAGTAGCATATCATATAAAATTACATAGACTTAGATAGCTCATACAAAGAAATTAAACAACTAAAAGATAAAGGTTTAGAAGGATTATACCAATAGAGTTAAACCACTAACCATTGCTGCTTTATACAAAGAATTTGTAAACAATACTTTCCAGTAGCTATATACTCGTCATTGGCTATAGAAAGAGAAATGTTATGCTCTTCCTATTTGTTGCGGTGAGAATTGGATATCAAGTTATTGATTAACTTGAATCGAAATCATTATTCACCACCGGTCTTTAATTTGTCCAAGGGAAGGGAAAAAGATCAAATAACCCATGAGTATGCAATGAAATGCAAAATTAGAGAGCCTAAGATTCAGGGGTTGGTTATACCTAGGGAAGGTGTTAGCATCCTAAGCATTTGTAGTACTCTACAGGAACCTCTTATCATATATTGTGTTATTGTTGTTTGCTAAGGGTGACCTAGAGATTTATTTCTAAGTATGCTCGCCAAAAAATTGCATCTTGTGCCTACGTATCTTGACGAGAATGGAATCAGAGCATTCGTAGTTCCCCTTAAGGGATGAGGAACTCTTGACTGTGGCCAAGATTCTAGGGGGAGAAGTTGATTGATTTAGGAGAAGATACAAGTCATCATCTTAAGGAGAATACTCGACTTAAAATGCCAAAAACATGCGAGAGACGGTTTTTGCCTCATATTGAGAGAAGGGCTCCAACTCAGATCTATAATCGACGAGTATGCCACATACCTCTCTCGAGCAAAAAAGATTCTACATCTTTCTCGACTATGTTATGGGGTAGGAGAAATATATCTCAACTACATAGATGACTTATGTCTAATTATCTTGTGGAAGAATGGGAACTTGATTTGTAAATTTTATAAATGTTGAAATCCTAAGGGAACCTATCTTGAGGGTATAAGGATGCATCTTAAGCTTATCGACCTGAAGAGAGTCAGGGATCAAGCAAAGGGGTAAATAATGCAGATGAATAAGATGCTCATGACTATAAACTCAAGAGCAATATCCTAACCTTGGACTTGTAGTATAAGCAATAATAAAGATTTAAAGACCATGAATAATCATCATATAAGAATAGGCAATCAAGATATGGTTAAGCAAAGATTGATCATGAAGTCGAGGTCGAGGGGGAAATTTATGGCCTAATATTATCATGCAATAGGATTAATCCTAATGTCTAATTCATCACTAAGTGATCAAAATAGAATTCAATCACCTAGTGAAATATCCTAAGGGAACATGTGAAGCAACAAAACAAGTACAAAGGGCGATATACATCAAGCAACAAAGTAAACACCAAGAAAAACATCGCCATTAGCTGTCAAGATTTAACCAAATCTCTTAATCATCAATCAAGAAACATTCTAATAAAGGTTATCAAGAATTCCAATCAAAATGAACCAAACACTAATAAAATGTTATTAGAATTTAATCAAACTCTAACCACAACTAAGATTAAAAACTCGATCCAAATCAATATTAATCTCAATTATCAACATACTACAATCTCATTAAAGTAACATTGAAGTTTAGTGTCAAATTTCTAATCGTCAAAATTAAAATCTAGTGAAAATAAAATCAATATAACAATCAAAAGCTATTGAAAAAAAAATTAAAAAAATTATAATCAAAACAATTATTAAAACAGTTACGAGAATATTATTGAATTAATTATTAAAAACGATTATTAAAGAAAAGATAATAAAAAAGTTAAATGAGGAGGTGCAACAAGAGGAAGAAAAAAATAAAAGTGGGAAAGGGAATGAGCCTATGATGTTCATAAGCCCAGAGACTCCTCTTATGAGTCCAGGGGTGTAGATACTAAATGAGGTGTACATAAAAAACAAAAGCATGAGCTGAGGCCATGAGGCCCACCTGAGTTCAATTGAGAGAGAGTACGAAGAGGGATTTTTCAGTGTAACTTCTTTCACTTTTCACCTTCAGATTGAATTCTTTCTCTCTGCTTTTACACCCACCGCAGTTTCGTTCCACTCGCTTTTCCTCTCCCACACAAACCACTCTTCCGCCATAAAAAACAACAGATCCACCGTGTCATGGCCTCACGGTCTGCAAAGGTGTAATAGGTTAGAAACACCCTTACTCGATTCGTATCAAACCAGTTGGTTTCGGTTTGCAACGAACCCAACGCTGATGCGACTTAAACCAAAGCAACGCGGATGAGGTTAAAGTAATGACTTACTTAGAGATGGATTCAAGTATTTTTCTCTCGCTCCTTTCGCCGCTTTCTTCTTCATATGTTACCTCTATTGATGTTGTGACTGTTGCACCCCAAAATTTGACCAACCTTTTCTTTTAACTTGGCTTATGTTTCTTTTCATTTTAGCATTTGCATTTACATAGCATTGGTTCTATCAGGGGATCAAGAGGTGTTGTGTTTGCCATTCAAGAAGAGAGCTTCATGTTCAAGCTCAAGAAAGGGTATCATTAGTAGCCATCAACGGTTCATTACCATTAGGATGTGGGTTTCAAGGTTCCTTGAGAGGAGAAGTTTGTGTATGGGCGTCACCTATTATCTTGAGGATCATCAGAGGGTCATCAGAGGTTCATGAGGTCACCATTTTGGACAAGGCTTAATTCGAAAGCTCAATGTGTATCTTGAGAGGTCTTTATGGATTTTGTGTGGTCAAAAAATTCATCTGCAAGAGCCTCAGTCAAAGGATATGGTACTAGGGTTTCATCTGGTCAACCCAAAGTCAACTGTGGACCTGAGAGGGTTCAAGACTTGGTTCTAAGTCATACGAGCCATGGGAAGTCATCTTGAAGCATCTAGGATGTCATTATAAGATCAAATCAAGGAAATTCAAGAGTTCAAAGAGTTACTAAATTAGGGTTTCAGTTGATTTCAGTGTAAAATCCCCTTCTTTGGTGTCTGACTTCAAGGACATTTTTCCCTATGATGCAAGTCTAATCTCATTTTCAAGCAAACATGAGAGCTGTTCATCATCTTCCAAGATTTATTTTGAGTACAAGAACTCATCCATTGAGTTTGTACATCTCAAGTTATGGTGTCAACAAGTTGGTGTCATCAGATGAAGAGAATTTTGGTTAACACAAAGTCAACTCACTTCCAAGGCACTTTTCACATGGAACTAAGCTTCTCCTCACTTTCAAGTGAACATGAAAGTTATTCTTCATGATCTTATATTTCCAAAAAGTCCTTGAAGTCCTCATTCTCATGTGTGTATCTAAATTATGGTCTTCACAAGGCAATGGTATTTTTGGAAATTTCATTATAGGTCATTCTTTTCAATGGTCATTTTCATGCACTTCAAGGCCTCTAATCCAATTTTGTCCAACATGAAACTTGTGTCCAATGGCCTTAACTTCACAATGAACTCAAAATCCATGATGTTTAATGGATTGTGTGATCTTTTGAGCCATTTTTGAAGTGGAAAATTGATTTTTGGACATGATAAGTTTCACTTTCATTACAAGTCATCTAATGCTCTTGTTTTTGAAATTTTGAAGTCCTAATATCATCAAATTTTGGTCTTGCCTATGTTTACCTCTTTTGGACCAACAATAGTACACATTTCATACCACTTTTTCACATTTTACACCATAAAAAGTCATGCACCAAAACCTTACACAAAGACATTATACATGACTCAAACTAATCATATTGTTTTCTACACACTCCAAATGCACAATTGCTAACCCAAAAAGAAGTGTATGATGTTGAACCCGTATGTATGCAAAAGTGGAAGTTTTGGCCAAGAAATTGAAATCAACCAATAAAAGCATTATGGGCTTGCATGGAATGTTCAAATCCACCATATATAAACTGAAATAGAAACCCTAATCATCAAATTAGTGCTGCTGCATGAGAAAGAGAGAACCACCTCAAAATTCTTCATTTTTTCTTTTCTTCGAATAAACCATTTCACTGGGTTTTACTTCAAGTCTTTGATCAATTATTCTTCACCAAAGCTCAAGGAAGAGGTTGGAAGCTTTAAACTGAATCTTGCTTAAGGTTTGAAGGGTCAATAGAACCACTCCATTTGGTAACTTTTTTTAAACTTAAAACCTCCATTTTAGGAATTGTTTAGGTTGCATTCTGGGTGCATCTGAAGTCCTACATCTTGTAGGCAATGTTTGTCATGCTATCATGCTTGTTTGTTGCGTTTTTAGTTTGAGCTTTCAAAAATTGTGGCCTGTTTTACCCCTTGTTTAAGAACCTTTTTCAAAATGTAATGGTGGATTCATGATCTACTTGGAGAGAGCTTTCGAATGGTACCGGTATTTGGAATTTTTGTTGAGATTTGACCCCTGAGCTCCGGCGAGCTGGCCGGAGAAGACGACCGGAACCCTAGCTCCGGCGTCTAGTTCATCTCAGGTGGAAAGCTGAGTTGGCAAGGTTTGAATCTTTGACTTGTGTGGTGTCGTGCGTGTATTGGACTGACCATGCTTGTGTGGTGTGTTGAATCCATGTTAGATTAATGAAATGCAGAGTTTCACCTTAAACTCTAATTTCATTTGGTTGGGCTTAGTCCAGTTAATATTCACACGTCCCATTTTTGGGCCCAGGCGAGATTGTGAAGCATTCCAGTTCAGTTGTGTTTACTGGCCACACCCCTCCTTGCCTTGCATTTTCTTTTCTTTTCTTTTTATTTCCTATTTCAATTTTAATCTTTTAAAATTAGTTTCCTATTTCATAAAAATACAAAAAATCACTTCCTGACATTCTGAGATGTTGTTTAATTTTTCAATATTTTTATTTTTGTTTTCTATTTATTTTAGTATTTTATTTGGAATTTATAATCCAATGTGTTTTATGGTGTACATATGGTTTTGAATTGATCATTTGAACCTCAATTTTAAATCCCCTAGGACCAAACTTTTTATCCCACTTAGGTGATGGATTGAAGAAGTTTTGAGGGTTAATTTGAATGGTCAATGATCATTTTTCATTTGGTTTTCCTTCGAATTTTGTTGACCTTCGACATACTCGATAAAGTGGAACACCTTGCCTTTCTTGGATTATTTGGCGGTGCTTTGAGTGAGCTCTTGACTTGAGCTTTTGCATTTTGTTTGATGATTATTTCATCTTGAATTGAGTTTTTATTTGAGATTTATTGAAGTCTTCTTCTATTTTTGGTGAATTTTGCAAATTCAAGTCATTTTAAGGTTGTTTACACATGCTAGTTTGACCTAATCTTAGGGATATGATCATGAGTGATCCCTTGAGCCCCTTTTGAGCTTTGTTACATCTTTTTAACATACTTGAGGTGCTGCTTCACTTGTTAGGGGGTCATTTTCATGTGTAACTTGTATCACAAGCTATCTTTTGATTAGGCTTTTTCCACTTGTTTAAGTGTGAGTTGGTGTTTGAACTTTGGTTCTTCAACTTGACATGATTATGCTTGTGCCTGCCTCTTGTTTTAAGATTGAATTTGGATCATTCTCTTTGTGATTCTCTCCTTCCCTCTTTGGTTTACCACTTGTTCATGATGATTTGGTGTTAATGTATACACTTTGAGTTTGTCATGAACATTGGTGATCCTTTTGCATTGTTGTTTTGCACTTGCTTTGCTTCATCTTTAAGAATTGTGTGCTTGAGTTAAACATGTGTTGGTGGCTGCCCCACACTCTTTCCTCCCTCATTTCTTGGCTTGTGCCTTGTGTGGCACCTTTCATCCTTGATGATTGATGGTAATGGTTGTAGGAGTTTACTTCTCCCATTTCATCTCATCTCTTGTTGACTTGTTTAAGTTGACTTGTTCTTGTGTTTGAGTCTTTTTGTTTGTTTGTTGCGTCTTGTTGCATCATTTCATACTTTCATTTGTGTTTGCATTTCATGTTTGCACCCCTTATTGCATTGACTTGTTTAAGTCACTTTCATCCTTCATCTCTTTTCATCTGTGATTGAATTGCTATGTGTTTTCTTGTGCTATTTTTCCATAATCCCTTAGGATTCCTAGTCCCTCTATTTAAGACGGGAGTAGGAGAGACATTAGGCCTTCAATCCAAGCATGATAACATTAGGTAGTCCCCTTTTCAATCCCAACTTTAGGATCACATTGCATGATAACATTAGGGTTGATCAGTTCCCCTTAGAGTGTTGTGTCTTCTCTTCTCATCTCAGAATCTTCTTAAGACACTTAATAAAGGTTAACAATTGTTTTATGCTACGAGCCTTAAGTACATAAGGAATGATAGGTGGGGGCCTCCTCTCACACTGTCTAGAGTGTTTAGCGTATGCCCTTTGGGCGATATGCAACGCATTCACTCTCAAGTCATAGTCTTTAGTGCAACATGAGTTTCAAATCTAACTCAATTCACTTTTTCTCATAAAAAACAAAAACAAAGTCAAACCTTTTTATCCTTCGAGATTGTTTATAAACTCATTTTCAGAAAGAGTGTGTTTAGTCTTTGTTCTACCGTAAACAGGCATCGTCCCTAAGTGCTAGAACATATATTTAACCCTACTCATTAAAACACTTGAACCAACCAGTGGTCGTGTCTTCTCGAACTATATTTGCTCTGATTTCTCATACCAGATGAGGATACGTAGGCACAAGACGACAATGTCTTGGCGATCAACATTCCCCCCTTCACCCGTAGTTTTCCAAACTACGTTGACTATGACTTTCCCATTGCACGAGGGAATACGTAGGCATAGGGCGGCGATGTCCTATCGAGTCTGTTATTTCCGTTCACCCCTGTTTAGCAGTAGCGTTAGATAGTTTTCACCCATAGATTAGACAACAAGCATGGATCCCGTTGAGTACAACGGACGTGAGGGGTGCTCATACATTCCCCTTGCATAACCGACTCTCGAACCCAAGATTTGGTTGCGATGACCTTGTCTTTTCCCTTTTCGTCGGGTTTTCTTCGATCATTTCCTTTCCCTCTCTTTAGGATAAACAACGAATGATGGCGACTCTTCTGTTAGTCAGCCGACCCTTTTTCACGGTGATGCGACAGCTGGCGACTCTGTTGGGACTTTCCCATCCCCTATGCGAGTCAGTCTAGCGCTTGTGTGTTTTTGTCTGTGGATGTGTATATATGTGCATATGTGTTGTATTTGTACTTTATTGCATATGCATTTTATTTTCCGCACTTTATTATCATGTTATTATTATGCTGTTGGGTGGGATTGTTCCATTGAGAGATAAGCCCAATACCCAGGCTTGAGGATACACATAGTATTAGTGCGGAGAGTAGTGAGGACCTGTATGTTTGGCATGCACTAGCCCTCATGAAATTCGCGTTCAGACGAGGTTTTCTTTGATGGCATCCAATCCTGTGCATTGGGACAGTGAGCGGATGTTGGATCTGAAAACTGTCGACTCTAGAGACCGATCATTTGGAAGCCAACTAAGTGAGGCCTCTTCGTTTGACCATGATGCCAAACCAGAAATGGTGAATGTATCATTGTTTCTCGAAAGTCTGCGACGCTGACGACCGCATAGGATGTTGTACCTCGTCAGATATTGGGTCCATACCTTGTGAGTGGGAGGGTTATGCAGGAAAATTGACCTACAACCTACCCGGTTTTTATCAGTGCGGACCTTTGATCCCTGAAATTATGGGGTTTCTATTGCTTCAGTCTTGATGTTCTGGTATTTTCTCACTGAGGCAGAATTCTGGTTCAGCTCAGTCAGCAGTACATCAATCTTGATCCCCTGTTTGCATCTGCATTTTCATTTACATTTTAACATTTGCATGTATTTGTGTTTCAGGTGCATATTTTCTCCTTGATTCTAGTAATCTAATCCACCATCGTTATGGAGCCTGGTCTGAAGAAGAATGTTCTGTACAAGTTCCCGACGCCAGAGTTAGGACCTCTGCTTGGCCTTGTTTATGTGGTTGATTGTAGTGTCATGGAAGATTTCAGGAACGAATATAGGAAGATTCTGAGCTTTGTCTGCAAGGTCTCAAAGTTTGAGTCAAGAGGTATTCACACGCTGCTGCTGTTTTATGATCCTCAGTTCCGTTGCTTCACTTTCCCAGGGTATGTTTTGTTGCCAACTTTGGAGGAGTTTTCTCAGTCGGTGGGAGTCCCGGTCTTGGAGGAATTGCCTTTTGTGCACTCTGAAGAGGAATCTGATTTGACCAAGTTGGCTGGTGCTCTTTATCTGGATGTCTTTGAGTTGGATGGCAAGTTGGTGTGGAGAGGTGGATTCCATGGTTTCCCGCTGTCATTCTTGGTAAGCAAAGCTCAACACTTTGCAAAGAAGGGTTGTTGGGTGGTTTTCAATGCTATTTTGGCTCTCTGCATTTATGGCATAGTCATGTTCTCTAATATCCCAGATTTCGTTGATTTGGACGCTTTCTATATTTTCGCTTCTAAGAATCATGTGCCTACACTCTTAGGAGATGTATACCATTTTGTGCACTACAAGAATGAGAACAGAAGAGGGAAGAATGTCTCTTGTTGTGCGCCACTACTATACAGATGGTTTATGTCACACCTTTTTAAAGTTGGACCCTTTGTTGATACTGCAGCCCCAGTTGATTGGTCAGAGAGGATCATGGGCTTGACATCGGAGAATATTGTTTGGTTCAATAGAGACTTGCTTGGGAGTGATATTATATACAGCTGTGGAAACTTTCCCAATGTTCCTTTGATAGGAAGGAAAGTTGGTGTCAATTACAATCCTGCTCTCGCTGTTCGGCAATTTGGATATGCTCTGAAAGGACCCCCGAGGGAGGAGGAAATACAGGAATCTCTGTATTTCACAGTATCAGTTGACAGTGAGACTTTGGCCAGGTTGGAGAAAGCTTGGAGTAACATTCATTGGAAAGGAAAGCCTTCCTTGGGTAAAGGTGGCTGTAAAGCCTATGGACCATATGTTGAGTGGATTCAAGAGAGGGTTGAGAGATTTTTGTTGTCCTTTCCGGCCAGAGAGCCTTTATATCCTTTGATAGTTGAAGAACCGACAACAGTTGACATTCAGAAGTATAATCAACTGTGGGTCGAGAAAGAAGAGCAAAGCAAAGTGAATGAAGAGCTAGAAAAGGAGGTTATTCAGCTGAGAAGCAAGAAGAATGAAGCCACCTACCTGTCCAAGATGAAAACAGAGACTCTGAACAAAATGGGGAGAGAATTGACTGAAGAAATTCGCGTCAGAGAACGACTTGGTCAAGATCTAAGGAGCATGGGTCTTTTCCCTTGTGTAACCGACTCCCAAACCCAAGATTTGGTTGCGATGACCTTGTTTTTTCCCTTTTCGTCAGGTTTTCTTTGATCGTTTCCTTTCCCTCTCTTTGGGATAAATAACCAACGATGGCGACTCTTTTGTCAGTCAGCCGGCCCTTTTTCGCAGTGATGCGACAGTGACTTATTATTTTGTATGTCTCAATAATTCTATTTTCTTCTTCTTGCTATGTCAATGCGTGCCTTGGTTCTTTGTATATTAATGCTTGTGTGATGTTGCTGGCTGTTTCTACAATGTGTGTGAGTAGGGTGAATATCTACTGGTGAATTTCTAGTTTTTTTTGTGACCCTATGAGGTTGATGTGATATGCCCCTCGTGTGTATGTTATAATCGTTTGTAGATGTTCCCCTCTACTCTCACTGCTACGTCTCCTTACATAAGCCATAAAACATTGATTTCGAAATTGAATGACGATATTGTATCAAAGTCTGTTTTGTAAAGAATTTTGATTTGTTTGGAACATGTTTGGAATCGGTTTTGGGAACAACATAGGCTATGATTTCTTGTCTTAAACATGTTTGATTCCTTGTCAATCTTGATGATTTCTCCTGATGAATACATGATAATGATAATTTGGTTTCCATTTTTGAATTGATCCTATTTGAAACTTAGAGATTTCCATAACTGCTCTTGATTTCCTTCCTTAATTTGTTGCTATTGAATTCTAATTCAAAATGTTTACCATGTGTGGAATAAGGATAACATCGAAGGTTTACTCTAGCATCCTACCACTACTTTCTTTACTAACATCTTCTTTCCTAACATTACCATATTCTTGTAACATAAATTTTTTAGGTCATTCATGAGGAACAACACTGCATATCCAACCAAACTAACTCATTTTCTATACAAGGCACATTCCTGAGTTTGGAAGTTCAATTGAATCACAGTTAGCTTCTTCAAATGGGACATCAAACATAGCAACAGAGTTGCACCTAGCTCTCTCTCTAAGTTGTAAAATTTTATAGTTTTCTCATCGATTCATGTCGGGATTGAGATTAGTGACAAGAGTTGTACACTTTTCATTTGTTCCAGGTATTCCAGGAGGAAAATCTTTCCCTAAGGCAACGACAACAGTTGTAGCATTGCCCCATCTGTAAGGATCTCACGGCGCGATTCTCGCGAAGAGATCGTGCTTATGTTGCAGGATAGCAGAAAGATTTTGCAAAGCTTGCTTGCTTCAAAGAGAGAACACGCATGGAAACTTCTATTTCGTTGGTGTCGTTGCAAAGTTTCTCAAATGGAAATGGAAACATTAACAAAAGGGGGCTAGGATCATTTCTTTTCCCAAAATACAACTTGTTTGGTTTTCTTCCTCCACGCATAAGAGTAACACCAGAAATTCCTGCTCCATTCATGATACACGTTTAACCATCTTTCCTTCTCAGTTTTTTATTTATTTTAATTCTTGGACTTGTAACTAACTATGCACTTTAACAATGTGACCTGTATTGCATCTTTGATATTTTTATCATGTACTTTGGCATTGGCTTGTATGAGGAGAACCTTTTAAACCTTGTATTTGGATTCTTATGCTTGAATTGGTAGTATTGAATGGATTATGACCATGGAATTAAAGCTTGAGGAACCAACGTCTTGAAATAATGATAAATTGAATTTGTACCCTTAGTCATTTTGAAATGGAGAATGAATTTGAAATGGTAACTTGAATTTGTAACCTTGACATTAAGAAAATAATATGAACATGGAGATTGAATCAAAATATGAATTTTCGGAATCTTGTGTTTTTAATTTTTGAGTTTGACTTGTAAATAACTCTCGAACCCTTTTGAATTCTTAAACTAATGTGAGCTTTAAGTTCTTGTATTTTGTAAAAACTTTAACTCTTATACGCTTTGCACCTTGTAACTTGAAATGGAATTTTGCAGGGAGAATGACTCCAACTTGAATTTTAAATGGAGAGAATGGTGTTAGAATTTTTATGCTTGAACTTGAATAGCATGATAACTTTAACTTGAACTTGAAATGATAATTTTGAACTTTGTAACCTTGATTTTCATGTAACTCTTAAAAAAATGGATTGTAACTTGTATTCTTTCTTGAAATGACAATGAAACTTGTACCACATTTTTAGTCACCCATTTTTCTTGAACTTCAGCTTGAAAACTTCTTACATAAACTTGATTTAAGATTTTTTTCTAAACTTTACCACTTCAAAGCATACTGCTCACACACTAACAATAAGAAAATTTTGAACTAGTTTCCTTAAGTCAAACAGGAACAAATAATGATCCAACTTCATGGATAAGAGCGAAGCTAAACTTGATCTTTACTACCCGCACCACCAAAGTTTAGACGAAGACGAACTCAGTATACAAAACATCCCATGAGGAATCCTTTGAAAAAATAATGATACAACTTGTGATGCAAATTGCCACAAAAACCATAACCAATCTTCAAATGACCGTGTTCCACACCAATGAACTGGAAAATTCCTAATCCGCTTTCGGGTATACCCTGAAGCTTCTAAGAAACATTGAATCTAGTGCATTTGGTTGATGGTGCACTTAAAACTTGACTGACTAAATCTTGAGGCCCCATTTGAAGCAAATCCTTAATTCAATGATGAACAAACATCAAATAATAAAGCATAAAGATCTAGTTAGCTATGCAGGTATGATTGACCTAGAAATGCTATGTAAGACAAATGCATTAAAGGTGGGATCTTGGGGTTTAAATTAGGGTGTGCCACTATTTTTCCAAAAAACAATGAAGATTCTAAAAATGTGACAAGTACCATTAGTGTTTTTCCTATCTGATTTCCATCCCGTGAAATCAGACTCAGAGAATCCTGCAAATATACACTCTCAACCCTCAGTAAACCAAAGATTATGGTTTATTGTTCTGTTAAGATACCTTAAAATGCATTTAACAATCTTAAAATAGGATTTCTTGGGAGAAGCTTGAAATCGAGCACACACACATACACTAAAGATTATATCAAGGCAACTTGTAGTTAAACAAAGTAAAGACCATATGATACCGTTGTATTTGGTGATATCTATCTCCAATCCTTGTTCAACATTATCAATTAAAGGTTTAAAGCCATTGGTGTAAAGATGGACTTTGAAGCTTTTATGCCATACTTTTGAGAAGCTCCAAACACTATTTTCTTTGGAGAATGAATGTGTCTTTATCAGTTTGCTTTATTTTTTACGCCAATTAATAATTGAGTTCTCCATTAGAGACCTCTTAAACTCACTCTGCATGATGCTAGAAATTTCTCTATACAAAGTCTCATTAGTAGAAACGAAAATAATATCGTCTACATAAATATGAACTAAAAGAATGTGCTTTATTTTATGCTTTATAAACTTTAGTATCTACGGTTCCTTGATTAAATCCTTTCTTTAGTAAGAAGCCACTAAGGAATTAATACCAAGCTTAAGGAGCTTGTTTGAGACAATATTGAGGAATTGTTAATTTTAAAATATAGTTAGGATTTTCATAATCCTCAAAACTGAGAGAATGAGAAATGTATACCTCTTCACTTGTAAAATCGTTAAGGAAGTTTGACTAAATGTGTATTTGATGACATTTAAAATCCATGCAACATATGATTTTCGAAAGATGTTGAATCACTTTGAGACGGGATACATGACCATATGTCTCGTTATATTCAATACCTTTAGCACAACTTTATCCTTTTTCCACCATCCTTGCTTTATTTCTAATAACTATATCATTATCATCAAATTTGTTTTGAAAAACCCATATGGTGCCGATAAATATTTTATTTTGAGGACGTGGGAGAAGATCCAGTATGTTGTTTCTTTTAAATTGGTTGAACAATTCTTGCATAACAAGGATCCATACTTCATTAGTTAGAGCATTAGTGATATTTTTTGGTTCAATATGAGAAATGAAGGAGAAATAAATACAAAAGTTATTAACTTGGAAATGTGTGCTTGCACCTCTTTTAATGTCTCTATGAATGTTGTCTTACAGACTGTCTTTCTCAGTAATCCAGTCTTGAAGAATCTCAACTAAGGTAGCTTGTTTATCGTCCTCTTGTTCACTTTCCTATTTATCATTTTAACGTCGTGAATCTAATGAGGGTCCACATAGAGCAGTCAAAATGGGGTAGACCATAGGGGTCGGTTCGCCCAACCCAAAAATTCACAGGGCTTGGTGTCGCTACTGCGAAAATCGGCGCCGGCTGAACAGAAGAGTCGCCACCGTGCGTTATTTATCCCACGGGAGGGAAAGGAAACGCTCAGAGTAAACCTCGCACAACACGGGAAAGGTATGGTCGTCGCAACCAAAACCTGGATTCGGGAGTCGGTTACGCAAGGGGAAGGTATTAGCACCCCTCACGTCCGTCGTACTCGACGGGATCCACGCTTGCTTGGGTTGTCTACAGGAGGCAAAACAATCTATCTACGGCTGCTAAATCTAAACGGAAGGGAATTGACTCGATAGAGCGTCGCACTCTATGCCTACGTATTCTCAAGAGAGAAAGTCAGAGTCAACGTAGTTCGGGACTACGAGGAAAGTTGGCTCGCCAAGACCTCGCGTCTTGTGCCTACGTACTTCCACACTGCATGGAAGATCAGAGCTTTACGTAGTTCAGGCTAACTACGGCTAAACAAAGCATTCTCACACAGCAGTGAGAAAATCAAACTGGTTTCAAAGGTTCGGGGACCTATGGGCAAAACTACGGCTTGGTCTCAAATGCACTCGGGCAAGAGAGAAAAAGGGGTAACAGTTAGTCGTCAGCGGGAAAGTCTCGATCGCACAGCAGCGAGAGAACAAAAGATTAGTTGTCAGTGTGCTCGCTAGGATATCGCATCCCATGCCTACATATCCTCGTCTGGTACGAGGAATCAGAGCAGCTGTAGTTCGGCTACTATCGGGACCACAACTCAAATCTCGTTTTATTAACATTCTGAAAAATGATTACACTGGTTGAATACTGAAAATAAATCTCCTAGGAAACACTATCCTATCCTATCCATCTATAATGGAAAAAACCCAAATGGAAAATAGTCCCCTAACAAGTGAACATCTAAACTATCCCTAAAAGGTGTAAAAGAATTTCTATAAAAAGAATACACTCTAAAAAATATTACATCTAATATTTTTTCTCTTTTTTTCTTCTCTTCTTTGCAACTATTTTCTTCTTTTTTCTTTCATGCTTCTTTTTAAATCTTTTTTTTTCAAAATATTCCTCATACATTTTTTTCATATTTTTTCTATATTTCTTTTATATTTTTCTCTATATTTTCAAATATTTTTCCACATATTTTCCATATATTTTTTCATATATTTTTCTCCTTTTTCTTTTTTCAAATTCTTCTTTTCAATATTTCTTTCTCTACTATTTTTTTCAATATCCTTTTCTTTTGATATTTTTTCAATATTTTTTTCCTTTATTTTTCACTCCTAAACAAAATAAAGAAAAAAAATACAAAGGGGAGGGGTAAAACTGGTACAAGGGAGTACACATGATAAAGTTCATAAGGCCCAGCCCAACACAATCTATACACGCAGGGGGGTGTAAAGGTAAAAACGGATGATGCAATCAGTAAGACAGTTTTGTGAAGCCCAGCCCAACTAAATCCATGCTACAAGCAGGGGGAGGTGAGAAAGAATCCAGGGAGTGTGCGTGTAAAAAAAACGAGAATGGGCTTAGGCCCAGTTCCATCAACCAGGAAAAACGGAGGAAGGTGTGGGGGAAAAAAGAAAAAACTAACAGACTCTGGGCCTTGAGGCCCAAACCCACACTAACCCTAGTTCCCACCCTCACTGTTCACCCACACACGAACGGCGCTGTTCTCTCTTCCTTCTCCAACTCTCCTTCGTTCACTTCCCCTAACACCCTAAGCTCCCTCAATCTCTCAGATTCTCTTGCTCACACACCATTTGATTCATTGTAATGCTTAACCGGAAATAAGAAAGGACGGTGACAACAGCGATTGGAGACGACGATCCATGGAGTCGTGGTGGATTTCTCATCCACATTTGGTGAAGATCTCAGACGTTCTTGAGGAATTTCTGGAGATTTGAACCTGTTCTGGAAAAGCAAGTTGAAGGTTGACGAAGACGGCATGCACACGGTGGAGACTCCTTGAAGAAATCTGGGCAATGTTGAAGGTGGAGGATGCGATCTTGACAAAACTTGATCTGGAAATGGATGAGTGTTCTTCTGGAGATGAAGATCTGAAGACGAAGTTTGTTGAAGTTTCTTGAAAATCCTCTTTCTGGAAATCTGACGATGATAATCGCGATGAACAACATGGGGATGAAGATTCATAGAGTTGTTGATGAACGGTGGTTTCTGGAAACGGTTGAAGAAGGTTGATCGGAGGTTGACGAATTTGGACGATGATCGGTTGAATCTGGAATTTTCTGGATGATGTTGATTGGAGGAAGATGAAGTTTGTTGATGACCGGAGTGGGAAGTTGATCGGAGGAGATGGAGGTTGGCGGTTGAATCTGGAATTTTCTGGGTTTTAGATGATGAAGATTAGAGGAGGAAGAATGAAGGTTGATCGGGAACTGGGGATTTTTGGGTGTCTGAGGTTCTCCGGTGAGTTTGTTGGGGCGGTCGCCGGCCATGCATGCCGGCCGGGGAGGTTTTCAGGCGAGGAACGGTGGAGGGACGCGTGGCTGCGTGGGTGGAGGGATGGTGTGCATGCTGGACGCGTGTCCCACGCGTGGCAGAGAGAGAGGCTCGGTGAAATGATGTGGCAGCGTGAGAATGTGAAATGTGGGGTCCCTCGATTCAACACGTGTTCAGCTTGAATTTATACTGCTGAGAATCTTCTGGATCTTTCTGGATTTTGCTGGAAATGGAAAGAAAAAAAAACCAATAAACTGGGCCTTACGAATGAGTTTTCTGCAGAAATGGGCTTTGCCTGCTGTGAGGCCCACACGAAAAACATGGCCAAAAACTTAAAAACTGAATTGAATTAAAAAAGATTAAAAACCTGATTAATATCTAATCCTAATTAACTAACTAACTGATGATTAACCTAATTAATATCTAATAAGATCTCAATTAAACCTAACAAGAGAATTATCCTAATACTCTAATAAATCTCTAAAAAATTCTAATAAACCCACTAATTAAACTTCTATAAAAGAAAATTTATTATTAAAAGAAAAAGTCTATTTATTCTATTAAGAAAATAGTAAAAATCTATTTAATATCTAATATTCTAAGATCCCTAATTAAAATCTACTAAACTAATTAATATCTATTATTCTAAAAATGATTAAAAGAATGATTTAAATCTATATAATATCTACTAAATTCTAAAAATGGATTAAAACTATTAAAACTATTTTTAAAAACTATTAATATCCTATTAAATCCTAAAATGATTAAAATCTATCTAAAAAGAATTAAAACTATTAAAAATCCTATTAATATTCTAAAAATGATTTAAAAGCTATTAAAAATCTAAAAATGGTCAATAAAATCCAGAAAAATCACAATAATTTCCCGAGGGAACGAAAATAGCACCGAACGACAACTAACACCGCGAGAGCGCACCAACATAGCCGGTAAAAATAAACGGGCACTGAAATATCTCAAAAATACGATTCTACTGATTAAAAAACACCTGAGACACGAGACGAGAGCTGTGATCCCGATAAAATCAAAACAAATGAAAAATGCACTGTATGCGATATGTAGATGCGAATGCGGTCATGCGTCGAAACATCGAGCCAGATACGGGACCCGGTTGGTCAAATTTTAGGGTGCAACACTTGGGCCTATTCAAGCAGCTTGGACCTGAATGGTTGAAGAGCGCCCAGCCTTTGATCATTCAAAGGTAGAAGATGGTTGAATACAAATGGAACCCTGAAATTGACCAACCGCAGAAATAAACTGCACCACTGCTTGGGAAACGACATTCATCAACTGAATCTAACTGTTTACAGCAACCCACTGATCTCGTGCTGGGGATTATTTTCATCAGCCTGAAAAAGACTTTATCATTGCAGGGATAGAACTTTGTCCACGTCAGGACGCCTGCTTTGTCAACACAAAGAAATCTCAACCAAAACTCGTCCATGTTAGGAAAAAATCTCGACAACTTCGCTGGGGATACCTCGTCTGCATTTCATCAGCAACAAATCGTCCACGTTAGGAATAAACTATTCCATGTTATGAATAACACCGTCCACGTTAGGACTCACCCTTCCACGTAAGGAATAACCTTTCTTTCCACGTCAGGAATAAACACCGTCCATGTTAGGACTCACCTTTCCACGTAAGGAATAACCGTTCCACGTTAGGAATAACACCGTCCACGTTAGGACTCACCTTTCCACGTAAGGAATAACCGTTCTTCCCACGTCAGGAATAAACACCGTCCACGTTAGGACTCACCTTTCCACATAAGGAATAACCGTTCCACGTTAGGAATAACACCGTCCACGTTAGGACTCACCTTTCCACGTAAGGAATAACCGTTCTTTCCACGTCAGGAATAAACACCGTCCACGTTAGGACTCACCTTTCCACGTAAGGAATAACCGTTCCACGTTAGGAATAACACCGTCCACGTTAGGACTCACCTTTCCACGTTAGGAATGAACTTCTTCTTCGTCAAACTCTTCCATGTAAGGAATACGTCTTCTTTTGAATCTGTCCACGTCAGGACTAAACCCCTTCCACGTCAGGAATACACTCTTTCTTTCCACGTAAGGAATACTATCTTTCCACGTAAGGAATCACAATCTTTCCACGTAAGGAATACAATCTCGATTTGAATCTGTCCACGTAAGGACCCCAATCTTTCCACGTAAGGAATACGATCTCAATCTGTCCACGTAAGGACTCCAATCTTCTTTCCACGTAAGGAATAATATATCAATCTTTCTTTCCACGTTAGGAATGCCATCTTTCCACGTAAGGAACACCTCTTTTTCCACGTTAGGAATACAACTTTCCACGTAAGGAATCAATCTTGATCTGAATCTGTCCACGTCAGGACTAAACTTGCTTTTCCACGTAAGGAACTGAAGCTTCTTTTTATGAATCTGTCCACGTCAGGACTAAACTTTCCACGTAAGGAATACATCGCTCTTCCACGTAAGGAATCAATCTTTCCACGTCAGGAATGCTATCTTTCCACGTAAGGAATCAATCTTCTTTCCACGTAAGGAATACTATATCAATCTGTCCACGTAAAGACTCCAATCTTTCCACGTAAGGAATGCAATCTTTCCACGTAAGGAATCACAAACTTTCCACGTAAGGAACCCAATCTTTCCACGTAAGGAATACAACTCCGTCCACGTAAGGACCCACCTTTCCACGTAAGGAATCCAATCTTTCCACGTAAGGAATCACCATCTTTCCACGTAAGGAAACCACTCTTTCTGATTTGTCCACGTAACGACTCCCATTTCGTCTTGATTTGTCCACGTCAGGACTCACCCTTTGACTTGCTGAGGAAAAACTGGTCCACGTCAGGACTCACATCTCAACCTACTGAAGTAATAAAGCTTGTCCACGTTAGGACTCGCGCATCTTCGACTTGCTGGGGAAATAAGACTGTGTCCACGTCAGGACTCATACTTTGCCAACAACACGAATAAGGATAAATTTGTCCACGTCAGGACTCTCGTATCTTGTCATCACGAAGAACTATAAACTCGTCCACGTCAGGACGCACATTTCCATTACGAATAAAGCTATCTGCTGGAAATAAATTGTCCACGTCAGGACACCAACACGAAGAGTAATCCACTTTCGTCCACGTCAGGACTTCACACTCAATCAATACCGAGAACTCGAATCAGTCCACGTTAGGACTAACACATATCGTCAACTTGAGGAAATGTCCACGTCAGGACTCCACATTCCATCTGTTCTGAGAAATCGAACTTATCCACGTTAGGACTAACACATATCATCAACTTGAGGAAATGTCCACGTTAGGACTCCACATTCCATCAATACCAAGAACTCAAATCTGTCCACGTTAGGACCAACACATCTCGTCAGGAAGAAATGTCCACGTCAGGACTCCAAATTCCAACAATTCTGAGAAATCGAACCTGTCCATGTTAGGACTAACATCTCCTATCAATTCGGGGAAATAAATCTGTCCACGTTAGGACACCCACTTCTCTAGCACGAAGAAATCCCGTCAATATCGGAATAAATTGTCCACGTCAGGACTTATTGCTCCATCGATCCCAACCCACAAACTTCTTAGCACTAACGTGATAGCGACTTTGAAGCGGACTCTGCTGGGGATATTTGGGAACCAAACTACTGGATGCCTGCTCTAATAACCGGCGGTAGCCTCTGAAACTCTGATTCTTGAAACCCTTTGATGACAAATAACTCTGCTTGAGAATGAGGAGAAATTTTGCCTACTAACTCTGGCGGGGAAGACAAGAGAAATTTACACAAATAACTCTGCTCGGAGACAAAGAGAACTTCATCATGATAACTATGTAGGGAATAATGCCAAAGCTGACACTTTCGTTGAATGTCTCACGTCGAGACCTCGAATGTTTAGTGATTTATTTGAGCAAGATCTCCTTCAACCTGCATGAGAAACAACACTTGAACACAAGCGATTAGCCACCCTGGTTTATGTTTCAAAATGTATATGTTTGATAATGACGCAATGCTCCAATCGACATGGGAATGCTACACGTTTTATTTGGTGGATGCAAGTATGACCCTATATGCCGATGCCAATGCAGACTCGAACTGCTGGGATACAGGAACTGCTCCAGCAAAATAAATGCTGAAGACAATGCTGACTCCGCTGGGGATAACCAGATGCTACAGAATTATTCCAGCAAAATAAATGCTGGAAGAGTGAAGTCGACTCAGCTGGGAAATTGGGAACTCAATACCAATCACCTCACTGAAGTAACACCCTGCTGGGGAATATAACTCTGCTGGAGAATAGCAGATGCGCCTGGTATGATTGGACTTCTGCTGGAAAGTGAACGGTTATCACACGGTATTTTGACAAAATAAATGCCAGAGCGCACCAACTCTGCCGGGGAGAGCCTTAATCTTCGATTTTCACTGGGAGGAAAACACTTGCTGAAAAGAGAACTCCACTGAGGATGGGACGATTCTCTTGGGGAAAACCAACTGACTCCGCTGGGGGAGAGTAAATGACCCTGCGGGGAAAGGTAAACTGCCTGAATACAGCTCACCAATATTAACCTTCTGCGGCTAAACCACTCTGCTTGAGATAAGGAATCCTTCCGGGGGACACCGCACTGTCTGAATACAGTCTTCGATCTTGGAATCGTCAATTATGTTGAGGGTAAACGACCCTGCTGGAGAATGTCCTTCGAATAAGCTGCGACTAGCTGGGGAATTCGATCTCTCTTCAGTGAGGAACACTGCTATCTCAGAAGCGCTACCTGCGTGGGGGTTCACTTCACGTAACGATCAAGTTTTTCACCAAAACGCCTCTGGTCAGGGCGACATGAACTCTATTCCTTCTCGGAAATTTGCCCCCACAAATACCAACATGCCCCAGTCCGAGCATTTCGTCTGGAAAAGAAAGGCTAGCCATAGTGCTACTCACAATACCTTGCCCCTGAATCGGCACCAACCTCCTGATGAGGACTCTTCGATCTCTGTACCCTGACGGTTAGATCTGAACTGCTTCTGCACGTCAAACCCCAAAAGAATGTCCCAACAACATCTTTTGTTTTTAGGGTGTTCTGCCCCGGTCTTGCGATAATCTTTTGCCCCTGATCGACTGATTCGTGGAGTAATGCCCATAGCCGCGAGAGATTTGCCAAATCTCGACCCAATTGCCCCAGATTAACTGCTTCTCGGATGTATGACTTTGCTGGGGGATAAACGAGTGTGCCAAGTAGGTTGGACTTCTGTACATCCGTGGTGGGTCATACACGCCTGATGCTGGACAATATCCAGTCTAAATTCACAACTTCTAGTAAAAGGGTCACAATTTCCCGATATTCGTCTCAAACTTGAAGATTGGCTGGATCTGCTCAAGTAGCTCTGAACAACTCTGATGACACTGAGAAGAACAACTCTTTCGCCTTTGCTATGCCCCGGCCTGCAGGAACCTCTGTGGGATAGTCTGAAAATCTGTACCCTGATGGTTTAATATGAACTGCCCCAGTATTCTGAACTTCAGCGAGATACTTCGAATCGAACGCCTCTCGAATAAAGAATAATCCCTGCACTCTTGGGATGGCATGCCCCTGTCTGTAATGACTTTGCCTCAATCTGGTTCTCGGAAAGAACTCACTCTGAACCGAAAGCACCTTGCTACAATACGACCTTGCGGTGGCTTACCCCGGTGTTTCCCTTGATTCAACAACTATCAACATCGTGACTTACCCCTGAACGAGCATTGAGCGACTTAACCTGTCCTAATATAGCATTCTGGATGACTGCCCCTGATTGGCTCTTGAGAAGGTTTGCTTCTGATCAACTTCTGCCCCATAATCAACTGATGCTTCGGGACTTTTCCTCAGACTAATTGATTCCGAACTCTCGGTAAGTCCATGCCCCAGATCCACAGGGTTTCACACCATACGCCATTCTGATCCAGACTGCTGAATTATTCAATCCTGTTTGATTATTCCCTGTTGGGATTTCTTTCCTGTCAACTACTCACCTGCAAGTAAAATTGTTCAGTCCCGAATGGTAATTTTAATGCAATGTTTATGCAGATTTTGAAAATTTTGTGTTGTCACTCATTTACGTGTCATGATTGTGAGTGACGAATGAACCAAAGTTCAAACGTAGTGCTTATGTGATCAGTGAAAAACAAGGATGTGACTAGCAAGTCAAGAAGGAGTCAGGTTACTCAACCTTATCGTAATGCGCTTTCAGAATAAACCCTGCCTCAATTAGGTCTTTGAAGGGTTGTATCGTGGTCGGGTTCACGGTTCGTGAAACAAAGGATATTTGGCTCAAATTATGTTTTGTACCCACCCCTTCTATGTGATGATCTCCGATCCTAAAGTTCAGTTAACTTGGCACAAGCGCTCGCCTCTTCAAGAGGTATGTTGAATGGTAAGAACCACATTTAAGGAATTCATAAGGTTTTTCGGGAGTGACAGTTACTCCTTTTCGTTTTCGGTGTCTGTGTACACGACTTTGTGACTTGTTCGAGGATTCTTCTTTTGATATCCTTTCTTTTTCGTTCTTTTGATTCCCTAATTTTTGCCTGGACTGACTCCTTTTGAGTTCTTTTCGATTTCTTTTGAAGTCCAGCGGGACGCCCTAATTTTTGCCTAAGTATTAGCCTTCCAGCTTTTTCTTTTCTTTTTACTTAGCGGGCTTTCTTTTTTCTTTCTTTTGGAATAAAGTCGTGTGACACTGGTTGTCTTGATTGCTCTGAAGGGATTGTAACTGCCTTACTCCTGATTGGTGAGGTTTAACCACTGTGGTTGACGAATTACGACCTCTTGAGAGGCGTAAACTGATTGGTCCTCAAAAGACAACATGCCTCTGTAAGACTTGAATGCTCGGTCAAGCTAACTGACAACTACCCTGCCCCGGGTTAAGATGTGAGGGTTTAAAAATCCGAAAGAAACTCCTACTTCTCGGCTCGAAGTGGTTAACAAGGGATTCTCTTCCTTATCTCTCCGGTGTTTAGGGGATTTGAAACAATGTCTTGTACGTCATCGGTAAGGTCTTATCTGAAAGCATACGATCATCGGTTATGAGTTTATTTTCGTCATCCTCCCTCCAATCTTTGCTAGTCACAGTGATGCAAGTGGAGTGAAAAAAAATGCAAGTGTCAGTGCAATGCAGTAAATGAGCGACAGCGACATGATTAATTCAGAAAAAAGCATAGTCACTTTATTATTATCACCATTCGAAACATACAATGTTTAAAAGCAAGTAGTAACTAACAGAAAAAGAAATTACAAATGCAAATGATATAAGGGTCTGAGGACTGCTAATGCTGAGGGCGCCTGCCGGTCTGGACCACTGGCTTTTTGAAAAGGACCTGCGAGCTCAGACAGCTGAGAAGTTGGCATGAACAAACAAAACTCCTTCTGGAAAGGAAATGCACCCTTGGTCGATCAACTGTTGTACCTTCGCCTGGAACGCTTTACAATCTTCAGTTGCATGCCCTGGAGAGCCACCATGGTAACCGCATCGAACTTGGGGATTGTACCCAGGAGGGTAAGGTTCTGGCACGGGCTTGAGAGCTTTCGGTTCCACCAAAGAACTCTGGATCAAATATGGCAAAAGCTGGCTATACGACATAGGCACTGGGTGAGAAGGAGCTTTCCTCCGTTCCAAATTGTTGCGAGGCCTGCTCTGATTCTGACGCTGATTTTGATAACCTTGGTCACGAGTTCGTTGATTAGCATGAGGAGCGACATAAGGTCCTTGATATAGTGCCCCAGGCACGGTTGTCTGTTCAGTATAACAAGCCACAGGAGGTATTGATCTCTGATAAGATGAAGAACCAACAAAATTCACTAATTCGCTTCGAGGATATTCAACATTTGGCATGACTGCATTGATCACCACTTCTTCTTCACTCTGATAGTCACAAGGATATTCAGTTTCACCAGCTTGACCATATGAAGTAACCTGAATTTTCCCAATTCTTATGGAATACTCAAGGCGTTCTCCTAATGCTACCACATCAGAGAAACTTGACGGAAGTCCGAGCAATCTTTCGAAGTACGGATCTTGTAGGGAATCTACAGACATGCTTGTCAACTCTTGGTCTAACAGCGGTGGATGCACTCTAGCAGCAAATTCTCTCCATCTCTGAGCATACTTCCTGATAGGTTCATTGCTCTCTTGAGACAATTCTTGCAACTGCATGCGATGAGGAGCTATGTCTAGGTTATAATCGTACTGCTTTAGAAAAGCTCTGGCTAAATCCATCCATGACTGAATCTGATTTCTCTCTAACTGCATATACCACCTCAAAGATGCCCCAGTCAGACTATCTTGAAAGCAATGGATCATCAATTTGTCATCTCGCGCAAACGCAATCATTCTTCGGCAGAACATCATCAAATGCAGCTTCGGACAGCTATCTCCCGTGTACTTCTCAAATTTCGGCACTTTGAACTTATAAGGCAACACCAGGTCAGGAACCAAACACATGCCTACAGCATCCAGGTTAACAACATCTTTCACTTTTAGAGCTTTCATTCCTTCTTCCAACGCTCGGAGTCTTCTAGCCTTTTCAAGAGCTCTTGGATCTACCATCCCAGCCACTGGAATATCTCTTCGGTAATTCATCACAGGGAAAGCAACACCTTGATTGTTAACAAGAGGACGCTCATTTCGGGCAACAAACTGCTCATGTCGACCTTGGTTCTCAATAGAAGGCTGTACAACTTGGTCTGCAGTAACGTTGTTCACTTGCGGGAAGTCTTCCATAGAATCATACAGAGGGTTGGACGCCATAGTGAACCCCGTCAAGGTGTTAGGAGACTGGAAATGGACTTCAGACATAGCTACCAATAGTCTTCAGCTGACTTCAATGCTTGATTCTGCTCAAATCTACTCAACCCCTAGGTAGGTCTTCTGACAATCAGCAGTCGCTCAATCCAAACTCCGGGTAATCACCCTCAGGAAACAAAGGCTGGATCAGAACTCTGGCTAACTGGAGGATGGTATGCAATATGATGCGAAGATGCCTATGCAAATGCAATGCAATGCAACAAACACGGGATCACAGCCCCCACACAATCTCTGAATACTGCTGCGCTGCTGACGGAGTACGTTCGCTCTGAAGAGAAGACCACTATAACGGGTAGGTTGGAAGTCAAGGTTCCTGCAAGAAAAACCCCCCCACTCACAGGTGTGGACCTATATCTGACAAGGTACGGCATCCTATGCGGTCGTTAGCGTCACAGACTTTCAGGGTTGATGATACGATTCCCAGAAGGAGTGGCATCATCAAATCCTGAAGAGGCCTCACTTAGCTAACTTCCAAATGATCGGTTCCCAGAGTCGACAATCCAACTAACCAGCAACCCGAACCACCCAAAGGGTGGGACAAGAGGCCAACCAGAAGAACCTCGTCTGAGTGTAGATTTCGCGGGACACTAGGACATGCAAAGCATGTGCGCGCCCACTAATTTCTACTCTAAGTCTAAGGTGCACTCAAGCCCAGGTCCGGCTTTTCACTCAATCATAGAACACCCGTCACACCCCAACAGCAACAGATAATATCAATAAATAAACCCTAATAGACAAGCAAACAAGCGCTAGGATTGACTCTCTCTTAGGGGACGTTGGATCCCACACGCATAAGGAACTATCGCAGTCCTTAGCAGCTAGGGGACGTTGTATCCCCAGCAGAGTCGCCAGTTGTCGCTACTGCGAAAATCGGCGCCGGCTGAACAGAAGAGTCGCCACCGTGCGTTATTTATCCCACGGGAGGGAAAGGAAATTCTCAGAGTAAACCTCGCACAACACGGGAAAGGTATGGTCGTCGCAACCAAAACCTGGATTCGGGAGTCGGTTACGCAAGGGGAAGGTATTAGCACCCCTCACGTCCGTCGTACTCGACGGGATCCACGCTTGCTTGGGTTGTCTACAGGAGGCAAAACAATCTATCTACGGCTGCTAAATCTAAACGGAAGGGAATTGACTCGATAGAGCGTCGCACTCTATGCCTACGTATTCTCAAGAGAGAAAGTCAGAGTCAACGTAGTTCGGGACTACGGGGAAAATTGGCTCGCCAAGACCTCGCGTCTTGTGCCTACGTACTTCCACACTGCATGGAAGATCAGAGCTTTACGTAGTTCAGGCTAACTACGGCTAAACAAAGCATTCTCACACAGCAGTGAGAAAATCAAACTGGTTTCAAAGGTTCGGGGACCTATGGGCAAAACTACGGCTTGGTCTCAAATGCACTCGGGCAAGAGAGAAAAAGGGGTAACAGTTAGTCGTCAGCGGGAAAGTCTCGATCGCACAGCAGCGAGAGAACAAAAGATTAGTTGTCAGTATGCTCGCTAGGATATCGCATCCCATGCCTACATATCCTCGTCTGGTACGAGGAATCAGAGCAGCTGTAGTTCGGCTACTATCGGGACCACAGCTCAAATCTCGTTTTATTAACATTCTGAAAAATGATTACACTGGTTGAATACTGAAAATAAATCTCCTAGGAAACACTATCCTATCCTATCCATCTATAATGGAAAAAACCCAAGTGGAAAATAGTCCCCTAACAAGTGGACATCTAAACTATCCCTAAAAGGTGTAAAAGAATTTCTATAAAAAGAATACACTCTAAAAAATATTACATCTAATATTTTTTCTCTTTTTTTCTTCTCTTCTTTGCAACTATTTTCTTCTTTTTTTCTTTCATGCTTCTTTTTCAATCTTTTTTTTTCAAAATATTCCTCATACATTTTTTCATATTTTTTCTATATTTCTTTTATATTTTTCTCTATATTTTCAAATATTTTTCCACATATTTTCCATATATTTTTTCATATATTTTTCTCCTTTTTCTTTTTTCAAATTCTTCTTTTCAATATTTCTTTCTCTACTATTTTTTTCAATATCCTTTTCTTTTGATATTTTTTTAATATTTTTTTCCTTTATTTTTCACTCCTAAACAAAATAAAGAAAAAAAATACAAAGGGGAGGGGTAAAACTGGTACAAGGGAGTACACATGATAAAGTTCATAAGGCCTAGCCCAACACAATCTATACACGCAGGGGGGTGTAAAGGTAAAAACGGATGATGCAATCAGTAAGACAGTTTTGTGAAGCCCAGCCCAACTAAATCCATGCTACAAGCAGGGGGAGGTGAGAAAGAATCCAGGGAGTGTGCGTGTAAAAAAAACGAGAATGGGCTTAGGCCCAGTTCCATCAACCAGGAAAAACGGAGGAAGGTGTGGGGGAAAAAAGAAAAAACTAACAGACTCTGGGCCTTGAGGCCCAAACCCACACTAACCCTAGTTCCCACCCTCACTGTTCACCCACACACGAACGGCGCCGTTCTCTCTTCCTTCTCCAACTCTCCTTCGTTCACTTCCCCTAACACCCTCAGCTCCCTCAATCTCTCAGATTCTCTTGCTCACACACCATTTGATTCATTGTAATGCTTAACCGGAAATAAGAAAGGACGGTGACAACAGCGATTGGAGACGACGATCCATGGAGTCGTGGTGGATTTCTCATCCACATTTGGTGAAGATCTCAGACGTTCTTGAGGAATTTCTGGAGATTTGAACCTGTTCTGGAAAAGCAAGTTGAAGGTTGACGAAGACGGCATGCACACGGTGGAGACTCCTTGAAGAAATCTGGGCAATGTTGAAGGTGGAGGATGCGATCTTGACAAAACTTGATCTGGAAATGGATGAGTGTTCTTCTGGAGATGAAGATCTGAAGACGAAGTTTGTTGAAGTTTCTTGAAAATCCTCTTTCTGGAAATCTGACGATGATAATCGCGATGAACAACATGGGGATGAAGATTCATAGAGTTGTTGATGAACGGTGGTTTCTGGAAACGGTTGAAGAAGGTTGATCGGAGGTTGACGAATTTGGACGATGATCGGTTGAATCTGGAATTTTCTGGATGATGTTGATTGGAGGAAGATGAAGTTTGTTGATGACCGGAGTGGGAAGTTGATCGGAGGAGATGGAGGTTGGCGGTTGAATCTGGAATTTTCTGGGTTTTAGATGATGAAGATTAGAGGAGGAAGAATGAAGGTTGATCGGGAACTGGGGATTTTTGGGTGTCTGAGGTTCTCCGGTGAGTTTGTTGGGGCGGTCGCTGGCCATGCATGCCGGCCGGGGAGGTTTTCAGGCGAGGAACGGTGGAGGGACGCGTGGCTGCGTGGGTGGAGGGATGGTGTGCATGCTGGACGCGTGTCCCACGCGTGGCAGAGAGAGGCTCGGTGGAATGATGTGGCAGCGTGAGAATGTGAAATGTGGGGTCCCTCGATTCAACACGTGTTCAGCTTGAATTTATACTGCTGATAATCTTCTGGATCTTTCTGGATTTTGCTGGAAATGGAAAGAAAAAAAAACCAATAAACTGGGCCTTACGAATGAGTTTTCTGCAGAAATGGGCTTTGCCTGCTGTGAGGCCCACACGAAAAACATGGCCAAAAACTTAAAAACTGAATTGAATTAAAAAAGATTAAAAACCTGATTAATATCTAATCCTAATTAACTAACTAACTGATGATTAACCTAATTAATATCTAATAAGATCTCAATTAAACCTAACAAGAGAATTATCCTAATACTCTAATAAATCTCTAAAAAATTCTAATAAACCCACTAATTAAACTTCTATAAAAGAAAATTTATTATTAAAAGAAAAAGTCTATTTATTCTATTAAGAAAATAGTAAAAATCTATTTAATATCTAATATTCTAAGATCCCTAATTAAAATCTACTAAACTAATTAATATCTATTATTCTAAAAATGATTAAAAGAATGATTTAAATCTATATAATATCTACTAAATTCTAAAAATGGATTAAAACTATTAAAACTATTTTTAAAAACTATTAATATCCTATTAAATCCTAAAATGATTAAAATCTATCTAAAAAGAATTAAAACTATTAAAAATCCTATTAATATTCTAAAAATGATTTAAAAGCTATTAAAAATCTAAAAATGGTCAATAAAATCCAGAAAAATCACAATAATTTCCCGAGGGAACGAAAATAGCACCGAACGACAACTAACACCGCGAGAGCGCACCAACATAGCCGGTAAAAATAAACGGGCACCGAAATATCTCAAAAATACGATTCTACTGATTAAAAAACACCTGAGACACGAGACGAGAGCTGTGATCCCGATAAAATCAAAACAAATGAAAAATGCACTGTATGCGATATGTAGATGCGAATGCGGTCATGCGTCGAAACATCGAGCCAGATACGGGACCCGGTTGGTAAAATTTTAGGGTGCAACACTTGGGCCTTAAAATTAGAGCCTATATTTTTTAGTACTTTTTTAGCCCAACCTTAAAAATCTTGGTACCCATTAGGGTTAGCCCATATGGGTCGTGGGTATCCCATTAAGCCCCCATAGCTATAATTTTTTTTTAAAAAAATATATATTAATATTTATATTGTCTTACTCCAAAATAACACATTGATTTTTCTCACCTTAGTAAATTTTATCTCTATTTTATTCAATCTTTTTTAATCTTATACATTAATATAATCAACACTCTTTCCTTGTATTCTATTAGTTTCTCTTATGTTAAATATTCAAGTATTATTTTATACAATTTACACATGTGTTGTATTTAAAAACACTTTATAGTATTTATAAAAGATAATATGATACTGTTTACCGCCGGAATTGGTAAACAAGCGCTGGTCTTCCATATTTTTATATCTTTGGTTACTAACAGGATCGACTAAATTGATCCTAGGATATGTGCTTCTATTTGTTTTAAGTTTTATGATGTATGAACATTTTGACAATATTTTGCTGATTGGTTAAAAGTAATACTACAATTCTTAAAGAAGTGCAAAAAAGTAAATTGTAAAGTAAATAACTTCAAAGTAAATTTGCAGGAAGTGTAAATGACAAAATCTTAAACGATTCAATGAAAATTTAAAGGCTTAAATAGTCAGTTGGTCCCTGTAAGTTAGCAATTTTTTGAGTTTGGTCCTTGGAAAACTAGAACAAACTTTAAATCTTCTCAACAAAACTTCAAGTAAACTCAAATATTTTCTTCATTTCCAACATCAATGGTGACCAAAGCTAAGAACCCAAAAGATTCCAAGAAGAAAACATCTCTACCTCTAGTTCATAAGATTCTGGGTCCCAAAGTTGTAGGAAATCAATAGTATATCCCCGAACCTCCACTTGAAGAAGAGAAACGACGCATATACTAATCCCAGGTATTAATCCCTATTTTAATTTCTAGAAAAACACATGCAATTGTTGATCCTTTGCTAGAGATTAATACTAATGTTGAAAAACTTAGAGAATACTTTCCTACTTATCATAGAACTAAACCCATAGCAAGTAGGAAAAGATCTAAGGCTAGCATCAAAGTTGTGAATGTTGAACCAGGTAAAGTAGCTGATACCCAGGCAAAGTCCTCGACTAAGCCTACAGAGAAATCCATTAACCTATATTATATGAACAATACTCTTAGAGTATTATGCTTTTGTCCCTTGTCGAAAGACCTTGAGAATTACTTGTCTTGGCTGGCGAAGATAGAGAAAAATAAAACCCAAATTGGAAAGATATGGAAATCTTTGACATGATTCAACTGTCAAAAGCTAAAACAGGTTATTGCCAAACTATGTTGCTATCCTCCTTGTACTTTTGGGATAATACTCACAATAATTTTCACTTCCCTTGTGAAATGCTAACTTCAACACTTTTTGACATTACTGCAATCAATGGTCTTCGACCAACCGGAGACGCTTTTGATCCCATCCACATTATTGAGGATACTATTGGCATCGATGGAAATCGAGCCACTTTTACCCATTACATCTATGACCACCACAAGAAGGAAATTGGAGAAGTTTTTGATGAATAACATATTACTTTTCTCGCACTGTGGTTATCTCGATGTGTTTTTTGCTCGAAGTCTCTACAAGTGGAAAAGAAGTTCTTAACTATGGCAAACCAAATAAATGTTGGTCACAAGCTCTGTCTTAGCTAAATGATCTTAGGTTCTCTGTATGAGTCTCTAGGAGAAGGTGTCAAAATCCTTAAGAAAATCCAACTTGGATCGAACCTACTACTAGCTGGCCCATTTTGGTTGCTTCAACTATGGCTAAATGCTACTTCCGAACCTTTATTACCAACCCATAACATAATCAACGAAGAGGCTGATGAGATCAAGAATAGAAGGGTCGAAGGGACATGCCTCGTCCAATTAACTCTTAGTGGCGAAGAGTTAAATTTGGAGAAGACTTTCACTGAATATGTAATGATGTATGCCAAGCGCTACAATTTTACTCCCTCTATGGCTCCCTTTTCCAATAGGAATTATGCCCCAGAATGGTTCACTAGAAAATTTCTAGCTCCTTCGAAAGATCAAGAAGCGGAATCATTGGCCATATGGGAAGCCTTTCTTACACCGAAGTTGATAGCAACAAGGCTCAGACCTTCTAAGAATCAAATCATCCTTCTCAGCTACCAACCCAATCTTGTCTCTCGACAGTTTGGACTTAATCAAGTTCTACCTAAACCAATCTTCCCAACGAAAAACTCTATTATCCTTTACAACATGTACCATATTGAGGCTGAATGCAATGAAGAAATGTCTCAGTACATTGACGTTACTCAACTCACCCTCATTCCATTCAAACCATTATACCATTGTTCCCAAGAATATGATACTTGGTGGAGACATTACTACTCCACATAAATGTTCGACGTTAATTCCTTTACTCAACTCTTAACAACTGCTTTTGCTTCTGTATAGGGCAAATCCAAGAAAGCTACTTCGACTCACATCAAGGAAATCCAAAAATTTCAAAAATACTTTGAAACTGCTTACAGACCTGATGACCTTAGTTGAACCATCTGTGAAGCAGCAGTTACTTTGAAAGAAAAATTTATGATGAAACTCCCCGATTTAAAATTACCTTTGTACGTTAAACCCGAACACATGTATGAGTTGGAATTTAACTTACATCCACCAAGATTCCCTCGACTGCCAATTGATGATTTTAGTGTGGCTTTTAGCCCTCATTTTCTCGATTGGTTTGTCTGTTGGGACTTCGTGAAAATCCTTCGACAAGACTATCAAAAGCTAGAAAAACGGGTGGTTCCGACTAAACACACTCTGGAAAGTTTCAAAGGACATCTTCATATTGGCATAGAGGATTTTCAAGTACTCTCTCTTATATATGAAGGTGTGGAGCAGGAGGAATTTTTAAATTAATTAATTATTTTTTTCCTACCAGTTTCTTGACATCCTTCATTACTTGTGGCATTTGTTTTGACCTGTTCTTGTTTTAGCTGTCGAAAGAAAACAACTAGAAAAAGGTCCAGCAAGAAAAGACTTCCAGTTCGACCAAAGACGAGGGTCAAGAAGAAGAAACAACCAAACCAACAACAAAGGTACACTTTGTGTTTTCTTATTTCGCTTGATGTATTATCTTTATATGCTAATGTTAATGTTATTTTTAGGTAAACCGAAAACCTCTTCCAACTCCAAAGAAAAGAAAATCCAAAGAACCTCAGGTCCAAGTAGTCGAATCAGATGATGATGACTTGTCACTAGATACCTCCAAAATGGCCAAGAAAAAGAAGACGAAGACTTCCGACGCCACCTCTCAACCAAAAACCAACATTATCAAAATCAAACCTAAGATACCTGTCACTCCAAAGGTAATCGAGGTTGATCCTGAACCTGCTACCAAAAGTACTCCTGAACGACTCGAGAGTGATAACTCCAGCCCTGCTGTAGAAGACCCTAAGGTAAAAAAATCTTACCTTACTTTCTTTAGCCATTTTTATCTTCGACTTAACATAATTCGAATCCTTTTACAGGGTGGCGCATGTGTCACTGCACACTCTAGCATTAAACATGCCATCCTTCGGAGCATCGACACTCTTTCATATCATCACACATCTATTAAAGAGTCAACGAAAAATTCTATGGGCAATGTAAATAAACTCGCTGAGCAGCAACAAGATATTTCGCCCCTAAAAGACACCACTCAACAATCTCAAACTACTGAATCCAACCAAGAAGATGACAAAGATGAAGAACATCAATCCATGGAAATTAAAGAAACCACATACATCCAAAACATAGAGGAAATTGTACAATACAAAGCTGATGACTCTTCGCCAGAAATTAACCAAGGCGAGGATGAATATCTGGAAGAAGATCAATCCCTATTTGACTATGTGCACAGTCCTCCAGACGAAGAAGAAGATGATGATGAGAACCAAATTGAAATTCCCAAGACTAACTCAACTTCTAAGTCTGTCAAGGATTTTAAGGCCCTTCGGCTGGTGCAATTGCTACTCTTTCTCAAGAAGAATTGGAGAATTTGAAGAAAAACAAACCAGCAAAATACTAAAGGTGATCATGAGCACTAGAGGTAGTTCAACTGATAAATGCTCTAGTTCTTCTACTGTCTTTGGTGGTCAGTCTACCCATGAACCTACTAACGAACTGCTTAAGAAGATCAAAGAGAAGGATTTTGATGTGGACTTGCTCAAAGCCTTAGAAGATAATCCTTCTGCTTGCTTTAGCATCAAAGACCTCTTAAAGCGAGTTGACATCTTAACTACTACTCCTGAAATCGCAAATGTCATTATGGAACTTGGGTTGCTCATTGATCATATGATTGCAGATCTCAACTGTCGAAGGGATGTTTTAACTAAAATTCAGAACAAAATGAACACTCAAACGGCTGAATGGGATGCTGCTACTGAATCCACCAACAAAGTTACCAAATTAGAGAAAACATTTGAGCAAAATCAAGAAGTCTTTGAAACTTGTGCTAGCAACATTGCTGCTTGGGAAAAGCAAATCAAAGAGTTGTAAGCCAAGATTCAAAAGACTAAAGAGCGTCAAGAAGAAATCCAAAAGGTCTGCCGCTAAGAGCTCGACAATGAGATTTCGGTAGGGGTACATCACGTCGAATGGGCCCAGGCTTTGGGAGCAGAAATTGACACCCTTAACTCTAACAAGTTCATCATTGACCGTCGCCTCTTGCTCTTGAAAACGAAATATGAATGAATGAAGGCTACCCTTCCTTTCTAATTATCTTGCTTGCTCATATTTGTAACTGCTTGACTCTAGGATCTTGTAATGTAATGACTTAGCCATTTTTGCATTTAAATTTAATTACCATTTTGGCTTCAATATTGCATATGAATCACTCTGTTGACATCTTAAACTCCCGAAGCGCGGGCCTATATTTTTTTCAAATATTTCCCATTGACTTTTAGGAGTATTCGATCTTGAACCAATTCTTCGATCTCATACACATTGTTAGAAAACACTTGGATAATTTGGAATGGAACTTCCCATTTTAGGGACCATTTACCCAATGTCCTATCTTTTTTATGCATATGTAGGATCACCTTCCACACTAAATCTCAAATCGAAAATGATTTAACTCTAACCTTTTTATTATATGCCTTTTCCACTCTCTTCTTCTGCCTCTTTAATAATTTTAAGGCATTCAACCTCTCTTCGTATAAATCAACTAATTCATCCAACATTATATTCCAATATGATTCAGACGGAATTTCATTCTGTCTTTGAATTCTAGTTGATTGGAGATAGATTTTGACTGGCAACACTGCATCATGCCCATAAGCTAATCAAAAAGGCATAGATTTTGTAGCCTCTTTATGGGAGGTTTGACATGCCCATAAAATTTGGTCCAATATCTTATGCCAATTTCTTGGCTTTTTTCTCACATGTTTCTTTATTAACCCAATTACCACTTTATCCCCGGCTTCAACTTGGTCGTTCGCTTAGGCATAATAAGGCGTAGATGTTAACAATTTAAACCCTACTTCATTAACAAAGTCTTGGACTTTTCGACTAGTGAACACTGACCCTTGATTAGTTGTAATGGTCTATGGGATTCCAAACCTATAAATTAGGCGTCTCTGGATAAATTTGATCACTGCTTCTTGATCAACATTCACTAAAGGTATGACCTTGATCCTCTTAGTAAAGGAGTCAATGCCCACTAAGATATATCTATGGCCTTTAGAAGATGATGGTCGAATCTCACCAACCAAATCTAACGCCCAACCTCTAAAGGGCCAAGGTTTCACAATAGAATATAACTCACTTGTAGGAACATGTTGTATGCCTGCACGTATCTAGAATTCTTGGCATCCTTTGGCAAACTCAACGCAATTTTTCAGCATAGTAGGCCAATACATTCCTTGTTGAAACAAAATCCATTTCATATTATGGCCTACTTGGTGAGTGCCACATGCCCCACTGTGGACATTCGACAAAGCCAAATAGGCCTCAACCTCACTAAGGGATTTTAGTAAAACTCCATCAGGAGTATTTTTAAATAGTTCATTTCCCACAAGAGTATAACTCAACAAATGATACTTGACTTTTCGCTCCATAGACGTTGTTGGATTCTTCAAGTATTCCACTATTGGTTTTCTTCAATCTGCATCTGTCAAATTGTCGATAACGAATATCTCAAAGTTCTCTTCATCTGCATAGCCTAACTTCTTGGTTTCCAAATCCCTCGGAGACAATCTGGTCGCCATTACTTTCCCTCAAACTTCGATCTCATCTTCCCACTTTTCTTTAGAAAATTTGTACCCAGAAGCAATTTGAGCCAAGTCATTGACTTCTTGATTCTTCAGTCGAGGAACGTGTCTAATGTCTACCACTTTGAATTTTTTTAGTAGTCAATTTGCTATCACAAAGTACATTATTAAATTTTCTTTGACACATTTATACTCCTTTGTCAACTGTTTCACAGCCAATTCAGAATCACCAATGATTTCGACTTTAGTTGCCCCCCCAACTCTAACAAAATTTCAAGGTCGGCTATCAAAGCCTCATATTTAGCCTCATTGTTCGAACAAGGACCTTCAATTCTATATTTAAACCTTGTTGGAATTTTCTTAGGAGAAATAATTAATATCCCAATACCTGTTCCATCTTTGTGACTAGAACTATCCCAATATAATTTCCAAGGCTCAAGTTCCAGATAGTTTTGGGAGTTTTCGATTACACATTGATCGACTATAAAGTTTGTGACCACTTGCTCCTTCATGGACATTAAAGGCACATAAGTTAGGGAGTACTCAGTTAAAGCAAGTGCCCATTTTCCAATTCGACTGTGCAGAATTGGCTTAGAAAACATATGTTTAATGATATCAAAATGGGACGAAACATACACATCAACAAGCTTTATATAATATTTCAATTTTGCACATGAAAAATAAAAACATAGACATAATTTTTCAATCATACTATATCTAGTTTCTACTTTGTTAAGGACTCAACTAAGATAGTAAATGGCCCTTTCGACGCCACTTTCGTCTTCTTGAGCAAGCATGCTCCTTATAGTCATATCAGACGCAGAAATGTACAATCTCATATTTTTACTTCTACAAGGAGGCGACAAAATTGGATGATGAACAAGATATTCTTTAATTTTATCAAAAGCTTCCTGTCGCACTTGCCCTCATTCAAAGCCTTCATTCTCCAGTCGAAGTAGAGAAGAAAAAACCTGAATCTTGTCACTAAAGTTTGAAATGAACCTCCTTAAAAAGTAAATCTTTCCTAGCAGCGACTGCATTTCATTCTTTGTTGATGGTGCTTTCGCCTCCATGATGGCCTTAGTCTTATTCTGATTTCTTCTTGTGAAATACAAAGCCTAAGAAATCTCTAGCTTGTACGCAAAACGCACATTTGAGAGGATTCATCTTCAGACCGTGCTTCCTCATCCTTTTGAATGACTGTCCAAGATGGTCTATATGACTTGTTCCTGACACAGACTTAACAACTATATCGTCAATATAAATCTGCATAAATGTTTCTATTAAATCATGAAAGATGGAATTCATTTCTCTTTGGTAGGTTGACCAAGCATTTTTTAAGCCTAAAGGCATCACCACTCATTCGTAGGTGCCTAAAACCCATGGACATCGAAATACCGTTTTCAACACATCTTCGTCAGCAATGAATATCTAATTATACCCAAAGTATCCGTCGAGCATACTAAGGTACTTGTAGCCTGCAGTGGATTCGACAAGCATCTCTACCACAAGCATTAGATACTCGTCCTTTGGGGTCACAACATTCAGATCCCTGAAGTCAAAGCAGACCTTCAAAGTATCATTCTTTTTAATGACGATAACTATGTTAGCAATCCAGTCGACATACCTCATTGTACGTATGAACTTATATTTGATAAGTCTAACGACTTCTTGCTTTATCCAGACATCTCATCGTAATCCCAAACAAAGCAATCCTTGTACTCCTTCTAAAGCTGGATCACTTTGACTTTGAATTCTGGGCCAAGGTTGGCGCTTATATATATATATGTCGGTCTTTTAATTGTACTTTCTCCTAAGTCAATTTCCTCTAAGGAATCCCGCATTATCATTTTTATGTTAGGTGCCAGCGGGTCCCTTTTGAATCTCAAAGGATCATCGTCATATATGGCATCGAGCTTCTGGCTTTGCACTTCGTTTTGAATCTTATCAGGTGGCTCTGGTTTGAAGTCTACCCCAGGCCCCTTAAGGTGCACATCAGTTTCTTTGGCTTCGACAACCATATATTTAACTTCGGCCTCTAAGGCCGCTTTTAATCTATTTTCGGCTACATAAGCTGAAATCCTTTCCAATGTTTTAGACTCAGACATAGTCATCAAATTCATCTCCCCGTCCAGTTGGCTGGATGTCCTACGTTCCTTCAAATTTAAGGTCCTCTCCTACGACCTCTCTATCCCATCGAAACTCATAAGTTGGGTGTAGATGAAGGGAAAAATACACTGCATCAACATGGTTGAATGCAAAATCAGTGGGCCTGCATGGCGCAATGTTCGCCAGATTTCTGTCGAAATTCTGCCTATCCACATGATTAATTTAAGCCATAAAATAAATCTGATCTGCTTCGATGTTCTTCACTATGCCATCATTCCACCATATCAAAATCCTTTGGTGGAGCGAAGAGGGCACTGCTCTGATGTTGTGTATCCACTCACGACCCAACAACAGGTTGTAATTGGCTTTCGATTCAACAACCATAAACATGGTTAGCCTGGTAATGGTTCCAACTGTTAAATCCACCTGGATCACTCCCAAGGTACGTCCAATCTTTCTAACATAATTTGATAAGACCATGTTATGAGGCTTTAGGTATGTGTCAAACTTTTCAACCTTCTATAACATAATGTGCGACATTAAGTTCATGCCACTCCCCCATCCACCAGGATCTTATTAATTCCCATATTTTCTACCTTTCCTCTAACGAAAAGAGGTTCCAAATGAAATTTTATTGCTTTGTCTGACCTTTCGAAGAAAGAATTTTGCTCCTCAACACTGCCGTTATTCATTATGTAGTAACACATTGGCCTATGTCTGACCATTTCAACTTCCATCACTTCCTCAAACTCTTCAACCTCTGTAATTTGGTCATACTCCCTAGGTAACACTGAAACGACATTGCAATTTATGTCCAAAGAGGGCTTCGACTCTGTGTCGAAGTTGTCATTTATCATATCATCATCCACCGGTGGTAATTCCAACTTATCTTCAGATTCTTCCTTTCGAGTAGGGAAAATATTCCTCCCTACCGACTTCTTCTCTTTGCATTTATCCTTCCTTGAAGGTTGGTTCGTACTAGACTCTGCCATTGCCTTATCATTGGCCTTCCTTTCCGCTTTCCTTCTCTTTTATTTCCTTCTCCACTAAGACCTCGACATGGGGTTCTTACCCTTGTAATTCTCAGATATGTAGGCTTGTTTTTTTGACACTTGGAACTCCCTTCGATAGCTATTTCCTTGGCCTCGCTCCCCCTTCTCGGTAGCCTTCATCCACCTTTTTCTAGGAGCATCAACAGTTGGTTTGAAGGTAGCCAACATGTTCGCCTGGAGACTTAGACCTCCTTGCACTTGCCTTCAAAGGACTCCCCTTTTGTCGAAGATGTAGGGCCCGCAGGTATCTTTCCAGTTCCTTCTGCGACTATCCATCTGAACTCTTTCTATATTTTCAATAGCTTTATTGTCAAAAACAGACCTGCACCGAGGACACAACATCACTTCAGATTTCTTTGGCTAGAAACGATGAAGGAATTCCACCAAGCTCTCATCATTTTTTGGATATGCCACCCTCACTTGCTCTTCGCTTCGACGAGCGCTTTCTTCATCAGCTTCCATCTCAGTTTCTTTGTTCACTTCAACCATGTTGACTTTCAGACTGGTGCCATCAGTGATTTTCAACTTTTGCAATGTAACCCTAAGGCCCTCAGTAGCCTCAGTTACGTTACTCTCTTGATTGGAAACCTCACTAGTTTTGACTATAGCAATGTTTTTATCACATCCTTTAGACGCTTTGACCATGTTGACAATGGTCGGCTCAGTGTAGTGGGCATCTGCCACTTGGAGGGGGTCTGAGTTGATCTTCATCTGAGAGTTTTTGTAAATTTTGGGACCTTCAATCCCCTAGGAAATTTAGTTTGCAAAATATAATCTGATAACGGGGAAATATAGTTTGGCCTATGAAGGCCAATATGCACCCCATTTCGTACCATAATCCTTTCGACCATGGCAGCCAAGTTATTATCTCCTGCCATACCATCGTATCAAACTTGATGTATGACTTCTTTAGCATCTTTATTCCTGTTAACCATTACCATATTTGGCTCATGCTCCCTCAGCATTGGTTGTTTGACTCTAGGGGGGACTCTAACTTCTTGATTTACCGCATCTACACGAGGTGCATTCCACTGGGCTTGGTTAATGGTAGGATCCTTTTCAAGGATTTCCCCCTGGTTCTTGACCACCAATTCTCTTGGAATCTGTTGAGGTGCTTGTGAAACCCCAAAAAAGTATGCGATTCGAGTCATTTGCATTGCCAACTGTTGGTTTGTTTGGGTAGTGTTTTGAATCAAAGGATTAAATATTGTGCCAATTTATTGGGCAAGCATATAGACCATATCATGGTTATTTTCGTCCATTTGCTGCCTTAAAACTTTCGCCGAGTTTGTAGTGAAATTGGGCATCAGTTGGGCAGAGAATCCCATCCCTGGGGGTGGGTTAATTCGACCCATATTATTAACAGCAGATCCAAACCCTTGCGTAGGCGAGAAAGTGTTTACCATTGGGTCAGCAAACGTTGTGGTCACATTATGTAAATTCACCATCATCGAAGTTGGCATGCCATATGGCTGTTCGTGACCATTTAAAGGCATTGAAAATCCAGATACATAAGGCCTGAATACGCTAGGTCCTAATGGAGAAGGAGTTAACAATTGACCCCGCGTCCTCATAGGAGATAAAATTGGTCCACTATGAGCATTCGGCGGAATGGTCGTCGTACTCGCCATGGATGGAATTGCTTCGGACACAAATGTTGTTGTCGTAGTTTCCCTTGTTGAAATAAGGGGTTGTTCTCCATTTTTATTTGGCGGATTCGTCATCCTTCTTAAGCATCTCCTTCTTGGTATTGTTTCATTATTGGTGGCTATTTTACCACTTCTCAATCTCATGCAACAAAGTTAAGAGAAACACAAGAAGTGAAGAACTTCAAAATATTTTTTAGAAATTTGAACAAAAGCACTGGCCCCACTGGGCGTGCCAATTTGTTTACCGTCGAAATTGATAAACAAGCGTTAGTCTTCCAAATTTTTATATCTTTGGTTACTTACAGGATTGACTAGATTGATCCTAGGACATGTGCTTCTATTTTTTTTAAGTATTGTGATGTATGAACATTTCAACAATATTCTGTTGATTGGTTAAAAGTAATACTACAATTCTTAAAGAAGTGCAGAAAAGTAAATTGTAAAGTAAATAACTTCAAAGTAAATTTGCAGGAAGTGTAAATGACGAAACCTTAAATGATTCAATGAAAACTTAAAAGTATGGTGGTCACACGTACATTTCACTCAGTAAACTCTTTTCTCAACACACACAGATACTTTAAGTAAATTTGAGTTTTTTTTGTACAATTTTGAACACACGAATCCTAATTGCTAAGACTCCTATTTATAAAGAATAAAAAATAACAGTAATCTAACAGTCTTCTCGTCAGAAAATGACACGTCTTTGATTTGCATGCATTACGCTATTCAAAGCTCTCCACGCGTCTTCAAGAAACATATAAGACCAAAAAACAGTTATCAGCCTTATTTTTAATTGCATTCATCGAACGCTACTTCAAACAACTCCGTCGAAATCAAGTCTAGACTAAAAAATATTTTTAAGTCCTAGACCATAGCTTCCTTTATGCAAGAGTATCTCCGACTAGGTTTTCAATATTTTTTCTGTTGAAAACAACATATTCTTTTTCAGAATATCTCTTCAAATTTCACTAACTCATCTCAACTATTCATGTGCGTCGAAATTTCAACCAATAAATACTTAAAAATTATTTATGTTTAAAATAATATAATTTTTTAGTTTCATTTATAATAAATATTATGAAATTTTTATTTTAATTTGTTATTAAAAAAAATTTTATTTAGGGTCTAGTAGCCCGAAGCCAATTTAGGGTCGGGCTCAGGTAGTAATTTTTGAGCCCATATTATAATAGGATTTTTTTTAGCCCAACCCTAAAAAGCCTGAGGCCCGCCAGGGCCAGCACATTTAGAATCGATATTCCATTTTGACAGCTCTAGATCCATATTTAAAGTGTCATGTTTGATTAAGTCTTCCGTGACTATTCTTGATACATCAAAATCATACCTTTCTGCATCTCTAGGGGTTGGTTTCATCAAATTTTACATGAATTGATTCTTCAACAATAGAGTTTATATTATTGAAAACTCTATAATCTTTACTAGATAAAGAAAACTCAAGAAAAATACCTTCGTCGACTTTAGCATCAAACTTACCTAATTTGTCTTTATAATTAATTAAGATATATAAAATATTTGCAACCAAAAAATGCATAAGTATGAAGTATATTTCTTTCTACATATAATTAAATCATATAGGGTATATAAGACGTGACAAGTGATGTTAACCGCGTCCGTCAAGAAGTATTTAGGCAGACTCATCTCATTTATCATAGTTTGTGTTAGGTCTTCTAAAACAGACTTTTACGTTAAACAACGCCGTTTTTTTTATGGAGTGCATGAACATGAGAAGTTGAGAGTAATGCCATTTTCATCGCAAAGTTATTCAAAGTGTTGATTAAAAAATTCACCACCGTGATCACTTTTTATAGTGATTCTTTTCAAATTGATATGGTTTTAGACAAATTTAGTAAATTTAATGAAAGTTTTAAAAGTTTCTTCTTTTTGGACTAATAGTAGAGTCAAAGTGAATCTAATAAAATCATCTACTATCACGAATTCATAGTAATTGTCTCCTATACTTATAGTCCTTGAAGGACCAAAGAGATCTAGATGAGAAGTTCAAGAGATATAGTTGTGGTAAAATATTCTTTTGATTTAAAAGATATTTTCTTTTGTTTATGTATCGCATAACTCCTTTTTTACTTTTCCTTTTCTCATTTTTAATATATCCTTTTTCACTACAATATTATCATATTATTTCTATTCTTCCGAGTGACATAGAGGTTTTTTAAAACTTTTCTCTTTATCACTTGTACTAATAAAAATAATAGGTAGGAGTTTTGAAGAGTTGTGTTATTTGTACTTTTAAGCTGTTAATTTAATTTTTAAATTAGGACAAGTATAATACTCAACTAACTTTATTTTTTCTTTTAAAATATGATGACAACACAACCGATCATTCACATGAGATTTATAATCCTCTTTCAAAAATTCTATAACACCTTTAAATTTTAAGATTTCTTCTTCAAATTTAAAAATTATTTTCTTTTGGAGGGATATTTCTTAAAAATATTTAAGGCCTCGACGTGCTTAATTATGTTTAGGTGTAACCAAAGTTAATTTAAATTTTGGATTAATTTTACAACAATGATATTTTGACATCTCATATTCTCTTACACTCATTTAATATTGTTGTTCGTGATGTGAAATTTAAAATAATTTTGTTAAAAAAATGTTGGAAATGCTAATGCTATATATGAAGAGAGGTTTAGACAGATAAGATAAAAACATTTGAAGATAATGAATAGTAAGAACAAGATTATAAAATAGATAAAGATAATGGAAACAGAAACAGATGAAGAGGATACAGATCTCAATGTGAATATGCTATGCCGCAGGTCAAGGTGCAGAAGTTCACTTGGGTAGGTGAGAGTGAATGATCAGCAATGCCAATGGATGAGTCCAAACGATGAACTATACACTCTCCCGTCATTCAGCTTCCGAGTTTGTTTCTAATTTCTACGCGACAGTGACCTCTTTGAAAATGACACGTTCCATGCACTCACGGGACCCATATATCACATGGGCATAGCTCTACCAATATGGGTATCAAAGCAGGGATGACCCACATGTACTGTAGGCCCATATTCTTTTCTACTCTAGCTAGTTGTAGTCTATGTTGCAGTGACGTCCAATAATATATATATATATATATATATATATATATATATATATATATATATATATATATATATATATATATATATATATATATATATATATATATATATATATATATATATATATATATATATATATATATATATATATATATATCAAAGCTCTAATGTATATAATCATATCATATTTGAATTTTAAGGTACTTTTCTCAAATTACACAATTTCACTTTATTCATCTTGAACTGTGTATCTGATTTTGACGTTGGAGTGATAACCTTGCAAATCCACCTTACACCACCATACCAGAGATCTGCATCACCGATTCCAGAGTCCTACATCATTCGTTAACACCAATTTTAGTTCCAATATGGAACAATGACGCTTTCTGTGTGAATCAACATTGAATTCTTGTGAAATTCCATAATCGAAATCCATTTGGTCCAAAGTCGATCCGCAAAGAAATCGCATCCAAAGTTCATTTCTTCTAAAATGTTACGACGAGATGAATCTTCCTCCAACTTTCCTGATGTGTCTATCGATCCTGAAGACCATAATTGAGAAGATCCATAAGGAAACCATAGGACGAAGAATATCCCTTCAATAGTGTCATATCTCACCTTATTTGAGAGGGAAGCCAAAAGAAGCAACTAATTGCGTTTTTGTGGTCGAAGACATAGGAATCCGCTGCGAATCTTGAATCCTTGGAACAATGAGCGTATATTGCAGAGTCAAGACCTTGATCTATCAAATCTATGTACTATATTAGTTTGAAAAGCTTAATCTACATTGCAAATTGACAGGATCCGAAAGTAGATCGAGGCAAACACAAAAGCAGATCTCCTACGCACTAGCCAGAATAAACTGATAAAGGAAGCAGATCAGTTGAGTTAGCTCAGATCATTCGGCCAAATGAACATATACATGTAGCAAAGAAGGTGTTCTCTAGAGAAAAGAAAGGATTTCGCTACTGCAGTCGAAAGACTGTTGAAAACTGATTCCATCTTATCATACCCCAATTTTGTCCAGACATTTTTAAGCCTTTAAGAAACCAGTTTTGTTGCGCTTAGAATAAATTTTCAGTTTTGCATACAGACGAGTTGAATCAATTTCTTAACCGCGCGTAAAATTAGAGAATAGTGTTTTCATGTTTGGGTCTGCAACTGTCTATTTACTGAACTAAATCATGTGAATGCTAGCTTGGCACGCTCATTTATTTTGTTTTCTCGTATTTATAAGAGTTCGCATTTTGATCAGTTTGAGCATTTTCCTCCAAATATTTTTAATTGCAATATCTGATCTGTGACTGTCTATTTTACTGGACTATATTGTGCATAGTTTAATCTTGTGTGCTTACTTAATTTTTAGCATTTTGCGCGGGCTCGCATTTTATGCAATTGGTTCCTTTTTGTGTTTAATTTTTTTAACTGAAATAATAAAAAACACAAAATAATAATGATAACACTAATTCTTTTTAATACTTAATTGAAATAAAATATCAAAGGGGTAAAGTTGGAATAATTAAAATTAGAAAATCCTATTTATAGGGTATAAATTGGAGAGATTTTGGGACAATTAATTGAGGGAACCGCTACCTCTCTTATTTACTTTCTCACACATCCAAAAAAACAAAAAAAAAAGGAAAAATGACAAAAGAAGAAAAAAAAGCAGAAAAAGAAGAAGAGATTCTTCTTCTTCTTCTTGAGAAGGTCACCATACAACTCCCTCTCTATTTTCTTTGTCGTTGATACTCTTTCACCACCTGGATTATGCCGTGCCGCACCAAACCACTCATTCCATCAGACCTTCACTGAGCCACCACACACAACATCACCTGCTCATCATCTATTCTCTCCCACACAACAACCTTCATCTCTTCTCTCCCATACAACAACCTTTGTCTAAGCTCCCATAAACCATCGGTGATCCACCTTCATCTCTTCTTCCACACACCACCATCAACCTCTCGACACACACACACTCTCTCTCAACCTTCCACCGTTGATTTTCAATAACGTCACGCTGGTTTCCCTTCAACAAAACAACTCAGTCACTATTTTCAGCTACAACTATTCGTCACTTTAAAAAACAAAATTATGGTCTTCTTCATCCGACCACCACTTGCCCTTATGATCCGCTCTTGTGCACGAGTAAAAAATGGGTAATTAAAAACTGTAGTTTTGGGAAGCGACACTCGAGTTGTATTGCAAGGCCTCTTGTATTGAATTTTACCTATAGAAAGGAACAATGGGGGTGTTTAAGTTTCAATTAAGATGATGATAAACGATTAACAGAATTTTATGAACTAGTTAGTCTACCATTTCGGTTTTCGACTTATCACTGGTTTCTACCTCACCAATTCCCTAATTGGCTTCGATCTCTATTCAAAATCCCTATATCGATTGACAATTTCAATGGATATAATATTGATTGACACTCCTATTATCCAAATAAAGCAAACGATTTAAAGCAACAGGAATTAAGCAAACGTGATTTTAACATATGCAAATTAATGGAAAAGCTACATCAAAAGTGATCATACGAAATTAATCAAAACTATTCCATGAAATAATAAATTCATCAATTGAATTTCATATAACAGAATTGAAAGAGAAATAAAATTGAATTGGTAAGAGTAGAAACCTCAAAGCTTGATGGAAACACGATTCAACAGATCAACCGTAAGAATTAGTTCTCCATGGAATCCTAGGGGCTAAATGTTATAATTTTTGGGTAAAACTATCTAACCTAGAAATAGTGCTTCATTTTAGTTTAAATAGTATAACAAATCAGTCTAAAAGAGAATTTGAGCCGAATTACACGAATTCGGCCCAAAAAACTAATTGTTTTATTTAAGTGTGGAACTAAAACGAATTATATAAGTCTTTTACATTCCGAATCTACTTCTTACTTCAAAATGAAACTTTTAGCTTATCCTCTTAGCTTTCCAACTCATATTAGAATGCATCAATCCAATTCTTATAGCTCATGTTCTGACCTGCACATTGAGAAGGTGACAATAACTTTTTATTCATAAAATAAGCAAAACTCAACTTAACTTTTAAAAACCTATTAAAAGCAATTAAAATAAAGTGAGAAGTCATATAAAAGTCTTATCATAAAGTAAAATATAGTACATTAAAATACACTGATCACCTTCCATTTTCAAAATCACCACCACTCTACTTCACTGGTGCTCCACCACCAATCAATCGTTCATCTCTCTCCGCAACTCATGCTTGCAACCTCCATAGCTCCTGCTTTCGCCCAAAAAGAACCTCGTGTGTCTTAGTTCAATAACATCATCAACACAACAAAAATCATTGTGTCGCTGAAGAGTATACTTCCTGTTTGAAAAAGAAATCACCATGTTTCTGTTTAATCTCCTCACAACACCTCCAATGTTGCTCTCAACGTAGCAACAACAATCGTTAGTAGCGATTCAGATCAATATTCTTTTACATGGTGTTGTGTGAGTCTGCTTTTTTTGTTATGCGTTTAAATTTTGATTATCGATTGCTTTCGTATTTTGTTGCGTCTATGTTGGAATTTTTCTTTTTGATGTTGTAATGATGTAAATATATTTATTTTGTGCGTGTGTGTGTGTGTTGCTGCTTTTTTCGTTATGTTAAGATCAAATCCGAATGCATTACACACATTCGTTTGGTTTGTTCATTGTTAGATGGTTGTGCGTTTGTATGAAGTGTTATGTTTCGCAGCATTTCTTTGTGTGGCACATCTTCACGTGACAATCTGTAGGTGAGACCATAACTTTACATGATGTGTCCTTCTGTTAAATCATTTCGCGCGGGACGCATTCGAGCATGTTAAATTGATATATGTGTGTTACTTGTTGTCTACCATTTTGATTCGATCACGATAAATGTGTGTTGATTGTGATTATTATATGCACATTGTTTTTCTTGTCATTTTCTTGCATGTTGGCGTACGACATTGCATTTTGTATGATATGTGGCGATAAGTTATGCCTTCACGTGAGAGCTCAAAACCTCACGTTAGAATTTGTGCACTCGCATTAGAATTTGCGACCTCATGTTAGAATTTGTGCGCTCGCATTAGAGTTTGCGACCTCACGTTAGAATTTGCACCCTAGAGTAAGAACTTGCGACCATGCGTTAAATCGCGCGTTAACTTTCGTGGCAATACAATTCGTATCTTTACATTTCACCTTTGTATATGTTATAATTTGTGTCTTTACGTTTTTACCTTTGCGTATGTTAACTCATTCGTGCAACGCGTTACTTTTCCATACTTTGGGGATACCTTTAGATATTTTGCGTGACATTACATCAAGCCTATTTTCACAACTCGTCAAAATCAATCTCTTAATAAAATAAGGTGAAACAGAATATTATGGTGCACACTCCTTTGAAACCCCATATAATTGACCCTAAGGAACACGCCCTAGTCTTACCGAGCGTTCGTCTTACGTCATAAAACACATTAAAAAATGGATGAAAAAGGACATTGTGGCGCACACTCCTTTGAAACCCCCGAATAATCGGCCCCGGGGCGTACACTTTGGTCTTCACGAGCATTCTCCTTCCATAAATAATTTTCTATAAACAATTGGATGAAAAATGACATTGGGGTGCATACTCCTTTGACACCCTAAATAATCCGTCCCGGGGAGCTCAACTTGGTCTTACCGAGCATCCGTCTTCCGCAAATAATTTTCTATAAACATTTGGATGAAAAAGGACATTAGGGTGCACATTCTTTTAAAACCCCGAATAATTGGCCCTGTGGCACACGCATTGGTCTTACCGAATATGCGTCTTCCATCTAAAATAAACTCAACCAATCAAACTTATTTTATTTCCTCCACATGACCGCAAACCTTTTCTTAAGCGAAAGATGCTTCGTCCATTCCGAGACGATGCAAACAACACTTAGTTCCTACCCTGCGTAACAAGTAAGAATGTTTTCCGCTCGAATGAAATGCGAACATAAATATATGAGAATCTAGATGGTGTTGTCCATTACGATACAATGCAAATCTTGAATTATCCATGTTCTGGGTAGAAAGCAATGTATTATGTTCGAATGCAACTAAACATCTTTCGCTAAAATCGACCAACAAACAAACATTTGTTGGAAGAACTACGTAGCTTTGAGTTTTCCATCGCAACTGTGGATACGTAGGAGCGAGATTCAACGTCTCGTTAAGCACCATAATAAAAAATCCAAAAACATATTTTTATTGCTAAGAACTACATAGCTTTGACTTCCTCTTTGTATCTGAGGATATGTAGGAGCAAGACTTGCAATCCAGTCAAGCACCCTAATAAAAAAAATCATTTTTAGTCCTTTTATTTTTTATTTCAATAACTAGAAGAAATCAAATAATGTTAAGCTAACACTCTATTCTCAAAACTAACTAAATGGTTTCCGTTGAGTACAACGGATGTGAGGGGTGCTAATACTCCATTGAATAATCGACTCCCGGCCTAAATTTGGTTGCAACGACCATTTTATTTTTCTTTAAGGGTTTTATCGATATTTTCGCTTTCCTTTTGAAATAAATAAACTTCGGTGGCGACTCTGTTATTATTTCAGGGGTGCAAATGCCTGATTATTTTTTATACTACAATAGTTGGCAACTATGCTGGGGAATCAGCTACTAGATAGTAAAGCCTAACTTAGCTATCTTTGTGATGAATGTTAGCTTTGCATTGTTTTCTTCTTGCCTTCTCTTGTTTTCTTATTATCTCGCATGATTATTATTTTGTTTATCTGTGGGGTTGAGAATTGCACTTTGAGTACAGCTCTATACCCGAGCTTTGGAAAAAGAGAAAAGGCATAAGTTAGAATGGAAGTTGCGTAGTGTTAGCCCCCGAGGTTGACACCTCGAATGAATAACATGAAGACTCCTCCTAGAGTAGATATTTTTATGTATCTCGTCATGAAATGGCTTGCCCATTGTATGACACAGATCCAGCTAAGGTCCATGATTCTAGGAACCCATTATAACTTGTTTGAGTTTGGAAGTTCGTATTGTTAGCCTCCGAGGTGCACACCTTGAATGGATAACACAAAGTCTCCACCTAGAGTAGACATTTTTAGCGAATCTCTTCATAAAATGGCTCGCCCATTGCATGACACGATGTTGACTGAGGTTTGTGACTCCAGGAACCTTTAATCAAAACACCCTAGAGCTAACCTTTGGGAGGGGAGGGTAGAAAAGCTTAGAACCATCATGACATAGGAAGTTCTCCTATATAGGTCATTCTATTATTACCTGTAATAACCAAACCCACACATGACATTAAATTGAAAACAAGCATAACATGGCATTGCATTTTTTGTATAAAAATAACAAATTTCATGCATCTGCATTCATCAGCACGCATGCACATTTTTTCAAAAGAACAAAAATATTTATTCTAGCCTTTGTCCATAACCAGCAAGTTGATTCCCCGACACCCATATTAGACTCAAAGTAGCTCTCGAAGGATCATGGACCAGTTGGAACAAAACCATGCTACGTTAAGAGAAGATGTTGACTGGGTGAAAAACAAGCTAGACCAACTCGTTGAGGCCATTTTAGCTTTGAAAAAAAAAAGGACAACATTCAACTAACTAAAGTTACTGAGAATGTCATTCCACCTCAAGTAAACGGTCATACTCAACCTCAGCCTGTACGGATCATAGTTAAGAACCATGTTACGCAAGAGCACCCAACTATCAGAGATGGGCATACCTCGACTCATGATGTTATTGATTATCATAGGTTTGCATTCTCCACACCATATCCCCATTGGGCAAGCCCGATGGTGAATACCGAAGGACCACGGGATGTTGAGGCTTCTGAAAGATATTGTGTAACACCTATAATTTATTTTAATATTTTATTAGAATATTATATTACTAAAAAGATGCATTGTGTGATTTATTTAGTTATTGTGGTGTTTTTGGTATTTTTGAAGTTGTAAGGTTATTCTAGTAATTTTATAATTAAGGGAATTATATACTTGGTGAGTGGAGAAATGAAATTAGGCTTGTATTTAATTTATTAAAAATAATAAAATAAATTAGTATGTTATAATAATAATAATTGTTAGAATAATTAAAAACATGTTATTATATTAAAGATTTATTTAAGTGTGACAGAAACAAATATCTAATTGTATTAACTTGAAATGATTATTTAATTGGGACTAAAATAATATTACAGTGTTTCACCGTTATGGGAGAACGTTTAAGTAGGTAGTAAAACGTCCGAAAGTTTAAGAGTTGTTACTGTTAGGGAACACAACAATTATTGGGATTTTTATTATTATCAATAAATATAACTTCAACGTTAGAATTAGCACGGGGAGAACAAATACAATAGAATTTGGAAGCAACTTTGGGAAGCGATTCTGGTGAGTGAGGGAGGAACGCAGAACTTTTCAAAATTTGTGAAAGCTACAATTATTTCTCATAAAGTTCAGAAAAATGCATTTTTCTCAAAATGTCAAATAAGTCTTTTTTTCGGATGACTTATTTTTTCCATGAAATTCTGGCACGCAGATGCCAGATGTCGAGAAAATGTCACAACAGCTTGATCACACAAGAAAAAGATGCGGAAATTTAAATGACAGAAAAGTAAAATAAACACCAGAATTGTTAACCAGTTCGGTGCAACTCACCTATATCTGGGGGCTACCAATCTAGGAAGGGAATTCATTATGATAGTATTAGTTCAAAGATAAACTCGTCCGTTTACAACTTCTCGCCTAATCCCTACCTTGTGCAACTTCTACCTAGACACCCTCTAGATATGAGATCCTCTTCTCACTTCCTAATCAGTCACGATCCCAGTGACAATTCAACAACAACAAACAATAGAAGTAGAACACTTCCAAGACTAGACTTGGTCTTGCTTAAAGCTTCAATCAAGAACAATACACTATTTCTTAAAAGCTTTAGTATGGATAATGAATAATGAACAATCAGTCAACCTCAATGCATCAGAGATACATGAGTGACATACAATTAACAAGCACTAAACCCTAAATACCAACAAAAACAACGACTAATCCTTATTCTCAAAATTCTACACGATATACTCTCTCTACATTAATAGGGTTTTTATTCACTTTAAATAGCCTTCAGACCTAATGAACTTGGGCTCTTGAGGCGCACAAATAGCACCAATCAGTTTTAACTCGCTGCAAATCAACTTGCACAATAATAGGAGTAAAATATAAACTTTCCTAAAAAGGCTCAAGGAACCTTTTTATGAAAATAAACAGAATCTGTCATAACAGAAATTCCCACAATATACTCCCATGAAAGTCACCCGCGTGTGTTAGAATAAGATTTGTTCTTGACATATTCTCTTTTAATTTTGATGATAATGAAATTATTAAAAAACAATGGTTTATTTGATGTGTGTTTTATTTATGCAGGTTCTTGTTCTTGTACATAAATAATCAGAATTTGTTTTACTTAGACACACTTGGAGTTGCTTCGTTGCTAGCTTCTGGTGGCAGAGTCTGAAGAACAATTTCTAGTATGGTTTGACAAAGACTCTGAACTGAAGGCCTCAACATTCAGACGAGTCTCTACACTTAGAAATTGTATATCAGGATCTGGCACCATTCAGAGTTGGTGATAAAGCTCTGGATTATCCATACTACTGAAAGCAAGTTGTATTGTCTTATCAGCCTGTCAGCTCGAGCCTACAAGATTGTAAGGTTCAAGAAAAGATAATACATTTTATGGATGTCTACTTTCAATGACTCTATCAATATATAACCTCTTGAAGACTCAAAGGTTAAACGTGTTACACACTGGATTCAGAATCTGCTATGCATCTATCTTTAACATCTCTTGTACTATAGAGCAAAAGCAAAGACACTTGATCAAGTCACCTTCTCAACGAATAGTTTCTGGAAATGCTATATATATGGCTGAAGATCCAAGCTTCAATTTTAACTAGGATTCTTCTGTTGAAGGAGTAGCAAGATCAAGCAATTATCAACTCTATGTAATATGCATATTTTCTATGTTAGGTTGTAATTGTAAAAGCCTTAAGATTTTTTACCCCAGTATATATTAGAAATCTTAAGTGCTTTAGATCTTTTTATGGTGATCTCTTGTGCCTATGATGCTTGCATCATGTACACACTATTCTCTATTCCGCTGAGCCTTTAGTAATTTAGATTAAATCTCATTCTATGTGTTTGAGCAAAAAGTCTTGTCTCATTGGGATTCAAGCAACAAGTCTCGAGCTAAGATGCTTAAGTCACGTAAGTGTCATTGCTTAAGTGCTTGATCTGTGAAAGTCTTATTCATGTGGTCTGATTGAGAAAGTGGGAAAGTCTATGTCTGAGGGGCGAGAGAAAGAAGTCTTAAGTGCAGCTTGAGCAAGGGAAGTATCAGTCTGGATGGCCAAAAGATTCGGTGGCTCGGCCAGAGGATGTGAGTAAAGAAAGTCTTAGACATGTGCTCTAAGTAAAGGGAATCTCAACCATAAGACAGCTGAGCAGGCGGCTCAATCAGATGGCGTAAGCAAAGGTTAAGTCTTAGACATGTGCTCTAAGCAAGGGAAGTCTCTGACAGTTGGTCTGAGAAGTTGTAAAAGTTTTATGCATAAGCATAAGCGATTGTATTCATGAAGTGGTTATAATGAAAAGCTCTTGTGAGACAAGGGATTGTACTAATCTCAGTTAGGGGAGGAACCAATATCAATCTTTTATGTCTTCTTTTGTTATTTTATTTACTTCTGTTGTATCTGCTGCCAAACGAATTAACTCAAAATCTGAACATCAGTTCTGATTCTGAAACTCTGATCAGAAGCTAAATAATAAGAAAATGCAAAACAAAAATCAACCCCCCTTCTTGTTTACTTTTCACACCTTCAATGCATGAATCAGAACACACTAAAAAAATCACACTAAAAATACCAAAATAGTCATGCTCTAACTTTTTGTTATAACATGTCCTAGAACATGTCACAACATCATGCAGAACATGATGTCTAACTGTCATGATAGAACATCTGGTTCAACATCTTACTAACAGCATGCTATTTTACCAAAATATAGTCAATCCAAAAAACACAGAACTTACAATCTCCCCCTTTGGTAAATTTGGGCTAAAACAACCTTAGCACACATCAGAGGTACACACAACGAAAACAAATAGAAACAATGAAACAAAGAAACAAAGAAACCCAAGTACAATCTTGTCACACCAATGACAACATAATGTCAAGACATCAGGTCTGACATCACAAACCAACATAAGCTACACGAGAACATGGAAGCTTTGTACAAACTACAACCTTGCAGCTATAAATCAGACAGGTATGCAACTCTCCCTATCATACATAACCAGTACTCCCCTTGAAGGGAAAACCCAAAAAAACATGAACATGAACTTATGCAAGTTCATACAGTGGAACCACGCAACAAAAAAACAAGCACAAGCATAAGTACACTCCCTCTGAACACCACAACCAATTGCAGAAAATAATGCATTCTCCCGGACACAATAAATGAAATAATGTCAGAACAAATAAAATGACATCCCAACACCACTAGCACAGACCTCCATGCAACACATAATAAACCATAAGACTTGCATGATCATTTCTATGATTCAAACTCTAATATTTTCTCCTTCTCACAGTATTAAAAATATCATCACTACTGCCCCCCCCCCCCCCTTTTTAGCCACAAGTTTGACAGTACTGCTCTTTATCCCTTGTATCCTGCATGATCAAGGCTAATTGCTATAATTCTTTAACAATGAAAATTCCAATTTCTCCTCTTAATTTCTCAAATTGGTTTGCTTCCAAAGCTTTAGTGAAAATATCATCCAGTTGCTTCTCAGTGGATACATGCTCAAGACTGATAACTTTTTCTTCAACAATATCTATGATAAAGTGATGACGTATATGAATATGCTTTGTCCTACTATGTTCAACTTGATTCTTGGATATGTTGATAACACTCAAATTGTCACAGTACAATGTCATGACATCTTGCTTGATATTATACGCCTTCAAGATCTGCTTCATCCAAAGCAGCTAACAAGAGCTGCTTCCTGTTGCAATATACTCAGCCTCAGCAGTGGAAAAAGACAAAATTGTGCTTCTTACTGAACCAAGAAATAAGGTTGTTTCCCAAGAAGAAACATCCACCTGAGATGGTTTTCCTATCATCAGCACTACCTTCCCAATCAGCATCACAATATCCAACCAGCATGGCATCAGAACCATGTGAGTACAACATTCCAGAGTCATAAGTACCATTCACATACTTTAAAATCCTTTTTACTTGATTGATGTGACTCACTTTTGGCTCAGCTTGATATCTAGCACAAACTCCAACAACAAATATGATATTAGGTCTACTAGCAGCCAAATATGGTAAACTTTCTATCATGCTTCTATAAAGACTTTGATCCATACTAATCCCATTTTCATCCTTAGAAAGCTTCAAATGAGTAGGTGCATGAGTCCTTTTATGACTGGCATTTTCCATGCCAAACTTCTTTACTATGTTCTTGGCATACTTGCTTTGGGATATGAAAATATAATCCTCCATTTGTATAACTTGAAGTCCAAGAAAATAGGCCAATTCACCTACTATACTCATCTCAAATTCATACTGCATTTGTTTGACAAAATGTTGGACCATCTGGTCTGACATCCCACCTAAAACAATGTCATCAATATATATTTGAGAAATAATGAGTGTTCCATCCTTTTCTTTAACAAACAATGTCTTGTCTGTTCCTCCCTTTCTGTACCCATTTTTTACTAGAAATTATGTCAGTCTTTCATACCAAGCCCTAGGAGCTTGCTTTAGACCATAAAGAGCCTTCTTTAATTTGTAAACATGATTTGGAAAAGTGGAATCCATAAATCCTTTTGGTTGTTCAACATAAACTTCCTCTTGTAAGATCTCATTTGTCGCACCTCAAAAAATACAATCGAAAATATGACCCTCGCGTGAAAGGCGCGGAAAATAGAGTCTCCACCGAACTTTACTTATCCCAAAATAGGGAAAGGAAAATATTGAGAAAACCTTTAAAAAGATAAGAACATGGTCATCGCAACCACATTCTGGGTTCGGGAGTCGGTTACGTAAGAGGAAGGTATTACCATCCTCTATGTCCGTTGTACTAAACGAGAACCTCTTAGTTCGATTTGTGATGAACATTAGCTAAGCTTGTTTGTTTTCTTCTAAACGAGATAATAAGAAAGGGTACGATAAAAAGGAACGATGCTAAAGGGGAGAATGGGTGGTTTTAGGATAGGTGCTCACCAAGGATTAGGGCCCTTGTGCCTACGTATGCTCATTCGGACGAGAATGAGAAATCAGAGCAATTGTAGTTCGACTACGGGAAAGGTTTGAAAAAGGGGAAACGAAAGATGGATAGAAGTGCGGAAAAAAGAGAAGGTAGACGCAGAATGACGGAAAAATATGGAAGTGTTCTCACCAAGATCATCGCAATCTTGTTCCAACGTATCTTACATTCAAATGAATAAATAATTAGAGCGTCTGTAGTTTGTGGAACTACGGGAAAGGTTTGAGTTTTATGAGATGAAAGGTTGAATGAAAATACGTTCAAGGGATCTCATCTAATTGTGGCATTCGTATTAATCCAAAAGGAATCAACACTACCAACCATCATGGATAAAAACGGGTTAATGGTCCTTGGGATTAACAATTCAGGCTCAAAAACATTATTATTATGGTAAAGACCTACCACAACAACAACATCTCCAAGGGAATCTACTCCAAGCAGGGTTTTCGCTTCAACTTTACGTGGAAGAACCCACGCAAGTCTCCACTACACAACCACCATCCAAATCTTAGGGTGTTACTCGGACTCGAGTATAGAGCCATCTCACAAAGTACCCATAAGCAGAACAACCCAACAATTCCACAAGCATAAGCAATAAAGATAAGGATACAAATAAATAAACGAATAAACGGAAGAGAAAAAACTTTAAGAAAAGCTAAGAAGCTCACTCTTGCGTGGAGAAATTTTCCCCAGCAGAGTCGCCATCATTTATATCACGGGATACCATAAATAAATAAAAAAATAAAATAAAAAAAAACAAGGAAAAATTTTCTTGGTACCCCACGACATTCGTGAATGTTTGAATTCCGTGAAATCTTCATTTGCATTCGCATCATAGCATCATATGTTTTTTTGCATTGCATGTGTCTCCCGATTTCTTATACTCGGTTCTCTCACCTTCCAGTTTTGTCACCCTGAGTTCTCTGCATCAATCCGACCCTTCAAAAGGATGGAAGATCAAAACCAAGAGATCAACCGTGTCAGCCATGAACTCGAAGATCTTCGAGGAAGTGTAGGGCAGATTTTGGAGATGCTACGAGCTCTTAGTGTGAAGGTGGATGCTCAGTCTACTGTTGTTTCTGAGACTACTAATACCGTTATGGAACCTCAACCAGCTGTTACTGTCGAGAATGTACCTCCTCACGGTCTTAAATCCGGTTTGGTACCTCCTAGTGCTCAATCAGTTCGACGAGCTACCCCTCCAAAGTGCAAAACTCCTAACTCCGACCATGGTAAAGGACCTGCGCGTTCGAGGAATCGCAAAACAGCTACTCCTCAACCTTGGCAACATCAGCCTGATTATGTTCAAGGTTATCCGCTCTCATATGTTCAACAACCCTATGTAGCTACTGTTGCACCTCCTTTCGATCAGCAATTTTCTACATACCAGCCTGTGCAGTCAGCTCCGGTATATCAAGCACCGATTCATCAACAACCTTTCGGTTATCCGCCTATGCAAGTTCCTGTCAACAGTCAACGAGTGCCCAACGCTCCTGTTCACCAGCAATCACAGGATCAGGTTCCTTATCCCCGTAAGAGTCAGTATAAGCCTTGTCCTCCAATTCTGATGGCTTTCACTGAGTTATGAAGGTGAGAAAATTACTTAGAAGGGGGGGTTGAATAAGTAAGACTAAAAATCAAAGATTAGAACACAGATATTTTTATCCTGGTTCGTTGAAAACAACTAGTCCAGTCCACCCTCTCAAGAGTGATTTGCCTTTCTCTGTCAAGGACTTAATCCACTATTTTAATCAAACAGATTACAAATAGCAACACCTAAGAACAACCGTTCTTAGTCTTCTCAAGAGCAGTTGATCCCAACTGGATCCTCTTAAGGAAAACCTTTTACAAACAAAGTAAAACTTTTACAATAGTAAGAATGCTTCTAATAAGCTGTTATCACAACAGTGATATTTCTCTTAGTTTAAGAATAAAGATAAAGCAAAGTAATATGATAAAGAGCTTTTTGAGATTTGCTTTGAGGAGTGATTTTTCTAGAGATTCAATTACTGAAGAAGATGGAGTGGACTTCTTTATATAGGCACTAAGATCCAAGAAGTCTTGTTACGTTGAAGGCTGTGCAGAAAAGCCTAGAGCCTTTTGTCTTCACATTGGAGGCTGTGCTGAAACAGGCCTGATGCTTTTTGTCTTCACTTGCAGAATACTTTCCTCAGAATGGAATGCACAGATAAAACCTTTTTGTCTGTGTCCTTGTGTCTAGCACAAAATAGGAAAGAGCTGTTGAGAAGGACCAACGTACATATTTAAATCTTCTTCAAAGTGAGTTCAGCTTTCAACATAAGAATCTGAATCTTCAGAGTCTTCTGATCAAGGATCATCTGGATCTTCAGAGTCTTGAATGTTCTTCAGATTGAGCTGAAACAGAGTATGTGCAGCTAGTGTGCTTGAGCGTGTAAATCCTTCAGAGCAGAGTCTCTATGCTTTAGAGGCTCCTTCTTCAGAATCTTCAAGAGACAGTAGTCAGATTCTTCTGGGAGCAAAGTTCAGATCTTCACTTAAGATGCTCTTGAACTTATGAAGTCTTTCATACAAACAATGTTCAGATGCAATTTTGCTTTCTTAAGATAATTTACTTTAGTGCCTGTAGCAAACAATCTAGAACACGTTTAGAGTATATAATTCTTGAATACAAAATTCATAATTGTTATCATCAAAACATAGAGATAAAACTAAGACACAATCTGTGCTTTTACAAGTTATACCCCCATTTGGTACAACAGGGTCTGATTACCACCCGTGCTTCGGGTCCTCCGCCTAATCCGTTACCTGCAGGTTACAACGCTGCCGCTCATTGTTTATTTCATGAGGGTGCGCCCGGCCATGATCTAGAGAATTGCTATGCTCTTAAGAAAGTTGTCAGAAATTTGCTACAAACGAAGAAGTTGTCTTTTAGCGATGCTCAGCCGAAGATCGAGACTTCTCTCGGGGTCCCTCACTTGTCGGGTTCGAATTCTGCAAAGCATGCTACTCCTGTGGCAAATCAGCCGAATCCAGTAATTATTCAAAGGCCTAGCTCGCTTCATTTCAATAACCCTCAAGATGATATGACCGGGATCAACAAAGAATCTGGGAAAGTTATTTTGAAGCAACGACTGAAAACTGTTGAAGATGTGACCAGCGTAACTGGGGCAAGCCATGACGATTCACAGTGATCGTAAACCAGACGTCCTTTCCATTGAGGCTCCGCCAAAGGAAACTGTTACTCTTGAATGCAAGATTTCATAAACATTTAGAAAGATTTTTTTCGACCGTTCATTTGTTTATATGTATTTCTCTTTGATTAAGCATATTTAGCATGTACGAACTTGTTTATCTTTGATTAATGCAACGCATATGTTTGTCTTGAATAAGTCCATTCGTTTCACTCATTCAAAAAACGTTTTCATAAATCATAATGCCAACTTTACCCGATCTCTTGTTCCGATAGAGAATTGGGAGGAGGATGACGAACCCAAAACGTCAGATTTCTTGTCGTGTGCTTTCGATGGAAACCCGCTGATGATGTAAGGCATTGTTTCAAATCCCAAACACTGGAGATATAAGGATGTTAATCCCTCGTTAACCTCTTTGAGCCTTGAAGTAAGAGTTTTTCTTTCTTTTTAAGAACCTTCATCCTAACCTAGGGCAGGGTAGGTTTCAGTTAAACCAATCGAGCGCTTAGACTTTCAAAAAGTAAGCAAACCTTCGAGAATTTATCCTTAGCATCTTAAGAAGTCCGGTACAATGACTATCCCTCGGTTACCTAAGGAGTGGGGCAGTCACGAGCCTTTCAAAAGATTTACACGGCTTGGGCATAAAAGAATACTCAAAAAATAAGAGCCCGCTAAGTCAAAACCTATGAAGGAGACTTAGGCAAAACTGGGGCATCCCGCTGGACTCCACAGTCAAATCAAAAGACGCCGTCCAGGCAAACGTTAGGGAACAAAAGCAAAACAAGAGGGTACAGTAAATAATCCTTAGTAAAGAACAAAGTCGTGTGACCAATTGCCATTAGAAATAGGTGAGTGACTGCCATGTCCAAAGCCTTGATAAGTTCTCGACCATAGCAAATCCGCTTGAGATATGAGTATTCGTATCCGATTAACTGAATTAGGATTGGAGAACATCACGAAGAAGGGGTGGGTACAAATATAACTTTGAGCCTTTATCTTTTTGTTTCTTAAACCGTGAACCGAGCCACGATACAACCTTTAAAAGACCTAATTGAAGTAGGACTTCGGTTGAAAGCATACTCGACAAGATCACGTTTCCTGACTCCTACGAGCTATGCTCAGAAAAATTCATGTTGGCATTATAATTAAAACTTATATCCTGACTAGTGATTTCGGTCACAAGTTATTGCGATATCTTTTTCAAAACAAAAATTCAAGACAAATATATGTGTACATTGACAATCTCAGGATAGGCATTTCAGGCATGATGACTTTGCTTGATATCTTAGAGATTTATATATGGACATAACCCATGGAACTTGAAGATCCTGCTATACAGGGGCAGGCGGTTTCCCAGTTCGCTTACCAACGCGAGTCTGAAGTTCTTAAGAGCTATTTCTCAAAAAATTTGTCGTAACACGATTAATTTGTGCCAGTTACGTCGAGACCTGACAAATCTCTCAAAGAGTTTGAGAACAATGGGGCGACCAGACTCCGTGTTCTCTATAAAATCCTCTTGAGATGACCATACCTCACAATGCAAATATCCTGGGGCACCGTGTTTCTAAAAAGGGGAACCAAATGGCGACTACTACAAGGTCCTTCAAGATCAAAACCATGGGGTTTCACAACCTTTCTTCATGCACCCGATGGATTTTACTCCCGGCGGCCTTCGTTCCCCAGTAAATCTCAGTGTTGCAACAGGCTCCTAAACTATTGCCTCATCACAGTCCCCAGAGAGACTATAAGCTGACAACTTTTTCTTGGGTAACTCGAAAGTGTCCCTCAGGTTTTCTTCTCCCCATGTGAAGGCGTGATACTGTGCACCCAAGCAGATTACTTTCTCCCCCAGAGAATTCAGAACATTTAAAACCAGATTTGGTTCTACCATTGATCCTTCTCACCCATGATTGACGTATTGGTTGCAGAGAATGCAGGGTATCTCCGTCGAGATGTTTATTTCATCTTTCGTCCCGTCTCTAGTCTGTTTCGTCGGCATACGCAGGGGCATAAGCATCACATGCCTATTTCATATACTCATTTCACATACTCATTACATACTCATTTCGCATACTCATTACATACTCATTTCGCATACTCATTACATACTCATTTCATAACATCCTGCATATTTAACTACATACATAGACATTAACATACATTCACATTAACATACACATTAACATATGCGTTAGCATTCACAGGTTCATTGTGTTTCGCCATCATTGGTTGTTACCGCCGAGTAACTGGGTTTGTCCATTCTCTCCAAATAGATTGTCAGCCCTAAGCATAAAATACATATGTACTTCGAGTTTCCCCACAGAGCTCGATCCTCGTGGATGACGGTTACTTCAGCTATCTTTCCTCGCCAGGATAAGATATTTACCCTTCGAGATCATTCCCTCGATGGAGTCTTGATTACCAGTCTTCTTTCTAGCCCAATCCTAGATTGAACCTCGGTCTTGTCGGTCGCTGAGCCCATCGGACGTGCATTTATTTTGCACCATCTTAAAATTTCCGCCATACCATGGCAGATACGCGACTGTCTCGCCTGAGAAGCTTATCACTGTACTCGGATGTGCATTTATTTTGCACTATCTTTCAGTCAACCGCAGTCCTTTACAGATACACGCCGGTTCACGCCTGGAAAATCTATCAGTACAACACTCTACAAGCCTACATGTTACAGCATCGGTATGCGACATTTCTCGCCTGAGAAGCCTATCGATATAACAACCTTACACAACAAGATCAGCGACATTTCTCGCCCGAGAAGCTTATCATCGATCAGCACCTGTTCTCACCTGAGAAGCTCATCATCATCTGTTATCACCTCTACAAGCAGTTCTTACATGAGAAGCTTATTATTGCTACTCTTGCAAAATAAGCGACATTTCTCGCCTGAGAAGCCGATCCTATCTTCGTTATGACTCGCAGCAAATGGCCATCTCCATTGAGCAGTTGGGCTTCCATTTTCCCTGTCGTCTTGAAGTATGGGGAGGTTTGAGCGGAATCATATTCAGGAGAGCACGATCTTGAAGTATGAAGAAGTTCATTTACCCTTTAGTAAAAGAAGGAGCGGAATCATATTCAGGAGAGCACGATCTTGAAGTATGAAGAAGTTCATTTACCCTTTAGTAAAAGAAGGAGCGGAATCATATTCAGGAGAGCACGATCTTGAAGTATGAAGAAGTTCATTTACCCTTTAGTAAAAGAAGGAGCGGAATCATATTCAGGAGAGCACGATCTTGAAGTATGAAGAAGTTCATTTACCCTTTAGTAGAAGAAGGAGCGGAATCATATTCAGGAGAGCACGATCTTGAAGTATGAAGAAGTTCATTTACCCTTTAGTAAAAGAAGGAGTGGAATCATATTCAGGAGAGCACGATCTTGAAGTATGAAGAAGCTCATTTACCCTTTAGTAAAAGAAGGAGCGGAATCATATTCAGGAGAGCACGATCTTGAAGTATGAAGAAGTTCGTTTACCCTTTAGTAAAAGAAGAATCAGAATCGTATTCCAGACGCCGACCTTAAATATGAGAAGATTTATATATCAGATAAAGCAGCAGCCTCTTTATTTGAGTGCTTATCCGTTTTGGCACATAAGTCCCTTCCAACGATAAGTGACAGTTCTCCCTCGAGAAGCTTATCAGGGCATTTCCCATTAAAGTCCATTTATTTTGGCATACAGCCGGTCTTTACCCTGTATATTTGATACGGATTTCCGAAAAGTCCTTCCGATCCTATCACGAAGGATAGTTTATAGAAGCTTGGATGTTATTCTTTGCTCAATGCTCCAGCATCCTGTAATCGATCTTGCAACCGTGTAGATCCAGTTATTATTAGACATTCCCAAGTGGAGGTCATCTCATAGGTGCCATCTCCATTTAAGGATCTTATTCTTAAAGTCCATTTATTTTGGCATACAGCCGGTTTTTATCCTGTATATTTGCTACGGATTCCCGAAAAGTCCGTTTGATCCTGTCACGAGGGATAGGTTACAGAAGCTTGGATGTTATTCTTTGCTCAATGCTCCAGCATTCTGTGATCGATCTTGCAATCGTACGTGATCCAGTTTTATTTTCTAGATTCCCCAGTGGAGGTCGTCTCATAGGTGCCATCTCCATTTGAGGATCCCGTTCTAGTTCTAAAAATGACAATTGGTCGTGTTCGCACCAGTTGACCATCATTTTAGAATTCCCCAGTGTTGTATTGTGTCCCAGCGCGTCGTTTTCCCCAGTGTGTTCTTCTCGTAGCGTCTGTCCCTGTGTCGTCGTATTCGTCAGCATTGTCGCATTCATCATTCCGGCATACGCATCATATCATATTCATGGTATCGTCTACATTAGTCTGTTCTCGTTTGGTTCATAGCATTGCATATCGCCACATATAAGGGCAAAATTTTCGGTTATCTATATTTAAATCCCTCCACCATGATTCCTCGAGTCTCCGTCACTCAAATCATCCGGTGTAGCTATTTAAATAGGGGCAACTGTAATACCCCAAATTTTACCCTTATATTTAGTCAGTCATTTCGCATAGCATCTCATCTGTGCATCTGCTAACCACTATCAAGTCATGAAGGTGTTCGTTTTGCAGGATTGGTTCCAGGGGTATTTTGGTCATTTTACGTGGATTCCGCTAATTCCTTGAAGACGGGCTGTTACTGAGCTTTGAGACACTTGAGACACTATTTCTGAGGCATTTATTTATCACCTGGTTTGATTATATCAAGACGTCAATCCGATGTGTTCGGTATCGAAATTTGTCGGACACAATTGGAATTAAGGTCCATTTCATCGCTCATGGTTCATTTCTAGAGCATTTCCGTTTCTGTTAATAAGGCGCAGTTTAATTGGGTGTTATTGGATTGTTGCTCATATCATTTGGTCAGTGGAATTCACTTACGGGCAATGTCATCGTTGATACTGAATCTGTTGTGATTACGGCGCACATCCGCGTTTGGTTAGAAAATGAGGAAAATATTGTTGGCTAGAATCTAAGTTGGAATGCAAGTGAATGTAGTCAGGTGATGAGATTAGGACTACAGATGAGACCAGTACATGAACAAGAATATCATTCGTGAATATTTACGGTTTATGACTAGGATAATGAATTTAAATATTTGTGGATTTATTCACAAACGTTTATAATTTATAACTAGAAATAAATAAATAAATTCGAAGCTGAACGGTCATGGATATATAAATGAAATTCTGGAATTTTTATTTCATAAAGGATATCATTTTACAAAAAGGAGTAAATCGTTTCACATTTGAATTGCTGTAAGATTACATTTACAGATGTTACTTCTATCCTAAAAATCCTAAGTCCTAAAGATCCATTTGTGTCTTCATGATGTTCATCCACTGGACATTACTTCATGCTTCTCCGATCAACCTGCACAATCAAAGAGAAACAAAACAGAAGCAGGAAAGGGTTAGAAGTTGTCTTCGACACTCTCAGAACAGCGTCATCACTGAGTGTCGGGAGTGGCACAACCGAAGCTGCGTCCTACCCCCGTTACCGATCCGCGCCATTAGCGTCAGATCAGGTAACATCTGTTCTTATCTAAGGGGCAACCGAGAGATGAAGAGTAAAATGAAGTGGGGACCGAAATGATTTGCCGAAAAGGATCATAGGCCGAAATTGGATTTGTAAAGCCAAACTAATCATAATCCGGATATGTTTCAATTGCAAGAATAATTCAGTTCAGTTTTATAAACGAGGCAACTTGGTATCAAAAAATAAAAAAAACTGAATTCGAGCTCAACTTCCACAAACGGATAACCGAACAATCCATGAAACCAGCGCATTCACAGCCGAGTTCAACATCTGCCAAAAGGAATCAAACAGTATCAGAAGTTGGCATAACAAAAGATATTCCAAAATTGCACCAACTCAAAACCATATCAGATAAAAGCAGGTTATCCAGGCTGTATCAGAGATAGTAAGGGATACCAAACCAAGCCCAAACCAGATATGAAAAACTGAACTGAAATTTGAACTTAAAGCTGCGTCAGGAAAATCAGCACATCAGTTCAAATAGAATCCATATCTAGTCCATCAAAACCAAACCAGTTCAAATATCAAACAAATTCCAAACTCTGTTACACGCTAAAATGATGCTATCCTAAGCCATTCCACCAATAACAACAAGTTCCTAACAAACTACTTTCAGCAGCAAATTTCCAAGAGCATCCACTTTGCAAGTTAACTCCTCAAAGCTTCCGGTGGATCGATTTGATATGCACATAGAATTGTCCTCAAAGTTCCAATCTTTCCTTCCTAAATCAGTTTGAATCACCAGCTACATGAGAACGGTTAATGACAAATCAAATATGTCTCAAATAGCAAGACAAAAAGGAAGTGGGAGGAGTTTCAGCCCTCAGTTATTCATCATTGGGCGTGAAGTTTGAGCGGCCGGGAGAGCCACGGCCGAAGCCGTTACCAACTCCCTACCGAACATCGAATTATAGCATACGGTAATCTCGTGCAGACTGTCAGCTCACCATAGCAGTTCAGACCCTAAGGTCATCATCACTGCGTAACCCTCCCGGCGGCATGGATCAGTTCAAAGCACTCATCCTGAAAGAAGAAGAAGAAGAAAAGTAAGTTGATGCTCCAAGACTGATAACTAAACTGAATAGAAACATAAGACTGAACCAGCCTTGTTGTTTTTACAATCAAACAAACAGTTGTAGAATTCAGAGACTACTCGAGTTAGGGACTGCCCACGAGGCTAAGTTCAGAAATTCGAATCAAGGCTCAGTTCATACATCATAGCCCCAGACTCACGGAATAAGATCATGTTCAGGATCCATCGATTCAGTCCAAGCGTCATAGTGAGTCAGAGCCAACAGCGACATCTGAAGATCACAACAAATGCCATTAATCAAAGCAAGCTACGATCCGCGAGGATGTAGAGCAATTCATGATTACAACTCGGTCCAGTTCGGTTCGAAAAGCAAGCCCAGTTCGTATCAGTTTTTAGGATCCAAAGCAAATCGAAACTCAAGGATGGATATCCACATCTGAAAAATCCGGAAAGACAAGTCAATCCAAATGCAATCCAATGAAACCCAGATAATCAAAGCATAAGGAAATCAGTAAAATGAAATCCAATCAATATCGAGAATGGAAAGAATCTCAATCGAATCAAAATATTATCAGATTCACAAATCCACAAAAATCAAGTCATAAATCACAATCCAACAATCAGAGGCCCAAAAGAGAGTCAAAGAACAGATATAAAAGGAAGAACATCACCTGGTGTGAGGGGGGAGAGACGAATCGTGAAACCCTAGCGGTCGCGAGAGAGAAAGAGGAGAAGGAGTTCGTCAAAAGTAATCATCAAAGCGCTAACCGAGAGGTTGAGGAAGGTTCACCAACGCCGCCTCCATCCACGACGGGCAAACCTTCCTCGGAGGCTCAGTTCACCATCATCGCCTCCGTTCGTCACCGATTGCGAACGAGAATGTAAGTCAGGATCACATAATAGTGTCACGTTTAATGTTGTTTGGTTTAATTTCAGAATCGCAACATGATCGGAGAGAATCGCAGCAAAACGAAGAGAGAATCACAGCGAAAAAGACGATGAGGAAGACGAAGGAACAACGGCGCCGCGAAGAGAAATAGGGTTTATGAAACCCTAAATTTTGTTTTGTTACATACACCAACCGGGTTGGGTCCGGAAGTGATGACCGACCCAACCCCTTTTATTTTCTTTTTTTTATTTTTATCATTAGTTAGTTTAAGTATTATTAAAACCTTTTTAACAAAATATTAAACTTGTTTTAAAAAATAAATAAAAAATATAAAAACTTTTTTCATATAATAAAATCAAAAGCTTTTTTTTTAAGTAAATGACTTAAAATCTTTTTTTAAAAAATATATAAATTAAAACTTTTTTTAGATTAAATTTAAAATATTTTTTAAATTAACATTACTTTTTCTTTTTACAAATTCAATTAACACCTTTTCTTTAAAAAAAACGACGAAAACCTTCAACATTGCATTCTTGTCCACTTACCGTCTGACTTTGCCCATTAACGCGTGTGTTCATTTTGCAGCTTATTACATTGTGTTTTATTTAAGTTTCATCATTATTGTAATTGCTTCTCGGTTGTAACCTCGCGAACCAATAATCGCGTTTACGTTTCTGCTTTTAAAATTCTGCTGCTTGCATGATTCAAGTCTCACACATTCATCAATTATTCTGTCACACTACACACATCCGAAGATTAGGTCTAGCTTTTGGTCGCCGCGCCAATAGTCCTCAACTTCAAACCCTTACAACCTCACAAACCCTAATTTTCACAAATGCCTCGCCGCAGGCAAGATTACAATTTTACCCCTAGCATTAGGTCAAAGAGCCGCCGCGCTCATTTTAGGGTTTCCTGCCGTGGAATCCCTAATTTAACCCTAATTACAACTTAACAATTCAACGTAGAGATTTGGAGTTTCTACACTCCACGTATGCGTGTCCTTAAGATGCATTTATTCCCCTTGAGGCCTTGACCACAGTCAAGAAGTCTCTAACCTCCCTTTTGAGGGGAACTACTATTACTCTGATTCCATTCCCGTAAGGATACGTAGGCATAAGATACGATGTCTTGCCGAGTAAACTTAGAATTAACCCCTTAGGTCTCTTTTCTCACTTTTAATCCCTTTGTACGTACACCTTAAGTGAATAAATAAAGCAAAATAGTAAGCATTGAACAAAAGGTTCTTGTAGAGTACTACAGAAGTTTAGGGTGCTAATACCTTCCCTAAATTTAACCAACCCCCGAACCCTAGATCTTTCCCCGCATTGTGTTTACGATGCAAAATAGGTTTTCCCTTTTTGACCTTTTCCTTCGGATAAATCAAAGAGCGGTTGTGAATTGAATTGCGATTCAAGCTAATTAATAGTTTGTGATCCTATTTCCACCACAACAATTAGGTTCTTAGAGTCATAGATCGAGGTTTAAAATACGTTTAAGGGATCTCATCTGATTGTGGCATTCGTATTAATCCAAAAGGAATCAACACTACCAACCATCATGGATAAAAACAGGTTAGTGATCCTTGGGATTAACAATTCAGGCTCGAAAACATTATTATTATGGAAAAGACCTACCATAACAACAACATCTCCAAGGGAATCTACTCTAAGCGGGGTTTTTGCTTCAACTTTACGTGGAAGAACCCACGCAAGTCTCTACTACACAACCACCATCCTAATCTTAGGGTTTTACTCGGACTCGGGTATAGAGCCATCTCACAAAGTACCCATAAGCAGAACAACCCAACAATGCCACAAGCACAAGCAATAAAGATAAGGATACAAATAAATAAACAAACAAACGGAAGAGAAAAAACTTTAAGCAAAGCTAACAAGCTCACAATCCGAACTAGGATAGGCTCGACTCTCTCTTGCGTGGAGCAATTTTCCCCAGCATAGTCGCCAACTGTCTCACCTTGAAAAATCACAGAGACATTTCGGAAACACGACCCTCGCATGAAAGGCTTGGAAATGCAGTTCGACAGAGTCGCCACCGAACTTTATTTATCCCGAATAAACGGGAGAGGAAAATATCGAGAAAACCTCTTAAAACAAAAAGGAACACAGCCTTCACAACCTGATGTTCCGGGTTCAGAAATGGGTTACGCAAGGGGAAGGTATTAACACCTCTTACGTCCGTTTTACTCAATGGGAACCTCTTAATTCGGGTTGTGATGAATGTTAGGTAAGCTTAGTTGTTCTCTTCTTAATACAAAATGCTAAACGATACTATAAATGGATAAAGATACTAGGGGGAGATGGGTGGTTAAAGGATAGGGTGCTCGCCAAGGATTGGGGCCCTTGTGCCTACGTATGCTTATTCGGACAAGAATGAGAAATCAGAGCTTCGTAGTTCGACTACGGGAAAGGATGGGGGAAACGAAAGATGAATGGAATTGGTGAACGGAATAACGGATAAAGATAGAAGTGTGCTCGCCAAGATCATCACAATCTTGTGCCTACGTATCTGACATTCAAGAGTGATTGAAGAATCAGAGTGTTTGCAGTTCGTGGTAACGACCACGAAAAGGGACAAGGGAAACGGGAAGACGGAGGGGAGGTAGCTCGCCAAGATCATCGCAATCTTGTGCCTACGTATCTTACATTCATACGATAATGAAGAATTAGAGCGTCCGTAATTCATGGTAACGACCACGAAAAGACGAGGTTGAATTGGTTTGAAGTGGGTATGGATGACGATTACTTGAAGCGTAAGAAAGGCTCCTCGAGCCCAAGTATGTGCAATAGGTTGATGGAGAATGCGGACGAGCACTCGACTTACGAGGGTGTTTGAAAATGGCTCGATGACGAATCAAGAATCAGTTTGAAAATAGTTTGACCTACGCTAGTCCCTATGCGTGCTCCTAGAAGATAAACCAATAATCAAATTAATACGAAACATACATCGGAATGGAAAAGGGGTACATGTAATTTACACGGGATTACACGAAATAAAGAGGTCTCATTGTCAGGTAGCCCAAGAGAAAGTCGTGTGTGTTCAATGTGTGCTAAACTAAGCCTTGAGCAAAATTCGAGCACAACTCCACGCTAGGGTTTCTGCAAATGTCTAATGATCCAACAGTCCCTCAATTTAGGCTTTTAGCGTTTCGATCAATTATTTAGTGTTTTCGAATATGGGTGAATAAGATGAATATGATATGAGTATGAACAATATGAATAATATACAAGATATATAACAATATAATCAAGATAATATCCACAAAAATATAATGACCGAATTTAAAGAAGTTGATATTTGACAGAAAGTAAAAAAGTTGAATATTTGACTGAAAATAAAGTCAGTGGTTAATTTGTTATTGAATTGAATCGGGACAAATGTAACGCTAAACCATCGTAGATCAAATTATGATGAAAGCCGAACTATAGTAGATCGCTTAAATTGATATCATTGCTAAAAATAAGATACAGAAATGATATTGAGAACCATTCTCCAATTTAATCGTGTCGCACGGACAAAAAAAGTGAGATCTCGTCTTAATCGTAAACTAATGTCGATTAATCAAATATAGCCTATCACGATCCCAAAGTAAAGAAAATGACCCAAATGATCATTTTCTATAGATTTGAAATCGTGAAGGTTATCGACTTCGATAAATCAACGTTTACGAATCGAAAGACTTCATAGATCAAAAAAATTATGTAAAAATGGAAATGAAGGAGAAATCGAAAGAGAAAAGAAGTTGGTATCGGATAAATTGTTATCTATCAATAATTTGACCGATAACTGTAATACCCCAAATTTTACCCTAGGATTAGTCGAATCATCTCGCATTCTGTTGCATTTTTGCATTTAACCAGACACTAACAAGTTCGTGTAGTTGGTTGATGTTTGCAGGAAAATATCATGTGGCGCGCTCTCTGGTTCATGAAGGGTTTCTTTTCAATTTTTCAGTTCCTATTTTTGCTTCAATCAGGTGTCATCATGTTTCATCTTTAAATTAAATTAAGTGCACGTTTTCATATATCATTTTTGCATTAATCCTTTTTTCAATCATTGTTGCATTGTTAAGTCAATTTATGTCTTAATTTTAGTCTCATTTCATAATTTCATTTTTCATGTCTATTTATATATATATATATATATATACATATATATATATATATATATATATATATATATATATATATATATATTTAAAATTACAAATATATATATATATATATATAATTATAAAAGATATATACAAATAAAATTACAAAATACAAATATACATTTTTCCTAAATTAACTCCTAAGGTCTTTTTATCTGACTTTATCTGTCTTCCGACTTTTCCGATTAAGCGCTTCGAACCTGCAGTCAAAACAAACAAACAATTGTATCGAGTTAATATTTTCTGACACCCTCAGAGTAGTATCATCATCGGGTGCCGGCCGATGGCCCGATCAGGCAGCTTTTGTTCTTATATTTTTTCGAGGCAACCGAGAAAAAGAAGAGGAAAATTGCTTTTGAAATAAGCTGTTGGGCCAAAAGGAGATTATACAGAAAAGTGCTTATTTGAAAAGTCGGTTTGAGGAAAGTGATTTTTTCAGGAAGACGGTTTGCCCAAACGGGGCCTTAACGCCAATCTTTCTGAAAAACCAATTCGAACAAAAATTCAACAAGGTCAAACAAGCAAAATAATTCGGAATCAAGTTCAACAGAAAAACCAGTTCTGAAAATCAGTTTCGAGAAACCAGTTCAAGTCCTAACAGTTCAAAGAGGAACCAGTTCATCAAATAAGTTCGAACCAGTTCAAACCGGTTCAAGAAATCCGGTCAAACGAACACCAACAAAAACCCAGCAACGTTCTTTTCGAAAAAGCCCAGCAAGCCAATTCGATATCAACGGCAATACAGTCAAAGCATCAACATGAATCGAGTCATACTAGCCACAAATTTTTGCTGCAAAATCGGACTCAAACCTGCACAGCGGAAAGCCCAAAATCAAATCAGAAGAGTTCATAAATCCAACCTAGAAGGAAAGATATATAGAAGTCATCAGTAAGACAAAAAGCCTAATAATTACGAACGGCGCCGTAAAAAGGGCGAAACCAAAAAACGGCGGTTCAGAGAAACTCTTCGAGTTTCGTCATCATTACCGCGATCCAAAGAAGAAAGGAAGTTCTTCCGAAGAACCCTAGACGGAATAACCGACAACGGCGGCGGCGGAGCCGATAGAGCTTCAACACCAGCTACAACCGTCCAGCCTCAGTTTCTCAAATATCATCGGCCCTTCACCATCACCAACTCGTCGCGAAGGGAACACTTCCATTATCGGTCGTCAAGAACGAACGGCATCAAACGGTAAATATTAATGATCACAATTTGTTTTTTTTGTTTCGGTTGCAGGTTAAAAGAGGAGGGAAGAAGATAGTGGAGACATGCAAGCAAGGAGCTCGAAGCTCCGAAGCCGTCAATGGCTTCCGTCACCGGCGGCGCAAAAAAATGAAGAAGAGGGAAAACACAACAAAACCCTTTTTTGACGTACTGGGTCGTGGGTGTTATTTTAATGTTTCATTTTCATTTGGGAGGTGTATTAATTGGTTAGTAAAGCTATTATTTTAATTAGTTAGTAGAAGTAGTAAAGCTATTATTTTAATTAGTTAGTAAATATTGTATTTTAATTAGGTAGTAAAAGATCTCGTTTTAATTAGCTAGTAAAAACTTTTGTTTTAATTAGTTGGTAAAGTTTCTTAATTAGTTAATAAAAATGTTTAATGAATTAACAAAAACTTTTGTTTTAATTAGTTAATCAAAGTTCTGGTAATTAGTTAATGGAAATCGTTTAGTAAATTATTAAAAAAATTTGTTTAGGGTAAAGCTCTTGTAATTAAATATTAGCATCGGAAAATAAAAGTTAACTTAATTTTGGTTTAAATTTAAATTTTTAGTTAGGAAAAATCTTGTAAATAAAAGGGGTTGACATTCTTTAAACAAAGCCAAAGGTAAGTGTTGATTCTGCCGCTTCGGATTTTGTAACCATTTGTCATGATTTCGTTCGTTGCAGCTTATCAATATTTCATCTGTTCGGACTATTTTTTTGCTTCATGGATGTAATTTATGTGAGGCCATGATCGCAGTTATTTTTTATTTCCGCATTTGTTTTGGGATTTGTAATTTACGCGAGTGATCGTCGTGACGCTTTCTTTACCGTTTTCTTTATTTTCCGCACTTTATTTCTGCCGCATAATAATTTGCCATATCTTGTATGTTTTACCGTTATTTTCGCCCTCCGAAGGAATTAGGTCTAGCCGTTTGACCGCCGAGTCAATAGTCCTTGCCCTTTGACCATTTCAAACCCTGATAGCTTAGGCGTCCCGCCGTGGACGGAAATGCCCTTTACCCTATCTTTAGGTCAAGGAGTCTCCGCACTCCATTTTAGGGTTTCCTGCCGTGGAATCCCTAATTTCAATTAACAATTTCAACGTAGAGATTGGAGTCTCTGCACTCCACATAAGCGCTTCCTTATGGACGCTTATTCCCCATTGAAACCTTGACCACAGTCAAGAAGTTTCTAACCTCCCTTTTGAGGGGAACTACAATTACTCTGATTCCATTCCCTATCCAGGATACGTAGGCACAAGATGCGAATCTTGCCGAGTAAACTTAGGACTAACCCTCAGGTCTCTTTAGGTCACGCTATCCCTTAGCTCAATATATATATTAAAGCAGATAATAAAATAAAAAAGCATACAATAAACAAAAGGTTCCTGTAGAGTACTATAGAAGTTTAGGGTGCTAGTACCTTCCCTAAGCTTAACCAACCCCTTACCTAGGTCTCTCCCCGAATTGTGTTTACGATGTAAAAATAGGTTTTCCTTCTTTTGACCTTTTTCTTCGGATAAATCAAAGTCGGTTGTGAATCAAAAAATTGTGATTTAAACTAATTAATAGTTTGATATCCTATTTTCACCGCAACAGAAAATGGCGACTTCACTGGGGATTACCATAATTTTTAAGGGTTGCCCCTATTTTTTTATTGCATATTTTTGTATTATTACTTGTCTGTATATATTATTATATATTGTGGGGATATCTGTTATAGTGAGATAAGTCCTAACCCGGAATTGAGTGACCTTATTATAGGAAGGTGGTATATTCAATGAGACTTATAGGGAGTGAGTCCCGACCAAGTTGACTTGAGAATCACCGCTCGATTGAGACCCTTCCATAAGATAGCTCGGTTTAACGAGTAGTCGTGAAAACTTTTACTATTTTTGGAAAGGAGTCTATGATATTGAGGACCATAGTACCTTAACACCACTTTGGCCTTATATAGGACATAGTGCGGGAACTATGTGGGAGTAGTCCCACAATAGTTGTTACGCGATACTACACTCAAAAGAAGTTCTCTTGAGAATATTATCGACCCCCGAGTCAGTCAGAAGGTTGATAATATCCGAAGGAAGGGCTGATGACTTTGGGTACTTCTTTAGAACCTTGTTCGGCAGGTACAATTGACCTTAACCTAAGACTTGTGTATATGTGTGCATCGCATCCATTAAAACATTACATTGCATTACATTTCATGGAATTCAAATCTTATTTATGGATATTGCAGGATACTATGGATTACAATAGAAGAAAAACATTGAATTATACTTTTAAAAGTCCTAAGCTAGATGACCTAAGGAAGATAGGATCTTTAATCAAAGATCAAGACGGATTTTGAAAGTATTATGGAAGGTTGTTATCTCTATTGGAATTTAAAGTGAACGAATGACTTCTTTCGGTTTTGCTATAGTTCTACGATCCTGACTACCATTGCTTCACATTTCCCGACTATCAGTTATTACCTACTTTGGAAGAATATTCTCAGCTTGTAGGACTGTCTATTAGGGATAAGACTCCTTTCCCTTTCTTGGAGAAGGACCTTAAAGAGCAGGATATTGCTAAGGCCATATGCTTGAAGGTATCTGACATTAAGGAGAACATGACTCATAAGGGTGAAATTTTTGGGTTACCTACAAAGTTCCTAATCGAGAAAGCCCAATATTATGCCGACCATCTAAGCATGCCTACCTTTGAGAAAATCCTTGCCTTGCTTATCTATGAAGTGTTGGTTTTCCCTAGTTTTGAAGGATTTGAGGACCTTAATGCCATCAAGATCTTCATGCGAAGGAATCCAGTACCAACCTTATTGGGTAACACTTATCATTCAGTCCATCTCTGAAACCTCTGTGGTAGAGGAATGATTACCTGTTATGTGTTGTTGTTGTACAAGTGGTTTATTTCGCACTTACCTAGATCCGGTCCTTTTTGGAGTCCCACTCAAGGATGTTGGTCACAAAGGGTTATGGCTTTAATGCACTCCGATATTGATTGGTATAATCGTACGTATGATGGAATACTACTTGTTGATGGTTGTGGAGATTTCGCTAACATGCCTTTACTCGGTTTTAATGGAGGAATTAGCTACAATCCAGTCCTAGCTCGCCGACAGTTAGGGTATCCCTTGAAAGAACCGCCTAAAAGTATCTACATAGAGAAGATCTTCTTCGAAGACAACAAAGAGCTTCAAGAACAGATTGTATCTTCCTGGCGTCACTTGCATAGGAAAGGTTGAGAAAGTCTGGGAAGGCCTAATTATGTTTCTATGGAGCCATACCTTCAACGGGTCCGAGAAAGAGCTATCAAATTGAAGATGCCTTATCCTCTCCAGGTTCCTTTACCTCCAAGAGAGGAACCTGTTCAATATTTCATGTCTGAGGCTGAAACGTTGAAGATCGCTTTGAAGAAAACTCAACATGAAGCAGAAACATGGAAGAACAAATACCATGTGACGGTCAGCAAGTACGACGAACTTCAAAAACAGGTTCAGTTGAAGAATGAAGAGGTACTCTCCTGTAAGAAGAGAAGAATCTACGAGGATTTATTTTCCTCTGAATGCCCGCCTACTCCTTGAAGTTGTGGATAACGCTTCCTTATGGCTTTATTAGATTTTATTTAGTTATTTCCTGTTAAGATTTTCTTTTAAGGATATTATTTGTAATCCAGTTTTTCAAATTAATAAATAAAATTTCTTTGATACTCCGCAATATTCGTAAATACATGAATACCATGGAATCATTTCATTTTAACATCATATTTTTGCATTACATGTGTCCCCCGGTCTTCTCATTATCAATTCTATCGCCTTCCAGTTTCGTCACCCTGGGTCCTCCGCATCAGTACAATACTAGGGCCCAAGCTCGAAAAAAGATGGGAGAACAAGCTCAAGAGATCGACTGTGTCAGCCATGAACTCGAAGATCTTCGAGGAAGCGTAGGGAAGATTATGGAGATGTTGCAAGCTCTTAATGTGAAGATGGATACTCAGTCTACTGTTGCCTCTGAGAGTACCAATACTGTTGTGGGTCGTCAATCCAGTTCAATGCCTCCTACTTTTGCTCAACCAGTTCGACGAGTTACTCCGCCAAAGTGCAAAACTCCGAGCTTTGACCATTATAAAGGATCTGCATGTTCGAGGAATCACTTGAGGGCTACTCATCAACCTTGGCAACCTCAGCAGAATTATGTTCACGGTTATCCAGTTCAGTATGCTCCACAATCCTATGTAGCTATTGTTGCACCTCCCTTCAGTCCTCAATTTCCTACCTATCAGCCTGTGCAACCGGCTCCGGTCTATCAGCATCCGGGCTATCAACAGCCTCCGGTTTATCAACACTCTCCTGTCAACTTTCAATGAGTGCCCAACGCTCCTGTGTGCCAACCATCAGAGGAGACGATACCTCGTCAAAATAGGAGACCATACAAGCCTTGTCCTCCGATCCCAATGACGTTCACCGAGTTGTATCCTTTCTTAGTGCAACGAGGTCTGGTTGTTACCCGAACTCTGGGTCCACCTCCCAATCCGGTACCTGTCAATTACAACGCCGCCGCTTATTGTTTATTTCATGAGGGTGTGCCTGGTCACGATTTGGAAGGGTGTTACGCGCTTAAGAACATTGTCAGAGATTTGCTAGAAAAGAAGGTCCTGTCTTTTGATGATCCTCAGCCGAAAATCAAGAATCCTCTCGGAGCTTCCCATGGGCCAGGATCAAGCTTTGCAAAGCCTGTTTTCAACATATCTCAGCCAGTGACGCATACGGTGAATCAGCCGAAGCCGGTAGTTCTTCAAATGCCTAGTCCTTTGCATTTCAGCAATCCTTAAGATGATACGACCCCGATCAACCAAGAATCTGGGAGAGTTATTTTGAGTAAAGATCTGAATACTGATAATGAAGTAATGACAGATATATATGGGGCAAGCAAGGTGGTCGGCAGTGAGCCTACTCCCCATGTCATTGAGGCTCCGTCAGAGGAAACCACTACTATTGTGTCGGTCTCAGATGCAAAGAACTCATAAACACATCTTGAAGGACTTTGAGACAGATCATTTTGTTATTTATATGTTTTATTTTCTTTGATTAAGCATAATTAGCATGTACGAACTTGTTATTTTGAATAATTAATGCAATGCATGTTTGTGTTGAATAAATCCATTCGTTTCACTCCAAAAAATATTATTTTTCATAATCTATAATGCCAACTTTACCCGATCTCTTGCTTGGATAGAGGATAGGGAGGAGGATGATGAACCAAAAACGTCAGATCTCTTGTCATATACTTTCTATTGAAACCTGCTGATGATGTAAGGCATTGTTTCAAATCCCAAAACAATGAAGATATAAGGTAGATAATCCTTCTTTACCCCCTTTGAGCTATGAAGTAGGAGTTTTCTTCTTTGCCAAACATGAAAAAACCCTTTACTTTAACCTGGGGCAGGGTAGTGTTTCAGTTAAATGGATTGAGCGCTCAGACTCTCAAAAAGGAGGAGCGAACCTTCGAGGATCCATTCTATCCTTAACATCTTAGGAAGTTTAGAAGTCAATGACTATCCCTCTACTACTAAAAGAGTCACACGACCTAGTCGAAAATATATATATATATATATATATATATATATATATATATATATATATATATATATATATATATATATATATATATATATATATATATATATATATATATATATATATATATATATATATATATATATATATATATATATATATATATATATATATATATATATATATATATATATATATATATATATATATATAGCCCGCTAAGTCAAAACCTATGAAGGAGACTTAGGCAAAACTGGGGCATCCCGCTGGACTCCAAAGTCAAATCAAAAGACGTCGTCCAGGTAAAAGTTAGGGAATGAAAAATATATAATAAAAACAAGGGATTACAATAAAGAATAAAGTTGTGTGACCAAACACAATAGGAATAAGTGAGTGACTGCCAGGTCCAAAGCTTCAATAAAGTTCTCGACCATATCAAATCCGATTGAGATATGAGTGCTCATATCCAGTTAACTGAATTAGGATTGGAGAACATCACGAGAAATGGGTGGGTACAAATAAACTTTGAGCCTTTATCCTTTGTTTCTTAAACCGTGAACCAAGCCACGATACAACTATTAAAAGACCTAATTGAAATAGAAATTCTTTTGAAAGCATACTCGACGAGATAACGTTTCCTGACTCCTACGAGCTATGCTCAATTTAACATTGGCATTATAAATTAAACTTATATCCTAACTAGTGATTCCAGTCACAAGTTACTGTGATATCTTTTTCAAAAACAAAAACAAAATCTTCAAGACAAATATATGTTTCATTGATAGTTTCAAGATAGCATGTCACGCGTGTTGATTTTGCCTAAACATCTTAGAAACATACATATAGACGTCGTCAATGAAACCTAAAGATTCCTCTAAACAGGGGCAGGTGGTTTCCAATTCACTTACTGATGCAAGTCTGGCGTTCTGAAGCGCTATTTGTGGACTCAATCATAACACGGTTGATCCGTGCCAGTTACGTCGAGATTTGACAAATCTCTCCAAGAGTTTGAAAATAGTGAGGCAATTGAACTCCATGTTCTCTGTAAAATCCTCTTGAGATGACTCTTCCTCACAATGCAGGTACTCTAGGGCATCACGGTGTTCAAAGTGGCGACTACTACAAAGTCCATTATGATTAAAACTAGCTTGTTTCACGACATTCTTCATGCACCCGATGGATCTTACTCCCGGCAGGTCTTCATTCCCCAGTAAACCTCATCGTTGCAGAATCTACATCTAGGCTCTTGCCTCAACATAGTCCCTAGAGAGACTTTAAGCTGACACAGTCCCCAGCGAGACTATAAGCTGACAACACTTTGGGCCGAGCCGGCAATTTCAAAGACTACAGAGATCATACCAGCGTCTTCCCAGTGATAGTCCCCAGCGAGACTTTAAGCTGACACCACTTTTGGGATCCATCCGATAAATCCCCAGTGACCCTCAAGACTGCAGGGATGTCCCCAGTATCCTCCAAGTGACCTATGTTCTTGAAGACCCATTCTCAGTGGAAGCACCTGTTCCTCAGTGAAATTGCATTACCTTCCTCAGGAATATTCCCCAGGAGATTTCCAGGTTTTTCCCAAGAAGTCAAGATATTGTCCTCAGGAATTTCTGTTGATTTCTCCCCATTAAGTCCGACAAACTCTCCTCAGGGAAGTTTGATGTACTTTATCCCCAGTTGGATGTACCTTTTCCCCATGAAGTTGAGGTATTATTCCCAGGAAGTTGCTACACTACGTTTTTCTCCATAAAGCTACCTAGCTTCATGTCTTCCCCACGAAGCGGATATTTATTTTATCCCCAGAAGTCTCTGATCCTAGGGTTTTCTTTGGCTGATTACAGTTCATGATAGCAATCCCTAGTTGAAGTCATGACATCATACTCTCCAGTGAAGTCGTACCATATCCCCATGTGGAAGTTGATATTTTCTCCCCAGGGAAGTTAGAACTTTGAAGCCAGATTCGGTTCTATCATCAACTCTTCCTATTCTTGATAGATGTACTGTTGCAGAGGTCGCCGAGTATTCCCGTCGAGATGTTTATTTCATCTCATGTTTCCTCCTCTCATCTGTTTTGTCAGCATATGCATGAGCTTAAGCATTGCATACTCATTACATTTCATTTCCATACACGTTAGTATACACTTTGGCATACGCATTAGCATCTATATTGTTTGGCTATCTGGGTCATCCTTTGTCGTTACCGCCGAGTAACTGGGTTGTCCGCTCTCTCCAAGTAGATCGTCAGCCCTAAGCATAAAATACTTGTTTGTTCCCAGTTCAACCCTCGTGGACGATGGTTGTTTCCGTTACCTTGCCGCGCTAGGATAAGGTAGTACCCATTCGAGCTCGTTTCCTCTATGGAGTCTTGTTTGGCAGTTCTTTCTAGCCCAGTTCTAGATCGAACTTCGGTCCCGTCGGTCACTGAACCTACCTAGACGTGCATTTATTTTTCACTATCTTTCAAGAAAAGCATTTACAATCCTTTGCAGATATGCGACAGATCTCGCCTGAGAAGCTTATCACTACATTGCATAACAGACAAGCAACAATTCCCAGCCGAGGAGCTTATCACCAACATTACACTTTACCTTACACTCTACAACTGATCTTCTCGTACAAGAAGCTCGTCATTACATTACAGTGATCTCGATGTTTGCCATCATTACGACTTTCTTTACAATTTACATTACATGTTACTACCTCTACAAGCAGTTCTCACCCGAGAAGCTTATTATTGCCACTCTTGCAAATAAGCGGCATTTCTCACCCGAGAAGCTTATCCGATCTTCGTTATGACTTACAGCAAATGGCCATCTCTATCGAGAAGTTTGGTTTCCATTTCCCATATTATTTTGAAGAAAGGGGAGTTTTGAACTAAATCATATTCAGGAGAGCATGAATCTTGAAGTATGAAGAAGTTCGTTTACCCTTTAGTAAAAGAAGGAGCGGAATCATATTCAGGAGAGCACAGATCTTGAAGTATGAAGAAGTTTGTTTACCCTTTAGTAAAAGAAGGAGTTGAATCATATTCGGGAGATCACCGATCTCGAATTATGAAGACGTTCATTTTATCCTTTAGTAAAAGAAGGAGCTGAATCATATTCGGGAGAGCACCGATTTCGAATTATGAAGACGTTCATTTTATCCTTTAGTAAAAGAAGGAGTTGAAACATATTCAGGAGAGCATGAATATTGAAGTATGAAGAAGTTCGTTTTATCCTTTAGTTATCATATGAGTGACAATCCCTCCAGCGGAGCTCATCAATCAATTTTTCATCTATTATCCACATATATGCAACAGTCTCTTTATTTGAGAGCTTATCCAGTTTGGCATATAAGTCCCTTCCAGCGATAAGTGGCAGTTCTCTCTCGAGAAAGCTTATCAGGGCATCCCCCATTTAAGACCACTTATTTTGGCATACAACCGGTTTTACCATGTATATTTTCTACGGATTCCCAAAAATTCTGTTTGATCCTATCACGAGGAAGAGTTTCCGGAAGCTCGGATGTAATTCTTTGCTCAATGCTCCAACATCTTGTTAATCGATCCCACAGTCGTGCAGATCCTAGTTTTACTTTTTACTCTAGAGTATCAGTCGGTCACGCCTGAACCTGTTGATAATTACTCTTAGATATTCCCCAGTGGAGGCCGTCTCACCGGTGTCATCTCCATTGTGGATCTCGTTCTTACCTTTCCTTGTCTAAAAGTGATAATTGGTCGTGTTAGCACCAGTTGACTATCCCTTTAGAATTCCCCGTGTCACGCTGTTTCCCCAGTGCGTCATATTCCTCAGTGTGGTTCGTTCATCGTGTCTGTCCCCTGTGTCGTCGTGTCGTCTGTATCATTGTACTTATCATTCCATCATACGCATCATATTAGATCATGGCATTGTCAGCATTGTTTTCGTTTCGTTTTGTCCATAGCATTGCATATCATTGCATCTAAGGGCAAAATTTTCAGTTAACTATATTTAAATCCCTTTCACCATGATTTCTCGAGCCTATGTCACTCAAATCGTTCGGTGGAGTTATTTAAATAGGGGCAACTGTAATACCCCAAATTTTGCCCTAAGATTAGTCGAATCATCTCGCATTCTGTTGCATTTTTGCATTTAACCAGTCACTAACAAGTTCGTGTAGTTGGTTGATGTTTGCAGGAAAATATCATGTGGCGCGCTCTCTGGTTCATGAAGGGTAAAATGGTCTTTTGCTTATAGCCGACTGTCAATTTATGAACTTTGAGTTGTAGTCAGGAAATCTGAGTCGTGGGATTGTTGATGTGAGTCAGAGACGAGTTAATCAGAAAGTTTGTTCATGGAAAGGTTTGAGTTGTTCAAATTAAAATCGAGATTGGCATATGGCTGGAGAATACAGTCATTTTGAGTAATCAGACAGTTGGATTTAACGGGATAAAGGTGCCCATTTGGAGTTGCGGGAAGGTTAAGTCGAAAATTATGTCGGGAACAGAATTAGTCGGTTAACTTGGCATAGCTAGGAAGTAATTGAAAAAGCGTTTCTTTTCAATTTTTCAGTTCCTATTTTTGCTTCAACCAGGTGTCATCATGTTTCATCTTTAAATTAAATTAAGTGCACGTTTTCATATATCATTTTTGCATTAATCCTTTTTTCAATCATTGTTGCATTGTTAAGTCAATTTATGTCTTAATTTTAGTCTCATTTCATAATTTCATTTTTCAAGTCTATTTCTTGTTAATTTCATTTAAAACAAGATTATTTTCATTTTTCATACATCTCATGGTAAGTTTATTATCATTGGCATATATAAGGAAATACAAAAATATTAATGTTTAAGGAAATAAATTAAGGAGTTTTTCATTAAGGATAATTATTTCTTTACAAAAAAAAAAATATAAAACTACAAAAATATATATATATATATATATATATATATATATATATATATATATATATATATATATATATATATATATATATATATATATATATATATATATATATATATATATATATATATATATATATATATATATATATATATATATATATATATATATATATATATATATATATATATATATATATATATATATATATATATATATATATATATATATATATATATATATATATATATATAAGATATATACAAACAAAATTACAAAATACAAATATACATTTTTCCTAAATTAACTCCTAAGGTCTTTTTATCCGACTTTGTCCGTCTTTCGACTTTTCCGATTAAGCGCTTCGAACCTGCAGTCAAAACAAACAAACAATTGTATCGAGTTAATATTTTCCGACACCCTCAGAGTAGTATCATCATCGGGTGTCGGCCGATAGCCCGATCAGACAGCTTTTGTTCTTATATTTTTTCGAGGCAACCGAGAAAAAGAAGAGGAAAATTGCTTTTGAAATAAGTTGTTGGGCCAAAAAGAGATTATACAGAAAAGTGCTTATTTGAAAAGTCGGTTTGAGGAAAGTGATTTTTTCAGGAAGACGGTTTGCCCAAACGGGGCCTTAACGCCAATCTTCCTGAAAAACCAATTCCAACAAAAATTCAACAAGGTCAAAAAAGCAAAACAATTCGGAATCAAGTTCAACAGAAAAACCAGTTCTGAAAATCAGTTCCGAGAAACCAGTTCAAGTCCCAACAGTTCAAAGAGGAACCAGTTCATTAAATAAGTTCGAACCAGTTCAAGCCAGTTCAAGAAATCCGGTCAAACGAACACCAAAAAAAACCCAGCAACGTTCTTTTCGGAAAAGCCCAGCAAGCCAATTCGATATCAACGGCAATACAGTTAAAGCATCAACATGAATCGAGTCATACTAGCCACAAATTTTTGCTGCAAAATCGGACTCAAACCTGCACAGCGGAAAGCCCAAAATCAAATCAGAAGAGTTCATAAATCCAGCCTAGAAGGAAAGATATATAGAAGTCAGCATTTCTTCAGTAAGAAAAAATACCTAATAATTACGAACGGCGCCATAAAAAGGGTGAAACCGAAAAATGGAGGTTCAGAGAAACTCTTCGAGTTCGTCATTATTACCACGATCCAAAGAAGAAAGGAAGTTCTTCCGAAGAACCCCAGAGGAATAACTGACAACGGTGGCGGCGGAGCCGATAGAGCTTCAACACCAGCTACAACCGTCCAGCCTCAGTTTCTCAAACATCATCGGCCCTTCACCATCACCAACTCGTCGCGAAGCAAACACTCCCGTTATCGGTCGTCAAGAAGGAACGACATCAAACGATAAACATTAATGATCACAATTTTTTGTTTTTGTTTCGGTTGCAGGTTAAAAGAGGAGGGAAGAAGATAGTGGAGACATGCAAGCAAGTAGCTCAAAGCTCCGAAGCCGTCAATGGCTTCCGTCACCGGCGGCGCAAAAAAATGAAGAAGAAGAGGGAAAACACAACAAAACCCTTTTTTTGACGTACTGGGTTGTGGGTGTTATTTTAATGTTTCATTTTCATTTGGGGGTGTATTAATTGGTTAGTAAAGCTATTATTTTAATTAGTTAGTAGAAGTAGTAAAGCTATTATTTTAATTAGTTAGTAAATACTGTATTTTAATTAGGTAGTAAAAGATCTCATTTTAATTAGCTAGTAAAAACGTTTGTTTTAATTAGTTGGTAAAGTTTCTTAATTAGTTAATAAAAATCTTTAATGAATTAACAAAAACTTTTGTTTTAATTAGTTAATCAAAGTTTTGGTAATTAGTTAATGGAAATCGTTTAGTAAATTATTAAAAAAATTTGTTTAGGGTAAAGCTCTTGTAATAAAATATTAGCATCAGAAAATAAAAATTAACTTAATTTTGGTTTAAATTTCAATTTTTAGTTAGGAAAAATCTTGTAAATAAAAGGGGTTGACATTCTTTAAACAAAGCCAAAGGTAAGTGTTGATTATGTCGGTTCGGATTTTGTAACCATTTGTCATGATTTTGTTCGTTTCAGCTTATCAATATTTCATCTGTTCGGACTATTTTTTTGCTTCATGGATGTAATTTATGCGTGCCATGATCGCAGTTATTATTTATTTCCGCATTTGTTTTGAGATTTGTAACTTACGCGAGTGATCATCGCGACGCTTTCTTTACCGTTTTCTTTACTTTCCGCACTTTATTTCTCCCGCATAATAATTTGCCATATCTTGCATGTTTTACCGTTATTTTCGCCCTATGAAAGAATTAGGTCTAGCCGTTTGACCGCCGAGTCAATAGTCCTTGCCCTTTGACCATTTCAAACCCTGATAGCTTAGGCGTTCCGCCGTGGACGGAAATGCCTTTTACCCTAGTTTTAGGTCAAGGAGTCTCCGCACTCCATTTTAGGGTTTCCTGCCGTGGAATTCCTAATTTAACCCTAATTTCAATTAACAATTTCAACGTAGAGATTGGAGTCTCCGCACTCCACGTAAGCGCTTTCTTATGGACGCTTATTCCCCATTGAAACCTTGACCACAGTCAAGAAGTTTCTAACCTCCCTTTTGAGGGGAACTACGATTACTCTGATTCCATTCCCTATCCAAGATACGTAGGCACAAGATGCGAATCTTGCCGAGTAAACTTAGGACTAACCCTTAGGTCTCTTTAGGTCACGCTATCCCTTAGCTCAATATATATTAAAGCAGATAATAAAATAAAAAAGCATACAATAAACAAAAGGTTCCTGTAGAGTACTACAGAAGTTTAGGGTGCTAGTACCTTCCCTAAGCTTAACCAACCCCTTACCTAGGTCTCTCCCCGCATTGTGTTTACGATGAAAAAATAGGTTTTCCTTCTTTTGACCTTTTCCTTCGGATAAATCAAAGTCGGTTGTGAATCAAAAAATTGTGATTTAAACTAATTAATAGTTTGATATCCTATTTCCACCGCAACAATAACAATTTTGAAATTTCGTCATTGACCTAAAACAATATAAAAAAAAGAATAAAAATCAAAAATGAAAATGATTTTAGTCTCGGATTTGTTATTGTTCATCAATAATTTGATGAACAACTACTTTGAGGTCTCTTCATCGACCCAAAAACAATAAATAAAAAAGAACAAAAACGAAAATGGAAGGGTAATTGAAAGTATAACCAACATTATTTACCAAATAATTCTAATAATATTAATTGAAATCATTAACACCATGATTAAAAAGAAGTATGTACATTTTATTTATGAGATCCTTAATATAAATTAACAAAATTATCTTTAAAAGAAACAACTTACCTAAAAAACCTTATTATTAAAATTCTAAAAAAGATAGAAGAAGGGGTGTAAAAAATAGGTTAAGGGGTGGGAGTGAAGAATAGATATAGAAATGGAGGTATCATCACGGGCCGTGAGGCCCATTCAACCTCTTCCAGAAAAAAAGCAAAAACGGGGGCTAAACAAATGAACAAGCTATGGTCCACAGTGCCATGTTTTGCAAACAGGATTCCAAACTCATCCTCACCACATCAATACTTCTCTAAAAAAACAAATGGGCAAACTAGGTTTAACAACATCATCAGTCCCTTTCAAAATCCCAAAATTAACATGAAGGTCACGACACCATGTGAGAAATGGAAAGAAAAAAACCCATGGAATTCACTCACTGCCACATCTCTCAACGGAAATAGAGCTTCTTGGATCTGGCTTGCTCTGTTTGTTCGGTTTCTCCTTCTGTTCTCTCTATCTCTAATTTTTCTGAGATTTTCTCTATCTAACTCTCCCATCTTATTCTTTCCTCTTCATTTTTGTTTATGTTATGTGACTTTGCTTTCGAATGGATTATGATGGGTTAATATTGTTGATTGAAGGAAGGTGAGTGAGGACTAGATTTAAGAGGGTGCAACATAAGGTTGAAGAAATGGTGATTTTCGTTTTATGATTTGGGGTTGAGTTTTATTGTTGAAAGGTTTTGAAGATAGTTGGAGGTTGGGGGAAGAAGCAGAAGAAAGGTTGTTGCGGTTTGTAAAGGGAAAGGGTTGCGTCTTTTTTTTTAATTTTTACTCAGGATAAAGTTGGGTTCTCTCCCCTTACGACAGACAAAGTGTTGCCTCTTTATTCTCGTTGCCCTCTCGCATTGTGTACTGTGGTTTTTTTTTATGCAGGTACACTTGGCTTGGAATCAAATAAAGGTTTGGGCTTGGTTACTTGCTGCGTGGTGTTTGCGTAGGAAACTTAGCAGTGGTTGTTATTTTGGATGTTGTGTGTGACTCCTATCCGGAATTGGTGTGTGTGATATTTGGAAAAGGCTCGGCACGTGCTTGGATGGAATGATGGTTTATTAACGTTGCGGTTTGCTGATGGATCATGGTGGGGTAGCAGCGTAAGGTTTCATGGTGCTTGCGTTTGGGGACTCCGAGTGAAGGTCGTGTGAAGATGCGTTGCGCATCATAGCGTGTTGCTTCAATAATTTCTCTTTGTAAAACTCTTCATGACATGGGCCTTATGTCCTCTTCTAAGAACATATTGTATTCATAAGTTCATGGGCTTTCCCTTTTTTTGTTTTTTTGATAATTCAATTTGGGCTATAATTGTTATATGCACCCTCGAAATCATTTGCACCACACTTGAAATTGTTTATCCTCTCACTCTAAACCAAGATGGACCATAAAAAATGAAATCCGGCCTTACATGTTAATACTACACTTGCATTGAGTTCTAAAAGAAAAAATCACACTCAAAATCAATTTTATTCTCTTGAATTCTCATTTGAATAAAACTTGAACAATTCTTGAGATATGCCATCGACCATAAATCAATTTTGATCTTTTGATAGATTAAAGCCTCTGGCAAACACCTAAATTAATGAACCCTAGCCTTGATTTTGAAACTAATCCTTGCCTAACTGGATATCTTGATCTCAAATCTTGCACAAACTTGAACAGCAAGCAGAAGCAACATTTTTTTGGACTTTTCTGAATAATTGTCAATGATTGAATGCATAGATGGGATAAGTATATAGGTAGGACAAATTTGGGGTATGACAGGCATGTATTCCGGGTCCTGCCATATATTCTGATTTAGACCCCACGGAAAGGAAACGGCATTCGTGATCAGATAGGCAATCTGCTTATTCGATGGGACGCCCTTTTGATTGGAGGAAAAAAACATAACATACCAAAGGATGGTGAATAATGTCCAATAGAAAAAAGATAGGAAAAACACAAAGGTTGTTTTTGGAACATAAATTTGGGAGAATCCAGATTATGTTGTCCATTCTGATGCGCGACTGTACACCTTTTCATAAACAAAATATGCTTCGTCCATTCCGAGACGATGCAAATAACATTTAGTTCCTACCATACGCAAGAAGTAAGAACGTTTCCCGCTCAAATGCGATTACATAAATTTGGGAGAATCCAGATTATGTTGTCCATTATGGTGCGATGCAAATCTCCATTTTTTTTTCATGTTTTGGGTAGCAAGCAATGTTTTTTGTTTGAATGCGACTAAATATCTTTTGCTAAAATTGACCAAAAAAACAAACATTTTCTACAAGACCTACATAGCTTTGAGTTCCTCATCACACCCAGGGATACGTAGGAGTGAGATTCAATGTCTCGTCAAGCACCATGATAAAAATTCCAAAAACATCTTTTTTCTTGCTAAGAACTACGTAGTTTTTCTCATCGCACCTGAAGACACGTAGGAGCAAGAAATTTATTATTTCATATGTAAATTTGATCGCTATATGGTTGTACATGTATTTCCTAAGGTTGATTGTCCAAGTAAATATGCCAACACCCTGGGTGAAGAAGATAAGTATCTTTAAAAGTTTTTTTAAAATCTTTTTTCTAGAAGGAATGTTGTTTATACGAGTACTGTTACAATCCTCAGCAACATGACATAAACTATGTTTATGAAACATGATCTCACTAGGCGGAATACACTTAAAGTGCAGTTATCGTACCTCCTCTTAGGAACTAGCCACTCCAAGAGCATAAGCGGTGGAGCCCTAGAGATGTCCACTTTGTACCAAGCCAAAACCTAGGGGCAAAAACAAGAACCCCCCCCCCCCCCCCTAGTAGAGGATGGTTCCTGGTAACGCTGAAAAAGTGCACAAACTCTCCTCGGATGAGACAAATAATGACTCGTGTTCCTCATAAGCCTCCTGGTCCTTAGCCCAATATTCCTTCTCATCCGAAGAACTCCCAAGGCCTCATCTAAATGAGACTTTAATTTCAGCGCAGAAGTGTCTTCTTCCTTTTGATACTTCTTCTTTGTCTAGAGAGAGGACTCAAGCTCAATAATCCTAATAGAAATAGAAGAAGAATACACGTGGACTTTGTCCTTCTCTTGAAGAGACTCAACACAGTTAGCCTTCTCCTGAAGGGCTGATACTTCCTCTTAAATCTTAGACCTTTATTTTTTAGCATCTCCGCACTTCCTTTCCAAGTATACCTTTATTTGGAAGGATTTATCAGGGCCAGAAAATACCACTGACCAGCACCAACTAGGGAGAACAGAGAGGCGGTATGGTAAGTGTAAAAAGTGGCATCATAGAAAAGCTCTATCTTCACTACTTCAATAAGATATTTAAGGTAGGTAAGATCCTCCTTAGACATCATAGCATTGGCCTCCTAATGAGTGCAAGGAATTTGAGAAGGCAGGATAGCCGACAACTTCAAAAGAGAGTGGGTATTGGTCTTCTTCTAGAAGAGGACTTTGGTATTGGTATTGGTTCCTTCTTTAATTATGGGGAGGGGAATGAGCCTGGTCCTTAGCAATTGCAGCAATAACCCTAAAAGAAATTTGGCCAGGTGTTATACCCCAAATTTGGCCAACCACTCTGGCATATGTATTATTTCATCTGCATCAACATGAGGCGTAAAAACATTACATAGCATATTTTAATTTGCACTTTTACAGGGATATATGAAAAAAAGAGAAGAAGAAAAGAGATGTGTATTCAAAATATATGGAGAATAAGGAGGTCATTTTCTTAAGTAAAAAAAATATAATTGAGACAAATGCATGAGGTGGGGTTTGAACCCACCACCTCTCGCTCCACATCTTCTCGCCCTTACCACTCAGCCAAACGCGCGCCTGTGATTACAAGGAGATAGAAAAGGTATACATGTTAAAAGAAAAGCAAAAGGCGCATGAATAAAAATTGTGGTGGATTCTGCTCCCACCAAGGCTCGAACTCGTGACTATATGGTAAATGCGCGCATGACTTAACCACTGGGGTGGTGATACATCCAGTGATTATCCCACCCCAGTGTTCTTAAATACATTACTTCATTCCATTTTGGCTGGGCAAGCTTGAAGCATTTTGGCCGTGCGTGAAGGAGGGAAGAGAGGGGAAGACATAACCATTTTTGATGAGACAAAATCCAGTCTTGCTTATTTTTGTACAAAAATTAATTGGGCACTTCCGGTTTCTGTATTAGAAGTGTATTGATCAAATTGCATTTGAAATTGCAAAAGGGAGGGAAGTGGCTTAACCATGTTTTGAGGTGTCCTGCAGTTTTCCATTTTTAGGCCAAACACCCAAAGGTACTTCGCTCTGGGTGTTGCTGAATCTATCACCAATATGGACAAGCAAGCAGCCACTACAAGCCTGCAGCAACCCTAGTCTGTACCACCTTCCCACTCCAACAACAGCTACGAAGGACAAAGCTCAGTAAAAAATTGGATTTCAAATGGGAGTATAAAAGGTTAAAGGGGGGAGCAAACCCTGGCAGCCACACTCCTTCGCCAGACATCATAGAAATTTTAGAACTCCATCCTTTTCTTTTTTTGAATTTTTCTCAAAAGGAAGTCAGGGGCAGCTTCAAGCAAGGAGGATCTCTCAAAACTTTTTGCTGTTGAGTCTCCTTACCAGGTATGGAGATCTGAACTTCTTCATTGCACGCATAGACCATGATTAGGTTTTACCAAGTTTGTTTATAAACTCTGCATATACTGGAAATGTTGAATGTGTTCACATGGTCTTTTTTACTTCCTGATAACAGTTTTAAAGTGTGTGTGTTGTATGCTTTATATTTGACATCTGCTGAGTGTGTTTGGTTGATAACATTGCTGGGTTTTGAGTATGAAGCTTTTCCCTGTTACTACTTAAATGAACTTGTAGAGTCTTAGGTTTTTTGGAGTTGTAATGCTGTGGAAGTTTTAACCTGTTTATGGTTTGTTACTTAGATCTGAACCACTAGTTGGTTATGTTTGTATCCAACTCTGAGATGGACCTATTGCATTGTACATCATGATGCCTCTACTAGAACATTCTGCTCTTATGGATCTATGTGTATAACTTTTCAAGTCTGGATCTTGACTGTTAGCTGCCATCTAGGTTTGTTAATCTCATATGCTTTAAACTTCATTTAAGACTCAGAAGAAATTTTAACTGTTGGTGTATATTTGACCATGTTGTGTCGTTGAGTCTGTTGTTAACATGCTGTGTGGTCAGTTTTGAGCTCCTCTCTTGCTATGTCTTTTGCTCTAGGCATATTGATGCTAGCAGTTTGAAGCTTTTCTGGTAGAAACTATTGCTTGGCAGGAAGGTTAACCTTTTGGTTATATAGCAGTATAACAGTAGGAAGGATATGCTGTTATTGTTGGGGTTTGGTTGGGCATGGTTTTGACTTTTGTTTTTTTTTTATGGATATTTCTGCTGTGCTTATGCTTTAGTGTGTATTTGGCTTAAGAGTTGCAAAACTGTTGGGTTACTCGTTGGAAATACTGTCAAGACATCATGCTTGTTTGCTTGTCAGTATATTTGAAATCAGAATTTATTCGCAATTTGATGAGGTATACAATGCAGTCTTGAGTTTATGTTTTGGCTTTGGCTTAGATGTACAAACTTGTTGTGGTTTTGTTATATTTGATTTGCAAATTTGATAATCCTCACTTGCTTCCTTGAGAAGTTGTTGTTTTTTTTTCTTTGGATTCAATCTATATGTGGATTTTCAATCATGATTGAATTCTCTCTTGCTCATGTTGCTGTCAATTAGAGCTATTGGTATTCATATTGCACATTATAATTTTGCTTTGCAACTTCATTCGTATTTTAAATTACAAGCATGATTGGGAAGTTTGAATAGCATCTTTATAATCCCCATTAATAAACATGTGAAATAGACTCTGAGTCTGTTTAAATCCATGAGGTTTTGTTTTACTTTCAATGACTTTTGCTTTTACATTTGTGTTGTTTATTTTTTGCCCAGCAATTGTTAATGTTTACTATGTATATTCTTCATTCCAATTTAAATATTGGACGTATCACCGCCCCAGCGGTAAGACCTTGCGCATTGCATCCCCATGTACCAGGTTCGAGTCCTGCTGTGGACAAAACCATCCTTTTTATCTCCCTTTTCTTTCTTCCTTTATATCTTTATCTCTTTCTTTTGTATTTTTCTTTCCTTTTCCATATCACCAAGCGCATATGCGCCCCAGTGGATAGGTGTTTGCTGTGTATCCAAAAGGAGGTGGGTTCAATTCCCACCTCTTGCACTTTTTATAAGTCCATTAATTATTTATTTTGTTTTAACTATATAATTTCCAAAATCTATAATTTTTGCATATTTAATTATTTTTGATCTTTTCTTTTTGCCAATTATTCATAATAATGACTATTTTCACTTAATCAAATGACATTTCAATTATTCAAATTTTTAAGACCCTTGTTTTGTTTACCTTGTATCTTGTAAATTTTTTCTCATCATCTCAAATAAAGTTCTCGTATTGAATTAAAATTAGAGGATTGGGTGTAGTCCCCTTCTTCTTCGAGTGTTGGGACGCCCACTGTAGTGAGGGTGGTCCCGACACTCGTCTTTCAATACGAAGACGCTTCTAAATTTTTATTTTTCTCTCCTAAAAAACCTCGGTCCCGTACCAAGTCCATTTTCAAACCATCTTTTATTAAATTATTTTTTCGTTTTGAATTAAAAAGAGGGGATTAAGTGTAGTCTTCTTCCTCTCCGAGTGTCGGGATGCCCATTGTAGTGAGGGTGGTCCCGATACCTGTCTCTCGATACGAAGACGCAACTCTATCCACCATCTCGCTTTCACAATTTCATCCCGCAACCTTTCCCACCTAAAACCTCGGTCCTGCACCGAGTGTATTTTCAAATTCCTTTTCATGCAATAAAACTTGAATGGTCGTGGAGTGGTTAGGCGTAGGCCTTCTCCTATCCCGAGTGCTGACGTTTACCGTAGGGTTCTCTGTCGCAAAGCACTTACCATTCAAAACCAAAAACATATTTAATAAGAGAACGAAGTTCTCTTTGCATTGAATTAAAGAGAGAGGATTGGGTGTAGACCTCTTCTTCTCCGAGTGTCAGGATGCTCACTGTAGTGTGTGTGGTCTTGATACTCGTCTTTCAATACGAAGACGCCTCGTTCGCCACACCTTTTTTTATAACAAAAACTTTGAGATCACGAATTGGGTACTACCCGTAGGGGTTACTATCCGAGGACCTGTCTCGCCCCTTAAAAACAATCCAATCAATCAAACGTGACTTCTTGCCCCGTGTGGCGAAAACTAATCAATCTTTCAAAAAGGATATGCTACGTCCGTTCTACCGCAAACAGGTAATGCCTAAGTCTCCAACGAGCGAGCAGCAAAACACCTAACTGCTAGAATGCGCACGATAGCATCATCCATAAAAAACATCAACACACCGTAGGCCGAACTACGGCTGCTCTGATTTCTCATACCAGATGAGAATACGTAGGCACAAGGGCCACAATCCTTGGCGAGCACATTCCCCCCCATATCTGTAGTTCCCCGAACTACGTCGACTCTGACTTTCTCACATCTATTGAGAATACGTAGGCATAGGACTGCGAAGTCCTACCGAGTCTGTTCTTTCTCTTTTCTTCCCCGTTCTCTCTTTCCTCCTAACTTTCTTGTTTCTAACCTTTCTTTTACCCACTGGAACACTTTTATAGCATAATATTTAAGCAAATAAATTCACACATCGACAAACAAAAGGTTCCCATCGAGTACGATGGATGCGAGGGGTGCTAATACCTTCCCCTCGCATAACCGGCTTCCGAACCCGTTCTTGGTCGCGAGACCATCTTATCCATTTCTTTCCTAAGGTTTTCTCGATATTTTCCTTTCCCCTCATGGGATAAATAAAGTTCGGTGGCGACTCTTCTGTCCTTTCTTTTCGCCTCCCCGTCGTTGCGCGATGCATTTTTTTCGAGTAGCGACAGCTGGCGACTCTGCTGGGGAAACAACAGCAAGCCACGCCTATTTTGTTTATCGCATTTGTGCTTTATTTGTTTTGCTATTTATTTTATGGTTATGTTTCTTTCTAACTTATTGGGTTCACTTGGTTTGGTTTGTGAGGATAAAGCTTTCTACCCGAGCTTTCGAGCATACACACTAAGTTAGGAGGTGGATTCTTTCTGATTTGCGAGACTTAGGACTCGTTGAGTTGGATTGAATCTCACCGCTCAGAGGAGACTCCGTTGGAATAATTATGTCTTACGTGTAGTCGTAATGGCGTTCTTACCTTCAGCTTGAGAGTCCGCGATTCTGAGGACCTTTTGTAGAACCTTATTCCAAAGGTTGCTAAAATATAACTCTGTGTTCATCCTTTTGAAGGGATTACCGTCTTACGAGTAGTCGTTATGATGGGAAACTTTTGAGGGTTAGTGCATGGGACTTTGTTTGAAAAGCCTTTGGAATACCCTCTTATAAGCCGATAGATTTCCCGCCCGAGGAGAGAGATATCTCGTTGTGCTGTCTTGCAGGAAAAATTTTGACCTTCATCCTATCCGTTTGTCAGTATGAACAGTTACAGTGGGTTCCTTGTACTAATGTTGTTTGGTCTCAAGGCGAAGCGCTGGTCCGTCACGGTCAACAACACAACAACTTTTGATCCCCTGTTGCATTTGCATATTCATTTGCATTTCTTTGCATGTCTTGCATATTGCATCATTATTCATTTGCATAGAGGTGTTCTAATTTTGTGGGCGTAATTGCTTCATGTGGTTTTTCCATCCGGCTTGTTCCAGAATTGAAGATCATTCCACCAAAAGGAAACCAACAGAGACAACTATGGAACAGATTCGAGAAGAACCAAGGGAAGTTCAGAGCCAGTTGGGGCAGTTTGTGGCAAAGATGCAAGCGCTGCGCTTGGATCAGGATGCACTCAGAGAGGAGAATAATCAACTGAAGACTCAGATGGGCCTGATAACAGAAGTCATGAGGAATGTGTTGAGAAGGGAAGGCGATCATGTGCCCGAAGCTGCAGCAGAGATGGCCATCCCACCTTTACATGTGGAACCTCTCCCAAGGCGTGAAGTGCCTCAAAGATATCTTACACAACCTGAGGTTCCAGCATTTCCTCGCCAACAACTACTTCCTGTTTCCCGAGACAATCCTAGGATTATGAGGTATGCTCAAAGGACGAAGCAGTCCGACAGAATGTTCGACCAGATCCCTATGACTTATGCTCAGTTGTTGCAACTCTTGCTTCAACTTCGGTTGGTTAAACTCCGGACTATGGCTCCGTTGACTGGCGAGCCACCACAAGGCTATGATGAAAATGCCCATTGTGATTTCCATTCTGGGGCACCGGGGCATAATATCGAGAATTGCAAAGCCTTTAAGCACAAGGTTCAGGATTTAATCGATTCAAGAGCATTTGAGTTCATGCCGAGCAATGGTCTTATTCCAGAAAATGTGGATGTTCCTATTCTCTCCCCTGAATTTGCATCAGGTCAGGAGCCTGCCTTGCAATCTGTGACCCTAGAGTCTCCCTGCCCGCAGCTATTGCCCGTTCCTAGGCCAAGCCTAAGAATGAAAGTTCCTGAACGAAGGGAGTCCCCGATACCTCAGACTCAGTCTCCCGATGTCTCAACTATTCAAAGTCAACGATCCTTTGGGTCTTTGCATCGGACATCTGTTCCCCGCCAGAGTCAGCAGTCATACTGTCATCAGCCGCGTCAGCACGCCCGACGAAGGCCAAGGAAGTCAGAGAGACATTTCACTCAGTTGCCATTGTCGTACAGTCAGATATTGCCAAACTTGATCAGAGGTGGTTTGATTGTGCCGAAGAAAGCTGATCCAGAGACTTCTTCACATCCTTCAGGTTCTGATGTCGACGCCCGCTGTGAGTACCATGTTGGGGCGCAGGGGCATTCAACCAAAGACTGTAAGGTGCTAAGAAGCAAGATTCAAACTCTGCTTGACTCCAACATGTTCTCTGTCACACCTCAGGGTATCCAGATCAACGATCTTCCTTCGTCCAGTCATGTGGGTTCGGCAGCTAATGTCATGGAGGGATTCACCGAGAGCATATGTTCAGAAGAGTATCAGACGGATTTCGATGAGCAACTCTAGAGATGGCTGGTTCAGCAGCAAGTCAAGAATGAAAGCCCAGTTCCCCGAAGCTGGCAATCTCTCTATCATGTTATTCCTTTGCATTTGTAGTTTCTTTTCTGTTAAAGTGCGAACCTAGTTGAAAATCTTATTTGTAGAACTTGTTTGTTTTCAATTGATAATGATAATGAATTGAATATGTTTGTTTTGACTAAATCCATTCGTGTTCACTCAATGCTTTTATTGATGTCAAACGTTTGTTTAAGCGGAATTCCTTGAGGGAGGATGACGAAATTTAAAGACGCAAACTTCTGAATGTATGCTTTTTGAATTAAAACTTCTGCTGATGATGTACAGGCATTGTTTCAAATTCCTAAACACCGGAGATATAAGGATGATAATCCCTTGTCAACCCCTTTGAGCCTAGTAGCAGGAGTTTCTTTCTGAAAACTAAAAAAAAAAACCTCAATCTTAACCTGGGGCAGGGTAGGTGTCAGTTAATTCGACTAAAACATCTGAATTACAAACGGAGCGTCCGTTCGAGGATCAATCACACCTGTATAGGTCGTACCTAAAGAATCACTGTGGTTATCCTTCACCAGCCAAGGAGTGAGACAGTCACAATCCCTCTTCAACAAGTCAGACCAGCCGGCGTCACACGATTTATTCAAAAGAGAATCAAAAGAAAAGAAAAAAGCCCGCTAAGTCGATAACTTGAAAACAAGTGGCTTAGGCAAAAAAAATTGGGGCATCCCGCTGGACTTCAAAATCAGAAGATGCGCTCAAAAGAGTCAGTCTAGGCAAAAATAGGGGAATAAGAATGACGAAGAACAAGTCGTGTGAGCCAGACACCATAGACGAAGAGCGAGTGGCTGTCACTCCACAAACTTGTGGTTTCCTGAACCATCACTCCGGTCATTTAACCTTTGAGAAGTGAGCGCTTGTGTCGAATTAGCTGAACATAGGATTGGAGAATATTAAGGAGAGTGGGTGGGTTAAACAGAACTTTGAGCCTCATATCTTTTCTTTCAAATCGTGAACCTGACCAAGTTACAACCTTCAAAAGTCCTAATTGAAGCAAGTTGTTTCGAAAGCATACTTCGGTAAAGATCGCGTCAAAACTGACTCCTAAAAGGGTTTTCTTACCCTATGGGTATTGATATTGACATTCCGATAAGTGATCCATTCACTATACATCACAACTTTTTTCCAGTGACCAGACTTGGATTTCAAAACTGTCATATGCATTGCATTAATATTATCTTTTGCAAAACAAATTGTTTTACTCGCGAGAAAGCATTTGACATCAGGAAAGTTTCTACAATGCGAAGTTTGATAGAAATAAGATATAGAGCGCCCGAGTACTCCTTTGAGCAGGGGCAAGTCACGTCAGGTAAACATAAGCAGAGTCGGTCATTCCTAGATGCAGCTAATCTGGAGCAATCAGGTCGAGACTCATCAAACCACTCGAAGGCCAGTCGAAGGCGCCATTCCCTAAGGTCGGTTAATCTGGGGCAATCAGGTCGAGATTTGATAAATCTCTCGAAGTCAGCCAGGGGCACTTCTCTACAAATCAGCCAATCAGGGGCAAATCACTTCAAAGCTGGGGCAGGCCACCCCAAGAGCATGACAACTATCCTTGTCCAGAAAGGAAATTGACTTGAAGTACCTCTTCAAGGTTCGAAGCGCTGAGGCAATTCATATCTAACCATCAGGGTACCGAAATTTCAGGTTTCCTTTCGAGGAAGGTTTTTACAAAAGTCCCACAGGCTGGGGCATAATCGGAAACAAAGGAGATGTGTTCCTCTCCATGTCTTCAGAGCTTATCAGAGTTATAGAAGCAGATTTGGGTTTATTTCCCCAGCAGTGAGGCGAGTGCAGTACTGTTATCCCCACATAGTCTGAACAATTGACTCCTTTCCCATCATAGTCTAGGTCATTGACTCATTCCTCAAACGGAAGTATTGTTGAAGTTTACTTCTCATTTTCCCCAAGCAGAGATTGATGTTGATTCCCTCCTTATCTAATCCACAGCCAAGTTAGCAGAGTTAATTTTCCTTCCCCACAGAGTGGAACTGACTCAGAGATCGTTCATTTCCATCCCCAGCAGAGAGAGTGTGGGATAATCTTCCAGTAAGTCTTATTCAATATCCCTAGCAGATAGTGGATTCAATCTCCGGCAGAAGAGAGTTACTCCCCAGCAATCAGCTGTGTTTCCTCAGTATAGTTATTCTGGCTGACCGTTCAGGGTTAATTTCCCCGACAGAGTGGAGTTGTTGTCTCCAGCCAAATTGTTTGTTCCCCGAAAGAGTTGTAGGCATCTAGGCCATCCTGGACGTTTTTCACAGTGGAGTTTGATTTGGACCCCCAGCGGAGTGGTTTTGTTCTTAACGGAGCAGTTTTACCCAGAAGTTTTCTCGGAGGCCATCCACGGCTTGCATTCCCCAGCATGAGTTTACTTGCGCTAGGCGTACCTGGCCCTGACCCAACGGAGTTGGCTCTTTCTCTTTAGCATTTATTTTGCTAAAGAGGTCCATTTGCATCTACATACATGCATAACATCTACCCAAATGCGAAGCATTTCCATTTCGTATGGAGCATTTCGCCATATTCAAACACATGCATATGAAACATATGCCAGGTTGTTATCCCTTTTATTCTCGGACGTACCTTCCGCAATTATCAGTATATTTATCAAGCCTGTATGGAATACAGATCTCCAGCAAAGATCATTGACAGTTGTGTTCATCTTATCACTCTCCCTAAACAGAGTAGCTTTTCCCGACTTTTGGTCGATGTTAATTCTTTCTAAGCGATTCTAACTTTTGGTTAGTAGCTTTTCCCGACTTTTGGTCGATGTTGATTCTTAGCGATCCTAACTTTTGGTTAGTAGCTTGTTTTCCGACTTTTGGTCGATGTTGATTCTTAGCGATCCTAACTTTTGGTTAGTAGCTTGTTTTCCGACTTTTGGTCGATGTTAATTCTTCTCAGCGATCCTAACTTTTGGTTAGTAGCTTGTTCCGACTTTTGGTCGATGTTAATCTTTCTAAGCGATTCTAACTTTTGGTTAGTAGCTTGTTCCGACTTTTGGTCGATGTTAATCTTTCTAAGCGGTTCTAACTTTTGGTTAGTAGCTTGTTCCGACTTTTGGTCGATGTTAATCTTTCTAAGCGATTCTAACTTTTGGTTAGTAGCTTTTCTCGACTTTTGGTCGATGCTTTCTCTCTAAGCGATTCTAACTTTTGGTTAGTAGCTTTTCTCGACTTTTGGTCGATGCTTTCTCTCTAAGCGATTCTAACTTTTGGTTAGTAGCTTGTTTTCCGACTTTTGGTCGATGCTTTCTCTCTAAGCGATTCTAACTTTTGGTTAGTAGCTTGTTTTCCGACTTTTGGTCGATGCTTTCTTTCTAAGTGATTCTAACTTTTGGTTAGTAGCTTTTCTCGACTTTTGGTTGATGATATTCTCTCTAAGCGATTCTAACTTTTGGTTAGTAGCTTTTTCCGACTTTTGGTCGATGTTTTCTTTCTAAGCGATTCTAACTTTTGGTTAGTAGCTTTTCCCGACTTTTGGTCGATGTTTTCTTTCTAAGCGATTCTAACTTTTGGTTAGTAGCTTTTCCCGACTTTTGGTCGATGTTTTCTTTCTAAGTGATTCTAACTCTTGGTTAGTAGCTTGTTTTCCGACTTTTGGTCGATGTTTTCTTTCTAAGTGATTCTAACTCTTGGTTAGTAGCTTGTTTCCCGACTTTTGGTCGATGATCTTTCTAAGCGATCCTAACTCTTGGTTAGTAGCTTGTTTTCCGACTTTTGGTCGATGTTTTCTTTCTAAGTGATTCTAACTCTTGGTTAGTAGCTTGTTTCCCGACTTTTGGTCGATGATCTTCCTAAGCGATCCTAACTTTTGGTTAGTAGCTTGTTATTCCGACTTTTGGTCGATGTTTTGAATGTTGTCCTTTGATGGGTGCTCGTTCCACACAGAGTTATCTGGTTAAGCCTTCCCCAACAAATCAGCCGTTGCGATCAGTGCATGTTATCTCCGGACTTTTGTTCACATTTCTTCTTTCTCCTACGGTTGGCAAATTTCTGGTTCTTCGGTATTCAAACCGTCTTTTACCCTGAATGTTCGAAAGCCGTCCGCATTCATCCCTTCAGGCCCAAGCCGTTTGAATAGGGGCAGCTGTTATACCCCAAATTTGGCCAACCACTCTGGCATATGTATTATTTCATCTGCATCAACATGAGGCGTAAAAACATTACATAGCATATTTTAATTTGCACTTTTACAGGGATATATGAAAAAAAGAGAAGAAGAAAAGAGATGTGTATTCAAAATATATGGAGAATAAGGAGGTCATTTTCTTAAGTAAAAAAAATATAATTGAGACAAATGCATGAGGTGGGGTTTGAACCCACCACCTCTCGCTCCACATCTTCTCGCCCTTACCACTCAGCCAAACGCGCGCCTGTGATTACAAGGAGATAGAAAAGGTATACATGTTAAAAGAAAAGCAAAAGGCGCATGAATAAAAATTGTGGTGGATTCTGCTCCCACCAAGGCTCGAACTCGTGACTATATGGTAAATGCGCGCATGACTTAACCACTGGGGTGGTGATACATCCAGTGATTATCCCACCCCAGTGTTCTTAAATACATTACTTCATTCCATTTTGGCTGGGCAAGCTTGAAGCATTTTGGCCGTGCGTGAAGGAGGGAAGAGAGGGGAAGACATAACCATTTTTGATGAGACAAAATCCAGTCTTGCTTATTTTTGTACAAAAATTAATTGGGCACTTCCGGTTTCTGTATTAGAAGTGTATTGATCAAATTGCATTTGAAATTGCAAAAGGGAGGGAAGTGGCTTAACCATGTTTTGAGGTGTCCTGCAGTTTTCCATTTTTAGGCCAAACACCCAAAGGTACTTCGCTCTGGGTGTTGCTGAATCTATCACCAATATGGACAAGCAAGCAGCCACTACAAGCCTGCAGCAACCCTAGTCTGTACCACCTTCCCACTCCAACAACAGCTACGAAGGACAAAGCTCAGTAAAAAATTGGATTTCAAATGGGAGTATAAAAGGTTAAAGGGGGGAGCAAACCCTGGCAGCCACACTCCTTCGCCAGACATCATAGAAATTTTAGAACTCCATCCTTTTCTTTTTTTGAATTTTTCTCAAAAGGAAGTCAGGGGCAGCTTCAAGCAAGGAGGATCTCTCAAAACTTTTTGCTGTTGAGTCTCCTTACCAGGTATGGAGATCTGAACTTCTTCATTGCACGCATAGACCATGATTAGGTTTTACCAAGTTTGTTTATAAACTCTGCATATACTGGAAATGTTGAATGTGTTCACATGGTCTTTTTTACTTCCTGATAACAGTTTTAAAGTGTGTGTGTTGTATGCTTTATATTTGACATCTGCTGAGTGTGTTTGGTTGATAACATTGCTGGGTTTTGAGTATGAAGCTTTTCCCTGTTACTACTTAAATGAACTTGTAGAGTCTTAGGTTTTTTGGAGTTGTAATGCTGTGGAAGTTTTAACCTGTTTATGGTTTGTTACTTAGATCTGAACCACTAGTTGGTTATGTTTGTATCCAACTCTGAGATGGACCTATTGCATTGTACATCATGATGCCTCTACTAGAACATTCTGCTCTTATGGATCTATGTGTATAACTTTTCAAGTCTGGATCTTGACTGTTAGCTGCCATCTAGGTTTGTTAATCTCATATGCTTTAAACTTCATTTAAGACTCAGAAGAAATTTTAACTGTTGGTGTATATTTGACCATGTTGTGTCGTTGAGTCTGTTGTTAACATGCTGTGTGGTCAGTTTTGAGCTCCTCTCTTGCTATGTCTTTTGCTCTAGGCATATTGATGCTAGCAGTTTGAAGCTTTTCTGGTAGAAACTATTGCTTGGCAGGAAGGTTAACCTTTTGGTTATATAGCAGTATAACAGTAGGAAGGATATGCTGTTATTGTTGGGGTTTGGTTGGGCATGGTTTTGACTTTTGTTTTTTTTTTATGGATATTTCTGCTGTGCTTATGCTTTAGTGTGTATTTGGCTTAAGAGTTGCAAAACTGTTGGGTTACTCGTTGGAAATACTGTCAAGACATCATGCTTGTTTGCTTGTCAGTATATTTGAAATCAGAATTTATTCGCAATTTGATGAGGTATACAATGCAGTCTTGAGTTTATGTTTTGGCTTTGGCTTAGATGTACAAACTTGTTGTGGTTTTGTTATATTTGATTTGCAAATTTGATAATCCTCACTTGCTTCCTTGAGAAGTTGTTGTTTTTTTTTCTTTGGATTCAATCTATATGTGGATTTTCAATCATGATTGAATTCTCTCTTGCTCATGTTGCTGTCAATTAGAGCTATTGGTATTCATATTGCACATTATAATTTTGCTTTGCAACTTCATTCGTATTTTAAATTACAAGCATGATTGGGAAGTTTGAATAGCATCTTTATAATCCCCATTAATAAACATGTGAAATAGACTCTGAGTCTGTTTAAATCCATGAGGTTTTGTTTTACTTTCAATGACTTTTGCTTTTACATTTGTGTTGTTTATTTTTTGCCCAGCAATTGTTAATGTTTACTATGTATATTCTTCATTCCAATTTAAATATTGGACGTATCACCGCCCCAGCGGTAAGACCTTGCGCATTGCATCCCCATGTACCAGGTTCGAGTCCTGCTGTGGACAAAACCATCCTTTTTATCTCCCTTTTCTTTCTTCCTTTATATCTTTATCTCTTTCTTTTGTATTTTTCTTTCCTTTTCCATATCACCAAGCGCATATGCGCCCCAGTGGATAGGTGTTTGCTGTGTATCCAAAAGGAGGTGGGTTCAATTCCCACCTCTTGCACTTTTTATAAGTCCATTAATTATTTATTTTGTTTTAACTATATAATTTCCAAAATCTATAATTTTTGCATATTTAATTATTTTTGATCTTTTCTTTTTGCCAATTATTCATAATAATGACTATTTTCACTTAATCAAATGACATTTCAATTATTCAAATTTTTAAGACCCTTGTTTTGTTTACCTTGTATCTTGTAAATTTTTTCTCATCATCTCAAATAAAGTTCTCGTATTGAATTAAAATTAGAGGATTGGGTGTAGTCCCCTTCTTCTTCGAGTGTTGGGACGCCCACTGTAGTGAGGGTGGTCCCGACACTCGTCTTTCAATACGAAGACGCTTCTAAATTTTTATTTTTCTCTCCTAAAAAACCTCGGTCCCGTACCAAGTCCATTTTCAAACCATCTTTTATTAAATTATTTTTTCGTTTTGAATTAAAAAGAGGGGATTAAGTGTAGTCTTCTTCCTCTCCGAGTGTCGGGATGCCCATTGTAGTGAGGGTGGTCCCGATACCTGTCTCTCGATACGAAGACGCAACTCTATCCACCATCTCGCTTTCACAATTTCATCCCGCAACCTTTCCCACCTAAAACCTCGGTCCTGCACCGAGTGTATTTTCAAATTCCTTTTCATGCAATAAAACTTGAATGGTCGTGGAGTGGTTAGGCGTAGGCCTTCTCCTATCCCGAGTGCTGACGTTTACCGTAGGGTTCTCTGTCGCAAAGCACTTACCATTCAAAACCAAAAACATATTTAATAAGAGAACGAAGTTCTCTTTGCATTGAATTAAAGAGAGAGGATTGGGTGTAGACCTCTTCTTCTCCGAGTGTCAGGATGCTCACTGTAGTGTGTGTGGTCTTGATACTCGTCTTTCAATACGAAGACGCCTCGTTCGCCACACCTTTTTTTATAACAAAAACTTTGAGATCACGAATTGGGTACTACCCGTAGGGGTTACTATCCGAGGACCTGTCTCGCCCCTTAAAAACAATCCAATCAATCAAACGTGACTTCTTGCCCCGTGTGGCGAAAACTAATCAATCTTTCAAAAAGGATATGCTACGTCCGTTCTACCGCAAACAGGTAATGCCTAAGTCTCCAACGAGCGAGCAGCAAAACACCTAACTGCTAGAATGCGCACGATAGCATCATCCATAAAAAACATCAACACACCGTAGGCCGAACTACGGCTGCTCTGATTTCTCATACCAGATGAGAATACGTAGGCACAAGGGCCACAATCCTTGGCGAGCACATTCCCCCCCATATCTGTAGTTCCCCGAACTACGTCGACTCTGACTTTCTCACATCTATTGAGAATACGTAGGCATAGGACTGCGAAGTCCTACCGAGTCTGTTCTTTCTCTTTTCTTCCCCGTTCTCTCTTTCCTCCTAACTTTCTTGTTTCTAACCTTTCTTTTACCCACTGGAACACTTTTATAGCATAATATTTAAGCAAATAAATTCACACATCGACAAACAAAAGGTTCCCATCGAGTACGATGGATGCGAGGGGTGCTAATACCTTCCCCTCGCATAACCGGCTTCCGAACCCGTTCTTGGTCGCGAGACCATCTTATCCATTTCTTTCCTAAGGTTTTCTCGATATTTTCCTTTCCCCTCATGGGATAAATAAAGTTCGGTGGCGACTCTTCTGTCCTTTCTTTTCGCCTCCCCGTCGTTGCGCGATGCATTTTTTTCGAGTAGCGACACCAGGGCTTACAGTGTCCAGGGTAACAGTTGATCGAAAACATGTGATGTCACATGCAAGTATACATGTATGTTTTAAGTAGCAAGTTATTAAATAGTAAGGATGTCAAACCCATAGAGAGTGGATAGTAACTTAGAATGATTTTGTAAATGACTCTCTTTTGTAAATGAACATGAGCAAGATAAAAATAGTTTATGGTTGCCATATGTTTAGTTAGTACCAACAGTGTGAGAAACAATCTTAAGAGAGTAAGTGAGTCTAATAATAGAGAGCATGTTGGGAAATGATCCATTAATATAACTTTTCATTTATGTGGACATAATGTGTGATGGCGTGCCATGAGAGGTCAGAAAGTAATCTAAAGGTGTATCTTTACAACATTATAAGCACACACATTAAAGTAAGGAGACAAATATCTAAGTGCAGATTCGAAGTTAAATTTACAATCCAGCTTTCCACTTCCTTTGGAGAAAAATATTATGATTCAGACTGTCATGTTAGGCCTTATCCGAAGTTAAATCTACACAAGAAACAAATACATAAAAACTAACAAAAGATAGCACCTATTGTGCTCTTCATAAACTACTTCTAAAATAAGAAAATGAAATTAATTAAACTACTTATCTATGAAAATAGAAAGATAGATTTAAGTATTAAGTTTAGTAATAACTCACAAAATGTGAGTTATCACACCCCAAAACTTGAATCATTACCTGTCCTCAAGTGATGCGGCAGATCCTACTCTAACTGTTCAAATTATAATTAACTCAGAGTGCATCTTAGATGACTGCTTTCAAAAATTGGCACAACTCATTCTTGCTTATATTCAAATTTGTGTGTGTGTGTGTGTGTGTGTGTGTGTGTGTGTGTGTGTGTGTGTGTGTGTGTGTGTGTTTCTTGATACTACCTCTCATGCTAGAACTCTTCAGTCAAGATAATCAACATAAATCCTAGTTTGGTTATCTTATCCTATGGTCCAAGAATTCATTTTTCAGTTTCAGAATGGGGGATTAACTATTTTGCTCTTGACTTTTGGTTCATTTTGAACTTGAGGCTTACGCATGCATTTTTATTATTATTGGTAAGTTTTTCCGCCTTTTCACCAGACAGGATCTCACTTGTAATGAGTCCAACCTATTACTAATGGTGAAGAAATCAATTGTTTATCCAGTTTCTGGCACATGAACTTATTTGAAGTGATCTTTGGCTTACTTCATTCTTTTTACACACTTTTATGTATTTATTTATACATGCATTGTATCATTTATATTTATCTTAAGCAATAGACTTATCCTCCCCTTAAATAAATCATACAATGAATTGTACTCCATACTCTAAGACAATTCAAACTTCTTAAGAGGCTAACTACTTTCCTGACTATTTAAGGTGTGACAGGGGTTATCATAAAATCACAAATAGGTGCATTGATTTGTTATCAAGATCTTATTTCTAACATTGTCTGTTGTCCCATCAGAATTATTCTAAGGTTTTAGAATTTTAGTTATTTATGGGATGAAGTTAGCTATTTTTCTTCTGCTTTTTTACTAACATTAAGAAGACAGAAGCAACACAAAACATAAATTATTCATTTATTACTTCAGAAATTAAAATGACATGAATTGAAATTGCAGAGATTGAAATTGCAAAAATTGAAATTCTAAAACTAGCAGATGATTATGAGTGGATTGGTTTTGGTAAACAATTGTTATGACGGGAGCTGCCTCGCCCACAAACTATTTTTTCTTAATAACTCATTTAACCTATTACCTCTATTTTTTAAGCATCAAATGTCTAAGCACACGATAAAATTCACTATAAACATACTTGCAAAAACCAAAGTCGCATTATGGTAGTACCTAGAATTGTATAAAATACTTACAACTTACAAGAATTAACATCAAAATAATCAAGCTGAGACATATTAAAAAAGTTAAAATCATCACTCACAAAATAAAAAATATTCAAGAGGGTGTAATTGAAGCAACCAAGATTAAGCACATCAAAATCCTCACTCATCAAGTTATAAAAAAGAGACGAAAAATAGTCACCCAATAACCCATGGGTTGTGGGTTGGGTCTAGAATTACCTGGAACCCGGTTTTTTTAATGGTTTTTCATTTTTTTTAACTGTGTTCATCGAATAACCCGACTCAATCAATGTTTTGGGTTTATTTGGATGATTTTGGTCGAGTTTACCCAATCCACGTACACCTTTAGTTGAAATCACCATGAAAGCTCCAAGGAAGCTTGAGAGCTAAAGGAAGGTTAGAAAGGTGTGACCAAAGAGATCCTCTAATTATATAGGATTTTAAGGCATAGAAAGCAGTAATGCCAAACTTTTTATTAATATACTTCACCATGCAAGCCATAAATTTATTATAGGTGTTGACCACAAGAGGGTTGATAATTTTTTGAGAAAATACATTAGTGATCTCGAGTTAAGTTTTGTCTGGTACTGAAGGCAAACATCTTCATGTTTAAGGAGTTAAAGAATCTTGGGGGAAAATTCGGGTAATCCATCCAGGGTTCTGCCAAGAAATAAAAATAAGGTTTGTGAAACTTGAGTAAATTTTTTGATGTTAATCTAGTAGGACCATTGGTAAGGCCTCTTGCATTAGAATATAAGCACTTCATAAGGAAGTCTTGAAGTAAACTACTTTGGATCTTGTAGTATAATTCTCGGCCCTTGAATTTTGTCTCAATTTTTTCTTGTTATACTTGGATATTGCCATTTGAAAGTTTACATGTTCCATCTCTGAGTCAACCTCATTATCCTGAATTTCATCTCTTACAACATTATCACCAATGTTGCCCCATGAGTCATGCATGAGTTACATATTATGGTTGAGATTATGTCCATCAATGTTTTCAATACTATCCTTGAATTCATTAATATAAATTCATCTTTTTTGTAAACTTATGTCATCTAAGTCAACCTCAACTGCAACGACAAAGGACTCAATACCTTCACGAAGATTGTCTTTCTTTTTGTTTAAGTTAGTTTCAGGTTTCTCAGCAATGCCCTTCCCTTTAGAAAATTTGTCCAAAACTTACCATAGAACTTTTAGGAGGAATTTCTATAGCAAATCTAGCATTCAAAGAATTATCATTGGGAACAAACACCTTCTTAGGTATAATAATTTTGTTGCTTGGTATGTTCTGCTTATTTGAGGCTTCAGAAAACCTTCAATTGTCCACATAATGTCTAGTTTTCCTATAATGATAGCAGAAAGGGAGAAGATTTTCATGCTCGGCATCACACAAAAATGCAAAACCTTGCCCCTCAACAGGAAATTTATATCTCATGTCAGTAGTGATATCCATGTCTAAAAGAACTCTGACACAGAGGCCAAAACATCTATCCATCATCAATTTAGTGGAGGCAACGTTAGAGAAAATAGGTGTTCTAACACCACTTTTGATTTCAAATAGAATTCTAGGTCTCGTGTATTCTTGTTATAGTTCATAGAACCTTACTCAAACCTATGTGATGGAGTTTTGTTGCAAAGATGAATTGAAATCTCTAGTCCACGTGAAGAGCTTGAGCAACCTGGTGAAAGATTCCAAGAGCGGGCCTGAAGTCCTAACCCTTGTGACATCTTTTAGGGAAGAAAAAGTGAACTCAAAGAACCTTTTTCCTATCGAGATTACCCCACACTTACCAAAGTCCTTCCAAGTAGCTGAAAGCTTTCTAAACACATCAATCACTAACAAGTGAGTGGTGGTTCCTTATGAGCAAGAGTATTATACCATGAAGGTTAAACTTGCAATCTTTCAATCCTGCCAAATATTCTTCCTCAAGGATCGTAATAGAAACAAAGTCATCCTTAACATTCGGGAGAGACATTTGGGATGATTAATGAGTTAATGAGTTAGATAGAGACATAATTTTTATAAATAAAAAAAAGTGTGGTGTAGTTTAATTCATGTATCCGGCTACACTTAGTGCGACAAGAGTTGAATGTTGTTCTAATTAAAAGTTCGGGAAATGGATTCCCTACTGTAAACAAAAAAAAAGTAATTGCAGAGTAATGTCAATTGTTCAATGTGTTAAAATAGTTTTTATTTCTTGGCTTAATTGCAACTATGGTCCCCCTATTTTGTATTTTTTTGGGTTTTTGTCCCCCCATTTTAAAAACCACGATTTTGGTCTCTTTTTTAAGTTTTGAGTTTGATTTTAGTCCCCTCTCCAATTTTAATTTTTTTTAATGATGTGGCACTATCTAAGATGACGTGTCTAATGCCAAGTCATTTTTTAAAAGTTAATTTAAAACTTTTTTCATTGACTAGGATAATTAACTTATTAATATTATTTTAATTAATTAATTAATAATTAATATTTTATTATAACTTTTATAATTAATTAATTAAACAAAATTTTAAATAAAACTCTTTGGACCTTTAGTTATTGGCCCATGTCTTTTGTCCATCTTTCTAAACCACAATTGAATTGTTGTGTTTGTTTCAGCTTTATAAACACTTTTATGTCTTATACAAAAATCAATGTGGGACTTCTAAAAGACATTTTATACTACAACATTATCTCCTTCTTCATTGCAGGTCATTGCAGTATCTTTAACATCAATAAAACCAAACCCATTCCATAGCAGGGCAATTAACATTCAAATTGATAACATTGCAACATCCATTAACATAATAACAATTTCTAACCTTCATTGACAGTTGATATATCACAGTAAAATGATCAAGTTCTCCTAACATTTAATTAACTTATCCAACTAATCTTCATTCCAATACCATGGCAGTTCTTTACAAATCAAACAATCAACTATAGCCCTAACATCTTCACTAATACTAACAGTTCACCAACAGATTCAACAACTAATTCATTTCAACTAACTTCCTTTTTATAGTACAACCAAGTGTTCACTAACATTAATTCATAAATAGCAATGCAAATTGACCAAAGTGAGTCAGTTCACATCTTGAATAACAAGTTGATTCAACCAATTTTTAATCGAGCTAATCTCTTAATTTTAATCCACTTGACATTTCACTTAGCCTTAGCTCAACAACTAAGTTAACATAATTTCTAACTATCCATTGATCAAATCAATTTGTTTCTATTCACCCTAAATGTTTCCTTGAGTACAACAAATATCCTAACTTAGCCTTAGCTCAACAACTAAGTTAACATAATTTCTAACTATCCATTGATCAAATCAATTTGTTTCTATTCACCCTAAATGTTTCCTTGAGTACAACAAATATCCTAACTAGTATTCACCCATCACTAACTTTGTAGCATTTTCACATGAGTTTCCAAATTGATTCACTAACAACTCACACATTAAATCTTACTCTATTAACACTTCACTAACTACTAACTAATCCAATAACCTCCTAACATAACTAAAACAATTCCAATTGGAGCTAACTTTTTTAACCTAACTTCCAGCTGATTAGTACAACTACATTTCAGACATAGCTCAAACAATTCATAAATAATAGTTCATAGCAGTTCATTCTAAAATTCTATCATTCCTTTAACAAATCATAACAATACAAGTCATTCCACCAATTGAGAACAATTCAATTTCATAACAGTTTAATCTTAAACCTACTAATTATTTCACTTAAACTACAAACTAACCGCCAGTAACAATTTCTTAACACCAATTCAAACATAACTAAACTAATCCACTGACTGTCAAGTCTAACAAACTCTAATTGTTCACTCAATCTTAACTTCAATTCATTAACACTTGAATTAACAATTCCTAACACTTGAAGTAAACGAAATGAGTGTAGTCCAAAGTGTTAGACCTAGACGCTTGAAACGAGCATGAGAGATGCCCCCGAAAGTGAAAAAGAAACATATGCCACCATATCCCAAGTATGAACCGCCTTGTATTAAAAAGAATAGGAAAACATCGGGAGTTATTTTGAGATGTTCAAATGGGGAGTTGGTTCGACATGATCAAATAGAATCCTAAAGTTGTTGGGCATGATGTTGAGCATAGTGTCAAAGATGCAAGTCTAGAAGAGGCACCCTTTTGATTCAGAGTTGGCATGATGTTGAATAACTTCTCCTTCTTCTCAAACTTGTGTCCATTGCAGTAAATTCAAATATGTAACAATGTCAAAGTCCCATGTAATAGAAACTTCACAATCAAACTTGGAAAGAGAATCAAATTCAATCTTCTACAAACTCAAATCTAACAATATCAAGTGTGAATATCCAGTTTTGCATAACAACAATGTACCAAATGCAAGAACTTTAATGATTAACTACGCATAAATTGAAAATCACAAACAAAGAACTGAAAATGATATTACCCAATGAAAGAAAGTGAGGGCTTTGGAATTTAAATCAAATTCATATGCTTCCTATGCTTAAATCATGCAAGATGGGAGTTTGAGAAGAAGGAGAAGTTACTACAATGAAGAAGGAGATAATGTTGTAGTATAAAATATCTTTTAGAAGTCCCACATTGATTTTTGTATAAGACATAAAAGTGTTTATAAAGCTGAAACAAACACAACAATTCAATTGTGGGTTAGAAAGATGGACCAAAGACATGGGCCAATAACTAAAGGCCCAAAGAGTTTCATTTAAAATTTTGATTAATTAATTAATTATAAATATTAATTATTAATTAATTAATTAAAATAATATTAATAAGTTAATTATCCTAGTCAATAAAAAAAGTCTTAAATTAATTTTTTTTAAAATGACCTGGCATTAGACACGTCATCTTAGATAGTGCCACATCATTATAAAAAAATTAAAATTGGAGAGGGGACTAAAATCAAACTCAAAACTTAAAAAAGGGACCAAAATCGTAATTTTTAAAATGGGGGACCAAAACCTAAAAAAATACAAAATAGAGGGACTATAGTTGCAATTAAACCTTATTTCTTATTGAATTTTAAATTTGGACCACTAATTTCAATAGTAAGGTTTATAATGCATTAGTTGTTTTTTGCTTGCAGAGATATTGGCCATTAGGGGTGTTTTTAAAATCGAATCAACTCGATAGAAAACCGTGAATCAAACTAAACCATAAAAATCGTATTTTATTCGGATGCATTTGGGTCATTTTCAACAAAAACCTGTGGTTCAGTTTGATTTGCGGTTTGTATTTTACAAACCAAACTAAATCAAATTAAATCGCTTTATGTTACAACTCAAATTACACTTATCTCACATTCAACTCAAAACTCAAAGCTATTATGTCCTTAACCTTACAATTACGAGCAATTTTCACTTACTCACACTTAGAGTTTCAATTTCAACATTCTCAAATCTCTCTTAGTAGTATCACACATTCTTTTCATCTTCTTTGTCGTGTACGTCTCGCCTCTTTTATTCTAATCTTTTCTCTCTTATGTTTTTTCTTTTTCATATTCTCATCTTTGTTATTATTTTCTCTTTCAATTACTTTTTTATCGCACATGTTTTGTTTAATCTCACATATCTTATTTTGTTTCTTTTTCATCTTTTCTAATATCTTCTTTTCTTTATTTTTTTTATTATAATATTTTTGATATTGTTTATTTTACTATTTTTTCTCAATCATGTCTAATTTGATTTTTGTATAGTCAGTGAGATGTTTTGTTTAAATATGAAGAATTATATGAAGAATTATGTTATTATTTAAATAAAAATTTATGTTATTCTCTATATAAATGTATTTATAACTCAATAAAAATTTTATAAAAAATCAAACTAATTGAACAAATAAAAATTACAATAATTTGATTTGATTCAGTTTGATTTTATTACTTAAAAATCAATCAAACCTAACCGAACGGCATGTTTTCAAATGACTTTGGCGTCAAAATCGTCCAACCGCATAGCATCTGAAATATCTCTAGTGCCCATTGTTGGTGCAAAGGTAGAATTATTCTATTAAGAATGACGGCAGAAGAAACAGAATTAAAAATTACAATGATTGTCACCCTATTTATATGTTAAAACTAGGGTTACTAGAATAAGATAAATACTAAAATACCCTCTAACAAACTTATGGGCTTAAGAAAGTAATATAATAAAATATGAATTATTACTAATACCATCCCTTAATTCATATTCCATCAAAACTTGTAACACCAATTTCATCCCTTAATCTGAGAAATTGATCAGTCTTGATAGCTTTCGTCAGAACATCTGTCAACTGCTTCTGAGTGCTGCAGTGTACAACTTCTAACACTCCACTCTGAACTTGATGTCTCAGAAAATGATACTTGGTCTCAATATGCTTGCTTCTCCCATGCAACACTGGGTTTCTGGCAAGGTTGATTGCAGACTTGTTGTCAATCATCAACTTCAGAGGTTTGCTTACTTTAATCTTCAGATCCTGCAACAGATTCAGAATCCACACAGCTTGGCATGCAGTAACAGCACCTGCAATGTATTCAGCTTCACAGGTTGATAACGCCACAACAGGTTGCTTCTTGGAACACCAAGAAATATGACCTCCCAGAAATTTGAACAAGTACCCAGATGTACTTCTTTTGTCAACTCTGTCTCCACACCAATCAGAGTCTGAATAACTCAGAAGTTCTGACTCATTATTTTCTCCAGAGGGAAATAACACTCCATACTTCAGAGTTCCTTTGATATACCTCAGAATCCTGATAACAGCTTGGTAATGGGACCACTTAGGTTTACTCATGAACCTACTAACCATCCCAACTGAGTAGCAAATATGAGGTCTGGTATTGCACAGATACCTCAGAGAACCAACCAACTGTTTGAAGGTTGTAGCGTCCACATCCTTTCCTCCAGAGTCTGAATCTAGTTTCTGATTTGTATCAGAAGGTGTGACAGCCATCTTACAATTCTTCAGATCAAATCTCTTCAGAAGTTCTAATTCATACTTGAGCTGATGCAAAATGATACCTTTCTCAGAATATCTGAACTCCATCCCTAGAAAGTATGTCATTTTGCCTAGATCAGTCATTTCAAATTCATTCATCAGAACTTTCTTGAACTTGGCTATCTCCTGTTCAGAACTTCCAGTCAATAGTATATCATCAACATATAAACATACCAGAGTCATATTGCCTTCAGAAGTATGCTGAACATAGACATCGTACTCCATCTCACATTTCTGAAAGCCTTGCTTCTTGAAAAATGAATCAATCTTCTGATTCCAAGCTCTGGGCGCTTGTTTCAATCCATATAGAGCTTTGTATAATCTGTACACCATCCCTTCCTGATTCTTTTTCACAAATCCAGGAGGTTGTGACACGTAAACTTCTTCTTCTAATGGACCGTTCAGAAATGCAGATTTTACATCTAAATGCATCAGAGGCCAATTCCTGTTAGCAGCTATTGCAATCACCATTCTGATTGTTTCATGTCTTGCTACAGGTGCAAACACTTCAGAATAATCCAGCCCAGGTTTCTGTAGAAATCCTCTGGCTACCAACCTTGCTTTATGTTTGCCAATTGAACCATCTGGCTTTAACTTCTGCTTGAAAACCCATCTGACGCTGATGGCTTTCTTGTCTTTTGGAAGTTCTGTCAGCTTCCAAGTCTTGTTTCTCTCTATAGCATCAAGTTCTTCTTTCATGGCCTTCAGCCAGAGCTTCTGCTTAAGAGCCTCTTCTGTACTTATGGGTTCAGAGTCTACTAACATGGCACACTGAATAACTTCTCCTTCAGAGTCTACTTCAGTGTCTTGCAGCATGTCAAATTCTGCAAATCTTCTGGGAACGCTTCTGATTCTTTGTGGTCTCTGAACTTGTTCAGAGTCTTGGGCTTCAGATGATTGACTTTCTCCAGAGCTTTGACCAACTTCAGGATCTGGCATATTTCCAGAGTCTTGAACTTCAGAATTTCTAGCTTCAGAGGCTTGACTTCCTCCAGAGCCTTAGCCATCTTCAGAGTCTGAATTTCCACCAGAATCTGGATTACCATCAGAGTCTGGATCATCAGAGTCACCTTCATCTTCTGAGTCTTCTCCAGAGTCAGAATCACTATCAGAGTCAGAATCAACGTCAGAGTTTACTTCAACTTCAGAAATTCTTAACTCTGACTTTTCTTCAGAAGTTCTAACATCAGAATCAGATTGAGACTTATCCCAATTCCAAACTTCTGATTCCTTCACAATCACATCTCTGCTGAATTCAATTTTGTTGGTTTCTGGACAATAGAGCTTGTATGCACCTGTACTGTGGTACCCTATCAGAATCATTACTTTGCTTCTATCATCCAGCTTCTGTCTTCTGGCTTCTGGAACATGTTTATAGCAAACAGAACCAAACACCTTCAGATGACTAACACTTTGCTTGTCTCCAGTCCACTTCTGCATAGGAACTATTTCCTTCAACTTCTTCGTAGGACATCTGTTGAGTACATACGTTGCAGTGGCAACAGCTTCTCCCCAGAGCTTCTGAGGAAGCTTCTTCTCCTTTAGCATGCTTCTCACCATATCAAGCAAAGTACGGTTTCTTCTTTCAGCAAGACCATTGTGTTGAGGGGTATAAGGAGCAGTAACCTCATGCTCAATTCCATTCTCCTCACAGAACTTCTGGAACTCTTTGGAGTTATACTCACCTCCACCATCAGTTCTAAGAATCTTCAACTTCTGACCACTCTGATTCTCAGCCTTCATTCTGAACTTCTTGAATTCATCAAACACCTCATGTTTAAATTTAATAAGGGATACCCATGTCATTCTTGTGAATTCATCAACAAACAACACAAAGTACTTATTCCCTCCAATTGATGCTACTGGAAATGGACCACACACATCAGAATGTACAACTCCCAAGGCATGTTTTGCTCTTGGAACAACTTCTGATGCAAATGGCAATCTTGGTTGTTTTCCTTCCATGCAAACTTTGCATGACTTTTCAGGCTTCTTAATTGCAGGAATTCCATGTACCAGCTTCTTTGAATTCAGATGTTTTAGGCTTCTGAAATTCAAATGACCAAATCTTCTGTGCCACAGCTCACTCTCCTTCTCAGCACATGTTGCACTAAGACATTATGAGTCTGCAGTTCTGACATTCACCTTGAATGTTCTATTCCTTCCCTGTTCTGACTCCATAATCAACTTCTGATTGCAGTCATACAACTTCAGAAGATTGTCCTTCATGGTAACTGAAAAACCTTTCTCAATTAATTGTCCCACACTCATCAGATTGCTTCTGATGCCAGGTACATACCACACGTTCTGAATCAATGTTGTTTTCCCATTGTTCAGAATCACTCTGACATTTCCCATACCTTCTGCATTAAGATATTTGTCATCAGCACATCTGATCTTTGTTCTCTTTTCAGAGTCAAAGTCAACCAGCCATTTCTTGTTTCCAGTAAGATGATTTGAACAGCCAGTGTCCATATACCACCAGTCTGTCAGATCATCAGATTCAGAGGCCATCAATAGCACAGATTCGTCATCAGAACTTCTGGCTATATTTGCTTCTTCTGATTTCTTCTCCTTGTTTGACCAACAATCTCTAGCAAAGTGACCAAACTTCTTACAACAGTAACATTGGATCTTTTTCTTGTCATACTTCTCTTTTCCCTTCTGAGCATTCTTTTGTCTATCAGAGGTTGAGCTTTCTGACTTCTGACCACCATCAGATCTTCTCCTGGCTTCTGACTGCTTCTGATACCTCCTATCAGAAGTTGCTTTCAGAGCCTGCTGCTCTACTTCCCTTTCAGAAGTTCTTTCAGTCAAATGCAACTCTTGCGCTTCTAAACTGCTCTGCAGCTCTTCAATTCTCATGGTACTCAGATCTTTGGAATGTTCTATTGCTACCACAATGTAATCAAATTGAGAGGTAAGGGATCTCAATACCTTCTCCATGATTGTTTCTTCAGAAAGAGTTTCTCCACACGCCTTCATCTCATTAGTGATCAGAATCACTCTGGAGATGTATTCAGAAACTTTCTCATTATTCTTCATGTTGAGATTCTCATATTGCTTTCTCAAGGACTGAAGCTTCACCTTCTTCACTGATGCGTCACCACCATAACATCTAACCAGTGTGTCCCACGCAGCCTTTGCTGTCGTTGAATCTGCAATCTTCTCAAACACATTTACATCAACACATTGATGAATAAAGAATAATGCTTTCTGATCCTTCTTCCTTACTTCCTTCTGCGCGTTTTTCTGTTCATCTGTTGCATCTGCTGCTACTGGAACATAACCATCAGTGACAAGATCTAGAACATCTTGAGCACCAAATAGTACACGCATTTGGATCATCCAACGATTCCAGTTTTTACCATCAAATACTGGAAGTTTGGTGTTCATGTTGCCGTTTCCGTTCATCTTCTACCTTGCACAATACACTCAGATTTCTCACACAGTGTTTCTCAACCCACAGAATAAAATTCTGATCAGATTTTGTTCAAGATTCAACACGAATCTAAGAATCAAAATCAAACACACAAGACCTCACGTTCACTCGTGTTTCCCGTGTTTCCCAATGAATCTGAACCGAAGCTCTAGATACCAATTGTTAGTGCAAAGGTAGAATTATTCTATTAAGAATGACGGCAGAAGAAACAGAACTAAAAATTACAATGATTGTCACCCTATTTATATGTTAAAACTAGAGTTACTAGAATAAGATAAATACTAAAATACCCTCTAACAAACTTATAGGCTTAAGAAAGTAATATAATAAAATATGAATTATTACTAATACCCATTAGGGTACTAATATAAATAAATTTGATATTATCAACAAATAACAAAAATGTCCCAAAAATGCATAACAAAACTTGAACTTTATTAATTTTAACAGTAAAATAATAGAAAGATAAAGCAAATTTTTATGCTTGAATTAAAATAATTTACACAATGGATTTTCATCATTACCACATAGTAGTTATTCAACCCCATACCAGAGCCATAATCAAACACTAATCCCATCCATTTCTCTGTTCTTTCCTTCACGTGAACAACACATAGCCATAGTTTTGCTACCAAACCAGACACTATTTTACAAAGAAATTGAGGTATCGTCGTTTTGTTTCCATTAAGTTCAACTCCATTGATCTGGACAGTACCATTGTAACGTCGGTGCTTGGTCATCAGAGAAAAAATTGCACGCCTCATCAGCACTCAAGAAATTTTGTTCCTCCATTTTCACATGATAAGATTTCTGATACTGGAAGCAATTCATGGAGGAAGAATCAGGAGACAACAAAAGGTGACTTTGAAGAATTCCTCCGGATGAAGAAATTGTGCTAGAATCACTGTCAGAAGAACCGTCTCTTAAATCTGCTGGAAAAAGTGAAGAAGCTTCTCCAACACCAAAACTATTGTTGTTGTTGATGATGCTGTCATAATTCAAATGATCCTTAGATTCTAAACTAGGAATTGATGTTTCGGAAGATGGGTTATGCTTGTTTTCATCAGATTCAACCATTGTTATCATCTCCTCTTTCACCAAAACACTGCTTGCACTTTTCTCTTCTTCTTGCAGCTTCAATTTCAATTCCTTAATCTGTAAACACAACAAACACTCAAATTTCAATTACTTCAGCTTTATGATACAAAAATAAACTTTTTCATAACTATTTTAGTACCTCCTTATGAAAAGCTTTGTTGTCTTGAGTAATTGCATCTAACTTGAGCTTAAGAGCATCATAATTAGCTTTAAGAACACCATAATCTCTTTCCAACTGTTTTGTCTTCCATCTCGCACGACGATTTTGAAACCAAACAGCAACTTGTCTTGGCTGCAACCCGAGTTCTATCGCAAGCTTCTCCTTTCTCTCAGGCTCAAGCTTGTTTTCCACTTCAAAGTTTTTCTCTAAAGCCTTAACTTGATCCACTCTCAGTCGCCGTTTCTTCTCAGAGTGATGACCGGTTTCATCAACACAAACTTCCTCTTCGAATCCATCCAACATCATGGATTGAAACTCCATACCATACACATGCTTGTTCCTCGGACTATGTTCTTCTGAATCAAATAAACAAAAACATAATCATTATAAGTATTTATATCAAAATACAACAGTAATTGCTATAACCAAAGTTGAAATAAAACATGGTATATATTCTAAAAGTGGCTTCCATAAAAAGAAACATAGATCTGTGTCTGAAATTTGTAAACATTATTAACAAACCTGTTGATGGAGAGATTGTGATGAGAGGTGATGAAGAATCTGAGGTGGCGAGTCTCTTCATGAGTGAAAATGGATCTTAAAAAATAGAAGAACTAGCTATATAAATTAACACCATCACCGTGTTCTTGGTTTCTCACAATTTCTCCTTCTTCATCCATCAAACAAATTCATACACAACACAACACACTCACCCACACAATTAAACTAACTTCAATACTAAAACTAAAATATATAAACAAAAACACAAATCTCAATGCGCTTTCATAGCTGTTTTAACACGGTGTTACAAGAAGCGTAGAGAAAGAGTGGAAGGATTGGGATCGAGATGGTGATGGTGATGGTGATGGTGATGGTGGGCTTGGAGGGGTGAACCAGTGGCGATGTAAATTTGGAGTGTGTTTATATAAACCGAACCGGGGTTAGATTCTGACTAGGGTTAGGTGGAGCGTGGTACCGGGGTTAGTTTGCATTGAAATGAACCCAAATTCAATCTAAATGCATGTTTTGGGTACCGGTTGTGTCCGGTGGTGGTTTCCGGTTTTTCGACCGTTTAGTAAAGGCGATATTTCTGAGTGTGTAATTAAGTCAACAAATCATTTCATTATGAGAGTAAAGCCAATCAAGTTAATTATTTATGGATTATTAATTTATGACTAGTACTACTAACTATTGATGTATTAAAATAGTGATTTTGTAAAAAAATTATGGTGCGGTTCAATTTGTGATAAACATACGGGACAACACCAGTCGTCGATCTCCATTGTACTAGCTGTCCCTTCAAAATTCTTAGCCTATTAATAACTCCAACAAAAGTGTCTGGTTTAGTCGTGAGGGCTTAAATTTTGAGTTTGAGAATGTATTCCTTTTAAAATTTTATGCTTGAATTTTGGTAAGTGCAAATTGTTTATAAAAAAATCTCCAACAACAATTATATATATTTTAAAGATATTATACTTAAAATAATTTTAATTTTGAAATAATAAACAAAATTATTTATGTTAATAAAATATTAATTTTATGAATTTGAATAGATGTTTATCTACCCAAAAGATAATAATAAGAAATATTTTAATTAAAAGTATAATGTGGCACACGCTTGTGATATATAGAGTTGTTAAAGATTTTTATAGTTGTTAAGGTGTTAGAGTACGAGATGTGATGGTAAGCTTTGTATATTTGTGTATTACGAATAAAGTTTAATGTCTTTCTTTACTTTAGGGTTGCTGTATTTATATGAATTTTTTAGGTTTGGAACTTAGTCTCTCAAGAAAATAATACTCACTCTCAGAGCATAAGAAACCGATAATTATCTTTCATATTATTTTCGATGAATGTGCCTCCCTTTTTTGACTTCCTTCCTACACTGTTATGGATATGGATATATCACCTCCACGTTTTCACAAAAAAAAACGAGTCATATGGGAAATAAGCGTCATAATCAATTGATAGGCGCCCCTTCCAATAAATGGGTGACTAAGAGGCTGACGGAGACGATATCTTATGTCGCCTCCCTTTAGTAACTTCCCATGTCACCTCTTGTACTCCTTTTACGAATATACCAATACACGATCCCTTAAGCATGAGGGTTTGGAAAGGGCGAAGTGATTTAGTTTATTTTCCTCTTCTTATCTAAATGAGTCTCCCAAGTGTACTTAGGGAGAATCCCTCATGCCTATTGGGGGGTGAGACCCTCAAAAGTGTCTAGGGAGAGTCCCTCATATATATTTGGGACGAGTTCCCCAAGCGTAGTTTGGGGCAGACCTCCAGGTGTGAATGAGATAAATCCCCAAATGTTAGTTGAGGGAGATCTTTAAATGTTAGTTGAGGTGGAACGCACGCGCAACATCAAATGTGATCAATGATGATTTAGTCTTGGAAAAACCTTAAAATCCCACACTTTTTGAAAACACGAAGAATCTTTTGTGACTGTTAGGGAACCTAGGGAGATACCATTTATCCCCTTATAGCTAACCTTTACATCTTAATAAAAGGGGTTCAACCCTAACCTTTTTACTTTTCTGCGCATCTCTGAAGTCCTTGAAAGTTTCCTCAAAATCCATTAAGAGCATATTTGCCTTACAATCTTCTAAAGTTCAAGTTCTCAGTCCCCTTATTTACAGGTACAGATTTGTTACCATTCCTTCTCTATTTTCCCCATTTATGGCAATAATTAGGGATTTACTAGTTGAGTTAAGAAGTTTAGTAGTTGTTAAGGTTCCACTAATTGTGATAGCGATCATACCAGTGTTAGTGATAGTGACTCATTTTTCCCTTCCATTTTCTCAAGAAGAAAGAAGTTAACGACTACCTCTGATCTTGAATCCAATGGCGTTGAGGATTTTGAGACCTATTACATCAGTGAGGAAAAGATAACCTTGTTTCAGCAACATGTCAACCTTTCTTTTTTTAGGTGACGAGGAAGAGGTTATCCTAGAGGCGTGTTCTATGGAAGAGAGGGCCAATATAACTACCATGGATAATTTTCCCAAACCTTATTTCTACCCACATCCCCTAGTTGTCAGTGACCTAGGGGTTTTAGTTCCCTTCTTAAAGTTTGAGGCAGAGGTTCTAAAGGTGATTAAAGTTGCCTTATCTCAGATCTTACCCAATGGCTAGAGGTTGCTTCGTGCTTTTGGAATCATATGTTTGTGGCTATAGGTCCATCATATCATAGGGATTTTCTTCTCCTTCCACGACACCAAGAAGAGCGTCAGAGGCGGTTGGGTAACCTTAAATGTCTTGCATGGAAAATCCATGTTCAAACCATATTTCAATCAGTACAAAATTTGGAAAGACAAGTTCGTGAGAGTTAGAAGGTGAGATGACACTTTTATGATCATAATTGGGATGGACAACGCCTCTCGCTTTTCTCTAGCCTAAAAAGATAATCAGATGGCAATCATCAGGTATAATTTTGACTACATCGCAATGGATGAGATGGAGTTAGTTTAGCTTTTGGACGAGTTCAAGGTCATGAGTTCTCGTACCATGATCATCTTAAACTCGGGGATAACAATGACAAAAACAAATATATATATATATATATATATATATATATATATATATATATATATATATATATATATATATATATATATATATATATATATATATATATATATATATATATATATATATATATATATATATATATATATATATATATATATATATATATATATATATATATATATATATATATATATATATATATATATATATATATATATATATATATATCTGTGTGTGTGTGTGTGTGTGTGAGTTTGCTAACATAGACTCACTTGTTTTTATGAAAGTCTATTTTAGCAACATGCACCTTAGGGTGCATTTAACCATTTTATAGCTAAAGCATACTAAAACACACCTTCATAAAAACAAGTGGGTGTATTATAGCAAACCCCTGTGGGGTTTGCTATAATACACCCACTTGTTTTTATGAAGGTTTGTTTTAGCAACCAGCACCTTAAGGTGCAATTAAGCATTTTCTAGTTAAAGCTTGCTAAAATAGACCTTTTAAAAATAAGTGGGCTTACATTAGCATATATATATATATATATATATATATATATATATATATATATATATATATATATATATATATATATATATATATATATATATATATATATATATATATATATATATATATATATATATATATATATATATATATATATATATATATATATATATATATATATATATATATATATATATATATATATATATAAGCAAGTTTAAGATTGTAATGGTCCCTATTTGGGGTTTTTCTTACTAGCTAGATTACTCGTATTTATCCTCTCTCTTTTTAAAGAGAAAAACTCTAAACTACCTATGAATGAAAGAATAGAGTGTTTTTCCAAGAGGATAGTCAAGCGCCCAGAAACAGATAGCCTATAAAGTTACATAGACAACTTGATGACGAAAGGGACCAAGAGGAAATCTGGGGGTGAGACGCCCCATGAGCTTCATGCCTCTAAAATACAAAAATAAGACGAGGGTTCCTCGCTTGCTTATAAGGATAAGAAGACCCTGATCCATGAAGCTTACAGAGTTGGCGAGCATTTGTCGCCAATGAAAAATGATTTGCCTCCTTAATCCTCCATGTGGAATGATCCCGCAATAGACACTATAAAATTCACTAGCTTACCCTCCTTTCAACGAAGATTTACTCGGTGACTATAAGGCCATATCTAATTAGATGCCTTACAAGTTGTCTGGAGTAAAAGAGAGCTACTTGCTGATGGAATGCAATGAGAGAAAGAAACATGCCAAAATCGTGAATGAGCTAAAGTCAAAGTTGGCTACCTCTCAGAGGAATCTCGCCAAAGGTCAAGTGATATTGAAGACCTTAAAGAAAAAGAATGAGGTATTGGTAGCCAAACATGAGTAGGTGGAGTCAAAGGCTTGATATATCACTATTTTAGAGAGAGAAAATTGAAGGAACCCCTTGAGGATGCTTTTTGTTCGAAAGAGAAAATGGGGGAGGAGTTGTTCACACTCAAGGATTAGCTAGTGGACACTTTTGACTCGTATTTTGAGTGGGAGAAATAACAGGTTGTCTTTCTATATCCTGAGTTGGATTTTAGCCAAATGTACCTCTTCAACGTAATTCATGAAAGCCAACTGATGGAGGAAGAAGAGATTTCACTCTTTGAGAATTTTAGAACATATGTTGATGAATACGCCTAGATTTAGCCTGAGGGTGACATGGTAGCAGTTGGAAAAGCTCCCCGAGAGAAGGCAACTTACCATAAGTGTGTTTCTGAGGAACTAAGGGTTCTAGTGAGCTAATGGGCTAAAGTTTTTTTTGTTTCTTTTTAGCCCTTAGTGGCTTATTTGACTATGCCCTATGGGATTTTTATGTAATGATAAAATGCGCCCCTTTAGGGCTTCTTTTGTATTTTATTCCTTGGGGATTAACCAAATTGTGGGTCTGCACACCCTCGATTATTTACTTTGTGTGAACTATCTAAGAATGGCTTAAAAATTTTTTTGCCATGTTTTGGTCTTGTAGGATGATGATTCCTTCATGAGGATAATAATGTTTCCTCTTTAGCAACAATAATTCCTCTATAAGGATTTAACATATTTAATCGCCTCTATAGGCAACAAGAATTCCTACATGAGGATCTAGCATATGTAATAGTCTATATGGGCGGAAAGGGTTCCTCTATGAGGATCCAACATACATGATTGTCTCTAGGGAAAAAGGATTCCTCTATGAGGATCCAATGTATGTGATTGCCTCTAGGGGAAGTTTCGATAAGGTATCCTTTCAATCTTTAGTTCTTGCAAAACAAAATAATAATGATCCCAAATTCTTATAGTAATGTGATAGGCCTCATTAAAAACCCATGTGTCATACTCTTAATGTAGTGGTAAAGAGTGCTCCCCGTAAAATAAAGAGTGTCAAAAGTATTAAACCATAAAAATAGCATATATGGTATCTCACCTTAAACAAACTGAACAAATAAGTCAAATTAAATAAAACATGACTTAACTCCTAAAATCATTAAAGGTTACTAACAAGTTCCTTCTTCTGCCACCTTCGTGCTCTCCTAGAGTATGGAGGCTAGATCTTCATCCTCGAGAGTTACCACTTGTTGCTTCACCCTCAACTTCACCTATATAACATTCACATGTTATATGTATGCTTGCTTGGCGTGGGCACCAACCATAGTCTTCTTCACTTCAAGCTCTCTACGTAACACTTCTTAACGATCTCTTAATCCTCGTGGATAACCCCAACTCAGCCATCTAGGAATGAGTATTTCATGCATAGATACCATGTTAATAGTGTAAAACCCTTAATTCAATTAATTTATTTAAATGAATTTATTTGCATTTTTATTTAAATTATTAAGTGAATTTTATGCTTTTGGTTGATTTTTTGTGAATATGTGTGTAGTATGTGGCATTTGGTTGGGTTGGTGAGAGTGTAGAATTAATTATAATTTTAATTAATTTTATAATGAGGAAAATAATTGAAATAGTGTAAGTATTAAAAAATAAGAAAAATTAGAAACAATAATTTATTAATATTATTTTGGTGAAAATTAGATTTAATTATAAAATAAATAGAAAAATAAGATAGTAAGGGTAAAGTGGGGATTGAGGAGATATGTGAGGATGAGATATGAACAACCTAAATGGGAGAAATAGGTTTTCTATTAAAAAGGGAGAAGTGTGGGAATTTGAGTTTTCATTTATCATGAAATTGAGTTTAGGGGGAAAAGAGGCTAAGGCTTGAGAGATTCTAGGGCTTTGAGGAGGAAGAAGGAAACCATCATTGTTGAAAAGTTTTTGCTGGAAATTCAGGTAAGAGAGAACTACTTTGTATATTGGTGTAAGTTATGAAGGGTAGAGAGAGATCCTTACCCTCATCTAAGTTTTCTACATTATTGTGTTTTTTAAAAGCCTTATGTATGATTATGAGAAATTTATGATGATGATGATTCCTGATGTGTGACTATGTACTTGTGATGTAATGATTGCAAAAATTAGTAAGTGAAATATAATTTTGACATTGTTATTGTTGATGTGTTTTGTTTGTGATGATGAACATGAAGGTGATTTTCATGATGCATTGTTGGCGATGTTAAATTGGTTAGATTAGATGTTAATTGATAGGTTTACGATGTACTAACAAAAGACAATTGATATAAGATGTTAGATTTTCAAAATGAGTTGTTATAACATGTTAGCGTGTTTTTGGGTGGGTATTGGGAATAACTGGTTTTGCTGAGCGTGTTGTAAAACTAGTATTTTTGGAAAAATATCTTACGTCAATCGATTGATCCTTCAAATTTTTTGAAAAATTGAAAGCAATCAATTGATTAATTGGTAGAATTAATCGATTGCATCAAGCCAATATGTGAAAAATAAAATAAACAAAATGTATAGGAAAGTGAGAAAAATCGATTGATGGGTGATGACAATCTATTGATGCTAAAAAAATATGAAAAATAGGCTTAGGAGTGAGAATATTCGATTGATGGTCCCTTTTAATTGATTGCACCTATGTAATTTTATTCAAATATTATTTTGATCATAACTTGAGATTTGTGACTCCGTTTGCGGTGCGGTTTGAAGCTTTGGAAAGCTAACATGTAACATTTTTCCCTAGTAATGTTTTAGGGAGCTGAATATGAATTAATGATATGAATATAATGTTTTATTTAGGTAATGTTGTGAATGTGTGATTGATTCAAGATGAATTATTTTGATAATTGATGATTAATTATGTGGAGAGTACATAATTGTTATTTATTGTAGTCGTAGTTTGGAAAGGGGAACTACATTATTGCATGTTATTTATGGTTCAAAGGGGGATCATAAATATGTAGTTGTTATTGTTGCATAAATTATATGTCATACATCATTTGTGTCTTTGTTGTGAAAGAGGCGAGTTACGAGTCTAAAAGGGTGGACGAGTAACTTGTCCCGAGTCTAGCAGGGTAGACTCAGGGTTCAGAAGGGTGGACCTGATTTGTATGAAGAACCATCGTTGATTGGTACCACATGAATAGTGTTGATGTCATGAGTCACATTGCATGCATATGCATATAGTATGATGGAAAAGGTGTGAGATTGTAATGGTGTGGTTTGTGTTTGAATGCATGATGTGTTATGTGTTTATCTACCCTCACATTCTTTACACAGTTTTATATCAAAGTTTATTCTCACCTCTTTTACTTTATGTTATCCACCACAGACCTTTTGTAGATGATTAGGAGTAGAGTTTTGTTGTTGTGAGTGGAAGACAACTTCTTGGACCTTGCCTTCGTTTATTTATCATTGTATTGTATTTTAGTGATTTAGTGCTTTGATCTTGTAACATAGGGGACAAAACGCTTTAATTGTGTTTTGAGTTGGTGTCGAATTGTGATGCTAATGTTTAATACTTTATTTGAGAAGTTCAATTTGAAGTTGTTATTATGTTAATTTTTGTTGCATGTTGTTAAATGTTTTTAAAAGTTTTGTTGGTTGGTTGTCGAAGTGACACCTTAAATTATCGATTAATTCTTTTTTATATAAGTTTCAAAGTTTTGGGTGTTACGTAGTGGTATCAGAGCAAGTCAGTCCATCCGAATTTGTTTTTGTAATCTTGCATGTTCCCTGGTAGGCGACAAGTGTGTGAACACTGTCAGTGCAGTGTTTCTTCTCATAGTTGTTTGTTGGTGTTTAGAAATATCATTGGAGAAAGAAACAACCAAGCTATTGTTGATGCTTTGGGGGTGATGGATCAGGCACTGTAAGGTCAGTAGAATCATACTGACGATGAATTCCGCGGATTGAGGAAGTTTTAGAGAAATAATCCACCGACCTTCATAGGAAGATATGATCTGAAAGGTGCACAAGCATGACTTAGAGAGATTGAGAAGATTTTTTGAGTGATGGCTTGAACGGATGAATAGAAGGTGTTGTTTGGCACACATATGCTGTCGGAGGAGGCCAAAGACCGGTGGGACAATGTGCGTCAGAGAATGGAAGATGAAGGTATTGAGGTTACTTAGGATGTGTTCATAACTAATTTTCTAGAAAAGTACTTTCTAGAGGGAGTGCACAACAAGAAAGAGATTAGGTTCTTGAGGATGAAACAAAGGAATTCGACAGTTGTTGAGTATGATGCTAAGTTTGAAGAGTTGGCAAAATTGTGTCTACACTATAATAGTGTGGAAAATGAAGGATTAAAATGCATCAAGTTCAAAAGCGGCTTACGACCCGAGATCAAGAAAGGTATTGGGTATCAGGAGATTCACTGGTTTTATGTGCTGGCGAGTAAGTGTAAGATATATTATAAGGATAGAAGGGCCTGATATGCTCACTACAAGAGTATTAGTGAGAAGAAAATGAAGGATTAGAATCATGGGAAGCCATATGGTGCTTTAGTTGACAAAGGGAAGCAGAAAGCTTCAGGTGAGAAAAAGCCAAGTGGGGGAGAGACTCTCGCTTCTATCAAGTGTTACAAATATGGTGTTATAGGTGATTGTGTAAACGAGTGTATAAGTTCTAAGAAGAAATTCTACAGATGTGGAAAAACAAGACATCTCTTTACTGATTGTAAGAGTAATGTCATAACTTGCTACGGCAGTGGAGAGTAAGGCCACACTAGTACTAATTTCCAGAAGCCAAAGAAGGCCCAATCTAGAGGGAAGGTTTTTGCTTTGTCAGAATCAGAACCTACTAGTTTCGACAGATTGATACAAAGTATGTGTTCTATCAATGGCATTCATCTGATTTCTATTATTGACACGAGTGCAACATATTATTTTATTTCACTTGATTGTGCTAAGAGGTTGGATTTAAAGTTGTATTATATGGTTTGGAGTATTGTTATTGATACCCCAGCTAATGGTTCGGTGACTACTTCGTGGGTGTAATTGAATTGTCCGCTGACTATTTATGGTAAGAGTTTTGGGATGGACCTAGTATGTCTACCGTTGAATCAACTTGATATCATCCTTGGAATGAATTGGTTGAAGTTCAACCATGTTCATATAAACTACATCGACAAGATCGTGATGTTCCCTGAGATTGGGGAAAATAAAGAGTTGATATCTGCTAAGCAAGTAGAAGAATTCTTGAAGGATGAGGCTCAGGTGTTTACGATATTTTCTTCTTTGAGAATCGACAATAAAGCTGCAATTGTGGAGTTATCAGTTGTGTGTAATTTTCCAGAGGTTTTTCCAGGCGATATCAGTGATTTTCCGCCAGAGCATTAGGTGGATTTTTATATAGACTTAGTACCTCATTGTAGTCTTGTGTCGGTCACTCCTTATAGAATGTATGCTTTAGAACTAAGTGATTTAAAGAAATAGTTGGAAGAGTTGCTTGACAAAAAGTTTGTTTGACCAAGTGTTTCACCGTGGGAAGTATCGGTGTTGTTAGTCAAGAAGAAATATGGTAGCACGGGGTTATGTATTATGATGCTTTGAAGATGGGTCTAGGTGGTGTGTTGATGCTGAATGGTCAGGTTATGGCTTATGCTTCTAAATAGCTGAAAGTTCATGATAGGAATTATCCTACGCATCATCTAGAGTTGGCACTCGTGGTGTTTGTGTTAAAAATTTGAAGACATTATTTGTTTGGTTCCATATTTGAAGTATTTAGCGGCCGCAAGAGTTTTAAGTACTTGTTTGATAAGAAAGATTTGAATATGAGGCAGATGAGGTGGCTCGAATTTTTGAAGGATTATGATTTTGGTTTGAGTTACCATCCTAGTAAAGCCAATGTCGTAGCTGATGTTTTAAGTAGAAAGTCGTTGCATATGTCGATGCTTATGGTTTGATGTTAGATGCTCAACTTTACTTATTTGATCTATCAAATGTGGGCATCTTTCACTCTTTTTTTGTAAAGAAAGTGTTAGAATCACTCTTGCTTTAGTTGATTTGCACCATTATGTGAAAATATCTTGGTTCCTTTAATTTGTGTGTTATTGTGCAGGAATTAAGCATGAAAAAGTGAAGAGTAAGACACAAGAAAGATAACAAAGAAACCAAGTCAGCATGCAAACAATAGCAAGTTCGCACAATGAACTTGCTAGCGAAGCTTGCCAGAAAACTTCACAAAGTTCGCACAGCGAACTTGCCAGCAAAGGCCAGGAATCCAAAACAGAAAGAAAAGGGCCCTAAGTTCGCTGTGCGAAGGAGGCAACAAATAACTCGTTGGAGTGAAGAGGTAGCGAAGAGCTAGTGAACACCCCCAGACTTGAGGCAGTACGTATTTGGATAAGAATTCGCTGTGCGAAGTTCTCAGTGAAGGATTCGCACAGCGAACATGTGAAATTCTATCGGGGAGCTTTCTCAGGACATAGGCACTTTAGGTGCCATTTTGGTTGTTCGCTAGGCGAACACTTTGGTCGCACTGCGAACATGACAGCTCAGCGGATCTTCAATAAGTAGTATGGACTACTTTTTGAGAAAAATATCTTTTATTTTGTACTTTCTTTTGAGAGGATTTTCAGACCTAAAAAACTTGTCTCTCCATTTCTCATCATCTCTTAGCAATATTTCACAAAAAGAAGGTGGATTTGCATCCAATCTCGATTATTCGACTCGGATGTTGATCAACCTTCTTCTAAAACTTGTTGCTCAAGCTATCATGGATATGAGTGGCTAAATCCCTCTCTTGTCAAGGGTAGAGGTAGTTAGTTCAGATTTTATGTATTCTTCTTGATCTTTTGTATGTGAACAATGTTGTGATCAATATAGATGAAGTTATTTGATACTCTTTATACATTTATGGTTTGGATTGATTTAGACATGAACTTTCCAATTCTTGACCTAATTTATTCATCTATCAACTATACAAATTCTAGACATAGGTTTGAAAGTTGATATCCGCTTTGTATTGATCTCAATGATTATTGTTTCGAGTGTTATTTAGAGAGATCATTTAACGGTCGAAACAATAACATTCACGAAATCGCTTTAGAAATGAACCTTTTTGCGCATATACGCTGTTATATTGGTTAAAACTTCGTTCACATATTCAATCGGTTGGATACGTATAGGACGGATTAATGAACCCTAATCTTGACATGCTTTTATCAAACTTAGACCGAATTTTATTCCGTTTTAATTCTTGCAAACTCTTGTTACGAAAATAGAAACCATTTTAAAAACCCCCTTTCTTAAATCATTAAATCGTTGAACGACAAGCATCTATATTCTCATCAATCCCTATGGATACGATAAAACACTACCCCAAAATACTTTCTAACAAATTGTCACCGTTGTCGGGGATTGTTAGTAGAATATTGCAAGCATTGCAATAATTTAGTGACTTTAAGATTTTTTGTATTGTGAATATCTTATCTTTGTAATTCTCTGTGATTTTTAATCTGTTTAGTTCGTGTGCTGAATTTGTTTATGCGAGGACAGGTTCGGCCTGAAAACCTTCTTTTCGGTCCTGAGATTGAGAGAACTGCTCACCGTACCAATAGTCGCACAAGGCGAAGACGGCAACAAGCTATTCAAAGACAAGAGCACGGAGAATCTTCTTCATCCACTCCACCTAATTCACCAATTATGGCAGCATCACCACCACCTCCACCTCCAATTTCAGTTCCATGTACAAACAGTCCAAGACACGCCGCTTAGTTTACGCGTAATCTCCAAAATGGAAGACAAGCCGAGATGAAAACGGGAATCCTTGCACTCATTTATCAAAACCCTTTCACGGGGTTAGATCATGAGGATCCATTTACACATCTTACCAAATTCTATGAGATTACGGGTGCAACGGAAGCAACAGAAGCTGATGAAGAGTCATTGTTCAGGAGGCTATTTCCTCATTCTTTGATTGGGAAAGCGAAGAAATGGTATCTTTATCAGTATAAGACAGTTATGAAGGATTGGAATTTATTGGAAGAGAAGTTTCTTGAATCGTTCTTCCCACATAATCGTTTCATGGAAGCAAAAACTGCGATAACTGTGTTTTCACAAGGAGGAAATGAATCCCTCAATGAAGCTTAGGAGAGATTCAAGTTTATGTTGAGGAAATGAAAAGGACACGGTTTCAATGAACTTACGTAAGTTCGCATTTTCTGCAATGGTCTCCTCTCGGTTCACAAAACCTTGTTGAATGCTACGGCGGGGGGTTCTTTGATGGCTAAAAGCGCCGAAGATGCAATATCAATTATTGACAAGATGGCACTTAATGATCACCAAGGAAATCATAATCGTGGAGTAGTTCAACAAAAACCAGGCGTGCTAGAGTTAGGTACTAATGATGATATTCTTGATCAAAACAAACTTCTTTCACAACAGGTGGAGCTTTTAACTCAACAAATGTCAAAACTTCCACAACAAATCAAAGAAATGCAAGAAGTTCCTACCAAAGCTCAAGTGGCAAGTTGTGAATTGTGTAAAGGTGACCATCCTATCGGGTATTGTCCTCCGGTTTTGGAAGAAGTCAACTATGCCGGAAATCAAAATCAGGGATACCAACAAAGACCACCTTATCAACAAGAAAATCAAGGTTATCAAAGACCAAATCAAGGGTACCAACAACCTTGGAGGCCGCAAGAAGCCGGAACTTCAAATTATCAACAATATCAAAATTACACTCAACCTCCACAAACTTAAAGTGCACCATCAAAGATGGAGGAAACTCTTACTCAATTTATGCAAATGTCAATGTCAAATCAAAAGAACACCGATGCAGCTATAAAGAATTTGGAGACACAAGTGGGCCAACTATCAAAACAATTGGTCGATCAAAAAAATGGCCTTTCACGACTACCCCTCTTCCAAATCCTAAGGAGCATTACAAGGTGATTCTCACAAGAAGTGGTAGAGAAATTGACATGGGCGTAGGTGAGGAGATAGTGGCAGAAGAAGTTATAGTTGAAAAAGAAAATGAAAATGTTGAGAAAGAAGTAGAAAAAAATGTTGAGGGAGACTTAGTTGAAAATGAGAGAGTGAAAAAGAGTGAGGAAGAAGAGAAAAATAAGAGAGAAGAAAGAGTGAAAAAGTATAGGAAAGGAAAAGAGAAAGTGAGCATTATCCCAATTCAAAATCTTGATGTACATATTAAAGATAATGCGAGACACTATGCTCAGTTTATGGACATATTAAAGCAATTGCAAATCAATATTCCATTTTGCAAAGCATTGGAACAAATGCCCAAGTATGCGAAATTCATGAAGGACATCCTTACGAAGAAGAAGAGGTATACGGATCAAGAAACTATCATGGTGGATGTTAGTTGTAGTGCAATCATTCAACGTACTCTCCCGAGAAAAGAAAGTGATCCGGGACGAGTCACTTTGCCCATCACAATTGGAAACACTTACATTGGCAAGGGGTTGATCGATTTGGTCTCTAGTATCAATTTGATACCCTTATCTATTGTGAGACGTTTTGGATACATGGAGTTGAAATCTACTCAAATGACATTGCAACTTACCGACAAATCTACCACTCGCCCTCACTGTGTAGCCGAAGATGTGTTGGTAAAGGTTGACAAATTTTTGTTCCCAATTGACTTTGTGGTAATTGTTATGGAAGAAGATGAAGACTCTCCCTTGATTCTTGGTCGACCTTTTATGAAGACCGCACGCATGGTGATTGATATGGATGATGGTTTAATGAAGGTTAGAGTTCTAGATGAGGAGATTTGTTTTAATCTTTTTGAAGCCATGAATCTTTCAAAGGACAAAACCAATTATTTTAGAATTGATGCAACGGAAGTGGCGATCGAAGAAGTCAATAAGTTGTTGCAAGTTCCCATACCATTACAACAAGTTCTTACCAATGCTCTTTCAAACGTCAATGAAGAGGAAGAAATAGAGATTGAAAAGTGTTTGCAAGAGCTTGAAGAATTAGAGGAAATTCCACCTTTGAAAGAAAGGGTGGACATTTTGAAAAAAGAGAACAATGAGGAAGTCAAACTTGAGTTGAAGTTGTTACCATCTCATCTTAAGTATGTTTTCCTTGACGAAGAGAAAAACAAGCCAGTGATCATAAGTTCGGATTTAACCATGGATGAAGAAAGGAAATTAATTGTTGTTTTTAAGAAAAATCAAGAGGTAATGGGTTGGACTCTTTCCGACTTGAAAGGTATAAGTCCTTCCTATTGTATGCATCGAATATTCATGGAGGAAGATTCAAGCCGATAGCTCAACCATAAAGAAGATTGAATCCTACTATGAAAGAAGTGATGAGGAAAGAAGTTGTCAAAATGTTGGATATCGGCATCCTATTTCCGATAGTTTGTGGGTTAGTCCAGTTTAAGTGATGCCGAAGAAAGGTGGAATGATGGTTGTCTGTAATGAGAAGAATGAGTTGATTCCAACAAAAATTGTAATGGGATGGAGGATGTGTATCGATTACTGTAGGCTCAATCAAGCTACAAGAAAAGATCGCTTCCCTCTTCCTTTCATGGATCAAATGCTCGAGAGACTTTTCAGTGAAGAATATTATTGATTTTTGGATGGATACTCAGGGTATAATCAAATCATTGTTAACCCGGAGGATCATGAAAAAACAACTTGCACTTGTCCTTTCGAAATCTTTGCTTATAGAAGGGTGTTGTTTGGTTTGTGTAATGCACCGACGACTTTTCAAAGGTGTATGCAAGCTATATTCTCGGACTTGATTGAGAAGACGATCGAAGTGTTTATGGATGATTTCTCATTTTTTGGACCGTCATTTGATCTTTGTTTAAAACATCTTGATGTTGTCTTGGAGAGGTGTATGGATACTAATTTGGTGCTTAATTGGGAGAAATGCAACTTCATGGTTACGGAAGGCATTGTGCTTGGGCACAAGGTTTCTTCAAAGGGGCTGGAAGTTGATAAGGCTAAAGTGGAAGTGATTGAAACGTTGCCGCCACCTCTGAATATGAAGGGAATCCGAAGTTTTCTGGGTCATGCAGGATTCTACCGAAGATTCATCAAAGACTTTGCGAAGATAGCAAAACCATTGAGCAACCTGCTCAATAAAGATAAGTCTTTTCTTTTTTATGATTATTGTATGAAAACTTTTGATTCTTTGAAACAAAGCCTAATAATTGCACCCATAATCGTCGCACTGAACTAGAAAAATAATTTTGAACTCATGTGCGATGCGAGCGATTATGCGGTTGGCGCAGTGTTAGGCCAAAGAAAAACCAAAATTTTCCATACGATACATTATACAAGCAAGGTTCTTAACGATGCTCAAATTAATTATGCAAGAACTGAAAAGGAATTTCTTGCTATAGTGTATGCATTGGAAAAATTTAGGTCTTATTTGATCGGATCCAAAGTTTGTAGAAGCACTTCAATCTCAAGGTTTTGATGATGTTAACAAAGTCTTAAGCTCATTCCATGATTGCAAAAAGTCAAGCTGTCAAATTGATCAAGATACTTACACTATATACCCGTGGGGGTATATGTACTGAGAAGCTGCTTGCACTATATACCCGTGGGGGTATATACACTAAAGATAAAACCAGAAGCATATCAAGACTATGGAATATTGTCAAGCAAATAAAGCATCATGTGCAAATGTTCATACAACTTTAAATATTTGGACTCAAGCTTTGGTATATCAATTTTCACTCCTTTAATTGATATACAACTGTTCAAATACTTATCACATTTACATTTTGCATCTGCATGTTTTAAAAAATCATTTGGATTGGTATAACACTTTTTAACTTAGTATTTTTCTGAGTTTTAACAGTGTTAACCGATTAACCATATGGGTTAATCGGTTAACGGCCTTAAATTTTGAATTCTCTGGGCCAACGTTCAAGTGTTAACCGATTAACCTATATGGTTAACCGATTAACACTGAACGAATTTTGAAAAATTGTTTCTTTCTAAATTCAAATTTTGTTTGAATGTTATACCTTTTCATTTTGTGATTCATACTCAATCATACCTTTTTGAAATGGTGTTTTGCTCATATAAATTCTGAAAATTTCAAATTGAAAAACACCTCCAATAATTTTCAAAATATTCATTGAATCAAATTCACTACTTTTAAAATATTTTCAAAAAGTGTTCATATTGTTCATACAATTTCATATCCAGATTTTTGAACACTTGTATTGATATTGAAGAGTGGATTTTGATCAAAAGGAGAATATCAATCATTAGATTGATATTATCATTGTATCACTTTCAAAATTACAAAAATACAAAGTTATTTCTATTGTGACTTGTGATCCAGGATTGTTGGACACAAGGGTTAGTGTTTGCAAGAGGATTGTTCTTGCACATTAGTTGTTAGATTGTAGGCCTTACCGGTTGATGGTGTGATAGGTTGTACTTTCTAAAACTATAGTGAAAACTCTCTTTCATGTGGAAAGGGGAGTGGAGTACCTTCGGATTGTGAAGGGAACCACTATAAATCTTCGTGTTCATTTTTCTTTCTGCTTTTACTGCTTTCATCACCAAGAACTTAAAGAAGAAAAATTCAAGAGGTTTTAAAAACCGGAAAAATTTTCTAAAGCCTAATTCACCCCCCCCCCCCCCCTCTTAGGCATACTCTGAACTTACAATTGGTATCAGATCAGGTTAAGGTAACCTGTTCCTAACGCTTCAGTATGGCTTCCGCTAGCACCAACCCGGTTTTCAAAGACGGTGGAAGTAGTAACAAACTCTCACTATTTTCTGGAGAATATTTCGATTTCTGGAAAATCCGAATGAAGGCGCATCTTGAAGCCCAAGGAGAAGGTATATGGGAAGCAATCGAAGAAGGACCACACAATCCAGTAAATGTGGTCAATGGCGTTGGAACCGCAAAGTTGAAAAGCACGTATGATGAAAACGATAAGAAAAAAAAATTCTTGATGAGAAGAAAGCAATCAACATACTCCAAAGCGCTCTTAGTATGGATAAATTCTTCCGTGTATCATAGTGTAGATCGGCAAAAGAGATTTGGGACACCTTGGTAAAAACGCATGAAGGAATCGTTGAAGTAAAAAGATCAAGACTCAACACTCTAAGTCAAGAATATGAGATGTTCTGTATGCAGCCCGGTGAATCTATTGTTGACTTACAAAAGAGATTCGTTTATCTAACAAATAATTTGATTGCTCTCGGGAAGACCTTTACTAATGATGATCTCAACCTGAAAGTCCTAAGATCCTTGACAAGAGAATGGCAACCAAAGGTGACCGCTATCTCGGAAAAGAAGAGTCTCTCAATGATGACATCTGCATCCTTATTTGGCAAACTCCAAGAGCATGAATTGGAACATGGAAGACTCGAGAGGCACGAAAGTCAAGAAAAGAAGTCCAAAGGAATTGCCTTGAAGATTGACACAAAGGATGACAAAGACGACGAAACTTCCGAAGATGAAAATTTCATGCTTCTTGTAAAGAAACTTGGTAAGTTTTTTAATAATAATAAAAACTCCTCTTTTCCTAAAAAGAATAGACATTTCAGAAAAAAGGATGCATCCACATCGAATCAAGAAGTCACATGCTACGAATGTGGGAAGCATGGTCACATAAAGCCGGATTGCCCGAAACTTGCAAAGAAAGGAGGATTCAAAGGCAAGAAGGATTTCAAAAATAAAAAGGCTTATGTTGCTTGGGACGATAACGAGATAAGTTCATCATCGGAGTCGGAAAGCGATGAATGTGCAAATATGGCTCTTATGGCGTCACATCATTCCGATGAAGAAATTGATGAGGTATGCTTGAAGACAACTTCTAATCAATGGTATCTTGATATCGATTGTTCGAAGCATATGACGGGAGATATAAACAAATTTTCAAGTCTATCATTAAAGGGCAAAGGATACGTTACTTACGGTGATGATAATAAAGGAAAAATTCTTGGAGTTGGAACCGTTGGTGCACCTCCATGTACAATCATCGAAGACGTTCTTTATGTGGAAGGCCTTAAACAGAACCTACTTAGCATAAGTCAATTGTGTGACAAAGGGTTCCGAATCAAATTCACAAAGGATGAATGTTTAATAGAACATGTAGTCACCCATGACATCTTGCTAAAAGGTAAAAGATTTAATAATATTTTTATGATCTCTTTTGATGACTCATCCTTAAAGGTAAAATGTCTTATGGCGAACAACAACGAGGCATGACTATGGCATAAAAGATTTGCTCACATTCACATGAAGCATTTAAACAAGTTGATAAAGCATGATCTAGTTGTTGGTCTTCCGAAGATAAAAGTCATCAAGGATACGTTATGCGATGCATGTCAAAAGGGGAAACAGACCAAGACAACTTTCAAATCCAAGCAAGTGGTTTCTACATCAAGACCACTTCAACTGTTGCATATGGATCTTTTTGGTCCATCGAGAACGAAAAGCTTCAGAGGTAGTATTTATGCTTTGGTTATTGTTGATGATTTCTCTCGATACACATGGACATCGTTTTTAGTGCAGAAAAATGATGCTTTCAAAGCATTCAAGAAGTATGCGAAGCAAATTCAAAACGAGAAGTCACTCACCATAGCCTCCATAAGAAGCGACCATGGTGGAGAATTCCAAAATTCAGATTTTGAAGATTTTTGCGAGGAGCATGGAATTTCTCACAATTTTTCCGCACCGAACGGTGTCATAGAACGGAAGAATAGGTCACTGGTGGAGCTTGCTAGAACAATGCTTAGCGACTCGAATCTTCCTAAATAATTCTGGGCAGAGGCGGTTAGCACGACATGTTTTGTAAGCAACCGTGTCAATATTCGATCAATTCTCAAGAAGACTCTATATGAGCTGTTCAAGCGTAGGAAACCAAACATAGCATTTTTTCCACATATTCGAATGCAAATGTTTTGTTCTCAACAACAATAAGGACAATCTCGGTAAGTTTGATGAGAAGTCCGACGAAGGTATATTTCTTGGTTACTCTCTTTCTAGTAGAGCTTTTAGAATTTTTAATAAAAGAACTCTCACTATTGAAGAATCCATTCATGTTTCTTTTGATGAGACTAACCCCTCGAAAGAGGATAATATTATTGTGGATGATGATGATATAGTAGGTTCTTCACAACAACAAGAAGAGACTTCAAAGAATCAAGCAATACCACAAGAAGATGTCACTCAAATCATTGAAGAACATCAAGATCTTCCGAAGGAATGGAGAATGCATAGAGATCACCCGATAGATAAAGTTATTGGTGATATTAGCCAAGGCGTTGCAACTCGACTTAATCTTAAGGATGCTTGTCTCAACATGGATTTTGTGTCTCAAATTGAACCAACCAAGATTGATGAAGCCTTAAGAGACGACTAATGGATTGTAGCGATGCAAGAAGAACTCAATCAATTCAAAAGGAATCAAGTTTGGAGTCTTGTACCAAGACCGAACCACAAGCACATCATAGGAACAAGATGGGTGTTCAAGAACAAACTTGACGAGAATGGGATCATAGTTTGTAACAAAGTAAAATTGGTCGCACAAGGCTACAACCAGGAGGAAGGAATTGATTTTGATGATACGTTCGCTCCGGTAGCAAGGTTAGAAGCAATTAGATTATTACTTGCTTATGCTTGTTCTATGAATTTTCAATTGTTCCAGATGGATGTCAAAGGCGCTTTCCTGAATGGATACATCAATGAAGAAGTCTACGTCAAACAACCTCCGGGTTTTGAAGACTTCAAGAATCCTTCGCATGTCTACAAGTTGAAAAAGGCACTCTACGGATTAAAACAAGCACCAAGAGCATGGTATGACCACTTTAGCAATTTCTTATGTGAAAAGGGATTTATAAAAGGAAAGGTTGACATGACGTTGTTCATAAAGAAGATCAAGGGTAACACCTTATTGGTTCAAGTCTATGTCGACGACATCATCTTCGGATCAACAAACAAAGAGCTTTGCGAAGAATTTTCACTTATGATGCAAGGAGAATTTGAGATGTCCATGATGGGAAAATTGAACTATTTTCTTGGACTATAAATCAAGCAAAAAAAGGAGGGCATCTTCCTCAACCAATCCAAGTACTGCAAGGAATTGTTGAAGAAATTCGATATGGATTGTTGTAAGGTGATGTCCACTCCTATGGGATCCAGAATGTACGTTGATCAAGATGAATCCGGTACTCCAATTGATATTACAAAATATCGAGGTATGATCGGTTCATTATTATATTTGACGGCAAGCCTTCCTGACATTATATTTAGCGTTTGTTTGTGTGCACGCTTTCAAGCAAGTCCGAAGGAATCACATCTCACTGCCGTGAAGAGAATCATAAAGTATCTCAAAGGGACAAGAACGTCGGATTATGGTATCCAAAAGGTAGTACTTGTTCTTTAATTGGTTATTCTGACGCTGATTATGCAAGATGTAAGACCAATAGAAAAAGCACGAGTGGTACGTGTCACATTCTCGGGAATGCACTAGTGTCATGGGCCTGCAAGAAGCAAGCGTGTGTGGCACTCAGTACTGCCGAAGCGGAATATATTGCAGCAGGAAGTTGCTGTGCACAAATTCTGTGGCTCAAGCAACAACTCCTCGATTACGGTGTAGATCTCGATTGCATTCCTCTTCGATGTGATAATACAAGTGCCATCAATATTACAAAGAACACGGTCATGCATTCAAAGACAAAGCATGTCGATATCTGGCATCACTTCCTTCGAGATCACGTACTAAATGGAGATGTAGATGTTACTTTCGTCGATACACACAATCAACTCACCGACATCTTTACCAAACCTTTTGCGAAAGAACCGTTCTTCAAAATTCGACGAGAACTTGGGATTCTCGATGAAGGTGATATCTGATCTTTTCTCTGGTTTATGTATGCATAATGTATTTTTTTTCCAATGTTTGTGCATTCTGTTTTAAACATTTTTCCAAAATTCGCGTGTGTTAACCGATTAACCTATAGGGTTAACCGATTAACACTGTTAAAATTTTCAAAAATCAGAAACAAAAAATTAATTCAAATTTTGGAAAATGTGTGTGTTAAATGTGTTATTTATGTGTTTTTTTTATTATTTTTCTTTCTGGATAATGTTTTAGTTGTTAATTTCTTTTGTAACCGTACAATATTTGCTACATTTCCTATGTGCTGCATTTTTATTTTGATTTATTATGTTGTGCTTAATTATATGTTGTCTTGTATGCCGATATTGCTTCTGTTTGGTTTTGAAAGCTCCTTCCTTTTTGCTAATGACAAAGGGGGAGAAGAGTTTGGCTGTCTAATATCTCTTTGTGCAGATTTTTTTTGCCTCTGTTTAGATAGGGGGAGTTGCTGAACATAGGGAGAAGCAAGCCAAGATCAGAACCAAACATCATCAAGGATATTGCTCAGACTCAGTTGTTTGTCATCATCAAAAAGGGGGAGAATGTAGAAGCACTTCAATCTCAAGGTTTTGATGATGTCAACAAAGTCTTAAGCTCATTCCATGATTGCAAAAAGTCAAGCTGTCAAATTGATCAAGATACTTACACTATATACCCGTGGGGGTATATGTACTAAGAAGCTGCTTGCACTATATACCCGTGGGGGTATATACACTAAAGATAAAACCAGAAGCATATCAAGACTATGGAATGTTGTCATGCAAATCAAGCATCATGTGCAAATGTTCATACAACTTTCAAGATTTGGACTCAAGCTTTAGTATATCAATGTTCACTCCTTTAATTGATATATAAGTGTTCAAATACTTATCACATTTACATTTTGGATCTGCATGTTTTAAAAAATCATTTGGATTGGTATAACACTTTTTAACTTAGTATTTTTCTGAGTTTTAACAATGTTAACCGATTAACCATATGGGTTAATCGATTAACGACCTTAAATTTTGAATTCTCTGGGCCAACGTTCAAGTGTTAACCGATTAACCTATATGGTTAACCGATTAACACTGAACGAATTTTGAAAAATTGTTTCTTTCTAAATTCAAATTTTGTTTGAATGTTATACCTTTTCATTTTGTGATTCATACTCAATTATACCTTTTTGAAATGGTGTTTTGCTCATATAAATTCTGAAAATTTCAAATTGAAAAACACCTCCAATAATTTTCAAAATATTCATTGAATCAAATTCACTACTTTTAAAATATTTTCAAAAAGTGTTCATATTGTTCATACAATTTCATATCCAGATTTTTGAACACTTGTATTGATATTGAAGAGTGGATTTTGATCAAAAGGAGAAGATCAATCATTAGATTGATATTATCATTGTATCACTTTCAAAATTACAAAAATACAAAGTTATTTCTATTGTGACTTGTGATACAGGATTGTTGGACACAAGGGTTAGTGTTTGCAAGAGGATTATTCTTGCACACTAGTTGTTGATTAGTTGTTAGATTGTAGGCCTCACCGGTTGATGGTGTGATAGGTTGTACTTTCTAAAACTATAGTGAAAACTCTCTTTCATGTGGAAAGGGGAGTGGAGTACCTTCGGATTATGAAGGGAACCACTATAAATCTCCGTGTTCATTTTTCTTTCTGCTTTTACTGCTTTCATCACCAAGAACTTAAAGAAGAAAAATTCAAGAGGTTTTAAAAACCGGAAAAAGTTTCTAAAGCCTAATTCACCCCCCTCTTAGGCATACTCTGAACTTACAAAGTTGTGGTGTACACCGATCATGGGGCAATCAAGTATATGCTTACCAAACTAGATTCCAAGTAATGGTTAATTCGTTGGATTCTTTTACTACAAGAATTTGATCTTGAAATTCATGATAAAAAAGGATCCGAGAATTTGGTAGCGGATCACTTGTCCCGACTTGTGAATGATGAAGTCACAAAACATGAAAAAGAGGTGGGGGAAGAGTTCCCTGATGAAAAGTTGTATATGGTGAAGGTTAGACCTTGGTTCGTTGACATGGCTAACCCCAAAGCCACCAGGTTAATGCCGGAAGGTCTAGCTAGTCACCAGAGAAAAAAAATTGTCTGATGCCAAGTACTTTGTATGGGATGAACCACATCTGTTCAAACTTGGTGTCGACAACGTTTTAAGGAGATGTGTATCTGAGGAGGAAGCCAAAGACATCCTGTGGCATTCTCACAACTCTCCGTATGGAGGTCATTTTAACAACACAAGAATGATCGCTAAAGTCCTCCAATCAGGATTTTATTGGTCGTCCTTATTCAAAGAGGCGCATGCGCACACAAAAAATTGTGACAAATGTCAGAGGATTGGTGGAATATCGCAACAAAATGAAATGCCACTGCAAAGCATGATAGAAGTCGAGGTTTTCGATTATTGGGGCATTGCTTTTGTTGGCCCATTCCCACCGTCGTTTGGAAACGAGTACATTCTTGTTACGGTTGACTACGTCTCCAAATGGGTGGAAGCCATAGCTAGCACTAAGGCAGACGGGAAAACCGTAATAAATTTTTTGAAAAAAACATATTTTTTCGCTTTGGTACTCCGAGAGTGTTAATAAGTGATGGAGGATCGCACTTTTGTAATACTCAGTTAGCACAAGCTTTGGAATAGTATGGTGTGCGACACAAAGTTGCAACACCATACCATCCATAAGCTAACGGACAAGCGGAGGTATCAAATCGAGAAACTAAAAAGATTTTGGAAAAAACTGTGTCTACCTCGAGGAAGGATTGGTCAAGCAAGCTTGACGATGCCTTGTGGGCCTATCGGACAGCTTTCAAGGCTCCCATTGGTCTCACACCTTTCAAAATAGTCTGCGGTAAAAACTATCACCTTCCGGTTGAATTGGAGCACAAAGCCTTTTGGGCATTAAAGTTGCTAAATTTTGATCAGAACTTGAGTGGCGACAAAAGAAAAAGCCAACTTCATGAGTTAGAAGAAATACGCCTTCAAGCTTATGAGTCAAACAAAATCTACAAAGACCGAGTGAAGGGGTATCATGACAAAAATATTGTGACCAAGAAATTTTAGGTAGGGAAAATGGTGTTACTATTCAATTCTAGGTTGAGATTGTTTCCCGGTAAGTTAAAGTCCAAGTGGTCGGGTCCTTTTCGGATTCGCAACATTTTGAGTTACGGGGAAATTAGCATTGAAGACATAAACACCAAAGAGAATTGGACAGTCAACGACCAAAGGTTGAAGATTTACCTAGGTGATGATTTTGAGCGGGACACCACCTTTGTACCTTTCTGCGATCCTTGATCGCATCGGACCGTCGAGCTCCAACGATGTTAAATAAAGCGCTTGTTGGGAGGCACCCCAACATTGTAAGTATTTACTGCTTTTTGTTGTGTAAATATTATGCTTGATGTGGTGGACCGTTGCTGAAAATGATGTGAATTGATAAGTTAAAAAAAACCAAAACCTGTCATGTTTGCTAGCACCTTCGCTAGGCGAAGCTCTCAACGAACATGTTCGCTAGGACGTTCGCAGTGCAAACAGAGCGAAACAGGTTGTGTTATTTTAAATTCAGTGGGCCACCTAGTTGGTCCCATACCGTTTTTTTTTGTTCTTAAGGACTTTAGGTCATTCCACTTTACTCTCACGGTTACCACACTTCACTCTCACTCACTTCACAATTGTGCCTCTATTGCAAACCCTAATTTCTCTTCTCACAGCCTCAATCAAGCTCCTCAATCAGGTATATTTCTCTTTCTCAATTCTTCTATGACTAGGTTGCTTTAGTTTGCAATAGAACATACCATTTGGGTTGTATAGGGTTAGTAACAAAACTGTTAAATTTGTGGTTGCATGTGTGTTTAGAACTGTCCCAAGCATGACAAATATTGATATTCATGAATTGTTTTTGTTAAGATTGGATTGTCTTGCTTTTGGGTTGAAAACAGTGGGAAATTTCAAAAATCCGCAGCCTTCGCTGGCACCTTTGCAGTGCGAACCTGGGGCGAGTATTCGCCAGGTCTTCGCACAGCAAAGTTTGCAGCGAGTGTGAGAACATTTTGTTTTTCTGTTCTGACTGTTGTACTGATCTGTTATGTGGATGTTTTTGTTCTCCTCCTGTGTTTTGTTTACATATAGCGTCCAGGTCAATAGCGTCTAAAAAGCGAAAGGTTGGTAGCACCTCACGGCCCCAACCCATCGAGTATGATACTGAAAGATTTGTGGGTCCTAAGCAAGCTGCTCGATACATGGTTTTGGAAAAGCGAAAGATTCTACCAGAGAAAAGGTTTCTAATTCATCCGGAAGGATCATACAGAACTTTCGCAGGATTCATAAACAGCAAGAAATGGGACGTGTTGGTGATGCCAACAGACAACTATAACATAGAGGTAGTGTGGGAGTTCTATGCCAACGCACTTCCAAATGACGACGAGCCATTCACTTGGACCACAAAGGTATCAGGAAAACCAGTGAGCTTTGATAGAGATTCCATCAATAGGGTACTTGAAAGACCGCTTAGCTTGGGTGAAGATGAAATTGATGATTATCATCGAGATTTGAGACTTCACAGAAATACAGATCGGATTACCGATGCTATATTGATGAAGGGAAAAACTGTAGAATTGAACTCGTCTGGGGTTCTAAGGCGGTACCATAGAAAAGACATAAAGCCTTTGCCTCAGTTAGTGCTGCTGTTGATTTTGACGAACATTAAGCCAAAGTCACACACTTCAACTGTGCCGATCCCAGTGGCACATTTGGTCCACTCTATTCTTACTAATGTCTAGATTGGTGTGGCCCAGATCATTGCTGATGAGATGCGAGCCATGGTGGAGAGTGGATTGAAAGCGGGGGCGAGAGTTAATTGTCCCCTTGCTTTTCTGTGTCTCATCATGGCATTGTGTGTTCAGTCGAGGGTGAGACTACCTTCTCATCGACAGGTGACTATTTTGGCCGCTATTGATGACAAATATATGGACAAGTACTACCGACCCAAAGGTTTCAAAGGGAGTTCAGCTGCTGCAGACACCGGGGCTACTGATGGCCCTGATGTTGCATTTTCACAGACTTTTGATCCATTCTAGCAGCCTGTCTGCAATTATAACTAGGATTGGATGGGGGTGACTCAGTGCACTATGGTTGATATATATGATTCTATGCAGGTACTTCAGCTGCAATGCTGTGACCCCTCCATGGAGTGCAGTATGATGACTCGTGAGTAGTTCTTGGAGCACACGAGCTGGCCTGAGGTCAGGCCTATTTTTGGAGAGGTGGTGGGTGCCTCTGGTCCTGATGGTGGTAGCGCTGAGGTGGAGGATGATGATGATGGTGATGAGGATGTTGATGGAGAGTTCGGTTCAGGTTCTGAGAGCATGGAGGAGACCGAGTCCGAGGAGGACTGATTTTGTGATATTTTGATTTTGTGAGCGTGAATTCGAGCAACTTCCTTTGGTAGTCAAAGTGAAGTATTTGTGTGCTTGAATCATTGCTTTTGCTGTTTATTTGTATTGTTATTTCAGATATTGGTTCTTGTACTATTTTGGGGTATTTTTTCACCCATGCACATATCCAATGAAGATGCATCCGAGTTTGGATGGCAATGCTAATATTAAACAAGCGAATAATGTCAAGGTACATCGTTACCTTTGGTTAGAATTTTAGAATGCATTAAGAACTCTAATCTTTTTGTAAATGAATATTGTTCTTTTGGCAACATTGTTGAATGCATGTTTTACTTAGAACTGAGAACCACAAATTGTGAGGAAACCTCCATTGTGCACTAAATGTTGGATTCTAATAAACTTTGTTGATTCATTTGATTCATGCTTTATCTTTTATTATTGTGAATTTGTGGGAGCAATTAGAAATATCAAGGCACTTGTTTTTATCGAGCACAGCCAGTTCTAAATGCAACTTACCCGTGAGCAGAGAGTATTTGTAAACCCCTTGAGCCTAAACAGTGTGAATCTCAGCCTGAAACTGTGCGAGATTCCAAAAACTTTTTTCTTGAACCCTTGAATCTTATGTTAATTGTTCTCTTTGCCTTAAAAAAGTTAAGAGCATTCACTTGAGGGTTGAGTAAAAGTTAAGTTGGGGAGAGCGAAAAAGAAGTATGGTAGGTTGCTACAACTCATGAAAAATCAAGCAAGCATTGTAAAAAAATTGTTATGTGAATATGAATGTAAAAAAAAAAAGAGAAAAAGAATGCTTGCTTGGAAAAAAGAATAAGTTGTGAAATAAGAGTTGGGAAGGTTTTCAAATGAGAAACAAGTGGAATGAAGTTGGGATGTGTGAATAACTTGTACAGTGAATGTCTCTTTTGCATCAGCAATTTCGTTTCGATGGCCTTAGAAATGTCCTTTGTTTGTAAGCACGACCAAGCTACAACCGTAAAAGACCTTAGTGATCTTCTTGCTTCCATATTTTCATTTATGATTGTTAGATATTGTATGAATTAGATTAATTTTGGCATTGTTTGTTAGGTGAGTGAATTTTTCCCCGCGGTTACAAACGCGTAATTCTTCAATCCTTATTCGAAAAGGAGAGATAGGGTGATTCATTCAAGATGACATTGTTGTTGATTGATATATGTTTTGCATTGCTTTAAGACTTTAGTTCTTGTGTGTTGTTTAATTCTCACCATTGGAAACCTGTGTCTGGTTGCATTCCTTGCGTTTGAGCCATTTAATCCGTTTTCGGAGAAATCTTTTTCTTGAGCAAATCCTCTTGTTTCATCAAGAGGTATACTTTTCTTGAGGGAAAGCAAAGATCTAGTTGGGGAGAGTTATTAGATTCCCAACTTTGCTTATTTGATCTATCAAATGTGGGCATCTTTCACTCCTTTTTGTAAAGAAAGTGTTAGAATTACTCTTGCTTTAGTTGATTTGCACCATTATATGAAAATATCTTGGTTCCTTTAATTTGTGTGTTATTATGGAGGAATTAGGCACAAAAAAGTGAAGAGTAAGACACAAGAAATATAACAAAGAAACCAAGTCAGCATGCAAACAACAGCAAGTTCGCACAGCGAACTTGCTAGCGAAGCTTGCCAGAAAAATTCATAAAAGTTCGCACAACGAAGGCTAGGAATCCAAAACAGAAAGAAAAGGGTCCTAAGTTCGCTGTGCGAAGGAGGTAGCGAACAACTCGCTGGAGCGAAGAGGTAGAGAACACCCCCAAACTTGAGGCAGTAGGTATTTGGATAAGAATTCGCTGTGCGAAGTTTTCAGCGAAGGATTCGCACTGCGAAGAATTCTTCGCACAGCGAACATGACAACTCAGCGGCTCTTTAATAAGTAGTATGGACTACTTTTTGAGAAAAATATCTTTTATTTTGTACTTTCTTTTGAGAGGATTTTCAGACCTAAAAAGCTTGTCACTCCATTTCTCATCATCTCTTAGCAATATTTCACAAAAAGAAGGTGGATTTGCATCCAATCTCGATTATTCGACTCGAATGTTGATCAACCTTCTTCTAAAACTTGTTGCTCAAGCTATCATGGATATGAGTGGCTAAATCCCTCTCTTGTCAAGGGTAGAGGTAGTTAGTTCAGATTTTATGTATTCTTCTTGATCTTTTGTATGTGAACAATGTTGTGATCAATATAGATGAAGTTATTTGATACTCTTTGTACATTTATGGTTTGGATTGATTTAGACATGAACTTTCCAATTCTTGACCTAATTTATTCATCTATCAACTATACAAATTCTATACATAGGTTTGAAATTTGATATCCGCTTTGTATTGATCTTAATGATTATTGTTTCAGTGTTATTTAGAGAGATCATTTAATAGTCGAAACAATAACATTCACGAAATCGCTTTAGAAACGAACGTTTTTGCGAGGATACGCGGTTATGTTGGTTAAAACTTCGTTCATATATTCGATCGATTGGATACGTTTAGGATGGATTAGCGAACCCTAATCTTGACATGCTTTTATCAAACTTAGACCGAATTTTATTCCGTTTTAATTCTTGCAAACTCTTGTTACAAAAATAGAAACCATTTAAAAAAAAACCTTTCTTAAATCATTAAACCGTTGAACGACAAGCATCTATATTCTCATCAAACCCTGTAGATAAGATAAAACACTACCCCAAAATACTTTCTAACATTCGAGGATTAGGGTTAATCGAGCAATTCAGAGATCTAAGTCTATTGTGTGAAAGGACTCCTAACAATGTGAACTTAGGTATGTTGAAGCTGACTAGTGGTATTCTTAAAGAAATTAGAGAAGGTCAAAAATCAGATTTGGTATTGATTAACTAGCTAGTGTTAATCAAGGTAAAAGAGGTGATTTCAGGATAGATGAGAATGACGTTATGCATTTCCGTTATGTAATTTGTGTACCTGATGTGCCAAAACTTAAGAAGAATCTTCTTGAAGAAGGTCATAAAAGTAGTCTGAGTATTCATCCTGGTGCTACTAAAATGTATCAAGACTTGAATAAAATGTTTTGGTGGCCATAAATGAATAAGGATATAATCAAGTTAGTTTATGTATGAATTTTGGCTGAAGATTGAACATCAGAAACCGTTGGATTTGATGCAACCATTGGATATTCTTGAATGGAAGTGTAATGGTATTTCCATGGATTTTGTGACGAATTTGCCTAAGATTTCTAAAGGGAATGATTCAGTTTGGATTATAGTGGATAAATTGACTAAATCAGCTTATTTCATTCCGATTAAGATTAGTTATTCATTGCAGAAGTTAGTTGAAGTGTTTATTAAGAAGGTTGTTAGCTTGTATGGTATTCCTTCGAGTATTGTTTATGATAGAGATCTTAGATTCACATTGAGGTTTTGGTGGGTTTGCAGGAAGCCATGGGTACTAAGTTGAAGTTGAGTTATGTGTATCATCCACAGACGAATATTCAAACAAAGATGACTATCCAGTTTTTTGAGGATTTGCTGAGAACTTGTGTTTTAGAGCGGGTAGGTAACTAAGAATGTTACTTATAGTTGGTTAAGTTCACTTACAACAACGATTTCCATTCTAGTATTGGAATGACACCGTTTGAGGCTTTGTATGGTATAAGGTGTATGACACCTTTGTGTTGGTATGATTCTGGTGAAATGTTGTGCTTAGACCTGAGATTGTTCAACAAGCTATCGAGAAGATCAAGATGATACAAGAGAATATAAAAGCTTCACAGAGTCGCCAGAAGATTTACCAAGATGGAGATCATGTGTTCTGCGAGTCACTCCGGTGACAGGTGTATGTGTTGGTTGTGCTTTGAAATCTTGAAAGCCCACACCGTGTTTCATTGGTCCTTATCAGATTATAAAGCGAGTAGAAAAAGTGACCTACATAGTTACTTTATCGTCGTCTCTTTCGAATCTTCATAGTGTGTTTCATGTGTTCCAACTTCGAAAGTATGTTTTGGATCTGTCACGTGTGGTTCAAATGGATGATGTGCATGTGAGAGATAACTTGACTGTGGAGGCATCATCATTGCGAACCAATGATTGATAAGTGAGATAACGAAGAGGTAAAGAGTTCATCTTGGTGAAGGTTGTTTGGGGAGGACCATCTAGTGGAAGCATGAAGTGGGAGTTGGAAAGTCGGATGAGAGAGTCTTATCCAGAGATGTTTCGTTCAGGTTATTTTTTAGGGCAAAAAATCTATATGTGTGGGAGAGTTATAACACCCTGACTTCAATTAATTAATTTAATTTAATTTAGTTGCATTTTATTTAAATTATTAAGTTAATTATATGCTTTTGGTTGATTTTTGGTGAATATGTATGTAGTGTATGACATGTGGTTGGATTGGTGAGAGTGGTAGAACTAATTAGAATTTTAATTAATTTTATAATGAGGAGAACAATTGAAATAGTATAAGTATTAGAAAAATAAAGAAAATTAGAAATAATAATTGATTAATATTATTTTGGTGAAAAATTAGATTTAATTTTAAAATAAATAGAAAAATAATGTAGTAAGGGCAAAATGGGGATTGGGGAGATAAGTGAGGATAGGATAGGAACAACTTAAATGAGGGAAGTTGGTTTTCTATTAAAAAGGAAGAAGTGTGGGAAGTCGAGTTTTCACTGATCGTGAAATTGAGTTTGGGAAAAAAAGAGGCAAAGGTTTGAGAGAGGTTAGGGCTTTAAGGAGGAAGAATGAAACCACCATTGTTGAAAAGCTTTTGTTGGAAATTCAGGTAGGGGGAACTACCTCGTATGTTTTTACAACAGGGTGAAACTCCCGAACCAAACATGAGATTTTGACGAAAATGCTCACAATAGAAATAAGAGCTTTTTACATTGGTTTATCTTAGAACCAAACAACAAACGACCTCATAAGAGATATTAAAAATTTCCCTCCACACCAGAATCAAATATCTCACAAGTAAATTTCACTCTCAAAACAAGAAGGCAAAAGTGAAGAAGAGATAAAGAGAGAGTTTGACATTTAGGTGTTTTCCTTTTGAGAGAGGTTTTGATATATTGATTTCCAAGCACAATAACTTGATCATCACTTCTAATGAACATTTCACTTTAGTGTGTTGTTATCATCAAAACCAAATGTCAACAAATTATTCCAATCATTATACCTACAAGCACATAGCTCTACACATATCATACCATAAGCTACATTGTTTAAATATCACGTGTCCATATAAAATGATGGATAAATAGAATGAGACATAAACCATCGAGTTCAAGTTGGGTTATTAAATTGGAGGAGGGCCTAAAGTGTTTTATGTGACATTAAAGTATCGCTAAAAAAAAGAAGATTTTTATTAGATAGTTGTAAGACTGGCGATGTTGTACGAAATATAATGTTGGATGTTAAATAATCACCATAAAAATAAACTAAGTGTATTAAAGATGAAGATATTTCATTGGGTGTGTTGTGATACTATCTGAGATAAAGTTAGAAAATATAGTATTTGAGAGAATATTGTGTAACACTTATAGTACGAAAAATTTGAAAACTAGGTTTAGGTGATTTTAGCATATAGAGGGGAAACATGTATATTTTGTAGTAAGGATATTAGATTAAATGAGAGTCGGGGACGACAAGTCAAAGTGATAGAGAAGTGAGTTAGCAACAAAAATCAACGAGGAAAGTTCATGATGGCAAGAAATTAGTCAATGGGACATGTGAATCTATGTGCTTGAAGGTATAGTCAAGAAGTGATCCAAGATGATGAAGCATATGGATAGTAAGATGCAAGTAATTTAGTAGCTACTTACGTTTTGATGATGCCATGTATTTGATGCGTAAGACATGATTTTTATGATGACCACAATTAAAGCCAATGTTGAAGATATATCAAGAGTCAAACATGCACAAGATAGTTAGTAAATTTATCCTTGTGAATCAAGCTAAGACATCGACTTATGATCACAACCGTTCAAAAACTTCAACTCTAAACTGATGGTAATCAAATTGGTAATATCTCAAGCCTCATCAAGAAGGCATTAAGCTTTAGATCATGAAAGAGAGGAGGTGTTAAAACTCGTCTAATCGTATCTGTTTGAGTAATTAGTGTCTTGTAAAGACACAAGGACATTACAGTAAGTATTATGGCTAAAATCACGCACATAATAAAATCATCAAGAAGTCTCTCATCTTTCAATTAAAATCACTAAAAACTTTTTGGAGTTTAGCCAGTTGTATTAGGAAGTATCTAATTGATTAGGAGACTTTTTACAACTGTTTTATATATTAAATTATATACCTAATTAATTAGATGATGCATAATCGATTATGTAATCTATTATGATAGTCTCTTAAAGATTAGTAACGACTACCTAATCGATTATTGGCACTACCTAATCAATTAGCCTAATTGATTAAGTCATTTAATTGACCCATAAATTATTTCCAAATTTACACCATTACTTGGCCTATAAATATAGATCTTCTCTATCATTTCAAACCATAAAAAAAACTAAAAAAACCTCACTTAACACTTCTCCTATCACCTCTCTAAATAATTCTTATTTTTCTCACATATTTTAGCCACAGTTCTTTGAGAGTGTTTTTTAGTCTCATTGAGGAAATTGTTCTAGATGAAGGCATTATTATAAGTTTACCAAGAGTGGATTTTTCTCTTGAGTAAATAATTCTTGCTTAGGAAGTGATTATATTGGTTGGGAGATAAACCACTTTAAAAGCTCTCATTTGTATTTAAGGGATTAGTCTTAGTCTCTGTTTGGTTCATGAGCTCAGTCATTGAAGAAAAGCTCTTTTTTGAGTTCGTGAATATCAACTAGTGAAAAATATTCACAATGGTTCTTGAGCTTAGCCCATTAGAAACTCTATTAATTCGAGATCATCTTGGTATAAAATCTCAATCGGTTTCAAAGTTTGGCATGTGTACAAGCTCAATAGGTTCAAGACCAGCTCGGTAAAAATCTTAGTTGAATTCGTGGTCAGCCCATGTAAAACTGCAGTTTGGTTTAGAGGATAACCCATTCAAAACTTTATCTTGGTTCGAGATTATCCTGTGCACAATTTTTGTTTGGTGAAAAGACTAACTGCTTCATGTCTGGTTGTTGTTTAGTGAGAAGACTTACCATTACAATTCTATTCGTTGTTTAGTTTGGAGACTAACTACTTCAAAACCTATTTGTATTTGGTTAGGAGGCAGCCTGAAATTTCAGTTCCTTGTTTAAGGGGGTTCATGAGCTTAACATTCTAAAAACTCTCAAGCAATATCGAATATTCTCAAGATCAATTCTCGGAAAGAGGATTAAGTCACTTCTTTATACCGAACCTCTATAAACTTTTATTATTATCTCTCTTCCTTTATCTCTTTTATTTCTGTACTTTGAATTTTCGCTGCTTATTTATTCAACCATTTCATAAAATGTTTTCAAACTTCAACTTTAAAAATGATTTTGTTTTAAATCAACGATTTTCAAACCTACACAATTTATCCCCTCTTATATATGAAGTCACTTCTCTAACAGCAGAAACGAATTTAGGCTATCACAATGTTGATGATATGAAGATGGGAGAAAGAGATGAAATGAAGAAGGCGAAAGGATTTTTCATAAGAAGATGGAAGAGAATGTGAAATAGAAAAATAGATTGGAATGAGAGTCTGTAACATATTTTTTTGTCTAATTAAAGAAATATTTAATAAGTATTTTTTAATTTCATCAGTTGAATGTCTTTCTGCCACATGTTTTACATTCATGATTCAAAATTGAGTTGTATTGTCATAATTTATTAATTAAATCATTTTGCTCAATATATATAATGACATAAGTTCACTTAAAATCAATCAACTTCGATCCGCTAGACATAAAGTTCATCAGGACACTAAAGAATACTTAGAAGAGCATGTGCGAGCTTACCTCAAACATGATCCGGTAAGCTCGTCAGTACGAAATAATGGACGACCTATTCTTACCACGAATGCAGCTTTGTACTAAATGGTTGGGACAATTTATTCTAATCACAAGACAAATTCATTATTAAATTATTGAGTTTCACCTAAACAAAACATTCAATAAAGTTAATGGTACGCTCAAACAAGGAGACAAGGCTATTAATAAACATTAACCATTAAAATAATTAAAATAAAATTAAGTAAAACAATATACATACAATACAAGCGGAGGCAGATATAAAAAGAAAGAATATAAAATAATTCATCTAAAACCTCATAAATGAGGCTAAAATTAACTAAATATAAAAATAGAGAAACTAAAATTAATAAAATTTAAAATTGAAAACTATTTCTATAAATCAATTAAAATAGAATGATCAAATTGTAATTAACCTTATACTCTAAGAACTCATTTTCCCCAAAAGAATACATCTTAAAGAGCATAAAAATATAAATAAAATAAAAGGCATTAATTTCAAAATATATATTAATATACTTAATACAATAATATAAGTCAGAAAGGTACACATTCACATTTCCTTATAAATTAAAATCTTGCAAACAAATATTTATCAACAAAGTATAATACACATTTTTTATTAACAAGGTATTTGTAGATTAATTTCTTAAACAATAGTGGTATTTTAAGTACATTTCTTCTGATTTTGTTTATAATTAAATAAATGGAGTACTTGGTGATCAAGATAAATGTGCTCCATTCCAATGTGTCCTATCTTTACAATTCAACAAAGTCATTTTTTTGAAACAGGTGCCGACCTGTGACAGACAGGCATGGATGGGAGAGAAAGACAGATTCAGCATAAAAGTAGGGCCCACTACTCGTCATCACTGACTGGTGGACCCCATTGCCAAAGCAGAATACTGCAAAATGTAGCAACTTTTATGTAAATGGGCCCAAACTTCTCCTAAACGACAAAAACACGTGTGAGGTGGGCTCATCAATCATAATTATAAAATTGACGAGTAATACTTTAAATTTGGGTTTGTTCATTTATATTTTAAAGGATCTTTCTAAAGAATACTTCAGGATACTCATTAAAGATTTCAAATAAAAATATATTATATATAAATTTAACAATTTCAATTCTTAATATATTAAATAAATTTTTTTAAAATTTATTTTATCATTTTAAGGTTTTAAGACTAGTTTAAAACACTCGTTAGACTTTTTCTATTTTACATACATACATGTATACTAATATTAAAGATCTTAAAATCAATTTATTAATTGTTCTATTCGGTAGAAGATTTTATATTTAAAAATTATAAGAATTAAAATATATATATATATATATATATATATATATATATATATATATATATATATATATATATATATATATATATATATATATATATATATATATATATATATAATATCAAAAATATGTTAAAATATAGATGTAATATTCCATAGCTTTTCTCTATAAATTCCTTAAAAAATAATTCACAAAGAATTCTAAAAGTAAAGAAAAAATAATAGTTACTCATTTCGTCTCACAATAAGTGATTTGTTTTGAAATAAAAACGAATATTTTAAAATAAATGGTTTATTTTAATTTTCAATATATATTTTTCAATTTTATTTTTTAATTAATTTTACTTTAATCATTTAAGTGCATGATTAAGGTATTTTAATAAAAATATTTTTTTATTTAATTTTGTTTAATATGTGTGAAATAATCAACTTGATCACTAATGGTAGAACGAAAGGAATAATAATAAATTAATCAAAAAAAATATTAGTTGACAGTAGTTTATTGTTAATAGTCGATAATTTATAATTGATTAATAGTTGAAATAATAAATATAAAAATGACAAAAAATATAAGAGAAAAATTATAAATTCAAAAGCTATTTTTAATATAATTTAGAAAAAATTTATAAACTAATTACTAAAGAAATCCGTGTTAAAAAACAGTTGTCAAACAAGACATTTTATTGATAGATGCATAAAAGTTAAAAAGCTTTAAAAAAAAAAAAACTAGCTTATTGATTTGGACAAACGAAATACTAGAATACACCAATTTTTAAAAATTTAAGGAGTTTAATAGACATGTTACAAGAATTTTTTTTACATAGTTCACTAATATTAGGATAGAAACTTAACCATAAATATTAATTTGACATCATTTTAGCTGTCCAATATCGTAAATGACATTATTAAGATGTTCTATTGCTTTGTTTTTTAATTAGTGTTTCTCTATTCAATTTAAATTAATAGATATAAATAGTGTATTTTTATATTGTATTGAAATACATCATCCATTTGTATAAATTTTGTAGCTTTGTTGTTAAAAAGTTAGTTGAATCAAACTCAAATTTATTGGAGTAGTTGTAGTTTTCGATAAAGTCAAATACTGGAGATTTTAACATAGTTAAAATTTGGAGATTGTTGTACTCGAAGTCTATTCATATGTATAATGTAGCATTTAGCATGTATGTAATAGTTATGTATGTCATGTAATAGTTTAAACTTCATACATTAGATACATATATTAGTAGTCTATAAATAGGTTGTGTTCTCTCACTTTGTAAAAGAGATTGTTGGTGATTCACTTGTAAACTGTGAGATACCGGATCGAACTCTAGTATGATCAAAACTAACTTCTTGGTTCAACAATTCGACAGATCTTTAGCATGCAATCGAAGGTCGTTCACATATTGTGTTACATATTGTAGACGGAGTCAGTTCTAATATGTATTGTCGAAATTGTAATGTCGAATTGGGCCTTGTGTTAAGGATCCAATTGTTTAAGCTAGCTTGTACCCTAAGTTAGCTTGTAATGGGTAATTGTTAAAAGCTCATTAGTTTAGTATGTTAGGTTTTATTATAAATAGTATACTAGTCTCTCATCTTAAGTGTGGCAAATTCTAATTAGGGTGAGAGGGTTATTTGTTATTCTTAAGTACTTGTAATTTGTTGAAAGAGAAAGTAAAGAATAACAGTCATAACCAATCCTTGTTGTTCTTCTTCTTGTTTTTCTGTTAACCTTAACCCTTGTGTGTTTCTTGATCATAAAGAAACCGTTTATACTTTGCTTAAAGGTATTGTTTTTCACAACAAATTGGTCTGATAAGCGTGGAGGAAGATGCCTTCAACAAAGTATGAGATTGAAAAGTTCACCGGAGTGAACGATTTCGGTTTGTGGTGCTTGAAGATGAAAGCCCTACTGGTTCAACAGGGTTGTTTGGAAGCGTTGAAGGGAGATGCAACCATGGACGATGCATTAACAGAAAAAGAAAAGACGGGCATGATTGAGAAAGCCCACAGCGCAATATTATTGAGCCTTGGTGATAAGGTTCTTCGACAGGTATCAAAGGAAACTGCGACACCGGGATTATGGATGAAACTTAAAAGTTTGTACGTGGCCAAATCTTTGGTGAATCGACTCTACCTGAAGCAAGCTTTGTATTCATTCAAGATGAGTAAAGACAAAGTGTTGGCTGAGCAGTTGGATATGTTCAACAAGCTGATTCTTGATCTTGAAAATATTGATGTGAAGATCGATGATGAAGATCAAACACTGTTGTTGTTGTGTGCTTTGCCCATAACACATGCTCACTTCAAAGAAACTCTCTTGTATGGAAGGGAGTCCCTGACCTTTAAAGAAGTTCAATCAACCTTGTGTTCTAAGGAGTTGAACAAACGAAAGGAGCATAAACCTTTGACGGTTGGTGAAGGTTTGGTCGTTAGGGGAAAATTCTTGTGAAAGAATGGTAAGTTCGACAAGAAGAAAGGTAAAAGTCAGCAGAAGTCTTATTATAGCGAAGCATCTGGTATTCGATGTTATCACTGTAAGAAGGAGGGTCACACGAGAAAGGTGTGCTCTGAACGTCTGAAAGATCATGGAGGTAAGGATAATAGCAACGCAACCATTATTCAATATGACTTCGACTCATCTGATGTTCTTGTGGTTTTAAGCAACGACTCAAGAAAGGAGTTGATTATGGATTCAGGTTGCACTTGACACATGACTCTAAACAAAGACGTGTTTGAGGAATTGTGTAATCAAGATGGTGGATTAGTGCTGCTGGGAAACAACAAAGCTTGCAAAATTGCAGGTATTGAATTTGTGAGATTTAAGCTCCATGATGAGTCAATAAGGCTATTGATTGAAGTTAGGTACATACTTGATTTTAAGAGACATTTAATTTCTCTTGGTGAATCCGACAAGAAGGGATATGTTTTTCAAGGAGAGAAAAGTATCCTAAGAGTCATGAAGGGGTCGAAGGAAATCTTGAGAGGCGTGAAGAAACAAGACTTGTATACCCTTGAGGATGAAGTTGTAAGTGGTTCTACAAATGTTGCATCCACAAAATCTTTGTCGAAGACAAAATTTGGCATATGAGATTGGGCCATGTCAGGGAAAGAGGTCTGGTTGAATTGGGGAAACAAAATCTGCTTGGTGGAGACAAAGTCGAAAAGCTGAAATTTTGTGAATCCTGTGTACTTGAAAAATCTTGCAGAGTGAAGTTCAACAAAGGCAAACAAAGAACACATGGATCCCTTGATTACATCCATGCTAATCTTTGGGGGGCTTGCAAGATATCCATCACATTCAGGAGCAAGGTATTTTCTATCCATAGTTGATGATTATTCCAGAAAGTTATAGGTATTCATCCAGAAGACTAAGGATGAAACTTTTGAGAATTCCAAAGGTTGGAAGACTCTGGTTGAAAATCAGACTGACAGAAAGGTCAAGAGGTTGAGAACCGACAATGACCTTGAATTTTGCAATGAGGCGTTCGACAACTTTTATGCTTCCTCAGGTATTGCAAGACACAAAACTACTACAAATACTCCACAACAAAATGGTTTGGCAGAAAGGTTTAATGGAACTATTTTGAAAAGAGTTAGATGCATGTTGACTAGTGTTGGATTAATCGAACTATTTTATAAAATTTAAAAATATTAAATAGAATTTAATTGATATACACCAACAGTGTAAAAAAGTTTTACACTGTCAGTTAATTGTGACCGTTAGATTTTAATTATAATTTGACTTATTTTAATTATTTATAAAGTAACATTTATGAGTGGTTGTGATGTATTGACTGTATAAATTTTTTTACAATATAAATGAAATATTTATTTATTAAGTAATAAAACAATTATATTAAAACTAAATTACAATTTTAGTCATTCCATTACATCACAAAATCAATTTATTCATCTTATTTTAAAATTGTTTTTGTCCCTTTTATTATTTTTTATTAAAAAATTATAATGTGTACTTTTTTAATTATCTGATCATGACACGAATATGTTAGTTGTATTAAAAATAATATGTCATTAATATTTAATAAATAAAAAAATAAAAAAATTAAAACAAATGTAAAAAAAAATAAAAAATCAATTTTTCTTCTACACTCATTTATATTCTCATATCTCTTTCTTCAATATACTTCTTCCTCTCATATTCATTTATTTCTATCCCTTTCTTCTTCAATATATTTTTTTATAATCATTTTTTTTTTACTTTTTTGGTTTCTTCAAATCCATTTATTGCAAAATTAAAATCAATTTTTTTTCTTAAATCCCTAATTTTTAAATTCAATTTGCAGATCAAAAACATTATTTTCTTAAATTTTCAAGAGAAAATTTGAATATGTTTAAGATGGAATGCCATTTTTCTTTGAAGTTGGTGTTCAAAATTGGCCTTTAGTCAAATTCAATCAGCAACATATTCTTCTTGACCTATAAAGTGACCTCAATATGTCTGACATTTTAAAAACCTTTGTTATTTAAAGTGGATTGGTTGACTCATACTCATAAAGAAAGAGAACTTACCAGAGCAAATATAAGATTTTGAACTTTGTAAAACATATCTCGTAGATCACTAGAAAGAAAAAATGGATTAACATACATATAAACTAGTGCTTCAGTCTCCCCCCACGAGCAGACAAGCCAACGTTTAGCAGTTAGAATGCGATCTAAGCACTCGTTCGCTAAAAATCACAAACCAACCAACCGTAGGCTCCCGAACTACAAAGCTTTGACTTCCTCCTTGCACCATGAGAGTACGTAGGCACATAATTGCGAGATCCTGACGAGCTACCGTTTTGTTTTTTTATCCATCTACCTTTTCTTTTCAACCTTCTTCCCCCGTAGTCCTCTAAACTAAGGACACTCTGATTCTCATTTCTCAATGAGAATATGTAGACACAAGGGCCTCAATCCTTGGCGAACACCCTAATATAAAACCTCATATTTCCCCTTTAGCGGTTTCCTTTCCTTTTCTCTTTAGTTTTTTTATCATTCGAGGAAAGCAAATAAACATGAGTTAACATTCAATCACAAATCTAACTAAGAGGTTCCAACTGAGTACAACGGACGTGAGGGGTGCTAATACCTTCCCCTTGCGTAATCGACCCCTGAACCCAAATATGGTTGTGACGACCACTATTCTATTTTTAAAGGTTTTATCGATATTTTCCTATTCCTTCATTGAAATAAATAAATTTTGGTGGCGACTTTGTTCGAACTAAACTTTTTCCGTGTCCATCACGACGATCATATTTTTCGAGGTACGACACCAAGATATTAAAATCAAGGATGCAAATTAATTATTTTTCTAATTCTACCATTTAATCATTATTACTTTCATCAGTTTTGATACTTGATAATGAGCATTTTGGGGGAAAACATCATTATGTCTCTTTCGTCTATACACATTTATTAATATGTGCAATTGTCAATTAAGTCACTCATTATGAAATAGAGGAACTATTAATTTACATATTTTTATGAATAATACTCTTTATATTTTTAACTTCAGTTTGAAATATAACCAACATTCATGCAAAATGAAATGTTTAACTGTGAAGGTATGTATAGAAATGATATTCATATAGAAACACTTATAATTGTACTCACAAATAAAATAATTGGAAATGAATAATCATTTCAATTTATTCTTGAGTTATGATATATGTTGGAACAAAATATTTTTCAAGAAAGATGAAATAAGAAGAAGATAGAAAAGGGAGAAAAACTATAAACTGAATTGTAAAAATTAGGATTCATATTGAGTAAAGTTCTATTTGTTTACATCATAAAAAATCCTTTATATAGGCAACTGAAGCCCATACCCAAAACTATACAATTTGACACGTGCCTAAAACATTTTGACATGCCAACTAAATATTGTATTCGACAAAGTTGAATACAACTTATTAATATACCTCAGACAAGCTATTTCGACACAGTGAACTGCTAGTTTTCGATAGAACATTGAATTACAACTTCTAACACACCCCCTAATTGATGTTCTCGAGACTTCTCATCCCGATACTTCTCTTTAACTCATCGAACCTAAATTTTTGCAAGAGTTTGATGAGTATGTCAGCTAATTACCATTTTGTCTTGTAATGCTCGAGTGCAATATTTTCTTTGTTAACTTGATCCCTCAGAAAATGATACCTTCTTTTTATAGTCTTAATTTGACCATGGCATACTGGCTAATTTGCCAAGTCGATTGATGACTTGTTGTCGACAAAAAAATTCATTTTCCTAGGTTCCATTATCTTGAGCTCTTCGAGCAACATCTCTATCCATGCTGCTTGGCATGCTGCATATGATGAAGCCATATACTTAGCTTCACATAATGACAAAGCCACAATTATTTGCTTCCTTGAGTTCCATGAGATTGGAGCGCCTTCGATCACGAATATGTAGTTCATAATACTCTTCTTTTTGTCTTAATCTCCCTTGAAATCTAAATCAGGCCAGCCATATACTTCTGCATTGATGTTAGTCTTCTTCTGCCTTGGCATAAGCACGCCATGCTCAATCATACCCTTTATGTATCTCAACACCCTCTTAACTGTAGTGAGATGACATTCTTGGGATCTCTCCATGAATCTACTTAATAATCCGACACTTTGATAAATGCTTGGCCTGGTATTGCAAAGATACCTCAAAGATCCAATGGTTTGTTTGTATATTGTAGTATTTACAAACTCACCATTTGTCTCCTTCCTTAACTTTTCTCCAGTTTCTAATGGCGTAACACCTGCATTATAGTTTCTCATCTTAAATTTCTTCAAGATATCTTGGCCATACTTCTTTTGGTGCAAGAACCCTCCTTCACACGTGTCTTTGAACTCCATCCCTAAGAAATATGAAAAATTTCCTAGGTCGGACATTTCAAACTCTTGCATCAGCTTCAACTTGACTTTTCTTGTCTCTACTTCATCTTCACCTATAATCAATAAATTATCTACATACAAGCATATGATAATTCGACTAACCCTGTAAACATCATTAACGTACACTCCATGCTTAGAGACACACTTTGTGAAACCTGCTTTGATCAAGAAGTTATCTATTCTCTTATTCCAATCACTTTGGAGCTTGCTTCAAACCATAGAGAGCCTTCCTCAATTCGTACACCTTCGACTCTTGCCCTTTGATTTCAAATCCATGTGGTTGACTGGTATAGACTTCTTCTTCTAGCGGTCTATTCAGAAATGATGAACTTATATCCAACTGATGTATCTTCTACCCACTGTATACTGCTATTGATACAACAATTCTAGTTGTCTCCATGCTTGCAATAGGTGCGTAGATTTCATCGAAATCAATACCATATTTTTATAGAAAACCTTTAGCCACTAGTCTTGTCTTTTGCATTGCAATTTTGCCATTCACTATTTGTTTCATCGTGTAATTTCATATTAATTGGCTTCTTGATTGACATTTCAACAAGCTCCTAGGTTTCATTCTTCTCGATTAACCTGAATTCTTCTTTCATGGCTGCTAACAAATTTGAATAATTCATGGTTTGATCTAAATTGATTGGTTCTGCTTCAACCATCATCATTTCTACTTCTATTAAGTATCCATCTGCATAGAATGCTTGATCTAGAAATCTCTCATATCTAGCTAGCCTTGTCGACCCTGTTCTTGCTATGGTCGATCTTCTAACATTTTGTGCTGGCGACACTTCATTTCAATTAGTTGAAAATTTAGTTTATTGATCTTCTTCAAACACAACTGTAATTGTATCTAACTCTTGTCAAACTGACCCATGACTCTAATCTCACCCTTTTGCTTTCACCCACTAGAACATCTTGACTGATCACTAGTTTATCATAATTTTATGAATACAACTTTTATGCACCAGTCGAACGATAACCTATGAGCACCATAGTCTGACTTTGATCATCTAGTTTCTTCCTCAAATTTTTAGCTACATGCCTGAAGCACATTGATCAAAACACTCTAAGATGACCAACATTCGACTTCACACATGTCCAAGCCTCATAAGGAGTCTTCTTGACCATCTTCTTGGTTGAACATCTATTTAGAATCTATATTGTTGTTGAAGGTGCTTTAGCCTAAAATCTCTTTGGTATATCTTTAGCTTTCAACATGCCCCTAGTCATGTTCAGTGTACTTCGATTCTTCCTCTCATCTATTCCATTATGCTGAGATGTATAGGGTCCAATCATCTCAAGCTCTATACCTTTCTCATTTCAAAATTTATCAAATTCTAGAGAAGTGTATTCACCACCAGCATCAGTTTTCAATTTCTTCAACTTGCATCCACTTTGCTTTTCGACATGCAATTTGAACTTTTTGAATTGTATGAGTAACTCACTCTTCCTTTCAATAAGACAAATCCACATATATCTAGAGAATTCATCTATGAAGGTTAAGAAGTAGTAGTTGCATCCATTCAACCTCACTTCAAATGGTCCACACGCATTAGAGTGAACTAACCCTAGCCTTTTCTTTGACCTCATTGGCAAGTCATGCTTGAATGCTTTCCTAGTCTGCTCTGCTTTACAAAATTCCTCAAATGCTTGACTTGATTCTTTCACATGAGTTAATCCATACAACATATTATTTTTGTTGAGCATACCTAAACTTATGAAGTTTAGATATCCATACCTATGATGTCATAGCCAGTTCTTATCTTCTTCTGCAGTTGAAGCAAGACACTTGTGATCAACTAGGTTGATCTCTATTTTGAAGGTCTTATTCTCTACCAAGGGTGCCTCTAGAACCAACCTTTCATCAACATGAAACACCTTAATATAATTCTTTTATATCTTCATGTTATACCCTTTTGCGAGTAATAACTTACACTCATCAAGTTACTTGTCATCGATGGTACATACAACACATCAATGATGCTGGCTTTTCGACTATCCTTCATGACAACATATATGTTTCCTCTTCCACATGACGTGAAGTTCCTGCTGATGAATTCTCGGCAAATGTATCGATAATGTCGTAGTAATAAAAAGATCAAACCCGTAAGGACTGTGTTTGAACAAGACAATGGTGTGTGCAATTTAAAGTAAAAATAATAAAAATGGGGGAATGAGGGGTTGCAAGTTTCAGTGGAAAGAGTAAGTGAACAAGAAAACAATATCATGAAAGCAGCCAGGTTGTGTTTTAGAATCCTCTTACCCTCTCTTGTTAATGTATAATGCCTTGTATGAATGGTCTCATCCTTATAATCTCACAGAAAATTAACAAAACCGTTATAGCCACTCCCCCATGAAATAACTCACTAACAACTACTCAGAGCTTTCTATCCCTAGCTTGCCAGCATAAGCAATGTTAGGTGATGTACAAACCATTAATTCCCTATGCCACTACTCGAGGTCTCTTATCCCTATTCAACCAGCGTAAGTAGAACAATCACCCTAGGTCTAACACATATGCTACGGTTCAAGAACCCCTATGTGTCTAAGAACATATTAATAGAGTATCTCAAATAAAAAGCATTAAGCATAAGCAACAACTGAATACAATTATAATTCAAAGGATACATATAAAGTCAAACCAACATATAATGCTAATAAGAATCAATAAGGTTCATCATCATATAACCTAACCTAAGAGAATTTAGCTACACATTATTCAGAGAAAAATACCATAATCGATAGATAAAAATAACATGAGAAGTCCCTTGAAGAGATGGCCTCCAATGGCTTCAAATTATCTCAAAATCTCCTTTTGTGCTCCCAAATTCATGCTCTAGCCTCCAATTTTCATAAACCCTGTGAAAAAGTAGAAAATCCCCCTTAAAAGTTGTCAGAAAAGCCCAAAACAAGCACCCATCGCGTGCATTATAAAAGTATCGCACGTGCGATGTATCATTATTGCCTCTATCACGTACACGATGGCGCGCGATGGTGCTTTTGATTATTTCAATAGCTGCATGTAAAATCAGCCTTTTGAACCAAAATTTTCATTAAGTAATATTTTTCCATACTTGACTATTTTTTACTCATTCTTGGGTCTTTCTTCATCATTTTAGCTCATCGTTCGCTCACTTTTCCCCGATTCTTTGACTAATAAGATGCAATGATGGACTGTCATTGTAACACCCTAAATAAACCCTCATAATATTCTTAAATTAAACATCAGAGTAATTAAAGAAACACACGAAACTTAGGATGTTACGGCCAACATACAAAACCTGAATATTATTTTATTCGTAACGGAATCATAAACTCATTTATTGTTTCATGGCATGTAAAAGTCAACGTGGCATCACATAATCCATTAAAAGTAATTATACAAGATAAAAGATATGTCCACAATCTCGAAGAAAATATAAATCATAAAAACGTTCCCACGAATCCCCAATGTTACAATTAGAGCAAATACCAACTATAAAGAAGAGATAAGGAGACTCTATCTTCAACTTACACCTAAGTCCTACTACGGAGTATCTGCATATTGCCCACGTGGATGCAATATTCAAACAGAAGGGGTGAGATATCATAATATTATAAAGGAAAGCATGTTAAATAACATGCATTAAATTAGCACAACAACAATTCAACTAATATCTCACATCAATCATCCAATGATATCATCACCAATTATTCACCAAACAAACAACAAATCACATGATACAAATCAATTAATCACCCATCACCATGTATTTAACAACTTAACAACATATATGACATATAATGCAATGAGACTCACACCCGACTCAATGCGTATCCATGTGGTACCAATTTTCGTGAACAACCAGGTTCACCACTCTGATCCCCACCTCCTAGGATCATAACCACTCACTGATCCATCACCACCAAATCAACTACCGACCCAATCCACACAATGAGATTTTAGGCTCACTAACAACGGACCATCTATCCTCAAATGTATGAAATGCAACTATTTGTACATACAATAACACTATTGCAATGAGAATCAAATATCAAGTTATTAATTAACTTGAATCACAAATCATAAAGTTCACCACCTAGCTTTGATTTATCCAAAGAAATAGATAACGATCAAAGAAAACTCTAAGTGCGCTATGTAACAACACAGCTAGAGATCTAAGGTTCGGGGGTTGGTTATACCTAGGAAATGTGTTAGCATCATAAGTATTTGTAGTACTCTACAAGAACCTCTTGTTAGTATCTGTGTTATGCTAATGTTTGCTTGTTAAGGGAAACTGCTAAGGTAAATACCTAGGGTTATATACACTAAGTATGCTCGCCAAAACATTGCATCTCGTACATACGTATCCTGACTAGGATGGAATCATAGCATTCGTAGTTCACCTAACTAGGATTGAAGAACTCTTGACTATGGTCAAGGTTACAAAGGGGAGTAAGTGTTCATAGCCATGACACTTACATGAAGTACAAAAACTCCAAACCTAAGTCTAGATCAGACAGGGAAAGTAAGTGTTCATCACCATGGCACTTACATGGAGTGTGATGACTCCAATCCTAAGGCTAGGATACAAGGGTAAGGTAAACTGGTCTCAATTGCGCAACAGTGAGAGATAAGGGAGTTAGTTGTTAGTGAGCTCGACAAGATATCACATATTATACCTACGTATCCTGACTAGGAATGAGGAATCAGAGCCTCCGTAATTCACCTAACTAGGGTTGAGGAACTCTTGACTGTGGTCAAGGTTCCAAGGGGGAAGTAAGTGTTCATAACCATGACACTTAAATGGGGTGAGACGAATCCAAACTTAAGGCTAGATTAAACAAGGAAGGATGGACAAAGTTGTCCTAAATATGACATGAGAGTCAGCTAGGGGGGATCATTTCCTTTGGAAACAGGGAAATAGGCAACTTGTAATGACAGGGAGCCAAGGATGAAGCTTTAAGCACAAGTGATAACAAAGCCAAACATGGAAACGATTAACCATAAAATATAATCAAATGGAAAAAGAAATATTATGATAAAAGATGCATAAAGAGCAAGAGATAGTCAAGACAATGATCGCAATCATGAGATCGAAACAATATAACCTAAACAAAAGGGTCCATTCTACAATTCACTAAGTTAGAAATTAGATTGATTAAGACAATTAGTGAATAGAAAATAAAATCTAAATGATTAAAGATTAATAAAACCTAAATATTTAATTTCTAAACACAAATGAAAATTAAAAAGATTAATTTAAAAATTAAATAAAAAAATATTTCTGAGTTTTCAATATTTCAACAAATAAAACTAAACAAGAAAATGTTTCTAAATTAAAAATTACTAATTAAAACAATATACTAATGATATAATAAAATGCTAATTAAGATAGAAAACTAGATATTAAAATAATAATAATAAAAAAGAGAAAGGCTAAATTTTTGCTGAAAGCCTTAAGAAATCCGGGTCAGACCCCTTAGGTGCAAACTTGGTCCTACTCCTTCGCTAAAGAGTGAAAAGGGTTATGTGAAAAAAAAACCTGCTACCTCAGCTGTGAAAAACGCGATTGTTGCGGTGGAAATAGGATCACAAACTATTAATGAGTTTGAATCGCAATTCAATTCACAACCGCTCTTTGATTTATCCGAAGGAAAAGGTCAAAAGAGGGAAAACCTATTTTGCATCGTAAACACAATGCGGGGAAAGATCTAGGGTTCGGGGGTTGGTTAAATTTAGGGAAGGTATTAGCACCCTAAACTTCCGTAGTACTCTACGGGAACCTTTTGTTCAAATGTTTACTATTTGCTTTATTTATTTGCTTAAGGTATATGTACCAAGGATTAAAAGTGAGAAAAGAGACCTAAGGGGTTAATTCTAAGTTTACTCGGCAAGACATCGCATCTTGTGCCTACGTATCCTTACGGGAGTGGAATCAGAGTAATCGTAGTTCCCCTCAAAAGGGAGGTTAGAGACTTCTTGACTGTGGTCAAGGTCTCAAGGGGAATAAACGCATCTTAAGGACACGCTTACGTGGAGTGTAGAAACTCCAAATTTCTACGTTGAATTGTTAAGTTGTAATTAGGGTTAGGTTAGGGATTCCGCGGCGGGAAACCCTAAAATGAGCGCGGCGGCTCTTTGACCTAATGCTAGGGGTAAAATTGTAATCTTGCCTGCGGCGAGGCATTTGTGAAAATTAGGGTTTGTGAGGTTGTAAGGGTTTGAAGTTGAGGACTATTGACACGGCGGTCAAACGGCTAGACCTAATTCCTTCGGAGGTGCGTGCAATGTGACAAAATAATAGCAATGACAGTGTGAGAAATTTAAATCATACATCAGCAGAATTTTAAATGCGGAAACGTAAATGCGATTGTTAAGATTCGCAAGGTTACAGAGGAGGAACAGTTACAACAATGTGATACAATTCAATTTTAAGAACGCGAACATAAAGAAGCAACATGGTAAGCTGCACAGTGAACGAACTAGGTTAGTAAACAAAGTTATGAAAACAGAAGCATGAAGCTATGGGACATTTTTTGTGGTTTCTTATTTTATGAGAAGTTTAATATGAATCTAAGCTTAATTTTTTTACTTGATAATGAATAAATAAAAAAAGGAAGCTCTGTGTACTCGTACTCAATCAATCTTGTCAGTTCAGCGGGTACTTCAAAATCTTCTTCACCCTCGTCCTCAGCTTGATTGATGGGTGCATCCCAGTCAGGAGTGTCAGTAAGGTCATCGGATCCAACAAGGTTTACGATATCTCTGCATGATGGAAGGCTTACTTAATTAAAATGCTCGAAGATATGTAAGAATGAAATGCTGTTTTTTTTTTATTATTATTTTTTGGAAGAAAGGTTGCCAATTTCATTTTTAAAAGTGAAAACGAAAAACGCAAATGAACCAAAGTGGAATTGAACAAACTGCTTTTATTAATATCTTTTTAGAAATGAAAGGTGGCCCGATAAAACAGCCCTATAGCCTTGGGCAGAGCTACAGATTTTTATTTGAAAATGTAAATGAAACTTTTTTTAAAAAACAATTACTTTGACAAAGGAAAGATAACAGGGATCTCTACGGCCTCCCAGTTGTTCAAAACTGCATCACCCTTAAACACCAGGTTGCTCAGCTCTTCATTTTTCTCACATTCACTGATGGCATTGACTTGGAAGCCTCCGCTGACAAATACCTCTTGGATAACCTTCGGACGCCCTTCGACAGTTGTGGCAGCTCCATTCTGAGTTGGTTTGTAACCCAACCCAGAGCGATCAGTCTTGGTCTTGACATCGATTACCTCTCCCCAACCTTCAGGAATGCCCCTGTCAATTGTTGCTTTGGTACTCTTCAGAGATGCAAAAGATGGATTACCCTGACCCACTGTCTCTTCGACCTCCAGCAAAACAGCATTGGCGATCTCAAGTGCTTGAAAGGAGATGTCCAAAGCATTCTCATCGGCCTCGATGTAACGAAAAGAGGACAGGTTACTGACCATCAGATCCTCCTCACCGTGTATAATAACCAACTTTCCATCGATCACGAACTTCATCTTCTGATGTAAAGTTGAGGTTACCGCCCCAGCGGCATGGATCCACGGCCTTCCGAGTAAACAACTGTAGTTGGGATTAATGTCCATGACTTGAAACGTGATATTAAAAATTTGCGGACCAATCAGGATAGGAAGCTCAACTTCCCCCATTACCGACCGGCGAGAACCATCGAAAGCCTTGACGACCAAAGGAGTAGGTTTCAACACAGTCTCTTTACAAGCCAACTTATCAAGAACCCTCTTGGGCAGAACATTCAGAGAAGACCCGGTGTCCACTAGCACTCTCGCTAAATTGTCCTCCTGACATTTCACCGATATATGTAAAGCACGATTATGGTTCGGACCCTCCTTCGGTAACTCTTCATTGCTGAAACTGAGGGTGTTACAGGCGGTTAAATTGGCAATCACACTATCAAACCGACTGGTACTAATATCTTGATCCACATGTGCTTGAGTCAAAACCTTCTGCAAGGCCATCCTATGAGCGGGTGAACTCATCAACAGAGATAAAATCGAAATCTTGGAAGGAGTCTGATGAAGTTGGTCGATAACTTTATAGTCACTTTTCTTGATGATCCTTAAAAATTCGGCATCTTCGTCATTCGTGACGGCTCCTTTACCTTTGTCTTTGGCAGGCACTGGGATACTAGCTGTTTCCTTAGGTGGGACCTCATTGGAATGGGGAGTATACACACGGCCACTGCGGGTCATCCTGCTTACCTCTGCGATATTGGTCACCGTGCCCTTAACCTCTTCATTCGGAATAACCTTCCCGGACTCCTTGTCAATCATCGTCACGTCATATTTCCAAGGCACAGCTTTAGGATCACTGAAAGGAAACGGACTCGGTCTTCGAATAACTATAGGCTTAGGCTGATTCACTTCAGGGATATACGACCTTGGTATATCGAACACGAGGTTGGCGGAGCCTGTCCCTGATAAATTAAACACTGGTACCTTACCCTTTGATTCAGGCTGATGGAAGACAGGCTCAACCACAGCGACTACATCCTTCTTGGCTTGGCTTGTCACTTGTAAAACACCCTCATTAATTAACCTCTGAACATCATTCTGAACCAACATGCAACCCTTAATACTGGCTTCACAACTTACGCATGCAACGTGGGAAGTATCTACTAAACCAGCTTCAAACAGTTTCGAATGGAACATCTTGAGAGGAGTCTTAATCTGTTCAATATCAAGGGCATAACCTTCCTCTGAATCAGCACTAATGGCATTGACACTCTCATGGTTAGGAAAAGGGTTCTTCTTAACATTCGGTTAAGGATCTTCAAATGACAAAATCTTCTTTTCCAATAAATCCCTGACAATATTTTTGAGAGCGTAACAATTCTCCAGATCATGACCAGGCGCACCCTCATGAAATAAACAATGAGCGGCGGCGTTGTAATTAGCGGGTAATGGATTAGGAGGCGGACCCAAAGCCCGAGTGGTGATGAGCCCCTGCTTGACCAAAGAAGGATACAACTCGGTAAACGTCATCGGAATCGGCGGACAAGGTTTATACGTTCTTCTGTTCGGCATATTCTGGCGAGGAGCCGGACTCTTTGGCTGTTGAGGATCAGGAGTATTGGGTGCCTGTAGGTAGTTGACAGGAGGCGGATAAACAGGAGATTGTTGCATAGGTTGATACATGGGAACCTGTTGATTGAAAGAAGGTGTAATGGCTGCCACATAGGGTTGTTGAGCATATTGGACTGGGTACCCTTGAGGTTGAGCATAACCTTGCGGATGCCGATAAAAGCGTTCCCTTGGTCTACCAGAGGATATAGCATTAGTCTCACTCTCCTTCTTTTTCTGGGAGCTATACGGAGGTTTCTTCGGCTGATCCTTAGAAGCGCCATGATTATTTGTCATTTTACCACTCTTCATACCCAATTCAATCTTGACACCCACAGCAACGATGTCGGAGAAATTTGAAGTCACACTACCCACCATTCTCTCGTAAAATTCTGGACGGACTGTGTCGACAAACCAATCAGCTAACTCTTTCTCGGTCAAAGGAGGTTCTACCTGCGAAGCAGTCTCTCTCCACCTTTGAGCATACTCTTTGAATGACTCAGAATTCTTTTGTGACATACTCAGCAACTGTCTTCTGTCGGGAGCCAGATCCATATTGTACTTGTAGTGTTTGATGAAAGCGTCAGATAAATCTTGAAAACTCTTAATGCGAGACTGGTCTAAAGTTAAATACCACTTAGAGGAAGCACCCTTCAAGCTATCTTGGAAGCAATGAATCATCAGTTTATCATTCTCAACATGGGCAGCCATTTTGCGATAATACATGATCAGATGACTCTTAGGACAGGTGGCACCTTCATAGCGATCGAAGTTCGGAGTTTTGAACTTCGGGGGAATAACTAAACCCGAGACCAAACAAACATCCCTTGCAGCAGTCCCAAAAATTTGATCACCCTCTACCTTTTTCAATCTCTGGACGATGGTGTTCACTTCCTCACGAAGCTTGTCATGTTTCTCATGACCCTCAACATTCTCATCAAGATTATCAAAAACTGTCTCATTGAAGGGCGGTTGCGCACGAGTGTGTACAACAGGTGGTGCAAAGATAGGAGCCCCCCTAGAAACTTCAGAAAACAAAGGCACGGCCTGCTGAACAGGTTGATTAATCGGAACAGTGGCTTGAGGAGGCACAAAACCTGGAGCAAGACCATAAGGTGGGTCCCTTGCTACGGTCACACTTGGTGGAGGGTCCACAGTAACGCCGGTAATCTCAGAAACAACAGTGGGCTGGGTATCCATTTTAGCATTCATGACATGTAACAATTCCATCATACGCCCCATACCCCCTCGAAGGTCTTCGAGTTCATTGCTAAGGCGATCAATCTCTTTTGCCTGATCCTCCATTCTTTTCCGAGTTTGAGCTCTGGTGTTGTATTGGTGCCGAGAACTCAGGGTGACAAAACTGGAAGGTGAGAGAACCGAGTATGAGAAATCGGGAGACACATGCAATGTAAAAGTATGATGCTAAAATGTGAATGTAAATGAAGATTTCATGGAATTCAAAACATTTACTAATGTCGTGGGGTACCAAGGAAATCTTTTTCTTGTTTTTTCATTTTATATTTTTTTTATTTATGGTATCCCGCGATATCCATTAATAATGTTTGAACTCCATGAAATACAATGCGATGAGATGCTTTATGGATGCAATGCATGAAAACACACAAAGTCCTAGGTTAAAGGCTTGCATGAGGTTCAAAGGCAAGTACCCTCCCCTGAAGTTAGATGGTTCATCCTGTCCTACAAAAGTAACCAGGTTCTAAGGGATCTCAATATCATTGATCCTTCACAAGGGTGGTTGTTCAGAAGGCAACTTACTTGCCAACCAAAACCCTCCAAGTTTAAGATCTCAATGAGCGTAGTATCGAGTGTCAACCAACTTCAGTCTGCACCAAAGCCGGTTACCTCACTACTTTCTAAAGGCCAAGATGAGTTAACTAGGGTTCTAAAAGTCAGTTAGTGCATTGACAACATATGGCAGCCTCAATATTATCCTCAACTTGACTTAAGGAATATAAGCACCAACCAAGAAGTCGCACTAACTATGGCCACCAGATCAACCGTATCGATATACGTCGTACAGTTTCCTTGGTCTATTGCCATTTACCTAAGGTACACTAGATCCGGGTGTAGGACTCATCTCACAGCACAAGGAACAGTCCCACAATCAAAGCACAAACATATACATGCAAATGAACAATAACACATATAGTAATAAATATGAACAAGTTAGGGATAACCCTCAAAAGTTTAGGACTCCCCAGTGAAGTCGCCATTTTCTGTTGCGGTGGAAATAGGATCACAAACTATTAATGAGTTTGAATCGCAATTCAATTCACAACCGCTCTTTGATTTATCCGAAGGAAAAGGTCAAAAGAGGGAAAACCTATTTTGCATCGTAAACACAATGCGGGGAAAGATCTAGGGTTCGGGGGTTGGTTAAATTTAGGGAAGGTATTAGCACCCTAAACTTCCGTAGTACTCTACGGGAACCTTTTGTTCAAATGTTTACTATTTGCTTTATTTATTTGCTTAAGGTATATGTACCAAGGATTAAAAGTGAGAAAAGAGACCTAAGGGGTTAATTCTAAGTTTACTCGACAAGACATCGCATCTTGTGCCTACGTATCCTTACGGGAGTGGAATCAGAGTAATCGTAGTTCCCCTCAAAAGGGAGGTTAGAGACTTCTTGACTGTGGTCAAGGTCTCAAGGGGAATAAACGCATCTTAAGGACACGCTTACGTGGAGTGTAGAAACTCCAAATTTCTACGTTGAATTGTTAAGTTGTAATTAGGGTTAGGTTAGGGATTCCGCGGCGGGAAACCCTAAAATGAGCGCGGCGGCTCTTTGACCTAATGCTAGGGGTAAAATTGTAATCTTGCCTGCGGCGAGGCATTTGTGAAAATTAGGGTTTGTGAGGTTGTAAGGGTTTGAAGTTGAGGACTATTGACACGGCGGTCAAACGGCTAGACCTAATTCCTTCGGAGGTGCGTGCAATGTGACAAAATAATAGCAATGACAGTGTGAGAAATTTAAATCATACATCAGCAGAATTTTAAATGCGGAAACGTAAATGCGATTGTTAAGATTCGCAAGGTTACAGAGGAGGAACAGTTACAACAATGTGATACAATTCAATTTTAAGAACGCGAACATAAAGAAGCAACATGGTAAGCTGCACAGTGAACGAACTAGGTTAGTAAACAAAGTTATGAAAACAGAAGCATGAAGCTATGGGACATTTTTTGTGGTTTCTTATTTTATGAGAAGTTTAATATGAATCTAAGCTTAATTTTTTTACTTGATAATGAATAAATAAAAAAAGGAAGATCTTAATCTTTAAAAAATATTTTCTCTTGGTTTTAAAAAATGTATTGATTCTAATTATTAAAAAAATGTTTTAGTTTTAATATTTTAAAGTGTTTTAATTTTAATATTAAAAAAAAGTTTTTGATTTTAATATTTTAAAAAATGTTTCAATTTTTCTATTTAAAAAATGTTTCAATTTTACTATTTAAAAAAACAACTTAAATATATTTTTTTTAAAAAATTTGATAATTTAATTAAAAAAAGAAAAAGAAAGTAAAAAATAAAAGGGTTGGGCCGGTCATTACCTCCGGACCCAACCCGGTTGAGGTAATTGCAATCACAAGACCATTTAGGGTTTCAGAACCCTTTGGTTTTTCGCGGCGCCGTTTACACTTCATTCTTCTTCTCTCTCGCCGCGATTCTCTGCGATCTTCCTCATTCCTGAAACAAAACATGAAAACTGTAATGAAAAACGTCCCATGGCTTACATTTAAAGTGAAACCGGCCGATGATGAAGATATTCTGAGGCTGAGGCGGTTGATTGCTCGTCGTTTGGTTAAACGGCGCCGGCGGTCCTTCGTGTGAACGAGTTGAAGTCTCGTGATGGTTTTGGTGGAAAACTTCTTCTTCTTCTGATGTCGCGGTCGTTAGGGTTTCTCGTTCAGTGATTTTTTTTGGCCCCCTTTCCTCAGGTGATGTCGTTCTCTTTATATATCTCTTTCTGATTTTCGAATGGGCCTTTGATGGTCTTGGATGAGATTGATTTCTGATTGGAGCAAATCTTTTCCTTTTCTGATTTTACCTAGCTATTGTGATCACTTTTGGATTTGATTCACTTTTGTGAGATTGGATTTCGTTTGTTTCTGATTTGTGATTCGCTTTTACTTTGATTTTATCTGATTTGATTGAATCTTATTTCCCTTTTTAAGATTTGATTGGGATTTCTTTTGTCATGATTCTGGGCTCGTGATTTGTGAACTTGGTGCTTTGGCTCATTTTGATTCACTTGATACGATTTAACCTTCCCTGATTTGGAATTGATATCAATATCAAAATTGTTTTCTGTTATTTTTCTGATACAATTTGCCTTGCACCTTCAGGTTGGATACGGTTATGATCTGTCATGGATTTGGTCTGCTTTCCAGATGTTGATTGGATTCATACAGATTCCGTTTTCATTCTCTGATAAGATTTGATTTCCAGCTGACACGGATTAAATCTCTTTTTCTTAACGCAATCTGGATATTGGTTTATTTTGCTGACACAGATTCTTTTCCTGATGCAGTTATCTTTTCCTCTTCTTCTTTCAGAGAGGGCTACTACGGCTTTGGTCGAGTCAAATGCCGCCGAGGGTGGTATACAGCGATGATGAAGATATTCTGAGCCTGCTGGTGTTACTTCTGGTTTTGACGCCGCGACTGCCTTCGAGATTGGTTGTTTTCAATGCTTGGTTGGGTTCAGAACATGAGTTCTGGGCTGCTATTTGCGAGTAAGGTGATGACTGATTGTTGGCTGCCATACTGTGACTGATATGGTTTACCCTTTGAACTGTGATTTCGTGACTTGTTTGTTGGGCAATGATATCTTCCACGCTGAGCCCGGCTTCGCATTTTGGTTTTCCAATATCATCACATTTGGTCGAGGCTTATTGACGCGCGAGCATGATCATAACCTACCTCGCTTCTCTGGTATGACTTGTGCTATGATTTGTGTTGTGACTCGGTGAAGTTATTCACATTTTTGTGACTTACCATTTGAACTGGTTGAAACTTGCCCTTAACTGATAATTCTGAACTCTTAGTACATTGTTTGATGCAGCTTGTTTTGTAATTTCATTTTTCTTGTTCTGTTTGAACTTGCTTTTTGGTAGCAGTTTGTGATCCAAAAGCAACCTTTACTTGGTTTTCATGAACTCACCTACTGGTTCAGGATTAATACTGCTCATGAATTGTTTATGTCTTGGGTTCCAAATTCTGAATCTGATATTGATGCGTTTGTGGCTTTTCAGGTGTTAGAAATTTCGGAACCAAAATGACTCAGACCATGCCGGCATCCGGGTCTGAGTTCAATGTTGCCTTATTCTCGTATCAGTTTGGAAATCCAATCACGGCAAAACGAAATCAATCCCGCTTCTTTTATTACTTCTGTCTCTCGGATGTCCCGCAACGATTAAGAACAGGTGTTACCTGATCTGACGCCTACGGCGCGGATCAGTAACGGGGGTAGGACGCAGCTTCGGTTGTGCCACTCCCGACACTCGATGATGACGATGTTCTGAGAGTGTCAAAACAACTTCTAACCTTTTTGTCCATATTGTTTGTTTTGCTTTGATGTGTAGGCTAGTCGAGATTTGCGGCGAAGCTTAAAGACAGCATGAAGACCCTTAGGAACTTTTAGGATTTAGGATAGATACTGATTGTGAATGAAAACTCTTGTAAACCAAATTCACATTCATTTATCAATTTGTAAACTATAAATATTTATGAAATGAAATTCAACAAATATTCATATTTATTTTCTCAATTGTAAATTCAAAGTATCCCTGAATAATAATTCAGAATCATTTAAATTCCTTCTTGAGTTGTAACTTATAAGTGCTTATGAACACAAAGTTCAAAACTTACTTCTCCTTTGCCTTTTATAAATGATATCCTGCCATCCAAACAAATTCAAATTCAAATCTCGTTGATCACATCACTTCTCAAAGTAACCTTAACAGTATCCACTTCCTTTCCAACCCAACTTTATAAAAGGAAACAAAACTGTTTGGAAACGTTTCAGAATCAAACAAAGCACGGCCCCGAGTCCAATCATATTTCTGACAAAACATACTGGCACCTTGACCCAAATGGCAAACAAATGCCTCAGAACGTAATAACAGCCCGTTTTCAAGAAATTAGCAGAAGTTGTGTAAAATGACCAAAATACCCCTGGAACCAAATCTGCAAAACAAAAACCTCCATAACTGGTTAGCGGTTAGCAATGTACATATGAGATGATATGCGAAATGACTGGCTAAGTATAAGGGTAAAATTTGGGGTATTACAGTTGCCCCTATTTAAATAGCTACACCGGACGATTTGAGTGACAGAGACTCGAGGAATCGTGGTGGAGAGATTTAAATATAGATAACCGAAAATTTTGCCCTTATATGCGACGATATGCGATGCTATGGACAAAACTGGAACGACTTAATGCAGATGATGCCATGAATATGATATGTTGCGTATGCTGGAATAATGAATGCGAAAATGCTGACGAACATGACGACACTGGGATAGACGCCACGAGAAGAAACATACTGGGGAAAATGACGCGCTGAGACACAGTACAACACTGGGGAATTCTAAAAATGATAGTCAACTGGTGCGAATAACCAATTGTCACTTTTAGAAAAGGAACGAGATCCTCCAATGGAGATGGTACCTATGAGACGGCCTCCACTGGGGAATCTAAAAATAAAACTGGATCACGTACGATTGTAAGGTTGATTACAGAATGCTGGAGCATTGAGCAAAGAATAACATCCAAGCTTCTGTAAACTACCCCTCGCGACAGGATCGAACGGACTTTTCGGAAATCCGTATCAAATATACAGGGTAAAGACCGACTGTATGCCAAAATAAATGGATTTTAATAGGAAATGCCCCAATAAGCTTCCTGGGAGAACTGTCACTTATCGTTGGAAGGGACTTATGTGCAAAAATGGATAAGCACTCAAATAAAGAGGCTGCTGCTTATCTGATAAATAAATTTCCTCGCATTTTAAGGTCGGCGCCTGGAATACGATTCTGATTCTTCTCTTACTGAAGGATAAATAAACTTCTTCATGCTTCAAGATTATGTTCTCCTGAACATGAAAAGGGTAAACTGAACTTCCTCATACTTCAGAATCGTGCTCTCCTGAATATGATTCGGATAAAGGGTAAATGAAAATCTTCATACTTCAGAATCGTGCTCTCCTGAATATGAAACTGGATGACTGAATATACTCATATTTCAGAATCGTGCTCTCCTGAATATGAAACTGGATGACTGAATTTACTCATATTTCAGAATCGTGCTCTCCTGAAAACGGCCAATTGAACTTCCTCATAACTTCAGAATCGTGCTCTCCTGAATATGATTCCGCTCCTTCTTTTACTAAAGGATAAATGAACTTCTTCATAACTTCAGAATCGTGCTCTCCTGAATATGATTCCGCTCAAACCTCCCCGTAACTCAGGATCGTGCTCTCCTGAACACGATTTGGTTCATACCCCAAGACGGCAGGTAAATGGAAGCCCAACTGCTCCATGGAGATGGCCATTTGCTGCGAGTCATAACGAGGATATGATCGACTTCTTAGGTGAGAAATGTCGTGTGTTGATGCTGTAAAATGTAAAGTGTAAAGGGTTGTAACATGTAGGATTGCAAAGTGTTGTACTGATATATTTTCCAGGCGCGAACTGGCGTGTATCTGTAAAGGACTGTAGTTGATTTTCTTGAAAGGTAGTGCAAAATAAATGCACGTCCGGGTACAGTGATAAACTTCTCGGGCGAGAACAGTCGCGTATCTGCCATGGTATGGTGAAAATCTTTAGATGGTGCAAAATAAATGCACGTCCGGTTGGGCTCGACGACCGACAAGACTGAGATTCAATCTAGGATCGAGCTAGAAAGAAGACTAGTAATCAAGACTCCATCGAGGGAATGATCTCGAAGGGTAAATATCTAATCCTGGCGAGGAAAGATAGCTGAAGTAACCGTCATCCACGAGGATCGAGCTCCGTGGGGAAACTGGAAACACATATGTATTTTATGCTTAGGGCTGACAATCTATTTGGAGAGAATGGACAAACCCCAGTTACTAGGTGGTAACGACCAATGATGGTGAAACATAATGGACCTGGGAATGCTAACGCATATGTTGATGCATATGTTAATGTGAATGTACGTTAATGTCTATGTATGTTAATGTTTATGTATGCAAGATGTTATGAAATGAGTATGTAATGAGTATGTAATGAATATGTAATGAAATAGGCATGTGATGCTTATGCCCTTGCGTATGCTGACGAAACAGACTAGAGACGGGACGAGAGATGAAATAAACATCTCGACGGAAATACCCTGCGCTCTCTGCAACCAATACGTCAATCATGGGTAAGAAAGATCAATGGTAGAACCGAACCTGGTTTTAAAGTTCTGAAATCTCTGGGGAGAAGATAATCTGCTTGGGTGTACAGTATCACGTCTTCACATGGGGAGAAGAAAACCTGAGGGACACTGTTGAGTTTCCCAAGAAAAAGTTGTCAGCTTATAGCCTCTCTGGGGACTATCACTGGGCAATGGTTTGAAAGTGTTTCTGCAATAATGATATTTCCGGGGAATGAAGAGATCCTGTCGGAATTTCCACTAGTCAAAGTAATTTATTACATTTCAAATTTGTTGTTTTTGAAAAACAGTTTTTGAAAAATCTACAATGCACCTTTCATTTTCAAATTTTAAGAATAAACGCATTTTGCATAACAATAGAAAATAAAGAGCAATGCACCAAGGAATGTAAGTAACGAGATGGTATCTTTTATTAAAGGGTGGCTGCTTGCTGAAGGCATAGCTCCACAGATGATTACATTTTGAAATTGGCAACATGGAAAAAGGTTACATCGAATCCAACGACACCTACTGACACTAATAACTAAGACTAATCCAGAATCCTGCTTTGGGCAAGGATGAAAGAACTGAAACATGGCTCTCATGCGGAAAGTGTGTTTGAGATAATCAGTGTCTTCTGATGCAATGAAATGCCTTTGTCCCTAACTTTTGCCTGGACCGCCCTTTCGGGTTTTCAATCCACCGGGACGCTCTTTTTTGCCTAAGCCGCCCTTTCGGGTTTTCAACTTAGCGAGCTTTTTATTATTACTTCTTTTTTTTCGACCCTTACTTTTGCCTAAGTCGCCTTTTGCAGGTTTTCGACTTAGCGGGTCTTTAGGCATAATATTTTCGGACTGCATCAGAATTCACGGGATGTGCTAGTTCTTCACCGTCCATTGTCGTAAGTATTAGAGACCCTCCGGAGAAGACAGTCTTTACAACAAACGGGCCTTCATAATTGGGCATCCACTTTCCACGCATATCTTTGTGTACTGGCAAGATCTTTTTGAGTAATAGCTCTCCTTGACGGAACTCACGGATACGGATCTTCTTATCAAACGCTCTCTTCATCCGTTTCTGATATAATTGCCCATGGCACATGGCTGTCAAGCGCTTCTCGTCAATGAGATTCAACTGATCCAATCTGTCCTGAACCCACTCAGCTTCCTCAAGTTCAGCTTCCATTAACACTCTTAAAGAAGGTATCTCTACTTCGATGGGGAGCACGGCGTCCATTCCATACACCAATGAGAAAGGTGTTGCCCCTGTCGAAGTTCTTACTGAGGTTCTGTATCCATGCAAAGCAAACGGTAACATCTCATGCCAATCTTTGTAAGTCACAACCATCTTTTGCAGGATCTTCTTGATATTCTTATTCGCAGCTTCAACGGCCCCATTCATCTTAGGACGGTACGGAGAAGAGTTATGGTGAGTGATCTTGAAACTATCACACAGCTCTTTCATAGTCTTGTTGTTCAGATTGGTGCCATTGTCAGTTATTATCCGGCTTGGGACTCCATAGCGGCAGATGATCTCTTTCCTGATGAATCGGGCAACCACTTGCTTGGTTACGTTGGCGTAGGAGGCAGCCTCTACCCATTTGGTGAAATAATCAATGGCAACCAGGATAAAACGATGTCCATTAGAAGCTTTCGGCTCAATTGCCCCAATCATGTCAATGCCCCACATAGAGAACGGCCATGGTGAAGACAACACATTCAACGGTGACAGAGGTACATGCATTTTATCAGCATAAATTTGGCACTTATGGCATTTTCTAGCGTACTGGATGCAGTCGGCTTCCATGGTTAACCAGTAATACCCAGCCCTTAACATCTTCTTGGACATAGCATAACCATTGGCATGGGTTCCGAAGGTCCCCTCATGAATTTCCTGTAGTAACATGTCTGTTTCCCGTTTATCAACACATCTGAGCAGAACCATGTCGTGATTCCTCTTGTATAGCACACCATTACTGATAAAGAATTTGGACGCCAGTCTTCTCAATGTTTTCTTGTCCAGACCAGTAGCACCCTCGGGATACTCTTGCTTGACGAGATAGTTCTTGATATCGTGAAACCAAGGCTTTTCATCCGCCTCAACTTCTTCGACCAACTGACAATAAGCGGGCTCAACCTTGCGCTCAATATGGATAAGAGGTGCTTCATTAACGAATTTAACTTTCCACATAGATGCTAACATGGCTAAAGCATCAGCTACGTGATTCTCGGATCTAGGAACATGCTCGAATTCTATCTCGTCGAAATGCTTGATCAGCTCAATAATGTAGTCCTTATAAGGGATCAACTTCTCATTCTTCGTTTCCCATTTGCCTTGTACCTGGTAGATAACCAAGGCTGAGTCACCACTTACTTTAAGAAGTTTGATTCGGAGGTGAATCGCTGCTTCGAGGCCGAGGATACACGCTTCATACTCTGCGACGTTATTAGTACACTCAAAGTCCAACCTTGCTGTAAATGGAGTAAATCCACCTTTTGGGTTCATCAAAACGGCGCCTATACCATGCCCATTGAAATTCGAGGAGCCATCAAACATCATCTTCCACCAAAGACCTGGTTCTGGACCTTCGCTCGGATCTGGCTCTTCACAATCTCTTTTAATCAACAAAATATCCTCATCAGGAAAATCGAGCTTAAGAGGTTCATAATCTTCAACTGGCTGGTCCGCAAGATAATCAGATAAAATACTACCCTTAATCGCCTTCTGGGGTACATACTGGATGTCATATTCGGATAACAACATGTGCCAACGGGCTAGCCTCCCGGTTTGAGCAGGTTTTTCAAAAATATACTTGATCGGATCCATTTTAGAAATCAATAACGTGGTATGACAGACCATATATTGCCGAAGGCGCTTAGCGGCCCATGCCAATGCACAACAAGTTTTCTCTAATGGTGAGTATCTGTTTTCGCAATCGGTAAACTTCTTGCTCAGGTAATAAATCGCATGTTCCTTTTTCCCAGTCTCATCATGTTGCCCAAGCACACAACCCATAGAATTCTCGAGAACGGTAAGGTACATAAACAACGGTCTTCCAGGTACGGGCGGGATCAGAATAGGGGGATCTTGCAAATAACCCTTAATCTTCTCGAACGCTTTCTGACAATCAGGGTTCCACTCAACTGTCTGCCCCTTGCAAAGCAACTTGAATATCGGTTCACAAGTAGCGGTCATATTAAAGATAAACCTGGAAATATAATTCAGACGTCCCAGAAAACCTCTAATTTGCGTCTCTGTTCGCGGAGCTGGCATATCCCGAATGGCTCGGACTTTGTCAGGATCCACCTCAATCCCTCGCTGGCTAACAATGAAACCAAGCAATTTTCCGGATCTGACACCGAAGGTACATTTTGCAGGATTCAATTTCAACTGATATTTCTTGAGTCGTTCAAACAGCTTCACCAAATGGTCTAAATGCTCCTCTTCACTCTGAGATTTGGCTATCATATCGTCCACATACACCTCAATTTCTTTGTGCATCATATCATGAAAAAGAGTGGTCATAGCACGTTGGTAAGTTGCCCCTGCGTTCTTTAAACCAAAGGGCATGACTTTGTAGCAGAAGGTTCCCCAAGGAGTAATGAAAGTAGTCTTCTCTCGATCATCGGGATCCATCTTGATCTGATTATAGCCGGAGAAACCATCCATAAATGAGAACAACGCAAAACTGGCCGTATTGTCTACCAGTGTGTCAATATGTGGTAGGGGGAAGTCGTCTTTCGGACTTGCTTTGTTCAGATCCCTGTAATCCACACACATTCTAACTTTACCGTCCTTTTTAGGCACTGGCACGATGTTGGCAACCCAATCTGGATACCTTGCGACCGCCAAGAAACCTGCATCCAACTGCTTTTTAACCTCATCTCGAATCTTCAAAGCCATGTCGGGTCTCGTTCTTCGGAGTTTCTGCTTGATAGGTGGACAATCTGGCTTAAGTGGCAACTTGTGAACAACAATATCTGTGTTCAGGCCCGGCATATCTTGATACGACCATGCAAACACATCAATATACTCCTTTAACAACTCAATTAACCTCGGCCTAATCTCCGTCCCAAGCATTGCACCAATCTTGACCTCTTTCTTGCTCTCATCTGTACCGAGATTAATTAAGTCCACCTGCTCTTTATACGGTTGAAGCTCTGTGTACTCGTACTCAATCAATCTTGTCAGTTCAGCGGGTACTTCAAAATCTTCTTCACCCTCGTCCTCAGCTTGATTGATGGGTGCATCCCAGTCAGGAGTGTCAGTAAGGTCATCGGATCCAACAAGGTTTACGATATCTCTGCATGATGGAAGGCTTACTTAATTAAAATGCTCGAAGATATGTAAGAATGAAATGCTGTTTTTTTTATTATTATTTTTTGGAAGAAAGGTTGCCAATTTCATTTTTAAAAGTGAAAACGAAAAACGCAAATGAACCAAAGTGGAATTGAACAAACTGCTTTTATTAATATCTTTTTAGAAATGAAAGGTGGCCCGATAAAACAGCCCTATAGCCTTGGGCAGAGCTACAGATTTTTATTTGAAAATGTAAATGAAACTTTTTTTAAAAAACAATTACTTTGACAAAGGAAAGATAACAGGGATCTCTACGGCCTCCCAGTTGTTCAAAACTGCATCACCCTTAAACACCAGGTTGCTCAGCTCTTCATTTTTCTCACATTCACTGATGGCATTGACTTGGAAGCCTCCGCTGACAAATACCTCTTGGATAACCTTCGGACGCCCTTCGACAGTTGTGGCAGCTCCATTCTGAGTTGGTTTGTAACCCAACCCAGAGCGATCAGTCTTGGTCTTGACATCGATTACCTCTCCCCAACCTTCAGGAATGCCCCTGTCAATTGTTGCTTTGGTACTCTTCAGAGATGCAAAAGATGGATTACCCTGACCCACTGTCTCTTCGACCTCCAGCAAAACAGCATTGGCGATCTCAAGTGCTTGAAAGGAGATGTCCAAAGCATTCTCATCGGCCTCGATGTAACGAAAAGAGGACAGGTTACTGACCATCAGATCCTCCTCACCGTGTATAATAACCAACTTTCCATCGATCACGAACTTCATCTTCTGATGTAAAGTTGAGGTTACCGCCCCAGCGGCATGGATCCACGGCCTTCCGAGTAAACAACTGTAGTTGGGATTAATGTCCATGACTTGAAACGTGATATTAAAAATTTGCGGACCAATCAGGATAGGAAGCTCAACTTCCCCCATTACCGACCGGCGAGAACCATCGAAAGCCTTGACGACCAAAGGAGTAGGTTTCAACACAGTCTCTTTACAAGCCAACTTATCAAGAACCCTCTTGGGCAGAACATTCAGAGAAGACCCGGTGTCCACTAGCACTCTCGCTAAATTGTCCTCCTGACATTTCACCGATATATGTAAAGCACGATTATGGTTCGGACCCTCCTTCGGTAACTCTTCATTGCTGAAACTGAGGGTGTTACAGGCGGTTAAATTGGCAATCACACTATCAAACCGACTGGTACTAATATCTTGATCCACATGTGCTTGAGTCAAAACCTTCTGCAAGGCCATCCTATGAGCGGGTGAACTCATCAACAGAGATAAAATCGAAATCTTGGAAGGAGTCTGATGAAGTTGGTCGATAACTTTATAGTCACTTTTCTTGATGATCCTTAAAAATTCGGCATCTTCGTCATTCGTGACGGCTCCTTTACCTTTGTCTTTGGCAGGCACTGGGATACTAGCTGTTTCCTTAGGTGGGACCTCATTGGAATGGGGAGTATACACACGGCCACTGCGGGTCATCCTGCTTACCTCTGCGATATTGGTCACCGTGCCCTTAACCTCTTCATTCGGAATAACCTTCCCGGACTCCTTGTCAATCATCGTCACGTCATATTTCCAAGGCACAGCTTTAGGATCACTGAAAGGAAACGGACTCGGTCTTCGAATAACTATAGGCTTAGGCTGATTCACTTCAGGGATATACGACCTTGGTATATCGAACACGAGGTTGGCGGAGCCTGTCCCTGATAAATTAAACACTGGTACCTTACCCTTTGATTCAGGCTGATGGAAGACAGGCTCAACCACAGCGACTACATCCTTCTTGGCTTGGCTTGTCACTTGTAAAACACCCTCATTAATTAACCTCTGAACATCATTCTGAACCAACATGCAACCCTTAATACTGGCTTCACAACTTACGCATGCAACGTGGGAAGTATCTACTAAACCAGCTTCAAACAGTTTCGAATGGAACATCTTGAGAGGAGTCTTAATCTGTTCAATATCAAGGGCATAACCTTCCTCTGAATCAGCACTAATGGCATTGACACTCTCATGGTTAGGAAAAGGGTTCTTCTTAACATTCGGTTAAGGATCTTCAAATGACAAAATCTTCTTTTCCAATAAATCCCTGACAATATTTTTGAGAGCGTAACAATTCTCCAGATCATGACCAGGCGCACCCTCATGAAATAAACAATGAGCGGCGGCGTTGTAATTAGCGGGTAATGGATTAGGAGGCGGACCCAAAGCCCGAGTGGTGATGAGCCCCTGCTTGACCAAAGAAGGATACAACTCGGTAAACGTCATCGGAATCGGCGGACAAGGTTTATACGTTCTTCTGTTCGGCATATTCTGGCGAGGAGCCGGACTCTTTGGCTGTTGAGGATCAGGAGTATTGGGTGCCTGTAGGTAGTTGACAGGAGGCGGATAAACAGGAGATTGTTGCATAGGTTGATACATGGGAACCTGTTGATTGAAAGAAGGTGTAATGGCTGCCACATAGGGTTGTTGAGCATATTGGACTGGGTACCCTTGAGGTTGAGCATAACCTTGCGGATGCCGATAAAAGCGTTCCCTTGGTCTACCAGAGGATATAGCATTAGTCTCACTCTCCTTCTTTTTCTGGGAGCTATACGGAGGTTTCTTCGGCTGATCCTTAGAAGCGCCATGATTATTTGTCATTTTACCACTCTTCATACCCAATTCAATCTTGACACCCACAGCAACGATGTCGGAGAAATTTGAAGTCACACTACCCACCATTCTCTCGTAAAATTCTGGACGGACTGTGTCGACAAACCAATCAGCTAACTCTTTCTCGGTCAAAGGAGGTTCTACCTGCGAAGCAGTCTCTCTCCACCTTTGAGCATACTCTTTGAATGACTCAGAATTCTTTTGTGACATACTCAGCAACTGTCTTCTGTCGGGAGCCAGATCCATATTGTACTTGTAGTGTTTGATGAAAGCGTCAGATAAATCTTGAAAACTCTTAATGCGAGACTGGTCTAAAGTTAAATACCACTTGGAGGAAGCACCCTTCAAGCTATCTTGGAAGCAATGAATCATCAGTTTATCATTCTCAACATGGGCAGCCATTTTGCGATAATACATGATCAGATGACTCTTAGGACAGGTGGCACCTTCATAGCGATCGAAGTTCGGAGTTTTGAACTTCGGGGGAATAACTAAACCCGAGACCAAACAAACATCCCTTGCAGCAGTCCCAAAAATTTGATCACCCTCTACCTTTTTCAATCTCTGGACGATGGTGTTCACTTCCTCACGAAGCTTGTCATGTTTCTCATGACCCTCAACATTCTCATCAAGATTATCAAAAACTGTCTCATTGAAGGGCGGTTGCGCACGAGTGTGTACAACAGGTGGTGCAAAGATAGGAGCCCCCCTAGAAACTTCAGAAAACAAAGGCACGGCCTGCTGAACAGGTTGATTAATCGGAACAGTGGCTTGAGGAGGCACAAAACCTGGAGCAAGACCATAAGGTGGGTCCCTTGCTACGGTCACACTTGGTGGAGGGTCCACAGTAACGCCGGTAATCTCAGAAACAACAGTGGGCTGGGTATCCATTTTAGCATTCATGACATGTAACAATTCCATCATACGCCCCATACCCCCTCGAAGGTCTTCGAGTTCATTGCTAAGGCGATCAATCTCTTTTGCCTGATCCTCCATTCTTTTCCGAGTTTGAGCTCTGGTGTTGTATTGGTGCCGAGAACTCAGGGTGACAAAACTGGAAGGTGAGAGAACCGAGTATGAGAAATCGGGAGACACATGCAATGTAAAAGTATGATGCTAAAATGTGAATGTAAATGAAGATTTCATGGAATTCAAAACATTTACTAATGTCGTGGGGTACCAAGGAAATATTTTTCTTGTTTTTTCATTTTATATTTTTTTTATTTATGGTATCCCGCGATATCCATTAATAATGTTTGAACTCCATGAAATACAATGCGATGAGATGCTTTATGGATGCAATGCATGAAAACACACAAAGTCCTAGGTTAAAGGCTTGCATGAGGTTCAAAGGCAAGTACCCTCCCCTGAAGTTAGATGGTTCATCCTGTCCTACAAAAGTAACCAGGTTCTAAGGGATCTCAATATCATTGATCCTTCACAAGGGTGGTTGTTCAGAAGGCAACTTACTTGCCAACCAAAACCCTCCAAGTTTAAGATCTCAATGAGCGTAGTATCGAGTGTCAACCAACTTCAGTCTGCACCAAAGCCGGTTACCTCACTACTTTCTAAAGGCCAAGATGAGTTAACTAGGGTTCTAAAAGTCAGTTAGTGCATTGACAACATATGGCAGCCTCAATATTATCCTCAACTTGACTTAAGGAATATAAGCACCAACCAAGAAGTCGCACTAACTATGGCCACCAGATCAACCGTATCGATATACGTCGTACAGTTTCCTTGGTCTATTGCCATTTACCTAAGGTACACTAGATCCGGGTGTAGGACTCATCTCACAGCACAAGGAACAGTCCCACAATCAAAGCACAAACATATACATGCAAATGAACAATAACACAGATAGTAATAAATATGAACAAGTTAGGGATAACCCTCAAAAGTTTAGGACTCCCCAGTGAAGTCGCCATTTTCTGTTGCGGTGGAAATAGGATCACAAACTATTAATGAGTTTGAATCGCAATTCAATTCACAACCGCTCTTTGATTTATCCGAAGGAAAAGGTCAAAAGAGGGAAAACCTATTTTGCATCGTAAACACAATGCGGGGAAAGATCTAGGGTTCGGGGGTTGGTTAAATTTAGGGAAGGTATTAGCACCCTAAACTTCCGTAGTACTCTACGGGAACCTTTTGTTCAAATGTTTACTATTTGCTTTATTTATTTGCTTAAGGTATATGTACCAAGGATTAAAAGTGAGAAAAGAGACCTAAGGGGTTAATTCTAAGTTTACTCGACAAGACATCGCATCTTGTGCCTACGTATCCTTACGGGAGTGGAATCAGAGTAATCGTAGTTCCCCTCAAAAGGGAGGTTAGAGACTTCTTGACTGTGGTCAAGGTCTCAAGGGGAATAAACGCATCTTAAGGACACGCTTACGTGGAGTGTAGAAACTCCAAATTTCTACGTTGAATTGTTAAGTTGTAATTAGGGTTAGGTTAGGGATTCTGCGGCGGGAAACCCTAAAATGAGCGCGGCGGCTCTTTGACCTAATGCTAGGGGTAAAATTGTAATCTTGCCTGCGGCGAGGCATTTGTGAAAATTAGGGTTTGTGAGGTTGTAAGGGTTTGAAGTTGAGGACTATTGACACGGCGGTCAAACGGCTAGACCTAATTCCTTCGGAGGTGCGTGCAATGTGACAAAATAATAGCAATGACAGTGTGAGAAATTTAAATCATACATCAGCAGAATTTTAAATGCGGAAATGTAAATGCGATTGTTAAGATTCGCAAGGTTACAGAGGAGGAACAGTTACAACAATGTGATACAATTCAATTTTAAGAACGCGAACATAAAGAAGCAACATGGTAAGCTGCACAGTGAACGAACTAGGTTAGTAAACAAAGTTATGAAAACAGAAGCATGAAGCTATGGGACATTTTTTGTGGTTTCTTATTTTATGAGAAGTTTAATATGAATCTAAGCTTAATTTTTTTACTTGATAATGAATAAATAAAAAAAGGAAGATCTTAATCTTTAAAAAATATTTTCTCTTGGTTTTAAAAAATGTATTGATTCTAATTATTAAAAAAATGTTTTAGTTTTAATATTTTAAAGTGTTTTAATTTTAATATTAAAAAAAAGTTTTTGATTTTAATATTTTAAAAAATGTTTCAATTTTTCTATTTAAAAAATGTTTCAATTTTACTATTTAAAAAAACAACTTAAATATATTTTTTTTTAAAAAATTTGATAATTTAATTAAAAAAAGAAAAAGAAAGTAAAAAATAAAAGGGTTGGGCCGGTCATTACCTCCGGACCCAACCCGGTTGAGGTAATTGCAATCACAAGACCATTTAGGGTTTCAGAACCCTTTGGTTTTTCGCGGCGCCGTTTACACTTCATTCTTCTTCTCTCTCGCCGCGATTCTCTGCGATCTTCCTCATTCCTGAAACAAAACATGAAAACTGTAATGAAAAACGTCCCATGGCTTACATTTAAAGTGAAACCGGCCGATGATGAAGATATTCTGAGGCTGAGGCGGTTGATTGCTCGTCGTTTGGTTAAACGGCGCCGGCGGTCCTTCGTGTGAACGAGTTGAAGTCTCGTGATGGTTTTGGTGGAAAACTTCTTCTTCTTCTGATGTCGCGGTCGTTAGGGTTTCTCGTTCAGTGATTTTTTTTGGCCCCCTTTCCTCAGGTGATGTCGTTCTCTTTATATATCTCTTTCTAATTTTCGAATGGGCCTTTGATGGTCTTGGATGAGATTGATTTCTGATTGGAGCAAATCTTTTCCTTTTCTGATTTTACCTAGCTGTTGTGATCACTTTTGGATTTGATTCACTTTTGTGAGATTGGATTTCGTTTGTTTCTGATTTGTGATTCGCTTTTACTTTGATTTTATCTGATTTGATTGAATCTTATTTCCCTTTTTAAGATTTGATTGGGATTTCTTTTGTCATGATTCTGGGCTCGTGATTTGTGAACTTGGTGCTTTGGCTCATTTTGATTCACTTGATACGATTTAACCTTCCCTGATTTGGAATTGATATCAATATCAAAATTGTTTTCTGTTATTTTTCTGATACAATTTGCCTTGCACCTTCAGGTTGGATACGGTTATGATCTGTCATGGATTTGGTCTGCTTTCCAGATGTTGATTGGATTCATACAGATTCCGTTTTCATTCTCTGATAAGATTTGATTTCCAGCTGACACGGATTAAATCTCTTTTTCTTAACGCAATCTGGATATTGGTTTATTTTGCTGACACAGATTCTTTTCCTGATGCAGTTATCTTTTCCTCTTCTTCTTTCAGAGAGGGCTACTACGGCTTTGGTCGAGTCAAATGCCGCCGAGGGTGGTATACGGCGATGATGAAGATATTCTGAGCCTGCTGGTGTTACTTCTGGTTTTGACGCCGCGACTGCCTTCGAGATTGGTTGTTTTCAATGCTTGGTTGGGTTCAGAACATGAGTTCTGGGCTGCTATTTGCGAGTAAGGTGATGACTGATTGTTGGCTGCCATACTGTGACTGATATGGTTTACCCTTTGAACTGTGATTTCGTGACTTGTTTGTTGGGCAATGATATCTTCCATGCTGAGCCCAGCTTCGCATTTTGGTTTTCCAATATCATCACATTTGGTCGAGGCTTATTGACGCGCGAGCATGATCATAACCTACCTCGCTTCTCTGGTATGACTTGTGCTATGATTTGTGTTGTGACTCGGTGAAGTTATTCACATTTTTGTGACTTACCATTTGAACTGGTTGAAACTTGCCCTTAACTGATAATTCTGAACTCTTAGTACATTGTTTGATGCAGCTTGTTTTGTAATTTCATTTTTCTTGTTCTGTTTGAACTTGCTTTTTGGTAGCAGTTTGTGATCCAAAAGCAACCTTTACTTGGTTTTCATGAACTCACCTACTGGTTCAGGATTAATACTGCTCATGAATTGTTTATGTCTTGGGTTCCAAATTCTGAATCTGATATTGATGCGTTTGTGGCTTTTCAGGTGTTGGAAATTTCGGAACCAAAATGACTCAGACCATGCCGGCATCCGGGTCTGAGTTCAATGTTGCCTTATTCTCGTATCAATTTGGAAATCCAATCACGGCAAAACGAAATCAATCCCGCTTCTTTTATTACTTCTGTCTCTCGGATGTCCCGCAACGATTAAGAACAGGTGTTACCTGATCTGACGCCTACGGCGCGGATCGGTAACGGGGGTAGGACGCAGCTTCGGTTGTGCCACTCCCGACACTCGATGATGACGATGTTCTGAGAGTGTCAAAACAACTTCTAACCTTTTTGTCCATATTTTTTGTTTTGCTTTGATGTGTAGGCTAGTCGAGATTTGCGGCGAAGCTTAAAGACAGCATGAAGACCCTTAGGAACTTTTAGGATTTAGGATAGATACTGATTGTGAATGAAAACTCTTGTAAACCAAATTCACATTCATTTATCAATTTGTAAACTATAAATATTTATGAAATGAAATTCAACAAATATTCATATTTATTTTCTCAATTGTAAATTCAAAGTATCCCTGAATAATAATTCAGAATCATTTAAATTCCTTCTTGAGTTGTAACTTATAAGTGCTTATGAACACAAAGTTCAAAACTTACTTCTCCTTTGCCTTTTATAAATGATATCCTGCCATCCAAACAAATTCAAATTAAAATCTCGTTGATCACATCACTTCTCAAAGTAACCTTAACAGTATCCACTTCCTTTCCAACCCAACTTTATAAAAGGAAACAAAACTGTTTGGAAACGTTTCAGAATCAAACAAAGCACGGCCCCGAGTCCAATCATATTTCTGACAAAACATACTGGCACCTTGACCCAAATGGCAAACAAATGCCTCAGAACGTAATAACAGCCCGTTTTCAAGAAATTAGCAGAAGTTGTGTAAAATGACCAAAATACCCCTGGAACCAAATCTGCAAAACAAAAACCTCCATAACTGGTTAGCGGTTAGCAATGTACATATGAGATGATATGCGAAATAACTGGCTAAGTATAAGGGTAAAATTTGGGGTATTACAGCGATGAAAGGCAAACTCAAAAACAAAAATTTCCGCGCATCACCAACTTCTTGGTTCGTTCTCCTTGTCTCTCTGATGCCTCTCTGCTCTTCTCATTTCAATTCTTCTCCACACGGTGTCTCTGCGGGAATTTCCTCTCTCTCCTTCACTTGCGTGCTTCTCCTTCGTCTCACCCCTTCTTGTTTGCAGTTTATTATGCACTGTTGATGTAGTGCAGCGACAGAGATGTTGAGAGTAAGGTGTTTGGATGATAGAGGGATTAACTTGTGTGGCTTTCTGTGTTTGTTCGTGGAATCGCGGTTTAGGGAAATGGTTCGAAGGAGATTAAGAGATTTAGGAAGAAAAAAGGTTTAGAAAAAAAAGATGGGTGGTCGAATACGTGGTCAATATAGAAGCTATAGTTGGTGTGCAGCGATGGTGTTAATGATGGGATTTTCGTGGCTATTGCTGGAAAATTAATGATGGTGATGAGACATTATTTTGAAAGCAGCTGGGTTCAACGATGCAGGTTCTTGAAGAGTGAAGTGAGATTAAAGCATGAACTTCCTCTTAGTGTGTGGTTAGTAAAGAAATTTATGGTGTAGTTATTGTTGTTAGAATATGAAATGAAGGAAGTGAGGAGAGGATTGAAGAGTCCTGTTGCAGGTTGTGAGGTTCTTCCTTATTAATCCTCCTCTTTCTCTCTTTATTTTTTGGTTTTCTCCTCTTTCTTTTTAACTAAACATCTTGAATAAGTTTTTCTGAGTTTGTCTGTTATTCTGCTGTGTGATGTCTTTGTCTTTGTGTTGCAGCAGTGATAATAGGTCTTACTATGCAGATTTGGCTTGTTGTGCTCGGAGTGTGTAGAAGGTAGCAGTTTTGGTCAAGGATATGGTTTGTGAGCTGGATTTGCAGAATGATGCACTGATTTTGACTTGGTTTGTTGCATGGTCATTTGTTGTGAAGAGTTTGGACCCTTGTGTTCAGGTTCCACTTTGATGCAAGAGGGAGTTTTGAATTGTCTTAGCCTGTGCAACAATTGTCTTGGCATGTGGTGTACGTAGTGTAGAATTGGTGTATGATGTGAGAAAAGAAAATAATTAAATTAAAATGAAATAAGTTAATAAAACCTAAAATAAAATGAAATTAAAACTAAATGAGTGAAAATAATTAAATGACTAAAAATAAAAAAAATTAAAAAGACTAAATTAAAATTCTTCTAATTTAATAAAATAAATTAACCCTAATTATATAATATAAAAAATTAAATAAATATAAAGATAATTAAAACCAACTAAAACCTAATTATCTAAATTAATTTAAAATTAATTAATTAAAATATTAATAAATAAATGATAAATGATAACAATTAATAAAGTCAAATAAAAAATAGAGTAAAATAAAAACCTTATTAAGTAAACTAAATTAAATTAATTCTAAATTATTTAACTAAGAAATAAATAAATAAATAAATATATAAAATAAAACAAAATATTAATTATCTAAATAAACTAATTTAATTATAAAATTTAACAAAGAAATAATAAAATAAATAAAAAAGAAATAAATTAAAAAAATTGAAATTAAATCTAAACTAATAAAATATTATTTAAAAATAAATTACAAATGAAATAAATAAAAAAAAACGAATAAAAGGTCAAGTACCGAAATAATAAAAATCGTAAAACAAATGCACCAAAATTATCAGCGCAGGGTGAACCCCTCAGAAGAATACAACATTTCGTTCGACTTTGAAATAAAATTTATCCGTTGCAACGGTTTAAATTGTCAAACATGCGACTGATTCGGCTGTAATTCCAATAAGTTTATTCTGGCTGATAACATGAGTAGTATGCGAGAAAGATTGACCTAGAACGATATGCGAAAGATCAAAGAATCTGAGGGTAAAATTTGGGGTATGATAGTTGCCCCTATTTAAATATCTTTACCGGATAACATGAGTGATAAAAATCCTCATGAAATTATGGTGAAAGGTATTTAAATACAGATAACTGGAAATTTTGCCCTTAGATGCCATGACATGTTATGCTATGGACAAAAGAGAAAATGCAATGCTGACATGGAATGAACTCTATCATGATGAAAAATGATGGAATGCAAAAATGCAAAGTGCATACGAAAACGAAAGCAAACAAGGATAGGGTCCACACAATGAGTATCAACTTACTGGGGATGACAGCAACACTGGGGGAACAGAAATAAACTGGGGAAATCTAAAGTGATTGAGAAACAGGTCCGAGCAGGACCATGTGACACTTTAGAAGGAAGGGATCCTCACTGGAGGTAGAACCAATAGATGGTCTCCACTGGGAAATATCCAGAGTAGTGGGTCAACAAGTTCAAGAATGACTGACTGACACTCCAGGATAAAAGATAAAGCAACCTCATTGGAAGTAGAACCAAGATATGGACTCAAATAAAGGTATCTAGAATGATTGATCATCAAGTTCAAGCATGGCTGGATGACATTTTAGGAAGAAAAAGATCCTTAATGAAGGTTGAACTGGGAAGACGGTCTCCATTGGGGAAAGAAAAGTTTCACAAATGAATGGTATCGTCAAAGAGTTGATGGAAATATACATAAACTTGAGATTCGTCATTAAGGGGTTGATGGAACAAAATAGTAAAAATATGCCCGGAGGTACTGTTTCCCTTGAAAATCGGAAAACAACCGCTGATCTTCCAAATCTAACTTTGGTAACTCACAGGATCGATCAGATTGATCCTAGGACATGCGCTAAAAGGTTATTTCTCGTTAATTCTATCTAAGTTTCACACTCTGGCAATATTGCAGTAAAGGAATCTAAAGGGAATATCTATTCGACTAACAAGACAAGGTAAAAGATAAAGTTTTCAGCAAAGAAAAGAAAGAAGTTTGTTTGGAGACGAAAGATTAAGGACGAAGAAAGGGAGTTACATAGAGAAGGAAGAAGGAAGAAGAGTCCAAGGAAAATAAAAAGACTTTGTAAAGTTTAAAGCAAGTAAAGTAAATTTCATTAAGATAAAAGATGGTGTGTTTACATCACGTACATTCTCTGTAATACTCTCTTTCTCTACGCTCGGATACTTGGAGTAATTCTGAGAGTAACTTGTACAACAGTAAATTACCACACACTATTTCATGTCTAAGACTCCCTATTTATAATAGTAAAAAATAACTACTAATAACTTCCAATATCACCATCTTTCGCCACTTGTTACAATGCATGGATCCGCTGTTCATAAGGTGTCATGTGTCCTCCTAGCCACTTAGCGAACGAAATTGTTCCCTCCAAGTTATTTGAATTTTAAATCTTCAATAAATCACCAAACAGTAAAACGGTCGAAGCCCTTGTGGTTTTTCCTCAATCCTAGTGAGTGCTTTAACTACTTCCCTCAGCTACCTCACACCTTTCGACCAACTCTGGCCTTCAACCTGCTTTTGGTGCTTCCCCTAGATTTCTTTATTTTGCAAGAGGCTTCAAATTTAGGAGCTAACAAATTGCCCCCCAAAAATGTCTTTTCGATCTCTGATGTGGAAAAGCATATTTTTTGACAACATCTAATTTCGATGCCGTTCATTTTCCTCACACGTGTCAGCTGATACTCTTTCACCCAATACATGTCTGGGAAGTTGAAAAGGGAAGAAAGAGAAAAGAAAATAAAAAAGAACACGCAAGGAACTGCTCCGCCACCTTGAGGCACGTTCCTGATGTCATGATCATCATGGCGATTTTCTCGGGAACTACCAAAATCGTGAACCATCATCACCTTTTCAATCTAGGGGACGTAAATTACAACTGCTACCCCTGTCACTCTACTTCAGGCGCACACATGGCCCACTAACTTCATCCACTTAATGATAAAACTTTTGGTCTTCCATACTCTATATAAATGATTTTCCTCAAGTATTATCCTTTTTTCCCAACATTTTCAACTCTTAGCACAACTCTTGCGTTTTCTTCCTCACATTTCCCTTCTTCTTAAAAACTCCTTTGCTAACCTCAACGATGGCCGATCATCATCAGAAGAAGACGCAACTCAAAGGGCAATCTTCTGCATCAGCTCTCCCACCTTTTGCTAACTTAAGCGGTCCTAAAGTAGTGAAGAATCAGCAATTTGTTTGTGAACCTTTGCCAGAAGAAAAGCGCCACATCTATGAATCACAGGTAATCATCCTAGTCACTGTTGCAGGTAGACCCTTAGTAATGTCTGGCCCGTTGCCTCCTTTAGGTCTTGATTACTCTAGCATTAGCGACTTCTTTCCTTCCTATAGAGTCACCAAACCTTTAGGGCAAAAAGATTCTGGCAGAGTCCCCGCTGATGGTCCCGATAACCTAACTCTTTTCGACGTGGACCTTAGGTATCTCCACGATGGAGCCATATTGTTTAGAGCCACCCCTTACTTCAAGGATTCTGAACTTTACCTCAACTGGTTGGAAAAAGTAGAAAAAGTGAAAGCCCAAGAGTGGAAAGAAACTGGTATTTACGACCTTATAATGATGTCGAAGGTCGGCCCTACTTACTGTCCCCTTATGCTGGCCTCTTCTTTGTTTTTCTGGGACAACACCCATAACACTTTCCACCTTCCTTGTGGGATGATGACACCTACATTGTTTGATGTAGCTGCTATTGTGGGTCTAAAACCCCATGGCCTTGTTTATGACCCTGAAGTTGATAGCCATGACACTATAGGATTTGCCAGCACAAAACATACTTATACGGCCTTCGTCCAATACTATCATAACAAAACCACCACTTCTGTCAAAAATGAGGAACATATAGCCTTCCTGCCATGTGGTTATGTCGCTGCGTGTTTTGTACAAAATCTCTGCAGATGGCACGAATATATCTTGTTTTGGCGAACCAGCTGCACTTGAAGAGAGGTATCTGCCTGAGCGAGATGATTTTGGCCAGCCTCTGTGAAGCCTTGGGCGAAGGTGCTGCCAAATTGAAGGACCCTGAAAGTCATGGCAACTTACTATTATCAGGCCCTTTTTGGCTACTCCAGCTGTGGCTAAATGCCACTTTTAAACACAACCTCCCCAACAAAGGCGAAGTCGATGAAGGGTCGTCTTCAGTTTCTGAGAGACGAGTCGAATGGCCTCGCTTGCCCCAGCTCACTCCAAGCGAAGAAGGACACACTCTTCAAGCCAACCTATCCAACTTCATTCACATATTCGCCAAACGGTACGAGTTTACTTCGAGGATGGCTCCTTTTGTAGGAAGAAGATGTCGCCCTGAGTGGTTCACCAGGTCCTTCCCTGCTCCACTAAAGAAACAAGAAGAGGAATCGAAGCTAATTTGGAATCGATTCCTCATACCTCAACTGCTGGTTCATAAACTAAACCTTGTCAGAGGTCAGGCCAGCTTAGTAGCCTACCAGCCAAACTTGGTGTCCAGGCAATTTGGGTTAATACAGACTTTGCCCAAGTGTTTATATGATAAGAAATCACACATCATACTTCCCCTCGCGGTGATTTCTCCCCTCAACTGTTCAACATAATTGGCGAGTCATGCCCATAAATCCCTTCTTACGCCTGTCCATTTTGAACCCTCCTACTTCTGCTCCCCAGATTTTTACGATTGGTGGTCAAAACATTATGCCTCAGAGTTTCTTGACGCTTCGAGCTTTACTCACTTGATTGACCAAGCTTTCGTTGATGTGCAGGAGAAGATCAAGAAAGGTACGTCTACCCATATCAAAGAGATTCAAGCCTTCCAGAAGTACTTCGAAACTGTCTATCGACCAGACGATGTTAGTCGGACCATCCGCGAGGCTGTTGTTACTTTAAGGGAAAAGTTTTCTAAAAAATTTGAAAATTTAAAGATTCCCTCATCTGTTCCTCGTGAGAAACGATATGAGGTTGCCTTTAAACTCTTTCCCCCGAAAACCCCTCGATTACCAACTGCTGGTTTTGGCGTGGCTCTTACCCCTCCATTTCCAGATTGGTTCATCTGTGGAGACCCTATAAAGATCCTTCGACAGAAGTCGAAGCCCAAAGCACAACGGGTGGTTCCGACTAAACATACACTCGATACTTTTAAAGGGCAACTTCATGTTAGTATCGAAGATGTTCACATCGAATCCGACATTCTTGAAGGTTCACCCCCCTTCGATTTGGACTCTTCTACCTGGGCTTTATTGTTACTAACTTGTATTGGCATGATTTATTTTCTACAACTGATCCTAAAAGAACCGCCCAACACCCAAAACTGAAGGCAAGGTCGAAGACCAAAAGGTAATCTCCCGTAAGCCTCTGTTATTTCGACTTCCTCAATTACTCTTAACACCCTATGTTGCTTCCAGGCTAGTTGAAAACCACCTACCCCACAAAAGAGGCCCAAAAGGGCTTCTGCTAAGATTATCATTGACTCAGATGACGAAGACGGATCTCCTCGCAAGAATGTTCAAATGAAAAGAAGGCGAAAAATCACCCATGACCTGGATACTTCTGATGCTCCCTCTGCTCCTCCTACAACCAACATTCCTCAATCCAACACTCCCTCTCAAGATCTTACTAAAGCTACCACGGAGGGTGCCTCGATCCCAACTGTTGTTCCTATGGAGAGTGACAACTCCAGCCCTGCTGATGAAAGTGCCAAGGTATGTTGTGCATCTAACTTTTCTTTTGGGTCTTGCACTGATTTTTTTTTGCTCTCTTTGATGTCTGCTTTTCTTTCTAGGCTGATGCTGGGGTTCTGAAAACTGACCCAACCAAGCTTCCCTTATCACTCTATCCCTTGAACAGCCAAGGTGAACCTACTTACCATCCCACCTATGATTTGGGTTCTGGTATGAGTTCTCTTGGAGAGATTAATAAGCCTGATTTTTTCATAGTCCCTCCTTCGCCTGCGAAGACAACGACTCAACAGTCTAAAACTGATGGATCTGACAACAAAGAGGATAATACTTTGGTTAATCCTGTTGTAGCAGATGATGAAGCCAATACTTTGGAGGGGGCACAAACTTGGTCGACACGAATAGTTCTCCTTTGAATCAAACGATGACTGTAGATGAAAAGGATGCAGAAGGCGATCATGCCGTCGAAGATCAAGCCATGCGTCAGTCCGAGTTGGACGAGTCCAGCGACAGAGGCACTAGAGATGAAATAGAAGAGGATGGCACAGAGGAGGACAAAAACAAAGAAGCGAAACCTGAGGAAACTCCGGTCAAGAAAACTACCACTATTGAAGTGATTAAAACCCCTAATGCTTCTGCTTCCAAGGAAACTAAAACAATCCCCCTCAAAGGCGAAGCTCAACTTACCACAGCCGAACTTGATGCATTAAAGGTTTCTAAATCTTGACAGTACATCAGACTCCTCTTAAGCAGGTGAAGTAATTCCTCTGGCAAGACCCCCAGCACTTCGACCTCTGAAGGCCAAACCTCGAATCAGCCAACTGACAACGTTCTTGAAAAGATTAAGAAAAACATCTTCAAAGGGGATCTTTTCTCTCTTCTGCAGATGAGCCCAGTCAACCATCTTTCCTTAAAATCTCTCCTACAACAAGTGGATTTCAAATCGATTTCTCCTGAGGCCGCGAGCGTCATTCGAGAAGTTGGTATCTTAATTGACCAAGTTCATAAATACTTTCGGCTATTTCCCCAAATTGAGAATGACATTTCAACGAAAACAGACAGTGAAGTTGCTGCTTGGACTGCTGTTGTCGAATCTGAAGAAAAGATTGCTGAATTGGAGGAGATGAAAGAGAAGAATAAACAAGAGGTTATTGCTAATGAGGCGAACATTGCCTGTTGGGAGCGTAAGATCAAAAAACTTCGCAACAAAATAGCGAAAGCCAAGAAGAAGAATGCTGAATTGTCTTCTTTTGATGATTCCTCCCTATCAACTGAACTCGAACACGCCGTTAATTTCGCCGAGGAAGCCCGTCGCTTGGAAGCTGAGGTTGCCCAACTAAGAACAGACAAAGCCCAATGCCAGAACCGCCTCGAACTCCAAAAGTCGAACTACCTCAAGATGAAGGCAAATCTCCCTTTTTAGTTTATTAGATCTTTTGTAATAGAGCATCTTTACTGGCCTTTGTAAGCCCTGCTTTTAACTTTTTGTTTGTAAGACACTGGGTCATTTTGGCGTATTTGTTAATCACCATTTATGGCCTTGCTTTATATTCAGTTGTTACTCTGTTGATATTTTCACCTCTTGAAGTGCAGGCTTATATTTTTTTAAATATTTTCCATTCACTTTTAATATTCTCTTATCTATACTCAACTCTGTCACTTCGTATGCCCCATTGAAGAAGACTTTCGACACCTGGAACGGTCCTTCCCACTTTGGGGACCATTTGCCTAAAGACCTAACCTTTCGATCCATAGGCAGAATTACTCTCCATACTAAATCTCCAACTAGGAAAGCATTTGCTTTAACCTTCTTGTTATATGACTTTTCCACTCTTTTCTTCTGTCTTCTCAAGAGTTCTAGAGCTTTAAGTCTTTCCTCATCCAAATCCACTAACTCATCGAGCATCATATCCCAATAGATTTCTTGAGGGATTTCGTGATGCCTCTAAATTCTGACCGACTGTATATATATCTCGACCGACAATACTGCATCATGGCCGAAGGTCAGACGATAAGGGGAAGTATTGGTTGCTTCTTTAGGGGATGTTCGACATGCCCACAAGACTTGGTCCAACATCTTATGCCAGTTTTTAGGCTTACTCCCAATTTGCTTTTTTATCATGCCAATTATCACCTTGTTTGCTGCTTCGACTTGGCCATTGGCCTGGGCGTAATAAGGCGTCGAAGTGAGAAGTTTAAATCCCATCTCTTTGGCGAACTCCTGCATTTTCCTACCTGTAAACACTGACCCTTGGTCTGTCATTATTGTTTCTGGCAGCCCAAATCTGTAGATGATGTACTTCTGAATGAACTTGATGATATCCTCTTGGTCTACTTTAGGCAGAGGTATCGCTTTGATCCACTTGGTGAAGTAGTCTATCCCTACCAGAATATACTTTTGGTTTCTGGAAGATGCAGGTCATATCTCTTCTATCAAGTCCAAAGCCCATCCTCTGAATGGCCATGGCTTGACTATGGAGTGTAACTTGCTTGCTGGAACATGTTGTATGCCAGCGTGAACTTGGCATTCCTGGAAACCTTTGGCGAACTCAATGCAATCTTTCAGCATCGTGGGCCAGTACATCCCTTGGCGAAATAGTAGCCATTTCATCTTGTGGCCTACCTGGTGTGCTCCACATGTCCCACCATGGACTGATGACAATGCCAAGTACGCCTCAGATTCACTGAGGCATTTAAGTAAAAATCCCTCAGAGGTTTTCTTAAATAACTCATTTCCTAAAAGGACATAGCTTAGCGCTCGATGTCTTACTTTTCATTCTATGGTTGCTGAAGGGTTCTGAAGGTATTCGACCAAAGGTTTCCTCCAATCTTTGTTTGTCAGACCTTCAACCATAAAAATTTCAAAGGTTTCCTCGTCAGCATAGCCAAACTTTGTAACTTCAAAGTCCGACGGTCGTAGGCCTACAGACACAACCTTACGCCTGGCCTCGATTGCTTCTTGCAAGTTTTCCTTCGAGACCCTATATCCTGATGCGATTTGTGCCAAATCGTTGGCTACCTGATTGTGTAGTCGTGGTATATGTCGAATAATGCAGACTTCAAATTTTTTGAGTAGCCAATTGGCTATCGTGAAATACATAATGAGATTTTCTTTAACGCACGTGTACTCATTTGTTAGCTGTTTCACAACCAACTTTGAATCTCCCATTATTTCGACTTGGATTGCCCCCAATTCTAACAAAATTTCAAGTCCGACTATCAAAGCTTCAAACTCAGCCTCATTATTGGAACATAAGCCCTCAACTCTATACTTGAATTTTGTTGGAATTTTGTCAGGCGAAATAATCAGCAGGCCTATGCCTGTCCCATTCTTGTGGCTAGAACCGTCGAAGTACAACTTCTAGGGCTCTAGTTTGACAACGGTCAGGGTATTTTCATTTATGGAGTGGTCGACAATGAAGTCTGCCACTATTTGTCCTTTGACCGCTTTTAGCGGTCTATACGTCAGTGAGTATTCAGTTAATACTAATGCCCATTTACCGATTCGACTATGCAAAATAGGCTTGGATAACATATGTTTAATAATATCGAAATGCAACGAGACATAAACATCAACTGGTTTTATATATTGCTTCAACTTTATACATGAGAAATACAAACATAAGCATAATTTTTATATCTCGCTATACCTAGTTTCTGCGTCATTCAAAACCCTGCTAAGGTAGTAAATGGCTCTTTCGACGCCATTCCCGTCCTCTTGAGCAAGCATGCTCCCTAAAGTTTTGTCTGACGCTGCTATATACAATCTCATGCTTTTGCTTTGACACAGAGGGAAAAGGACTGAAGGATGAGTCAAGTAGTCTTTGATCCTGTTGAAAGCTTCTTGCTGATCTTTCCCCCATTCGAACCTCTCTTTAGTGACTCGAAGCAATGGCGAAAAAGCCTGCATTTTGCCACTGAGGTTTGATATGAATCTTCTTAGGAAGTTTATTTTCCCCAGCAAGGATTGCAGTTCCTTTTTGTTTGATGGCGCTTTCGCTTCCATGATGGCCTTTGTCTTGTTCTGGTTGATTCTGATCCCCTTTTTATGGACTACGAAACCCAAGAAATCTCCCGCTTGTACACAAAATGCGCACTTCAGGGGGTTCATCTTGAGGACAAACTTCCTCATCCTTATGAAGGACTTACGCAGATGTTCTACATGAGCTTTTCCTGACACGGATTTCACCACAATGTCATTGTTATATATCTGCATAAAAGACTCAATGTAATCATGAAAAATTGAATTCATCGCCCGCTGGTATATTGTCCCAGCGTTCTTCAGGCCAAAAGGCATCACTACCCACTCGTAAGTGCCTAAGGCCCCTGGGCAACGGAACGCTGTTTTGGGAACGTCATCCTCAGCGATGAAAATCTGGTTGTAACCAGAGTATCCATCCAACATGCTAAGGTACTCATGGCCAGCGGCTGAATCGACTAGCATTTCTGCCACTGGCATTGAATACTCATCTTTAGGGGTTGCTGAATTTAAATCCCTAAAGTCTATGCATACTCTTAGAGACCCGTTTTTCTTAATGACCGGTACAATATTGGCCAGCCATTCGACATACCTGGTCGTACATATGAACTTTCATCGAAGGAGTCTTTCGATTTCTTCCTTTATTTTTGAGAGGATTTCAGGAGCAAAACATCTTGGGCTCTGTTTGACTGGCCTTTTTCCAGGTTTGATTGGCAATCTATGCTCGACTAGATCTCTCTTTAGACTGGGCATCTCGTCATAATCCCAAGCAAAACAATCCCTGTACTCTCGCAGCAACTGGATGGTCTCGACCCTGAGTTGGGGGTCGAGGTTGGCACTGATATACGTCGGCCTCTTGATTATTCCATCTCCCAGATCCACTTCCTCTAATGGATCTTGCGCCAGCATTTTAGAATCGTTAGCCAATGGATCTTTCTCGAAACCTAGAGGCTCATCGTCATAAATGGCGTCGAGCCTTTGACCTTCATACTGAATTTTGTCAGGAGGTTCAGGGTCGAAATGCCCTCCTGAGCCCATTTGCTCAGATTCTTCATTGGCTTTCTCAGCCATTTTGTTGTTGGCAGCCTCCAGGGTCGTTTGTAGTTTAGTTTCGGCCATGTAGGTCGAAATCCTTTGAAGCGCTATGGCTTCAGTCATCATTGCTAAATTCACTTCCCCATCCAGTGGGGTCTATAGGAAGTGTGCCAAGGTATGGGAGCTTCTCACCTAGCACTTCCTTATCCCAGCGGAAACCGTCGACGGGATGTAGATAAAGTGAGCAATACACTTCATCGTTTGGTACAAATTCGAAATCTGCAGGTACGCAGGGGCCTATGCTGGCCAAATGTTTGTCAAATTGCCTTCGATCAACATGGTTTATGGGTGCCTTAAAATAACCTTGATCTGCTTCAATATTCTCGACAATGCCATCTGGTCTCCATATGACAATCCTTTGATGCATTGAAGATGGCACCGCCCCTACTCCATGAATCCGTTCCCTTCCAAGCAACAAATTATAGTTGGCAATGGTTTCTACCACCATGAAGACAGTTGGGCGAGTAATGGTTCCGACTGTGACATTCACTTGTATGACTCCCATGGTCGAACCCACTTTGCCTTCATAGTTTGATAAAACCATGTTGTGTGGTTTTGTATCAGTCTCATCTTTTCCAATTTTATTCAGCAGGAAATGTGGCATTAGGTTCACTGTGGCGCCACAATCCACCAAAATTTTATTAACTGGGACTTTCTCCAATTTTGCCGTAATATAAAGAGGTTTCAAATGATTCTTCATCGCCTCCGTGGGCCGTTCAAAGAATGTGTTTTGTTCTTCGACACAACCATTATTCATCACATAGTAGCACACAAGCTTATGAGCCGCCATCTCCTAATCCGTGTAGGTGTCTAGATTTTCGACCACGGATATTCTGTCGAATTCCCTAGGCATCACTAGTACTACATTAACTAAAATATCCAGAGAATCGTCAGAGTTTGAATCAAAATTATCCGTCATTTCATCATCGACCCCAACCGCCCTTCTCTGCTCTTCGATCTGGGTAGGAAACAATCTACACCCTACAGGTGTCTTCCCAAATGCTTTTGTTCGTCCTTCTTCATTTTCGACAGGGACGTTGGTACTAGATTCTGGATGGTCCCTTTGTGAGCTTTCCCTGAGTGCTTTTCTCTTACGCTGTTCCCGTCTCCATTGTGATCGAGACATGAGATTCTTTCCTTTATAGTTTTCAGATACATGGGCATCTTTTGAAGACTGGAACTCCTTCCGATAACTCAATGAAGATCCTCGTTTCCCCTCAAAGTTCTTCCACCTCTGTTGCCCCTGTTATATACTCTCATTAGGCTTTGTCCACTTACCATCAGTAGCCTCAACATTGGGTTTGAAACTAGTGGGTTTGTTTGTTGGAGGCCTTGTGCGAGGCTCATATCTCCTTTGGAGACTACTTCGAGGGTTGAATCTGGGACTTTCCTTATTTTGTCTTAGCCTCCGTGTTCCCTCCAGCTTTTGTGTGGCCTTTTTGTCGAAAATGGCGCTGCATCGAGGACATAGCATCGCACTGGATCCTCTCTCCTGGCAACGGTGGAGGAAAGCAACAAACGATTCTTCCTGCTCTGGATAAGCTTCCCTAGTATGTGTCCTCTGGTAATTTGATTCGCTATCCCCTACACCTTCGTGTTGAGTGATCTCTACCATATTAATCTCAACTTCTTCGACCAGATTAAGCTTCCTTAGGCCTAACTCCACGCCTTTAGTGGCCTGGTCAACTCTGACGAAGTTATCAGCAGTTTCGTTGGTCACTATTGCCTAACCCAGATTGCTTTTGACATTTGAACTTACACCTTCATCCATTTGGTCGAGGTCATCAACAGCCATTTTCACACAGTCCTTTCATCCGAAACCCATGGTGACTTTTGCCATTACAACCTCATCTATGGGATTATCAGTAACTTCTATCATGTCGATTGAAAAAACGCAGCCATCAGTAGCTTCGACCATGTTGATTGAAAAATTGCAGCCATCAGTAGCTTCGACCATGTTGGCTTCCACTGGTTCTATATAATGTGCATCCGCCATTTGCAAAGGGTCTGTGTCGACCTTCATCTGGCCACTAGCCTTCTCTCCAAACTTCAGACGTCCTTCCTGAGTTGCATTTTGAACAAGATCCCTGAAAAGAAAACATTGAGATGTTTTATGACCCAAAAAATTATGGTATTTGCAAAACCCTCTTTTCTTCCTTTGTTCTATAGATGACATCTTAGCACTAGGTGGCACTATCATTTGTTCGTCTTTGACTAACAAATCGAAGATTTCATCACATTTTGTGATGTCAAAAGTATATGTTTTCTTTGGGAACCTATCATTCTTTTCGGATTCGACACAAATCTTCCCCTGTGGGGGAGCTAGTACTTTACAAGAGTAAGGTGGTCCTTGTTTGAGTTCAGCAAGATCCACTTCGCCTTCGTCGAAGTACACAGGATCATCGCACAACCTTTCGACATTATCATTATATTCGACAAAAGCTACCTTCTTATTTTTATTAAACTTAGCCTTTTCGTCTTTGAGCCTTTCCAGTTGTCGAACTCGATCAGCTAGTTGGGCCATGTCCCTTAGATACTCGGTGTCCAACTTCTTCCTAATGGAATAGTCGAGGCGTCCAGCGGCCATTTCGACCAACTCGTATTCAGGGACCTGTGTGAAACATCTGGCCTTCAGAAAACGGAACCTGTTAAGGTATTCTTCAATTGGCTCAGAAAACTTACGTTTCACACTAGCAAGTTCTTTTAAGCTAATCTTGGTCTGACCCATATAGAACTGTTCATGGAATAAACGTTCTAACTGGGTCCACCGTATTAGGGGGTAGCATTGTGAACCAAGTGAAGGTGTTTTTAGTGAGAGAACTTGGGAAGTATTTTATTCTAAGGCTCTCATCATTCGCTACCTCTCCTGCCTCAATCAGGTAGCGAGCCACATGTTCGACAGTGGATTCTATGGTATCCCCAGAGAACTTAGTAAACTTGGGCACTTTCGTCCTAGGGGGTAACTTCGCCTGAAGGATATAATTTACTATAGGGGAAGTGTAGTTTGGCCTGGTGAACCCAGTGTTCAAACCATTTCTGGCCATAATTCTCTCGACCATGGCCGCTATATTATTATTGACGGCCACGTTATTGCGCCGAACCTGTTGGGCGACATTGTCCGCGTCCTGATTTCGATTCAAGATAACCACTCCTGGGTCTCTTTCTCCCAGAACACGGGCCTGATTTCGTAATAGTTCTTCCCTAAGCACTTCGACTACGGGAGGACCTATCCTTCCTTGGTTTCCTATATCGGTTTCTGTCGTATTTCCCAAGTTTTCTCGTGGGATGTCCGCTATTGGAGCCTGATTTCTGGCTAAGGGAGGTACCCCCATGAATTCAGCCAATCTTGTTAGTTGTACCGCCAATTGTTGATTGGTCTGGGTTGTATTCTGGATTAATGGTTGAAAGATTTCACCCATGGTTTGTGACAAGGTCTGAACCATTTGCAAATTGCTTTCATCCATTTGCTGCCTTAAACAGGCAACTGAGGTGTTGGTCAGGTTGGGGCCTTGCGTCGAATATCCTAAAATCTGATTTTGGGGATTTCGACCCATGTTCACGCCAGACCCTGGCCCTTGTAAGGGCTAAGCCATTGCATAGTCTGAGAATATGGGGGACACACTTTGGAGCCATTTCATTATAGTTGTGGGCATCCCATATGGGGGATTTCTTGGTGACTGTGAAAACCCGGGGGGAGAAAACTGTCTGGAAGTCGAACTTCCCCCTAACAGTATTTGAGGATTCGACGTTGGAGGCCCAATATATTCCAACACTGGTTGACTATAAGGTCTTATCACCGTCAACCCAGTCCCAAGTACTGAGGGTGTCGGTACTGGCCTCACGGAAAGCACCGTTTGTTCTTCGGTCGACGGTATCGGAAGGGGAACTACATCATTTCTTATTCCTTCACTAGAGCTGTCTCCTTGAAGGCTGGGATTATTTGGCTGGTTCGTATCCGTAGCCATGTCCCTACTGTTTCGTCTTGTCAATCTTTCTTTGTTTAAAGCGGTAATTCTACCACTTCTCAGTAACATAAAATGCACTTCTCACGAAAGAACCAACAATACTGCAATTTTCTGCAAACTTAATTTGTATAAAAGAGATTTTTAGCACTGTCCCACTGGGCGTGCCATTTTGTTTCCCTTGAAAATCGGAAAACAACCGCTGATCTTCCAAATCTAACTTTGGTAACTCACACGATCGATTAGATTGATCCTAGGACATATGCTAAAAGGTTATTTCTCGTTAATTCTATCTAAGTTTAACGCTCTGGAAATATTGCAGTAAAGGAATCTAAAGGGAATATCTATTTGACTAACAAGACAAGGTAAAAGATAAAGTTTTCAGCAAAGAAAAGAAAGAAGTTTGTTTGGAGACGAAAGATTAAGGACGAAGAAAGGGAATTGCATAGAGAAGGAAGAAGGAATAAGAGTGCAAGGAAACTAAAAAGACTTTGTAAAGTTTAAAGCAAGTAAAGTAAATTTCATTAAGATGAAAGATAGTGTGTTTACATCACGTACATTCTCTATAATACTCTCTTTCTCTACGCTCGAATACTTGGAGTAATTCTAAGAGTAACTTGTACACCAATAAATTACCACATACTATTTCATGTCTAAGACTCCCTATTTATAATAGTAAAAACTGACTACTAATAACTTCCAATATCACCATCTTTCGCCACTTGTCACAATGCATGGATCCGCTGTTCATAAGGTGCCATGTGTCCTCCTAGCCACTTGGCGAATGAAACTGTTCCCTCCAAGTTATTTGAATTTCAAATCTTCAATAAATCACCAAACAGTAAAACGGTCGAAGCCCTTGTGGTTTTTCCTCAATCCTAGTGAGTGCTTCGACTACTTCCCTCAGCTACCTCACACCTTTCGACCAACTCTGGCCTTCAACCTGCTTTTGGTGCTTCTCCTTAGATTTATTTATTTTGCAAGAGGCATCGAATTTAGGAGCTAACAGGTATACAACCTGAGCTCAAAATACATTGTCAAAAAGAGTTGACAAAAAAACAAAAAAACATATCCAAAGGTACACAATCTGAGCTTGGAATACATCATCAAAAAGGCTTGACAACAAAACAACAAAACATATCCGAAGGTATACAACCTGAGCTCGGAATACATCTTCAAAAAGGGTTGACAGAAAAACAAAAAAACATATCTGAAGGTACACAACCTGAGCTTGGAATACATCAAAAAGGGTTGACTGCAAAAAACCATTCACCAAAAATTATCAACATCAACGGGTTGACAGAATGAACACCTGTCCGAAGGAACACATTGTCAACGGATTGAAAGAAAGAATAACTTGATCTCGAACTACATCGTCAAAAAGGTTGAAGAAAAGAAACAATTCACCAAACATTATTATCGTCAAAGGTATAAGTGCTCTTGATTGGCTTCATTTTGTGGCAAAACATTAGAGTATGTATGTATGTCATGACTGGTGTTATTACATACATAATGTGGATTTTGCAGGGTAAGTTAACTTAGCTAAATGTTAGTTAAGTTGAATGTCATACAGAATGTCATGACTCTGATCATATGTCATCCAGCGAGCAGATTAGTTTTTATGGTATCTAGAAATCAGGAAACTTATTAGAAGCTCAAGCTGAAAGACAGGAGACATTTTAGAAGCCCTAAAGCAAAAAAAAATGTTCCTGAATTAAATGGCAAGTGCGCAGATTATTGAAGAAAGGTTTTGTTATGGATAAACCTAATTTATACGCCCAGGCCCAAGGACTGACTGCTGCTATAAATAAAGGGAGGAGAAATCCTAAAAACGCAGCTCTTGAAAAAAGATTAGAGAGTGTGTGCTAAGAGTCCTTGTGAGTGAAGAAGTTCTGTTCTTCACGTGTGTAGCGTGTCTTAGGAATACTTGTACACCAAGCAACTGTATGTTGCATTGGTTAGGTAGGTTCTAAGTTGCTGTGTCACTCAAAGCTTTTAAGCAAAAGTGTGTGTCCCTTGATCAAAGTTGTGAAGCAAGATCAAGGTGTGTGGTTGAAGTGTATCTTCAAAAAATTTCTGTAATTGTATTGATATCGCTGTGGTGTGATTGGGGGGGAGTAAGTGGGAATACTCAGGTCTAGCGTGTCTCTAGGTTGAAGTGTCATTGGGTAGGTTTTAAGTGAGGAGTGCAAACTGGTTTGTTTGACTCTGAATTAATTCTACTAAGAGTGAATTTCCTCCCTGGCTTGGTAGCCCCCATATGTAAGTGTTGTTGACATTGAACTGGGTGAACAATTGTTGTGTTATTTACTGCTTTCATTTACAGTTTATTTATTAAGTGCAATAGTCAATGTCACAGTGAATGTTATAACCTGGGTGATAACATCCATCGTGTGCTTGCCAGAATTTCAAAAGGATTAACAGAATGAACACCTGTCTGAAGAAACACACCATCAACGATCGTGCAGCGATGAGAGATAAGGGAGTTAGTTGTTAGTGAGATCGGTAAGATATCGCATCTTATTCCTACATATCCTGACTAGGAATGAGGAATTAGAGCCTCCATAGTTCACCTAACTAGGGTTGAGGAACTCTTGACTATGGTCAGGTTCCAAGGGGGAAGTAAATGTTCATAACCATGACACTTACATGGGGTGCGACGACTCCAAACTTAAGGCTAGATTAAACAAGGAAGGATGGACAAGGTTGTCCTAAATATGACATGGCAGTCAACTAAGGGAGATCCTTTCCTTTGGAAACAGGGAAATAGGCAACTTGTAACGACAGGGAGCCAAGGATGAAGCTTTAAGCAAGTGATAACAAAACTAAACATGGAAACGATTAACCATAAAATAGAATCAAATGGAAAGAGAAATATTATGATAAAAGATGCATAATGAGCAAGAGATAGTCAAGATAAGGATCGAGATCATGAGATCGAAACAATATAATCTAAACAAAAGGGTCCATTCTACAAGTCACTAAGTTAGAAATTAGATTCATTAAGAAAATTATTTAAAAGAAAATAAAAATATAAATGATTAAATATTAACAAAACCTAAATATTTAATTTCTAAACACAAATGAAAATTAAAAAGATTAATTTTAAAATTAAATAAAAAAAATATTTTTGAGTTTTCAATATTTCAATAAATAAAACTAAACAAGAAAAAATGTTTCTAAATTAAAGATTACTAATTTAAACAATATACTAATGATATATTAAAATGTTAATTAAGATAGAAAACTAGATATTAAAACAATAATAATAAAAAAGAGAAAGGTTGAAAATTTTGAGGAAAGCCCATAAGAAACCCGGGTCAGACCTTTGGGCTCAAACCTGGTCCAACTCCTTTGCTAAAGAGAGAAAAGGGTTATGTGAAAAAAAAACCTCCTACCTCAGCTGTGAATAACGCGATGAAAGGCAAACTTAAAAAAATTTTTTTGCGCATCACCAACTTCTTGCTTCGTTCTCCCTGTCTCTCTGATGCCTCTCCTCTCTTCTCATTTCGATTTTTCTCCATGCGGTCTCTCTGCGGGAATTTCCTCTCCTTCACTTGCGTGCTTCTCCTTCGTCTCACCCCTTCTTGTTTGCAGTTTGTTGTGAAATGTTGATGTAGTGCAGCGACAAATATGTTGAGAGTAAGGTGTTTGGGTGATGGAGGGATTACTTTGTGTGGCTTTATGTGTTTGTTCCTGGAATCATGGTTTAGAGAAACAGTTCGAAGGAGAAGAAGAGATTTAGGAAGAAAGAAGGTTTGGATAAAAAAGAGGTGTGGTCGAATACGTGGTCAATATGGAAGCTACAGTTGGTGTGCAACGATGATGTTAATGATGGGATTTCTATGGCTATTGTTGGAAAATTAATGATGGTGATGAAACATTGTTTTGAAAGTAGCTGGATTCAACGATGCAGGTTCTTGAAGAGTGAAGTGAGATTCAAGCATGAACTTCTTGTAAGCATGTGGTAAGTAAAGAAATTTATGGTGTAGTTATTGTTGTGAGAATATGGAATGAAGGAAGCAGGGAGAGGATTGAATAGTCCTACTGCAGGTTGTGAGGTTCTTCCTTATTAATCCTCCTCTTTCTCTCTTTATTTTTTGATTTTCTCCCCTTTCTTTTTGACTAAACACCTTGAATAACTTTTCTGAATTTTTCTATTGTTCTGTTGTGTGATGTCTTTACCTTTGTGTTGCAGCAGTGATTGCATGTCTTATTATGCAGATTTTGCTTGTTGTGCTCGAAGTGTGTAGAAGGTAGCAGGTTTGGTCAAGGATGTGGTTCGTGAGCTGGATTTGCAGAATGATGCACTGGTTTTGACTTGGTTTGTTGCAAGGTTATACCTAAGTGCTTGTACCTCGCTCACGTTAGCTTTATTTAAGCAGGTTTCAGCTAGCTGCTTATTCAACAATTCAATTTGAGCTAATAAAGCGGTTTAAGTATCAACAGTTAACATGCCTTTGGGGTGTAGCTACCATCATAACTTTTACCTAACTTTCACTCTTAGTGCGGTACTCATTCATGCACATATTCTCAATTAGGACCTTGGCGTGTGTCTATGTCATTTTTGTAGTTGTGCCTCCCGTGCAAGCATCTAGCAACATGCGTGTCTGACTCTTTAGGCCTTTGATGAAACTTTGCGTCTGCTCCATATTATTCAGATTATGGTTTGGGCATCTACGTAGCAATAGTTTGAACCTCTCCCATGAGTCATACATGGACTCTGTATCTTGTTGCTCAAAATTTAAAATTTCAGCCCTTCTCTCGGTAAACTGGGTAGTGGTAAAAAATATTTCCAGAAACTTATCCTCTAGGTCCTTCCATGTTCGAATGGTTCCATTTGAAAGACATAATAACCAATCTTTTTCCCTTCCAATAAGCGAGAACCCAAACAACCGTAACTTTACTTGGTCATCTGTAACATTATTCGGTTTGCACATTGAAGCAGTTTCGTAAAAGTGTGCAAGATGAGCCCATGGATCCCTTATAGCGTTTCCATCGAACGAACTGTCTCTTAGACCTGAAAGCACAAATTTTTTAAATCAAAGTTAGTAGGGTATGTTGGTACAAACCCTCTAGAAACCTAAACGTATTCGCTCCTTTTACAGTAATCCCCCATGGTTTGGAATGGTGGGGCAACCATGGTAATCTCCTCGTCTGAATCCAAAGAAAGTGTTGGTGGATCTTCTTCGGGTTGGTCTCCTTCAGCCATAATTATTTCTCTAGCTGCTTTTTTGAGAGCACGTACGGTTCTTTCAATTTTTGGATCGAATGGTAGTAATGTTGGTCTTGAACTACACATACACAAACATAAAATATCTCAATAGCACTATGGTAAACAAGAAAACAAATAAAATTAATAAAAACTAAAATTAAAATAAAATAAGAATAATAAACATTGCACAAAGCATTTCCCTGTTGCAATCAACAGTCTCCGACAACGGTGTCAAAAACTTGATGACTTTCGGCAAGTGTACCGATATTGTTGTAGTAATAAAACGATCGAACCCATAAGGATTGTGTTCCAACAAGAAAGTGGTTTGTGAAATTTAAAGTAAAAATAGTAAAAGGGGGGGGGGGGTTGCAAGTTTCAGTGCAAAAAGTAAACGAATGAGAAAACAATGTCACAAAAGCGGCCAGGTTGTGTTTTAGAATCCACTTATTCTCTCTTGTTGATGTATGGTACCTTGTATTAATGGTCTTATCCTTATAATCTCACAGAGAGTTAACAAATGTGTTGTAGCTAGTCCCCCACGAAATAACTTACTAACAACTACTCATAGCTTTCTATCCCTAGTCCTCTAGCATAAGCAGTGTTAGGCGATGTATTGACCATTGATTCCCTATGCCATTACTCTGAGTCTCCTATCCCTATTCAACCAGCGTAAGTAGTGTTAGAACAAAATTTTGGTTCTGCATATAATCTCTAGTTTTGATGATAACAATGCATATATTTTATATGTAACAATTTTATACTCTAATATTTTTCTTAAAGATCAGATATAAAGTTTAATTTGATTCTGGATAGCTCTCTAGTATTCTCATCATAATTAATTCTAACACGCCTCAAGAAACTATTTCAACCGCATCTGAAGAAACATCAGCAGTTCTGATAAATGTTGAATGTCTCTGAAAAAGAAAGCTGTGTGCTTCTCAGATAAGCTTTGCTTCCAGCTCTGGAGTCAACGTTCTGGATTCTGAAGACTTGTCCATTCTCTTTTGATAATCAAGCTTCTGGCTCTGACAAAATCATTCTAAGAAGACTTAAGTGAAGACAACTTCTGACTCTGATACTTCTTGGCATCTTTATCCAAACGCACATCTTTTGGACTTATCATCACTTCACATCAGAAGAATTCCATCAGAAGATAAGATCAAGACAAAACTTGCACTGAAAGAATTCGTACAACAACACAATTCCAAATTGGTAAAAATGGATTGTGCGCCAAAATTGTTAATGAATGTTTGTGAGACATTACTACTCCTGTCTCCCACAATCTTTGATTTACCGTTATGGCAGCTATCACTGATAGTGACATTTGTACCCTCCAATGTTCTACCATTGAGCCTATATAAAAGAGTCACTACTTCATTGCAAAAACATCGAACAATATTGTAAGAGTGAAAACACAAAGTCTAAAAGTTATATCAAGAGAGTATTCTCAAACACAAAGGGTTGTTGCTCATATTTGTGTATAAAGATTGTTCTTTATTTGTTTCATTTGCTTATTAGAAGAACTACTGTAAACACTTTTTATTGTAATCTCTTTAAAATTATTTTTCCTCAAGTGACTAAATGTTAGTATGTATACTTGAGAGGCCTAAGGTGTTTTCTAAGACTTAGACGAACTTTTGTATTCTTTCAAGATTAGTGGATTAAGTCCATATTAAAGGCAAAATCACCTTTGTTGGGTGGGCAAGACGTAGCCTCATTATAGGAGAACTCGTATAAATCAAATGTGTCACTCTCTTTCTTAGTTTGTATATCTTGTTGTTTCTGTTATGCCTTTTTGTCAATTTTTTTTGAAAACCCCAATTTAAACCCCCTTTCTTGTGTTTTTCCCTACCTTCAATTGGTATTAGAGATACGACTCTATTATTGATTTGTTAATCAAGCACTTAATCATGTAGAGAGATCTAGTGTGAGAAAAACACTTTATGGCTGCTGCCAACACAAACTAGAGAGATAGTTACAATGCTAAGCATCTTGTCTTTGATGGAGAGAAATTTGACCACTGGAAGTATATAATAGAAAGTTTATTTCCAAGCTATGATGCAGATCTTTGGGACATTATAACAAATGGATATGAAGTACCTGTTTCTGCCATTGGAATCCTTATTCTAAGAAACAGAATGAATGATGAACAAAAGAGTGAGTTCAAGAATCACCACAAAACCATAACTATTGTTTTCAACACTATCTCTTATAATGAATATGACAATATTACTAACAGAGATACAACAAAGGATATTTTTGACTCGTTGAGAATGACACATGAAGGCAATACTCAAGTCAAGGAAACTAAGGCGACGAAACTGTTGAGACTATGTTCTCAAGATTTCAAACCTTAGTAGCAGGACTTAAAGTTCTGGACAAAGGTTACTCTACAGTAGACCATATCAAAAAGATCATAAAAAGCCTCCCCAAGAAATGGAGACCAATGGTGATTTGCAGATGTTGATGACAAATACATTATATCCTATGTTCTGGGAGGTAAATGTGACGTCACAAAGAAGTCTATTGCTACCATGCTCGGAATGGAGGACACAAGAGGGAAGCAGATTTACAATATGAACCTTAGGTCAAAAGAACTGACTCAGGAGGTAAAATATGTAGTCTTTACACAAGTATCTGAAGGCAAACCATCTTCTAAGAATAAGGAACTACATAAGGACCTATGTGTGTGGCTCAAGATCATTCTGGGACATCACAAACCACCATCCAACTCATCTGACTATGTAAACACAGATAAAAAATGTATGCTGTATTATCTGATGAAGAGAGAAAAGATACACCTTCCATCTATTCTCTTTAAATATCTCTGAGATTCTGTTAAAGAGACCAGAAATCATGGAAAGCCTAGAAACTAAATTCCTCTGGGCAGACTCATCTCAGATATTCTAATTGAAAATGGTCTTGGGGATCATGTAATTAGTCTAAATTTGATGGAAAATGTTGTTGTGGATACTGGAAAACCCCTAAGCGGTAAGAATCTCAAAAGCATGGGCATTATTGAAAAGGTTCTAGTTAAACCAAGCATTCCTACATATTGGGACACTTTAAAGGATCGAAGGATGCTTGTTGATGGATATCCTCTCTTCACAAAGATTGATCCACTAGAAGTTATAGAGGAGTATATCAGAGGCATTGAAGCTGAAGGTTACGATATGTCTGGATTTTATTATGAGTCTCTTCCGGATGCTCCTCCTGCTCTACAGAAAAGGAAGCATAATTCACCTCAGAAGAATAAGACTAATAAGAAGAAGAAAACACTTCTGCATCTGGGAGAACATGGAAAATCTTAGAAGAATGCTGCAGTTTCCTCCTATCCAACTCCATACAGTAAGTCTTTTGGCTCTTAAAAATCTGCTGCCTCTGTTTCTGATACTAGAACTATTACTTCATCCATTCCTCCACTTCCTCCGCTGAACTCGATCTCAGTTACAACTACCTCCATCCCACCTTCATCCTCTACTTTTTCAGCTCCCACTGAAAAATCCAAAGTGACACCACCTCCAATAACTTCTGAAACCATCCCCCAAACAATACCAATTTCAGAAACCTTCATCCCCAAAACCACCTCCACCTAAGTAGCTTCCGCATTACTACTTTCCTTTTCCTTCTCATCTGCCACTAGAACTAAACCACATCTTTTCCATATACCACCTCTATCATCAACTCTCTACCAATCTCTGAAGATATTTCTTTAGGACCTATACCTACTTCAAACAACTCTCTCTCCATCTCTACAACCAACACCACTCCATCACTCCAAGATCTCACCAACACTTTGACCCTGCCTCACCTGATTTGAACATAAACCACCCCTTAACCCATGCTTCCTTAGACTTTGACAAAACCCTTTCTGATAAAACTTGACTCTGGTGAAGAAACCCATAATGATCATCAGACCTCTGACCTTCAAACTCCTAGCCCAAACCTTGATAAAGTAATATCTAGTTTCAAGGAAAATGTAGTAAGGAGAGTAAATAAGCTCTAAGAGGAGTCCAACTCTAGCAATGATCATTCTCATATGGCTGCTACCTGGAATCGGTTTAACAGGTGGATGACTGTTGAGTTTATCAGACTCAAAAATCTCTTTGTCCAAGCTAGAGATAATTTTGTTAAGGAAGCAAAAGAAAGGTTATAAGCTCATAAGGTTGTTGAGAGTGAAGAAGTTGAGAAAGAAGCTGCTGAGAGAGAATCCGTTGAGAAATAAGCTACAGAAAGAGAAGCTTCTAGAAAGGAAGTTGCTGAGAAGATGCTACAGAAGGTTCTGATAAGTCACTTGTTTCTGAAATTGATCTTTTTCGTTTTATGATGAAGACTCTAGAAGACATGCAGAAAGAACAATAGTTGGTTAGAGCAAGACTCGACAAGCAAGATGAAATCAACAACAACATTCAGAACTTGCTAACTTAACTTGTTCAGAGAATCCCTCCTCCTTCTCAACCTTAGGCACTTTAGGCTTCCATTTTATCTTTCTTTATGTTTTGTTCTAGATTTTTTTTCTCACTTGTACCGTTTTTGCTTCATTTATAATATCAGTTTAACTTTTTGATTATGACAAAAAGGGGGAATAAAATAAGTGATGATTTTGATACATATCTAATTCTCTAAATCTCATTGCTTACATTCTAACATAATATATATAAATTTCTTTCAGGAACACTCTAAAAGTAGCTTATGGATCAAGCTCTGATAAAAGTATTGCAAAAGGTTCTAATAATCCAAGCTCTGGCAAGTCAACTAGGGTTTGATATCCCTTATATATTAAGATCTTTATAAGTCATAGAATCAGGGGGAACTTGTTTATCTAAGGGGGAGTTCTCTAACTATACTCTGATGATTTTTTGTTGTTGCATATAATCTCGTACACATTGTTGCATCAAAATACATGATTTTGTCATCATCAAAAAGGGGGAGATTATTAGAACAAGGTTTTGGTTCTGTATATAATCTCTAGTTTTGATGATAATAATGTAGATATTTTATATGTAACAATTTTGTACCCTAATATTTTTCTTAAGTGTTCAGATATAAAGTTTAATTTGATTCTAAATAGCTTTATAGAATTATCATCAAAAGCAATTCTGACACGCCTCAAGAAACTATTTAAACCATATCTGAAGAAACATCAACAATTATGATGAATGTTGAATGTCTCTGAAAAAGAAAGTCACGTGCTTCTCAAATAAGCTTTTCTTCCAGCTCTAGAGTCAAGGTTCTAGGTTCTGAAGACCTGTCCATTCTATGCTGATAATCAAGCTTCTACCTCTGACAAAATCATTCTAAGAAGACTTAAGTGAAGACAACTTCTAACTCTGATACTTCTTGGCATCTTTATCCAAATCCAATATCTTCTGGACTTATCATCACTTCACATCAGAAGAATTCTATCAGAAGATAAGATGAAGACAAAACTTGCCCTGAAAGAATTCGTACAATAGTACAATCCCAAATTGGTAAAAACCAATTGTGCGCCAAAATTGTTAAGGAATGTTTGTGAGACTTTACTACTCTTGTCTCCCACAATCTTCGGTTTACCGTTATGGTAGCTAGCACTGATAGTGACATTTGTACCCTCCAACGTTATACTATTGAGCCTATATAAAGGAGTCACTACTTCATTGAAAAAACAACAAATAATATTGCAAGAGTGAAAACACAAAGTCTCAAAATTCTATCATGAGATTATTCTCAAACACAGAGTTTTTGCTCATATTTGTGTATAAAGATTGTTCTTTATTTGTTTCATCCGCTTATTAGAAGCACTATTGTAAACACTTTCTATTGTAATCTCTTTGAAGTTATTTTTCCTCAAATGACTAAGTGTTAGTCTGTATACTTGAGAGGGCTAATGTGTTTTCTAACACTTAGACAAACTTTTTAATCTTTCAAGATTAGTGGGTTAAGTCTTTATTTAAGGAAAAATCACGTTGGTCGGGTGGGCAAGACGTAGCCTCATTAAAAGTGGACTTGTATAAACCAAACATGTCACTCACTTTCTTAGTTTGTATATCTTGTTGTTTGTGTTAAGTATTTTGTCAAAAAGTTTTGAAAACCCCAATTCAAACCCCCTTTCTTGTATTTTTCTCTACCTTCAAGTAAAACAGTTGCTCTAGGTCTAACACATAGGCTATGGGTCTAGAATCCCTATGTGTCTAACAACAGATTAATAGAGTATCGCAAATAAAAAGCATTAAGCATAAGCAACAACTGAATAAAACTATAATTCAAAGGATTTAATAAAAGCCAAACCAACATATAATGCCAATAAGATTGAAAAAGGTTCATCATCACACAACCTAACCTAATACAATTTAACTACAGATTATTCATAGAAAAATACCATAATCGATAGATAAAAATAACATGAGAAGTCCCTTGAAGAGATGGCCTCCAATGGCTTAAAATGCTCTCAAAATCTCCTTTTGTGCTCCCAAATTCGTGCTCTAACCTCCAATTTTTGTAACTGAAAAAGCAGAAAAATCCCTTTTTAAATCTTTCATAACGGGTCAGAATGTGTCAGAAAAGCCTTGAAAAAGCACCGATTACGCGCATTGTAAAAGGATTGCACGCGCGATGCATCTTTATCGCATCTATTGCGCATGTGATGGTGCATGATGGTGCGCGTGATTATTCTAGTACCTGTGTGGAAAATCACCCTTTTGCACTTGAATTTTCGCTAAGTTCGATTCTTCCATACTTGGCTATGTTTCACTCATTCTTGGGTCTTTCTTCATCATTTTGGATCATCTTCGCTCATTTTCCCCCGATTCTTCGACTAATAAGATGCAATAACAGACTCTCATCACCTGCCATCTACAAACTTTATCACTTCCTCAACTAATTCATCTAGCTTGGTGGCTACTGCATCTTGAACCCGCGTACCACATGTTGGTTTGCTCAATGTACGACTGAGTGTTGGCCATGAGTAACACATCATCAGAATCACTATCTTCAACATGTGCATACTGTATTTCATCACTATCTTTCGACTGAGCTTCCTTATTTCTTAGATAATCTCGAGCATAGTGACCAAATCATTGGCAGTTATAACACTGCACCTTCTTCATGTCAACTTTCTTCCTATAATACTTGTTTCCCATTCCTTTCTTGATCGAATCACGACGATAGTTTGAGTTTTTGCTTAACTTCTCATCATTAGCAAGATTTTTCCCTTCTCTTTCCCATATTTCTTGATGAATCTTGCTTGTTGTGCCTATTCAAGCACCTTTTCCCTTTCTAAGTTCCTCTGCTTTAGCCTCATCTCATGAGCCTCTAATGAAGCTTGAGGTTCTTCTAACTTCGTCTTAGCTAGATTGTTTGACTCTTCAAATGACTCCACAATGTAATCAAACGTCATAGTCATAGATCTCAATACTTTCTCAATCGTCCTTAAATCATTAATTGATTCACCACACGACGTCATTTAGTTTGTTAACACCACCACATATGAAAGATATTCCGATATTGATTCATCTTCCTTCATATGAGTCATCTCAAATTTCTTTCTCAATGTCTACAACTTCGTACTCTTCAACTTTTCATCTCATCAGTACAAGATCTTCAACCTGTCCCACACTCCTTTCATCGTTTCTTCTTCATTAATGTTCTCAAACATATTAAAATCAACACACTAGTGAATTAAGAACAAACCTTTTCCATGTTTCTTTCTTAGTTCCTTGTGTGCGGATTGCTGAACATCATATGCTTTTGCTTCCAATGTTGGTACTCCATTGTTCACGATTTCAGGCACATCTTAAAATCTGAAGATGGTCTTCATATGTGCAACCCAGCGTTCGTAGTTATCCCATTTGAAAACGGGTAGATTCACTAAAAATTACATTGATGTTGTTGTTCCATTTTCCATTACAGATTCTTTCTGAATCACAACCGGGTTCCTTGGTACCGATTTGTTGGAACAAAAGGGTTTTCAAGAAAGATGAAACAAGAAGAATAAGAAGAGAGAACAACTATAAGTTGAATTGATAAAATTAGGATTCATATTGAGTGAATTTCTACTTGTTTACATCATATAAAGCCCTTTATATAGTAAACTGAAGCCCATACCCAAAATTATACATTTTGACACATGCCCAAAACATTTTGACATGCAAATGAAACATTGTATTCGAAAGAGTTGAATACAACTTATTCCTATACCTCAGACTAGCTATTTCAACATAGTAAAATGCTAGCTTTCGACAAACATTGAATTATAACTTCTAAGAATATAGATTATAACTTCTTCTTTTTCTTTTTCTTCTATGTGACAGGTCCTGGAGCCCTAAATGTAGGATTATAATCCAAGCATCTATTATCCCCATTTGAACTCTTTTTTATACTCTAGAAATCAAGCTATATTCATAAACAAATTTGTGTAGTGGAAATTTGCTCTCAACTTGGTTTTGGTTGAGGCCTCTTTCATTGGAAACTTAACTAAAAAAGTCTTTAACTCCTCTATCCATGTTTTTACAATTATTAGGAAGTTCAAAGTTTCGATTCATCCTCCCAAGGCCCCTAAGATCAATGAGGTTCTGTAGAAACCTCCCTTGAAGGGTTGGCTCAAGTGTAACGCAAATGTCTCGTACTAATCTCTGGCTTCTTGTGGTGGCATGTTTAAGAAGCACAATGGAGACTTTGTATTCAACTTTGTTAGGTGAGTGGACAATTCATCTTACCTTCATACAAATTTGTGGAGGGTTATACATGTTGTCGATATTGTCCATTGTTACAGTTAGAATCATGTTTAGTTTGAAACAGAGTTAGTTATAGTGCTACTTGCTTTGAAGAATGCCTTTTTAGTGCCCTGGAGGATGCGCCGTAGATGGTTGAATTACTTAGTTAAGCTAAGGTCTATGTATTTTATCTAGACTCACATCCATCAAGAAGAAAACTAGTGTGCTGAAAAGTTATCTTAAATTGACCTCTCTAGCACGATGCCTTTTGAATAGAACATTGCCCTTCCTTCTAAGGGCCAGACTTTAGCCCCCCTTCTTTGTTTGCTCTTATTCTTTTATGATAGTTTTAATTTATTGTAAATAAAATTATAGTTGAAAACTTTTTTTTCTTATTGAATTTAAAATGAGTTGTTTTAAAAAAATAACACTGTAAAAACAAAATAGGATCGGGACATACCATTTTACAATGTTAGATATTTTGATAAAATTATAAGGAAAAAATAGTGCTCCAATTTTTTTTGAAAATTCCACAATATTAATACATGTCAAATGTTGGGTATTTTGTGTATGTAAGAATCTTAACCAATAAGTTATAAAAATTGAAAGTGGTAAATGGAAACAAAGTAAAAGAAATCGAGTTATCACAAATTCATCTAAAAAAATTAATTAAATTCTCAAACATTAAGAATGAAGTTGGATGCACTCAAAGTATATTCTATTTTACCCTATAATCAATATATTTTTGTTTATAAAACAATATTTACCCATTATAAACTGTGCCGACCGAAGACCCGGGACCCACTGCTTTGCGCAAGCCAAAGGTCCATTAGTTCGAGGACCATTATCTATCCTACTTTTCCGGACCCAAGGTATATATACCTTCGTAAAGGGTTCTGATGACTTATCGGAAAGTGTATCGTTAATGTCGCAGTAATAAAAAGATCGAACATCACAAGGATTGTGTTTGAACAGAAAAATTATTTGTGCAATATTAAATAAAAAACTGTAAAAAGGGGGGATTTTGCAAGTTTCATTGGAAAAAGAAATTAAACGAGAAAACTAGGTCATGAAAGCAGTCATGCTGTGTTTTAGAATCCCCTTATCCCCACTTATTGATGTACGATGCCTTGTATAAATTGATCTTATCCTTATAATTTTACAGCAAATTAACAAAGCCGTTATAGTTAATCCCCCACGAAATAACTCACTAAAAACTACTCGGAGCTTTCTATCCCTAGTTCACCAGCGTAAGCAATGTTAGACGATGTATAGACCGCTAATTCCCTGTGCCACTACACGAGGTCTCCTATCCCTATTTAACCGGCTTAAGTAGAGTAGTTTTCCTAGGTCCAATACATAGGCTACGATTCAAGAATCCCTATGTATCTAACAACATATTAATAGAGTATCTAAAATAATAAGTATTGAGCCTAAGAAACAACTAAATTAAACTCTAATTCAAAGGATTCACACAAAGTCAAACCATAATATAATTCCAACAAGATTGAATAAAGTTCATTACAACACAACCTAACCTAGGAGAATTTAGCTACACATAGTGAAAATTACAATACCAATTGAATAAAGATGAATAACATGTAAATTTCCTTGAAGGATTGGCCTCTAATGGCTTCTGATGCTCTTAAAATTACCCTCTGATGCTGTAAAATCGTGATCCCAGTGCCAAATTTTGTAATCCATGTAAAAGTGCAGAAAATCCCCTTTTAAAGCTGTCAGAATGGATCATAAAACATTAGAAAAAATCATCATCGCACGCATTATAGAAGCATCGCGTGTGCCATGAACATTTTGCTTTTCTATCGCACACACAATAGCACGCGATGTTGTGCGTGATTATTCTAGTAGCTGCATGTTTTTCATCCTTTTTCACCAGAATTCTCACTAAGTTTCATTCCTCCATACTTGGCTATTTTTCACTCATTCTTTGGCCTTTCTTCATCAATTTGGCTCATCTTTCGCTCGTTTTCCCCCCAATTCTTTGATTGATTATATGTAATAACAACTTGTCATTCAATTCTAAGAGACACAATCTCTAATATCCACTTTCACTTCCACTATCTTGAACCTTAAACTGACTTAGGAGTTATAGTGTTAACCATGCAAATATCCCTCTTGAGTCCACCATATCGGAGATAACAATATTGATTAACATAACCGTTTAATGATCAATCTCTTTGGTTTAAGAAGCACCATAATCCTAACCTTCGACCCACGATGTCGTATCAATGTAGTGCATTAAAAGCCCAGTTTCACTGTAGTTTTTGCAATCATTACCATTTCTGGTTCTGCAACAAAACAACAACGCTGTCTGTGGGAATCGATCTCTGAATCCTGTAATTACCAGGATTCCGCATTCGATTCTCAGATCTGAGCTTAGAAGAAATATCCGAAAAAAGAAATAAAGGTCTCAAGAAGATGAAATTTTGGATCTACGTCGCTTGGATCCATCAAACTCTGATATGAAGCTGAACAAACGATTTCAACGATTCCAAAACTCTGTGGGTCTGTGTGATCCATTCATCAACTCCAAACCTCTATGGGTCTGTGTGATCCATTGATCAACTCTCAAAAACTAAAGTGCTCATGAACAGACACGGGAAATCACTATTAACGATCCAGTTGGTTATCACTTCAGATACCTCTCCACCGGTGAGATCCTCAACTCCCTCAATGACTTCAAAGTCAGTGAGCGTCATAGACTCCTACCCAAATTTAAAAACACATTGACCCCTGAGACTGACCTTTGATAAGACCATGCCCCGAGTTCATCGACCATCGGCTGGAGAAAGATACCGGCATTTTCCACCAATGATGTGATGAGGGAAAAGTTGGGATCAAGAGGATGCCACTGATTCATAGTTAATGGCTCCTGAGTGACACGAGATAATAGTTAACGTTGGGAGGCAAATAAGTACTGAGGTGTATTGGTGGATAACATAGGATTTCCACTTAATGCACCCAATGCTTGTGCCGACTAGATAATGAATCAAAGGGCTACATAATTATCCAATAGCACGTGTCCCAGATTCTGGCAAGTGGAAGACCTTTTGGTACCCATGCTAGAGTATTGTCCTACACACCCGTTGGATAGGGTTCAAGTTTTTTACAATAAAAGGATGGGAATCACGAAATGAATAATCCCCAGACCTTCCACTTGGAAAAAGCATCTCGAAGATTCTGAAGAGATCTCAAACCAAGCAAACTAGGATACTGCAACTTCGAAAAGAAGACTAAAAAAATACATAACAGAGGTAAGACCCATCACAAGATTTAATTAATATGTTTGCAAATTAATTAAATAATAGTGAAATGATATATATATATATATATATATATATATATATATATATATATATATATATATATATATATATATATATATATATATATATATATATATATATATATATATATATATATATATATATATATATATATATATATATATATATATATATATATATATATATATATATATATATATATATATATATATATATATATATATATATATATATATATATATATATATATATATATATATATATACACACACACACATACAATTTGCTACTATACTCTTGTTGTCTACTTTCTATTTAGTCCTCTCTTTAGGGCACTGAAAATGTGAATGCACGTAGCAGCAATTCGCGGAACAAATGACACAGTTGATGCGCGTCAGTAAAATCTGGGGTGCTATGAAAGACGCTTTTCCCATCCGAATATAACACTTAAAACCTTCCAACACATTACACACATAAACTTAGGGGTGCTGTCGGATACGCTACGAACGCCCGACTACATCAATCAATTCACCACAACACGTCGTGAGCCTTGAGAAGTCAGGGGTGATGTTGGATACGCTTTGAGCACCCGACTATAACAATCAATTTCCCACATCGCCTCGTGCACCTTCACAATCCAGGGGAGTTGTTAGAGACACTTTGCATGTTCGACTACACCAACAAATTCCTCAAGGGTGCTATCAGAGACGCTTTGCACATCCAAATATAACATTCAAATACCCCATGTCAAAGAAATAAATGCTTTCATGTGTAGATAGCGCACCCCTATGGATCTAGCTAATCCGATGATGAGCATGGTGAATCTTGGAGACGTCCATCTCAATCCGAGCTATAGCCTCGGGGCAGGGGTGAGGATCATCTACCTTTGACCGAGTAAGACCTTCTGTGACGTGGAGACAGTTTTAAACATACATGCATCTAGTAGGTTTCATGTCCCTCGTATGTAAGTATAATTCGAAACACCCTTATAAATTACTAGACTTATACATTATCCATGTAAACATGATTAATGCATAGCCACATCTATATGGTATGGCATGAAATACTGGCAAGTATGACGAAGAACACAGATGATCATAATCGATATCATGCTCCACTATTATCAATTCGACAAACAGACACCTCAAACTGCAAAAATCCAATCCTCCAAGCAAGCACATTCCAAACACAACCATGTTATACTACCTTGGCATCCTATCAATGCATTGCATACACCTTTGTGTAACTTGTTTTCGCGCGAAACAACCATACACGACTATGCAAAACACTTAAGGTCATTTACATTTTTTAGCAACTATTATTTATCTCTTTCTACAACAAACAATGATGTAAATTGTAGGATTCTAAAGCAATCCACAGTTACCCCGGATCCAAACCCTCCTCGGATCCCAGCCGTACAATGATGATGGTTCAAAAAGGAACAAAATCATACCAAAAGCATAAACATACAAATGTAAAAACTGAAATACATATAGGAAAATATTGTTTACAAATTGAGGCACAAAGGCCTAAATAATATTACTAGAGTAAATAAAAAGGTAAAGAACAAAACGACGTATAGACATCGGTGCTCGACTCTTCAGATCCAGGACCACTTCTAGAGTCCTTCTTAGAAAAATCTGCCAAAGGTTCCAAGTGATCAGCAGTGATGGGAAGTATGAAACAAAAAAACCAATCCTACTCCAACATCTCATTCCGAACTCCGTGCATGACCTCTACTACCTGTTGGAGAGATTCACAAGTCTTTTGTTGAGCAGAAACCACCATCTCCTCGAGAGCCTTCAAACCATTGACCCAATCATCTTGTTTTTGTAGAAGAGCCTCCTGATTCGCTTCAAATGCTCGACACGCTTCATCCACATCTTTAGAAGACTTCTTGCAGAACTTATCCCCATTAGCCAGGGAGGCCTTTAACCTCTCTATCCGAGCAACCAAAAATTACAGTCGGCCATATCAATCCACCTCTTCCTGCAAAGAGCCGAGAACATCAACATTCATCTAAAGCTCAACCAATTCCTTCTTAGCATCATAATTTTGTTGCTCAAGGACTTCACAGATATCCTTCAACTTCTGTCGTTTCCTTAAAAGCTCATCGTAACCCAGAACGTTATCCTAGCTAGCAGCTACAATAGAAACAAGGGACTCGACCCTGAATAAAGTACGGGAAGCACCTGTAAAAAGAATTTGTCTATCATTCGCAAATAAAACCTATATGAAATCTAGGTCGTCAGCAACCACAATAACACCAAAATCCTCTAGGGTACTAGGTACTAGGTAAGGTAAAATAGTAGGAAGCCAGAAGAAAATAGTCATAGAATCCTACTCACCATCGTATGCCAAGTGAGCCTGTTTGGGAGTACCTCTTTCAATAGGAGTGGACAAACTATCATATCTACCCCTCTTGGCAGGGGAAGGAGAAGGTTAAGGTCCCCAAGTGGATAAATCATCTGTAGCACTAGCTAGCTAACCCATTTTAGGAGTCAGAACTTGGATAGTAATTTCGACTACTTCTAGGGTAGTCACCACAGTAGGAATCCAACCCATTTCATGAGTTAGAACTGGGACAATAGTTTTGACTACCTCTGGGACAATATAAGCAAGGATAGGTTCCACAGGTGTCGGGATGGACAAGCCAACAATAAGGCCCTGATCATTTATGAGGGCCAGAACTTTCCTCAATTGACTCAACTGATTCATGTTATCTGCAAAAACATAAGTTACATGATTAAAAAAAGAGGTACCCAGATCCCCATCCTCGCCAAAGAGCTTATGTGTCTCGGAATGTTTAAAGGAACTAATGATCGCGTGGGTATTTTTTGTCTTTTATTTTACTAAAAAGAAGGTACTTTACTGGGATCAAACCCTCTTCAAATCCGAGTCCTTGATATTAGGCATACAAAACCTCTTTCATTTTCACTTCCTCGTAAGACAGAGGAGTTAGCTCGAAATGATAAGACAGGATATAACAAGGAAATAAGCTCTAGACTAGTATTTATGAAAACCACCTCTGCAAGAATAGGGGCTCCCCATCATAGCCGAAGATGAGAAGAATTTCATATGCGTCTCAGAAGTGACAGGTGTCACCAGTAAGAAGAGCTCTAGAAAGTCCCCCAGTCATAAGTCAAAGACTTAAAGCAACATACTTTGGGACAAAGGGAGATTAATCATTGATATCAAGCATTATCTAGCAAAGTAAGAGCCACATAGAAGAGGTAAAAAAAGAGCCCCAATGAAGGTTTCCAAGATTGGTACTTGACACAAAGCTGGAACACCTCCATGAAGGCCTATGCTTCGAGATGAAGACGCGAGGGGGAAAATTTTAGATGGTTCATCATGACAACCTCAAAGAAATATAAGGGCAACTTTATTCCCAACCGGGTGGAGACACACTCGTATATGGGAACTGAGCAATCATCAAAAAAGTTACATACACTCTCATCCGGTACTACTGGAAATATCGCCTAATCTAAGGAATTGCCAACTGAGATGTTTCTCTAGATGGTGTTCACAATGGAAAGAGTATGACTATTTTAGCAATTATCTAGTGGTACCTACTCGCATTGGTCGACTATATTAATTGAATACCTTTGTAGGGCGACACATCAACTCTATGATAATCATCGGGATTGACCCAGGACACGGTAACTTCCAGCCCTTCACACTCCAGGTGATGAGCAATTTTAGCGTCACTAGGGTCACGACCAGTTGACTCCCGATATCTTTAGACAAAGCGACCAAAACGTTCCCTCCTTTGATGGACATCCTCTATTTACGATTTGTTCAAAATAGGAGGAGGCATCGGTCCCTCGACAAGGTTTTACCCCCGTCGGATGTTACAGGGAAGAAAGATTCCAGAGTACTCATGGAGAGAACTTGATAGGACAAAAATTATCCAGAAGACTCTTCCATCTTTGAATCATCACTCAAGATGACGATTCTTGATTCAAGACCCCTACTGATAGAGGAGAAGGAAGACGATTCAGACTCCATTCCTCTTTTTGAAGAAGAATAAACACTACCCTTAGAAGAACTATCAACGATAATAGGGTAACCACTAATTGGAAAGAAAATGCGATAAAACATAAATAAAAGCTTAAGAGAGGAGAATTTACCTTGAAATAGGAGGGAGAATATGCTAAGACGAGAAAGGGAGATGGAAAATCAAATCTTTATTGATGTAAAATCATGAAAATGCAACGACAATTACTCTAGGAAGTAAGTGCTCTCAGATAAGAGGGAAAAATTGAATAGACAAGAGAAATTCAGTCTACAAGAGGGATACAAACTTTCTTCATGATCTCTTTCCATCTTTATATACGCAAGGGCAATCAAACAGATCAGATCGAAAGTAATAAATAAAGACAAATTGACAGTCATATTTTATCCGGGGAAGATAATTGCACATGGGTGTACTCAAGTACACATATAGTTGTGCCTCGTCACCCCATATCTTTTCAGGTCACACATCAAATAAAAAAATGAATGATTTCAATGATGGGATTACATTTAATGTTTTCATTTGAATCACGCTTTGGTAAAACAAAAGCGGAAAATGCCAGTAGGCACATGGATGGAATTCCTTTAAGGCTGACCACTATTATTGAAAGACTCCCCCAACATCAAACATGGCCAACGAGTCTTAAGGATAATTACTCTGTAACGGTCGACGACCTGAGACCCACTGCTCTCCGTTGGTCAAAGGCCCATTATCTATCCTAATCTGTCGGGTCCAGGGTATAAATACCATCATAAAAGGGTTATAAGGGAAACAATCTCTAATCTCCATGATCACTTCCACTATCTTGAACCATAAACTGAATTGGGCGTTAGAGTGTTAACTATGCAGGTACCCTCCCTTCTGAGTCCACCATATATGAGATAGAAACACAGATTGACAGAAATGCATCAAGATGATCTCTTTGGTTCAAGAAGCACCATGATCGCAACCTCGATGCGCAGTGTCATATCAACGTAGAGCACCGTAATCTTTTTTTCACTGTAGTTTCCACAATCATCACCATTTATGATTCTGCAATGAAAAAATATTATTAAAGATCACATTTACTTTTACCTCTCATAATTTATAACATAACTATTCAAGAAAACTGCTTCTAAAAGTTTAAGTTCAAATAATTAAGGGATAATTAAATGATTGAAAATGATAAAGGTGTAATAAAAAATCACATGCCATGCAATTTACTTAAATTTGATATAATATTTTTTGCTTACTTTGTAGATAGGAAGAATTTATCTTTGTGGGAAACCAACCTCTTCAACCTTAGTACCTTTGTTATAAACTTATGTTAGCCCTAGAAGAGAATGTTAAGGTAATTTGAGTATAGATGACATGAAATCACAATAATAAACTAAATTATATTAACAATAGAATTGACATTTTGATAGGAAGATTACTAGCATTGTAATTGAAGTAATAAAATAAATTCGTCTCCACAAGTATTGCGAATTTAGAACAAGGAGTATTGTGCGATGTAATTAAAAACAATAAACATGATTTTTTCATTATTGTTTGTTCGAAAACATAAGAAATAGTTTTTATGACAATGATGATAAAGGGAGTCGGGTCTTATTATCATAATCCTATATTTTTACTTGATTGATAAAACACACGTTAATAGACATGAAATGACTACAAATTTACACGAAAAAATAACTCTACTACTACACCCAATCCCTTGGCATGAAACTCACTAGTCTAGGCGTCAATTCCTCGCTCTCTGGGGCTAATTGTATCATCAAAATAGGAAATAGAGTGATAACGCCTAAACTTATCATTTATTTGACCTGATTTACGCATGTTTTCCTATTGTTTTTAATTCATTTTTCTACTATTATGCTAGTTATTTACTTTGTTTTAGGAAATTCACTAATCAGGAGCTGTTTACGAAGAAACGAGGAAAAATAGACAAAAAGCAAGGAAATGGAGCAGACAAGCACCTATAGCAACCCCATGGCATTCACCCTAGGGGTGCCATGGGTGGTCCACACACCAAGTAGTGGGATGACCTAGTCATGCCCACTTTGTGAGCATGGCGGTCGCCACCCTTTGGAATTCTCAAACGGTTACAAACCAACAAAGCTTGGTCTCCAAGGAATCATAAATAGTTCCTACTTTTTCTCCACGAAGTTGAAGCAGTTCCTAGGTATTTTCTAGGGTTTTGGACTCCTATAAATACCCTTTTCCACATCATTTTTTTAGGATCCAAACTCTGTGCAAACTTAAGCCCTTATACCGTTGAATTTGTAAAGCGATGTTCTCTTCACATCTGAGAGGTATTGCAGTGTCGATTTAGTCTGTATCAAGTTTGGAGCACCCTTTATTTCAGTGAGAATTTATTTTAGTCGTTTACTTTCTATAGAGACTTACTTTTAACACCGCAGTTTGTATCAGATTCAAGACTCTGTTCAGAGCAGGTTTATTTATTTATTCAGCATTTACCTTTATTTTGCCTTGCCCTTTATTTTCCTTGCCTTATTTAGTCACACTTATTCCCTCCGTCTTTGTTACTTTTCTTTACCCGCAATTATGTTTACTTCCAAAATTAAAACTGTTTACGTTTTGTTTTCCCTAAACATGTCCAACTAATTTACTTTATGTTGAGATGTGAGGAGCGTCAATAGATGAAGATCTACATGTCGTCTCCCTAGGATTACCTTTGTGGGCTGTTTTGGTTTAAATGCAATTTTTCTGAACTTATTTTAATCTGCCTTTACGAAAGTGATGCAGTGAAAATGTTGGGTAAGATCGAAAGCCGTACGACACCGAAGACTAAAATTGGTTGGTCTTTGGTTAACAAACAATGCGAAAGCACTTTATTAACCGATTAGGAAACTTTAACTTTTTTAGAAGTAGGTTTTAAAACCATTTGCGGACGCATTTATAGATTTAGGATCCGATATTTAAGTGAAAGCTAAGTGTCACACCCTAATTTTTAACTCTAAGATCCCACATCCTCTTGCATCATTTTAGGTCAATCATCTTGCATGACTAACTCATTTATCTAGCTTTATTTTGTTTGCTTTTATTCACCTCTGATTTAGGGTTCATTCCAAGGAGGTTAAGAGGTTGATCAACTAAACTTTGGAGAGATCTTCCACCAATCAAGTGCTCATATTTTAAAGAGATTCCTTTCAATCAAAGTTCAAGGAAATATTCCCCCACAAAAGTATTTCAAAGATTCAATGACACCTAACCAAGATTAGGGTTACAAGGTTGTGCAGTTGATCAAACTACTAGTGGCACCAAGGCTAGGGTTTTGACTAGAGACATCTTATGGTTGATTCTTGAGGCAAACTTTGTTTATTTGGATCATTATGCATCTTAAGATTCTTGTATGTATCATGGCTCATTATAAAGTCCCTCAAAGGTTCATGTGGGCAGAAGAATGGTCAAGGTTTTCATCTGGCCAAAGAAAAGTCAACTGTTGGTTCTGAAGAGGTTCAATGCTTGATTTTGGTCATTTAAATCATGAGAGGCCATATTAAGTCATCACAAGTGCCATGTTGAAGCTTAATCAAGAAGAATCAAAGAGCATCATAGAATCAAGAGGTTGCTAAATTAGGGTTTTAGAGGTTTCTAAGTGTAAAATCCCCTCTTTTAGCACCTAAATTCCATGACAAGTTTCGTCATGATACAAGCTCTATTTCATTTTCCCTCAAACATGATAGTTGTTCCATATTCTCCTAGATTTCTTAAGAGTACAATAACTCCTCCATTGGATTTACACATCTCAAGTTATGATGTTTTCAAGTTGGTGTCCCAAAATTGAAAGGACTTAGAATCATCCAAAAGAAACTAACTTCTAAGACAAATTTCACATTGATCCAAGCTTTTCTTCAACTTCCTTCAAACATAAGAGTTCTTCTTCATCCTCTAAGATTTTCAAAAATAGCAATAACTCATCATTTCCATGTGTAGAACTAAAGTTATAAAGTCTTAAAGTTAGGATGATGAAGATGTCCAACTTTTGCAAAGTCAACTTCAAGGGAACTTTACATAGGCTTCCAAGCTTCAAATCAATTTTCTTTCCACATGAACTTCCACATGAACTTCTCATTCCAAGATTTCCATCCATATCAAGAACTTCCTCATTGGATCAAGCAATCTCAAGTTATGGTCCTGCCAAAATGATGTTTCAAAGATGTCAAAGTTCCATAAGTTAGAAATTTTTCTAAGCTACTTTGAACATAGTTATGAACATGTTTTCAATTCAACCTTTCTCATAAATCCAAGTCCTATTTCGCTATTCCATCAACATCAAACTTGTTCACCACATCCCCTACTTGCATTTGAGCCAAAAACCTCATCAATTGGTGTAATATTCATGAATATATAATGCTTCAAAGTAGGTAAGGTGAAGAAATCAAGTTGCACTCATATGTTTGTTTTCTTGGAAAAACCTTAACATGATCATGCATCAACCTCTCAATTTCATTTTCATGTGAATATATGGCTCAAAAACTTCACCAAAACTTTGCTCCAAATGGCTAAACAAACCTACATCCCTCATGTACCAATTTGTAAAGTTTTTGCCAAAAATGGGAAAGAAGGAAAACTTGCATTACAAGAATATCCCACTTTCTGATTCTCTCATTCCACTCATAATAACAATCAACAACACCATCGCCATGTGCCATTTATATTATATGTATCATCCACCATCCATTTCCGTTTTTCACAAAATCACTAACCACCCTTTTTAACCACAATAATATATCTTTAGCCATACAAAACCTTAGTGTAAAGTCACAAAACACTAAAGAGAGTCACCACCTTCATTTTGGATCAGAAATCAGAACCTAAATCTCTCTCTCTCTCTCTCTCTCTCTCTCTCTTCCAAAAAAAAATTCTCTCCTCGAATCTCCACATTTCAACAGTTTTTGGATCTCTCTTGGTTCCTTTCTTCATCCATAAACCCTCAAAAATAAAAATTAAGAGTTTGTGTAGGCTTTTGAACAAGGATCAGAAGCTAAAGAATGCTCCATTTTTGATAATCTTCTTCAACTCAGTTCTCTCACTCCACACGTTCAATATGTTTATTTCTTAAATTTTTGATATTCTGTAGTATCATAGAAGGTGTTTGAATGTTGGTTGTTTTGTTTGGTGGAAGTTACATATTGTGTTCTTGACTTTCGTGCACAGTTTTAAAGGTCTTAGAGGTTTCAAACTTGAAAAATAATGTGAGAAATGAAATCTACATGAAAAACTAGGTGGGATAGGGTCTTCATTTGCGTGTCATAACATGGTTTCCAGAACTCCGACGAGTTTATGCCGGAGAAGATGACCGGAGTAAAGCTTCGGCGTCTAGGGTTTTAGCTTAGGTGGAGTCAGGCTAACTCCTTGGACCGCCTCACGTGGTTTTGATGTGGGTCAGCGTGCATTGCCACCTATTTAAGTGAAACAGTGCATTTCACGTTTTTTTGTTTTGCCATTCTGATTTTGTTTTCAAGCTGGGTTGGGCTTAGCATACTTGCTACTGGAACCACCCCTTTCTAGCCCATTAGTGCTTATTGAACTGAATCCAGTTCATTTCGAGTTTTAGTTTTACACCCCCAAACTCTTCCCTTTTTATTATTTAATTATTTTCCTTCTATTTTCTTTTTTAATTTATTTTACTAATTCCAAACACTACTAAAATCCCAAAAAATATGTTTTACACTCTCTAATGTCTTATTTGTTTTATCACATTTTTATTTTATTTTTAAAAATTATATTTCTATTTTTATTTTGTTTATTTTAAAAAGAGTGTTTCCTAAAGTACCCTTAGATTAGGGTTTTGTGTTTTGATACCTTAAACACCTTTTGCTTGAGCCATTATATTGCAATGTTGGGTACATAATGTGATGATGTTTGGGTATACTTTCTGGCCTTTGGTGATGCTATTTGGATTGACTTTCATTTGACTTTTGTGACCCTCGATTTATGCTCGACTTGTTAAGTGCCTTAGCTTGTTGGTTACTTTTATGCATGTTCTTGTGCTTTGCTTTTATCCACCTTTTACAACCATACACTTGAGTGTCTGAGAATGAGTTTGAGCTTTTAGTTGGAATTAATTTGGTCATTTTCCTATTTTTGAATGTTATATCAAGTTGATGAGGTTTTGACAATGGTTTTGTGCATACTTTGACCTAATCTTTGATCTTTATTCTTGCATGATTCCATTTAATGTTTGATGACTTTAAATTTCTTGAAAACCATGTTGGAACTTCTTTTCTCCTTTTATTCATTATGTATGGATTGACTTTTGAACCCTTTTATTTGTATATGAATTTGTGGATCCTTTTGAGGTTGATATTAAAATGATGCATGCCTAGTTCCAAACCTTTTGATCACTTGTGCTTGATTGAATTTTTACATGCTTTTGAATATGATTATATTCTACCTTAGCTTGATTGTGGTGTTTATTTCACCATCATTTGTTCCTTTTCCCATTTCTTGGTTGAATTCCTAAGGTGATGATGTATTGAGTTTGCTCTTTTGGTGCTTGACCTAGTTTCTCAAGATGCTCTCTTGTATTACCTTAATGGATGTTGTTGAGTCCTTACATGTTTGATTTGACTTGGTTTTAATTTTTTATTTCATGTTATGTTGGTCATTGTATGATCTCTTCTCTTTCTTTTCTTCACATGAATCATCTTTGTTCCTTTATGAGTGGTTTGAGTGGTGTTTGCCTAACGTTTTTGAGCATGATGCTTGTTGATTTGGTTTGATACTTTGGAATTGAATGTGATATGATACATTTGAGTATGATTTTGAATTTAATGATATAGTATGCCTTGCTTGACCATTTGTGCTTTGTGCTTTGCTTGAACACTCCCTTTTCTTTAAGGATGGCCTTGATGTATGCTTACTTAGCCTTGATGCATGTTTAGATTTAATCCTTGTTGTTTCTCTTGTGTATTCATGACTGGATGTTTAATTTGATGTTCATAATTATTTTGCTTCCCTTACTTGGTTTCTAACCCTAATTTTACATGATTAATCTTTTGAAGCGTGTTTTGCATGGGTTATGTTTTAGAAATTGCATGAGTATTGGTGATGCATGTCTTATATGGTTTTGTTTCTCTTCTAATCTTTCATATGAGTTGAACATGATGTGATGTAGCTACTTCCCCTCTTTGTTCTCATTTCATCTTTTCCCATCTTCCTTGGTCACTTTGACATGTGATGTTTGTTTTTGGGTTCTCTACTCTTATATGCTTTGCATACTTGTTTTATCTGTGCTTAATATGATGCATGCTTATCCATGATGTGATGCTTTGCTTTACAAGTTGATTGGATATTATATTACTTATCTCACATGTTGATATTCATCACCTATCTTTGGCTTTGACACTTAATGCTTTCATCTATCTTTCTCTGATATCTTGGTTGCCTCTGCTTGAGTTCAAGGGAAGGACTTTTTGTTGACTATATTGTCATGTGCATGGCATCTCTTGCATTTCCCTCTTCTTTTTCTCACTTATTTTCTTGATCCTTTATTCCCCTTTAGGTTAATTACCTTAGTCAACACTTAGACCTTTTCCCTTTAGACTAACACTTAGTCTATATCCTTAAGCTAGTCCTCTTAGGATTGTTACAACTTTAGATAACTTATAATTAGGCTCTCTTCTTCTCCAATTAGAGATTTAGACATGAGTCATCCATAGTTGAGATGTAATTCTCCTACCCCATGACATAGTTGAGAAAGATGTTGATTCTTTTCCACTTGAGAGAGGCATGTGGCATACTCGTTGATTCTATATTCGAGTTGGAGCCATTCTCTTAATGTGAGGCAAAGATCCATCTTTCACATGTTTGTGGTGGTTTAAGTTAAGTATTCTCCTTAAGATGACAACTTGTCTCTTCTCTTAAAACCAACCAACAAACTTTGTTTACCCTTAGTGAGGGGAATTATGAATGCTCTGATTCTTTTAGTCAAGATACGTAGGCACAAGATGCGATGTCTTGGCGAGCATGCTTATGAATAACACCTTAAGTCTTCCTTTTTCCCTTTTCCCCTTAGCAAACATATAACATATAACATAATAAAACAAGAGGTTCATGTAGAGTACTACAGATACTTAGGATTCTAGCACTTTCCCTAGGTATAACCAGCCCCCGAACCTTAGATTCTCTTTATTGCTTTGTTTGGCATTGCATGTTTATGGGTTATTCGTTCTTTTTCCCTTCCCTTGGATAAATTAAAGATTGGTGGTGAATTAAGATTTGTGAAGCCTAGATAACTCAATATCTATGGTCTCCGATTCTCATTGCGACAGAAATGGAGACCTCACTGGGGACAAATTCCCCTATGAGGGTTATGCTCACCTTGTTTTATATGTGTTATTTGTTTTATATCTGTGTACTTGTATATTTGTCATATCTATATATTTGTATATCTGTATCTGCTTGGATTTTTCTGTATGAAGGGTTGTTAAATTGTGTGGTGAGACAAGTCCTAACCCGGACTTGAGTGCACCTATGATAAGAAGGTGGTATATTCAATGAGGCTTATAAGGAGTTGATTCCCGACCAAGCTGACTTGAGGAATCACCACTCAACTGAGGCTCTCTTGGGAGTTTATTGAACGAGTATTCATGAAAACATTGCTACTTTCGACCTAGGAGCCCGTGATATTGAGGACCCTTAGTTACCTCTAACCCTACTTTGGCCTTCTTAGTACATAGTGTGGTGACTATGAGAGAGTAGTCCCAAAATAGTTGATACGCGATACTACACTCAAAAGAGGTTCTCTTGAGAATATTGTTAATTACTGAGTAATTAGTAAGTTGATAATATCCGAAAGATGGGCTGATGACTTTGGGACCTTTGTAGAACCCGTTGTGCAGGTACAAATGAACCCATAGTACACATCATTTGGGATGGGTAGACCATGGCTCCATGCTCGTGATATTTGAACCTAAGCCCTCGTTTATATGCATGCATATATGTGAATACGTGAATCTGTGTATACCTGTGTTTATGCATACATTCATCATGTCTTTCATAAGCATCATCTTCATGAAGTTTCATGGAACTTAGAGCTTTTTGTTTGCAAACATCATAGAATTACCATGGATTGTGAAAAGAGGAAGACTTTGAAGTACACTTTCAAGAATATTAAGCTGGATGACCTAAGGAGGTTAGGAACTTTGGTTGTAGATCAAGAAAGGTTCAAGAACAAGTATGGGAAGCTGTTATCATTGTTGAAGACTAAGGTGGATAATGTACTCCTCTCCATACTACTTCAATTCTATGATCCAGTCTATCACTGCTTTACTTTCCCTGATTATCAGCTTGTGCCCACATTAGAAGAATATTCTTATCTGGTTGGTTTGCCTATCCTCGATGGGTCTCCTTTTCCTGTCTTAGAGAAAGACCCTAAAGAGCAAGATATTTCCAAGGCTACACACTTGAGATTATCTGACATTCAAGCCAACATGACTACTAAAGGTGGAGTCTTTGAATTAACCACATATTTTTTGATAGGGAGAGCTCAGTATTATGTTGATCATCTGAGCATGGATGCATTTAAGGATACTCTTGCCCTACTTATCTATGGTGTATTTATTTTTCCCAGTTTTGAATAATTCGTTGATATCAATGCCATTAATATTTCCTCGAAGAAGAATCCAATGCCTACTTTGTTAGCAGATGCTTATCACACTGTTCATCTGAGGAACTTTCATAATGGGGGAATGATTACATGTTGTGTGCCATTATTGTACAAGTGGTTTATTTCTGACTTGCCCAAGTGTAGCTCTTTTTGGGATCTTAAGAGTGGTTCATGGTGGTCACAAAAGATTATGGCTCTTACTCACTCCTGTCGCTACTCGAAAAATGCATCGGACAACGACGGGGAGGCGAAAAAGAAAGACAGAAGAGTCGCCACCGGACTTTATTTATCCCATGAGGAGAAAGGAAAATATCGAGAAAACCTTAAGAAAGATGTTCAGAGATTAGTCAAATGTGGGATTTTGTCCTTCAAGGACACAAATCCAAATGCGAAAGCCAATCCTCTCCCATCACATGGAGCTGCCAATGTTAATATGGTGTAGGGTTGTCCTGGGAAATATGATGTTTTCAATATTAGGTACATCCGATAATCGTTGGTGAGGATGCATGGAGGACTGACTAGGATGGTATTATTTAACCATGAAAGACATGATTATGCTACTTGTAGTGTTTGTTATATTAATTCCCAAGGATGATGTTTGGTAAGAAGTGATATTCATGATCTGTTGGACCAAAGGGTCATTACTGTCACCTATGACAGAGATCCTGTTGAGATAGATGAGGATGAAGAAGTTTTTGTAATTGTGCCTCAATTTAAGGAATTGGAACGAATTGAGTTCACTTATGACATCTGATGCGTCCGCAAGTGCACGGGAATATCGAAGTAATATAAAAGATTGTCGAACCCATAGAGACCAATGTCAACCTACTGTTATCTATTGTTGCAATTTAAAGCTAAGGCTAATAATGACTTGGTTTAAATGGAATTAAAACAAAAACTAAAGTGGAACTTAGAAAATATATCAATAAGGAGAGGTCGAAATTTGGATTATGTGTACCTCAGGGACTCTATAAATTATAAGCACTAATTGTAATTAACTATGTTCCGTAGGAAATATAAATTTAAAGACTCTGTCTCACACTCTCGTGCTATTGACTAAAGCCACACTCTCTAACCACAAGATTTTACTCTTGCTCGCCCGTTTTAATGAGAAAGCGTATTTTGAAAATTAATTAGATCCTAATGGATACCTAAAGTGCTCTTGATTTTTTAGGATCGATGACTAGATTCTACTATCCGATTCAGTCCTTACACTCTCGCGCTATCGAAACGAACCTTAATATGATTTTCACTCCCGTGACAAAACATTATGACATACAATTGGAAACTAAAACCAACACATAATTTATTATTGTTTCGCGCCTATTATTTTCTACCAAGTCCTGTCGGTAACGACGGTCCTTATACGCCGACCTCAAGATGATTTAGCAAAACATGGTTGTGGAAATCAATAAACAATTTTGGGTTTTTGAATTAACTAAAGACATAGTAAGTGGTTTAAAATGAATTAAAGCAGCGATTGAAGAAAAAAGGTAAAAGTTTAAAATGATAACAATGACAGAAAGATAAAGCGTAAATGTAAATTGTAGAAAATAAAAGCAAGAAAATAAATGCGATGAATGTAAATGAACCATAAATAAAAACTAAAATTAAATTGAAGGCAAGACTGATCCAAACATTATATAGATTGTAGGCCTAAACACTAATGGTAGAGTAGTTTCTCGATGTAAGAATACTACCCCTTTTACAATTGTGATTTTTGCCTAATACTACGAACAGTGCTTCAACACACAAAACTTGGATGCCAAAATTTGAGAATCTCAGGTCTATTTTTGGGAGGAATTTCCTTTAATAACTTCCATATAGCATGTATGAGTCATGGAGGAAATGGGAGTAACCTCCAAAGTAGTGTTGTAGTGGGCAGTTACTTTCATGTTTTTGAACTGAATGACAACCACCATTAGCTTTAATTTGATGATCATGTAGATTGGGTACATGGAGAACGCCATTAGGGCCATGGAGAACACCATGTACCAGAAAATGACCTATTCTGCACTTTTTCTTCATTTCTTTTATCTTTTCCCAGTTTTCTTGCACATACGCTCTTATTTGACAAATACTTAAAATAGAAACATAACACGACATAATAATACGAAAAACAAGTAAAGCGACATAAAATTGCATGAGAATCGAGTCAAAATAAATGATATAATTTCACGTTATCAACACCCCCACACTTAAACCATTGCTTGTCCTCAAGAAATAAACCGACATGGTAAAAAAAGAAATAAGCACGATTTGAAACATAGGCATAAAGAGACTCTAATCATACGTGGCTGCTAGGCTAATGTTAGATCGATAGGTACTAAGTATCAATATCAAGGATACTGTAACGACACAATTTATAAAACTCCCTCTTTATGTAAAACAACCCGAGTCATGCCATTATAACTCAACCTATAAATCTTGCTCTCTTTCACCCTATTCCGTTCTAGTGCAATCATATTAATCCCGTTATCCATACACATACGTGGTAAGTAAACCTATTAGTGACTATGATTTCATTGTTATTTCATTTTTCTTAAAAAATATGCTTAAGCATCAATTGAACTTAAAGAATTTGTACCATTGGGATAAGTGGTCGGGTGAGGACCACCTAACTTAGAAGGAACATATCTTATCATTCTCTTTTTTATTTATTTTTAATTTCTGATTTTGAACTAGAGATCATACACTTATTTGCATCGGTTTCTTACTGAGTGTGTGTTTAGGATGATCTTGTCTGTCTAAATAAACTACTTAGGGATTACTTTGAAAATTGAACTTAAGGTTTCAGAATAAATGGTACTCAAATTGATTTTGCATATTTAGGGGGTTTAGGGTGTCAGGACGATGTCATCTTTATCGAAATTTTCCCAAGTCTGCCTAACACAGCCAAAATTTAAAACAACCTATATACTTTCAGAGTGTCGTGCCATGAATCGAAAAAAAATTTGTTAGAGGTTTAAATTTTTTTTAGAATTTCGGGGAAATTGAATAACAAGTGAAAACTACGCACATAAAGACTCAACATCACATGCAAAGACTCGACAAAACATTAAAAATAAATAGAATTCCTAAAAGCATGAAATAAACTAGAAAATGATAAACCTAACTAGAAAGTGGTAAAATCAAAGCGGTAAAGTTTCTCCCCCATATTTAAACCAAACATTATCCTCAATGTTTTGATAAAAGGTGGAAAAAGAAAAGAGAGAACCTGTATGAAAGCTACTGTGTGCCAAATCTTCTCTGATCCTTCCCTTATTGTCGCTGTCTTTACTGACCACTTCTACTTCGTCGTCTGGCATTTTGAGATACCTTCGTTTGTGTAATTCTCGAACCAGCTCATCATATTTCCTGCTTCCAAAGGAAGTACCAGCAAAACTTTTTACAAAAATATGGTGCGGTGTGTGCAGGTGGAACTTGGTCATGCAAAGAATGAGGAAGAGGTAAGTTACATACGGGAGAGACGTGCTCTCTCCTATCATACTCATCGTCGGTGTCACCACTAGCAGCGACATTTGTAGGAATGTCCGTGGGTACCAACTCATCTCCAAGATTGTAATCTAGAAAATTCTCGCCAAGATGTGGCCGAGATTTGACAAGCGGTACATTTCCTTATTTTTTGCATATTCAAACAAACAAATATAGAAATTTAAAATAAAAACCTAGTGGGTTGCCTCCCACGCAACGCTTTGTTTAACGTCAATAGCTCGATGGCTAAGGAGTGCAAGCACTCACGGTGGTTCTCTCGAGAATGATTCATCGATCGAACTTTTAATAGTCTTAGGTTTCCATGGCCACTTATCAAGCCATCTCTCATATCCCTCACCTTTTCTTTTCTTCCTTCTGTATGGTGGTTCATTCTTTTGAACTTGTGGTGGTGGTTCTAGATCTATCCTGAGTATCAATTTTTTAAATTTGGGCTTAGTTATTTCATCCACCACCTCAAAGGCTAACCTTACCCTCTTAACATTAATGATATCCCTAGTTTCATGGTCCTCAACCTTTCTCTTTTTATGCAGGATCTCAAACAAAGGTACATCGGTGTGGATATTTTCCAATACCTCCACATACATTTTGGATTGGGAGTCTACCTTAGCTTCCACAAAATTTTGCAGGAAAGGAATCGGTGGGATATAGGGAGGAGTAGAAACAATAGGTGCTTCCTTCTCTACCTCTTCGACAACCTCCCTTTTGGGTGGTGTTGGTGGATTTTTCTTAATATCTACACTTTTCTCACTAGAAATCTCCTCAACTTCATTATCACTCTCCCTAGGATTTTCTATTTGTTCTTCACTAATGGTTGTTACAATATCCACATGTCTCTTAGGGGAATGTCCTATAGGTGTCTGTGCAAGTAGGGAGATTTAAGTCTGCAATGCTTCGTTGTGAGTCGCGAGAGACTCGACTACAGTGTTCATCTGCCTAAGGTTTTCATTAATTTGGAGATGTTGTTTTCTAAACTCTTCATTTTGGAGAGTTTGTGCTTCCAAAAAGCGCCGCATTATATTCCTCCATTCGTATTTCGAGTTTGGATTTGTGGAAATCTTGTGGTTCCTCAAAATACTGGGAGTGGTAATCATAGAGGAAATTTGGGTGAGAGTGAGTTAGCGTCGCATTGAAATCCTCCATTAATATTTCGAGGTCGGATTTAAGAGATTCTTGCGGTTCCTCAAAATGTTGGGAGTCGTAATTGTAGAGGAAATCTGGGTGATAAATAGTAATTAATATAAGAGTGCCTTAGTCTATACTGTGCAACAACAAAATCACAATAATGATTGTTGGTCCGACAATAGCGCCAAAAACTTGATGCGTCTGCAAGTGCACGGAAATATTGAAGTAATATAAAAGATTGTCGAACCCACAGAGACCAATGTCAATCTACTGTTATCTATTGTTGCAATGTAAAGCTAAGGCTAATAATGACTTGGTTTAAATGGAATTAAAACAAAAACTAAAGTGGAACTAAAAAAATATACCAACAAGGAGAGGTCGAAATATGGATTTTGTGTACCTCAGGGACTCTGTAAATTATTGGCACTAATTGTAATTTACTACGTTCCGTAGGAAATATCAATTTAAAGACTCTGTCTCAAGCTCTCGTGCTATTGACTAAAGCCACACTCCTTAACCATAAGATTTTGGTCTCGCTCAATTGTTTTAATTAGAAAGCATTTTTTGAAAATTAATTAGATCCTAATGGATACCTAAAGCGCTCTTGCTTTTTTTAGGATCGATGACTAGTTTCCACTAGCCGGTTCAATCCTCACACTCTCGTGCTATCAGCTCGAACCTTAGCATGATTTTCACTATCCTGACAAAATATTATGACATACAATTGGAAACTAAAAACAAAACAAAATTTATTATTGTTTCGCTCCTATTATTTTCTACCGGGTTTTGTCGGTAACGCCGATCCTCATACGCCGGTCTCAAGACAATTTAGCCAAACATGGTCGTGGAAATAAATAAACAATTTTGGGTTTTTGAATTGACTAAAGACATAATAAGTGGTTTAAAATAAATTAAAGCAAACGATTGAAGAAAAAGGGTAAAAGCTTGAAATGATAACAATGGCAGAAAGATAAAGCGTAAATGTAAATTGCAGAAAATAAAAGTAGGAAAATAAATGCGATGAATGTAAATGAACCTGAAATAAAAACTGAAATTAAATGGAAGGCAAGATTGATCCAAATTTTACATAGATTATAGGCCTAAACACTTGATAACTCGATTTAGTATCGGGATTTTTGGCTCATTATGTGTATTTTTGTCCGTGTTTTATCGAGTCTTTATTATTATTCTGTCGCACTTTTACTTCGTTTTTGTTGTTTTCAGGAATCAGTGAAAATCATGGAAGAATCAGGAAATCAAAGCCTTTGGAGAAGATCTGCATATAAAAGTAGCAGATTTTAGTGATTCTGCTGCAAAAAATGCATTCGCCATCACTTATTAGTTACCTTCAGCATTGAAGCAAGCATGGCGCTTGCCATGGCCCTTACAGTGATCGTCGTACAGTCGCAACACCAATTTCTAATTCTGAAGCAGTTTTAGAGCAGTTGTCAACAGTTCTACTTCCTTCCATTACTTCGTTTCGAATTCCTCTTTGTTGTAACTGATTGTTGGCCTATAAACATAAGGTCTTTAGGTAGTTTTTTTGGAGAGAATTCGACTGCGGAAGCGCTGGTGTTTTTCAGTTTGAATTCTAGGCATTCTTAGACAGTTTTAGAAGCAGTAATTATTCACATCGAGGAATTACTGCAACTTTGTATTTTCCATTGTGTACCAAATATTTTGAAGTTAATCGAAGCTCACTGCCATTTTCTTTCAATTGTCAATTTCTATAGGTTTTTTTAATATTTTTATTTTACTTCGATTTGTACTGTTATTACTAATTCTGCCTTAAATTGTTTTAGTATGTTAGTTGAATTAAATGCTTGTTTTAGTATCTTAAAAGTAATGATGATTATGTTTGGATTAATCCTGTTGAGTCCGTCGTTGAGGACCGCTGTTACCGGCGAGACTCGGTAGTGAACTTAGTGCGAAATTGTGGTTTTTAATCCGTTTCGGTTGTAGTTTCTAGCTGTAATTTAGGTAGCTTTGTCGCGAGAGCGAGAAGTTGTTTACCATTGCTTTGTCACGAGAGTGAGAAGCATATTAAGGTTTGAGCCGAGATTCGCGAGAGCATGAGGAGCGAGCCAGATAGTAGAAACTAGGCGTCCTGTCTAAAAATAGCAAGACCGCTTTAGACGTCGTTTAGGATATTTTAGACTTCCAAAAAGTGTTCTTAATTACCGAGCGAGCGAGAGCAAAATCTTAGGGTTAAGCAAAGCGGCTTTTGTAGAAATCACGAGAGCGCGAGGCGGAGCCTTTGAGTCAGTGTATCCTACAAAATAGGCACCTGACTGTAATTAGTACATGTTTCGTACAAGTCCCTTAGGTGCGCAGAGATCTCCTGTCAGACTTGTTTTATCATTTAGTTCCGTTTCTAGTAATTCAGCCCCATTTCTATTTTCGATCTGTTGTTAACCATTAGCCTTAGCTTTGCATAGCAACCATAGACGCAATAGTTTGATTATTTGTCCCTGTGGGTTCGACAATCTTTTTAAGACTACACGATCAACTGTATGCTCGCAGATTAATCCGTCAAGTATCAGACGACCGCGATCAAGTTTTTGGCGCCATTGCCGGGGACTAGATTTAATCAATATTGTGAATCTTTTGTCGCGCACTATTAACTAAGGCATAATTTTATTTTTATTTTCTTTCTAATTATCGATTGTATGCCAAGCACTCACTCTCAAGGCGAAGAGTTAGAGCAGCCAATTGATGAAGTCGAGCGTTATCTTAATTTAAGATGCCGAATAAACGAATTCCAAATTGAATATAACCTTCCAGATCCTATCGTGCTTTACTTAGATTCAGAGACCAAAATCGAGCCAACACAAACCATGGCCCAAGCACCTCAAACCCGTCCTTTGAAGGATTTCGCTGTCCCATCACAAGATGAACCTCACAATAACATTGTTTCCCCAACAATCAATCGAAACGATTTCGAGTTGAAACCATCGCTGTTGCAAGCCGTTTAACATAACCAATTCTCAGGAAGCCTAGTGGAAGACCCGAACTTAAATTTATCCATTTTTGTGCAATACGCTGACATTGTAAAAGCAAATGGTGTTAGTCCTGAAGCGATTAGACTACGTCTTTTCCCTTTTTATTTAAGAGATAGAGCTAGAGCTTGGCTCCAGTCTCTGCCATCAAATTCCGTTACAACGTGGGACGAATTGAAAAGAGTCTTCTTAACCCGTTACTTTCCACCAAGCAAAACAACTATCCTAAGAGCGCAAATTAATGGTTTTAAGCAAAAAGACAATGAATCTCTTTTCGATGCTTGGAAAAGATACAAGGACCTGATGAGGCTTTGCCCATATCATGGGCTCTAACAGTGACTGATAATCCATACCTTTTACAATGGGCTGTTGTACAACACCAAAATATGGCTCATACGAAGAACTCGTTACTTTCCACCAAGCAAAACAACTACCCTTAATGGAAAAACCATACGAAGAAGCCGTTGAACTCATAGAGAATATGGCTCATAATCACTTCCAGTGGGGAGGAGAACGTGCTTCTCTGGAAAATCCAACTCCGAAAAGCGGAATGTACGAAATCAATGCCATAGACCGTATAAATGCTAAAGTTGACGCGTTGACTCAAAAGATTGAAAGCTTAACCATAACACTACTAGCAGCCACCGTGGCCACTGTTACACCAAGCTGCGAGTTATGTGGAACCCCTGGACATACAAATTCCGAATGTCAGTTATTGGCTAGTATCCCTACCGACCAAGCAAACTATGCTCAAGGAAACCCGTACTCGAACACTTATAATCCTGGCTGGAGAAATCACCCGAATTTTTCATATAATAATAACAATGCCTTGCATCCACCAAGCCCAGTACCTGTTATTCCACCTGGTTATCTTAAAGGAGCACCTTTTTCTCCACAAGTGTCCAGAAAGTCAAATCTAGAAATTATGATGGAAAACTTTATGAAGGCTCAAGTTCAGCAAAAGAAAGAATTTGCAAATCAAAACGCTCATACTAGCAAATTGATGAAACAAATGACGAGTAACCTTAATGTTATGGCTACTCATAACAAAATGTTAGAAACTCAAATTTCTCAAGTAGCCCAACAACAGCCAATAATAGCAGCCCCGACTGGAGCATTTCCTGGCCAACCACAACCAAACCCGAAAAGACATGCAAATGCCGTGACATTGTGAAGCGGAACAGAGTATGACGGAACGATTGATCCGAGACTCAAAAACCCATCCATGCACCAAAATCCTAAGCAAGGAACTAAGAAGGTGAATGAACCAAAAAATAATGAAAACAATGATAAAGATGAGGAGGCCATAGAGAAAGAAACACCATACGTGCCCCCTCCGCCTTATAAACCACCTGTACCTTACCCTCAAAGATTAGCGAAAACCAAAAACGAAGGATAATTCAAGAAATTCATAGAACTTCTGAAACAATTGAATATCACCATACCATCCACATAAGCTATTACACAAATGCCTTCGTATGTCAAATTTCTCAAGGAGATCCTGTCAAATAAGAAAAGACTCGAGGATAACGCAACTGTTATGCTCACTACCGAGTGTAGCGCTATAATCCAAAATAACATGCCCCCTAAGTTAAAAGACCCAGGGAATTTTTCGATACCCTGTGTAATAGAAAAACACGTCATAGACAATGGTCTATGCAACTTAATAGCCAGTGTTAGTTTGATGTTGTTGTCCATATACAAGAAACTTAATTTTGGCGAATTGAGACCAACAAAGATGTCTCTTCAACTAGCTGACCCCTCAGTCAAATATCCCGTAGGTATGCTAGAAAATGTCCAGGTTCACATATGTTAATTCTACATTCCCATAGATTTTGTGATAATGGACATAAAAGAGGACTCCAATATACCCATTATTTTGGGAAGGCCATTTTTAGCCACAGTCGGAGCTATAATTGATGATAAAAAGGGAAAGCTAACTTTTGAAGTTGGTGAAGAGAAAATTGAATTTATCTTAGCTCAGTTTCTAAGAGCTCCAGATATTAATGATACATGTTCCTTGTTAGATGTTATCAATGAATGTGTGAAAGAAATGGAGATGCAACCATTCGAATACTGAGAGGCGCTTAAAATTCCAGCACTTCCTATATTCGAAGACGATGATTGGAAAACACTATTCGTAGATGACAGTCTAAAAGAATGTCTTGCACTAACACCCGATCCAATGCCAAGCCCAAACAAACCTACTATAGAACTTAAGATATTATCCAAAAATCTAAGGTATAAATTCCTAGACACCAAGCTCGAGAGACCAGTGGTAGTCAATGCTGACTTAGGACAATAGAAATTGAAAAGCTGCTACATGTATTAAGGAAGTATCCGACATCGTTGGGATACAATATCTCAGATCTAAAAGGTGTAAGACCATTCCTATGCATGCACCGTATTATGTTGGAAGAAGAGAGTAAAGCCTCTAGAGAACACCAGAGAAGAATAAATCTCATCATAAGCAATGCAGTCAAACAAGAAGTGAAAAAGCTATTGGAAGCAGGAATCATATACCCGATATCAGACATCAACTGGGTCAACCCAGTACATGTCGTACCTAAGAAGGGAGGTGTTACTGTAATTAGTAATGAGAAAGGAGAAACCATTGCAAAGTGAGTTCTCACTAGATGGAGGATGTGCATAGACTATAGAAAGATGAATAAGGCCACTTATAAAGACCATTTTCCTTTACCCTTTATCGATCAAATGCTTGAACGATTGGCAAAACACTCCTATTTTTTCTATTTAGATGGATACTCAGGATTTTTCCAAATTCCTATTCATCCCGATGACTAAGAAAATACTACTTTTATCTGTCCTTATGGTACTTTCTCCTATCGACGCATTCCGTTTGGATTATGCAATACGCCAGCAACCTTCCAGAGATGTATGATGTCAATCTTTACTGACTTTATAGATAATATAATGGAAGTATTTATGGACGACTTCTCTATATGTGGGCAAGACTTCGAAGGGTGTTTATCAAACTCGAAGTTAGTACTGGAGAGATGCGTTAAAGTTAATCTTGTATTGAACTGGGAAAAATGTAATTTCATGGTCCGAGAAGGAATTATGTTAGGACATGTTATATCTGATTGAGGAATCGAAGTTGACAAGGCAAAAATAGAAATCATAGAGAACCTTCAACCTCTGAAGACTGTTAGAGAAATTCGAATTTTTCTTGGACACGCCAGATTGTACCGACGGTTTATTAAAGATTTCTCTAAAATCACCAAATTGCTAACTGGCCTGCTGATGAAAGATGCAAAATTCATATTCGATGAGGATTGTTTGAAAGCGTTTAAACTCCTGAAAAATGCTCTAATCACATCACCAATCATGCAACCTCCTAATTGGAATGAGCCATTTGAGATAATGTGTGATGCTAGCAATTTTGCCGTTGGCGCTGTCCTAGGACAAAGGAAAGATAGAAAGCTTCATGCTATTTATTATACTAGTAGAAATTTAGATAGCACACAAATGAACTACGCAACCACAAAAAAGGAACTTTTAGCTGTTGTGTTCACTTTAGGCAAATTCTGTTCCTATCTGGTAGGAGCAAACATAATTTCCTATACTGACCACACTGCGATTAGGTACCTTTTGAGCAAAAAAGACGCTAAACCAAGACTTCTGAGATGGATCCTACTTCTACAAGAGTTCGATTTGGAAATTAAAGATAAGAAAGGAACTGAAAATATAGTAGCAGGCCACATCTCTAGGATTGAAAACCAAGAACCCGAACAAGTCCCTATCAATGATGACTTCCCTTATGATAGGTTGATAGCCCAGTTGGAGAATAATAATGAAATACCAGAATACTTTCCAGACTTTTATGAAGCGAATTCTAGTGAATCTGTAGAATCAATCTGTGTTAAAACCATGTTGCCTTGGTATGCTGACTTTGTCAACTACTTAGCTACAGGCGTCCTTCCACCAGACTTGACCTACCAACAAAATAAGAAATTCTTCCATGATCTTAAACATTATTACTGGGATGAGCCCTTATTTTTCAAGAGAGGCGCTGATGGTATTTTCCGTCGTTGTGTCCCTGAATCGGAAATTAACAAAATTATATCTCATTGCCATGCTGCACCTTATGTAGGGCATGCAAGCACTTCGAAGACGTGTGCTAAAATCCTTCAGTCGGGTCTATTATGGCCCAACTTATGGAAAGATGTCCACATAGTTGTATTGAACTATGATCAATGCCAACACACTGGTAATATTTCGAGACGCGATGAGATGTCACAGAAAGGCATCCTGGAAGTGGAAGTCTTTGATGTGTGGGGTATAGATTTCATGGGCCCCTTTTCTTCTTCTTTTGGTAAGAAGTACATACTTGTCGTAGTCGATTATCTGTCAAAATGGATTGAGACAATAGCTTCTCCCACTAACGATGCGCGAGTAGTTGTCAAGCTGTTCAAAAATATAATTTTTCCCAGACTCGGTGTGCTGTGAATCATAATAAGTGATGAAGGATCCCACTTTATCTCGAATGTCTTTGGGAAACTGTTACTTAAATATGGAGTCAGGCACTGAGTAGCAACACCTTATCACCCTGAAACGAGTGGACAAGTTGAAGTCTTAAACAGAGAGATCAAACGGATACTTGAGAAAGCCGTTGCAACGTCTAGGAAAGATTGGTCTACCAAATTTCACGAAGCTCTTTGGGCATACCGAACCGCGTACAAGACTCCTATTGGAACCCCTCCATTCAAACTAGTTTATGGTAAATCTTGTCACCTGCCTGTAGAATTAGAGCACAAAGCCTATTAGGAAATTAAAACCCTGAATATGAACTACACAACCGCAGGAGGGAAAAGAGTACTAGATATCAAAGAACTGGAAGAACTTAGACTCGATGCCTATGAAAATTCCCGAATTTACAAAGAAAGAACCAAAAAGTGGCATGACAAAAGAATCTTGAGATGAGAGTTTAACGAGGGAGACATAGTTCTTCTTTTTGACTCCCGACTTAAATTGTTTCTAGGCAAAATACATTCTCGATGGTCTGGACCCTTTACGTCTTGAGAGTTTACCAAAGCAGAGCTGTCAAAATTAAAGGAAAGTCGAACGAAACATTTGTAGTGAATGGACAAAGACTTAAGCATTATCATAATGTAGAGAACATAGACTTATGTGTAAGCTACAAATTAGAAGAGCTACTCGCTCTTCCACCTGGATAGTATGCCGAACCGTTGTCGAGCTCCCGACAATAAATGAAGCGCTATATGGGAGGCACCCCATAGTTAGTAGTTTAGATTCTTTTATATGTCTTGTTTCCTTTAACTCTTAGTTTATGTTTACCGTAATGCATATCTTTTTAATTATTTTTATCATTACAACTGTTAGTATTATTGTTATCGTTACTGTTGTTGTTTTCTTTATTACTAGTTTAGCAATTTTTTTAAATTTCTAATAGAGTTATATTTGTTTTCTTTTTTATTTTAGGATAGCATAATTTAGGATTACCTTTTTCCTATTTTTAGGATATGGAGCCAACTGTTGACATGGAAGTTGTATTTAGGAACGATGCACAGAGGCGTCGCTTCGATGCCTTAGCTCTCAGAGACATGGCTCTGCCTATTTACCCTGATGGCCTGACTCTGACTGTTCTTGGACTCAGAGATTCTGTTATGTATTTTCTCAATCATTTGGGTTGGGAAAATTTTGCTGTGGTAAGGAGATTTAACCCATACCGTAGGCTCACACTTGAGTTCCTCAGTTCACTCTACCATGATCCTGCCCGAGGGTATGGAATCAGGCGAGGTCTGGCTACATTTATAGTATTTGGTAAAAAATACCGTTACACACATCATGAGGTAGCTGAACTTCTAGGATTTCCTAGTGGACCTGATACCTTCACCGTCACACCCGACGATGCCTTTACCTAGATGGATATTGACTATTTTTGGGGAACAATAATAGGTGACTATCATCTAGAGCCCAATACCATGTTTTTCGAGAGCATCCATAACTCTGCTCTCCGGTACTTCCATAAAATTCTGGCCCATACACTTTTCACCAAGGAAGAAAACATCACAGTTGTATCCAAAGATGAGCTTCTCATCATGTTTTGTGCTACGTAGGGAAGGCTTGTGAATGTCGGTGCATACATACTTGCTAACTTAACCAAGATCAATCGAGAACTTAACACCGCCTTACTTTCAGGAGGCCTTGTAACAATGATAGTTGATGCCATTGAACTTAGATACCACCTGAACCAAATTCGTCTTTTTGGATCCATATGTCCCATGAGCATCACCTTCTATTTTAACCGCATAATCATGGCTAACCTTGGTCCGATTGAATTTGAGTACCTCATTGATAACAAAGTGGTTCTAACTTCACACTACCCAATCATGAGAAATCAAATGTTCATAACCGAGCCAATTGGCTCTATGACATGGAAGAAGAGAATGAATCACCTATACCACCGGGAAGCCCACAGTCGTATGATAACTATGTTAATCCAACCCCATATGCCACATCTTGTGTTGCTGAGCCATTACCCTTTCACCCTCCAGCAGACCTTGCTTCAGATATCCTTGCTCTCCAGAATGAAGTTGACTTCCTCAGAGGTGAAATCACTTTGCTGCGAGGCGTCTTTCATGGTTTCATGGACGTTGTCAATGAGCAGTTCGACCAGCTTTTTCAGCAAGTGTTCTCACTGAAGCGTCACAGGGACTGATGTCATCCTTCTTTGATGTTTTTTTTTGTTTCTTTCGCATTTTGTAATTTTCATTCAATATTTTACTTCTTGTTATTTTTTAATTCCGTAACACTCTGTGTATAGTCGGTGTAATACCCCAAATTTTACCCTCATATTAGTCGATTCATGACGCATGACATTTCATTTTTGCATCATCTAACTACTAACGGGTTACGTAGTCTGTTTGGTTTTGTAGGAATCACGTCTCGTACACTCTAGCCGGTGAAGGGCGAAATTGTCATTTTACACATTATTTGCTGACAGTTTGTGAAGCTGAGTCGCCGCCAGGATATTATTGAGCAATTAGAGCCTCCACTTCCGCGTTCCTTATTTGCTTTTAAGATGAACATAAATTCACGTTAATTTTGACATCGGGATTTTTGAGATACGCCATCGCCCACGCATCCCCATCCGAAGGTGTAGTTATCATATTTATTGCTGGAACATGTTATTGTCTTCTTTAAATTATTCAAGCCTGGAACAACTGCAGTTTCCAGTGTTACTTTAGTTTTCAAATCGTACACTACTTATTCAAGTACATGTATTGAAAAAGATAAACATCAAATCATTGCACTTGAGCGTCAATCATTTTTAAAGTTTTTCCTTTCATTACTGTGTTCATCGAAATGTACAAGAGGACGTGAATTTAAGTCTGAAGTTCAATTTGTCACTATTGGATGTACAAACTATTGAGCATGATAACTAGGCATTTGGTGACCGTGTAAGATCCTTGATAAAAAGCCATAATCCGTTTTTGAAAAAAAGAAAGTCGAAGCTGGTTGAAGGTTATTTGATATTCTTCACAAACGTTGGTCAAAGCTGGATTGACTTTTTGAATTACAAGAGTAAATGAAGCTAATTACAAATTGTCTGGCATTGTGTGTTGCATTTTACAAAATAAAAGAAGTTTCTAATGAGCAGCAATTTCTCTTTATGGACCAACGGGTCCCTACGTTACTTCTCGTCTACGGGACACCCCATCTTGCTCCTAGCACCAACTTTCTTTGCACCTCAGCTCCCTTTGTGATATCGTGATACGGCTTGTTGTTGGCTTACGGAGAATTGCCCTGAGAGCACTAGTTGTTGTTGATAATCCAATCTAAAAAAGGTTCTCCATCGTAGTATAACCGGCTACAACACCAACTCCTCTTGCTGCATAATTACTTTCCAGACATAATCTCAACACAGACCGCGAACCGAAACCTGCCACAATAAATGGAGATCAGAATCAGAGGCTACAGGATGTTATGCTCACTACTGTCCAGAACTAGAATGTAAGAATGGCAAAGTTTTCCTCGGTAATACGAGCAATCACAAACAAATTCTCATGCCAAATATAATTCCAAAGCAGTATCGTTGTTATAAAAATTGATGGTCGAATCAACGGAGTTGTTTAAATATAGACGGTGCCTCATTGACGTTTCCTCGCAATTTCCCAACTTAAGGCTTTGCTGCTGAGCCCGTATCTTGCTTTATGGACGATACATGCAATACTTGTTGAATTTTTACATGAGCTTGTTATAATGTTGTTGAGGTTCACGCCGAGACCGGTATCATTGCCGCCATATTGTTAGAGCCGCCACCGTCCTCTAAACGACAATATTTGGCCTGCAAAATTTGAGTACAACGTTAAAGCGCTATGACCACATGATAAGGTCTCAAACACCAATAGAGAACCACATCAATAAATTTCCATATCGGAAAAGCAGGTTGAAACCGCGTGTTGTAAAAACAGAAACACAATCGAATGCAAGGAAGAAGAAGCGAGCAATGTACGCCATCATGCCCTTACTCACCTGAGGTTTTGAGTTTGCTCCATCAATAATAACCAGGGGATCTTCATGATTTTCCTCCCGACAGTATCAACAACATAAAACCTTGAGGACTCTGTTGAAAAGATATTGTCACAATCATTATTTCAGCATCAAGAATCTCAAATGAGGAAGAAATAGAAGGTGGTCGAAGGGTTACGCGGATTTGTTCATACCTTTTCAACCCCAACAGCATGTTGTTCGGTAGGCCATCTATCCCCTATGTATGAGTTAAAGTAATGCGTCAATAACACTACAGGAAATTAGAACTTGGCATGAATTAATCAGTAAGCGCAACAAAGGAATTCGACATGAGTCACAAAGCCAGGAAGTGTCGAAGTCGAAATAATTGCGAAAATGGTGAATAGGGAATTACCAGCAGGATCAAACAGAGGCAGAGAAAAACGCAAGCAGCCCTATTCCTAAGCCACAAAATTCGCCGCAATAAATCGTCCCAGGTTTCTGCTCCAAACAAAGTCAAATCAAACTCCTGAAAAACAGCAACAAACCTATCGTGAAAATCATAACAGCAAAGCGAATCCAGGCACAACAAGGTTTCAATATAAAGGGATCCGAAAACCCTAAACGAGGGGAGGAGACGGCGAGCGAGGTTCAGAGAAATCCAAGAGATTTTCATCATCATCATCATCCTCGTCGCGTTCAAGAAAGGAGATCAGAATCTAAAACAAACAAAAAAACCTTAAAGACGGAGGCGACGGTGGCTCAGTAGATCTGCTAACAGACTATCATCCTCGCCGGGAAGAGGAATCCATTCTCGTCATCCATCAACAAGTACCATCCGCGGTGGCCGTGGATCAGTGGGAACTTCACCACCACCGACAAATAATTTAGCCCACGATCTCACTATTTGAAACGAAAAAGGGGTAAGTGTATGATGTTAATGACAGTCGGGTTTTGATTTGTGTTTGTTTCAAGATACGAGGACATGCCAGCGGAAAGGGAGCTTCATCGAGTGCCGTCAACGGCAGCCATGGCGGCGGAGGAAGAAGAGGGAAATGGGTACGAAAGCCCTAATGAAGACGACACGAGCCCCCTCCCCTGTTATCTGTTATTTTCCGTTTGTTTTGTTATTTATTTTTCTATTTGTTTTGTTAATTACCAATTAATTGATGTTAGTAGTTTTAATTAGGTGTCATTGGCTGTTAATTAGTTTTAATTAGGTGTCATTGGCTGTTAATTGTTTTAATTAGGAGTCAATAGCCCTAGTTTCAACCATTTCAAAACCTTAATTAGCTTAGGTATCCCGCCGTGGACGAAAATACCCTTTACCCTAGCTTTAGGTCAAAGAGTCGCCGTACTCTGTTTTAGGGTTTCCCGCCGTGGAATCCCTAATTTAACCCTAATTTAAATTAACAAATTCAACATAGAAATAAGAGTTTCAAAGACTCCACGTAAGCGTGTCTTTAAGAAATGCTTACTCCCCATTGAAACCTTGACCATAGTCAAGACGTTTCTAACCTCCTTTTCAAGGGGAACTACGATTACGCTGATTTCATTCCCTATCCAGGATACGTAGGCACAAGATGCAACGTCTTGCCGAGTAAACTTAGGACTAACCCTTAGGTCTTTTAGGTCACTCTATCCCTTAGCTCAGTATATACTTAAAACAAATAATAAAAATAAAAAGCATACAATAAACAAAAGGTTCCTGTAGAGTACTACAGAAGTTTAGGTTGCTAGTACCTTCCCTAAGCTTAACCAACCCCTTACCTAGGTCTCTCCCCGCATTGTGTTTACGATGCAAAAATAGGTTTTCCCTCTTTTGACCTTTTCCTTCGGATAAATCAAAGAGCGGTTGTGAATCAAGAATTGTGATTCAAACTAATTAATAGTTTGATATCCTATTTCCACCACAACAGAAAATGGCGACTTCACTGGGGATATGATACTTTTAAGGGTTATCCCTATTTTGTTTATTGTACGATATTTTCCATTATTTATTCTCTTGTAAATATTATTATTGTGCCTTGCTTGGGGGGTACCCCGTTATTGTGAGATAAGTCCTACACCCGGACTTGAGTGACCTTATTATAGGATGGGGATATATTCGATGAGGCTTATAGGGAGTTGAATCCCGACCAAGTTGACTCGAGAATCACCGCTCAGTTGAGACCCTTTCGAAAATGGTTCGGTTGAACGAGTAATCGTGAAAACTTTTTCCATGGTCGATTGGAGTCTGTGATACTGGGGACCGTAGTACCTTAACACCACTTTGGCCTTATCTAGGACATAGTGCGGGAACTATGAGGGAGTAATTCCAAAATGGTTGCTATGCGATACTACACTCAAAAGAGGTTCTCTTGAGAATATTATCAACCACCGAGTCAATTGGGAAATTGATAATATCCGAAAGATGGACTGATGACTTTGGGCACTTCTTTAGAACCTTGTTCTGCAGGTACAATTAACCCTATACTACATACCTTTCTGGGATGGGTAGACCTTGACTTCCGCTCACATACCTTTAACCTAGGACTTTGTGTGTTTATGTGCATTACATACATAAAACATTACATTGCATTATATCTCATGGAATTCAAACGTTATTTATGAACATCGCAGGATACCATGGATTATAATAAGAGAAAAACTTTGAAATATTCTTTTAAGAATTTTAAGTTGGATGACCTAAGGAAGCTAGGAACGTTAGTTGAAGATGAAGGAGGGTTCAAGGACAAGTATGGAAGGTTGTTGTCCTTATTGAGAATCGAAGTTAAGGATGGGCTTCTTTCTACGTTACTACAGTTCTATGATCCGGATTACCATTGTTTCACGTTCCCAGATTATCAGCTATTACGTTCTTTAGAAGAGTATTCTCAGTTGGTGGGGCTACCTATTTTGGATAAGTCTCCGTTCCCTTTCTTAGAGGAGGACCCTAAAGAGGAAGACATTGCTAAAGCCATAGGCTTAAAAGTGTCCGACATCAAAGGCAATATGATCGCCAAAGGCAGAACTGTGGGGTTACCTACGCATTTCTTAATGAAGAAAGCCCAATATTATGCCGATCATTTAAGCATGCCTACCTTTGAGACGATCCTTGCTCTACTTATCTATGGAATGCTACTCTTCCCAGGTTTTGAAGGATTCGTTGACATTAACGCCATCAAAATATTCATGAAGAACAATCCCATACCAACCTTATTGGGTAATACTTATCACTCCATACATCTCCGGAATTTTCATGGTGGAGGAATGATCACCTATTGTGTGATTTTATTATACAAGTGGTTTATTTCGCACTTGCCCAGGTCCTTTTTAAGTCTTGACAAGGGATTTTGGTCACCAAGGGTCATGGTGTTGACACACTCGGACATTGTTTGGTATAATCAGGTGTATGATGGAATACTAATTATTGACGGCTGTGGAGACTTTGCCAACGTACCTTTACTTGGTTTTAATGGAGGAATTAGCTACAATCCAGTCCTAGCTCTCCGACAAATAGGTTATCCATTGAAGGAACCACCTAAAAGTGTCTAGGTGGAGAAAATCTTTTTCAAGGACAATAAAGAACTTCAAGACCAGATTGTTTCTTCCTGGCGTCATTTGCATAAGAAAGGTAAAGCAAGTCTAGGAAAGCTGAATTGTGTGTCCATGGAACCTTATCTTCGTTGGGTCCGAGAAAGAGCCATCAAGCTGAAGATGCCTTATCCTCTCCAAGAGCCTCTACCTCCGAGAGAAGAACCTATTCAGTACTTCATGTCCGAAGCGGAAACATTGAAGATCAAATTGAAGAAAGCTCAGCATGAAGCAGAAACATGGAAGGACAAATACCATGTGATGGTCCGCGAGTACGACGAACTTCAGAAATAGCTTCAGTCAAGGAATGAAGAGATACTCTCCTATAAGAAGATAAGACTCTACGAAGATTTATTTTCCTCCGATTCTCCGCCTAACCGTCAAAGTCATGAATAGTGCTTCCTTAGGGCTTTCTAGAATTTTAGTTGGTTATTTTTAGTGAGACTTTTCTTTTAAGAATATTATTTGTAATCCATTTTTCAATCAATAAAATTTTTCGTTATCCCGCAATGCTCATAAATACTTGAATTCCATGAAATCATGTCATTTGCATTTCGCATCATGTCTTTGCATTACCTGTGTCTCTCTGCTTCTCATACTCGGTTGTCTCGCCTTCCAGTTTCGTCATCCTGAGTCGATACAACATTAGAGCTCAAGCTCGAAGAAGGATGGAAGAACACGCTCAAGAGATGGATCGCGTTAACAACGAGCTAGCAGACCTTCGAGGGAATGTTGGAACAATTATGGAATTGCTCCTGGTTATCAATGCAAAGATGGATACTCAGACTACTGTGGTTTCTGAAATTAACGCTACTGCTGCCGTAGACCCTCCGGTTGTTTCTATTGAGAATCCATTTCCTTATGGTCTTCTGCAGAGTTTCATACATTCTCCTGTTGTTACGTCAGCTCACCAAGCTATTCCTATGGCCGCATCAGTTCATCAAGCTGTTCCTGTTATACAGAATGTACAACAAACTGTGCCTTTGGTTTTCGAGCCTCACAAGGTGGTCCCTACTTTCACACAAGCTAACGTCCGCACTCACGTGCAGCCTTATCTTAATGAGCCTGTTTATGAAATCCTGGATGATTATGATGGAGGATACCAACCACGTGATAAGCTTCGCGAGGAAGTTGTTACTATTGATAAAAGATTGAGAAAGATGGAAGGAGACCAGATCTTTGGTGCTGCTGCTAGAGATATCTGTTTGGTTTCCGGTCTGGTTATTCCGCCAAAGTTCAAGACCCCGAATTTTGACTGCTATGAAGGGACTACTTGTCCGAAAAGCCATTTGATAATGTACTACCGCAAGATGGCTGCTCACGTGGAAAATGATAAGTTGACGATCCACTATTTTCAAGACATTCTGAAAGGTGCCTCTTCGAAGTGGTATTTAACATTAGACCAGTCTCGCATCAAGTCTTTTCAGGATTTGTCCGATGCTTTTATTAAGCACTATAAGTACAATATGGATCTAGCTCCCGACAGGAGACAACTGTTGAGTATGACACAGAAAAGTTCTGAGACCTTTAAGGAATATGCCCAGCGATGGAAGGAAATTGCTTCCCAGGTGGAACCTCCGTTGACCGACAAGGAATTAGCAGATTAGTTTGTTGACACGGTTCGTCCTGAGTTCTATGAAAGGATGGTGGGTAGTTTTCGCTACGCGAAAAATGACACAGAGTCGCCACCGAATTTTATTTATCCCACGGAGGGAAAGGGAAATAGCGATAAAACCTTTGGGGAAGGAGCATGGTCATCGCAACCAAGTCTTAGGGTTTGGGAGTCGGTTATGCGAGGGGAAGGTATTAGCACCCCCTCGCATCCATCGTACTCGATGGGAACCTCCTAGGTTATTTCGCGCGAATGGGTGTTTTATTCTAAAAGTTTGCTTGCTTACGGAAAAGAGGGGTTGGTTTATTTATTTTAATGCTCGTCAAGGATTGTGGCCCTTCTGCCTACGTATCCTCACTTAAAAGAAGTGAAGAATCAGAGCTCCGTAGTTCGGAGGCTTATGAAATAGTTGTTTGTTGATTGATTTTATACCTTGAAAAAGGGTTTTCGATTGATGCCCTAAGGCGAAAATAGGTTTGATAAGTTGATGTTATTTTTAAGTTTCTTAAGAGAAATTGTTCTTGATTAGGATTATACACAGAAGACTTTGGATAGAAACGAATGTTTCGAATAACCAAGTCGAGCGCCTTGTATCCAAAACATTCGGAACGAGTGTAGGAGGACTCCATTCTCATTCCTTTTCCAACACTTTAAAGTTCGTGGTGCATAATTCTAATCGTTTATGTTATTGTGTTTTGGATTTTTATGAGAAAAGAGAACCACTTGAAGTTGGATCAAGGTTTATTGTTTGTAAAAGTATTTGAGGTGATATGAACAAGGTCGATGGCGGACGCACGAGGCGGCCGACTTACAAGGGTTGAAAATGGCTCGATAAAATCGAGAGTTTGTTTTTGAAAATGGTTTTTGGAATCAAGAGTCATTAAGGACAATAGCAATATTCGCACTAAAATCATACAACATATGGGATTAGTCGGCTAAAAAAAATCGAGACATGCAATAAAAACGGAAAAAAAAAATTTTGGAGGTAAAATATCGAAAAAAGTAGCAAAACAGTGGTGTAACACGGGTGGCCGTGTTGTGTGACACGGCCCGTGTCATAGGGTGCATGCAATGTGGGTTTTGGAGCGTGACAGAGGTGCAACACGGGTGACCGTGCTGTGTGACACGGCCCGTGTTGTAAAGTCTGGGTAAAAAATGATTTTTAGGGCAAACAGAGCTGCAACACGGGTGGCCGTGTTGTGTGACACGACCCGTGTTGTGAGGCTAGGGGTTTTTGGACGTTGAAATCTCAAACAGAGGGGTAACACGGGTGGCCGTGTTGTGTGACACGGCCCGTGTTGCGTGACACGGGTGGCCGTGTTGTGTGACACGGCCCGTGTCAGGCTACCAGAGTGAAAAAACCTAACTTTTCTATGTTTTTCTTTCGTTTTTGTGGTTTCTTAAGAACGGTTCCTTGGTCCCTTTGGAACCTTTACATGATATGTACAGTTCAACACATAAAAGAGTAAACAAAATGAGTATGAGAGCAAAGAAATAAAAAGAGAAAAGTTTGAGGAAATGGATACCCAAGAGTTTCTTCTTCTTGCAAGTTCTCCTTGGTTTTGCTTTACTACTCACTCTATGTTGTGAAGGTTCTGCTCTTTAGTGGTTCTCTTGGTTCTATCTCACCCTCTCTTTTCTAGTTTGCAAAGCTTCCTATTTTTCTGGTTTTTTAGGGTATTGTTTGCTCTCTCTATTTTCTGGTTTTGCAAGTGTGTAGAATGGATGAATGTGTAGTGAATGAATGTTCAATCCTCTTCTTTTCAGCCCCCCCTCTTATCTCTCCACTCTAGGGTTTTCACTCCTTCCCACACTTCAGATTTTTCATGGGGCAATGTTTCTTACCACCTTTCCTTATGTCACTCTCTTTCTTTCCATTTCCATGCAAGGTGCTATGCTGCATTTTCTGCACTACTTTCCTATGCTATTTTTCTGCACCACCTTGTACCTTGCACCCATTTTGTTGGCTTGTGCTTGGACAACTCCTCTTGGTCAATGCTACCAATTCTTAACAACATTTTGAAAATTCTGATGTGTAGAAGCATTATCACATGTTATGCCTTTGGTCTTGTGACATGTAGATTTTGTGACATGAGGAAATTTGTCACTTTTGCATGGGACTATTTTGCTTATGATTAACATGCATAATCTTGGTCTTAAAACAATCCAATGTTGATTTAATCCTTACATATTTATTGGATGTTTGTAAGCATAAGGTGGACTTGGTGTGGCATGAATTTGATTAGAAGCTTGAATGAAGATTAGAAATAAATTCTAATCATTACTTAGAGTTGGATATATTGTAACAAATGACATTCTTGTAATGTCATAAAGTTTCTCTTGGTAATATTCTTGCCTCTAATCTTGAATGATGGATTTCCCTAGAACCATTATGCTTGAAATGGATGAAGTCTTGAATTATGGACTTGCATATCCTAACATTTTGTCAAGTAACTTCTCTTTGAAGAAATCTATAAGAATAGACTTTCCAATTTAGATCAAACCTTAAATGATGAACCTTTCCTTCCATGTAGTCCAAGATAGACAAGTTATCTCATGGAAAATGACAAATCGACCCAATCCGTACCCACATGCTTGATATGCAATAAAATGATGTATGATATGGCGAATGTAGGGTATAAAGGCTAAAGGCGAAAATGAGGGTGTGACAGTAGTGTAACCACGAATTTCGCTGATATTGTTGCTGTTGGAGTAAAGGTTGAAATGGCTATGAAGAGTGGAAAAATGTCTGGTGGTTCTAGCAGTACGAGTTCGAAAGACCAAGCCAAGAAGACTTCCGTCAATACTCAGAAAAAGAAGGAAGGAGAGACCCATGTTGTGTCTTCAGATAGGAGAAGGAATAGGCAGTATCAATATCTGCCACAGTATGCCCAACCCCAGGGTTAGCCGGTTCAGTATGCACCACCTCCGTATGTAGCCGCTGTCGCACCATCTTTTAGTCAACAGGTTCCTCAAGCCCCTGCTTACCAGCCTATGCCGCAGGCTCCTGGGCATCCGTCTTCGGTTTATCAACAACCTCCTCCTAACTACCAGCAATCGTCCGACGCTCAGGCAAATCAACAATCGAGGAATCAGGCACCTCGCCAAAATGCTCCAAGGAGATTATACAAGACTTGTCTGCTGATTCCAATGACGTTCACCGAGTTGTATCCTTACTTAGTGCAACGAGGTTTGGTCACTACTCGAGCTTTGGGACCGCCTCCGAATGCTTTGCCAACCAACTATAACGCCGCCGCTCATTGTTTATTTCATGAGGGTGCGCCAGGTCACGATTTAGAGAACTGTTATGCTTTAAAAAACTTTGTGAGGGATCTGATGGAAAAGAAGATTTTGTCGTTCAATGATCCTCCGCCCAATGTCAAAAGTAACTCCTTGCCTGACCATGGGGCTGTTAACGCCATTGATACTTTGCCTAAAGAGAATTTTATCCTGGATGTAGCCCAGATCAAGACTCCGCTCAAGGCGTTCCATTCAAAGCTGTTTGAAGCAGGCCTGGTATCGGTTTCCCACGTTGGTTGTACGAGCTGTGAAGGGTGTGATAAAGGTTGTGCTATGGTTCGGAAAGACGTCCAGAGCTTGATTGATGAAGGTTTTCTACAAGTAGTTAACAAGGCGAAAGAAGTAACCGCGATTGAGCCTACCTTCAACTTGCCCGAACCAAGGGGTAGGATGCCCATGTTTAATCTGCCAGCACCAAATTCTGTCATGCCAATGTTCAGTATACCGACTCCTATCACTCCAACAGTGGACCAGCCTAAACCTTTGATTATCCAAAAGCCAAGTCCTTTTCCATTCAGTGATCCCAAAACAGTACCTTGGAATTATGATGTAACCGCGATTGACAAAGAATCTGGGAAGGTCATTCCAAGAGAAGAATTGAAGGTTGATAGTGAGAGTGTGACTAATATAGTCGGGGCAAGCAGGATGACCCGCAGTGGTCGCGTGTACACTCCCCGTTTTGATGAGGCTCCACCTAAAGAAACAACTGCTAATACTGCTGGGCCTTCCAGAGATAAAAATAAGGAGGTTGTTACCAATGAGGGGGACGCTGAATTCTTGAGGATAATTCGAAAGAGTGATTATAAAGTTGTGGACCAGCTTCACCAGACTCCCTCCAAAATTTCTGTCTTATCATTGTTACTGAATTCACCTGCTCATAGAGCTGCTTTGCAGAAAGTATTGGCGCAAGCTCATGTCGCTCAAGATATTACTACCGGTCAGTTTGATAGCGTGATCGCCAATATTACCGCCTGTAATACTCCCAGCTTTAGCAATGAAGAGCTACCTAAAGAGGGTCCAAATCACAACCGTGCTTTGCATATATCCGTGAAGTGTCAGGAAGATAATTTAGCAAGAGTACTTATGGATACCGGTTCATCCTTGAACGTACTACCCAATAGAGTTCTTAGCAAGTTGGCCTATAAAGAGACTATGGTGAAGCCTACTTCATTGATTGTCAAGGCTTTTGATGGTTCTCGTAGAGCTGTGATTGGAGAGGTGGAACTTCCAATTTTGATTGGTCCGCATGTTTTCAATATCATTTTCCAAGTCATGGATATCAATCCCAATTATAGTTGTTTGTTTGGAAGACCTTGGATCCACGCCGCTGGGGCAGTGACTTCTACCTTGCACCAAAAGATGAAGTTTGTAGTTGATGGTAAGCTGGTTATTATACATGGTGAGGAGGATTTAATGGTTAGCAACTTATCGTCGTTCCGGTATATTGAGGCTGATGAAGACGCTTTGGAAACTTCATTTCAAGCACTCGAAATTGCTAATGCTGTTTTAGTGGAAGTCGAAGAAATTGCAAGAGTCCAGAGTAATCCATCTTTTGCATCTTTGAAGAGTACCAGATCAACGATCGATAGGGGCATTCCTGAAGGTTGGGGAGAAGTAATCAATATCAAGACCAAGACTGACCGCTATGGGTTGGGTTACAAACCAACTCCTGAGGAAGTTTCCGCATCTGTCAAAGGGCGTCCGAAGGTTTTTCAAGAAGTGTTTGTCAGCAGAGGTTTTCAAGTTAATGCCATCAGCAACAGTGATGGAGATGAAGACCAGAGCAGTCTAGTGTTCAAGAGTGATGCAGCTTTGAGCAACTGGGAGGCTATAGAGATTCCAGTCATTTTTCCATTGTCAAAGTAATTTAATTTTTCATATGTGTTTTCAAATCCATAGCTCTGCCCAAGGCTGTTGGATCGCTTTGTAGGGCCACCTTTCATTTCAAACAATTATTAATAAATGCATTTTGTTCCTGTTCCATCTTGTTTCATTAGCATTTTTTCGTTTTCACCTTTTAAAATGAAATTGGCAATTTTTCTCAAAAAACTACAAACTAAAAGCATTTTCATTTTCTCTCGCATTGTCATTGAACATTTAATAAAAATAAGCCTTTCAACATGCAGTGACATTACAACCCTTGTTGAATCCGATGACTCTATCGTCTCTCCTGATTGGGATTCACCCATTTACCAAGCTGAAGATGAGGGTGAAGAAGATTTCGAGGTACCCGCGGAATTGAAGAGATTGGTTGAGTACGAGTACACAGAGCTTCAACCACACAAGGAGCAGGTAGATTTGATTAATCTTGGCATAGATGAAGAAAAGAAAGAGGTCAAGATTGGTGCAGTACTTGGGGCAGAGGTCAAGCAGAGATTGGTCAAACTGTTGAAGGATTATGTTGACGTATTTGCATGGTCGTATCAAGATATGTCTGGTTTAGACACAGATATTGTAGTTCACAAGTTACCACTTAAGCCAGAATGTCCGCCTGTCAAGAAGAAACTTCGAAGAACGAGACCTGACATGGCTTTGAAGATTCGAGATGAGGTTAAGAAACAGTTGGATGCAGGTTTTCTTGCGGTTGCAAACTATCCTGATTGGGTTGCCAACATTGTTCCCGTGCCCAAAAAGGATGGTAAGGTCAGAATGTGTGTGGATTACAGGGATCTGAACAAGGCTAGTCCAAAAGACGATTTCTCTTTGCCGCATATTAACACACTTGTCGACAATACATCTAGCTTTGCAGTTTTCTCATTCATGGATGGTTTCTCCGGTTTTAATCAGATCAAGATGGATCCTGCCGACAGAGAAAAGACTACATTCATCACTCCTTGGGGAACCTTTTGTTACAAAGTTATGCCCTTCGGTTTGAAGAACGCAGGGGCAACCTATCAACGTGCTATGACAACTCTCTTTCATCACATGATGCACAAAGAAATTGAAGTGTATGTGGATGATATGATTGCCAAATCTCATGACGAGGAGGAGCATTTTATTCATCTGTTGAAACTGTTCGAATGACTCCGAAAATATCAGTTGAAACTAAATCCTGCTAAGTGTACTTTTGGTGTCAGATCTGGAAAGCTACTTGGTTTCATCGTCAGCCAACGAGGAATCAAGGTAGACCCTGATAAAGTCCGAGCCATTCAAGACATGCCGGCTCCGCAGACCGAAACCTAAGTCAGAGGCTTTCTGGGACGTTTGAACTACATCTCCAGGTTTATATCTAACCTGACTGCTACTTGTGAGCCGGTATTCAAGTTGCTTTGCAAAGGTCAGACTGTTGATTAGAATCCTGATTGTCAGCGTGCATTTGAAAAGATTAAAGATTATTTGCAAGAGCTTCCTATCTTGATCCCTCCTGTTCCTGGAAGACCGTTATTCATGTACCTCACTGTTCTGGAGAGTCTATGGGTTGTGTACTTGGGCAACACGATGAGACCGGACGAAAGGAACACGCAATATACTATCTAAGCAAGAAGTTTACTGATTGTGAGAACCGATACTCACTTTTGGAGAAGACTTGTTGTGCGCTAGCATGGGCTGCTAGACGTCTCAAGCAATATATGATGTGTCATAATACCTGGTTGATTTCAAAGATGGATCCAATAAAGTACATTTTCGAAAAGCCTGCTCAGACAGGGAGACTGGCTCGTTGGCACATGTTGTTATCAGAATATGACATCCAGTATGTACCTCAGAAAGCTATCAAAGGAAGTATCTTGTCAGATTATCTTGCATACCAACCAGTCGAAGATTATGAGCCTCTTAAGTTTGACTTTCCAGACGAAGACATTATGTGGGTAAATGATTTCAAAGAGCCAGAGCCAGAACCCAAGGATGGTCCCGAACCGGGTCTCTGGTGGAAGATGATGTTTGATGGTTCCTCCAATTACAGTGGACATGGCATAGGCACCGTTTTGATGAATCCAAAAGGTGGATATACCCCATTTACAGCAAGGTTAGAGTTTGAATGCACGAACAATGTCGTCAAATATGAAGCATGCATCCTTGGCCTTGAAGCAGCTATTGATCTCCGGATCAAACTTCTTGAAGTAAGCAGAGATTCAGCGTTGGTTATCTATCAAGTGAAAGGTGAATGGGAAACCAAGAATGAGAAGCTGGTCCCTTACAAAGCCTACATTGTGGAGTTGATTAAGTACTTCGATGAGATCAAGTTCGAACATATTCCAAGGACTGAGAATCATATTGCTGACGCCTTAGCCATGCTAGCATCTATGTGGAAGGTCAAATTTGTCAATGAAGCGCCACTCATTCGAATCGAGCATAGAAGGGAACCCGCCCACTGTTTGTTGATTGAAGAAGATGAAATTGATGAAAAGCCTTAGTTTCATGATATCAAGAATTATTTGCTCAAGCAAGAGTATCCAGCAGATGCTTCTTATCTTGACAAAAGGACATTGAGAATACTGGCATCTAAGTTCTTCATCAGCAACGACGTACTATACAAACGAAACCACGACATGGTTCTGCTTAGGTGTGTGGATAGACGTGAAGCAGACATGTTACTCCAGGAGATTCATGAAGGGACGTTCGGAACTCAAGCCAACGGTTATGCCATGTCCAAGAAACTCTTGAGGGCTGGATATTACTGGTTAGCTATGGAATCCGACTGCATCCGATACGCTAGGAAATGTCACAAGTGCCAGATTTATGCCGACAAAATGCATGTAACTCCGGCACCGTTGAACGTTTTGACTTCACCGTGGCCTTTCTCAATGTGGGGCATTGACATGATTGGGGCAATTGAGCCGAAAGCTTCTAATGGTCACCGGTTCATTCTAGTTGCTATCGATTACTTCACCAAATGGGTAGAAGTCGCGTCTTATGCCAATGTGACCAAGCAAGTTGTTGCTCGATTCCTCAGGAGAGAAATTATCCGCCGCTATGGAATTCCGAGCCGAATCATAACTGACAACGGTACCAATCTGAATAACAAGACTATGAAAGAGTTGTGTGACCACTTCAAGATTACGCACCATAATTCGTCACCCTACCGTCCTAAGATGAATGGAGCTGTCGAAGCTGCAAACAAAAACATCTAGAAGATCCTACAAAAGATGGTTAAGACCTACAAGGATTGGCATGTATGTTAGCGTACGCCTTGCATGGATATAGAACTACAGTTCGAACTTCAACAGGGGCAACCCCTTTCTCATTAGTATATGGAATAGACGTTGTCCTCCCTATTGAAGTTGAACTACCTTCCTTAAGGGTATTGAGGGAAGCCAATCTAGATGAAGCCGAGTGGGTTCAAGATAGGTTGGACCAACTGAATCTTATCGACGAGAAGTGTTTGACAGCTATGTGTCATGGTCAGCTATACCAGAAACGGATGAAGAGAGCCTTCGACAAGAAAGTCTGAATCCGTGAGTTTCAACAAGGAGAACTTGTACTCAAAAAGATCTTGCCGATTCACAAAGACATACGCAGGAAATGGATGCCCAATTACGACGACCCATTCGTTGTTAAGACAATCTTCTCTGGAGGATCACTAATTCTTACAACAATGGATGGAGAAGAGCTCGCACATCCTGTGAATTCCGATGCAGTCCGAAAATATTATGCCTAAAGAAAAAATAACAAAATAATAATAATAATAATAATAATATGGCTCGCTAAGTTGAAAACCTGAAAGGGCGGCTTAGGAAAAAATGAGTGTCCCGGTGGATTGAAAACCCGAAAGGGCGGTCCAGGCAAAAGTTAGGGACAAAGGCATTTCACTGCATCGGACGACACCGAGCATTGCAGATGCATTTACAGAAATCCATTTTCAAATCCCATCGCTCTCTTCAGAAGCAAGGTTGTGGGTAGTCTTAGTCGTTAGGGTCAGTAGGTCGATGGATTCAATAGAACCTTTCCCATATTGCCAATTTCAAATTGTAATTTCCCATGGAGCTATGCCTTTAGCAAGCTACGATTCTTCAATAAAATTTACCTTTGCTATTCAATATTCCTTGGGCACGTTATCTCCATTTTATTTTTGTTATGCAATTTGCTTTTGTTAATAAATGTTGAACGTGAAAAGTTTTTTCAAAACTAAAATATATTTTCTCAAAAATACAGGTGGAAATGAAAGTTACTTTGACTTATGGAAGTTTGTGAAGGATCTCTTTGTCCTCAGTAAGTCTCATTGTTGCATAAGCATTTGTTCGTTACCAGCATCTTCCCGATGATAGTCCCCAACGAGACTTTAAGCTGACAACACTTTTGGGATCCATCCGATTATCCCCAGTGACTCTCAAGAATGCAGAGATGTCCCGGTATCCTCCAAGTGACATATGTTCTGGAAGACCCATTTCTCCGTGGAATCATCTGTTCCTCGGTGAAATTGCCCTACTTTCCTCCAGAATTTTCCCCAGGAGATTGCCATATTCTCCCAAGAAGTCAAGATACTGTCCCCAGGAATGTCTGTTGAATTCTCCCCCAGTAGGTCTGATGAACTCTCCGCAGGGAAGCTTGATATACTTTATCCCCAGTCGGACATACCTTTTCCCCAGGAAGCCGAAGTATTATTCCCAGGAAGTTGCTATGCTATCTCCATGAAGTTTCCTAGTTCCACATCTTCACCACGAAGCGGATATTTATTTTATCCCCGAAAATCTCTGATCTCAAGAGTTCTTTGGCTGATTACGGTTCATGATAGCAATCCCTCCCGTGAAGTCATGACATCATATCCTCGTGCAGAGGTCATGGATCCCCAGTTGAAGTCAGGACATCATACTCTCCAGTAAAGCCGTATCATATCCCCATGTGGGAGTCCTAAGATTTTCTCCCCAGGGAAGTTATAACTTTGAAGCAAGATTCGGTTCTACCATCAACTCTTCCTATCCTCTAATAGATGTACTGTTGCAGAGGTCACCGGGTGTTCCTGTCGAGATGTTTATTTCATCTCATGTCTCCTCTCTCATCTGTTTTATCAGCAGAAGCATAAGCATAAGCATGATCATTATATACTCATTTTCATTTCATTGTCATACACATGAACATACACATTCGTATACACTTTGGCATACGCATTAGCATTTACATGCTTGCTATTTATCGTCATCCTTGTCGTTACCGTCGAGTAACTGGGTGTGTCCGCTCTCTCCAAGTAGATCGTCAGCCCTAAGCATAAAATACTATTTATTCTCAGCTAATCCCCACAGAGTTCAACCCTCGTGGATGATGGTTATTTCAGTTGTCTTTCCTCGATAGGATAAGATAGTTCCCATGTGAGCTCCTTTCCTCGATAGAGTCTTGTTCATCAATTCTTGCTAGCCCAATCTTAGATCGAACTTCGGTCTCGTCGGTTGCCGAACCTACCTGGACGTGCATTTATTTTGCACTATCTTTCAAAGAAATCATGTACAGTCCTTTACAGACAAGCGACAGTTCCCAGCCGAGGAGCGTATCACCTACATTAAACTTTAAGATGTTGAGTCGCCGCACTCATGCTTGGGCGTCCCGCCGTGGACATATCATTTAAACCTTAAGACATCGAGTCGCCGCACTCATTCTTGGGCGTCCCGCCGTGGACATATCAGTTAAACCTTAAGACGTTGAGTCGCCGCACTCATTCTTAGACGTCCCGCTGTGGACATATTCTTTCCTAAACTTTGAGGAGTTGAGTCACCGCACTCATGCTTGGGTGTCCCGCTGTGGACATATCTTTTCTGAAAACTTCAAAGCAGTGAGTCGCCATACTCATTCTTGGGCCTCCCGCCGTAGACCATTTTATCTTTTAGTAAAAGAAGGAACTGAATCATGTTCAGGGCGCCGACCTTGAAGTATGAAGAAGTTCATTTTATCCTTTAGTAAAAGAAGGAACTGAATCATGTTCAGGGCGCCGACCTTGAAATATTGAAGAAGTTCATTTTATCCTTTAGTAAAAGAAGGAGCTGAATCATGTTAAGGGCGCCGACCTTGAAATATTGAAGAAGTTCATTTTATCCTTTAGTAAAAGAAGGAGTTGAATCATGTTCAGGGCGCCGACCTTGAAGTATGAAGAAGTTCATTTTATCCTTTAGTAAAAGAAGGAGCTGAATCATGTTCATGGTGCCGACCTTGAGGTATGAAGAAGTTCCTTTTATCTTTTAGTAAAAGAAGAATCTGAATCGTATTCCAGGCACCGACCTTAGATATGCAGAGGGTTATTTACCAGATGAGTGACAATCCCTTCAGCAGAGCTCATCAACTAATCAATTTTTCATCTATTATTCACCGATAAGCAGCAGTCTCTTTATTTGAGAGCTTATCCGGTTTGGCATATAAGTCCCTTCCGACGATAAGTGGCAGTTCTCTCTCGAGAAAGCTTATCAAGGCGTTTCCCATTTAAGACCATTTTATTTTGGCATACAGCCGGTTGTTACCCTGTATATTGTAAACAGATTCCTAAATTCCGTCTGATCCTGTCACGAGGGAGAGTTTCCAGAAGCTCGGATGTTATTCTTTGCTCAATGCTCCAGCATCTTGTTAATCGATCCTACAGTCGTGCAGATCCAATTTTATTTTCTTACTCTAGAGTATCAGCCGGTCACGCCTGAACCTGTTGATGATTACTCTTACATATTCCCCAGTGGAGGCCGTCTCGCCGGTGCCATCTCCATTGAGGATCCCATTCTACTATTCCTTTTTCCTAAAGTGACAATTGGTCGTACTCGCACCAGTTGACTATCACTTTAGAATTCCCCAGTGTCATGCTGTCATCCAGTGTGTCGTATTCCCAGTGTGGTCCGTTCGTCGCGTCTGTCCCCTATGTCGCCGTGTTGTCTGCATCTCTGCATTTACCATTCCATCATACGCATCATACTATATTCATGGCATTTCCAGCATTATCTCTTGTCTTATTTTGTCCATAGCATTGCATATCACTGCATCTAAGGCCAAACTTTTCGGTTAACTATATTTAAATCCCTTTCACCATGATTTCTCGAGCCTACGTCGCTCAAATCATCCGGTGAAGCTATTTAAATAGGGGCAACTGTAATACCCAAAATTTTACCCTCATATTAGTCGATTTATGACGCATGACATTTCATTTTTGCATAATCTAACTACTAACGGGTTACGTAGTCTGTTTGTTTTTGTAGGAATCACGTCTGGTACACTCTAGCTGGTGAAGGGCGAAATTGTCATTTTACACGTTGTTTGCTGACAGTTTGTGAAGCTGAGTCGCCGCCAGGATATTATTGAGCAATTAGAGCCTCCACTTCTGCGTTCCTTATTTGCTTTGAAGATGAACAGAAATTCACGGTAATTTTGACATCGGGATTTTTGAGATACGCCATCGCCCACGCATCCCCATCCGAAGGTGTAGTTATCATATTTGTTGTTGGAACATTTTATTGTCTTCTTTAAATTATTCAAGCCTGGAACAACCGTAGTTTCCAGTGTTACTTTAGTTTTCAAATCGTACACTACTTATTCAAGTACATGTATTGAAAAAGATAAACATCAAATCATTGCACTTGAGCGTCAATCATTTTTAAAGTTTTTCCTTTCATTATTGTGTTCATCGAAATGTACAAGAGGACGTGAATTTAAGTCTGAAGTTCAATTTGTCACTATTGGATGTACAGACTATTGAGCATGATAACTAGGCATTTGGTGACCGTGTAAGATCCTTGATACAAAGCCACAATCCGTTTTTGAAAAAAAGAAAGTCGAAGCTGGTTGAAGGTTATTTGACATTCTTCACAAACGTTGGTCAAAGCTGGATTGACTTTTTGAATTACAAGAGTAAATGAAGCTAATTACAAATTGTCTGGCATTGTGTGTTGCATTTTACAAAATAAAAGAAGTTTCTAATGAGCAACAATTTCTCTTTATGGACCAACGTGTCCCTACGTTACTTCTCGTCTACGGGACACCCCATCTTGCTCCTAGCACCAACTTTCTTTGCACCTCAGCTCCCTTTGCGATACCGCGATACGGCTTGTTGTTGGCTTACGGAGAATAGCCCTGAGAGCACTAGTTGTTGTTGATAATCCAATCTCAAAAAGGTTCTCCACCGTAGTATAACCGGCTATAACACCAACTCCTCTTGCTGCATAATTACTTTCCAGACTTGATCTCAACATAGACCGCGAACCGAAACCTGCCACAATAAATGGAGATCAGAATCAGAGGCTACAGGATGTTATGCTCATTACTGTCCAGAACTAGAATGTAAGAATGGCAAAGTTTTCCTCGGTAATACGAGCAATCACAAACAAATTCTCATGCCAAATATAATACCAAAGCAGTATCGTTGTTAGAAAAATTGATGGTCGAATCAACAAAGTTGTTTAAATGTAGATGGTGCCTCATTGACGTTTCCTCGCAATTTCCCAACTTAAGGTTTTCGCTGCTGAGCCCGTATCTTGCTTTATGGACGATACAGGCAATACTTGTTGAATTTTTACATGAGCTTGTTATAATGTTGTTGAGGTTCACGCCGAGACCGGTATCATTGTCGCCATTTTGTTAGAGCCGCCACCGTCCTCTAAACGACAGCATTTGGCCTACAAAATTTGAGTACATTGTTAAAGCGCTATGACCATATGATAAGGTCTCAAACACCAATAGAGAACCACATCAATAAATTTCCATATCGGAAAAGCAGGTTCAAACCGCGTGTTGTGAAAACAGAAACACAATCAAATGCAAGGAAGAAGAAGCGAACAATGGACGCCATCATGCCCTTACTCACCTGAGTTTTTGATTTTGCTCCATCAGTAATAACCAGGGGATCTTCATGATTTTCCTCCCGACAGTATCAACAGCATAAAACCTTGAGGACTCTGTTGAAAAGATATTGTCACAATCATTATTTCAGCATCAAGAATCTCAAATGAGGAAGAAATAGAAGGTGGTCGAAGGGTTACGCGGATTTGTTCATACCTTTTCAACCCTAACAACATGTTGTTCGGCAGGCCGTCCATCCCCTATGTATGAGTTAAAGTAATGCGTCAATAACACTACAGGAAATTAGAACTTGGCATGAATGAATCAGTAAGCGCAACAAAGGAATTCGACATGAGTCACAAAGCCAGGAAGTGTCGAAGTCGAAATAATTACGAAAACGGTGAATAGGGAATTACCAGCAGGACCAAACAGAGGCAGAGAAAAACACGAGCAGCCCTATTCCTAAGCCACGAAATTCTCCGCAATAAAGTCGTCCCAGGTTTCTGCTCCAAACAAAGTCAAATCAAACTCCTGAAAAACAGCAATAAACCTACCGTGAAAAACATAACAGCAAAGTGAATCCAGGCACAACAAGGTTTCAATATAAAGGGATCCGAAAACCCTAAACGAGGGGAGGAGACGGAGAGCTAGGTTCAGAGAAATCCAAGATATTTTCATCATCATCATCATCATCCTCGTCGCGTTCAAGAAAGGAGATCAGAATCCAAAACAAACAAAAAAACCTTAAAGACGGAGGCGACGGTGGCTCAGTAGATCTGCTAACAGACTATCATCCTTGCCAGGAAGAGGAATCCATTCTCGTCATCCATCAACAAGCACCATCCGCGGTGGCTGTGGATCAGTGGGAACTTCACCACCACCGACGAATAATTTAGCCCACGATCTCACTATTTGAAACGAAAAAGGGGTAAGTGTATGATGTTAATGACAGTCGGGTTTTTATTTGTGTTTGTTTCAGGATACGAGGACATGCCAGCGGAAAGGGAGCTTCATCGAGTGCCGTCAACGGCAGCCATGGCGGCGAAGGAAGAAGAGGGAAATGGGTACGAAAGCCCTAATGAAGATGACACGAGCCCCCGCCCCTGTTATCTGTTATTTTCCATTTGTTTTGTTATTTATTTTTCTATTTGTTTTGTTAATTACCAATTAATTGATGTTAGTAGTTTTAATTAGGTGTCATTGGCTGTTAATTGGTTTTCATAATCTATAATCATTTTTTTTATAATCAGTATCTTTTGAACAACTTTCTTTAATAATTAGTGAATAATAAAACCCATTTTTAAAAAAAATAAAATTAAAACATTTCTTAAAAAAAAAACAAGAAAATAAACTAATGCTCTTTAGTTAGATTGAAACATTTTCTTATTAAAAAAGTAAATACTTTTTAAAATTAGATTCAGTTTTCTTAATAAAAGTAGAAGATTCAGAATTAACTTTTCTTGTAAGTAAAGATTAGCCTTCCCTTAAAAATACTCAAAAAAATCCAAACTTTCATGACTTAACCGTTTCGTTCTACCCTCGTCGATTTGTCTGTTTCAGCTTGTTTTTGTTTCATTTGTTGTTTTGGTTCCATGGATGTAATTTACGTGAGGCCATGGTCGCAGCTTATTTGTTTTTATTTTTCGCATTTGCATTATTTTTGGCCCTTTGGGGTTTGTAATTTACGCGAACGGTCGCAATGCTCTCTTTACCGTTTTCTTTACTTTTCTGTATTTTAATTATGCTATACGATATTTTTTTGTTTGCATGTTTACCGTTAATCGTCCTCCGAAGGAATTAGGATTAACAGTTTGACCGCCGAGTCAATAGCCCTAGTTTCAACCATTTCAAAACCTTAATTAGCTTAGATATCCCGCCGTGGACGAAAATACCCTTTACCCTAGCTTTAGGTCAAAGAGTCGCCGTACTCTGTTTTAGGGTTTCCCGCCGTGGAATCCCTAATTTAACCCTAATTTCAATTAACAAATTCAACATAGAAATAGGAGTTTCAAAGACTCCACTTAAGCCTGTCCTTAAGAAATGCTTACTCCCCATTGAAACCTTGACCACAGTCAAGACGTTTCTAACCTCCCTTTCGAGGGGAACTATGACTACTCTGATTCCATTCCCTATCCAGGATACGTAGGCACAAGATGCGACGTCTTGCCGAGTAAACTTAGGACTAACCCTTAGGTCTTTTAGGTCACTCTATCCCTTAGCTCAGTATATACTTAAAACAAATAATAAAAATAAAAAGCATACAATAAACAAAAGGCTCCTGTAGAGTACTACAGAAGTTTAGGGTGCTAGTACCTTCCCTAAGCTTAACCAACCCCTTACCTAGGTCTCTCCCCGCATTGTGTTTACGATGCAAAAATAGGTTTTCCCTCTTTTGACCTTTTCCTTCGGATAAATCAAAGAGCGGTTGTGAATCAAGAATTGTGATTCAAACTAATTAATAGTTTGATATCCTATTTCCACCGCAACAGTCGGCATGTTGACGAGGAACATCTTTGTTACTGTTCTTTTCCATTTAATGCAATTTCTATTCAATATTTGGAATTTTATTTCTTTTATATTTGTACATTTTATTTTCTTTCACTATCTTTTATCTGCACTACCCAAAACAAATAAGAGAATATAAAATAAACGTTTCAAAAACTAAAAAAGCGTCCAGACCTTTGGAAATCTGAATTTTTACGAATTTTAGCCTAATGGCGCTCACCATTATGTTGATGGCGTTTGCCATTGCTGTTTGTTTTGAAATTATCACGTTTTCAAGGAATGGAGTTCGCCATATGCCTCATGGCGCTCGCCATTAAGTTAAAACCAACAGAGTATTGTCAGTTTTAGAATTTGCGCGCTTTTTCAAAGTTTTTCCATTCCTCTTCCCTAAGAAACCTTCCAACCACCTAAACTTATCATCATTAACCCTCTCTAACCACCACCCATCCACATTCCTAATCATTCACTTTAAATACCCTCAAAACCATCATTCTAAACTCACCAAAACCTCTAACACGCTCTCTTGTATTTCTACAAAATCATCCACATCCATCTTTTTACTCCTTCCTTTTCGAAGAGCCACCACAATGCCTCCATGAGTCGCTAGAGATATTGACTACATGGGTATCAAGTTTCTAGAGGGCGCTGTTGGCCAAACCCAACGTGCAAATTACCATAAGCTTTGTAAGAGGCAGGTCCTTGCTACAAGGTACCCGGATTCTAATACTGTAAGAGCTCTTGGCCTCTACAATAACATCGATTGGATGCTCACAAATCTAGGTATGTCTCAATTTTGTTCCATGAGTAATGCTACATCTGTTAGACTTACTTATGAATTTATGACTTCTTTTCGGCACTACACTGATTATTCGCACACCACGAGGTCAGCTGATTTTAGAATGTTCAATATTGACTATTCCCTCACTCATGAACATATAGGTTCTATTTTTGGTTTTCCTAGTGGGGAAGAATATTCCACACGGTCACCCTTTGATAGTGAGTGGGAGGTCGGTGCTTATAATGTTTGGCATCAAATCACTAACAACCACACCACCATTTGGGAAGGCCTGAAGGCCACAACCATACATAACCATGCTATCTATTACCTTCACCGTATTTTAGCATCGACCATCTTCGAAAGAGAGAACACTTGAAATGTGAATCACAAAGCAAACTAATTCACTTCACTAAAACTTACAAACAAAACTCAACTTTTTATCCTTCGGGATCATTGTTTCAAACCTCGTTTTCAAAAAAGAGCATGTTACTTTTCCGTTCTAAAACAGGCATCGTCTCTAACTTCTGGAATGGGAACTTAACATCACTCGTAAAAAACACTTAACCAACCTTTGGTAGTCACCCGAACTACGTTTGCCCTAATTTCTCATACCAGATGAGGATACGTAGGCACAAGACGACGATGTCTTGGCGAGCAACCTTCCCCCATCACCCGTAGTTTCCCGAACATTGCATATTTGTGTGTTTGATAGGTTTTCGTCTCTCCTTTGATTACGGTGCTGATCTTCTGTAGAGATGGAAGTAGACAGAAAGAGGATTGTTGTATACAAGTTTCCGGCACCTGGGTTAGGACCTTTATTTGGTCTAATTGCCATGGCTGAGCCTGGCGTCCTTGAAACCTTCAGGAAAGATTTTAATTGATACATGAGAAGATTATTGTGGTGTTCTTGTCTATCTCTGCTATTCTTGTTTATTGAAACTAGAATCAAGGGGGAGATCTCCCTGTAAATGCATATACATGTTTGCATTTTGCATCCTGCATTTTAATTTGCATCGTAGGTGTTCTCATGGCCTCGTGTTCTTATCTCTACTTGGTTTTCTTCAGTAACAGGATTGAGAAGTTCAGCTTCCACAGATATCTAATTCGAGGGAATCAGCAAAAAGTAATGGATCAGGTTCAAGCTGAATTGCAGGAAGTCAGAGCTCGCATGGCCCAGTTTATGGAGTTGTTGCAGAATGTTGCCAATGGGCAGGAGACCCTGAGAACTTTAGTTCATCCCCTTATTGACGCTCCCAAAGTGGATGACAATGAAGTGGTCCATCCTGGTGGTGCTGGTGTTGTCAATCCTCATGGAGGAGGTGGTGCTGGCATTGTCATTCCTCTGGGCAGAGGTGGTGCAGGTGTTGTTATTACTCCCGATAGAGGTGTGGACGATTGAATGCCTGATGGTATTGATGGAGGAAGTGTTTGTGTTGTTCATAGAGCTGATCGAGCTTACAACCGTCATTGGGAAGATCACCAGGATAACGTATTTTCCATGAAAGATATGGAGGATGGTTTGCCAACTGAAGCTGACAGAAGGTTTAAACTGATCGAGGAGATGATGATGTCTTATGAGAATCAGAATGCTCTATGTCTTGATATGTTAGATCTTGGTCTAGTTTCTGGGGTCAGGATTCCCCCCCAAGTTTAAGGTACCAGATTTTGACAAGTACAAAGGGACAACTTGTCCTAGAGTACACATCCGAGAGTATTTCAGAAAAATGTTTGCATACTCCGAGGATGAGAAGCTGCTCATGCATTTTTTCCAAGACAGTCTGGCAAGAACGTCTTTGGAATGGTACATGGGGCTTGAGAGAACCCATATCCGTAGCCGGAGAGAATTGGCTAAGGCCTTTGTTCGTCACTATTAGTATAATAGTGATATGGCACCGAACAGGGTACAATTGCAGAGTTTGTCGCAGAAGAATACTGAGAGTTTTAAGGAGTACACCCAGAGATGGCGAGATTTAGCAGCAAGAGTGCAACCTCCCATAGTGGAGAGAGAACTGACTGACGTGTTCATGGCTACACTGCTTGCAGTGTATTATGAGAAGCTAATAGGTTGTATGTCGGTGGCTTTTTCAGATCTGGTAATGGCGGGAGAAAGAGTCGAAAGCGGTATCAAAATGGGAAAGGTTTAAGTTGCTCTTGATTCTTCTGAATATGCAAAGAAGCCTTATGTTAGGTTCCCCATGAGGAAGGAAGGAGAAACTAATGTTGTATCTGTTCCAACTACTGCTCAACATTCAGCTCGGTACCAACAATCTTATGCTCCTCAGCAACAAAACTATCGGCGCAAGAATCAGAATAAGCCTCGAAACAATTTGGAAAGAAGGAATGCTCCTTTTCATTTGGTTCCTATACCGTACAGTCAGCTTCTGCCACATATGATTCAAAACTCATTGGTGGAGCCCAAGACTCTCAAACCGTTTCCAGAGCCATACCCTCCTGGGTATGATCCCAATGTTCAATGTGGATATCATGGAGGATCCATGGGGCACTCAACTGAAGATTTCAAAGCCTTTCAAACCAAAGTACAACAGTTGATGGACAAAGAGTACATATCCTTTCCAGAAGGAAATTTGGTCATGCATGTCAACCTATCATCTGTTTGAGTTTGAAGACTTCAAGGGTCACATCCTCCAGCCAGTGGTTCAAATAGGAAGACATCCTTCGAGCTGGCAATCTTGGGAACACTTTTATCATGTCATTTCTTTGCATTTGTAGTTTCTTTTCTGTTAATGTGCGAACTCATTTGTAAAACTTGTTAGTTTTCGATTGATAATGAAAATGATATGAATATGCATGTTTTGATTAAATCCATTTGTGTTCAATCATATCTTTTTATTGATGTCAAACTCTTGTTTAAGCAAAATCTGGAGAGGATGACGAAATTGAAAGACGCAAAAATTTCAATTGTATGCTTTTGAAATCAAACCCTGCTGATGATGTACATGCATTGTTTCAAATCCCCAAACACCGGAGATATAAGAAAGATAATCCTTTGCCAACCCCTTAGAGCCTAGAAGTAAGAGTTTCTTTCTGAAAATGAAAAACCCTCAATCTTAACCTGGGGTAGGGTAGGTGTCAGTTAATTTGACTGAGCGTTCAAATTTCAAAAAGAAAAAGGAGTGTCCCATTCGAGAATCAGTCACCTTTGCATCCCTCACATGTCAGGAGGACAAGAGAGTGTGAAACCACAATAGTTATCCCTCAGTGCAAGGAATGAGGTAGTCACAAACCCTTTCGGAGAAATCAAGACAAGTCAGTGTCACACGATTTATAAAAAAAGGTTGAAAGAAAAAAGAGAGAAAAAACCCGCTAAGTCGAATCTTGAAAACAAGTGACTTAGGAAAAAAGTAGGGTATCCCGCTGGACTTCAAAATCGAAAATTCAAAAGAATCAGTCCAGGAAAAAATTAGGGGAAAACAAATAAAAGAATGAAAAGCTGAAAAGAGAAAAGGATTACAAAAGAAAAATCCTCGAACAAGAACAAGTCGTGTGATTAAAGACACCAAAGACAAAAGAGGTGATTGTCACTCCAGAAACCTTGTGGGTTCCATAACCATCAGTCCTGCCATTTAATAATCTTTGAAAGGTGAGTGCTTGTGTCAAATTAGCTGAACATAGGACTACAGAACATCAAGGAGAATGGGTGGGTAAAAACAAAACTTTGAGCCTTATATCCTTTCTTTCTCAAACCGTGAACCCGACCATGTTACAACCCTCAAAAGTCCTAATTGAAGCAGGGTTGTTTCGAAAGCATACTTCGGTAAAAATCGCGTCAAAACTGACTCCTAAAAGGATTTTCTTACCATTCACATTGGTATTGATGTGACATTCTGATCAGTGATTTATTCACTATATGTCACAAATTTTTTTCCAGTGAACAGACTTGGATTTCAAAACTGTCATATGCATTACATCAAAGTTATCATTTTTAAAATAAATTTGTTTTACTTGCAGGTAAGCACTTGACATCAGGAGATTTTATGTAATGGAAGGATTGATCAAGATAAGATATAAAACGCCTGAGTGATCCGTTGAGCACGGTTAAGACGTATCAAATGATCGCACCATGGGGAGTCAAACAAGATTCAGTTAATTTGGGGCAATCAGATTGAAATTTGATAAATCTCTCAAAGGTCAGAGGCACTCCTTCACTGATCATCCAATCAGGGGCAAAATCACTTCAAGGCTGGGGTAGGCCACACCAAGAGCAAGAAGTTATTCCTTTCTAGAAGAATGTTAATCTGAAACACCTCTCTAAGGTTTAAGATGCTTGGGTCAGTTCATCTTAAACCATCGTGGTACAGAGATTACAGGTCTCCTTTCCAAGCAGATTTTTATAGGGATCCCACAGGCTAGGGGAAGAGTGGAGGTGAAGGAACATTTCCTCTTCATATTCTCATAGCTACTCGAGCAAGTTCTGTCGATGTTGAGTTCTAGACGAGTATCGGGTATTCATGTTGTTACCCTATCAAGTACCTTTTTTCCTTCAACCGAGAAGCCTTGCCAAAGACCTTCCTTCTGTTCTTGGCAACCTGCATAATCATTGCATAACGCATCCTCAAGCATAAAGCCTTGCATCTTGAGGCTTCACCTTGCAACTTGGATATGACATCAGAGTACCTTGTAACCCAACATCACTCAACCGTTCAAGGTCCAGTTCTCGTCTGGAAAGCTATTTCAAGGTCCAGTTCCCGTCTGGAAAACCATTTCAGAGTCCAGTTCTCGTCTGGCCAACTGTTCATCCGAAGCTCAGTTCTCGTTTGATAAACCTTCATGAAATACCAGTTATCTTCTGGTAGATGACATTCAAGTCCAATTCTCACCTGGTAAACGTCAACTTTCAAAAAACCAGTAGTCGTCCGGTCACATTTTCTTTAGCCTCCAGTTCTCGTCTGGTGGTTGGTTTTCTTTTCACAACCAGTTCCCGTCTGGAAAATCATATCAAGACACCAGTTCTCGTCTGGTAGGCAGTTTTTACACCAATTTATGTTTGGTCACCCTTTCTTTCAAAGTCAGTGCTTGTTTGAAAAACTAAGAAAAAGGCAAGTTCTCGTCTGACAACTTAATTTTCGTCCACCGGTTCTCGTCTGGTAGTATACCTTTAAAAACTAGTTCCTGATTGGCAAATCGCTTGTAAACCAGTTCTCGTCTGGTCACATATCTTTGGCTTGTCTTTAACACCGGTTCCTGTCTAGTAATGAAATACCAGAATACTTTCTAGACTATTATGACGCAGATTCTAGTGAAGCCGTAGAATCAATCTATGCTGAAACCATGCTTCCTTGGTATGCTGATTTTGTCAACTACTTAGCTGCAGGCGTGCTTCCACCAGACTTGACCTACCAACAAAATAGGAAATTCTTCCATGATCTTAAACATTATTACAAAAGGGGTGATTGTCACTCCAAAAACCTTGTGGGTTCCACAACCATCACTCCTGCCATTCAATAATCTTTGGAAGGTTAGCGTTTGTGTTAAATTAGATGAACATAGGATTGAAGAACATCAAGGAGAATGGGTGGGTAAAAACAAAACTTTGAGCCTTATATCCTTTCTTTCTCAAATCGTGAACCCAACAACGTTACAACCCTCAAAAGTACTAATTGAAGCAGGGTTGTTTTGAAAGCATACTTCAGTAAAAATCGCGTAAAAAACTGACTCCTAAAAGGATTTTCTTACCATTCATGTTGGTATTGATGTGACATTCTAATCAGTGATTTTTTCACTATATGTAACAACTTTTTTTCCAGTGAACAGACTTGGATTTCAAAACTGTCATATGCATTGCATCAAAGTTATCATTTTAAAAACAATTTGTTTTACTTGCGGGTAAGCACTTGACATCAGGAGAGTTTATATAATGGAAGGATTGATCAAGATAAGATGTAAAATGCCTGAGTGCTCCGTTGAGCACAGATAAGTCGTGTCAAATGATCGCACCATAAAGAGTCAACCAAGATTCAGTTAATATAGGGCAATCAGATCAAAATTCGATAAATATCTCGAAGGTCAAAGGCACTCCTTCACATATCATCCAATCAGTGGAAAATCACTTTAAGTCATCCTTAAGCATAAAGCATTGCATCTTGAGGCTTCACCCCGCAACTTAGATATGACATCAGAGTACCTTGTAACCCAACATCACTCATCCGTTCAGGGTCCACTTCCCGTCTGGGAAGCTATTTCAAGGTCCAGTTCTCGTCTAGAAAACTAATTCAGAGTCCAGTTCTCGTCTGGCCAACCGTTCATCCGAAGCTCAGTTCTCGTCTGACAAACCTTCATGAAATACCAGTTCTTATCTGGTAGACGACATTCAAGTCCAGTTCTCGCCTAGTAAACGTCAACTTTCAAAAAACCAGTACCCGTCCGGTCACCTTTTCTTTAGCCTCCAGTTCTCGTCTGGTGGTTGGTTTTCTTTTTACAACCAGTTCCCGTCTGGAAAATCATATCAAGACACCAGTTCTCGTCTGGTAGGCAGTTTTTACACCAATTTCTGTTTATTCACCCTTTCTTTCAAAGTCAGTGCTCGTCTGACAAACCAAGAAAGAGGCCAGTTCTCGTCTGACAACTTAATTTTTATCCATTGGTTCTCGTTTGGTAGTCTATTTTTAAAATCAGTTCCTGACTGGAAAATCGCTTGTAAACCAATTCTCGTCTGATCACATATCTTTGGCCTGTCTTTAACACCGGTTCCTGTCTAGTAAAAAAAACATTTCGTAGTCTAGTTCTCGTCTGGAAAACCACAAATTTAGTTCGTGTTCGACACAAAAACAAGAAGTCAGTTCTCTTCTAACAACTTAATCTTTGCCACCAGTTCTTGCCTGACAGTATACCCTTTTCAACCAGTTCTCGCCTTATGATTTACATCCAAAGCCCAACCATTTTCAGTACAATTGTAATTCTTGGATTGTGTATCCTCATATCCCCAACGAAGTCATCCTATCATTAGGTCATAGGTCCATGGATTCTACTTCTGATCGACCCTTCCCGGCTCGCGATCATCTTTTTGTTGTACGCCCGCCTTTGAGATGCGCTCTTTACAACATCTGGTTCCCAACCAACAACTTTTTGGTCCCTAACCAACCATTTGGTAGACTCAGTTCTCGTCTGGTAGTCAGTTCTCGTCTGACCCGATTTTTAGAATCCAGTTCTTGTCTGGTATTCAATTTTCCTCTGACCCGTTTTTAGAACCCAGTTCTCGTCTGGTAGTCAGTTCTCGTCTGAACCATTTTTGTAGGACCTAATCCTCGTCTGGCAGTCAGTTCTCGTCTGACCTGTTGTTAGACCCAATTCTCGTTTGGTAGTCAGTTCTCGTCTGACCCGTTTCTTCAGAACCCAGTTCTCGTCTAGTAGTTAGTTCTTGTCTAACTTGTCTCATTCAAATCCAGTTCTCGTCAGGCAGACTCTTTTTTCAGAACCCAGTTTTCGTCTGGTAGTCAGTTCTCGCCTGACTGTCTAATTCAAATCTGATTCTCATTTGGCCCGTCTTTGCAAAGTCTAATACTCGTCTGGCAAACCTTTTCTTCAAAATCAGTTATCGACTGGTAGGCAGTCCTCGTCTGACCTATCTTTACAAAGTCCATTTTCGGACTGATGTCCAATTGGCCTTTTCTTCTTCCCCTACAGGCTACAAATTTCCGGGTTCTTTTGGTATTCAATCACCTTTTACCTTGAATGTCTGAAAGCCGATACTTTTCATCCCTTCAGGTCCAAGTTGTTTGAATAGGGGCAGCTGTTGCACCCCAAAATTTTCCCTTTCATTTTAACCCTAACTGGCTTTTGTTTCTCTGCATTTTGCATTTCTGCATATCATAGCATTGGTTCTTGAGGCATGGGATCAAGGTGTTTTCATGGCTCAGGGTTCCCTTTTATTGCAAGAGTCTAAACAGCGAGCGTCAAAGGCTCTGACATTTATTTTGCCCAGCGATCGAACGGTCGGTTTTTCTTTTCAGCAGCTTAATTTCATCCCAGGAAACGGTGTACAGGCTTTCTCAGGCGTTCTCACAGTTATGATATTCAAGAGCATGTTTCAGAGGCTTGACAGATTTTAGAATAAGTGGCAACGGGAAATTATACAGGATTTCCTCCATTTGGCGCCAAATGTGGCACTTTGTGAATAGGGTAACCGGTTACCGCATATAGGGTAACCAGTTACTTCAAGTGCAGTTTGCCAAGAAATTCAAATTTTCAGCATGTGCAATTTTCCCAATCATTTTCAACCATTGATTTCACATGATCATATTTGGAAGGGTCTAGAATTGTTTCAACCTTCACCATTTCCCTCCAAATTTCAAACACTCCATTCCTAATTTCCATTCCAAATGCTAATCCACACTCCAAACCACATTTTGATTACAAACCTAGAGCTTATTTAAATGAATTTACTCCAAACCTCACACAATTAACCTTCATTTTCAGATTTCACTCTCACTCTTGAGAATATGCTCTCATCTTTCTCTCAACTTTTTCACTCCCAAAACCTCCATTAAAGCTCTTTCACTTGAGTTCTTTGATTCTTGATTAGAATCATGGAATTCTAGAGCTAAACCTCCATCATTCATCTCCATTATCTTTAATTCATCACTCAATTTTCGTTTGGTTTTGGATCTGAATTTGGAAGCTAGATTGGAAGTGCTTCTTGGATCATTTTTGCTTGATCTTGCTTGATCATCACTTCTACCACAAGGAAGCTCTTGGTCTTGAAGAATCTCTAGGTTTCTAGCTTGGATTTGTTAATTTCAAGCGAATCAACACTCACCAAAGCAAATCTCCTCTTTGATGGTTGGTGAGTTCTAGATCTAATCCAATTTTGAGCTTATTTGAATAATCACAATGTAGATCTATGGCTTTTGATTCTTTTTGATCCATTTTGTTGATTTGGATCTTTGTGATTTCAATGTTTGACCGTGTTTACATGATGCTTGATCACTGTTTCTTGATGATAATTTCGTGCTTGATTGATATCATGTTCATATGAGTGATTGGATAAGCTGTTGGATGTTGAAAACTATTTTTTAAAGCTGTTTTTATGATTCTGGTTCAGTGGTAACCGGTTACCTTATATAGGGGTTACTCAGTGCAAATTTCACGTTTTCAGTTATTTTTCAATAGAGTAACCGGTTACCCTATAGTGAGTAACCGGTTACCACTAGGCCAAAATGTAATTTTCTTGCATTTTCTTGCTTGTTTGGTATCCTTTCCACATGTAAACTTCATGGATTGATATGATACATTTATGTGGATTGTTTTTAACATATTTCATCGTTCTTAAATGTTCGATCTCGATTCTTCGAAGTACAACTTTTGGTTTCCGTTTTGAGCGATTAACATGTTAATGTTGTTTGCTTGATGAATGATTCTTGTTGATGCATTGTTGTTAATCGATTATGATTGTTTGTCAAAGCAATCTCATACTTATGTGATTTCTATCTATGATTGGTGTTTGCATTTGATTAATTGCATTCAAACATGCTTGCTGCCATACTTTTCACAGCTGTTGTTTTTCTGAACTTGCATGTTGTTCTTGCTTTACTTGCTTGCTGCCTGGCTTTTCACACCTGTTTTTATACTGAAACATGTGTTGTTATATGTTGTCTTGCTTGTGTGCTGGATTTTATTTCTGTCTTGTGCAAGAGGCATTGTTGTAGTTGCTGTTTTTTCCTTGCTTTCTTGTTTTTGCTTTTCCTTTGCATGTTCCTTTAGGACTCTTATTCCAATTTAATTTCCAATTAAATTTGGAGTAGGATAGTGTCGCTACTGCGAAAATCGGCGCCGGCTGAACAGAAGAGTCGCCACCGTGCGTTATTTATCCCACGGGAGGGAAAGGAAACGCTCAGAGTAAACCTCGCACAACACGGGAAAGGTATGGTCATCGCAACCAAAACCTGGGTTCGGGAGTCGGTTACGCAAGGGGAAGGTATTAGCACCCCTCACGTCTGTCGTACTCGACGGGATCCACGCTTGTTTTCGGGTATGGATTGTTATTCTATCTACGCTAAAGGTCAAGGGTTAAAAGAAAATAAAATGAAAATAAAAATGACTCGGCAAAGTATCGCACTTTATGCCTACGTATTCCCGCTTGAAACGAGAAATCAGAGTCAACGTAGTTCGCCTACCTACGGGAAAGGAGGGGAAGGTTGCTCGCTAGGATATTGCATCCTATGCCTACGTACTTCCACACGGCATGGAAGATCAGAGCAAACGTAGTTCGGGCCACGTACGACACAAGTCTGTCCTGGTTGATTTTATTCCTTCTGAAAAAGGTTTTCTTGATTGACAGTCCAAGCGGACAAAAATGACATCTTTGATGAGTTCACATTCTTTTACGGAAGAAGTGTCTTTTATTGTGTTTGAAATCTTTATGTGTTTTCCTGTTTGTTTTGAGAAAGAAGAGACAGAACTCTAACCTACGGTTGCGAAGGGAATCAAACTAACCTAATGTTATCATGCATGGGTTAAGACCTAATGTCTATCATGCTCCTCTCTTGCACAGAGAGAAACAGAGATCCTAAGGGATAGGCAGAAACAGAAACAATAACAGATATAATAAAACAGTAAAATGCATGGATGCAACAGTACAAGCGAGGCAAGGGAGTCCCACTCAACCTCGAACCTAGAAAACAATAGGCAAAAGTGAACAAGCTTCACTTTCAACCCAACAAGGTAAACAGCAAACAATACAGTCCGGAAAACCAATCAATACATCAGCAAATGAAATACAGCAAACAAGAAACAGCAACAGCAGCTCTGAATCAACATCTGGCTTCAAGTAACCTCCAATCAGCTACAGGCTTCAACAAGCATCAATCTCCATTTACATGGCCTTCAGGCAAGGGCTTTGATCATCAGTCTTCCATCTGCAATGGCTTTTCTTCATGCCCAAACCTCCCAGATGAGGAATCAGTCACAAGAGTGAAGTGAATGAATGTTAGACAGTTGATTACCTACCAATGGTGGTTCATCAACTGTTAACATTAAACAGAAAGTTTCCTCTCAAAAGTTCTATCTTTCAAATATATTCACTGATCCTTCCAAAGGAAGGAGGTGGATATTTGAAAGAGACTTTGAATCATAGAGAAAGGATGGATGCAGACAAGGCATTCCATGTTTGAGAAACAAGCTTTCTAATCTAGAGCTCTGCCTAGCTCCTAAACCCTAGTCTCCTCAGCATCTGCCAGCAAGAACCTCCTCCCCAACTCTGGCAGTTGATCTTCAATCTTTGGATCTCCAATGATCTTCATCTCCTCAAGTCTTCAGCTTCCAGGTCCCCAGACAAACCCAATACCCAAGCAAGCAAGCAAAAATCCCCAGAGGGCACACCACACCAGTCAATCAAACATACAGACAGTATTAATAGCAGTAGGGGAATCCTAACTTTTTCTAAGGGATCTAGTAACTACCCATAGCCCCTATAGTCCCATAACTAATCTAATTAAATCCTAAGTCCTAAGGGAAAGAATTAAACTTCCTAAGTCATCATCTAAAAAAACCCTAATTTTGTTCATGATGTTCAACCCTATTTTAATCACCTAAATTTAACTCCTAAAAATGGGAACTAAAATATTTCTACAAGTTGAATATCTCATCTAAACAATATAAAAAGAATGAACAAAAAATGTTAAAGCATGTGATAGAACAAAAATTATTAAAATGATGCATGAAATGAAGCTATTTAATATGACATTTGTTTAGAAAATATGGAAAAAATATGAAATAAAACTAAAAATGCAATTTTATTTTCTTATAATATTCTAGACATCCTAAAGAAAATATTGTAAAAAAAAATGACTTAAAAATGGCTTTTTATGAATTTATTATGAATTAATGAAAATTGGTAAAAATTAAAATGAATTAAGAAATAAAATGAATTAAAAATGAGGGAGGGGGGTTAGAATAGCAGATACGCCCAGTTAATATCAAGATGGGCCAGCAAACAGGAGGTGCAATTAGCGCTTTGAACAAGGCCCAGCAAATACTCAGAATTGATGAAAATAAAAAACGAGCTGGGGGGTGAAACTAGTAAGCATAACACGCTAAGATTGGTTTGGGCTCACAACCTGGGGGTGGGAATAACATCATAAACTCAGGCCCGCCCGTTTCAATTAATGAAACGGCGCGTTTTGGCCTCACAGCTCCATTTCCCTCCAAATTCAGATTAAATGAGAGCCATTGGATTTCCTTCAAGTCAAAAGTCTTCACACGCATTGGACGGGTAGGATTATGTCTTCCTCACTTGATCTGAACCTAGGGTTTCAACCTCCATGAAACTCCATGCACGAGCAAGCTTCCATCCCTCTGTTCTCCATCATCAGGCCATGAATCAACACGCCATAAACATGAAAGTTGCTCAGGATCCTTCCCTCTACAATCCTATGGTCTCAATTCAGTCTGAAATTCCATATATCACTCAACCCGATGGCATCAAGTTCTGGTCACCATGGAATTACACTGAGATGCATCATGACAATTCTCCATCAAACTTGCACTAAGCTAACCTACAACTAATGGTGATTAATCTGATCCATCAAACTAACATTCTAATGCATTAACCTAAGAGATTTTGATCCAAACAGTTTATGGCACCTGCTAACAAATGCCACCAAATCATTCCAAATTCATCCTAACTGTTCTCCTAACCACCTAGATCATATCTAAACTAACAACAACATGCCAAACTAACTAGATCGAGCTGTGTGAATGAAAACTCACCTGGTGTAAAAGCTTGAAAACAGCTATGGAAGATTGAGGATCTGAGGCTTCCAAGGCTTGGATCTTGATCAACTAACTCAAGGATTGATTCTGTATGCAATGCTTTGAGGATTCTTGACCTGAATTGTGCTGTCCACTTGAAACTCCAATTTTGATGTTGATGAAAAAGGTGCTCGAAAATGGATGATTCACACTTGATTCTTGATTGAATTAGGATCTATGATGATGAAACAGTATGAGAAAGTTGATTATGATGAATATTTGGTGAAGAATTTGTGAGATTGGAATGAAACTTCAATGAAAAAGAATGTGAAAGCTTGTGAAATTCTTGGTGAAAATGAAGCCAACCCTTGCTAAATTCTCATTTCATGAATATATAGACCCCATATGAACATTCTAGATCCATCTTGCACATTCCCTTGCTTTCCAACTTTGATCCATTTTGGTTATGTTTCTTCAATTACAAGTAACCAAAGATAACTTTCTTTTTTCCTTCTAAACTCAAAAAAGTGTTTGAACCATTGTTCTTAGAATTGTTTTTCCATTCAAAATCATATATTGGAAGTCTCCATTTGGACTCATAAATCTCCCAAACCATTTTCCATCTTGAATTTATTCACTTTATAAGCCATTTTAGTTCATATTTTGACCAATTATGCAACTTCATGTTATGAGCTTCTCCAATAACTTGTGACCTTCTTTCTAGACTTAAAATCCCATTTGGAGCAAGTTTGATGTTGTAAGTTTTTCCATTTGAGGCCTCCTTGTATGAGTTTTGGACATAGGTTAAAATGACCTGTAATTCACAAATGCCCAAAATACCCTTTGCTTGTCAAGACCATAAGTTGAGTTCCACACATCATATGAAGGCATGCCATACCATTCTAGAAAGCTAAGACAATGAAGAACAATTCTTATGTTGACCAAGAATTCATTTGAAATCTCCTTGAGGGGCAAAACTAGCTTGGAAGTCAAGTCACTTTCACAGACAAAAATTCAGATACCCCAGATGACCTGTAACTTGCAAGGACCATAACTTGAGTTCTATAAATCTCCTTGATGTCTTCAACCACTCAAATTAAAGGTCTTGAGATCCTCTACAAGTTTCATGTTGGCCAAGAAGCCATTTGAAGCTAGCATTTTGACTTATCTTGCTTGGAAATTTGACCTAAACTAGGGGATTTTACAGAGAAACCCTAATTTAGTAACTCCTCTTCTCCTTGATTTCTCTTGAATTCTCCTTGGCATATCTCCATATCCTTCTTCATATGTCCAATGATGAACCCCACATCTCTCCAATAGACTTGAATGCCCTTTAAATCAGTCAATTGACCTAGGGTTGACCTAGGGTTGACCCAGATGAAACCCTAGTTGACTGTCTTCAACTGTAGCTCTTGTGATCACACCAACAACTTGTTTTCTTCTACAAATGACTTTCTAAGTCTCTCATAATGTCTAGATACTCTCCATGCCTTCACTTCACAGCTCACACTCCTCTGGTTGACCCTCAGACACCCTCAGCTAGGAGATGGACTCAAGGCTTGATCTGCTGAACTCTTTGCTTTCAAATTCTTTCCTGATGACTTGAATGAGGTTGAATTGGAATAATAACCTCTTGATAGGCCTCTAGAGATGACAATAATGATTGGTCCCCTGTTGAATGACTTGCTATGCTCATGCTATGCAGATGGTTAGTCTATGTACATGACTCTATATGCAAATGCTAATGCAATTGAAACATAAACCAAGTGAATAAGGTTGGGCAAATTTTAGGGTTCAACAGATAGACATTAGGATTTTAACCCATGCATGATAACAAGTAGGTTAGTCCCTTTTAACCTCAACATTAGGTCCATCTTTCGCATGCTAACCATATGATAGAAACTCCTTTCGCATCCCGACCTTAGGACCACTTTGCATGACAACATTAGGGCCGAGTATTCCCTTAGACCTTTCGTGTGTCTCTCTTCTCATCTCAAAACAAATTCTAACTCATCTAATATATATGATGAACGTTGTGCGCTGCAAGACTTAAGTACGTGTGAAATGATGAGTGAGGGGTTTCTTCTCACTTCTCTAGCGTGTTTAGTGTATGCCCTTTGAGCGATATGCGACGCATTGGCTCATATGCCATAGTCTTTAATGCAACGTGAATCAAAAAGCAAACTAATTCACTTCACTAAAACTCACAAACTAAACTCAAACCTTTTTCTCCTTCGGGATCGTTGTTTCGAACCTCATTTTCAAAAAAGAGCATGTTACTTTTCCGTTCTACCGCAAACAGGCATTGCCCCTAACTGTTGGAATGGGAACCTAAAGTCACTCATAAAAAACACTTAACCAACCTTTGGTAGTCACCTGAACTATGTTTGCTCTGATTTCTCATACCAGATGAGGATACGTAGGCATAACACGATGATTTCTTGGCGAGCAACCTTCCCCCATCACCCGTAGTTTCCCGAACTACATTGAATCTGACTTTCCCATTGCACGAGGGAATACGTAGCCATAGGGAGGCGATGTACTATCGAGTTTGAAATTCTAGGTACCCAACAGTGGATGTTATCACGGATGTTATGACATCCACTATTACACAGACTACACAACTTAATGACAAACTGTAAATGAAAATAGTAAATAACACAAGTAATTGTTTACCCAGTTCAGTGCAAACCACACCTACATCTGGGGGCTACCAAGCCAGGGAGGAAATTCACTATTAGTAGAATTATTTTAGAGTCAAACTACCAGTTTGCACTCTTCACTTAAGACCTACACAATGACACTTCAGCCTAACACTAGACCAGAGTTACCAACTCACTCCCCCTCAATCACAGCATTGATATCAACCAATTCAAAGTTACAAATGGCAATGAAGTCACACTTCAAACACACCTTGATCTTGCTTCACAGCTTTGATCAAGTGACACAACATTCTGGCTTAAAAGCTTTAAAGTGACACACTTAACAAGCAGCTTAAGAACTCTAGACCAATGCAATCATACAGCAGATAATTACTTGGTTTACAAGTATTCCTAAGACACACAAAAACACGTGAAGAACATAATTCTTCACTCACAAAATACACGTTTTCTAAAACCCTGTCAAGAACTGTCTTCAAATAGGATTGCTCCTTCTGTATATATAGGTAGCATACAGTCCTTGAGCCTTCGTACATAAGTTAGGTTTACCCAAGATAAACCTCTCTTCATGAAGCTGCAGACGTCCAATTGATTCAGGGGCATTCCATGTTATCCTTAGCAATGCCTGATATGTCTCCTTAGATAACTAGGCTTCCTAAAATGTTTCCTGAAGTATAGCCTGAGCTAATAACAGAAACTAATACCTGCGCGCCCTGATGTCATACGCTTGGTGTCATAACATTCAGTCATGACATCCAACTTAAGTGACTCTTAGCTATTTAAACTTACCATGTTGAATCCTCATTATGTATGTCATAACATCAGTCATGACATTCATACATTCATCAATGTTTTGCCACAAAATGAAGCCAATCAAAAGCATCTACAAACTCCCCCTTTGGCAAATTTTTGACTAAAACACTCTGTTACCATATCAGAGATTACAAGCAGCAAAAATCATACCATACATGCAGGAAAGATACTAGCTAACAACACACACAACTATCTCACCATATCAGAGTCATCTTCACACCCTAAGGTCATCTAGTGATACTCCCCCTCAACTGATGAACAACACATCAGTGCATACACAACATGCACACACAGTAGTCACACAGGTTTATCCAGACTGGATTCTGGATGTCAGGACATTCAGGATGACATCCTGAAGAACACAATCACCTATGAAACATAATATCCTATTCTACTCCCCCTGAAAAGATGCACATCCATATACATTCTGCAAACACACTGCAGACACACACATAACTAGCAGCTATCCTATTACTAGGTTCCATCAAGGAACACACACACATCTTAGCAGCTTCAGCCAAAACTCACACATTTCTAACATACATTCCTACACACATTAGGAACTCACACAAATCTAACACACATTCCTACACACATTAGGAGCTCACACAACAGCAACTGCATCCTGTTATCACACCTACAAGCATGTTCAGTTCAAACATGCATATTAGCAGCAACACCTGTAGCACACTTAGAGCAGCAACAACAACCAAGTCTTCCACATGTAAGAGACACACATACATATCTAGCCTTGCTGTTACTACCATTTCAAGTCCCCTTTTTTAGCCATAAATTTAGATCAAAACTAACTAAATAGTATAGATCAAAAAATATGGAAGTGCAGATGTTATGGGTCATTACAACATAAAGCTCATGATGAGCAACATAAATATTTCAACTATCAAATAAAGATCAAAATCTAAGCAAGGAAGCACAAACGAACATCACTAGTCACACCAGCAACAGTTCATTATCAGCCCAAGCACACTAGAAAGCCATCGACACCACCATATTAATGACAATGTCAGGAACATGTGTTCCTTGAAACAACTTGTGATGGAAAGACAGTGGGCTTTCTCTCTTGCATGCAGAGTCATTCTCTTTGAGGAGATTGTGATACTGAGTCAAAATTATTCTACAGATAAGAGAAGGAAATGCTATGGGGCCTTTGATACTATAGCTGCCTGCATGTTTCATGGTCTGATTCAAAATATAAGTCCCGTAGTCAAATTTGGCTTTGGTTCCAACAACATAGATAAATCTCCCAAGGATAGTTGCCACAGTTGACTTATGATTTGTGGGCACCCAATTAGCAGCACCAAACTTGTGTAACATGGCACACTTGACACTCAGCTTGCTGGCAACTAGCTTTCCTTTTGATGGCCAACTCTTTACCTAGTTGGTTGTTATCACCTGACACACTTTGTTTTCCGAAGCAGCTATATTAGGTTGTGCTACATCTGATCTTCCCAGATAGTTGTTAATGGTTGTTGAAGAAAAAGTGACACATTTACCTCGTACATAAACCTTGCCAAACTCATTGGATTTCCTATCAGCACACTTTTTTGACATGTTAGCTATGAATTCTTTAACAAGTAACTCATAGCAGTGTGAGAATTGAGTGACTGTCTTCAGCAAGCCAGCGTCATGGATGAGATTCATGATTTCCTTATTTTCAAGAGAATTTTGAGCAAGCTCTCTCTCTCTCTCTAAAGCCAACCTCTTTTGATAAACATATTTCCATCTGTTGACACTAGATGGATAGTGGAAGGAGACATTGTCAATGGGGACATATGGAACACTAGCAGCCAGTTTGCTAGTTGTGGGTTTCTTCTTTGGTTGTATGTCAGTGACATCACAAGCAACATCTGACTCAGAGTCTGATTCAGAACTAGTATGGGCCTTCCTCTTCTTTGGAATAACCTTGCTCCAAGCTTTGGTAGGGCCAACCAGAGTCCTCTTAGTTCCAACCTTCTTTGTATGAGTGTTCTGCACAACACTATTCTTCCCTTTCCTAGTCACGAGCCTTTTGGCTATGCTAGGGTTGATTGTGGCAATCAGATCATCGTCGGAATACTCATTCAGGTTCACAACATCAGCATTGTCCTTCTGAACCTCATCAACATCATTTTTGTCATGTTGCATGTGATCATCATTATTTTCAGAGGCTTGACCCTTGTCAGTGTGCTTTTGAGAAGTTATTTCCAAGGTTTCAACATCGTGAATGACATCAGCTTGTTCATCCATATGAGGAGCAGAACCCTCAGTGTTAGAGGGAATAAATGTTCTTGGTACATCATGAGGCTCACTCAGAACCCTGGATACCAAATTGGCAATGGTGTTGTGGATTTTCCTAGCTTCTTCCCCATTGATATCATCATTAGGAATGGAGGTTGTAGAGTGAGAAGCCTGACCTATGACTAGGTCTTTAGGTCTTCTTGCATGTGAAGACCTTGGTTTCTTCACCAACATTCCAACTGGAGTTAGCATGCGCAGAGGAGCTACCACAAGAACCTCGTTAGGGTTGCTAGAATCAGGTCTAGCATCAACATCTGTATCAGTGATGATGTTCATCCTTTTGGAAGGGGAAAATTTTGGATGTTGAGACACTCTTGGAGACTTTGATCGCGCGAGAGAGGGTTTTCTGTGCTTGTTGGAAGAAGTATGGAAGATGAAGAGTTTGTATGGGGACCACATGAAGTAAGCGTAATGTGTGAGGGTGCTAGAGGGGTAATATTGCACAAGAGGAGGGAACTTACTATTTTGACCAATCACCAAATGATTAATTTTCAAAATACAATTCCCAGTTAACATTAATTGCTATAAACTCTCATAAAAACACGTCCTCCACTTGCTTTGTGGATTTTCAAATTGAGTGGCCTTGAGACCCTTGGTAACCATGTCAGCATTATGTAGATTAGTGTTTCGAAGCTTCACACGAACCTTTCCAAATTGGTGCCTATTGTCCCTATGTCTGATGTTTTTAGACTAAAGTGAGTTCATATTGATGTTACTCTTGATGTTACAGTACAAAGTCATGACATTCTGAGTGACATTGTTTCCTTTATGATCACTTGTCATGGACTCCATCAAATTCCAGTATAACAGGTCTAGGTTTCTATGATGTCCATCTTTTGGATGTCCTTTCTTGACTTGCCCACCAGCCTGCCATTTTACACAACCTGTTCTATCATCTAGAGTTAGCTTTGAATTTCCTCCTACTGCTTCCTTGGATATGGTCTTCTTCATCCTTGGAAGATGTCCACCCTTTTTATTCCACAGTTTATCCTCTTTTTCTTCTCTGGTCAGAGGATAGATTTTCAAGTTACTTTTAGGATCCCATAAGTAACAATTGTTCTTAGCTCTAGACGCCCTCATGACTTCCTCACCTTCTTCATTGGTGACATCATATTTACCCCTAGTAAATTTGACATTGAGACCTTGGTCACAGAGCTGACTGATACTGATAAGATTTACAATCAGTCCTTTAACTAACATGACATTCTCCAGTTCTGGAACACCAGGACAATCTAGTTTTCCAGCACCTATGACTTCTCCTCTAGCTCCATCACCAAAGGTTACATGGCTTGAGGAATGAGGTTTGAGGTTCATCAAAAGATTCTCCATTCTAGTCATGTGTCCAGAACAGCCATTGTCAAACTACCAGTCTTCTTTGGTTGGCATCCTAAGAGATGTATGAGCTACTAGAGCAACCTCCTTGGCAACCCATTGTTGTTTCTTGACCTGAGCATCCTTTTTGGGTCTCACTTGATGTTGTTTCTTGGCATGAGTACCCTGTTTGTAATTGCCTTGATAAGGGTGACTAGGAAATCCATGTAACCTGAAGCAGAAAGATTTAATGTGTCCAGGTCTTCCACAGAAGTAACACTTATACCCTTGGAATTTATTCTTGATCAGGCTCTAGCTTCTGTTTCCCTGATGTTGTGACATTGGTTGTGACATCCGGTTTGACCTTTGATTCTCAACCTTTGGCTTCGTGGGCCCCAAAATAGGTTTCTGTTCACCAACAAATCCCAGTCCAAACTTGTTTTTGCTTTCTGACCACTTTGTAGAATTTTTTCTAGAGTGCCAGTCCCAGGGTTTAGCATCCTTATGGATTTTGACACCGATCTAGCTTAGATTCCAACAAGCTGACCTCACTTTTGGGAGAGTCTATGGTTGCCAGATGATCCAGTTTTTTATCCTCTAATTCCCTTATGCTTTTCTTCTGTTGCTCTCCTTGTTGATATATTTCTTCACTTCTGATGCATAGCTTCTTATATGAAGCTGCCAGTTCATCATAGGTCAACTCATCTTCACTTGAGTCACCATCATATATGCATACATTGTTCAGAACAGTCACATGTTTGGAGATTCTTCATCTGATCCACTCTCCGAGTTTCCATCAGACCAAGCAACTGCTAGGACCTTCTTTTGCTTCTTAAGATAGGTGGGACTTTCTGCTCTAATGTGCCCATATCCCTCACATTCACGACACTACACTCCTTTGCCTTGGCTGGGCCTTTCTTCATTTCTTCCTCTTCTGCTGATTGTCGCTACCGCGAAAATAAGGCGCCGACAAAACAGAAGAGTCGCCACCTTTCGTCATTTATCCCACGGAAAGGGAAAGGAAACGATCGGAAAAACCTGACGAAAAGGTATAAGACAAGGTCATCGCAACCAATGTCTGGATTCGGGAGTCGGTTACGCAAGGGGAAGGTATTAGCACCCCTCACGTCCATCATACTCGATGGGATCCATGCTTGTTGTGTTTATCTGACGGGTTAATTAATCTATCTACGCTAAAAGTCTGGTCTGAAAAGAAAAGAAAATGACTCGGCAAAACACAACAGTTCTATGCCTACGTATTCTCGTCTGGAACGAGAAATCAGAGTCAACGTAGTTCGCCTAAATACGGGTTACGGGGGAAGGTTGCTCGCCGAGATATTGCATCTCGTGCCTACGTACTTTCACACGGCGCGAAAGATCAGAGCAAACGTAGTTCGGGACACGAGAGACACAAGTTTGTCTTTTTTATCCAAGTAGGGTTAACAGACGGTTCCAGCAGTTGGTGTATGCAGCTCGCTCGATGGAGACTTAGGCATTTACCGTTTGCGGTAGAACCGAGAGTTAACAGAACTATCCTTATGAAAATGGTTTCTAGGGATTAAAGGTCCAAGAGGACAAAAAGATGTTTGATCTTTATTTTCTGTTTTTTAGAAGAAGTGTTTTTTATGGATGTTTGCAACTGATATCGCACTAGAGACTATGACCTGAGAGTGAATGCGTCGCATGTCACCCAAAGGGTGCCATACTAAACATCTGAGCTATTAGAAAGAAACTCTCCAACAACCCTTTCTCAAGGAGTTTAAGGCTCGTAGCGTACGACATCAATTCCTTTATTACTGTATTTTGGTCTTGTTTGAAGATGAAGAGAGAAAGGACGCATTAAAGGGGAACTGATCCAATCCTAAAGTTGTCATGCACAGTTGAACCTATGATTGAGGTTAGGAAGGAACTACCTAATGTTATCATGCATGGTTAGAACCCTAATGTCTGTCATAACTTCTCTTGAACAAGAGAAGTCAGAGTTCCTAGGGGAATATGGCAAAGGAAAACAACAGCAAAAGAAATACTGTAAAGAAAGAACTGTAAATAAAATGCATGCAATGCAAGTGAGGGAGGAAATATGTGTGGGGCAGGAGCCACCACAAGCTCATCTTAACCTCAAGCCAAATATGAATAAATGCAAAGATAATAGAAGAAGGAAATGCAACAAGAGCAAGTCACACAAAACACAGGCAAGGGAGACAGACTCAACCTTAAGCCAGCAAACAAAGCCAAGCAATAATAATCAAGTAGAGGGAGACAGGCTCAACCTTTAATGCAGACAAGCAAAGGGAGAAACTCATCCTTTAGGATGCTCTTAGGCCTAAAAACATCTACATGAAACCTAGCCTAATGTAACACACTAAACAGTCACACAAGCAACAGTCAAGCAGTCAGAAACTACAGCAGACAAGATAGCAGACAAAGAGCTCAACAGCAAAGCAGATCAACATCAAAACAAATCAACAGTCTGTAGCCAACTTCAAGCCCAAGCCATCTTCAAGAGAAGGAAATCTCCATATTCAAGCTCCAACAAGAGATAAGAAAGTTAACATCAAGATTATTGATTGATGATAGGAAGCAGGATGGAAACCAATGGAATCCATCCTGACACTCAACCATACATCTGAGATAGGCATCCTCAAAGGTTTTACCTCTTGTGATATGCCACACATCCTTCCAAAGGAAAGATGAGGCTTCCACATAGGTACCTTGAATCATAGGATAGGAATTGAGAGCAATCAAAGGAATCCATGTTTATTTGAAGAAAGAGAAATCAAACTAAGCTCTTCCTAAACCCCAATTAAACAAGCTACAAGAAAGCTACTAAAGAGAAGTCTAAACACCAAATCAATGCACTACAATTAAGAAAACAGAAGCTTCTATATGTATAAAGCACCATCAAAGAAGATTATCAAACCTATTATGACTAAAGGCCACCATTGGAGTTCAACTAGTGCAAGTGTTATGTTGAAAGCGTCTTAAAACTAGCCTAACTATTAAATCTATTTAAAATACCAAATCACCTCCTAAAATAATATAAAATTTTCTAAGGGAACCTACATGTGCTAGGTACCTATGGTACAAAAGAACCAGGGGTTGAAACTATGCTTAAGGGTACTAAAGAATTCCTAAATCATCAAATGTCAAAGGGGAACCCTAAAATGGAAGGTCATAGGAACCTAATCCAAAACAGCTCCTAAAGTTATCTAAAAATTAAGAAATAATTCCTAAGGGACCATGCATCTCTATACTAGCAACCAGCAAAAAATCTCATTCAAATTCAATACCAATCAGCCATACAAAAATCAGCAAGAAAAGGAAGAAATATGCCAAAATTAATGAATTAAACAAAATGCAAAAAATCACATTAAATTGAAAATTGCATGAAAATAACATCTAAACATGTCAAAAAAAGAAGAATAAAATCAGGAACATCCACATATTTTTATTTTATTTTTCTGACCAAAATTGAAATTAATATGAATTTTGCAAGATTAAAGCAATTAAAATAAAAGAAAATGAATAAAAAACAATTAAAAGCCAGAAATAATTCAGAGTGGTTGGATCAATGGACCAAGTCTCCTAATCTAAGGGCTCCCACGCTGCCAGCACATAAATGAAATGATGTGTTTCATTCTGTCCAAGTTCAAATCTCAGGTTAAAACGTGATCGTTGGATGGAAGGACTTTGTCAACATTTCAGCTTCATCCAAGGGTGGGGAGATCATCTTCTCCATTTCAAACTCAGATGGAGGGAAGATTGCAGCGGTTGCCGGAGAACAACACTGGTCGTCTTCTCCGGTGAGACATCATGTGCAGGTCATCAATCCTTAATAAAATCCACACAGTTCCACTCAAAATTTCATGCTGAATCCAAATATCACCTCTGTTTCTCCTAAATCCTCGCGCATTTTAAAATACGATAGCAAACAGAAAATACTCCATAATTCTGATCATCATCAAAGCTCAATCTAAATCCATGGATCAACTCCTCATGTTTCATACATCATCCTAAACTATTTAGATCATGATAAATCCTTAAGATCAGGCCAATTCGCATCCAAACAGAAATCATGTTGCATCTTAATTTGTCTCTAATCCTTCAATTCTTGATCCAGAATCCATCTAATCTTCCTCCTAAACCTTAACCTCATGCTAAAACATGCTAGATCATCATGAATCTACAACAATTTTGAAGGTTAAATACCTGGGTTGAAGCTTTAAATTTGAGCAGTTATGGCACGATCCTTGGCTTCAAATTGTGCAGATTCACTCTATGAATGATGCTGAAGATGATCCAATCCTTCATTTGCCTTGAATTCCTCTAGAATTGAAAACACGATTTGCACTTGGAGCTTTGAAATTCAACTTGCACTCTCTGGTTCCAGCATGAAATGAACACCAACCTTGATCTGAACCTTCCCCTGAACTTATATAGAAGTGATTTTGATGAGTTGGAGGCCCATTGGAGGCCTAATCAGTGAGATCCAATTTTCAATTTTCTTCAAAATTCCAACTATGGCTATGCACGGTTCTGAGCTCAAAACTTCTCCAAAAAGCTTCAATTCCCTTGCTTGTTAACTGTGGAGAGAGTAGAGATCCAATTAAGCCCTTGTTTCCATCATAAGGCCACCCTTTAATGTGTTACTTATTTAAGAAGTAACAAGTTGAAATGTCATGAATTAGGCCTCAAATGAAATTTCTAATATTGCCATCATGTTCAAAATGTTTTTTCTGATTAAAATGAGCACTCATTTGGTCTTGTTTGAGCATATATGAATTAATTTTGAATTTTTCACTTAAATGTCTTTAAATTCCCCTTTTGTCTATTTCTTTCAAACCAAGTCTCATTCTAAGCCAAATCAAAACATCCTTGATACATGGTTGACCTAAAAATGCCCTTTTGAACAAGTTTTGTGTTGGACAAAACTTCATTTGAAGCTTGCAAGATAGTGAAAATGACCTATAATGTCAAATGACCTATAATCTCACTTTCCCAAAATACCCCTAACTTGTAAACCTCATAACTTGAGTTCCACAAATCAGATGAAATACTTCTAGTACAATTTGGAAATCTAAGATCAAGAACTACAACTTTCATGTTGGCCAAAAGTTGAGGAGAAACACCCTTCTAGGTCAAAAGTTCCTTGGAAGTTGGTTGACTTTTGCAGACAAATTTCACATTCATTTGATGACCTGTAACTTGTCTGGACCATAACTTGAGTTCTATAAATCCAATGGAGGACTTCTAGTACTCATATTAAAGCTAAGAGCATGTTCTACAAGTTTCATGTTTACCAAGAGTTGAGATGAAACTTGTATCTTGAGATAAGTGGTCTTGAAGTTAGGCACTAAATAGGGGATTTTACCCTGAGAACCGTAGTTTAGCAACTCCTTACACTTTGAATTCTTCTTGGATTGATCTTGGAATATCACCTCATGTATCTCAACATAACTTTCCATGATCACAAAGACTTAGAAATAGGCTTTAATCCTCTTCATTTGCAAAGTTGACTTAGGGTTACTCAAATGAAAACCCTAATTGCAACACCCTTAATTGTGGCTCTTCACACTTGGAATAATGACTTAACTGAGCTCCACCATGACCCTCAAGGCACCCCATGAGCTCTATCCACACTCTATCCATGCACAAGGCCTCACAACCCACTGATGGTCTTCAATTGGTCCTCAGGTTAGGAGATGAACCCTATACAAGCACACAAACTTCTCAAGAACACAACCCTCTCCCTGATGACTTTGGTGACCTCCCAAGCTTGCATAAAACCTCTAGATAGGCTCCTCTTGATATAAACCACACTTGATCCCCTGCTAAATGAACAATGCTATGCTATGTAAATGTTAGATCAATGATATGCTAATGCAATGAAACATAAACAAAGTGAGGAAAAAGGTTAGGCAAATTTTGGGGTGCAACACTGATGCCAGAAGAAGTGTTCTTGTCATTAGGCCTAGACTTGTGATATATTCTTTTGATCAGTTTGTTGAATTGTCTTCCAGGCAAGGGTATTGCTTCTGACAAATTCTCCTCACTTTCACTATTGTCTTCCTCAGAGTCTTCTGCTGTATTTGAGACAAGGTGTTGCACCCCAAATTTTGACCCCTTAGATCCTCATCATCATTGTAGGATCATATTTGCTTGATTAACTAACCTTAACCCATTTTCAGTTTACCTTTGACAAGATGCAGATGAATCAGGGTTTCGTACCGTCAAAATCGAAACTTCGAGGGTTTGATCAATCAATGTTTTAGATTGATCCAACTTCAAACAATATCTAGGATGATACATTGGACCAAGAATGAGTGCAATTTGAGGTGGTCACCCGGGGTTTGAGAACGGTGCAATTTGAGACACCCGATTAGGGTTTTCGATTAGAAAAAGTCAACTGAAGTTTGAATTTTGATTGAAAGAGTATTTCAATGGTGGGATCAAGGTCCATTAAGTTCTTATGGCTTAGTAAAGTCCATCCAAAGAGTTTCAAGTCCTCAGGATGTCCGGATCACCAACGGGCGACTCGGTAGACACCGATCGATTGAAAAGTTGACCGAAAAGTCAACTCTCCGAAAAAAAGGAATTTGACTTCAAGGTGTGAATGAAAAGTGTTCCTTATATCATATTACACCTCCCCATAAAATTTCATGACCATTGGATCAAGGGTTGAGAAGTAATTGGAAAAATCGGGAATTAGGGTTTCGAAAGGGGCAAGACCATAACTCCTCAACCACACATCCAATTGAAGTGGTCCAAAGCTCATTAGAAAGCTCTTGACAAACCCTACAAAAGTCCCACAGTGGTCCACATTCAAAAAATTCATGGAATGGGAGTTATAGCAAAAATCATTTTTCAAGAGTAAAGAACTTAGTGAAATTTCACAAGTTCTGGCCATACAAACCATTTTTTCAGTCAACTTCAAGGGGTTTTTCAACCAAGATGCACATAAAATTGGAAGTTTTAATAAGCATAAAAGTTGTAGAGATACATGAGGGCTTTCCAAAAAGTACAAGAACTCCTCAAGAGGATTTTTGACCTAAGAGTTATGGTACATGGAAGTTGGGCCTATCACACTTGAAATCACTTTGGCCAAACTTCTCAAAATCAGATTTTCACAACATTAACCATTCTCAACCCTTGGATCATGTTGCAAGTTGATAATGAGAGGCTTAGATGAAAAGAAAATCAGAAGAGAGGCTGAAATGATGAGCCAAACAAGTTGATAGCAAGTTGCAAATAAAATAATCATTTTAAAAGAGGAAAGAGAAACTTTTCTCCAACATTATGGCAGCAACAGCTCCCTATCAGCATAGACCTTCTCCAATCACCTCAGCCCATCTTTCCAACTGCTATTGGCTTGCATAGAGCCTTGGAGCTGATGTGAAAATGACCGCCACAAGATTTGGAAGGATTTTCTTCCAAAACTCCTTCCAAAATTGAAGTAATCAAGGTCTGCCCTCATTCCTCCTTGCACTATAAATAGAGGCCTCACCTTCATCTTCAAACACACCAGAGCAATATCATAACACCACATCTCTCATTCTCCTCTCACTCATCAAGAAATCTCTAAATCTTCAAAACCTCCATTTTCACAAAAAACTGTCTCGAGCAAAACTCTGCTCAAGACCAGTTCCACACTTCGCAACTGCAAGGAATCCTGCATTCAACTATTTCTTAACCTCATCTCGAATCTTCAAAGCCATGTCAGGTCTCGTTCTTCTAAGTTTCTTCTTGACAGGCAGACATTTTGGCTTAAGTTGTAACTTGTGAACTACAATATCTTTGTCTAAACAAGGCATATCTTGATACGACCATACAAACACGTCAACATAATCCTTCAACAGCTTGACCAATCTCTGCTTGACCTCATCCCCAAGCATTGCACCAACCTTGACCTCTCTCCTTTCTTCATCTGTGTTGAGATTAATCAACTCTACCTGCTCCTTATGCGGTTGAAGTTCTGTGTACTCGTACTCAACCAATTTTGTCAGTTTGGAGGGTACTTCAAAATCTTCTTCACCCCCATCTTCAGCTTGATAAATGGGTGAATCCTAGTCAGGAGTGACAGTAGAGTCGTTGGATTCAACAAGGATTGTAATGTCACTGCATGTTGAAAGGCTTATTTTATTAAATGTTCAATGAAAATGCAAGAGAGTGGGAATGCTTTATTTTGTAGTTTTTGAAAAGATTGCCAATTTCATTTTAAAAAGGGGAAAACGAAAAACGCTAGTGGAACAAAATGGAAGTATAACAAAATGCATTTATCAATAATTGTTTTAAAAATGAAAGGTGGCCTTACAAAGCAATCCAATAGCCTTGGGCAGAGCCATGGATGTGAAAACACAAATGAAAGTGTTAAATTACTTTGAAACGGGAAAAATAACAGGAATCTCTATAGCCTCCCAATTGCTCAAAGCTGCATCGCTCTTGAATACCAGGTTGCTCAGATCTTCGTCTTCATCATAGTCACTGATGGCATTAACTTGAAAACCTCCAATGACAAACACTTCTTGAAAAAACTTCGGACGTACTTCGACTGTTGTAGAAGCTTTATCTCGAGTTGGTCTGTAGCCCAACCCGTGGTGATCAGTCTTGGTCTTGACGTTGATTACCTCTCCCCAACCTTCAGGAATGCCGCTGTCGATTTTTGATCTGGTACTCTTTAAGGATGCAAGAGATGGATAACTCTGGCCTTCCACAGTCTCTTCAACTTCCACTAAAACAGCCTTGGCGATCTCAAGTGCTTGGAAAGAAGTTTCCAAAGCGTCTTCATTAGCCTCAATATAACGGAACGACGATAAATTACTGACCATCAAATCCTCCTCACCATGTATAATAACTAGCTTGTCGTCAACCACAAACTTCATCTTCTGATGCAAAGTAGAAGTTACTGCCCCAGTGGCATGGATCCAAGGTCTTCCAAGTAGACAACTGTAACTGGGATTGATATCCATGACTTGGAAAGTGATATTGAAAACATGCGGATCAATCAGAATCGGAAGTTCCACTTCTTCAATCAAAGCTCTACGATAACCATCAAAATCCTTGACAATCAACGAAGTAGGCTTCACCATAGTCTCTTTATAAGCCAACTTGCTAAGAACTCTCTTGTGTAGGACGTTCAAAGATGAACTGGTATCCACAAGTGCCCTTGCTAAATTACCCTCTTAACACTTCACTGATATATGCAAAGCACAGTTGTGATTCGGACCCTCTTTTGGTAGATCTTCATTGCTGAAGCTGGGAGTATTACAGGCGGTAATATTGGAGATCACACTATCAAACTAATCGGTAGTAATGTCTTGGGAGACATGAGTTTGGGTCAATACCTTTTGCAAAGCAGCCCTATGAGCGGGTGAACTCAACAGCAGAGACAAAATAGAGATCTTCGAAGGAGTCTGGTGAAGCTGATCAATAACTTTGTAGTCACTCTTCCTGATGATCCTTAAGAATTCAGCATCTTCATCATTATTGGCTGCCTCTTTGTCTTTGGCAGGCGCAGCAGTAGTGGTAACCGTTTCCTTAGGCGGAGCCTCATTGAAACGGGGAGTATAAATGCGACCATTGTGAGTCATCCTGCTTGCCCCAGCTATGTTGGTCACGGTTTCACTATCAGTCTTCACTTCTTCCCTAGGAATGACCTTCCCAGACTCTTTGCCAATGTCAGAGTCATATCGAACACTGGCTTGGCAGAACTTGCCCCTGACAGTTTAAACATTGGCATCTTACCCCTTGGTTTGGGCAAGTTGAAGATAGGCTCAATCGCGACAACTTCATCCCTCTTCACCTTGTTAACCACTTGCATAAAACCAGTGTCGATCAATTTCTGAACACCCTTCTGAACCATAACATAGCCTTTAGCACGAACCTCAAAACTTGCACAGTCAGCATGTGAAGTAGATACTAAACCAGCTTCAAACAACTTCGAATGGAATACCTTGAGAGGAGTCTTAACCTGAGATACATCAAGAATAAAATTTTCTTCGGACGAATCATCAATGGCATTAACAGCCCCATGGTTAGGCAGAGGGTTGCTTTTGACATTTGGTTAAAGGTCTTCAAAGGACAAAATCTTCTTTCCCATCAGATCTCTGACAATGTTTTTCAGAGCATAACAGTTTTCCAAATCGTGACCGGGTGCACCCTCATGAAATAAACAATGAGCGGCGGTGTTGTAGTTGGCTGGCAACAGATTTGGAGGCAGACCCAAAGCTTTGGTGGTAATCAAACCTCGTTGTACTAAGTAAGGATACAACTCGGTGAACATCATGGGGATCAGAGGACAAGGCTGGTATTATCTCCTATTCGGAGCATTTTGACGAGGTGCCTGATTCCTTGGTTGTTGAGTGGCAGGAGCGTTGGGCGCTTGTTGATACATAGGAGGAGGATAAACCAGAGGCGGATAACCAGGAGCCTGTTGCATAGGCTGGTACACAGGAGCTTGTGGAGCTTGTTGATTAAAAGACGGTGCAACAGCAGCCACATACGGCAGTGAAGCATACTGAATTGGGTAACCTTGCGGTTGAGCATATTGATACTATTGATTTCTTCTTTTACCTGAAGATACAACGTGGGTCTCACCTTCCTTCTTTTTTTGAGAATTGAAAGAAGACTTTTTAGCTTGATCCTTTGAGCTTGAACTGCCGGGACCACTCGACATTTTTCCACTCTTCATAGCCAATTCAACCTTTACCCCAACAGCAACAATGTCAGCAAAATTCGTAGTCACACTACCCATCATCCTCTCGTAGAATTTGGGACGGACGATGTCAACAAACCAATCAGCTAGTTCCTTATTAGTCAACGGAGGTTCGACTTGAGAAGCAATTTCCCTCCATCTCTGAGCATATTCTTTAAAGGTCTTGGAACTCTTCTGAGTCATACTCAACAGTTGTCTCCTTTCGAGAGCCAAGTCCATGTTATACTTATAGTCTTTAACAAAAGCATCGGATAAATCCTGAAAAGACCTGATGCGAGACTGATCCAAAGTCAGGTACCATTTGGAGGAAGCACCCTTTAGACTGTTTTGGAAACAGTGAATCATCAACTTATCATTTTCCACGTGGGCAACCATCCTGTGATAGTACATAATCAAATGAGTTTTAGGACACGTAGTGCCTTCATAGCAATCGAAGTTCAGAATTTTGAGCTTTGGCAGAATGACCAGACCGAAAACCAAACAGACATCTCTAGCAGCAGCACCAAAGATTTGGTCACCTTCCATCTTCCTCAACCTCTTCTCAATAGTCTCAACATTCTCCTGAAGCCTTTCATGGCGCTCACTCCCCTCATCATTATCATCAAGAATCTCATAAACAGGCTCATTGAGATAGGGATGTACACGAGTGTGAACAATAGCTAGTGCAAAAGTAGGAACTACTCGAGGGGGTTCGGAAACCAAAGGCACAACTTGCTGAACTGGTTGCACAACAGGAACAACTTGTGGCACTGATGAAACAATAGGAGGTACAAAACCCTGTGGAAGACCATAAGGATATGCATTCTCAACAGTAACGACTGGTGGAGGATCTGCAACAGTAGCGTTAATCTCAGAGACCACAGTAGGCTGAGTATCCATCCTTGCATTGATAACTTGGAGCAATTCCATAATCTGTCCTACCCTTCCTCGGAGCTCTCCAAGTTTGTTGTTGACACGATCCATCTCTTGAGCTTGTTCCTCCATCCTTTTTCGAGCTTGGGCTCTAGTGTTGTATCGATGCAGAGAACTCAGGGTGATGAAACTGGAAGGCGAGATAACTGATAATGAGAAATCGGGAGACACATGTAATGCAAAATATGATGCTAAAATGCAAAATGTGAATGAAAGATTTCATGGAATTCAAATATTTATGAATATCGCGGAATACCAATGGGATTTTATTTATTAATTTGAAAATGGATTACAAATAAATATTCTTAAAAAAAACTTAACAAGAAATAGCTAAATAAAAGCTAAAAAAGTCCTAAGGAAGCGTAGTCCACAACTTCAACGAGTAGGCGGAGAGTCGGAGGAAAATAAATCCTTGTAGATTCTTCTCTTTTTGTAGGAAAGTACTTCCTCATTCTTCAACTGAAGCTGCTTTTGTAGCTCTTCGTTCTCACTGACGATAACCTGATATTTATTTTTCCATGCTTCTGCCTCATGTTGTGCTTTCTTCAAAGCGATTTCCAACCTTTCAGCTTCAGACATGAACACTAGAACAAGTTCCCTTCTCGTAGGTAAAGGATCTTGGTGAGGGTAAGGCATCATAAGCTTGATGGCTCTTTCTCGGACCCAACGAAGATAAGGCTCAATGGACACACAATTCAGCTTTCCCAAACTTTCTTTGCCTTTCTTGTGCAAATGACGCCAGGCAGATACAATCTGATTTTGAAGTTCTTTATTGTCTTTGAAAAAAAAATTCTCCACATGCACACTCTTAGGCGGTTCCTTCAAGGGATATCCTAATTGTCGGCGAGCTAGAACTGGATTATAGCTAATTCCTCCATTAAAACAAGTAAAGGTATGTTGGAAAAATCTCCACAACCGTCAATAATTAGTATTCCATCATACACACGATTATACCAATCAATGTTCGAGTGTGTCAGTGCCATGACCCTTGGTGACCAAAGTCCCTTGTCAAGACTTAAAAAAGACCTGGGCAAGTGCGAAATGAACCACTTGTATAATAAAGGCACACAACAGGTGATCATTCCTCCACCATGAAAGTTTCGGAGATGTATGGAATGGTAAGTGTTACCCAATAAAGTTGGTACTAGATTGTTCTTCATGAAGATTTTAATGGCATTAAGGTCAATGAATCCTTCAAAACTAGGGAACAACAACACTCCATAGATAAGTAAAGTGAGGATCTCTTCAAAGGTAGGCATGCTCAAATGATCGGCATAATATTGGGTTTTCTTGATTAAGAAATTTGTAGGTAACCCAATAGTTCCGCCTTTGGCGACCATATTGCCCTTGATGTCGGACACCTTCAAGCATGTGGCTTTAGCAATGTCTTCTTCTTTAGGGTCCTTTTCCAAGAAATGGAATGGAGACCCCTCCAAAATAGGTAACCCCACCAACTGGGAGTACTTTTCTAAGGTAAGTAATAAATGATAATCTGGGAACGTGAAGCAATGGTAATCTGGATCATAGAACTGTAGCAAAGTAGAAAGAAGTCCCTCCTTCACTTGGAGTCTCAATAAGGATAACAACCTTCCATACTTGTCCTTGAACCCCTCTTGATCTTGAATCAAAGCTCCTAACTTCCTTAGGTCATCCAACTTAAGATTCTTAAAAGAATATTTCAAAGTATTTCTCTTATTGTAATCCATGGTATCCTATGATGTTCATAAATAAAGTTTGAATTTCACGGAATGTAATGCAATGTGATGCGGTATGAATGCAATGCACAAATATACACAAGGTCCTAAGTTAAAGGTATATGAGCGGAAGTCAAGGTCTACCCATTCCACAAAGGTATGTATTATAGGGTTAATTGTACATGCAGAACAAGGGTTCTAAATCGGCGCCCAAAGTCATCAGTCCATCTTTCAGATATTATCAATTTCCCAATTGACTCGGTGGTTAATAATATTCTCAAGAGAACCACTTTTGAGTGTAGTATCGCGTAGCAACTATTTTGGGATTACTCCCTCATAGTCCCCGTACTACGTCCTAGATAAGGCCAAGGTGGTGTTAAGGTAACTACGGTCCCCAGTATCATAGGCTCCAATCGAAGATAGTAAGTGTTTTCACAATTACTCGTTCAACAGAACTACCTTTCAAAAGGGCCTCAACTGAGCGGTGATTCTCAAGTCATCTTGGTCGGGATTCAACTTCCTATAAGCCTCGTCGAATATATCACCTCCTATAATAAGTTCACTCAAGTCCGGGTGTAGGACTTATCTTACAACAAAGTAGATACCCCCAAGCAAGGTACAATGATAATATATATACAAGAAAGTAATGAAGCAAATAGCAAAAATAATAAACAAGGTAGGGGTAACCCTTAAAAATTACGGTGTCCCCAGTGAAGTCGCCATTTTCTGTTGCGGTGGAAATAGGATACCAAACTATTAATTAGTTTGAATCACAATTTTGACTAGAGCTAAGGGATAAAGTGACTTAAAAGACCTAAGGGTTAGTCCTAAGTTTACTCGGCAAGAGTCGCATCTTGTGCCTACGTATCCTGGGTAGGAAATGGAATCAGAGTAATCGTAGTTCCCCTCGAAAGGGAGGTTAGAAACTTCTTGACTGTGGTCAAGGTTTCAATGGGGAATAAGCATTTCTTAAGGGAACGCTTACGTGGAGTCTTGAAACTCCTATATCTAAGTTGAGATTATTAATTGAAAATTAGGGTTGAAATTAGGGATTCCACGGCGGGAAACCCTAAAACAGAGTACGACAACTCTTTGACCTAATGCTAGGGTAAAGGGCATTTTTGTCCACGGCGGGACACCTAGGAAAATTAAGGTTTGAAACATTCAAAGGGTAAGGCTATTGACTCGGCGGTCAAACTGTTAGACCTAATCCTTCGGAAGTGTTTGACAGTGACTTAAATGCAAACAACGAATATTATTATATGGCAACATTAAAATATGAAAATAAATAAAGCGGTAAAGCAAAAGCATCGCGACGATCACTTGTGTAAATTACAAATCCCAAAGATGCAAAAATAAATAACTGCGACAATTACTCGCAAAATTACAAACCAAAAATAAAACTGAGGATAAACAACTGCGACGATGGCCTCACACGATTACAATTGAAAAGTGACAACACAAGCAAATGACAGATTAATAAGCTGAAGCGAACGAGATAATGACGAGGGTTAGACAGAAATTGACACGCCTAAATCAAGGTTTTATTTTTTTGAATTTTATTTAAAAGAAAAGTTAATTTTTGCATTTAAAAGGAGAAATTGTTTTATTTTATGTTTTTAATTAAAAAATTTATTTTAATTTAATTAAAGAAAAATGTTTTGATTTTTAAGACTTTTGATGAAAAAAGTTTGTTTTACTTTTGTTGTAAAAAAAAGTTTTAATTTTAATGTTAAAAAAAAGTTTTAATTTTAATGTTTTTTTTTTAAATTATTTGTCTTTTATTCTTAATGAAATGATTTTCTTTTGAAGTCAAAAATATTTGAAAATTTTCTTTTAAAAAACCTAACTAATTAACCACAAAATTACATTAGTTATTATGATAAATCTTAAACTAATAACGTAATGAAATAATAAAATAACCAATAAAATAAAATAAATAAAAACTAAAGAAAAACAAAAAGAAAAAAAATAACATAAAAAGGGGGGACGATTCATTTGGCATTGGCTTCTTAGGGTTTTCATTGTTTCCTTCTTCCTCTTTCTCGTTCCGCCGCGACGCCCCCATAGCAGAGTCTTGAAGCTTTTCATCATTTTTCTTTGTTTACCCTTGCATGTCATCTTCTCTCCTGAAAAAATTATGAAAACAACACCATGAATTAGTTACGCTACCTTTCTTACGGACGGTGATGGTGGATCTTTAAGATTCTCTGAGTTCGGTGACGGTGGTAGTGAATCTCTAAACGAGTTCACCGTCGCCGCTCCGTGGTGTGTTGGGCTTCGCGGTGATGCTTGGATTTTTCGAAAACTTCTTTCTCTTCTTCTTTTTTCTAGGATAATGATGAAGGAGCTAGCCTTCTCTGAATCCCCTTCGGTTGCGCCGCCGCCGTCGTTTTTGCTTTAGGGTCTCCGGATTTGAAGCTTTGAGATGATGATGAAAACTCAAAGAGTTTTCTGAATCCAAATTTCGTGCCGTTTTTCGATTTCGGATGCTTATTAGGGTTCTTCCCGATTTTGATGATTAGAGATGATTTTTATATCATCCCCCTTATGGTTGTTTTGCTGGGTTTTTATGATGATACGAGGGTTTGAATCCGCGACTTGCTCGCCGGATTTGTGTGCTGACTCGTTGCTATCTGTTCTGCGGTTTTGCGGGACGCGCTTTGACTGATTGTTGTTGTTGCTTGGAACTTTTTGGAAAATTTGTGGTTTGTTGGCCCTGATTTGTTGCGAAAATGTTGTTGGATCCGTTGACTTAGGATTTCTTGGAAAATTGTTGTTAAGGCCATGTTTGGCAAACCAATTTTCTGAAAAAAAAAAACACTTTTTCAAATAAGTGCTTTTCCAATAAGTGCTTTTTCCAAACCAGCTTTTTTCAAAAGCACTTCTTTATCTCTCTTTCACGGTAGCCTCGAAGAATAGAATAAAACTTGCTTGATTTTACCTTCGGTCGGAAATAAAGTCAGGAGTCGGTTTCAGAGCAATCCGCTACCCTCCCAACACACCCGATGATGATACTACTCTGAGGGTGTCGGAAAACTAACCGATTAAATTGTCGTTTGTTATGTTGCAGGTTCGAACAAATCAGAAGTTCGAGACAAGTCGAAGAAATCGGAGAAATTTAGGATTTTTAGAAATTTATTATTAAATGTAAATTTAATGTTTTTTTATTTTTCTTGTAAATAATTCTTATTATTTCTAATAAAAATCCATTATTATTTTTCTTAAAACATTATTATTATTATTATTATTATTATTATTTTTAATATGCAAATAATAAAAATAAAACTTAGCATAATATGTATGGAATGAAAATAATATTAAAGAAAAATGAAATTAATTAAAAATGAAAAATAGAAATGAAATGAAATTATTTAAGAATGAAATGAGACTAAAATTAAAAATGAAATAGAAATGCAATTGATTTTTCTTTAAACAGTGAAACAATGATTGATTTAAAAATGGAATTAATTTAAAAAATGAAATATGATTAATAAAACAAATTCAAAAATGAAAAATGATTAACTTAACAATAAAATGAGTTTAAAAATGAAATATTGATGAAATTAATTTAAAATATGAAACCCCTTTTTTATTAATTCCTAATTCCTCCAATTTATCCGACTAATCCTATTTCCTACATAACTTCGATTAAACCTTCCGGAAATCCATAGGAACCTTATCCGAACAAATCCAAATCGTCTGATTAAATTGAAATGATCATATTCTCCGGTTAACTTCAATCCAATAACTTGAATCACTTTATTTCCGAACAGCTCAAATCATCCACAATCAAACCATTCCAACTACACCTTGGCCCCGACCCACATCAACAATATCCAACGGCTCAGATTTCCTGACTACAGCTAAAAATTCGTAAATTGACAACCGGCTGCAAACAACTGACCATTTTACCCTTCATGAGCTAAAGAGCGCGCCACATGATATTTTTCTGCAAAAATCAACCAACTGCACGAACTTGTTAGTGACTGGTTAAATGTAATGCAAAAATGCAAGATAAAACGACAAATCTTAGGGAAAAATTTGGGGTATTACACATACGCTTGATGTCATAACATTCAGTCATGACATCCAACTTAAGTGACTCTTAGCTATTTAAACTTACCCTGCTGAATCCTTATTATGCATGTCATAACATCAGTCATGACATTGATACATCCATCAATGTTTTGCCATAAAATGAAGCCAATCAAAAGCATCTACAGAGTCTCTTTCTCTTTCTTTTGTTCTCATTTCCGATTAGTAGTAACTTATAGATAAACACACCCTTTAATTAGACGACAAACGTAGATCTCGTTGAGTACAACAAACGTGAGGGGTGCTAATACCTTCCCCTTGCGTAACCGACTCACGTTGCGATGACCTTGTCTTTTCCCGTTCTTCAGGTTTTCTTCGATCGTTTCCTTTCCCTCTCTTTGGGATAAATAACGTTCGGTGGCGACTCTTCTGTTTTTCCGCTGGGTGTTTTTCGCAGTTGCGACACTAAGGAGTACAAGCACTCATCAATCGAACTTTTAATTGTCTTAGGTTTCCATCGCCACTTATCAAGCCATCTCTCATATCCCTCACCTTTTCTTTTCTTCCTTTTGTGTGGTGGTTCATTCTTTTGAACTTGTGGTGGTGGTTCTGGATCCATCCTGAGTATCAGTTTTTTAAATTTGGGCTTAGTTATTTCTTCCACCACCTCAAAGTCTAACCTTGCCCTCTTAACAGTAATGATATCCCTAGTTTCATGGTCCTCGAGTTTTCTCTTTTTATGTTGGATCTCAAACAAAGGTACACTGGTGCAGATATTTTCCAATACCTCCACATACATTTTAGATTGGGAGTCTACCTTAGCTTCCACAAAATTTTGTAGGAAAGGAATCGTTGGGGTATAGAGAGGAGTAATAACAATAGGTTCTTCCTTCTCTACCTCTTTGACAACCTCCCTTTTGGGTGGTGTTGGGGGATTTTTCTCAATCTCTACGCTTTTCTCACTAGAACTCTCCTTAACTTTATTATCACTCTCCCTAGGATTTTCTATTTGTTCTTCTCTACTGGTTGTTGCAACATCCACATGTCTCTCAGGGGAAGGTCCTATAGGTGTCTGTGCAAGCAGAGAGATTTGAATCTCTAATGCATCATTGTGAGTCGCAAGGGACTCGACCACAATGTTCATATGCCTAAGGTTTTCATTAATTTGGAGATGTCGTTTTCTAAACTCTTCATTTTGGAGAGTTTGTGCCTCCATAAAGCGTTGCATCATAGATTCTATCCTAGAATGAGTAAGTGTCGCATTATATTCCTCCATTAGTATTTCGAGTTTGGATTTATGGAAATCTTGTGGTTCCTCAAAATACTGGGAATGGTAATCATAGAGGAAATTTGGGTGAGAGTGAGTTAGCGTCGCATTGAAATCCTCCATTAATACTTCGAGGTCAGATTTAAGAGATTCTCGCGGTTCCTCAAAATGTTGGGAGTCGTAATTGTAGATGAAATCTGGGTGATACATAGTAATTAATATAAGAGTGCCTTAGTCTATACCGTGCAAGAATAAAATCACAATAATGATTGTTGGTCCCCAACAACAGCGCCAAAAACTTGATGCGTCCGCAAGTGCATGGAAATGTTGAAGTAATATAAAAGATTGTCCAACCCACAAAGACCAATGTCAACTTACCGTTATTTATTGTGGCGATGTAAAACTAAGGCTAATAATGACTTGGTTTAAACGGAATTAAAACGAAAACTAAAGTGAAACTCAGAAAATATATCAATAAGGAGAGGCCAAAATATGGATTCTGTGTACCTCAGGGACTCTGTAAATTATAGGCATTAATTGTAATTAACTACGTTTCGTAGGAAATATCAATTTAAAGACTCTGTCTCACACTCTCACGCTATTAACTAAAGCAACACTCCCTAACCACAGGATTTTGCTATCACTCGCCCGTTTTAATTAGAAAGCGTATTTTGAAAATCAATTAGATCCTAATCGATACCTAAAGCACTCTTGATGTATTTAGGATCGATGACTAGTTTCCACTATCCGATTCAATCCTCAAACTCTCGTGCTATCGTCTCGAACCTTAGTATGATTTTCACTCTTGTGACAAAACATTATGACATACAATGGAAAATAAAACCAAAATAAAATTTATTATTGTTCCGCGCCTATTATTTTCTACCGAGTCCCGTCGGAAACGACGATCCTCATATGTCGGTCTAAAGACAATAGCCAAATGGTTGTGGAAATAAGTAAACAATTTTGGGTTTTTGAATTAACTAAAGACATAGTAAGCTGTTTAAAATAAATTAAAGCAGCGATTGAAGAAAAAGGGTAAAAGCTTGAAATGATAACAATGGCAGAAGATAAAGCGTATATGTAAATTGCAGAAAATAAAAGCAAGAAAATAAATGCGGTGAATGTAAATGAACCTGAAATAAAAACTGAAATTAAATTGAATGCAAGATTGATCCAAGAATTACATAGATTGTAGGCCTCAACACTAATGGTAGAGTAGTTTCTCGATGTGAGAAAACTACCCCTTTTACAAATGTGACTTCTGCCTAATACTACGAACAGTGCTTCCGCGCACAAAACATGGATGCCAGAATTTGAGAATCTCAGGTCTATTTATAGGAGAAATTTCCTTTAATAACATCCATAGAGCATGTATGAGTCATGTAGGAAGTGGGAGTAACCTCAAAAGTAGTGTTGTAGTGGGTGGTTACTTTCACGTTTCTAAATTGAATGGCGACTGCCATTAGCTTTAATTTGTTGATTACATGGATTGAGTACATGGAGAAATCCATTAGGGCCATAGCAAACACCATGTACTAGAAAATGACATAATCTGCACTTTTTCTTCATTTCTTTGCTTTTTTCCCAGTTTTCTTGCACAGACGCTCTTATTCGACAAATACTTGAAACAAAAACATAACACGATATAATAATATGAAAAAGAGTAAAGAGACATTTAATTGCATGAGAATCAAGTTGAAATAAACGATATATTTCTAATAGGGTGGTTCCTTATAACTCCTTTGGTCATCAATATTCCAGACCCACCCCCTATATTTCTAATAGGGTGGTTCCTTATAACTATAATGCCACTATGTTGGAGAATGGGAGAGAGGTACCTCTACCTGTCTTGCCATCTGTTGTTAGCATTGCTGATATTAGCAGAGTTACTAGGAGTGGCCGTGTTTTTTCTTTGGCACTTGCAAAGGTATAGAAGATATCAAAAAATATTGAGAAGTCTGTTGAGCAGCCAATTGTGAAAAGTTCAGACATGGGGAAAACCCGTGGGGATTATTCTCTTTCTAAACTTGATGAATTTTTGAAAATGATTAAGAGAAGTGATTATAAGATTGTAGACCAACTTTTGCAAACACCTTCCAAAATTTCTGTGTTACAATTGCTGATGAGCTCTGAAGCCCACAGAGAGGCATTACAGAAAGTCCTTGAACAGGCTTACGTCGATCACGACATAACGGTGGATCAATTTGATGGGATTATAGGCAACATTGTTGCGTGTAACAATCTCAGTTTTTGTGAAGAAGAACTCCTAGAGGAGGGGAGGAAGCACAACATGGCATTGCACATTTCTATGAGCTGCATGAATGATGCCTTATCCAGTGTGCTGATTGACACTGGATCCTCATTAAATGTGATGTCAAAGAAAACTCTTACGAGATTGACATATCAAGGGTCGCTTATGAGACTAAGTGGTATTGTTGTTAACGCTTTCAATGGGTCAAGGAAGACTGTGATTAGAGAAGTAGACCTACCAATAACCATTAGACCTCATATTTTTCAAATTACATTTCAGGTCATGGACATTCATGCTGCCTACAGCTGTTTGTTGGGTAGGCCATGGATACATGAAGTTGGAGCGATCAGATCCACTTTGCACTAGAAGCTAAAGTTTGTTAATGAATAAAAGTTGGTTATAGTCTGTGGGGAGAGAGCTTTGGTGGTGAGCCATCTCTCTTTATTCTCATACATTGATGTAGATGAGGAAGTAGGAACCTAGTTCTAAGCTCTTTCAATTGTTGGTAGTAGTGCTTGGAAGAGTGGGGTTTCTATTTCATCTTTCAAGGATACACAACGTGTTATGGAAAGTGGTTCCCAAGAAGGGTGTGGGTAGGTGTTGTCTTTGCCTAAAAATAGGAAGAGAGATGGTCTCGATTTCTCCTTTGTTAATTCCAAAAAGCCTGCTACAAAATCACAAATGTTCCACCTATTGAAGAAGTTTCCCATAGTGGAGGGGTAATTTATCCACCCCAAGTCAACACTGTACTTGAAGATGACTCTGAAGGTTACATCTCAGACGGCTCTGAAAGTGATTCCATTCCTGCTCAAGATTGAGAGTCTTATTTGGAAGATCCTGGATATGGTTATGATATGGAAAATGCATATGTGCCCTTTTATTCCCCTCGGCCAAAGCTTAAGGAACCCGAGTATGAAGTCATCGCTATCATTGAAGATGAGTCTGATGTAGGTCAACCCAACTTCGTGACGCATGGAGTAGTCGTCCAAAACTTGGGTCCTATCGATGTTCCTGTTGTGGTTCATGTATCAAATTTATTTTCTTTTGTCGTGTTTTAAGCTCTTCGCTCTGCCCAAGGCAAAAGACTTGTTATGTGGGCTTATCTTTTCATAATTCCCTTTGTTCTGCCCAAGGCAAAGGTGATCTTGTATTAGGGATTTTGTTAGAAAAATGCTATCAATAATAAAATTGTCATTTTTTGATTCCATTTTAAGTGTTTTACTTTTCTTCTTTTCTAAAGAAAAAAACGTTAATCATAAAAAACTCATTTTTTCACTTTGCATATTTTGCGCACACACTTTCACTTTCATAAAATCTAAAATAAAGCCAAATCACATGTGCAGATTATTGCACGAACAAACCACCAGAAACAATGACCCAATTCCTTCTCCAAACTTTGAGTTTCCTGTGTTTGAAGCGGAAGAAGAAGAAGAAGAGATTCCTGAGGAGATTTCCTGGTTTCATGAGAAGGAAGATAAAGCCATTCAACCTTACAAGGAACCTGTAGAGGTAATTAATTTGGGTACAGAAGAAGACTATAAAGAAGTGAAAATTGGAGCTTTGCTTGTGCCAGATGTGAAAGAGAGATTGATTGAATTGCTTAAGGAGTATGTTGATGTATTTTCTTGGTCATACCAAGATATGCCTGGTCTTGACACTACTATAGTGGAGCATCATTTACCTTTCAAGCTAGAATGTCCGCCAGTTAAGCAGAAACTCAAGAGAACTCGTTCTGACATGGCTCTGAAGATCAAAGAAGAGGTACAAGAGTAGATTGGTGCAGGTTTCATCGTTACATCTGAATATCCACAGTGGTTAGCCAATATTTTGCTCGTTCCGAACAATGATGGAAAGGTTAGCATGTGTGTTGATTATCGAGATTTGAATAAAGTCAGTCCGAAGGATGACTTTCCTCTACCACACATTGACATGTTGGTAGACAGTACTGCAAAATACAAGGTATTCTCCTGTATAAATGGTTTCTTAGGTTATAACCAGATCAAGATAGCTCCCAAAGATATGGAGAAAACATCGTTTATTACACCATGGGGCACCTTTTGTTACAGAGTTATGTCGTTCGTTCTAAAAAATGCTGGGGCAACATATCAAAGGGCTATGACTACCCTTTTTCATGATATGATGCATAAATAGATCGAAATATATGTGGATGATATGATAGCTAAGTCCAAGACTGAGGAAGATCATGTTGAATATTTGTTGAAGTTGTTTCAATGATTAAGGAAATATCAGCTTCGCTTGAATCCTAACAAGTGTATGTTTGGTGTTCGCTCAGGGAAGCTCTTAGGTTTCATTGTTAGCCAAAAGGGTAATGAGGTGGATCCTAATAAGGTTAAAGCCATACAAGAGATTCCATCCCCAACTATAGAAAAGTAGGTCAGAGGTTTCTTGGGACGTCTGAATTATATTTCTCAGTTTATCTCGAATATGACTGCCACTTGTGGGCTGATTTTCAAGCTTCTTAGAAAAGACCAGGGTTGTGTTTGGACTGATGATTGTCAGAAATCATTCGATAGTATCAAAGAGTACCTTCTCGAGCCTCCTACTCTAATCCCTCCGGTTGAAGGAAGACCCTTGATTATGTATTTGACCATTCTAGAAGATTCCATGGGGTGCGTACTCGGTCAACAAGACGAGATAGAAAAGAAGGAACATGCTATCTACTATTTGAGTAAGAAATTCCTTGATTGTGAGTCTCGTTACACAATGTTAGAAAAAACTTATTGCACTTTAACTTGGGTTGCACGACATTTGCGTCAGTACATGCTAAACCATACCACTTGGATGATTTCCAAGATGGACCCAATCAAATACAATTTTGAAAAGCCAGCTCTGACCGGAAGAATTACTAGATGGCAGATGTTATTATCAGAAAATGATATTAAATACCACACTCAGAAGGCTATCAAAGGTAGTGTTTTGGATGATCACTTAGCTTATCAACCTATTAAAGACCGTCAGTCTGATGAGGATGGTTTCCCTGATGAGGACGTGTTATATTTAAAGATGAAAGATTGCGAAGAACCTTTTCCAGATGAAGGGCCTGGGCCAAACTCTCAATGGGGTTTGATTTTTGATGGTGCTCTGAATGCCTATGGTAAAGGGATTGGGGCAATCTTCGTGACTCCTCATGGATCCCACATCCCGTTTACTTCCAAATTAACTTTCACGTGTACAAACAATGAAGCCGAGTATGAGGCATGCATTATGGGCCTTAAAGAGGCAATTAATCTGAGAATCAAGAACTTGGATGTATATGGTGACTCTGGTTTGGTGATCTACCAACTCAAAGGAGAGTGGGAAACTCTTCAAGATAATTTGCTCCCATACAAAGATTATGCAAGAAGGATGCTTCCCTTCTTCAATAGAGTGGAATTCCATCACATTCCTCGCGACGAGAATATAATGGCAAATGCTTTGGCAACTATAGCTTCTATGATTATGGTGAATCGTTGGAATGACTGTCCTAATATTGCTGTTATGCGTCTCAAAAAACCTGCTTATATATTTTCAATAGAAGAAGTCAATTATGGTAAACCTTGGTATCATGATATTGAGATGCTCCTCCAAAAACAAGAGTACCCGTATGGGGCATCTAACAAGGATAAGAAGATGTTGAGAAGATTGGCTGGTAATTTTCTCCTGAGAAATGATGTGCTTTACAAATGAAATTTTGACATGATCATGCTAAGATGTGTTGACAAGAGAGAAGCAGACATGTTAAAGACTGAAATTCATGAAGGTTCCTTTGGCACTCATGTCAATGGACATGCTATGGCAAAGAAACTCTTAAGAGTTGGCTACTATTGGATGAAGATGGAGTCTGATTGTTATAAGTTTGCTAAGAAGTGCAATAAGTGCCAAATTTATACTGATAAGATTCATGTACCACCAACTCTTCTTAATGTTATCTCGTCTCCATGGTCGTTCTCCATGTGGGGATTGACATGATTGGTATGATAGAACCAAAAGCTTCTAATGGACATCACTTCAACTTAGTGGCGATTGATTACTTCACCAAATGAGTCGAAGCGACTTCGTATGCGAACGTCACCATACAAGTGGTAGCCAAATTTATCAAGAACCAGCTCATTTTCTGTTATGGTGTGCCAAGTAAGATCATCACTGATAATGGGTCAAATTTGAATAACAAAATAATGAAGGAGCTATGTGAGGAGTTCAATATTGAACATCATAATTCTTCTCCTTACCAACCAAAGATGAATGGGGCCTTTGAGGTGGAAAACAAGAACATAAAGAAGATCATTCAGAATATGGTTGTCCCTTATAAGGACTGGCATGAGATGCTCCCATTTGATTTACATGGGTATCGTACTTCAGTATGCACATCAACAGGGGCAACTCCTTTTTCACTTGTTTATGGTATGGAGGTTGTACTTCCAATAGATGTTGAGATCCCTTCTACGTGAGTTCTCATGGAAGCAAAGCTCTTAGAGGCTGAATGATGTCAAAGCAGATATGACCAGTTAAATTTAATCGAAGAAAAGAGGATGACAAATTTATGCCATGGTCAGTTGTACCAGCAAAGGATGAAGAAAGCTTTTGATAAGAAGGTTCGACCTCGGGAATCAGAAAAGGTGACCTTGTGCTTAAGAAAATCCATTTTTTTTCTCACCGATGTTCGACCCCGGGAATTCAGAAAAGGTAACCTTGTGCTTAAGAAAATCCAATTTTCCCTCACCGATTCTAGGGGCAAGTGGACTCTTAACTATGATGGTTCATACGTTGTCAAGAGAGTCTTCTCAGGAGGCGCTTTGATGTTATCAACTATGGATGGGGAGGAGATCACTCTTCCTATGAATACTGATGTAGTCAAAAAGTGTTATGCCTAAAAAGAAAAGAACACCTCACTAAGTTGAAAACTCAAAAGGACGGTCTAGACAAAAATTAGAGACATAAAACAGAAAAAACATCCTGATACATTGAAAACCTGAAAAGGTAATCTAGGCAAAAGTTAGGGATCAAGCTAGTTCTCTGCATCAGATCAGATTGGATTCTCGAGAGCTATCTCTTTCATCAGACTCTTCAGTCAGATCATCAGAAGCCCAGAATATAGGAAGTTTAAAGTTGTTTAAAAGGATAGTGGTCTTTTTTCTTTGATGTAACCTTTTCCATTATTTACCGTTTTCCAATTTTGTAATGATTCATAGAGTCACGCCATTCGCCGACTACCATTCAATAAATAAAATTGAACCTTTTCCATTTGTTGGCAATCTTTATGTTTATTTCTTATCTTGCAAAATGTCTTTTATTTTGATAGCATTTTTTAAACAAATTTAGTTTGTTTTCTAAAATGTGTGTGTGTGTGTGTGTTTTACTTTGATTCATGAACACTAAAAAGGACATAAACAATTTCTCCAAGAAAGGTAGACTTTGAAATGCATAACTACGTCATCTTCATGACTGTCTTCACTCATGTCCCCAGTAAGTCCCTACTTCAGGTAGTCATGACTACTCTCCGGTGAGTCTTTACTCCAAGCAGTTATGGCATGGTTGATGCAAGATTCCCTCAATTAGTGATTTAAGAATTCCCAGTGAATTTCCTTGGCTTCAAACCTCTCTAGTGAAGTGAATGTTTATTTCCTTCCCTAGTGAAGTGAATTCCTAGTTTCACACCTTAGTGAATCTTGGCTTCATTTTCCCCAGTAATTGAATGTTTATTTCATCCTATAAAGTCTGAACTTGGATACCTACAGTTGCGACTTTGGTTTGAGCTTCCCCAATGAAGTGGATATTTATTTTACCTTTATGAGGCCTCAGTTCTAGCATCTCCATTTATAAATCTAATGAAGATCTCTCCAGTGAAGCAAATATCTATTTTTTCCTCCATGAAGTCTTTCAAATCATGAGTTTGATCTGTTCCTTAGTGAATCTTTCTTATCTCCAACAGAGTAACCAGATTCATCATGACATTCCCCTGAGTGAAGTCCCGATGTTATATCCCAAGTGGAATGCTCTCTTTTGCCCAGAGGAGTTTGAAGCCTTGATACAAGACTTTGTTTCATATGTGGCTTCCCATCCATCCCCAATGATGTTTCTATCTTGTGAAGATTGACCGAGTATCCTTGTCGGGATGTTTGTTTCATCTCCAGTTTACTTCTTTTCATTTGTTTTGTCAGCATAAGCATAACATGACATTCATTCATACAAATATACATGGCATATGTGCATTTTGCATTCTTTGATGTTTGTTTGATTCGTTCACTTTGGTCTCGTTTATCTCCAAGTACTCGGTTTGTCCTCTCTCTCTCCAGTAGAGTTGTCAGCCTTAAGCAGAAAGTGTACATCCTTCCTAATTCCCCACTGAGTTTGACCTTCATGGAAGATTGTTGCTTTATCTATCTTTTCCATCTTTGGATAAGTTAAATCCCCAGTTGAGTTCATTCCCCAATGGGTAGAGTCTTGCATGACCGTTTCTCTTCAGTTATTTCCTGAATAGAACTTTGGTCCCTGACAATGACTTTTGAATCTCTCTAGGTTGTTAAACCTGGATCGAGTGTGCATTTATTTTGCACCTTGTCTCCCTTGGAAGAATCTATTTTAAGATCACCATGGAAGACAAAATTCCTTTCTCCAGCAGTGTTGTTACAACTTTTTCTTGGAACATATGCCCAGACGACAAGTGGTATCCTCTTTATTTGAGAAGCTTGTTTTGTTCTTAGATTTTCTGCAGGATGGCGAGTGATAGTCTCTTTTTAAGACAATTTGTCTATCCCTAGCAAGTAATCAAGATTATCAACTTTTCTTCCAGCAAATGGCATCTCTCCAGAAATCCGTCAGAGAAGTTTGTTGAAGACTTTACAAGTGTTTCCCTTTATTTGAGATATCCTGATACAAGGTTTTTATTTACTTCAATGTAATTTCAAACTACAAAAATATTGCTACTCAGTGATGTGCTCCCTAATAAGTCCACTATTCAATTTACTCCCATCAAATGGCATCTCTCCGAGAAGTTTGGTGATGATTTTGACAGTTGATCTTTATCTTTATTTGAGAAGGCATGTTTTACAAGTCAACTGACCTGCATCTCTTTTGAAGATCCCCGATGATGTTTTCTAATCTCCAGTAAGTTATGGATTCTCGCTGAAGTCCTCAATCTTTAGTGAAATTACAATTCCCTTGTGAAGATGCTTTCCCATAAGTATTCACCTTTCCAGAAAGGAATTGAGACCCGTTCGTGGCTTGTGACCCGAGGCGTGGGGAGGTTTATTTTTACCCTTTTCAAGTAAAAGAAGAAACTGATACCCGCTCATGGCATACAACCTTGAGGTTAATTTGATCATGGACGCTTAGTTTTTGATCAGTTACCTTTGCTTAGGCTACCATCTTCATAGTAGGTAATTGTTCCTTCTGAGTTAGACACATTTGCTTAGGCTACCGTGTGTGGTAGTAGGTGATCTCTCATTTCTAGTATATTAGCTTTTTCTTAGGCTATCATATGTTTGATAGTAGGTAATACACTATATCTTCTGAGTCAGACACCTGTTGCTTAGGCTATCATATGTTTGATAGTAATTGGTCTTTCCTCTCAAGTTTATTGCCTGTGGCTTAGGTTATCATATGTTTGATAGTAGGTAATACACTATATCTTCTAGTCAGAGGTCTTTGTTTAGGATACCAGGTGTTAGTAGTAGACCATCTTTCCCCCCTGAATTTGTTACATTTGCTTAGGCTATCACGTGTTTGATAGTAGGTAATATGTCTATTTATTTTTGGTCAGATACCTTTGCTTAGGCTATCGTTTGTTGGTAGTAGGTCATCTTTCCTTATGAGTGATTACTTTTGCTTAGGCTATCATATGTTTGATAGTAAGTAATTCATCTCGTCTTCTGGTCAGGTACCTCTGTTTTAAGCTACCATTTGTTTGGTAGTAGGTAATCTCTCCATTCAAGTTTATTACTTGTTTCTTAGGTTATCATACGTTTGATAATAGGTAATATATATTTCCTTTATTTAAACTGGATACATTTGTTTAGGCTTCCATTTATTTAGTAGTAGGTCATCCTTTCTTTCAGGTCTATTATCTCTGCTTAGGCTATCATGTGTTTGATAGTAGGTAATACACCATTCTTCTTGGTTAGATGTATTTGCTTAGGCTACCATGTGTTTGATAGTAGGTCGTCTTTCCCTTTCCATCTTGTTGCTTGTTGCTTAAGCTAATATATCCTTGGTAGTAGGAAATATACACCTTTGTTTTACTAGAAGTACCATGTGTTTAAGCTATCCCCAGTGGTAGTTGGTGGTTTCTTCCCCTTGATTGTCAGTGTTTCCCAGTGGAGTTGGATCTTTTCCCATATACACTTTTCTCCTGTGGCATCTTTTCCATCACAGATTTCTCGTCTTGCATTCATATCATATCATATGCATTTGGTGGAATTTTAGGGCTAAAAATTGAGCATGTTTGTATTTAAGTCTCTCCTATCATGTTGAGACGAAGGTTTTAATCTTCATATCTCTAGATAAAAGAAACTTAAATAGGGGCATCTGTCACACCCTAATTTTTAACCCTAAGATCCCACCTCCTCTTGCATCATTTTAGGTCAATCATCTTGCATGACTAACCCATTTGTCTAGCTTTGTTTTGTTTGCTTTTGTTCACCCGTGAATTAGGGTTCATTCCAAGGAGGTTAGGAGGTTGATTAGCCAAACTTTGGAGAGATCTTCCACCAATAAAGTGCTCATATTTTCAAGAGATTCCTTTCCATCAAAGTTCAAGGCAAGATGCCCCTACAACAAGTATTTCAAAGATTCAATGACACCTAACTAAGATTAGGGTTACAAGGTTGTGCAGTTAATCAAACTACTAGTGGCACCAAGGCTATGGTTTTAATTGGAGATATCTTATGGTTTATTCTTGAGGAAAAACTTGTTTAGTTGGATTTTTATGCATCTTAAGGTTCTTGTATGTCTCATGGCTGATCACAAAGTCCCTCAAAGGTTCATGTGGGCAGAAGAATGGTCAGGGTTTTCGTCTGGTCAAAGAAAAGTCAACTGTTGGTTATGAAGAGGTTCAAGGCTTGATTTTGGTCATTTAAGTCATGAGAGGCCATCTTATGTCATCACAAGTTCTATGTTGAAGCTTAATAAACAATAATCAAAGAGGATCATAGAATCAAGAGGTTGCTAAATTAGGGTGTTAAAGGTTTCTAAGTGTAAAATCCCCTTTATTAGCACCTAACTTCCATGACAAGTTTCATAATGATAAAAGCTCTATTTCATTTTCCCTCAAACATGAGATTTGTTCCTTATTCTCCAAGCTTTCTTTTGAGTACAAATACTCCTCCAAAGCAACACACTTCTAAGATAAATTTCACATGGATCCATGCTTTTCCTCAACTTCCTTCAAACATAGGAGTTCTTCTTCATCCTCTAAAATTTTCAAAATAAGCAAGAACTCATCATTTTCATGTGTAAAACTCAAGTTATGAAGTCTTGAAGTTAGGGTAATCAAGATGTCTAACTTTGTGAAGTCAACTTCAAGGGAATTTTACATAGGCTTCTAAGCTTCAAATCAATTTTCTTTACACATGAAGATTGTTCTTCTCATTCCAAGTTTTCCATCCATATCAAGAACTTCCTTATTGGATCAAGCAATCTCAAGTTATGGTCCTACAAAGATGATGTTTCAAAGATGTCAAAGTTCTATAACTTAGAAAATTTTCTAAGTTACTTTGAACATAGTTATGAACATGTTTTCAATTTAACCTTTCTCATTGATCCAAGTCCTATTTTGCCATTCCATCAACATCAAACTTGTTCACCATATTCCCTACTTGCATTTGAGCCAAAAACCTCATCAATTGGGGTAATATTCATGAATATATGATGCTTTAAAGTAGGTAAGGTGAAGAAATCAAGTTGCACTCATATGTTTGTTTTCTTGGAAAAACCTTAACATAATCATGCAGCAACCTCTCCACTTCATTTTCATGCGCATATATGGCTCACAAACTTCACCAAAACTTTGCTCCAAATGGCCAAACAAACCTACATCCCTCATGTACCAATTCATAAAGTTTTTGCCAAAAATGGAAAAGAAGGAAAACTTACATTACAAGAATATCCCACTTTCTGATTCTCTCATTCCACTCATAAGAACAATCAACAACACTCTCTCCCATGTGACATTCGTATTACGTGTATCATCCACCATCCATTCCCATTTTTCACAAAATCACTAACCACCCATTTTAACCACAATAATTTATCTTTAACCATGCAAAACCTTAGTATAAAGTTCCAAAAACCCTTAAGAGAGTCGCTACCTTCATTTTTAGATTAGAAATTAGAACCTAAAGCTCTCTGTTTTCCATGTTTTTCTCTCTTAGAATCTCTACATTTCAACAGTTTTTGGATCTCTCTTGGTTCCTCTCTTCATCCATAAACCCTTTAAAGCAAAAGCAAGAGTTTGTGTGGAGTTTTGAACAAGGAACAGAAGCTAAAGAATCCTTCATTTTTGGTAATCTTCTTCAACTCAGCTCTCTCATGCCACACGTTCAATATGTTTATTTCTTGCATTTTTGATGTTATGTAGTATCATAGAACGTGTTTGAATGTTGGTTGTTTTGCTTGGTGGAAGTTACATATTGTGTGCTTGACTTTCATGCACAGTTTTAAAGGGTTTAGAGGTTTTAAACTTGAAAAATAATGTGATAAATGAAATCTACATGAAAAACTAGGTGGGATAGAGTCTTCATTTGCATGTCTTAACATGGTTTGCAGAACCCCGGCGAGCTCGTGTCGAAGAAGACGACCGGAGTAAAGCTCCGGCGTATAGGGTTTTAGCTGAGATGGAGTCAGGCTGACTCCTTTGATCGCCTCACATGGCACTGACATGGGTCAGCGTGCATTGCCACCTATTTAAGTGAAATGGTGCATTTCACATTTTTTTATTTCGCCATTCATAGTTTGTTTTCAAGTTGGGTTAGGCTTAACATACTTGCTACTGGCACCACCCCTTTCTGGCCCATAAATGCTTATTGAACTGAATCCAGTTCATTCTGGGTTTTAGTTTTACACCCCAGCTCTTCCTTTTTATTATTTAATTATTTTCCTTCTACTTTCTTTTTAAATTTATTTTACTAATTCCAAACACTACAAATATCCCAAAAAATATGTTTTACACTCTTTAATGTCCTATTTATTTTGTTTTTTAATACCTTAAGCACTTTTGCTTGAGCCATTTTTTGCAATATTTGGGTACATGATATGATGCTATTTGGATTGACTTTTGTGACCTTCAATTTATGCTCGACTTGTGAAGTGCCTTAGCTTGTTGGTGTTTTGTGCATGTTCTTGCGCTTTGCTTTTATCCTCCTTTTACACCCACATACTTGAGTGTATGAACATGAGTTTGAGCTTTTAGTGGGAATTTATTTGGTCATTTTCCTATTTTTGAATGTTATGTCAAGTTTATGAGGTTTTAACCATGGTTTTGTGCATACTTTGACCTAATCTTTGAACTTTATTCTTTCATGATTCCATTTGATGTTTGATGACTTTAATTGTCTTGAAAACCATGTTGGAACTTCTTTTCTCCTTTGATTAATTACGTATGGCTTGACTTTTGAAACCTTTTGTTTGTACATGAATGTGTGGATCCTTTTGAGGTTGATATTTAAATGATGCATGCCTAGTTCCAAACCTTTTGATCACTTGTGCTTGATTGAATTTTGACATGCTTTTGAATATGACTACATGTTGCGTTATCGTGATTGTGGTGTTGATTTCATCATCATTTGTTCCTTTTCCCATTTCTTGGTTGAATCCCTAAGGCGATGATGTATTGAGTTTGCTCTTTTGGTGCTTGACCTAGTTTCTCAAGGTGATTTCTTGTATGACCTTAATGGATGTTCTTGAGTCCTTGCATGTTTGATTTGACTTTGTTTAGATGTTTGATTTCATTTTATGTTGGTCATTGTATGATCTCTTCTCTTTCTTTTCTTTACATGAATCATCTTTGTTCCTTTATGAGTGGTTTGAGTGGTGTTTGTCTAACTTTTTTGAGTCCAAAGGAAAGACTTTTTATTGACTATATTGTCACGTGCATTGCAGCTCTTGCATTTCCCTCTTCTTATTCTCACTTATTTGCTTGATCCTTTACTCCCCTTTAGGATAATTGTTATTTCCATGATTCTATGATTGTCCATGGTTCTATGATTGGGTAAATTTTGGTAAAACATGATTTTGCACTGATGTTAAGATGGATGTTATAACATCTCCATCTGTTGTGGTGACAGAACTGTTGTGGTGTGTTTTAATTTGAATGTCATGCTGAATGTCGTGACATCCATCTGTTGTCATGACAGAACTACTGTCATGTGTTTTAAATAGAACGTCATTACCAATGTCATGACATCGTTGTCTGGTGCAGCAGGAGCCAACAGGAGCTGATGACAGTAATGATGTCATGTGTTTTAATCAGGATGTCATTACCAATGTCATGACATTACTGTCTGGTATAGCAGGAGCTGATGACAGAACTGTTGTCATGTGGTTTAATCAGGATGTCATTACCAATGTCATGACATCGCTGTCTAGTACAACAGGAGCTGCTGTTTTATATCACTTGATAGAAGTGCTTTGGATATACCTCATCAGTATGTGCAGGCCAAAGAGATTTAGTAGGAACAAAGTGCAGATTTAATTGGTGTTCATAAAAAGGATCTTTAAGACTTTTTAGGAAACTATAATATGCTTGTTTCTACTATTGTGAAAAAGATTCTGCAGGAGTGTTCAGCAGGGTGAGTTTGGTCAGCTAAGAACAAAGTGTGTTGGATGTCATGCTGGATGTTATGACTTCAAGCGTATGACATCAGGGTGCGTGTTTTAGTTTTCTGGTATTTTACCTGATATATCTCAGGCTAGAATTCAGGAAATCTGTCATGGCTCCTTACTTATCTTAGGCGAGATTCTAGTCAGGGCTGGACATAACATGAAATAGATGTGACCTAATTTGACAGCACCTTGAATTATGGAAAGTGGTTTAACTTGGTTAAACCTAATGTTTGTTACTTTTGACCATCCCAAGCCCAGTCTGCATTACTATTTAAGGAGGAGCAGAAGCAAGGGAAATCAAGCACTCACAACAAGAAAAACTTGAGTGTAGAATTAAGGTCTAGGGTTTTGAGAGTCCGTTGTGTGTGACCTTGTAAGGCACCCTTTGTATCTTTGGATGCATAGTGGTAGACATGTTTAGGTTGTTATCAATACAATACTAATTGTTCACCCAAAGCTTTTAAGCAAGAGTGTATTTGTGAGTGAAGAGTTCTGTTCTTCACGCGTATTTGTGTGTCTTAGGAATACTTGTACACCAAGAAATTATCTGCTGTATGATTGCATTGGTTTAGTATTTTTAAGCTGTCTGTGTCACTCAAAGTTTTTAAGCTAGAGTGTTGTGTCACTTGATTTAAAGCTGTTAAGAAAAATCAAGATTTGTTTGATGTGTGACTTCATGATTCTTTTATAACCTTGAATTGGTTAATATCACTGCGGTGATTGAGGGGGAGTAAGTGGGTATACTCAGGTCTAGTGGTTTCTAGGATGAAGTGTCATCGGGTAGGTCTTAAGTGAAGAGTGCAAACGGGCTGTTTGACTCTGAATTAATTATACTAATAGTGAATTTCCTCCCTGGCTTGGTAGCCCCCAGATGTAGGTGAGGTTGCACCGAACTGGGTAAGCAATTCATTGTGTTATTTATCTTTCAGCATTTATAATTCTGCTAAACTTAAATGGTTAGATAAGTAGTCTGTCTGTCTGCTGATGTCATAATAGACGCCATGACATTGGTACAATTTAAAGTAATTTAAATTGGACAGGGTCTGTCCTTGTCCTTGTTAAGCAGAGATCAATGTTCTTGGGACATATGAGATCTGCATACCAGAATTTCAATTGGTATCAGAGCAGGCATCCTGTCTGTTCTGGATGAGATCTTGGGAGATACTTCCTGGTTGTTTAAACAAGGAGAAGTTGTTGCTGATTTGTTGATCTTGCTAAATGTTTGAGCTACTGCTTATGGAGTTAAGGCGAAGTGTGTGTTCAGTCATGCTTATGAAGGATTCTGTGTATCTGCTGATGTGCCCTCTGATATAGGAGCCCCAATGACCTGTTGAATGCTCTGACAGCTTGTATAGGGCTTGCTGAAGATGTTTTTTTAATGGTTCCACTACATATATTTTCTGATGGAAGAACTCTTATATCAACAATTCTAAAAGCTCTAGTAATTCCAACGTCGGGAGCAATAGGATGAAGAGAGCTGGTTGTTGATATATGTCATTGCTGGCTTCATACTTGGATGATTGTTTTTTATCATGTACCTTGAAGTCAATTTGAAGAGAAGAGCTCTTTCAGAAAGATAGTCAGGCTCTCATGCTGTAAATGGATTTCTGAAGATCTCTAGTGCTGATAGATGGTATAATGGGAGGTGATTTATTTTCACCATTCATGATGTGCAAGAGCTCTATTAGCAGGAGGAAGTCATAGGCAGGTTCAGTCAAGGGTGTCAGCCTTGATGTTTCAGCCTTGGTATTCCTGAAGTTGTGTGGATTTAAGATCGATTGCTATTTATGGACTACACATGTATTTAATTGATTATCCATGAAGTTCAGAGAAGGACTTATTATAAGGATTTAAGATCCATTGCTATTTGAGATAGTATCAAATATTTAATGGATTATCCCTATTTAATGATCAAGTTGTCTCACCAGTTGTAGCACAAGTATCAGGCCCTTGATCTGTTTGAGGATTTGATGTTCTACCAAATGTTGAGACATTCCATCAGTAGACAGTATGCAGAATTCTGTTGATTCAAGGAGTGAATCACTAGATCAAAGGAGATATAGTTGATGATCTTGGTACCATACGCATGTGTGGTAGGATCTGTCTTTATTCTAGTAAGTTTCCTGGCAAGAAAATAAGGCTAGAATGTAGTACTGATGGAAGTGAAGATGAAGACATTTTTCTTGGATCAGTTCATTGGAGTGTAGTAGGTGTGTTCTAGCCTCTACTAGAAACATCTGATCTCTATCTAGAAAGTTTCCTGGCAAGAAACTGGTATAGAAGATGGAGTTGGTGATAACTCAGCTTGGGTCAGTCTATTTCTAATCTAAGTGCATAGGAGCGTGTGACTTGGCACATCTTGGAGGTCAAAGATAAGTGGCAGTTATCTTTGACTTTCTGAAGAAGTCTCTACTTAAGGACAGCGGGAATCCTTGTGTAAAGATTTCTTTTATGACCCTTCCTCATTGAAGAATCAAGCCTTGGCACGTTTGGTTTTTCCTAAGAGGAGTTCCTGAAGCAAATGCATTTCAAGCAATGTGGTGTGGTCCAATAAAGCAAGATGGAGGTTGTCTTCTCAAACTCAAGTCTATGTACTCCTTCTGATAGAGTGATGAGGTTATTCTAAGTTGTAGAATGAAAGCCTGAACCCTTCAGCAGGATGTTTGATAAGATGTTGTGACATCAAGCAGAAACTTCAGGTCCAAGCCTTGGTGTTTCCAAGATGCCTTGCAATGGAGCAAGTAGAATATGTAACTTGAAGATCAAGGTTGCTTGGCAGAAGACCTTCTAGAGCTCTGAAAGATGTTGAGTAATCAAACTGTGGCATTTGGTTATTTTAGTAGTGTGCTTGGAGAAAACTACTCTTGTGCAGAAGGGTAGTTATTTGAAGACCAAAGGAGGTTTTGCTTCTGTGCATATCTTGGAGCCTATGAAGGATGAGTGCCTTATTTGTGGAGAGGTATGCAAAGTTTACTGTCTCTATGTTCTTTGGAGTTCTCATTGGTGGAACTGTGCTCTCTGATGATTGGATTACTATTCAGATAGTAAGTCCAAGTGGTTAGTGTATCAAGAACCATTATGAATGGTGTTTGTGATTAGGATGTATTAACTGATGTTAGAACATAATTTTGATTGCTGAACTTGAAATTCAGATTGTGGAAGATGATAGTCACTAGTTGGATCAGAAGTGTTCTAAACTTATCATACGGGAGAATGATGAGGAAAGAATGTCTTGGAATATAAGGTGTCTATCTTGTTCTCTGACTTAGGCTGAGGTCAGAATTCTTGTGGAGAAATGGTTCTTTTGCTACAAGTAACTCTAGTAAGAAGTGGAGTAGTATGGTACATTCCCACAGTATGAGCATCTTGGGTGTTTTTTTGAAGCAGCGTTTATAGAAGATAGGGGGAGAGCTTCTATCTGATGGGTGTACTAGTTGTTGTGGTTCAAGCAGTAAGTGAATGCGTTCAGCAGGTGTGTTGAAGAAGGAGTGAGCTCTTGAAGACATGAAGATGAGTCTTATGTTTTCCATTCACGTGCTTCTGGAAATAGAGCAGTAGTTATCCTTGATATGGGGAGGTATACTTCTATCCAGGATATGTTGCTGCAATAGTACAATTATTTCTCAAGATTGTTTGTGGTTTCAAGCAGTTGGTGAGTGTATGCCTTTAGGAGGGTGGAATGTCATACCAGATGTTGTGGCAGTGTGTTATTGTTCTAGTTCATGATGAACTTGACAGTATTTATATTCTTGGCTCTGTCATTGGGTGTCAATAGATCAAATCAGACGAGAGCATTATGAGCTGACCTCCACTGAAGGGATTTGTGTTGGTCAGCAAGATTTTTGGCTTCTATCCAAGTGTTTGTCTTGGATGTGTATGACTGGATCAAGACACAATCAACTTTGCTTTTGTGCATATGGAAGGACATTCACTCTGTCATCTTGGAGAGTCTTCTAGTTCTTTAAAGCTGCATGTGGTTCCAATGTGTGAATATGAAGATGTTGGTGTAAGTCTTCATATGGCTGGGTTCTCTCTTTTAGAGGGAGTGCTGACTATGCATGACAGGGGGAGTTGTGTACTTGTATGAGGTGTAGCTGCATTACTTGTGTTGGTTTAATCTAGGACTGTGAACGACCTAGGAAACAATATTGGTTTTTGTCTGGGAGAATTTATTTTTCTCTACAAAATATTTTTGTGTCTCAAATTGGGGATTTAAAATCAATTGTTACTTGTGGCAAGTAGTTAATTGATTATCCTTTAATTGGTGATGTAAAAAGTGTCACTTCTGAAGGTGCAGCTTCAGACAAGGCAAGAACTCAAGATTCAAGACTGATTCAGGGTGTACTCTCAAGGAGCTATGGTTCAGGACTGATTTTACACTGGCTGAGTGAGTTCAGCAAGGAGGTTAAGTCATTGTCCATGATTATTGGTGCAGTATTTTAATTAGAGATCAACAAATGTCAGGCTTGGACACCATATGCAGTATGACAACTGAGTAGTATGTACATTTACTCCAATTTTTGTCAATTTTTTACTAAACCAAGGGGGAGTAAAGTGTTGGTATCTGTTGTACTTATCTACTGCTGCTGACCTGATTTTTATTTGGTTGTTTTAGCCAAAATTTTCCAAAAGGGGAGATTGTTAGTTCCATGATTCTATGATTATCCATGGTTCTATGATTGGCTCAAATTTGGTAAAACATGATTCTGCACTGATGTTAAGCAGGATGTTATAACATCTCCATCTGTTGTGCTGACAGAACTATTGTGGTGTGTTTTAATCTGAATGTCGTGACATCCATCTGTTGTCATGAGAGAACTGCTGTCATGTGTTTTAAACAGGATATCATTACCAATGTCATGACATCGTTGTCTGGTGCAGCAGGAGCCAGCAGAAGCTGATGACAATACTGATGTCACGTGTTTTAATAAGGATGTCATTACCAATGTCATGACATTAATGTCTGGTACAACAGAAGCTGATGACATAACTGCTATCATATGGTTTAATCAGGATGTCATTACCAATGTCATGACATCACTGTCTAGTACAACAGGAGCTGCTGTTTTATATCACTTGACAAAAGTGCTTTGGATATACCTCATCAGTATGTGCAGGCCAAAGAGATTTAGTAGGAACAAAGTGCAAATTTAATTGGTGTTCATAAAAAGGATCTTTAAGACTTTTTAGGAAACTATAATATGCTTGTTTCTACTGTTGAAAAGAAGATTCTGCATGAGTGTTCAGCAGGGTGAGTTTGGTCAGCTAAGAACAAAGTGTGTTGGATGTCATGCTGGATGTTATGACTTCAAGCATATGACATCAGGGTGCGTGTTTTAGTTTTCTGGTATTTTACCTGATATATCTCAGGCTAGAATATAGGAAACCTGTTATGGCTCCTTACTTATCTCAGGCAAGATTCTAGTCAGGGCTGGACATAACATGAAACAGTTGTGACCTAATTTGACAACACCTTGAATTATGGAATGTAGTTTAACTTGGTTAAACCTAATGTTTGTTACTTTTGACCAGCCCAAGCCCAGTTTGCATTACTATTTAAGGAGGAGCAGAAGCAAGGGAAATCAAGCACTTACAACAAGAAAAACTTGAGTGTAGAATTAAGGTCTAGGGTTTTGAGAGTCCGTTGTGTGTGACCTTGTAAGTCACCCTTTGTATCTTTGGATGCATAGTGGTAGACATGTTTAGGCTGTTATCAATACAGTACTAATTGTTCACTCAAAGCTTTTAAGCAAAAGTGTATTTATAAGTGAAGAGTTTTGTTCTTCACGTGTATTTGTGTGTCTTATGAATACTTGTACACCAAGCAATTATCTGCTGTATGATTGCATTGGTTTAGTATTGTTAAGCTGTCTGTGTCACTCAAAGCTTTTAAGCTAGAGTGTTGTGTCTCTTGATTTAAAGTTGTTAAGAAAAACCAAGATTTGTTTGAAGTGTGACTTCATGATTCTTTTGTAACCTTGAATTGGTTAATATCACTGCGGTGATTGAGGGGGAGTGAGTGGGTATACTCAGGTCTAGTGGTCTCTAGGCTGAAGTGTCATTGGGTAGGTCTTAAGTGAAGAGTGCAAATAGGTTGTTTGACTCTGAATTAATTCTACTAATAGTGAATTTCCTCCCTGGCTTGTTAGCCCCCAAATGTAGGTGAGGTTGCACCGAACTGGGTAAACAATTCATTGTGTTATTTATCTTTCAACATTTACAATTCTGCTCAATTTAAATGGTTAGATAAATAGTCTGTCTGTTTGCTGATGTCACAACAGACGCCGTTACATTGGTACAATTTAAAGTAATTTAAATTGGTCATGGTCTGTCCTCGTCCTTGTTGAGCAGAGATCAATGTTCTTGGGACATATGAGATTTGCATGCCAGAATTTCAATAATTACCTTAGTCTACACTTAGACTTTTTCCCTTTAGACTAACACTTAGTCTGTATCCTTAGGCTAGTCCTCTTAGGATTATTACAACTTTAGATAACTTACAATTAGGTTCCCTTCTTCTCCCATGAGAGATTTAGAAATGAGTCATCCCTAGTTAAGATTTAATTCTCCTACCCCTAGTTGAAATGCTTTATTTGGCATTGCATGTTTATGGGTTATTCATTCTTTTTCCCTTCCCTTGGATAAATTAAAGATTGGTGGTGAATTAAGATTTGTGAAGCCTAACTAACTCAATAGATATGATCTCCAATTATCACCGCGACACTAAGGGACCTTTTTAAGATAATATTTCCAATCAAAATTACTTTTATGTTAAGAGTCTAATTTTATAAGTGACAAATGAGGGGTATAAATTAGAGAGTAAGTTCGGTTATGAATACGCGAAAGCGATAGTTTCTGTTAGATTTGTTCTTTTCTAAGTAGGAAACATTACCCCGTAAGCTATCTTAGTGGAGATGATCAGAGCACTGTCAATTGATGTGAATTACATTTCAGCATTGTTATTTATCTGTTTTATTTAAATCCTTTTATTTTGTTTCCTTCCTTTTAAACTATTTCATTCCCGTTAGCTAAAAACTGTAACAACTAGGAACAATAATCTTTGACTATTGGTGTCTGTGGGATAAATATCTTTTAAAACTACACGATAGGTTGTGCACTTGCAGTTAGTTTGTTTACACCCGATCAGGTTTTTGGCGCTGTTGTCGGGAACCAATTTCGTCAAATATCGTACCCTGTTGTTACACCATCTAGACTAAGGCATTCTTGTCTCTATGACAATGTATCACCCAAAATTTCCCTACAATTACCACTCCCAGTATTTTGAGGAACCTCAAGATTCCCATAAATCTAAATACTAATAGATGATTTCATTGCGACGCAAACTCACTTTAGGCTTGAATCTATGATGAAGCGCTTTGTAGAGACACAAACTCTCCAGAATGAAGAATTTAGAAAACAAAGTCTCCATATTAATGAAAACCTTAGGCAGCTTAGCACTGTGGTCGAGTCCCTTACGACTCACAAACGAGGCATTGGAGACTCAAATCTCACTGCTTGCACAAACACCTCTAGGGAACCTCCCCTGAGGAGCATGTGGATATTGTAACAACCAGTAGTGAAAAACAAATCAAAAATTCTAAGGAGAGTGATAATGAGGTTGAAGAGAGTTCTGGTGAGAAAAGCGTAGAGATTCAGAAAACCCCACCGACACCACCCGAAAGGGAGGTTGTCGAAGAGGTAGAGAAGGAAGCATCTTATGTTATTCCTCCTCCCTATACCCCACCGATTCCTTTCCCACAAAGATTTGTGGAAGCTAAGGTAGAATCCCAATCGAAAATGTATGTGGAAGTATTGGAAAATATCCACACTAATGCACCTTTATCTGAGGTCCTGCATAAAAAGATAAAATTAGATGACCTTGAAACTAGAAAAATCATTAGTACTAAGAGGGGAATGTTAACCTTTGAGATGGTGGATGAAATAACTAAACTCAAAACTGAGAACCTGATACTCAGGGTAAAGCCAGAACCACCACCACAAGTTCAAAAGAATGAACCACCCTACAGAAGGAAGAAAAGAAAAGGTGGGGGATATTTGAGATGGCTTGATATGTGGCCATGGAAACCGAATATTATTAAGAGTTCGATCGAGGAATCATTGTCAAGAGAACCACCATGAGTACTTAGACTCCTAGGCTGTCGAGCTAATGACATGAAAAGAAGCGTTACGTAGGAGGCAACCCACAAGCTTTTAATTTAATGTTTTCCTTTTATTTTTTGTTTTTGCAGAAAATAAAGAAATGTATCGCTTGTCGTGTCTCAGCTACTTCTAGGAAAAAAATATCTAGATGAAAATCTTAGAAATGAGCTGGTGCCCATAGACATTCCTGTGAATGTCGCTGCTGGTGGTGACACCAATGATGAGTATGATAGAAGAAAGCATGTCCCTCCCGTCCGTAACTCACCTCTCTGTCATCCTTCGCATGGTCAGGTTCCACCTGCACACACCACATTGTATTTTTATAACACTTTTATAGGTACTTACTCCATGAATGGGAAACACGATGAGCTACTTCAAGAATGGGAAGTTTCAACAAATGAAGGTATCTCAAAAGCAGATGTGGTCAGCAAGGACATGGACAGCAAGAGCAAGATTAGAGAGGATTTGGCACACAGTAGTATAAATACAGGTTCTATCATTTCTCTTTTACCTTAGATTAAAACATTGGGGGCAATGTTTGATTTAAGTGTGGGAGAGGAATTTTATTGCTTTCTAGTTAGATTTATTGCTTTATTTTATTTTTGTTGTTTTATTTCGTTGTTTTATATAGTCATTACATGTATTGTCAATTCTTTAAGTGTAGTTTTGTTGTCTATTAAATTTTCTCCCTTTTCTTGAGGCATACCGAAATTTTTGCAAAAAGAAACAGTAATTGATTTAAAATTATGGGCTATTTAGGCATGTTATAAAGATTTGGGAGAAGTCCTAAAACATTAGTATCGTTTTAACACCGTAAATCTCTCGACTATGGAGATCGATTTGGATAATTGTTATGCTCTCATCTTTAAATTAATCCTTAAGTAGTTTATTCTAGCAGTCAGCACCATCTAAGTACTACTAAGTAAATAAGCCAATGCAAATAGGTGAATAATCCCATGATATAGAAAGAAAAAATGGGAGAACTAGAAAATGATAAAAAGCAAACGAGGCAAAAAGGGAATCCACCTTCTAAGTTAGGTAACCCTCACCCGGTTACTTAGCCCAATGGTAGAAGAATCCTTAAAAATTGTGCTTATATATCAAGTTGAAAAATATCGTAAAGTGTTGAAATTCTGACACGATAATGGATCGGGATCACTAACAGGTTTTTTCACCATGTGAGTACGAGATAACGAGCTTAATGTGATTGCGCCTGAATGAAAAATGGGGTGAGTAAGTTAGGCTTAAGCATAATGATATGATCAAGACTGGTTTGTATAGAAAGGAGACTTATGACCGCAAAATGCGAAATATGTTATTACGATACTCTTGTTTTTGTGAATTAGTACCTATTGACATAGCCTAGTCCAAAGCAAACTCTTTAAAGTCCTGAGTAACTATCTAAGTGCCACTGTTTTACTAAAATTTTGCTTGAGGACAAGTAATGGTTCAAGTGTGAGAGAGTTTGATGACGCATAAACCTATCATTTATTTGACCTGATTTATGCATGTTTTCCTATTATTTTTAATTCATTTTTCTACTATTATGCTAGTTATTTATTTTGTTTTAGGAAATTCACTAATCAGGAGCTGTTTGCCAAGAAACGAGGCAAAAAAGACAAAAAGCAAGGAAATGGAGCAGACAAGCACCTCTGGAAACCCCCATGGCGTTCATCCTAGCAGTGTCATGGGTGGTCCACGCACCAAGTAGTGGGATGACCAAGTCCTGCCCATTTTGTGAGCATGGTGGCCGCCATTAGGGTGTGGTGGTCGCCACCCTTTGGAATGCCCAAACGATCACAAACCAGTAAAGTCTGGTCTCCAAGGAATCACAAATGGTTCCTACTTTTTCTCCACGAAGTTTAAACAGTTCCTACGTACTTTCTAGGGTTTTTGACTCCTATAAATAACCTTTTCCATACCATTTTTGAAGGATTCAAACTCTATGCAAACTTAAGCCCTTATACCGTCGAATTTGCAAAGCGATATTCTCTTCACATCGGAGAGGTATTGCAATGTTGATTGAGTCTGTATCAAGATTGGAGCACCCTTTATTTCTGCAACAATTTATTTCAGTCATTTACTTTCCGTCAAGATTTACTTTCAGAACCGCAATTTATACCAAATTCAAGACTCCATTCAGAGAAGGTTTATTTATTTATTCATCATTTACCTTTTTTTTGTCTTGCCCTTTATTTTTCTTTCCTTGCTTAATCGCACTTATTCCTTCCATCTTAGTTACTTTTATTTACCCGCAATTATGTTTACTTTCGAAACTAAAACCGTTTATGTTTTGTTTTCCCTAAACATGTCTGAATAATTTACTTTATGTTGAGATGTGAGGAGTGTAAATAAACGAAGCTTTACATGTCGTCTCCCTAGGATTACCTTTGTGGGTTGTTTTGGTTTAAACACAATTTTTCTGAACTTATTTTAATCTGCCTTCACGAAAGTGATGCAGTGAAAAGATTGGGTAAGATTGAAAGTCGTCCGACACTGAAGATTGAAATTGGTTCGTCTTTGGTTAACAAACACCGCAAAATCACTTTGTTAACCAATTAGGAAACTTTAACTTTTCTAGAAGGAGGTTTTAAAACTATTTGCGGACGCGTTTATAGGTTTAGGATCCGGTACTTAAGAGAAAGCTAAGGGACCTTTTTAAGTTAATCTTTCCAATCAAAATTACTTTTCTGTTAAGTAAAGAGTCTAATTTCTTAAAATTGAGTTTACTACTTTAAAGCGGTAAGCGCTTTGCATAAATGACAAAGGGGTGGGGGAGGTATAAATTAGATAATAGCACCTTAGGTCTTCCTTTTCCCCTTTTACCCTTAGCAAACAGATGACAAATAACACAATAAAACAATAGGTTCCTGTAGAGTACTACAAATACTTAGGATGCTAGCACCTTTCCTAGGTATAACCAACCCCCAAACCTTAGATTATCTTTATTGCTTTGTTTGGCATTGTATGTTTATGGGTTATTCGTTCTTTTCCCTTCCCTTGGATAAATTAAAGATCGGTGGTGAATTAAGATTTGTGAAGCCTAGCTAACTCAATAGCTATGGTCTCCGATTCTCACCACGACACTAAGGGACCCTTTAAGTTAATCTTTCTAATCAAAATTACTTTTCTATTAAGTAAAGAGTCTAATTTCTTAAAAGTGAGTTTACTACTTTAACGCAGTAAGCGCTTTCCATAAGTGACAAATGAGAGGTATAAATTAGAGAGTAAGTTCAATTCTGAATATGCGAAAGCAACAGTTCCTATTAAATTAGTTCTTTTCTAAGTAGGAAACATTGCCCCGTAAGCTATTTTAGTGGAGATGATCAGAGCACGGTCGATTAATGTGAATTACATTTCAGTATTGTTATTTATCTGTTTTATTTAAATCCTTTTATCTTGTTTCCTTCATTTTAAACTATTTAATTCGCCTTAGCTAAACACCGTAACAACTAGGAACAATAATCTTTGACTATTGGTCTCTGTGTGATCAATATCTTTTAAAACTACACGATAGGTTGTGCACTTGCAGTTAGTATTTTTATACCCGATCATAGAGCGCACTAAACCATAGTCAATAAGAAAATTCAACAGTTATAATAGTTCAGATAAATAGCCCTAGGTTCAGTATTCACTACTTATCAAAATCTAATCGAATAATATATCAACAATAGGCAATAAGCATACTATATAACAGAATTACAACAGAGAGTAAAGATAATTACATTAACGTCATCCAATCATATGTCCCAATCAAATACAAATAGGTTTATCATCAAATAAGATCTAAACTAATAAATCTAGCTAACCATGTTAAAATTAATCAATACGATAAGTATAGATTCAAAGATCATTAAGAATAACCAAAGAATAAGCTCTCCAATTGCTCTTCCAAAAGCTTCAAAATCATCAGAATCCGCCACTTTTTCTTTAGAAAATCAAACCCCCTTTTTGTTCTCCACCTTTTCTTTTTAAAACCCCAAAAAGCGTGCTTGGAAAACATCCTAACACGACCGCACTAAGGTGAAACGTGAGTGCAATGCACAATGATGGCTAAAATGCGGGTGTATTCTGAAGTAGCGCGTACGCGTTGATTTTAGTGGCTTCAGTGTGTTTTTGTTCCTTTTTTCATTAAATTTCACACTAAGTTATTTTCTTCACCCTTTGTCACTTTTGCATGCTTTTTCCAGACTTTTTCTTCTAACTTTCTCATCTTTAGTCCGATTTGGCCAACTTTAATTGCTAAAGGACGTGCAATGACATCACTCAGATCAGGTACTTCAATCTTGATCATTTTATGCACTTTTTCTTTTGACTTTTCTTTTTATTCAGCGGTAAGGTAGCAACTTAAACTGAAAAATAAAAAACAGCATCATACAAGTTAATTAATTCAAAACAACAAAGTAGTACAAAATATGGAAAGAACAATTTTCTAGCTAGTTCTCCATTTCTAAGATACCAAGGCAAAAGGGAAATAATTGAAAACAAAAACTAAAAACGGCAAACCAATATGTGGGTTACCTCCCACACAACGCTTGTTTAAGGTCCTTAGCTTGACTGTTTTCTCCTCTGTTAGGGTGAAATTTTTGATACGAAGAACATATCATCCTTCTTCTTCCTCTTATTTGGTAGGACTCCCATGAAGTTCAGAAATTAATGATATGGTTCCCAAATCTTCTTCTGCTCAGTAATAGTGAACAAAGTATAGTTGAAGTCCAATACTTTATCAATGTCTTTGCTTCCATCTGCTTTGTTGTAAAAATAGCTATTGAAAACATGTTTTTGTTGAAGATGTTTAGGTTGGATATCTATGTCTAAGAAAATTATTGCCTTTGAAACTTCATCCACAACTAGACCATCCTCTCTTGATTTTTCTTTTCTTAATTTAGTCATTTCATCCAGTGGTGTGCACGTGTTTTCTCTCCCTCTAGTATTTTGGGTAGAACTCACCACTCTACTTATCAACTCAATGGAGCTACAATTCTCCTTCTTTGGGTTATCCACCATATTACCGATAAATCCCCGACTCGAACTAGTCTGAGCTACTATTTATAGTGACAACTGACCTATTTGCAAATCTAAATTCTTAGTAGATACCTCAGTGTTCTTTTCATTGTCATCTAGTTCTTTATCATCTCTTCATGATTCTTTTTTACTCTATCAAAGCTTTCTTGAGTGGCTTTCATAAAACTGGTCAAGGCTTTTTCTAATTGGGATGATATCCTTAGTATTGGTCTTGAAGCACTTATGGGCTGAAACTTTAAATGTGATTATTATCCCAATTAAATCTCAAATGCTTATTCCACCTTGGATAGGTATTTAAGGAAGGATTTGACTAATGATAATTTCTCGCACACTGCACCTTTGCGATGTAACTCGCTGGTGTAGATTGACCATTTTGGTAACCATCACCAAAGAAGTCACATTTTAACACTCCTATGGGAATAACATTTGTCGAACTCAGATTCGAGGTTGCAATTTTATTTTTTAAGGTTTCAATCTGTACTAACAACACATGTTGAAGATCCTTTCTATTCTACATTTCTTATTTACCTAAAACACACAATCAAAAGACAAATACCTTAGTAGCATTTTACTAGCTGATAAAATTAAGTAAGAACACAAATTTGGAAACTAAACTAAAATGAAAAGAAGGAAAACTATTTACAAAATTTCAAAAACTAAAAATAACTAAATACAAAATGTATGAACATTGCACACTATTGACTTGTTAAAAATATTAAAAAAATCCCGACAGCGGCGCCAAAAACTTGGTGACAAATTTACTAGAAAGTGTATTAGTGTTGTTATCAAAGTAATAAAAATAAATTTGTCTCCAAAGAGTTTGTAAATATAGAGCAAAGTATGTTGTGCTATGTAAGTAAGAACAGTAAATAGGGGGTTTTTTCAAGTTGTTTTGGTCAAAAACGCAAGGGATAAGTTTTAGAACAATGATGATAAAGGCAGTAAGGTATTTTTATTAGAATATGCTATTTTTACTTGATTGATAAAACGCCCGTTAACATACATGCATTGACTACAAAGTTACAAGATGAACTGACTCTACAACTACACCTAAACCCTTGGTGTGTAACTCACTAGACTAAGTATCTATTCCCTGATCCATTAAGCCAATTGTACCATCAAACTAGGCAAGAAACACATTAATCTGTAAGTAATAATTCCTAATTATAATATCCCTAGTCAATTAGCGAATTCAAAAAGTAAAGTATGTTAGATAAATAGCCCTGAGGTCAGTAGTCACTACTTATCAAAATCAAATTAAATTTCGTAATAGACAATAGGCAATGAGCACAATTAATAATTGAATAATAATAAAGAGTAGGAGAAATTACATTAACATCATCTAATCATATGTCTCAATCAAATAAAAACATGTACATCATATAATAAGGCCTAACCTAAGAGGAATCTAACTACTCATGTTGAAATAATCAATACAATAAGTGTAGAATTGAAGATCATGAAGAACATCGAAGAAAAGGCTCTCCAATGGCTTTTGTGGCCTTCAAATGCTCCCAAATTTCCCAAATACGTCACTTTTCTTTGTAGCGAATCAAACCCTCTTTTCTTCTCCTATTTCTCCTTTTAAAGCCAGCTAAAAGTGCGTCAGAAAAACGCAACAACTCAGGCGCTGGGTATTAATGCGAGCACATTGAATAATGATTAGCCTAATGCGGTCGTGTTATGGAGTGGTGAAGCCACGTAAAATCCAATAGCTTAACATGTTTTTGCTCCTTTTTTCACCACTTTTCACACTAATTCTTTTTCTTCAACCTTTGTTACTTTTTCGTGCTTTTCCACACTTTTTCTTCTAACTTTCTCATTTTTAGTCCGATTTTTCTTGCGAAATAATGAGCAATGACAGTGTGTCATCACCATCTCAAAATCATATTATGGCAAACCGCTTCAAAACTCATATTAAGGATAACTTCTTCAAGACCCAACTGATTGGGGCAAGATAAGTTGAAAAAATGATGGGGCAAGTTTACTCCATATCACATGGTGCTCAGGGAGTCCTATAGTATCTTAGCATCCATTTGGGTTATATGAGATCAAAGAAAGCACTTGTGGATAGAGCTAGCACGATAACATGATTATTAATTTCTCCATGGATGCAAATCTTTTTCTTACCCATCCGTTGCACATCACATGGGCGCTTTGTGAAGCATTCAAGTCACTATATAAATAAACGTCGGGAATTCAAATTATCGTCATGCATTAATCATGTTTGCATTGCTCTAGCATCAAATAATGCATCTCATCTTACATATCATGGCATATCTTGACAAAATATGGCATCACACGTATGTCAAATACATGAAAGCCTTGTAATACGAGCAAAAAAATTAAACACCAAAATTTTAAACTTGCATGGCACATCAAAGCATATTGTCGCATGGCATATCTCAAAGTCCAACCTCACTTGACACACTTCTCAAAACCAAACCTCACTTAGCTCCTCTCAAAGTCTAAACTCACTTGACACCCCTCAACGCCCAACCTCGATTGGCACCTATCAAAGCCCAATCATCATTGGTATATACAGAAGTTCAATCCATATTGGCATGCACAAAAGCTCAATCCTTATTGGCACTTACCAAAATCCCAATCCTCATTAGTACATACCAAATTTCCAATCTCCGTTGGCACATCATGAAGCCCAATCTTCATTGACACCTACCAAAATCAACGCATTACATACATTGATCGGTCATCACACTTCATGTATTTCTCAACCAATATCACTTCTCCATATTTGGCGTATTATGCCAAGCATCCATAACACTTCATACATCAATCAAGACGCACAACACAAAGCATATTCAATCATAACACATAACGTGAACCATGTTCAATATTCACTCACCTATCAAAGCTTAAATCAACACTAGAACCAATCAGTTAACCTTCTTTTCCTTAATGAATCGCCCTGCTAAATCTTCCAAGTACGTATCCTTAGTGAATCTCCTAAATTTCTTCCTCGGTCTACAAATTATCCCATTGGTTAAGGACGATCATTTACTTTTTTTGTCAATCTATGGATCATCCAATTAGTTGAAGATGATCATTTATTTTTCTATCGATCTATGAATCAACCTATTAGTTGAAGACGTCATTTACTTCTCTACTGATCTACGAATCATCCCATTGGTTGAAGACAATTATTTATTTTCCTTTCGATCTATGAATAAGCCCATTGGTCAAATATGATATTTTACTTCTCTATCGTTCTACGGATCATCCCACTGGTTGAAGACGATAATTTATTTTCCTGTTGATTTATGAATCTACCCAATAGTTGAAGTCGATCATTTACTTCTCTATCGATCTACAGATCAACACATTGGTTGAAGATGGTCATTTATTTTCCTTTCGATCTATGGATTAGTCCATTGGTTTAAGACGATTGTTTACTTCTCTGTTAACCTACAGATCAACCCATTGGTTGAACATGATCATTTAATTTCTTATCGTTTCTTTTATTTCAGTTCGTCGGAGAACAAAATTTGAGTTCTTTGTATTTAATTAACTTTCACAAAGATTATATGAAGACTTTTATCATTCATATTCTCTAGTAAAATATAATTAAACAAGGGCAGGTGTAGCACCCCAATTTTGTCCAAACACTTAAAAAAATTCAAAAGAAATATTGATTATTATGTTTATTGCGAATTCCACTTTAATTTATTTAAAATATTTTAGAAAGTAAAAAATATAATAAATTCAATTTACCTTTTTATTTGTAGTCCCTAAACTTGTCATTTTATTAATCTCTTTTTTATAACTAAAAACACTACAAAATAATTATGAATTAAAAGTTTTTGATCAAAATAAAGTAAAATAGATTGTTGTTATTATTTCTATTAATTCATAATTCTTAATCTTTTCTACTAATTCACAAAAAGACAAAATGACAAAATATCCTCTATTTTTTCTCTCTCTCACGTATTAGTTTGTTTTCCACTTTTTATTCCATCATCACAATTTCTTTTCTAACATTTCCACTAAACCATATTTCTTTCCACTAACAATTATAGCACACACAAGAAGAGAAGATTAATACAATTTAAATAACCCTAATAAATTTTTTCCCTTTTGTAAATATATCGTAATAATTAGGAAGAATCTAACCGCTTATGCTAACTCTATTTTTTCTCAAAACTACTTATAGGTAATTAATATTTATAGCAGATATAGCGGGGTGTTAATACCTTTCACATGCATAATCAACAATCAAATTTGAATTTGGCTGCAATGTTTTTGATCTTTTAGAGTTTTATTGACATTTTCCCTTACAAAATAAACTTCGATGGTGACTTTATTGTCATTTGAGTGTTTACATAGTCAGGTATGTTTTGCACCACCATAGTATCCTTTTGAGAAGTTGGGCTTTAGAGTCCACCTTTGTGAGTAAGTACTTTATGGTGCATGATCTGTAAAGATAAAAAACTTGAAACCAATTAAGTAAGAGCAAAAAAATTTCAAAGCAAATGATTTATCTGACATTTCCTTTTTAGTTGTTGAATAATTTATTTGATTTTCATTAAGGACCTTGCTAGCGTAATATATAGCATAGAAAAATTTATGATTTTGTTGGTCTAACACCGCTTCAACCGCATAATCACTAACATCACTCATAAGATCAAATGGAATTTTCCAATAATGAACAATGATTACATGTGCAATGATCGGCTCCTCTTTAATCAAACAAAAAGAAGTTAAATAATAACTATCAAACACAAATTCATCTTCTTTCACAAGGAGGTTGCATAAAGGTTTTGCAATCTTTGAGAAGTCTTTTATGAATCATCCATAGAAACCAGTGTGTGTTACACACGTAATTTCATACACAAGAGGGAAAGAGGGTGAACCGTGGAGGTTTAAAAAACATTAATTTTAAACAAAATCATTTTGGAAATTAGATTTTGAAAACATTTTTAAAACAACAAAGTAAATAAGAAGTCAAAAATAAAATTACTAGAAAAAATAAAAGAGATATGGGAAGAGAAATTACACCATAATTATACAGGTCCGACCAAGAAGACCTAATCATGTTCTCAAGAATTAATCTTGAGAGTATCCACTAGTCTTGAGAGCTTTTGGAAAGTTATGCCCACGAACCCCCTTATACAAGGAAATGAAGTTTTTAGGATAACTTCTATCCAAATAGAAAACAAGGCTTGAGATGGCCGGTCTCGAAACCATATAGAGATTTTGCATATGCTGATCTTGAACCAAGACATAGTTTTGAGTTGGCTATCCTCTAAATTGAACTAGGATTTTACACAGGCTGACCATGAACTGAACGAAGATTTTTACCAAGATAATCTCGAGCCTAGTGAGATTTTATGTCAAGTTGAACTCAGAAACCAAGTGAAATTTTAATCACGCTTATCTCAACTGATAGAGCTTTTAGTCGGACTGAGCTCAAGAACCATTCTGGAGATTTTCAATGGCTATCCTTCAAGAGCTAAAATATAGTTTTTCTTTAGTGTAGAAACTAAAGAAACTGATGGAGACTTCCTAAGACAATTCCCAAATACAAATAAGAGCTTTTAAATGATTTACTTCACAACCAAAATAATTACTTCCTATGGAAGAATCATTTGCACAAGAGAAAAATTCACTATTGATAAAATTTTATTATGCCCTCACCCAAAACAATATCCGCACTTAGACTTAATAACATTCTGAAAGCACCATGGCTAAATTATGTGAGAAACTATGAAAGAATTAGAAAAGCGAGGAGTGGAATGAAAAGTCAGGTTTTTCATGTTTTCCAGTTCTGAAAAAGTGATAGAAACTCTATCTTTATATACCATGGTATGGTATAAATTTAGAAACAGTCCATGGGCCAAATCAATGCTCTAATTGATTAGGCATTGCAAATAATCGATTTTTGTGGCCCAAAATGGAAGGTTTTGATATGGAGTTGTTATGAATCATTAAGATATTCACCTAATCAATTATAGACTTAGTTATGCGTAATCTAATCTATTAGGCCAAAAATCTAATTGATTAGGCCTAAAAACTTTTTTTGTTATTTTATTAAAACATGAGAGGCTTTCAAGGGTTTTTAATTTGTGTCTGATTTAGCCATAATGTTTCTAGAAATACCCTTGTGTCTTTACAATACACTGGTCACTCAAACAAACACCACCAGAAGAGCTTTCACACTTTCTCTCTTTCACAAATCTAAAGCTTCAATTATTGGCATCATTATATTTGCTTTTAGCATCACATAATGAACCTTGAGTCTTCTTCATGAGGCTTGATATATCTCTATGTTGATTACCATCGTCTGAAAGTTGAGAGGTAAAACCACTAGTGAGCCTTGAAACCCGAGTCTTTAATTGAAAGTTTTGGAAAATAGTGTTGGATTTAAAATAGATTGCTTGACTTAGGAGGATACCTTGATAAAAAATCTTGTGAAACTTTATATCGCGGTGAGAATCGGAGACCATAACTATTAAGTTAACTACGTTCACAAATTTTAAGATATCACCACCGATCTTTATTTTATCGAATGGAAGGGGAAAGGAAAGAATAACCCATAAATATAAAATACAAAACAATTCAATAAAGAGATCCAAGGTTTGAGGGTTGGTTATACTAAGGAAAGGTATTAGAACCCTGAGTATCTATAGTATCCTATAGGAACCTCTTATTGTATTTCTGTTATGGTTGAAGTTGTTTATTATTTGGAATTAATTGGGGAGATAAAAAGAGAAATGTTTTTTTTATTGTTTTTTGTGTTTGGAAAGACACAAAGTCTTGTGCCTACATACCAATGAAGGATCAAAAACTCGAAGTTCGGGGTAAAAAAATTGAAAAGGGTTCGTTATTATGGATTTTAAAAAAGACGAGACAAGTTGTCATCTTAAGGAGAATACTCAACTTATCCATCACAAACATGTGGAAGATGGATCTTTGCTTCACATTGAGAGAAGGGATCCAACTTGGGTATATACTCAACAAGTATGACTAATGCCTAATCTATTTTGAAAAGTTTTTAACAATCAACATCTTTTTCAACAATCTCATGGGGTAGGAGAATTATATCTCGACTAAGGATGACTAATGTCTAATCTATTTTGAAAAGTTTTTAAATTGAAATGCCAAAGTGGAAAAAGGTTTGAATAAGGTTTGTGTCTTTTAGTCTTGTGAAAAGGATTTGAATATGCTTAAGATGTCTTGAAGCATTTATTTAGAAAAGGTTTTCAAAATTCAATGACCTAAGGTCAAGGTTTCTATCGAAAAATATTTTGAATTTGAGAAAGAGGGGATCCTAATTAAATTATCTACCAATGAATTAGCCTAAGGGAAAACTTCCTAAAAGGTAACCATGCTAAGGATAACATATCATAAAAGATGTACAAGAATATAAAATGCTTATGCAAATGACATATAGTCAACAAAAAGTCTCTCCCCTAGAATTAGACAACATGATAAACATATGTATACAAACATTTGACAAAGAAGCTAAGTATGAGATACATGGTACAAGTAAGATTAACATGGAACAAAAAACATGTACAAGGTTTACAAACAACACATTTTGGTTAAGGCATATTCAAGACCTAAGCTAAGATTCTCATATGAACAAATGACTTTAGGCATCAAGACATGCTTCAACAAAACAATACATGAACATAGTCATGACTTGAATCAATGCAAGGTCAAGATGGTTTATCTAAAGCAAACATGACACATCATCATCATTTACAACATGTATGTACAAAGGCAATATTTAACACAAAGGGGCAAGAAGAAACATATGGTTTTGATCAAGAACTAAGTCAAACAAGCAACCAACTAAAAAAAACCTAAACATTGAACAAGTATATTCATTATGATTAAAAATTATTTTAAAGTATTCATGATGAAATAAAAACCAAAGAGAAATGCTTAAATGTATAAGAACCTTAGTTTAATAAAATGATAAAAACATATTTTCTAGGTTTTAAAATATGAGGGAATAAAATAAGAAAGAAAATATTTTTGTAATTTTAAGGTTTAATTAAAATGAATGAAAGAAATGATTAAAATGTAATTATCATTTAAATTTTGTAAAATAAAATAAATACATGGAATTCAATGAATAAAATCTTTTTTTGGTATTTTTGGTTTTCAAATGGAAAAGAAATATTAAATGAAATTGGAATAAATAAAATAAAAGAAATAATTAATAAAAATAATTAAAAAAAATGAATAAGGAAAATAAAAGAGAAGGAAACAAGTGATAAAAAGAAGAAAATTAGGGCTACCAAGTTCGAACCCACACCCTTGTCATAGTAGCAAAACACGCTTGCCATTGGGCTAGGCCTTTTGGCCCAGTTAGGTTTCGCTTTTGAAAAATAATATATTAAGTTTTTGTCTAAAAATTAAAAGCGCGTGAAGGACTTTATCTTCAACCTCAAGAACATCAGATTTTTGAGTTTTTGATTTTCTCATTTAGGAACCAAACATGGCTAGTACATACATCATCTCACTTGGAATTTAACAAGGAATCTAAATATGCATTCCAATTTCATTTATTTTTCTTCTATCTCAAGAATTTCAAACAAAAATAGACAAACCGTAATTCTTCTAACAAAAACTAAATGCCATATATGTATAATCAATCCACAATAACATAGGGCTTTTGATCCTCACATCCTAACAAACATAATGGTAACTTATATAAATGTAAATGATGCTTAGATCATGGAGTTTGAAAATGTCAAGAAGTTTACTTATTGTAAAGTGTCCAATGCACCTTTAAAGTTGTTCCAGATGCAAGATGATGATGCCTTTAGCTCCACTAGATTCCCAGAAAAGTATCGGAATGATCAAGTTGCCTTGGAAAGCTTTTGGTTCTTCTGTCTACACTAACTTCTAAATGAAGAAAATGTGAAAAATGACTATGAGGTTAAAGGTGTTATAGGTCTGATTTAATGGTTTGGAAAGCTTTTGTGGTGTATTTGTAATGTTTTTGAAGTGTTTAAATGGAAGGAAATTCCAAGGACAGTGAGATTCAAATCTTTGGCTTCTTGTTCAACAATTGTGGCAAGAGGTAGTTGACTTCTGGTTTGGGATGGTTTGGAAGGTTCTAGTGAGTTGGATCAGGTTGAGTGAGGTGTTTGTGATGTGTTGGGATGAAGAAATCAAGTGTTTAAGGATCGTGACAAGGTTTTGGAAATTTTGGCTTTTTGACAAAGTGAAGACCAAGAATGCCTTAATGTGTGATTCTTGTTATGTTGAGGTTTATGGGATGATTCTTGGTGTCCATTGCATTTGATATAAGCCTCCTTTTATAGTAGGATGGCTCATATCAAGTGGCAAAGACTTTGGAGAAAAGTGGAACTATGATCCATTGGATATTGTTGCTTTTGCATAAAGTGGAAGCAAGTACAATTGAGTCATGCTTTCTAGGGTGGCTTTATAGTTGACTTCCTTGAGCCTTTTCCTAGATCATACAAGTTGCTTCTGATGTATAAGTCAGCTCTCATGGTTTTTTGGACAAGCAAGGGCCAAAAATCACTTTTCAAGTATGATCAATAATGCAAATGAACATGGAAGATTAGGCCAAGGTTTTCTTTAATGAATGAGGATCAATTATGTAGAAATTTGGTATCATTGTGAAGATCTTGTGGATATGAACAAGTTCAAAGTTGATCACATGCTCTGAAAATGCTTGGAAGATAGGTAAAAGGTGTCCTAAACTCGTGTGAAAATTTGACCCATGTCTTGATGCAAAATCTGTCTTGGACCAAACAGCTCTACCACGACCACTTTGCAAGTTTGTAACTTCATACTCAAGCAAGAGAAATTCATGCTCTTGGTAATATTGGAAAAGAGGTATCACATAATACAACAGTGATGTTGATCACTTGGAAGGAATCATATTGGATCATTTAGAAAACTTGTCTTCAAAATAGGATTTTTCACTGTTTTACACTTGGAAAAGATTCTAAGTATTGGCATTTTCACATCTTTGAAATCTCAACTTTGATCAATCATAACATTCAATTGGTAAGAGCTTTTAGGACCATTCTTTCACCAATTAGAAGTATGTGATACAATTTTTAAAAGGAGTCTTTAATTGTTTCCATTGGATGCTCAAGGAAAAAGTTATGATTTTGGAAAGTAGGTCACTTGTTCATAACTTTCCATAACTTAGAAAAATTTCTTAAACCCTAGTTTTCCCAAATCTTGAACTTTGAATGATTTCTTTCATTATCCTTGACTTGTGGAGTCCATGTTTGACCAAAAATCTCAAAAGTCAAACATTGACTTTAGTCCACAATTGACTTTTCTCAATTAAATCAAAATTCTTCAATCATCAATAAATCAAGCTCCTTGAACCAATCCAAATATATGAATGGAATAAGGTGGTTTATTTAAGACCTTTGAACCATGTCTTGAGGTGTGAGATCATGCCTTGCTCAAAATGTCAACTCAGGGGTGATCTAGGTAAAAACCATAATTTGGTGCATCAAATGACTTGGAGCTTGTTGAACTTGAGTCTATGAAACTTTGCATTTGATTGTTGATGGAAGAAGAATTTTGATCATGTTGAAAGGTTGAGGATCACACAAGTCCTTGATTGGTCAATGTAATACCCCAAATTTTTCCCTGACATTATTAGGTTCATTTCGCACATCATCTCATCCGGCATGGCATTTTTAACTAACCGCTAACCGGTTTGTTCAGTCTGTTGGTTTTTGCAGGAAAATGGATTCTCTGCTTATCTGTTCAAGGCCATATTCACCTTTAATATCAAGCGTGAATTAATTTGTACAGGGATTAGTCAAGCTTAACCGTTATGGAGAATTTAAATTGGGCAAGTTGATCAATTGTCAAAAATTTGGAGGTTGGAACGTCGCGGTTTAATCGAACCTTTTTCATTGGGAAAATTTAATTAACTGAGTCTATTTGATGAATTCAATCAGACGAGTGTTAACTAGATGAAGCTAGTCAGATTGATTTACTTGGAGGAGTTAATCGGATAAATTTAATGTATTCGTTTGAGTTAAGCGGATGACTTATTTAGAGAGTTTATTTGGAAATTTAATCGGGGAAATGGATTGGAAAAAATAATAAAATTGAATTTATTCATTTAAGTTCTATTTTTATTACAATATTACAAGAATAATTCCAATTACAAGATTAATGACAAAATAGATCCTTAATTCCTAAAAATTCCTAATTGTCCTAAAGTCGTCTTCGCGTCTGATTTTTCGACTTTATTGTTCCCAAACTTGCACACAAAAATCGACAACCAAGAAATTGTTATTGGTTAGAAAAACAGTTTTTGGTTGTAATCTGATACCCTCAGTTTAATTTCATCATCGGGTACGTCGGGAGGGCAATAACAAAGTCGAAGCCAACTCCTGACTTATTTCCTGACCTCGGTAAACCCGACAGTATCTGTTCTAAATTTCCAGCCAGAGAGAGAAAGTGATTTTCAAAAGTGATTTGGGAAAAATGGTTTTGGAAAAAGCACTTTTCAGAAAAAGTGCTTATTTTGGAAAAATAGTTTTGCCAAACGTGGCCTTTACAACATTTTCAAAAAATTTCCAAGGCCCACGGATCAACAGCGAGGTCCACACGCAAGGCAACCACAACCATAACAATTTCCAGGAAAAATCTCAACATTCACGCAAATCCGAAAATCCTCAAACAAACTTCCAGAATCATTAGCAAATCATGCAACAAACAAGTCAAACTACAAAGCTGAACATAGCCAACAAATCGTGGAAAACTCTACAAAGGCGCCATCAAGAAACCAACAAAATCATCCACCAATTCAGCATAACAGATCATCCATAATAGCCACCAAAAGTTCTTGGTAAATTTCCAAAAACAAATTCAACATAAAAGTTAGACGCGAATCCAGACCCACAATCCTCATGATATAAAGAATCCATGCAACAACAAGAAAAAGGGGGGATCATTTTCATCAAACGAAGATCAGAGGTACGGACGGAAGAGTTTAAAGTGAGGTTCAGAAGAAGCTCAAAAGCCTCATCATCATCACCATCCGCGAGAAGAGAGGGCCAGAAGGAATTTTAGAAACCCAAAAAACGTGACATCAGAGGTTCATCACCAACAAATTTACCATGGGTGGCGGCGGAACATTAGGGACTCAAACGCCAACCAAGCACCCAAAAGCCTCAGAGACATCATCACCGGTCAGGAACCTCCATCTCCATCATCGTCCACAAGTAGCACTTAACCAAAAACCATCATCGAAAAAGGGTAAGTGTGATAAGCTTGCATGTGTCAAAAATGAATTATGTTTGTTTGTTCTTTTCAGGGTTAGAGGATGACGAAGGTGAAGCAAGAGAGAAGAGGAAAGTTTCGAAAAGGGCGTCCATGGGGGGAAGACGGCGCCGCCAGCGCTAGAGAAAAGAAGGAGAGGGTTAATAAAAACCCTAGCTACTTCAGCAATATAAACCCCTCCCTAATTTAATTTATGTGCATTTTTCTTTTTCTATTTTATTATATAGTATTATGTAGTTTAGATTATTTTATTTTTATAACTAACCATGATGTTTTAACAAAATTGTCATTAAAATCATTTTTAACTTAATTATTCATTATGAAAATTTAATTAAAACATTAACATTAGAGTTTTTTAGAATTAAAAATTAAAATCTATTTTCAAATTAAACTACCTCTTTTTAATTAAACATTCACTCTTCCGAAAAATCAAAACTAAATCCATTCTCTTTTATTAAATCATCCCTTTTAAATTAAACCATGTTTTCTAATTAAAAACTTTTTCTAATTAAAACTGATTTTTAATTAATCCTGAAATTTCTTAAAACTAATCTCTAACCTAAAAAAATGCGAAAATAAAAATGCTTAATATCTCCGTTAATCGTCATCTGACTTTCGTGTGTTTCATTTGTACAGCTTTTAATCCTTTATCTTTCGTACTTCAATTTTTTTTGGTTGTAATTACGCGAGGCTATCGTCGCTTATACTCTATCATTTGTTTTTGCTTTTCCATGGTTGTAATTTATGCAAGTGATCGTCACTTCGTACTTTTTTACCGTTTTCGTTATTTCCCCGTATTTCTATTATCGCCGTTGTAATAATTTGTCATTTGCATCATTTACTATTAACACCCTCCGAAGGATTAGGTCTAGCAGTTTGACCGCCGAGTCAATAACCCTAACGTTTGACCTTTCCAAAACCCTAATCACGTTAGGTTTCCCGCCGTGGAATACTTATCATTTTACCCTGTTTATTCAATTCAACTTTACAACCTAGAGAATTCGAGTCGCCGTACTCATATTTTTAGGCGTCCTGCCGTGGACAATTTTATCCTTTACCCTAGCTTTAGGACAAGGAGTCGCCGCACTCCATATTAGGTTTCCCGCCGTGGAATACCTAATTTCACCCTTTTCAATTCAACTATTTCAACGTAGAAATAGGAGTCGCCGCACTCCACATAAGCGCTCCCATATGAACGCTTATTCCCCATTGAAACCTTGACCACAGTCAAGAAGTTTCTAACCTCCCTTTCGAGGGGAACTACGATTACTCTGATTCCATTCCCTACCCAGGATACGTAGGCACAAGATGCGAATCTTGCCGAGTAAACTTAGGACTAACCCTTAGGTCTTTTTTTCTTTAACCTTTTAACCCTTAGCAATATACCCTTAAGCAAATAATAAAGCAAAAGAGTAAATTTAAATAAAAGGTTCCTATAGAGTACTACAAAACTTTATGGTGCTAATAGCTTCCCTAAGCTTAACCAACCCCTTACCTAGATCTCTCCCCGTATTGTTTAGGATGCAAAAATTAGGTTTTCCTTCTTTTGACCTTTTCCTTTGGATAAATCAAAGATCGGTTGTGAACTAAAGATGTGATTCAAACTAATTAATAATTTGATATCCTATTCTAACCGCAACAGTCAACTTCTTGAACTCTTGGTGCTAAAACTCTAGCTTGCAGTCAAAGTAAATCAAATCACATACTCTTGTGTTTCAAAGGGGTTAGCAATACATAGAAGACACACACATGAGATGTTTGATGTTATGCCAAAATTATGAAAATTTGGTGGAATCTTAGGGTTGAAAATTAGGGTGTGACAGATGCCCATATTTAAGTTTCTTCTATCTGAAGATATGGAGATTGAAATCTTCGTCTCGACGTGATAAGAGAGACTTAAATACAAAAATGCACAATTTTTGGCCCTAAGATACAACAAAGGTGCACATATATGATATTATATGAATGCAAGAAATGGATTTTGTGGAGAATGATGCCACAGGAGAAAAGTATATTAGGGACAAAGGTTGCAACTCCACTAGGGAAAAGATTGAAAACTCTGACAATTGAAATAATGAAAAATTCCTATATCTAGAATACGATTCAGCTTTAAATAATACGTTTGAAAAGATGAAACATCTCCCCATGCCCCAAGTCAAAAACCACAAATGGGTCTCGATTTCTTCTTTAATCAAGTATTCCACTTGAAAGGGTAACAAATAAACTTCCCCATGCTTCGAGTTACAAGCCACAAACGGGTCTTGATTTATTCTTTAATCAAGTATTCCACTTAAAAAGGTCAAAATAAACTTACCCACCATTTCGAGGTTGTAGGCAACGAACAAGTCTCATTTTCTTCATATCAAGCTTTCCACTTGAAAAGGGTAATAATAAACTTCCCCACCATTTCAAGGTTGTAGGCCACAAACAGATCTCAGTTTCTTCTTATCAAGCATTCCACTTGAAAAGGGCAACAATAAAATTCCCTATGCTTCAGATCACAAGCCGTGAACAAGTCTCAATTTCTTCTTATCAAGCCTTCCACTTGAAAAGATTAAAATAAACTTATGAGAAAGTAATCACTTGTGGGAAAGTATCTTCACAGAGGATTAGGAATTTCACCAAAGATTTATAACTTCACCGGGAACTTCAAAAAAGATGCGGGCCGGTTGACTTGTAAAAATCAGGTTTCTCAAATAAAGAGAAAGATCAATGGTAAGGGTCTTCACCAAAATTCTTAAAGAGATGTCATTTGATGGAAGCAAATTTTGATAATGAGATCACTGGGGAGCATTGTTAACTGTAGTTTTAAATTGGATTAGAGCAAATCAAATTCTTGTAGCAGGGTATCTCAAATAAAGAGAAAAACCATTTGTAAAGTCTTCAACAGACTTCTCTGGTAGGACTTCAAGAGAGATGCCATCTGATGAAAGATCAATTGATAATTTGATAATTTCACTAGGGATAGACAAATTGTCCTGAAAAGAGTCTTCCATTCATCATCCATTAAAAGTATGAGATCATAACAAGCTGCTCAAATAAAGACATTGCAACTTGTTGCTTGGTGTAAATTTCGACAAAGTATTACAACAACACTGTCGTGAAATACAAATTTGTCTTCAATGGGGGGGGTCCATAAACAGATTCCTCCTGGAGAGACAAAGTGTCGAAATGTGCAAAATAAATGCACCCTCAATCTAGGTTTAACATCCTAGAGAGATGAAAAGCCATAAGTATTAGAGACCAAGGTTAAATCCAGGAATAAGTTGGAGAGAAACAGTCAAACAAGACTCTAACCAACGAGGAATGAACTCGATTGGGGATTTATCCTATCCAAGGATGGAAAAGAAAGCTAAAGCAAAATATTCTATAAGAGATAAACGTAGTGGGTAATTAGAAAGGATGTACATTTTCTATTTAAGGTTGACGACTCTACTGGGAGAGATGAAAAACCAAGTTACTTGGGGATAGATGCAGCCAAGGTGAAATGAAGTAAACAAACATCACGAGAATGTTGAATGCACATGTATCATGTATATGTGTGTGAATTTATGTCATGTATATGCTTAATACTAACAAAACAGACGAAAGAGATAAGCTGGAGATGAAATAAACATCTCAACTGGATACTCGGCCAATCTCAACAAGATGGAAACATCACCGAGGATGAATTAAACGCCACAGATGGAACAAAGTCCTACTTCAGGGCTTCAATCTCTCTGGGGGATAGAAGATACTTCACTTGGAGATAAACACAATAATCTTCTATCATTAAAGGTCCAACAAGGGATAATAGCATGAACTCCACTTCTTAGGGGAAGAAAGATCAACTGGAGAAGGAACACCGATAAATAGAGAAACTTGAACCAAGATTGTAGCAAGGAACCAAGCTTGTGACTTCATAGGGGATACAATAAATATCCACTTTAATGGGGAAGGATGAGTTCAAAGGAGCCAAGTTGGGAGAATTCCCTAGGTCACATCATGTCACAACTTGGCTGGAGTAAAGACTTGTCACTAGAGATGCGTGCGAGACATATTACAAGAACATCATAGTTTTTCATTTCAAGGTCTGACCATTCTTAAAGCAACCACTGATGTCCTTTTCTGCGTTCAGAAATCTAAGTAAAACATACACACGTTTTTAAAAGAAAAAGCATGAAAATTTAACTTTGTTATAGAAAATGCTATCAAAAGTAAAAAAAGACATTTTGCTAGATAGAAATAAAGATAAGAATTGCAAACAAATGAATAAAGGCATAAATTTTATTAATTGAATGGTAGTCCGCAAATGGCGTGACTTCATGGATCATTACAAGATTGGAAAATGGTAATTAAGGGAAAGGTTACATCAAACACAATGACCACTAATCTCCTTAATAACTTTGAGTTCCATATGCTCTTGAGCTTTTGATGACCTGCTTGAGAGATCCTTGATGATAGAAGTTGCTTTCAACAATCTAGTCTGATTTTATATAGTTACTAGCCATGATCCCTAATTTTTACCTAGATTTCCTTTTCAGGTTTTCAATCTACCAAGATGTTTATTTTTCTGTTTTGTGTCTAATTTTTTTCTGGACCACCTTTTCGGGTTTTCAGTCCACCGAGACGTTCATTTTTGCCTAAGTCGCCCTTTCGGGTTTTCAACTTAGCGAGTTGTTCTTTTATTTTTTAGGCATAGTATTCCTTGACTGCATCAATATTCACAGGACGAGTGATCTCCTCTCCATACATAGTTGCAAGAATTAATGCACGTGACCCTAGAATCAGTGATGAAAGATGGATTTTCTTGAGCACAAGATCACCTTCTTTGAATTCGCGAGGTCAAAACTTCATGTCAAAAGCCTTCTTCATCCTTTATTGGTACAAACTACCATGGCATAAAGCTGTCATTCTCCTTTCTTCAATTAAGTTCAGTTGGTCATATCTGCTCTGACACCATTCATCCTCAGATAACTTAGCTTCCATCAGAACTCTTGTTGAAGGAATCTCAACTTTCACAGGGAGCACTGCTTCTATTCCGTACACAAGAGAAAATAGGGTTGCCCCTGTTGATGTGTTAATGAAGTACGATTCCCATGCAGAGCAAATGGGAGTATTACATGCTAGTCTTTGTAGGTTACCACCATCTTCTGAATAATCTTCTTGATGTTCTTGTTAGCGGCCTCAACAACACCATTCATCTTTGGCCTATATGGGGAAGAGTTATGATGTTCAATCTTGAACTCCTCACATAACTCACACATCATTTTATTGTTCAATATTGACCCATTATCAGTGATGATTTTACTTGGGAAGTTAATTTTTGATAAACTTGACGACCACTTGTCTAGTGACATTTGCATACGAAGCATCTTCTACCCACTTGGTAAAGTAATCAATGGCCACCAAAATGAAGTGATGTCCATTTGAAGTTTTCGGCTCTATCGTGCCAATAATATCAATTCCCCGTATAGAGAAAGGCCAAGGAGAAGAGATAACATTAAGAAGAGTTAGCGGCACATGAATTTTGTCAGCAAGGATCTGACATTTGTGGCGTCTTTTAGCAAATTTGTAACAATCAGACTCCATTGTCATCCAATAGTAGCTTTCTCTCAAAACTTTCTTCACCATCGTAGGTCCATTGGCATGAGTGCCAAAGGATCCCTCATGAATCTCAGTCATCAACTTGTCTGCTTCTCGTTTATCTACACATCTAAGCAGGACCATGTCAAAGTTTCTATTGTATAACACATTATTATTCAAAAAACGTTGCCAGCCAATCTTCTCAACGTCTTTTTATCTTTGTTTGATGTTCCACGTGGGTACTCTTGTCTTCGAAGAAAGCATCCAATGTCATAATACCAAGGTTTATCATCATTGATCTCTTATATTACAAACACATGCGTGAGTGTGTCGAGACACATAACATTAATCTTGGGAATATCATTCCAACGGTTCACCATAATTATGGCAGCCAATGTTGCTAGAGCATCTGCCATTTGGTTCTCGTCTCGGGGAAATTGATGAAACTCAACTCTTTTGGAAAAATGTAGCAATCTTCTTGCATAATCTCTGTAAGGAATCAAGCCAGTTTGGAGAGTTTCCCACTCTCCTTTGATTTGTTGGTCACAAGAGCAGAATCCCCATATACATCCAAATTCTTGATCCTCAAGTCAATTGCCTCCTCAAGGCCCATGATGCACGCTTCGTATTCATCCATGTTGTTTGTACAAGTGAAAGTAAATCTTATAGTAAATGGGATATGGGACACATGAGGAGTTACAATAGTTGCCCCAATCCATTTTCCATAAGTGTTGACAGCTCCATTAAAGATTAAACCCCATTGGGATACTGGCTCAGGTCCCTCGTCAGGTAACGGTTCTTCATAATCTTTCATTTTCAGATACATCATGTCCTCATCTGGGAAATCAAATTTGATAGACTAATGATCTTCAATTGACTGATGAGCCAAGTGGTCAGCTAAAACACATCCTTTTATAGCTTTCTGAGTGTGATATTCAATGTCATATTCTGATAATAACATCTGCCAACGGGAAACCCTCCCAATCAAAGCAGGCTTCTCAAAGATATACTTGATTGGGTTCACCTTAGAAATTAACCAAGTAGTGTGGTTCAGCATGTACTATCGAAGATGTCGAGCAGCCCAAGCTAAAGCACAATAGGTTTTCTTGAGCATAGAGTAACGAGACTCACAGTCGATGAATTTCTTACTCAAGTAGTATATGGCATGCTCCTTCTTTCCTGTTTAATCTTACTGACCAAGTACACAACCCATGGAGTCTTCCAAGATAGTGAAATACATGATTAAGGGTCTTCCTTCAATTGAAGGGATCAAAGTTGGAGGCTCAAGGAGATATTATTTGATGCTATCAAATGCATTCTGGCAATCCTCTGTCAAAATACAACCCTGATCCTTTTTGAGGAGTTTGAAAATTGGCCCACTTGTAGCGGTCATATGTGATATGAATCGTGAGATATAATTCAGGCGTTCAAGAAACCCTCTGACTTGCTTTTCAGTTATTGGAGTAGACATCTCTTGAATAACTTTAACCTTATTAGGATCTACCTCAATTCCTCTTTGACTAATAATGAAACCTAAGAGTTTTCCTGAGCGGACACCAAAGGTACATTTGGTTGGGTTCATGCGGAGTTTATATTTCCTCAATTGCTGAAACAATTTCGACAAACATTCCACATGGTCTTCTTCAGCCTTAGACTTAGCAATCATGTCGTCCATGTAAACTTCTATTTCTTTGTGCATCATATCATGGAAGAGAGTAGTCATAGCCCATTGATATATTGCGCCAGCATTTTTCAAACCAAAAAGCATCACTCTGTAGCAAAACATGCCCCAAGGTGTCATAAATGATGTCTTCTCCATGTCTTCAAGTGCCATCCTGATTTGGTTATAACCTGAAAAACCATCCATGAAAGAAAATACCTTGAACTTAGCAGTGCTATCAACCAACATATCAATATGTGGCAAAGGGAAGCCATCTTTCAGACTGGTTTTGTTCAAATCCCTGTAGCCAACACACATACGAACTTTTCTGCCCTTCTTTAAAACAAGCACAATATTAGCTAACCACTGAGGATACTTGGATGTGATAAGAAAACCTGCATCAATATGTTTTTGTACCTCTTTTTTGATCTTGAGGGCCATGTTTCGGCGAGTTCTTCTTAGCTTCTATTTAACCGGCGGATACTCTGGCTTCAAAGGCAATCGAAGCTCCACAATATCTGTGTCTAAACTAGGCATGTCTTGGTAAGACCAAGCAAACACATCAACATACTCTTTGAGTAGCTCAATCATTATTTCTTTGAAGGTTGGAACAAGCAGTGCCCCAATCTTCACCTCTTTCTAATTTTCTTTTGAACCCAAGTTGATTACCTCTACTGGCTCTTTGTGAGGCTAAATGGCTTTTCCCTCATGCTCAAGTAATCTAGAGATCTCAAATGGAATCTCTTCTTCATCTTCCTCAAACACATGAAACTCAAATTTGGGAGATGGCATTGGGTCATTATTTTCAATGGTTTATTCGTGCATTAATCTGCACATGCAATTTATGCTTTATTTTGGAATCATTGAAAGGTGAGTGTGTGTAAATATGAAAGTGATTATGTCACATACATGAATTTTTTTTGTGTTTTTTAGATTACCATTTTCTAGAAAAGCAAAAAATAAAAACAATAAGATGGAACACAAAATGGAAATTTTATTGATGATAGCAATTCTTAAAACAAAGCTCTAACACAAACACACTTTTGCCTTGGGCAGAGCAAAAGAAAATAATTTAAATGAAACCCACACAACTACTCCTTTGCCTTGGGCAGAGCGAAGGGAATTTAAAACAACAACAAAGAAAATTACTTAGATATATGGACAAAGCGGGTACATCAACAACAATCCAATTTTGGCGCACCGCTCCATGCACTATGAAGTATGGAAAATCCTCTTCGGGATCATCTTCAACAACAACATCTATTTCTGGTGGAGCCGAATCAATGAACCCTACAATGCGAAAAAACTTATGTGATAGGACAAATGATTATATCCTGGGCATCATCCTTGGTAGAATCAGTGGAGACGTCAAGACCTTCTTAGAATTTGTTCATTGGTAAGTCGAACACCTGCCCCCATCCATTAGCAGAGCCACTCTCCACTACTTTCTATGCATCTTTAAATGATGAAATGGACACCCCGCTCTTCTTGGCACTATCGCCAACAATCAAAAGATCTTGGAACTGGGTTGTAATGGCTTCATCAACATCTATGTATGAAAATGAGGAGAGATGGGTTACAACAAAGGTTGCTCTCCGCACACCGCCACCGACTTCATTTCCCTAACAGACTTTAACTTTTGATGGAGTGTTGATGTTACCGCTCCAGCCTCATGAATCCACGACCGATCTAGCAAGCAGCTATAAGCTGCACGGATGTCCATCACTTGGAAAATTATTTGAAAAGTGTGAGGTCCAATGGTTATAGGTATATTCACCTCACCAATAACAGTCTTTCTTGAACCATCAAAAGCTTTGACAATCACTCCACTTGGCATCATAGGAACCCTTGATATTAAAATCGAGATAGAGTGGTCTTAGGCATAACATTCAACGAGGATCCAGTGTCAACCAGTACAATAGATAATGCATCATTCATACAGTTCATTGAGATGTGGAGCGTCAAGTTGTGATTTCTCCCCTCCTCTGGGAGTTCTTCTTCACATAATCCCAAATGTTTGCACACAATTATGTTACCCACGATTTTGCCAAATTGGTTAATCGTCACATCATAGTCAACATAAGCTTGTTCAAGAACCTTTTACAAAACTTCCATGTGTGCTTCAAAACTCATCAATAATGATAACACATAGATTTTGGGTGGAGTCTGCAGCAGTTAGTCAACGATCTTATAATCACTTTTCTTAGTCAATCATAGAACTTCATCAGAATCATAATTGAGACCAGTCCCTCTGGACTGTCCCATAACAACATTTGATCCATTACTCATAGTAGGAACTTCAATCCTCTTTGGAGGTGGTGTAGCAAACACACGCCCACTTCTGGTAACTCTACCGACATCTACAATATTAACAACCGAAGGCAAAATAGGAAATTGTACTTCTTTCCCATCTTCCAGCATGGTAGCCTTATACTTGTAAGGAACTGCCATGCCAGAGACATAGGGAGTTGGGCCTGGCGTATAGATTACCTTAGGGGTTACTGAAGACCTTCTACTATCGTATGTGATCTCCACATGCTCATCTTCATTGAATTGTGACACTATAACAAACACGTCATCATCATTACCACTATCGGGGTTCCTGTCAAAATTAATTGTGATAGCTCTTCTATGCAATAAATCTTGAATGTCACGACACACAAGAGGGCATCCTCGTGGGTTTACAGAACAAATCCTATAGGCAACATGGTTGTGATTTTCATGGTCAAAGAAAGCCAATCTAGTCAAACCAGCACGCATTCTGACTAATGACTCTCTAACAAATCTGATCTCATACACTACATACTTCCCTGGGCAGCCATTTACCATGTTCACATGAGGGAAATTCTGAGGAAAATCTTTGTTTCTGTAACACTTGATGATTACTCTATCCATTAGATCTTGAAGGATGTTTATCACTACTCGACACCCTCGAGGGCTTCTAGAACAACTCCTACAAGAGGCATAATTATGTGGCAGAAAAAAATTACGTCTGAGAAATCCCTCATGCATTCGCATCAAACTATCATTCAATAATAGTATATCATAGATTTTGAAATATTTGGGGTAGCCATACACCATATTCATAGTGGCTCCTGTCGCTTACGCGAAAATAAGGTGTCGGCACAACAAAAGAGTCGCCACCTTTCGTTATTTATCCCTCAGAGCGGGAAAGGAAACGATTGGAAAAACCAAACGAAAAAAGGGTAAGACAAGGTTGTCGCAACCTTTGTCTGGGTTCGGGAGTCGGTTACGCAAGGGGAAGGTATTAGCACCCCTCACGTCCATCGTACTCGATGGGATCCACGCTTGTTGTGTTTACTTGGACGGGTTGGTTTTTATCTATCTACCTATCAAGGCTGGCTTAAAAAGAAAAGAAAATGACTTGGCAAAGCGTCGCAATTTATGCCTACGTATTCTCATCAGAGAACGAGAAATCAGAGTCAACGTACTTCGACCTACGACGGGTTATGGGGAAGGTAGCTCGCCAATACATCAGTATTGTGCCTACGTACTCTCAACAGGTATGAGAGATCAGAGCTTACGTAGTTCGAGACACTACGCATTATTTCCTGTCTTTTACGAAAGACGTGTTTTTTATTGTGTTTGCAATTTCAATCGCACTAAAGACTATGACCTGAGAGTGAATGCATCGCATGTCACCCAAAGGGTACCATACTAAACATCCAGACTGTGGAAAAGAAACTCTCCCACAATCCTTTCTCAGATAGCTTAAGGCTCGTAACGTACGAAAGAAATCATTCATGATTACTGTATCTTAAAATGTTTTGAGATGAGAAGAGAACAGGCCCAACTAGGAGGGAGACTATCAAGTCCTACTGTTGTCATGCCAAGGATTCATCCTATGGTTGAGGTTTGAAACAGGGAACTCCTAGAAGTTGTCATGCATAGGTTTCAACCTAAAGTTCTATCATCAATTCCTTATCAAAGGAAGTGAGAGCCCTAAGGGATCATGTCAATGATACACAGAAACAGATAAAGCATCAGCTCAAACTGTAAAATGCATGCAATGCAAGTGAGGGAGGAAATGTGTGTGGGGCATCAGCCTCCACAAGCTCATCTCAACCTCAAGCCAGAATGAATAACAGTAATCATACTGAAATATAAAACATGCTATCAAGCAATACAGTAAACTGCAATCATACAGAAGAAATAAAGTCATGCTATCAAGCAAAACAAACCACATGGGCAAGGGAGTTGGGCTCTACCGAATACCCGCAAGCAAAGCCATACAGTAACAGTACAAGTTGAGGGAGCAACTCAACCTCTAGTGCAATCATGCTCCAAGAGTCTACTTATTCTGGATATGAACTTATTCTAATGCATCAAGCAAGTCAAACAAAACACATCAATACAGAAGAAAACAGAAAAGAAAGCAGATCAACTCCTCTCTCAACTCTAAGCTTCAGCTCTTTAATCAGTTCCACCTTCAGGCTTCACTATAACCACAAGTATCAACTTGATTCCTTCAGGATCTTCAAGCTTCAAAGTAAGTATCAACTTCACTTGCTCTTCAAGCTTCAGCTCTTCAGAATCAATCTCAATTGAATCCTCTTCCTAAGTATCAACTTAGTCTTCAGTCTTTAAGCCTTAGCTCTTCATTCAGTCTTTACTGGATCTTCATTGGGTCTTCAAGGGTCAACTTGCTCTTGTTGCTCTTCAAGCTTCAGCTGGAATGGCAATGCTCAAGGACTCATCCTCTTCCACATTCTTCAATGAAGTCTTCATCTTCACACTCAAGCTCAACATCTCTCAAGATATTCAAACCAGAGGAAATCACTTAACTGGATAAGCTAGGGTGTTAAACTGCTCATTAACCACCGAAGGTGACCTATAAGGGTCTAACATCAAAGGACTGGTTCCCTCAAAAGTTCTACTTCCTAGGTACCATCACTTATCCCTCCAAAGGAGAGAGGTGAATACCATGGAAGGACTTTGAATCATAGGGAGGAATGGAGGTGAAAGATGCCATCCATGTTTAAGAAAGAAGTTAACTAGGTCTAAACTCTTCCTAATTCCTAACCCTAAAACAACAACAACACCAACAAGATTCTCAAGCTCTCAAGCTCCTCACTCAATCTCCGAGTCTTCTACTATGCTCCTCAATGCTCCTCAAAGAAAAACCAAGCTCTCCAAGCCCACAAAGCAAAGCAAACAAAAATGCAAGCCCACAAGGGCAACACAAACAATCATCACTTACAAAAATCAATCAAAAATAGTATACTACTATATTAAAACCTAATATAATTTCTAGGGGATCCTATATACCTACCCTTAATACCCTATATGTCCCAATGTCTAACTTGACCTAAAAACCCAAAATTCTAAGGTTATTGTGGACCTATGTTAAGGATTAACCTAATTCTACACAACCTAATGTCATCTAAGCAAAACTAATCAAAAATTCATCAAAAAATCATGGAATAAATCCATAGGGGAGCTAAAGTCCTAATCTAACTATCCTAAAAAGAATGGCCTAAAAATATGAAGGAGACTAGCTAAACAAAATTCTACAAATTCATGCATCAACATAAAAGAATTACAAAGCTATTAAAAGAGAAAATACACAAAAAAATATTAAAAATGCATGAAATGCAAATATTTTTATTTGATAATTTTCTAGACATGATCATGAAATAGGAGAAAAAATCCCCATGCAAAAATCATTAATTTTCTATTTATTATGATTTTTCAAAGATTAACATAAAATGGGAAAAAAATGAAATTAAAACGAGAAAACATAGGTGCAGATAGCAATGCCAGATAGTTCATTTCATGAATGGGCTCAAAATGGGGGTGGAGATAGTGAGGCGCGCTAGGCCCAAATCTAATCAGAAATTAAATCAAAAAATATAAAGAAAAAGAAAAGAGAACGGTGCAGGAAGTAATAGAATTCAATTCAAGAACCAATGGGCCATGAAAGTGGGGTGTAATTAGCAGTCCATCCCAAATCCCTTTTAATAAAACGATGCGTTTCATGGCGTTTTCAGACTCCCTCTTCAAATTGAAATTGAATCTCAGCCGTGGGATCCAATTTTCAGTCAATGGTCTTGCTTCATCCAATGGCCACGCTTCATCTTCTTCCTCCAGCTAGGGTTCTTATGGAGAAGTAGTGGAAATGCAGAGCTTCAAGCTCCAACTTACCCTAACTCGTATAACCTCAAATCTCCATGAAAACTTAAAATCCAAAACCCTAATCCATCCAGAATTTCATGCTGAATCTAACCATGGTCTTAAAATTAATTGAATCATCCTAAATCTCCAAACCCGATCCAAGATCAAAGATGTGCTCAATCATCAACTTCAACAATTCTTGCAATTAACTACCTCAGATTAATCACTAACTCACACTGACTGATTCTTGATATCTAATTCATTCTATAACTCACCATAACTTGAGTTCTTGGTCCAAACAAAAATGGTGACACCAACTGAAACCTCACCAATTGCTCTCAAACTGTTCAGAATCCATCTCCTATTGGTCTCTAACAGTTCTAACCTAACCATTCTTGCTAATCATGCCTAAATCATGGTGTAGAAGAAAAGTTACTAACCTAGTATTTCTTGATTAACAGATGGAGTAAACCTTCACTGCAAGCCTTCAAACTCTCCAAAATCACTCCTTGAATGATGATCTTGCTACTGTTTGCAAAAGATTTGATGGAGAATGCTTGAACCTCAGAATTCGATGGTGACTTGCAACCTTGAAAATCCAATTGCCAACTCTTCAAATCTCCATGGTTTTGCTCTCAAATTGATCTGCACAGCTTCACTATGATCAGAGGAATGTGTTGGGATTGAAAGAAAGGATGGAATTGAATCAGAATATGGATTTTGCTTTCAACTTGAAATGGAAGCAAGTGAAATGGCCAACTCTCTCTTCTCTAAAATCTTACACCAACCTTGCATCTGAGCAAGTTCTATAGGTTATATAGAGTGGTTTAGAATCATCTAGAACCATCTAGAACCATCCCATGAGAAATTGGGATTCTCATGTCATGAGTTTATGAATTCACTTCTCATCTCATGCCTTATCTCATGCCAAGCTCTTGCAGCAACCAAAAATGACTTGAAATTATCCTTATATGAGATATAGGATGTGTTGAGATGCTTAGCAAGCTCATACATTGCCTTTCTTTATGTTTTGCATTTGAACCTTAGGATGCAAGCAACCGATTTCCAAAGCAGCCCCATGATCTAGGCCTCAAATCAAAACTGTGGCTGAACCATTGTTTTTAGAATGTCTTTTAGAGTCAAAATTACCTATTATATGACATGGTTTGGATGTGTAACTTGGGATTTCCAATTTCCAATTTGAACTTATTTAACTTATGCCTCCATTTTAGGTCATTTTTATCACTTTTTGCTACAATCCTTTTCAACATCTCATGACCTCCCTACTAGCCTTAAAACACCATTCTAAGAAAGTTTTATGTTGAAGATTTTTCCATTTGAAGCTTGGAAATAGGAGATATGGCCTTATGCTTGAAATGACCTATAATATCCAAATGACCAAAATACCCTTGACTTGCCAAAGCCATAAGTTGAGTTCTACAAATCCTATCAAGGACTTCTAGTACTCTATAGAAAGCTAAGAATATGAGGAACAACATTCATGTTGACCAAGAGTTTATAGGAATCATCCTTCTTAGGAAAAAGTTGGATGCAAGTTGGGTGACTTTCAAGGACCCAGATTCACATACCTCAGATGACCTACAACTTGTCAAAGTCATAACTTGAGCTCTACAAATCCTATCAAGGACTTCTAGTACTCAAATTAAATCTAAGAGCAATCTTTACAACATTCATGTTGTAGGAAAGATGAGATGACAATCACATCTTGAGCTAAACTGCCTTGAAGATAGGGATCAAACTAGGGGATTTTACACTGTCAAGCCTTAGAAACCCTAGCTTGAAACTTCTCAAACTCCTCAATCATGATGAGTTGGTCTAGGAATCATCCTTATAGAATCTCAATTCATCACTACATGATCACATGGCCCTTGGATTAGGTCTCAACCCTCTCCAAATCATCAGTTGACCTAGGGTTGACCCAGTCAAACCCTAGTTACACCACTCATGGTTGAGTCTTCTTATTATTGCATAATGACCTCTCTAGGCTTCATGATGGCTTTAAAGACATCTCATAATCTCTCTCAAAGCTTCAAGTCCATCCTCATAGCTTCAGAATCATCTGAGGGGATCCCCTAACTCTCAAGTTATGAGGCATACACCCTTGGTTTCAACCAATCTTTCTGAGGATCTCTTGAGTTCTCTAACAAAGGTATCAACCTTTGAACACTTGAACAACCTTCTTGGCTAGCTTCCAAGTCTCATATAACTCTTGCTGGGTAATCATACCTCTTGATCTACTGTACCCATATCAATGAGAAGCAGATGATCATGCTAGTGAACACAAGCTTGGTACATAGATGTTGGTCAAATTTTGGGGTGCAACAGCTGCCCCTATTCAAACGGCTTGAACCTGACTGGGTGAGGAGCGAATGAATCTCAGCCAATCAAGGTGCGATACGGTTGAATACCGATAAACCCGGAAATTTGCCAACTGCACAAGTACACGGTACTCCGATGGGAACGAATCTTTGAGAACTGAAATAATAGTTGCATGGCAACTAGCTGGCGAATTGGTCACACGGTAACTGTTAACACATAGTCGATCATGCCATCAGGCATCACGATTCCTCGGGACTCTTCAGGTCAACCATCAGGTTGATCATGCCATCAGGCATTCAAAGAAAACTGTCGGGCATCAGCCGAACTTCATCAGGTCAACAATCATGTTGATCATGCCATCAGGCATTCAAAGAAAACTGTCGGGCATCATCCGGACTTCATCAGCAAGTCGGGAATAGAATTCTTGGTCAATCATGAGCCAACTGGGAATATCTAAACCTCTGCCATCAGGCACTCCGCATCAGCTGAGAGAACTGCTTCATTAACCCGGTCAGACTTCAATCATGGAGTCTTCAAGGGAGGTTTCAACTTCGCCGTTCGGAAACCTGCTGGGGACGACGCGTCTCCGCTGGGGATTCTGGAGGACTATCAAGTAACTCTGTTTCGGGGATCCAGAAATCATTCTGGATGAATCAACTCTGCTGAGGACTTCAAGAATCATCTTGGACAAATAACTTCGTCGGGGCCTTCAAGAATCATCTTGAACCGATAACCATGCTGGAGCTTTCAGGAATCATCCTGAGCAAATACTCTGCCGGGGACTCTAAGTATCAACTTGAGCAACCGCTCTGGCGACTGTACTGGGGATCTTAAGAATCATCTTAAGCAAACAACCCTGCTGGAGAATTCAAGAATCATCTTGAACCGAAGACTTCGCTGGGGACTTCAAGAATCATCTTGAGCAAGCGACTTCGTTGGGGAGAACTTCAGAAATCATCCTGAGCACTCAATTCTGCGGCGGAACACCTGTAAAACAAGAACGGTAACAACCTAGATCATGTTTATTATGCGTATGCTTCGGCAATTGCGCAATGCTCCACACGGTGGAAATGCTATGCGTTCATGATACATGTTATGCAGTCATGCAAAATGATGCGATCCTGTCAGCAAAATAAATGCTGAAGGGAGAATCCTCCTGTCAAGGAGAAAGAACTACTCAGATAGAGGAATCATCCTGCTGAGGAGAGCAAGGTCACGCCAATCTCAATTGGACTCCGCAGGGGACACAACTTCAGTTGACTGCTGCGGGGGAAACAACTTCAGTTGACTGCTGCAGGGGAACGAAGCTCTACGAGCACCTGGACCTGCTGAGGGAAAGCGATGTCAATCGCGGGAATAAACTGCACGGCCTTCACGGCTACTTCTCTGGAGACAACGACTCCGGTGGGGGAACACAGCATCAGCTATTCCACACTCTACTGGGGAGAACCAATCATGGTCTGAGCAGCTTCCAAGGATTCGGCTCTCTTGGGTATCTGCAAACTCGGCTGAGGAAGGAGAAATCATTCTGCTTGCCAGGTAGAGTACAACTCTGCGGGGGAATCTCAATTCTGCTGGGGAAGAAGTAATCATCCGACTTCGGGGGAGAGTACGACTCTGGTGGGGAATTTCAATTCCGCTGGAGACTTCAATCTGGACTATCAATTGCTGCACACTTCAGTATGACTCAGCTGAGGAGATGACATTCCTTCAGGCTGCGCCTGATTGGGGAGAGAATCATCTCTGCCTGGGGAGACATATCAATGCTCATTATCTCGTGTTCAGACTCTGCGGGGAGAGGCTGCTGAACTTTGCTGGAGAAGGAGGAATCATCCTGCTTGGGGATGCGCACGGCGCACTGTCTGGAATATGTTACACCTGTAACAACACAAACAAACAGACAAGATACCCTTATCAAAGGGGCCTATCAAGGTTATCATCTTGTGACAATGTTTAAGCAATTCATTGTTTCAACAATCAATGGCCTAGGCCAGTAAGTTTATGTATGCGCATTTTATCAAAAACATCGGTGTTCTTTTTCGCAAACAAAACAGATAGATGCTAAACAGGCAAACAGAATTGCTGACTAGTATGCATTTTATTGATAACGAACCCCTGAATGGGTAAAAATGTTTTACAACAGATGCAAGCTCCTGAAATGAGGAAGTTGCGCGAAAATAAAACATAAATATACATAAGTATATACAAATGTCGGCAACGAGGCGTAGACGAACGCCATGAGTTGATCCCTCTATGACCCACTTGACTTCGATACTTCTCCGACGCTTCAGCTCCAGAAGAGATTGATTCAGATAAACGGCCCTCAGGTCTTCCAAACCATTAAACAAAGAAAGTCCACACGCGGAACGCAGTCGTTTGCTTTTTCAAATCCCTAACTTTTGCGTGAACCGCCCTTTGCGGGTTTTCAGTTCACCGCGGTACCCTTTTTTGCCAAAGTCACCCATCCAGGTTTTCGACTTTGCGGGTGTACATTTTTTCAATTTATATCCCTAATTTTTGCCCGAACCTTTTTTCCCTTTTTTATGGTTCACCGGGATGCCCCATTTTTGCCTGGACTTTCTTTTTACTGTCCAGCGGGTCGCTTTCAAGCAAAGTATTTTTTAACTGCGTCCGCGTTCACGGGGGATGCAAAATCTTCACCATCCATCGTGGATAACAACAAAGCTCCTCCCTAGAAGACCTTGCTGACGACATACGGACCTTCGTAATTCGGAGTCCACTTGCCCCGGTGATCAGAGTGTGGAGGAAGAATCTTCTTCAAGACGAGATCACCCGTCTGAAAGCTTCTAGGACGCACCTTCTTATCATAAGCTTTCTTCATTCGGCTTTGGTACAGACGACCATGCGCAATCGATGCTAACCTCTTCTCGTCCATCAGGCTGAGTTGGTTCAGTCGGTTCGTAATTCATTCTGCTTCGTCGAGTTTCACATCAACCAAAACTCGCAAAGAAGGGATCTCCACTTCTAACGGTAGGACAACTTCCATACCGTACACTAAGGAGAAAGGAGTTGCCCCGGTCGAAGTACGTACCGTCGTACGATAACCGTGAAGTGCAAACGGAAGCATCTCGTGCCAATCCTTGTAGGTCACAACCATCTTCTGAACAATCTTCTTTATGTTCTTGTTGGCCGCTTCAACGGCGCCATTCATCTTCGGCCGGTAAGGAGATGAGTTATGGTGTTCAATCTTGAAACTCTGGCATAGCTCCTTCATCATCTTGTTATTCAAATTCGAACCATTATCAGTAATGATCCGCTCGGGAATTCCGTAACGACAGATGATGTCCCTCTTTATGAATTTAGCCACCACCTGCTCGGTCACATTAGCGTACGAGGCTGCCTCCACCCACTTGGTGAAGTAGTCGATAGCTACTAGAATGAAGCGATGACCGTTAGATGCGGTGGGCTCGATCTTGCCTATCATGTCGATGCCCCACATGGAGAACGGCCACGGGGAGGACATGACATTTAACAGGCACGGCGGCACATGAACTTTATCAGCATAAATCTGGCATTTATGACATCTCTTCGCGAATTTGAAGCAATCAGACTCCATCGTCAGCCAGTAGTACCCTGCTCTCAGGATCTTTCTCGTCATGGCATGCCCTCCGGCGTGCGTACCAAATGTGCCCTCATGGACTTCTTCCATGAGCATACTCGCCTCTTTCTCATCTACACATCTGAGTAGCACGAGATCGTGGTTTCTCTTATACAACACTCCATCAGGATTAAGATAATAATTTCCAGACAGCCTCCTCAGAGTCTTCTTATCCTGGGTTGACGCTCCCGCAGGATACTCCTTAGTCATAAGGAAAGTCTGGATGTCATGGAACCATGGCTTGCCGTCGACGGCTTCCTCGATTGCAAAGACAAATGCAGCTCTATCAAGACGAGATAGTACAATTCTTGGAGCCTCATTCCAAAAATTGACTTTATACATCGAAGCCAACGTGGCTAAGGCGTCAGCCATCTGATTTTCTGCTCTGGGCACATGATGGAGTTCCACTCGATCAAAGAACGGAAGCAGCCTTCTGGCATAGTTCATGTACAACACCAAATTTGATTGACGAGTTTCCCACTCCCCTTTAATATGGTTGATCACAAGCGCCGGGTCACCATATACGTCTAGATTCTTGATTCTCGAATCAATTGCCTCTTCTAGACCCATGATGCATGCTTCGTACTCCGCTTCATTATTAGTGACCGGAAACGTCAGTCTCACAGTGAATGGGATGTGGGATCCGTGGGGAGTCGTGATGATCGCCCCAATGCCACTTCCATAGGAATTAACCGCCCCGTCGAATATCAACTTCCACTGGGATTACCTATCTGGCCCCTCGTCGGGCAACGGCTCATCGCAATCCTTCACTTTGAGAAACATGATATCCTCATCAGGGAATTCAAATTTCATCGGCTGGTAATCCTCGATCGGCTGTTCGGCAAGGTAATCAGACAATACGCTTCCCTTGATGGCCTTCTGGGACACGTACTAAATATCATATTCCGTTAACACCATTTGCCATCTGGCAATCCTACCCGAAAGAGCCTGCTTCTCGAAGACGTACTTGATTGGATCCATCTTCGAAATTAGCATAGTGGTGTGATTGAGCATGTACTGTCGTAAACGTTTGGCAGCCCAGGCGAGTGCACAACACGTCTTCTCCAGCATCGAGTAGCGAGATTCACAGTCAGTTAACTTTTTACTCAAGTAGTAAATGGCATGCTCCTTTCTGCCCGTCTCGTCGTGCTGACCGAGAACACACCCCATACTATTCTCAAGAACTGTCAAGTACATGATTAATGGCCATCCAGCCACTGGGGGTATCAAGATTGGAGGTTCTTGAAGATACTGCTTTATCTTGTCGAATGCCTTCTGGCAATCCTCATTCCAAGTAATCGCCTGATCTTTCTTTAAAAGCTTGAACATCGGTTCACATGTGGCCATGAGCTGGGAGATAAACCTTGCAATGTAGTTTATTCGGCCCAAGAAACCACGAACTTCCTTTTCTGTTTTTGGCACTGGCATTTCTTGAATGGCTTTTATTTTCGCAGGATCAACCTCGATGCCTCGTTCGCTCACGATAAACCCCAGTAACTTTCCGGATCGTACTCCGAAAGTGCACTTGTTAGGATTCAGCCTCAACCTGAACTTCCTAAGTCTCTCAAAAAGCTTCAGCAAATTGACCAGGTGTCCCTCCTCCGTTTGGGACTTCGCAATCATGTCATCAACATAGACTTCAATCTCATGATGAATCATATCATGAAACAAAGTAACCATTGCTCGCTGGTAAGTGGCCCCTGCGTTCTTCAGACCGAAAGGCATTACCTTATAGCAAAATGTTCCCCAAGGCGTGATAAATGTCGTTTTCTCCATGTCCTCCGGTGCCATCTTAATCTGGTTGTAACCGGAGAAGCCATCCATGAACGAAAACACGGAGAACTGGGATGTGTTGTCGACCAACACATCGATATGAGGCAACGGGAAATCATCTTTAGGGCTCGCCCTATTCAAATCCCGATAATCGACGCACATACGTACCTTACCGTCCTTCTTCGGTACAGGCGCTATGTTGGCGACCCACGGAGCGTAAGTGGTGACCGCTAAGAAGCCCGCATCAAGCTGTTTCTGCACTTCTTCTTTTATCGTTATGGCCATATCTGGTCTCGTCCTGCTAAGCTTCTGCTTAACGGGAGGACAATCTTCTCGCAACGGCAAGTGGTGGACCACGATGTCCATGTCAAGTCCGGGCATATCTTCGTATGACCAAGCAAATACATCACTGTACTCTCTCAGCATCTCGACTAATCTCAGCTTGACATCACTCTGCAATGCAGCCCCTATCCTGACGTTTCTGACGAGTTCTTCAGAACCCAGATTCACGATCTCGATCTCCTCCTCATGAGGCAGAATAACTTTTTCCTCTTGTTTCAACAAGCAGGCCAACTCTTCATGAAGGTCTTCGTCTTCATCAATCTCTTCTTCGGCTTGATAGATCGGGCGATCGAAGTCGAAGTGAGCCGTAGAAGGTCCAGAGTCGATGTCATCTGTTATGTGGATCCTGCAATAACAAGGGTTAAGTTTAAAACAAGGACGCGCAGGTTAGCATAAACCCCATTGCCATTTTATTGTTTTTCAAAACAAATATAAAACAGGAATAACAGAGATCACAATATTTGAATACGAAGAAAACGCCTTTGATTTATTAACAAAATGCATGTACGTAATCCAACAAGGCCCTGACAATAAAGCCACTATGCCCCGGGTAGGACATAGGGTTGTACAATGATTGGAAAAAGTAAATCATTACTCTTCACTTGTCATCTGGATGACATCCTTGATGGACCAATTGTCGAGGCCCTCGCCTGGCTTGCTTGGCTGGATCCAAGAGTCGAGGTCATAATCGCTATCCCCGCTGCCTTCAGACGCTGCGTTGATGCTTTCAAAAATCATTCCGCCGCTGGTAAACTGGATCGGCCCTTTACCTCGAGACGTACTGCTAGACGAAGAAGAAGCTTCAGCTCCAGGAGAATATCCCAAACCAAACTTATCTTGCTTGTTGGGTATCTCCATAATTCGCCCCCAGCCTGAGGTAGATCCGGCTTGGACAACGGCCCGAGCTTCCTTGAACGATGAGAGAGTCATCTCTGGCTTTTCTGTGACTACAGGAGCTACTTCGTTTACCTTGATAGCCTCGAACGCTTGACAAAGAGTTTCATGGATCTCGCCATCCATTTCCACATACTTGAAGGACGACAAATGGCTCACCATTATGTCTTCCTCGCCACACACGGTTACGATGCTTCCCCCGACAGCATATTTGAGCTTTTGGTGCAACATAGAGGTCACGGCACCAGCAGCATGGATCTACGGCCGGCCCAAGAGACAACTGTAGGCAGGCATGATGTCCATAATATAAAAGACCGCGTCGAACATTTCCGGGCCAACTTGAATTGGCAGGGTCACCTCCCCGAAAACGTGGCGTTTAGTTCCGTCGAATGCCTTCACAACCAAATCACTGGGTGTGCAGATCAATCCGCGAGTATCCAACTTCATTAATGCCTTCTTCGGAAGGACATTAAGCGACGAACCCATGTCCACCAGCACGTGCGACATAATCGTGCCCCTACTCTCTATCGAGATGTGCATGGCGCTATTATGGTTTCTCCCCTTCGGCGTCAGCTCCAGGTTTGTGAAACCTAGCCCGTTTCCAGCATTAATGTGGGCTACAACCCCTTCTAGCTGATTTACCGATATTTCTTGCGGTACGTAGGCGGTGTTCAACACCTTCAGCAGCGCATTGAGGTGTGCTTCAGAATACAGCAATAAGTTCAGAATGGAAATCTTCGAGGGCGTCTGATGGAGATGATCTACAATCTTGTAGTCAATCTTTTTGATCAACCGCATGAACTCCTCGGCATCTTTGACAAGCAAATCTTTTTCTACCCCACACGGGACCTCTTCAACGACTTTGCTTTTACCCTTATCAGCCGCATCAGCTCTGACCGTTTTATCCGCTATGACCTCTGGCGGTGCAAACACTCTTCCGCTGCGAGTAATACCACTGATTCCTGGGAGGTTCTCCACAGTCGACCCATATGGTTCCAGCTCCAACCTCTATCCGTTGCAGTAGACTTCAGCCCCATAATGCCACGGAACGGCGTTAGTGCTCTCGAAGGGTATCAGCCCAGCTTTGGTGATAGTAATTATGGGCGGTCGGGGCGCAGAAATGGTTATCGGCCGGCGAGGGATGGTGATGGTGGCGACTTCATCAGCCTGCTTCAGCACTACCTCTCCTGATCCATCTTCAGCCCTCCGGCTAAACTGCAGAATCCCCTCAGTCATCAGACTTTGAATTCCCTCGACCAACTGCTCACATCCATCAGAACGTGTGGCACAGTCTATACATAACTCTCCGCATCCTGGAAAGAACCCTCTTTTCAGCAACTTAGCTTTAACGAAGCTAAGCGGCGTCTTCAGATCTTTGATGTTAGTCAACAGATCTGCACTCTCTTCTTCGATAATGGCGTTCACTCCGCCTCCCCTATGATTCGGCATAGGATTCTTCGTGACATTGGGCACATTATCGGAGAAGTTGATGATCTTGGCATCCATCATGTCCTGCACCTTATGCTTGAAGGCCTTGCAGTTCTCGATTGTGTGGCCTGATGCCCCTGAATGAAAATCACAAGCGGCATTCGCGTCGTACCCCGGCGGAGGTGCCTCTGTCAAGGGAGCCATCGTCCTCTTCTGGACCAACTGTAGCTGAAGCAAAGTCTGCAAGAGTTGCGCGTACGACATGGGCGGTGTCTCGAAGTGACGGTTTGCCAAAGATGTTTGATTCTGGTACTTCCTGTATCCCTGTTGATTCGGTTCCTGCTGCTGCTGCTGCGGAGCTGCCGGGATATTTATACTGGCCACCTGCTGCTGAGGGCCTTTACCCTTTCTTCGAGCGTTGGTCACAGCGCTCGCTTCTCCTTCTCGCCTTTTTCCAGCATAAGGTTTCTTTCCACCTCCTCCAGCTGAGGATGACTCACCTTGAATTTTCCCGATCTTGATCCCATTCTCGACGTGCTCGCCCATGATGATGAGATCTGAGAACTTCCCAGACATACCGCTGACTAACTTTTCATAGTAAACCCCTGGGAGGGTGGCTACAAACATCTGCACGAGCTCTCGTTCAACCATCGGCGGCTGAACCCTGGCTGCCAACTCACGCCATGGCTGGGCTTATTCCTTAAATCCTTCATTATTCCTCTGCGACAGATTCTGCAGCTGAACTCGGTTCGGGGCCAAGTCGCTATTGTACTGGTAGTGGTGCACAAACGCTTCAGCAAGATCCTTCCATGTGCGCACACTAGTGGGCTCCAGACCCATGTACCACTCGAGGGATGGCCCGGAAAGACTGTCTTAGAAGAAGTGCATCAGCAACTTCTCGTCTTCGGAATAAGCAGACATCTTCCTGTAATACGATCTCAGGTGGACACGAGGGCAAGTGGTGCCCTTATATTTCTCAAAATCAGGTACCCTGAACTTAGGAGGCACCTTGAAATCAGCAATTAATCCCAGCTTGGACATATCAACGCCCAAAGTATTCTGATTCTCGATATCTCTCATTTTATCTTCCAGTGCCTTGAATCTAAGCCGCGCTTCAGCATTCAGCTCCCCTTCAGCACCTCTCTGGGAGAACACATCATCCTGATGATCCTCAAGCCATGGCTGAGGCACAAACAGATTCCCGACGCCTGCATTGTCGTTGCCCGACCCGATATCGACATTAGCTCCCAGACTCCCGTTACCGACTCCCGTCGTATTGAGTCCTATGTTGGCCATCACATTGCCATTAGCACTGTCGTTGCCCCCGGCCACGGGGACACCATTCTGTGGAGTTTCAACCGGTGGAGGAGTAGGCACGGGCCCACCATGGAGTATGCCGTTGCTATCAACCCTGGAAATCAGAGGCTGAACCAAAGTTCTGAGCTGATCCTGGCCATTGGCGACCGCTTGCATGAGCTCCATGAAGCGATCCATCCTTTCGCGGAGCTCCTGGACATCATTTTGCACTTGCTCCATGATTCTGGTTTGATTAGCTCTAGTAGGATAGTGGTGAATCGGTCTCTGATCAATCCTGGAACCACCGGAGACAACCTGAGGCAACCTGAAAAAACCTGCGACAACCTGTGAAACACAAAGGGTTAGGAAAAACAACAAAGTACTCGTCATGCAAATGCTTCATGCAAATGCATGCGTGTGTCTGTGCGTTAGGGAGATCTCCCCCGATCCTAGTGCCTGAGTGTCGGTGCCGATAATAATAAGAAGAAGTCTGAATCCAATCATGGAAATAACAATCTCATATATAAAGAAAGCCTATCAAGGCAGTACATAGCATCAGCGAGTACAAGATGAATCAACAGCGTGACCTCAGCCAACAAGCCTGGTGATGGTCAGCATACAACAATGATCAAAGCAAAAGGAATACAAATAGTCAGGTACGGCCACGGGCGCGATACTCTTCCAACAACTCCTTCGTTTCTGGATGATCTGGCAGAGTGAGTAACCCCTTGACGAGTAACTCCCTTTGCACAATGGTGTACTGAAGTCCTTCGACTGAATCCTCCCATGCTCATTCGCCGAAGCAATCTTCTAACTTCCGCTTCTTGGACTCAAACGTCAGCTTGCGCTCCTTCAGGTTAGCGAGAGCTTTGTTGAGCTGGCCTTCGGCGGCGTATCTGCGGGCGGTTTCTTCATCAAACCTCTTCTCAACATCCTTCGCCTGGGCTTCCAGCTTGGAGATCTGTAGCATCAGCTTATCCTCCCGCTCTTTCCTGGTGGCCAGGGAAGCCTTCCAGTGCTGGTTGAACTTGGATATCCTCCGATATGCTTCGTCTAAGTGCTGCTTCTTCGTAGCCAGTACGTCATTGACAGCTTTGAAGTCTTGACCCATGCGCTCAAGCTCGGCTATCTGCTTAGTCAGGTCTGTACCTAGCTGGTTCACCAACTCTGTCTGCCTTTTGAAAGAATGAACGGCTTCGTTCCTCTTGCTTCAGAGCTGAGCCAATTCCTTCTCCAGTTCTTCGTTCGCCCGCTTCAATTCATCCCGCTCAGCCAACACCTGATTATGCTGCTGAATGGGCACAGTAGTAGGCTCTTCAATCATTGGAGGGCTTTCTGGCTTGGCATGAGGAAACGGCATCCCTATAGCATCAGCTCTGGCTCTGATCCAAGTTACATACGGAGGGTAGGCTTGATTGTTGCTTTTTCCCAGCAATGGCTTTCCTCGCTTACTGATACCATTCCAGGCGCGCTGAAGCTTGGATAACAGATCCCCTTCTAGAAGACCAGTGAGGTACAGAGATTCCTGCACCTCTTCATCCTTCGGCGGAGCTTTCAAAGCATATGCGAACTGTCGGACCAACAATGACGGATTGTAGTTTATACAGCCCTTCCTGCCTATCAAAGGCACATTTGGAAACCCGCTGCAACTGAAGATCACCTCAGCACCCAACCTATCTCTGTCGAACCAATCAATATCCTCTGCAGATAAACTCATCAGACGCTCGGACCACTCGGTTGTGGCTGCAGACGAGACGAAAGGACCCCTCTTGGGCAGATGGCTATCAAGCCATTTGTACAGCAAGGGTATGCAGCACGAGACATTCTTCCCCCTCCTGTTCTCGTTTTTGTAGTGGATAGAATGGTAGACATCTCCTATCAAGGTAGGGACTGGATTCCCTGAAGCAAAGATGTGAAACACATCACAGTCTACAAAATCGGGCATATTGGGGAACAGGATGATGCCATATATGCACAGAGCGAGGATGGCATTGAATGCGACCCAACATTCGTCTTTGGCGCACTGCTGAGCCTTACCCACTAGAAACTGCAAGGAGAACCCGGGAACCTTGTTCCAAATAGTCAATACTAACTCGGAGGCATCCAGATGAAGCGAAGGAGCTAAACCAGCCAGATCAGGCTCGACGTCCGTATGAATAAAAGGCGTCTGCCTCTTGATAGGCACCCCTAGTAAATCAGCATATTCTTCCAGTGTAGGTGCGAGAACGAAGTCCTGAAAAGTGAAACATCTCAGCGGAGGGTCGTAGAACTGCAGCAGAGCGTGCAACCCATTCAACTCGAACACAGAAGGTTTATGAACCAAATTGAGCAACCTGCCGTGAGATTTTCTGAACTCATCCCTCACAGAATCATCTGCTAAGGCTATCAAACCAGTCAACTTAACCACATCAGGGGCAGGGAACTTGTAAGCCACGGTCTTCCTTAGAGAGCCCATAACAATACAATATGAGGCAAGAAATCCTGGATCGGGGAAAACAGTACCTGCAACACAGACACACGTTAATGAAATGCAAATGAATATGCAAACTAATGCAAAATGCAATCATACAATAGGAGACCAAGGAAACTGCTGTGGAGATTCTGTATCAACAAAACCAAAATCTTGCTCTATCAAGAACAACCACTGATAAGAAAAATCCTGGTGTAAGACCACAAATCTGCTCTGTCAAGAACAACCATCCGATAGGGCCATATACATAAGATCATAATTCTGCTCTGTCAAGAACAAATATCTGATAATAAGGACCTCTGATGTAGGACCAAGAAATCTGCTCTGTCAAGAACAAACATACATCTACTGATGAGATCTTCAGACCCCAATCAAAAATCTGCTCTATCAAGAACAAACATACATCTGCTGATGAGATCTTCAGACCCCAATCAAAAATCTGCTCTATCAAGAACAAACAGCTGATGACAAAAACTCTGCTCTATCAAGAACAGATACACATCTGATGATAAGATCCTCTGATCAAAACCTACTCTATCAAGAACAAATACACATCTGATGATAAGATCCTCTGATCAAAACCTGCTCTATCAAGAACAAATACACATCTGATGATAAGATCCTCTGATCAAAACCTGCTCTATCAAGAACAAATACACATCTGATGATAAGATCCTCTGATCCAACCTGCTCTATCAAGAACAAATACACATCTGATGATAAGATCCTCTGATCCAACAAAACTGATTTGCTGTCAAGAAAACCAGGTGGTTTGAAGGTCAAAGTTTTCTGCAATGAACCCAACCCTGCTCACAGGTATGGACCTAAACTGACTCAAGTTCGGCATCCTATGTGTTCATCAGCGTCACAGACATTCAAAAGGGGTGATACGATACCCAGAAGGTGTGGCATCACCAGCTCATGAAGCGGCCTCACTCGGCTGAATCACAAATGGTCGGTCCCCAGAGTCGACAATCCACCAAACCAGCAACCGTCTCAACCCAAAGGGTTGAAAGAGAAGCCAACTAGGAGAACCTCGTCTGAGCGTGGATTTCATGAGACACTAGTGCCTGCAAAGCAAGCACGCGCCCACTAATTTCCACAACTAATTCTATGGTGCACTCAAGTCTGGGTCTGGCTTCTCACTCATCAGAATGCCCCTTCCCACAACAGCACAGATAATCATATCATACTGAAAATAAAATGCGGGAAATAAAATGGGAGAAGTAAAATGCGATAAATAAACACAACCCAGCAAGTAATCATACAAGCGCTAGGATTGACTCTCGCAGGGGAACAGAAGATCAAGTCCCCAGCAGAGTCTCCAGCCGTCGCTTACGCGAAAATAAGGTGCCGGCACAACAGAAGAGTCGCCACCTTTCGTTATTTATCCCTCAGAGCGGGAAAGGAAACGATCGAAAAAACCTAACAAAAAAGGGTAACACAAGGTTGTCGCAACCTTTGTCTGGGTTCGGGAGTCGGTTACGCAAGGGGAAGGTATTAGCACCCCTCACGTCCATCGTACTCGATGGGATCCACGCTTGTTGTGTTTACTTGGACGGGTTGGTTTTTATCTATCTACCTATCAAGGATGGCTTAAAAAGAAAAGAAAATGACTCGGCAAAGAGTCGCACTTTATGCCTACGTATTCTCATCAGAGAACGAGAAATCAGAGTCAACGTAGTTCGACCTACGACGGGTTATGGGGAAGGTAGCTCGCCAATACATCAGTATTGTGCCTACGTACTCTCAACAGGTATGAGAGATCAGAGCTTACGTAGTTCGGGACACTACGCATTATTTCCTGTCTTTTACGAAAGACGTGTTTTTTATTGTGTTTGCAATTTCAATCGCACTAAAGACTATGACCTGAGAGTGAATGCATCGCATGTCACCCAAAGGGTACCATACTAAACATCCATACTGTGGAAAAGAAACTCTTCCACAATCCTTTCTCAGATAGCTTAAGGCTCGTAATGTACGAAAGAAATCATTCATGATTACTGTATCTTAAAATGTTTTGAGATGAGAAGAGAACAGGCCCAACTAGGAGGGAGACTATCAAGTCCTACTGTTGTCATGCCAAGGATTCATCCTATGGTTGAGGTTTGAAACAGGGAACTCCTAGAAGTTGTCATGCATAGGTTTCAACCTAAAGTTCTATCATCAATTCCTTATCAAAGGAAGTGAGAGCCCTAAGGGATCATGTCAATGATACACAGAAACAGATAAAGCATCAGCTCAAACTGTAAAATGCATGCAATGCAAGTGAGGGAGGAAATGTGTGTGGGGCATCAGCCTCCACAAGCTCATCTCAACCTCAAGCCAGAATGAATAACAATAATCATACTGAAATATAAAACATGCTATCAAGCAATACAGTAAACTGCAATCATACAGAAGAAATAAAGTCATGCTATCAAGCAAAACAAACCACATGGGCAAGGGAGCGGGGCTCTACCGAATACTCGCAAGCAAAGCCATACAGTAACAGTACAAGCTGAGGGAGCAACTCAACCTCTAGTGCAATCATGCTCCTAGAGTCTACTTATTCTGGATATGAACTTATTCTAATGCATCAAGCAAGTCAAACAAAACACATCAATACAGAAGAAAACAGAAAAGAAAGCAGATCAACTCCTCTCTCAACTCCAAGCTTCAGCTCTTTAATCAGTTCCACCTTCAGGCTTCACTATAACCATAAGTATCAACTTGATTCCTTCAGGATCTTCAAGCTTCAAAGTAAGTATCAACTTCACTTGCTCTTCAAGCTTCAGCTCTTCAGAATCAATCTCAATTGAATCCTCTTCCTAAGTATCAACTTAGTCTTCAGTCTTTAAGCCTCAGCTCTTCATTCAGTCTTTACTGGATCTTCATTGGGTCTTCAAGGGTCAACTTGCTCTTGTTGCTCTTCAAGCTTCAGCTGGAATGGCAATGCTCAAGGACTCATCCTCTTCCACATTCTTCAATGAAGTCTTCATCTTCACACTCAAGCTCAACATCTCTCAAGATATTCAAACCAGAGGAAATCACTTAACTGGATAAGCTAGGGTGTTAAACTGCTCATTGACCACCGAAGGTGACCTATAAGGGTCTAACATCAAAGGACTGGTTCCCTCAAAAGTTCTACTTCCTAGGTACCATCTATTATCCCTCCAAAGGAGAGAGGTGAATACCATGGAAGGACTTTGAATCATAGGGAGGAATGGAGGTGAAAGATGCCATCCATGTTTAAGAAAGAAGTTAACTAGGTCTAAACTCTTCCTAATTCCTAACCCTAAAACAACAACAACACCAACAAGATTCTCAAGCTCTCAAGCTCCTCACTCAATCTCCGAGTCTTCTACTATGCTCCTCAATGCTCCTCAAAGAAAAACCAAGCTCTCCAAGCCCACAAAGCAAAGCAAACAAAAATGCAAGCCCACAAGGGCAACACAAACAATCATCACTTACAAAAATCAATCAAAAATAGTATACTACTATATTAAAACCTAATATAATTTCTAGGGGATCCTATATACCTACCCTTAATACCCTATATGTCCCAATGTCTAACTTGACCTAAAAACCCAAAATTCTAAGGTTATTGTGGACCTATGTTAAGGATTAACCTAATTCTACACAACCTAATGTCATCTAAGCAAAACTAATCAAAAATTCATCACAAAATCATGGAATAAATCCATAGGGGAGCTAAAGTCCTAATCTAACTATCCTAAAAAGAATGGCCTAAAAATATGAAGGAGACTAGCTAAACAAAATTCTACAAATTCATGCATCAACATAAAAGAATTACAAAGCTATTAAAAGATAAAATACACAAAAAAATATTAAAAATGCATGAAATGCAAATATTTTTATTTGATAATTTTCTAGACATGATCATGAAATAGGAGAAAAAATCCCCATGCAAAAATCATTAATTTTCTATTTATTATGATTTTTCAAAGATTAACATAAAATGGAAAAAAAATGAAATTAAAACGAGAAAACCTAGGTGCAGATAGCAATGCCAGATAGTTCATTTCATGAAGGGGCTCAAAATGGGGGTGGGGATAGTGAGGCGCGCTAGGCCCAAATCTAATCAGAAATTAAATCAAAAAACATAAAGAAAAAAGAAAAGAGAACGGTGCAGGAAGTAATAGAATTCAGTTCAAGAACCAATGGGCCATGAAAGTGGGGTGTAATTAGCAGTCCAGCCCAAATCCCTTTTAATGAAACGATGCGTTTCGTGGCGTTTTCAGACTCCCTCTTCAAATTGAAATTGAATCTCAGTCGTGGGATCCAATTTTCAGTCAATGGTCTTGCTTCATCCAATGGCCACGCTTCATCTTCTTCCTCCAGCTAGGGTTCTTATGGAGAAGTAGTGGAAATGCAGAGCTTCAAGCTCCAACTTACCCTAACTCGTATAACCTCAAATCTCCATGAAAACTTAAAATCCAAAACCCTAATCCATGCAGAATTTCATGCTGAATCTAACCATGGTCTTAAAATTAATTGAATCATCCTAAATCTCCAAACCCGATCCAAGATCAAAGATGTGCTCAATCATCAACTTCAACAATTCTTGCAATTAACTACCTCAGATTAATCACCAACTCACACTGACTGATTCTTGATATCTAATTCATTCTATAACTCACCATAACTTGAGTTCTTGGTCCAAACAAAAATGGTGACACCAACTGAAACCTCACCAATTGCTCTCAAACTGTTCAGAATCCATCTCCTATTGGTCTCTAACAGTTCTAACCTAACCATTCTTGCTAATCATGCCTAAATCATGGTGTAGAAGAAAGTTACTAACCTAGTATTTCTTGATTAACAGATGGAGTAAACCTTCACTGCAAGCCTTCAAACTCTCCAAAATCACTCCTTGAATGATGATCTTGCTACTGTTTGCAAAAGATTTGATGGAGAATGCTTGAACCTCAGAATTCGATGGTGACTTGCAACCTTGAAAATCCAATTGCCAACTCTTCAAATCTCCATGGTTTTGCTCTCAAATTGGTCTGCACAGCTTCACTATGATCAGAGGAATGTGTTGGGATTGAAAGAAAGGATGGAATTGAATCAGAATATGGATTTTGCTTTCAACTTGAAATGGAAGCAAGTGAAATGGCCAACTCTCTCTTCTCTAAAATCTTACACCAACCTTGCATCTGAGCAAGTTCTATAGGTTATATAGAGTGGTTTAGAATCATCTAGAACCATCTAGAACCATCCCATGAGAAATTGGGATTCTCATGTCATGAGTTTATGAATTCACTTCTCATCTCATGCCTTATCTCATGCCAAGCTCTTGCAGCAACCAAAAATGACTTGAAATTATCCTTATATGAGATATAGGATGTGTTGAGATGCTTAGCAAGCTCATACATTGCCTTTCTTTATGTTTTGCATTTGAACCTTAGGATGCAAGCAACCAATTTCCAAAGCAGCCCCATGATCTAGGCCTCAAATCAAACCTGTGGCTGAACCATTGTTTTTAGAATGTCTTTTAGATTCAAAATGACCTATTATATGACATGGTTTGGATGTGTAACTTGGGATTTCCAATTTCCAATTTGAACTTATTTAACTTATACCTCCATTTTAGGTTATTTTTATCACTTTTTGCTACAAGCCTTTTCAACATCTCATGACCTCCCTACTATCCTTAAAACACCATTCTAAGAAATTTTTATGTTGAAGATTTTTCCATTTGAAGCTTGGAAATAGGAGATATGGCCTTATGCTTGAAATGACTTATAATATCCAAATGACCAAAATACCCTTGACTTGCCAAAGTCATAAGTTGAGTTCTACAAATCCTATCAAGGACTTATAGTACTCTATAGAAATCTAAGAAGATGAGGAACAACATTCATGTTGACCAAAAGTTCATAGGAATCATCCTTCTTAGGCAAAAGTTGGATGCAAGTTGGGTGACTTTCAAGGACCCAGATTCACATACCTCAGATGACCTGCAACTTGTCAAAGTCACAACTTGAGCTCTACAAATCCTATCAAGGACTTCTAGTACTCAAATTAAATCTAAGAGCAAGCTCTACAACATTCATGTTGTAGGCAAGATGAGATGCCAATCACATCTTGAGCTAAACTGCCTTGAAGATAGGGATCAAACTAGGGGATTTTACACTGTCAAGCCTTAGAAACCCTAGCTTGAAACTTCTCAAACTCCTCAATCATGATGAGTTGGTCTAGGAATCATCCTTATAGAATCTCAATGCATCACTCCATGATCACATGGCCCTTGGATTAGGTCTCAACCCTCTCCAAATCATCAGTTGACCTAGGGTTGACCCAGTCAAACCCTAGTTACACCACTCATGGTTGAGTCTTCTTATTCTTGCACAATGACCTCTCTAGGCTTCATGATGGCTTTCAATACATATCATAAGCTCTCTCAAAGCTTCAGTCCATCCTCATAGCCTCAGAATCATCTGAGGGGCTCCCCCAACTCTCAAGTTATGAGGCATACACCCTTGGTTTCAACCAATCTTTCTGAGGATCTCTTGAGTTCTCTGACAAAGGTATCAACCTTTGAACACTTGAACAACCTTCTTGGCTAGCTTCCAAGTCTCATATAACTCTTGCTGGGTAATCATACCTCTTGATCTACTGTACCCATATCAATGAGAAGCAGATGATCATGCTAGTGAACACAAGCTTGGTACAAAGATGTTGGTCAAATTTTGGGGTGCAACAGCTCCTCCATGTTGTGGTAATGGGTTAACTTAAAAGACAAAATCCCGCACTTGATTAATATTTGTACATCTGCTTTCAAACCATAGCATTTCTCAATGTCCTAACTTGGGGATCCTTAATGATATGGACAAAAATGGTCTGCTTTATACCAAAAAGGGATCTCTTTAGAATTAAAGGGCAGAGGCTTTGTCTGAATGTGACCCTTCTATAATAAGGATGGGAACAGTTCCACATAAGTCATTGGAATCAGATCAAATTTGAGTTTCCTTTATACACGATTTTGATTGTTATACGGGTGGCAAGCCTGTTGAAAAGGTTGTTGATGTGGTTGTTGCGGATTTTGTTGTTGTTGTTGTTGATGGATGGGTTGTTGAGCCTGATGTTGAGTAAATTGTGGTTGATGACACGGTTGTGAAAACTGAGGCTAGTAGGAAGGGGATACCATGGATGAATTAATGATGGGAGATAGAGCTACAACATGTTGTTGTTGTTGGTACCTTCTTCTCATTCTTCCATGTTATACAACACTAACAGCCTGTTCCTTCTTTTTAGCAAAACTACTTCCATGCTTCTTTAGACTGCTGGAAGCACCTTGCTCTCTGGACAATCTTCCTTCTCGGACTCCTTCTTTTAGTTGCATTCCCATGTTCACCATTTTAGTGAAGTCACTGGCCACACTAGAAATCATCCTTTTGTAATAAAACAAACTCAAATTCTTCAAGAAAATATCAGTCATTTCCTTCTCTTCCAACAAGGAATAGATTTGGGCAGCCACTTTGCGCCACCGTTGGGAATACTCTTTAAAAATCTCCTTGTCTTTCTAAGACATAGCTCGAAGTTGGTCTCAGTCTGGCGCCATATCTATATTGTGTTTATACTGCCTGATAAAAGCTTCACCTAAGTCATTGAAAGTAAGAATCTTCGTACTATCTAGACCTATGTATTATTTAAGAGCGACACCGGTTAGGTTATCTTGAAAGTAGTTAACAATTGGTGATTGTCTGTTTGAGTATACATTTTTCGAGTATACATTACCAAGTGACTCTGAGGGCAGGAATTTCCCTTATGTGGAATATTGACATTGGGAAACAAACAAAGGTCTGAAGCTCTCTTGCCAAACAATTCTTTTTCTCTGAGGGCCTTAATTTCCTTCTGTATTTCCAGAAGTTGTTCCTGAAACTCATCTAGCTTTTCATCCACCTCAACACTTTCACTTGGAGTGGTGTGGAACACAAGCTCTTCAATAGAAGGAGTAGTATGCATCACAGGAGGTGGTACAGACATCACAATAGTAACAACTGGAGTTTCAGTAACTTGTGGATGATACCCAGCTGACATGTAATTAGGAGGCATTCCCCAAGGAAAACTAGGAGGAATCTGATAATGAGAATCATTAACTGGTGCCACAAAAATGGGTGTGGAGACGATATCAGAGATTACGGTCCTTTGAACAGACTCTTGAGAATTAGGTGATTGATTCTGAGCAGCGGCCATTGCTTCCATCATATTATTGAGTCTCTCCAAGCTATCATTCAAGGTGATAACCTCTTCTCTGAGTTCTCGGTTCTCTTGTTCAAGCTGATTCATTCTTCTCTGGTGACCGGCTCGAGTGTTGTACAAGTGATATAACCTGACTATTGGAGAAAAGAGACAGGAGTAAGCACCTAAAATGCAAGGATGTAATGCTAAATGATGCATGTTGTGCAAATGCAAATGAACTTCAAGGAACTTAACAGTCATGTTGCAAACATCATAAAATGGATAACACTTTTGAATAATTGGAAAATCCCATTTCATTCATAAGTTTGAAGGATTATAATCAAACTACAAACTTTCTAAAATCATAACAAAGCGGAAAATACAAGAAAAAGGAAACTAGAAATCCTAAGACACCACATGAGAAGATCCAATCCCTTCTTGCAGCTTCCTAGTGAGCTTCTTGATCTCTTCCTTCATCTGAGCCTTCTCGAGTACAAGCTTGTCAACAACCAACTTCAAAGCAACTGATGATGGAGGAGTGTCTGGACTCTACTGATAAATAGGAGCTGACTAAGTGCCAGAGGAAAATAAATCCTCTTTCACCTTCCTGTTCTTGGTAGCAAGTTCTTCTCCACTCTTCTGCTTCAAGAGCTTCTGGAGTTCTGCATTCTCATTGATAATAATCTAGTATTTGTTCTTCCATGCGTCCCTCATTCACTGCGCCTTTGTCAAAGAAATCTGAAGCTTCTCTGCATCACTCATAAAGATTAAGGTAGGCTCTCTAGCAGCCATGGGTTCAAGTTCCTGATGAGGATAAGGCATATTCAACTTGATAACTTTATCTTTTACCCATTGGAGATAAGGCTCCAAAGCGACATAATAGCTTCCCTAGAACCACTCTTCCCTTTCTGTGAACATGACGCCAACAATCCACGATCTTTCCTTAAGCATTTTTTTTCTTCACCTTCCTTAAAGAAGAGACCATCCAAATGGATGTTGTTTGGTTTGCCCTTCATGGGATAACCAAGCTAATGACAGGTTAAAATTGAGTTGTAACTAATGCCTCCCTTTGTACCAAGCAGAGGTATGTTAGGAAACTCACCGCAACTATCAATAATCATCACTCTATCATAAGAATAATTATACCACTCAACATTGGAATGAGTGAGAGACATAATCTTCTGTGACCACAATAGACCATCTTTAAGATCCCAAAAAGTAGCAGATCGAGGCAAGTGAGAAATAAACCACTTGTATAGCAGTGACACACATTATGTAATCATTCGTCCACCATAAGAATTCCTTATATGAACTAAGTGGTAGGCATCTGCAAACAGAGTAGGAAATGGATTTCTAATTAAGAATATCTTGATAGCTTTAATGTCAACAAAATTGTCAATATTAGGGAAGAGAAACAATCCATAGATAAGTAAGGCAAGAAGAGCCTCAAACGTATCCACATTCTTCATGCTAGGATAATATTGAGCCTTGTCCATCAAAAACTTAGCGGGTTACCCTAAATTTCCTCCTTTAGTGGTCATGTGAGCTTTAATTTCAGAAATCCTAGTGTGAGTAGCTTCTGAAATGTCTTGAGGCTTAGGGATCTCCTTCAAACCAGAAAATGGGTCTCAATCAGAGATGGGCAATCCAAGCAAGCAAGAATACTCCTCTAGTGTATGCATAAGTTGGTAATCTGGAAATGTGAAGCAATGATACAATGGATCATATAACTGAACCAAAGTAGCAAGAATCCCATCCACCATGTTGAGCTTCAAGAGAGTTAGAAGTCTCCCTTACTTGTCTTTGAAAACCACTGGATCAACAACCTAACTTCCTAACTTCCTCAGATCTTATAATTTAGGACTCTTGAAAGTGTACTTTTGTGTTCTTAACCTTCCAAAATCCATGGTAAATATATATGATGTTTGCAAAACATAACCCTAAGTTCCTTGAAAAATTGGTTAGAAATGATGCTTATGAATGCATGGATGTATGGATGCACAAACATAAACAAGAATGAAAACACACAAGGGTTCGACGTCACGAGCATGGAGCCATGGTCTAACCATACCAAAGGGTATGTACTAAGGTTTTTGTACCTACAAGACAAGGTTCTAACAAGTTCCCAGAGTCATTGATCCATCTTTCAGATATTATTAGCACACCGATTACTCGGGAATCAATAATAGTCTCAAGAGAATCTCGTCTGACTGTAGTATCGCGTATCAACTATTTCAGGTTTACACCTTTATAGCCACTGCACTACGTTATAAAAAGGCCAAGTAGGGTAAAGGGATACTAAGGTCCTCAGCTTCTCAGGCTCCTAGGTTGAAAGTAGCAATTGTTTTCACGATTGCTCGTTTAACAAATACCACCCACAAGAGGGCCTCCACTGAGCAGGGGATTCTCAAGTCAGCTTATTTGGGATTACTCCCTTAAAGCCTCCTTGACTATACCAACCTCCTAACTTATTTATGTTTCTCAAGTCCGGGTTAGGACATATCACACCACATATGGATGACCAAAAAGAAAACCCAAACAACAAAGCAAATTGTATAATAACAATAAGACGAATATATACAAGATAGGTTTAACCCTCTTGAGGGGAAGTCCCCAGTGAAGTCGCCATTTCTGTCGCGGTAAGAATCGGAGACCATAACTATTAAGTTAAATAGGTTCACAAATATTAAGATATTACCACCGATCTTTAATTTATCCAAGGGAGGGGTATAAGAAAGAATAACCTATAAATATGCAATGCAAAATAATGCAATAAAGAGATCTAAGGTTCATGGGTTGGTCATACTAAGGGAAGGTATTAGAACCTTAAGTATATATAGTATCCTATAGGAACCTCTTGTTGTATTTGTGTTGTGATTGAAGTTGTTTTCTATTTGGGATTGATTGCGGAGATGAGAAGATAAATGTTTTTTTTTATCATTTTTTGTATTTGGAAAGACACAAAGTCTTGTACCTACGTACCATTGAAGGATCAAAACCTCGTAGTTCGGGGTAAAAAAATTGAAAAGGGTTTGTTATTATGGATTTTCATGAAGAAGAGACAAGTTGTCATCTTAAGGAGAATACTTAACTTATCCATCACAAACATGTGGAAGATGGATCTTTGCTTCACATTGAGAGAAGGGCTTCAATTTGGATATATAATCAGTAAGTATGTCGCGTACCTCTCTTAAGTGGAAAAGAATAAACATCTTTCTCAACAATGTCATGTGGTAGGAGAATTATATCTCCACTAAGGATGACTAATGTCTAATCTATTTTGAAAAGGTTTTAAATTGAAGAGCCAAAGTGGCAAAAGGTTAGAATAAGGTTTGTGTCTTCTCGTCTTGTGAAAAGGATTTGAATATGCTTAAGATGTCTTGAAGCATTTATTTAAGAAAAAGCTTTGAAAATCCAATGACCTAAAGTCAAGGTTTCTATTGAAAAATATTTTGAGTTTGAGAAAGAGGGGATCCTGATTAAATTATCTACTAATGAATTAGCCTAAGGGAAAACTTACTAAAAGGTAACCATGCTAAGGATAAGAAATCATAAAAGATGTACAAGAATATAAATATGCATATGCAAATGACATATAGTCAACAAAAATTCCCTCCCCTTGGATTAGACAATATAATAACATATATACACAAACATTTGACAAAGAAGCTAAGTATGAGATACATGGTACAAGTAAGATTAAAATGGATCAACAAACATGTACAAGGATTACATAAAACACATTTTGGTTAAGGAATATTCAAGACCTAAGCTAATAGTTTCATATGAACAAATGACATTAGGCATCAAGATATGCTTCAACAAAACAATACATGGACATGGATATGCCTTGAATCATTACAAGGTCATCATGATTTATCAAAAGCAAACATGACACATCATCATCATTTACAACATGTATGTAAAAAGGCAACATTAACACAAAGGGGCAAGAAGCAAGATATGGTTTTGATCAAGAATATGGTTTTGCTCTATAACACGGGTTTTATTCATCATAATTTCAATCAATTACTACGCAGCCGAAAGATTCAAAATCATCAGCATAATTTGTAGTTCAAAGAGGTTTTTAAAATAAGAACTCATAAATTCATAATGTCAACACCAAAAGAAAACAAAGGTTCAACTCAAAACGTCCCAACCCAATGTTACATATTAGAGCAAGACCCTTTAATCAATGTAAATAACCAAAAAGACTTCATGGCTAAATCTTCATGCACGAAGAGCTAATCCTGATCACCTGCATGTTACCCACATGGTGGCAACATTCAAATAGGTAGGGTGAGTAATCACATATCATTATACAAGATATAAAGATAAGATATGTTAAAATAGAATTCATCGTACAAAACAACATCATCATGAAACCCATGTAATATCATTTCCCAAGTATTATACTCACACCTTCATATCATGGTATGATATATACGTCTCCGTTCATAAAGTCATCAAATCAACAACTCATCACCAAAGCATCACTTAAGTCACAACATCATCACACGTCTTTTTAAAATCACCTTATCAATAATAACAATTATTCACATAGATGCAATGCCACATAATATGAAATGCAACAACATAGACCCATGCATGTGGTACCAAATCAACATGTTGATGGACACTGAGCCATCACCCTCTAAAGATCCCCACCAATAGGATCGATTCTACACAAGAACCAGAGTACGTCATAAGCACCCCAATCCACACAATGGGATTGAAGTCACCATTGTACCGAAGTCCTAACATGTTATGAATGCATGATGCAAAATGTTATAATCATCATCATCACAGGATCGTCAAAATTGCATCATCATTCATGAAAACTCATCAAAACATCATAGTATTTCATAATTATTATACATCATAAATCATCATATTATAATCATCAAAATAAAACACATCAATTACTCAAAGTATACAGAAAACAAGACACCAGATAATATAAAATAAAGAAAAGAAAAGAAAACACACAGCTCCTACTCGCTTGGTGTTTGCCTGGAGAAGCAGCTCGCTAGCCTGGATTTCGCCCAACGAAGCAGGGGTAAATTCCCCCTTCATAAAAAAACCAAGAGCACTCATTCTTCATCCTCTTCTCACTCCCACTTTCGCCTGGCGAGGCTGAGGCAAAATCGCTTCACCCAGCGAACCGGTCAATTCACCTGGAAAAATTGCGCGAACCTTCAACTTCCCAGTTGTGATTCTGCACCAGTTCAGTCCCAATTCTCCTTGCGATACTGGTATTGATCAATCCAATATCTCATAATTCACAATACAATCAACATAATAACAACAACACATTATGATAGGTTTCATACATACCATCTCATACAACTCAAAACCTCAATTTCATCATAATCTCATCATGTTTCCCAAATTCCCCAACTACATACATACATACTCCCTCCATTCCTATTTATAAGCAAATTTTAACATTTTAGATTCATTAAGTAATTAATGCATCTAACCTATATATAGTTCAAATACATCATTTATTGAATGAACTTAGGAAGTCAAAATTTGCTTATAAAAGAGAATGGAGGGAGTATATCCTTATATCAATTATAATGACAAATGGTACTCCCCATACCTTAGATATTTCGATTCTGATCTTCCTCTTGAGTTCTTCTGAAATTGTTCTAACCCCTAGCCTCTTCTTCTACTTTTCTTCAAAGCGTTCTTCCAAAATACGATTGTTCCAAAATGAATTCCTTTCTCCTCTATTTTCCCTTTTACCCCTAGGACCCTTAATATGTCTTCTCAACTTCACCCTCACTTAATCCATCCAGCATTATCATCTTGCCCTTAGTGTTCTACTTCTTTTATTTAAAATAATAATAATAATGATAATAATAATAATAATAAGATATTCACATTATCCATTATTATTACTATCAAAATAATTCTAATAAATCATATAATTCGAATTATCCTAAACACCCTTTTAACATCAACAATAGCTCCCAACACAAATCATCAGAGATCATAACATTTCACCAAGATTCTCCGAAATCACGAATATTTATAATAAATAAATTAAATAAATATTATAATTATTTTGGGGCGTTACACAATGCACCTTAAAAGTTGTTCTAGATGCAAGATTTTGATGCCTTTAGCTCCACTAGAATCCCATAAAGGTATCTGAATGATCAAGTTGCCTTGGAAAGCCTTTGGTTCTTCAATCCACACTAACTTGCAAATGAAGAAAATATGAAAAGTGACTCTGAGGTTAGAGGTGTTACGGGTCTAATTTAATGGTTTGGAAAGCTTATATCATGTATTTGTAATGTGTTTGAAGTGTTTAAATGGATGGAAACGCCAAGGACAGTGAGATTTGAAGCTTTGGCTTCTTGGTTAACAATGGTGGCAAAAGGGAGTTGACTTATGGATTGGGGTGGTTTGGAAGGTCTTGTGAGTTGGAGCAGGTTGAGTGAGGTGTTTGTGATTTTTTGGGATGAAGAAATCAAGTGTTTAAGGACTGTGATAAGTTTTTGGAAGTTTTGGCTTTTTGACAATGTGAAGACCAAGAATGTCTCAATGTGTGATTCTTGTTATGCTGAGGTTTGTAGGATGATTCTTAATATCCATTGCATCTGATATGAGGCTCCTTTTATAGTGGGGTGGCTCAGATCAAGTGGAAAAGACTTTGGAGAAAAGTGGAGCTATGATCCATTGGATATTGTTGCTTTTTCATAAAGTAGAAGCAAGTTCAATTGAGCCATGCTTTCTAGGGTGGCTTGCTAGTTGACTTTCTTGAGCCTTTTCCCATATCACATAAGTTGCTTCTAATGTATAAGTCAGCTCTCATAGCTTCTTAGACAATCAAGGGTCAAAAAGAACTTTTCAAGTATGATCCATAATGCAAATGAACATGGCATATTGGACAAATGTTTTCTTCAATGAATGAGGATCAATTATGTAGAAATTTGTTACCATAGTGAAGATCTTATGGAGATGAACAAGTTCCAAGTTGATCACATGCTCTGAAAATGCTTAGAAAATGGGGGAAAGGTGTCCAAACTAGTGTGAAAATATGACACATGCTTTGATGCAAAATTTGTCTTAGACCAAAAACCTCTACCAGGGCTACTTTGCAACTTTGTAACTTCATACTCAAGCAAGTGAAATTCATGCTCTTGGTACCACTAGAAAGGAGGCATCACATACTACAACTTTTGATGTTGATCACTTGGAAAGAATCACATTGGATCATTGAGAAAACTTTTCATCAAAATTGGATTTTTTTCACTGTTATACACTTGGAAAAAATTCTAAATATTTGCATTTTTACATCTTTGAAATCTCAACTTTGACCAATCATAACTTTTAATTGGCAAGATATTTTGGGTCCATTATTTCACCAATTTGAAATATGTGATACCATCTTTAAAAAGAGTCTTCAAGTGTTTCCATTGGATGCTTGAGGAAGAAGTTATGGTATTGGAAAATAAGTCACTTGTTCATAACTTTCCATAACTTAGAAAAATTTCTTAAACCCTAATTTTCCCAAATCTTGAACTTTGAATGATTTCTTTGATTAATCATGATCAAATCTAATGATCATCCATATTTTGATGATTCTTGACTTGTGGAGATCATGTTTGACCAAAAATCTCAAAAGTCAAACTTTGACTTTGGTCCACAGTTGACTTTTCTCAATTAAACTCGAATTCTTCAATCATCAATTAATCAAGCTCCTTGAACCAATCCAAACACATGAATGGACTAATGTGGTGTAATTGAGGCCTTTGAACCATGTATTGAGGTGTGAGATCATGCCTTGCTCAAAAAGTTAATTCAGGGTTGATTTAGGTCAAAACCCTAATTTGGTGCGTCATATAACTTGGAGCTTGTTAAACTTAAGTCTATGAAACTTTGAACTTGATTGTTGATAGAATAAGACTTTTGATCATGTTGAAAGGTTTAGGATTTCATAATCCTTGATTGGTCAACTTCTTGAACTCTTGGTGCCAAAACCCTAACTTGCAGTCAAATTAAACCAAAGCACATACTCTTGTGTTTCAAAGGGGTTAGCAATGCATAGAAGACACACACATGAGATGATTGATGTTATGCCAAAATCATGAAAATTAGGTGGAATGTTAGGGTTGAAAATTAGGGTGTGACATTTTTATCACTTGAGAAATCTTCAACAATTTCTTGACTTCAAGTGTTGTAATCATTAAAACTAAGAAACTAGTACTTGCATCTTGTTATCCAAAAGCCTCGCCATATTGGATCACTTTTTGACTATACTTGCAAGCACATATATCCATCGTGTGCCCAAAGGAACTTCTCACTCATTTTACATTTATCGGCGATGGTAATTTTTCTATTATTTCAATTTTTGTTTGATCCATCTCAATGTTCTTTGGAGAGATTTTGTTTCCTTAAAATTTCCTTCGATTACCATAAAAGGACATATATATCAATTTAAAATAATATTTGTTTCAATACATCTCTTCAACATAAAAGTTAAGTGACCAAGTCAATTATAATTTTTTTTACTAAAAACAAAAAAAAAATCCATAAATACCTTAATGGAGTTCTCAGTCATGTCAAAAAAGATTTAAAAACACACACTTTTAGAAAGTGGATGGAGAATTGAATAAATTGAAAGACACCCTCTGATAAGTAAATTTTCTGAATGGGTATGTAAAAGCAATATTCTCTTGATCTGCTAGATTAACGACAATTTGATTATAACTAGTAGACCTTAAGGAAATAATAATAGGCCTACATTGTTAATCTCTCTAACACATGATCCATGAATGGTAGAGGAAAATGATCTTTCCTTGTTTCCTAATTAACCTTCTATAATCTATACACATCCACCACCTAGTAATTGTATGAGTTAATATTTACTCGTTCTTTTTGTTGTGAATGGCTATCATTCCCCTATTTTTAGAGACCACGTGTACAAGGAAAACCTATGAATTGTCAAAAATAGGATTCACCATACCTATTTCCTTTTAGGATTAAGTCTTCATTATGGTTAAAGTACTGGTTTGAATTCTTTCTAAAGCTTGAGTTTATTCTTCCATTAAGCTAGACTTATCCCCTTAACGTCAGACACTTTCCATTCAAGTGCTTCATTATTCACTCTCAACACTCTCATGAGCTTTTCTTCTTCAAACGTAACTAATGAGATGCTAATTATAGGTTCTTGCATCTGTTGGTCGCTCAAGAAAATTTACTTTAGATACGAAGGAAGCTCTTTGACTTCAATAACATTAGATTTGTTTCTGCTCGTTCTATGATCTTTTTCTCATTGTCACACATACCTTCAATATTTCTTTATATTTTCTCTACTTAAAATTCTTCTAATTGGTGCAAACATTCTTTGAATTCACTATCTTTCCCTTCCTCTATGTTATTTACAAAATTCACTATGACTATTCGATAGGCAACACAAGTGACTCACTTTGAAGCATTTCCTTAACTACCTCTTCAACTACATCAACTTGATAACATTGATAATTTTCTTTATGATGTCACATTTCTTCAACACGTTGAAAGTTAAATGCTCATTATTAATTCCTATAAGTCCGTCAAGTTCCACATTTATCATAAATCTACATGTTATCAAAAAAGGTCCTTCCAAAATTAAAGGTACTTCAGAATCTTCATCCATCTAAAAAAAATCTAAAATGAATAATAAATCATCCACTTTAATCAACACATCTTCAAGCATGCCATAAGAATAAGTCATAAATATATCTGTTATAATATGTTTGGTTTTAGAGAAACTAAAAGAAAAGAAAGAGAAAGGAAAGAAAGATCTAAGAATATTATTGTTTTCTTTGTTTGGAATCCCATCAAAAAAGGAAGGAAATAAGGTTTTATAGTGGGTGACAACCCACATATTATGAGTTATTACATACCTTAATCTTTCTTTATTGCTAGTTTTATTACTTCTTAAGTTGTTATTTTTAGTTTATTTTAGTTGTTTTATAGTAATTATGTTAGAGCGAATATGTGATAATTTTTGTTAGTTTCATGTGTTTTTTTCTTAATGTAAGGTTAAGTCTATCAAGATAAGGAAAGACTGTAGTGGATAGCACATGGGAGCCAAAACTGAAGCAAAAATATGAACATAGCCAAAGAAGAAAAATAGAGAAAGAAACTGGGTTCCTAGGGCAAACATGGAAGGATTGATATATTGGAGGGTATATTTGATTTGTATTGAAGGAAATTCATTTGAATCAAGTGGATAAAACTAAGGGGCACTAGAAGACAAAATATGGTACAATAGTATAACCATTACTCTGCGTGCTCTGCAAGAAAAGGATAGTGTCGCCTCCACCATGCTGTGGCAGTCTATCACAAGACACATTATATCCGACAACTGTTCCCTTACACCTTATTCCTTGCATACTAAAAAGAATGAATGATGTAAAGGCGTTGATTCATGTAATGGGCTTGATTTGATTTCCTTATTTTTGGCCCATGATTCAAGACATCACAAAGAACCCTAGTGAAGGCTTATAAATAGAACCTGATGAAGATTGAAAAGAGAGTTTAGCATTATTCAAAAATACAATACATAAGATAATAATGTGAGGTTAGCAGAGAGAAAAAAATAGATTTTCTTCTTCTTACCATTCCCTGTACTAGATGTCAAGCCTTGGCGCGACTGGAGTTATCTCTTGATGATTATTCACATCAAGAAGTCTTCAACTTACTCTTAGGTTTACATTTATTTTTCAATATTTTCTTAAGAATATATCTTTTGAATACCATGTATGTAATTTGTGCTCAACTCATCATGAGCTAAACCTTTTGTATGTTGAGAAATGAAAAGTTAATGTTATGTTGTTTTTATGTTGAGTGATGTGTTATTTAATGTCTTGTTTTATCATGTGCTGACTTGCTTACAAATTTAATTTTTTGAGTGATCAACTTTGAAAAAGATAATAGCTTGTTATTGTATGCAATCCAACAACAAGTGGATTTCATAATAAAAGTAGTTGAAAAGAGTAGGATAGAGATATTCACTTGATTAGTTCATTTAGAGATAAGGAACTGCAACTATAAGGGATCTCATAATACAAATAAACGTATTTTAGGGTTATAAGTGTGACTTAGAGATTTGTTCTTTTTCCACATTCATTCAAAATAGGTGGTCTGTTGGAAAATACTCCTTCCTTATCCATATTACCAGAAATCATCTCCCTGGAGCTCACCCAAAACAGAAGAAAATGCCTACTCTGATACTAATTAAAATTCTGGCACGTAGTGGACAGATGTCGTATACGATGTCAGAACATCAGGATGTCGAATGCGATGTCAAGACATCGTAATAGCAGAATTAACAATGAACCATTTAAACAAAATTGCAGGAAGTAAATAACACAGATAAATTGTTATCCAGTTCGGTGTAACGTTACCTACATCTGTGGGCTACCAAGCCAAGAAGGAAATATACTATAATCGTATTAGTTTGAATATCTTATGTAAACAACCTCCGATTTACAATCTTCACACCTAATCACTACCTGTGTAATTTCTATGTAAGACACTCTTAGATATGAGACCCCTCTCACTACCCTTCAATCACACACCAGTGATGATAAATTAAATAGTCAAAGAAGAAGACACACTTGAAGAAACAAAATGCACTCTTGCTTAAAAGCTTATGATTGTTTCACAGTTAGATCTCTACTAAAATTGTTCAGCTCTAATATCAAGGTGATACAAAGTGGCTCACAAACAACAATAAACAAACAAAAACCCTAAAAAAACTCGCACAAAAATACGACTCTCACATTATTTATGTTTTTTGTCTTCTTATAAATAGCCTTCAAAAATTATATATTTGATGAGAAAATTGGGCTAAATTAAATAACACATCCATAATATTCTGCAAAATAATATATTATTAAATGCAGATCCATAATATATTATTTCCTGAAGATCAGATACAAATCAAATCTTCTGCAGAAACAAATCAAATCAAATATCATGTTTCATTAAATGATATGCCATCCTTTCTTAGGAAACAATGCAAAGATAAATTCGACCTCTGCATCACAAAAACACACGTTCCTTGAACTGTAATATACTGGAATCAAATCCTCAAAGAATCTTCACTAAAAAAACTAAATCTTTAAAAACGCGAAACAAGATCAGCTTCAGTATCACACCAACATGTCACGACATCTGGTATGATATCTCGCTAGAATACCTGCTTCAGTATCGCACCAACATGTCACGACATTTGGTACAACATCTCGCTAGAATACTTGTTTTAACAAAATGTAGCCAAGCATAAATAATACAACCTAACAATCTCCCCTTTTGCCAAATTTTGGCTAAAACAACCTTTGTAGAACATATATTTAATAACCAATAAACTCAAGAGAACTTCTTCAAAGAAAAAAACACAATAAATAAAGTGGAACTTCTCCAAGATACATTAGAGGCATACACAATAGAACAAGAAAAAATCAGCTTCACAGATAATGTCACATCAGAGAGAAATAAACTCTCACAACACAAACTTTCTACAGAGAAAAATAAATTCTCCCAAACAGGATGTCAAGACATCAGGTATGAGATCAAACACTAAATCATCTCCAGTCAAGATGCCAACATCAAAAACATCATGCTCCCCTTATACACCAGATCAGGAGAAAAAATTACTACTCCCCCTTGTGTAGTACTCAGGGCAACAAACATCTACCAAGAAAACATACTAAGCAAACTACTAATTACTCCCCCTTTTTAGTCACAAATTAGTCAAGACAACCATATATTCACCATGAGCAAAAATAACCTCTGTAGCAGATACAGAAGCAATAAAAACAGGGCACAACAGATGTCAACATTGCTATTTATTTCCTCATATTTATCACCACCTCACCAGATGTCATGACAATGCCTGGGACATGTGTCCCTGCAAATAACCTATAGTGTAGATAAATAGGAGATTCCCTCTTACATATAACATCATAGCTGACCAAAATACCAGGGTGTTGCGAATATCTTATCAATCACTTCCACCTCAGTTGCTTTTTCTCGCTCCTACCCATAAACCTGTTGATAATTTCAGGAGAAAACTCTAAACATTTACCTATGTCATAAACCTTCCTATACTCCTTGCTCATCTTACTGTTGTAGTCCTCAGAAATGTGTACAATAAATTTCTTCACCAGCATCTCATAACTGTCACCAAAACCAGCAACACTCTTCACCAAACCAGCATCCTCAATAAGATTCACCATCGAATAGAGGTAAGAGAAAGTATCTGTTGCACTCCTCCACACCTGTAATTACTATAACTCCTCAAACATGCAAATTCCCAATTCTCCCCTTAAATTGATTTTCATCCAAAGCCTTAGTAAATATGTTTGCCAGTTGCTTCTCAGTAGCCACATGCTCAAGAGTAACAATTTTGTCCTCAATAAGATCCCTAATAAAACAATGACAAATGTAAATATGCTTTGTCTTGCTATGTTGGATGGGATTCTTGGATATATTGATTGCACTGAGATTGTCACAATATTAAGTCATGATATCTTGTTTGACATTATATTCTAAATCAATTGAGAGTAAAGGCTTCCTACAACAATATACTCGGCCTCAACTATAGACAAAGATATGCAGTTTTGCTTCTTACTGAACCAAGAGATAAGATTGTTTCCCAAGAAGAAACATCCTCTAGATGTACTTTTTCTATCATCAGCACTACCTACCCAGTCTGCATCAGAATACCTTACAAGCATGGAATTTGGACTATGAGAATACAAAATTCCATAATCACTAGTACCATTGATGTAATATGGCTTATTTTAGGCTCAGACTGATATCTAGCACAAACTCCTACAACAAAAGTGATGTCTGGTCTGCTAGTTATAAGATACAACAGACTACCAATCATACTCTTGTATAAACTTTGATCCACATCAACACTTTTTTTCTTAGCAGAAGGAATGATGTCTTGAACATATTGTTCAACATCATACTCAAAGTCACCTGAGGGAACTTCCTTTCTTTTTAATAACTTTTTCTTGGTAGTAGGGGCCACAACTTTACTCCATCCTTTGTCAGGTCCAACCTTAGTACTTTTCTTGGATGCCTTAGAAGGCTTTCTTGTAGACACAACACCCTTCCCTTTTATGTTCCTCAACCTTTTAACAATAACATGAGCCAATTTCTTTTCTATAGACTCATCATCAAAATCTAAATCATCTACATTGACAATGTTAATAAACTAATCCTACTTCACACCAACACTCTCTTCTTTATTTTCTTTGTCATGCAGATCTTTCTCTTCTTCTGTGGACATAATATTATCATCATCAAAATCATCTCTTTTACCACCAACATAATCATCTTCAGCAACATTCTATTGATATTTTTCAGAAGACTCGCTATGAGAGTTTTCTTGTGTGGTTTCAACAGGATGATCAGGTTGGGCCAATGATGTTGCGACATCCGACACAACACCAGACTTAGGGTCAGTAACCAAGATCTTAGAGTGAGACATATTAACATTTATATCAATAGTTTCATTAACAACAACATTCAAACTAGATTTACTTAGGGTTTCTTCTGCTTTAGGGTTATCTAAAGTCACGGTTTCAGAGGTAACAACATTTTAAACAACAATATTCAAACCAGAAGTATCAACAACACCCACAAATGCATACCTTTTTCGATCAATACTTTCAACCTACATTGACCCCATTAAGTCCATATGAAGAAGTTCTAGAACTCTGGAAGTAGCTTGATGTTGTGACTTCGGGTGTGACATCTTGGCTTGCTTCCCAATTTGACACTCACCACATACTTTTCCCTCTTCAATTATGAACTTGGGTAGACCTCTAACAACTTCTTCAGACATAATCTAATTCATACCTTTGAGATTAATATGTCCAAGCTTCTGGTGCCATAACTTGACTTCATCTTCCTTGGATATTAAACATGAGGAAGAATAGGTAGTTTCTTCTGGTACCCATAAATAGCAATTGTCTTTTGACCTGACTCCTCTCATTAAAACATCATTCTTCTCATTGGTAACCAAACATTTTGACTTGGTGAAATTGACTTTTAGACCTTGATCATATAACTAACTGATGTTGATCAGATTTGCAGTTAATCCTTTTACAAACATAATCAAGTCTAGGAAGTCCTGTACATGCTAACTTTCCTCCTCCCTTAATTTCACCTTTAGCTCAATCACCAAACGTGATAAAACTAGTGGAATAAGAGTTAATGTCCACCAAATACTTCTTAACCCTAGTCATATGTCTAGAACATCCACTGCCAAAGTAACAGTCTTCTCTAGATGAAGATCTAAAAGAAGTATGGGCTATAAGAATAGTATTAACAACCTTAGGTTTCCACTCCTTTCTAGTTTTAGTCATCACATAATAGCCCTAAGTTGTGTTGGAAGTTTTGGATAACCATACAGTCTGTAATATAAAGGTTTGATGTGACCATATTTACCATAATAATGACACTTTCACGACAAGAACTTGGCTTTGGTTTGAGTTTCCTGATGTCTGGCAGGATGTCGAAACATTTGGTCTGACATTGTACGCTCAAACTTCTTTTTAGAAGATATAAAATTTGTTACAGAAGTGTTTCCTTGTTTATTTTAAGATTGGTAATCAATACTTATACATGTTAAGCTTCCAGCCTCTTTTCCAACTTGAAGAATTTCATCTAGCATGTCAGATCCACTGTTCAACATTCTTATTGATTTGATCATGTTTTCAAGTTTATAATTTAATAGGGTTACCTCATCTTGAAAACCACAGAGAGTAAAAAAAATATTCTCTTTTTTAGCCTGCAGTTGAGCTATGATTCTCTTCTGATTTTCACCTATCTTACACACGTATTCACTTATGACACAAAGTTGCTTGTAAGAAGCAGCTAATTCTTCATAAAAGACATCCTCATCATAGGAATCTTCATCAGAATCACATCTGACAGTGAGGGTCGTAACATGCTTAGTAGTTTTAATATCAAGTTCACTTTCAGAATCATCATCAGACCAAAAAACATATATTCCCTTCTTTTGATTCTTGAGGTACATGGGACATTCTGATATGATGTGACCAAAACCCTCACATTCACAAAACTGAATACCTTTTCCTTGATTTGGCTTCTCCTCTGCTCTTGCTTTTCTTTGAAAATTATTGTTCTTCCTTATGTCGAATGACATGTTCTTGACATCCGGTCTTGACTTCCTATACATACTCTTCAACACCTTATTAAATTGCCTCCCAAGAAGCACAATAGCATTAGAAGATCCTTCATTCGTATCCATGTCACATTAAACCTCTTCATCGTTAGTGTTGGAGATAAAAGTTATGCTATTGTTCTTATTTTCAAATCTTTCATTGATAGCCAATTCAAAGGTTTGAAGTGACCCAATAAGCTCCTCCACTTTCATGTTACAGATGTCTTGCGCTTCTTCAATCGCTGTGACCTTCATGTAAAACTTCATAAGCAGCGCCTTAGAATATTTCTGACCTACTTTTCCTCTTACATCTTCTCTGCCAAGGCACTAGATGTATTGGAAATATCAAGGATATTTATGAGAAAATCATGAATGGAGTCATCATCTTTCATCCTCAGATTCTCAAATTTAGTGGTGAGGAGTTGAAGTCTTGACATCTTTAGATTTGACATGCCTCCAAAAGTGGTTATGGGGATTTCCCATACACATTTGGCCATGGTACAGGTACTTATTAACCTGAATATATTCTTGTCAACCCCATTGAACAAGGTATTCAAAGCTTTGGAGTTTCCAAGTGCAGGATCATCTTCTTCCTTAGACCAGACCTCTTCTGGCTTCAATTCAGTTGTGTCCTTCCCATCTTTGCCATTCATAACAGGTGATGCCAACCTTCGATAACTGCTTTCTAGGTTTTGCTTTCCATAGATTTTAGAAAAGCCAGCATACACGCCTTCCAGAAATCATAGTTAGTGCCATCCAAAATAGGTGGTATGTTGACAAATCCTCTTTCCTTATCCATATTACTAGAAGATATCTCCCTGGAAATCAACCAAAATAGAACAGTGTGCCTGCTCTGATACTAATTGAAACTTTGGCACATAATGGACAGATGCCGTACACGATGTCAGGACATCAGGATGTTGAATTCTATATCAAAACATCATAATAGCATAATTAACAATGAAAAATTTAAACAAAATTGCAGGAAGTAAATAACACAGATCAATTGTTAACCCAGTTTGGTGTATCATTACCTACATGTGGGGGCTACAAATCCAGGAAAGAAATCTACTATAATAGTATTAGTTTGAAACTCTTATGTAAACAACCTTCAATTTACAATCTTTGCACCTAATCACAACCCGTATAATTTCTATCTAAGACGCTCTTGGATATGAGACCCCTCTCACTCCCCCTCAATCACACAACAGTGGTGATAAATCAAACAATCAAAGAAGACGACATAGTTCAAAAAACATAATGCACTCTTGCTTGAAAGCTTATGAGTGATTCACAATTACAACTCTACTAAAACAATCCATCTCTAGTATCAAGGTGATACAAGAGTGGCTTACAAACAACAATGAACAAACAAAAACCATAAAAAATTCTCACAAAAATAAGGCTCTCACTTTCTTTAGGTTTTTTGTCTTCTTATAAATAGCCTTCAAAAAGTATATATTTGACGAGAAAATTAGGCTAAATTAAATAGCACATCCATAATATTCTGGAACCCACGCATTAAATAGCCTCCGATGATATGTACATGGAATTACTGTGCAACCCACACATTAAGTGGGTAGAAACTGGTGGAGAGAATATTGTGAAGAGAATGGACTTGCGTTCAGAATCCAAAGTATGGTATCAATGGAACCATAAACATAGCAAGATTAGTGTTGCTTCACTGCATCACTTTTGGAGAGGGCATCAACATGGGAAAGATTATTGTGCAAGAGATCCAAGCCTACTCTAAAAAGAAAGAAGGTATGTTGTATTTCCCCTGTTTGATCTCTACTCTCTGCAAGAGGTATGATGTACCTCAAAAAGCCACTAATGAGATATGCCACCATAAAGCTTCCTTTGATAAGGCTAAAATCCAAACCCTGATGAAGCTAAAAGAGAGAAGAAGGCAACCTAAGGCGAGGTAGGATTCGGTAGAGGTTGAAGCTAGCTTTGAGACAGACCTGGTATTGTGGAAGGTGTTGTTGCAGATGCAAAAGGACCAGGGGGACTTTTATGTATTTTAAAAAGAGAAGTTTGAATGGGAGAAGAAATTGAATGAGTGAAACTATAATGATGAGGCTGTCACAATTTTCCCATACCATATTTTGGGAGAACTTGAAGAAAAAAATGATCAACCCCAGAAAGTGGAGGAATTCAATGAAAAGAAAAAGAAGAAGAAGAAGAAGAAGAAGACGGTTATGTCCTCTAGTGCACCAGAAGTGTCTAGCTCTGGCATGCCCAAATAGGAAAGTGCTGAGAAGACAAGGAACAAGGCCAAAAAGGATAAAAAATCAAAGCAAGTGAAGATTAGTGGCGTTCTTGAGGAAGTGTAATACCCCAAATTTTACCCTTACATTTAGTCAGTCATGGCGCATGGCATTTCATTTTTGCATCCATTAATCACTAACCAATAATTGAGTGCGATTTGTTTTGCAGGAATTACCCCTAGGGGCGTTTTGGTCATTTTAAAGAAGAATTCATAATTTTGGGACAGATGAGGCATTATTCCTGAGTCATTTATTTACATGGGTTGATTATGTCAAGGTGTCGGCACGTTTTGACTGGTATTGAGAAACTCTTGTCAGAAGTATTTGGACTCAGGGCCGTTTCGGTGTTTTGTTTTGAATGATAGGAGCTTGGGCTGAAAAGAAAGTGGATAGTGTTAATGTTGTTCAGAGAAGTTATGTGATCAACGGGATTGTAGTTAATCATGTCGCGGGATACTAGTTATAAAATTGATCGAGGCAAATATTTTTGAGACTTTTATCCATAAGTATTCATAAGTTACAACTCAAAGGTGGATTTAAATAATTTGTGAATTATTATTCATGGATATTTAAATTTATAATTGAGAAAATAAACATGAGTATTTGTTGGATTTTATTTCATAAATATTAAAGTACAGTAGAATTGAAAGAACACTTTCGAATTCTATTCAAGATGATTACAAGAGGATGGCATCTACAATAAGTATCTACTCTAAAAAAGGTCCTAAGTCCTAAAGATCCTATTGTGTCTTCATGATGTTCATCCACGAGACATTACTTCATGCTTCTCCGATTAACCTGCACAATCAAAAAAGAACAAACAGAAGCAAGAAAGAGTTAGAAGTTATTTTTGACACTCTCAGAACATCATCATCATCGAGTGCCGGGAGTGGCACGACCGAAGTCGCATCCTACCCCCGTTACCGATCCGCACCATTGGCGTCAAATCAGGTAATACAGTTCTTATTTAAGGGGCAACCGAAAAAGATGAAGAGGTAAAAGAAGTTCGGGCCGATAAACTGAAAAGGGTCTATGCCACCATCGAGTAAATCCCAATTTACTTTCCAAACTGATACAAGGGTAAAACAGCACAGCCAATTCGAACTCAGACCCGGATGCCGGCAGGTCTGAATCGCTTTGTTTTCCAACACCTGAAATTCACCACAACAGCATCAGTACCAAGTTTATAACAAAACTCAAAACCAAAGCAATTCATAAACTGCACCAAATTTGAACAAACATTATAAGTGCAAAACTGGCCCAAATTCAGAAAGGAAAAGAGGGACCAATAAGTCGTAAGTAGCAAACTCAATGCACGAGTGGAAGAGCAATTCAGGGATCTGGGTTCAGTTCAGGCGCAAGAGGAAGAAAGGTTCAATTCATGCGCAAGAGCAAGAAAAACAAGCCAACAAATCAAAGCTCAGTTCATATCAGTGAAATCCCACGGCCAAACTACCTCGAATCGCTATGAGCATGAGGGCTCAGTTCAGAACATCACTGCCCCGGCAAGTAAGTGTACCAGTCGCTAACATAGAAAAAATCAGACAATGCAACAGTAAGGCATGAATAACCAGAGATCAAACCCATATCATAACTACATCAGTTCACAAGCCCATAAATCATGTTCTGAACCAAATTCAAAAGAACACAACAGGGACTATCAAAAGCAACTGTCGAAACATGGTTAAAGGCAACCGCGACATAATCGAAAACCACACGCAATATCAGTTCAGACAAGATGTCATCATCACTGCGTGACCTCTCTCGGCGGCGTCGAACCGGCAGTACCCGCACCACCAGTTCCCTCTGAAAGAAGAAAAAGAAGGGTCAGTGAACTTGTATCAGAAAACCAGAAGAACAGATAAACTGATAACCAAGACAAGCTGATGTCCGATATCCACCAGCTATATCACATCTGAAACAACAGCAACAATGCAGTAAATCAAAAGGATAGGTTCAGTGTGAAACAAACAGTGCACCAGCAATCCAAACAAACCATATCAGATAAAATATGTAAATCCATATCTGATAAACAACCAAATCGACAAAGGAAATGGATATTAGAATGAAACCAGTTCAGTCAAAACCACGCCTACAAGGGAATCCAAAGGCATCCAAAGGTGTATCCAAACCGAATCAGCAGACAAAATCAAATCCAATCCAAAACGAAACCCCAATCAAATCCTAAAAAGGAAACAAGATCCAATCAGTATCAGAAAAGGAAAGATCAATGTCAAAACATATCAGAAAAGAAAATCATATCTCAGTAAAATCCAGAACCAACAAAAGGCCCAAAAGAGAGTCAAAGAAAAGATATAAAAGGAACAACATCACCTGGTGTGAAACCCTAATTGGAGAGGAAACGGCGGAGAACACCAGAAAGCGGCGAAGAGGACGAATCGCGAAACGCTAGCGGCCGCGAGAGAGAAAGAGGAGAAGGGTTTCATCAAAGGTAATCATCAGAGCGCGAACCGAGAGGTTGAGGAAGGTCCACCGACGCCGCCTCCATCCACGACGGGCAAACCTTCCCTAGAGGCTCAGTTCACCATCATCGCCTTCTTATACGTCAATCACCGTCACCACAACCCAAAACGTAAGCGAGGAATATTCATGCACCCATGTATCTAATGTTTTATGAATGATTTTAGGGTTTCATCATGGAGAATGAGAGAAAGCCATCGAAAATGAAGGGACAGAACATGAACGAAGAGAATCGCAGCGAGAAAGAAGAAGAGGAATTGAAGAAACGGCGCCGCGGGGATATTAGGGTTTTGGAACCCTAGGTGTTTCTTTTGGTTACATTTACACCAACCGGGTTGGGTCCAGAAGTGATGACCGGCCCAACCCCTTTTATTTTTCTTTTTTTTGTTTTTTATAATTAGTTATTTTAAATTTTATTAAAACTTTTTACTAAATATAAAAATTGTTTTATTAAAAATAATAACTCTAAATCCTAACTAAAGCCATTTTTAAAATAAACATTAAAAGTAAAACTTTTTTTTAATAATAATTAAATTAAAACTATTTTTTTTTTGAAAATCAAACTTAACCTTTTTTTATGTTTAAACATCTTTTTAACTTAAATCAAACTTTTTCTTTAAAAACAACAAAAATCTCCATTATTGCACTTTTGTCTCATGACCCGTCCAATTACCGTCTGACTTTGCCTACTAACGCGTGTGTTCATTTTTGCAGCTTATTACGTTGTGTTTTTATTCAAATTTCATTATCATATTGTATCTGCTCCTCTCATGTAACCTCGCGAATCCTAACAATCGCGCTTTAGTTTCTGTCTTTACGTTTCTGCTTGTATGGCTTACTGTCTGCATATTTTATTTCCGCTTGCATGATTTAAATCTCACACATTCATCAATACTCCTGTCACATTATACACATCCGAAAGTTAGGTCTAGCTGTTTGGTCGCCGCGCCAATAGTCCTCAACTTCAAACCCTTACAACTCTTACAAACCCTAATTTTTACAAATGCCTCGCCGTAGGCTAAATTACAATTTTACCCCTAGCATTAGGTCAAAGAGCCGCCACGCTCATTTTAGGGTTTCCCGCCGTGGAAGCCCTAATTTAACCCTAATTACAACTTAACAATTCATAACATAGAGATCGGAGTTTAAGACTCCATGTAAGCGTGTCCTTAAGATGTGTTTATTCCCCTTGAGACCTTGACCACAGTCAAGAAGTCTCTAACCTCCCTTTTGAGGGGAACTACGACTACTCTGATTCCACTCCCGTAAGGATACGTAGGCACAAGATGCGATGTCTTGCCGAGTAAACTTAGAATTAACCCCTTAGGTCTCCTTTCTCACTTTTAATCTTTTGTACATATACCTTAAGCAAATAAATAAAGCAAAATAGTAAACATTTGAACAAAAGGTTCCTGTAGAGTACTACAGAAGTTTAGGGTGCTAATACCTTCCCTAATCTTAACCAACCCCCGAACCCTAGATCTTTCCCCGCATTGTGTTTACGATGCAAAATCGGTTTTCCCTCTTTTGACCTTTTCCTTCGGATAAATCAAAGAGTGGTTGTGAATTGAATTGCGATTCAAACTCATTAATAGTTTGTGATCCTATTTCCACCGCAACAGGAAGACACTGCTAGAAATAATCAGGAAGAAGATAAAAGTGCTACTGAAGAAAGTTATAAGTAGGATGATAGGACATTAAAAGAATTATTAACACAAGCAGCTAAGGACAAAAAGGAGATGATGGATAATGCATCTCTAAGAGTGCAAGATAAAAATAGTATTGAGTAAGTAGAAAAGGTTGGCGACGATGAAGAGGAAGAGCAAGATGACAAAATTCATGAAGAAAAGAAGGAGGATGAAAAGATTGATGATGATGCTGGTAGTGAGAAGGATGACAATGATGAGGCAGCAAATGTCTTGAATGACCAGAAGGAGGATGAAACTATTGCTGTGGAGGAAGGGAAAGTTTTTGAGGAAGAAGAGCATTCAACAGAAGACTCACACAAATATGAGTCTGAAGAAGAATCTAAGGAGGAGATGGATGTTGACGTGACACCTATTGTCACTCCGAGAAAAGTAAAGAAACCAGTAAAGTCCAACACTCCTACCCCAGGAAAATTTCACAGAAGAAGAAATCCTCTGCCAAAGCCAAGCCTCTAGCCAAGCCCAAGTCTTTCCCCAAGAAAGCTTAATCTAAGCAGATTAAGATGTCTACAACTATCACGACTAAAGTTGTCTCTGAGGCACCAGAGACTTCAAAGAAAAAACCTCTGCCAAAGCCTACCTAGAAGGAGGCTAGAAAGAAGAAGAAAGAAGACCATGTTTTGAGGAAATGTTGCAGGCTTAATGCCTAACTGATATTTCTCTTGACCTTAACTTAGGGGCAACTAATGGCCATTATGCCAAAAAAGACCTTTAGCAGCGCTTCTAGTGGAGTTGTTGTAGGTAAAGACAACGCTTTTTTTAAGGCAAAAGCGCTGCTAAATGTCCCCTTTAGGTAGCACTTCTTTATAAAAGCGCTCTCTAAAGTCACCTTTAGGTACACGTTTTCATCAAAAGCGCTTTCTTTCCCCTGCCTTTAGCAGCACTTTTGAAAAGCGTTTTCTAATGTATTGTTTCTTCATATTTTTAGCAGCGCTTTTAATGAAAAGCGCTCTCTTTTCCCCTATTTAGGTAGTGCTTTCTAATTAATTGGTTTTAGCAGCACTTTTAAATGAAAAACACTCTCTTCCCCCCCCCTCTAGCAGCGCTTTACAACAGCGCTTTCTAATATATATTTTGCTGAGGTTTTAGCAGCGCTTTTCTGTAAAAGCGCTACCTTAGGTTCACTTTTAGTAGCGCTTTTCTTAGAAAGCACTTTCTTTTATTCACGGTAATGGATGTTTTCAAAAGCATTTTTTATGGAAGCGTTTTTTGTTAGAAGCGTTGTCTATTGTGCATTTTTTAAGAAGCGCTTTTTGTTAAAGTTGTTGGTATAAGTCTTATTTTTTACTTATAAAATGGAACCACAAACCATATAGGCCTTATATACCTTTATAATTCGACACATAAATCTGCTTATAACCATTATAATTCAACACAAGCCTTTATTTCAACACATAGGCTATATACCATTATAATTCAACATATAAACCTGCTTATAGCCAATAATTCAACACAACTTTATTTAAGCACATAGTCCTTATATATATATATATATATATATATATATATATATATATATATATATATATATATATATATATATATATATATATATATATATATATATATATATATATATATATATATATATATATATATATATATATATATATATATATATATATATATATATATATATATATATATATATATATATATATATATATATATATATATATATATATATATATATATATATATATATATATATATATATATATATATATATATATATATATATATATATATATATATATATATATATATATATACCATTATAATTCAAAACATAAACCTGTTTAATTCAACACAAACCTCATAACCATTATAATTCAACACATAAACCTGTTTAATTCAACACAAACCTCATAACCATTATAATTTAACACAAACCTCCATAATTCTAATAAAACATATCCACTTCCAAAACCTTTAACTTCTAAATATTCATTATACATAATTACAAGTTCCATCAACTTACAACAACTTCTAGAAGTATATATACAACAACTTGCAAAACTATACAACAACTTTCAGAACTATTCTTATTCAGTAGTACAGAACATCACAACAACTAAAATCTTTAAAGACCATAAACTTCACACAAAATAAAGAAATACAATATATACCTTATATAATTCTCGTCTCAAGATTGTATTGACACCAATCCTTCTTAATTTCTTCCAATTCATCTTTCGAGTAAGTAGCACACTTGAATTCATCAAAGTACTATATAATATAACATAATATGCATGATTTAGATGAAATATATATCCACTAAATATTAAAATAAATCCTAACTTATAAATCCATACCGTGTTTGGAATCTCTATTTGACCCAAATGAAGAGTTTCCTTCATAAACCTCAATACAAAAGGACCGCAATCTATACCATTACGCTGATGAGGACACTACACATAGAAAAAAAGAAAATGAATATATATCAGGATATATAGTTTAACTTGTTTTATCAAGTAGCATCACTATTATAATCAAAATTGTGAAAATATACCTGCACTCTGATCCATGTAATGTCGTTTGCTTTACACTTTAGTACTCGAGCTTGTCTCTGCGGTCAGAATATTTATATCGATCTAACATAATATAAACGAATATTTAGAACAATCTCACATAATAAATAAATATACACACAAATATTCAGAACAATCTCATCACTTACGTATCAAACATATTCTTCGTATTTGGGTATTTTGTTTGATCACCATCTAACGAATCCAAATAATATACTATTTCTCTTATCGGATTAATTGCAACCAGCAACCAGTGTCCACTACAAAATAATACAAAAGTTTAGATGGAAATTTTTTTTACAACGAAAACAATGAATAATTATAATAAATGAAATTAGAATGAATGCTAACCCATGGCCAGTATTATATGGCAAAAAAACCAACTTTTCTGTATCTCTGTTGGCCATAAATGCATTGACTAAGTAATTTTAGACTGCATTTGGACTTTGTTCGATTAATCGTGCGTTGATACAGTTGGCAGATAAGAATGAGAATCTTTCTGTCATTGACGTGGGAGCATCAATTTGTCATACAAGAACCTCAAATAAAAAGATAATCAACATTAGAATATTCATTGAAATTAGTAAATAAATTGTTCAATTATTTAAACAAAACTGATCGGAGTACCTAATGTATGAATGTATAACATCGATGCCTAATTCAGAATGTTGAAAAATCTGATCCAAATCCTCTTTAGCAATTTTTCGGTATAAGAAAACCCGAAAGTACCTTCCTCTATAGGTATTTCACGAATACCACCTTCCATCATATCTATTGTTCCTACGTATGTTTCAAGGCACAACCTAAATCGAGGAACAGATGCTTTTTTAGGCTCGGTCTTCACAAGATCCTTTTTTTTTTGGACACATTGCTAAATTCAGGCATGATATTCTTGCTGACTTGTTGCAACTCTTGAGCATGAATCTAAAAATCATATAAGTTAAGTAATTAATGTATAAGATTATGAAGCTTTTTAATTCAAAGGATATAATATAATTGACACTTTATATGCATATATATATATATATATATATATATATATATATATATATATATATATATATATATATATATATATATATATATATATATATATATATATATATATATATATATATATATATATATATATATATATATATATATATATATATATATATATATATATATATATATATATATATATATATATATATATATATATATATATATATATATATATATATATATATATATATATATATATATATATATATATATATATATATATATATATATATATATATATATATATATATATATATATATATATATATATATATATATATATATATATATATATATATATATATATATATATATATATATATATATATATATATATATATATATATATATATATATATATATATATATATATATATATATATATATATATATATATATATATATGTACATGTTTTTTTGATGTAGCTGACCCGATTTGCTGCACAGTCTCCTTATCTTTTGATTTGGATTTTGTAGAAGTCTAAGATTACCATGTAAATAAAAGATACGTAAATGTAAGAATAACTTACATACATGGCTCGTAAAACATTTGAATACTAAAAGGTTCATAATGGTGATCAATATACCTCATCATCGGTGAAAATGAGGTTTGACGGTCATGCAACATACGATCTTATAGATAATAACACATCCCCCTCTAAAGTAATATCAATCGAGACTTTCAAAAATCCAGCAGGGAGCGGTTTATGGTGAAGTCTTCCAAAGTGTTATGCATTTTTCCCTTGTCACTATCTTTGTCACTAGTACCTTTAAATTCTGAACCGCGCCTTTCTGACATATATCTTTCTTTATCCTTTTGCAATTCACGAATTTGAGCTTTTAATTATTCTAACGATTCCATCACTTGTTTATTGCTAGGACTTTTACTCTTTGGATGCTTATACAATGTTGTTGGAGTGACCCCAAATCCCTTACCCCTCACACGACCAGAATACTCAGGAACATTTAATACGTGACTTAGTACGCTCCTGCAATCAAGGTCTTCATCTAGAATTAAGGACTGAGATAGATTCTCCTGAAATTCATATGCATATAGAAAAAGATTAATGGGGATTAAAAAGCATAAATATTATATGTTAATGAACTTTTGATTTTATTAATGTTATATTTACACATTGCTCAAAAACTTGTTGAACATTTTTTTGAACAACTCCATCCTTACCCACATGAGCAGCCTACCGCAAAACATGTTCCGGAAGAGATTTTTCTTCATTTTTCTCCTCTTCTAACTACACATTAAAATAAATATTAAGATCAATTATAACGTACATGTTCCAGAAGAGATTTGCACTTTTCTCCTCTTCTAACTATATCATTGTAAAACATTTATATATACTTACTATTCTTGTTGTAAGCGTGCATATGCCAAACGCCCTTTTTTGTATGGATACGCGGGTTTTGGTGCTCGTTGGCGATTTATGTCACTCACAGCCTGGATAAACAAGTTTAAGTCATATCAGAACACATGTGTAACAAGAATATATATTATACAATATTCATGATAAGTAAAAATTACATGGAATTCTTGGGTTTTTCGTTTGGCAACAAAAGTTTCCCATTCTTCAGGTGAAATCAAATCTGCATACTTATTTGAACATTCTGATTCAACAAAATCTCCATCAGAATACTTAAGAAACTTGTTCGTTAAAAATGCTCGAAATGCTCTGAGTCTTTTTCCGGCCAATTGAAGACAATATTTTTTTTGCTTGTCACTAATGTAAAAAGACCTCTGCGAACAAATTAACATACATAGAGTGTGTTAGTATAAGTAATTTAAAGACATAATCATCGACAAAAACAAATAACTTCGCATATGATACTAGTATCTCACTCCATATTTTTTTCTTTAGCGGGTGTCAACGATGGAGTTCTCCAATTATCACAAGTGATTAGAATTTGCGAACGAACAAGTGCCCTAATATAACTTGTCAACATTGGACCGTTAGGCTCAACTAATTGGTTTGTTTCATTCCAATTTAAGTTATATTTTATACCTTTATCTCTTACACGAATTATTCCCTTCATAATCTTTATTCCTCGTTTAATATCTCCTTCCGCATTATATACTGATTCGTTTCCATCATTTTTAGAAGTATCATGTGTATTTTCCTCGTTGCTAGCCATTTAACCTGTAATAAAGAAAAACATAAATATGAAATGACAAATATCAACATACATAATCCATAATCCATTGAATATATAAAATGACAAATATATAATTTTATTGAATGACAAATATATAAAAATTAATTGAATGACATAATATATTTGTTTTTACTAGTACCTTTTTCATTAACATCTCTTTCTTTTCTTGGTTGGAATATGGTTTACTTGTCTTTTAACAACACGAATGGATGGATTGATCCAAATTCCCTCGTTATGATCATTTTTAATATATGATTCATTCGCTCTAGTATTCTCATCTTGATCATTTATAATATACGATTCATTCTCAACATCAATATCACCTTGATCTCCAATGTTATTATCAATTAATTTGTTAGATAAAAACACTATAGACCATTTCGTACTTGTCGGGTCAGTGACATAGAACACTTGTTTAGCTTGTGTGGCTAGAATAAAAGGTTTGTTTTTGTACCCCACCCTATTAATATCCACTTGCAAAAGTCCTGACTTATCCATTCGTATGCCACTATTATTTTCAACCCACTTGCAACCAAATATAGGAATATGAAACTTCTCATAATCAAACACCCAAATGTGCTCGATAATCCCAAAATATGACAGATTTGCATATTTGGGGTTTAAGTCCTTCACACTTAAAATGTGCATTGCTTTAGCTACCACGGCTACACCACTATTTTGTATAGTACTTTTATCATCTTGTTCTTTGATATAAAATGTGTATCCATTAATTGTGTATGCGCTATAAGAAAACGCATGCAAACTTGGACCATATGCTAAACATCTCAACCTTTCAGTTATTGAAGCAGGATATAAATAAAACTTTGAATAAATATGATCCTTGAACCATGGTATAAAACTTCGATTATGCTCTCGTACTATCCAATTTTCATTTCTATTTGGATTTAAACCTTGGAGTTCATCCTTGTGCATTTCAACATACGACTCAACATCGTTGTCATTATGCAGAACATACAAACGCACTTGCTCCCGTTCAACCCTTGATATTGTCACAATTTTATTTCCAATTATCTATTTTCCTTATTTTTTTTCGACAACATGAGATTTGGGGAGTCCAATAGATTGAATATTACAAATATTCAGTATCAAAATCAATCGCTTCTTCAACAATGTATCGTTCAACAATACATCCCTATTGTCGACTTCGGTTTTTCACATACCCTTTTAATATTTTCATATAACGTTCAACAGGATACATCCATCTCATATAAGTTGGTCCACACAGTTGTGTCTCTTTCACAAGATGAACAACTAGATGAACCATTATGTTAAAAAGTGAGAGAGGAAAATACATTTCAAACTGACACAAAGTAATAACTATTTCTTTTTGCAATGATGGTAAGATCCCAGGATCGATCACCTTACTACAAATTGACATGAAAAAAAACACAATTTAGTTATTGCACTTCTTACTTTTCTGGAAAAATAGAACGTATACCTATTGGTAGAAAATGTTCCATTATAACATGGAAATCATGTGTCTTTAAACGCTTTAACTTGAGGTCTTTCATAGACACAAGTCTTCTAATATCTGAAGAGTATCCTTCTAGAACTTTAACTTCACTTAGAAACTTACACAATATCTTTTTCTCCTTTCTAGATAGAGTATAAGCAGCAGGTGGTAGATATGTTCGTTTTTATTTCTTCAAGGGTCTTAATTCATTTCTTATTCCCATCGCTATCAAGTCCTTTCTTGCTTTAAGGTCATCCTTGGACTTTCCTTGTATATTGAGTAACGTACCAATAACACTTTCAAATACATTCTTTTCAATATGCATAACATCAAGAAAATGTCTTACATACAACGACTTCCAATATGGCAATTAAAAAAAATTGACCTCTTCTTCCACCCATGTGTGACAATAGTATGTGCAAAAGACTTGCCAAACTGAGTACTCACATCTTTCACCTTTTCAAAAATTTGGGCACCTGTCAATGTATGTGGAGCTCTACCTTGTTCTAGATTTCCATTGAATGCTTTTCTCCATCCATGATAGTGATGGTTGCAATTTAAGAATCTATGATGACCGAGAAAGACATTCTTCTAACAAAATTCCAATCACGTCTAATATGTGTTTTCTTCGAAAATAGGACATGCACATTGACCTTTAATGCTATACCCTGATAGGTTTCCATATGCTGGAAGATCATTAATTATGCCAAATAACATCACCCTCAAATTGAAACTTTCTTTCCTATATCCATCATAAACCTCCACACCGTTCTCCCACAAAATCTTTAAGTCTTCGATTAAAGGTGTCAAGTATACATCTATGTCATTCCCTAGTTATTTAGGCCCAAAAATTAACATAGATAACATCATGTACTTACGCTTTATACATAGCCATGAAGGTAGGTTATAAATCATAATAATCACAGGCCATGTGGGTTCATTCCATTAGTAGATAATACCAACCGAAGGTTTCTTGCTTCTTCTCCAAAATCAGGATAATCATTGTCAATTTTCATCCACTGTGGTGAATCTTTCGGATGTCGAAACTTTCCATCTATAATTATTTCATCTGCATGCCAAGTCAAGTGTTTTGCATCGGTTTTACTATGAAACATGCGTCTAAATCTCTGGATTATAGGAAAATACCATAAGACTTATGCTGGAGACAATTTTTTCTTATATCGAGAGACACCGCATTTAGAGCACTCATTCAAGGATGCATATTCATTTCGAAACAAAATGCAATCATTTGGACAAGCATGTTTCTTATCATAGCTCATGCCAATAGAGCACAACATTTTTTTTGCCTCATAGGTTCGATTGGGAAGAACATTATCATCTGGAAGCATCTCTTTCATAAGGGCTAATAACTCTGTGAAACTTTTATCCGACCATCCATTGTCCGCCTTTAAGTTGCACAACTTTAATATCACAGACAAATCTTATGAATTTAGTGCAACCTTTATATAGTGATTTCTCTGCATCGCTTACCAACTTCTCAAACATTTGGGACAATCCTAAAGATCTTCTTTAAGTGCTTCTGCAATCTCTTCGACTCGATCATAATCGTATGTGTTTGTGCCATTTTTCCTTTGAAGCATATGTCCTATTATCCCCCAGTTCAACATTCTCGTTACTTATCTCACCATGTAATATCCAACATGTATAAGTTCGATCAATTCCATGCATCTTTAAATGCGATTCCAACTGAACTGCGTCAATCTGACGCTCATAACAGCAACCAAAGCAAGGACATGTGATCCGACTGGGGTCTTTGGCGTGTTCAACAGAAAACTTAACGAATTCTAATACGTTATCCTCGTACTCTTTTGACAATCGATTGGAAGACATCCATTTTTTATTCATGTTTTTTACTTAGTAAGCTAAACAAGCACACTAATTATTCACGCAACTATAGCTACCGAACAATTATAGCAAATGCGCAAATTCAATCACATTTAATGTTTTAACTCAAGTAAGTCACAAAAAGTCATCAATTCGAGCGTAAATCAATCACCAAAATGATCAAATCCACATTTAAATTACCAAATATAACAACTTCATCACTTAAGTTTAAACAATCAACAACATCACAATATTCAACAATTTGTTCATGAATGACATTCAAGTTTCAATCAACAATATCACCATTTACAAGAAATAAATTCACAATGTCATCACTATTCACCATCTTCAACCTTAACCATTAAAAATTAATTTCATTATCATTTTCACTCAAAAATTCGATCAAAACAAAGTAATTATCACTATTCATCATCACTAACATTCAACATTAACTTATAAAATTATTAACACCAAAACTCAAAAGAAATTCACCACAAATATCACTATTCATCATCTTGAACCTTACTACAACAATGGCATTCAAACTTCCATTGAAGTCAAATAACAACAACATCACAATGTAAACAAATAAACATATACCATGCAAATAACTTTGAAAATGAATAAAATGAAGAAATACCTTCAAAAATGGTGGAGCGCGGCCGCCGGAGTCGAACAGAGGGAGAAGGAGATAATTGCAGTCGGAGGATGCTACAGCAGAGAGACTCACAGCGACAGAAGCACGACTGGACGGAGGAAGAAATGGCAGTCAGAGGCCTGGTAGGGTTCAGAATAGTGCGTCTGAGAGTGAGAGAATGAAACAGAATATGTGCAAAAATGAAATATGAATTATATTTTAATTTTAGAAAAATAACCTATAGCAGCGTTTTTTAAAAGCGCTTTCTTCCCCCCCCCCCCCCCCCCCTCTTATAGAAGCACTTTCATTTGTTAGCCCTTTAGCGGCGCTTTTGAAAAGCGTTGTCTAAGGTGTGACCTAGACACCCCCTATAGCAGCGCTTTTTTAAAGCGCTTTCTAATGTTGGGCTTTAGCAGCGCTTTCTAGAAAGTGCTTTCTATTGGTTACTTATGTATGACCTTTAGCAGTACTTTTCAAAAACGCTTTCTAAAGGCATACTTTAGCAGCGCTTTTTTCCCTTGTTTTTTATAAAAACTTTGTTTAAAACTTTTAGCATCGCTTTTGGGGAAAAGTGTTGTCTTTGTAGTGCTTCCAAAAAGCACTTTTGGCGTAGTGGGTGCACCCCATATCATCAGTTGATAATAAGGACACTATCCTTACTTTAAGTCTGGGGGAGTGGAGGCCAATATTGTCACCTTGCCTGTCAACCCACCAATTCTCAATTATCATCATATGTTTGCTGCTTTTTTTAGGTTGTTAGTTTTAAAATTGTTTGTTTAGTTGTGGTTTGACTACCTTCAGCCATATTTTGAATTAATGAAACTTTATTGGTTTTTGGTAATTATTTTAAAATAAAATAAAATAAATAATTAAAAAAAGAGAAAACAAACTTACTGCAACCCCTAGAAGACAGACAACTCTAAGAGACGTAGGAAAAATATGCTTGGACCGTGACAATGTTGGAAACAAGTTCTTGATTGCTAATCAATTTCACTTTCGTGTGTTTCTGATAACCTATGTCGCGCCTTTAGTATTCACTGGTGTTTAGGATCTAGTACACTGGACACACTGCATATACAAATAAACACACCAAAATGTGTACATGAAGTAAGCTAGAGTGCACTTCTTGAATACGTTCTTGTGCCTGAAACTGGAGGAACAAGTCTTTGTAATAAGTTCCTGAGCCTGAAACTAGAGGAACGGTAGATGCTTTCACCATTAGTACTAGGTTAGACTCATTACAAGTGAGGTCACGTCAGTGGAAAATATGGAGCATCTACATAGCTTATTAATAAAATGCATGTGTGTGTTCCTAAGTACAAACGTATGATAATAGAACAGTCAAACTCCCACGTTGAAACTGAAAACTAAAATCTTGGACAATAGGATAAAGAAATCAAAGTTAAATCTAGGCTAGCTATATTAACTGAAGAGTATTGGCGTGGCATGTAGCATCAATAAAGCACAGAGCATACATACACACACATACTTATGATCTAGCCTCAGGGCTAAGTTGTGCTAATTCTAATACCCTTCTAAACCCCACGGGAAATATATGAATAATCAGAGTAAATAATCATGCAATCACAAAAGGGTGTCACACATTGATTTCAAACATCAAAAACCACCTGTCATGCTCATGAACACTTCAATAAATAATCATGTTTTTCAAAGTTTCACTTTGCATGTAGCAGCAGATTCAATTATATCATAATCTTCGTAAAAGAAACATTTGAATTCACCACCTAAATCAACATCATTAGGCACTAGGGCCAACATCATAATAATTCGATAAATATAAAAACATAGTAAAGAGTACATAATGTATCCCTAAAATATATAAACCAAGCGATCCCAGTGTTACATGATCAGAGCATGACTCGACCCAACAACTAGATACATATACAATGTATCACAAAAGAATCCTATACATCCTAGCTAACCGACCAAAAGATGAAGGCACGCTTCAGAAAAGGACCTCCATCCAACCTACTCTGCAATGTCTCATTGAGCATCATAAAATAGCAGAAGGGTGAGAAATATTATCATAATAATCAATGCATATATATATATATATATATATATATATATATATATATATATATATATATATATATATATATATATATATATATATATATATATATATATATATATATATATATATATATATATATATATATATATATATATATATATATATATATATATATATATATATATATATATATATATATATATATATATATATATATATATATATATATATATATATATATATATATATATATATATATATATATATATATATATATATATATATATATATATATATATATATATATATATATATATATATATATATAGACACACATACACACACACACACAAGCATAGAATACACATATTCCACATTTTTCACCCAATTCATCATACACATCACAATGTATATATAAACAAATATGGATAATCACCAAGCATATTTCATCATGCATACATCCACAATTCACTCATTCCACATAAACATTTACAATTATGTTTATTCACCAATTCACAATCTCATTTCAACAATTCATACACATATGCATACTTTCAATACAACAATTATCTATGCCATGTGACTCAATGCAACTCATGCCATGTGGTACCAACACTTGTTATCATTTTTTGGTTTTTACACTTAAACCGGGTCCGTTCCCTAGACCGATAACAACAAAAGCCTATTCCCTAAGCTTTCAAACCCTGCTCTAGGTTTGGGACAAGTCACTAGTCTCCACGAAACTAGCAAGTATTGCCTCTTGACCAAATGATGCGTATGCAATCAACAATCATATGCACTTAAGACTGTTCTTGCATCTTAATCTCATGCATACTCAAATAATTCATCACACAAGAATTATAACATGATTGCACACTCAACACATTTCATAATAATCAAAGTATTCATACTTTCAACATCATCACTACATTCATCAAGTAGTACACAAGAATCAAATAGATTCAATCACAAATACATATTCATGAATTCTAGACATACAATCGCATACAATCGATATGCATTCACATTATCGCGCCAAACGACAACGAACTCCATCACAATCATCATACACTTTTAATCAATTTAAACAATGCATATATTTGCTAAAAGGCCACATTTCACAATCGATTCTATAATCTAGGATGCACGCCATACGGCTACCCACAGCATAACATATCACAACATACAACTATGCAAATCTGAAAGACTGATCATACTCGAGCCGAACAATCAACGTTGGATGGAAACGCAACAAGAAATAAGAATGTTGTCACGTTCGCTACGCCACTCGCCTAGCGAGTCCTTGGCGAACACTCGCTACGGGTTCGCCTAGCGAACAAGCTCGCGAAGGGAGTCTAGGAGCTACTGGAAGTGCTCGCTACCTGCTCGCTTAGCGAGGTCCTAGCGAACCCTTCGCTACTTCACTCGCTACCAGTGAGATTGGATCATTTGGTTCTGCCCAAGTCTTGGACCGTTCGCTACTAGCTCGCTGCTGGCTCGCCTGGCGAATAACTCGCCACCCTGCTCGTCTAGCGAAGGTGCTAGCGAGCGTCTGCGTTTTTCAAAACCCTCAACTTCCAAAATCATCAAAAACTCATAAAATCGCCCGATTCAAAACCTACAAGTTCTAGTCGACTTAGTCCAACAGTCCTCGACTAAACTATGCTATTTAATCCAACTTCTAACCGTTCAAACATCGTTTTCTATCGATTAAACCCATTTCAGCCCTATAATGGAAAAATGAGTAAAAACTCTCCAACAATCCAAATCAATCCAACAAAAGCATACATAATCATACACATTGAGAAAATAATAAGATTTCACACCCTTACCCGATTAAATCGAATCCTAGATGTTGATCTTGAGCTATCCAAGCTTTTCCTCTATTTTCCTTCTCTTTTCTCTTCTTCCTCTTTCTTTCTCTCCTTTCCTTCTTTTCTTTCTATCCTTTCTTTTCTCTCCTCTTTCTCTTATATCTCTTTCTATTCTATTCCTATCCATCATATTTTCTTCTCTCAAAATATCTACCCAATTCATTTAAATTAAAGAAATCACATAAATCAATTAATTAACATAAATAATTAATTATTAAAAATTGGGTTGTTACACTAATCTTTAAAAATAGTCATTTGAGATTATTTGTGGGTTTAAGGTGAGTTTGTGCGGCCTGAAAAGGTGGTTATTTGGTAGGGAAGTTTCTCTATTGTCATCTATCGCATCATTTGCGTACAAATAATGATTCAAGTTTGCAGGTGTGATAATCCATATTTTGTGAGTTATTATATACCTTAACCTTTACTTATTGCTAGTTTTATTGCTTCTTAAGTTGTTACTTTTAGTTTAATTTAGTTATTTTATAGTAATTAGCTTAAAGCACAATAGGTGCTCCTTTTGGTTGGTTTGATGTGTTTATTGATTGATGTATGGTTAACCTTGTCGAGATAAGGCATGACCATATTGTACAACTCATGAAAGCGCAAACTAAAGCAAAAAGATGAACTCAGCCAAAGAAGAAAAATGGAGAAAGTAGTTGGGTTCCTAGGACAAACGTCGAAGGATTGATGTATTGGAGGAAATCTTTGCTTTGTATTGAAGGAAATTATTTTGAATCAAGTGGATAAGACCAAGGGATGCTAGAAGACAAAAGATGGTACAATAGTACAACCACTACTTTGCACACTCTGCAAGAAAAGGACAGTGTCGCATACACCCTACTTTGACAGACTATCACAAAACACCTTATCTCCCATAATTGTTCCCTTGTACTTGATTCCTTGTATGCTAAGTAGAAGGAATGATGTGAAGGCGTTGATTCATGTAATGGGCTTGATTTGATTTCCTTATTTTTGAACCATGATCGAAGACATCACAAGGAACTCCAGTGAAGGCTTATAAATAGATCTTGATGAAGATTGAAAAGAGAGTTCAACATTATTCAAAAATACAATATAGAAGATAATAGTGTGAGGTTAGTTGAGAGAAAAGAGAAAATTTCTTCTTCTCACCATTCCATGTACCAGGTGCTGAACCCTAGCGCGACTGGAGTCATCTCTAGCTAATTATCTATCTCAAGAAGTCTTCAAGTTACTCTTAGATTTACATTTCTTTTTTAGTATTTGCTTAAGAATGTGTCTTTTGAGAATCATGTCTATAGTTTGTACTCAACTCATCATGAGCTAAACCTTTTGTATGTTGAGCAATGAGAAATTAATGTTATGTTGTTTTTATGTTGAGTGATGTGTTATTTAGTGTCTTGTTTTATTATGTGTTAACTTGCTTACAAATTTAATTTTTTGAGTGATCAACTTAGAAAAAGATAATAGTTTGTTGTTGTGAGAGATCCAACAACAACTGAATTTTACAATAAAAGCAGTTGAAAAGAGTATGATAGAGATATTCAATTGATTAGTTCACTTTGAGATAAGGAACTACAACTATAAATGATCTCATAATACAAATAGACGTATTTTAGGGTTATAAGTGTGACTTAGAGATTTGTTCTCTTCCCCTATCCATACATGCTTTGGTGGTGTAGAAATACACGTATAGATCACTCTGACCTTTCCTGGCATGACACTACACATCATGAACACATAATCGATTTACTAACATTAATTGACCTTGCCTCAACATGCACTATCTTGATACCATTTCACTTTTACCGTGTGTTGTTTAAATCTCGTTTAAAGAAGAAAAACTGAACTTGTGACACTCATATTATTTTTATTCTTGCTCATGTTTAATTTAAAAAGATGATTTTTTGCAAAATCAATCTAAGTAACATTCACTCTATGTAGGTATGATATCCTTACTTTTTATCACTTGATACTCTTAAACATAAAAATATATTTACATGTGAGTGAAACCCACTCAAAATTAATCCTTCCAAAATTGGACGGAAAGCTGAAAATATTTTCCTTTTTAATTGAAATAACGTGTATTTCCAAAAATATTTAAAAATTACAAAAATTTGATTGGTTTTGTAAAATGGCAATAATCTTTTTTTTTTCAAAAGCCCATTGCAATTTTTTTAATGAAAAAAATATCTTTAAAGTAACTCACTATCATACATTATAATTGATTGTTTATTTCAATATTAATTAAAGTATATTTTATTTTAATTTTTAATTTCGTTTTATTTTTATTTAAGAGAATTTATTGTCAATTTATATATATATATATATATATATATATATATATATATATATATATATATATATATATATATATATATATATATATATATATATATATATATATATATTCTTTTTTCCTCTTACGTTCTCTTTACTTTTATTCCTAACAAATAATAAATATTCTCAATTTTCATTCATTTTTTTCTTATTTTCCTTCCTGACATTTTTTTCACTTACTTTCTTATCTTTCATTTTCCCTTGTCATCCAAACAAAGCCTTAATGTGAGGGTTTCTTTGTTGGTTTGACTTCCCCACAATCATTCTTTTTCATGAGTGTGTGTCCTATATTTAACTTACCAATTAAGTCAGAAATATTGAAATTTAAAGACTAATTTAAACAATCATGAGTAATATTTTTTATTTTACCATTAAAAAAAGGTAATATTTTAGTTATCTTCCGGTCAAATTCCGCATTATCAATAATTTCTTTTCCTTAAAAATTGAAAGGTTAAGAAAATAATTTAGATTTTTAATTAAAATGACTTTTGTAAATAAAAATATAAACTTCTGAAACAGTACTGTTTTTATGCATGTCTTCAAAATGGGAACTATTATTTAATATACTACAGTTCTTTCACATGTCATGAACCCTATGGCATAGACAGAAAAACCATGCGTCTACCCTCTCTATATATAAATACTACTAGTAATTTTCAGAACAATTTCTTAATATGGATAATGGATATATATGTAAAAATCTCGACGAGACTACCAATTTGCATGGTCATTGAATATGGGACATATTCATTGATGTCGCTGACTTGGACAGAAGTATCTGCAATGATAACTTTCTTTTATTTTCTAAAGCTAATAATTTCTTATGGATAGACATCTTAAGAATCTAACTTCTAAAGCAAGTTTTGATACAGTAACTATTTGGTCATTATTTATTCAATCATAAAAGGATAGAAAAAAATCTCAAATTACAAATGATTATTTGGTGATAAAAATACAGATGGAGGTTTTACTTCAACAAGCTAATATGATTGAATCATTGACTAACTAATGCACTTAATTTATTTATTTTCTTACATCATCTCTCTAAGAAAACTAGGGCTAACATGGTATTAGAACATAAAGTATACATTGAAAATATTTCATATTTAATCATTTTTATATTTTTTTTTTGTTAGTTTTCAACGCTATAAATATTAGTGTTATATTTGATTACTTTACATGTATTTGATGACTTTCAACCTTATATAAGGAGTGCATTTTTGTGTGAAAACATCAAACTAAATATATGTTATTTCAAAAATTAATGTTTATTTCAAGTTTCTTCTAACTGATAAAAAAAGTTATGTGGACGGATTTATGCTCTCGTAAAGTGGTTTATAAAGGTGTTATTTAGTGTGTCTTAAGTAATATTAATTCTTCTTACTTGGAATGTGAGATTCTTTTAGTTCTTTTGAGTGTGGAACACTTAAAATTTTCAAACTTTATATCTGAGATGGAACTAATAAGTTTATCAATCTTAGATTAAAAATTTACTTAGTTCCAACTAAATGGTGGGACTGCTAGCAGACTAATTGGAGTATGTTAATTAGATTTGGAGCCCTAAGTCTTTTAAATTGAATAATCCTTGATTATTTTAGAGTAGTTTTTCTAAGATAGTTCATTCTACCTGGAATGGTTTAGAGATGGCTGAAAAGATTTTGTTTTACTGGAGAAGTTAAAAGTTCTCAAAGTGGTTCTAAAAGCTTGGAATAGCATGTGTTTAGTAATTTGACTCTCAGATTGGTAGTTTTAAAGAGGTAGTGAGTAAATTAGATATTTTGGCTTATCTTATTAGGACCTTATGTATTGAAAAGATAGAGTCTAGATCTAGAGAAATTACGAATATGTGGTCCTTGTTAAGGATTAAAGACTCTCAATTGTGCCAAGGGTTTAGGTCTAAGTGGCTTAGGAAAGATGACACAAATTCTGCATATTTTCATGCTTCTTTGAAAATAGAGGTAGACGAAATGCTACCATAACTTTGAAGGTTGGAGATAGTTGGATTGAAGGAGTGTAAAATATTAGACAAGAGTGTCTAGGAGTTAGATATAATTGAGTCCCAATATGAGGGTAACAAAAGTCCTAGTCTAGACGGGTTTAACTTTTCCTTCTTGAAAAGATTTTGGAATCTGAGATGATTTGAAGATCATGTTTGATCAATTTCACTATTTTGCATCTCTATCACATAATTTTATATCTTATTTTGTGACTTTGATCTCCAAGATTAAATCTCTCATTCATTTGGATGATTTTAAGTTGATTTCTTTGGTGGTATCTTTGTATAAGTTGGTGGCAAAAGTTTTAGTCATTAGACTTGGGCAGGTGATTGAGAAATTTATTCTCCTAATCAATCAACTTTCAAAAAGGGATAATGTTAGTTGATGGGGTGGTAGTCTCGCGTTGTTGGTTAATGGGTGCCTAACTTAAGAGATTAGCATCCCAGGGGGCTTAAAGCAAAGGGATCCACTAGCTCCCTTCCTTTTCTTGCTTGTCGTTGAGGGGCTTTGCGGTCTAGTTATAAGGGCTAAAGAGATTGGTATCTACTATGGATTTAAGTTAAAAACATATGCTAAAAAATTAACAATTATCCCAATACGCTAAAATAATAACAATTATCCTAATACGCTAAAAAAATAAATTTGCCAAACACCTTATAATATCGTTTGTAAAAAGTGTTATTACATGATGACTCATATAATAAAGGCTGATATAGAAGCGCAATTAATCGTCTCTGGTTGATATTTTTAATAGCGCTTTACAAAAAAAACACTATTAAATTAATGCTATTGTAAACCAAAATTGTAGTAGTAAAACTATTTCCATGCCAAAAAAATACTCTTATCTTCCACTACTTTCATATATTTTGTAACACCTTTAAAGATGACAAAGTTATGGGCTCTAGATATGGTATAGACTTCTGTATCCCAAATCAAAAGAAAACTACCTCTAGACTTTTCAAGAAAAGACTCAAAAAAGACACATATGGTCACTTGGAAAAACTATTTGCCAACCCAACCATAAGAATATCTCATATAATATTAAAATGGCTAACTCACAAGTGACAAAAAGATAGGACAATGAATCAATTGACTCTCTATATAAAGGACAAAAAATTCTACTAAGATCAGAAATCACCCCCTTTTATAAAGGTTCTTTTTAGAGCAAAATTTATCATACACGAGAAAACTAAAACTTTCAAAGGAGAACAATTGAACCAAATTAAGGAAAGAATCTGGCTCTCAAATGCAATAGATGTTAAGGGATTAGCAAACTAAACAAGGTAAGCAGAGGCAACAGAGAAACAACCCTATATCATATGCCTCCAAACCCATTTTTCTTTATTATGAGAGTGAATAACACCTAAGAGCATATAGAGAAGATTTCCATAAACAAGAAACTCTCCAAGGAAGAAGGATTTTTTTCCACCTAAAATCTTGAACTAGGTATCCATAAATCATCAAGCTGATATCTCCCACCAGGCCATATGACTGGATGGAGTTTAAAAAATAGACTAGGGAAGCTATCATTTATGGGAATGCGACCCAACCAAGGGTCCTTCCAAAAGAAAGTTTGAAGACCCATCCCAACTTTCCTAAGGATACCAGTAGCAAACGAGTTAGAAGGGTCGTCTTTTTTAGAATTAAGGAGAGACATTTTTTCACCAAGTAGAAGAAGAACGAAACCCTAAAGCCCTTCCCTTTGAAGAGAGGAAGAAAATCAAGTATCATACCTAGATACACAAATATCCCTCTATAGGTCTGAGGCTTGTATAAGAAACCTTCATTTTCTTTTATCCTAAAGGGTAAACATGTGGAGATCCATAACACCTAAACCCCTTTACTCTTAGGATTGTAAACAATATCCCTTTTGGTCAAGGAATTATTAGATTCCCCTTTCACCCCTCCCCAAAAAAATCTTCTGTATATTATAACTAGATTCTTCCAAGTATTAACAACCATCTCCAAAAGGATAAGAATAAAATTAGAAGAGAATTAAGCACAAAGTTAAGAAGAACCATCCTGCCACCAAACTAATATATTTATGCTACTAAGAATTCAGGCTTATCACTACGTCAGAATTGACTTTTAGCAGCGCATAGAAAGACAGCGCTTTATAACAAAGCGCTGCTAAATAGTCAGTAAAAAAAAAGAAAAAAAATTACATACCAAAGACAGCGCTTTTAAGAAAGCGCTGCTAAAGGGGGAGCCTAAGACAGCGCTTTTTAAAAAGCGCTGCTAAAAGGGGACCCTAAGAAAGCGCTTTTAAAAAGCGCTGCTAAAGGAGGACCCTTTGAAAGCGCTTTTTAAAAGCGCTGCTAAAGGGGGACCTTACGAGAGCGCTTTTTCTATAAAGCGCTGCTATATGTCATTGCTAAGGCACCCTATGAAAGCGCTTTTTAAAGCGCTGCTAAAGGCCTTTAAAAAGCGCTGCTAAAGGTATTAGTATAATAATTTTTATATACCCTCCAGAATTTTAAGAGAAACAGAAGTCACGAGTTTCGTTTTTTCTTTCTTTCTCCTCTGCTCTGGTGAACGAACTTTGCCCTATATACCCTCCAGAACCATTCTGTTGCCGTCGCCCTCCCTCCGACCGTTGCCGTCGCCCTCCCTCCGACCGTTGCCGTCGCCGTCTTCCGTTCACCGTCCGTTTTCAAGTGCCTCCGTCCATTGCATTTCCAACATTGTTACGGTATGTGTAGTTTTACTATGGTTTTCTTTTTTATTGATCTTTTCACCATTGTTATATATTTCTTTTAACCTTGATATATGATATATGATAGATTTATTGGAAAATATTTGTTGTCGCTTTATTGAAAAATATTGGAAAATATATGATAGATTTATTGGAAAATATTTTTGTTGATGAAACTTTTGGTATTAAAATTGAAACAATCTGTTTGTAGAGAGAAGGAATGTGCTTCTTGTTTTATATATATATATATATATATATATATATATATATATATATATATATATATATATATATATATATATATATATATATATATATATATATATATATATATATATATATATATATATATATATATATATATATATATATATATATATATATATATATATATATATATATATATATATATATATATATATATATATATATATATATATATATATATATATATATATATATATATATATATATATATATATATATATATATATATATATATATATATATATATATATATGTTGTTATGGTTTTATATGTTGATGGTTTTATATGTTGATATGGTTTTATATGTTGATGGTTTTATATGTTGATGGATTATCTAGTATTTTTAATATGATATATTTTGGTGGATTATCTAGTATTTTTGTTTTGTAAATTATTAATATGATTTTAATAAAATTTATATTTTGTCTGTTATAGGGGTTACTTGTGAAGAGCAAGGTTGTGATCGTTTCCAAGCATCCTACTGTATAGCTTTCTTAGAAGTTAGTGATTTCTTTACAGGTATTATCTGTTTTTGCTTAGACTACTCAATTATTATGGATAAAAATTGGATGTCTGCTAATCGATTGTCAAAAGAGTACGAGAATGGGGTATCGAACTTCGTTAAGTTTGCTGTTGAACACGCCAAAGACCCCAGTAGGATCACATGTCCTTGCTTAGGTTGCTGTTATGGGCGTCGAATTGACGCGTTTCAGTTGGAATCTCATTTAATGAGACATGGAATTGATCGAAGTTACACATGTTGGACATTACACGGTGAGATAAGTAACGAGAATGTTGAACCCCAGAACAATACGACCTCTACTTCAAAGGACAATGGTAGGGATACATACGATTGTGATCGAGTCGAAGATATTGCAGAAGCACTTGAAGAAGATCTTCAAGATTGTCCAAAGATGTTTGAGAGGTTGGTAAGCGATGCAGAGAAGCCGTTGTATAAAGGTTGCACTACTTTCACAAGATTGTCTGCGGTATTAAAGTTGTACAACTTAAAGGCGGGTAATGGATGGTCGGATAAAAGTTTCACAGAGTTGTTAGCCCTACTTCAAGAGATGCTTCCGGAGGATAATGTTCATCCCAATCGAACCTATGAAGCTAAAAAAATGTTATGCTCTATTGGTATGAGCTATGATAAGATACATGCTTGTCCAAATGATTGCATTTTGTTTCGAAATGAGTATGCATCATTAAACGAGTGTCCTAAATGCGGTGTATCTCGGTATAAGAAAAAGTTGTCACCAGCAAAAGTCTTATGGTATTTTCCTATAATTCCGAGATTCAGACGCATGTTTCGTAGTGAAACAGATGCGAAACACCTTACTTGGCATGCAGATGATAGAATTATAGATGGGAAGTATCGACATCCGGCAGATTCACCACAGTGGATGAAAATTGATAATGATTATCCTGATTTTGGAGAAGAAGCTAGAAACCTTCGCTTGGCATTATCGACTGATGGAATGAATCCGCACGGTCTGCAAAGTATCTCCCATTCCACCTGGCCTGTAATTCTTATGATTTATAACCTACCTCCATGGCTATGTATGAAGCGTAAGTACATGATGTTATCTATGTTAATTTCTGGCCCTAAACAACCAGGAAACGACATAGACGTATACCTGACACCTTTAATCGAAGACTTAAAAAGTTTGTGGGAGAACGGTGTGGAGGTTTATGATGGATATAGGAAAGAAAGTTTTAATTTGAGGGCCATGTTGTTTGGCACAATTAATGATTTCCCAGCATACGGAAATCTATCGGGGTATAGCATTAAAGGTCAATGTGCGTGTCCTATCTGTGAAGAAAACACAGATTGGACGCGGTTGGAATTTGGTCAGTAGAATGTCTTTCTTGGTCATCGTAGATTCTTAAGTTCTAATCATCAGTACCGTGGGTGGAGACAAGAATTCAATGAAAATTCAGAACAACATAGAGCACCACCTACATTGACCGGCGATCAAATTTTTGCAAAGGTGAAAGATGTGAGTACTCAGTTTGGCAAGCCTTTTGCTCATACGCTTACCACGCGTGGGTGGAAGAAGAGGTCAATTTTGTTTGAGTTGCCGTATTGGAAGTCGTTGTATGTACGACATTTTCTTGATGTTATGCATATTGAAAAAAATGTATTTGAAAGTGTTATTGGTACGTTACTCAATATACAAGGAAAGTCTAAGGATGACCTTAAATCAAGAAAAGACTTGGTAGCAATGGGAATAAGAAATGAATTAGGACCCCAGAAGAAAGGAAATCGCACTTATCTACCACCTGCTGCATATACTTTGTCTAGAAAGGAGAAAAAGATAATGTGTAAGTTTCTGAGTGAAGTTAAAGTTCCAGAAGGATACTCTTCAGATATTAGAAGACTTGTTTCTATGAAAGACCTAAAGTTAAAGAGTTTAAAGACACATGATTGCCATGTTCTTATGGAACACTTTCTACCAATAGGTATACGTTCTATTTTGCCAGAAAAAGTGAGAGGCGCAATAACAAAATTGTGTTTCTTTTTCAGATCTATTTGTAGTAAGGTGATCGATCCTGCGATCTTACCAACATTGCAAAAAGATATAATTATTACTTTGTGTGAGCTTGAAATGTATTTTCCTCCGTCATTCTTTGACATAATGGTACATCTAGTTGTGCATCTTGTGAAAGAGACACAACTGTGTGGACCTGCATATATGAGATGGATGTATCCAGTTGAACGTTATATGAAAATATTGAAAGGGTATGTGAAAAACCGAAGTCGACCAGAGGGATGTATTGTTGAACGATACATTGTTGAAGAAGCTATTGAGTTTTGTACTGAATATTTGTCCAACGTTCAATCCATTGGCCTCCCAAAATCTGATGTTGTTGAAAAAGTAGTAGGTAAATAGTTAATTGGAAATAAAGTTGTGACAGTTTAAAGGGATGAACGGGAGAAAGTGCATTTATATGTTCTGCACAATGACATTGAGGTTGAGCAGTACGTTAAATTGCACAAGGACGTTCTCCGAGGTTTAAATCTGAATAGAAATGAAAATTGGATAGTACGTGAGCCAATCGAAGTTTTATAACATGGTTCAAAGAGCATATTTATTCAAAGTTTTATTCTGATCCCGCTTCAATAACAGAAAGGTTGAGATGTTTAGCATATGGTCCAACTTTGCATGTGTTTTCTTATAGCGCATACGCAATTAATGGATACACATTTTATACCAAGGAGCAAGATGATAAAAGTACAATGCAAAATAGTGGTGTCACTGTGCTTGCCGAATCAATGCATATTTCCTCGTATTTTGGGGTAATCGAGCGCATTTGGGTGTTTGATTATGAGAAGTTTCAGATTCCTATCTTTGGATGCAAGTGGGTTGAAAGTAATAGTGGCATACGTATGGATAAGTCAGGTTTTTTGCAAGTGGATCTTAATAAGGTGGGGTACAAAGATGAGCCTTTTATTCTAGCCACGCAAGCTAAACAAGTGTTCTATGTCACTGATCCGAAAAGTACGAAATGGTCTATAGTTCTTTTTTCCAACAAAGTAATCAACGATAACATTGGAGAAAAGGGGGAGGTTGATGTTGAGAATGAATCTTATGTTAGGGATGATCCAGATGAGAATATTATAGCAGACGAATCATATATTAGAAATGATCATAGCGAGGGAATTTGGATCAATCCATCCGTCCGTGTTGTTAAGAGACAAGTAAAGCACCTTCGAACTAAAAAAAGAAAAAGATGTTAAAGGTACTTGTAAAATTACATATTGTCTCATTCAATAAAATAACACATTATTTCTTATTTATACGTTTCTTATGTGTATATATATATATATATATTTCTTATTTACATATTTGAATGTCATTCATTTGATACTTTAGTTTTCCTGAATTACAGGTATATTATGGCCAGCAATGAAGATTGGAAGAAATTAAAGTAGAATTGTATAATTTGTGATGTTGAATTTCGAGTTGAGAATTGTATATAATTTGTGATGTTGAATTGTGAAGCTTTTGAATTATATATATTAAAGTGGAATTGTATATAATTTGTGATGTTGAATTGTGCATATAATGCCAAAGTGTTGAATTGTGCACATAATGCCAAAGTGTTGAATTGTTTATATAAAGCCAAAGTGCTGAAATAAAGGGATAAATTATATAAGCAGATATTGTAATATAAACAGGTTTATTGAAAAATATATAAAAAATGTCATTAATCAGGAAAAAAAAATTTTCAAAACGTGCACATTAGACCGCGCTTTTATGTATAAGCGCTGCTAAAGGGGACAGAGAAACTGCTAAAAAAGCGCTGCTATAGGTGGGGAAAGAGGGGTCTAAGACAACGCTTTCATAAAGCGCTGCTATAGGGAGGGTCTAAGACAGCGCTTTAATAAAGCGCTGCTAAAGGGGGGGAGGTTAGGCAGCGCTTTAAAAAGCGCTGCTAAAGGTGATGTCTTTAGCAGCGCTTTTTCCACAAAAAAAGCGCTGCCTTTACCTTTAGCAGCGCCACTTTAGGCAGCGCTTTAAAGCGCTGCTAAAGGTCAAAAAAAAGCGCTGCTAAAGGTCTGTTTTGGCATAGTGTATGCTTAGTAAATTGACAAGAGGGTCCCAAGTGGTTTTCAACCTAGGATTAGCCCCTACCGGTAATTCAAGATACTTAAAAGGAAAGATTAGAAAGACAAGATTCACACTAACACCTATAAAACTGCTCTTAAAGAAATTAACCTAAAGCCCCGAAACCATTGATACAATTTTATTTTACAATAACATTAATTTAATAGTGCATTTTTTAAATTTATATTAAAAACTTTAATCAAAGACTTACAATATCGCTTCTATATCAGGGGCTATTATATGGGTCATCCCGTGGGCAACTAGGGTGCTTAATTTTTTGCAAAGGTCAGTGATAATGTTTATGTCAATCTTGGTAGGTGGTCCTTAATTCATTATAAAGCATCAAAAGTTAGATATGAACATAAGCTTTCTTTCTGCATGCAAAAGAGTTTAGGAATTGGAAGAAATCATATACTATATTCCTTAGTTTGAAAACAATTTCAAGGACTGTAGAACGTACCATTAGTTAAAAATAAACAGTGGAAATTATTGGTGTTGATAATTCACAGATGAGATAGATTTTTATGACATGTCCCTCCCCTAAAAAAAGAGAAATTTATTGAATTCCTAGAATATTGTGAAAATTCATAAGTCATTCAATCAAAGCTAGTGAATTAATGGTCAAGAAGATTATTTGTGGCATGGTTCATATATATTAATCCTTTTTCGGTTCTAGTTGTTAGTTCAAGGGACTTGTATGGTTTCCCTTCACAAACTCAAACTTCATGTTGAAGTTATTTTTTTAATAGCAAAGCAAATCAATATATTAATTAAAAAGAGAAGAAAGAGTAATATTATAGAAAACAACTCGGTGTTTTGATCTATTAACTACGTGTTTAGATTGATTCAATTCTAGCAAGGTTTTTTGTGTGCATGTTAGTTCTGGTGGCTCTCAATATTGGGTGTGTAGAGAGCATGGTGCATGAACACATTGGCATTGTAGGATTCTTGTAATTAAAGATTTTATTTGTATGGTGTTGTTTTGTATTTTTTTTTTTTTTTAATTTTCAAGTTTCTTATGATGGATAAGCTTTGGGTTTCCACCGTGGTTGATTCTTGTAAATAAAAATAATTGTAATTAAATTTTTGATTGACACAAATTGATTGACCATGTATTTTCTTGTAACATGTTTTTGTCAATACTTATGTTTTAGAATAAATGATGGGTTATCTTTGCAAAAATATTGAGTGTTAAGATCATTAAGTTTTTTTAGAAGCACAAAATAAAACAAGGTATTTAATATTGCTTTTCTAAAAAAACGCTATTAATGATAGAGGTCAAAACTAGGCTATAATAGCCTCTTTATGAAAAATGATATTATACTCTTCGCTTTTAATTGCTCTTAAAAAGCTCTATTGTAACTAATCAACTTATAATATCAGGGATTTAATAGTGCTTAAAAGTGCTATTATAATCCAAAAAAGCGCTATTAAATGTCTTTTTTGATGTAGTGTTTCTAAGTAGGTCGAGGGTGAACTCATGCATGTACTATGAATGGCTTCAAATCCATATCCTCTACCTTAAATAATATCATATCAAGTGTTTGTCTTGTTCTAGGGCTAGGTTTTAGTTTGTGGTTTTAGTGAAGTCTGATCTGTTGATGGTGGTTATAGCATTATGAGCTATAACATTATCCTACGGGTTGATCTTTAGCTGGTCGGGTGCTCTTCTTTTCTGGTTTTTTTTGTTTGTGATTCTTTGATTGTTATGTTCTTTTTTCTATTAATAGTTTTCTAGGAATTTATTGTGCTTTGAGACTATTTATACCTAATCGTTTCGCTTGTTAATTTATTAATATGTTATTTTTTCATTAAAAAGATATTATTGTCTTATTGATATTAAGAATGATCATACCACACATTTTTACATATTTATAAAAGTCATATAATACAACAAGTGATCAGGCTTAACTAAAAAATATAAAAAGTAACCACACAAAAAAATATATAATTTATAAGTCAAATATGCAAGTTGTTCTGGACTGGGCCGAGGCTTAGCCCACAATCGAGAAGGCCCAAAATCCCACTGAGGTTGGGCCAAATTGGACCACACTAATGAGCAGGGACCCATGGGTAGAACCTCCTCCCGTCGGGCAGGTACCCATCCCGTGGGCAGAACCTGTGTCCATCCTGTCGGGCAGAACCTGTGTCCATCCCGTGGGCAGAACCTGTGCCCATCCTGTCGGGCAGAACCTGTGCCCATCCTGTCGGGCAGAACCTGTGCCCATACCGTCAGGACAGAACCTCCTCACGTCGGGCAGGTGCCCATCCCGTGGGCAGAACCTGTGCCCATCCTGTCGGGCAGAACCTGTGCCCATCCCGTCAGGGCAGAACCTCCTCCCGTCGTGCAGGTGCCCATCCCGTGGGCAGAACCTATGCCCATCCTGTCGGGCAGAACCTGTGCCCATCCTGTCGGGAAGAACCTGTGCCCATCCCGTCAAGGCAGAACCTCCTCCCATTGGGCAGGTGCTCATCCCGTGGGCAAAACCTGTGCCCATCCCGCCGGGCAGCACAACGTGCCTTCCAAACGTTCTCCGCGTGCTCCCCTCCGCGGGGATACGTCATCAACCAACTGCCCACCTCCGAAAGAGCAGGTCAAACCCACTTTCCGGAGATCTAGGAGCAGTTGGACTAGGGCGAAGACCACGTCCTGGTCTTCACTACGCCACGTAAGCCCTAGTAGTCATTAGGGTTGGGCCTGGTCATCCAGCCCATCTCAAATGACCGTTGGCCCAGCGCTGGGGTCTCTCTATAAATACCCTCTTCCTCAAGAGGGTCAGGTAATCCACTTCTTACCCAATTTCTGTACTTTGCTGTCACTCTGCCCATTTTCTCACTTTGGCATCGGAGTGCCTTGCAGGTACACCCCCTCCTCATCCTCCCCACCGGTGAACAGGAAGCAGCCTAACGGAGCGTGGCCATCCAGTGATCCCCTCCTGATCAGGTCAGATTAGTGGCGCCGTCTGTGGGAAACTAAGCTCCCCCGTTCTTCCGAGCAGAGAACCAAAGCTTCATCTCTCAAAACTTCAAGATCACGAGTGCCCTCCGCCATGGCGACGCTGTTCACAATTGTCCTTCCTTCGTCGAGCAGAAGACTCCGATGGGCAGGACCTGGCTGCCCACCAGCCAGTCTTTGTCCTCCCTTCGTCGAGCAGAAGACTCCGATGGGCAGGACCCTGGCTGCCCACCAGCCAGTCTTTGTCCTCCTTTCGTCGAGCAAAAGACTCCGATGGGCAGGACCCTGGCTGCCCACCAGCCAGTCTTTGTCCTCCCTTCGTCGAGCAGAAGACTCCGATGGGCAGGACCTGGCTGCCCACCATCCAGTCTTTGTCCTCCCTTCGTCGAGCAGAAGACTCCGATGGGCAGGACCTGGCTGCCCACCAGCCAGTCTTTGTCCTCCTTTCGTCGAGCAGAAGACTCCGATGGGCAGGACTTGGCTGCCCACCAGGCAGTCTTTGTCCTCCCTTCGTCGAGCAGAAGACTCCGATGGGCAGGACCTGGCTGCCCATCAGCCAGTCTTTGTCCTCCTTTTGCCGAGCAGAAGACTCCGATGGGCAAGACCCTGGCTGCCCACCAGCCAGTCTTTGTCCTCCTTTCGTCGAGCAGAAGACTCCGATGGGCAGGACCTCGCTGCCCACCAGCCAGTCTTTGTCCTCTCCTTTGTCGAACAGAAGACTCCGATGGGCAGGACCCTGGCTGCCCACCAGCCAGTCTTTGTCCTCCCTTCGTCGAGCAGAAGACTCCGATGGGCAGGACCCTGGCTGCCCACCAGCCAGTCTTTGTCCTCCTTTCGTCGAGCAGAAGACTCCGATGGGAAGGACCCTGGATGCCCACCAGCCAGTCTTTGTCCTCCTTTCGTCGAGCAGAAGACTCCGATGGGCAGGACCTGGCTGCCCACCATCCAGTCTTTGTCCTCCTTTCGCCGAGCAGAAGATTCTGATGGGCAGGACCCTGGCTGCCCACCAGCCAGTCTTTGTCCTCCTTTCGTCGAGCAGAAGACTCCGATGGGCAGGACCTGGCTGCCCACCAGCCAGTGTTTGTCCTCCCTTCGTCGAGCAGAAGACTCCGATGGGCAGGACCTGGCTGCCCACCAGCCAGTCTTTGTCCTCCTTTCGTCGAGCAGAAGACTCGGATGGGCAGGACCTGGCTGCCCACCAGCCAGTCTTTGTCCTCCCTTCGTCGAGCAGAAGACTCCGATGGGCAGGACCCTGGCTGCCCACCAGCCAATCTTTGTCCTCCTTTCGTCGAGCAGAAGACTCCGATGGGCAGGACCTGGCTGCCCACCAGCCAGTCTTTGTCCTCCTTTCGCCGAGCAGAAGACTCCGATGGGCAGGACCTGGCTGCCCACCAGCCAGTCTTTGTCCTCCTTTCGCCGAGCAGAAGACTCTGATGGGCAGGACCCTGGCTGCCCACCAGCCAGTCTTTGTCCTCCTTTCGTCGAGCAGAAGACTCCGATGGGCAGGACCTGGCTGCCCACCAGCCAGTCTTTGTCCTCCCTTCGTCGAACAGAAGACTCTGATGGGCAGGACCTGGCTGCCCACCAGCCAGTCTTTGTCCTCTCCTTTGTCGAACAGAAGACTCCGATGGGCAGGACCCTGGATGCCCACCAACCAGTCTCTGTCCTCCCTTCGTCGAGCAGAAGACTCCGATGGGCAGGACCCTGGCTGCCCACCAGCCAATCTTTGTCCTCCTTTCGTCGAGCAGAAGACTCCGATGGGCAGGACCCTGGCTGCCCACCAGCCAATCTTTGTCCTCCTTTCGTCGAGAAGAAGACTCCGATGGGCAGGACCCTGGCTGCCCACCAGCCAGTCTTTGTCCTCTCTTTCGTCGGGCAGAAGACTCTGCCGGGCAGGACCCTGGCTTCCATCCAGCCTTGTCCTCCCTTCGAAAACCTACTACCTCGAAAACTTACACGGGACCATATAGCTCGACCATGGAACGCTGAAAAGCTAAAAAAATACTACAGTTAAACAACACTGCCCGCGAGGGACAACCCGCGCGAACAAGAGGGTGGACTGATACGGCCACACCTCACCGACCTTACCTTAGCGGGCACTATACCTCCCCGAACAAAAAGAGAATAGCCCGCTCGACGGCACCCCCTCGATCGAGAGTCGCCGCCGCAGTATCATAATCGGCCGAACGCCCAGCTCGCGATGGGATGTTCAAGCCTACAGGATAGATCACAACCGTGACCTAACTCTTGTCCGCCTAGGAAGCTACCCCGGGCATCCGGATAGTTCCCCACACTACCGGACAACACGCACCGAGCAAAGGTCCCCCACAAAACAATAAACATTCACATCATAATAGAGCTCGGCAAAACGAGCCAACACTTAGCGAAAAAGCATAACAATCATGCACGCACACAAAACTTAGAAAGGAAAACAAGAATTCCATAAAAGGGGCATAAGCCCAGAAGTCAAAACGTTATAATAAACGGGCACGACCCCGAATGTCAAGCAGAAACGATCGAAGGTGTCGAGCAGAATTTTTTGGATGTCGAGCGACTGCAATTTCACCCTTCCCAGATGATCGATACGATCGACACCATTCTCGCATCCTGCCTGACATATCAGCGCGCGCAACGCTATTCTCTACTTATGTCATAGCTCTCCTGACAGCGAACTACGACTTGGGGGGCTTCTGTTCTGGACTGGGCCGAGGCTTAGCCCACAATCGAGAAGGCCCAAAATCCCACTGAGGTTGGGCCCAATTGGACCACACTAATGAGCAGGGACCCATGGGCAGAACCTCCTCCCGTCAGGCAGGTGCCCATCCCGTGGGCAGAACCTGTGCCCATCCTGTCGGGCAGAACCTATGTCCATCCCGTGGGCAGAACCTGTGCCCATCCTGTCGGGCAGAACCTGTGCCCATCCCGTCAGGACAGAACCTCCTCACGTCGGGCAGGTGCCCATCCCGTGGGCAGAACCTTTGCCCATCCTGTCGGGCAGAACCTGTGCCCATCCCGTCAGGACAGAACCTCCTCACGTCGGGCAGGTGCCCATCCCGTGGGAAGAACCTGTGCCCATCTTGTCGGGCAGAACCTGTGCCCATCCCGTCAGGGCAGAACCTCCTCCCGTCGGGCAGGTGCCCATCCCGTGGGCAGAACCTGTGCCCATTCTGTCGGGAAGAACCTGTGCCCATCCCGTCAGGGCAGAACCTGTGCCCATCCCGTCAGGGCAGAACCTCCTCCCGTCGGGCAGGTGCCCATCCCGTGGGCAGAACCTGTGCCCATCCTGTCAGGCAGAACCTGTGCCCATCCCGTCAGGGCAGAACCTCCTCCCGTCGGGCAGGTGCCCATCCCGTGGGCAGAACCTGTGCCCATCCCGCTGGGCAGCACAACGTGCCTTCCACACGTTCTCCGCGTGCTCCCCTCCGCGGGGACACGTCATCAACCAACTGCCCACCTCCGAAAGAGCAGGTCAAACCCACTTTCCGGAGATCTAGGAGCAGTTGGACTAGGGCGAGGACCACGTCCTGGTCTTCACTACGCCACGTAAGCCCTAGCAGTCATTAGGGTTGGGCCTGGTCATCCAGCCCATCTCAAATGACCGTTGGCCCAACACTGGGGTCTCTCTATAAATACTCTCTTCCTCAAGAGGGTCAGGTAATCCACTTCTTACCCAATTTCTGTACTTTGCTGTCACTCTGCCCATTTTCTCACTTTGGCATCGGAGTGCCTTGCAGGTACACCCCCTCCTCATCCTCCCCACCGGTGAACAGGAAGCAGCCTAACGGAGCGTGGCCATCCAGTGATCCCCTCCTGATCAGGTCAGATCACAAGTAATATTATGTATAGAAAATTTTAAGTTGTAATTAGTACAAAATTTATCAACAAATATTTAAATAAAATAATTTTAAAATATCTTAAAATAATATTCTACGTTGAGTAATTTAAGATTATATTAGTTATGATGATATAAGTTAAAAAATCAAATTTCGTCTTACTTTTCAACCTAGCCTTGATAATTTTTACTGTACAAAAAGAACTCTCAATAGTGACCTTAAAAACTAAAAGAGTTATGGTAAGACAATATAATATATCAATCAAAAGTAATCTTTTTTGTTTTTAATTGCAATCAAACATGAGCATAATTATCGAATATTTGATATCTAGAGGATAAATGATGAAATTGAAATTGCAAAATAATTTTTCTCATACTCATTGAAATTCATGGTTTTCTGCAAATCGGACGCCTGACTGTGATGCACGCTTTCAATTACCAATTATTTTTCTTATTTATAAGGGAAAGTGCGTCATTTCTCAGATATTCAAATCCATTCACATTCATGCCTCACTTTCCACTCTCTTGAGTATTGGAGTACTAACTTTGCATGTCAACCCCTTCTCCACCGTATTGGAATCTCATGACCACGCAACAAGCTTTGCCTCCTCGTTTTTTGATCGATTATAGTTCCACTATGAAACATTAGCGTATTCAGTGGGAGTCGATGTCTGGTTCCTATGAATTTCCACAATTAGATCTTTTTTTATTCAAGTGGATCTTCACCGTCAAAATTTTGGATCTCATTTTCCTGGTCTCTTCTCTCAAATTTCCATTTCCATCCTTCAAATCTTCCCATAGATCTCATTTGAATTCATCTATAATGATGGCTTCCAAAACTAGTTTCTCCATTAGATGGAAATCTACTGCCACTACTGATGAAGCAACCAAAGGTCCCTCGCCTCTTCCTCAAAGAATGGGTGATAAAGTCATGGTAACTTATCCATTTATTCCTTCAAAAAGTGCATGTTTAGCCTAGGGAAAGTCAGATATTATTCCAGCCTTTTCTGTTCCTCGGATCCGCGTCATAATTCCTTAAGGCAAAACCTTCTCTTAGACTTTCACCACTACCTGTGATGCCTAGACAAGAGATGATTCATGGATTTAAAATATTATAAGCTAACCTCGGAATGCAGGGAGTGAATGATCTGTTAAACAATGTTTACAATGTGGTGCAATAGTAGAATTCCAAGGAATTAGGAGAAAGAATATTTAGAATTTAAGAGAGATTGTAATATGTCAATATGAGTAATAGTATCGTGCAAAAATCAATGTCATGATGGAACCTAGGCACCATCCCTAAACTGGTACCACTCTCTGCGGCAATGTATTAAGAAGAAGTTCAATAGTCACTAAGTCGTTGAAGACATCATAGACACATGACCTCATCCCCTTATCTCGAAGGGGCGAGAGTTAGGCACACTCTTTTAAAGGTATGTCATCCCTAGAAGAAAGAATGATACAAAGAAGATGCTTCAAAAGAGGCAACCCATAACCATGGCTTGGTTAAAGTACCTTCTTGATGTGAACATGAATTCTTGGACTAATCCATGTGAAGCATTCACCGCTCACTTCACTCCCACAAAGAGGCAACCCACAACCACGATCATGCTCAATAGGATCACCCCAGGTAAAAAAATAAACCTTGTGCGAGTACATCAAGCATTTTACCAAAGTGGTAGTGGCCATGGAAGGCTTAGATGAAAGTTTGTTGTGTTGGATTTTCAAAAGGGGCTTAAGGCATGATTATATGTTATAGGAGAAACAATGGCACAAAAAGGCATGTAACCTGAAAGACTTGTTGAGTAAGGCACATCCTTACATCAACTATGAATAAAAAATATTTGTCACCGGGATAAACTGTGGACCTAGAAACATTGGATCCAGTCGACCATCAGAGAAAGGCGTTGGTCATCCTAAAGAAGAAAGTAAGTGTGAACCCCACTCCATATTTGATGCTTATACTCTCCTAAACACTTCATGGGAGAAAATTATGGAAAGAATGTGCGAACACAAAATTCAAGGAAGATGAGATCAGGAACCCATATCTGGTTTAAGGGTCTTCTCGGACAGATAAATATAAGTATTGTCGTTCTTACAAAAGTCACGACCATAACACAAACGATTTCATCTAAATGAATAATGAAATTAAAAGATTTATTAACAAGGGACGACTAGCCGAGAAGACTAAGGAAATCAAAAAAGGTTGGGATGACTCCCTGAAGAAAATATAATCCTCCAAGAAAACTATCAAAGTCTTTGTCAGGGCCAAGGGCAAGGATACGACTAGTAGGGAGGAAGATGTACAAAAGGGGAAACACCAATACATCACTTCCATCACTAGTGTTTCTTTGATGGTGAGAAAATCATCCAATTGGACGATAAAGAGGAATATTTTTAAGTTAATGCTCATCATCGAGAAGGAGGAAAACACTTCGACCAAGGGGACTTAAAGGCCAATTGTCAAATTCATTGACCGTGAAAAAATAGGGAGGATCCTGAACAAGATCTTTCCCTTGGTGATAACAACCATGATCTCCAAATTTGACATCTCTCGGGTACTTATTGATGGCGGAAGCTCCTGTGACATCATACGTTTGGATCTCTTTGAGAAGATGGGGTTGAAAAAGGAGAAGTTGTGGCCTTATCAAGGGTTAGACCTACAAGCTTTCAACGATATTGTAACCCATCCTTGGGGATACATTGAGCTAATGGCCACCTTGGGAGAACGAAGGGATAACACAAATGTAGTGTTATATTTGTGAATGTTCTAAACTAGGGCGCTCTCACCCAAAGAGCTGCATCAGCCAGGCGATATATTGAAGACTCACATAGGCATACCAATGACGTGTAAGGATGTCAGTCAAAGGAGAGGGAATCTTCCACTAATCATGAAAGATAAGTGGTCAATAATATCTACTAATTAGAGAGAGTGGTTTCCACCATCTAAGGTTACCAAAACTCTAGGCCCAAAGGGACTCTATAAGTATTCCTCTCCTCAAAGGGAGAAAGATTGATGTTAAGCAATACACATAATTACACCCTAACGCATAGAGATTATCAAATATCATCTCTCACCTCACGTTAGAAGGACCCCTGAAACTATCACCAAACACCACCATACAGGGCTTCTCGCCGTTGTGGCAAACCCTAACCACCATTATTTTTTAAACACCTATTAAGACCTCTGAGCATCCCTGCCCTTGCAGGGGTGACAGCACACATTTATTCATTTTACCGGTACATTGGCGCCTACCGTGGGGCCCTAGTAAAACTAACATGGGTCACACCCCCTTTATCACCACCAATCTTCCCGGTGTTACCCTTCACTCCTATATTTACCCACTTTCATTTATGGTCAAAAAGAGAACTTCATCCCCTACACCGGAAGGTAAGAGCGGTAGTGGTGATGTCGATGCCTTGGAGGAGATGTGTGATGCCACAGATGAATTACACTGCCATAACTAGACGTTGGAGGACAACTTCTATAGCATCAGACAATGTCAATGGGACTCTAATCCCCTGGAGGAGATGGAATTGTTGGACCCGTAACCACTCTCATACGAGATATGGGGGGCGTCTGTCCTAGAGGAATTAAAACCTCCGTTCTTGGACAAGTTAGATGGGTGAAGCGATCCCTATGAGCATGTTGTCACCATCAATACATGGATGCCCATCATAGGAGCACCAGAGCTCTTAAAGTACAAGCTGCTATTTGGCACGTTCAGGGACGTCGCACTTAGATGGTATTTGGGTTTACCTCGTTCCTTTATGAACACTTAGCAAGATCTAGTAAAGAAACTAATACATCAGTTCGCCGACAGTTGCCACAGGAAGATGTCCATTACCAATATATTTAATATATGCTTGGGTCCATAAAAAACATTGAAGAACTATCTCTCCCTCCTTAAAGAAGCCACCATCAAGGTTGTCCCACCAAACCAATAAATTTTTGTGGGGGATTTCCAAAATGGACTTAAGGAGGGACACTTTAACGAGTCCCTCGCCTAGAAGCCATCATTGTCGTTGGGAAAAGTGGTCACCAAAGTTGATTTCTATATAAAAGGCGAGGAAAGCAACACCTAAAAGAAGGTAAATTACGTTAAGGAGCACATCCTCAATGTTGAAAGTTCATACCACCAGAGGAAGAGCAACTATACACCGCTGTGAGAAGATTTTGCATGAGGTACTCCACCTGAACAACATTCATACAACTCCTGCTCCTAAAGCGAATGCGATGGGTTCTAAACCAGGAAGATGGTGCAAGTTCCACATAGTTGAGGGAAACAACACTGAGAACTACTATCAACTTAGAAGGAAATTGAAATAATAATACATGAGAGATATATCAAGAAATATGTGAAGGGATACTCATCCTGTTTGTCAGACAAATCTAGATCGCATGGGTGAAACAAAGCTAGAAGCCCCAATCCCAATAAAGCCAAAGAGGTAAGAAAACTACGTACCACACGCTCAACACCATAACAAGAGGATTCAACGGAGGCGGTGAAACCAGCTCCTCCTGAAAAAGGTATGCTCGCTAGATCCTAAGTGTAGAAAACCTTCCTGAGGTAAAGGCTGAAGGCGAGCGTCAAAAACCAGAAGCAAATATCTCTTTCTCGAATAAAGATGTAGCTGGAATTCACCTTCATAATAATGATTCCATGGTCATTATTGTCAAATGCGAGGAAGCATAAATTAGAAGAGTTCTTGTTGACAAAGGGAATTCTGTAGATATATTATACTAGGAGGCATTTGAAATACTTCACCTCGACCCAGAAGACCTAAAGTCTTTCAGAAGATTGCTGGTTAGATTCTCCAGAAAGAAGGTATGGGTAAAAAGATATATCACCTAGAGGATCACCTTTGGGGAAGAAGATCACGCCAAGGAAATAATGGTTAGGTATCTAGTTATTGATGCCCCTATTCATATAATATGATTATAAATTGACCAGCCTTTAACTAGTTGGGCGCCGCCTTGTCTACTATCTATTTATGCATGAAATTTACTCTCCCTAACGGGGGAGTGGGAGTTATACAAGAAGATAAAGAGATCTTTAAGAAGTGTTATGCAAAAAGCCTCAAGTTGAAGAGGACCCTCCCTCTGGACGGGAAATTCACAAGGACGAATCGGGAATAAAGACACTGCAAGAATTCCACAAAGGCGAGGAGACTTCCTCTTCGACCACTGAATAGATCGAAAGTTAAAGATCCATAAGGGATCCCATATAGAGACAACAATGCAAAAATAATTTACTTTATAATTATTATTGATTTACTTTATTAATTTTCATAGGGAAGTGTTGCATCTTTGGCGATGTAAGAACCAATTATTTTGTGGGGTGCAATATCCTCCCTCTGCGCTTTTACATAAGGCAATGGTTTTTAGTGAGGCACTTTGCTCTAATTATTTTCAAATCCACACGCTTTCCTATTCCTTTCTTTGTAGGAAACTTAAATATTTGAGAAAATATCGCCCATAGAGGCGATCATATTTGTTGGATCCTTAAGTGGGACCTTTTCCGCTCATTGAGGTGTTCATAATTATTGGATCTTTACGTGGGATCCTTGATGTCCATTGAGGTAATCATATTCTCTGGATCCTTAAGTGGGATCCTTTTTTCTTATTGAGGAGATCATATTTCTTGGATCATTAAGTGGGACCCTTGTCGACTATTGAGGTGATCATAATGGTTAGATCCTTAACTGGGATCATATTTGCTTGATCCTTAAGTGGGATCCTTACCCTCCATGGAGGCGACCATATTAGTTGGATCCTTAAGTGAGATCCTTATCGCCCATTGAGGCAATCATAATTAGTGGATACTTAAGTTGGATCATTTTCGCCCATGGATTTAATCATATTTGTTGGATCCTTAAGTGGGATCCTTTTCGCCCATTGAGGTGATCATTATGGTTGGATCCTTAAGTGGGATCATTGTTGTCCATTGAGGTGATCACATTTTCTTGATCCTTAAGTGGGATCCTTGCCACCTATTGAGGCGATCATATTTGATGGATTCTTAAGCGGGATCCTACGTCCCATGGGGGCGATCAAAATTACTGGATCCTCAAGGGATCCTTTAAGCCCATTGAGGCAATCACGATAATAAAAGCCTTCAAGAAAATGCTTAAAGGTTAAAAACAAGTTACAAAAGTAGTTAATATAAAATACTAAAATTCAAAAATGATAAATGTATTTAATATAAATGACACCCCAAGGAACATCGTTGTTTAAAACAATTACAAAAGCCTCTGAAGGTGCAAAGAAGTACAACAAAAAGAAACCCCAAAATGGAAGAGAAATACAAGGGCTACTAGGGGAGAAGAAACAACCAAACCATAATTATTCCTAGGTCATCTTCTCCTCAACAACATCCTATGGACAAGGGACTTCAGACTAGCTACTTGCCATCACCTCATCCTGGTCGTGAGTGTCCTAGATGGGAGTGGGACTTTTAGGGGAAGCCATTGTCTCCTCATCCACCAACTCACCGCCTCGGGAAACTTTGAGAAAATACATTTGACTAAATCCCATGTTAGGGAAGAGAAATAGTATTTGGCCCATGGCACACTTGAAGTAGATACAAGAAGTAAACATCACCTTATCAGTGAGATCCAACATCGCCTTCTCCAAATCCTCATGGCGAAGAAGGGCGGCCTATAGAGATGCTTGCAAGGACTCATTCTCATAAGATATTTCCTTGAACCTGGCTTCCACATCCTTCTTTTTATTCTCTCAATTCTCCTTGTCTTCTTTAAGGGAACGCAAAAACTTGTGGCTCTCGTTATAAGCGTCCACTTGCGCCTAGAGCTTCTACTCTAACTTTTTCTTAGTGTTGTCGCACCTCTCTCGGTCAACATCCTGCAACATGAGCACCCTCAACAAAAGGTTGTCCCTCATGTTCAAAATAGATGAGGTTGGTTTGGAATGGTGGGTCTGGTTATCTATAGGGAATTCATGGGAGAAAGGGAGATGAAAGCTCTTGAATTGGAGAGTGTCAAAGCCCACATAGCTATATAAAGTATCAAGAGGCAGGGGAGCCTCACCTGTAGTATGCGCATGGGCGCTCGCATTCCCAAAACCAGGGGAAGAACACTCCTCTAAAATCTGAATCTTTACGTTGGGTGATTCTGGGACCGAATCCTCAGCTTATGGTTTTAGCCCCTTGATGATGAAACCCGCAGGGTGACTCTAGAGATTGTCGGTACTCGAACTAGCAGACTTAAGCTTCTCACACCTATGTCTCCTCTACTCATAAGAGATCCTCGACAATTAATCTGCAAAAAAATGCATAAACTTCTTAAATACTATTTGAAAAACCTACAAAGAAATAGCAGTGGGCAACTCACCTAAGTAGGCGGCAAGGTGTTTCCTGCCCCCAGCCAAAGTCTAATCACATCACGACAGTCTATAACATTGAACAACTGCAAATAGTGGAAGGTTCTCCTCTCCTTAGTGGTAAGTAATTCCCATTCATACCCTGTGAGCACCATGATATCGTACATCTAGGACAAAGGGAAAAAAAGGGCGCCATTAGTTCCCAGCACCCCGAGGGAACCATCTCGCCCCCTAACACGAACAAACATATCCTTCCAATAGTTGTAATGGTTGGAATGGGACAAGAAAAGGCCTTTCTCGTGATGAATATTCAAAGACACCGACTACCCTTCACCAGTTCTATGGTTTAGAAAGAAAAGAAGACTCACACAGTCAGTGTGATGATCAAGTCATCATAGACAATCTCAAAAGCCTTGATGTAGCCCAAACATTTGGAAAGCAACTAAGAAGATGCTGCATTAAGAACTCTCTGAAATTCCATAGAAAAAGATGAAAAAGGGAAAAGAACTCCCATGTTCTTGACGAAAGTGAGGCAGAAATAGAAAAACGGGAAAGGAGGGTCGGAGTAGACGGGGTGGTCACCCTCTCCAACAACGTGCAAGCCTCCAAGATAACTCATATTTATTGTCTGAGGAAGAAACCTCACATCTCGATTTGAAAATGGGGATTTTTTCAGAAGTTAAACTAGACTCAAAATCTCCACCATCTTTGAACACGGCGAAGGAGTAGACATTCTAACATAAAACCCCATATTCCTGAGAAAACAGAAGAATATAAAGAATCACCACCTCACTCATGATTGTCAAAAGTGGGGAACTAACATAAAACCCTATGTTTAGCTTAAAAATCCTCACCTCATAAGCATCTTCTCTAAATCTTTTCACTATACCCGTAGTAAGGTTGTGAATGCATAGATATAGAGTTGGAAAACTTGTAGGAGCAGAAAAGAAAATGAAACAAATAAAATGAAAGACAATCTTTTATAGAGGAAGTCGTAAGGGATCCTTTGGACTCCCCATAGTTTTTGAGAAAACTCATCACGTTTCTGACACATGCCCGTAGTGTTTAAGGTCTTGAAAAAAAGCCATCATTGCTCCCATTAAATGAAAGTAGGCGTAACAAGCTAAGTGATTAATTGACATTCCCAGGTGATATTTTAGCTAATCGGGTGACATCTGAAAGATGACTCATCCATCAATTAAGGGTTTAAACAATAAATATAGTCACCTACTGCTGAGGGACTCGCCTTCAACTGAAGGACTCGCCTCAGGCTAAAGGACACATCCATTTTTAAAGTGTCATCAACCCAAGAACCCACTTCTAGGGCGAGGGGCACATCCTGAATGCGAATAGTATCTTAAAAACACTCTGTCCTTAAGTAAACCCTTGTTCTTGAGGGACTATATAGTGTTATATTTGTGATGGTCCTAAACTAGGGGCTCTCACCTAAAGAGATGCATCACCCATGTGATATCTTGAAGACTCACCTAGGGATACCGATGAAATGTAAGGATGTCAGTAAAAAAAGAGGGAAGGAAGATGTACATATATGTTCCACCATTTTATACAATTTTAGCAATTTTAGTTTGAATACCTTTTCTTTTACGCTTCAATTTCCTTTACCTTTCCGTATCATTTATATTCCCTGCACATTGATCTGAACTTTTTTCACAGTTTGTCCCTTTTAATTTTAAAGTCTTTCTTTGTCTTTTCTTTATTCTACTTGCAATTCCATCTAAAATCACTCAATCCATCGACTGTTGTTCTTATTCATAAATAACTTCAACCAACACCTTTTCAAAAATATTTTCGAGTGCACTTGAACTTCGACAAGCCTTATGATTTTCACGAATAACACACACACAAACATGTCCGGGAGATTTTCGAGTTTGACTCCTTAAGTATTAATAGAAACTTGTATTTGTTTACCAAATTTCACAGTAAAAAAATTGGCACACTTGGTGGGACCAGTTTGTGTTTTTTTAGGTATTCATGTTTAAAACACATACTTTTCTCTACATATGTTTTCTTCAACTTTTCATCTTGTGTGCGAGTGCATGAGATTAAGGTGTGGTAAGATAACAAATAGAGAAGTGAGGAAACATACTAGAAGATCAATTAGAAGAATGGTGACTCCTAGAAATGATAATGGAGATCAAACTTCTAAAAGTGTTGGGGCAGGAATGGTTTCTGCAATGATTATTGAACTTATCCATTTAACTTCAAGCGTGACGCTGATGCCATCCACGACGATAACATCAGCTAGTTTTCCTAAGGGGACAGTTTTGTTCCAAATTTTCCAGAGTCATCTAGTGACTCTTGGGACAAATGTGGCACCGAATTGTAGTCCTTTTGCCATAAATTTCACAATCCCAATTCCATGGCATGAGCAACCCTTTAGGGTGGCAACAAATATGTTTTTGCCCATTATGGCGTCTAGTTCAGCTATAATCAATCATGGTCGAAATGCGCCACCCCACATGGGGATGGGATTTGGCTCCCAAGTGATGCCTACAATGACCATAAATTATGTCATGGCAATAAGACAGCAGATGGAAGAAAGTAACCATGACGTGATAAATACTCTAACTAAAATTCTGGTATCAGATATGAGATGTCGAAAGAGATGTCACGACACTAATATCTGAACAATTACCAATATATGAACAAGATAAAATGCAGTTAACAATTGTAAAGAGACACAAGCAATTGTTAACCCAGTACAGTGCAAACACACCTACGTCTGGGGGCTATCAAGCCAGAAAGGAAATCCACTAAACAGAATTAGTTTGAAGACTCTCAGCAAGCTCTCTCTAGTTTACAATCTTTGCACCTAATCTCTACCCGTGTAACTTCTATCTAAGACACTCTCACATATGAGACACCTCTCACTCCCCCTTAATCACATGCAGTGATAAAAACAGAAGATCAAAAAGTAGAAGACACACTTTAAGGACAACACTTGATCTTGCTTAAAAGCTTCAATCAAGAACAATGCATTCGTGCTTAAAAGCTTAGAGTGGACAAATTACAACTCAAAGAACTCAGTCCAATTCACACATCAAAGTGATGAATGAATGGATCACAAGAAAACAACTAACAAAAGACAAAACGCAACTTTCTCAAAATCTTTTCTCTACCTTGCAAGTAGGGTTAGCACGTCTTTAAATAGAAACTATTCTTCATGAGCTTGGGCAAAATTAATCCATAATTAAAGCTAATTATTCTCCATATCTTCTTGCACAAAAATAGCAACAAACCATTCTTCAAAAGGAAATAGAATATACTTGCTTCAAATAATGTCACGCCTTGATTTGCGCAAGCAATCACTTAACAAAGGCACACAAAAGATTGCAGAAAAAATGCAACAGACGAAACATAACATTTTGACTGAAAGTTCCATAAACATATGTCAAGACATCATACTTGACATCACGAACTAAACCCTGTAACAACAAAAAGAACCACCTGTAGAATGTTAAGATCACATGTCAAGACATCATATAGGACATCTTGTGATAACACCAAGTTTTACCAAAATTGCTGCCAATCACAGAAATAACACTAACATAGAAAATGAGTACAATATTTAACCCATTGATTCAAAACACGAATCAAAGCTACCACTAATTGGCAACTCAGATGACGAGGATTACTTATTTTTTTGGCGCTCCCCCAGTGCAAGTTCGACTAGCTGGACAACCCTAGGTTATTGCGCAGGCTCAAAACAAAAGAGTAGTCTTAAAAGAAACTATGAACCAAGGACAACAAAGAAATCCCCCACGGGTCAAACTAGAAGTACATGTTGGGGAGGGTAATCCATATGTGATAGTGCTTAACCAAAACGAGGATGCTGACCAAGTGGTCCCCCAGGTTCGACATGGGAATTTGTTAGGAGAAATGAATTTGACAACCATTTTTGAAAGAATAATGGCTCAAAATGAAATTAATATGGGCTTGGAAAGACCAAGTTATACTTCTCCTTTGTTAGAATGTGTGTTATAGACTGAATTGTCAAGTGGATGGAAAGTTCCTAAGTTTACAAATTTCACTGTGATACCAACGAATCTAAAGATTGATTAGGACTTAAGGTTAGAAATAATAGAATTGCTTAAAGAATTTAAATATTATTTTTCTTGGTATTATAACACAATTCTAGGTTTAAGCTAGGAGTTGGCAGAGCTAAAGCTACCAATAAAGGCAGGCAAGAAGCCAGTCAAGTAGGCCCCAAGGCGATTTGCTCCAGAAATAATGTCTAGAATAAAGGAGGAGATTGAAAGACTCTTATGAAGCAGGTTCATAAGAACTACAAGGTACATCGAGTGGCTTGCCAACATCGTTCCAATTATAAAGAAAAATGGGGCATTGAGGGTTTGCATAGATTTTAGGGATCTAAATGCTGCAAACCCAAAGGATGAATACTGAATGTCGTTCTCTGAGATGTTGGTCGACTCAGCAGTGGGTTTTGAGTAACTTAGTATGTTATATGTTTATTTCGGATATAACCAAATTTTTATGGCAGATGAAGACGTGTCGAAGACGACATTTCTATGCTCAGGAGCTTTAGGCACCTACGAGTCGGTAGTAATGTCATTTGGCTCAAAAAATGATAGAGCAACTTATATAAGGGTAATGAACTCTATCTTCCAGGACTATATTGAGATGTTTATGCAAATTTACATCGATGAAATTGTTGTTAAATTTGTGTCGAAGAAGGATCATCTTGATCACCTTAGGCAATCATTCGAAAGAATAAGGTAATACAGTTTGAAGATGAACCCCCTTAAATGTGTTTTCTCTGTGCATGCAGTAGATTTTATTGGCTTTGTGGTCCATAAGAAATGGATCAAAATAAATCAAAACAAGACAAAATCCATCAAAGAGATGAATCCTTCGTCGACAAAGAAAAAGTTGCAATCTCTCTTAGGGAAGATCAACTTTTTAAGAAAGTTTATATCGAACCTCAGTGAAAAAGTGCGAACATTTTCACCATTGCTCCACCTGAAGAAGGAAGAGTTTGCGTGACGGCCCGAGCACCAGAAGGTGTTCGACGAAATCAAGGCATATTTAGAAAATCCTATTATCTTGGCATTGCCAGTTAGAAACAGATGTATGAGGTTATATATTTCGGTCTTAGACTTGACCATAGGGATTTTATTAGCCCAAAAGGATGGTAGTGACGTCGAAAGGGCTATATATTACCTTAGTCGAGCTCTTAATGATGCCGAAACTAGGTATAGCCCAATCGAGAAATAATAGAATTTTCGAAACTAGGTAATAAAGTTTGAAGGTGAACCCCCTTAAATGTGCTTTTTGTGTGCAAGCAGGAGATACTCTTGGCTTTGTGGTCCACAAGAAAGGGATCGAAAAATAAATCAAAACAAGACAAAAACTATCAAATAGATAAAGCCTCCGTCGACAAAGAAATAGTTGCAATCTCTCTTAGGGAAGATCAACTTTTTAAGAAAGTTTATATCAAACCTCAGCGAAAAAGTGAGAACATTTTTACCACTACTCCACCTAAAGAAGGAAGAGTTTTTGTGGCGGCCCGAGCATCAAAAGGTGTTCGATGAGATCAAGGCATATTTCAAAAATCCTCATATCTTGGCACCACCAGTTAGAAATAGATTTATGAGGTTGTACGGTTTGGCCTCAGACCTGGACATATGGATTTTATTAGCCCAAGAGGATGATAGTGGCATCGAAAAGGCCATATATTACCTTAGTCAAGCTCTTAATGATGTTGAAACTAGGTATAGCCCAACCGAGAAGATGTGCCTATGTTTGTATTTTTTTCTTGTATGAAATTGAAACATTATATAAGGCTAGTTGATGTTTTTATTTCTTTCCATGTTGATGTTATTAAATACATGTTGTCTAAGCCAATTTTACACAGTCGAATTGGAAAATGGGAATTTTATTTAACTGAATACTCCTTAACATATGCGCCTTTAAAGGCCATGAAGGGTTAGGTAGCCGCATACTTTATTGTGGATCATGCAGTAGTCGAGACACCTATAAATTACTTGGAAATGGAGTCGTGGAAGTTATACTTCAATGGTTCAAGCCATAAAAATGGAATTGTCATTGGAATTTTGATTATTTCACCAACCAAAGTACCAACAAAGTTCAAATTTAAAATCAAAGGTTCTTGCTCCAACAACGAGGTTGAGTATGAAGCTTTGATAGATGGACTCAAGATCTTGTTAGTATTGGGGGAAAGGTGAATTAAGATAAAAGGAGATTCTATTTAGTCGTGAAGCAAATAACAAAATAATATAAGTGTATCAAAGAGAACCTAATCATGTACTTTATTATAGTGAATTGATTGATCAAATATTTTGACTTCGTAGATATCAGGCATATTCCTAGACTTGAAAATTACGAAGCAAAGCAATTGGCATAGATCACTTCAGGATATGGAGTGCCAAGAGGAAAGCTAGAAGAATTAATTGATGTTTGAGGAAGAGTTCAGGCAACGAGACTCTCTCCATCAGATCTGGCATTAACAAAGCTTAGGTTGATAGACTCAAAGAACTTCAAAATCTGTACTAGCAAGGACTTGTCTGGCATCGACTGGAGAAAACTTATAGTTGATTACTTGAGGAATCCATTCAAATCAACGAATCGAAAGGTCAATTATAGATCTTTAAACCATGTAATTATTAGAAACGAATTATTTAAGAAGTCCCCTGAGAGAATGTTGCTTAAGTGCCTTAGTGAAGAAGAGACATATTTGGTTGTTTCAAACACCCATAGTGGGGCATGTGGTGATCATCAAGTGGGGCACAATATGAAATGGTTGTTGTGTAGACAAGGTGTCTATTGGCCCACAATGCTTAAGGATTGAATTGATTTTGCTAAAGGTTGTCAAGAGTGTCAAACTCACTCTGGCATAAAACATGTTCCTACAAGTGAGTTGCATGCAATAGTAAAACCACGGCCGTTTAGGGGGTGGGCTTTGGATTCGATTGGGGAAATTCAACCTACGTCCTATAAGATTCAAAAGCATATATTGATCATAATTGATTACTGCACCAAGTTGATGAAGGTGTGAGAAATACACAAGAAAGGGGGGTTTTGAATTGGGTATTTGCTCTATTAACACTTTTTCGCTCTTCTTCACTTGTTGCTTTCTATAGAGTTATTTAAGATGCATTGTGGAAGCATATATAATAAAGCATAACACAAGTAAAGAACACATGATATATCCTGGTTCACTTAAGCAACTCTCAAGCTAATCCAGTCCACCCTTCCAAGGTGATTTCGCCTCACTCAAGCAAGGACTTAATCCAATATAACCAAACTGATTACAGTTGCACAAGCTAACTGCAGGTGACTAACAAATAGGAAATGACACGTTCAGGGATCCCTTAGGATATAACGTTCATTGACACCTAATAGAATTCGATCACAAAAGATCTCATATTAGGATATCACAAATGATAACTGTCACTTGTCATCTCAAGTATTCTGATCTTCACAAGATCACTTGAGGAACCACTAATTCTAAGATGAATTTGTGTTGCCAGAGATTACATGATTGCTTCTTATTAAGCAAATTACTCCTAATTAAGTACAAGGCAAGTATTGAGCAACAACTCCTTGCTTCCTAATACAGAAACTAATCTAAGAATAAATCTCTATAAGATTATAAGAACATTAGTTTCCATATGCTTAAAATCTTTTCTTATGTGAGCACTATGGCTTATTTTCATTAAGCTTTTCTTTATCTTTCTCTGTTCGCCACATGCTTGCTAGCATGCTAGCGTTGCTTTTCTTTAGCAGCTCCAGCTGCGTAACTTACTCAACAACTGCAGCATTTGAAATAATCAAATGATCTTCTTTTATAGTGCAGCTTTATGAGGGTAGAAATGTCATCTCTAATTCCAACGGTTATATCCCAACGGATAGAATAAGCTCACGTGTTGGAACAGTGACCTTTGCTTGTAACTATAATATCTCAACATTAGAAACCACGCTTATGAATAGTACCAACGTCTTTGTCATAGTGAAATGTTTGCATGCGTTGTACTGTAGTCTTCTTGATTTGTTTCTTCTGATGATTCATCTGATTAGTAGTTTAACAACTACTTTGGTATGAAAGCTTCAGCATCAGAGTTGTTTAAGCACATGTTTATCAGATTTAATAGCAGCAGCTTATCTGATGAGTGATACGCCTCTGTCTGGGTGAATCTTCTTCTGACACAATCTTCAACTTTAGAATCTAGTCTTCAGCATTCCAAGATCTAAGTTTCCTCTGGAACAGTCTTGAGAATCTTCGTGACTGATTCTTCAAAAATCATGTCTTCGGAATCTTCAAAGTCTTGATCTTCAGAACATGTTTTCAAAGTCTTTCTGCACTTGGTATTCAGAGCCTTTTGCCTTCAGAACTTCAAGTCATCAGAGTCTTCAGAGCTTGGTTCTTCAGAGGACTATATCTCAGATGCGTTGATAGCTTCCAGATCAGATACACTTCTCAGAGCAGAATCCACAAGAGCATTACAACTGCAATATACAACATCTTTGGATCTTTCTGATTGTGATCAGATACAGATCCATACTTGCTTCTTCAATATGCTTTGTTTGCTTTCAGATCAGATGTACTACTCAAAGTAGAATCCACAGGAGCATTGCAACTGCAATATCCAGCATCCTTGGATATTTCTGATCGTGATCAGATGCATAAGCAAACTAGCTTCTCCCATAAGTGCTTTATGATACGCCACACATAGTAACTCTCATATTGTATTAGCTGCACACGTTGATGTTGATAGTTTGATCTTATATATTTAATTATCATGATCTGCACATAACAAACATTCGAACATAAAATGGTTCTTTCATAAATACTTAATTGTTATCATCAAAACATAGAGATAATCCTGTAGAGACAAATCTTGATCTTACAATCTCCCCCTTTTTGATGATGACAAAAACATGTATTTTGATAGAACATTTTATACAGGGTAATCACCAAGCAAAACATATTCAGAGTTTTGAGCAACAACTTCCCCTGAATGTGTTAACCTCAAAATTTCATTTTTGTTTGTTCAGAGACTTACTCTGATCCCAAGACTCACAGAATAGAAATTTTGATATAATAATAATATAATAGACTAGAAGGAATACTTCCCTATGGTCTATCAGAGCGCAAGTCTTTAGCATCTGGACTTGTTCTGCAGAACTCCATCTTCAGATCTTTTAGAGTTTATCTTCTTTAGTCATCGTATCAGAGCCATATAACTTCAGAGCCTTCTGAAGCATTTGCATATCTGAATTTCATATACAAACCAGTTCTTTTCTAATAACTTAGCCACGCTGTTTATCAGAAGCAGAACTAGCTTTTCTTCAGATGATAAGCTCCCCCTGAGTTTCAGACTGGGTGAAAATCAAATATTCTGACTTATGAACCTTTCTGGGTGAACTCCACATGGCTATAATAGGTCAGATATTTAGATCTTCAGAACTTGATACAGTCTTGATTCTTGGTCTCTTGAAGCTAATTGATTCTGAGTCTGATACCAATTAGTTTAATACTGAATCTGATACTAATTCTTGATTCTGAGTCTGAGACCAATTCTTGCTTTTATGAAGATTTCTGACTCTTATGCTTTGATTATCATATTCACAGACAGTTTACATCTTCTGAACATTATGATACCAAAATTAAGAGGACTTTAACTTTCTCTTGAACAGTATTGGGTCCATCTGATTCTGAACATATGTTTACGAAATGTATAACTTTGATTATATGAACAACCAGTTCATTTGAACTCAGAGTTCATTCATTTGACCTGTCTTTAGAATGCCTAGTGAACTTGTTCAGAGTTCCTCGGTAAAACATTAAACATACAGTTAGTAGTAAACACAGTTTATATCAGAGTTGATGTTTTGAATTCTCTTTAGGTTATATCAGATTATATTCTATTTCTCCAGGTTATATCAAAATCATTTTCTATTTCTCCCCCTTTTTGACATCATCAAAAAGGTGAGTTTTCATTAAAAAAACAAGATTTAAAATATATTCTATTTCTCCCTCTTTTATATCAGAATTAAAAAAAATAGAGTCAAGAAATAAAACCTGAGTGCCCAATTCTTATAGATTGACATCTTTTCCAGAATTTGTTGAAGCATGCACAGAAGAGAGTTGTTGACAAGTTTCTGTTTAGCAAAGCTTTCTCTGAAAACTTGTTGATCTTCTTGAATCTTAATAATGTCACGTTCTCAATGTACAAGAGTAGTTTCAGAAGAAGAACCAACTATAGCAACTTGCTTAGCCTTCTCAGCATCTTCAGCTTCTTGTGTCAATCTGACAGTTTCTTTTCTTGAATCTTCCTCTGCTAGAATTCTCGCTTCTTCAGCAGCTCTTTCTTCAGCTTTCTTTTTTACTTCTCAGTAAAAAATTTGAAGTTTCTTATCCTTTCTAGCTTGTCTTTTATTTCCTTAACCAGTTGAACTTCAGCTTCTAATGACTTGAAAAGCGTCCAGATTCAAAGTTCAACCACTTCTGAAAGACGTTCTAGAAGGTCTCAAACTCCAGAGGATGAAGGTTCATTGAATGTGAGGAGAGGTTTTAGAACCATGAACATACTCAGATAACTGAATAGTGCTCATAGGTGATGTGTTGAAAGGACAGAGGAAAAGGTTCAGAGGGATTTGCATCATCTGGTTGCTTGGAAGAGAGAACTTCAGAAGAATTGGTTTACTGGGGAATTCCAATTGAAGGAGGTGTAGGAATTGTTGAAACCATATTCTCTTTTAATGGAGCAGATGCAGATGGAAAGGAGCTATCTTAATCAAGACTTTCATTTTTCAGAAAGCTCATATATCTTTGAGATTATGAGATCTTGAGAGTTATTCTTTCTCTGAGTGATTTCCATTCTGACTATTATCTTTCTTCATCTTGTTTCTTCAACATCAAAACACTATACTTCAGAAGTATTAGAGTTTGATTTGACAGAACTTCTTCTAATTAAATCTTTTATCCAGATCTTCCAGATAATCCAAATCTTCAGATGATTTTTGACATCATATTTGCTCAGGACTTTAGAAGAGCATCTTTGACACCAATAGAAGGTAATATGCAAAAAATGCGTTTTGATTCTCCAGTCTTTTGCATATGATAGTTCTCCAGCTGATTCTTTATCCAGAGCATCTGATACTTCAACAAGCAGCAGCAACATATTCTGCTTCTGCAGTAGAGAGTGCTATTTTGAGTTGTTTCTTGTTGTAACAAGGATCAGATTGTCTGATAGCTTCTAGATGTGCTCTTGCGTTCAACTCTGTCTTCAGCAAAATCAGTATCACAGAAACCTACTAAATTATATTCAACTAATTTTCTGTAACACCGAGCCACGTTAGTAGTACCTTTCAGATACCTCAGAAATCTCTTAACAACTGTTAAGTGAGATTCTCTAGGATCTGATTGGAATCAAGCACATAAACATATACTGAAAAGAATGTCAGGTCTAGAAACAGTAAAATGTAGAAGAGAACAACTCATACCTCTGTGCAGCTTTTCATCTACTATTTTACTAACCTCTTTTTTCCCCAGATTGTACGTTGAATATATGAGAGTGTTAGCTGGCTACTCTCTGCCAGATTAATCTTCTTTCTGCTACATTCTTCTTTTGAATCACAATGACTTCTCCAGCTTCCTTTCTTTTGAATAGAAAAATATCTCCTTTGATGTTTGTATCATCTTGAACAATAGTTATGAATTCCAGATTCTTCCTTTTGTTCTTCATCTTCTGATCATCCATCTTTTGATATCAATGATCACGCCTCTTTATCTTCTTCCAGACAACTTGTTTTCTGATGAACGCTAGTTTCTCAGAATAAGCATAAGCTTCAAAAAAGTTATGAGCTGAATAAACTTGCTGACTTCTTGCCTCATAAGAATTTATCCCTTGAATAGATACCATTGTTCATCACAGACTTATCATCAAACCAAGATGTATATCTAGCAACTATTTGACTGACAATCTTGCTCTTTATTAACCAGCATCAGATCATCTGATGGTGACTTTTTCTGCTAACCCATCTTTGGTTTCTGATTTCAAGCTTGTTATCAAATCAATCATGACTTGAATTTTAGTGCTTTAATTTTGAGTCCTTGATACCAATTTGGACTTCCAGAATCAATATGCATCATGATAGATAGTCATTGCATTCGGTTCTGAGTAATCATTCTGACTACTGTAGAGAATGCTTTCATTCTTCATGAATACATACATTTCTTTTAAAGTTTGTTCTTTCTTCAATATTTATACTTGATTTTGAAGAACTAGAGCTTTGGATACTTCTGCTTTATCTTCAGGAGAGATTCTCTACATCAGATTCTAGATTTCATTTATTTCCATAATAGATTCTTCTGACTGTGAAGTTGCAACTCAACTTATCTTGATCAGCATCTATTGAGTGAACAAATATGGAAATGTTTCCTTGCATCAGATCCTCTGATGAAGTTCCAGAGTAAGCTTCAGATCTATGCAGCTTAGCTCTAGCGAATTTTTTAGTAAACTGTTCATCCAGAGGAACGCTTCAGATCAGAGCAGATCTTCGTTCTTCAGATGTCCTTGTTATCCATATGTAAGCTATGTTGTTGATGTTTCAGAGCCATGCATAATCTTATTCTCAGATCCTCTACAGTTGCAGCCTTTGAGATAAGTGCGCTCAGTGTCTTCTGAAACATTGCTTTCTCAGAGTCTTCTGAAGTTTTTGAATCTTTACACTCTTCGCTCAGAGTCATCAACTTAAGATCATGTTCAGCAGAGGGGGTTTCTTTGACAAGGTTTTCTCTTCTTTTCCCAAAGTGCTTATTTCAGCTTCTTCCTGCATACACTTAGCAAACTCCTTTCCAAGCGTAATATTTTTTTTCCAAAGAAAAATATCATCAACATAAATCTGACAGATTAAAATGTCTTTCTTAATTGATTTATGAAAAAAAATGTTATCAATCTTTCCTCTGGTAAAATTATTTTCCAGAATAAAATTACTCAGCCTTTCATAGCAATGCTCTGGGAGCTTGTTTTAGGCTATAGAAAAATTCTTTAATTTATAGAACGTGTTCTGGAAATCTTTCATTTTCAAAACCAAGAGATTAATGAAACACATACTTTTTCTTCAATAAAACCATTTAAGAAGTATTTTTAATATTCATCTGATTTAGATTGATGTTATTCTAAGCAACAAAGGAAATTAACAAGAGTATGAATTCTAACCTTGCCACAGAAGCATATGTTTCTGTGTAGTCAAAACCTTCTTGCTGACTAGCTTTAAAGATATCAGGAAGGATCTTGTTCTTGTGAGAGGAGCCAGTAACAGCAACTGAAGTAGGATCTTCTGAATTTCTCTTCTGAGTTGATCTCATATCCTTTGATTGCGTTCTGCAGTATCTTCATCAACACATCATCCATTTGATTTCTGAGAGACATCTTCAGAGCACAGATATTCTGATCTTCAAGATTTAGAGCATCTAACTTCCATCAGGCTTCATCTTCTAATTTTGTTAGCATGACTCAAATGCAGACCCAGTCTTGATACAATTATCATCAAACTCTGATGCATCAAATGACACAGTCTAAATGACAATTTTGTTCTTGCAATGCTGAGCTAATTAGAGGAGTTAGTTCATCAAGAGCATCTTCTTTTGAAAGAGGATGTCTACTGACTTATTCATTCTGAATAACACCAGAGACTTAAATCCCATTTAAAAACAGACTGAATGACTTTTGTCATTGTATCTTTCTGAACAACTTGACTTCAGGATCCAATAATTATGAACTTCTAAGAAAGAATGTCTGAAAACACCTGACCAATTACAGTTTGTTCAACTGAGATAAAATCTCAAGTTAACAGAACTTAATAGTTCATGCTACTTCTAACAGAATCTCAGAGTTCATCTTACATCATATCCATGATGAGTTAGTGAACTTCTTTACACGAAACATCTACAGATTTCTTTGAAGCTTCTCAAGGACAACAACTTTCAGATGCCTTGAATCAGGAGGATCATTGCTTCAAAATTTGAACTATCTCTGTTCCAGCCCTTTTCTGAAGACTTTATTCTAAAGTTCCTATGAGTCAAATTCATTAGCCAACAATATTTCTTTACTTACTAAAGATAATTCCCAATGAGCTTTTCATGAGAAAGTCAACAGTGGACTAATCCGTTTCTTGAAAACGTTTCATACTCACATAGAAATAATCTTCAGCAAACAAGATTTCTTGCTTTCTGATGATTTGATCATTTTACGCGAATACGTTATATATCCAAACGTATTACAAGATAAGCATTCAATAGAGAATTTCTTATCTGATGAATCTCTCTTGTCAGCTGATTCTTCAATCTTTTTCCAAGCTCTAGTGGAGAAGATTTAGTTGTTGATAACTTCAAAAACTTCAAACTTCAAAGAATCACTTACTTGCTCAAGATAACCCATTTGATTACAATTTCAGTACTCATCTTCAACAAAAACTGATTTTTGACTGAAATTGTAAGAGAAGTGAAAAACCACCAAGAGTATTTCTTTACACAGCTTTAGGATCTTTTTCTGACACTGTTAGGTGTTTGATATCCATCAATAACAGAACCAGGCTCTGATACCAACTGAAGGTGTGAGTGATGGGCTAGAGACGTGTCTACTTATGCGTCTAGCGGTATCTTACTGCAAGTGCACAGCCTATCGAAGTAATATAAAAGATTGTCGAACCCACAGAGACCAATGTCAATCTACCGTTATCTATTGTTACGGCGTAAAGCTAAGGCGAATGGTTGTCACGATTTTTGTTGGTTTCTAAGACTATTAAAGGCGGAATTAAATTTAAGTTTTAATAAAATAATATTAAGGCGGTCGGTATGTAATTATACTAACTCAGGTGGGTCAATCTAACCTAGGCTTATAAAGGTGTTCACTTAATCTATTCGGTAGAGATTACCAGTTTAAATACCCTCAACTCACACTCTCGTGGTCTTATATCAGATCTTATCCCCAAAGCCCTATGCCTGCTCTCGCTAGCCCATAAGTGTTTAGAGATAATTTTTGGAAACTAAATAATTCTAATTTATCTTAAAGCGCTCTCGCTGTATTTAATTTAAATGCCTAACTTTAGCTATCTGGTTAAAATCTCACACTCTCGTGGTCTTGACCCAACCTAATACTCTTTTCTTACTCTCGTAACGAAAAGGTCTATTTCAATTAAAAAGTATCAGCCAAAATATTAAGTGATTAATTATTTTAGCCTATGGTTATATTTCACCGGTTAAGTTTGTTATAACTACATACCGCCCTAAGGTTTTTAGCTACTCATCGATGTTGAACCAGACAGAGACAGGGAATTTAATAATAATGTACTCATGGCAGAAAAATAAATAGACATTATAAATAAATCAAATTGCAATATAATAAAAACCTGGTTAACAGATAATTGAGCAGACTCCTTCTTCCACAGACCGGAAAGCTCGGAGTAGGCGGAAATTAAAATTAAATGAGTGCTGAAGGTTGGAAACAAATAAAAGGATAACAATCCCCTAATGTTGGAAATTGTTATACGGTTGGTTTGGATACAAATAAAACGAGACAGAAAATAAAATAATGCTGGAATGGAAATACTGGTTCGTAAGAGTAGTCCTCCACAATGTCGGCAGGATTCTACTTTGGCCAATTGGCCAAATAAAATTGTAGAAAGAAATACAAAGCTCTGAACTAAAGGGAAAAATGGAAAAGAAATAAAAACAATAAAAATGGAAAAAATGGCTTTAATGGGAATTTTGGCAGCACTTCGATACGTCGAAGGCCTCCCCTAAAACTCTGAATCTAAGGCCTATTTATAGGAAATAATTCATTCTTCAACTTCCAGAGATCATGGGTGAATTATGGAGGGAGTGGGAGTAACTTCCAGTAGTGGGCAGTGAGTGGAGAAAATGTAGGAGAAAAAGGAGGAAAGTGCTCATGGCCACTTCTTTCTGTTATTTGATGCATAACGGTTGTGAGGAATCTGTGACAAGCGTGAGAAGCATGACGGTCGTGACATGGCCGTGACGATCGTGAAGGCTGTGACGGTCGTGACATGGCCGTGACGACCGTGACAGTCACAAATTCTGTTTTCTGCTATTTTCTGTATTTTTCTTCTCTTTTTCTTTCTTTAGTCCAAATTCTCCCCAATCTGCAAAACAAAGTAAATTAATCATATAATAGAACATAAATCAAGATAAATTAATAAAAGTCACAAATAAATGCATGCAAATCAAGCCAAATAAACGATATGATTTCGCGTTATCAAACATCCCCACACTTAAACCATTGCTTGTCCTCAAGCAATCAACCAACACAGTAAAAAGAAATAAGCATAGTTCGAAACAAAGTCACGACGAAACTCTAATCATACGTGGCTGCTAGGCTAATGTTAGATCGATAGGTACTAAATATTAATACCAAGGATATCATAACGACACAATTTCAAAAACTCCCTACTTATGCAAACCAATCGGAATCATGCCATTATAACTCAACCTATAACTCATGCTCTCTTTCACCCCATTTCATTATAGTGCAATCACATTAAGCCCGTTATCCATACACATTCATGGCAAGTAGACCTGTTAGTGACTACGATCTCATTATTATTTCATTTTTTTCTGCAAATATGCTTAAGCATCAATTGAACTTAAAGAGTTAGTACCGTTAGGCTAAGTGCTCGGGTGAGGAGCACCTAACTTAGAAGGAACATGTCTTTTTCTTCATATATTTTTTTTCTTTTCTTTCTTAGTTTCTCATTTTAACTTAGAGATCGTACACTTATTTGCATCGGTCTCTTACTTAGTGTGTTTAGGATGGTGCTGACTGCTTAAATAAACTACTTAGGGACTACTTCAAGAACCTGGAGTTTTAAGGTCTCGGCATAATGGGTACTCAAATTTATTTTGCATATTCAGGGGGTTAAGGTTGTCAGGACGATATCAATTTTATCAAAACTTTCCCAAGTTTTTCTAACATAGCCTAAACAGCCTATATACTTTCAGAGTACCATGTCATGAATAAAAAAGTTTTTGTTGGAGGTTAAAATTTTGAAATTTTGAAATTTTGGGGAAGTTTGAATAACAGGCGAAAACCACTCATAAAGACTCGACAGCACATGTAAAGATAGCATTAAAAATAGATAAAAACAATAAATCAAACTAAAAGGCAATAAAATGAAAGCGATAGAGTTCCTCCCCCACACTTAAACCAAACATTGTCCTCAATGTTTCAGTAAAAGGTGGAAAAGGAAAGATAGAACCTGTATGGATGCTACTGCTCTTGCTATTCTTGTCTTTGTTGATCACTTCTACTTCGGTGGCGGGCATTTTGAGATACTTTGTTTGTGTAATTCTAGAACCAGCTCATCATGTTGCTCGCGTCAAGAGGAAGTACTCATCATCAGTGTTCCCACCAGCAGCGACACTCGTAGGAATGTCCGTGGGCATAGCTCATCTTCTCAGATCGTCATCTAGAGAGTTGTCGCTTAGATATAGCTAAAGAGTAACAAGCGATACATTTCTTTTATTTTCTGCAAATTTAAACAAACAAATTAAAATAAAGACCTTGTGGGTTGCCTCCCACACAGCGCTTTGTTTAGCGTCGATAGCTCGACGGCTAAGGAGTGCAAGTACTCATGGTGGTTCTTTCGAGAATGGTTCCTCGATCGAACTCTGAATAGTCTTCGGTTTCCATGGCCACTTATCAAGCCATCTCTCATATCCCTCACCTTTTCGTTTCTTTCTTCTGTAGGGTGGTTTCTTGTTTTGAACGCGTGGTGGTGGTTCTGGATCTATTCTGCGTATCAGCTTTTCAAATTTGGGCTTTGTTATTTCATCCACCACCTCAAAAGTAAATCGTACCCTTTTAACAGTAATAATGACCCTAGTTTCACGGTCCTCGAATTTTCTTTTTCTATGAAGGGCCTTAGACAAAGGTGCATTGGTGTGTATATTTTTCAATACCTCCACATATGTTTTGGATTGGGAGTCTACCTTAACTTCTGCAAACCTTTGTGGGAAAGAAATAGGTGGGGTATAGGGAGGAGGAGCAACGATACGTGCTTCCTTCTCTACCTCTTCGACAACCTCCCTTTCGGTTGGTGTCGATGGATTTTTCTCAATATGTATGCTTTTCTCACCAAAAATTTCCTCAGACTCATGATTACTCTCTCTAGGATTTTCTATTCGTTCTTCATTAACGGTTGTTACAACATTCACATGTCCTTCTGGGAAGGGTGCTAGAGGTGTTTGTCTAAGCAGGGAGGTTTGAGTCTCCAAAGTCTCGATGTGAGTTGCGAGGGAATCGACAATAACGTTCAACTGCCTAAGGTCTTCATTAATTTGGAGATGTTGTCTTCTAAAATCTTCGTTTTGGAGAGTTTGTGTCTCCACAAAGCGCTCCATCATAAATTCTATCCTAGCGTGAGTAGACGTCTCATTGAATTCTTCTAGTAGTAGTTCGAGGTTGGATGTATCAAAATCTTGCGTTTCCTCAAAACATTGGGAGTCGTCATCATAGAGGGAATTTGGGTGAGAGTGCGTAGTATTGAAATCTTCTAATAATATTTCGAGGTCGGATTTAAGCGGAATTTGTGGTTCCTCGAAATATTGGGGGTGGTAGTTATAATATGGAGGGTGGTAATTATAAGGGAAATATGGGTTATACATAATGATTTAGATAAGAGTGCCTTAGTCTATACTATGCAACAACGGAATCACAATATTGACTGTTGGTCCCCGGCAACGGCGCCAAAAACTTGATGGGCTAGAGACGTGTCTACTTATGCGTCTAGCGGTATCTTACTGCAAGTGCACAGCCTATCGAAGTAATATAAAAGATTGTCGAACCCACAGAGACCAATGTCAATCTACCGTTATCTATTGTTACGGCGTAAAGCTAAGGCGAATGGTTGTCACGATTTTTGTTGGTTTCTAAGACTATTAAAGGCGGAATTAAATTTAAGTTTTAATAAAATAATATTAAGGCGGTCGGTATGTAATTATACTAACTCAGGTGGGTCAATCTAACCTAGGCTTATAAAGGTGTTCACTTAATCTATTCGGTAGAGATTACCAGTTTAAATACCCTCAACTCACACTCTCGTGGTCTTATATCAGATCTTATCCCCAAAGCCCTATGCCTGCTCTCGCTAGCCCATAAGTGTTTAGAGATAATTTTTGGAAACTAAATAATTCTAATTTATCTTAAAGCGCTCTCGCTGTATTTAATTTAAATGCCTAACTTTAGCTATCTGGTTAAAATCTCACACTCTCGTGGTCTTGACCCAACCTAATACTCTTTTCTTACTCTCGTAACGAAAAGGTCTATTTCAATTAAAAAGTATCAGCCAAAATATTAAGTGATTAATTATTTTAGCCTATGGTTATATTTCACCGGTTAAGTTTGTTATAACTACATACCGCCCTAAGGTTTTTAGCTACTCATCGATGTTGAACCAGACAGAGACAGGGAATTTAATAATAATGTACTCATGGCAGAAAAATAAATAGACATTATAAATAAATCAAATTGCAATATAATAAAAACCTGGTTAACAGATAATTGAGCAGACTCCTTCTTCCACAGACCGGAAAGCTCGGAGTAGGCGGAAATTAAAATTAAATGAGTGCTGAAGGTTGGAAACAAATAAAAGGATAACAATCCCCTAATGTTGGAAATTGTTATACGGTTGGTTTGGATACAAATAAAACGAGACAGAAAATAAAATAATGCTGGAATGGAAATACTGGTTCGTAAGAGTAGTCCTCCACAATGTCGGCAGGATTCTACTTTGGCCAATTGGCCAAATAAAATTGTAGAAAGAAATACAAAGCTCTGAACTAAAGGGAAAAATGGAAAAGAAATAAAAACAATAAAAATGGAAAAAATGGCTTTAATGGGAATTTTGGCAGCACTTCGATACGTCGAAGGCCTCCCCTAAAACTCTGAATCTAAGGCCTATTTATAGGAAATAATTCATTCTTCAACTTCCAGAGATCATGGGTGAATTATGGAGGGAGTGGGAGTAACTTCCAGTAGTGGGCAGTGAGTGGAGAAAATGTAGGAGAAAAAGGAGGAAAGTGCTCATGGCCACTTCTTTCTGTTATTTGATGCATAACGGTTGTGAGGAATCTGTGACAAGCGTGAGAAGCATGACGGTCGTGACATGGCCGTGACGATCGTGAAGGCTGTGACGGTCGTGACATGGCCGTGACGACCGTGACAGTCACAAATTCTGTTTTCTGCTATTTTCTGTATTTTTCTTCTCTTTTTCTTTCTTTAGTCCAAATTCTCCCCAATCTGCAAAACAAAGTAAATTAATCATATAATAGAACATAAATCAAGATAAATTAATAAAAGTCACAAATAAATGCATGCAAATCAAGCCAAATAAACGATATGATTTCGCGTTATCAGTGAGAAATACACAAGAAAGGGGGGGTTTGAATTGGGTATTTGCTCTATTAACACTTTTTCGCTCTTCTTCACTTGTTGCTTTCTATAGAGTTCTTTAAGATGCATTGCGGAAGCATATATAATAAAGCATAACATCAGTAAAGAACACATGATATATCCTGGTTCACTTGAGCAACTCTTAAGCTAATCCAGTCCACCCTCCCAAGGTGATTTCGCCTCACTAAAGCAAGGACTTAATCCACTATAATCAAACTGATTACAGTTGCACAAGCTAACTGCAGATGACTAACAAATAGGCAATGACACGTTTAGGGATCCCTTATGATATAACCTTCATTGACACCTAATAGAATCCGATCACAAAAGATCTCCTATTAGGATATCACAAATGACAACTGTCACTTGTCATCTCAAGTATTCTGATCTTCACAAGATCACTTGAGGAACCACTAATTCTAAGATGAATTTGTGTTGCCGGAGATTACATGATTCCTTCTTATTAAGCAGATTACTCCTAATTAAGTACAAGGCAAGTATTGAGCAACAACTCCTTGCTTCCTAATACAAAAACTAATCTAAGGATAAATCTTTATGAGATTATAAGAACATTAGTTTCCATATGCTTAAAAGCTTTTCTTATGTGATCACTAAGGCTTATTTTCATTAAGCTTTTCTTTATCTTTCTCTGTTCGCCACATGCTTGCTAGCCTGCTAGCGTTGCTTTTCTTTAGCAGCTTCAGCTGCGTAACTTACTCAACAACAACAACATTTGAAATAATCAAATGATCTTCTTTTATAGTGCAGCTTTGTGAGGGTAGAAATGTCATCTCTAATTCCAACGGATATATCCCAACGGATAGAATAAGCTCACGTGTTGGAACAGTGATCTTTGCTTGTAACTATAATATCTCAACATTGGAAACCACGCTTATGAATAGTACCAACGTCTTTGTCATAGTGAAATGTTTGCATGTGTTGTACTGTAGTCTTCTTGATTTGGTTCTTCTGATGATTCATCTGATTAGTAGTTCAGCAACTACTTTGGTATGAAAGCTTCAGCATCAGAGTTGTTTAAGCACATGTTTATCAGATTTAATAGCAGCAGCTTATCAGATGAGTAATACGCCTCTGTCTGGGTGAATCTTCTTCTGACACAATCTTCAACTTTTGAATCTAGTCTTCAGCATTCCAAGGTCTAAGTTTCCTCTGAAACAGTCTTGAGAATCTTCGTGACTGATTCTTCAGAAATCATGTCTTCAGAATCTTCAGAGTCTTGATCTTCAGAACACGTCTTCAGAGTCTTTCTTCACTTGGTCTTCAGAGCCTTCTGCCTTCAGAACTTCAAGTCATCAGAGTCTTCAGAGCTTGGTTCTTCAGAGGACTATATCTCAGATGCGTTGATAGCTTCCAGATCAGATACACTTATCATAGCAGAATCCACAAGAGCATTGCAACTGCAATATACAACATCTTTGGATCTTTCTGATTGTGATCAGATACAGAGCCATACTTTCTTCTTTAATATGCTTTGTTTGCTTTCAGATCAGATGCACTACTCAAAGCAGAATTCACAAGAGCATTGCAATTGCAATATCCAGCATCCTTGGATATTTCTGATCGTGATCAGATGCATAAGCAAACTAGCTTCTCCCATAAGCGTTTTATGATACGTCACACATAGTAACTCTCATATTGTATTAGCTGCACACGTTGATGTTGTTTGTTTGATCTTATATATTTAATTATCATGATCTGCACATTACAAACATTAGAACATAAAATGGTTCTTTCACAAATACTTAATTATTATCATCAAAACATAGAGATAATCCTGTAGAGACAAACCTTGCTCTTACAGTTGATTGAAGCGATCCGTCTAGCGAAGGCTAATCAAAAGGCCATAATTGAGTTTATTGAAAGGGACATTATTTACAGGTTTAGGATTCCTGAGACCATTACGACCGACCAAGGGTCAGTATTCGCTGGTCGAAAGATGCAGGAATTTGCGTCAGAAATGGGAATAAAATTGTTAACTTTGACTCCCTACTATGCTCAGGAAAACGGGCGGGTCGAGGTTACTAACAAACCCATTATCAGTCTGATCAAGAAGCAGATGTAAGAAGATGAAGTGAAGAAAGGGAAAAAGGAGTTAAGAGATACTATTTATAGGCTTTAGTGCATGTTGTTGCGGTGAGAATCGGATATCAAGCTATTGATTAACTTGAATCTTAATTCATTGAAATTCACCACCGAGCTTTGATTTATCAAAAGGAAAGGTTAAAGAAAGAAAAACCTTATGCACGATGTAACAACAACGCTAGAGTTTTAGGGATTGGGGTTGGTTATGCCTAGGGTAGTTATTCACATTCCAAACATTTGTAGTACTCTACAGGAACCTTTTGTGTATATGTATGCTAAGTTATCTAAGTTGTTGTTTGCTAGGGTCATGGGATCAAGGTTAAGGTAAAGTTTAAGGTAAATACCCAAGGGTAGTTATAAGTTTGCTTGCAAAGATATCGCATCTTATGCTATGTATCCTTACTAGGATGGAATCAGAGCAACCGTAGTTCACCTCACTAAGGTTGAGGAATACTTGACTATGGTCAAGACTCCAAGGGGGAACGAACATAAAAATGTTTGTATAGAGTTTAAAAAAACTCTCTAGATCTAAGTTTAACACTAAAGGGGATTGACTTTGACAAAATCCAAGAGGGGAGTAAGTAATCATGACAATGATCCTTACATAGAGTTAAAAAACTCTATCTTAAAGTTCTAATTGAAGGATACTCCTAACAAGGGGTAGGTCTTTAGAATTAAAGCAAAGTCTAATGGATATAGGTTATAAATTAACTAAGTTAAAGGACCTAACGACTTAACCAAGTCAAGGGGAGGGGTAATGAGCTATATATAACAGTGAAGTCAATAGAGAGACTTTCCTTTGGAATAAGGGATAACAAGGCAACTGGATGAGATCTAACAAGCTACATCACTTGGGGAAACTTAACAAAGCCTAAACACACATATGCATTCATTCAAACATGATGAAGATATAAAGTCATGGTAACAACCAAGAAAGATAAGGGTAAGCCTATGACAACATTAAGTAAAGATGATAACCAGACAACTTGATAAGAATTGACAAGTTCCATCACTGGGGAAACAAACTTGATAAAGATAAATATAAACAAGTAGGATCAATTAACAAATTGAACATAAAAAGCATGGTAACAACCAAGGTTTTATGATTTAACATTACAATGTTCAAAGATCATGAAGGTAACAACCAACAAGGGAGAGCATGAAACATGTGTAACAACAACATTTTCATCGATGGTATTCAAATAAAACTCATGCAAACAAGTTAAAACTTGAATCAAACATGGTATATGAATCAATTAAAGACAAATGTAGCACATTTAATCATATTCAAGACATATTGATGACAATCAATCATGGATAGGCAAGACAAGTAACAACAGTTCAAGCATGGATTCAAACTTCACAAAGGGAAAGATAAACAAGATTCATGGTAACTTTCGAGGCAAGAAACAACCCTAAACATGTTATGGTTCTAAAAATACACATAACCAAGTAAGATGGTGGTGAAGGATCATGTTCATGAGATTACAACATCAAGAAACATATCATGGTTCACAAAGAAGTTTCAAGGCATATTTTTCATATTCATGCTTTCACAAAGGCAAGTATAATCATGGTAAAGCAAAATATCCAAGTGTTTTCAAACATATAAAAATGTTAGACATTCAACAATGATTCATACAAGATCAATTTTACAAGAAAAATCAAGCATTATGTCAAGAAAGTTCATAAAAAACAAAGAAAACCCTAAAAAGGACCATGTCATTCAAGTGGACCAAAGTGTTTTAAAAATAACAATTTTTAAATTATTTCTTCATATTAAGGAGCATAGTGCAAAAAGATTGGCAACAAAATGATAAAAGTCAAAGAAGTTATGCACATTTGAAAACTAGGCACAAAACTAGGCAACTAAGGCAAGCAAAACCAAGGCAAGGCAGATTTTGCAAGAATGGTCATAACTCACTCAAAACTTAATCAAATTGGATGAAATACAAAAATTGTGTATTTTTTTCACAAGGAATCCAATGGTGGTGGTCGTTTTCTCAAATCATGCACCATGTAAAAAACTCGATAGCATCATTGAAAAAGACATGTTATGTGCAAGAGCAATGTGGCAGTCTAATATACATGTTTTAAGCAGAAAGTAATGATTCAAACACAACATATGAGACATATAGAGAGAGTGATTACAAGAATCATACATCAATATACAAGTTAATTCAACAGATGACATGTGTAGTGGCAAAAATAGCAAACTTGTGCAAGAGTAAAGCAACAGACAGAAATATACCAATTCAGCACCAACTAAATGATCAAACATATCACATATGACCTATAAATGATGTTTATAAACACCAATCATCTATGCCTAACTGGAATCAACAAGTTTCATATTGAAATGAAACTTAAATTAAGCTAAAAAACCAAACCAAAGGGACAGTCATGAATACCCAAGTTTATGAGCAAGAAATGGTTCAAACATGACCTATAAAGTGTATCTAGCATATTCATAATCAATGCACATCAATATTCAGCATGATCTTAAAAGTAGCAAGTTGGAACACTTACCTCTTGTAGCTTTTTCAACTCAATGCACCAAATAAGAAAATCATTTGATGGATGATGATCCAAGCAGCTCCAATATGTTCCAAATAAGGTGTTCAAATGATGAGAACTCCTCCAAGATCATTGTCTTGACAGAATACCTTATGCAAGAAAACACCAAAAGCTTCAAAGTGAAACTCTAAGAAATGGTGTTACAGAATTTTTATGATGCCATGAACAGTTCAAACAACTTATATAGAGAGTGCTTAAAGTGTTGGAATAATTGGAAAATGGCTGGTTTGGCTCTGGTCTATGAAGATGCAGAAAAGTCAAATTTTCAAGGTATGAGAGTTTACTTTTGGAATGTGAGGTTTTCTGGTGAATGTGAGGGTTTGGACAGCTTCAATGCATCATATGTGATGTGTTTGAGGTGTTGGTTCAAGTGTTTGGTGGCTGTATTGAGTTGTGGCAGAGTTTTTGCAACGCATATTTTTCTTCACAAGGAAGTAACTTCTACCACTTGCAAGAAGATGGTGATCAGAGAAATGAGAGAGATTCAACTTGGTTTCTAGTTAATTCTGGTGTAGTACGGATATTAGGAGTGTGTTTTATTTATAGGTAAGCTTGGAGAATGAGAGGTATGGGTAGATTGTTCCAACTCGCCAAGTTTGCCCTTTTTGGAGGCAAAATGAGCAAATCCAACTTGGGATTTCGTTTCTGAGCATGAGAAACCTTCCTATGCGTTTTAACATCACCAATAGCCTGCAAATAGTTGACATGAAGTGAAGGGAAGAGAGTAGCTGATGCAGTAGCTGAGGTGTAGCAGAAAATGCAAAAAGTTTCTCTCTCCTTGCCACTTGCATCCACTTGCTTGAATAAACAAATCAAATAATCCAATCTCTAGTTTTTTTCTCGTGGTAATCCATTGTAATCTCATTAATTAAGTCCCTAAACATCATAAAATGAGTTAAACAAGTGATTAGAAGAGGTTTGAGTGGTTCATGCATCAAAATGCAAGTGCTGAACTTGGTTTTGTGACATGGAAAATCCCTAACTTGCTCTCTTCGATTCTCCCTAACCACAAAGGTTGTGAAAATGCTCTTCTACTTTTTAAAAATCCCCAAATATGATCTACAATGTTCATGTTTGTCCAAAGCTCATATTCGAAAGGGAACTAGTTCAAAAATCTTCATAAAGTTGGCTGTAAAACTTGACTTACAAGTAAAAAAAATAAGAAAATTTTCCAAGTGTGGAAATCCTTCACAACTTGATGAGATCATAACTTAAAATCTATGCATTTTTGGACATCAACCCTCTAGGACACTTTTGTAGGATTTCTCAAGAGCTTTCCAACCAGCTTTGGACCACTCAATTTGGATGTGTGGTTTGAGAGTTATGACCATACCAAATAAGCTTGTAATTAGGGTTTTTCATAAACACTAATTTCTTGATTTACACGTTATCCATCAATTCTTGATTAAATCTTCACCAAAATAACTAGTTAGGCATAACATGATGTTGGAAAACTTGATTGCTTCAACTTTAGGGTCAAACCCTAAAAGTCAAAGGGTTGACTTTCCAGACAAACGAACCGAACAGTTGAAATCTTCAAGATCAATCCTTAATGTTCTGGGCTTTTTTGAACCTTTCAAACTTCTTGAAGGGACTTAAATAAGTCATAGAAAGATCATGGACCCTGGTTCAATCTTTGGAAACCCATTTAGACCAAATGTCAAACTACAATTGACTTTTTCAACTAGAAACCCTAATCAGGGTTTTGCACAGCACTGCTTCAATTCTCTTGGTAACAACCTCAAATAGCACTTGTTCTTGGTAAGATATGAACCTCTTGATGATGTGAAGACTTGATATGTATAAGATCAATCCAAAACATTGACTGATCAGTTCACAGGATTCTTGATTTTAACAGTGTGAAACCCTAATTCATCTGCATCTTGACAAAGACTAACTTGAAAGAGGTTAGGGTTAGATAATATATGCTTGATGCACCTAGAATGATAATGGAATATAGGGGTCAAAATTTTGGGTATGAAACATGTGTTTAATCTTACACCTGGCAGCCGCATGAGAGTGATTGAAGAGATTTCGTGGGGTTTTGAAGTAACGCATTAATGAGGAGTGGGAACAGTTATTGAAAGCGTAAAAACCCACGTCTTCCTAGGAAGTAGGAATGATGAATGATGATTAGATTCAAAGCGAAACTCTTGAGAATGACAATACTCCGTAAAAATAGTAATGATGACGGTGACGTCATCAGATGTGAAACGACATCGAAAAATTACGATAAAAAATGCCACATCTCTCTTATTCGATGCAAATCGAAACACGACCTTTTGGGGGAAATTTGTTATACTGGATTTTTCAGCTAGACTATAAATAGAAAGTATTCATGAGAACAACCAAAGATATGCCATATGGAAAGACAAGTAAGTCCACATGACTCAAGATCAGAAATTATGTAAAGAGATACTGGTCGAAAGTGGCAAGGTAGGAAGACGTAGTAAAGAGCATGGGGACTTAATGAGATTAAGTACTATTTTATGTTGGCTAAGGTTGGAGTCTATCATTACAATGGAAGTAACTTCGACTTAGCCATCATACGTGGAGTTCATCACTATAATGGAAACAATATTGACTTGGATGCTACATGTAGGGTACATCACTACAATGAACAATCCATAGGAGCATGCTAGCTGACAGGGTCGACGTCGAAGGCCTCGACGAGGATAGATAGTTCTTGGTGCCAGCAAAGCAGTTGAGAAATTCAAATGAAAAAATAAAGTGGGAATTACGTCAACGTCAACGGGCACTTAGAAAACATGGGACACGTCGGAGAAAACCGTTACATGACTTAGGATGTGCACCAAGGGGATAGTTATCATACTTAGATAGCTATTTTAGAGTAGTATAAATAGACATTTAAGTTCATTTTGTAAGGGATCCTCAAATTTTACATGTTTTTGTAACATTCAAAGTACCTGCGCTATGAGAAACGAGTGAAGGAAGATGTATGTATGTGTTCCACCATTTTATACAATTTCAGCAATTTTACTTTGAATACCCTTTCTTTTACATTTTGATTTCCTTCACCTTTTCTGTGTCATTTATATTCCCTTCACGTTGATATTAACTTTTTCCGCACTTTATCCCTTTCGATTTCATAGTCTTTCTTTTTCTTTTCTTTATTCTACTTGCAATTCCATCTAAAATCACTCAGTTCTTTGACTGTTATTCTTGTTCACCAATAACTTCAACCAGCACCTTTGACAAGCCTTATGATTTTCATGAATAACACACACACAAACATGTCCGGGAGATTTTTGAGTTGTATCCCTTAAGTATTAATTGAAACTTGTATTTGTTTACCAAATTTCACAATAAACATATGGCCTCTCACCTCATGTGAGCAGGACCCCTAAAACCATCACAAAACACCACCATACATGGCCTCTTACCTCTGTGGTCAAGACCTAACCACCATTAATTTTTATACACCTACTGAGGCCTCTAAGAACCTTGTACTTTTTTACCAGTATAACAACAATTGACTCCTAATTCTTGGTAGTCCCTTGCAAGAGCGTATACAACTATGTCTTAGGTAGGCCATTTGCAACAACTTTGGACGTATTAGAGTTTCTAATTCACCTCAAGCTTAAGTACCACAATGTCCAAAATGATATGGTAACTATAAGGGCCGACTTATATGGGACGAAGACGATGTACAAGGCTTTGCAGCAAGTCCAAAAGGAGCACAAAGGAAAAGCTATGGAGATTAGTAGCCTCCCTGGTCAACAAATTGCAATACATTGTTGCCCAACATCCTACAAGTAAAGTAGATCATCTTGTTCAGAAGAGAACAAGTGGCTGATTTAGGAGGAGTTAAAGCCAACAACCACATTTCCCATGGCTAACAAGTAATGGTTATGCCACATGGTTATCATAATTCAGTTCCTTTGTAAAATCAATGATGTATTACCATATTGTATTATATTGTTCAATTAAAGAAATAATAAATTTCTAATAAAATATATCTTTTCCTTTTGATTATTAATGGTAACGATGAGTCTGGGATACTACCAAAAGAGACAAAAGTATCATCATAAAGATTTTAGGGAGCTCTCACAAACTGCACAAGCGTATGACTAAATAATTCAAATTCCATGATGCCAATAGACACACAAAGAATGTGAGCGATAAAGTGAAAAATACCGCTCACCCCCTCAATGTTTAATTGGGTTTTCACCTTGGGAAAGGAATGGGTATCAACCCTTGGTCGAGCACGGTGCCTATAGACGTACAATAAACTTCAAGCACTATCTCAAAGAAAATCTTTGTCCCATAAAAACCAGCTCGGAAGCAGAAGAAGTATTGTGAAAACAGGTAAAAATTTAGGTAAGTAACAAACTGAAATATACATTGTAAGGCATAAAGGAAAAATATTAATTACTTATCCAATTTAAAAATGTCGGTTAAAAGAACTTTGACCTAAAAAAAGAATAAGACTATTCCATCAAGGAGATCACCTTTCCATTTTCGATAGCATGATCGAGACGAACTTGCTCTCAGAAGATTGACTAGGTTGGATAAAAATGATCCACCAGCTTCAAGGCGCTTTCAAAGGCATCCTGATAATGTAGTAACTTTCTTATATTGAATTAACGGGTTCCTTAGAAAGAGCAAGATTGTCGAGACACATCTCACAGAGGTTGTCCTCATCCTTTTTCTAATTACCTTTAGAATTTTTTAGAGACTTTTCCAGCTCTTCTCTCTTTTTTTGGGAAGGATCCAAAGACTAGTTTTCTATGACTAGAGTGTCCTCTACCTTGGATAAAGATGTGTGAGCAGAAGCCAAAACCTCATTCTTCTGCGTTAACTCATGAGCAAGCAGTTTCACCTTCTTGACTAGAGTGTCAGGGTATTTAAAAAGTTCCACAACAACCTCCATGTCCATAAAAAAATTAGAAGCACCTATGATTTCCCCTAAATATTGATCTTGCTCAAACAATAATGACATCAATATATTCTTTAAGTTTTTCCCTCTCTTGCCAAAGATATTCAGATAAGAAGAATTCCCTCATCCAGCTGCCATGAGCACCAAAATAGATGAAGTTTGATGGGTATGATAAGCCAAGTCTTCCAATTCCCCCTGTAGGGATTCTTCAGAGAGACTGGATAAATAGGTGCAACATTCGTCAGAAATTATGGACTATAACTTCCTACTCGTCTTTAGACCAAGGCGGGCTAGCAGCACAGGAGGTGACTCCATTTGGAAAAAAAAACCAGTCCTTCTATAGAAATGATTTGAGAAAGTTTTTTAGGCGATCTCTTAACCCAAAGCTCTTCAATTTCAAGGACAGAAGCAATACTAGATGGTGTACCGACGGATGTACCTGAGGTAGAAGCTTCCCGAATAGACAGGGTACTCAAAATTTTGGCCATAAGAGAAACAACTCGAGCCTTCCTCCTTATCCTATCCATTGCTTCTTCACTCTTCATTACATATGCACAACCAACATAGGAAGACATCATTCGATATGTAATTCAAGCCGACAATCAAAGAAAAGCAATATTTTTATGTCTTACAAAAAATGATCTCCCTTTTTTTTGTAATTTTGCATCCACCGGCTAGTGGGTCTGAATTAGGAAATTTTAAAACCAAATCGTCCCAATATAAAACCAATAACTGAATAAACCGAACTGAAAAATGCAATATTTTGTGTTTAGTTCGGATGTGTTTGGGTCATTTATGAACAAAACCTTGCGATTCTGTTCAGTTTGTGATTTTTATTTTGCAAATCAAACCAACTCGCATCATGTTACAACCTAAATTTCACTTAACCCATATCCAACCCAAATCTAAACCCATTTTGCCTCCCTAGACTTACAATTATAGATAATTCTATCTTCCTCACACTTAGGATTTCAGTTTCAGGCTTCTCTGATCTCTCCTACTAGTATCGTGCATTCTTCAAATCTTCTTTGCAAGGTACGTCTAGCCCCTTCTTCTCTAATTTCTTATCTCTTATGTTCTTTCTTTTTTATCTTCTCATTTTTATGATATTGATGTCTCTTCCAATTTCTTTTTTATTGCACCTTTTCTTCTATAATATTGCTTCTCTTCTATTCTTTCTTTTTCATCTTCTCTAATCCCTAATCTCCTCTTCTTTATTGTGTTTAATATAATGTTTTTGATATGGTTTATCTATTGTTTTATATTTTTTATTCTACTTTTGTATAATATGATTTTTATATTAAATTGGAAATTGTTTGTCCAAATATGATAGGTTTTGTTGTTGTACTGTGGCTTCTATTTACCAAATAAGTGGATTTGGTTGATGTATTGACTACCAATATAGTATATTAATTAAATATTGATTCCGATAATATATTGATTCTAAATATAAAGTTATAATGATGTATTGATGCTAAATATCTTTTCAGTCAAATGTTAAATATGATGTATTGATGCTAAATATCAATTTAGTGAAATTCCAAATATGATGTATTGATTTTAAATATGATGTTTTTTAAAATCTTAGACATGACTATTGACAAGGGAGTATGTTATGTTTCTGTATAAGATGCTTCCATTTCCATGACAAAAAATCCAGTAAAATTGCTTAAAGACGATATATGAATTCCTTTTTGTTATAATAGTCCATTACCAATACCAATTTCCTAATGTGTTTTCTTTTATCTAATTTGCAGGTTGAAAATAGTCCATCAATGATGACTACAAAAAATCCACCCAAACTATTGATTTAGATAAGTAAGGTGTCAATGTTCAAAAGAAAAAGAAAAAGAAAGTTAGAGAAGCATCTACAAATGAAGATTCTTATGTTGATGATTCTAATGCAGAAGATTCAGGTAAACAAAAAAACCTTGTAGGCCTAAATTTTGAGTTTGAGAACATTTTATAAGAGATGATTTGGGTACTCGGGCTAAGTGTAATTGGTGTGCAAAATGTTATGTTGTTGATTCACACAAAAACGTAACTACTAATTTAAATCACCATTTGTTGCATCAATGCAAAAAAACTTCTCAAGAGTGTTCTTAATCCCACTCAAACCACTATTAGTCTTTAAAAAGGCGGTAACGCAACTAGTAATGCGCTTGTTGATGTCCATTTTAATGTTGAATTGTGTAGGCAAGGTTAAGGAAACATTAAACAAAATTTTTGAAAGCTATAATTTTTTATCAAGTAAAGGCCAAGTAGAAATATTATAATTTATTACATCTTGTGATCATATGGATGATCAATTTGAGAAGGACATGGGTCAAGATCCGAATTTAAATAAAGATGAAGTGGATTTGTATCTCATGGAGATTAGGGAGAAGAAAATTCCATATTTTGATATCTAGAATTGGTGGAAGGAAAATTTCGCCAAATACCCTACTCATGGTATAATGGCTAGAGATATCTTGGCTATGCCAATATCTATTTTTGCTTTGGAGTCTGCCTTTAAAAATCGGGGGTAGAATTCTTAGTTGTTATAGGAGATCTCTTGCACTAGACATTGTTGAAGCTTTAATGTGTGCACAAAATTGGTTAAGATCCTCCCCTTTGATAATGGATATTGAATAGCACTTGGAAGACTTAGAGAAGCTCGAACAAGGTATATATATGTTGTAAAATATATTGTTTTCATGATTCTATTTTATTCAATAGTTTGTTTTATCTAACGTTCATTAATATATTTGATACATTTTAAGAAATGACTTTGATCACACTACTAAATAAGAGACTTTTTGATATTAAATCTGATTAGTTGATCTGCTTGAAAATAAAATGGTGTGTTTTAAATCCTATTCATTCTTTTTAAATCTTTTCATATGTTTTTAAGTATTAACCTCTTCGATCATGTTTTGGACTGGCCCAATGGCTAGGCATGGCCCAATCCACTTTTGCACCTAAAACGGTCCAATAACCTAAGTTCTGCCAGTTGAGGGCAAAGAAAATTACTTTCTCTTCTAACGTAAGTCACGCACACACAGTTCATCCATCTAGGAACAGCCACGACGCTCTTGCCCGGAACCACGCATCTGCTCGAAGCAATGATTATTTCCGAGCATGTATATTCATCTCAACGGCTAATTTCTAGCAGTTACCTATTATTGGGGAGCGAACATCTCGCTCCAAAAATAGGAACCAATGGCCAAGCACTACTATAAAAACCCTCTCCCTTGAGAGGGTCAGGTATTCAGTATTCAATCCAATAATCACCTTAAGAAACACTTACTTTGTACTTGCCTTCTCATCTCTCGATTCTTACTTTCGCATCACAGTATCTTACATGTACACCTCATTCCTCCTTCATTACAACATCACAGACAAAGTCTCTGCCCCACTTCAGGTTCTGATCAACCGTCAAGATCAGATCATAATATGTAAGGAGCTCTAATGAAGGATACTTAGATATCATGAGTTTAATGGAACATTTTGGTGTTGTTGTGACTGAGTTTTCTAGTAGCAAGAGGTGTTTTCTTACTATCTTGGGAGGAAGTGTTTTGTTATTAAGGTCTAATATATAATTGAAGTATTTCTCTATTGTGTCGTATGATGGGATCCTAGTTTTAGTCTAGGTGATATTTATTTTCGACTACTATAATGTTGTAATGTAATGCATTGTATGGAACTTCAGTTTCTACTTTGTAATACACATTGTTATTTTGTTATTTGGTGCTAAAATTGTAATCTAACTTACATTCATTGACATTTTTATTTTTTATTTGGTAATGTATGAATGACTAAACACAAAATTATGTTATCCTTTATGTTGATCCATGATTAAAAATGCTATGAAGAAATGCCAACAATAGAAGAAAGAGGAGAAGAGCAAAGAAAACAATAAATTTTCTCTTTGGAGATGGATCGATCCAACATGAAAAATAAGTACCAATAAACAAGATCGTATGAGCTTCATTAAATGTTGGAATAAGGAAGCTTCAAATAAATATAATGAAGGAAACATGAAGAACTCTTTTACAAGTTAATGATGGTAGAAAAGGCCAAAATGGTGCTTCAACAACCCTTTATACTTTATTTACCTGCTAAGGATCATACGATCCACCGCCACCACCAACGGTTAGGATTTTCTCCAAAATTATTCGAGATGCTTAGGTGCTATAAGGAAGAGGAAACATTATCACTAACTATAGTAAGGACAGACATACTCGACCCTAGCGAAATGCTACCTATTACAAGAAAGGACTTTAATGCATCTATTCTTAAGGGCTTCACATCCTCTGATCAAGTGGTCGGGTAGAGGCACATATTATAAACTCTCGTCCAGTAAAGCAGAAACAAAGGCTTAGGGACAATTGTTACATACCGCCCACAAGGCCCGAAGGAAAAAATCCCAATAGAAAAATAAGAAGGATAAAATGCAAAACATGTTTATCTCGTTTTCCTCTATGAGCAAGAAATTCCATACCCAATAACTTTGTTAATCGTCCAGATCAACTTGACGGCTAATCGTGATCTGCGCTTTCAGTTGTCAATTATTTCTTCTATTTATAGGGGAAATCTCTCCATTTCCTAGGTATTCATATTCATTCTTATTCATACCTCACTTCTCATTCTGATTATAACTTGATCTTTGAAGCGTTAACCTTCAGGTCAACCACCACATCACAAGCTTTGCCTCCCCGTTTTTCGATCGCCTCGGGTTCCACAATGGAACATAATGAATAATTTTTTTATTAGAGTGAAAATATTATCAAATTCAAAAGTTTTATAAACATTTGTTATAGAAAAGGCACAACTTATGTTAATAAATTTATTGATTAATCACTAAATTTGTAGTTGAGCTCGCAATTGTTTGTCAATAATAATAAATGAAATATTTAAAGCTTAAAATATTGCCTATTTGTGGCATGATCATCTTTAAAACAAAAACGCTTAAATATTGTTACTGAATAAAAATCGAGAACAAGAATCTCAATATCATGTTTTTCAAAAAATATTTTACATGAGCAAAAGAAATTTATCGTAACCATTTTCTCGTAAGTTTTGAATAAAAGTGTTTGTTGTGTATTGAACCAAATACATGTCAATAACTTCATCTAGAATTATTTTTAAGTATTGACAAGAGATATATGTGACCACCATAATTTATTTCATCAAATGCAACATCAATATAAAACCAGAACCTTTCAAATAATTGTAATATTATCAACATCTCCATGTATAGAATAAACTCGTCTTTCTTTTCTTTTGTAATTTTTTGAAACAATAAAAATTTCTTCATACACATTAACTAGTCTAAAATTATGAGCCAAATGTGATCCTCAACTAGTATCTCAGTTTATTTTAAAATACAAATTTGATTTGTGCCTTTACTAGTAACAATAGTATTGATCTCTAATAAATATTAAATTTCATCTAACAGAACAACTTATAACTCATTGTGATACTTAGTACAAGAACAAAAAAACATTGACAACAAAAATTAGATTTTAAAAATATTTGTGGATCGGTTTGATTTCTTTTAATAAAGTAACTAAGGAAAGTTTCAATCAATGAACAAAACAATGAATATAATATGCATAAGGACAATTTTATAAATAATGCTTGTAAATATTTTTATTTCCCTCTCATATTTCTAGTACTAACATACCCTTGACCATAAATGCAAGGCAATAAGGTTATGTGGAGGAAATATAACACATTTTTTCCGTTAGAGTTAGAGTTAAAGTTAGAACCTATTTAACATGTACAAGGTCAAAATATTCTTCTTGTAAGACTAACTTTATCAACAAATTTAAAAGTAAATTGTTTATTTCTTTTATTCATTCCGAGCTTTACTTACCATTTTTTTTTAAATAATCACTATTTTTAAATAAAATATCAAATAAATTATCATTTTAAAATAATTATAAAAATACCCATGTCTCAAAACGAATTAAAACAAATGAGTCATTTGAATTGACTCATGCATTTGAAATAAAAGACTCTATTTGAAATGGCTTGTGCATGTACGTGGAGTTAAGGGAAATGGCGCATACATGTATGTATGAACTATGAAGTGCATGCGCCATTTCAAATGGTGTATTCTTTTTTATTTTTTTAATAAATATAATTATAAAAATAGAAAAAAATTTAAACTATTATTTATTAAAATTAAAAGTTACAACAATTGATTTGAAAATCAATGACCCGCCCGATCGAAACGTCTCTTTGTTCTACATTTCGGCACATTAGCCCTCCTTCGAGGTCTACCACGATTTTGTTGAGGTGTTTGTGGTCTTTGCGTGTTGGCATGAGAAAAAGGTAGTTTGTGCGAGGGTCCCAACGTATTTGACATATTTTCAATCATTTGTCCCCAATAGTCGATGGGTTGCTGCCAACGGCGCTGCCGTAACTTAGTTTGGTGCCCATGCTTTCAAAGTTGGTCGTAATGGTTAGGTTAGGCGAGGACGGTTATGGTTGGCCGAATTGACATATTGAATCGTTTTGGAAACGAAGCAATGGTTCTTGTGGCATAAGAAAGTCAAATAGTGGTTAGGTGGTTTGGTGGTGGGATGTTTGGGTTTTCATTGGTGGGGGGCTATGGTGGGATGGGATGGAGTTGAATGAGTTATCGAGGCTATAGACAGATGGGGTGTCGGTGTGTGGTTGTTGGTGGATGGGTCAGACTCTTGTTGTTGTGTTTGGCTGTGTGGCATGAATGAGTTGCGGGTCTGGATGTTTGGTGGTTGGGTGTACATTGTATGTTGACGTTGTGAGGTTGGTAGTTGGGATTGGGTGGGTAGACAATGTTTTTGGGTTTGGTAATGATGTAGGGTTAGTTGTTGGACGGGTGTTTGTTGTTGGCCGTATGACGATGAAGCTCGTTTTCCTTCTTTAAACCTATTATACAAATTGATAGAAACTTGGTTATACGAGAAATATAAAGGAACTCTACTCATAGAAATCGCACAAGATGGCAACAACAATATTTTTCCAATCGCCTTCGCTCTAGTTGAAGAGGAGACTGCTGGTGGATGGAGCTTTTTCTTAAAAAATATTCGATTACACATTGCTCATCAGCCTAACTTATGTTTGATTTCTGACAGATATACATCAATCGTGAGTGCATATAAAAATCTTGATAACGGCTGGCACGATCCTCCTTCAACACATGTCTATTGCATTAGACACGTCGCTCAAAATTTCATGTGGAAGATCAAAGACGAGACGCTGCGGAAGAGAGTTGTGAACGTAGGGTATGCATTAACAGAACCTTCCTTCAAACACTATCGCGAAGACATCAGATTGACAAATGCAGATGCAGTAAGGTGGATCGACAATATTCCATTGGAGAAGTGGACCAGGGCATACGAAAATAGACAATAATATAGCCATATGACAACAAATCTCATGGAATCAATGAACTTTATCTTCAAAGGCGTCTGAAACCTACTGGTAACCGTTTTGGTGAGGGCAACCTATTTTAGGCTCTAGTCACTTTTTGATGTCAGACATTCAAAATGGAGTTGTGTCTTACCATCTGGGCAGTTGTTCAGTGATAGTTCAATGAAGTTCATTAAGGAGGAAGCTACAAAAGCTAACAAACATGTGGTCATAGTGTTTGACCGCAGTAAAGGTTGGTTCAGTATTGCTGAGTCAATGGATCCAAATGAAGGGAGGCCATGGGGATCTTATCGAGTGGAACTAGATAGAAGTTGGTGCGGCTGCGGAAAGTTTAAAGCCTTTCGTATTCCTTGCTCCCATGTCATAGCAGCATGTTCAAAGGCTCGCCATGATGCTTCCAACTTATTGTCCGCGGTTTACCATGTATTAAACCTATGCAATATCTACAACGCTAGCTTTTCGGTGGTAGCAAAAGAGGACTATTGGCCCGTATATGAAAAGGATATAGTCTGGCACAATGAAATAATGTGAAGAAAGAAAAAGGGTCGCCCTAATAGCACGTGTATTCGTATCGAAATGGATACAACGAACAAAATTGTGAGATTATGTAGTTCATGTCGTCAGCTCGAACACAATCACAATTTTAAAGGTTTCAGATGCCTTTGAAGATAAAGTTCATTGATTCCGTGAGATTTGTTGTCATGCAGCTCTATTGTTGTCTATTTTCGTATGCCCTAGTCCACTTCTCCAATGGAATATTGTCGATCCATCTTACTGCATTTGCACTTGTCAATCTGATGTCTTCGTGATAGTGTTTGAAGGAAGCTTCTGTTAATGCATACCCTATGTTCACAACCTTCTTCCGCAACGTCTTGTCTTTGATCTTTCACATGAAATTTTGAGCGACGTGTCTAATGCAATAAACATGCGTTGAAGGAGGATCCTGCCAGCCGTTATCGAAAATTTTATGTGCACTCTCGATTGATGCATGTCTTTCCGAAATCAAACATAAGTTAGGCTGATGAGTGTGTAATCGAATATTTTTTAAGAAAAAACTCCATCCACCAGCAGTCTCCTCTTCAACTAGAGCGAAGACAATTGAAAAAAATGATATTGTTGTCATCTTGTGCGACTTCCATGAATAGTGTTCCTTTATATTTTCCGTATAATCAAATATATATATATATATATATATATATATATATATATATATATATATATATATATATATATATATATATATATATATATATATATATATATATATATATATATATATATATATATATATATATATATATATATATATATATATATATATATATATATATATATATATATATATATATATATATATATATATATATATATATATATATATATATATATATATATATATATATATATATATATATATATATATATATATATATATATATATATATATATATATATATATATATATATATATATATATATACTTTATTATTAAGGTGAAAAATATTTGCAATCATATAGATCATTTCAACTTAACTTTTTGTAACTTTATTTGCTATTTAGACACATTTTCTATTATGGATTACCCCACCTCACTAGAGAATTTGATGAACTTAGGGATTTTGATCCCTCAAGGAGTTTTGGTTTGCAAGACTGCTTTGCGAAATGCATAAGCAAATTATGGTCTTTTCATGATATGTGGTGATTGTGTTCTTTATTATCGGGTTAAATATGTCTGCAATCTGATGGATGATCATGTTCATCATCTCCTAATTTTTATTTTCCATATGTTGCTTGAATGATTGCAATATGGTGTTGGTCACTGGAAAATGTGTTTGATTCTCAGTGTATCCTCGAAAGAAACCATCATTATTTGTCTTTATTTGAGTATCATATTTCATATACTACCTCGAAGTTCATGTCTCGATAGAGCGGATGTTTGAATCTTATAGGCTAATAACTTACAAGAAATTAAACTTTTATTTTGAAGGCTAATCTTTATATTTATAATAAATGACCTAGTCTGCATTCCTAACTTTGGCTTAGACAAAAACTAAAACTGTTAATATTGCACTCCAACCATGTTTTGCTTCTAAGTATTGCTTCTAAGTTATCAATTGTGTTTGGAACATCGAGAAAGACTAGATGAATAATGTGACTAATGTTTCAGAATTATAATAGCGTAAGACGCCGCATCTCTTTTCAAAAATCTTAATGCATTTCATATATAAATCATCTCTCTTATAAATTTAATATTTAACTCACTTATAAACGACGTGAAATTTTATCCCTCAAACTTACACTCAAAAAACTCTTTATTTTTTAAGCACATCTTCCTTTTGCTTCTACTTCAAAATTTACTTATTCTATTTTAGTAATCTTAACATTCTTTTTGAAATAACCTTTTAAATATTCAAATTTCATATATATCATTATTATAAACACAATTAACGTGAAAGACGGGTGTACTCGTTTAACTTCGTTCCGTAAAAAATTTTAAAAAATAAGACTGAACAAATTTAATTGAAAGTGCGGATTTAAAACATTGATCCACCTCAAAATTTAAGTCTAAAACTACAATATTTTAACTAATCCTCATACTCGCAAAAATTGAGACCGCATGAAACAGACATATTATAGGTTGCAGAGCTAAAATCATGATTTGCCTAAAAAAAATACAGATATAAAAGAGACGTGTATGAGGTTAATAAGATTTGCACAGTAGCTACAAAGTAATAGGTATCTGTATATTGCAAGAACCTGAATCTGACCTAACCAAAGAAACAGTAATCGGATTCGGACGATCACATGGGTTTCACAACAAGAGTGGTTTCATGATGGCCAGTCCTTTAGAAAAAAGATAGGAACTTTTGGTTTTGGCAGTTCCCGGGGCCTAGCAATTGATGTATGAAAAGAATCCAACATGAATGTCTAATAAAGGAAAAATTGATGGAAAATAAATATGACAATAACTGATCAAAGTTTGTCTGACAGCTAGCTTATTACCCTTTAGTGGTAGGTAGCTTTCTTTTGCTTCTCTTTTTCTAATTTCTGAGTGCTCTATAAAGACAAAGAAAACTACTTTAAAAAGTTGAGTGGACAATTTTTTAAATGAAAATGACAGGTTTCTATCAAAATTTATTATAATGTATTGAGTTGAGTTTGATTACATCACCAATTCACCATCATAGTTTTCTTTTAAAAATTATTGTTATTATATTTACGATTCGGATTTAAATTTCTTATATTAAATTAAAAGATATTTTTATTGTCTTATCTAAACACTCTTTTGGTAGAGTAAAAATAGAATATTTATAGACACTTAACTTTTTTTTTATCAATTTTTCTTCCTTGAAAAATTAACATACATTTTGCCGAGTTTTTTTTTTTACAAAACAGTTTAAAAAAACAAATTGATTTGTATCTTTTATATGTAACAGTGATAATTTCTGGAAAATTTATCATCTTGATGAAGAAGATGTACCTGAATAACAGAAAACACAGTTATAAATTAAAAGAAATTTTCAACTAATTCTTATTGAATTGAAATGAATGAACTAAATTGTATAAAACTTCTTATATACTTGTTACATAAGTTGATAAAAGATAATGAATCAGTAAAACTAGAGGACAATATAGCTCAAACTATTTAAACAAGTGTCGTTCTATCAGTGGATAATTACAATATGTTAATAGTCTCCCTCAAGTTAGACTATGTATACTACAAAGACCCAACTTGTCCAAAATAGAATTTAGAGCAGGAGAGTGTAAAGGCTTGGTGAACATGTCAACAAGTTATGCAGTAGTGGACACAGGTAACAAGTGAATAAGTTTGGAATGAAGCTTTTCATAAACCACATGATAGTCAAGTTTGACGTGTTTACTTCTCTCATGGAAAATGGGATAATGTGTCAGGTATATAGTTGATTTACTGCCGCAATAGACAGAAGCAGGTTGAGAAAAAGAAGCAAGAAAATCTTGAAAAAGGTATTGTAACCTTTGAAGTTCACACGTGGGAGAAGTTGAGGCTCGATATTTGACTTCAGTAGAAGATCTAGAAACTGTATTTTGTTTCTTTGATTTCCAACACAAGAGTGATGAGCCTAGAAGAACATAGTATCCAGTTACAGATTTTCTTGTATCAGGGCATCGAGCCCAATCAGAATCAGCAAATCAAGATAGTTTCAAAGAACTGGAGGCAGAAAACATGATCCCCTTTGCAGGTACAAACTTCAAATACTTAAGGATGTGTGTAGCAGCTTGATAATGAGGCAAAAGGGGTTTTGAGACATGTTGACTTTGTTGTTGAACGGCAAATGAGATATCTGGCCTGGAATTAGTCAAGTAAATCAACCTACCGATCAATCTGCAATAAGAGGAGGGATCTCCAGAGGTGGACTGTGAGGGCAAACTGTCACACAACATATGTTCTCAAGTTTCGATGATGACAAAGTACAACCTCGGACCAATCGGAGCTGTCAGTTCTACCCATAAGACAAATGCAATACTTAACATATCATATCCTTCATATATCTCTTTAACTCGTCATATTATCATTGGCAATACATGTGATTGATGTTTAGTCGTGACAAAACGCACGAAACAACAAATATATCATTTTTGCAGATTTTGGAGCTATGAGTCGACCACCAGTCAACGCATAAAATAGTTCACTTTTCCACGGATCAGCGCATGGCAACCTTGAGTCGACCATCAGTCGGCACATGAAATCTTTGCATTTCCCACGGGTCAGCGCACGCCGACCTATGGTCGACGCATACTGTTGGGTTTTTCATATTACCAAAAACTGCAGGCTATGCATCGACGCATAGACCTGCTATGGTCGACCGTTCGCGCGTTGGTATAGTTAATGAAGTATTTCCACTGTGTTTGAAATTCTGTTGTGTTGGTTGATTGGCTTATTACTATAAATAGAAGGTTGTTCATTTTAACACACTAACAATTGAATCTTGAGTAAATTGTGAAAACAAGAAAAGTGAAATAGGTGCCTACATTTCTCTTCATCTTCATCCTCAAACAACACACAATACTACAATTACACACAACCATTCTTGCAGTGCTTTGTGTCTCGTTCAAGGTGATAAGGTTCGAATCCGTTGATTGGAGATCCGGTTCGGGTGGAGAATTGTGGCAGGTTTTTCTTGAATAAAACCTTGAAGGTTTTGCCCTCCAAGATTCTACGAATTTGGGGGTCTTTGGTACGGATCGTCTCTACCAACATTCAGCGGTGCGAAGGTGATTGAGAAATGGAAGATTTCATCAATCTAGTAGCTGGGGCTGTGAAGTGTTGAAGGGAGTTCCGGGTTCGATTCGTTGGTGTCTAAGATCAGTCGGGCCGAGGGTTTGAAGAACTGAAAGTTATTCAACAAAGGGGCTGGAATCAGAGGTCAATTCACAATAATTGAATGTCTTGATTCAACTCGAATCAAGGAGCAAGATGTGATAGCATTATCAACATCGATAGGGAGTGTTTGTATTATTGCTTATCATCTCTTGTATAAACTACTACAACTCTACAGGTGATATCTATTATAATTCATCTCAATTCTATTTTTAGAATTGAGGGGAGACGTACCCCGAAGCGAGGACGGCGGGGGAACTGCCTCAACAAATCTTTGTCTCCTATATTTTTCAGCATTTTCATTTTCAGCTTTAAAATTAAGTAATTTTAGTATAAGCAATTATATTAATTTTGAACATTGAATTGAGTAAGTAACTGGTACTGTTTACACTTTAGTACAATAAACATTGTACAAGGATTTTCGAATTACTTACTTAAGTCAAAGTTCACTTGGAGTGTTTTGCACACCAAGTGTTCGATAAATTGCCTAAACCAAAGCTTACTTAGTTTACTTGTTGTGTTTTGTGGGATGTGTTAAGCATTGGAACTAGCACTACTAATTAGTGGTGAAATCAATTGATTAGTGTGACTAGTGTGTTGAATCTAATAGTTCATTATCTTAATCCATAGGCTAGACGCATATCCGGTCTTCTAATAACGGTTTGAGGCTAGACGCATATTCGGTCTTCTAATAACGGTTCGTTATAGACGTGATTTTTCCTCGGCCGCTTCCGCATTTTTTTAAAACAAATTTTTTTAACCAATTTGAATTGGTAAGCGCTAACTCAATTTTTAAATAGGGATATATTCAACCCCCCCTTCTAGATCCGCGCCATCGTCTAATAAGTGGTATCAGGAGCACCGGTTCACTCTGTGCTTCAAGTATAACTTTTATAGAAAATGGCTAACGAACCTAAAGGGGCCTATAATAGAGCTCCCATTTTTAATAGGGAAAATGACAGTTATTGGAAGGACTGTATGCGGGTGCACATAAATTCCATAGATAGAAAAGTATGAAATGTTATTCTCAATGGTCCAATAGAAATCACTATGACCAAATTAGTGAATAATGAAACGGTGCCTAAGCCCGAAGCACAATGGACCGAGGATCATGAAAAGAAATACAACTATGATTGGAAAGCCAAGAATATTCTAATATCTTCATTAGGTGTTGACGAATATTATCGGGTTTCCCATTGCTTAACGGCGAAAGCCATGTGGGACTCTTTACAAATCGCCCATGAGGGGACTAACGACGTTAAGCTTGCTAGAATCAACACACTAACACAAGAGTTTGACCTTTTCTACATGGAGCAAGGGGAAACCATTGCGGACATGCAGAAAAGGTTTACTCATCTGATCAATAGGTTACATTCACTTGGTAGGCCGGTGGCCAATGACGTTGCTACTAATAAAATTTTAAGATGTCTTAACAGGGAATGGCAGCCCAAGGTGACCGCCATCAAAGAAGCAAATGATCTTACTATTTTGGACCTAACAACGTTATTCGGAAAGCTACAAGAGCACGAACAAGTGCTCCTAAGCCTCGACCAACATGAAAAGAAAGAAAAGAAGGACAAAACAAAGACTGTTGAGAAGAAATCTATTGCTCTCAAGACTTCCTCCTCGAAGTCTCAATCTAAGGAGCACAGTGGTTATTCATCAAGTGACGATGAAGAAGATGACAAGAGTGAGGATATGGGTCTGTCCGTAAAGCGCTACAATCGGTATGTGAGAAAGAACGACATTCAACACTCAGAAAAGAACCTTGTCAACTTCAGAAAGCAATAAAAAAACTCTCGAAATAATGACACCAAAGGAAGTAAAACTAGAGGATCGTGCTACAAATGCGGAAAGCCTGGTCACTACAAGGCAGATTGTCCTTTAAACAAAAAGGGCAAAGAAAAGGAATCTATTAAATCACATAAGAAGTCATCAAAGCCTAAAAGAGCATATATAGCTTGGGAAAGCGATAGCGACTCCTCCTCTGATGATGAAAGCTCAAGTGATGAAGAAGAATCCGTGAACCTATGCCTTTCCGCACATCAAAAGAATAAGAAAAAGCAGGTACGTCACTCTAAATATAAAAACTCCTCAAAAATGTCACATTTCGAATTACAAGCCGCATTTAATACTTTATATGATGAAGCAAAAGAAGCCTTTAAGAGACTTGCCTCTAATAAAAGAATTTGTACTTACCTAGAGCACAAAATTAAAGAGTCCGAAAGGAAACTTGAGGAACTTAAGGCTTCCATAGTGGAAAGTAATAAATCGGACTGTGAGGACCATAGCAAATTCCTCGACTTTGGATGCGATACTTGTTATATTTGGCAAGGTGAAGTTAGAAACCTAAAGGCCAAACTTAACAAGGCTCTTGAGCCCAAAATTACATTTGCTATTGATAAAGTTGATTTTAGAAAAAGTATGGTGAACCCATATCAAAAATATACATATGTAATTAGGGATCAAGAGAGCAAAGGCAATTCTAAAGTTGACTTTTCATGCTTATACTGTTGCAAAAAAGGCCATTCCATTGCTAAATGCCGATTTAGGAGATTTTTGGTTCCTAAAGGCATCTATCAATGGTTGCCCAAATGCAACCACTTTGTCACTAACAAATTAAGACCCAATATGCCATTGGGTACCTCCTTTTGTTGATTATTCTTTCATAGGTACAATGTGTCGAGACCACCGAGAGAAGATGGGTTCTCGACAGTGGATGTTCAAGACACATGTCTGGAGACATATCCCTATTCATAGACTTCGTGGCAAAGAAGAAAGGGTATGTAACCTATGGTGATAACAATCGTGGAGCAATACTTGGTAAAGGTAGTGTAGGTAACCCCTCTTCCACTACTATTTCCGATGTGTTGCTTGTCGAGGGTCTCAAACATAATCTGCTTAGCATTAGCCAATTATGCGACTAAGGATACAATGTATCATTTTCAAAAGAGTGTTGCAAAATTGTGCATAATAATGACAAGAAGAATATGTTTAATGGCCTAAGAGTGAACAACGTCTATATGCTAGACTTGAATGAGGTATCGTTAACAAGTGACAAATGTCTCATGACAATGAGTGAAGACTCATGGTTATGGCATAGGCGTTTAGCACATGTTAACTTTGACTTGCTAAATAAAGTAGTTTCAAAAGATCTAGTCTTAGGCCTCCCCAAAATAAAATTTACCAAGGATCACCTTTGTGATGCTTGCCAAATGGGAAAGCAAACGAGGATCTCTTTTAAATCCAAAAATATTGTCTCAACTACGAGACCTCTCGAGCTTCTCCATATGGATTTATTTGGGCCATCTAGAATTAAAAGTCTAGGTGGAAACTATTATGGGTTTGTAATAGTGGATGACTTCTCTAGATTTTGTTGGACTATCTTTTTGGCTAGCAAAAGCAATACATTCGCCGCCTTTGAAAATTTTGGCAAACTTTCCCAAAATAAATTTATCACAAACATTGTGTCAATTAGAAGCGACCATGGAGGTGAATTTGAAAACCATTTATTTGAAGAATATTGTGGTAACTACAGTATTGATCATAACTTCTCCGCTCCACGGACTCCTTAATAAAATGGGGTGGTGGAGCGCAAAAATCGCATTTTAGAAGAGTTGGGAAGGACAATGATCAATGAAAGTGGACTATCGAAATATTTTTGGGCCGACTCCATAAGTATGGCTTGTTATGTTTTGAATAGGGTGCTCATCCGCCCCATTCTAAACAAAACACCTTACGAGCTTTTAAAAGGGTGCAAGCCAAACGTGTCTCACCTACATGTTTTCGGTTGCAAATGTTTTGTCTTAAATAATGGAAAGGAAAATTTGGGTAAATTTGACTCTAAGGATGACGAAGATATTTTCCTTGGATACTCTCAGTCGAGTAAGGCCTATAGGATCTACAATAAAAGATTACTTATTGTCGAAGAATCGGTACATGTAACATTTGATGAATCTTATCCGAGAAATGTCGGAAAAGGTAGTGTGTTTCATGGCGCAGGGACATCTACAAAAGACATACTCAAAGATGCCGAGCCAGGAATTGATCAACCTGACCAAGCTAAAATTGAGAAGGAAAAAGATGTCCACCATGAAGAAACCGAGGAAGCTCATCCGCCCCCAAAAGATGATCTCCCTCAAGCTTGGAAGTCTTCAAAAGACCATCCAATTGAAAACATTCTCGGAGACATATCCAAGGGTGTTACAACCCAATCTAAGATAAGTAATTTTTGTTATCACTTCGCTTTCGTTTCACAAATGGAACCTAAAAACCCTAAAGAAGCCTTACTCGATGAAAACTATTTTTTGTCAATGCAAGATGAACTTAATCAGTTCACGAGAAATGAGGTATATGACCTTGTCCCTCCTCCACGAGGACATCGAGTAATCGGCACCCGATGGGTGTTTAGGAATAAGTTGGACGAAAACGGAGTAATAACTCGTAACAAGGCGTGTTTAGTCGCGCAAGGGTATAACCAAGAGGAAGGCATCGACTATGAGGAAACTTATGCGTCGGTTGTCCGACTCGAGGCTATACGCCTTTTGCTTTCCTTCGCTTGTGTGAAGAATTTTAAGTTATTTCAAATGGACGTTAAAAGTGTGTTCCTTAACGGATACATAAATGAAGAAGTCTATGTTGCACAACCTCCTGGTTTTGAGTCTCATGAGTATCCTGATCATGTCTACAAACTAAAAAGGGCTTTATATGGACTCAAACAAGCTCCTTGAGCTTGGTATGAGCGACTAAGTAAATTTTTACTTGATCAAGGTTACTTAAGAGGAAAGGTTGACACTACTCTCTTCATTAAACGTCAAGGAAAGCACTTGATATTAGTATAAATTTATGTTGACGATATTATATTTGGATCTACTAACATGAATCTCGTGAGAGAGTTTTCTGACCTTATGCAGGGTGAATTCGAGATGAGTATGATGGGTGAACTCACATACTTTCTCGGATTGCAAATTAAACAATTTAAAGAAGGAACATTCGTGAGTCAAACAAAATACTGTTTGGAACTTCTCAAGAGATTTGACATGGAAAACTCCAAGGCCATTGACACTCTTATGCCAACATGTGCAAACTTGAATAAAGATGAAAGCGGTAAGGACATAGAGGTAAAAAGGTATAGAGGTATGATTGGTTCTCTTCTCTATCTTACTGCTTCTCGACTCGACATTATGTTTAGTGTGTGCATGTGCGCAAGATACCAATCATGTCCCAAAGAATCTCATCTAAAAGCTGTCAAACGTATACTTCGATACCTATCTGATACTCCGAAGTATGGACTATGGTATTCCAAAGGTAATGATTGCTCATTGGTAGGTTTCTCCGATTCCGATTTTTCCGGTTGCAAATCGGATAGAAAAAGCACTAGTGGTACTTGTCATTTATTTTCAAACTCCTTGGTCAGTTGGCACAGCAAGAAACAAGTTTCAGTTGCTTTGTCAACCGCCAAAGTGGAATATGTTGCCGCCGGTAGTTGTTGCGCTCAAGTCCTATGGCTTAAGCAGCAATTATTGGATTTTAACCTAAAACTAGATCGTATTCCCATTTTCTGTGACAATACAAGTGCTATTAATCTCACCAAAAATCTTGTGTTACATTCTCGCACCAAACATATCGAAATTCGACACCATTTTCTTAGGGATCATGTAGAGAAAGGTGATGTTGTTTTTGAACACGTTGACACCAAAAATCAACTAGCGGACATTTTCACAAAGCCGCTAGCCACTGAACCCTTCTTTCATATCCGTCGAGAACTTGGCATTCTCGACATTTCGAATCGGGTGTAATAATTGCTTGTTTTGTCTTACTTCATTTACAATTATATTCTTGTACTTCTAACAAGTTAGGTTTTGTTGCAAGCACAAGTGTATTGTTATCAAGCCTTTCCGGTATAGAGGTGATGTTGTTCCATTTTTTTTCTCTCTCAAAATACTCATGATTCAATAATTGTATCTTTTGACCAATATTGTATATATATGACATTTGCTACGTGTGTTATTTGTTTGGATGCAAATTGTTTTGTGGCATTGTAGGTAGGCATCAAATGTGGCACTGTATGTGACATTAATTGAAAATCTGCATTTTTGCTTACCTTGAGTCGACCACAATAGGGCAGAGGTCGACGCACGCTGTATACTTTTGTATTTTTCAAAAATCAAACAGTATGCGTCGACGCATGCAGAGGTATGGTCGACACTTCGCGCAAAAATTTAGTTTTTCCTTTAGAAATCGTTCCATCTTCCTGCATTATACATTCTTTCTCTCATTAATTGTGCATTTACTCACAATTCTAGTAAATTGCATCTACTCATTCCTAATGTCCCTTGTCTCTTCCACTTCCCCAAAACCCTAATCTCCATCTATAAAAGGGTAATCATCATCTCTTCCAAATTACTTTAACAATCTTCTTCAAATCCTTGCTTCCTATCTCTACCAAATCTCCAAATCATCATCCATGACTTCATTAATCCGCAGAAATACCGGCAAAAGCTCAAGGGCTTCATCATCTACTTCCCTACCCATTACTGTTGTGTCTTTGCTTCCACCACCTTTTGTTGACAACTTCAACAAAGATATTGGCAAGAGATCTGTTGTTCAGCAACATGCATTCTACAAAGCAACGGCGGAACGCATGCATCTCACTCAAGTCATGGCTCTGCTGGAGTTTCAAGGCTTCGTAAACTTTCTGGAATGCAACACCAAATACAGTGAAGACTTGGTATGTGTGTGTTCTACACTTGCCTGCATGACAAGTTTCAAGGTCAGGATTTTCACACCACGATCGGCACAACACAGGTAAACTTGAATTCTGATGTATGGAGTAAATAGTTTGATTTAACAGTGGCTGCTGATGAAAATCCTCCTCATGAGGTAACTGATTCTTGCACCGTACCTGGTTATGAATTTAAGAGTGCCTTAAATGATATGCTGAAACGGCCTTATCCAGAGCATATTGTAAACAGTGATGCTTTTCCCAGATCTGTTACGGCTGGTAAACTACAAACAGGGGAGCGCATTCTTCAATGGATTGTCGCTCGCATCCTGTGGCTGATGACGGGAAATCGTATCGTTTATCTGGTTTGATTTACATGCATTTATTTGTGACTATTGTTAATTTATCTTGATTTATGTTCTAGTTTACGGTTAATTTACTTCGTTGTGCAGATTGTGGAGAATTTGGATTAAAGAAAGAAAAGAAGAAGAAATGGAAGGAAAAGAGAGAAGAAAAACATAAAATAACAGAGAAATGGATTTTGTACGTGTGACGCTCGTCACAGCTTCCTCACGGTTGTCACATCCGTCACGGTCATCACGGATCCTCACGGTCGTCACGTGCAACACGGTCGTCACAAGAGTGTCACGACCCCAAGTTCAGTAACGTGCAAAAACAGAAGTGACCACGAGCACGTCCAACTTAATTTCTTCCTACGACTTCCTCCTTTTCTCCTACACTTTCTCCACCAACTGCCCACTACTGGAAGTTACTCCCATTTTCCCCATAACTCTTGCATGATCTCTGGAAGTTGAGAAAGGAAATATCTCCTATAAATAAGCCTGAGATTCACAGCATTAGGGGGGGAGACTTCGACGTATCGAAGTGCTCCAAAATTCCTATTGAAGCTATTTTTATTGTTTCTTTTATTTCCTTTCCTTTTTATTTTCATTTGTACCGCCGTATTTCTTCCTATACCTTTTACTTCTCGCCAAAGTAGAATCCTGCCGACATTGTGGAGGACTACTCTTCAATTTCAGTACTACTTTCCAGGTTCTTATTAATTTAATTATTACTTTATTTTCTGTCATAATGCATATTTTATTACTTTGTTGTTTATGTTTATTTCCGTTTGCATTAATTACCATGTCTAGCTAAATCGCATAAGTCGGTATGTAATAAATTAGTAGGACGATTCGATAGTAACCGATGCCATCCTTTTTACAAACAATTTTCTGGCTGTTAGTTTTTAATCTAATCTTTCTAAATAAACCTTCGTCGCGAAAGCGAGAAATTATTTACAGTATTTCGCCACGACTGTGGGAAACTCATTAAGGCACGAACCGGCATGCAAAAGCTGGGGTTCAAACCGGATAGTAAGAACTAGGCATTTATTTTAAACACAACGAAAGCGCTTTAAAAGAAATCAGAACTTACTTATTTTCAAAGAGTAATTTAAACCCCGAATGGGACTGCGAGAGCGTACATTCCGCCTTAGAATTATGACCCGAGTCAACAACCATCGTGAGGCAAAGGTCTTTAAACGAGTACTTTCTCCTGAAAATGTTTGCAAAGACTAAAAAGCATCGGTGACATGTCGAATCCCCGATAACTAAGGCGTTGCATACCGATACCCCTTATCAATATATTTCTAAAACTAGAAATATTTATTTCCTTTGCATTTACTTTCATTCGCATTTAACCTTCCAAATTTCATTAGTCTTAGCTTTACGCCGCGACAATAGATAACAGTAGATTGACATTGGTCTCTGTGGGTTCGACAAATCTTTTATATTACTTTGATATTTCCGTGCACTTGCGGATGCATCAACGGCCAAAGAAAGGAGGTATGTCTCGAGTTGAACAGGCTGAGGTGCATCTTATATACATTTTGAAAAATAGGATTAAAATCAACTGGCCCTATTACATCGCTAGTCGAATATTTGCTTTGAGAGATTCGGGCAGAGGAACTGCTCTTGCTTATGGGTCTTTTATTTCAGAGGTTCTCATCGCGGCTAACGTCGTGTATCCATCATTTCCATGTGTCTCCATCTCTTCCGACAAAGAATTCAGCACGAAAACTTTTGCCATGATGGGCTACTATTGGTGTGATGAGCGACGACGAACCTACAAGTTTGTTCGCAGGGCAAATATTCCTCGGGTTGTTGAAGAATCTGATGGAAGTTCTGAAAGGGAGGACGAAGAACAAGAGGAACAGGTAGAAGAAGACGAAAACAAAGCGGAACCGGTAGAAGAACCCGCATATGAGGCACATGACAACTATCACCAACCAGACCAACATGAGTTTATAATCAAGGATGGGGTGAGTGGCAGTACACAGGCTGGACCACTCTGGGAAAATATTATAACCCATATCATGGATATCCTCAAGCACATCAATCTCCTCAATCTTCACCATCTCCTCCGTAGTCAGACAACTCTGAACTTCTCAACATGTTGCAGTCCATGCAGTTGGAACAACAGAACTTTATGAGAAATCAAGATGAGCGGATGGAACAAATCTGAACTGAGCTACAAACACAAAATGAACGGTTCAATTCCTTTTCCACAAGGATGGATTTCCGTTTTGAAGCTCTCGCTGCATCAAACGGGAGCCAGGAAACGACCATATCTAACAGCATCAATCGTCTAAATATGTTTGTGGAAGCATTTGTCGACTACTCTGATCCTTACTGCAATCCGGATGTTTGGTTCAGGGGGAGGGGCCGGGGATATTAGATGCATGCTTGCTTATTCTCCTTGTCCATAATGTGTTACTTTTATGTTGTTTTGGTTTTTGGATTATTATGCCCATTTGAGTTTTTCAATATATTTTCTCTATCAATTGCTTTACTCTTTCATTATCAATATTATGTGTGAATATTGGTAAATCATTACTTATTACCTGCTGAGTGTTTTGTTTTTTGTTATTCTGTCAATCTTTACCTTCTCCGTCTCTTTTTGGTGTTATCAAAGGGGGAGAAAAGCCAAGTAAATCGATCACAACAGCTCTTCCACATTATTCTTCCATGAAAGTACAGGATTGCAAAAGAAAGGGGAGTTTATGCTACTATGTTAATAATATTGCAATGTTGTTCTCACTAGCTTCGCGCAGGGTGTCATCATCAAAAAGGGGGAGTATGTGAGGGCAAACTGTCACACAACATATGTTCTCAAGTTTCGATGATGACAAAGTACAACCTCAGACCAATCGGAGCTGTCAGTTCTACCCATAAGACAAATGCAATACTTAACATATCATATCCTTCCTATATCTCTTTAACTCGTCATATTATCATTGGCAATACATGTGATTGATGTTTAGTCGTGACAAAACGCACGAAACAAAAAATATATCATTTTTGCAGATTTTGGAGCTATGAGTCGACCACCAGTCAACGCATAAAATAGTTCACTTTTCCACGGATCAACGCATGGCAACCTTGAGTCGACCATCAGTCGGTGCATGAAGTCTTTGCATTTCCCACGGGTAAGCACACGCCGACCTATGGTCGACGCATACTGTTGGGTTTTTCATATTGCGAAAAATTGCAGGCTATGTGTCGACGCATAGACCTGCTATGGTCGACCGTTCGCGCGTTGGTACAGTTAATAAAGTATTTCCACTGTGTTTAAAATTCTGTTGTGTTGGTTGATTGGCTTATTACTATAAATAGAAGGTTGTTCATTTTAACACACTAACAATTGAATCTTGAGTAAATTGTGAAAACAAGAAAAGTGAAGTAGGTGCCTACATTTCTCTTCATCTTCATCCTCAAACAACACACAACACTACAATTACACACAACCATTCTTGCAGTGCTTTGTGTCTCGTTCAAGGTGATAAGGTTCGAATCCGTTGATTAGAGATCCGGTTCGGGTGGAGAATTGTGGCAGGTTTTTCTTGAATAAAACCTTGAAGGTTTTGCCCTCCAAGATTCTACGAATTTATGGGTTTTTGGTACGGATCGTCTCTACCAACATTCAGCGATGCGAAGGTGATTGAGAAACGGAAGGTTTCATCAATCTAGTAGCTGGGGTTGTGAAGTGTTGAAGGGAGTTCCGGGTTCGATTCGTTGGTGTCTAAGATCAGTCGGGCCGAGGGTTTGAAGAACTGGAAGTTATTCAACAAAGGGGCTGGAATAAGAGGTCAATTCACAACAATCATGTCTTGATTCAACTCGAATCGAGGAGCAAGATGTGATAGCATTATCAACATCGATAGGGAGTGTTTGTATTATTGCTTATCATCTCTTGTATAAACTACTACAACTCTACATGTGATATCTATTATAATTCATCTCAATTCTATTTTTAGTATTGAGGGCAGACGTACCCCGAAGCGAGGACGGCGGGGGAACTGCCTCAACAAATCTTTGTCTCCTTTATTTTTCAGCATTTTCATTTTCAGCTTAAAAATTAAGTAATTTTAGTATAAGAAATTATATTAAATTTGAACATTGAATTGAGTAAGTAACTGGTACTGTTTACACTTTAGTACAATAAACATTTTACAAGGATTTTCGAATTACTTACTTAAGTCAAAGTTCACTTGGAGTGTTTCGCACACCAAGTGTTCGATAAATTGTCTAAACCAAATCTTACTTAGTTTACTTGTTGTGTTTTGTGGGTTGTGTTAAGCATTGGAACTAGCACTACTAATTAGTGGTGAAATTAATTGATTAGTGTGACTAGTGTGTTGAATCTAATAGTTCATTATCTTAATCCATAGGTTAGACGCATATCCGGTCTTCTAATAACGGTTCGTTATAGACGTGATATTTCCTCGGTCGCTTCCGCATTTTTTTAAAACAAAATTTTTAAACCAATTTGAATTGGTAAGAGCCAACTCAATTTTTAAATAGGGATCTATTCAACCCCCCCCCCCCTTCTAGATCTGCGCCATCGTCTAACATGGACCTCTAATGGCTGAAAGTTTGGTATTTCGATCAAATGGAACAGATGATGGTTTGGAAGCTAGAAGTCCAATATCTTCTAAGAGTTTAAGGGTGTACTTCCTTTGACTAAGAAAAATACCTATTTTGGATCTGGCAATCTCAAAACCTAAGAAACACCTCAATTGTCCAAGATCTTTGATCTTGAATTTTTTATTCAAAAGATGTTTAACAAGCTATTTATTTTCTTAAGAGAATCACCTGCCAACACAATATCGTCCACATAGACTAACAAGGCAGTGAAACTATGATGATCAACCTTAACATATAATGAATGGTCAGCCTGTGATTGATGATAACCAATAGATACTAAAAAGGAGGTTAACTTGGAGTACCATTGTGTTCTGGCCTGTTTGAGGCCATACAAGGACTTTTGTAATGTTCAGACCTTTGAGGTATCACAGACAGGCAATCCAGGAGGAAAAGATCATATAAACTTCTTCATGTAAGACACCATGAAGAAACGCATTATTAACATCTAATTGTTCTAGATGCCATCCCTTAATAGCTGCAAGAGACAATAAAACTCTAATTGTAGTTTGATTGACTATAGGCGAAAAAGTATCAAAGTAGTCGATTCCCTCCATCTGAGTATATCCCTTGGTAACCAATCGTGTTTTATACCTTTAAATGGATCCATGTGCCTTGTATTTAACCTTATATACCCATATAAATACAATAGAAGATTTCCCATCTGGTAAATCAACCATAATCCAAGTTTGATTCTCTGCAAGGGCCTGTAAATCAACATTCATGGCTTATTTCCAATAGTTATTTTGAATGGTTTGTTTAAATGTTTTTGGCTCAGATATAGAGGATGTGGAATAACATAAATGTTTGTAAGGTGGAGAACATTTGTCATAGGTAAGAACAGAAGAAAAAGGGTAAGTAATATGGTTGGAAAAATTGTGAGAAGAAGAGTTATTAAGGGTGGTGTAGCAGTGATAGTTAGCCAGGTAACTGGGAGGATGAGAGGTTCTAGAGGATTGTCTTAAGGGAAAGGCAGAAGGATCATTCTCCATGGTAGGAGATGTACTATCAGAGGGAGAATTATTGTGACCATTGGACACAGAAGTTGGATTAAGTGAGCGTTCAGTGGATAAATAAGGGCTATCAGGGTTGACAGAATTAAGAGGTTAAAGTGACACTAGGGAGTTTTTCGGTGAACTGGGATTTGAACTAGTGATATGAACATGTCTATTGTAAGATGTACTTTCAAAAATGGGTAAAGGTCTAGGATTAGGAGAGATGGGTGATTGAGTAGATGTATGGACAATCTATTAATTATATGAATAACATGTTGAACATAAAAACTCCACATATTTAAAGGAACATGAGAATAGAAAAACATGGTTCTTACAACATTCAAGATGTGTTGATGTTTTCTTTAAACCATCCCATTTTGTTAGGGTGTTTCAACACAAGACCTCTGATAGAGGATGCCTTTGGATATGAGGAAATCATAAAGAGCAATAAATTCAGTTCCATTATCTAATCTTAGGCATTTTAGAGAAGTTTTGAATTGGTTTTCAATGAAGGCTAAATTGGATTATGCTTGTTTTAGTTTGATCCTTTGTCTTAAGGAATATGACCCAAGAATAATCATCAGCTAAGATCAGAAAATATTTTTGTCCTAAGATGGAAATAGTTGATAATGGTCCCCACAATTTAGCATGTAAAATTTCAAATGGGGCAGATGAATGAGTAATACTATGAGGAAATGGCAATTTCTTTTATTTACCAAAATGGAAAGAATCACATGGAACTTCATTATTTGTATAAGGAATGAAAGGAAATAGTTTTAAAACAGTATGTAAACCTACATCAGAAATATGGTTGAATCTTAGATTCCAAATATTACAAGAGGATCGATTAATAGAATGACAAGTAGAAGGATGCTTTGTGGCATCAAAAACATATATCCCTTTTTTCAAGCTATTTATACTAATCATTTCCTTGGAATGATTTTACAGAATTTGACACGAATTAGCATTAAAGTGAACATGACAATCATTGCTACTAATAAGTTTAGAAATGGAAAGTAGAAGCTTCTAAAGCAGCATTGGCTGATGAAACGGACTGAGAATGAGAGCCATTACTCTGAGCCTTACCTTTGCTTTTGAAACCTATTGGATATTCATGCTTGAGGAAACAAGTTTTAATCATGTGGTTTGTCCTTCGATAGTGTGTGCATACTCTATTATGTCCTCTAGCTCCACTATAACCTTGAGGTTTCCCTTTGAAAGAAGTATTCCCAACTTTACCATATGAGTTCCCTGATGCATTCTGGACATGAAATGTAGTAGCTTCTTCACCATTGGTAGCAGTTGGAATAACAACAGAAATGGAATCGTTTAACTCTCTTTCTTGTTGAATAACAAGAGAAAAAACTTTATCAGTGTCTGCTAGAGGGTTCATCGTCATAATTTGAGACTTAGAGCGGATGAATTTTTCATTCAATCCCTTAAGAAATCGAATTACATAATCTTTCTCACGATATGTTGTAACATATGCAATTGCATTGCACTATCAATCCAGAGCAAAGTGGATTACATATTTTAGCTGCACTACCAATCCAGAACACTAATTTTGCAATAGATTCTGAAATGGGTCGATGAATCCATGATAAAACCATGGTGTTGCAGCGAATCCATGGAGCATACAGAGGATTATATACATGGGGTTTGGTTAGGGTTCCATCAATAAAATTTTCTTTTTTCTTGGAGATCAAAGGAATGTGCATCGATCTGGCCCAAGTGTGATAGTTCTTGTCATCGAGCAATGGAGAAACGAGAACAAATGTCGGATTTTTGTTCGGATGCAAATATTATGGGTTTGTTGAATTTGTAGAAAAATCATTGAAGCTCTAGTACGCCATTGATGAAATCAAACTGAAAAGAGTAAAAAAAAACCACTGATTATAGAACAAAGAACAAGAACAAAAATGATTTCAGAATGCTGAAATCAACAAGAATGCAGGTAAAAGGTAAAGAATCAGAGGAGAAACTGTTGTGAATCGGATGTCTTGAAACAAAATATAAACGGTTTCTTTATGATCAAAAAACACACAAGGGTCAGTGTTAACAAAGAAAACAAGGTAAAACAACAAGGAACAACAAGGATTGGTTATAAACTGTTATTCTTTCCTTACTCTTAGAACAAGATTACAAGTATACAAGAATAACAAAATAACTTCTCTCTCTCTCTTGAAATTAGGATTTTATCTTCCTATTTTTTCTTATGCCAAGATTGAGAAACTAACATCCTATTTATAAGAAAAATAGCACACTAACCTAATGGGCATTTTAACAATTACCCATTACAAGTTAGCTTAAGGTACAAGCTAACTTAAATAATTGGGCTTACAAGTAAGACACAATTCAACATGCTAATAACCCTAGCAATATTGACTAATGCATGTTAGAACAAACTTTGATTACAACACGCATTACTCCGACAGCAGCATGTGAACATACTTCGACCTCATGCGTAATTTATGTCGAACCAAAAGCTACCCTTCGACCATACTAGAGTTTGATCCAACATCTCACAAATCTCCACCTTGGATCTAACTCTATAACATCAAGAAACTAGCTTTCTTCATGCAGCTTTATCAACTGCATACAGTGGAAAAACTTGTAACTAGGCAACGTCTTGGTATAGATTTATTAACTTCTTGGTATAATTTACACTGAATTTCATATGGCAGCAAATTCCATAGGTATACTTGCTATTTTTTTACATCTCATATTATTTATTTGTTCAATTTGTTATATTTTTTATTAATTGAATTGAATTCTTATACTTTGATGACCTATGAATGTTTGATGAAATATCTTTGTTTTTAATATGTTTTCTAGAATGCTTTATCACACTCTATATATTTGATAAAATGTCTCGGTGTGTTTTTTATATTTTTTTTAGAATTTCTTTATTGTATTATAAATGTTTGATGAAATGTTTCTATATGTTTTTTATATGTTTTATGAAATTTCTTTATTACACTCTAAATATTTAATGAAATGTCGATATCTGTTTTTAAAATGTTTTATGGAATTCTTATGGTTAATATGATAGAAGGAATAATAAAATCATGTAAAACTAGAATAGTGATAAAATGAAAAAGAGTAGTGATAAGATGAAAAAGGGCATTTGAATAGGCTGTTTCTATTACGGAGGAAAAAGAAAAGTAAATTCTGTATAAACTGTGAATAAGCAATGAAAATAAACTAAGAACAATTTATAAACATATGATCATTGAACTATATGTATAAATTTTTTTTTACTGTTGCCAATTGCGGATAGCCAAAAAATGTGGATTGTTGAGATTCTGCTATGCAATAGAGCTATAGGCTATAGCACTGCTACAACAGCTATTTGACAACATTTTGGATTGAGTGACATATAACGTAGTAGTTTGTTTAAATTCCGTTATGCTATAGTATAATATTTTTTCATGTTTTTTTAGTATGACTGATATTTTAATAATCTTGTAAGGGATTGAATCCAAAATCAGCCGATTATTCTCATTTAACTCAAGTAGCACATACTGGTTGTGTTAATCGTCTATCCGCTAATACATTAGCATATATTACTATTGGTTTTGTTTTTGTCTTTGACATTATGTTTTTCATTAATTTATATTTTTTTCATTAATTTGATTGTAATTTGGATTGTTTTATTTCATTAATTTAGATGAATAAATAATTATTAGTAATTTGATTGTGTAGGTTATTTTTAGTAACGTGACTTTGAAAGTACTTGTTTCTGACTTTGTAGTAGATTTTAATAATTTGTTTATGAATGTAATTTGTCTTATTTAAATTCAAAATATATTTAATTAAATTTTTATTTTTATATTTAAAATTTATGATAATGTCTTAGATGTAATTTGTGCTTGAAAATTTATGTAATTTGTGCTTGAAATTTATGATAATGCTTCAATGTCGAATGTATCCAGACTGAATCGTGAACGAAATCACTTTCCTTAAAAGTATTTCAAGCACACTCTCAAATTGTCTTAGAGTTGGAACGGCCTGAATACCCAGGATAAGTCAGCCTTTTTCTCGAAACTGCACAAGACTGGTGAAGTTTCGAATGCAAGGAAAACGTTTGGAATTATATAGAAGAGGATATCAGATTTTTGGAGTATTTGATTTCGAAGTATCAAGCATATATTTATAGCCATGCATGTGTCGTTTCGGAAGTTTGCAACTCTTCATAAACAACACTCTCTAATGAGCATTTACAATGGTTCAAATAAAATGTCATGCACCACTTCATGAAGTGTCATATATTTCGAATTCAAATTCAAAAATCAAACTCTAGGCAACAAATAAAATCTGGAGCGACAATTAAAACAAATTCGCAGTATACCGGCCGAAGGCCGATCCGCCCGCCGGAGGAGGCCGAAGGCCGGTCCGCCCGCCGGAGGCGGCCGGAGCGCCACCGGCGCCGCCTCATTAACGCCGCGAATAGTCCGATTGCTCCGATGCGTCGTGCTTAAGTGCTCAAGTGCCGTCTACAAGCCGCCACTAGCGCCTCTACGCCCACGCCCTCGGATCCGGTTCCGGAGCCGGAGCCGGTGGCGACACCGGCGAGGGGTGTTTTGTATGAGACAAGTGACATAAGTCTTGGCACCACCACATATGACTATGTGGCACTTTATCCTCTTTGCCTCCTTTGGAAAGTACATTGTTCCAAGGGCCTTATATGCTATTTAATTTTACTCCACTTCCAATGTGGGACTAAGCATTTATTGTCAATTAACTATATCACCCACTTTGTCATTTTGGAACAACTTTAATGGAAATAAATCTTTATTATTTCCAACAATCCCCCACTTGTTCTAATAATGACAAAATAATAATTCCAGAAATGAGACATGAGAAGTATTAATACAGTTAAGTATCTTTCGACTTTAAACTTAACCTTAGTAAGGATAACACAAGGTTTAATCGAAACATTAGGTAGCAATGTTTTTAAACCATGAATCCATATGAATAGACCGGTGTTACCTTACACACACTCCTTAAAGATTCTTCCTCTGCATAACTCGCTTAACACTTATTTATGGCCATGTGCTATCCTGTTTCATGAATTTTTTTTATGAGAGAAACTCCAACTCTCACTTTGAGATGGCACCATCTCAGAATTCACATACGTGAAGTTCATATAGTATCTATTTCCAATGGATACGTACCCTCGGTATTGAACTTCATTAAGAGTTTAAAATAAAACTCAACCCTCATTTCCAATGTCAACATAATTACGAAATGTTAGACAATTATCCAAATCAACGACTTGTTATTACCCATTGAAAATCTTAAAGTTAATGTTCTGTTAACTTAAGATTGGGTTGCCGCCGTTGTCGGAACTCTTACTCAAGGAGTTTCAACCCCATACCTCTCGAGGTTGTTTTTACTAAGTCTCTGACCAGTGGCTTAGTAAATGGATCAGCCAACTTATAGCTTGTTCGTATATATGTAAGTGAAATGATTCCATCCTTAATCAGTTTTCTCACGAACGAATGTCTAAGTCCTATATGCCTAGACTTTCCATTATACACTTCGCTAAATGCTCTTGCCAAAGTGGCCTGACTATCACAGTGTATCATTACTTTTGAAACATTGTCTTTAGCCAATGGAACTTCCAAAAGAAGATCCCTCAACCACTATGCCTCTTGACTAGCGGAAGCGAGAGCCACGAACTCTGATTCCATGGTCGAAAGAGTAATGCATGTTTGTTTCTTGCTCTTCCAAGAAATTGCTCCTCCAGCTAGTGTAAATATCCACCCAGTTGTAAATTTATGATCTCCCACATTAGATATCCAACTTGCATCGGTATATCCTTCTAATATAGCAGAAAACCTACCATAATGAAGGCCAAGATCTTTGGTTTTCAACAAATAACCAAATATCCTCGTGATTGCCTTCCAATGTTCATTACTTGGATTACTAGTAAATCTACTCATTTTACTAACTGCAAACGATATATCGGGTCTAGTACATTGCATTAAGTACATAAGACATCCAATCGCACTTGCATATTCTAATTGGGCCACTGCTCTTCCATCATTCTTTTCAAGTTTGATTACATGATCAAATGGAGTAGTTACTTCCTTGAATTTTAGGTGTTTGAACTTATCAAGCATTTTCTCAATATAATGTGTTTGATTAAGTTCATAACCCCCACTATTTTGCTTAACTTTTATTCCTAAAATTGTGTCAACAAGTCCAAGATCTTTCATCTTGAAAGTGGAAGTTAGAAACCTTTTTGTTTCTAAAATTCCATTAAGTTTATTGCTAATTATTAGCATGTCATCAACATAAAGACACAAAAATATTACAGTGTTATTATACACTTTTGTATATAAACACTTGTCACAAGAATTAGGAATAAATCCATTTGACATTATCGTATAATCAAACTTTTGATGCCATTGTTTTGGTGCTTGTTTTAAGCCATATAGAGATTTGACAAGTTTGCACACCCTTTGTTCATTTTCAGGAAGGACGTATCCTTCTGGTTGTTCCATGTAGATTTCCTCATCGAGGTCTCCGTTTAGGAATGCTATTTTAACATCCATTTGATGAACAATCAGATCATTCAAAGATGCTAAAGCAAATAACAACCTTATAGTGGTTGTTCTTGCTACAGGTGCATAAGTGTCAAAATAATCTATACCTTCCTTTTGTCTAAATCCTTTTGCCACTAATCTTGCTTTATAAGTGTTTAATGTACCATCACTATGATATTTCTTTTTAAACACCCACTTGCATCCAATGGGTCTTGATCCCTTTGGTAAATCAACAAGTTCCCAAGTGTGGTTGGACATAATTGAATCCATTTCATCTCGGATAGCATCTTTCCAAAAAGAGGAGTCTCTTGAAGCTATTGCTTCCTTATAAGTTTTAGGATCTTCCCCTACTTGAAGAATTACCGGAATGCTTTTAATAAAATTTGTACTATTTCCTTCAACCAGATAAAATGAAATGGATTGAGAATCAATTTCGTCTGGTCCTAGGTTCTTTATTTTCCGGACTCTTTTGCTTATCCTAGGTTCGGGTTGTGGTTCAATGATTCGAGATGTGCCTTCAGGTTGTATTTCTACAATCCGAGAAGAGTCTTTTTCACAAGATTCTTTATTTATGGCCGACTCTGATTCTTTATCCTTAGTGATAAGTTTTTCAAAGAATTCTACATCCCGGGATTCAACAATAATATTAGACTCTAAATTTAAAAGTCTATATGCTTTGCTATTTTGTACATATCCTACAAAGGCACGTCTTATCCCTCGAGGACCCAACTTGGTTCTCTTAGGATCCATGTTTTTGTAATATGCCACACACCCCCACACCTTAAAATAGCCAATATTTGGTGTCATGCCCTTCCACACCTCATATGGATAAATTCCAGTTTTCTTTAAGGGAATTCTATTTATTATGTGACAAGCGGATAATAAGGCTTCGCCCCACAAATTGAAAGGTAGTTCGTAATGCAATAACATGGCATTCATCATTTTTTGATATGTTCGATTCTTTCTTTCGGCTATGCCATTTTGTTGTGGTGTTCTAGGTGTCGAACATTCATGTATTATACCGTGTTCTTCACAAAATGCATCAAATTCAGTAGAAAAGTATTCACCGCCCCTATCACTCCTAAGGACTTTTATACTTCTACTTAATTGATTTTCCACTTCTGCTTTATAACTCTTAAAGGCATTAAAAGCCTCATATTTATGCTTTAAGAGATATACATAAGTGTATCTAGAACAATCATCAATAAATGTAATGAAATATCTATTTCCCCCACGGGTCAACATGCCATTAAATTCGCACAAATCTGAATGTACAAGATCAAGCAGATTTGTATTTCTTTCAAAACTTTTGAAAGGTTTCTTAATCATTTTTTATTTAGCACATAATTCACATTTATTGAAATCATTGATATTACATGATATCAAGCCAAATTTAATTAGTCTCTTCATTGAACTAATACCAATATGTGCTAGTCTATTGTGCCATAAAGTAACTGAATCAAGCATGTAAGCAGAATTAGAAATTTCATTAATCATGTTATCAGTAATACATAGTTTGATCATTCCTTCAGCGGAGTATCCTTTTCCAACAAACACACCATTACGGGTCAAAATAAGTTTGCCCGATTCATACACAGATTTAATACCCGGTTTTCCCAATAAATCCCCACTAACAAGATTCTTATTCATGTCTGGGACATGAAGCACATTAACAAGAGTAACTTTATTTCTAGAAGTGAAGTTGAGTTCGACCGTTCCAGTTCCAACAACTTTGGATCGTACTTCATTTCCCATTTGTACTTCTTGTCCATCATTTGTCTCAGAATATGTTTTGAATGCAGCCCTGTCATATGAGACATGAACCGTGGCACATGTATCATACCACCAGCCTTGGACTTTGCCTTTGATTGCCATAATTTCGCTCACAGTAGCAATTATATCATCATTAGCATTTACTGCATTGATCTCCTTTTTTGATTTATTTTGCCTGCAATCTCGAGCATAATGTCCAGGTTTTCCACATACAAAGCATCCATTTTTCGGACCCTTCGGACCACCAAAGTTCTTGAACTTGGTATGCTCCTTTTTTGGTGCGATGTGACTTTTCTTGACATCATGTTTTTTCTTTTCTTCTCTGGTCACAGCATTGGCTTTGGAAAGACCCGCAGATTCTGATTTTTCCCTCTCCTTCGATTCCTCCTCGATTCGAAGATGTTTCTGGATTTTCTCCAAGGAAAAGTCATCAGAACTGTGCAACAGTTTCTTTTTATAGCCTTTCCATGAACTTGGTAACTTAGCAATGATTGCACCAACTTGAAAGGTTTCAGGAATGTCTATTTTCACCACTTTGATTTTGTTCACCAGGACTTGCAATTCGTGCACTTCGGGAAGTATGGGCTTGGAATCTATAAATTTAAAATCAAAGTATTTAGAAATTAAGAACTTCTTCGTACCTTCTTCTTCGGCTTTGAATTTAAACTCCAGTGAATTCCATATGTCTCTAGCGGATGGATTGTCCGTGTATAGGTCGTATAGGCGGTCAGACAGCGTGTTCAAAATATGTCCACGACATAGTAATTCGTCCTCCCTTCACAGCATGCGCTTCTTCTTGAGTTCGTCAGAATCATCTTCAGTTGGTTCTGGAATTGGTGTCAGATCAGGATTCAAGACGTAGTGAACCTTGAGTGCAGTAAGTAGGAATGTCATCTTGTCTTGCCATCTGGTAAAGTTGTTTCCATCGAAGCGATCCAATTTGACAAGATCCTGATTCATAACCTTGATGCTTGAAACAGCAGCGTCGGAATCCATGATACAAATACTTTTAAGATTGTTAGATAATGCTTCAATGTCGAATGGATCCAGACTGAATCGTGAATGAAATCACTTTCCTTAAAAGTATTTCAAGCACACTCTCAAATTGTCTTAGAGTTGGAACGGCCTGAATACCCAGGATAAGTCAGCCTTTTTTTCGAAACTGCACAAGACTGGTGAAGTTTCGAATGCAAGGAAAACGTTTGGAATTATATAGAAGAGGATATCAGATTTTTGGAGTATTTGATTTCGAAGTATCAAGCATATATTTATAGCCATGCATGTGTCGTTTCGGAAGTTTGCAACTCTTCATAAACAACACTCTCTAATGAGCATTTGCAATAGTTCAAATAAAATGTTATGCACCACTTCATGAAGTGTCATATATTTCGAATTCAAATTCAAAAATCAAACTCTAGGCAACGAATAAAATCTGGAGCGACAATTAAAACAAATTCGCAGTATACCGGCCGAAGGCTTGTCCGCCCGCCCTCCGATGCGTCGTGCCTAAGTGCTCAAGTGTCGTCTACAAGCCGCCACTAGCGCCTCTACGCCCACGCCCTCGGATCCGGAGCCGGAGCCGGTGTCGCCGGTGGCGACACCGGTGAGGGGTGTTTTGTATGAGACAAGTGACATAAGTCTTGGCACCACCACATATGACTATGTGGCACTTTATCCTCTTTGGCTCCTTTGGAAAGTACATTGTTCCAAGGGCCTTATAAATGCTATTTAATTTTACCCCACTTCCAATGTGGGACTAAGCATTTATTGTCAATCAACTATATCACCCACTTTGTCATTTTGGAACAACTTTAATGGAAATAAATCTTTATTATTTCCAACATTTTTCATGTTTTTTAGTAGGACTGATATTTTTATAATCTTGTAAGGGATTGAATCCAAAATCAGCCGATTATTCTCATTTAACTCAAGTAGCACATACTGGTTGTGTTAATCCTCTATCCGCTAATACATTAACATATATTGTTATTGGTTTTGTTCTTGTCTTTGACATTATGTT